>CP124712.1:22965833-25584166 GCA_031232105.1 Capsicum rhomboideum | reverse complement strand
ACGGCTTTGTAGACACCCTTAGGACAACCTCGCTCTGATACCACTTTTTGTCACGCCCCAAATTCCAATGAGACAGACATGGCACCCAAAGCCGACAAGGCCCGGGAGAACCAATCTTCGTCCATAACAACCCATACGCACCACTCAAAAGTCATCACCACCACAATTAAATATAAGAAGCCAAAAGCGGAATTTATGACAAATATAAGAGAAATATGAGACTTGGCCTTTAGGGCCATCAAGACAAAACATACGTTCATTACATACCCTTCGTCTGACCCACAACATCTACAACGCCTCTACAGATGCACAACCAAAACCAACCTAGAGTCGGGACACACCCCGCTCTATATATATATACACAAGACCAAAACAAATATACATAGGAAACTCGGAAAGCCCCGAACCAACTGGAGCTCACCAAATGTCCGCAAAAGATCCGCAACCTACAACGGAGGTCTACTAGTGCCTGTGCCTGCAACAAGTAAGGTAAGTTCCCCCGAGGGGGTCAGCACGAAAAATGTACTGCGTATGTAAGGCCACAATAAAACTGTAGCAATAAGTGAGAACACCAATGTATATCAAGGATAAGAGAATAGGCAATATCGATAAACCAACATTTCCATATGTGTGGAACCATGTACGTTACATTCTTTATTTCTTTTATCAATTATCTCAATATCAACAATAATCACATCATGCCCGGGACCAACTGATCAGTGGTAAATAACAATACTGGGATCGTCTCTAGCTAGGCTTATGCCCCTTTGAGCTACCACCCATAAATCAATAAAGCAGGTTCGGCCCTAGCTAGGTTTTCACCCCTTTGGGCTACCCCCTGTGTCCAATAATCAATCGGGATCGTCTCTAGCTAGGCTTTCGCCCCTTTGAGCTACCACCCGTGATACATCGGGATCGTCTCTAGCTAGGCTTTCGCCCCTTTGAGCTACCACCCGTACTCAACCATATACGCATTACTTTCATTCTTTAATTATGAAATTGAAACATTGTTGGTTATCGCATTATTGGAACTTTGGGACAATGTTCAATGTTCAAGAGACACATGAATAAATATATGTAGGCAACCAACTTTACATGAGACACTTTGGAACATTTCGGCATAGGTACAAGTACAATGGCAAAGGAAGCAATAGGTGTTGCAGAAAGATACGGACAAGAATAACCTTACATACCTTAGCCTCTCAATAAGAATCCGCAATCCTAAGGAATATAATGATTCAGCCCCTTACTCTACAACACAAGCACATAACGGAGTTTACGTCAACATCTAACACCTTTCAAGTGTAAAAGACGACAAAAGGTACATAATTGCCTATTACGTCATTTCCCCCTTTACAATAAAATTTCGGCATGACCATTCCAAAAATACTTCAACATGCCATACATTGACCAATATCATAACCAATAGCATTTCGCAACAAAGCTTCTTCTTTACACTTTCTCATTCACACCATATCACAAAGAATCCATTAAATCACCTTAATACACCCCATAGCACATATCGGCCAAAATCTCATAATTTCCATAATTTTCACTTATAGACAAGAACAAATTTAATGCCAAAAATAACACCATACATGTTCATATTTTGTTCATGCCATACTTTTTCATCAAAGGCACAAGGCCTAATTCAAGTTCAAATTCCCAAGATGACCCATCTTTTACCAAAGGCAAAAATACACTATTCATCACCTTGCCAACCCAACTAGCATAATATACATAATCTCCCATGCATATAGTATGTTAATCCATGAAAATAAAGACTTACCAAAGCTTGGAATAAGTTGATCTTGTCCAAGGAGTCCAAAGGAGTTATTTTGCTTAGGGTTTGGAAATGAGAAAAAATGTTTGATAATTATCAAAAAGGCATGAGAGTCTTTTTTTTTTGTGTGAAGGAAAATCTGACCTTGGGGTCTTTATATAGACCCCAAGTCATTCTTAGCCATTCCTTTGGCATCACATGTGGTCCAATGGGAAGAATGGGTCTTTTTGCCCTTTGGGCCAATCTTTAAATTCCAATTTGGGCCTAATTTTTGGGCCCAATTACACATATCCATGTACCCATCAAATATCATGTATTATTCACCATATATCTCGTGTTTACATAATTCCATAATGTCACGATAATATTTTCTTACGAGATTCTCATTCGTCGCCTTGATCGCAAAAATTGGAATTCTAGCCGTCCATGGCTTACTTGAACATTTTTGGTAAATTCTTGTGTTTCATGGTTTGATCATGTGGAAGTGTATCGAGGTATTTGAAACCTTAACAACGCTAAAATATCTCCAAGGAACCAAAAGAAACCATCCAAGAATCGTCGTAGAATTACGTCGCAAAATGGGTCCGGAAAGGCCTACTCCTTGTTCCTTGCGCCACACCCCTGAAACAGGGGTAGTGGCGCAGAGATGGCAGCCTCTCTGAAGTTTGTGCTGAGATTTCAGCACTTTGCTGAAATTTCCGGCCACTTATCCAATGTTTACGTATCGTCCAATCCCTTATCAAACACTACAAAATACTCACTTAGTGATCTTAACCATCAAGTAAACATGACTTAAAGCCACCAAATGAGGTTAGAATATGTACGAGTTCTCACCCAAATGCTTCTACGAAATCACAACACACCTCCTATGACGATCGAATCGCACATGTTAAGTCCGATATCAAATGTTTCACCAATGACACTATAAAACACATATGCATGGCATCTCAACACCTATGTAGATATGATCCAAAGTATCAAGTGAGGTTATAAAAGTACGGGGTGTTACAACATAGTAGTAGGATAGACTGTGAACATGTTCCATTCCTTGCCAAAACACTTCTTTTTTCTATCAGCATTATGAGCTTGAATTTTAGTTTCTAAACAACCCATTATATCCACCTTATTCCTTAGCAAGAAGGCTTTCAATTCCTTCTACTTAAAGGGCTTATGAAGCCCTAAAATATTCCAAGCACTAACTACCATTTAGAGGCACCTAACTCGGGTGATTTAGCCCAATTTAGTGCTTTTACTACCTCTTCTGGTGCATCACTCATTATTACATTTAATCCTTCTGAAGTATTTGGTTTTCCAATAGTCTCAGGATTCTTACCAGTATTAGTGTGACCTCCCTTCTCATTCTGTACATTGATCTCTTGTTCATCTGGCTTAGCATCTCGAGGCAACCACATAGGTTTAAACTACCTTCTTCTAGAAGCTTGATTCTTTTGCAACTCTGGTCTTTGTCTTGGTTCATTCTTATACTTTTTGCATTCACCTTGCTCATGGTCCAGCCTCTTACATTCAGGGCATGCTACAGGATGCCATTCATAGTCTACTGTCTGACTTAAAATTGAACCCTCCTCTTCAATATGTATTTATGTGGGCAGGACCTGGGTTACATCCACCTCTATAAAGAGTCTGGCAAAGGATATACGTTCTACCTCAGCTGTCAAACGATTAGCACGGAATGGTTTCCCAATTGAGCTAGCGATTCTACTTAAATTCTCCTCTGACCAATAATAGACGGGAAGCCCTGGGAACGTGACCTATAGAGGAACAATTCGCAATATTTTAGGCGTAAATTTGAAGTTCTTCTCGCAAATCCGCATAATCATGGGTCTATAATTGTACTTATAAGGTCCATTCTGAAGAATTTGAGATTTATCTTTCGCTGTAGAAAATAAGAATACAAAATACCCGTCATCATGAAGATAAACCCTTGGTGCTTTAACATAATTCCACACACTGTAGACAAATTTGAGCATATCTTTGAAGCTTGGGGTACCTCTCAGTACGTGTCCAATTATGGAGTTTTCCCACTTGTCGCATTCATTTTTAACTTCCACGGAGCTAATTTGGATCACTTTTCGACCCTCCTTCAGCACAGGGGGGATCTAAGTAAGCTTCAAGTCATTTTGAATTTGGCGATTACCTTCAACCGGAGCTACTACTGCAGGAGGTGGCACAGCTGCACCCACAGGCGGGGTTTTCAAAGCTTAGCTTCTGCACTGCATTGGAAATTTTAGGCTCGTCTTCTAGTAGATTTGTCAGAGGATTCTTATTATCAATCACTGGAACTACCGTCTCGAGCTTCTCCTTACCTGGTAACCAGCTACCCAGTTTCAATGGAGCAAGAGTATGGGGTGTACCAGAATCAGGTGTAATCGTTCACCCATGGTGCTCTTTAGTAATATTCACCTGAACTACCTGCAGTGCCGGAGGCCTCACCGTTGTCTTTCGTCTTCTCACCATCATGTCAAGGAGCAAGTTAGCAAGCTTTACTTAACCGGCGCCGAGAGCATTTTCTATTATTCTCTCTACAGAATTTGATCAATTAGTAGAAGACTTTATCACTCAAATGACTCATTGAATTCATCAATTCAAATTCTTTTCAATTAAAGAAATGTTCATTGTGCCATGGGCTAATTCTTTGTACTTGATATGTTTTTAAAATTTTCCATCTTATAATTAATTAAGAAAACATCCAACGTAATCCTTGAACAAATCAAATGGAATTAAGTTGACAATATGAGTTTCCAACACTATAAATACCACAATTTCAATTGTTTGTTTCCTCACCAAGAAATCCACAAAAAATAACAGCTATGGCAAAGTACACTACTATTCTCGCCCTCCTCTTTTGCCTCTTCCTTGTTGCTGCAACCGGTGAGTCAAGAATTAATGACATGATTCGTTTAAGATCACAAATTATTAAAATACTTATTTTTGTTAACTTTGTGACAAGTCAAACATGTCCAATAAAATGAAACGGAGGTAGCGCTGTTAGGAAATTCTGAGAAAGTTGCTATCTCAAGTACATATATATATATATATCATATCTTTCCAATTTTCATATTCTTGCAGAAATACAAATGGCAGAAGGCACATACTGTTGGAAAAAAAGTGACAAGTGGAATGGGCCTTGTCAATACTCTTACAAATGTAGTCACCATTGCAAGCACTGGTATGGAGCTAAATATGGTATGTGTAAGAAGTACAAACCATGGGGTCACAAATATTACTGGGCAAAATATGCTTGCTACTGCTACTCACCTTGCCACTACTAAGGAACTTTAAGTGTCTCGTGGCTTGGCTTTGAATATGTAAACAAATAAGAAGCTACCTATTTAATGTGTGTAACAATGTAATAAGGCTGATTTATGTGTGTAACCATTTCGGCCAAGCTTTGCTTGATGAACACAGTGTTGCGTTAATTGTATTTTATGATTTACTACGAGTGTGGATGTGACTATTGTATTTTTCTAAAATAAATATTTGTTGTGGTACGATAAATAGTTGTGTCAACTACCACTGAAGGGCATCGGTACAAAAATATATTACGGTAAAGAGTATAAATTTTTTGAGATAATTTCAGAAATTCATTATGAGAAGAATAAACCGAGTAGTCTTTTTAGAGTTATGGCTCATGGATTGATGATCCAAAAAGACTCCAGGATCACACCCTTACTAATTCAACAATTTATTCATGTCAACCCCCCAAAGATAATTGAACCCTTAACTACGCTTGTTAAGAAGCTAATGACGTAATTAAAGAATCTCAAATGTGTGAACGAAGCCACATCATGAAGGTTGTATGCTCGGATCAGGAATATATCATATGAGTATGGTGTTACCTAGTCGCTACGACACCGAGATAACACTAGCTGCGGAAATCCTAGCGCTATATATCTAGCTGCTATGGCGTCGAGATTGAGTTGACTGCAGGAGTTCTGACGATTTCCAACTATTATGACACTGAGACAGCGCTATGCTTAGTCCTATAAGGGTTACTATGTTGGGATTTTTAGTTTAAACAAGATAACAGGCCGGATAGGGCTTAGTTCTTTGGGGGAATTTTACACCAAGAATCACTACCACGCATGAGGGAAGGTTTCTGAGACTCATTTACATCAATCAATATCCGCTAAGGCGTTGACATGAGTTTTAACATTAAAATAATGGAACCCAAGATGTAGGGTTTGTTAGGATGACGCGTTCGAGATCCCCGTTATTTCCAACCACTAGAGTTAATATCATAATGACGTTTATCAAATCTAAATTGTAAGATTGATGGAACTTATGGAAAGATCGTGATATGAAATCATAATGTCTATGTAAGGACTTTATAGAGGAATTTTTTTGTATGGAACGGGTTAAATTAACATTATAAATCACTTTATTGTTCAATCAGACAATTGGGAACTCAAATTTAGGTAAATTGAATAACCACTTCACGGTAAGTGAGGCTTATTTCTTTTATAGTCAAATTGTGATGATCCGGCAGTTGCCCAGCGTGAATATGCAAGACAATGCAAAATTATCTATAATGTGCTCCGTTAACCCATTTTACTGTGACTATTTAGAATCATATCAGAGATATTTAGAGCATATGAAGCTAAATATTGTCAACTTAATTTTTTTGACCCGGTTCAAAGATTAGTAATTATTAAGTACATAAGCAAGTAAAGAAGAAAAACAAGAAAAAAGAGAAAGTTTCCCTCCATTCTATTATTATATGATGATGAACGAACTATGATAAAGCTAGGTTTGGAACTTGAATAGATGAAGTACCAAGGTTTAAAAAAAAGTGTGTATGAAGCCCAAATCTGAAACCAAAAGAAAAACTAAAATATTTATTCTCTTAAATTACTTGTAAGATAATTATCAATAAATCTGTATGATAAGTATTACTCAATATGTAGTTGTTCTAAATGATAAACCTACTCTAATATGGTATATTATGTAACTATATTTTGCTATGTCAATTTATATGACTAAATCCTAATTTTTTTGTTCATCATTGGAAGTTTAACTACCTAATTAAAATGATTTGGAATAAACGTACTGCAAAGACATAATCAAGAACCATTCTTGAAGATTATTGATTAATATATAATTCTCCTAATGTATTTAGGATCTTGAATTGATCAAGCTCAACATTAGTTGCTTCTAATTTTAGAATTGGTGTGGCGACCAAGTACAAGTGGAAAAATGAGAAAACGAAAATATTAAATTACAAATTGTAGAAAACAATACTATCTTCCTTAAGTATAGTAGTACACGATTCATGAATATAATTATAGTTTAGATAATATTATTAGGCCAATTCAATCGATATTTCTATTAGATTTCTAAGGGTGTATTTGGTATGAAGAAAATATTTTCCATGGAATGTCACTTATGAATTTTTTTTCTTACTTTCATTAGAAAAGTCATTTTGCTCCTCTTTAAGGAATTTGTTTTGTAAAGAAAATATTTTTAAGAACATTTTGACCAACCCAACCTCAGATGATCGGAAAACATTTTCCTCCATATATATACTAGACACACTCTAAGTGAAACATAACATCAGATAATTGGCTTTAAAAGTGGTCAAATACTTTGAACGGCTTGTCCCCACATAATCTTGACACTTGATAGGCTGAAATTCCTAAGTTAGTATTCTCATCGTCCATTCTGTTGAGATTATCCTTGAAATATTTATGCAAGCAGCTAGACTAATCAGTTGTGTGGAGCCTAGTCAGTTAGTTAGGAGCCTAATTAGTTAGTTAGTAGCCTAATCAGTTAATTCGTGGTTTGTATTAGTTAGTTAGTTAGTTAGTTGTTGACAGTTGTCAATGATCAGCTGAAGAATCCCTCTGTATAAATTGAACATTGCAAGGTTAATGAAATCACTGTTTGATTTCCCACAAAATATCTCCTAGCTATACTCATCTTCTTCTTCAATGTACTGATCTGTTGAGCTTCTGTTACTCCATTAATGGAGATTTTCTTCAATTCACCTTAGTCTTAACATGATATCAGAGCCCAAATCCTGATTCTGAGTTTTTCTTCATTCTCTCTGCATTGGAAGTTCGTTGTTAATAACTCGTGATTTGGAAATTGCTCTTAAATTTGGTGTCTTTCTCATTCATTGTTCTTCAATTTGGAGTTTTTCTGCTTCCTTTTTCAGTTTTATGGTTTTCGTTTTGGAAATCATACTTCGATTTTGGTGTTTTACGTTCAGCATTTGATATTTTGTGTTGGCTTTCACTTTCGGAAAAACCTCCATTTTCTTCATAGATTGACTATTTGATTACTCCTTTTTCACCTTTCGATTACAGTTTTAATTGCTTTGATAACTCGTTTTTCATTTGATTGATCCATTGATTCAACAATCGATTACTCTTTTTGTAACACCCCGTACTCACCAAACCCTACTTGACGATGTTGGACAATGTTTACTTAGAGGTCAAGAGACAAAAGTATGAATTTTGTAATGTTATTGATGAGGTAATTGATATTGGGCCTAGTACATGGGATTAAACCTTCGTAGGAGATGTAACACCCCGTGTGTTGTCGAACCTATACGACTACGTGTACATTTATGGAACTAATTAAACATGAGAGAACATGAGATATTGGATGACTTATTCATATTATTTGTTGGGGCTTATATGAGCCTTGTGTCATTGGGCCAAATGAGGCCCAATGATCATAAGAAAGATTTGGCCCAATGGGGCAAAACATGATCCAATCTTTCATTTGACTAATCAACCATGCATTTAATGCCAAGAGATAGATAAGAGTGACTTGAGATATATATAGCTATATATGAGGGATTATACATTAAAGATGATGGGCCATTATACATTAAATATGATGGGCCAAAGTAATTTTGAACTATTGGCATTGGGCAATGGAGGCCCAAAAAGATATCCAAGACATGGCCCAAAAGGGGTATATGACCCATTCTTAGCCCATTCTTGCAAGACCAAGTTATTACAATATGATTGGACCAAGTGTTTGGTAAATCAAGGACCATTAGGGGACTATATACATGAGGAAAAATCAGATTTTGGTCATTAGATATACACATGCCTTTTTGACATTTTCTCAAACATTATCTCTTAAGATACCAACCCTAAGGCAACTACTTGTTGGGCCAATATCACACTTTGGTAAGTATCTATTCTCATGGTCCAGTATATGATATGCGTAATATGATGTATAAATCATGTTGGTTGTGTTGGCAAAGTATTGGACAGTGTGTTACGTGTAAAACTGTCTATTTTTGCAATCGGAGAATGGTTTTGTCTTATGAACTTGATCATGGACTTATGGTCATGAGGGAATTGAACTTGATGGGTTAAATATTGACACATGAGGTGTTATTATATTCTTACCATGTGTTGTCCTTGTGTATAATGTTTGGAATTTCTATTGTGAAATTGGTTATGGTTTTGGTGGCATATTGGTCGTAAAGTATAGTTTTGGGTGTTGTATGTGTGTTGTGAGACCATGGATGAATGTTGGTGTTTAATATGATCAAAAATATGTCAAAATCAGTTTGGTTATGATCATGGACCATTCATTGCATGAAAAGACCCAAAAGAGGCCTTTTTTGGCCGAAACGGGCACCCGCCCTCGCAGACGAAGCACCTGCGGGCGCAGGTGCCAATGCAGGTGTAAGTTTCAGCAGCATGTGGTGTTCACATTGTCATAGTACTCATTTGATTCCGAATTGCTCATTGTCATAAAGTTTCAAATGTGTTCTATTCCAAGGGGGTTCTATAGTATTCAAACTAAGGTTGATATATATTGTTATTCATATGGGTTTTACTCCTAGACGAATCATGACCCACTTATTTCTTATTTATGGATGGAAGTTCTTAAGTTGTCATATGTTGTAAAGTCTAAGATAACTATCTCAACAAGAGTAATGAGGTAGAAAGGGCCTGTTTAGTTTGAATAGCATTATTCCAATCATGTCATGATCCAAAGTCCCAATAGAGTTATACACAAGTCTCATATTCATTAGTAAGGTTCCAAAATTCCAACGAGGTTATGTTCCAAGGTTTCAATAGTGGTTATACTATGTATCTTGTTCATTGATCATTGTCCCAATGGTTCCAATAATGTTATGTTTCCATGAAGGCTATGTTTCTAATAATGTTTATTCACATGTTTCTCACTCATTGATTATTAATCCAAAGCTTCAAAGAAAGTTGTGACTATCATTGTATTAATCTCTCACAAGTTAAAGTATCAATCTCAAAGTAAAGAAGAGAATTAAGGCATATGTGGTTAATGATGAAGTATGGGTGGCAGCTTTGGGGGCAAAATGCCTAGCTCAAGCCGATCCCAAGATTATTGAATCAGGGGGCAGTCCTGGGGACATAAGCCTAGCTCGGACCGAACCTGACAGGGGGAAGCTCTGGGGGTAATAACCTAGCTCGAGCCGAACCTGACATATTGATTTATGGGTGGCAGCTCTGGGGGTAATAACCTAGCTCAAGCCGATCCCGATATTCTTAGGGTGGCAGCTCTGGGGGCAGAAGCCTAGCTCGAGCCGATCCCAACATAACGTTATGTTATGTAAACCCACTGATCAGTTGGGGCTCGGGTATCACAGTTCACAGTCAAAGATGATTAATCACTGAAGTAAAGATACAAAGAAAGTAATGAAAGCAACATACATGGTTTCCAAAGTTCAGTATTGTGACTTATCCATATTGATCATTCATTTGTATTTGAGTTCATGACATATTTGCTTATCATATAGTTTCATTTGAGCCTTACATACTCAGTACATTCTTCGTACTTACCCCCTCGGGGGACTTACTTTAAATGCTGCAGGTGCGGGTACTAGTAGACCTCAGCAGTAGGTTGACAGTATTTGCAGAGTTTTGGTGAGCCCCAGTTGGTTCGGGACTTTCCCAGTCACAGTTGTACATTTGTTTTGATGTTGTAAATATTGTATAAAGCGGGGACTTGTCCCGAATTTAAGTTGGTCTTGCACATGTATCTGTTAGAGGCTTTTGTAGACGTATGTGGGTATACGGATGTGAGAGATGTACGACCACTTGGACTTGATGGCTCAAACGACCACGTTTCATATATGTATAGTTATGTCATATGTTTCCATATCTATGATTTCCACATAGTTACATGAGGTGTAATGAGATTCATATGAGGTTATGCACCCGAGCGTTCATGAGCAAAGATTGGTTCTCTCAGGCCATATCGACTTCGGGTGCCAATCACGCCTCGTTGGGATTCGGGGTGTGACACTTTTCTCTTTCAATGGCTACTGATTTGGAACCAGACACTAATGCTCGACCTCCAGCTCTACCGGAAACCCTAAATTCATCTAATCCTTTGTACATGCATCCTGCAGAAAGTGCAGGATTGACTTTGACTCCTACAATATTCGATGGTACTGGATCCAGGTCATGGAGAAGGGGGATAATTAGGGCATTGTCGGTCAAAAATAAACTTGATTTTATCAATGGAAAACATCAACGACCAGTTGAGAATTCACCTTGTTTTGGGCTTTGGGATGGTCACTTCATGGATTTTGAACTATCTTTCTAGAGATCTAGCTGACAGTTTGCAATATGTGAATGATACTCTAGAGCTTTGGCAAGAACTCGAGGATGGGTATGATCAAACTAATGGTGCAAAATTGTACCAACTATAGAAGGAAATTAATGACCTTTTACAAGGAAATTTGGACATCACCAGCTATTACACTAAAATGAAACGCCAAACATTCTTAGCCCCAATACTACTTGTCATTCTCAATGCACAAGTGGTGCAAAAGCTGGGATGCATAAGGCTGAAAAAGACAGAAGGTTGATTCAGTTTCTCATGGGCCTCAATGAAGTTTATACTGTCGTGAGAGGTAATATCCTAATGATGAACCCATTGCCTACCATAGCTCAATGTTTTTCCATCTTAATACAAGAAGAAAAACAAAAAGAGGTCAAACCTCGTGATCAACTAGACTTAGTATCCACATCTCTTAATACACATGGATCAGCCAATGCAAGTTTAAGGACAAATTTTCAGGGGAAGTAGGGTAACAATCAACACTATAGGCAAGGAAATGGTTACAACAAGCCCAAAAATAACCAATACAACAGACCAAACAATCACTACAATGGAAGCTCGAGCACATCTGGTGGATATAAATTAGGATACCCTCCACCAAAACCTCACATCTTATGTGACTATTGCAAGAAAACTAGCCACACTGAGGATAAATGCTATAGATTACATGGTTTTCCTTAGGATTTTAAGTTCACCAAAGGGAAAAAATCAGTTGCAGTTTCACATGTGCATGGGGGTTATTCTGATGGAACATTGGAGGAGTATGAAGATCTTACCACTCAGAATGATACTCAAAAACTCACGCTAATTACCAACTTAACATCAGAGGAATCCAAAGTCTGACCAAGGAACAATACAATCAATTATGCAGCCTACTGAAGCACTTTCAACCATCAGATGGAGAATCAAACAGTATGGGTAATGGAGCAGTGAATTTTACAGGTATTATTGCTTGTCATTTCTTCATAACTAAAGTAGGTAAACTTACTTGTGATTGTGACACATTATTTGATGACTCCTGGATTTTAGAATCTGGGCCCTCCAATCACATGACCTTTAATAAGACTTTGCTGACAAACATTAGAATCCTAGCCTACCCATTTCTTGTGACGTTGCCAAATGGATATAAAGTTAAGGTAACAAAAATTGGTGACATTTCTATTAGTCCAACTTTGACTCTGTATAAGGTGTTGTATGTGCCTAGTTTCAAATGTAACCTAATCTCTATTCACTGCTTGACTATGTAACTTGAAAGTATTATCAGTTTCAGTAGTTTCTCTTGTGTATTGCAGGCCCCTTTTCTAAAGAAGACTATGGAGATTGGTAGAGCCCAAGATGGTTTGTAATATCTTTGTTCAAAGTGTCCTAACAAGTATTCAAGTGTTACATCATCATGCAGTTTATCTCCATTCATCATCATCATTCTCTATTCCTAGGATGTTTTAACTTACTTCTGATTCTCATAAGTTTGATAAACAGATTTCACCATCTCATATCAATAACATTTTAAATAATCCATGCATATGAACAAAGGAACCTGTTCTGTTTTGAGTCAATCTTTGTGCTCTAGTTCTCATGCTAACAATGATGATCTTTTGTGGCACTTAAGACTAGGGCATATACCCTTTGTGAATATGAAAGAAATGTTTTCACTTCCACCCTTCTTCTCCAAACAACCCATTGTGTGTTCAATTTGTCCAATGGCCAAACAAACTAGAGCACCTTTTCCTCAGAAAACTACCACCACTACCAAGCCCTTTGACCTTTTTGCATATTGACATGTGGGGACCATATCACATAGTCAATCATGAAAATCACAAATATTTTCTCACTATAGTATATGAATTTGGTAGATCATCTTGGACACACTTAATGAGCTGCAGAAGCAATGCTCTCCAAGTCATCAAATCCTTTGTTGCTCTTGTTGAAAACTAATTTCCCACCACAGTAAAAGCCATTAGGTCTGATAATGGACTGGAATTTGTCAATAATGAGACTAAACTGTATCTCCAGTTCAAAGGTATCATACATAAGAAAACATATCCCTACACACCACAACGAAATGGTGTAATAGAAAGAAAACATACACATCTCTTTGAAATATGAAGAGCACTTTTGTATCAGTCCAAGTTGCCCCTTAAATATTGGGGAGAATGTGTATTGACTGCTACCTATCCGATAAACAGAATACCCTCCTCAGTTTTAAAGGATAAATGTTCATATGAACTCCTATACCAAAAGAAACCAGTATATGACCACCTCAAGGCATTTGGATGCCTGTGTTTCCCTACCATACTCAAAAGTCACAACGAAAAATTTGAACCAAGAACCACACCTCATATATTTATGGGATATCCTTTTGGAACCAAAGGGTACAAGGTCTTGGACTTAACTACTAAGAGAATAAATATTTCTAGAGATGTTTCTTTTCATGAAGATATTTTTCCTTTTAATATCTCATCCACTCAATCTACTTTTCCTTCTGTTTTAAAATCAGTAAAGTCTCACATTAAGGATAACACTGACACACACCCCAGTAATACAAGTTATATGGATTAAAAAATGTCATCAATCCTGCTATTCATGATTCTATACCTTTATCCTTTAGAGAAGAAGTGTTGTCCTCACCACATCAGGAACCAAATTTTCTTGATCTTCTTCCTGAACAAGAACATCCTCTATCTCATCCCGATGAAACACTTCCACCTTACATTCCATCACAATCATCAAATCACATTTCTGTAGGATCTTCAGATCCTACTTCACAAATCACTGCACTACGAAGGTCTTCTAGATCTCACACCATACCTGCTTGTCTTAAATAATACAAGTACACACTGCCTACACTTCAAACAAACTCAACTGAAACAGTCAATCTTTCTCTTTCATCACTCTTAATATCAACTAAGGCTTTCTCTTTCACAACTAATAATACCCCTTTTCACATCCCTCACCCAGTATAGTCAACAAATAATGAGAAATATAGCACTTGATAGTGAACCTTTTACTTATGAGGACGCAACCCTGAATCCTGTTTGGCAAGCTTCCATGAAATAGGAGTTTGAGGCATTGTATTAAGCAAAAACTTGGGATTTGGTTAAGCTGCCTGTTGATAGAAAGGCCATAGGGTGTAGATGGGTATATAAAATCAAGCACAAAGCAGATGGTAGTGTGGAAAGATTTAAGGCAAGACTTGTGGTTAAGGGTTTTATTCAACAATATGGTATTGATTAAACTGAGACTTTTTCACCAGTGGTGAAGATGACAATAATTAGAACCTTACTTAGTTTAGCTATAAAGAAAAGGTGGCTACTACACTATCTAGATGTGAATAATGCATTTCTGCATGGAGATCTAAAGGAGGAAGTTTATATGGAAGTTCCACCATGACTACTAGTGGATCAAGATGGATTGGTGTGCAAGCTAAGGAAGTCTTTGTATGAACTAAAACAAACTAGTAGACATTGGTATGATAAGCTAACTGAATCTCTTTGTTCTAAAGGCTTCACGCATTCTGCTAGTGATTACTCTCTATTTTGCAAGAAGACTATCAAATCTATGATTTTTGTTGATGTGTACATTGATGATGTGATTGTTACTCGTACTAATCTGAATGAGATTCAAGAGTTGAAAAGATTTCTGCACCATCAGTTCAAGATTAAAGACCTAGGCAAGCTTAATTATTTCTTGGGACTGGAGATCCTTTATACAGACACTGATGCTTTGATTAAATAGAGGAAATTTCCTACTGACCTGCTCAAGGAGTTTGATTGTATGAATTAAACCACAGTCACATCTCCACTGGACCTTGTAGTGAAACTTCATGCTGCAGAAGGAAGATTGTTGGCAGATCCCACTGCATTCAGAAAACTAGTAGGCAAGTTGAATTTTCTCACTACTACAAGGCTGTACATTACATATAGTGTGCAACATCTCAGCCAATTTATGCAAGCTCCTAGAGAACCACACTACAAGGATGCATTACATGTGCTGAGGTATCTCAAAAATGATCCAACTTTGGAATTATTTCTATCAAATAAACCAGACTACACTATCTCAACCTATTGTGACTGTGACTGGGCTTCCTGCCCTGATTCTAGAAGGTCTGTAAGTGGTTATATAGTGTTCTTGGGTGATACTCCCATCAGTTGGAAATCCAAGAAGTAGAATACAATCTCCTTTTCATCAGATGAGGCTGAGTATAGGTCACTTAGGAAGGTAGTAGGTGAATTGGTTTGGCTTGACAGGCTGCTTACTGAGTTGACTATTACTCCTTCAAAACTAATTTCTATTTTCTGTGACAGTGAAGCTACAATCCATATTGCAAAGAACCCTATTTTTTATGAAAGGACAAAACACATTAAGATGGATTGTCATTTTGTTAGAGACAAGCTATGTGATGTACTTATTCAACTGCATCACGTTGCCACTACTCAACAATTGGCCGACATTCTTACCAAGGCCCACACTGGTGTCAAGCATCACTCAGCTCTTGGCAAGTTGTTAGTGCATTCCTCACCTCCAACTTGAGGGGGGTGTTGAGATTATCCTTGAAATATTTCTTTAAGCAGCTAGACTAAGTAGTTGTGTGCAACCTAATTAGTTAGTTAGGAGACTAATTAGTTAGTTAGTAGCCTAATCAGTTAGTTAGTGGTTTGTGTTAGTTAGTTAGTTAGTTGTTGACAACTGTCAATGATCAGCTGAAGAATCCCACTATATAAATTGAACATTGCAAGGTTAATAAGATCACTTTTTAATTTTTCACAAAATATCTCCTAGCTATACTCATCTTCTTCTTTAATGTACTGATCTGTTGTACCTCTTTTACTCCATTAATGGAGATTTTCTTCAATTCACCTTAGTCTTAACACATTCCATAATTTTTAAATAGTGAATTGAAGATTTCCCCTTGAATTATTCTTTTTACTTGTTCATGTACTTAGGGGTGTCATGCACCGGAGTTCGGATTTTTTAAATAACAAACCAAACTATTTATGTTGAATTTTTAAATTTATAAAACAAACCTAATCAATAAAATTCGAATTTTTTCAACTTCGGGTTTTTTTCAGGTAAAGTGTTCATACAAATATATATAATTAACTTGTCTTCAAATATTTTTTTAGTCCTAGCAAGATACAACTATCTTAGGTGTTTATTAAAAGAAAACACTAAATATTGAATAGAAAAATAAATTTAAGTTTTGTATATCTAACATTATTGTCATTCGTAGTGTTTAATTGAATATTTTTGCTAGCATTAGTATTGATTTGAGCTCTATTTGAATTATTAATATCTATGAGCTATAAAACTTATTGGACCATTCAAAATTATAAGTTTAAACTTGAAATAATATACTGAAAGATAAAAACAATGAAAAAGTTTAAGAAATATTTATAAATTACATCATAGTAAATAGTTTTATGTATTAAATATTTTTAAAAATTATACAAATGTAATATCAGGTTGGTTCGGGTTGGTTTGACCTTTTTTAGTTAAAACCAAACTAAATCAATTATAGTCGGGGGGTTTTCCAACACCAAACCAAGTCAAACCAAATCACTAGTCAATTTTTTATCGCTTTGACTTGATTTTCGATTTGGTGCAGTTTGTGATTCGGTTTTGTTTACCCCTACATATACTTAATAAAATGATATAATTTTCTTTAACTAGTCAAAAAATGAATTGAGTTGACAATGTTGATTTTATACCATGCTATAAGTATCATATTTTTTAGTCTAAGTTCCCTCACCAAGAAATAATTAATACAAAAGAAAAGTGTAAGCTAGCAAGACATGGCAAACTATACAGCCTGCTAGCAAGACATGGCAAACTCTACAGCCTTACTTTCCCTACTATTCCGTCTTCTCTTTGTCGCTGAGACTGGTGAGTCTACAACATTTTAATCATTCTTCTAGTCTCGCTGGAGGCAGATTTAGATTTTGAAGTCGATAAATTTTTATAATAACTTTAAGTTAATATAAAATAATAATTAAGTTCACGGTCAAATATTATAAATACTTTCGGATTTATTAATGCAAATACATAATTTGAACAAAAGTTTAGGGGTTCATGCAAATTGATACCTTAAAGGTTTGATCCATCTCCGGTCTCACATCGAATATAAAATTTTGTCTAAAGTAAATTGCGTATTGTTGAATTTTATGATCATCTCATCTAAAAATTTAAATTATTTTAGCTAGATATCACACATGTCCCGACCAAAAACTAGGACCACGATGGCATCACACCCAACGCGATAGTTAAGCCTAAACCCATCCCAACATTCACAGTGGACCCCTCGAAATGAGTCGAAATTCCACAAAAAATAATCTGACTATGCTACTAGACCGAATTCAACATTCCGGAGTCAACAAGATAATCAGAATTTCTAGCGGAGGTAGTTATCACCGGATGTTGACCAAAGTCAACCATTGCCATAACTTTTCAACATCTCGTCTAAACGTTCAAAATCACACTGAAAGCCATGAGACCCGAACCAACCATGCTACTAACCCAAAATCGATGTTTCTGAGCAGATGAAGTTCTTATACAACACGTGAATCTCCAAATATTGACGAAGTCAACTATTCCAACTTTAAAACCTTCCAAAACAACAGTCTCTTAAAAGTCAACCAAACCTCTCGGGAACTATGCCACCTACTTTCCACATCACGAACACCAACATGCAACCTCTGGGAGGGGTAAAATTATCAAAATACATTAAAAAAAAATCAAATTTTACTATACAGGTTGTTACAACACACATGATTCGTCACTTCGCCCCTGCTATATGTATAGGTCTGATGCTAGTTTATGGGCTAAATAAATACAGTGAAAATATATTCTTTTTGTGATAGTGAGATTGTAATGCAAGATTTCATGCATGCTCAGATATCATGTTAAATTGTGTAACTGTTTCATCTAAAAGATTAAGCTTTTAAAGAAACTAAATTTTATATTTTTATTATACTATCTCTGTATTATATGTATGGTCAGTTAAGTATATCTTGTTGGAAATCTCAC
This sequence comes from Capsicum rhomboideum, assembly GCA_031232105.1. NCBI lineage: Eukaryota > Viridiplantae > Streptophyta > Magnoliopsida > Solanales > Solanaceae > Capsicum > Capsicum rhomboideum. Next base: position 25,565,763 of record CP124712.1, on the reverse strand, counting down.
GAAAGATTCTTGATCACGAACATTTGTTGGGAATTTTCATAGCTTGTGGCATGTCAACTGACACTGTCTTTCAGGATATTTCACCCGGTATGAGTGTATCCCCCAGGATTCAACAAGTTCTTCTAGCGTTAAAGTAGGAGTCACAAACTAACAAAGATTCTCAAGAGCAAAACCCATCATAATATAATATTGGAAGATTTTATTTCTAGCTCTATCTGCTCTTGTACGGAAGAAAGACTGCACTATATATAGATAAATTCCACTTTTTGCCAAAGCTAAAACCTCCAACGGATATATCAGTATTAATGTCAATGAGGAGGCTGAAATTTAAAGCAATAAAGAGGGCGATGGTCTGCTATAATTGTCAAGAATAATATTAGAAAAGTTGACAATTGTATCTCATTAACTAGCCATTCAAGATTAATTGTAGAAAACTAATGAAGATTATATGTAATGGTCTAGCCATTATGAAGATTAAGAACTATATAATGACTTACTAAGGGTCTAATCAATTTGAATAATATGACCCTTAAGAATGATAGTCAAAGAATGAATCTAGACACTTTTTTTTGAGATATCAAGATCATCTTTCCTAACAATCCCCCACATATCTCAAAAAGAAAAGTATTAAGGAATGAAATAAGTTTGGCTGAATTTTCACATATGAGTACAATGCGTCAAATTTGGTGTTCATAGACTATGACCCAAACCTAGATAAAATATGATTTAAACGTAAAGAATAGTTGGTGAATTTTATAACTTCTATGAATCGAAAATTCTTTTGTAAGCCCAGGGTCTTATTCTATCACATCATACTCATATAATCTTTATTTTTATCATGGTTTTACGCTAAGAGACTGTGCATGTCCTGGTATTCATGTGTGCTCTAGACACTTGTAACAATTTCGTAGGAGCAGCATCACTGCATACTCATAGAGGTCCAATCATCAAATGTATTCTGCAGAACAATACACCACCTATAAAAGATATGAATTTGAATAAGAGTACAACTCATCCCTCACTTTGCCTTGCAGCACTGCACTATATTCACATATCGTAGGAGGGATATAATCTCATAGTGCATACTTAATTGACTAATGACTTGTTATTAGTTATATTAACCTAAGTCATGGGATCTAGCTCCAATCACATAGGTTGGGTTACTATTATTGTTAATCTTTTCAAATTGACTAAAAATTCTTCTCCCTTCGATGTTTCTTTTAGTTCGTGAGTTGATAAGATTCACCCATGACTATTCATAATTTATTTACGTAAGTACTTTCATCTCACAACAGTTATTTTATCACATTATGTCTCAAACACATGTGTTCTATTACCATTAAAAAGTCTAATTTTCTTTGTAGCTAACCCTAGCTACTTGACAAACACAATATATAACCACAAAAAATATTGGTTTTATTCCAACTGGAATATTCACTTGGAGTTCTGTCAACCATTTAGTCTCATCACCACCCAACTCTAAAACAACTAACTCTATCTAGTTGAATTTTGAGATTCACATTGTATCATTGTACACTTCTAATACAAAACAAAATTCATATTATCACCAACAAAAATATAAAATATTCTTTAGCAAACTCAATAATATTTTTTGACATACAATAAAAAAACTTAGATCCTAATATTCTTTTATTCGAATCATATAACAAAACTTAAGCTAGAAACACCCACACTTTCAAATATTTCATGATAGAAGGATAGTTTTTTTACATTTTATAAAGTTTTCAATTATTTAGGGGATATATAAATTTGTTCATCAAAATATATCAAAAACTTCATCTTAATTTTCAAAACTATTTTGAATAACAAGACCAAGCGAAATATCACTTTAGAAAAATACTCTTGACATAACTTGTCACGCCTCAAATCCCATTGGGAAGGACAGGCACCCGTACCCGTAAAGGCCCGAGAGAACCAACCTATGATCGAGTACATTCATATGCATGCCATTAAATGAACAAAAATTCCGTCACGTGCAGATAATATATATTGACGACGGAAGTCATGTAAAGATGTTCAAAACAGATACGAAACTTGGTCGTTGGGGCCACAACGTCTAAAAGGTAAGACACTTCTACGTTTGACTTTACAAGGTCTACAAAGCCACTAAAAGATATATAACCATGACTAAGGTCGGGACAATTCCCTGCCTTATACAACTACTACACAGTACCAAAAATACATGCAAATGACTCGGAAAACCCCGAATCAACCTGGAGCTCACCAATAGCCTGCAGATGACCCGAACCCTACTGTGAAGGTCTACTAGCTCCTGTGTCTGCAGTAGGTAAGGTAGGTCCCCCAAGGGACGTCAAGACGAAAGAATATACTGAGTATGTAAGGCTATAAGTAACTGTATAAAATATAGGAACTCAATGGAATCAAATACAAGTGAATAGATAACACTGACATACCACCGTACTGTATATGTGAAACCATCTACATTACATTCATTTCTTTCCTTTTTACTTTCATATCAATATACATCATACAATGTCAGGGACCAACTGATCAGTGGTAAATAACATTAGGATCGGCTCGAGCTAGGATTATGCCCCCAGAGCTACCACCCATAAATCAATAAATCAGGTTCGGTTCAAGCTAGGTTTTCACCCCCAGAGCTACCCCCTGTATCCAATAATCAATCGGGATCGGCTTGAGCTAGGCTTTCGCCCCCAGAGCTACCACCCGTACTCAACCAAATATGCATTACTTCACTTCTTTAGTTTTTGTGAGATTGTTACATCAGTGGTCATAAAATTATTGGAGCTTTGGAACAATAGTCAACAAATAAGAGACACGTGAATAACAATTGCTAACAAACTTGAAATGAGATACTTGAAAACATTTCGGAGTGGAGACAAGTTCGGTAACGATGTGAACAATAGGTGCGGCCAAAGGATATGGAAAAGAGTAACCTTACAGACCTTATCTTTCCAACAAGTGACTACAACAATTCAGCTCTTCCTTAAAGCGTTACTCTACAATATGAATACATAATGGAGCTCACATTAAAAACCAATTACATTACAAGTTCACAAGGCGATAATTAGCTACTTGACGGGAAGTAAAAACTGTCCAACATCCCAAACACATGGTATATCATTCCACCTTCCTTTTTACTTCCATATAACTTCATTCCACCCTCCTATACCATAACTTACTGCCTTACCAAGACAACAACACCAAAACAGTCCACAAACCAACATAGACGTCACAAACCGACAAGATTTCCCACCAAGTGCATACTTCACATTTTTACCTCAATGCAACTCCACATATTTATTACATCAAGTCACATAAATACCTTCCACAAAAATATACCAAAAACAGTCCACACAATTTCAGAATTCACTTTAACATAACAAGAAAGTATTTTTCTTTCACTATGCCAAACGTTCCATGCACAATTACGTATAAACATTTCCACAAGTCATACACAAGGAGTAAGGAATTAGGTACAGCACCACACTTAAATATACTGAAATTTCATCCATCTAATTCAATTCCTTCAAGACCTTAAGTCCCCTTTCAAGTTTAAACAACATAGAGGGCAAATCCTTTACCGATTTAGCAAAAGTGGTCTGTTTCACAATAAGTGGACTGCTCAACACTTTTTAAACATAACCAACATGATATACACAACCTCTTATGCATATAATATATTAATATATAAGGGTAAACACTTACCAAGGCTTGCAAGTGGAAGATTTGTCCAAAACTCCTTAGAGAAAATTAGGGTGGCTAGGGTTTGAGAGAGGAAAAAGTATTTCTTTGAAAATCTGATTTTTTTGCAAGTGTATTGTGTTGAGAATGAGCTGAATTTCAGCCTTAAATACTCCCTCTTAACCTCCTCTCTCAATTCTATCCTTAGCCAAATTTTTGGTCAAAAAGTCCAAGTATAATGATGTGTAGACTTGGTCCATTTTTAATGGATCATCCCCCCTTTTGGGCCCATGTCTTTTTACTTAATTTTGGGTCTCAATTAAGTCCATAAACATAATATTAATTCAGCCCAATAAATTTAGTGGGTAATACACCAACTATCTCAAATTTAAATAATTCCATAAATGTTAAGGTAGTCAAATAAGTTCGAAAATGTACGGGGTGTTACATAACTCTAGTAAAACACCATAACCCCTATATTTTCAAAACTCTTAAAGTAAGGAATAAATTTTCTATATCTCAAAGCTAATATCCCAACATTTGTTAACATATAATCAAGATTCCAATAATTTAAATAATCTAAAAAGCACAAGCATGTGATTTCATAGCTTATCTAATTTATATCAAAATTAAAATGTACAGGTTTAACATGTCACAAATCATATGGTATCAATCAAGTAAATATATGAACTAGCATTTTCATCTTGTAAAATATTAACCACAAATAAATCATGCTTACAATACTCCTGGCTCACAACAACGTTATTTTTGTTAACACCTTATCAAAGTCAAAAATAAAATAAAAATTCACCGATTTTTTTAAAACGATCTCATAAATATCAAATTGCTTCAAATATTAGATACGTATACCACCTTAATTAATGTCAGTATTTTCATATGTGAGCTTAATAAGAACTTAGTCATTCTAAAAACTAGAGTAGTTCTAGAATCACCAACATATAAAAATTATTCTTCTTTTTCAATTTGGGTGTAAGACAAAATTAACTTTGTTAGCACAAATATGATTAGTAGTACCCAAGTCTCAAGATCTTATACATTGACCACAAGATTCGTTTGAGAAATGACCACACAATAATTTATATTATTCACTTAATCAGATATAATTTTAATTAGCGAAATTACTATTTCTTTGAATCTTCTACTATATTGAGGGGTATATTGACTTAATTTGTCATATAAGAATATATTAAAATATGGATATATAGCAACGTCACATACCTTATTACTATGATCAATTAAAATGAAACATCATTATGGCAAGATGAGGTATCTTGTTTGCTTATATTAACCCACTTATTCCAGCCACACTCCACAATAATAACTCCCTCGATATGCATGTTGTGTATATATCTTCCAGTAGTTTTATGTATTTGAATGACTAAGAGAATGTAGAGAGGGATACAGTGGAGGAAAAGAGTGGATCTTTGACCATAGAAAATCATCTTTTCGTGTCAACCTAGCAATCTGGAAGAGGATTTTGTAACAAGGCCACCAAAATACACTATCTTGTTCCTTCCACAATAGATTGGAGCCCCTAAGTAAGTGAAATGAAAATTAGAGTGATTAAAGTCTGTAATATGGTTTATATCTTGAATACTGGAATGAGATGTCTTGGGAGTCATTAGTAAGCAAGATTTGTTTTTGTTCAATTGTTATCCAAAGCATTTTTCATAGATATCAAGCTTTTTCATCACAGCCATAAGATAAAGAGGGTCCCGGATGAGAAATGTAAAATGTTATTTGCATAAGTCAGATGATTGATTACTTGACATCCTCGATACATATGATAATGCATGAAGCTCTCATTCTTGAGTTGTTCTATTAGAATAGTTAAAACTTTAGCTCCAATAATGAACAGTGATATGGAGATAAGGGGTCACCTTGCTTAACACATCTTCTAGATTTGAAGAAGACATGTCTTCATCCATTAATGAGTATGGAATACCAATTGTTGGAGAGAAATCTCTAAACCGTGTATATGAATCCAAATTGCATCAGGACATGACAAAGCTGAGTTTGACCACTCTGCCAAAAGCCTTTGTCATGTCAAGCTTTAGAACCACATTTCCATTCATATTAGGTTGCCTTATATTGTGAACCATTTCCTGTGTTAGTATAATGATGTTAGAGATAGATCTACCTTTTAAGAAACCAATTTAGTTTTGAGACACTACCTTATGTATAGCCTTTGATAGCATGGTGTTTAGCATTTTGGAGATAATTTTATTGCTGAAGTTACTGAGATGTGCGGGTCTTAGCACTAAAACACTGAGGATTAAATAACATGATTAGATAACTATGGGTGAATGATCTGGGAGGTTGACTCCCAACAAAGAAGTATCAAATCATGTCATGGAGATATTCAAAGATGATATCCCAACAATGTTGATAGAAATTCCCTAATACACCATCACGTCTTGGGGCACTATTGGGACTCATAGAAAAAACCACCTCCTTAATATCTGACATAGTAAGTGTTGCACATAGCATATCATTGTCTTCTTCCGTGATCACTCTAGGGATGTATTTCAAGGGTGTAAAATCACCATGATTCCTCAGCTTTGTGAATTGATTTTCAAAGAAGTTGATAACCTCTTTAGCAATGGCCTCACCACCTTTCATCCAATTGCTGTCAACATCTTTCATATTTTTTATATTAAGTTTCTTTCTCCTGATATTAATAATTGATGGTGTATTGGTGCATTTTAATATAATTATATGTCATTTGTTGGTCATATTAAATTGCATTTTACAATGGTTTATTAGCCATAATATGGCTTTAAACGTGGGCATTATGCTGCAGCATTACTCCATAGGAATTAATGGCTTGATGTTACTACTTCTTTAGTGATTTTAATGCATATTACTCCATTTTGAGTTAATGATAATTTCTTATGGCAAAGACGTGCATGCTGCAGCTTAAGGGAATTTGACTCTTGAATAGTAGTGGCTGAATTTGGCCACTATTTTTCTTGAAATTCATGTAACCACTAACTCTTTATTTGTCCATTATCTCCCTCATTATGTCTTATAACTCTTGTAACTTCTAGGCCATTTATCTACAACATTTATCTTCCCATTTATTCTTCATATTCATTGCATGGAAGATATCCTCACCTATAAATAAGTGATGGTCTTGCATATTTTTTGGAGTACAAGATAATATAGAGTTCACAAAAGTTAGTAAAAAGAGAGTTTATTAGTTGAAGGGAGGTGTTTTTTTTTGTCGAGCTTTGCACTCAACTCTTGTCCAGAGTTTGTTGAGTTGTACTTTGTGAGAAAGGCTGTTGTATCCTGGAGGGGACAGGTCAAGAAGATTACTGCTGGACCGGTGAAAACATTTGCTGCGGTGGGCTTGAATTTCCTTAAAGAGAGCGAGATATCCGCGCCTCAGCCAAGAAGAAGATTATTGTATTTTCTTCATTTCTTTTGTATTTTTCAATTGTAATTTTCTGTAATTTCACCAACAATTTTAAGGAGATTCAAATGGAAACAATTGAAAAATCCGCGGATGTCAAGATGGGAGATCTTAACAAGCCATTCCGGTTCAATGGTACTCATTTCAAGAGGTGGAAGGGTAAAGTACTTTTCTACTTAAGTCTTCTCAATGTTTCTTATGTGCTAACTAAGAAGAATCCAAACAAAGTAGATAACTCTTCCATGAATGATGATGAACTTGTTTCTCTTCAAGAGAAAGTTGAAAAGTACGATGTTGACTCCTACAAGTGTCGGTACTTTTTACTTAATTGTCTATCTGATAATTTTTATGATTATTATGATAGAACTTACTCTAGTGCAAAGAAAATTTGGAAAGCATTGCAGAGTAAGTATGATACCGAGGAGGAGGGAGCGAAAAAATATGCCGCTAGCAGATTTTTTCGTTTCCAAATGGTAGACAACAAATCAGTGGTAGACCAAGCTCAAGATTTTATAATGATTGTTGGAGAGCTCAGGTCCGAAGAGGTCAAAATTGGAGATAATCTTATTGTTTGTAGCATAGTGGATAAACTTCCTCCTTCATGGAAGGAATTTCAAAAAACCATGCGCCACAAACAAAAGGAAACTTCTCTTGAGACATTGATAATGAAAATCCGCATGGAAGAAGAGGCAAGGGGCCAAGATGCACTTTTGCAAACAGAAGAGAACAACATCACACCGAAGGTAAATTTAACTACTTCAAATAATGCTACCCCTGAAACTAACAAAAATACTTCTTTGAAGCCTAAGAAGAAAAAATTCAAGAAAAATAATGGTAGACATCCCAAGGACAATAATGGTGGAAATAACCAAGCAAAAAATCAACATGTTCAAGAAAAAGGACCGTGCTTTGTCTGTGGCAAGAGTGGGCATATTGCTCGATTTTGCAAATTTCGGAAACGTAGGCCTACACCTCAGGCAAACGTTACTGAAGAACCATTTGTGGCGGTGATAACAGACATAAACATGGTGGAGAATGTTGATGGATAGTGGGCTGACTCTGGTGCAAACCGTCATGTCTGTTATGACAAAGACTGGTTTAAAAAATATACTCCTTTTGAGGAGCCGAAAACCATCATGCTTGGTGATTTTCATACCACTCAAGTGCTTGGAACGGGAGATGTCGAGTTGAGTTTTACTTCTGGAAGGGTATTAATTTTAAAAGATGTACTTTATACTCCTTCCATGAGAAAAAATTTGATGTCTAGTTTTCTTCTTAACAAAGCAGGCTTCAAACAGATTATTGAATCTGACCAATATGTAATTGTGAAAAATAGTATTTTTGTGGGTAAGGGATATGCATGTGATGGGATGTTCAAGTTGAATGTTGAAATGAATAAAACTTCTACTTCTGTTTACATGCTTTCTTCTACTAATTTTTGGCATGCTCGTTTGTGTCATATTAATAATCGTTATGTGGGAATCATGAGTAGTTTAGGATTAATTCCAATGATCAAAAAGAATTTTGAAAAATGTGAGGCTTGTAGTAAAGCCAAAATCACAAAAAGGCCTCATTTTCAAGTTGAAAGAAAAACTGATTTATTAGAATTAGTTCATACTGATATTTGTGAACTTGGAGGAATTTTAACCCGTGGAGGAAATAGATATTTTATCACTTTTATTGATGATTTTTCTAAGTTTACATATGTTTACTTAATGAAAAATAAAAGTGATGCTTTTGAGAATTTTAAAACTTTTCTCCATGAAGTTGAAAATCAGTTTAATAGAAAAATAAAAAGAATAAGAAGTGATAGAGGTCGTGAATACGAGTCTAATGAATTTAATTCTTTTGTTAGATCATTGGGTATAATTCATGAAACTACTCCTCCTTATTCGCCTGCATCTAACGTGTAGCGGAAAGGAAAAATAGAACTTTGGTTGAGTTAACTAATGCCATGTTAATTGAGTCTAGTGCACCTTTAAATTTTGGGGTGAAGCTCTTTTGACTGCTTGTTATGTGCTGAATTGTGTGCCTCATAAAAATACTAAATTGACACCTTTTGAGTTGTGAAAAGGTCATAAGCCAAATTTGGGATATCTAAGAGTTTGGGGTTGCTTAGCCTATGTAAGGTTAATGGATCCTAACATCTCTAAGTTGGGTAAAAAAGTTACTACTTGTGCTTTTCTTGGTTATGCTTCAAATAGTACAGCCTATAGATTTTTTAATTTTGAAGATAGTATTATAATAGAATCAGGTGATGCTATTTTTCATGAAAATAAATTCCCTTTTGATTCTAAAAATAGTGGGGGTCAAAGGATTCAAGAAAATATTTTGCAACTACCTAGTTCTTCTACTTCTATTTTGAAAAATAAAGAAAATGATGATTTTGAGTTAAGAGGAAGTGAAAGAGCTAGAGTAGAAAAAGATTTTGGTCCTGACTATTATGTTTTTAATGTTGGAGATGACCCTCTCACTTTAAAAGAAGCTTTGTCTTCACATGATGCTATTTTTTGGAAAGAGGCTGTGAATGATGAAATAGAATCACTAATTTCCAATAAAACTTGGAAGCTAGTTGATTTACCACCGGGTTGTAAAATAATTGGATGTAAATGGGTCTTACGAAAAAAGTTAAAACCGGATGGATCGGTTGATAAATATAAGGCTAGACTGGTTGCTAAAGGTTTTAAACAACTAGAAGGTCTAGAATTTTTTGATACTTTTTCTCCGGTAACTAGAATTATATCCATTAGACTTTTAATTGCTATTGCTGCAATTTTTGATTTACAAATTCATCAAATGGATGTAAAAACTGCCTTTTTAAATGGAGACCTAAATGAGGAAATTTACATGGAACAACCTGAGTGTTTTGTTGAAGCTGGCCAAGAAAGCAAAGTGTGTAAACTTACTAAATCCTTATATGGCTTGAAACAGGCACCTAAGCAATGGCATGAAAAGTTTGATTCCTGCATGATTCATAATGGCTTTAAAACAAATGAGTGTGATAAGTTCATATATCATAAGTCTTGGAATAATTCGCATATTATTATTTGCCTATATGTTGATGATTTATTGATCTTTGGCTCTAACATGAATGTTATTGGAGAGACTAGAAATATTCTTAGAAGCCATTTTGATATGAAAGATCTTGGTGAGGCAAATGTAATTCTAGGAATAAAAATTACTAGAACATGTGATGAAATTTTCCTTGACCAGTCACATTATGTTGAGAAAATATTGAAAAAATATAATTTTCTTGATTGCAAGCATGTTGTAACTCCTTTTGATTCTAGTGTTCACTTGTTTCCAGTTGAAAGTGAAAATGATGTTATAAATCAAAAGGAATATGCTAGTATAATTGGAAGTTTGAGATATGTGACTGATTGCACTAGGCCTGATATTGCGTATGCAGTAGTAGTACTTAGCAGGTTTACTAGTAAGCCAAGTAATGAACATTGGCATGCTATAACAAGAGTAATGAGATATTTAATAGGAACAAAAAATTGTGGTTTGTTCTATAAAAAATATCCTGCTGTACTTGAAGGCTTTTGTGATGCGGATTGGAGCACTTTATCAGGTGATTCCTTATCTACTACTGGTTATGTATTTACTTTGGGTGGCGGTGCTATTTGTTGGAAATCTAAAAAGCAAACAATTATTGCTAACTCTACCATGGAGGCTGAACTAATTGCTTTAGCTTCAGCTAGTGAGGAAGCGAATTGGTTGAGAGATTTGTTATTTCAAATACCTTATTTTGAAAAACCAATTTCTCCTATTTTAATTCATTGTGATAGCACCGCTGCAATTGGTAGAGTTCAAAACCGTTATTACAACGGTAAATCCAGACCTATAAGGAGAAAACACAGTAATGTGAGATCATATTTGACAAATGGTACCATTAATGTTGATTATGTCAAATCTTGTGATAATCTTGCCGATCCATTGACTAAGGCCTTAGCAAGAGAAAAGGTCTGGAGCACATCGAGGGGGATGGCATTGAAGCCTACAAACTCCTAAGTCATATGTGAGGAAACCCAACCTGGGGACTAGAGATCCTATAACCAGGTTCAATGGGAAAAACGAATCACATGATGACTTGTTGAAAAAAAAATGCACTATTTTTTTTATCCCTCCCTATGATGTGAGTGCATTCTTCCTGTAATGTTTTGTGAGGTTGAGTTTTAAAAAACAAAACTCTTAATGAAATTCTGTAGCTCGTATGAGTAGGGTGCTAAAATTACAGGAGCACTCTCGACAGATTTTACCTATGTGAGTATGGAAGTAGGCCGCTTCCTATGAGAATCGGGATCATTCTCAAATACACTCATGAAACCGGGATAGCACAAGGCCGTAATGTGCTGGCTATAAAGCTCATGTCAACACCTTGACTATTATGTGTAAGCAGTAACTTTTTATTTTCCTAAAGCAGTCATAGTTCAAGTCTGAGACTACTACGACTCTGGAGTAAAAATTATTGTTTTACTAAGTGGAGGTTCAATGCAGGGCACACCTTCATTATGCATGGTAGTCTTTCTTCAGCTAGTAGACTCTCTTGTGTTTAATATTAAAATGAGTGGGGGATTGATGGTGTATTGGTGCATTTTAATATAATTATATGTCATATTAAATTGCATTTTACAATGGTTTATTAGCCATAATATGGCTTTAAACGTGGGCATTATGCTGCAGCATTACTCCATAGGAATTAATGGCTTGATGTTACTACTTCTTTAGTGATTTTAATGCATATTACTCCATTTTGAGTTAATGATAATTTCTTATGGCAAAGACGTGCATGCTGCAGCTTAAGGGAATTTGACTCTTGAATAGTAGTGGCTGAATTTGGCCACTATTTTTCTTGAAATTCATGTAACCACTAACTCTTTATTTGTCCATTATCTCCCTCATTATGTCTTATAACTCTTGTAACTTCTAGGCCATTTATCTACCATATTTATCTTCCCATTTATTCTTCATATTCATTGCATGGAAGATATCCTCACCTATAAATAAGTGATGGTCTTGAATATTTTTTGGAGTACAAGATAATATAGAGTTCACAAAAGTTAGTAAAAAGAGAGTTTATTAGTTGAAGGGAGGTGTTTTTTTTTGTCGAGCTTTGCACTCAACTCTTGTCCAGAGTTTGTTGAGTTGTACTTTGTGAGAAAGGCTGTTGTATCCTGGAGGGGACAAGTCAAAAAGATTACTGCTGGACCGGTGAAAACATTTGCTGCAGTGGGCTTGAACCTCCTTAAAGAGAGCGAGATATCCGCGCCTCAGCCAAGAAGAAGATTATTGTATTTTCTTCATTTCTTTTGTATTTTTCAATTGTAATTTTCTGTAATTTCACCAACAATAATTGAATGGAAGAACTTGATGTTTGCATCTTTATCATTGAACTATTTCATACATGCTTTCTGCTTCTAGTATACTTCTTTATTCTTAGTATGCATCATAAGTTGTGCATTTGCCAATTCAAATTAGTCATATTGATGTCATAATTATTCCGAATGAATGTTTCCTTCAGATTACCCACTCAGTCCTCCATCTCCTTAGTCTTCTCAAAAATATTGCCCATAGTATGGACCACCAGGAGAGCTTGTGACTTGTTGCCTTCAGTTTTAAGTGTAGATCCACTTACTTCTTCTGTCCAAGCCTGCTTTACTGTATCCATGAATCTTGGTTCATCAATCCAAAAATCTATTATTTCCTACAACCGTAAACCAGAAAATTGATATAAAATGGTAGTTCTAAGCCCACAGTAAACTGTGTTTCCTTAAAGAATTTAATCCCCTCACAATTGCCCAAAGTTTGGATTAATTGCTCCCAGGATAGAATAGAACACTATTCTAAAACACCGGCAATGAAATTTGCAAAACTTCATCGAACTCAACATACAGAGTATATCATACTTACTTTGATTTCTTTTGAAAAGAAGAAAGTTTTTGAGTTTGTAAACTAATATATTTCGTATCCTTCATCTGAGGAAAAAACTAATATTTGTAGCCTAAGAAGTGGTTCTTTAGAAGAGAGGCAATGGTTCTTTAACAGATGCAATTTTTCTAAAAGGGTGCCGACCTACGGATCCCACCTGCGCCCACAGGTGGTCCATATGCGGCCGCATGTCACGTAATGGCGATTTCTAGAATTGTCTGCTCCATCTGTGGAGCTTCACCTACATCCGCAAGTGACAACCTGCGCCCGCAAGTCGTCTTTGCCGCTTCGAAACAGTGTGTCTCCCCTTCGAGGTGCGTTGTGACATGCGTCCACATCCATTCATGTGCGTCCGCATATGGAGAAATTATTTTCTATCAATAACTCTTAAGTTTTAATTGAATTTTGTCTAAAAAGATAGCCTCTTAATCATTTTACAAATCCAAATCCAAATCCGAAGCTGAAGTCGTACCGAGCGAGCAACGATGATGACGGTACGATGCTTGTCTTGTTCTTGCCTCACTATCCACATGAAGGAGTGTGTTCCATTATATACATAAGAAAGTTTCGTTCTCCCACCAATGTGGGAGAACTTTACTTCCTTAAAGTGAATACTTACTCTTCACTTTTCCCTCCATGTTTTTCCTTCCATTTTCCATTCACTTTCTATTACCATAACCCAACAATCCCCCACATGAATGGGGAATGACTATTTTATATGAAAATTTGTGTGATCTACAAATAAGGATCAATCGCATCTGGGTAAGTAGGTTTCCCCTTGAACTTTCCATAATGAACATACATCGGGTATCCTTGGTCAGTCGGTCGATTTGATATCTCTAAACTGTCGAGCTTTTACGTATACCTAGGCAACATACATCACACAACTAACCCTTAACTGTATTTGATTCTCATTATTCTATTCGTTTCAGCCATGAACACTTCCTGGTTACATAAGTGCGTAGTGAACTGGCCTTACTCTTATTCTCCTTGAAGCGGCTTCCACTTCGCACTCACATAGGTGATTCCTAAACATTTTATCCTATATAAAAACTATTTGGTAATTCCTGCCAAACTTAGAAACCATTAAAAAGCTTTAAACCTTAAGTTTTATCCTTGTTTCTTGAACATTTTCATACCATGGAAATGGATATACTTTTAGTGACAATGTTGAACCTTCATATATAACTTTGTTTGATCTCCTTGAACCTAGACCTTGGGATCTCCATTTAACTAGGTAGACTTACCATTACAATGACTTGTTCTAGGCCATAAACCCATTCCCTTTGATAATTTATCATCCCCCTCTCTAGTTAGGCCTTTTGTAAGTGGATCCGACACAATATCCTTTGACTTTACATAGTCAACGGTGATAATTCCACTAGAGAGTAATTGTCTAATGGTATTATATCTTCATCGTATGTGACGTGACTTTCCGTTACACATAATATTTCCAGCTCTTCCTATTGTCGCCGGACTATCACAATGTATACATATAGGAGCCACTGGTTTTAGTCACAAAAGGAATATCTTCTAAAAAGTTTCATAGCCATTCTGCTTCTTCACCGGCCTTATCTAAAGCAATAAACTCAGATTTCATTGTAGATTGAGCAATACAAGTTTGTTTGGATGATTTCCAAGAGACTACTCCTCCACCAAGAGTAAACACATATCCACTCGTGGATTTCACTTCATTTGACCCGGTGATTCAATTTTCATCACTATATCCTTCAATTACCGCTGGATATTTGTTGTAATGCAAAGAATAGTCTTGAGTATGTTTTAGATACCCCAAAACTCTTTTATTGCCATATGATGAGTTTGATCGGGATTACTTGTGTACCAACTTAGTTTACTAATAGCACATCCTATATCTGGTCATGTACATTTCATGATATACATCAAACTTTCCAACACTCTTACATAGTGCAATTGTGACTTGCTTTGACCTTGGTTATTAGTAAGAGCAATATTCACATCAATTGGAGTTTTGGCAACTTTGAAGTCCAAATACTTGAATTTTTTAAGTACCATGCAGATGTAATGAGTTTGAGACAAAGCTAGACCATGAGGAGTCCTAAGAATTTTAATTCCTAAGATCAAATCCGCAACTCCTAAGTCTTTCATATCAAACTTGCTAACAAGCATATGCTTAGTAGCATTTATGTCGGAAATTTCCTTACTCATTATCAACATATCATCCACATACAAACAAACAATGACAATGTGATTTGGATTGTTCTTGATGTAGACACATTTATCACATTCATTGGTCTTAATTTCATTTGACAACATGGTTTGATCAAATTTTGCATACCATTGCTTAGGCACTTGTTTTAGTCCATAAAGCAACTTAACAAGTCAACACACCTTCTTTTCTTTTCCTGGAATTACAAACCCTTCAGGTTGATCCGTGTATATTTCTTCCTCCAATTCTCCATTTAAGAAGGTTGTCTTCACATCCATTTGATGAATTTGAAGACCGTATATGGCGGTTAACTCTATCAACACTCGAATAGATGTGATTCTTGTTACCGGAGAGTACGTGTCGAAATAATCAAGACCTTCTCATTGCCTGAAACCTTTGACAACTAGTCTTGCCTTATATTTATCAATAGTGTCATCATCTTTGATTTTCTTTTTGAAGATCTATTTAGAACCCAACGATTTGTTTCCTGGAGGAAGATCAACCAATTCCTATGTATGATTATTCAATATGGATTTTATTTCACTATTGATTGCCTCTTTCCAATATTGTGCTTCTGAAGAAGACATTGCTTCCTTGAACATTTAAGGCTCATTCTCAACTAAGAATGTCAAGAAATCTGGACCAAAAGAAGTTGTAATCTTTTGACGTTTGTTATGTCTTGGACTTTCCTCATTAGGTGTACTTTCCTTTGACACTTCCTGAGGTTGTTTAGATTTTTTACTAGAAGATTCACATTCATTTTTATATGGATAAATATTTTTAAAAAATTCAGCATTATCTGGTTCAATTAGCGTATTCACATGAATGTCGGGGTTCTCCGATTTATGAACCAGAAAACGATATGCTTTGCTATTGTTTTCATATCTAATGAAAACATAATCAATTATTTTTGATCCTATCTTAACCCTTTTGGGTTTAGGAACTTGCACTTTAGCTAAACACCCCTACACTTTGAAATATTTCAAGCTGGATTTCCTTTCTTTCCATTGTTCATATGGAATGGGCTTTGTTTTACTGTGGGGTATATGATTGAGTATCCGACTGGTTGTTAGAACAACTTTCCCCCACAAATTCTGTGGTAAACCAGAACTTATCAACAAAGCATTTGTCATCTCCTTTAAAGTTCTATTCTTTTTTTCTGTAACCCCATATGATTGTGGAGTGTATAGGGTAGTTGTTTGATGAATAATTTCATATTTCAAACATATTTTTTCAAAAGGAGATTCATATTCACCACCCCTATCACTTCTAATCATTTTGATTTTCTTGTTAAGTTGTGTTTCAACTTCATTCTTGTATTGCTTGAATGCATCAATTGCCTCATCTTTGTTATTAAGCAGATAAACATATCAATATCAAGTGCTATCATCAATCAAAGTTATGAAGTATTTTTTTCCACCACGAGATGGTATAGACTTGATGACACAAATGTTTGTATGGATTAAGTCTAAGGGATTTGAATTCCTTTCAATCGACTTATAAGAATGTTTTGCATACTTTGATTCCACACATACTTGACATTTCAAATTATTATTTTCAAACTTAGGTAAGATTTCTAAGTTAATCATTTTTCGCGTGGTTTTATAATTTACATGTCCTAAACGTGCATGCCATAAATGATTTGACTCAAGCAAGTAAGAAGAACCAGGAATCTTATTCATATCAATAAAAATTACATTTAGTTTGAACAGGACCTTGATGAGGTAACCTTTTCCTACATACATGGCATTCTTACTAATTATAACCTTATCAGATACAAACACCCACTTAAAACCATTCTTGACTAGAAGTGATGTCGAGACCAAATTCTTCTGCATTTCAGGAACATGAAGGACATTGTTGAGGATCATCATCTTGCCCGAAGTCATCTTCAAGCCAACCTTGCCTGCTCCTTCTATCTTTGCGGTTGCTGAATTCATCATATAAATGGTCTCGCCTTTTCCTGAAGAAGTATAGGATGAAAACAGTTCCTTGTTGGAACACACATGGCGGGTAGCACCTGAATCAATCCACCATTCATTGGGATTTCCCACCAAGTTATATTCTGAGAGCATTGCACAAAGGTTGTCTACTTCTTCATTCATGTTTGCTTGCTCTTTCTTCTTATCTTTCTTTGGAGCACGACAAACTGAAGCAATATGACCAACCTCGCCACAGTTGTAGCAATTTTCTTTGAACTTTTTCTTCTTTGGTGCTTCCTTTTCATCATCCGACTTCTTTCTCTTTTTTTTTTAGAAATTTCAATATTGTTTGCTCCTGCGATTGATGACTTTGCTTTCTTTTCTGCAATTTTGTTGTCTTTATCAATCCACAATCGAATAATCAAATCCTCCAATGTCATTTTTTTTCGTTTATATTTCAAATAGTTCTTGAAGTCCCTCTACAAAAGAGGCAACTTTTCAATAAAAGTTGCTACTTGAAAAGCTTCGTTGAAGACCATTCCTTCTGCAAGTAAATCATGTATGATAACTTGCAATTCTTGGACTTGAGTCATGATGGATTTGTTGTCAACCATCTTGAACTCTAGAAACTTAGCTGCTACAAACTTCTTTAGTCTGGCATCTTTTGTCTTAAACTTCTTGTCTAAAGCGTCCCAAAGTTCTTTTGAAGTTTTACAAACACTATAAACATTGTATAGACTATCTTCCAGTCCATTTAGGATATAATTCTTACACAAAAAATCAGAGTGATTCCAAGCCTCGGTCACCATAAATCGGTCTTTCTCTGGAGTATCATCCGGTAAAGTTGGATGTTCTTCGTAATAAACTTCTGCAAGCTTAGAGTGGTCAGATAGAATAGCATCTTCTATTGCCACCTTTTGAAATCCCTTCCAGAAAACTTTTTGGGCTTTTCCGCTACAGACATAGTGGGAGTAACACGGCTTGACGAAACTATTCGTTGCCGCAGATGTAGAAGGCATCACACTATTAGTTGGTTCTCGTATTTCTGTTTGAACACACACAAACAAAATTCAATAAGCTGGTTAACTATCAATGTGGTCTCCATTCAGTCGATGAAATTTTTATGTTCTTCGAATCGATAGAAATAACTTTATTAACTCGATGAAGTTTTTTTGTTCTTCGAACAGAGTTAAAAAATGGAGTAGACAGGCGTTAAACTTTAATCTCCAACCACAACAGAAAATAAACATAAAGAAGAAATGTAAACAAAAATATAGTAATAAATTCTTTAAGCTTGTTGTTTCCTACAACCATAAACCAGAAAATTGATATAAAATGTTAGTTCTAAGCCCACAGTAAATTGTGTTTCCTTAAAAAATTTAATCCCCTCACAATTGCCCAAAGTTTGGATTGATTCCTCCCAGGATCGAATAGAACTCTATTCTGCTAAACCGGCAATGGAATTTGCAGAACTTCATCTAACTCAACATACGGAGTATATCACACTTACTTTGATTTCTTTTGAAAAGAAGAAAGTTTTTGAGTTTGTAAACTAATCTATTTCGTATCCTTCATCTGAGGAAAAAACTAATATTTATAGCCTAAGAGGTGGTGCTTCAGAAGAGAGGTAATGGTTCTTTAACGGATGCAACTTTTATGAAATAATGTTGATTTACTGACCCCACCTGTGCCCGCAGGTCGTCTTTGCCGCTTCAAAATAGTGCATTATTTTCTCGCGTCCCTTCGAGGTACGTTGTGGCATGCATCTGCATTCGTTCATGTGTACGCATATAGAGAAATTATTCTCTATTAAATTTTTGGATTAAAACATCAATAACTCTTTAAGTTTTAGTTGAATTTTGTCTAAAAAGATAATCTCTCGATCGATCATTTGACAAATCCAAATCCAAATTCTAATTCGAAGGAGAGGCAGAAGCAGAAGCTGAGCCGAGCGAGCGATGATGACGACGACGAGAGGCTTATCTTATTCTTGCCTCATTATCCACATGAAGGAGTGTGTTCCAATATATACATAAGAAGGTTTCTTTCTCCCACCAATGTGGGAGAACTTTACTTCCTTAAAGTGAAGACTTACTCTTTACTTTTCCCTCCATGTGTTTTCCTCCATTTTCCATTCACTTTCTATTACCAAAACCCAACAAAATCAGGGAATTTCAAGTATCTTTGATGAGTTTTATGAGTGTTAGGACATAGTATTTAGGAGAGGAAAGTGGTTTAACCCTGTCATGATAAGGTGAGTAATTGTAATATTAGTAAATTTTTAGGACCATTCAAAATTCGTCAAGGCTTTATCTAGAATTTCCTAGATTCTTTTCGTTGTCCTCTCTTGTTACATCATCTGAATGTAGTTCTAATGTAAACAATGTTCATAGAGCATAACTTGAGATGTAGTTTATCCTAGGAATGCTCTCAGACATTTTATGTGTGTTGCCTCTTTTCTTCCCCAGGTTCAAGTTTACCGTTAAAGTCATAGCTACTAATATTGTGTGCCATATCTCTTAGATTTTTCTATAAAGGATCTCTTTGATGTTGTACTATGAAAATGGAACATACAAAGCTCAAACCTCCATTGATGAACTGGAAAAGATAAGAGGGAAAGCAGAGAGAGAATTTTTGTTATTCAAAAATTGTGAAAATCTATACAATAACTGCATTGCTTTGAGCTTTATAGCTTGCACATTGAAAAATATATTTTAACCGACTAATACTAATTTTGACAGCTCATCAACTCTAACTACTTAGCTAATTCGGTAACTAACTAATCTAATGAACGGTAATTAATGTAACAATAAAACTTGTGACACTGAGCAACTGCATTAGTCGACTCTACTAGGTTGATAATGGTGTATTTGAACACACCCCCTGAAGCTGCAAAGTGCAAAATGTTGAGCAACCAAGCTTGCCCAGGAGATGTTGATGCTGATTTTGTCTTAAGCCTTTAGTGAGGAGGTCTGCAATCTGTTGTTGAGTATGAATATAGGATGTCTCAATGAGCCATGCCTTGATCTTATCTCTGATAAAATGAAAATCTATTTCTATATGTTTAGTCCTCTAATGAAAAATAGGATTAGGCGCTAGCTGAATAGCTGATTTGCTATCACACATGACTGTGATAGGCATCGAAATAAAAACTCCTAATTTAGTAAAGAGTCCTAGTAACCAAGTAATTTCAGCAATAACTGATGCCATGCTTCTATATTCAGCTTCAACTGAGCTTCTAGACACATTTTGCTATTTTCTTCTAGACACATTTTGCTATTTTTTAGACGTCCAAGACACCAGGGAATCACCAAATTTGACCACATTTACCTGTGATGGATCTTCTAGTGTTAGGACAAGCTGCTCAATCAAAATCACACCAATAAGTCAGTGTGGTAGCTGGCTCAGCCTGTAACCATACCCTCTATCCAACTGTCTCCTTCAAGTATCTGACCACCCTTGTAGCTACATCCCAATGTGATCTTTTAGGACACTGCATGAACTGAGTAAGAGTCTGAACTACATAGTTTATATCTGTTCTGGTTATAGTACCGTAGAGAATCTTACCCACTAATCTGTAATAGGATGTGACATCATGCAACACAACAATCTCTAGTAAGTCCTTGATTATATTCTTCTGAGGTCAACTTCAAATTAGATTCCATAGAAGTAGAGACAGGCTTGGCACCATTCAATCCAACATAAAAAATAAGCTCCAAAATATACTTTCTTTGATTCAAAATAACACCCTTAGCCTCTCATGACCTCAATCCCCAGAAAGTACTTGAGCTCCCGTAGATCCTTCAACTTAAACTGCTGATGTAGGACTTGTTTTGCTTCATTAATTAACTGTGTACTACTTTCAGTGATAAGTAGATTATCAACATACACCAACACTATCACTAAATTTGCATCCTTCTTGATAGTGAATAAGGAATAGGCATAGGTGCTCTGAATCAAACCAACAGCTAATAAGGCATTAGTGAGTTTTATGTTCCACTGTCTAGATTCCTTCTTTAACTCATATAGAGACTTAACCAATATGCATACTTTAGTCTCACCTGGCTACCTAAAACCTTATGGGATCTTCATATAAACTTCTTCATCAAGATCACCTAAAACCTATAGCCGATGCAATGACATATCTAACTGATGCAATGACATATCTAACTGTCACCATTTTAGCAACAAGGCAAAAGGTGTCATGATAGTCCAGTCCCTCCTGCAGACTATAACCATTGGCCACTAGTCTGGCCTTGAACTTTTCTATCTCACCATTTACTTGATATTTGATCTTGTACAGCCATTTTGAGCCAACTGCATTCTTCCCTTCTGGCAAGTCTACTATCATCCAAGTCTTATTGTCTTCAAGTGCCAGTGTTTCTAGATTTATAGCTTGTATCCACCTCTCATCTTTGTTTGCTTCCTTAAAGTGTTTAGGCTCCTTGAGATTGGAGACTTTAGTAAGAACTTTGATAGTTAGGAGTAGTGTGAGCAGAAGACAAATAGTTGATCATGGCATATCTGGTGCTACTCGGACCTGTACCAGTACTAATGTATCCTTCATCCAAGCATGATGTTTAGTGGCTCTAATAGTTATCCTGGAGGCGGCACCTTAGCTGGAAAACAGGGCACAATAGGAACTAATGGAGCAATGTCTTCAGCTGGGGTTACTGTTACTGGTGTTGGTGATAAACCATGATCAGGTGCTATCTCTGCAGGTATTTCATCTTTATCATCATGAACACTCAAGCATTACTTCCTATAAAGGAGATCCCAATAGAATAGATGACTAAGTGTCTGCATTGGTCTGGCCAAAAGGAAACACCTCTTATTTGAAGACTACATCTCTGTTCACAAAGAATCTTTTGGACTGAATATTCAAGACTATATAACCTTTTTGCAACTCTAAATAACCTATCAAGATAGTAGGAATAGCTCTTTATGAGAACTTGTTTCCTCTTGGTAATAGTGAGGCATAACAAAGACATCCTATGACCCTTAAATGGGACAATATTTGTCGCGCCCCATTTTTCTCGTGAAAAACTGAATTTGACGTGACAACTCTATTTAGGATGGTTTAAGGGTGAAGAGTCGTCACCTAACGAATTAAGGAGCGTTAGGACACCATTCTAAACTAACTACGAATCATTTAATTCTTAGTCTACGTCACCAGAAATTCGGGTAAGGGTTCAAATTACCTCGAAAGAAAAATGTTAGGCATCTTTCGAGGTCCACAAATGTGGGTCCCAGCCGAACTCATTTATTACGTGGGGAATTTTATGTGATAAGCCGAAGTTAATTATTAATTAACTTAACGTTTAACTAAGCTTTTAAAAGATAACAGATAATAAACAAATTAAACATGCAATTTAGTTATTACTTAGTTAATAATTAACTACGTGATAAAATAATAAAATGCATAAATAAAGAAAGAAAGAAATTAGATAAGCGAGAAAACAGAAAAAGATACGATTTATAATGAAAAGATTCATTAAGTTATACCTAAACTACCCCAAAAGAAAGGAATGCAATAAATAAAGAAAATTCAATTGAATTTAGACAAGGGTTAATTTTTTATCCAATTCGGATCAGCACCCAGCTTATTAACGGGTGACAATGTCGTATTCTGCTCGGGTCAACTTCCATCATTTTCGTCTATCTACCCATCCCACCTAGTTTGGTTATTAAGCCTAGAAGCGCACTAAAGAAAAACGATAAAACTAGTGTCCCCTAAAAATGCTTGTACGTCCCAACTTAATGTCCATGAGGCGTTGGATGACCTATTTTGGGTAAGGATCTAGACGCATAGAAAATCTTAGGCTTCCTAATTAGACTCGGGGTTTACATAAATCAAAACAAACAAGACTAGAATTTAGCACGTAACGGTTTCAAATATGCCTCTTATTTAATTAAAGTTGATTAGGCGATAAACATGCAAAACAATTATTTACATTGTAATTAGAATCTATAGGCATGATCTCTAATGTGGTAGATTAATTAACATGTTAAAATTCCTTAATCTTATAGACATGATTTCTAGGTGAGGAACATTATTCAATGTGTCGAAAATTAAATAAAATGCAAGATGTTAAATTAGGAATGCTGGAAATTAATTTAAGTATACTGAAAATTAATTAATAATTATAGAAAATTAGGTTAAGATTTCTGAAAAATGATTTTAAAATGCTGGAAATTATTTAAAACTTGCTGAAAATTATTTTAAGGTTGCTGGAAATTATTAAAAATATACTAAAAATTAATTTTTAAATGCTGGAAATTATTTAAAACTTACTGAAAATTATTTTAAGGTTGCTGGAAATTATTAAAAAATATACTGAAAATTAATTTTTAAATTCTAGAAATTATATAAAAATATTGGAAACTAGATTTTAAATGCTAAAAATTAAAGATATGCTGGAAAACTATATAAAAAAATGCTGAAAATTAAAGATATGCCGGAAACTATATAAAAAATGCTGAAAATTATTTTAATATGCCAAAAGTTCATTAAACATGCTTAAATTGAATTAACATGTCAAAAATTAATTTAATACGTCGAAGGTTAGTTAATGATCCTAAAGACATGATTTTCTAAGCGATAGAACAAATAATGGCCCTAGAATATTTGTCTAAGCGATAAAACAATTTAATTAATACATAAAATTTATTAAACAATCCTAGAGGCATGATATCTAGGTGATAAAATATTTAACACATAGAATCCCCGCCCCCATAACATTCCCAATATTTCATTATATATAGTAGAGGTTTATACACAATTTATTACATACCCAAAAGAGAAAAAACAGAAACAAAAATCATAAAGAGCTAAGGTTAGACAATCCCTTGACAAATTCCAATTTTACAGCAACTCTTCATCTGTCCCGAATGTTCAATAGTGACTGTTAAACAAGACAACATACCCCAAGTACACAAAAACAAACATTTGACAGTCCTACAGTCTACAACAACCATTTAGAAAAACACACAAACAAACAATGATCTTACAGCTAATCACATTCAAAAACTTAAAAGAGTTTAGGAGGCAACTAGGGCAAGCCTTAAAGTATCTATAATTAACATGTGATAATCAAATGCATAGTCTAGAGAACAAACCAATTTGATAGCAATAAATAGTCAAGAAAACCTCAAAGAAACAATACTTTGACCACACTCACACCAACCGAGCATCAACAGACCGCACACCTCTTTTTAGAATACCAGCCAAATAAAAACTTAAAAGTATTTTGTTTGTAGTAGGAGAGTGATGCTTAAAGCGTGAGTCCTGAATGAAAAAAAAGATTGCTTATATAGTAGTAGGGAGTAGATTATGTCAAAATTAAAAGGAAGGGAGAATATCTTTTTGAAATAAGTCCATAAAACCCTTTCCTTTAACCAATACGTAAGATCGATCACGGAGAGAAAATATATTTGACTACCATAATTAATCAAGTAAAACTAAAGAGGTAGAGGAGAAGAAAATACTCCACAATTAGTTAGTGAGGATACTTTCCTTAAGCAAATGGCCAAAAAATCAATTAAGGGCCAAAGTACCATAAATATATAAGTAAAAAAAAATCTCTTAGAAGTAAAGAGGGGGGCGATATTTTTCATATAAAACAGAATGATAAAAATAATTTAAAAAAAAAAAAAAGAAATAAGGGCAATTAGTCATGTAAGAATATTCCCTAATCAAATTACTTTAATTATGCACAAAATCAAATCCAAATTAACAAAAATAAACATATACGAAGGTTGTTCTAATCCCATTAAGGAAGGGGGATCAATTGCAAGCATGTTAATATCAATCAATAAGAGTTCAAGTTTTGCCGAAAAGTAATCTTAGCATATCAAAAGTTACCCACGCTTGATCAAGACTGGTAGCCAAATAATGATCCCAACTTAATTTCCACATTACATCAGTGGTAAATTCATAAACAGAAAATAAAGAAAGAATCGAGATTTCAAGGGTTGCAAAATTAATAGTCAATCGGAATTACGGTTAAATCAAGGTTCATGTAAATTGGGCATTTTTACATATGTTAGTCTAGGTGAGCCGACAAACACAAATCGCAAAGAAATTGAACGAAAATCTCAAACAAATATCACCAATTTCAGATCTCAGAATCTGTAAAAAAAAAATAGAAAAGAAAAAGGGTAGAAGAGAATTAAACTTCAGACATTAGGTTAAGTATGAAATCAAACCCGAGTGGATTCTTAAGAATTCGTCATAGAACGTTGATATTTTCGAGGATGCTTGGCCGGAGTATGGAGTAGTGGCATGGTAGCGTAGTGTTGACTGGCGGATGGCTTTGGCTTGCTGGTCTGTGTTGCCGTTGGATCGGAGCAATAGAGGGAGACGGAGATGGAGAGAATGGTCGCGCCGGCGATGGGATTTCACCGGAGCTGGTGGTAGGATTTGGAGAAGAGAGGAGAATATAGGGGTGAGGGAGGCGGCTAGATAAGGATGACGGTGGTTGGTGGTGAAGGACTGCCGATCGGCGATGACCGGCGGTGGTGAGCAGCAGCGTGAGGTGGGAGAGAAAGAGAGACGACTTAGGGTTGAGAGAGAAAAACGAGAATTAGGGTTAGGTTTGGGGGTATGGTGGATTAAAAAAGGGATGAAATGTGGGATTTGATCTGAACCGTTTGATCAAATTTGATCAACGGTTGAGATCAAAATTCAAGAATTCGGGTCTGATATGGGTCAAAATTGGGTTTGAATTGGGGAATTCAATTTAGGGTCAAATTAAACCAATTTGGGTTAGAATTGACACGCAATTGAGTATAAATTGGCTAGAATTTAAATAAATTAGGGGGGAAATTGAATTGAACTAGACTGCTAATAAATATAGTAATAAATCAGTAAATATAATATAATATTAACAAAATTAATCAATGTCATAAAATCATTATTCTTTGATTACTTATGAATAAAACAAAAATTAATGACATATAATATATTATTTGAATAGACGATGATAATTCAAAATATATTAGGCGCCTATAAATTATGAATATAATTTTTTTTTAAAATGCTATGATAATAATAATAATAATAACAAATAGTAATAGCAATAGTAATAGACCACATGTTTGTAAATTATGAGTATGCATATTTGCGGAAATAATTTAATAAATATTTACAAAATTATGTAAAATATTATATTTATCTAGAATTGAAGAGGTCAAGCTATTCGTCAAGTACACTGCAGCCTTTATGCAATAGCCCCAAAATCTAATAGCCATATGAGACTGAAATCTAATGGTTCTAGAAATGTTAAGAATATGTGTATATTTTCTTTCAACCACACCATTTTGTTGTGGAGTGTGAGGAAAACTACTTTGATATAGAATACATAGATGATCAAATAGTTTTGTGCATTGAGAATTAAAAAAATCAGTACCATTATCTGATCTCACAATCTTAACATGAGCTCCAAACTGTGTTTGAATCATTAAAAGGAAATTCTTGATAGCTACAATAGTTTTTGACTTTAATTGCAGTAAGTGAACCCACACAAATTTACTATAGTCATCTACTACTGTCAAGAAGTAATATTTGTTGTCTGTAGTAGGGGTTCTATATGGTCCCCATAGATCCATATGAATAATTTCAAACTTCATGGATGCTCTAGAATCAGTTACAAGAAATGAAATCCTAGCTTTCTTAGCCAATGGGCAAATAGAACAGTTATAAAGTAACTCACTATCTTTATTACTTTGTATTAGGTCTAGATGCTTCATGGTCTGAGAAGAGGGATGACCAAGTCTCTTGTGCAATAGATTAATATCATGCTTTGTCACTCCTACAAACATCTTTCTTTGATCATTTACTATCTTTGATAGCTTCTTTATTATAACTTTATTCCCGAATATGTACAATCCACCATCTTCTTTACTAATCCCCTTCACCCTTCCACAGAAGAGGTTCTGAAACACATAAAAATCAGGATAAAAGGATACAAAACATGGCAATTCCCTTGTGATCTTAGAAACTAATAACAAATTGAACTTGAAGTTTGGTACATGTAGGATATTCTTCAGTAATTCATCCTTAAATATTTGTCCTTCACTAGTGTATGTAATCTCCACCTTGTCTCATTTAGGTAAATGCACCTGGTCCTTTGGTGACTTAGCCAAATCATGACTTCTTACCAACAGGTCTTTATTTGTTGTTATATGATCAGATGCACCAAAATCCACTATCCATTCGTATGCAAAAACGTTTGTCATTAAGCAAGTTGTAATACAAGTCATATTAGCCTGTTTCATTTCCTACACATCCTTATTCAGCATGTTCAAAATCTATTTGTATTCATCCTCAGCAAATGCCAATCCGTTTGCCAAAATGCAAGTTAGCTCCATAACTGGTTGAGGCCACTTGTGTGTGATTTATCATATTACCAGATATACTATTTATTGAATGTTATGCTCCTTGTCTGCAAAAATTATCATGTCTTTGGTCAACAAATGCTCCTTGTCTGCCAAAATTAGCACGTCCTTGGTCAAAAAAATGCACCATTGTTTCCATGACCCTGGCCTCCACAAGAATGAGCTTGTCCTGTTGTTTAACCTCTGAAACTATTACTTTCTCCATAGCCAACTTTCTTCATGTTTTTCCAATTTGTGGGATATCCAATCAACTTATAGAAATTCTTTTTAGTGCAACCAGTAAAATGACAATATTCACATTTTTTCCCTTTGTAGTACTCTCTTCCCTGATTTCTATTTACAATCATCACAATTGGATATGGTTTCTCAACTACACTAGCCATACATGCTGAATGTTGTATCTCATCCTCAATTATCATTGCATGTGCCTAATTTAAGGAAGGAGTAACCCCTTTCAGTAAGATCTGTCTCCTAGCTTGATCATACGAATTATTTAAGCCACTTAAAAATTGAATTAATCTCATATTAGCCATGTGTTTTGCATACTCCTTCGCCTGGGGATATGCACAAGATGGTGATGGCACAACTACATCATTTTCACTCCAAAGTGTCTTCAATTTTGTGAAATAATGTGCCATGAAACCTATTCCCTGTGAAAGTGTAGTGATTTCTTTGTGCAATTGATATATACGCATTCGGTTAACCTTCTCAAATCTCTCCTTCAAATCTCCCCAAACAGAGAAAGCACTTGTAGAGTACACAATTCCACTAAGAAGTTCTTCACTAATTGTATTCATCAGCCATGACAGTACAATCGTGTTACAAATTTCTCACTACTCATGCAAGTCATCTCTAAATAATCCTCTTGTACAAGCTTCTGTTATGAAGCCATATTTCCTCTTCCCAACAACGCGATCCTTATTGATCTACTACAAATCCCATAATTCTTGGACCTTGTCAATTTTATTGGAATTAACACGACTCATAAAATATCTGATGGACTGATATACAATAGATCATTCTGGTCAACTTTTGAAGGCGCCATTGATCAAAATTTAAACAACAAAAAAATCTTGAATTCTTCAAGATGCAAGAGATTTAAACTCATCAACAACCTAGTCTATACAACTAGCATTGAATGCTTTGATACCATGTTAAAATGGAGCACACAAAACTCAAACCTCTATTGATGAAATAGAGAAGATAAGAGAGAAAGCAAAGAGAGAATTTTTGTACAATAATTGCATTGCTTTGAGCTTTATAGCTTGAGCATTGAAAAATATCTTCTAGCAACTAATCACTCATTTTGACAGCTCGTCACATCTAGCTACTTGGCTAATTTAGTAGCTAACTAAATCGGTATCTATCTAACTAATCTAATGAACAGTAATTAATGTAACAGTAAAAATTGTGACATTGAGCAACTGCATTAGTCGACTCTACTAGGTGGATCATGGTATATTTTAACATGTATGAATTTAGTATAAAGGATAGTAATCAAGTAGGTATCCACTTAATCAATAATGCAACATGTTACTTGTTGTTCTATGTCCTGAACAATAGTACATACAGATTGTTGGTCACGAAAGATCCAAATTTGATTATTGCAGTTTGAATATAAAAAATGATTTCACTCTAATATTTTGAGTTTGTCCACCTTAAATCTTTCATGGAAAGGTTCCATCAAAGTCATGAAAGGAATTTTATGTCTACCTCTAAGCTGCTTGAGTCTATCAAAGGCACTCATAGTATTGATACCTCACAAATTCTATATGATGGACTTGATCATTAAAAATGTTCAGTGTTTGAAATTTTGACATGTTATTGTTGGGTTCTATGCGATGAAATGTGAATGGAAAATGGAGAGAAGAAAATAGAGGGAAAGTGAATTGAACATTCACTTAAAGGAAAGAAGTGTTCTCCCACATTTGTGGGAGAAAGGAACTTCTTCATGCTTAAATATAGAAGCATGCATTCATATGGATAGTGAGGCAAGAAGTAGACAAGCCTCACGCCGTCATCGTCGTCGCTCGCTCGTCTCGTCTTCGGCTTCGGCTTAGGATTTGGATTTGTCAATCTTTCAAGAGATTATCTTCTTGAACAAAATTCATTTGAAACTTGATTGTTAATGATCCAAAAATTCAATCTGAAATTTCTCCATCTGCAGACTCACCCGAATATGTGTGAACGCATGTCATAACGCACCTCGAAGGTATGCAACCCTTTGAGGCAGTGTTTTGTAATGGAAAGGCGACCTGCGCGTGCACCTGGTGACCTGCGGACGCAGGTGCCAATGCAGGTCAAGCTAGAGTTTTGGTTTTACGCCAATAATACTACCTGCGGGTGCAGGTGGTCTCGACATTCCAAAATAGTGCGATTTTTCATAAACCATTGCTTCTTTTCTGAATCACCACCTTTTGGCTATAAATACTTGATTTTTTCCTTAGGTAAAGGCAAAAAATTTTGTAGTGAAAAACATCTTCTTCCTAAAAACTCAAGTGTAATTTACAAATCATTGAGTGTGTTCAAAGTTTAGCAAATTTGAGGTACCACTATTTGCTGAAGTGAATCATTTTATCCTGGGAGGATGTGTTCCATTAACCTCGGTACTTGAGGGGAATAAATTCCTTAAGGACACACTGTGAATTCGGTGGACTTGATTCTTTCATTTCTTCATCTTTTTCTTGAAGGTTTCTCTATTTTTCAGAAAATAGTTTGAACTTCACTGTGATGGTTCATAAGTTGTTTGAACTTGTGTTTGAAGTTGTTGTTGTAAATACAGATTTTATACTCGGAAGACAACAATCTTAAGGAATTTAATAATCTATATTTTTTAGTTTCTGGAGATTAAAACCTTTTGGTTTTCTACTCTGTTTGAACTTGATAGTGATTTGAAGATATAAAAACTTTATCACGAGTCAAAGATCATTTGGTTGGCGATTTGAAGAATATAAAAACTTCATGGTTAAACTAGAAACAAGTTGTTTAAAGTTTAAAAATTTGTTGTTAATAGTGTGATACCAAATTGGTTGTCTATTTGTGACAGCAAAATGACTACTAAAAATTAAATCAATGATGGAACGATGAATATTGCAGCAACTACCATTGCAACTTCGAGTCATTTGAATGCTACTCCTGCCATGAAACCGATGGAAAAACCAAGAAAATTTTCTGGTGTTGATTTCAAATGTTGGTAGCAGAAGTTGTTCTTGTCTTTGACTACCTTTAGTCTACAAAGGTTCATCATGTAAAATGTTCTTGAATTGCCGGAAGAAACTCCAGAAAAAGATCTCTTCGTTGTGACAAAAGTTTGGAAGCACTCAGATTTTTTGTGTAAAAATTATATTCTGAGTGGCCTACAAGACGACTTGTACAATATATATAGAAACATGAAGACCTCGAAGGAACTCTGGGAGGTTTTGGAAAAGAAGTACAAAACAAATGATGTCGGAATGAAGAAATTCACTATTGCAAAATTTCTGGACTTCAAGATGGTTGACAGTAAAGCTGTTGTTACCCAAGTTCAGGAGTTGCAAGTCATCATCCACGATCTCCTTGATGTAGGAATAAACTTAGATAATACCTTTATTAAACACATTAAGTTTGTTCTTGATACTCACAAAACCTTTATTGTAGGGTTGGTTGTGAACGATGCTCTTCAAGCGGCTACAATAATCGAGAAGTTACCACCTTTGTGGAAGGACTTCAAAAACTACTTAAATCATGAACGCAAGAAAATGTTTGTCGAAGATCTTATTATGAAGTTGAGGATTGAAGAAGATAATAAGACAACGGAAAAATGGTCTCGTGGGAATTCAGCAATAAATGGAGCAAATATTGTTGAAGATGATCCCAATGAATCAAAGAAGAGAAAGAAAGCATTTGGACAACAAGGCAATCCTCCTAAGAAGAAATTCAAAAGAAATTACTTCAATTATGGTAAAATTGGCCACAAGTCTACTGATTGTCGGGCTCCGAAGAAGGGCAAGAAAAAGGATAAATCAAACAAGGTTGAATCCAAAAAAGAAATGGACAATCTTTGTGCCATGCTTTTGGAATGCAATTTGGCTGGTAATCCTAGAGAATGGTAGATGGATTCCAGTGCCTCCCGCCACGTGTGTGTCAACAAAGAACTATTTTCATTATATGCTCCTGCTCAAGATGATGAGAATATATTCATGGTGAACTCTGCTACTGCATTATATACTCCTGCTTAAGATGATGAGAATATATTCATGGTGAACTCTGCTAAAGTAAAGATTGAAGGAACAAGCAAGATTTGTTTAAATATGACATCTGGCAAGGTGGTGACTCTAAACAATGTCCTTCAGGTTCTGAAGTTGCGAAAGAACTTAGTTTCTACTTCACTTCTGACTAAGAACAAATTCAAATGTGTATTTATTTCAGACAAAGTTGTAATTAGTAAAAATAAATTGTATGTAGGCAAAAGTTACCTCACCAGGGCCTTTTTAAGATCAATGTAATGACTCTTGATATGAGTAAAAAGTTCTGGTTCTTCTTACTTACTTGAGTCAACTGAATTGTGGCATGAACGTTTAGGACATGTCAATTATAAAACCTTGCAAAAACTGATTAGTTTGAAAGTTTTGCCTAACTTTTGAGTGTAATAAATCAAAGTTTCAAACATGTGTTGAATCTAAGTATGCCAAGCATCTGTGTAAGTCTATTGAAAGGAATTCCAATCCCTTAGACTTAATTCACACAGACATTTGTGATATGAAGTCAACACCATCCCATGGTGGAAGTATTTCATAACTTTCATTGATGATTACACTAGATTTAGTAATGTTTGTTTGCAGAATAGTAATGATGAGACAATAAAAACATTTAGGCAATATAAAACCAAAGTTGAAAATCAGTTGGATAAAAAGATTAAAATGATAAAAAGTGATAGAGGTGGAGAGTATGAATCTCCTTTTGCGGAGATATGTTTGAAAAATGGAATTGTCCATCAAACTATTGTCCCGTACTTACCTCAATCAAATGGAATTGCAGAAAGAAAAAACCAAACGTTGAAGGAAATGATGAATACCTTGCTTATAAGTTCAGGTATACCGCAAAACTTTTAGGGGAAAGCTATCCTTACAGCAAATCGAATACTCAATCGAGTTCCCCATACCAAGACACAACCAACTCTATCTGAGAAATTGAAAGGAAGAAAACCCAACTTGAAATATTTCAAAGTGTGGGGGTGTCTAGCAAAAGTTCAAGTTTTTATACCCAAAAGGGTGAAAATAGAGTCTAAGCTGTGGACTATGTTTTCATCTGATATGCTACGAATAGTAAAGCATCTTGATTTTTGGTTCATAAATTCGAACATCCGGATATCCAAGATAATACGATAATTAAATCAGATAATGCTGAGTTATTTGAACACATTTATCCGTATAAGACTAGACAGGGTCTAAACGACTTAGGGATGAACCAAGGGAGAATGTACTTAATGAAGAGAATCCAAGGTATAGTAAATGTCAAAGGACGTCAACTACCTTCGGATCAGATTTTGTAACATTTCTTCTTAAAAATGAACCTCAAAAATTCAAAGAAACAATGTCGTCTGTGGACTCATCCTCTTGGAAAGAGGCAATCAACAGTGAGATTGATTCAATCTTAAGCAACGATACTTTGGAATTGGTTGATCTTCCTTCAAGAAATAAACCTTTAGGTTCTAAATGGATCTTCAAAAGAAAAATGAAAGTTGATGGTACTATTGACAAATACAAGGCAAGACTTAGTTTGAAAGGCTTTAGGCAAAAAGAAGGCCTTGATTATTTCGACAAATACTCGCCAGTAACAAGGATAACGTTCATTCGAATGTTGACTGCATTAGCTATGGTATATGGCCTTAAAATCCATCAAATGGATGTGAAAACTACATTCTTAAATGGAGGATTGGAGGAAGAAATTTACATGGAACAATCCGAGGGTTTTGTGGTTTCTGATAAAGAAAGAAAAGTGTGCAAACTTGTTAAGTCACTTTATTGACTAAAGAAAGCACCCAAATAATGGCATGTAAAGTTTGAACAAACCATGTTAGCAAACGGATTCAAGATAAATGAATGTGATAAATTTGTTAAAATTAAAGACACTCCAAATCACAAAGTCATTGTTTGTTTGTATGTGGATGACATGTTGATCATCAGTAGAGACACTTCTGACATAAATGCTACGAAACAAATGCTTGCGAGAAAGTTTAATATGAAAGACCTTGGAGTTGCTGATGTGATCTTAGGGATAAGAATTCATAGAACTCCACAAGGGTTGGCATTGTCACAGTCTCTTTTTATTGAAAGGGTACTTGACAAGTTTAAGTATTTAGATTTCAATATTGCCAAGACTACATTAGACGTGAACTTTACACTTCCAAAGATTGAAGGTGAAAATGACTCACAATTGGATTACGCACACAAGAGTGTTGGAAAGTTGGATGTATATCATGAATTGTATGAGACCAGATATAACATGAGCTATTAGTAAATTGAGTCGGTACACGAGTAATCCCAATCAAACTCATTCGATGGCAATAAAAAGAATTTTGGGATATCTAAAACATACTCAAGACTATGCTTTACATTATAATAAATATCCTATGGTGATTGAGGGATATAGTGAAGAAAATTGGATCACCAGATCAAATGAAGTAAAATCCACGAGTAGATATGTATTTACTCTTGGTGGAGGAGCATTCTCTTGGAAATCATTCAAACAGACTTGTATTGCCCACTATATAATGGAATATGAATTTATCGTGTTAGATAAAATCTGTGAAGAAGCTGAATGGCTCTAAAATTTCTTGGAAGATATTCCTTATTGGCCTAAATCTTTGGCACCAGTATGCATACGCTGTGATAGTCAAGCTGTAATAGGTAGGGCAGGGAGCATGATGTATAATGGTAAATCTCATCATATAAGATGGAGACATAATACCGATAGAGAACTACTCTCTAGTGGAATTATTATGATTGACTTTGTGAAGTCAAAGGATAATATATCAGATCCACTTACAAAAGCCTATCTAGAGAGGGAGTTGTGAAATCAGTGAAGGGAATGGGTTATGGTCTAGGAAAATTCATCACGGTGGTAACTCTACCTATTAGACTAGAGATCCCAAGACCTAGGTTCAAGGAGATAAAACAAAATTGTGACTGACGGTTCAACATTGTCAATTAACTGAACTTATTCTCATGATGAAGACAATGTTCAGGAAACAAGGATAAAGCTTATGGTTTAAAGATTTTTAATGGTTTTTAAGTTTGGCAGGTATGACTAAATAGTTTGATCTACAGGATTAAAACATTTAGGAATCACCTATGTGAGGGTGAAGTGGAAGCCGCTTCAAGGAGAATGATAGTAAAGGTCTATTTTCTAAGCTCTAATAAAACCAGGTTGTGTTCACGGCTGAAATGAATAAAACTGTGAGAACCATAAATGGTAAAAGGCTGGTTGTGTGACTTATATTGGCTAGGTGTACATTAAAGTTCGACGGTTGAAAGATATCGCATCTACCGACAGACCGAGTGCATCTGATGCAAGTTCACTATGGAAAGTTCAAAGGAAAACCTACTTATCCAGATGCAATTAGTCTTTGCTTGTAGATCACACACATGTTCGTAAATTTTTTGATGAAATAGCCATTCTCCATTCATGTGGAGGATTGTTGGGTTCTATGTGATGAAATTTGAATGAACAATGGAGAGAAGAAAATGGAGGAAAAGTGAATTGAACTTTAGAAGTGTTCTCCCACATTGGTGGGATAAAGGAAATTCTTCATCCTTAAATATAGAAGCATACTTTCATGTGGATAGTGAGGCAAGAAGTAGACAAGCCTCGACCGTCATCGTCGCTCGCTCGCTCGGCTCGGCTTCGACTTGGAATTTGGATTTGGATTTGAAAAATGATCGATCGAGAGATTATCTTTTTGTACAAAATTCATTTGAAACTTGAGAGTTAATGATCCAAAAATTCAATCTAAAATTTCTCCATCTGCGGCACTGTTTGGTAATGGAAAGGCAACTTGCGCAAGCACCTGGCGACCTGCGGACGTAGGTGCCAACGCAGGTCAAGCCAGAGTCTCTGTTTTACGCCAATAATGCAACCTGCAGACTCAAGTGATCTCGACGTTTCGAAACAATGCGATTATTCATGAACCATTGCTTCTTTTTTGAAGCGCCACCTTTTGGCTATAAATATCTGATTTTTTCCTCAGGTATAGGCACGAAATTTTGAAGAGAAAAACATCTTCTTTCTAAAAACTCAAGTGTGATTTACAAATCGTTGAGTGTGTTCGAAGTTCAGCAAATTTGAGGTACCGCTATTTGCTGAAGTGAATCATTTTATCCTGGGAGGATGTGTTCCATTAACCTCGAGTACTTGAGGGGAATAAATTCCTGAAGGACACACCGTGAATTCGGTGGACTTGATTCTTTCTTTTCTCCATCTCTTTCTTGAAGGTTTCTCTATTTTTCGGAAAATAGTTTGAACTTCATTTTGATAGTTCATAAGTTGTTTGAACTTGTGTTTGAAGTTGTTATTGTAAATACAGATTTTGTACCCGGAAGACAACAGTTATCTTGTCATAATGTGTTGAGTATTGCTTATACCTCATCTTTTGTCTCTATTTCCTCTCCTCCTTTTGAGGAATGCATTCCTCTTGGTGAGAGGTTCATGTTGTCTGAAATTTCACAAAATACTTGCTTAACTTCATTGTTTAAGGAATTATGACCGGAAGTTTTGACTAATTGGTCAGCTTCTTTATCACTATATGTTGAATTTTCTTGCGCACTTTCATAATCTCCTGCAATGTTATTTCCTTCTTCCTCTGTACATTTTTCTTTATCATAGCTTTCATTTGGTTCATTAAAGTTGTTGCCTATTTCCTCATATTCTGACAGGATCTTGTCATTATTATTGCTAGTTTGTATTGGGGTTCTAGTGTTGTCAGAATGAAGGTTATGTGACTTGGTTTATTTTTTTATATTGTTGGTGGTGGTATGAGATTTGATAATATTCTGGTGTTATTTGAGAGTGGTGGCAGTATCATTATTGAGTTTTTTTTGAGTGTTTTGGTCTTGGGTTTGATAATATGTAAGATCGATGGTTG
Source organism: Capsicum rhomboideum (assembly GCA_031232105.1). NCBI lineage: Eukaryota > Viridiplantae > Streptophyta > Magnoliopsida > Solanales > Solanaceae > Capsicum > Capsicum rhomboideum. The sequence continues at coordinate 25,529,077 of CP124712.1, read as the reverse complement.
GTAGCTTTGGTTCTTGAACAATAGGAGAGCTAAGTTGTATTTGATCGACTTCTGAGTTTGGTATGGATATTGATCATTCCAGAGAACAGTCTTTTTGATATTTTTGGTGTGTTTATGGTTGTTCTCTTCCCTTTGCTGAGTTGTGAGATGGTTTTTGTTGGCCTTGTGCTCTTTATCAACTTTTGTTTCCTACTTGTTGTCTGTTTTTTTTTTATTTGAAGCCTTTCTGGTTGTTGACTTTTTTTCTTGATGTTGGTTTTGAGGATCCATGATCTCTTTTCCTTGGCTTGTAGGCTCAAGTTCCTCGATCGAAATTCTTTTTTCTTCTTCTAATATTCTTTTATAAACTTCATGAAAACCTTTGGTATCTTGTTCTAATAGAAGTATAACATCGAGCAAATAGGTAGGCCTAATTCATTTCAAATATCTTAATACATGTTTAAATGTACTATTCATGAATAATGTACTTGAGGAAGATAGTATTATTTTCTACAATTTGTACTATTACTATACTATTTTTGTTATCCCACTTCCTCTTGTACTTAGTTGCCACGCCGATTCTAAAATTATATTGATAAAAAATAACAAAAAATTGTTCTTGATTATGTCTTTATATATAATAACATATGCTTATCCAAATCATTTTAGGTAATTCTACTTCAACCACTAGCAAAAAAGAATAGTATCATGAGAAACGCATGTATTATAATGTCCAGATCATCTAGTTTCTAAAGTCTTCGTATCATGCGAAACTCGTGTATTTTGTTTTTTCACAAAAGTAATCCATGAAGGCCGAAAAAACTTGATAAAATCTTACTATGAAAAGTCTCCAACCAAACAAAAGCACAACTAATTAGCTTTACGCACAAATTAGATTGGCCATACAAGAAACATGATCAAGTAATATATTCATCTTTCTGTTTATTAATCCAACTATGTGCGAAATGTTTTCGCACATGCATCAAGCTCATGCAAAAGAAGCTATGTAATTAATGCCATTAATTAAGAGTTCACCTTTCTGGAAAAATAGTATAAATATTAGACTTTCCGCATTCCAAGTATTCATATATAGCTTCTTCAGATAGAACTAATATTTTTCAAGTGTAAAATTTAACATCCTGAGTAATTATTTGAACACCAACATGACCCTTTTCTTCTTTGAGCAGTATTTTCTCTGGCGAGAAGTTTAGGGTCACCCTCCAGAAAATTATTCACCTTCGACCCTCTGATGTCAAGACAAAATCATGATCTAGGGTATCACTCTCTTCATGCCTCTAGAGAATTCCGATTTAAGTTTCGTGAGCGATTTTTTGGTGGTGGTTTCTATGAATGCTTTTGGAAGGTGTAAGACTTGATTTCTATTTTTGGTGCTTTCAAGACGCTTTGACGTTCTAGAAGATATACTCGTAGAAGTGTCTTTATGGCAATCAAAACAGAAGCCATTGTCTTACACCTTCCGAAAATATTCATCGATACCACCACCAAGGAATCTAAAGTTGCCAAATATTCCATCATTGAAGAAATCGAATCTTTTGTCTTCGCCATTCCAAAAAAAAATAGCATAAGCAGAGTGTAGCACCAAAAATTCGGTCATGAAACATTAGAGTGTCCAAAAGAAGAATTCTTCTCATATTCAAATTGTCATAAAGCAACAAAACATTCTGTGACAGTTTGAAAGAAAACATTTCAATTTAGTTTATATATTATCACTTTTTTTTTTGTTTTTCAATCGGTATTCAGTATTTACATATCAGACCTCTAATTAATTCAAATTTGCACTAGATAAGGCCTATTAATAAGAAAAGTGTTTCCTAACAGTTTTTTTCCATGTCTAAAGCTCGACTCTGAAATCCCGATTAAGATAAAATAATCTTATTCATCCCAATGATATACCTCTTTAAATGTTAGCATTAATTTGCACTTCTATTCCGAGTTCTAAAATTCTTCTTTTAATAAGGTAAAATTGAGGAATAAGTCCTTTTATTGACTTGATCTTCGTGTATTATACCAAACATTTTAATTTGATTTCAATATACAAAATGAAAATGGGATTAAAATTTTTTTACTACACAATATCTCTTTTATCTATAATAATTACACAATTTCAACATTGTATTTGAAAGCCCTTTCAATGCAATCCTACTGTGAATGTAGAAAAAGAATTTTTCTCATATTCAAACTAATCAAAACCTTCAGAAAGTAACACAAAAATGTAAACCTTCATTTTTTCTACCCTTTTCATATGGGAGAAATGGTCAATTTTGTCTCTTGGTTATTTTAAATAGGTTAATTTCGACATTAATGTTGTTTTTGGCACAAAAATGACCTCACCGTTATCAATTAGCTTAAAAAATCATTATTGTTAGTCAAGTAGCTCTAAAATATCCTTTTCACTATTGTCCATGTTAGTTCGGACTTCGGAAGCTAAATCGGTCCATTCTCCAATTCACTATAAATACGACAAATTTTAATTAAGATAAGTTGTCATTCATATGACCTAATTGGCCAATTTCCAATTCACTATAGTTGTCAAAAGTTAGTTAAGATAAATTGACATTCTTAATTAGTGCAAACTTTCAGGAAGTAACAAAAGTTTGCACTCATAATAGTATGTACAAAATGAAAGCAAAGTATATAAGTATTCAGGCAAAGATAATTGAGAGAAAAAGAAGAAGAAGAATAGGAGGAAAAAGAAGAAGAAGAGGTAGAGGAATGCGGAAAAGGAGGCGGAAGAAGAAGAAGAGGAGGATGAAGAGGAAGAGGAGGAGGAGGAGGATGAAAAGGAAGAGGAAAAGCAAGAGGAAGAAGAGGCGGAGGAAGAGGAGACGGAGGAAGTAGAAGAGGAAGAAGAGGAGGATGAGGAGGAAGAAGAGGAAGAAGAGGAGGACTAGGAGGAGGAAGAAGAGGAGGAAGAGGAAGAATAAGAAGAAGGAAGAAGAGGCGGAAGAAGATGATGAGAACGATGAGGAAGAGGAAGAGGAAGAGGAAGAGGAGGAGGAGGACGAGCACCAGTGATTGCAACACTGACTATATTTGTAAGAATACTGGCAAGGTCCATAACATTTGTGACTTTTCTTCCAACCGTATTTTCCTTCTGTCAGTTGCATTTCTACATGAAGCAAAAAGTTTGCAAACCAAGAATAAGTACTTAAACAACATATACTCCCTGAAAAAACATATACGAATTGAGTCGTAGACACTGAAAAATTCAACAAATATATATCATCTCTAATCATGTAAGTTAATTTTAAGATAGATTAGAAGTTTTACTTAAAAAGGGAGTGTGCCTACTTAATTAAGAAGTATTGCTCACCAGTAGCAGCGACAAGGAGAAGACAATAGAGCAGGAAAACGAAGGCGGTGTATTTTGCCATGACTTGCTAGCTTACAACTTTTTTTTTTGTATTAATTATTTCGTGGTGAGGAAACTTAGACTAGAAAGTATGATATTTATAGCATGGTATAAGCTTCACATTGTCAACTTAATTCATTTTTTGACTAGTTCAAGAATATTACATCATTATTAAGTTTATGAATAAGTAAAAAAGAATAATTCAAGGGGAACCTTCAATTCACTATCAAAAGAGTATGGAATAGATAATACGACTTTTTTTTTTTATAATAATGGTTAGAATAATTGCTTTTTACCTAAAAGACCAAACTAGGAAATTGACTTTTAAAACTAGAGTAGAAACTTCAAATTAAAAAGTTAAAACACCTAAATACCGGCCTTCTATATAACTTAAGTGGTATATAAGTATTGTTTAACTATATTATATATTAATAATAATATATAAATAGAAAAAAGATGTGCATTTTGCTGAGATTTGTGTCCTTTTAATTATTAACCAATTTTTCTTGATGAATTGGACACAATCTTTGGCTTAAAAGAGAAGTGCTTCATTTCTCAAAGTTTTTATTTGTTTCTTATTTACACTCCTTTTATTTGTTTCTTTTAGAACAAGATTGGAAGAATTGACTTCAATTGTTCATACTTCATAGTTAGTGAATTTAAATACAAGTTACTGTGCATTTATTCTGTTTTTTCATTTGATTATGACTCTGTAATTATGATGGCATGTTAATTTATCTTTGGATATTTATAATTAATTTTCTCAATTTTCTTGTAATAAAAAATAATAAAATGGATGAAGCCCATTAAAATGAAGATATTAAAGGTAATTATTCCATCGTAGGAAATATATCGAAATTGAAATACTTTTTCAACAAATCAAATGGATAGCCATTTTAAAAAAAAATTGAGCATTTACCATTTTCTTCTGGTTTTCACATAAATTGAATTGAGACAAAAATGTAAAACAAATTAATTTCAGGCAGTTTATTAATTTGGCCATTTATAACAAAAATATTTAGCAAATTCAATCAAGATTTACACGATATCTAATCATGTTGACCTTAATAACTTAAGTTACTGGCCATATGACAATCCACATAATTAATTAATAAAACTTGTACTTATTTTTCATGTATAATTATTTATAAATTCAAATTTTTTATTTTTAAAATATTGATATTGCTAGGTAATTTGCCCGTGTTTTGCACGGTCTTGAATGACCTCACTAAACTTGTGAATAATTTTATTGCGTTGATATTTTTATAAATAAAGATATTAAGAAAGTTTTAACAGAAATTTAAAAAATTTGATATTTTCATTCAACTATAACATTTGTTCCTCGATATAATTGGCGTCCCAAAATAGAATGATCTTTTATGAATTAATTAGGGTAAATTACATAATTCCCTAAATATCCTTACCATTAATACTCATTATCCGACATCTTTAAAATAATTACTTATAATCTCATAATTTAGGTTTTCTTTCTCCTTAAAAACTTGATCAATAACGCATCCCACTTATACAGCCTTTAGTCTACCAAATTCGCTCCTTTTAACGTATATTTATCTTTCAAATATTTTCTTACCAAAAATATCCATAACCTCTTCTCCTCCGTTCCAACCAATAAACAATAGGAAACACCAGACCTGCTTTCATCTTTCTCTTCACTCTCTTCTCCTCCGTTCTACCATCAACATAGCCCGGCCACTGTCGGCCGGTGAATTGACATCTCCCTTCCATCGATCTCCACAAAAAATCTTTGAAACATAGTAGATTTGATCTCTCCCCAAAAATTGAGTTTGAAAAATCGTGATTGGTCGTGATTTGATTTGATCTCTCCCCCAAATTTTAGTTAGAAAAATCATGATTTGCTTTCACAATTTTGACGGCATTTAGCCAGTGCGCCCAGAATTAATAGAGGGTGATGTTGTTTGTTCATAATACATACGAATGTATCTCTGTGCACATGTATCATAGTTAAAAGAATATAATTTTTTGTTCATGATACATATGAATGTACCTGCATACTAATGTATCGTAGTGTACTAATTAATATGGAATATGAAGCTTAGTGTTTGTTCATGATACATACGAATGTATCTCTGTGCATATGTATCATAGTTCAAAAGGAATGTGATTTTTTATTCATGATACATATGAATGCATCTACATGCTCATATGCTCATATATCAAAATCCATCAATTTATTATGTACCTACGTGTTCATGATACATATGAATGTATATGTGCGCAACTGTATACACATGTATCTAAGTCTTTAGTTTGTTGATACATCAAATTGATAATAGATACATCAAATTAATGAATTTATTATATTAAAGAATAATAAAATAAAATAAATTAAATTACATATTAATGAAATTAATGAATTTATTATTTTTAAATAGTAATAAAATGAAATTAATCAAACAAAGATACATTTTTTTTATTTTCGCTTTATATTAAGGGATTTAATTTCAGATTAGTTGCCAGTGTATCTCTATTAAGCATGGATTTCTCTATTTTTGTGTACACAAAGTAGAAAACATTTAATTTCACTACACTGACTATATATTTTCTCAAGAACTTCATGATGTGACGATTTTCTAAAATAATCATTATTAAGATCAATGGTTAATTTAAATAAGATGGTCCAGATTGGTCCTAATAATAAATAATAATAAAATTGAAAAAAGTCAATGATAATCTTGTTAGAAATTGTTGAGTACAATGTTCTTTCAATAATTTATACCATTCAGGTTATATTTGGAATCTTTGTGCTAGTTCTTTGGCTAATGAAGCACCATCCTTCTGTTAAAGCAACAATGTCGCACCAAAGAGCTATAACAAAAAGAATCAAATGAAGTCTTCTTTGAAAAATTACTTCCAAAAATTCCTTAGTTTCTTCTATTTATACTTCAAACTGAAAAACTATATAAATTTAAATACTTGAGACATGAACTCATGAAGGCAATAAGGCATTATATATAGCATTTGTCACTGATGAAAAATATTTCTCAGAAGTATAATGTTGTACATCTAATTAGCAACTTCAGTTTTATCTTCCATGGAGAAGATCTTTAACATAGAGCCATAAATATTGTCTTCTAGCTTAATTCATTTTCTGAAGCATCCCTGAAAAATAATTTAGTTGTACATGTTTTTCCTATATCAGAGAACTTTTGATTCACAAAATCATAGTCGAGCATCACAACCCTCGGGAGATGTCTATTTTCCACCATCGAACTCACCACCGATTCATGCATTTGGGCATTTTGATATTTGCAAGCACCATCAAGAATTGAGCTAAATGTACTAAAGGTGGGATCAAGATCAATACATTTCCTATATATATTATTTAAATAACTAAATGCAGCTTCAACATTGTATAAAGTCAATAAGTATGGTCTTTGATCAAAGTTCACACTTTTTGATAGTTTAGGTCATACTTTGCAGGGGTGGCTAAAAGCTTAAAATGTTGTAGTGTCTAACCAGGTCTAGTTGGCCTTCGTGAATGCGAAGCTCATTCGCGAATAGAACACCTAACCCGACCTATCACCGCAAACACAGCCCAACAAAAGATCCTTTTTTGCAAATGTGACGGGTCCCTCGCGAACATGAAGACCAAATAAGTTTCTTCGCCACAAATGCAACTGGGGCCCACAAATATGAAGAAGGAACTGGTCTACACCAGAAACCAACAACTTCCATACATTCAATTCTTAGAATGAACCCTCGATATCCGTTTGGATCCTTCCAAATACAAACCAACAATGTAAATTTTCGTAAGACACATATTGGACCTGCTAAAATCATCAAATCACCCATTTGAGGTCGTCTTGACCAAAGTCAACTCCATGCTTTAGAAAAACTAAAAATCCAACCAAAAATTCAAAATGCCACGTAATGCCTCAAAAACTGTGTCAAGCCTTAACTAGGTCATGAATCACCCTATGAACCTAGTGAAATTGTCAAAACTCAAAAATGACCTCGTTAACCTCAAATGTATACTTTGTCAAACTTACAAAGTTTCAAACTTGAAAAACTCAAAAAACTTATCCATAGGTCATTACAAGTCTCGGGTGTGTGAGGCACTTATGTTTGAATATGATAAGTTCATAAATGATCAAAAGAGTAGTAGTATATTTATAAACTATATATGTTGATCTAGAAAATTATTTATAGTATAATAGCTCCCAAACTTTGAGCCTGAGCGGCAATGACAACACACTTAATGAGTGTGTTTGGTATGAAGGAAAATATTTTCCAGAGCGAAAAAGGGTCAAAACTACCTCTGAACTATCCGAAATAGAGCAAAAATACCCTCCGTTTGTTTTTTGGCTCAAAAATACCCCTCCGTTTATTTTTTAGCTCAAAAATGCCCCTTATTTTAACGGAGTGCCAAAAAGGACCAAAACTACCCCTGATCTATTCGAAATGGAGCAAAAATACCCCTTCATTTATTTTTTGGCTCAAAAATACCCCTCACATTAATGGAGTGCCACCAAGCACACCATGTGAAAAAAAATTGTCACATGGTTAGTCCACGTCAGTGTCCCATTTAATACCCAACCAGCCCACTTAACTATATTCCAACTTAACGGCCATTTAATATCCGTACCCGACCCATCTTAAAAAAAACCCGACCCGTCCTCATAAGTAAATGGTAAAGATAGATCCACCCTTCATTTCACTTGAACTCTCAAAAAAAAAAAATCGATGCAGACTAGGAATTCTGAGGGAAAAGAAAGCCCTTAGGAAAAAAATCAACCCGTGTACTAAGAGCTTTCTTTTCCCTCAGAATCCCTAGTCTGCATCGATTTTTTTTTTTTTTGGAGAGTTCAAGTGAAATGAAGGGTGGATCTATCTTTACTATTTACTTATGAGGACGGGTCGGGTTTATTTTAAGATGGGTCGGGTACGAATATTAAATAGTTGTTAAGTTGGAATATGGTTAAGTGGACTGGTTGGATATTAAATCCTAAGGGCTTTCTTTTCCCTCAGAATTCCTAGTCTGCATCGATTTTTTTTTTTTTTGGAGAGTTCAAGTGAAATGAAGGGTGGATCTATCTTTACCATTTACTTATGAGGACGGGTCGGTTTTTTTTTAAGATGGGTCGGGTACGGATATTAAATGGCCGTTAAGTTGGAATATGGTTAAGTGGGCTGGTTGGATATTAAATGGGACACTGACGTGGACTAACCATGTAACAATTTTTTTTCACATGGTGTGCTTGGTGGCACTCCATTAATGTAAGGGGTATTTTTGAGCCAAAAAATAAATGGAGGGGTATTTTTGCTCCATTTCGAATAGTTCAGGGGTAGTTTTGGCCCTTTTTGACACTCCGTTAAAATGAGGGGCATTTTTGAGCCAAAAAATAAACGGAGGGGTATTTTTGAGCCAAAAAACAAACGGAGGGTATTTTTGCTTTATTTCGGATAGTTCAGGGGTAGTTTTGACCCTTTTCCGTTTCGAGAAAATGTTTTTCAATTTTCTTATGTTTGGTTGGCTGAAATGTTTTGAAAAATATTATCAACGTATTTTCCTCAAATTTAAGAAAAATAACTTCCCTTCAAAAAGTAAGGAAAACATTTTTCAAAACTCTCTTTCAACCTCACACATCAACTTTCCACACTAACCCAGGTCTCGGGTATCGATTCCCGAAACTAACCCTAGATCCGACTCCCAATCCTGACTCCCGATTCTCGACTCGAGAGTCAGGGTCGGGAGTTGGGGTTGGGTCTCCGGACGGGAGTCGCGGTCGGGTGCTGGGCTGGGAGTCAAGGTCGGGTGTTAGGGACAGGTCTCGGGTCTATGGTCACATCTCGAGTTGGGAATCGAGGTTGGGTTTTGGGTCAGCAGTCAGTGTCGGGTGTCGGGGCGGTGTTGGGGTTGTGTCTTGGATTGAGAGTCGAGTTTGTGTCTCCCGTCTGGTGTCGAGGTTAGATCTCCAGTCAAGTGTTGAGGTTGGGTCTCGAATCTCGGTTCTCGGGTCGAATTCGAGAGTCGGGGTCTGGTCTTTGGTCGGGTGCTAGAGTGGAGACCCAGGTCGGGAGTCGGGGTCGAAAGTCAGGGTTGGGGTGGGGTCACAGGTTGATAGTCTGGATCGGGATCGGGTCTCAGGTCCAGAATTAGTAGTCAGGTCTCGAGTCATGAGTTGAGGTCGGGTCTAGGGTTAGGTGTCGGAGTTGGGTCTTGAGTAGAAGACGGGTCTTGGGTCAGGTGTCGGGTCGTGTGTTGGGGTCGGGAGTTGGGGTCGTGTCTCGGGTCGGGTGTCAAGGTTGGGTCTCTATTCTTAGATCGAATATCGAGGTCGGGTCTACTGTCGAGAGTCAGGGTTGGGTCTCGTGTCGGGCGCCGGGGGTCAGGTCTCAAGTTGGGAGTTAGGATTGGGTCTGAAGTCGAGATTTGAGGTAGGGTCTCAAGATGGGTATTGGGGTTAGGTCTTGGGTCTCGGGTCGGGAGTTGGGGTCGGATCTTAGTTTGGGTGTCGAGGTCAAGTCTTGGATAGAGAGTTAGGGTTAGGAGTCGGGTCAGGTATCGAGTTTGATAGAGTTGGGGGTCAAGGTTGGGTTAGGTATCGAGGTCGGGTCCAGGGTCTCAGGTCGGGAATTGGTTTCGGGTCTCAGGTCGAGAGTCGGTGTCGGTTGCTGGTTCGAGACTCGGGTGAGGTGTTCGAGTCGGTAGTCGAGGTCGAGTCTCTGGTCAGGTACCAAGGTATGGTCCCGGGTTTTGTGTTGGAATCTGGGACGAGTCTCAGGTAGAGATTCTGGGTCGGGTCTCCGATCTTGAGTCGAGGTTGGGTCTCGGGTCGAGAGTCGTGGTTAGGTCTCAGGGTTGGGTCTCGAATCGGGTTTCGGGTGGGGTATTATTGTCGGGTCTTAGGTTGGGAGTCGGGGTCGAGTCTCGGGTCAGATGTCAGAGTTGGGTCTCGAGTCAAGGTCGGGTCTCGGGTCGAGAGTAAAGGTCAGGTTCCAGGATCGGGTCAGGTGCCGGGTTTGGGACCCGGGTCAATAATCTGGGTCGGGTCTTGGGTTAGTTATCGAGGTCAGGTCCAAGGTCTCGGGTGGGAATATGGGTCGGGTCTCATATCGAGAGTCGGGTCTCGGGTCGTTAGTGGAGGTCGGGTCGGGTCTCAGGTCGGGTGTCGAATTTGAGTCTCGAGTAGAGGTCGGGTCTTGAGTCAAAAGTCGAGGTTAGGTCTTGGGGTCGGGTATCGAGTCAGGTGCCGGGTCGGGTGTCATGGTAGGGTCTTGGGTATAGAGTCGGGGTCGGGTCTTGGGTCCGGTGTCAGAGTTGGGTCACGAATCAAGGTTGGGTCTCGGGTTGGGAGTCAGGGAAGGTCTCTGGTCAGGTGACGGGTCGGGAGTCGGGGTCGGATCTCTGGTCTGGAGTTGGGGTCGGGTCTCTGGTTGGGTGTGGGGGTCGGGTCTCGGGTCAGGAGTCTGGGTCAGATCCCTGGTCAGCTATCGATGTCGAGTGTCAGGGTCGAGTCCTGATTCGACTGTCTGGGTCGATACCTGGTCTAGAGTTAAGGTGGAGTCTTGGGTCGGGTGTCAGAATCAGGTCTTGATTGGGTGTCGGAATCGACTTTCAAGTTGGGTGTCGGGGTCGGTTCTTGGGGTCAATTCTCGGGTGTCGGGGTCGGATCCTGGTTCGGTTGTCGGGTTTGATTATCGGGTTTGCAGTCTGGGTCGGGTGTTGGAGTCGGGTCCAGATTTGGGTGTCGGGGTCGGGTCCTGGATCATTCGTCTGGGTTGATTCCCAGGTCAGAAACTATTTTCCTAAAAAGTATTTTTTACTCTTTAGTCAAACATTAAAAGATATTTTCTGGAAAATATTTTTCATTCACCAACCAAACACTAGAAAGTTTTTTCTAGAAAATATTTTCCACTCACCAACCAAACATGAGAAAATAAGTAAGAAACCAACTTGTTTTTCATGAAAACATTTTCTAGGAAAACATTATCCATGAAAAACATTTCCTTCATACCAAACACACCCAATATGTATATCTAAAAGTAATTTCACTTTCAACACATGTTTGATTTAGACTAATTATTGTCGACTCTATTGTTAATGTATGTTATGGATATGAAATTATTTTATTGGCGCATTAAGTTTTCATATTCGGTACTATCTGTGGATAGATGAGGTTGAACACATAAACATAGATATCTTCAGTGTTATTGATGGAAGCTTATTGGAAGCTAGAGAAATATTTTTTCTTGCTAAAATCATATGGTGGGATTGTGTATATGATACATGAAAGGAAGCGCTTGACTTATAATGAGGAGGACCGCCATGATTCTTGCATGACACTATTTTGTGTTTATTTTATTGGAACTTTCATTCATTATCACCAAGATTAATATTATGAGGTCCAAGTGGGAGAATGTTAGATTTTTATAAAAGTTTGGCCCTCATATTACTAATTAATTTTATACTTATATGTATTAAATTACTTATATAATTATTTTATACATATTATCTGGTGATAATAATTTGGGAAGTTTTAGATGAGATTGGACTCTGGATGACTTATTCTTTGATATATAATCTTAAAAATTCTTGTGTTTCTCTTCTCCCCTTGATGCTTAAGATTTACGGTATTACTAGGTATTACTACTCTTACTGTAACTTTATCATCATGGCTAGAAAGGTAATACTAAATTTTATATATATATAGTGATATTAAAGTTTAACAAAGAAGGCCACTCTTTATATTTAACAAAAACACTAGTATTATTCAGTATAGTACCATAGTTCACATAAAACACCAATATATTATAGAAACACATATAATGAAAGCAACATAATTGCTCAGGCAAAGCTCGACCAAAACAGTCATGCTAGAGCCTCAACATCACTTATTACATTGTCACGCACAGAAACAGCCAAAAAAATTACGCCAACTGCTTTTCGATGCAGCATTGAGTGTGTGCATTTATAAAAAAGGCAGCTTTTTATTTATATATTTATTAGTCCAAGCAAATCGACTTTGATGTTCCTTATGATTAATGGCAAGGAGCGTAGCAATAGCAAGCATAATTTTTCCAATCATAATGATCATGTCCCTGGTATTTCTTGCAGGCTCCATATTGAGCTCCAAACCAGTGCTTGCAGTGTTGGCTACATTTGTAAGAGTATTGGCAAGGCCCATGCCACTTGTGACTTTTTTTCCAGCAGTATTTTCCTTCGGCCATCTGCATTTCTGTATGAAATAGAAAAATTAGAAAACAAGGATCATGTATAAGTACTTGATATATAGTATAATGAACAAATAAATGTGCTTTTTATAATAGCTTAATCTTTTAGATGAGACTATTACACAATTTAACATGATACCTGAGCATGCATGAATCCTGCATTAAAATTTCACTATCACAAAAAAGAATATATTTTCACGTGCTTGCATCAAACCTATACATGTAGGGGTAAAGTGACGAAACATTACATGAAGTGTGATCTCTGGCTAAAATAATTTAAATTTTTAGATGACATGATCATACAATTCAACAATATGCAATTCACTTTAGATGCATTTTTATACTTAATGTGAAACCAGAGATGGATCTAGCCTTTAAGGTATGAATTTACGTGAACCCCTTAACTTTTGTTCAGATTGTGTACCCAATTAAAATATACTAAAAACATATAATATTGATAGGGTTTGGCCAATTGGCCTACATATGAAAACCTAATATTGAAAAAGCATAAAAATCTATTGGGAGAAATCTCCCCCTAAACAAGACTCTTCGATGACTACATTGTGGATGCCTTTATTAACTTAAAGGCATTGTAGAAGTCTATATACTTCAAAATCTGAATCTGCCTCTGTGCGGGACTAGAAGAATGATTAAAAAGTTGTAGACTCACCAGTAGCAGCCACAAGGAGAAGACAGAAGAGTAGGGAAACGAAGGCTGTGTATTTTGCCATGTCTTGCTAGCTTACAATTTTCTTTTGTATTAATTAATTTCTTTGTGAGGGAACTTAGACTAGAAACTATGATATTTATAGCATGGTATAGGCTGATCAACATTGTCAGCTTAATTCATTTTTTGACTAGTTCAAGAATATTACATCATTATTAAGTACATGAACAAGTAAGAAGAATAATTCAAGGGGAAACTTTCAATTTGCTATTAAAAAATTATGGAATAGACGATGAGACTGCCAACTTAGGAATTTAAGCATATCAAGTATCAATATTATGTGAGGACTAGCCGTTCAAGGTATATCTTTGATACTTTACCCTAACAACTACATGTCACACACCAATAGGACCGTGACACGAGTCATATATATTTTTTTTAAAAATAATGCTTAAAATTAATATCATACCCCCATCTTCTTCATATTTGTATATGCTAAGAATTTATATTGTAAGAACATAAGCTTAAGCCATTTAGAAATTAGTACCATGTCCAACTTAAGAAATGATATTAATTTCTTCCCTCTCCTTACAAATTTGCACGAACTTCAAAAATTCAAGACCATAAAGACCAAAAGATATCAGTTTTTTCTGTTAGTAAAATAACTTCACTACTTTCTTGCCAGAAACGTTCAAAAGAATTAGAAATTTGATCTAGACATGATCCTTTAAAAGCCAATGATCTGATGTCTTTTCTAGCAAGCTACCTTGTGGCTCAACTTAAATTTCTTACCTCAACGCCTGTAGCAATATTTAATAATCACTTAGACATTTAATAGAAATATCGATCAAATTGGCCTAATAATTTTATCTGAAACATTATTATATATATCGTGATACATACTAAATTAAATTTACTTTTCATGAATTATGTACTATTGTATTTGAGGAAGATAGTATTATTTTCTACAATTTGTATTTTAGTAATTTCGTTTTCCCATTTCAACGTGTACTTGGTCGCCACACCAATTCTAAAATTAGAAGCAACTAATGTAGAGCTTGATCAATTCATGCTCCTAATGGGATATATTAATCAACGATCCTCAAGAATGGTTCTTCATTATGTCTTTGTAGTTCGTTTATTTCAATATAATTTTAGGTAATTGGACTTAAGAAAATAGGATTTAGTCACATAAATCGGCATAGGAAAAAATATTTACATAATATAAGATATTACATTAGGTATATCATTTTTAACAAGCAACTATATATTGAGTAATACTTATCATACAGATTTATCGATAATAAGTAATTTCCTGGCATAAATATTTTAGTTTTTTATTTTGGTATCAGATTTGGGCTTCATAAATACACACTTTTTTAAACCTTGATCCATTCAAGTTTCAAACCTATATTATAGTCTGTAACAACCCTTGTTGTGATTTTTAATTTTTGCTGTGTTTTAACCATTTCGCCTTTTTTCGTAGTTGCTATATGCTATTTACAAGTTGTGGGGTTGGTTGGAACAATCCCCAAAACATTCGGGAGTGATTTGAGTGAGTTTGAGCTTTTGAGAAGCCTTGAAAGTATTTAGTTTGACTTTGGTCAATATTTTTGATCCGAGCATCGAATGGTGATTTTGTCAGTTCCATTAGATTCAGAATGTCAATTTTTAAGTTAGTAGCATGGTTGGTTTGGGTTTCGAGCCTTTATATTAAGTTTTGACCTATTAGACGAGAAACTAGTTAAATTTAGCCTAAGAGGATTCCGGGGGTTAACTTGTTGAAAACGATCCTTTTTCGTAAATTTGATGGTTCCATTGAGTCCAAAATATTGAAATTAGCCTAATAGCATTATTGGTTTATTTCTATGGGTCCCGAATGAATTCCGAGGGCCCGTTCGAAGGATTTTATTATTTCCTTAGTTGTTGGTTTTTTTTGATATTGATCTGGTTCCAAATGAAACCTCCTTCACGTTCGCAGGCCCCTGATTGCATTTACAAAGAAGAAAATAATAATTCATCACGAACGCAATGGTGGAACGGCGTTCCCAAAGGGTCGCCTAATTCGTTCATCACTATTTGTATGGCTTAACATTCGAGGTAGGTTATAGCTTAACTTTCTTCAGACTGAGCTGGGTAGTTAACCATTCATATAAAGCATGCTATGGGTTGGGGATTGCTTCATGAGATTCGTATTTTGAGATAGTTATTTTATCGTGTTGCCCGTGTGGAGGCTTATTTGAGTATTATTATTGACTTGAGATATTATTATTATTATTATTGTGATGCCCGAGTGGGGCCTATATGAGCATTATAATTGACTTGAGAGGTGATTATTGTGGTGATACTTTAGTGGGGGTTGATATTGGTCTTGTTAAAGCATTATATGCCATCTATCTTTATAGTTATGCCCGAGTAGGGACTCGAATTGATATTATTGATGTCTTACATGACTATTCATTACTGTGGTACCATGCGATGACTTGTGTCATGATTTATTGATATATTGAGGATATTTAAACTCATTTGATACCATCATTGACTTGATTCATTACATATGATATTCTATTGGTTATTAAGAAAGCATCCTCATATTAATCATCCATATATATGGGATTGGTAACAATGAGAAACACTGATTTTGAAAAAAATGAAACACTTTATAAAATCCTTGATCGAAGATTATGCCAGCAAGGTGGATTGAGATATGAGATTGAGATTGTGAATGTATATGGGTTGCGAACCTCCCTATGGGTCCTATCCTAGAAGCTTATGCTTGGAAGGTGTATACGAGGCCATGTGTATGGCTGCCATACGATTTCTTACTTCATCATCATTGCATTGCATCATTTGCACTGCTATTTATGTGTTTGTTGTTGTGTATTTAGCATTGTCTTATATATTTTTATGTAGTAATTCTTATATATATATATATATATATATATATATATATATTTCTTGTAGAATTGTTAGGAGATACAATTTGAGCCACCATTGGGAACTTTTCTATATGCAAGTGGAGGCGTGCTCATAGTATTCTTTACTTGTTTAGTTTTCTGTTTTGCTCATTCGACCTATGATACCTACTGAGTACAAGTGGATTTTACTCACTCCTACTTTTATGCCCATTTGATGCATATCCCAGTATAAGTGTGACCCGCGATAGCTGATTTGTGTTGTTGTTAGCTGATTTGGAGTACTGGTGAGCTTCCTGTCCGGAACCTTGTTCCAGCTTTCATCTATATTTTATGTCTTTACTTGTATTTTGGAGAAAGTGATGAATTATAATATTTAAGTATTGTCTTAGATGCTCTTTATACTTATGATACTAGGTTTTGGAATTCGGTTGTATCTCTATTCACATATTTTTGATTTATGATTATCATTGTTTGACTTCGTTCTAGAAGTCTCATATTGTTCTATTTCTTCTCTTTTTCATATTGCATATATGTTGTGGCCTTTCGGCTTATATACCAAGGATGGATTAGGGTAGGTTCCATCATGACCTCGATTTCTGAATCATGACAAATTGGTATTAGAGCACTAGGTTCACCAGTCTCATGAGTAAAGGAGCAGGATGTCTAATAGAGTGTCGCAAATTGATACGTTGATGTCTGATCTATCTTCGAGAGGCTATGTGACATTTTTTAGGAAAAACTTCTCCAATTTGATTCCATATTGTGCATATTATTCATACCCGATATTCTAAATTTATATTCTATTCTTTCTGCGTAGATGGTGAGGACTAGATCCAGAGTTGTTGAGGATGCTGAGTCAGCACCCGATGTTGGAGTCCCGGTCAAGGGCAAGGCAGGGATCGTGACCAAGACAGGGGTAGAGTTCGGACACAAGGAGTGGCTCCAGCTAGAGGACGAGCTAGAGCGGCCTATCCCAAGCCTGAGATTGAGCATAACGAGGAGGCTTATTTACTAGAGGATGTGGGACCAGCTCAGGACCCTCAGGATTTCATGGTTACCCTAGTGTTGCAAGATCTGTTGATTTATTTTTTGGAACTTTTGGCTAGCATTCCCTAGGCTAGTATTCTACTGGGTACTCCAGATGGTTATCAGACTACATGAGGTGTACAGTCGTCAGGGCAGGCTACTACTCATTGTTTTCAGACTCGGGGCATAGACAGGTGTTGTGGTTGCCCCACGTGTTGATGCTTTGCCTACTAGATTAGTTGTTCTACCTATAGCTCTAGGTCATGTTATGTCTGTTGATAAGCAAAGGAGATTTTAGAGTTTCATCAGGTTGTTGATATGCAAAATTTTACCTCCCATACGAAGTATAAGCGGTCATTGTCAAATATATAACCCAATAAAGGTTGGGGTCGAATCCCACAGGGAATATGACAAACACTAAGACCTTTGCAGTTTAAATGACTATTAGTCTACAATTTTCATAAAATGGAGGGTTTATAATGAGTAATTTAAAATCAATATCCAACTTGTTTTAAGTAACAAACGTTAACTTAAGGAAATATGAGTAAGTAGACAAAGCAAACTAGAATTATGTTCACCATGGCTCTATAACACTTTTGGATTAATATCGATAGTAGGTTCTTTTAATACAAGTAATGCAAGGTAATTGAATTCTAATGTATATATAAATGTTTCTCAACCTAATTAGATGACTATCCCTTTAATTCCTTCGAACTCAAAGAGATGGAAATAGGAAACTCAATTTGGCCTTAAGTTGACTAATCTCGCTGGAGCATATCCATTAGACAAAGGTTAAAAGCTTTGAATCCTCATTGTTAATCCTTTTTCTCGGTTTTAACCTCTTATTTTAAGTAGGTTAAACCTAGGGCTTGTTCTAATATTTGCAACCATTAGAAATCTGTTAAAATGAGAAGAATAACAATACATTCACATATATTATCCAAATCCACATCGAAATCAACCCTTGTATTGCTAGTTTTCCATGGATCCTACAACCTTAATTATGGGGTTTTATCTAGACATGGTTCTTGAGATGAAGAAAGCAATGTATTTCATAATTAAAGAAAGAATTCTTACAAAGATGAAATTCAATACTTGAATCCTTGACAAACACCTAAGTAGCAAGTTCAAAACCCAAAGCTCTCAATACTTGGATAAAATAACGTAAGATTGTTCACAATAACAAAAGATGCCTATACTAAAACCTAAACTAGGTATTTATAGGTTGCAGGGAAATTTGAATCCAAATTAAAATCGGATCTGGCACCTTTGGTGTGACTGCTTGCTTGATGATTCGCCATGCCTGTGTCGGTTCATCACATCGAATCATCACTTAGGTTCATCTGAGCATAGGTTTTGTTTGGGCTTAATGGCTAGGTGTGACATCTAGCCATGGGCTGGATGGTTCATCAACCGAGCCATCACACTGATGACTTTAGATGCTGGTTCTGTATTGGTATGGCGGTTTTCCTTACGGTGCATCAGACATCTGATCGTTCGTCACTTTGAACTGTCACACTGTCTCTTTAAACACAATTTCCTCTCCTTTTGGCCTTGGATCAATTTTCTAAATTTAAACACAACCAACCATCGAATCTAACAACAACTTCTTAAAAACTCGCGTTTATTCTTAGTTAAAAGCATAAAATGTACCTTCAAATGTTGGCACATCAACACCCTCAACTTTGTTCATTTGTCCTCAAGCAACAAAATAAACTTAAACTAGACCGATGCTTGAAAACAAAAGAAAATTATGCTAAACTGTAACAATCAATTTTCACTTTCCAATTCTTTCCAAATTGCACCCCTTTCTTATCATTCTTCAACCAAACACATAGTAATCATTCGATATGTCAACAAGTAAGGATCTAAGAGTGTCATTACAATATCAATGAATAATTTTCATACACCACAATCGCTATCCTAACAGTTAGTAATTAATAGTTCCCTCACTAAAAAGAAGTCCCACACATACATAATAAATTCAATCAGGAACTGAAAAAAGTACACTCATACTCACAAGGAATTCAAAAAAATGCACATACGATGCCATATGCTTGACCTTACCATTCTATTTTAGTTCTTCAGAAAGTTGACCAAGATCACTACAGGACTTTTCTTGGCTTGTAATCAAGGCTTGGATGCCAAGTAGGATATATTTGGGAATCAGTGACTAAGCCCTCCTTGATACTACTATATCCATAGTTCCAATTAAGACTAATCATTTGTCCCTTATTCACCTTTTTCTAACAATTATTTTTATTCACGGGTGTTGCAACTCTTGTTACTTGACTTTGTCTTTTTCTTTTTTTTCTCATGGTCACACTCACTAATCCTTTTGCATCAACAACCAATATTTTCATAACCTATTTCACTTATCATATGCCTCTAAATTATCCACCCTCGATTTATTTTCCTTTTTGGACCTTGGGAACTCTGGAGAAGGGGATTTCAAAGGGTTTTTCACCAATAATTTGTGTGGGTAACTTCTAAACCTTCATTTTATCAATTCTATTTGATTTCTTTACTAATTCACCTTCAAAAATCATGATTTCAAATTTGAATTTGGGGTTTTTTTTCGGGTAAACTATAAAATTGAATTTTCATTGATTTGAGCCTCTATTTTAACTTGTTTTCGCATGAGTATTCAGCTTTAGACTCCTATAGATATGAGGAGAACGTTTCAAAAATAAAATTTTAATTTTATCCCCTTTTGATTTCGAACCTATTTTTCAGACTAATTTTGGACCCATTCAAAAAATGGGCAATATGGGTATCATTAGCTTTCTTTTAATGCATAGATTATGTATTTGATAGATTTACATCATTTCGATACTGTTTAAAAAGGAAAGGTTCCACGTGTGAGGGTCTAGGCTTGAATTTTGGCACTACAAGGTAGGTTATGGCTTAACTTTCTTTAGACTGGGCTGAGTAGTTAATGTACATGTAAAGCATGCTATGGGTTGGGGAATCATCCATTGAAAGTTATATTTTGAGATTGTGATTATTATCGTGTACTCGTGTGGGGGCTTATAAGCATATTGTTGTTGACTTGAGAGATCATGTATTGTGTGTTTCCCGTGTTAGAGATTTATTTGACATTACAGGCCTTATTTGTGCATTAAATGCCATAATTGTTATTGTGATGCCTGTCCAGGGGCTTAAATAGATATTGTAGGCTTTTTTTGAGCAATATCTGCCTCTATCATGATTAATATACCCGAGAGAGGGGTTTGAAATAATATTATTGATGTCTTACATGACTATTCTTTCTAGTGGTGCCGAGCGATGGCTAATATCATGAACTATTGACATATTAAGTTGATTCTGAGCTCATTCATACTTGTATTGAATTGATCATTATCTTCATACTATATGGTTTTGAGCATTACATCCTCATTTCATTTATACATATTCATTAGATTGATACCACCGAGAAATACTTATTTTGACAAAAACTGAGATACTTTATAAAACACCTATACCGTGGGATGTTCCAGTAAGGTTGATTGAGAAATACTAATTTTGTAAGAAAATGAGAGACTTTGTGGAACACCTATACCGAGGTATGTGCCGGTAAGGTTGATTGAGATTTGAGATTTAAATTATAATATGTATATGGGTTATGAACCCTCCATGGGTCCTATCCTGAAGCATTGAGGCTTGGAAGGTGTATACAAAAGTCCCACCATCATTGCATTACATTGCATTTGCATCTTTTGTGTTTCCTTTTTCTTATCCTTGATGTGTACTTAGGTTCCTTATATATTTTGTATGTAGTTGCTCCTTCCTATCTTATATTATAAATTTTTTAATGGAGATGGTGAGAGCTACCGTTTGGAAACTTCTCT
Source organism: Capsicum rhomboideum (assembly GCA_031232105.1). Lineage (NCBI taxonomy): Eukaryota > Viridiplantae > Streptophyta > Magnoliopsida > Solanales > Solanaceae > Capsicum > Capsicum rhomboideum. The sequence continues at coordinate 25,508,047 of CP124712.1, read as the reverse complement.
ATTTGTAGGTGACGTGCTCATAGTATCTTTTACTTGTATTATTTTCTACTTTGCTCAGTCAGCCTATGATCCCTACTAAGTACAAGTGGACCATACTCACCTCTACTGTGCACTTTCGGTGCAGACCCTAGTTTGAGTATGACTTGCTGTAACACCCCGTACATTTCCGAACTTATTTGACTACCTTAACATATATGGAATTATTTAAACTTGAGATAGTTGGTGTATTACCCACTAAATTTTTTGGGCTGAATTAATATTATGTTTATGGACCTAATTGAGGCCCAAAATTAAGTAAAAAGACATGGGCCCAAAAAGGGAGATGATCCATTAAAAATGGACCAAGTCTACACATCATTTACTTGGACTTTTTGGCCAAAAATTTGGCTAAGGATAGACTTGAAAGAGGCTGCTAAGAGGGACTATATAAGGCTGAAATTCAGCTCATTTTTCTACACAATTCACTTGCAAAATTCCAGATTTTCAATCAAATATTTCTCTCCTCTCAAAACCCTAGCCACCCTAATTTTCTTTAAGGATTTTTGGACAAATATTCTACTTGCAAGCCTTGGTAAGTGTTTAACCTTATAGATTAATATATTATATGCATAATAGGGTGTGTATATCATGTCTGTTATGTTTAAAAAGTGTTGAACAGTCCACTTATTGTGAAACAGTTCACTTTTGCTAAATCGGTAAAGGATTTGCCCTCTATGTGGTTTAAACTTGAAAGGGGACTTAAGGTATTGAAGGAATTGAATTAGATGGATGAAATTTCAATATTTTTAAGTGTGGTGCTGTCCCTAATTAGTTCTCCTTGTGTATGACTTGGTGGAAATGTTTATACATGTTTGTATATGGAACGTTTGGCATAGTGAAAGGAAAATACTTTCTTGTTATGTTAAAGTGAATTCTAAAATTGTGTGGACTGTTTTTAGTATATTGTTGTGAAAGGTATTTATGTGAATTGATGGAATAAATATGTGGAGTTTCATTGAGGTAAAAATGTGAAGTATGCACTTGGTGGAAAATCTTGTCGGTTTGTGACGTCTATGTTGGTTTGTGGACTGTTTTGGTGGTGTTGTCTTGGTAATGCAGTAAGTTATGGTATGGAAGGGTGGAATGAAGTTATATGTAAGTATAAAGGAAGGTAGAATGATATACCATGTGTTTGGGATATTGGATAGTTTTTACTTCCCGTCAAGTAGCTAATTATCGCCTTGTGAACTTGTAATGTAATTAGCTTTTAATGTTAGCTTCGTTACGTACTTGTGTTGCAGAGTAATGCTTTAAGGAAGAGCTGAATTGTTGAAGTCACTTGTTGGAAAGATAAGGTATGTAAGGTTACTCTTTTCCATATCCTTTGGCCGTACCTATTGTTCATATCGTTACCAAACTTGTTTCCACTCCGAAATGTTTAAAGTATCTCATTTCAAGTTTGTTAGCAATTATTACTTATGTGTCTCTTATTGTTGACTATTGTTTCAAAGCTCCAATAATGTTATGACCACCGATGTAACAATCTCACAAAAATTAAAGAAGTGAAGTAATGCATATTTGGTTGAGTACGGGTGGTAGCTTTAGGGGCGAAAGCCTAGATCGAGCCGATCCTTATTGATTATTGGATGCAGGGGGTAGCTCTGGGGGCATAATCCTAGCTCGAGCCGATCCCAATGTTATTTACCACTGATCAGTTGGTTTCGGGCATTGTATGATGTATATTGATGTAAAGGTAAAAGAAAGGAAATGAATGTAATGTACATGGTTCCACATATACAGTACGGTGGTATATCAATATTATATATTCTCTTGTATTTGATTCCATTGAGTTCCTATATTTTATACAGTTACTTATAGCCTTACATACTCAGTACATTCTTTCGTACTGACGTCCCTTTGGGGACCTACCTTACCTGCTGCAGGCACAGGAGCTAGTAGACCTTCACAGTAGGGTACGGGTTATCTGCAGGATATTGGTGAGCTCCAGGTTGCTTCGGGGCTTTTTAAGTCATTTCTATATATTTTTGGTATTGTGTAGTAGTTGTATAAGGCAGGGACTTGTCCCGACCTTAGTCATGGTTATATATCTTTTAGAGGCTTTGTAGACTTTGTAAAGTCAAACATAGAAATGTCTTACCCTTTTGACGTGGTGGCCCTAACGGCCAAGTCTCATATCTATTTGAATGTCTTTCCATGGCTTCCGTCATTGATATCTTGTATCTATATGTGACAGAATGTTGCTCTCTTAGTGACATGCATATGAATGTACATGATCATAGGTTGGTTCTCTCGGGCCTTAACGACTTTGGGTGCCAGTCCGCCCCAATGGGATTTGAGGCATGACACTTGCGGCAGCTGGTTTTGTGCTATTAGAGTTAACATTTGAGGTACTGACATGCTCCATCGTCCAGGGATGATTTTGTAACTCCTCTTATTTTACCATGTCTTTACTTATATTCCGAGATAGACTATTGTATTTTAGTATTTCGACTTTGTATTAGATGCTCTTTCCACTTATGACACCAGCATTTTGGAATTTATTGTATTTCATTCAGATTTCTGTTATGTTTATATATATTGGCCTGACTTCATTCTAGAAGTCTCATTTTTATCTATTTAATTCGTATTTGGGTTTTTCTTTCCTTTTTGGGTATTCAGCTTACCTACCAAGGCTGGATCGAGGTGGGTTCCATCATGACCTCAACTTTTGGGTTGTGAAAAATTAGTATTAGAGCATCAGGTTCACCAATCTCATAAGTGAAAGAGCAAGATGTCTAATAGAGTCTCGTGGATCGATATGTTTGCGTCCATATCTATCTTCGAGATGCTATAAGATATCTTTAGGAAGAACTTCTCTAATTTGATTCCTTATCATGTGGGTTATTCATACCCAACATTCTAAACTTGTATTTTATTAACTTTTGTACAGATGGTGAGGACTAGGTCTAGATATGCTAGGGATGTTGATCTAACACCCGCTATTGGAGCCCCAGTCAGGAGGTGAGATAGGGGTCGTGGCCGAATCAAAGGTAGAGAACGGGTACAAAGAGCTGCCCCAGTGAGAGGACGTGCTAGGGAGTCCTCTCTCAAGACTGAGGTTGACTAAGCTGAGAATGATTATCAGATAGAGAATACAGGCCAGCTCAGGTCCCACAGGGTTCAGCTGATACCTCGTTGCTACAGGATTTATTGATTTATCTCTTGAGTCGTACGGATGGTGTTCCCCAGACTAGTGTTTCTTTAAGTGTACTGGGTATTCTTCAGACTTCAGTAGGTATTTAGACTCCAGAATCGGCTCCAACTTTTGGCATTCTAACTTCAAGGGTACAACCATCTTTTGTGGTACCCCCATATGTGGATTCACTGCCCATTAGACTTGTTGTTCCTTGTGTCATTTTGGGTCCTATGATTTCTTATGATGATCATAAGAGTTTTGAGAGGTTCATTTGCTTGGATCCTCCTAAGTTTAGTGGTGCCACTAGAAAGGACGCCTTTGAGTTTTTGCTTGACTATCAGGAGAGGTTGCACAACCTCGGATCCCTTGAGACCCACAGTGTTATTTATATAACTTATTAGTTAACTGACATGTTTATACAGTGGTGGAGGTCTCTTTTTAGTTATAGACCATTGGGTTCATCTGCCATGATATGGACCTAATTTTCTAAGGCTTTTTGTGGAGAGGTTCATGCCTTACAGTTTGAGGGATCAGATGAGAGATGAGTTGGATCACCTAGAGCAGGGATCCATAATGAGTATGATGCACATTTTCATACGCTATCCAGATATTCTACCACCAGTATCTCTACTGAGTCTGAGAGGATTAGGAAGTTTGTCAAGGGTTTGTCAGGCTTTTATCAGTTAGCTACAACTCAAATAGTTGTGTCAGGAGCTTCTTTTTAGAGTATAGTTGAGCATACCAAGAAAATTGAGTTGATTTGCCAGGGTACCCAGGGTGGTGGCGGTGCTAAGAGGAGCCACCATCAAGGTGATTTCAGTGCGTATACGACTCGAGGTAGGGTGTTTCTGGTATAGGTTCTCACGGTTACCACGGTAGACCAATTCAGGAAGCTTTAGAGGGTAAAAGAAGTAGACCTTAGATTTTTGCGGCTCTAGGTAGTCAAGGTTCAAGTCATACAAGTAGAGGCTCTAATTTTGGATCTTCAAGATAGGAAGGTCATTTTGGTTCTTCTGGGCCTTCTTAGCGTGAGTTGGTTAGCAGAGGATGTTTTGTTTGTGATGAGCCCAGTAATATTGCGAGGGATTTTCCTTGGTGTGCATTGGGTCCTCCCCAGTAGGGTTCTCAGCTTCATCTTTGTGCTACTCCTATATCTGCAGTCAGAGGCGATTTACAGAGTGGTAGAGGTGGTATTAGAGGTGCTCGAGGAGGAGCTAGGGAGCTTGTGGTAGTTGTCGCAGGGTTGCTTGTTCTAGGAGCGAACATTGATAGTGCTATGCTATACCTTAGAGACCCAAGGTAGAGACCTCTGATACAGTTATTATAGGTATCTTCGTAGCTTTCTACTGATCTACTTTTGTGTTATTTGACCCTGGGTCTAAATTCTCCTATGTGTCTACATATTTTGCTACTGGTTTTGATGTTGCATATGAGTCTCTTGATGTGCCTCTTCATGTTTCCACCCTCATAGGAGATTCTTTAGTGGTGGATTGGGTGTACCAATCTTGTGTGGTGACCTTTGCGTGGCATGAGACCTGGGTAGACTTGATTATCCTAGATATGGTTGATTTTGATGTTACCTTGGGTAAGGATTGGTTAGCTCCCTATCATGCTATTTTGGATTATTATACCAAGATTGTGATTTTAGCTACTCTAGGTGTGCCAAGGATAGCTTGGAAGGGTACTTTTAATTAGAGTTCGAAGGGAGTTATATCTTTTCTACATGCTCATTGCATGGTAGAAAAGGTTTTTTTTTCTTATTTGGCATATGTTTGTGATACTAGTGTCACCTCACCACCTTTTTTGGATTTTATTCGGTTTGTTTGCTAGTTTATGAATGTGTTTCCTACGGATTTTTCGTGTATGCCTTTGGATCATCATATTGACTTTTTTATAGATGTTGAGCCGGCCACTAAGCCCATTTCAATTTCTCCTTATAGGATGGCCCCAGCTGAGTTGAAAGAATTAAAGGAGAAATTGCAAGATATATTAGGTACGGGATTCATTAGACCTAGTGTATTCCCTTGGGGTGATCCTGTCTTATTTGTGAAGAAGAAGGATGGATCTATGTGTATGTGTATTGACTATGGACAATTAAACAAGGTGATGTCCAAGAATAAGTATCCTTTTCCTTGGATTAATGATCTATTTGACCAACTTCAGGGTGCTTCGGTGTTTTCCAAGATCAACTTGAGATCCGGGTATCACCAGCTTAAGATTAGGGCTTCGGATGTTCCAAAGAAGAATTTTTGAACTTGGTATGGTCATTATAAGTTTTTGGTCATGTATTTTGGATTGACCAATGCTACAGTAGCGTTCATGGAGTAGATGATCCGAGTATTTTGACCGTATCTCGATTCCTTCATGATTGTATTTATAGGTGATATCTTAGTTTATTCGAAGAATGAGGCTGACCATGTGAGACATTTGAGGACTGTGCTTCAGAGGTTACAAGATGAGAAGTTATATGCTATGTTCTCCAAGTGTGATTTCTGGTTGGATTTTATTTCTTTCTTGGGTCATGTAGTGACCAAGAATGGCATTATGGTTGATCCAGCCAGGGGAGCAGATGTTCGTGATTGGGATAAGCCCATGAGTCCCACAAAGATTTGGAGTTTTATTGGGCTAGCAGGGTATTATCGATGCTTTATGCAGGGTTTCTCTTCTATTACTGCTCCTTTGACCAAGTTGACTCAGAAGAAGATTGTATTTTAGTGGTCGGATGCTTGTGAGAAGATCTTTCAAAATCTCAAGGAGTTGTTGACCACAGCTCCTATCTTGGCCTTACCCAAAGAGGGCATAGGTTTTATTGTGTTTTGTGATGCTTTCAGTATTGGCTTAGGCATGGTGTTAATGCAAAAGGGTAAGGTGATTGCCTATGCTTCTCATCAGTTAAAGCCTCAAGAGGAGAATTACCCTACCCATGACTTAGAGTTGGTCGTAGTTGTCTTTGTGTTGAAGTTGTGGCGGCATTACTTTTATGGGTTCTATTGTGAGATCTTCTCCAATCATTGTAGCCTTCAGTACTTCTTCACTTAGTAAGATCTTATTATGAGACAACGTCATTGGTTTGAGTTGCTTAAGGACTATGATCTCACTATTCTTTATCATCCGAGCAAGGCGAATTTAGTTCGGATGCCTTGAGCCGGAAGGCCACTAGTATGGGGAGTTTAGATCATCTCTTGATGCCGGAGTGACCTTTGGCCTTAGAGGTTCAGCATTTAGCTAACCAGTTGGTTAGGATTAATAATTCGACACCTGAGCATGTACTAGCCTTTGTTGAGGCTAGATCTTCTTCGATAGAGCAGATTCGAGCTTGTCAGTTTGATGATGATAGATTAAGGGTGATTCATGATAAGGTGTTGAGTGGTGAGGCAAAGATGACATTTCTTGATTATGATGGTGTTTTTAGGATTAGTAGCTGAGTTTGTGTGTCGAGAGTTAGTGGATGGGTTAGATTGATCTTGGAGGGGGCTCATTGTTCTAGATAATTGTAACAGCCCAGGCCACCGCGTGTAGAAATTGTCCGCTTTGGAGCCTCAGCCCCTCACGGTTTTAAAATGCGTCTACAAGGGAGAGGTATCCAAGCACTTATAAAGCACTCTTCGTTCTCCTCCCCAACCGATGTGGGATTTGCCTATACTAATGTGGGATTTGCCTAAGGCAAGCCTTACACTTACCCCCCCTTGGGACTCAGCGTCCTCGCTGAGGTTTGCCCCACCAATGGGTTTGCCCCACCACCGGCCCGGCACCGGCTCTGATACCACTTTTGTCACGCCCCGAATCCCATCGGGACGTGATTGGCACCCGAAGCCGATAAGGCCCGAGAGAACCAATCTTTACTCATATATTCTCATAAGTATGCTCGCGTATGAATATCATCTTATCTCATGTAATTAAATATCAATAGCGGAAATGCATGGCAACATAAGCAATATATGCAACTTAGCCGTTAGGGCCATTTCGTCAAAATGAACATACATCTGTTACTTTCATGCTACCCCACATATGTATGCAAAGCCTCTAATAGATACATGACTATGTCTATACAATATTTACAAATGACAAAACCTAATGAACACATGCGACTTGGGAAGCCCCGAAGCAACTGGAGCTCACCAACAATCCGTGGATACCTTGTCACCTACTGTGGAGATCTACCAACACCTGGGCCTGCAGCATGTAAGGTAAGTCCCCAAAAGGGGTCAGTACGGATAAAGTACTGAGTATGTAAGGCCAGATGAAACTATGGTAATACATAAGTACTTCCAAGAAAGTAAGCATAGGAGAATACTTAATGTGAATAGACCTCCAACCTGAATGTGTGGAACCATGTTCATTACTTTTATTATTTCATTACTTGGTCATTCATTCGCATCATCTTCATCATCATTCTTATTCATGCAAGGGATACAGTCTCATCTCTTTTACACTCTCTTTATTATTGTTCACTCAACTAGTTAGTGATTCATAACACCTTATGGGTCGTCATCTTACTTATAAATATATAATACCGGGCCTCCACTTTTAGTGGGATATAATAAATAAGTTTATATATACAGTACCGGGCCTCCATCTTGGTGGGATATATAGTACCGGGCCTCCACCGTAGATGGGATATAATATATATAAGTATATAGTACCGGCCTCCATCTTGGTGGGATATATAGTACCGGGAATCCACCATAGATGGGATATAATATATATATATATATATAGATAGTACCGGGCATCCATCTTGGTGGGATATATAGTACCGGGCATCCACCTTTGATGGGAGAATAATATATATATATAGTATTGAGATTGTTCCATCTTAACTTATACCTTTTAGTTTGTGATTCATACTTAATGAAACATAAAGGAACCATATGCACATTACTTCTTTCCAATACCCTTTTTCTTTCCATACTTATAAGAGTGACACATTAGAGTTCATGAGATTGATACTTCAACTTATGAGAGATTAACACATCTACTTACGAGAAACACACCTCTCGTATGAAACCTATGAGATTGGTACAAAGATAGTCGTGACATTAGTAGAACTTGGAACATACATCATCGGAATTTGAAGTCATAATATTATTGGAACTTTGGAATTGTGTCCACCCCCTATTATCTTCCTTCATTCTTGCAACCAACAACATGTATAACCTAATTTATTTCATTTGAGAGATTGATACATTGAGGATCGTATACTTTTGAAAACACAAACACTTTACCTCATTCTTCACTCCTCATGAGATTGGTACTTTTACTTATAAAAGATTGGTACAAAGATAATCATATTCTTGGATTTTGGAACATGACATTGTTTGGAAAATTCCATCCACGATTGAATAGATTCTTTTATGTTATTATTCTCTTGAGATAGGTCCTTAGAGATTTCAACGTTATGACAACTTTTCCTTGAAGCTTCGGATCATTAACCAATGGGTAAGATATATGTGAATAAACAGTGTGGGAAACATAACATTATTAGAAACATAACACTATTGAAACCATTGGACCATAATCCATGAACAAGGGACATGAGTATAATCAAACATTGTAACGTAACCTTATTGTTTTTGGAACATGAACCATGAATATGAGACATGAGATTCACCAATGATCAATGAGTAGGAAATATATGACAATGACCATGGATAACCGTACATGGAATACCTTAGCACATTTCGGGATGGAACATACGTAATGTCAATGTGAAAACTATTTGCCGCAGAAAGATACGGACAGAGTAACCTTACATACCTTGTACTCTCAATACGGATATACAATCCTAGATGTGTATACAATAGTCCCGCTCCTTCTTTATGTGTCACTCTACAACACAAATACAGAACGGAATTCACATTAACCACAATTACTTCACAAATGCATATAACATCAATGGGGTACATGTTTGCTTTGAAACATGTCATTTCCCCTTGACAAAACCATTGATAGCATCATTATTCCAAAAATCCTCCAATATTCCCAACATTGACCAATACATAATAATCATTGCATTTCACCATAACAATTCTCTTTTACACCTCCTTATCCATACCACATCACAAACAATCCATCAATTCACCTTAATATATGTCATAGCACATATCGGCCAAATTCCCACAATTTACACTTATAGACAAGAACAAGTTTAACAACAAAAATAACACCATAGATGTTCATATTTTGTCCATACCATGATCTTTCATCAAAGGCACAAGTCCTAATTCAAGTTCAAATCCCATGGATCACAAATCTTTTTCACAAAACCAAAAGTGTCATGTCCAACACTTCCAACCATAATCAACATGATCTACATACTCTTTCATGCATATAATATATTAATACATGAGAATAAATACTTACCAAGGCTTGGAATAGGGTGATCTTGCTCCAAGAGAAAGCTTAGGGTTTGAGAGCCCAAAAGGGTGTTCTTGAGACTTCTAGAAAAATAAGAGAAAAGCATGTGTGGTTTTCATAATAAAAATCAGATTTTGGTACCTTTTTATAGGTCCTCAAGTCCATCTTTATCCACTCTTGGCATCTAATGCTTGGTCAATTGAAGAATGGGTCATTTGACCCATTCTTGGCCCATGCTTTCTTTCTTATTTTGGGCCCCTTTTTGAGCCCAATTCACTTAAACCAATAAAATCAATAATTTCTCGTGTTTAATTCATTTCATACACGTTATGACAATATTCCCACTCACGCAATTCGTATTCGTAGCCTCAATTCCAAAAGCAAGCAATTCTAGCCACGTATGACCCATTTTGACCAAAAGGGTAAAATCGTCATTTTGACGCCATATTCGTCCTCGAGATATTTTATCATACCAATATAATATGCCATGCATTTTATGTATATACTCATGGTTGAAGAAGAAACGTGGCAAAAATCGGCTCAATACGTCTCCGGATACCCTTGGGACTTAAGAAAAATTTCAACTTTTGAAAGGTGCGCAGGGGCGGCGTGGCACGCTGCCTGGCGCGCCCCTTTACTGCCTCTGGACTGAAAATTTCAGCCCAGAGCAGCGTGGCACGCCCCTGGACGCGCCCCACCCAATTTTTTATTTTTTTTTTTCTTTTTTTTTTTTACTAAGGTAAACATGTACGGGGTGTTACATTGAGCAGTTCGTTCTAAGGGTGTCTACAAAGCCGTGTCTGAGTAGAGTCTTGCTTATGGATGTGTTGCGCACCACATTTATAAGTAGGAGGCTATGGGACATTTAGGAGTTGTTTCATTTCTTCATTTTAGATCGTGCAATAGAGCCATTGTCATAGGTGGGATTACATCTGACCATTGTAATTGGTTTTCTTTGATATAGTAAAATGCCGATTACAAGACAAGGTATGGGCAAAGATAAGCAGGTAGATATGCAAGGGGGAGAAGGAAATATTAAATCACCACCTAATCCAGCTAGTCAATATGGGGTTGAAACTGAGTTTACATCACGGGCATCTTCTCCTCCCCCTTTTCCAGCGAGACCACAGAGGAGGGAAATATCCCCAGAATCGCCTGTTAATGTTACTAGGCAGGAGCTAAAGGATTTGAAAAATGCGGTGCAAATGTTGACTCAAATAGTTGTTACCCAAAGTCAAGGACGAGTTGGTCCAGTGACAAGTGATGATGGTGCGGCTAGGATAGCTAGTCGGCGGACACAGGATTTCCTGAAATTGGATCCTCCCACATTTACCGGATCAGATCTTAATGAAGATCCGCAAGACTTTATAGATCAAATTCAAAGGGCTCTCGATGTGATGCATGTAACTGGTATAGAAACAATAGAGCTTGCAGCGTATAGACTAAAAGGAGAGGCTATACTATGGTACGAGGATTGGAAACGATCCAGAGGTATCGGTGCAAATCCAGCTAGTTGGGAGGAATTCAAGGTGGCATTCCTTGATCATTATCTTCCATACGAGGTCCACGAGGCTCAAGCGGATCAGTTTTTACATCTTCGTCAAGGAAATATGAGCGTCAGGGAGTACAGTCTTCGGTTTAATTCGTTGGCTAGATATGCTCCTAATATGGTAGCGTCTATGGCCGATAGAGTTCATCGGTATGTGGACATATTGGAGCCCTATTTGGTAAGAGACTGTACTATTGCTGCATTAAATAAAGACATGGATATAGCCAGAATACAAGCCTTCGCGCAAAAGATGGAGGATCAAAGGCAAAGGGGAAGGGTACAAGAATCTGAGATAGGACCGTCAAAGCGGGCTCGACCCATGGGACAGTTCATTCCATCCCAAGGAGGAGTTAGGCCTCGGGTTTCCCCAATACCCTCTCGACCATCATTTTTTCACCCTATAGCGGGTACTCTACCTCCATTTCGAGGATCTAGAGATAGTCAGGTTGGGCAGAGTAGTGGAGTACGGGGTTCACAGACAGTGGGATCTGTTCGTCAATTGTACCAGCGCTGCGGAAAGTTTCATTCAGGTGAATGCTGGTATGATATGGATGTTTGCTTTCGGTGTAAAAAACCAGGACACGTGAAGAGAGACTGCCCACAAAGGGCCACAAGTAGTATGACACGACCTACGGGGTCAGCAGAATTCAGCTCTCCTTGATATGGTGACAGGTATGTTATCTATAGTTTTACCTAAGGAATATGCATCAATCAATTTAGGTTCTACCCTATCATATGTTACTCTATTGATTGTGGGACAATTCGAAGGAACACTAGAGTTAATAGTCAAGTTAATTGGGGTGTCCACACCATTTGGTGACGTCATTATAGCTAAAAGAGTATGTCGCAAGTGTATAGTAAATGTTGTGATCACGTTACAGTGGTTAAGTTTACTGAGATGGATATGATAGATCTTAATGTTACCATGAGTACATTTTTCACTTTCCACAAAGAAATTTCTTGACTGGAAAGGTACATATGTCGTTAGTCAGAGTGAAGGATACCAAAGTTAAAGCTACTAATGTTCAAGACACTATTCTACACCCGTAGGGTGTCCCAGTGTAAATTGTATCGACAAGGGATGACACGTATCGGATATATATATGAGCTGAGCTAAAGAAGTGCATTAGGGTAACGCACACCATTCACGATATGCTATTTGGTAGGGAGTAATCAATATGTACCATGATTTGGAAGCGACTTATCGATGAGATTACATGAAAAGTACAATAAAAAAATAAAAATAAAAATTACTTCAGTCATCGAAGTGATAACAAGTAAAGTGTGTGGAATCGGAGGGGTATAGATTATGTAACTAAATAGATGTGATGCCATATGGGTAATAATTGATGGGCTTATCAAGTTAACACAGTTGTAGAAATGTGGAACCCAAGTGAATGCAGGCAGGGTTTTCGTCTTGACAGAGGAACAAACAAACCGTACTGTTTAAGCATGAGAAGTTAGTTCTATATAGCGTACCTTATAAGGTGGCTCGAGGATGTGGTCAAGTTGTATATGACGTTGAGGTATCCCAAGAACTCTTTACAGTGCATGCAGTATCTCATATGCGATGCTTTAAAAGTATGTAGGAGATTATCCCATGTTGTTCCCAGTGGGAAATCCACTAGTTATGGAAAAAAAAAAAAATCTCATATGTGAGGAAGTACGGCTTACTATTCTAGCTTGACAAGCGAAAGTAATAAGAAGTAAAGAAGGAGTTTCTGTAAAAGCACAATAGGAGAAACGAACACAGGGAAGAAGTCACAAGGGAGACCAGAGAAATAATGAAATCTAAAGTAATCGTAAGTCTTGGACACGAAAGCAAAGTACAGGGTATGGAATGAGAGTCATAATAAGTAAGTCTTTACAAATATGCTATGTGTATATGGTAATTGAAGGATTCATTTTGGCTTAAGTGTTACAATGAGACAGTGTTACTAACATTCGAGGACGAATGTTCCTAAGGGGGGAAGAATGTAACACCCCGTACATGTTTACCTTAGTAAAAAAAAAAAGAAAAAAAAATAATAAAAAATTGGGTGGGGCGTGTCCAGGGGCGTGCCACGCTGCTCTGGGCTGAAATTTTCAGTCCAGAGGCAGTAAAGGGGCGCGCCAGGCAGCGTGCCACGCCGCCCCTGCGCACCTTTCAAAAGTTGAAATTTTTCTTAAGTCCCAAGGGTATCCGGAGACGTATTGAGCCGATTTTTGCCACGTTTCTTCTTCAACCATGAGTATATACATAAAATGCATGACATATTATATTGGTATGATAAAATATCTCGAGGACGAATATGGCATCAAAATGACGATTTTACCCTTTGGGTCAAAATGGGTCATACGTGGCTAGAATTGCTTGCTTTTGGAATTGAGGCTACGAATACGAATTGCGTGAGTGGGAATATTGTCATAACGTGTATGAAATGAATTAAACACGAGAAATTATTGATTTTATTGGTTTAAGTGAATTGGGCTCAAAAAGGGGCCCAAAATAAGAAAGAAAGCATGGGCCAAGAATGGGTCAAATGACCCATTCTTCAATTGACCAAGCATTAGATGCCAAGAGTGGATAAAGATGGAATTGAGGACCTATAAAAAGGGACCAAAATCTGATTTTTATTATGAAAACCACACATGCTTTTCTCTTATTTTTCTAGAAGTCTCAAGAACACCCTTTTGGGCTCTCAAACCCTAAGCTTTCTCTTGGAGCAAGATCACCCTATTCCAAGCCTTGGTAAGTATTTATTCTCATGTATTAATATATTATATGCATGAAAGAGTATGTATATCATGTTGATTATGGTTGGAAGTGTTGGACATGACACTTTTGGTTTTGTGAAAAAGATTTGTGATCCATGGGATTTGAACTTGAATTAGGACTTGTGCCTTTGATGAAAGATCATGGTATGGACAAAATATGAACATCTATGGTGTTATTTTTGTTGTTAAACTTGTTCTTGTCTATAAGTGTAAATTATGGAAATTTGGCCGATATGTGCTATGACATATATTAAGGTGAATTGATGGATTGTTTGTGATGTGGTATGGATAAGGAGGTGTAAAAGAGAATTGTTATGGTGAAATGCAATGATTATTATGTATTGGTCAATGTTGGGAATATTGGAGGATTTTTGGAATAATGATGCTATCAATGGTTTTGTCAAGGGGAAATGACATGTTTCAAAGCAAACATGTACCCCATTGATGTTATATGCATTTGTGAAGTAATTGTGGTTAATGTGAATTCCGTTCTGTATTTGTGTTGTAGAGTGACACATAAAGAAGGAGCGGGACTATTGTATACACATCTAGGATTGTATATCCGTATTGAGAGTACAAGGTATGTAAGGTTACTCTGTCCGTATCTTTCTGCGGCAAATAGTTTTCACATTGACATTACGTATGTTCCATCCCGAAATGTGCTAAGGTATTCCATGTACGGTTATCCATGGTCATTGTCATATATTTCCTACTCATTGATCATTGGTGAATCTCATGTCTCATATTCATGGTTCATGTTCCAAAAACAATAAGGTTACGTTACAATGTTTGATTATACTCATGTCCCTTGTTCATGGATTATGGTCCAATGGTTTCAATAGTGTTATGTTTCTAATAATGTTATGTTTCCCACACTGTTTATTCACATATATCTTACCCATTGGTTAATGATCCGAAGGTTCAAGGAAAAGTTGTCATAACGTTGAAATCTCTAAGGACCTATCTCAAGAGAATAATAACATAAAAGAATCTATTCAATCGTGGATGGCATTTTCCAAACAATGTCATGTTCCAAAATCCAAGAATATGATTATCTTTGTACCAATCTTTTATAAGTAAAAGTACCAATCTCATGAGGAGTGAAGAATGAGGTAAAGTGTTTGTGTTTTCAAAAGTATACGATCCTCAATGTATCAATCTCTCAAATGAAATAAATTAGGTTATACATGTTGTTGGTTGCAAGAATGAAGGAAGATAATAGGGGGTGGACACAATTCCAAAGTTCCAATAATATTATGACTCCAAATTCCGATGATGTATGTTCCAAGTTCTACTAATGTCACGACTATCTTTGTACCAATCTCATAGGTTTCATACGAGAGGTGTGTTTCTCGTAAGTAGATGTGTTAATCTCTCATAAGTTGAAGTATCAATCTCATGAACTCTAATGTGTCACTCTTATACGTATGGAAAGAAAAAGGGTATTGGAAAGAAGTAATGTGCATATGGTTCCTTTATGTTTCATTAAGTATGAATCACAAACTAAAGGGTATAAGTTAAGATGGAACAATCTCAATACTATATATATATATTATTCTCCCATCAAAGGTGGATGCCCGGTACTATATATCCCACCAAGATGGATGCCCGGTACTATCTATCTATATATATATTATATCCCATCTATGGTGGATGCCAGGTACTATATATCCCACCAAGATGGAGGCCGGTACTATATACTTATATATATTATATCCCATCTACGGTGGAGGCCCGGTACTATATATCCCACCAAGATGGAGGCCCGGTACTGTATATATAAACTTATTTATTATATCCCACTAAAAGTGGAGGCCCGGTATTATATATTTATAAGTAAGATGACGACCCATAAGGTGTTATGAATCACTAACTAGTTGAGTGAACAATAATAAAGAGAGTGTAAAAGAGATGAGACTGTATCCCTTGAATGAATAAGAATGATGATGAAGATGATGCGAATGAATGACCAAGTAATGAAATAATAAAAGTAATGAACATGGTTCCACACATTTAGGTTGGAGGTCTATTCACATTAAGTATTCTCCTATGCTTACTTTCTTGGAAGTACTTATGTATTACCATAGTTTCATCTGGCCTTACATACTCAGTACTTTATCCGTACTGACCCCTTTTGGGGACTTACCTTACATGCTGCAGGCCCAGGTGTTGGTAGATCTCCACAGTAGGTGACAAGGTATCCACGGATTGTTGGTGAGCTCCAGTTGCTTCGGGGCTTCCCAAGTCGCATGTGTTCATTAGGTTTTGTCATTTGTAAATATTGTATAGACATAGTCATGTATCTATTAGAGGCTTTGCATACATATGTGGGGTAGCATGAAAGTAACAGATGTATGTTCATTTTGACGAAATGGCCCTAACGGCTAAGTTGCATATATTGCTTATGTTGCCATGCATTTCCGCTATTGATATTTAATTACATGAGATAAGATGATATTCATACGCGAGCATACTTATGAGAATATATGAGTAAAGATTGGTTCTCTCGGGCCTTATCGGCTTCGGGTGCCAATCACATCCCGATGGGATTCGGGGCGTGACAATAATCCATTCACCCAGGGGCAGCCAAAATGTACCATGATCTAAAGCAACATTATTGCTGGGGTTGTTTGAAGAAGGATATTGTGGAGTTCGTGGCTAAGTGTTTGAATTTCCAACAGGTGAAGTATGAGCATCAGCGATCGGGTGGTACGATACATAGGATGCCCATTCCCTAGTGGAAGTTGGAGCGGATCACCATGGATTTCATAGATGGCCTAGCCCCAACCTTAGGGAAGTTTGACTCTGTCTGGGTGATTGTGGATCGATTGACCAAATCAGTACATTTCATACCTGTGAAGGCAAATTATAATGCGAAAAAGTTGGCTACGATCTACATTAGGGAGATTGTTTGATTGCATAGTGTCCTTGTTTCTATTGTTTCTTATAGAGGTACTCAGTTTACCGTGAGCTAGATAGCCTTATTTGAGCACAACTTTTCATCCCTAGATGGATAGTCTGAGAGGTCTATTTAGGTGCTAGAGGACATGCTTTGAGCATGTGACATGGACTTTAGAGGTCATTGGGACCAATACTTTCCCCTAGAGGTGTTTGCCTATAACAACAGTTACCATTCCAATAATTAGATGGCGCATTTTGAGGTTTTGTATGGGTGGAGGTGTAGATACCCCATGGGATGGTTTGACTTATTTGCGGTGAGTCCTTGGGTACAGATTTGTTGAGGGATTTGATGGATCGTGTAAAAGCTATTAGCTACCCAGAGTAGGCAAAAGAGTTATGCCGACCGTCGAGCTAGACATATCATTAATGATTAGAGATCGAGTTCTATTGAAAGTTTCACCCATGAAGGGTGTGATGAGATTCGTGAAGAAAGGAAAGCTTAGTCTGACGTTCATTGGCCCTTTCGAGATCCTTGAGAAGTATAGTGACATGGCGTATGGGCTAGCTTAGCCTCCATATCTATAGGTTGTTCATATGGTATTCCATGTTTCCATGTTGAGAGATACCATCCAGATGATACACATGTGATTCGATAGGATTCCGTTGTGTTAGACCATGATTTATCCTTTGAGGAGAAGCCTATTGCTATCCTGGACATGCAGACTAGGAAGTTGAGGTCTAAAGAATTGATTCAGTGAAGGTCCATTGGAGACATCGCCCTATTGAGGAGTCTACTTGGGAGGTCGAGTCCAATATGCAGTGTAGACACCCCCATCTTTTTACCACTTTAAGTACTTTATTTTTTTTAGTTCGAAGATGAACTAGTGTTTTATTAGTGGATAATGTAACAACCTTTGTCGTGAATTTTCCCCTTTTACGTGTTTTGACCATTTTGCCTTTTCCCGTAGTTGTTATACACTATTTGTGAGATGTGGGGATGGTTGGTACAGTCCCCGATTTATTCGAGAGTGATTTCAGAGAGTTTGAAACTCTTAGAGGCTTTAAAAGCCATGAGTTTAACTTCGGTCAAAATTTTGTATTTCAAGCATCGAATGATAATTTGGATAATTCCATTAGATCTAAAACTTCGATTTTGGGTTAGGAGCATGGGTAGTTTGGGTCCAGAGCTTTTATTTTGTATTTTGACCCTTCGGACAAAAACTAGTGAAATAAGACAAAATAGGTTCCCAAGGGCTAACTTTTTATAAATAACCTCTTTACAAAAATCTGACATTGCCATTGATTCCAGAACGTCGAGAATAGCCTATTAGCATAGATGGTTTATTCTATGGAGTCCTGAATGAATCTCGAGGGTCTTTTCAGATACTTTGGACTTGTGGATTCCGCTGGTGCAACAATTAATAGCTGGTACAAAGTTTCTTCTTTGCGAATGTGGACCCCTAGCCCCAAATATGGAGAAGGAAATCTTCTTTCTTTGCAATCACAAGGGTGGTGGTCAGACGAGATCAAGTTTATGTTGGGTCTCATCCTTCATTGTAGACGTGACCGGACCTTTGCAAATGCCATTGGTCTGGGTCATCAATCTTCGCGAACGCGAAGGCCTAACTGCGAAGCGATGGGATATTAAATGCCCATTCAACATTGACCCTCACGATCGCAAGACTTGGGCCACGATCTGTAGGTACTATTCACAAAAAAGTATATAAACTCCATTTTAATGATTTTTCTTCCATTTTAGGACCTTGGGAGTGTCACTTTCAAGCGTACACGCAAGTGTACGTGGTCGTGCAAGTAATATAATGTCCCTTTCGAGCCGAATATCGTTCCCACCGGGACTTGGTGATTAGAAGAAGATCCAATTATAGTATTACTATTGAAGTTAAATAAATACAATTCGTAACCAAAGAGAATTTGAGTTTTGTTTTTATAGATAACTACTAGAAATAACGACGATATGAAATTTGGATTGTAAAAAATGTATAAAGAGTTCCAGGGTTGAGGCAATTACTTCACATTCATGCATAAGTATGGTTTCTAATCGGTGTTGGTACTTATTATGATTGTTGATCTACAGGGTTGATATTCAACTTGGGAATGGTCATCCTCTAAGTCATCTACCCAAATTAATCTCACAACTACATCATTGAGTGGGAATGTGAGTCTTTAATTCGAGTGCATTAAACTATCTTCTTGTTTCATTAACCAAATGGGGAGTTTAAGTATATCGCTATCCACAAATCATACTTTAACAATCAATAGCTAACCATTAAAACATGATCCAAACTCCTTACATTCTTCATTCCGTCCCTCCACTCCTATGGTCAATTCGTTTCGAGACTAAGATTTATCCTAAAGTTCATGACGCTTTAGAATAGTAAAACCAGAACGCAAGAACAATCACATAACTTGATAAACAAATATACCAACTATAAAACCATAATTAAGCAATCATGGTGTAGACTCAACCCTAGAAAGAGTGTGTTTATCCACTCATATTCATACAAACCAACTCCATAAAAGAGTTCATAACTTCAAACTACAAGAATAAAAAGTAAAAGAAGAAAGAACCCTAGTTTGAGCTCCTTGATGTCTCCTTTGCTCTCCAATTCGTGTGTAATCCAAGAGATGTAAATAATATGGATAAGAAATACTTTTATAGTTCTTTAGGTCTTCCATGAGGTTCCTCAAACTAATCATATGCATTGACCACTTTACCCCCAACTTAAACAAAGTTAAAACCAACTTTAGGGCGTTTTTGGGGCATGGCGCGTCGCACGGCCATCGCGCGTGCATTCTTGTGGAATGGTGAAGTGGGGGGGGTACAAGTAAGTCCATACCACATTCCTTGTAGGTTTAAGTGCATGTCCCCCTCCCATGCCTTAGAGGGTGTGGCGCATGGCCCCCTCCCAAGGGTGAGGATTCACCTGGTTTTTGCTCCTTTGGTCTTGTGCACTTGTTCCTTGTTTCCCCACTTCTTGTGGCTTATTATGATTCTTAATTTATCTTCAATATATCCTAAATAGGTCACCTAAAAAATATCATAACAAACATAAGTCCATACAAGACAATAGAGCGAATCAAAGTACACTATAACAAGCATAGCTCAAGCTAGAGACACTAGTTTTCTCTTCTAAGTTCTATTTGATCGTTTTGACTCTTGACTTGTTTCAAATGTACATTTAACACTATAAAAATGTAATTTAAAATAAAAATACATGTATACACACTTTATACTCAATAAGCACCTCAATTTATCCTCAAAACTAAGCTAAAAGCACATAGATAATAACACTTAGGAGTATAAATACGCCTAAGATCACCACCCCACACTTAAAGTCTTGTTCATCCTTGAGAAACTATTTAAATTAATACACATAAAGGAATACATTAAAAAAATTACTACAACTAAGACACTCAAGCTATAACTACACAAACCACATGGATAGCAAGTTTTAGACTCAGCATGTTATCTTGCAACTTGAAACGCATGAAGACTACTTCGAAAATTCCTAGCCTAAAGACTTGACTCTACCAAGTTGGAAAACTCATGAATATTAATCACCAAAGAGATCATATGAGTCACCTATATATCATCAAAAATGTGCCCTCACCACAAGAGAGTCACCCACATTCACTCACAAATATGCAATTTATCACAAGAATGGGTGTAAGAATCAAATTCTGCTTACTCTCACAAAGAATTCACATGTGACATAAGATGAACCATAAGCTTACCCTTAGTGTAGTACTCCACTAATATAATAATGTCAAAGCTCAAGATCAAGTAGGACTTTAAGGGTTGTAATGTAGGCTAAGGGATGGGTAGGAATTATTTGGTCAATAATAGTGACTACCTTCCCTAAGAACTTTAATACATCACAATCTACTACTAAGCTCATCTCCAACCAACCTATTTTACACCACTATCATCTTCCCAACTCTCTTTTGTTTTGCCCCATCTCTTTAAGCTACTTTACATAACTTTAGCATGGAGTAGTTTATATCAACACATGATTCACTTCTTTGGATCAATTTCTCTTTTCATTACATTACTCCCTACCAACAATACATAAACCTTTTCAACACACCAAAAGCTATATACTTGGGACTTCAAATTCACTTTTTTCCTTCTTCAATATACACTCCTTAACATCTTAATTTCTCAACTAAAGCTCTTAGGAATTTTGGATCAAATTGTGGGAAATTGAAGGAAAAGGAATAAGCTACATATAAGGCTACCAAAGAAATAGGCTAAAGGCTCAACGAGGCTAACTAAGATCATGCAAAAAGGTTAGATAAGGTGGGTACAAAACATGGCTATCAAAGAAATGCCTATATCATCTCCTAAACTCAACATTCTTTATTTCACTTTGCAAACACATCGGGGAAGTTCTATACATCACTATGCAACATGGAATATAACAAAATCTTACTCACACATGGCATATGTTTAAGTCAAGAAGGATCCCTATAGACTCTCAACCAAGCAATGGCAAGAATTTAATATTAATCCAACATCACACAAGAGTCAAACAAATAAGCCTAAGTATTTCACGGTAGTCATTCAATTCACTACACATGCTTCATAATTCAACACCAACTTGCATCAAGTAATCACGTATAGAACCTAACTCAAGCATCTCTAAAATTTTAAAATTACTCCTAAAAATCAAAAAGGATGCTGGGTTCAAAGGGCTTCCCCTCAAAAAAGAACCGAAAAGAAAAATCGAGGGGTGGGTGAAGTGTGCTTCTACTTAAAACTAAAAATTACTAAAAGAAAATCTTTTTGTATTTTTCAATTTTCAGCAACATAAGCAAAAAGCAAATAACCAAATAACTAAAAGACTCCAATAGCACACTCCACCCTAACCAAATTGGAAGATTCCCCACCCCACACTTAAAATCACACTTTGTCCCTAAAGTATAAATTAAAAGTAAGAATAGAAATACTCCCTGAGGCCTCTAGGCCTAGCCAGTAGCTTCATATTTATCAAGGAGATCCGAGGAAACCCACACTCAGTTTTTGTCATGCTCCTTAGCTAAGATCTCGAGTACTCAGACTTCCCCTCAACCTGTCAACTCAAAACAAAAAAACAAAAACAAAAGGTGATACTAAAGAAAACTAAAAAAAAAAAATAACCACCTTAACTTGGGTTGCCTCCCAGGAAGCGCCTGATTTATTATCGCGGCATGACTCACATCACAACTTCATCATCCATATTCTCTCATTCTCTTCCTCCTACTTGGAGCCCATCTTCTCCTTCTTTTCTGACCTCTCAAATGCTCATGATCAAGGTCTACCACTTTTCTTACACCTACCTTTTCAGGATTCCATTCAAGTGTTATGGGTTCAGGCTTATTTGTCAACTTGGAAAACTCCATGAGAGAGTCTAAAAAGGTAATTGGTAGTTTTCACACTTCAACCCCACACTCATCCACTTCCATCATTGTGATCATGCATAGTTCTCTATAGTGTAAGGGTGTGTTAACTGCTTTGTACACCCTGAAAACCACCTCTTCATTATTCAATCTCATCTTGAGCGTGCCCTCTCTCACATCTATCGATTCTCTACCAGTAGCCAAGAATGGACGTCCTAATATGATTGGTACCCTTTCATCTGCATCATAATCAAGAACTATAAAGTTAGCTGGAATAATGAACTTACCAACCTTAATGAGAATATCCTCTATGATTCCTTCGGGGACCACTCTCATTCTGTTCACCATTTGTAACACCACTGAGGAGGGCCTTGGCCTTTCTAAATCAAGAGTATTAAAAATTAAAAAGGGAATCAAGTTGATACTTACCTCCAAATCACTCAAAGCATGGACAAAGTCACTTTCACCAATTTGTATGGGGAGTGTGAAATCCCAAGGGTCCTTGAGTTTTTAGGCATCTTTCTCATCACCATAGAACTGCACTCTTCAGTAAGTGCCACAGTTTTAATATCACCAAGGCTCATTTTATTTATGACCACGTCCTTTAATTACTTTGCATACTTTGGCATTCCCTGTAAAACATCTTCAAGAGAAAGGTTAATGTGAAGTTTTCTGAATGTGTCAAAGAACTTCTTAAAACAAGCATCTTCTTTTGATTTATTGAGCCTTTGGGGGAAAGATGGTGGTAGTCTATTTCGAGGTTACTCAACCAGCTTTTCATTAGGGTACTCAGACTTTCCCTTTTTTTCAGCTTCTATGAGATGAGTTTACTTGTCTATTTTCTCCAGTGCGGTTAATTCTACTTACACCTCATGATTTTTCTTTGGAGGTACATCGATCAAATCTTTTCATTTTCTTAATGTGATTGCCATAACTTACTTAGGAGCTTGCTCTGTATCACTAGGTAGACCCCCTTGAGGTCTTGTGTTCTGTGCCTGAGCTAACTGACCCATTTGTATCTCCAAATTCTTTTGGGCAAGTTGCTGATTTGTTATTTCTGCAGCCATTTGTTCTTGGTGGCCAGTATTTTTTTTTCAAAGTCTCCTTTATATTACTGACCTGAGCATTATTATAAATACCTTCTTGCTGCTGAAATTGCTGAGGTTGAGCCTAATTATTGCCCCATGAGTGATTGGGCTGATTTTGCCAATTTTGGTTGTATGCATTACCATAACTTTGATTACCTCTTTGCGCATTGCCCATAAAATTTACAGACTCTGGATTTGCTGCATATAAGTCTGAAGAGTGACCACTATTACTACAAGTTTCACACCAATTCTGAACTTACTAAACCACATTAAATTATGCCTGAGGTTGAGCCACACTCAACTTGTTGAACTGAGCCATCATCTGGTTTTGAAAACTAGCCAACTATGCGGCCAATGTAGTGACACTATCCACCTCAATCATACCTGTTGGCTTCTTCACCATGCTTCTAGACATATCACCATTCTAATCTGGATTACCTTGTGCAATCCTATTGAGGAGAATGTACATCTCATCATAAGTTTTCTCCAAAGCCTGACCATCAGTCGCTGAATCTAACAAAATTTTCACATTATGGTCAAGACCTTCAACAAAAGTATGAGCTAATACCTCATTGGTCTATTAGTGATGTGGTCAATCTCTAAGAAGAGACTTGAATCTCTCTCATGAATGATAGAGATTCTCATCTTGCTTTTGCTTGAAACTCAGGATCTCACTCCTCAACCTTACATTTTTTCCCAAAGGAAAGAATCAAACGAGGAACTTCTTTGCCAAATCATCCCAAGTTGTAATTGAGTTTGAAGGTTCTGCCTTCAACCATTTCTTCGCTTCTCCCAATAGTGAGAAAGGGAAAAGTGTGAGCCTCACATTGTCTATGGAGACTCCTGTGGGGATGAATGTGTCACTTATCTTCAAAAAGTTTTGAACATAGACCTGTGGATCCTCATGTGACAAGCCTGTAAACTGCCAGCTCCTGTACAACAATTGTACCATGTTCTATTTCAGCTCAAATCTTCCTCTTGCATCCAACTTTTAAATGTAGGAGGTAATATTAGTTGCGAGTGGGATTGCCATATTGTACACTATCCTGCGAGGTGGTCGTTCATCACCCATTTCTGCAGGAATAGTCTCGCCTTCTTGAACTTGTGGGATTAGATAGAAAAGTGTTGCTTCTCTTCTCAATTAGTGCAAGCATCGCTCAGGTTCGGGATGTGGTTCAACCAATTCCCTCTCCATTGCCAGATTACTCACTATTCAAACCTGCACCTGCAAATTCAGTAGCTAAGACCAAGTTGTAAGCACTTATCAAAAAAAAAATAGTAAAACTAAAAATTAGAAGGTTGCTAATTTTTAAGTCCCCAAAAATGACGCTAAAAACTTGTCGCTTCCAAGCACTTAGGTCGTGCAAGTAATATAGTTTCCCTTTCAAGCCGAATATCGATCCCACAGTGACTTGGTGATTAGCAGACAATTCAATTATAGTATTACTATTGAAGTTAAATAAATGCAATTCTTAACCAAAGAGAGTTTGAGTTTTGTTTTTATGACTAAATAATAGAAATAACGACGATATAAAATTTGGATTGTAAACAATGTATAGAGAGTTCCAAGTTTGAGGCAATTACTTCACGTTCATGCATAAGTATGGTTTCTAATCGGTGTTGGTACTTATCGTGATTGTTGATCTACAGGGTTGATATTCAACTTGGGAATGGTCATCCTCTAAGTCATCTATCCAAATTAATCTCACAACTACATCATTGAGTGGGAATGTGAGTCTTTAATTCGAGTGCATTAAACTATCTTCTTGTTTCATTAACCAAATGGGGAGTTTAAGTATATCGCTATCCACAAATCATCATTTAACAATCAATAGCTAACCATTAAAACATGATCCACACTCCTTACATTCTTCATTCCGTCCCTCCACTCCTATGGTCAATTCGTTTTGAGACTAAGATTTATCCTAAAGTTCATGACGCTTTAGAATAGTAAAACCAGAACGCAAGAACAATCACATAACTTGATAAACAAATATACCAACTATAAAACCATAATTAAGCAATCATGGTTTAGACTCAACCCTAGAAAGAGTGTGTTTATCCACTCATATTCATACAAACAATCTCCATAAAAGAGTTCATAACTTCAAACTACAAGAATGAAAAGTAAAAGAAGAAAGAACCCTAGTTTGAGCTCCTTGATGTCTCCTTTGCTCTCCAATTCGTGTGTAATCCAAGAGATGTAAATAATATGGATAAGAAATACTTTTATAGTTCTTTAGGTCTTCCATGAGGTTCCTCAAACTAATCATATGCATTGACCACTTTACCCCCAACTTAAACAAAGTTAAAACCACTTTGGGGCATTTTTGGGGCATAGCTCGTCGTACGGCCATCGCGCATGAATTACATTTGAATGGTGTGGTTGATGTGATACTAAGGGACTCACACATTCCTTTTATGGCGTGTTGAATTGAACCCTTCCATGCCTTGATGGGTGCGGCACATGGCCTCCTCCCAAGGGTGAGGATTCACCCGGTTTTCGCTCCTTTGGTCTTGTGCACTTGTTCCTTGTTTCCCCACTTCTTGTGGATTATTTGAGGGATTAATTTATCTTCCATAGCTCCTAAATTTTTTACCTATGATGTATTATTAAAATATAAGTTCATACAACACAATAGAGCAAATCAAAGTACACTAGAATAAGCATATCTCAAGCTAGCGACACTAGTTTTCTCTTCTCAGTTCTAATTGATCTTTTTGACTCTTGACTTGTTTAAAATGCACCTTGAACACTATAAACATGCAATTTAACACAAAAATACATGTATACACACTTTATACTCATTAGGTACCTCAAGTTAACCTCAAAATTAAGTTAAAAACGCATAGATAATGACACTTAGGAGTATAAATTCGCCTAAGATCAGGGAGCTTTGAAGGTGGCAATTTCAAAGGATTTTCACCAATAATTTGTGTGGGAAAATTCTAAACTTCATTTCAACAATTTCCTTTGATTTATCTAGTAATTCACCTTCAAAAATCATGATTTCAAATTAGAGTTTGGGGATTTTTCTGATAAACTATAAAATTAATTTTTCATCGATTTGAGCCTCAACTTTAAATTGTTTTTGTGTGGTTTTTCATATATAGACTCCTACAGATATAGGGAGCATGTTTCTAAAATAAAATTCTGATCTGCCCCTCTTTCAATTTCAAACCTATTTTTCGGACTAATTTTGGACCTGTTCTAAATATGGGCAATATGGGTATTGTTAGCTTTTGTTTAATGCATAGATTATGTATTTGGTAGATTTATCTCATTTTGAAACCGTTCAAAAGGAAAGGCTCCAAATTGAAGGGTCTAGGCTTGGATTTTGGCACTACGAGGTACGTTATGGCTTAACTTCCTTCAGATTTGGCTGGGTAGTTAACGTACATGTAAAGCATGCTATGGGTTGGGGAATCATACATGGGGATTTATATTTAAATATTATGATTATTATCGGGTACCCATTGGGGGCTTATATGCATATTGTTGTTGACTTGAGAGATGATATATTGCGTGTTGCCCGTGTGAGAGCTTTATTTGACATCGTAGGCCTTATTTGTGCATTAAATGCCATAATTGTTATTGTGATGCCCGTGCAGGGGCTTAAATAGATATTATAGACTTTTTTAAGTACTATCTACCTCTATCATGATTAATATACCCGAGAGAGGGGTTTGAAATAATATTATTGATATCTTACATGACTATTCTTTCTAGTGGTGCCGAGCGAGGGCTGATATCATAAATTATTGACATATTGAGTTGATTTTAACTCATTTGTACCTGTGTTGAATTGATCATTATCTTCAAACTATTTGGTTTTGAGTATTACATCCTCATTTTATTTATACATATTCATGAGATTGGTACCACTGAGAAACACTTATTTTGATAGAAACTGAGACACTTTATAAAACACTTATACCAAGGGATATACCGGTATGGTTGGTTCAAAAATACTAATTTTGTAAGAAAATGAGACACTTTATGAAACACCTATGGTGAGGGATGTGCCAGTAAGGTTGATTGAGATTTGAGATTGAAATTATAATAAGTATATGGGTTGCAACCACCTATGGGTCCTATCATAAAGCAATGAGGCTTGGAAGGTGTATTTAAAAGTCCCACCATCATTGCGTTACATTGCATTTGCATCTTCTGTGTTTCCTTTTTCATACCCTTAATGTGTACTTAGGTTCCTTATATATTTTGTGTGTAGTTGTTCCTTCCTATCTTATAATATAGAGTTTCTAGCGGAGACGGTGTGAGCTACCATTTGGGAACTTCTTTATTTGCAGGTGATGTGCTCATAGTATCTTTTACTTGTATTATTTTCTACTTTGCTCAGTTGGCCTTTGATACCAACTAAGTACAAGTGGACTGTAGTCACCCCTATTGTGCCCTTTCGGTGGAGATCCTAGTTTGAGTATGACTCGCGGCAACTGATTTTGTGCTATCAGAGTTGATATCCGAGGTACTGCCATGCTCTAGTGTCCAGGTATGATTTCGGACCTCCTCTTATTTTTAACATGTCTTTACTTATATTGGGAGACAAACTATTATAGTTCAGTTTTCAGGCTTTGTATTAGATGCTCTTTCCACTTATGAAACCAGTATTTTGGTATTTATTATATTTTATTCAGATTCCGCTATGTTTATATATATTGGACCGACTTCATTCTAGAAGTCTTGAATTTATTTGTTTAATTCATTTTTGGATTTTCCTTTCTTTTTTGGGTATTCGACTTATGTACCAAGGCTGGGTCGTGGTAGGTGCCATCACGACCTTGCCTTTTGGGTTGTAATAGAAGGTGATTGGTTAATGAATGAAAATGGTACAAACAACTCAAAATAGGGATGAAGGATTTGTTCACATCATTTGGATAGTCTTTTTAGGCTAACCAGACTAAATTCAGCAGGGCGTGTGATGCTTTCCTACTCAACCAACTTACAACTTAAATAAAATAGACCGGGCAAGTTCTAGATGCATGCACAAAGTATAAAAGATGCAAAATAAGCTCACACACACTTTGCACAGAAAAAAACACTTAACAATACCCACTATTACAACAATAATTCAGCTTAGCAAAATTATTCCATCCATATACACTAATGTCATTCAAAGATCTAGACCAGTCAACAATATGAAATCAAACCATCCGTGCAAAACAATTTTTTTTAAGGGGTCTCCATTGAATTCATATCATAAAATCATACCATTGATTGCTACAAATTTATCCTAAGACACATGAAAGTAATAAAATCACTAACACATGTCAGTTTTACTAAATTTCACACTTGAGAAAAAAGAAACACGGTAATGTATAAAAATAATAACTAAGCATTTAGGAGATAGGAATACCTGTGAAGCCCTTAGGCCTCAGAGTCTGGCACAATGTTGGAGACCACTAGGGACTCAAAATTAGGAATAGTGACATCGGTGTTGATCAGTATGCTCAAGTCATCCATAATAACCTCAGTATCTGTAGTAGGTGTAAGCAACACCTGTAGGGCAAAATCAACTCCACGTATTGTACCGGAAGAAGCTCTAGTAAGTTGAGCTCTTACTCGCTCTTGTCTCAATGCCTCATCTTTTATCGACTCCTTCTTTTCCTTTTTCATATCATCTTCCTCTTCAGATCTCTTACGGTGTTTACTTTTTCTAGACTTCTTCTCCTTATCGCCTTTGATTGGCCTCTTACCTTTGGTTTTGAGAGGTCTCCCCATCAAATCAAGTATGAAGTCATCCTCTTCTAATTCCACTACCTCTGGATCAGGGAATGTCATAGTAGATCTGCTCTGTAGTGCTGCGATGTTGGCCTGAGCCCTTTCCAATTTTGTAGTAAATTTTTCCAAGTCTAGCACTATCATCACTTTCAACCTATCATTCATCCTTGCCTCCATTTCATCAATGCGTTCATGTAAACCCGTATACGGCTTTAATGCTTCTTTGATCATTTGATCCATGAAGGGCTTAAATTATTTTTCCCACGCTTGCATCTGTTTCTCAAACTTATTTAGCCTATAGACAATTTTCACAAAATTTTGTGAAGACAACTAGAGCTCTGAATATATAGGTGACATAGAGGTTGTGGCTGCAGTCTCGAAAGTTTGAATAGTAGCAGTAGCCCCGAATACAGCATATGCACCTTGTGGATCAATAATAACAATAGTTAGGTTCATACCTGATAGAGTGCCAAATACCTATGGAGTGGTTTGAGTTTGAGGTCCAAATGATGGGTGTTTGTACACCCTCAACTCAAATTTTGAGTCATCTCGAATCTTGCCAATATCTTTCTAATTTACAGCCACCACATCATCATCAATCCCTCTTAAGATAGGCACTTTGGAAAGTCTACATAGCTCGATCACTAGACATGGGAATGGCAATAATGTTGCCGGGTTTATGGCCCTCACATGTATTTCATCTTTAATCACTTATCTGAAGTTAACTTTTAATCCTGCCATCAAACTAGTGACCATCACGACCCTGGTCTAATCCTAGTTGGCATCTTCACCTATGGGTATTAATCGCAACGTACCACAACCCACCAAAATTTAGCTGCAAAGTTTAATGATGACTTAGCTATCCTGTCCTTCTCGTTTGTCAACCATGAAGGTTCTCGATCAGTTAGCATTTGAGCTAGCCATGGTCGCTTTCGTGACGCTGATATTATCTGATGTTCAAACTTTGAGGTGATAGCTGGAGGTACATAGGTTTGGCCATAAAAGATTCTGTTGATTGTATGATAAGAAATATCCACCAAAACCTCTCAAATTAGGACCCTGTTTAATACTTGCATGTCAGATGCTTTATGCCCCTTGTTGTAGAATTTTTCAAGGGTAGCTATGTAGTTCGCAAAGAATTCCCAAATTATGGCTGGGCAGTAACTCCCATATAATGTGCTCGTCCACCCAAACTTTTAGTTTGTGAACTGCCTCTCAATATTTGGGTATTCGGGTAATTCTGTCGTCAAGATATGGGCCTCTTCAGCAAAAGGTATTTTCAAGCTCCTTATATTAGTTGGGAGGCAACAATCTTGGTAATTTTTTTCTACCCCCTCAATTTTCCATCGAATAGCATCCTTTACTCTTGGGGCTTTACTTTTAATTACTTCACCCCCTCAGGCTTAAGGTCCTTCTCTAGACTCTTGGTGGCCTCAGTACCACCCTCTTCATTGGGGTTTGAGCTTGAACTATCACTACTCTCTCCATCACTGTTGTATTCTTTTCTTGATGACTCATCCTCCTCATCAAACTGGGAGGCATGAGCTTGCTCTTTTACACTTTGCCTGGTGTAGTAGGCTAGTGCGTCAGTCTCTTTAACCTTGTTTTTTGGTTCATCTCATAGTCTCAGGGTCGAACCAAACATATCTTGCCTTTTTTGTGCTCCACCACACGTTATTTGAAGCTTATGAAACATTGTACCTATAGAAAGAACAAGTAAGTCAACATATAAGAAAAATTAGGCTTGGTTCTCAATGATAAAAAACTGATTGTGCTTAATGGTTTGGGGTGGTGGCTCATCACACTTATGATGGCTCATCAACCATAATCTTCAACGCTTTCTAGTAAATTAGTACTCCGTGAAGGTTTGCCCTAACGGTTTGTCATAAGCTTGATGATTCATTAGACAAACTGTCATGATAAGACTGAATAGTGAGACAACATTTTTGCTTGTGATGACTGGCTTTGGAAGTTCTTCATACTTGCGATGTTTTTTCACATGAACTGTCACATCTAGCCAGTCAAATTTCCTTCACTGAGGCATTTTTTTGAACACCTTTTGTGCCAATTTGTAAAATACATTGACTTCTTCAAAATGCCTTTACTTGGACATACACAAACAAGGCAAGAGTCTCGTAGTGATTTAGACAATGAAAAATGGTCCAAGTCATGCCTGGGTAACTCAGACTTCACCCATAATTAAACCAAGTTATTACACCTTGAATTGAAAAACAAAAAGCCACATAGTTTGGGGTTTCAACATCATTACTCAATTTGTGAGTGGTTCTCTAATTCAAGAGAGGTAACAACATAGCATGAACAAAAACTATCACAACTTACATCAAAATGTAGCTACATACTATGTTAGATAATGAATTTCACAATACAAAAACCTATACTTCTTGCACTTTCTACTACTACAACCAATCAAGAACTATAAGTGACAAGGAGTCTTTATGTGGTTTTGGGTGATTTGGATGTCTTGTAAATTGAAGGATTTTATGGGTGTGTGAATAGATGAATAATAAGAAGAAGAAATGGTTTTAAGAATTGGCTAATGTGAGTTGAAAACGAAAAGAGTCAGAAGAGAAACCGATCGATTTGAAATGGTTCTCTTAAGTATCTTTCAGTTTAATTGGATGCGGGTCAGTGTGCTGGATCGAGTTAGGAGTAGGATTTGATTGGTATTGGGTTAGTTCGGGTAAATAAAATTTTAAAAAAAATTATATGTACCTGTGATGCCAGAATCTTGATGATCTGCCAAGAGCGTGACAGTTTGCCACATAAACCGTCATGCTTAAGCAGAATTTGACCCAAATGTGACATGTCTGACATTTTAGTGTGATGGGTCATCAAACTTGTGACGGTTAGTCATATGAACTATTAGTCCTTAACTATATTGTCACCTTTACTTGCTTCTTTTGACATTTCAGGATGACGGCTTGCCAAGGTTGTGATGGTTTGTCATATGAGCCATCAACCCTTAACCAGAATTACCCTTTTTCTTGCTTCTTGTGAATACTCAAGGTGACTGTTCATTAGAGCTATGATGTTTCATCAAGTGAACCATCATTTTCATCCAAAATGTATTCCTCCATACCTTTACCTGTATTTTGTTTTCCTGCACACTTAAACATCTACATTAACCATATTCAAGAATAAAAACAACTCTAAAAGTCATTTTACAACAAGCTATGGGTTGCCTCCCATTAGGGCCTGATTTAATGTCGTGGCATGACTCGAGTATCTTGATTACTCAGACTTCATCAAGATACACCAATGATAATACCTTTACTTCTTCCAGAACTCCGACATACTGTTTTACTCATTGGCCTTTTACTTTGAAATACTCTCCGTTCTTGTTTTCCAATTGAACAACAATACCAAGTCTCCAACCTTAAATTCTCGCTTCTAAATTCTCTTATCATGGTACAGTTTCATTGTATTTTTGTAGAGGGTATCCCTCTCATAAGCTTATGGCCGAAATTTATCCATCTCGTTCAGTTGTTCCAACCTCATATCTGCAACATCACTCCAACTAAGATTTAGCTTTTTAAGCACCCAAAGGGTCTTGTGCTCAAGCTTTATAGGCAAGTGACAAGATTTACCAAAAACAAGTTGGTAAGGAGACATACCTATTGGCGTTTTGAAAGTCTTTCGATAAGCCCACAGTGCATCATTAAGTTTTTGAGACCAATCTCTTTGGTTAGTATTCACCGACTTCGGTAATATTATCTTGATTTCTCAATTTGATACCTCTACTTCCCCACTATTTTGCAGTTGATAGGGAGTAGCCACCTTGTGTTGCTTCATTTTGATACTTGGATAGAGTTGTACAGAACACCTTGTTGCAAAAGTGTGGCCCCTCATCAATTATGATTGTGCATGGAGTCCCAAACTGAGAGAAAATGTTCTTTTTCAAGAATGCAACCACACTCTTACCTTCATTGTCTACTAAGGCCATGACTTCCACCAATATCAATAAATACTCCACCACCACCAATATGTACTTGTGGACATAAGAACTCACAAATGGGCCTATAAAGTCGATGACGTATACATTAAATAGCTCAACTTCCAGAACTATGGACATAGGTAATTTCTGCCTCCATGAAATAGATCCTGATCATTGGCATTGGTCACATGCCTTGAAAAAGTCTTAGGCATTGTTGTAGATGGAAGGCCAGTAGTACCCATATTGTAGTATCTTTTGGTCTATACAATCACCCGCATGATGTCCCCCCACTTGGAAAGAATGACAAGCCTGCATGATATTCAACATCCCTACTTCTAGTAAACATCTCCTAATTATATTGTTGATATTGGGTGTATTTATGCATCCAATTGCTAATTATTGCCCATACTTTTACCGATATTTTGTGCTACATTGCATATATACACATTTTATTGAGCTTAAATTGTGTTTATGAACTAATGGCTATGATTAGTGTTTTTAAGTTGAGATTTTGCAAAGATCGAGCTTGAGTTGGAATCAATAAAGAGCTTATGGATGATGAATGCATTAGGTTCGATATCGGGACACAAGATGAGCTTAAAGAGGTGTTTGAAGGAAACTACGAACCATGGGACACAAAGAAAAGTGGAAAGATTTGCACTTGATTGGGAAATTGGAAGCCAAAACATGCCTCCATGCCACGGAAGTTATGCCCCATTTTATTGGCATGGCACGAAGAGGGTACAAAGATGAATGGAATAAAAAAGTGAAGGGGTGCAATTTTTAGGTTCCACGGAGCAACAACTCCGAGATTTCAAAGTGACACGGAGGGTGTTTTTTGGCAGCTATTTGAACTCTACTATAAATAGGACACTTGTTTTGTTTTATGATTATTATTACGTGCGTCTTAAGAGATAGAGAACACATGTAAGGCTTGGACTTATGGTTTATTTCTTCACTCTTCTCTTCTCTTTCAATTATCGTATGATCTATTTGAATTTTATGATGTTGATTCCAAACATGAGTGGCTAATAACCTTTGTTCTGGGGTTAAGACCGAATACATGATTGTATTTCGTACTCTTGAATTGGTTTAACGTTGAATTTATTGCATTGGTTGTTCTTAAACTCTTGTTTTTACTATTTTAATGCTTGGCCGACATTAAGATACATCTATAATCCTCTTGTGAACCCGAAAGGGTAGTCATTAGGATAGAACTAGGAGTTTAGGGGACAAGTTCTCATCTTTCATAATGTAAAATGTGATTCGCATCTAGGATAGGATTATACTTAGAATGCCTTGTTTGGTTCAAATATGGGACGATATCTTAATGCATCTAAACTAGATTATAGCATAATCACTGAATGATGTAGTTGCGATATCTTTTTAGGTAGATGATTAAAGGCTCGGAAGACCATACTCATAATATCAACCCTGTGAACCAACAACCTGATATACAACGTAAATGAAGAGAGAGTAACGGAATACAAGATTGCAAGAAGAGCCTTGAACTTGGAATTTCTTTATCATATTGTCACAACTTTGCTAAGTGTTTAACTATATTAAATATTGATTGTTAATTTATTTAGAATCACAAACAAACCTTGTCTTAATCGGTTACTCTCGTACTTGTTTGAGACATTAGTATAAATTGAGTTAAGGAAATTTTTAGATTCGAAGTCCTTGTGGGTACGATATCTGGAATCTTAATCCTGTATTACTTGTACAACCACGTACACTTGTGTGTGCATTTGGATGCAACAAGTTTTTGGCACCGTTGCCGGGGACATCGGTGTTAATTGTTTAGTTAGATTAGACTTTTTCTAGTTATTTGTTTGAGTTGTACATAGTTTATTTTTTATACATAGTTATCTTTTTAGTTTCTTTTACTTTTCTATGACTCTTCTTAATATGTCAGCCTGAGATAGATGGTGTTCGAATGGTGATGATTCTTGTTGTTTTTGTGGAGGACCCCACCTGGAGAGTATTTTTCAAAAATTTTAGCGGAGCGATTGGTATGCACCTACTCAATCTGCTGAATTGGATGTATGCAATATATGTGGTGGTCAGGAAACTCATTGGAATGGTTGTCCCAACTCTTATTCCCCTCCCCTGAACCCCTATTACAATCAGTGTATTGTTTGTGATATTGGTAGGGCTAATGGAGCTAATGGGGCAGAAAATGATGCTCACCTCATAGATATGCTGAAGCAGATACTGGAGCTACAAGAACAACAACTGAAACAAAAATGGAAATCCACGGAGAAGATGAGTTCCTAAGTCACAGAGCTACAGGATAGGGCTGAAACTTGTGTTGATCAGCAAGTTACAGTCTTATCCAATACTCAAGAGGAACCCCTAATTGATGAAGAGAGATAGACACTAGTAGAAGAAAGTTGTGATCAAGTATACATAGTAAGCCAAGATTGGTTGGTGGAACTAGAGCAGCAAATCAAATTTTAAAAGTATCTTTGGGATGGTCTCACAACCATGGCAACCCAAATAAGCAAGTTGAGAGATGAGCTCATACAAGAGATAAAGAAATTTGGCTCAGATGTTCCTGACTTGGAGGCCCAGTTGAATCAAAATATTGAGATGTCCGATGTCCAATCACTAATAGTTGTGTATACTAGCTAGTCTGCGGAGAGGGAAGAAGAATTTCAATCATTCAACTATCATCTTTCGCTTGAGTTAGACATTGAGAAGTTGTGTAAAAGTGAGCATGTTGCATATGGTGTAAGTTTGGAAGTGGGACGTATTGGACTTTATTAAAATCACTTTTATACATTATGTTTGGATGATGACATGGATGTGGAGTCATCCAGCCTAGTGAAGGAGTGGGATTATAAGGAACAAGACTCCTACATTCTTAAGTTTGCACCTGACGAGAGAAGATACAACATGACTCACTTTAGGGCCAAGCAGTTCTACATGTACCACCCATTACTTGGCACCACCATTTTTTGTATAATTTTATGTTATTATATTTTTTTTATTATATTATAAATTATAAATTAAAGATTCATGGGACGTACAACCCATGTCCCGGGGCTTACATCTCGGCCCGTGCTATGTAAAACGTCTCGCCTCACGCTCACGCCTTTTAAAACATTGATTAAACTTAATAAAATAATCAAAAATTGACCATTGGATTGAATTGAGAAGGCAACAATTTCCAGTAGTTGTCTGCGTGGTGGGCGCGATACGGAGCTACAGAAATTCCATTTAATTTATCACAGTCCATTTTGGACTTCGTTATTTTATTTGAGGCTTTTTCCTACACCTATAAATATTTCATAAAATCAACTTTTGATCTAGAGAGAGCTAGAAGCCGTAGTAGAGGCCGGAGAATTTTGGTTTCATCTTTTCTTCTCCTTTATTATTTATTTTTATGTTATTTCTTTGATTTGTTGTAATTGCTCCATGTCTATGTGTAGCTAAACTTCTCATTCTAAGATTATGGTAGTTGACAACGTTATTCTTTAGTAATTTTTTTATTCGATTTATTTTATCATCATTATAGTTGTTCTTGTATTCTTGTGCTTACTATTTTAATGCTTAGCTACCATTAAAATAAATTTCTATTCTTATTGTGAACTCGGAAGAAGAATCAATGAGATAGAATGAAGAATATAGGGAGTAAGAGCTCTTCTTTGGCAAAATAAGGAATTGATTTGTGGGTAGGATAGGAATATACCTAGATCGCCTTACTTGGTTACAAAACGGAAAGACATATAAATGCATTCAGATTGGGTTATCACATCCTCGCTTAATGATGTAGTTGTGAGATCAATTGGAATAGACGATTAGAGGTTCAAAAGACCATGATCATATAATCAACCCCATAAATCAACAACTATATAATCAAATAAGTTGATGAAATTGATACTAGATATGATTGTTAGCGGATCCATAATCCTAGATCGATTCATTCATTGATTACGTAAAATCTGCTTTTCATCTTAGTTAATTGTTCATTAGTTATTTTCTTTTTAGTTTAATTAATTCATAAATTTATCCTTGAGATATACCTCTTGAATAAATGATTAGCATTAGTCTAATTCAGGGAATAGTTAATCAACAAGTCCCTGTGGGTTCGACATTTAGATTGTAAGAGCCACTTTATTACTTGTACGACTGCGTACACTTGCGTGTGTACAAGTAAATTTGAGGTGTTTGGATGGTGTCCAGTAGTACCCACATTTAGTATCTTTTGGGTTGTACAATCACCCGCATATGTCCCACCACTTGGGAAGAATGACAAACCTGTATGATACTCAACATCTCTACTTCTGGTACACATCTCCTAATTATATTGTTAGCATATAAATGGAATATGTATGGGTCATCCCAAAAGTATTTGTTTACATCATGGAGAAATTTTTTTATCTGATGAAAAGTCAGTTGTTCCAGCATCATATCACTAACAAGTAAAATTAGCAAATTCAGTATGCCAAGGCACAAGATCGGGAGATGCATCTAATACCTGTTCATCTGGAAATGATTCATCAATCTCCAACTCATCTTTCACCTTTCCTTCATTCTCAAGTCTAGAAAGGTGATTTGCTATCTAATTCTCACAACCCTTGCGATCGTTGACTTCAAAGTCAAACTCCTGTAGCAGAAATACCCATCTAGTTAACCACAATTTTGGCATTTTTATTTTTCATGAGATATCTCAAGGCAGCATGATCAGTGTGCACAATAAATCTTGTGCCAAGTATGTATGCCCGAAACTTCTCAAAGGCATAGACACCTGCAAGTAGTTCCTGTTTAAAAACAATGTAGCTCTTCCACGCCCAATTTAATGCCTTGCTATCATAATAAATGGTATGAAAAAGCTTTTTTGGCTTCTGCCCAAGAGCATCTCCAAGTGCTACTCCACTAGCATCACACATCACTTTGAATAGTTGGGACCAGTCCGAAGCAATAATAATAGGTGCAACCACCAATTTCTTTTTAAGACATTCAAATGCATTCAAGCATTCACTATCGAACATGAAATTTGCTTCCTTCTCCAACAACTTGCATAATGGATTAATAATTTTGGAGAATTACTTAATAAACCTCCTATAGAAACCTACATGGCCAAGAAAACTTCTAAATCCCTTCAC
The DNA here is from genome assembly GCA_031232105.1 of Capsicum rhomboideum. Taxonomy (NCBI): domain Eukaryota; kingdom Viridiplantae; phylum Streptophyta; class Magnoliopsida; order Solanales; family Solanaceae; genus Capsicum; species Capsicum rhomboideum. Next base: position 25,470,011 of record CP124712.1, on the reverse strand, counting down.
TGAGATTGGTGGATGTAGTGTTTCGATCACCTCTATATTAGCCCTATCCACTTCAATACCTTTTACTAAGATCTTATGCCCCAAAACAATGCCCTCCTTGACCATAAATTGACATTTTTTTCAGTTGGCTATGAGATTGAACTCTTCACATCTTTGCAAGGCACTACTGAGATTTACCAAGCAATCTTCTAAAGCATCACCAATAACTGAGAAGTCATCCATAAATACCTCCAAAGTTTCCTCCACCGTGTCAGAAAAAAAGACATCATACACCTTTGAAATGTCACAGGAGCATTGAACAACCTAAAGGGCATATGCTTGAAGGCGAATGTCCCATATTGTATGTAAATGTACCCTTATCCTGATCTTCAGGTGTAATAGAGATTTGGTTATAACCCAAATGACCATCAAAGAAGCAGTACCAACCTCTCCCTGCCAACCTATCAAGCATTTGGTCCATTGGGAAGTTATCCCAAAGAGTCCATGAATTGAGCTTCCTATAGTCTGTGCAAACCGCCAACCAGTGACCGGCCTTAGTGGAACTAACTCATTTCTCTCATTATCAACCACCATCATACCTCCTTTCTGTAGGACACACTGCATATGACTTACCCACTTACTAGCAGATATTGGGAGAACAAGACCCGCATCAAGCCATTTGATTATTTCTTTCTTCACCACCTCTTGCACCGGTGGGTTAAGTCTTCGCTGGTGTTCAATAGTAGGAGTGCACTCTTCTTCCAACTAAATATTGTGTGTACAAATGCCCGATGGAATTCTGATAATATCTTCAATTGTCCATCTAATAGCTCTTTTTTATCTTCACAACACAAAGACAAGTGCTTCCATCTGCCATTATACCAAATCAGCAGCTATAATCATAGGCAATGTGTTATGCTCACCAAAAAATGCATATCAAAGATGACCTGGCAATTCCTTAAGCTCCAAAATAGGTGGTTCTTTTATTTATGGCGTTACTGGAGGAGTCAATTTTTAAGATCCATGTTCAACTTCTTTAGGGCATAAGAATACGACCCCATTCCAGCCAAAGCATTAACCGTATCATTCTAATCTTTGATGACTTCCCCATCAAATTTAGCATCACTGCAGTTAAGGTTTCAACAGCAAACCTTTCTTTAGTAGATACCTCAATATCAACTTCATCAATAACACCAATTACTGAGACAACGCTCATGTCTCTCAGTTGCTTTATTGATTGACACATATTAAACTTCACCTCTTTATTGTTTAGCCTGAAATTTAACTCATCTCTTCATGTCCACCAACACTCTTCCAGTGGATAAGAATGGCTTACCCATGATTATGGGTACTTTGAAGTCCACTTCACAATCAAGGATCACAAAGTCAGCCAGAAATATATAATTTTCAACTTTCACAAGCACATCATATAATATAGACCGAATGGTCAGCCATCAATAGCTACATAATCATCAAATTGGGGGCTCCCAAGCCCAACTATTGATAGATGGATAGCGACATCAAATTGTTGCTAGCCCTAAGATCGCATAATTCCTTTGTGAAGTTGAATGCACTAATTATGCAAGGAATAGTGAAAGCACCCAAATCTGCCTTCTTTTAAACCAACGACTGCGAAGTAAATGCACTACAATGATGGAGATTATCCACGGACTCAAGGCTCACCATCCTTTTTTTTGTGACTAGGTCCTTTATAAACTTAACATATCCTGACATTTTCTTAAGAGCTTCCACCAATGGAATATTTACCGATAACTGCTTTAACATGGAAAGAAACTTATGAAATTTTCCATCCTTTAATTTTTTCTTCACTTTATATTGGAATGGAGGAAGAGGCCTAGGGATTTGAGTTAGAGGCTTTTCAACCTATTGGTCCTTCTCCTTACTCACAACAACCTCATCATTTACATTGGTAGACTTTTTAGCATCTACCTTTTGGTTATAAATATTTTTCAGCTTTTCAGACTCAACCAGATTCTTATCAGCACAAACATCATCAGCCACCATCTCATAATCAGAGGCTATATCCTCAACCCATGTCTGAACCATAGGACATAGTTTAGGTAACACTTTACCACTCTTCATTGTAATATCCATGCAACTTTTGTCATTCCTAGGATTTTGAATAGTATCACTAAGTAATGTACCACTTTTCTGCTGATTGAAAGTCGCATACAACTGCCCCATTTGGTGTTCCAATTTTTTAATAGAGGTGTAGTGTGAATCCACAAGGTGACTCATGAAAGATAGTTCACTCTTCATTTATATCACTCCCGAATCAGTAGATTCTACCCTTTGCAGCACCTTAGCCAACATGTCTTCCATCTTTGAGTTTTTTGAATCATTGTTGGCTCTATCACAACTTCCAGGTTGTCAAACAAACCACCCTTATCATTCTTAGTCTTCCAATTTCCTTGATCATGATCCTTGTAACAAACTTTGTCATAGTAATTATCCCTTTGATAGTTCTGACCTTGGTTTCCTTAGCAATTGTCCTGAAAACCCCTAATCTAGTTATTCAGATAATTTGCCTCTTCTTCTGAGTCAGACTCGGTTGACTTAACCTTTAACTAACAACTTTTACCTTTTCAACACCACCTTCCAACAAGTGCTTTGTAAGTATGTCCATCTGCATCTTCATGTGAGCCATGTCCTAGTCACACTCTTCTTTCCTTCAGTATTGTTCAGTTGACATACCCATAGCATAAGTACTACTTGCTACCTCAGAATCCCTGATATGCCAAGATCTATTTGTTTTAGTTAGCTTATCTAGAATAACAATTGCATCTGTAAAAGTTAATTCCACAAAATCTTCTCCTGCTGCATTGTCAACCATTGGTTTAGTATTAGAGTTCAGAGACCTGTAGAAAGTCTCCATCAAGTGCTCATCCATCAACTTATGATTGGGGCATTGGGCCAACTTCTTCTTGAACCTCAACCATGTTTCATGTAATTCTTCATTCGATTACTACCTAAAATTATTGATTTCATCCCTCAACTGTAACATCCTAGGGAGAGGAAAGAACCTTTCTAGGAAAGCTTATTTCAGCTGACCCCAGTTTGTAATAGAATTGGATGGCAGGTTTGTCAACTACAATGTTGCCTCCCCAGACAAAGATAATGGAAATAGCCTCATTCGGATGGAATTTTGACTAACTCCAGGGAAATTAATGGACTTACAGATCCCTATGAAATGTATCAAGTGCATATTTGGATCATCACTAGCCATCCCTCCGAATAGACCCTTAAGGTTCAACAGTTGGATCATGGTACTAGTGAAGTTAAACTTCACTCCAGGGGATAGTAGTGGTAGAACAATGGCCCCAGTGGCACCAACCCTATATAAATCATCCTAATCTTTATCATTGAGGTCAATACGCATAGTAGGTTATTGTCGACCTCTGGCCCTTCGTTGCTAATTTTTGTTGGCTGGGGCAATATGTTGCTCATCAACATCATCACCCAAAGCATCGTCGCCCTTATTCCTATGTTCATTCAGATTATGTTGATACTGTTGATTTGCAGCAAGTTGTTGAAGCCTTATCGCCCTTTAAGCTGTTGTGCATCAATATTCCATCTCAAATTCTTTGAAAGCTCAGGATCGTAAGGTAACAATGGTTCACCCGAGCTTTGCGTACTTGGCATGCACAATTCAGTACCCTGCAATTAATAAAAAAAAAAAGTAAATTAGGAAATATAACTAAGAGTCAAAAACACAACAGACTTAATAGACAACCATATTCCCCGACAACGGTGTCAAAATTTGACACACCCAAATTATACCTCCCTGAATAGTATAAGTGGTCATATAACCCAACAAAGGTTGGGGTCGAATCCCACAGTGAATATGGCAAACACTAAGTCATTTTCAGTTTAAATAACAATTAGTCTACAATTTCCGTAAAATGGGGGGTTTATAATGAGTGATTTAAAATCACTATCCAACTTGTTTTAGGTAACAAACATTAAATTAAGGAAATATGAGTCAGTAGAGAAAGCAAACTAGGATTGTGTTCACCATGGCTCTATAACACTTTTGGGTTAATATCGATAGTAGATTCTTTTAATACAAGTAATGCAAGGTAATTGAATTCTAATGTACGTCTAAATGTTTCTCAACCTAATTAGACAACTATCCCCTTAAATCCTTCAAAATCAAAGAGATGAAGATAGAAAACTCAATTTTGCCTCAAGTTGATTAATATTGCTAGAGCATTACCCATTAGATGGAGGTTAAAAGCTCTGAATCCTCGTTGTTAATCCTTTTTCTCAATTTTAACCTCTTATTTCAAGCAAGTTAAACCTAGGGCTTTTTCTAATGTTTGCAACCATTAGAAATCTATTAAAATGAGAAGAATAATAATACATTCACATATATTATCCAAATCCACATTAAAATTAACCCTAGTATTGTTATTTTTCCATGGATCCCACAACCCTAGTTATGGGATTTTTAGCCACACATGGTTCTTGAGATGAAGAAAGCAATGTATTTCATAATTAAAGTAAGAATTCTTACAAATAGGAAATTTAACACTTGAATCCTTGACAAACACTAAAGTAGTAAGTTCAAAACCCAAAGCTCTCAACACTCAGAGAAAATAACGTAAGATTGTTCACAATAATGAAAGATGCCTATTCTAAACCCTAGACTAGGTATTTATAGGTTGCAGGGAAATTTGAATCCAAATTAAAATAAGATCTAACCACCTTCGCTGTGACTAGATTGATGATTCTCCAGGCCTGTGATGGTTTGTCATATCAAACCATCACTTCACTTCATCAGAGCATAGGTTTTGCTTAGGCTTGACGGTTGGGTTTGATGGCTCGCCATGAGTTTGACGGTTCACTAGCCGAGCCATTACAGTGTCTTATGATTTTGGTTCAGTATTGGTGTGGTGGTTCACCTGACGATCCATTAGGCAAAGGATGGTTCATTTCTGTGAACCATCACATTGTCTCTTCAAACATAATTTCCTGTGTATTTGGCCTTAGATTTATTTTTCCTATATTTAAACAAAACGAACCATCTAATTTAACAATGGTTGCTTAAAAACTCGCATTTATTCTTAGTTAAAATAATAAAATAAGTCGTCAAATGTCGGTATATTAGTTGTCCCATCCCAAGTTCAGTGGTGACACTGGTCAGGATGCTTATGAGTTTTTGATTGAATGTCAGGAGAGGTTGCATAACCTCAGTTTGCTTGAGTCCAATGGTGTTGCTTATACTATCTACCAGTTGACTGATATGGCTAGGCAATGGTAGAGGTCTCTTATCAGTTGTAGACTGGCGGATTCCCCTCAGTTGACTTCGACCCAATTTTTTGAGGCTTTTCTGGAACAATTTGTACCCATTAGCTTGAGGGGCTAGAAGAGGGATGATTTTGATTATTTGGAGCAGGGCCCCATGTCTATTACTGAGCATGAGTCTCATTTTTATGCATTGTCGAGATATGCCATTACTAACATCTTCGTTAAGTCTGAGAGGATCAGGAAGTTGGTTAAGGAATTGTCTAGTTATTACCAGTTAGTGAAGGAAGTTGGTTAAGGAATTGTCTAGTTATTACCAGTTAGTGAAGGCTCAATTAGTAGTTTTTAGTGGTTCTTTATAGAGTATAGTGGACTATACCAAGATGATTGAGATTATTTGCAAAGGTATGTAGGGTGCTGCTGCTAAGAGGGTGCATCGATAAGGTCAGGTAGTTTTTTAGAGTTCAGATGGTAGGTTTGTGGGTTCTAAGACTTCTAGTGGTCAGAGATCCGTCCATTCAAGTCGAGGGTATCATCCTGGTTCATCAGGTTATAAAGGGTCTTCTGGTTATTTTAGGCCCTCTCAGCATGATTCTTCTAATAGAGGATGTTTTGTGTGTGATGAGCATGGTCACTTAGCGAAGGATTGTCTCCAGCATACGATTGGTTCTTCCCATCAGGGATCTCAACTTCAGCTTTGTACAACCTTAGTTTTTGTAGTTAGAGGTGTTACACAGAGTAGTAGAGGTGGTTTCAGAGGTACCAGATGTTGGGCTTAGGGAGCTTGAGGTGGTGGATGAGGAGTCACTCACTCTGGTAGTGGATGTGGTCAGGGCTATGCTTTTCTAAGGAGACCTGAGGCTGAGGCCTCTAATACTGTGATTACAGGTACCATCCTAGTTTGTCATCATCCTAGAATAGTACTATTTGATCCTGGCTTATATTCTCTTCTATGTCTGCATATTTTGCTACTGGTATTCATGTTATGTGTGAGTCCCTTGCTATGCCTATTTATCTATCTACCCTCATAGGTAATTTTTTTAGTGGTGGATTGGGTGTACCAATCTTGTGTTGCTATCTTTTTTAGGCTGAGACTTGGGTGGACTTGATTATCCTCGATATGGTTTATTTGATGTTATCTTGGGTATGGATTTGTTGGTTCTTTATCTTGCAGTTTTGGATTGTTTTACTAAGACCGTGACTTTAGCTACTCATGATATTCTGAGGATAGAATAGAAAGGTTCTTCTAGCTTGTGTCTGAAGGGGGTTATATCTTTTTCACATGGTAGGAAAGGGTTGTCTTTCCTATTTGGCATATATTCATGATACTAGTGTTGCTTCACCACCTCCTATGGATTCTATACGAGTTGTTATGGAATTCATGGAATTGTTCCCTACAGACTTACTTGGTATGCCTTTGAATTGAGATATTGATTTTGTTATTGATGTTCAACCAGGCACTAAGCACATTTTCGTTCCTCCTATAGGATAGCTCTAGTAGAGTTGAAGGAAATATAGGGGTAATTATAGGATTTGTTGGATAAGGGTTTAATTAGAATAAGTGTGTCTCTTTGGGGTTCTCATGTCTTATTTGTGAAGAGGAAATATGGAATTATGCGCATGTGTATTGATTATCAATAATGGAATAAGGTAAATATCAAGAACAAGTATCCTCTACCTTGTATTGATGACTTGTTTGATTAGCTTCAAGGTGCTTCCATGTTTTCTAAGATCAATTGCCATTTGGCTATCATTAGTTATGGATTAGAGCTTCAGATGTTCCAAAGACAACTTTTCAGATGCGGTATGGATATCATGAGTTCTTGGTTTTGTCTTTTGGATTGAATAATGCCCCGACAACATTTATTGAGTTAATGAATAGGGTATTTCAGCCTTATCTTGATTCCTTTTTGATTGTTTTATTCGATGATATCTTGGTTTATCCAAGAATGAGGCTGACCATGTGAGGCATTTGAGGACCGTACTTCAGAGGTCTAGAGATAAGAATTCTATGCCAAGTACTTCAAGTGTAAGTTTTAGCTAGATTCTATTTCTTTCGTGGGTTATGTTGTGACCAAGGATGTTATTATGGTCGATCCGGCCAAGGTAGCGGTAGTTTATGATTGGGCTAGACCTACTTCTCCTACCGAGATTTAGAATTTTATTGGGTTAGCAGGCTATATCCAGCACTTTGTGCAAGGTTTCTCTTCTACTGTAGCTTATCTGACCAAGTTGACTCGGAAGAAGATTATTTTTAGTTGTTGGATGTACGTGAGGAGAGCTTTCAAAAGCTCAAGGAGTTGTTGACTAAGGCTCCTATCTTAACTTTGCTTGAGGAGATAGTGGGTTTCACCGTGATTTGTAATACTTTCAGAGTTGGCTTGGGTGGTGTGCTGATGTAGAAGGGTAAGGTGATTGCTTATGCTTCTCGACAGTTGAATCCTTATGAGAAGAACTACCCTACTCATGATTTCGAGGTAGCCGCAGTGGTATTTGTGTTGAAATTTTGGCAACACTACTTGTATGTTGTTCATTTTGAGATTTTCTCTGATCATTGTAGCCTTTGTACTTCTTCACTCAGGGAGATCTTAATATAAGACAGCATCGATGATTAGAGTTATTTAAGGATTATGATCTCACTATTCTTTACTATCAGGGCAAGGCTAATATGGAAGTGGATGCCTTTAGTCGAAATGCAGCGAGTATGGGAAGTTTGACTTATCTATTGGTAGAGGAGCGACCTTTAGCCTTAGACATTTAGTCTTTGGTCAACCAGTTGGTTAGGCTTGATATTCTGACACTCAAGCATATTTTGGCCTTTATTAAGGCTAAATCTATATTGATGGAGCAGATTTGAGCTTGTCAGTTCGATGATGAGAAGTTGAAGGTGATTCTTGATAAAGTGTTAAGTGGTGAGGCAAAGACTATATTTTTTATTCCGATGGTGTTTTGAGGATCGGTGGTCGTGTGTATGTGCCGAGAGTTAGTGGATGGGTTAGACTGATCTTGGAAGATACTCATTGTTCTATATATTCTATTCACCCAAGAGCAGCCAAAATCTACCATGACTTGAAACAATACTATTGATGGTGTGGTATGAAGAAAGAAATTGTTATATTTGTGTCCAAGTGTTTGAATTGCCAGCGAGTGAAGTATGCGCATCAAGGAATGGCTAGTACTAAGCAGAGGATGCCTATTCCCGAGGGAAAGTGGGAGCGAATCACTATGGATTTTGTTGTTTGTCTACCTCTGTCTATGGGGAAGTTTGATTCTATTTGGGTGATTGTGGATAGGTTGACTAAGTCCACACATTTTATACATGTAAGGGTAAGCTATAATGCAGAGAAGTTGGCCAAGATCTACATTCGAGAGATTGTTTGGTTGCATGTTGTACCTATCTCCATTATTTCTGATAGAGGTACACAATTTACCTTAAATTTTTAGAGTTCTATGCAGAGTCAGTTGGGTACTCAGCTTGATATGAGAACAACTTTTGGCCCTCAAATGGATGGCCAATTAGAGTGGACTATTCAAGTACTAGAGGACATGCTTCGAGCATATATTATGGATTTTAGTGGTCATCGGGACCAGTATTTTCCCTTAGCAAAGTTTGCCTATAATAACAGCTACCATTGCAGTATTCAGTTGATGCATTTTGATGTTTTGGTATGGAAGAAGGTGTATATTCCCCATGGGATGGTTTGATTCATTCGAGGTTAGGCCTTGCGGCATCGATTTATTAAGAGACTCAATGGATCAAGTTAGATTAATTTAGCATAGGCTTGTGGCTGCCCAAAGTAGGCAGAAGAGTTATGCCAACCATTGAGTTTGTGATGTTGCATTCATACTTGGTGAACGGGTTTTGTTGAAGGTATCACCCATGACGGGTGTGATGATATTTGGGAAGAAGATGAAGCTTAGTCTGTGATTTATTGGGCCTTTTGAGATTCTTGAGAAGTTTAGAGATATGGCGTATAGGCTAGCTTTACCTCCACATCTGTCAGCTGTTCATCCAGTAGTCCATGTTGAATAAATACCATCCAGATGATTTACATGTGATTCGGTGGGACTCAGTTGCATTAGATCATGCCTTGTCCTACGAGAAGGAGCTCATTGTTATCCTAGACAAAAATACTCGGAAGCTGAGGTCTAAGCATATTGATTTCATAAAAGTACAGAGGATACATCTCTCTATTAAGGAGTCTACATAAGAGGTTGAGTCCAATATGCGGAGTAAATACCCCTAGCTTTTTACCGATTCTGAACCTTATTTGAAACTTTTTCATTCGAGGACGAACTTGTGTTTTAGTTGTGGATAATGTAACAATCCTTATTCTGATTTTTAGATTTTGTTGTGTTTTGACCATTTTTCCCTTCCTCGTAGTTGCTATATGCTATCTATGAGTTATGGGGTTAGTTGGCATGGTACCCTAAGCATTCCAGAGTGATTTGAGTGAATTTAAGCTTTTGAGAAGTCTTAAAGTGTTTAGTTTGACTTTGGCCAACTTTTTATGATCTGAGCGTCAGATGGTGATTCGAACAGTTCCATTCGATCCATAATGTTGATTTTGGGTTAGTAGCATGGTTTATTCAGGGTTCGAGCCTTTATATTTAGTATTGACCTATTAGACAAGAAACTTGTTAAATTGAGCCTAAAGGTGTTCCATGGGTTAACTTATAGAAAACGACCTCTTTTCATAAATTTGATGGTTCTATTGAGTCCAGAACGTCAAAACTAGCCTAGAAGTGTTAATGGTTTATTTTTGTGGGGCTCTGAATGAATCTCGAGGGCCTGTTCAAGGGATCTTATCATTTCATTAGTTGTTGGTTTTGCTAATATCTAGTGCATAATGAAACTTTCTTCGCATCATGGACCTCTAGTCGCATTCGAGGAGATGGAAATAATAATTCATCACTAATGCAATAGTGGGACGGCATTCACGAAGGGTCGCCTAATTCATTCATCGCGATTTTGGGGTAGTGACCGCATTCGTGATGGGTAAATGGTTCGGATCTAGGTCGGTATTCATCGCGATCGTGATGGTTTGACCACAATTGCGGGACTCGAGTCAGGTTGGTCTTCACGTTCGTGACTTGGGGCTCACATTCGCAAAGTACAAAATATACCTGGACAGAATTTAAATTATTTTCTCGTCCAAAACCCCATTTTCACCATTTTTAGACTTTAGGAGCTCGGTTCTTGGCGATTTGAAACAAAAATTTCATCAATCTTGTGTGGGTAAACTCTAAATTCCTATTTTCATCATTTTCTATCGATTTCATCTTCAAAATAACTTCAAAACTTTGATTTTAAACTTGAATTTTGGGCTTTTACCCGGTTAAGTTTAAAATTGGTTTTTCTTCGATTTCATGTCCAATTTCAACTCTTTTTTTGTTGGTTTTTCAAATTTAGAACATTCTTATTATGGGTAACATGATTCTTAAATAAAATTTTGGTTTTATCCTTTTTTATTTGGGATCAATTTTTGAACTATTTTTGGACCCAAAATGAAAGTAGCCAATATGGGTATCATTAGACTCTTTTTAATATGTAGATTAAATTTTTGATATATTTGGTTTATTTTTAAGCTAATCTTAAAGTAAAGGCTCTATGTTGAAGGGTCCAGGCTCGTGTTTCAAATTTTCAAGGTAGGTTATGGCTTAACTTTCTTCAGATTGGGCTGGGTAGTTAACCATTTATGTAAAGTATGCGGTAGTTAACCATTCATATAAAGTATGCTATAAGTTGGGAATTGCTTCATGAGATTCGTATTTTGAAATAGTTATTTTATCGTGTTGCCCGTGTGGGGGCTTATTTTAGTATTATTATTGACTTGAGATATTATTATTGTTGTGATGCCCGAGTGGGGCCAATATGAGTATTATATTTAATTTGAGAGGTGATTATCATGGTGATACCCGAGGGGGGAGGGGGTTGATATTGGTCTTATTTGAGCATTATATGCCATCTATCTTTATTGTTATGCCTAAGTGGGGGTTCGAAGTGATATTATTGATGTCTTACATGACTATTCACTACTGTGGTACCATGCGATGACTTATATCATGATTTATTAAGATATTGAGGATATTTGAGCTTATTTGATACCATTATTGACTTGATTCATTATAGATGATATTGTATTGGTTATTGAGCATGCATCCTCATATCATTCATACATATACATGGATTTGGTACTATAGAGAAACACTGATTTTGAAAGAAAATGAAACACATTATAAAACCATTGACAGAAAATTATGTCTGTAAGGTGGATAATTGAGATATGAGATTGAGATTGTTAAAGTATATAGGTAGCGAATCCTCTATGGGTCCTATCCTGGAAGCTTATGCTTGGAAGGTGTATACAAGGCAATGCGATGGCTTACTTTATCATCATCCCACTTCATTGCATTGCATCATTTGCACTTCTATTTATGTGTTTATTGTTGTGTATTTAGCCTTGTCTTATATATTTGTATGTAGTTATTCTTATATAGATATTATACTTGTAGAATTGTTAGGAGATACGGTTTGATCTACCGTTAGAAATATTTCTGTATATAGGTGGAAGCGCGCTCATAGTATTTTTATCTTTTTAAGTTTTGTATTTTGCTCAGTCAGCGTATGATACCTACTGAGTACAAGTGGACCATACTCACTCCAATTTCTGTGCCCTTTCGGTGCAGATTCAAGTTTGAATGTGATCCACGGTAGCTAATTCGTGCTATTGTGAGCTGATTTAGAGTACTGGTGAGCTCCTCATTCGGATCCTTGTTCGAGCCTCCATCTATCTCTTATGTCTTTACTTGTATTTCAGAGACAGTATTATCAGATTTCAATATTGTCCTAAATTCTCTTAATACTTATGATACCAAGTTTAGTATTCGGTTGTTCTAGAAGTCTCAAATTCTTCTATTTCTTCTCTTTTTTGTAATTCATATCTGTTATGGCTTTTCGATTTACCTACCAAGGTTGGGTCGGTTTAGGTGCTATCATGACCTCGATTTCTGGGTCGTGACATAGTTCGTTCATCATTATATATAATAATAGAATGGAGGGAACTTTCTATTTTTTCTTTTTTTTTCTTTACTTTCTTATGTACTTGATGATTACTTTAATTTTGAACTAGTCAAAAAATTAGGATCCAGCCACTAGATCCTAGTGTCTTTTTGGAGCATCAATCTATGAGCCGCAAATCTAAAAAATTAATTAGCCTATTTATTCTTCTTCTATTGACAATTGTTAGTTTAAGAAAATTAGTATTGGCATCACCTTATTTAAGCCATTTAATTCTAGACTTGAGTTTCTTATCTAATCTCAAGATGTCATTGTACTCTTCCTTCAATTCCAATTCAAGATTATTTAAGAACGAACTTGTTTGGTAATTTCTGGAGAATTGCATACCTTTATGTTTTGCAAGAAAATTAATTATTTTAATTTTTATGAAAAATATTGGCAAAAGCGCGCAGAAACATGTTGCAATTTTAAATTTAATATTCAAAATTTGTAGTGGTAAGTAAAGATGTATCTGGAGCAAGAAAAATATTCCCAAACACAGTTTCAGTTGCTGGTTAGCAATACACAAGAGACTATTAACAAAGGATAGCCTAGCCAGAATTGGAATATTCCAAGATTGTACTTGTCTACTATGTGGAAGCCAGATGAATCAATTGACCATATATTCTTTGAAGGCCAATTTTTCAGGTCATGCCTTGAAGAGCTAATCCATATAAACATATGCAATACTGAGATACCAGTGATGGTAGCATATGGACTCAATAAAAGCCCATATTGTAATATTGTATAGTGGAATTAATTGATCGATATTATGTAGCATGATTGTAGGCATAAAATTTAGGGTTAAGTACTATTAATTTACATAAACGTATCATCGGCTCTTGAGTAATTTATTCATTAATTAAATAATCTCTTTACAATATTCTCATGTTGTTCTACATTCTATCATGATACCTGAAGTCTAGTTGATCTAGGTGATGTGCCGTGGACTTATGACACTTAAAACTATGGGAATTTACAAGTACAAAGGTATTTTTATGTGCATATGATGTGGTTTCGTGGTATTTGCAGGTCAAACAGGTCCGGAGAAGGAAAGTGCTGATTTTTGGACTTAAGGCATCAAACAAGACATTCCACCACCGAGGGATCTAACCATGGTCTTACCATTGTGATCGTAGGTGGAAGCTGAGAGTTGGTATGTAGGTGTTATGCAGACGAAGACATCCCACAATCGTACTTAGATGTCACGATCGTATTATTGATAGTGGGAAGAGAGTCCTGAAACAATGCCATAAGATGTCAAGTGTGAAGAAGATAAGACGAAAGGGATCCCACGATCATACCATGATGCCATAAACTCGTACTGAAGATCGTGGAAGGATTATTCAGAAAAGTGAAAAATTAGAGGTAGATCATACGAGAGGGAAGCACGACCGTACAATGAAGCCATGAGGTCATACTGAGAATAGTGCAAACCAAGATCTGAAGTGTGACAAAGTCAAGAGCCAACCTTCGAGCACCAAGGACGATCACGATCATACCTTCCTTCGTCTGATGTGACTACTCAGCAAATCCAATTATGTTTAGGATAGGTTTTATATTTGTCTATAAATACTTATATTAAGTTTATTGTTTTAGGTTACATTCTATTGATACTTTTGAGACATATTGTTGTTATTTGAAGTACAAACATCAATTTTGAGGGTTTTAGTTCATAAGTGAGATTTGTGGTTTTCATCTTATTCTTGTAAGTTCATAATTATACTTTTTTCCCAGAATTATTGTTATGCGCTTGCAATTATGAGTAGCTAAATACCACAACTAGGATTGTAGGAACCATGACGGATTAACAAAGTAGTGTTTAAAGTACAAAGTGATTCTCAAATGGTATTTGAGTGTGTATTGTTGTTCTTTTCGGCTGGATTTCTTTTTAACAGTTGTAGAAGTTATAACTCACCTTAGCTTTACTCTTGACGAAAGAATGAGTAACAGATGGGAAAAGGGAATAAAGAACAAAACTTGAAGCTATCAACCTCCATTTAATTAGACTTGATCCGGTAAACGGGATAGACTAATATGGGGTCAATGATAGGGGCTAGTACTGCAAAACCCATGAGACATAATTTGTGATGGGGATAGTAGTCTAATAGGGGCGTAAAGTCATTTAGATGAACATAACCTATCAATTCTGCATGCCGAGCACTATGAGAGTTCACTAAGTATGAATAACCTACGGAGTTATGAAGTTATTGGGGAACACAGTCCTAGTGCCTCTCTCATATTGATTACAAATCAAACGAAATCAACAGTTGCTACTATTGGAATTCTGATTTACAAATCCCCCATTTTTACTAGAGATTATTTACTGATCGTTTAGATAAACACTTGATAAAGATTTGGACCTATTCCTCGTGGGATCGAACCCAACCTAGTTGGGTTCTATATTTGATCAGCGAACACTTAATATGAGTATTTAACATCTCAGCATGACGTGGATAGTTTGGCTACTCAGACTTCACCAACTAACCCATGGGTTACCTGCCATGAAATGGCAGATTTAATATTGCGGCATGACTCGGGTGTGCCTGATTTCTCAAGCACCATCTAGATCCACTTCACATACCACCTTGACCTCTTCAACATCACCGAGATAGTGTTTCACCCTTTGGCCATTCACTTTAAACTTTTGACCCTCAATATTTTCAAGCACAATTGCACCATAGGGAAACATTGTCACAACTTTATACTTTCCTCTCCATTTTGAATTCAACTTGCCAAGAAACAAGCAAAGCTTGGATTCGAACAATAAAGCCTTATTACCAGCAATGAACTCTCTCCTTTCTATCTTCCTATCATGGTATGCTTTCATCTTTTCTTTGTACAAAGCTGAATTTTCATATGCTCTAAGACAGAATTCTTCCATCTCATTCAATAGCTCAAGTCTCATCTTTGCCACATCATTCCACTCTAGATTCAACCTCTTCAATTCCCACAATGCCTTATGCTCAAGTTCGACAGGAAAGTGACATGCTTTTCCATACACAAGCTGATATAGGAAAGCACCTATAGGGGTCTTGAATGTTGTCCAGTAAGTCCACAATGTATCATCCAACTTTCAAGCCTAGTCCATTCTATTGGCATTCATAGTCTTCGCTAAAATGTACTTGATCTCACAATTGGAGACCTCAACTTGCCCGCTTGTCTGAGGATGGTAAGGTGTTGCCACCCTATGTTTCACACCATATTTCCGAAGCAGAGCTTTAAATAGACGATAGAAAAAATACAAGCCTCCATGACTAATGATTGCCCTTGGTGTCCCAAATCCGGAAAATATGTTCTTCTTTATAAAATGCAGTCACACTTTTCCATTCATTGTTTGGAAGCTTAGCTGCTTCTACCCATTTTGAGACGTAGTCAACCTTAACCAGAATATACTTCATACCATATGAGATCACAAAAGGGCCCATGAAATCAATGCCTATACATCAAATATCTCAAGCTCTAGTATCGTAATCATTGGAAGCTCTTGACTTCGCGAGATAATTCCTTGTCTTTGGTATTGGTCATATGCCCTTGCATAATCATGTACATCTTTGTAAATGGTGGGCCAGTAGTACCTATGTTGCAAGATCTTATGCATATTCCGCGTACCATTATGGTGACCCCCAACTGGTGACGAGTGGTATGCTTCTAAAATACTCATCATCTCTACCTCAGAAGCACATCTCCGAATCATTCCATCTACAAAAATCCAGAACAAGTATGGCTCATCACAGAAAAACCTTCTCACATCATGTATAAACTTCTTCCATTGTTGAAAGGATAGGTCCTCAAGCACCACAACACTTACCAAATATTGGGCAAAGTCTGCAAAACATGGAATAAAGTCTTGTGATGAGGCCAATACCTGTTCTTCTGGGAAAGTATCATCAATCTCAAGCTCACCCTTCAGTTTTAGTATTTCCTCTTTTTCAAGGCGTGATAAGTAGTCAGCCACTTGATTTTCAGTCCCCTTTCAATCCTTGACCTCAAAGTCAAATTCCTACAACAAAAGTACCCAACGAATCAACCTTGGTTTCGCATCCTTCTTCGCCATAAGGTACCTAAGATCTATGTGGTCAGTATGCCCAATTATTTTCGTGACAAGAAAATAAGATTAAAAATTTCTCAAACGCAAACGCTAAAGCAAGCTACTCGTGTTCAGTCACTGTATAATTTTTTTGAGTAGGATTAAGTTCTTTGATAGCATAATAGATGAGATGTAAAATCTTATCTCGCCTTTTGGCTAGGACTGCTATTAGCACCACACCACTAGAATCATACATAACCTCAAATGGCAGGGACCAATCATGTGACACAATAATAGGGGTTGAAATCAACTTTTCTTCCAGACACTTAAATGCCTTCAAACATGCATCATCAAACATAAACTTCACCTCCTTCTCCAACAAGTTCCACAATGGATATGCAATCTTAGAGAAATTCTTGATAAATCTATGATAAAATCCAGTATGCCCCAAAAAGTTTCGAATACCTTTCATAGAGATTGGTGGAGGAAATTTTTCAATCACCTCAATCTTCACCTTGTCAACCTTAATCCCTTTCTTTGAAATCTTGTGACCAAGCTCTATTACTTCTTTGACCATGAAGTGGAATTTCTCTCAGTTTAGCACTAAGTTGCAATCCTTACATCTCCTCAAGACACTAGCAAGATGATCAAACTAATCTTTAAATGAGTCACCCATAACTAAGAAGTCATCCATGAACACCTGAATAGTATCTTCCACCATGTTAGAAAATATGGATATCGTACAACGCTTAAAAGTTGTTGGTGCATTACATAGACCAAAAGACATTCTTTTAAATGCAAAAGTCCCATATGGACAAGTGAAAGTGGTTTTCTCTTGGTCCTCAGGGGCAATTAAAATTTGATTGTAACCAGAGTATCCATCAAGAAAACAATACCATTCTCTGCCAATAAGACGGTCTAATATTTGATCCATAAAAGACATTAGAAAGTGACAATTCTCAGTCCATGCATTTAGCTTTCTATAGTCCATACATACACATCAATCGGTGTCTGACCTCATAGGAATAAGTTCATTCTTCTTGTTTGGAACCATAGAGATTCCACCTTTTTTAGGCACACATTTGGCCGAGCTCACCTATTTGTTATTGACAATAAGGTAAACCACCCCTGTATCTAACCACTTGATAATTTCCTTCTTTACTACCTCTTGCATAGTGGATTAAGTCTTCATTGATGCTTAATACTAGGCACACAATCGAGATAAAGTTAGATTTTATGCGTGTAAATTCCAAGAGGAATCCCAATGATATCAGCAATGAAATATCTAATGGTCCTCTTGAACTTTTGCAACATAGACACTAAAGACTCAACTTGCCAATCTACTAAATAAGTGACAATAATAACCAGTAAAGTATTGTTGGCTCCCTAAAATGCATAACAAAGATGGGATGGAAGGGCCTTGAGCTCCAAGATTTGAGGCTCCTCAATGGAGGTCTTATGAGCGGGGTAATTCTATTCTTTAAGTCAAGATCTAGCTTCTTTGGTGTAAAATCGTATGAACCCCTACCAGCAAGTGCACTCACCATCTCATCATAGCCATCAATGTCATCACCCTCAAAATTCGTAATGACTGTTGCAAGTACTTCAACTCCAAGTCTTTCCTCAATAGAAGCTACCAATGCATCCTCATCGATAGTATCAATCACAGAAATCATATGCATATTTTTTGACTGCTTCATGGATTGGCATATGTTGAAAGTCACATGTTCGTCATTTAATCAAAACTTCATCTGCCCAGACTCCATATCAACCAACATATGTCTAGTCACAAAGAATGGTCTCTTTAAGATAATAAAAACCTTAAAGTCAACCTCATGGTCAAGGATGACAAATCAGCCAAAAAAATAAAGGATGAAACTTTTACCAAAATATCACATAAGATTCCCACAGGTTTCTTCACAGTGCGATCCTCCATGAGAAGACTCATCGAATTTAGTTTGTGCAAGCACAACCCCAACTATCTATAAACTGCTAGTAATATCAAATTAATGCTAGTATCCATGTCATACAATACTTTAGCAAAATTTGAAGACCCAGTGGTGTATGTAATCGTGAAAGTTCTAAGATCTTCCTTCTTCTCAACTAGAGACCGAGAAATGATTGCACTATAATAGTGTATTAACCTAAGCCCCTACGCAGGGGCTTAGCTCAGTCCTTTTCTTTATCACCAAATTCTTTATTAACTTTCTGTAACCTGATATTTGCTCAAGAGCCTCAACTAGAGTGATGTTTACCGATAATTTTTTCAACATGGAGATAAACTTGTGATACTTTCCCGCTTCAACCTTCTTCTTCAATCTTTGTGAAAAAGGAGGAAAAGGTTGTGAAATGGGAGTCAATGCTTTTATGACCTCCTTTTCCTTCCCTTTTTTTGGTTTAACCTTTTTTTCAGAAACTAGAGGCATTTTAGATACATTCTCATCAATAACTAGATTTTTATATTTGGCCACATTCTTATTATCAACAATTATTAGCTCGACCTCATTCTCAACACCCATGGGAATAGGTGGGTCTACAGTCATCTTCTTGCTCCTAGTAGTAATAGGCAAGCAATGACTGTTATTTTTAAGATTTTGGCTGGTGTTTCTCAGAAGTGTACCTTGTTGATGTTGATTCAATGTGGTGGACATCTGACCAAACTGTTGCTCAAGCTGCTTAATGGAGGTAGCATGTCATTAAATCTTTTGACTCATCCCTGAAATATCTGCTTTAAGCTCCTTAAGGCAGTCTTCCATCTTCTCTATCCCTTTCACCACTTTTGTAAGTATGTTTTCTATTCTTGAATTGCTAGAATCAGCATTTTGATTCCTCAATGAAACATAAAGGCCACTTCTATTCTTATAGTGATCCTTTCTTCTCTAATAATCATCTCTTCCCTGACTTCTATCTCTATAACCAGACCTGTTGTAGTTGTTATCTTGCCCAGAGTTCCAATTATCTTGATTAGACCCTTGGCCCTTGGATTGGAAATATGCCACCTAATTGTCTAGATACATAGAATCCTCCTCATAATTAGAATTATCATGCCTAGGTGTCTTACCTCATGAGCCACTACATTCACCTTTTTTGCTCCCGCTGCTATAAGCTACTTGGTAAATAAGCTAAGCTCGGTCCTCAACTGAGCTAGCTCTTGAGGGACAGAGTTATCTAGTCCTCTCTACTTTACAGATGCCCCAATCATATAAGTGCCTGCGGGCACGTCTGCATCACGAGTATGCCAACCCTGATTGGTTTTAGTGATCCGATCTACAATCTTAGAAGCATGATCCCAATGTAACCTCATGAATGCCACAACTGTGACAGTGTCTGTTACAACTTTATTATTTGAATTTAAACCTCTATAGAAGATCTCAAGCAAAGTATAGCCTGGTATTCTATGATTTGGTACATTCTGCTACTTCTTCTTAAACCTCAACCAGGTCTCATATAATACCTTCGAATGTAACTACCTGAAGTTATAGATCTCATCTTTTAACTCTAAAATTTTGGAAGATGGAAAAAATCTCTCCAAGAACTGAGTCCTCAACTCATTCCAAGTAATGATTGATCCACGTGGGAACTGTGTCAACCATAGTGTAACCTCCCTCGTCAGAGAAAAAAAAGCCATAATCTAATGACCTCTTGGCTTACTCCAGGGAAATTATAGGAATTTCAAATCTCTACAAAGTTCATCACATGAAGGTTTTCATCAGTGGTGGTAAGGCCTGTAATCACCTCCTTTAAGTTCAACAACTGTATCATAGCACTGGTGATGTCAAATTTAGTTTCTGCAGGCAATGTTGTTGGAATAATAACACCTGTTTCAATTGGCTATAGAAAGTCTAGCTTGTTTTCTACATAATCAAACTAAGGAAGATAATGTTGTAGAGGTTGTTTCCCCATATTTCTTATTTGCCTTTCTCGTTCCTTAAGTGCAGCTTAATGATCTGCTTCAGGTTGTCCAGCCCTTTCTTCTCTTGCTACCTGCCTTGCAACTTCTTGCCTAGCATTCTCCTCAGCCATCAATGCAACGGTGGTCTGCTCCATAGTCTACTGAAGCCCATGAAGATATCCTGGTTGATTTAGGACAACCTCATCTAAAACTCCCTCATTACGAACCCCTTGATTATGAACTCTGTCATTCACCATACTTTTTTTTAGCTCTCAGAGTCCTTTCAATTTCCATATCAAGTGGAATCAGGGGACTGCCTTGACTCTGAGTGTTGGAAATACACCGGTGTGTGCCCTAGAAAAATAGAAATAGTAAAATTAGGAAACAGAAACTAACAGCCCGACAAGTATAATTAATCAACTCCATAACTGTATTCCCTATCAACAACGCCAAAATTTAATGTCCCCAGTAGTTTATACACAGTAGGGGTTGTGGTCACCCAAACCAACTTCGATGAGGCTTCTCATGTTGGATCTTACTGTGAATAAGCCCACGGGAATCTTATATGATGTTTTGGTAAAGGTTGCATCCTATCTTTTCATGCTTGTCCATGAGGTTGACTTTGAGGTTCCTATTATCTTAGGGAGACCATTCATTGCGACTGGACGTGCGTTGGTTGATATGGAATCTGGGTATATAAATTTTTAATTAAATGATGAACATTTGACTTTCAACGTATGCCAATCCATGAAGCAGTCAAAAGATGTGCATGTGATTTCTATGATTGATACAGTCGATGAGGATGCATTGGTAGCTCCTATTGAGGAGAGGCTTAGAGTTGAAGCACTTATAGAAGCCATAATGAAATTCAAGAGTGATGACCTTAATGGCTATGATGAGATAGTGAGCACACTTGCTGGTAGGGGTTCAGACAATTTTACACAAAATAAGCTAGATCTTGAATTGAAGAGTAGAGTAACCTCCCCGGCTAAGCCTTCCATTGAAGAGCCTCCAGTCTAGGAGCTCAAGGCTATTCAATCCCATCTATGTTATGCATTTTTAGGAGCAAACAATACTCTGCCGATTATTATTGTAGTTGATTTGGTAGATTGGCAAGTTGAGGATTTAGTGTCTGTGTTGCAAAAGTTTAAGAGGGCCATTGGATGGTCCATTGCTGATATCAATAGGATTTCCCCTGGAATTTGCACACACAAAATCAAAGTTGAGCCGGATTGTATGCCTAGTATTGAGCATTAATGAAGAATTAATCCATCTATGCAAGAGGTAGTGAAGAAGCTAATTATCAAGTGGTTGGATTCGAGGATGGTTTACCCTATTGCCAATAGCAAATGGGTGAGCCGGGTCCAATGTGTGCCTAAAGAGGGTGGAATAACAATGGTGTACCAAACAAGAAGAATGAAATTATTCCTATAAGGCTGGTCACCGAGTGGCGTGTATGCATGGACTATAGAAAGCTGAATTAATGGACTGAGAAGGATCACTTTTTGATGCCTTTTATGAATCATATGTTAGACTGTCTTGCTAGCAGAGGGTGGAATTGTTTTCTTGATGGATACTCGGGTTACGATCAAATTTTGATTTCCCCTGAGGACCAAGAGAAGACCACTTTCACTTGTCCATATGAGACTTTTGTGTTCAAGATAATGTCTTTTGGTCTATGTAAAGCACCAATAACCTTTGAGA
This sequence comes from Capsicum rhomboideum, assembly GCA_031232105.1. Taxonomy (NCBI): domain Eukaryota; kingdom Viridiplantae; phylum Streptophyta; class Magnoliopsida; order Solanales; family Solanaceae; genus Capsicum; species Capsicum rhomboideum. The sequence continues at coordinate 25,448,078 of CP124712.1, read as the reverse complement.
GTTGCATGATGTCCATCTTTTCTAACATGGTGGAAGATACTATTTAGGTGTTCATGGATGACTTCTTAGTTGTGGGTGACTCATTTGAAGATTATTTGTGTCACGCCCTGAATCCTATAGGGACGGGTTGGCACTCGTAGCCGACAAGGCCCGAGAGAACCAAGCTCTGCTTACATTCATTCATTCGCATGCCATAAGAAACACCACCATCACATAAGAGCATAATAGGCTAACATTGGAAATCATGGAACACGTAAGATATATATATAGACATATGAGAAACTTGGCCGACATAGCCATCAAGTCAAATGGCACACATATCTTCTCCTCACATTACTTCACATACCCACGTACGTCTACAAAAGCCTCTAATAGAAGTACATACATGACCAACCTAAATTCGGGACAAGCCCCGCTTTACATAACATTTACAATACCAAAATACATGTACAACTGCGATGCGGAAAGCCCCGAATTGACTGGAGCTCACCAAAAGTCAGTAGAAGTCCTGCAGCTCACTGGGGAGGTCTACTAGTGCCTGCGCCTGCAGAAAGTAAGGTAAATTCCCCAAGAGGGGTCAGTACAAAGAATGTACTGAGTATGTAAGGCTGCATGAAACTATATGGTACATAAAGACTTCAATGAAATCAAATATAAATGGGTACTCAATAAGGATAAGTCACCAATCTGTATATAAAGATGTATGCACATTATGAATTACTTTCTTTACTTCTATACTCAATCGATCATTCACTCATTCCTTTATCCATCACTCATTCATCCATTCATATAATGCCCGGGCCCCAAGCTGATCAGTGGGTAATCAATAGTAATCGGGATCGACCCATGCTAGGCTTTTCCTTGCCCCTGGGATACCACCCGTAGCGAAATCGACCCATGTTAGGTGTTCTTCTTACCCCTGGGATACCATCCGTAAATATTGGGATCGACCCATGCTAGGTTATTTAACCCCTGGGATACCACCCATGAAACATCTCTCCTTTTTACAACATCACTTCTTAAATCTTTGAAATAGCTTAATCAATGGTTACTTTATTTTGGGAACTTTAGAATACAATATTATTGGAACTTGGAGCCATGTTCATGATTATGGGACACTTGAATGATAATAGACCAAGAATGGGATATATGTGATTAACAATAAATGATAACTCGAAATGAAATACCTTAGGACAATTCGGAAATGAGTAAGTACCATAACAAGGTATACACTATATGCTGCAGAATAATACAGAAAGAGGGACCTTACATACCTTTATTCCTCAATATGGATACACAATATTACTTGCGAATACAACACTTTAGCTTTCCCTTTATGTCTACTCTACACACAAGTATATAACGAAGCTTGCATTAACCACTTACTTCATTTCAAGTGTATAACATGGCAATAAGTTACATAGTTGTCACACAACGCCATTTCACCTTTGTACAATATCATGTATAGCTTTACCATTACCAAAACAAGTCACATATCACCCATGGTGTCATACATTACTAACCTTCCACACCAAAATCATGTTTTACACCTCCTTTTCAATACTATGTTATATTTACGTCCTTACGTCGCCCAAACGTCTTTCACAACAACACATTAAAGTCAATCCATACTTAAAATAATCCAACATGTCCCCATACAACACTTTAAAGTCATTACAACGACATCTTAAGTTGATAATTACATCCATGAAGGGTATAGGGGTTTCGGGGGGCCAAAGGGATGCAAAAACAAGCAATTCGGAGTTTTGGGCCGATACGCTAAGCCACCTGCACCGGTAGATGGATGACCTGCGTCCGCAGGTGACCTTTGGCAGTAGCCAGAGGCACCTGCGTTGGCACCTGCGCCCGCAGGTGCTTCGTCTGCGAGGGCGGGTGCCCGTTTCGGCCAAAAAGGGTCTCTTTTGGGTCTTTTTATGCAATGAATGGTCCATGATCATAACTAAACTTATTTTAACATATTTTTTATCATATTATATGCCAACAATCATCCATGGTCTCACAACACACATAACATCACCAAAATTACACTTTACGACCAATACGCTACCAAAACCATCACAAATTTCACAATAGAAATTCTAAACATTATACACCATGAAAAAACAAGGAAAGACTATAATCACATCTCACATGTCAATACTAAATCCATCAAGTTCATTTCCTTCAATATCACAAGTCCATGTTCAAGTTTACAAGACCAAACCATTCTCCGATTGCAAAAATAGACAGTTTTTATACATAGCACACTGTCCAAGACTTTGACAACACCATCAACATAATTTATAGACCATATTAAACATATCATATACATAACCATGAGAAGAATACTTACCACAAGGTCATCTTGCTCCAAAAGAGATGAGAACTTAGGGGTCTTAAGAGCCAACAAGATAATGTTGTGAATATTCTAGAAAAGGCATGGGTGTCACAATGAATAAAAATCTGATTTTTGAGCCCTTTTATAGTCCATCTCTAATGATCCTTATCCACATATTTAATGGTTTACTTGGTCAATGGAAAAGTATTGGAAGAATGGGTCAAATTGCCTTTTGGGCCATGTCTTCCTCATGATTGTTGGGCCTCATTTGGCCCAAATGACACAAGACTCATTAATGCCCAACTATTTAATGTATAATTCATCCATTCTCTCATGTTTAAATTTTTCCATAAATGTTACGATAGTCCACTAGACTCAGAAATGTACGGGGTGTTACAATTTGGCTCATCTTGCTAGTGACTAGTTCGTGAAAATCTTGTCTTATTAATCTATTAAGTGTTAGTGGAAACTCCACGACACAACCTACGATCGTCATTCCTATGTACAATCATAGGTTAGATTATTGTGGGTGCTAGTTTGCAAGGTTGCAGGAGTTCATCAAACGAGCACATCCCATGATCGTGGTATCTTGGTATGATCATACGATATCATCGTCTAATATGACAACCTTGAAGACATTTGGAGAGGGACTTTCTATGATTGAATGTATAATCATACGTTCATGCCACGATCGTACAATCGATCATCTATTTGAATTACTGCACACCTGTTTCTGATTTTTTCTTGTACTAATCCTTTTTCATACAGGTACTATAACACCCAAGCTAAACAAGAAGAAGCAAGATGAGGCATTCCATAAGGAAAATGCTAAGAAATGGGCACTGAAAGACACACCTCCGTCTTCGGAGAGTGAAACAAAGGAGTTTAGTGGTTTAGAGTTCAAATACTCTGAAAGTGATTTGGACAATTAGCACTCACCTTGGACCACTAGAACCCAAGACAAGGCTAAGGAAACAACCTCCACTATATTAGAGCCTGCGGCCAATCCCATTAAACCTCCCCAGTCTGAAGGGGGAGGGCAAGATGAGAACCAAAATGAGGATGTACCAGAGGCTGACAAGGGTGATGATGAGCTGAGTTTCTCAGCGGAAGAGGAATTTGTGGATAGTTTTTGTAGTGCTAATCCGAAAGCCTCCGAAAAAGTTGTTGCTACCAATCATCCTCAATGAGGGGTAAATCCAAGGAGATAGGCTGTTCTAAAGTCCCGAGACTACTAAATTGATAGGGTATCCTTGAAAAAACAAGGGGAACCAAAAGAAAAGTATCCAAGAAGAGTCCATCATGCTACCTGAGGTACTACAGAGTGTTCTAGAGTTGAACTGGGTGTTTAAAAAATATAAACTAGACTGGATGACTAAACCGGTGGGCAACTTTGAGGCTGAGTTGGCGAGAGATTTTTATGCCAACTATGCGGTAATGATCGAGAACATGACTCCTTCTGGGAAGGAGAAATATATGAGAAAATAGACCAAACTTAGCATGGTGTTAGTGTGGGGGAAAAAGATTGATATTTCAGTAAAGGCTATTTCTAAAGCCTTGTTTGGTGATGTTTTGAACCAATAGATGAAACTTTTAAATATGATTACCAAACAGAGGGACCTTCTATATCATACTACCTTGCCATTACCCAGCCTGATCACCTTATTGTGTTGGAAGTCAAATGTGCCACCCATTCCAGCAGTTGACAGATTTGTCCAGTAGACCAAGATCGCGGATATTGCTTTGTTCAAGGACAATCTAAACCCGTTGGCTTAAGTCTGAGGTACTTTACTAGATTTACCTTCATAGGAAACTGAGGGGGATAGCCAGGCTATAGATATTCTGGCTTCCAAAGCTGGTGCTACTTTATCATCCATACTGCGACCTATCGTACCTTCAGGTACAGTTTAATTAGCATCTACAAACTATACATTGGTTCCTATAGCTTTTCTAGAGTAGATAATGAAGAATCAGGCAGTGTTGGAGCTGAGGATTAAAAAGTTGGAGGTAGAGGTGAAGCCTTATGTGGAGGATGAAATTAAGGCACCGATATAGGGCATGTAGACCCGTCTTGATAGTTTTAAGCACCAGATAATGGCTAATTTAGAGAGTGTATAGGATCTGTATTTGAGTACAGTCACTGTCAATTTAGATGAATTAAGAATGTGATGAAGGAGCTTTCTAAGAGGCATCTTCTGGTTGTACCGCTTCCACCGCTCCCGACATTTAATGATTTTAGGGTTGACATTGTGGTACCAGATTTTTACACCCAGGCCCAGTAGATGAGGGTGAGGGTGAGGAGATAGATGAGGTAGTAGATGTGATGGGGGATGATACACAAACCTATAAGAAGATAAAGATTAAGGACAAGAAGGGGAAGAAAAAAAAAGAAGGAGAGCGGGAGGACCTCCGAGGTGCCTAGTTCAGAGATGAGTGAGATCCCACCGGATGTTACTCCTACTACTACTGTTGATGTTGGTGTGATTGTTGAGATTGGAGGGGGTACAGATATTACCCAAGGGATTACATCATTAAGTGCACCGCCCACCACCGGTGCCCACTTAACTGAAAGTGCCACAGCCACAGCCGAGGCTATTGGAGATGGAAAGCATAGAGGGGTCACAGATTGTTGAGTCCATGATAGGCTTCTAGTGTTCCACAGGTATGTTCCTACAGATGTCTCCTAAATAACACCTCGCAATGAAGTATAAAGCACTCGATGTTTAAATAAAGAACCCAACTGAAGTTGGGGTCGATCCCATGAGGAATAGGTAGAAATCCAATCAACTTTGTTTGTTTGAGTTACTTGGTAAATAAACAAATAAGTAAAAAGGGGTTTTTATAAAGTAAACTAGTAATCATTTGCTGAGGTTGAAATCAAGATGAGAAAAGCACTAGGATTGTGTTCACAAATAACTTCATAACTTCATAGGTTCTCCGTACTTGGTGTTCTTTTTAAGTATCCAGCAAGTAGAATCGATAGGCTAAGTATAGTCTAACCGACTATGTTATTCCCCTTGTAGACGACCATTCTCAAGCACAAAGGTTAAAGCGTCATGAGTGTTTCTATGCTGCCCCCTATCAATGATCCCAATACAGCCTTTCTCGTATCATGGCTCAAAGCAGATTAAACGAAGATAACTCTGAGTCTTGTTGTTGAATCGCTAGTCCTATCCTACTACCCTTGATATTGTCTAGGGTAGATATAAGAGGAGTCCCAACGTGTGGACTCATCATAAAGCAATCAATTCAGAAGAAACAACAATACTTTCCCGAATACCCTTCGAGAAACACCATGTACTTCGAACTCTACTTTGTTAATCCGTTATGGGATTTAGTTACTCATGATTGTATGAAAAAAATAATTTTTCATTAATGAAAATATTAATTGAAGCATACAAGAATGAATAAACTCCAAAATCTCAACTTTAATTAAAATCGTAAAAACCAATATTCGTAAGATCCCAAGAAAGTGCCTTAGAATCCCACAAAATAGTGTTATAGAATAATAATAATGTCTAACTTGTAAAAATAACCCTAAAAGAGTATATATAGACTTAACAAATCCTATCCTAAACAAAATAGGAAACTGGTGTCAGCTTCCTCGGACGAGAAGAACATACGATCGTGGGTTGAACCCACGATCGTGGCTTCCTGTCGTCTGATCCTTGTGCTAAAAGTCCTGAAAATCTTAAAATCTAGATCTACTTCCCATGATCATATTACACAATCATGCAATCAACTCACGATCGTGGGATCCACGTTTGATCCTGCTACACTTGACTTCTGCAGGTTCAATTCTCCTACATGTCACGATCTCAAGGTACGATCGTGACATGATCCTACAATCTTGTAATCCAGTCATCTAATAAACTTCTGAGTATGGCATCTCTGATTCAATCCTACGATGGCCTACCCATAATTGTGGTTTGAACCCACAATTGTGACATGGCTCGTCTAATGCCCCTTTCTGTCCAATTTTCACCTTATTCTTCTCTGAGTCCTTCAGGCTTGCAAACACTTAACAAACACATTAAATCTACAAAAAGTACCCTTAAACTTGGAACTATACCTTGTTTTAAGCGTCTTAAGTGTCGTAAATATGCGGCACATCAACACCCTCAACTTAGAATGTTTGCATGTCCTCGTCCAAACAAAATCCTAACCTATCTAAGACGTTTAACTTAGAGTACAATAAAGGTCATTATGACAGTCAACTTCCTTAAAGTATGCATTCAAACCAATACATGTGTTCAACTCCCTCCGTTCTCATCAAAAACAACCAATGCAGTGTATGTGTTATACAAGTACTAAAACACAATGGGAGCAGGCTATGGCAGTACATTGTAACTGGGCCATCTAACACAGTCACCAATACATTACCTACACAAGCAATAACTAGATTATAGCCCCTATGCCCTCCCAACAAAGAAGTCCTTAATCATTCAGTATATGTAATGAACTCTACATCAGAACTTTAATTAAATCACTCACTCTCAAAAAGAAGTTTGTTTGTGCGCGTTTTGATACCATAGGCTTGCCCTTATTTTCTACGCTTTATCTTTTGGAGGTCGGATTAGGATCACTCTAGGTCTTTCTAGGATTGTAATATAGGCTCAGGGACAGGTGTGGTACATTTGGGTGAAGTAACTCAATCCTCCTTGGGACTCCACTATTTTTTGCTCTATTTTTCCTCCTTTTCTTTATTTACCTCCCTTTTCTTCATTTATTTCATTTTATTTTTCGAACCCCGAGTGCGGCTTTAGTTTACACCTTTCACAACTATTATTATTTATTTTTTTCTTTCTTTTTTTCTTTTCTTTTCTTTTCTTTTTCTTACCACACCCACGTCTTTTTTTCCCTTTTCACTACTTAAATTTCATACCCAATTTTTATACCCCTATACAATAGTCACTCTCAACTTAGGCAATTTGCTTGAGTTGAGATGCACAGTGTCCAAGGAGGGACCAGGGCCAAAAAAGGTTCATTGTAAAAATGGGAAGGTGTCATGGGTAGTTTCAAGAAACAGTCTAAGGCTCAACATTTAGGCTCAAGGGATACACATCTTTTGGTAGGTCATTTAGGCTAAAGTGGGCTAGTTTAAACACGGCCTATGATCCTTTTCTAACCTTTAATCCTACAGCTTTTAGAGAGACTAATTGGGCAAGTTCTAGATCGCACACATACCCCGACTAAGTAATACATCTCACTCACTCATAGCTCAGGGTTGTTATCTACGTTGGTACCTATTCATTTCATGAAAGTTTGGTTAGGTCATCCTATTTACAATATTAATGCCATATCTAGATCCTAACATCGATTTTAGTACAAGCTATGCAAATACCACAAAAAAAAACATCTTTTTGGAGGGGTATCATTTAAAACAATTTAAAAATAGGTAAGCATGCTTAAATTAGCTGGACTGCACCAAAGTTCTCTTTTATTACTCTAAGTTACACTACAATGACTAAACACAACACAATAACAATTTCAAACATAAAAACACCTAAACATGCCGGTTCTAACTATGATAGCGTAGCTGAGGGAAAAGAAACACGGCAACAAAAACCCTCAGTTGTGGTATGCCCCCATCCCCAACTTTGAAATCATGTTATGTACCCATTGTATGAAATCACATAAAAAATAAAAGCTAGGGTAGAAGGCATACCTGGGGCGCTCTAGGCACCGGCGGAACTCGAGTCACATGGGGATGTGGCTGGGTCTCCCACAGTGACATCAACAGGAGTGACCTAGGTTATGTCCATGACACTTGCAGTCTCATGGGCCCCACTGGTAGAAGGGGCACTCAAATCAACATTGGCCCTAATGGTGGTCGGGGCACCCAAAGGAACAGATATGGGGGCCGTCTCTGAACCCCCCTCCCCCCTATAGTCTCACCCTTTAAAATAACTCCCTCAGAGGTCTCCTTAGTAACGCTCTCCTTCCTTCTTCTCTTATTGCTAAATCTCTCTCTCTCTTCTTACCCAGTTCAAACACATCCTCTCTTGGCCTCTTCCTAGACTCAAGACCTCTGTCCTCCTCCTTATCGTCACCTAGCTCAATCTCTGGAGTGGGAGGAGTGTAGAATAGGGTGACCAGTGAAGTAATATCCACCTAAATAAATATCGTGGAAGGCATAGGTGGTGGTGGAGGTGGAGGTTCCATATAAAGTCACGTAGCTAAGATCAGGACCACTTCCTTCAACTTGGTGAACTCTGTCTAGATAGAAACCATGTCAGACAGCTGGATTGCATCAATTTAGGTCATGAGTCAACCCCTCATACTGTCCATCCATGTCTGGACAAATAGTACAGCCACTCGAATCTCGTCAGTAACATGGGGCTTGACCCCTACTTCTAAGTGTTGGATTCGAGCATCGTGTAAGACTTGGTTCCAAAGAATCTCTTCCGACTGAGGGGATGAAATCAAAATGTACCCATCGAAACCAATGTCCTTGGATGAGAACCTGCTGGTACGGATGAATATGAAGCACCTGTATCTGAAGCTGCCAGTATATCACCACTTGGGGCATCACCTCCTACCTCTGGGATCCCTAAACCTCAAATTAGGGTTGTGGTGTTGTTCATGTCTTTTATCATGGCCAGATCTGCAGTCTTAGTGGGCTAAAGAAATTTATCCACTAGCAGAATTTTTGGCACTTCTGCATTTTGCATTAGCAGAGTAACCAAACATGGGAATGATAGGGTGGAGCTGCTCTCCAAGGCTTGGTGTCTGATCTCTTGCACAATAATGTGTAGAATGTTCAACTCTAACCCTGCTACAAATGAGGCTACCAGGCAAGTATTGGTCACACCCAACGTGTTATCGTTTGCTGTAGGTGCTATCCGAAGCCTCACAATGGACCACCATGCCTTAGTGGCAAACTTGAGACTCTTCTTTGTAATATATTCCCCATTCACCCAAGAGGCATTTACGCCAGCCTCAACAATATGTCCCGCTAGCCAAGTGAAGTGCATTGTCTTGTCCTCAGCGGACAACTTTTTAACCTTCTTCAATTCTGACATCCAATAATTATACTCTAGAGTCTCTACATGTGGTGTAAAATCTGCACAGAATAATACCCTAGAATTAGCCTCAAACAAAATATCAACTTCCCTTTCCCGTACCAATATCCTATCCAATTGGGGTTGCTTCTTCATATCCTTGTCATTACCGGAGGGAGTCATATTTTTTAAGGTCGTGGGATAGTTTGCATAGAACACCCTCACGAGCTCTCTACTATAAAGATGGAGTGGCATTGTCATCCACCCCAACTGGTACAGTTGAAAAACCTGCACCACCTTCGGTATCCTTTGTAAAGACTCATTCAATATGTGTGGTTCCTTTTGAATGATCCTGTATTGGTTCCCATTATCCTTAAGACCAACCCAATCCACATAGTATTGGCGAGAATGTGGAATAAGCCAACATCGTAGATCGGGCCCCCTCTGACTAGCTTCTACTTGAGGATTAGTGTTTGAAGGTGCCGAGTCTGTCGCCTCATCATCCTCCACAGATTGGGACTCATGATCATCATCCTTACTTCCATCCTGTTGGGTGTATTCTATTCCCTCTTCAGAATGGGGACCGTTTAGGGGAGTGGCGACTTCAACATTGGCCTTGGAGGTTGTAGCCTCCTTGGCCTTCTTCTGGTTCCTTGTTTCCCTGGTGGTGACTTGGTCATCGGAGGAGCTAATGTCAAACTCCTCCTCTGACCCGCTCGCACTTGACCCACTCTTGAAGGTACTTGGTGAGGCCCTCCCCTTTGAAATTCATTCTTAGAGAGCCTTGTCGGAAGTAACCTTGAACTTGGGTGCCATGGTACCTGTATTTGCAAAACCTATTTGATCTTCTGATCATGCGTTGATCTAGTAAAATTTGACTTGTGGTATAGCCATCATACGATCACAACTTATGATCGTGTAATAAAGGTACGATCGTGCCTTCTGGTCATGGGTTTGATTCCTGAAACCAGTAAAGTCATGCCACATCAGACGATCACATACCACGATCGTGTGTTGATGTTACGATCGTGGGATGTGTTCATTTGATGAACTCCTGAATATCATCAACTAGTATCCTACAACGATCCACATTACAATCGTAAGTAGAACTCAAGATCTTGGGTTGTATTGTGGGACCTCAAACACTACCAAATTTGACCACTTAACCCTTGAACCCATAATTTGACCCTTTTTGACCCCCCTTTTGACTAGAATTTTAAAGTGCGTAAACACAACTGGTTACTCAGCCTTCCCCTGTGTTGTTGAAACAAAATATACCCATTTTCATCTTTCCCCACTTAAATCAAAACAACCCATCGATAATACTTAAGAAAATACCCAAAAATTTCAATTTAATGAGTGATGTGCACTTACAGTATGGATGAGAGTATTGAAAATGGAAGAAAATGGAGGAAACAATGAGATCCATCTTGAAATCAAAGGTAATCTTCCTTTTTAGCCTTTGAAATACTTAGGGTTTGCTATATTTGCTCAAGAAACTGCTTTGAAATCGTAAGAAGAGAACAAGGGATAGTTTCAACATGTATTATACCTTTAACCCTTATTTTTGGGTCGGCTTGGGTCACGACTTTTAAACTATTGGGCCTTTTAGACTGAGGGATTGTATAATCGTCGTTTGATTTTATGATCATACAATCCTGTCGTGGATTGATGAAATCAAAAAACTTACAAGAGAACATATAATCCTTAAGTACGATCGTGGGTTGTACTCACGATCGTGACTCAAGATCGTATGTTCGATGCCTTGTTTTGAAGGTTTGCAGGAGTATCATCAGATGATTAAGACCACGATTGTGCCCTCTTGTTACGATCGTGATACCTAAGCATGGGATGACTCCTTAACTTGTCACCTTGCAGAAATACCATTAGATGACTGAACCCATGATTATGTGTTCAAGTTATGATTGTACAACCCTGTCGTGGGTTCAGTATGGAGTTCAGTTCAACACCAATTTTTCTTCTATGGTTTCTTGTACCAAAACAAACATTACACTATAAATTTAAAGTACAAAACATGGGTTGCCTCCCATAAAGCGCTTGATTTAACGTCGCGTAATGACGTGGCTATGTTGGTTACTAAGACTTCACCAACAAGACCATAGGTTGCCTTCCATGAAGTGCTTCATTTAACGTCGCTACACGACTCAGGTTGGCTTGATTACTCAAGCCTCATTCAAGTTCACATCACAAATCATTCGGGCCTCCTTTCCTTTGCCCATATATTGTTTCACCCTTTGGCCATTGACTTTAAATTTCTTTTCATCCCTATTGTCCTATTCAATTACATCATGGGGGAACACCGTGACCACTCTATATAGTTCATTCCATTTTGATCTTAGTTTGCCCAGAAAAAGCTTCAGCCTTGAATCGAACAATAGTACCAAGTTGCCCATAGCAAATTCTTTGCTTTCAATCTTACGGTCATGATACAATTTCATATTTTACTTGTACAAGGTTGAGCACTCTTATGCACGAATGTGAAACTTATCCATATCATTTATCTTCTCAAGTCTTAATTTGGCTGCTTCTTGCCATTCTAGATTCAACTGCTTCAATGCCTAAACGCCTTGTGTTCAAGTTCAACCGGCAAGTGGCATGCTTTTCCATACACAAGTTGATATGGAGATGCACCGATTGGTGTTTAAAATGCAGTCTGGTATGCCCATAAGGTATCATCCATTCTTCTAGCCCAATCATTCTTATTGGCATTCACAGTATTTGCAAAGATGGACTTAATCTCTCGATTTAAGACCTTAACTTGCCCGCTTAACTGAGGATGGTAAGGTATTGCCACCATGTGTTTTACCCCATATTTCTCAAGCATGGATTTGAATAATCGATTGTAAAAATGTGAACCTCCATCACTAATGATAATCTGAGGTGTTCCAAAATATGAGAATATGTCCTTTTTTAGGAAAGCAGTGACACTCTTACCTTCATTATTGGGAAATGTAATTTTCTCCACCCACTTATATACATAGTCCACATCCACCAAGATATACTTCATACCATGAGAACTCACAAATAGACCCATTAATCCAATACCCTAGACATTAAACAATTTGAGCTCAAGGATTGCAATCATTGGGAGTTCATGTCGTCTTGAGATATTTCCTTTCCTTTGGCATTGGTCACATGCCCTAGCATAATCATGAGCAGCCTTATGAATGGTAGTCCAATAGTAACCACATTGTAAAATATTGCACGCAGTCCATGCACCACCATGATGAACCCCAACTGGAGACGATTGACATGCTTCAAATATACTTATCATCTCAACCTCAGGAATACACCTTCAAATCAGACCATTCGTACACACCCTAAACAAATAAGGCTCATCCCAAAAAAAAATTCTTACCTCATGCATGAACTTTTTTCTCTACTGATACGTCATATCTTCTGGAACTAGATCACTTGCCAAAAAAGTTTGCAAAATCTACAAACCATGGGATTAAATCTTGTGATACTGCCAACACCTGTTCATCTGGAAAATCATCATCAATATCAAGGTCATCCCTCAGTTTTAGCATGGCCTCCTCTTCAAGGCATGATAAATGGTTGGCAATCTGATTCTCTGTCCCTTTTCGGTCCTTTACCTTAAAATCAAACTCTTGTAACAGAAGCACCCATCTAATCGACCTTGGCTTGGCATCATTCTTTTTCATAAGATATCTCAGAGCTGCATGATCAATACGCACAATCACCTTTGTGCCAATCAAGTAAGACTGAAATTTCTCGAACTCAAAGACCATAGCAAGTAGTTCTTGCTCAGTTACCATATAATTCTTCAGGGATGGATTAAGTGCTTTGCTAGCATAGTAAATAGGATGCAAAATCTTCTCTTGCCTTTGGCCAAAGACTACACCAAAGGCCACCCCACTAGCATCACACATAACCTCAAACGGTGAGGTCCAATCTGGCAACACAATGATGGGAGTTGAAATTAACTTCTCTTTTAGACACTCGAACGCCATTAGGCATGCATCATCAAACACAAACTTCATCTTTTTCTCTAAGAGCTTGCACAATGGATTTGCAATCTTAGAAAAATCCTTGATGAAACTTCTATAGAATCCAGCATGGCCAAAAAACTATGAATACCTTTCACAGAAATAGGTGGAGATATCTTTTCAATTACCTCAATCTTCACTTTATCAACTTCAATTCCATTCTTCAAAATATGGAGTCCCAGCACTATGCCTTATTTTACCATAAAATGGCACTTTTCCCAATTCAACACTAAATTTCATTCTTCACACCTTTGCAAAACATTAGTAAGGTATGCTAAGCATGCATCGAATGAGTCACCCATAATAGAGAAATTATCCATAAATACCTCAATAGTGTCTTCCACCATGTCAGAAAATATAGATATCATGCAACGTTGAAAAGTGGCCGGTGCATAATAGACCAAATGGCATCCTCTTGAATGCGAACGTCCCGTATGGACAAGTGAAAGTGGCTTTCTCTTAGTCTTCAGGGGAGATGTAAATCTGATTGTACCCTAAATAACCATCAAGAAAATAATACCATCCTTTACCAGTAAGACGGTCTAACATCTGGTCCATAAAAGGCATAGAAAAATGGTCTTTTTTGGTCCAAGAGTTCAGGTTTTGATATTCCATGCAAACTCTCCATCCGATAACCGACTTTATTAGGATCAACTCATTTTTCTGGTTTGGAACCAAAGTGATCCCACCCTTTTTTGGCACACATTAGACACCCACTTGTTATCCGTAATAGGGTAAACCACACCTGCATCTGACCATTTAATGTTCTCTTTCTTCACAACCTCTGGCATGGTTGGATTGAGATGAAGTTGATGTTCAATGCTAGGTATGCAGTCCAGCTCGAGCTGGATTTTATGTGTGTACATTCTAGGTAGAATCCCAATGATATCAGTAATAGTCCAGCCAATAGCCCGCTTAAATCTCTACAACACAGAAACTAAGGCCTCAACTTGCCACTCTAATAGGTCTACTAAAATAATAACCGACAACGTTTTATTAGCTCCTAAGAAAGCATAACGGAGATGGGAAGAAAGAGCCTTAAGTTCTAAGATGGGAGGCTCATTTATATAAGGATGAGTCGGTGGGGTCACTCTATTCTTCAGATCAAGATAAAGCTTCTTTGGCGCATAAGTGTAGGAACCCCTACCAACAAGTGCTTTTACTGTCTCATTGTATTCATCGATACTATCACTATCAAAGTTCATGATCACGGCTGCAAGTGCTTCGACCCCCAATCTCTCCTTAATAAGAGAGACCAAATCATCCTCGTGGACCATATTTATCATAGAGATTACACGCATATCTTTTGGTTTCTCATGGATCGACATACATTGAAATTAACTTGTTCTTCATTCAGTCTAAACTTCATCTGCCTAGTTTTCATATCAACCAATGCACGACCGGTAGTAAGGAATGGCCTTCCCAAGATAATGAGAACCTTAAAATCAACTTCAGAGTCCAAAATCACAAAATCAGCCAAAAATTAAAAGATGCCACCATTACTAAAACATCATACAAAATTCCCACAGGTTTTTTCATAGTCTGGTCAGCCATGAGAAGCCTCATAGAAGTCGGTTTAGGTGATCCCGATCCGAGCTATTTGAAAATGGCTAGCGGCATAAAGTTAATGCTAGAACCCAAATCACATAGAGCCTTTGCAAAATTATAAGACCCGATAGTACAAGGAATCATAAATGCTCCTGAGTATTTCTTTTTCTCAATAAGGAAATGGGAAGTGATTGCACTACAATGATATAAGTTATCAGCAGGATCAAAATTAATAGTTCTCTTCTTCGTCACCAAATTTTTCATAAATTTTGCATAACCTGGCATTTGCTCCAAAGCTTTAACAAGAGGGATATTCACTGACTATTCCTTCAACATTGAAATAAACTTTTGATATTTTCCCTCTTCGAATTTCTTCTTCAAACTTTGTGGAAAGGGAAGAGGAGGTCGTGGAATAGTCTTTAATACTTCAGAGGCCTCTTTCACCTTCCCTTTATCATACTTAACCTCTTTTTCGGTAACTCGAGGCTCTTGAGTTACTTTGTCTAGTTTTTAGTTTCATTCATATTATCATCATCAAGTACTACAGGCATAGGTGGATCAATAGTAGTCTTACCACTTTGAGTAGTTATAGCTAAGCAATGGCCATCATTTTTGGGATTTTGGACGGTGTTACTCGAAAGAGTGCCTGTTTGACGCTGATTAAAGGCGGTAGATAGCTGTCCAAATTGTTGCTCTAATTTTTTAATGGTGGTCGCATGAGATTCCACCTTTTGGATTATCCCTGAAATGTCTGCTCTAATATCCTTAAGGCAATTTTCTTGATTCTCTAACCCTTTTGAATTTTTGGGCTCAACATCACGGTTCCTCGATGGAACATACAAGCCACTCTTGCCCTTGTAATCATCCTTTCACCTCCAATAACCATCACGATTCCTATCTTTATCTCTATACCTGGACTTGCTATAGTTGTCTTCGTAATAGTTCCGACCTTGATTCCCTTGCCTCGAGTTCCAATTTTCTTGATTAGACCCTTGGTCCTTGGCTTTGAAACTCCCACTTCTCTATCTAAGTACTTAGCCTTCTTTTCAGAATCAGATTCCTTAAACCTAGGTGCTCTGCCTTGTGCACCTACAACATTAATCTTTCTACACCTCCAGCTGAAATCTGTTTGGCTAGCAAGCCAATTTCCGTTCTTAGTTGTGCTACCTTTTGAACCACAGATTCATTCAAAGCCCTTTGTTCTACCAAAGCTCTAATAACATATGTACCCGCGGGTCTGTCTTCTTCCCGAGTATGCCAACCTTGGTTGGTTTTACTAATTTGATCTAGAATATCTGATACGTGCTCCCAGTACAAACTCATAAATGCACCTCCAGTGATGGTGTCTCTTATAGCCTTAGTATTTGCATTCAAAGCTCTATAGAAGATCTCAAGTAGATTCCTACCACTCATCATATGGTTTGGAACATTTTGCAACTTCTTCTTGGACCTCAACCATGTTTTGTAAAGTGCCACTAAATGAGTTGTCTGAAGTTATAGATCTCATATTTCAATTGTAACATCCTAGAAGGCTGAAATAATCATTCCAAAAACTGATTTCTCAACCCTTTCCAATTGGTAATAGAACCTCGTGGTAATTCAGCCAACCATAAAGTCGTTTCACCCGTAAGAGAGAATGGAAATAGCCTCAACCGAATTACCTCTTGACTCACTTTAGGTAGATTGTATGATGTGTAGATTCCCATGAAATTCATCATATGCATGTTCACATCATCAGTAGAGAGGCCAACAAATACCCTTTTTAAGTTCAAGAGGTGAATTATAACACTTGTAATATCAAACTTAGTTCCCTGAGGCAGTTCGGGTGGGATAATGGCGCCAGTCTCCACCGGCTCTAAATAGGCTAAATCTTCTTCTATCTCTTCATAGATTAGGGGTTGTTTCACTCTAAGTCTTATTTGTCTTTCCTCAAGTACAGCAAAACAGTGTACTGCCTCTTGCATTGCTCGATGATCTCTGTCTGTTTGTCTAGTAGTTGTTTGTCTCACATTCTCATCAGCCATCAACCTAGCAGTTATTTGTTCCGCAGTCTCCTGACTAGCTGGATTAAGTGGTGGCTAATTATGAATGTCACCCACAGCTGCAGGATCTTGAACTCCGTCGTTATTCACCATTCTTTGATTATGCCTTAGAGTTCTTTCAATTTCTTGGTTAAGTGGAATCAGGGGGTTACCTTGACTCTGAGTGTTGGACATACACCAGCGTGTGCCCTCAAAAAATTAGAAAAGCAACTAAAGTAACCACAAAAAATCAACTCCAACAAGCAAAATCAATCAAGTCCGTCACTGTATTCCCCGGCAATGGCGCCAAAATTTAATGTTGCCCAAATTACACCTCGCAATGAAGTATAAAACAATGGTTGTTCAAATATAGAAACCAACTGAAGTTCGAGTCGATCCCATGAGGAATAGGTTGAAATCTAATCAACTTTGTTTGTTTAAGTTACTTGGTAAATAAACAAATAAGTAAAAGGGGGTTTTACAAAGTAAACTAGTAATCATTTGCTGAGGTTGAAATCAAGATGTGAAAAGTACTAGGACTGTGTTCCCCAATAACTTCATAACTTCATAGGTTCTCCGTACTTGATGGTCTTTTCAGGTATCCAGCAAGCAGAATAGATAGGCTAAGTATCGTCTAACTGACTATGTTACTCCCCTTGTAGACTACTATCCTAAAGCACAAAGGTTAATACGTCATGAGTGTTGCTATGTTGCCCCTATCAATGATCCCAATACAGTCTTTCCCGTATCATGGCTCAAAGCTGATTAAACGAAGATAAATCCTAGTCTTGTTTTTGAATAGCTAGTCCTATCCTACTACACTTTCTACAGTCCAAGGTAGATAAAGGATGAGTCCCAAAGCGGGCACTCGTCAGAAAGCAATCAATTCAGAAGAAACAACAATACTTTCCCTAATACCCTTCGAGAAACACCTTGTACTTCGAACACTACTTTGTTAATCTGCTACGGTTCCCACAACCCTAGTTATGGGGTTTAGTTACTCATAATTTTATGAACCAAATAATCATTCATGAATGAAAATATTAATTGAATCATACAAGAATGAAGAAACTCCAAAATCTCAACTTTAATTAAAATCGTAAAAACTAATATTCGTAAGATCCCAAGAAAGTGCCTTAGAATCCCACAAAATAATGATATAGAATAATAATAAAGTTTAACTCATAAAAATAACCATAAAAGAGTATTTATAGACTTAACGAATTCTATCCTAAACAAAATAGGAAACTAGTGACGGCTGCCTCAGACGAGAAGAACATATGATCGTGGGTTGAACCCATGATCGTGGCTTCCTGTCATCTGATCCTTGTGCTAAAAGTCCTGCAATTCTTCAAATCTGGATCTTCTTCCCACGATCACATTGTACGATCGTGCAATCAACTCACGATTGTGGGATCCATCGTCTGATCTTGCTAAACTTGACTTCTGCAGGTTTAATTCTCCTACATGTCATGATCTCAAGGTATGATCATGACATGATCCTACGATCATGTAATCCAATCGTCTAATGGACTCCTGAGTATGTCATCTCTGATTCAATCATACGATAGCCTACCCACGATCGTGGTTTGAACCCATAATCGTGACACGGCTCGTCCGATGCCCCTTTCTGTCCAGTTTTCACCTTATTCTTCTCTGAGTCCTTCTGGCCTGCAAATACTTAACAAACACATTAAATCCATAAAAAGTAACCTTAAACTTGCAACTATCCCTTGTTTTAAGCATCTTAAGTATCGTAAATCTGTGGCACATCACTTACCCTAGTTTTACATTATTGATGCTTTCGTGCAATTACGACATTGCATGATTTCCATGTTGGGATTGGGAGTGTATCACATTTGGGGTTTTTTGTTGTCGTATTTCTTTTCCCTCGAATGCACTATCTAGTTAGAACTGGCATGTTTAGAAGTTTTTTTTGAGTTATTTTTGTGTGTTTGTGTAATCAAGAGAGAAATATGAGAACTTCGTGCAGTCAAAATAAAAGAGCATGCAATCTGTGTTTTTAATGTGTTTAAAATGATAACCATCCATAAAATTTTGTGATGTTTTTGTTTTGTTGTGTGCTTACTCTGAACTATGACCAATGTGGATCTCGTTATGGCAGTAAGCGTGAAAACTGTAGCCTAACTTGCATGAATCGGATTGGTAGTGACTAAGTATGTAGTGCTGAGCTAGGTGTGTTGTGAGGTTTACCTAGTTGGAGTGTGTGCGCGATCTAGAACTTGCTTGGTTAGTCTTGCCAATGTTGTAGGATAGTAGGTTAGAAAAGGATCATTGGTCATTCTTGAATAGTCCACTATAAGCCTAAAAAGCCTACTAAATGAAAATAATATCCCTTGATCCCGAGCTTTGAGACTGAATAGAACTTTCCTTTGAACTAACTCATTCACCTTTCCAATTAACTTATAATGAATCTGTTTTAGCCCTGGTCCCTCCTTGGATACTATGCACCTCCACTCAGGCAAATTGCCTAAGTTGAGGGTGGATATCTTAAGGGTGCGTAGAGAAAATTAGGTATGTAGAAGAAGTTAGCAAATAAAAAAGGATTCGGATACGGTCTTGTGCAAAAAAAGAAAAAAAAGAGAAAAGAAAAAGAATAAAAAAAAATAGAGAAGAAGTTGTGAAAAGAAAATCGCATCCGCGGTCCAAAAAAGTTGAAAAAGGGAGAAAAGTAAAGAAAGTGGGAAAAGTGGAGCCAAAAATAGTCTAGTGCCAAGAAGGCATAGTCACTTGATCCATATGCACCATACTCGTCCCCAAGCCTACATTACAAGCCAATAAAAGTCCTATAGTGATCCTAATTCGACTGTCCGAAAAACTAAAGTGTAGAAAATAAGGACAAGCCTATGGTATCAAATGTGCACTGTCTAAACTTATTTGTGAGAGTGAGTGCTTAGTTTCAGTCCCTGTCTTGATATTCATTACATAATTTGAGTGTTAGGGACTTTTTTGATGTGAGGTCGTAGGGGTTGTATCGTAGTTGTTGCTTGTTTGCATAGTGTCATTTGTTTGCGTTCTAGGTTGTCTATTAATAATGCAATACCATTGCTTGATTCCATTGTGTCATGGTAAGGAGTTTGTGTACACATAGCAAATTTTGCGTTTTAATGATGATTGGAGGGGGTTAAACTTGTGTTTTGATTCATGCATGCTTAAGTGATTTTTGAAAATATGATAGTCGTAGTACTCTTGGATTTCTCTTGGTTAAGCATTGTTTAGTTTAGTTTTAGTTTTGTTTTGTTTTGCTTGCATGAGGACATGCAAACGTTCTAAGTTGAGGGTGTTGATGTGACGTGGACTTAGGATACTTTTTACGATTAAAACTATGGGAATTTGCATGTACAAAGGTATTTTTATGTGGATATGATGTGGTTTTGTGGTATTTGCAGGTCAAACAGGTCCGGAGAAGAAAAGTGCTGATTTTTGGACTTAAGGCATTAGACGAGACATTCCACGACCATGGGATCTGACCAAAGTAGTAGCATTTTGATCGTAGGTGGAAACTGAGAGTTGGTATTCAGGTGTTATGTAGACGAAAGCGTCCCACGATCGTACAACTGATCCTGGGAAGAGAGTCCTAAAACAATGCTTGCAGATGTTAAGTATGAAGAAGATTAGACGAAAGGGATCCCACAATCATACCATAATTCCACGGGCTCGTACTGAAGATCGTGGAAGGACTATTCTGCAAAGTGAAAAATCAGAGGTAGATCCTACGAGAGGGTAGCACGACCGCACAATGAAGCGACAACGTCATACTGAGAATCGTGCAAACCAAGATCCGAAAAGTGACAAAGTCAAGAGCCAACCCACGAGCACCAAGGACGATCGTGGTATCTAACCACGATCATACCTTCCTTTGTCTGATGTGATGACTCAGCAAATCCAATTGTGTTTAGGATGGGTTTTATATTTGTTTATAAATACTCATATTAAGTTTATTGTTTTAGGTTACATTCTATTGATACTTTTGAGCGATATTGTTGTTATTTGAAGTACAAACATCAATTTTGAGGGTTTTAGTTCATAAGTGAGATTTGCGGTTTTCATCTTATTCTTGTAAGTTCATAATTATGCTTTCTTCTGAGAATTATTGTTGTGCACTTGCAATTATGAGTAGCTAAACACCACAACGAGGGTTGTGGGAACCATGACGGATTAACAAAGTAGTGTTCGAAGTACGAAGTGATTCTCAAAGGGTATTTGAGCGTATATTGTTGTTCTCTTTGGTTTGATTGCTTTTTAATGGCTGCAGATGTTATAACTCACCTTATATTTACTCTGGATGAAAGAATGAGTAACGGATGGGAAAAGAGAATAAACAACGAAACTTGAAGCTATCAACCTCCATTTAATTAGACTTGAGCCGGTAAACAGGATAGACTAATATGGGATCAATGATAGGGGTTAGTAATGCAAAACCCATGAGACATTAATTTGTGATTGGGGATAGTCGTCTAATAGGGGCGTAAAGTCATTTAGATGAACATAACCTAACAATTCTGCATGCCGAGCACCCCAAGAGATCACTAAGTATGAAGAACCTACGGAGTTATAAAGTTATTGGGGAACACAGTCTTAGTGTCTCTCTCATATTGATTACAAATCAGACGAAATCAACAGTTTCTACTATTGGAATTCTGATTTACAAAACCTTCCTTTTAACTGGAGATTATTTACTGATCGCTTAGATAAACAATTGATAGAGATTTCGACCTATTCCTTGTGGGATCGACCCAAACCTAGTTGGGTTCTATATTTGATCAGCAGCCGCTTAATACTTTGTTTAGAGGTGTAATTTGGACGACATCACTAGATCTATTCTTGTTCATTTTTTTCTCATCCTTGCTTCATCAATCTGCATTTTCTCAGCTCTTTCCCTTGCTCCTAGACATAAGACTCTCACCATTAGTCACGTTCCTTCCCACAATCAACTGGTGGAAGAAGAAACAAAGGATGCAAAGGCTGAGGCGTTAAGTGAGTCGGGTCAAGAATTAGGTTGGGTTTATCATGAATTAAGTCATAAATAAATCTGAATATTGATTTTAATTTTTTTAAAGAGATTTATTCTTGTCCGGATAATTTAACTAATTCAAGTTCAAAACCATTGCACACAGAAATTTACTGCTCTCCTGTGGCTCTTTTGTCATAAATCCAATTCATCTATTGCTCATAGTCCAAAGTAATCCCATTTGTAATTTGAACTTTTTTAAACATTTACGTACTAAATGCAATTACTAAAGAAAAAAGAAAGTGGGGATAAAGGAAGGAAAAGTTGGGGAGGGGATTACAAGATGAGGAATCAAACCTCACCTACAAGATACAAGTTCAGATAGTCAACCAAAATTTGAACTACTAAAATTTCCCACTAAATTCAATTACTCAATAATATTGAAAAAACAAATATTATTTGGTATAGAACCATAGTTTGCATAAAATGAAAGCAACATATATAATTATTCGGTCAAAAGCAGACCGAGAGAAAAAAAAAAAGAATAAGTGAGGTTACAACAATCAACCTTATTATATTGTCACACAAACATAATTGGGGGATTTTTGGAATAATAATTTTATCAATGGTTTTGTCAAGGGGAAATGGCATGTTTAAGGACAAATATGTGACTCATTGATGTTACATGCATTTGAAGAGTAGTTGGTGGTTAATGTGAATTTCGTTATGCATATGTGTTGTAGAGTGACACATAAAGAAGGAGCGGGACTATTGTATGCACCTCTAGGATTATATATTCGTATTGTGAATCCAAGGTATGTAAGGTTACTTTGTCCGTATCTTTCTGCGGCAAATAGTATCCATATTGACATGTCACTAGTCCTATCCCGAAATGTGCTAAGGTATTCCATATCCGGTTATCAATTGTCATATATTTTCTACTCAGTGATCATTTGTGAATCTCATGTCTCATCTTCATGGTTAATGTTCCAAAAGCTCAAATAAGGTTATGTTCCAATGTTCCAATAGTGACTATACTTGTGTCTCTTGTTCATGGATTATTGTCCAATGGTTCCAATGGTATCATGGTGCTAGTAATGTTATATTTCTCATGATGTCTATTCACATGTCTCTCACTCATTGGTTAATGATTCAAAGCTTCCAACAATGTTATGTTCCAAAGTTCAAGTGATGTTATGACTACCAAAGTATCAATCTCAAAGTAATGAACAAAGTAATGCAAATGTGGTCAATGATCAAGTACGGGTGGCAGGTCTAGGGGCGTAAGCCTAGCTCGACTCGATCCCGATGTATGGATTTACGGGTGGCAGGTCTAGGGGCGTAAGCCTAGCTCGACTCGATCCCGAGGTATGGATTTATGGGTGGCAGGTCTAGGGGCATAAGCCTAGCTCGACCCGATCCCGATGCATTGATGTATGGGTGACAAGTCTAGGGGCATAAGCCTAGCTCGACTCGATCCCAACACGATGATATGATATGAAAGACCCACTGATCAGTAGGGGCCCGGGTACATTGTGACATATGTAATGACAAGTGAGCATTGAATGTAAAGAAAATAATGAAAGTAATGAAAGCAATCCACATGGTTTCCAAAATGCAACATGGTGACTTATCCACATTGATTATTCACATGTTTTGAGTTCATTGAAATATTCATGTATTGTACAGTTTCATCTGAGCCTTGCATACTCAGTACTTATTTCGTACTGACCCCTCTCGGGGAATTTACCTTACTTGCTGCAGGCGCAGGTACTAGTAGGCCGCCACAGTAGGTTGCCAGCTGTTTGCAGTTCATTGGTGAGCTCCAGTTAGTTCGGGGCTTCTCCGAGTCGCAGTGGTTCATATGTTTTGATATTGTACATTGTGTATAAAGCGGGGACTTATCCCGACTTTCAGTTGGTTTTGGTCAATGCATCTATTAGAGGCTTTTGTAAACGTATGTGGGTGTATGTGTATAAGATGATAGATGAAGTCTTGACTTGATGGCCTCAACGGCTAAGTTTCTCATATGTATATACGTCACATGTTCTATGCTTTTGGATTTTAGCCTCTCATGTTTCTATGTGATAGTAGTGTTTCCTATGGCATGCATATGAATAAATAGAAGCAAAGATTGGTTCTCTCGGGCCTTGTCGGCTTCGGGTGCCAATCACGCCTCGTTGGGATTCGGGGCGTGACAGAATCAAAGTCTTTTACCTATTAAAATTATGTGTGGAATTTAAGTGTTGTTTATTTTAATCTTGCAAAAGAATTGGTATTCTGTGTTTAAGTGTTGTTTAGTTTACTTATTAATTGATTGATTAATTAATTTCACAATCTTAACAACGTGACACTTGACAAATTATTTTTTTACTTTAAATAATTTAGAGGTAGGTAAGGATGACAAGGGTAAGAAAAAAATTGAGCATAGTTTGCCAAAAAAAAATAAGGTACCTCCACCTTATAGACTACCCACATGGATTCATATATCTGAGGGTCGGTCAGATGACATTCCAGTACGACCCTTTTATTTTAGGTCGTCACATCACTCATCTAGTGCTTCTACGCATGTGGTTCCACTACACGACTCTACCGAGAGTCAGCTCGCCCCGATCTTCATCCCACTACCTTCACAGTACTATCAGACGATCGATGGTAATTATAGTCATCTACCATCGTCTATCCTACCATCTGTTAGCAGTCAGCCAAGTACTCATAGTGGTTCTACTTGATCAATTGGGCTGACCGATCTTTGTCTTAGAGACTCACTATCCAGTGCTTCAGATACACCCACGACAGCGCACTCCGGAGCACCTGCTCCATGCACTGCCAGGACAAAGGGATGCTAGTCAGAGGGATTACATTATCCCATATGGAGTAGGGTATGATTTCATCTTATATCAACTCTATTTATTTTTCATTTACTATATTATGCTCTATGATATTAATGTTTGACCTTGTATTTCAGGTTTAGGCCCTATGATAGAATTGCCAAAATTATCTACAAATGCATCAGTCGCAACTACAAAGGTTATTGGACAAGTTGGAAAAAGGTTCCAGAATTTTATAGAGAGAAAATGTTCAGAGAATTTCAGGTAAAGATTTATCTTCTCAATTACTCAACACATTATTATAAAAAAAAATATTGAATACTAAACTATTTTTTTTATTGTAGAAATATTTTTGGTATGATCCAGTGGACCATTTTGTAATAAGGAAGAATTTTTTTTAGAAGAGTAAAGCTTAGACTTAATGGTTTATTGGATTATCCAAGAATACACAAGGTAAAGCCAAAGTTTATGGGGGCAGAAATATGGCAGAATTTTCTTCGCTACTGGAATAACGAAGAATATCAAAAGTTGAGGGAAAAAGGAAAGAAAGTCAGAGCATCTAAGAAGGGTGACTCTCTACACACTGCGGGACCTATCAGTCAGATTGTTGTGGAGAATAAAATGATATGTAACTTTTATCAATTTAACTATTTATTTCTATTTAAATATTTTTGCTTTTTAAGATTAACAATTTTATCATATGTAGGAAAAAAAATGGGCAGGAAGGTAACTCAGGATGAGTTATTCAAGGACACCCACATAAAGAAGAAAAAGAACCCAACGGATGAAGATGTGTGGGTTGAGCGACGTGCAAAAGCTACCCATGTAAGAACTACATTCGTATTTATGATTTTTTTACTGAAGTTGATATTATTTAAGTTTGAATAGTTTAATATCTTTTTATTATTAATTTTTTGCTTTACTTTAAATATAAGACAAATATATGCTGAAGATTAATGATTTACGTAGTACTCGGTCTCTTGGAAGTCAGGGGAACCCAATACCTCAAGATGTAGAGGAGGAGTACTGGCAAGAGTGTGCGGTTTCCCCGGTGAGAGGTGTAATCTACGGCTACCTAAGAAAATGCTTTGCGGAGAATATTAGGTCTTCGCATTGTGGATCCTCCTTTACCCCACTAGTTGATAGAAAAACCGCTATTTTGTTACAAAATATGGTTTCTCAGCTCACTAGAGAACTTGATGGACAGGCTGAGAGGTCGAGGAAGAAAGAGGAGGAAACTGCAGCGCAAATAAAAATGATGCAGGAGTAAATTAGTAGTTTTCTACATTCTCCACAGACTCTTCCTCCGTGTCCCGGTGATGCACCTCGGACTGCGAGAGGCCTAGGCCCACTTAAGGATTACACTATAGAGGAAGAGGATGGGGATGAGAATGAGGATGATGAGTTGTAGTTTAACTCTTTTATAAGGTTTTGTGGTTTGCTTTTTGATTTGTAAACTTTGATGATTAAATTTTTTGATTTTGATGTTTGAATGTTTGAATTTTGATGTATGAATGTTTGGATTTGATTTATATGATTTACTAGTTTATTCGTACGTGCATTGCACGAATAACCTTGGTCTCGTTTAAATTTAAGATAACAATAATATGTAGCACAACAATCTTTTAGAATCATGTGTACGACATATAACAATAAATAATGTAAGTACAAAGTAAGAAAACAAGAATGAAAACAAGAAGATGACTTAAACCAAAACTAAAATAAGAAGAAAAAAAAGAAGTTGAGAATCAAACTCACAATTGATAACTTGATACGTGAAATTGTAGGTAAAGTTTAGCCGTAAATTATATTCATTATTAAGTGTTTTTATAGATGTGTTTTTCTAACCTAAATAGATTATTTTAATAATACTAATCAATTAATTAAAGAAATTCTAATCCTAAAAAAAACTTTTAAAGCTAAAGTAACAAAATTGGTATTTTAAAAAAAAAACTAAACGTAAAATAAAAAAAAAAATTATAGAAATCTTTCCACATTAGTATTACTATACGTACTTATTCTCCTAATATTTAGGAAAACATAAATGTCCTTTTAAATATCTTTTAGGAGTCCTTATTTTTTTTTTTAGTTACTTTTGTCATATGTTTTAGGACTCCTAAGAAAAAGTCCTACCATATATTTTAGTCCTGATCCCATATATTTTAGGAGTCAATATTATGAAAATAATTAAATAATAATTTAAGTAAAAAAGTAAAAAGACAATTTTGTCTATTGCGGGGACTTTTAATGAAGGGCAAAAATTTAAACAACATTTTTAAAGCCCTTCACACTTTTAATATATTATTGATATTGAATTGATTGATATATTTGAATTGGTGGGCTGTAATTTTGGTATAGCAGGTTTATTTTGAAAATGCAGCGTATATGCTGCAATTTTTTTTACAAAATTACCAGAAAAATCGACCACTGTTTTGGCCAAAATTTTCCAGATTATCTACCACATGTGGTAGATTTTTAAAAAATTTACCCAAAATACCGATCACTTTTAGTCGGTTTATGAAAAATTACCAAAAAAACCAACCACATGTGGTCGATAATCTGAAATTTTTTGGCCAAAACCGACCAAATGTGGTCGGTTTTCATGTAATTATTTAAAAAATAATTAAATAAGTGATCGGTTTTATTAAAAAAATTAATTAAATAATTATACATAAACCGACCACACGTGGTCGGTTTTAATTAAAAAAATTAAATAATTAAAGAAAAACGACCACAAGTGGTCGGGTTTTTTAAAAAAATATTTAAATAAATAAATAAAAGCGACCACTCGTGGTCGGTATCTCAAATAAAAAAATAAAAATAAAAATAAACCGACCACACATTGTGGTCGGAAATATTAATTTAATTTTTTTTAATATAAAAAAAGTTATTATAAAAATTTATTTTTTATAAATAATATCGATTTATAAATAAATAATTTTTTTTATTTTTTTTTTGGAAAAACCAACCACAAGTGGTCAGTTTTTCAAAAGCTACCACTATTTTATCGATCATAGCTTGTGTTCGGTTTTGTGGTTGGAAAATAGGGAAAACCGACCACATATAATCTCTTTTTGTGGTCGATTTTCCTGTTATTTTAAGTAGTGAATTAGAAAAAGAAACTTAAAATTAGAATGTTAACCTAGACATAATCAAGTGTCAAGATTGTCGAGGACTAGCCGTTCAAGGTCTTTGGCCACTTTTTTGTAACAACTATACGTTATGCACCAATAGAGCGGTGACATGCGTCATATTTTTTTTTTGAAAAAAAAAAACTGCTTAGTTAAAATTAAAGTACATTTTTGAAAAAAAAAACTGCTTAGTTAAAATTAAAGTACATCAGCTTAAGCCCTTTAGAAATTAAAGTAGTGTCATGTCCAAACTTAAGGAATGAGATTAATTTCTTCCTCCTCCTTTGAAATTGCACGAATTACTTCCAAATGTTCAAGATCATAAAGACCAAAAGATTTTAGTTTTCTCTGTTAAGAGAAAAAACATCAAAACCACTGAAATATCAAAGACACGCTCAAACTATCGTGACGACCTATTACACACTATACCAATTAAAAGTGAATTTATTTCCACCCTACAAACTGATGTGACACAAAAATAAAGATAAATGAAAAGAGGCGTGTTTTTTTACTATCTATTCCTTTTATTTAATTACTAGTATACGTACCCGCGCGATGCGTGAATAATATTAAAATGTTATTTCTTATCATTTGTGATGTCTTGTTCGGACATGTTAAATCGTATTATCTTAAAAGAAATCGACTATCATATTATTTTTCAATTGTAGAAAATCATTAACTTATTTATTGGAGCACATTAAATTATTACTATTATAAGTACATATTTTTCTAGTTATAATATTAAAATATTATTTCTATTTTATATAGCTATGATCAACTGCACTTTTAGTTTTATAAAAATATTCTTTTAAACTATTACCGAGGCAAATCTTTATTTTTATTAATTTATTACATAGGACAAAAATTAATAACATATCCAGTGAATCTAATAAGTGAGGTCTGGGGAGGGTAAAGTGTATGTAGACCTTACCACTACCTCGTGGAGGTAGAGAGACTCTTTCCAAAAAACTCTCTCCTCAAGCATAACTAATCCAGATTAATCTACAATATATTATTTAACGTTGTAATTAGTTATATATAAAGGTCTTTCTCTAATATACCTTTTCAAAATGTTAGCATGTCGGATTTGGATATATCTTCTCATCTCAAATTTAAATTGAATTTATCCACAATATATCTTACACTAATTTTTTGTAAAAAAAAAAATTCCTTTTCCTTTTCGTTAAATAAAGTGAATATTAAACTGCAATTAAGTTATATTTAAAATTAAATCATATGAAATTCAATATATCCTCTCAACTCAAATTTAATTTGGACTTATCTATTTACTTCTCCTTGCTTAATGTGGCAAAATTTTATACGTAGTCTTTCAAATATACGCCATCATTATTTCCTCAACACCGAAAAGCAACATACTTATAGGAAATATAGTTTTTTTATCCTTTACAAAATATTTATTTTTCAATTCATTTAAAAGAAACATCTTTCAACTCGAAAACTGTATCTATTAATTAGTAAACGTTATCCCCCTTTGTATGTGCATTACAGACTTATGTCTAGCTACCTCCTCAAGTTCAATCTAATCTTTAATTCAAATATTTCAGCTTTTTAATTCACTTATGCTGAAACCATCTTCTCAATCATTTCATCCCGAAACAATTTGGCAAGCAAACCGTGTAATTGTTATAGCATTATCAAGTTGAAACTAAGTGAACTATAAATGTAAAATCTCAAAACAGATAGAATAAAAGAAATAGTTGTATTAGATAGAGAAAATAAAAGCAATAAATAATTTGAAATAGAAAAAAATACGGAATATCTCTATACTTCATAAGTAACAAATTGTGAAGACAACCAATTACATGAATGACTTGTGTTGTACGAAGCATGATTAGTTATACTTTCTAGTAAGAGAAAAGTATGGGAGATGTTGAATCCCCTTTGACTTCTTCATGCGTTTATTTCTTGTGTTTTGAATAATCTTAGTGGAAAGTCTGGTTTGCCACTACATATATCACAATCATATATAACTTATTTTTCCTAGAACCTGCATCTGCATGAAAGTTTATTAAGAAGAGTTTAAAAACGTATATATGTGCCTGTACAAAAATTATCACCTGCATCATTTTTGTAAATGGATAACTTTAATTGTTCCTGCATCACCAAAAATTTAATTAGATAAACGTATTAAAAACTCGTTTCCATATGCTTAGATTGCCTCATTATAAATGGATAATTTATAAAGAAATATCTATTTTTAGTAAGAACGACAACTAATTAGGAATGGAGGGAGAAATAATTGATCTTTGGGTTATTTAGTATATCTCTGGCAAAAGTTATATTATAGTTCTGTATAAAATATTTACTCGTTTCAAATTCATTATACTAGTTAGTATAGAAACCCCTTATATTCTGGGATTTTATCTTTCTAAGCCCAGTTTTAAGTACAAAGTTCCTAAATTACGGTCAGTAATTAATTCTCAACTTTACCTTAATTAGAATGTCGCTTGGACTACTTAATTGAATTTTTGTGTCTCCTTTCTGGATTTGTCTTTCCTATGTTTCAATGGTTCTTCTTCTCTCTTGATCTACTTGCGTTTGCTTTTCACTTCATCTGTTTAAAAATATAAATGCAAGTATAGATATTTAAATAATTATTTCTTTGCAGCCATTGGGAGACATAAGAGAGTAAAAAACCTCGTGGAGAATAGAAAGATTTCTTATGCATAATCTTCTCGTCCTTCGTCTTATCAATTTACTCTCGAACCTTTGATACTCCTTTTGCAAATGCTCAATGTTCAGCTGAAGAGAATATTAGTTGTTGGTAAGCAATTGCAGAATATATTTAGTTTATGCCAGATTTCAAGATATGAAAGAAAAATCGCAAACAGAAAATAAACTTAACCCAGTGCTTTGCAACTAAATACTGAAGTAATCTTCTAATTAGAAGAATTTTCACCAATGAAAATGGGAGTTTGGCTTGTAGCGATGAAGGAGAACTATGGCCGATGAAGGAGAGTAATATAGCATGGAGTGGGGAACTTGTGAGAAGTTATACTATCAGTTTCAATATTGAAAACTGCAACCGGTTAGGATTTTAACTGGACTTTTCTTTACATCCATGGATAATTGTACTTGTAAATTTGTATAACCTCCATAACAGAATATCAAACATGTAAAGAAGAAAATTTAAAGAAACAATACTGCAGGATTATTCCTTCTTAATTAATGCAAAGAATTAAAACATCTTGTAACTCTTCATAATAAATGTGTAAATATCCGTCAGTCATAAGAGTTTGTAGAATTGGAGAGTTACCACTTCATAAATGTTACACATTCATTCAACTGACGTTTTTTGATAAATATAACTTTGTGAATGAAAAGACATTCAGAAGTCTTGAAAGTTACTTGCCTTTATGACTTTGTCATTAATTCAAAAGTATGTTATATTACGTACATTAACTCTGTTTGTCTTCTTTCACTCTTTTGATGGATGAAACGTAAATGATATACCTATTTAAGGAGCATCATTTGAGAACTAAAGATGCAGAAAACATAGAAAACAAAATACTCTCTCCTTCATCAATTCTCTGCTTCAATATTGACTTCCTATTCTTTGTGAATTTTTGGACAATTGGTTTGAGCAACCTCCAAACTTCCCGCCACGAGTGCACGTGTTTGGAAGTAGCTGTGGAACTGGAATGACCGGCTAGAAGAATTTGCACCGAAGTCGGGCCAAAATCGCTTTCAAGACAGTGGCTTACCACGACACAGTGTTTGTGACTACTCTATTACTTTTTATAATTCCTTTCCATTATCAATATAGTACTATTTTTCCAACAATTTGAAAGCGATTTCGTTACATACACTATTTATAAATGACTATTTCTTTGAATAAATCTTTTTCTGATTTGTCAAAATTTGAGACATTAGACGAAAAAAAATTTAAACGTTGGTCACAAAAACTTTTGATTTTCTTTGAATAATTAGAAGTTGATTATATTTTATTTAATGAACCTCCTATTGATGGTTCTAACACTACTACTGGTTCTAACACTATTATAGTTGTTGATGAGTCTGCTAAAAGGAAGTTTATAAAGGATAACAAAAATGTTAGAGGACATTTATTGAACCATATGACTAATCCTTTGTTTGATTTATTTGTTACTAATAAATTTGCTAAGAAAATATGGAATAGTTTGGAAAAGAAATATGGTGATTAAGTGATTGCTATCGTAGTTATCGAGGCAAATTTGGTATCTAACAAAACTGACTGGGTGTTGGACACAGGCCCTTCAAGGCATTTTTACGCTAATAAAGAGTTGTTTCATGACTTTGTGGAGTCCACTGATGGCGAGTGCGTCTACATGGGTAACTCCACTACTGCTGGAGTTACGGGTAAAGGAAAATTTTTTCTTAAATTAACTTTTGGTAAAATATTAGTCTTGAACAATGTTCTGTATGTTCCTTCCCTCCATAGAAACTTAGTTTCTGGATCACTTCTCAACAAAGTAGGCCTTAAACTTGTTTATGAAGCTGATAAAATAATTATTTCTTATGGAGGAGACTTTGTTGGGAAGGGATACCTTAGTGGGGGCTTATTTATACTGAACACTGTTCAAGAGATTTTCAATAATGCAAGTATTTCTAATTCTGCTTATATTGCCAAGTCTATTAATTTGTGGCATGGTAGACTAAGTCATGTTAATATTGCTTCTATTAAAAGGCTTAGAAAAATGGATTTAATTCCTACATTAAATATTGACGATCTTTCTAAATGTCATATGTGTTTAGAAGCAAAGCATGCCAAGAAATCTTTTAAATATGTTACTAGTAGAAAGACCGAATTGCTTGAACTAGTACATTCAGACTTAGCAGATTTTAAGAACACTGTTAGCATAGGTGGAAAGAAGTATTATATTACTTTTGTTGATGACTTTTCTAGATACACTAAGGTATATCTCCTTAAATCTAAAGATGAGGTTGAAAGCATGTTTTTGAAATTCAAAGCAGAAGTAGAAAATCAATTAGACAGGAAAATCAAGAGATTTAGATCTGATAGGGGTGGTGATATAGTACTAAAACTTTAGAAGATTTTTGTGAGAAAAATGATACTATCCATGAGTTTAGTGCTCCCTATACTCCCCAACAAAATGGTGTAGCCGAATGAAAGAATAGAACCCTTAAGGAAATGATGAATTCTATGTTTTTAAACTCGGGTCTACCTGACAATATGTGTGTGGGGGGGGGGGGGAGCTGTCTTGTTTGCATGTTATATTCTTAATAGAGTCCCTCATAAGAAGTTGGACAAGACCTTATATGAGTTGTGGAAAGGGTTTGCCCCTAACTTGAAATTTTTGAAAGGGTAGGGGTGTTTGGCTAAGGTTGGTCTGCCTGATTTTAAACAGGTAAATGTAGGCTCTAAGACTTTTGACATTGTCTTTATTGGTTATGCTCAAAATAGTGTTGCATATAGATTTATGTCATTAAATGATCTTTCTATTTTGTGAATCTAGAGATTTAGAATTTTTTGAGCATGTTTTTTCTTTAAAAAATGATGTGCCTAGTGATGGGCAAAATAATGCTTCTACATCTATGTCTGTTAACTCTCATGTTATGCCTTATTCTGATGTTATTGCTAATGGGCATGAAAATGAACTTAGAAGGAGTAAAAGACGTAGAACTGAGACTAGCTTTGGTCCTGATTTTATCACTACCTTCTTAACTGAGAATTTTGACATTGATGCTTTAAATGATGAATTAGTGTCTATCTAATTAATAGAAGAAGACCCTAAGACTTATGATGAAGTAATGAGATCAGTAGATGCAATATTTTAGAAAGAGGTCATTAAAAGTGAATTAGACTCTATAATCTCTAATCACACTTGGGATTTGTATGATTTGCTTAAAGGTTGTAAACCTATAAGTAGCAAGTAGATATTTAAAAAGAACTTGAGGCTTGATGGTACAATTGATAAATATAAGGCTAGACTTGTGATTAGGGGTTTTAACCAAAAGAAAGGTGTTGATTATTTCGATACTTATTATCCTGTGACTAAAATAGCAATCATTAGGACTTTTAGTGCTCTAGCCGCTATTCATAGTTTAGTGGTACATACACCAAATAGATGTTAAAACAACATTTTTAAATGGCGATTTATAGGAAGAGATCTATATGACTCAACATGAGGATTTTGTGGTCCCAGGATAAAAGGATAAAGTATGCAAATTAAGAAAGTCCTTATATGGACTAAAGCAGACACCTAAGTAGTGGTATGAGAAGTTTAATTTCACATTAATGGATAATGACTTTGTTGTTAATTCATTTGATACTTGTGTTTACTCCAAAATGATAGGATCAGATTGTGTGATTTTATGTTTGTATGTGGATGACATGTTAATCTTTGGCACTAATGTGAATATTGTAAATGAGACTAAGCAATTTTGTTTTTCTAAATTTGAAATGAAAGACCTTGGAGAAGCTCATGTGACTTTAGGGA
Organism: Capsicum rhomboideum; assembly: GCA_031232105.1. NCBI lineage: Eukaryota > Viridiplantae > Streptophyta > Magnoliopsida > Solanales > Solanaceae > Capsicum > Capsicum rhomboideum. The sequence goes on along the minus strand of CP124712.1, from coordinate 25,413,741 downwards.
TTAAAATCAAAAGAACTGTTAATGGTTTCTCTTTGTGTCAGTCTCATTATATTGAAAAGATGTTGAAAAGGTTTGATTGTTTTGATGTAGTTTCCGTGAGAAGTCCTTATGATCCTAGCATACACTTGAAAAAGAATAAAGATTCTAGTGTTTCTCAAATTGAATATGTTAAAATAATTGGGAGTATAATATTTCTCGTGAACTATACTCGGCTTGATATAGCTTATGCAGTTAGCAAATTGAGTAGATATACTCATAGTCCCAGTAGTGAATATTGAAATGCTCTTCATCGCTTGTTAAGGTATCTGAGAGGTACTATGAATTGGTGTTTGCATTTGAATAAATTTCCTGCTGTTTTAGAAGTTTTTTATGATGCAAACTGGGTAACTGACAATGATGAAGTTAGCTCCACCAGTGGCTATGTGTTTACTTTGGGTGCAGGTGCTATTTCGTGGAAGTCTTCAAAACAGACTTGTATAGCACATTCTACTATGGAATCTGAATTCATTGCTCTCGAGTTGGCAGGGCAAGAAGCTGAGTGCTGAGAAACCTTTTGGCAGATGTGCCGTTATGGGGAAGACAAGCTTCACCAATTTCTTTACATTGTGACTCAGAGGCGGCAATTGAAATTGCTGAAAATAGTGTGTACAATGGAAAAAAAGACATATTCGCATCAGACATGGTGCAGTTAAACAATTATATTGTTAAAACATGGTGTTATATCCTTGGAATATATAAGGTCCGAAAGAAATTTGGCAAATCCTATGACCAAGGGTTTGACAAGGAAAATGATCCTTGAATCGTCAAGAGGGATGGGGCTAAAGCCCATGGATTGAGGTAGTATGGTGGATACCCATTTGTGGTCAAACGAAACCATATAATCCCTCAATGTACACAACATTTCCTATCCCTATAGCATGAGGTAGTATATTATAAGGTTGGGCTTATTTTTTCTCTTAATGATCTATAACCATAAGGTGGTCTATGAGATAGACTTGATGGATCACCTACGTGAGTTTAAGGGGTTTGTCGCCTTTTATGAAAGACTTGGATCGTCTTTCTAGAGAACTCATGAGAGCCAAGGTTTGCGTGCATGATCATAAAAGCACTTTGTAGTATTGCAGAGGTTGCATAAAATCAAGGATATAGTATGCGTTGTGGGGGTCTCAACTTATGTCTATCTAGTTCAAGAATACTTCACTTTTTGGATATGTGTTGTTGCCTCATATCACTACGTGTCAATTCAAATTGAAAGATATTGACACTTAAATACAAGTTCCTTCCTTTTGCCCAGAAATTGTTCCTTTCTTTATCTTTGCATTAGTGGGGGATTGAAGGATTATTCCTTCTTAATTAATGCAAAGAATTAAAACATCGTGTAACTCTTCATAACAAATATGTGTAAATATCCGTAAGTCATAAGAGTTTGTAGAATTGGAGAGTTACCACTTCATAAATGTTACACATTCATTCAAATGATCATTTTTAATAAATATAACTTTGTGAATGAAAAGACATTCAGAAGTCTTGAAAGTTACTTGCCTTTATGACTTTGTCATTAATTCAAGAGTAATATTATGTTACGTACATTAACTCTGTTTGTCTTCTTTCACTCTTTCGATGGATGAAACGTAAATGATATACCAATTTAAGGAGCATCATTTGAAAACTAAAGATGCAGAAAATATAGAAAACAAAATACTCTCTCCTTCATCAATTCTCTGCTTCAATATTGACTTCTTATTCTTTGTGAATTTTTGGGCAATTGGTTTGAGCAACCTCCAAACTTCCAGCCACGAGTGCACATGTTTGGTAGTAGCTGTGGAACCTTGGGGAGCGACCGGGTAGAAGGATTTGCACCGGAGTCTGGCCGAAATCGCTTTCAAGGCAGTGGCTTGCCACGACACAGTGTTTGTGACTACTCTATTACTTTTTATAATTCCTGTCCAATATCAATATTGTACTATTTTTCCAACAAATACAATTCTGTGATATTAATGAAGATTGATAACTACATTTTCTTTACCTCCATTAACAATTATACTTGTTATTTTATACGATCTCCATATAAAAAAGGATATCAAACAAATCTATATACGATCTCCATATAAAAAAGGATATCAAACAAAACTATAAATAGACAAATCAAAACACACACAATAACCAATCCTCTGGGGAAACAAAGCACAATGCTAAATGTCAAGTCAAAGAAGTTAATACCAACAGTGAATCATGAATAATTGGTCAGCATTTCAATTCAGAAAAAGCTAATCACCACATTAGAAGTGATTCATATTTCACCAAGCATGAATAAAGTTAAATATCGAGAAAGAAAAGGAGAAGAAACAAATCTTAAAAATACCCAGCGGAGAAGTGACTCTGAGAAAACCCAATATAAAAAATTTGGTATAAAAAAGAAGCCAAAACATGCTTTAAATGTAAGAGACACTTTTCATTAATTTCAAATTTCTGAAAATCAATCAATATATAATAATAAAGGAGAATGTAGGAGAGGTGATGTGGCACCTCTCTAAGGCCACCATTGGTATTTATCTTTTTTGCCAATTTTTTTACTTTTCTCTCTTATATTTCCTTCAAAATATTTGCTGAAAATTTAAATCAGTCTATCATTAAGTCTATAATTATCCACATTAATTTGTATTAAATTTATTTGTGAAGCCAAAAAGACTTTTCCTCTCCCCACGTTTCAGACTAACTCTTAAGTTCCTAAGTTAATGAATATCATTTGCCATCAATTGGTATATATAGCAACAAAGGATTAGCTGAAACTTGTGATATGGATGCAGCATAGGTATCCTCATGTACAGTGAGTATTATTTTCCTTTAAATTACTTTCTTCCTATGTGTGCCCTGCGATGAATGATGTCTAAATCTGGATGTCTTAAGCTACAAAATGAATTTACTTGTAGACTATCTTATCCTCCCTTATGTATTTCAGGTTGCTTTATGTTGCACCAACCTACAAGTATCAAACACGGTTAGTTATGTATTTAGAATGAATGCATTGTCGTTACATCTTATTACTTTAGTATTCTTTTTTTTTTCTTTTTCTTTTTCCTGTTTTCATATCCCTGATTATTAGAAGACGAGAAGACTTATGTAAGGCCAAAAATCTTTATTTATAGATAGTACTAAGGTTATGAAAATGATGATGTGGCATGTCTCTATGGCCTCCATTCATTTTTCTTCATTCATCTATTTAATTAATTTATTTTTAATAGCCCAAAAGTCATCAAAATTTAATTAATCAACTTTTCATCTTCCACTATAATTATCTCTTTATTAGACATCTTAATATGTATTTATGTGTTCTTCCGCCTATTCCTCTTCCTAATCCATCTATATAATAGACATGAAAGATGAAAGATTGCATATTTCTTAGATCATGATCCACACACCCCAACTATTTTCACTTTCGTTCAGTAATCCAATAAAGTTCAAGAAGAAGAGTAAAATATCTTAGTTGTTTTATCTTAAGATGTTTTCGAGGTCTTGAAGATTACGGATCAATACAACCCATTTGGGAGGAGGAGATTTTGAGCACAAAATCATGTACTATTTCTGATATGTACTATTTTTACCTTTTTATGTCTTTGATATGATATGATATTATTAAAATATGGTTCATTTTATTTTATTTTGGTAGAATTTTTTATGCTTGAATTACTGCTTTGAGTTTGAATAGTGAGACGCATAGTTGGTTGGCCGATATAAAGAATATTAATTTCAAGGAACACTCATGCTCTAATAAAAAAGTTTTGAATCATGACCATCAATCAATGTCAATCAAGGTATAATTACTTAAACTATGAGAATATTTTTTATTTTATTCTGTTAATTTTGGAATATTTTTTATTTTATTCTGTTAATTTTGGATCCATTAACAAATAATTTTTGGTGTTGAAGGTGAAAACAAGCATTTCAAGAAACTAATACGAGCTTAAAATTATCGGGAGTATCTCATGCTTCAAGGTAAGCTAATTTATCCATATATCTTAATGATCTCATAATTAATACTTTCCGCATAATAGCTTAGCAAAATTACAGAGGAAATGAAAAGAAATGGTATTTTTCACGGTAAATGTAAATTGTAAATGAAATATTACACGTAACAAAGATGAAGCAACAATAAATTAAAATCTTTTGAAGGATGAAGAAGGAAGCGTGGAAACTCACATATGAAGATAGAAAGGTACGAGACAAACAATGCTATAATTTATGAAGAGAAGTAATGTTCCCTCTTAATAATAATTTTCTATGATCATATTAATCCTCTTAATTATAATTTCTTATGATCATATACGTATATATATATTTATATATAAGATAAAAGAAAGGATAAGGAAATATAATGACACTTACAAAAAAATTCATGCATGTTGTTCTATATATGAATTTGGAGTAAACATACTCAATTTTGTATTTTCTAATTTATATTTCTTCTTACGACTTCTTTTAGATTTTAAGCAAGAAGAAAGTTATGAAAATACTAAAATTAGATATTTATAAACACATATATCTATATTATATCTAGGAAAGTTAAACAAATGAAGAGTGATGTAACACCTCTCTTTGACCAACAAATTCAATTACCTCTTTTCTTCTTTTTTGCTTTTGCCTTCTTTTTTTTTATATATTTATTTATGTTCTTTTAAAAATACCATATTTATTACTTACATCTCTTTAATTTCAACTCTTAATAATGCCCATAACTCTCATGTTGTTTATGTTCATAACCTCCAAATAATTAATTTAAAAATTTAAGATACCTTTTGGTATTCCCTCAATTTTCATTTTTTTTATATTTATGTTTTTTTTTCAAGAAATACCACATTTATTACTCACACTCTTTAATTTCTACTCTTAATAATGTTCATAACCTCCAAATAATTAATTTAAAATTTAAGATACCTTATGATATTTCTTCAATTTTACCTATATAAATTTATATATTTTGTGTTTTATGAGAGTTATTCCTTTCGTACGATAGTTCAAGTAGTAATATTGTTATATACATTGTAGTATTATGCATTAGATTGGCTTGAAAAAGAAGGCCTTGAATGATAATTGAGTTGTGGAAATTAATGAATATCGACAAGATCTCAAAATTTATGCATCATATTCTTGAAAATTCCAGGATGCAGATGAAGGAACAGAAAAATAGAGCCAAAAAAATTTATGATGAAGAAGGCAAAGGCATGAGACGCCAAAAAGAAATGATTTGCCAATCGTAGTTTCCTTTAAGCCAAATATAGAAAATGTTTTTCATATTATTTATTTTTGTTTAAATATTAATGCAGAATCTTTTATATTTTGATTAAGTCACGCAAATTATTTTAACATGTTAAAAGAAAAAAAAGAAGAATATATTTATAGAAATTTTCGTGAATTTTGATTGATGTTTTACACATTTTAATATTTTTTTAAATTTTTAATTGTCCTTAATTGTTTATATTTTTTCTCCTTAACTTTGTTTAATAGAATATATAATCTGGTTTTAGTCAGAACAAGGTTACTCATTTGTTTTTCTAACTTTTTTTGAAAGTATTCGTTAATCTTAAGATAATATAATGAATTTAAAGTGTAGACTGAATTATATTCTCTGTTTCTTTTTTACTCTCTCATCTTTAATTTCTTACCTCCATTATTGATAAAAATTCAATTCAAGAGTAAATAGTACAATATTTAAGGGAAGAGTAGCAGAAGGAGACGTAACTACTTCATTATTAAATCATTATTAATTTCTATCATAGGTGAAATATGAGAAATGGATAAGGTGAGTAGCTAATTTGATTTAAATGGAGTTAATTCTCCATTAATACGTTCATGCTATAAGTTTATTGTGTTTCACAATTCCTATTCAACTTTTAAAGTTTTTCTTAACATGGTAGCTGTAACACCCCGTACCTTCCCAACCCTAATTGATGATAGTGACTAATGTTTACTTAAGTGTCGAGAGTTATAATTATGTATTTGGAAATGGTAAAGATGAGAAAAAAATTAAAATTTGGCCGTGTACATGTGACGAGCCTTTCATAGGAAGTGTTTTGTGACTTCTTGAAGCGTTTATGTCATACCCCGTACACATTTTAACCTCATTTGGTGACTTGGAGTCATGTTTACTTGATGATTAAGGTCACTAAGTAAGTATTTTATAGTATTTTGATAAGGTATTGGACGATACGCAAGTGTTGGAAAAATTGCCGAAAAATTCAGCAAGACATGGAAGCTTGCGCCACTGCCCTGTTTCAGGGGGTGTGGCGCAAGCCCCTGAGATCAGAGAGGGTGCATTTCTTGCGCCACTGGCTTGTTTTGCAGCAGTGGCGCAAGGAACAAACATTTTGCCTTCCCGAGTTCGTTTCGCGACGCAATTCTACGAAGATTCTTAGATGGTTTCTTTTGGTTCTTTGGAGTTCTTTGAGCATTGTTAAGGCTTCAAACACTTCAATATACTCCTACATACTTCTACATGACCAAATCATGAAATGTGAATAGTGATCCACAATGTTCCATGAAGCCATGGACGACTAGAATTTCTATTTTTGCGATCGAGACGACGAATGAGAATTTCGTAAGAGAATATTGTCGTGACATAAGGAATTATTTAAACATGATATATATATGGTGAATTATACATTGATGTTAGTGGGTCAAGATGATATGGGTTATTGGGCCTAATTAGAGACCAAAAATGAACCAAACATGAAAGGCCCAATGGGTCAAAATGACCCATTCTTGCTTTGACTTGTCAATGATGGAAATTAATAGCTAAGGATGACTTTAAGGGGTTATAAAAGGTGGCCAAAAATCAGATTTAATTCATTAGCCACACACATCACTTTCTCTCATTTTCTAGAATTTTCAAGAGAGCTCTTTTAGCTCTTCAAACCCTAAGGCACTTTTGGAGCAAGATCATCATCTTCCAAGCTTGGGTAAGTGATTATTCTTGTACTTTAACATATTATGAGCATGAGAAATTATGTAGGTCATGTTGGTTATGCTTGGAAGTGTTGGACATGGCATTTTTGGTTTTGTTAAAAAGATATGTTATCCATGGGATTGTAACTTGAATTATGACTTGTTGTTTTGATGAAAGAGCATGGTATGGACAAAATATGAACATGTATGGTGTTATATTTGGCATTAAACTTGTTATTTCCATAAAAGTGTAAATTATGGGATTTTGGCCGATTTGTTGTTGTGAGATGTATTGAAGTAATTTGATGGCATAATTGTGATGTTGTGGTGATGGAGAAGTGTAAAGTATGAACTTGGTGTGACATGATCTTGGTTATCATGTATTGGTCAATGTATGGAATATTGTGGGATTATTGAGAGAATAAATTCATAAATGATATTTTGGTCAATGTTGGGCTTGTTGTGGTATTATTGATATGACCATGCCGAAAATGGTATTATCAAGGGGAAATGGCATGTTAAAGCCAAACATGTGACTTGTTGTTATTGTATGCATTTGTAAGGTAGTTGGTGGTTAATGTTGGTTCTATTATGTAATGTAGAGTGAAACGTAAAGAAGGAGCGGAATTGTTGCTCTCACATATTTGATTGTGTACTTACATTGGGAAGACAAGGTATGTAAGGTTACTTTTATATCCTTCTGCAACACATGATGTTCACACTGTCATAGTACTCACTTGATTCCTAAATACTGTAAGGTATTTCATATTCGATAGTTGGCTAGAGTTACTCATATGTTCCTTATTCATTGGTCAATGGTGAATCGTATAACTCATGTTTATTGATTGACTCATGTCCATTGGTTGACTCACGTTCATTGGCTAATATGTCAAAAGTTCCAAATGGTCTAAGGTATTGCACCGCAGGGTGGTGACTAGTTAGTATCCACATGTATCGTATTTAGTGATCATTATGTTAAGGTTCCAAAAGTGTACTATACCAAGGGGGTCTATAGTATTCCAACTAGGGTTGATCTATTGATAGTCATATGTGTTTTCCTCCTATACGAATCATGAATCCCTTAGTCCTTATTTATGGGCGGAAGTTCTTAAGTTGTCACATGTTGTAAATCCTAAGAGAATTATCCCAATAAGAGCGATGAGGTAAAGAGAGCTTGTTTAGCTGAATATCATTGTTCCAATCATGTTATGAGTCCTATGGTGTGATGATCATCCTTGTGCCAATTGTAAGAGTATCCATCTCATAAGAGTAATAAGAGTGAAATTGTCAACCTCATGAGATAAAGGGGTGAAGTGAGATGTGCATGTAAGTACGTGTTTGGCTAAGGTGTTAATCTCATAAAGTACAAGAGTAAGGTAAAGTATATGGGTGTGTTCCAATTAGTGTCATGATCCAAAGTTCCAATAGAGTTCTACACATGTCTCATATTCATGGTTAAGTGTTCCAAAAGCTCAAATGAGGTCATGTTCCAATGTTCTAATAGTGGTTGTACTTATGTATCTTGCTCATTGCTTATTGTCCAATGGTTCCAATAATGTTATGTTGCCAAATTATTCTCATGTCTCTCACTCATTGGTTAATGATCCAAAGCTTCAAGGAAAGTTGCCATAACGTTGAAGTTTCTAAAAGAACTACCTCAAAGAAAGTTAGATGTAAGAGAATCTAGTTATGCTTAAAAAGCGTTTTCCAACTATGTCATGTTCCAAATTTCGATAGTATGAGGATTATCTTAGTACCACTCTCATAAGAGTAATAAGAGAGGTAACGTGCAAGTTAATCTAATTATTCCTCATAAGTGAAGATGTCAATCCCACGAAGTAAGATAGTGAGGTGAGATGTGTATATAAGTATGAGCTTTAGTGTCATGATCTTTAAGGTGTCACTCTCCTCACTATGGAAAGGATACAAGAGGTAATGTACGTATGGTTACTATATGTTTCATTGAGAATGGATTACAATAAAAAAGGTATAAGTTAAAGATGGAATAATCCCAATAGTATATTATATATATATATATGATAGCCCACTAAAGGTGGATGTCCGGTATTATATTTATATATGATAGCCCACCAAAGGTGGATGTCCGGTACTTATATTATATATGATAGCCCACTGATCAGCTGGATGTCCGGTATATTATATAGCCCACTGATCAGCTGGATGTCCGGTACTTATATTATATATGATAGCCCACTGATCAGCTGGATGTCCGGTATATTATTTAGCCCACTGATCAGCTGGATGTCCGATATTATATTTACATATATGATAGCCCACTAAATGTGGATGTCCGGTATTATATTTACATATATGATAGCCCACTAAATGTGGATGCCCGGTATTATATTGATATCTTCTAGCCCACCAAAGGTGGAGGTCCGGTACTACCTAATTGAGTGAAGAGTAATGAAAATAGTTGTAAAGAGATGAGAATATTTTCCTCACGTGTATAGATGTAAATAAACATGGAGATGGTTATAAGAAAGTGATAGTGACGCGACTGATTGAGCAAGTATTGAAACTAATAGAAGTAATGAACATGGTTCCACACATCCAGGTTGGAAGTCTATTCACATTGATTATTCCCTTATGCTTACTTTCTTGGAAGTACTTATGTAGTACCATAGTTTCATTTGGCCTTACATACTCAGTACTTTATTCGTACTGACCCCTTTTGGGGGACTTACCTTACATGCTGCAGGCCCGGGTGTTTGTAGATCTCCGCAGTAGGTGACGAGGTATCCACGGATTGTTGGTGAGCTCCAGTTGCTTCGGGGCTTCCCAAGTTGCACATGTTCATTAGGTTTTGTCATTTGTAAATATTGTAGAGATATGGTTATGGTCATGTATCTATTAGAGGCTTTGTAGACATATGTGGGAAAGTGAAAGTAAAAGATGTACCTTCATTTTGACATAATGGCCCTAACGGCCAAATTTCATATATTGCACATATTGCCATGACTTCCGCCATTGATATTTAATTACATGAAATAAAATGATATGCATACGCGAACATACTTATGAGAGTACATGAGCAAATATTGGTTCTCTCGGGCCATATCGGCTTCGGGTGCCAATCACGCCTCGATGGAATTCGGGGCGTGACAGTAGCGATTGGGAAGGATATATTAATACTTCCACCCATGTTTTACGGGAATAAAACTTTTCATGACTTTAATATTTTTCAACAAGTTGTAGAATAAATGATAATCATCGATAAGAGTTGTGGTGGAGTAGTAGGTACTACTCTTTCATCCTTAATCATATCTCTTAAGTTCGAACCTTGAGTATGAAATCACCTTTGATAAAAATAACTTACCTCTTAGTGTTGATCGTTTCGACACAAATACGAATTTAATTGTGCACCAATATGAATATCGGTCATCAAATGAAAAACAAAAACAAAATACAATTTTATGATAATCATTTCCTTACAATAGTTTCAATTAAATTAGTTAAGATTCCTTCCTTCTTATATAATTATTATTGGGTAGCCTGATTTTTTTTCAAATAACAATTTTATTTTGGAAATTAGTCAAATACATAATGAATTAGGAAACAATAATGATCCTTATACTTTTTAGTTTAAACACAAAAATCTAAGAATGACAATACGAAGAGTATTGAAGCTAATCGGATTACACACACATACACATATATAATTTATTCGTTTTTAGGACCGCGCGAAGCGTGGCTATGTTGACTAGTTTTGCTATAAAAAAGGAACCAAAATGTGTTTGACTGTAAAGGGACGAATGTAATTTTCTTTAAATTAAAAAACCTTAATTGGTAGGATAAATGCATTTTTAAAAATAGCATAAAAAGGAGATGATTTTTCTTCTTTTAGTTGCTACAAAGAAGGAGCACAAAAAAAGTATTTTTTTTTATCGCTATATATTTTTAGAAACAAAATTTAAAAATCTTTTTTTAAAAAGAGGCAAAACGTGTTTCATTGATCACGAGGAATGGAGGAAGGGGAGTAGTTGGTGGTTTCAAATTAAAAATTAATTTAAATTCAAAATTTTTACCCATAGGTTCAAAAGCTTTATATTTAAATCTGAAAAAAAAAAAGTGGATTTGGTTATTCAAATTCTATAAACAAAGTTTAAAGGAGCAAAAAAGACGTAGGTTTTTGTAATGTTCTTATGCAGAGAATTAAAATTCGAATTTTGCTTTGCATTTTCAAGAAGTTTTTCTTTTGCACAAATTTTGCTTCTACTATTGTCAATTTTTGAATTTTAAAAATAAACTGACAACATTATTCTTTTGTTAAATACTGTCAAATTTAATTTTTAAAAAAATATAAACTGACATTTGCTAAAAATTTCAAAAAATTAAAATTTTCTTTTGAACGAATTTTGTTACTATTATTGTCAAAATTTGAATTTAAACCAACTATATAGTGTGTGGCAGTTAATGCTTTTTAAAAAGATATTTTAATTTTTAATATTATTTTTTTGTGGTGCTGATACGTGGTAGATTTTCTTTTTTTTTTTAAAAAAAAAAAGGCAAAAAAGTGTTTCATTGATCATGAGGAATGGAGGAAGGGGAGTAGTTGGTGGTTTCAAATAAAAAAGTAATTTAAATTCAAAATTTTTTATCCATAGGTTCAAAAGCTTTATATTTAAATCTGAAAAAAAAAGTGGATTTGGTTATTCAAATTCTATAAACAAAGTTTAAAAAAGCAAAAACGAAGTAGGTTTTTGTAATGTTCTTATGCAGAGAATTAAAATTCGAATTTTGCTTTTGCATGCATTTTCAAGAAGTTTTTCTTTTGCACAAATTTTGCTTCTACTATTGTCAATTTTTGAATTTTAAAAATAAACTGACAACATTATTCGTTTGTTAAAACTGTCAAATTTATTTTTTTTAAAAATATTAACTGACATTTGCTAAAAATTGCAAAAAATTAAAATTTTCTTTTGAACGAATTTGGTTACTATTATTGTCAAAATTTAAATTTAAAACCAACTATATAGTGTGTGGCATTTAATGCTTTTTAAAAAATTACTTAATTTTTAATATTATTTTTTTGATGCTGACACGTGGCACTTTTTTCCTCTGTTTTTAGATATAAATAGATTTTCACACCTTTTTTTAATTTTTTAATTTTTTCTTTTTAATATCTTTATCACTTTCAACAACACCATTTCATACATGAACTTCTCAACATACCTTTAAAGAAAACTTTCATTTGTCTCTCACCCTCTTTCTCTTAATATCATTACAAACCTTCATATATTTATTTTCATCATTGAAAATATCTTTATTCTTTTTTTTTTTCAAGAAAAATTTTACACTCACTTCATTAAAAAGAATCAACACAAACTAAATATAATAAACAAATCACAAGTTAACGAAATATTACTTTTTGAATGAGGAGTCGATGTTTCATCAAAAAAATATCAATTTTTTGGTAATTTTTTATCGAGAATTTTATTTGGCAAACCCAATGAAGTCTTCATTTTTAGTCCTTTTCTTAAACTTTTTTTTTATCAAAATCACATAATTTAGTACCAAATTAAAGATAGTAGTTATATCAATGATAAATTTATAACTTTCACCAACTTAATAACCGATCTATTTATCTAATTTCTCTCACTCTATGAAACTCTAATATGAAAAAAAATTCACAAATAGATCTAAAAGAGAAGGGAATAAGGTTTTGAGGAAAGTAACTGTGTAGATATTTGATGATGGATTTGTTAGTGGTGGATGACGAAGCAGAAGAAATTGGAGGTGGTGAAGAAGGAAAAATCGATAATGATAATGGTGGTGAGTTGCGAAGAAGAAGGAATTGAAGTGGTATGATGATGGATTTGTTATTTGTGGTGAAGAGAAAAGAATAGGTGATGTGGTGATGGTGGTGGCCGGCTGGCAGCATGGTGTATTTTCTGAGATGAGAGATGGAGTGGATGAAGAAGATATAACTATTGAAGGATTTTAATGGTGAATTGGGGATTAATTAGTGTAAAATATAAATAATAAAAGAAAAGAAAAAATATATAAAATAAAATTTATAAGATTTCTGACATGGCGTTGACGTGGTGCTGATGTGGCTGGCGAGTGTAAAATACCTTCTACTAAGTGACTAGTTGTATGTGCATTATGTAAATAAATTCACTTTTAAGTAGTACAAGTGTGTATTAGGTCGCTTAAATAATTTAAGTATATATTTGACTTTTCGTGTATAATTTGGGATGGTTTTTGATGTCTTTTCTTTTTCTGTTAGTAAAATAACTGCACTACTTTCTTGGCAGAAACATTCAATGGCTTCTCTTTTAATAAAAAAGATTTTTAGCAGAAGTCAAAGGAATTGGAAATTTGACCTAGACATGATCCTTTTAAAGCCAATGATATGATGTTGTCTTTTCTAGCCAGCTACCTTATGGCTCAGCTTAAATTTCTTACCTCAACACTCCTAGCAATATTTAATATGGGATAATCACTTAGACATTTAATAGAAATATCGATCAAATTGGCCTCATAATTTTATCTGAAACATTATTATATCTTGATACATGCTTAATAAATTTACTTTTCATGAATCATGTACTATTGCACTTGAGTAAGATAAGAATTGTTTTCTACAATTTGTATTTTAGTATTTTCGTTTTCTCATTTCCACTTGTACTTGGTCGCCACACCAATTCTAAAATTAGAAGCAACTAATGTTGAGTTAAATCAATTCAAGCTCCTAAATACACTATTAATCAATGATCCTCAAGAATGGTTCTTCATTATGTGTTTGTAGTACGTTTATTACATATAACAGTAGGCTTGTTATTTTTATCAAGCAACAATATATTTTGAGTAATACTTATCATACAGATTTACCAATAATTACATTATAAGTAAGTTAATAGCATAAACATTTTAGTTTTCATTTTGGTTTCAAATCTAGGCTTCATATATACACTTTTTTAACTTTGTACTCGTCCACCAATAATCTCATCACTATCTTGATACTTGATCCATTCAAGTTCCAAACCTTGCTTTTATCATAGCCCGTTCATCATCGTATGATAATAGAATGGAGGGAACTTTCTATTTTTTCTTTGCTTGCTTATGTACTTGATAATTACTTAAACTTTGAATTGGTCAAAAAAAATTAAGTAGACAATATTGAGCCTCTTATGCCCTAAATATCTTTGATATGATCCGAGGTAAAATAGAGCAAAGTATATATGATTTTGAATTGTCTTGCGTTCTGCTGACTCTCTCCAAGTCCAAGAACGCAAAAGTAATTCATGCTAGGGAGCTGCAGAATCATCCCAATTTGACTATGAGGAAAGTAAGCCTCAACTTACCTCGAAGTGACTGTTTCTCCTTCAATAAATTTGTGTACCTAATTATCTGGTTTTAAAAGTAACTTAAAACATGAATTTAACTCATGCCATACAACACAGTTCCTCTATAAAGTCCTTACATGGCCATTATGGTTTCATATCGATTTGGTTCATAAGCTCCAGCAATCTTACAATCTAGATTTGATATACGTCATTAAGTTACTAACTCTAGTGGTTGGACATAATGCAAAACTTTGCCATCGTCCAAACAAACCCTAGATTAGGGATTCCATGATTTTAATATAAAACTCAAGTAACGCCTTAACGGATGTCGATTAGTCTAAGTGAATCTCGAAAACCTTCCCTCATGGTTGGTAGTGATTCTTGGTGTAAAATCCCCAAAGAACTAAGACCTAACTCCGTTATCTTGTTTTAAACTAAAAATTCCAATATGGGAACCTTTTATAGGGATGATCATTGCGTTGTCTCTGTGCCATAGCAGCTAGATAGCGCTAGAATTCCTGCAGCTAGTATTATCTTGGTGCTGTAGCAGCTGGATGACACTAGTACTCCTATGACACCAGTTCCAGCTAGTATTGAGCTAGTATTATTCCAGCATGCGACCTTCAAGATGTGGCATAGTTAATGCCTTTGAGATTCTTTAATTACGTCATTAGTCTCTTAACTAGCGTAGTTTAAGGTTCAAAAATCTCGAGAAAATTTGGCAAAGTACCCACGTTCAACACTTATTTAGCCAAATACCCACTCATTTTCTTTTTCCTTTATTTTAGGGTTAGGGTGATAAAGGGGGGAAAAAGGGTACAAAAGGGTAGGATAAAGACCTTTCAATAAATCTTCTTGGTTCCCTAAAAGCCTTTCCCCATTTACCTAGACCCCTTTTAAGTTCTCCAAAATAAAACAAATCCCCAAGTACATTAACTTCTTTTTCACTCCCCCTCCCCCACAACTCCAAAACTCCCATTTTCAATTTCTCTTTTACCTCAACTTTCAAGCTTCAAGTTTATCATCTTTAAGTAAGTAATGTTCTTGTTTCTCTCATATTTAGGTGCATATTGCAGTGGTTTTTTTTTTGTAACTCTACCGTTCATAAAGTTAATTTTTTTCCAGAATTCTGGAGTTTAATCTATTAAACTATATTTACTTATAGAAAATGTGGGTTATTCACTCCTAATTTCTTGATTTTGGGTCATTTAATTTTTTGATTCAAGTTTTTTTGAACCGTAGTGATTTTTGAAATTGGATTGTTGCAACTGGTACTGTAGCATATCAGAAAATTAATTTTGATGGAGAATTCATACTTTTCATTCAAATTCTTACTGTTTCATTTTTTAGAGTGACTTGTAGTTGATTAATAGACTTTTTTTAAGTGGAATTTAGTATATCATAATATCAATTTCTATGAATAATGGAAACTTATTTTATTTGCCTTGTATAAATTTTCTATAACACTATCCATATTAATTTCTTTTTTGTGAGAAAGACTGATAGTCGATTAATAGACCAACAGTAGATTAATGTTATTATGATAATCAATGTTGTAGATCATAAGAAATGACTATATGTAGTAGTGACAGTTCAAAGAATGGTAAGAAAAGAAGTGTTGAAGAAGTTAGAAGAGATTCTAAAAGGAAAAAAAGTTTTAAACGTTGATCATGAGTCAATCTCGGAAACTATGGATAGTGAAATCAATCAATACATTGATGAGCCTAGTGGTGAAGTAGAGAAGAGCAGTAGTGATCGTGGCAATGATGGTGGAGATAGTGGAAATTTCAGTGGAGATGGGGTACTGAGCAGGGCAATGATGACAATGATGGTAATCATGATGAGATGATAGTAATGAGTATGGTGATTCTTTGTCCATCCCAGAGTGTTCCAGGTTCGTTCATGTAGAGAAGTATGATCTAGGTACTTGGATAGATGAGGTTGGATGGTTTCAGCGAAAATATTGTTAGGTCTACAATGATACTATTTTCTCAGTTTTTACAAGTTTTAGGAGATCAAAAACTCAAATGTAGGTTCAAGCGTTGTTACTTTGTCATTTAGAAAGCTGCCACGCTATATGAATTTCAATGGATAGATGGTCCACTCTATGCTTCTCCGTCGAGTCAAAAAAAAAAAAAGAGAAGCTTCATGAGTTGTGGTTTTGTGTTAACAACAAACCAGCTTGTTTTGGCTTGATGAGTTTGCTTTGATCACTAGTTTGAGGTGTTCCTCAGATGCCCGTGATTCAAAATTTATAATGTCAAATAAGAATGGCGAAAACATTACAAAAAAGGTTAGCCGCAACAAGAAGGTTACTAGAATAAACTTATCGTCCCTGGTCAAAGACAGTAGGCTAAAGAAGTCGAAAAAGCTTAAATGTTGTCTCATCTTGCATGCTATGTTAATTGCAAGAGTGTTTCAAAGGCTGTGGACCCAAATTTTATAAAAATGATGGATAATTTGGAGTTTTTTGAGTCATATCCGTGGGAATAGGAGTCCTTTGCATTGACACTGTAGTACTTGAAGAACAAAATTGATATGACTAAGTTGAAAAATGTACATCTTGAGAAGGAGACAATATCATATGCTCTCTTTTGCTTTCCTTGAACATTTATGGTATATTATCAACCGCTCAGTCAGTCGATTATAAACTTTACTTAACAATTACTGTTGAATATTTGATTATTTTTATGATTGCAGATTTTGATAGATGAAGTCTTTCCCAATGTTGGGAGACATGCTGCAAAATCAAAAGTGGTTCCCTTTCCTATCCTCAGAATGCTCAGATGGCATACCAAAAAAATTGGTGGATTTTCCAAAGGTGATCCATTTAGGGTTCAATCAGGATCTTCAAGGGTAATAAATTTTATTATTTTTTATAAATTTCTCTTCTAAACTTAAACTAGTAGGTATTCAATAATATATTTTTATTTGTAGATTGTGCCTTCTTACCTTACCCCTACCGTTTGCTAGATGAAGAAAAATTACATGAAAACACTCTTGCCATATACGAATGAGGTAAGGGATATGTTTATTAATGGCTTAAAGCATGAATTGAGAGATGTCACAGTCCCTGAGTCACCACCAATGAGTCCTGGGAGGGAGCCATATTATGATATGGATGTTGGCATTGGCGAGAAAGCATCACAAAGAAATATCGATGGTCATGTGGGACAAAGTAAGAATGCATTAAATCAATCACCTAATTTAAAATTTAGGGATGAGAAAATGCTTCAGTGTCTCTCCTTGATCGAGCGTGATTTAAAGATTGTGGTGAAGTATGTGAGGAAGCAAGAAGAGAAAGGTGAATAAGTTAAATTTTATTTTTCATAATTATTTTTATAATGATACCATATTATTTATCATTTCTAAATATGTAGAAAAAAGAACTTGTGAACAGCTCCCAACAGAACAAAGAAGCTACCAAGATCGCTGCCCAGACCCTTGTATATGTCTTTGAAACTGCTTATGAATTGCTTGAATAAACAATTCAGCAGACTGAGGTCTATGATCAAGTTACCGGTGTAGGTGAAGAAGAGGAGCAGACTAAGATAATGGTATATGAATTCCAGTTGAAGATGCTAATCAAAATGAGGATGTCACCAATGTGGTACTTGATGGAGTTGCCGATGAAGAGGCCAAGGTAGATGAAGTCCCAGCTAAAGAAGCTTCTCAAAATGCAGATGTCACCGATGTGGTCGTTGATCAAGTTGTCGGTGAAGATGAGGAGCTGACTGAGGCCAAAGAAGATATGGTTCCTGCTAAAGATGCCAAGGAGGATGAGGTCCCGGCTCAAAATGACAAGGAAGATGAGGTCCCCGCTCAAGATGATGCCAAAAAAGATGAGGTTTTTACTCAAGATGATGTCATTGAAACTAATGAAGTTGCTAAGAAAAAAACTAGTGTTAGTGATGATGTTAATGATGGTGGTGGTGGACATTGTTGCACAGGTCAACAATAAAAAATACAATTAATTTTAAATGGTTGGGATGACATGCGAGATAATTAATTTTTAATTATTTTCGATAGGGTCTTTCAGAGACAATTTCATTTTTAGGCTTGAAAGTTTTAAGTATTTGGATATGGTAATGATATTTTTTAAAGTATTTGGATATGGTTATGAAATCAGTTTTTAGTAGTATATTTTTGTTCTTGCTTTTCCTTGTCAAACTGTTTTTATATGAATGTTGGAGTTTATTATTTAGAAGTTAATGAAACATATTTTATATCCCACATAGTATTGATTATCGACTAGTTAGTTGCCAATCAATGTTATAAGCTATGTTGTTTTATAGAATAGTAACAATAGATGTTTATTATTATAAAAGTTTATGAAAAGTTTTATATACTGTACATAGTGTTGATTATCGACTAATTAGTTTCTTTATAGAATATTAACAATAGATGTTTATTATTATAAGAAAGCGATAATAGAAAACATTTTTTATTTTAATATACTACGTGCATTTTCTATTATCGACTGAGGATAAGAGATTATACGCCAACACAAAATCATTATACACAAAAATACAATCCCACTACTGCCCTGTTATATATTTTCAAATTGTAACTACTAAAAATAGATCATAACGCAGCGTCTTTAGTCTGTTCCCCACCTCTTCAAGCATAATCAACCTTTGTTTAGTTGATCCCTCTCTATTTCAGTGTCTCTCAGTAAAATTTTCAAGTTATCCCTCTTCTCCTCAGATTTCTTAAACAATGTCATATGTAAATCTGGATTTTCTTTTAATTCTTTGAGTCTTTTCAACATTTCAAACTTGGCTACGCCTTGAAATGTTGATAGGCTAGTTCTAGGTCCTGGACTACATGACGATTCATTTTCTAGATTCTTTCCTGCCTTGTGGCATTGATCAACTCACTTAAAATAATTACATCCACCATTTTCTACAAATAAACGATGAAATATAAGCTTTTCATAGTGAAACCACATAAACATAATACATTAGTAATTAAAAACTCACCTTTCCAGAATAGGCGGCATGAATTGCTTTCATTGTGTGATGTCCTCGTGGTAGTTGGATTACAACAATAGAAAAATATAGTACCTTCAGAGTTGAATATTTGAGATGATCGAGACATTGTACGTATGCAAAATAATAAAGAAACAAGAGAATATGAGCATGATAGTAGAATGAAGTAGTTTAAAACATATATGAGTCGCTCCTCTTTTATATAGGTAAAATTTTAATGTTATCATTGAATGTGGTAGAAATTTATTCTTTTTTACCGTTCGAGTAATTCAAAACGTAAATAATCAACTTGTATGGTCTATTATACAGAAGAATCTTCAATAAAGGGTATATACTCCACCGGATCATCGAAGTAGCATATAGTAGACAGTGTGATTGGTCTACAATAGACCACGAGAATATAGTGGGAAATGGCCAAAAATAGCAACAAATAATTAAATTAAATTAATGGGTAAAATACATTTGAAACATAGAAATACTACTAATTACATCATATAAAAGTCTACATTAATTGGATAGGACTACATTAATTGGATAGGATGATCAAATTGGTATTAGACATCTTTTTGCAATTTTCATAATTTTTCAACTTTTAAACTTAGATCAGGGTTGGTAAGTAGTGTATATCTAAATGTGAAAATCAGGTGTATAAACCCCGATTTAAGACCTCATGGCTAAGAAATTTTGAAGAAGTGACTCTTCACCTTCTACCCCTTGTTCAAGCCCCAAATTTTCCATGAACTTCGTAAATCTTACTCCTAGAATGACATAAAAGCGTTGAAAACGTAAGAGAAGTAAGCATGCTTCCTCTATTAATCACAAATTGGGAAAAATTGAATAATTACTAAACCAACCCAATCTATTCAATTTGTACAAATTTCTAGCCCAATTCTTTGAAGACAAGTATTTTAAAGTAAAGAGACAAAGTTAGAATGAGAATTTAACTCAAATTCGATGTTAGGAGGGAGTGGTTGATCGGAGTAGGTGAGGGGAGAAAGTTTGAGTTTTGAAAGAGGAGAAATAGGAATTGCACCCATTTCTCTCCCCCTCTAAACTGTCGAGGCCTGCTATAGAAGCTCGCTTCCTACTATAGTGGTCCTTCTATAGCGGTAGGGCCCCCGCTATAGCGGAAGCCAGGAAATGGGAAGGGATGGAAAATTTCATTTCCTTTTTGCATTCATTTTAAGGTTTTGACATAAGGGCGAGGCCCTAGTTACCTTGGGTGCTCGTGTGCTCTTGTATAAAGTGGTCTTCTTATATTTCCAATTATAGTGTATGTTGTGAGGGTATTCGTAGTGGCAAAGTTCGTATATAAGTTTGTATGACCCTGTTGTAAGGCCGGTAAGTGAAGTTGAGATCAATAACTCCCTAAACTGATGGGTTGGAAATTTATGACCCTGGAAGTGCACCAACATAATATTTCCCTACCATTGTCATTTACAGATGAACGATGGATAAATTGGTTTCTATTG
The DNA here is from genome assembly GCA_031232105.1 of Capsicum rhomboideum. Classification (NCBI taxonomy): domain Eukaryota; kingdom Viridiplantae; phylum Streptophyta; class Magnoliopsida; order Solanales; family Solanaceae; genus Capsicum; species Capsicum rhomboideum. Next base: position 25,393,026 of record CP124712.1, on the reverse strand, counting down.
TAATGACCCATCTAGTCGTTAGTATAATCACTACAATTAAAGGGGGCAGGAGTATTGGTAACTTAAAATTTTCTAGATAACCATTAAAAATTATTGGTAGATGAATTTATAAGTCAAATATTTAGGAAACATTTTGGGGGAGGTCGACTGTTTACATCCCTCCATAGCGGCGCCGCTATAGCGGGAAGCGGGCAGTCACTCCACATTTTTTAAAACCTTTTTTCTTTCTTAGCTTTACACAAAAGGATGTTTCCTCCTTCTAAAAACACCCTAGGGTTGTCCCTATGTTACAAACCAAGACTACACCCTAATTACAAATGGTGTTTAGCATCATGAGTGACACCAAGCTAAACCATGGTCCGACATATACTATGATTTCAGAAATAAGATTGAATATCTGAGTGCGGAGTCTACCTGAATAGTAATAATGATTAAACCAATGGATAAAAGTCTGACAATATCATAAAGCTGAAAAATGTCTAACTGACAGTTTGAAAGCCTCTGCTAATGAAGAGTTGTTGGGACAAGCCCCCAAACTAACTCTAAGTATCTAAAAACTGAAATAACTGAAATAAGGTAATGAGAATAAGCCTCGTCCTCAAAAGATGAGGATTCACCACACACTGCTGCTAAGATGAGTATGGGATCATGCTGACCTCGAGCTGGATGCTGAGTGTTAGACCTATATTATGAAACAATACAACACAAAAAAGTATGCTATTAGTACTTTGAATGTACTTAGCATGTGAGATATGCTTTATAATATATATAACTGAACATTCTGAATATATGAGACTAAACAGAACATGGAACTGATAAATATAAGTTGATGCAATGACGCAAGTAAATAAGTATAAAATAATAAATATTATAATTGAATAGACTGTATCTGGAGTCATGCAATGACTAAGTCTAAACTGTGGGAGCTACTATTAACCAACATACCCCATTTGAGCTAAATGGAGCCCAACCTATAACCCCAGCTATAAGAGTGCTCTGTTCCTTATCAAGGGTACAAACAATGACTAGCGCGAATCCACTAAATTAATGTCCAAAAGGACTAAGGTGTCAGCTTAAACTGGCGGGTGAACCTATAGAACCTACGGTGAAAACGTAGTTCTGGAACTTAGGAACTTTTACTAAAGGTCTCATCCTAACTTACGGGTGAGACTTTATCCCTGCATCCGTTTGGTGTGAATTACTACTCCCAACTAAAATAAATTGATATACTAAATAACTCAATAATGCTGATGTTCTAAGACTGAATGATAAATGCTTTGTCTAAAAGCATTCTAAAATCTGTGGAACTGAAGGACTGACTACTGAACTAACAATTTATGTGATGACAAATCATCGGGTGTTCATAACCCTTCATCTTTGAAAAGTACAGTTATTCATGACAATTTTCATATTCTGGATAGAGTAAGAATTCATAAAGTACAAGTCCAAAAATACTGAATATCAATATACTAAGGGTCATAAAAATACATATCTACTAAAGTACTAAATATTATGGGAAAACATATATTTATAGACTATTAATCACGAAAAACTGAAATATAAAGAGAATCATTCCTTTAATGGAAACCCCACTTTCTAGACAATGGATTTATTGAGAAACTGAGCTTACTTAGGGATTCAATGGGTGAAAGGACACCCATTGATAAAACCCCACATACCTGGAAGTGAATTCTTGCTAGGAACTTGGAGAATTTTGAACTTGTAGATGAACTCTAGTTCTTCCTTGAGAGAAAAGAGTCGCTTTTGATTTTCTGCTTTCTAAAATTTAAAAGGGAATGAATTGAAAAAAGTCGACTAACCCTTATTAATTCCCCTCAAAAGGTCTTAAGCGACGTAGTATAGGTGTCAAGAGAATAGGAAAAGACCAAAAAGTCCCTGATAAAATGTAACTAACTTTGATGTACAAATATTCACGAGTTGTCAGGATGAGTCGCCATGTCTGGCAATGAATCATTTCTAGACTCATTACGACTGGGTACAATTGTTGGGGTCTAGGGATAAATGGACACAACGAATCATCGTCACTAATGACGAGTCTTTATGTTGACTCGTTGGGACTGGACACATATATCAACTTTCAAGACTTTCTCAAAATGGGTGGGGACAACAACTTGTAGGGACTGTCTATGAATCATCACCATGAGTCGTGTCCATTGGGATTATTTTTCATTCTTCTGGAGTTTTAGCTAATTCCTCAGTACGACTGACCCTACGAGCCATTGTCACCTACAACGACTCATGGCATGAGTCGTACTATGGGGAAAGCTCTGGTTCCATCTGTTTTTTTATGCTAAGTCTGAAATAGAGTCTAAAGAACTTTTAGGTGTTATAATATCTTCCCCTTGGGAAGATTCATCCTCGAACAGACACTAACTAGACTACAAAGATAGGGAAATAACTGCAATCCCAAACTGAATGCTAAAAGATGAATAGTGGCATAGTAACTGATTTCTAATTGAAATATGAGGTGGACTGAATTCATGAAACATGCATGAAAAATAAAACCTGAGAGCAACTAAGGGACATGAAATTGAGAGGAGTACTAAGGAGAAAATTGTTACCTTAAGCTAGAACTAAATTCGATGGGAAAAGATGAGGGTACTTGGTCATCATATCTGCCTCTGCTTCCCAGGTAGCTCCCTGAACTAGATGATTTCTCCAAAATACTTTCACTGAGGAGAATTCTTTGTTTGTTGACTTACAAACCTGGAGGTCAAGAATCTCAACTAGAACCTCTTCGTAAGAGAGATTATCCTTCTATAACACCCCAAAAATTCAAGCTAAGATTAGAACCATGCTTCAAGTATGTGTAAAATAAAACTCATGTTTTATAGGATTATAAGTGATGTAGACATGTATTAAGGCCGCAAGTAACTCCTAGCTCATAGCCAAGTTGAAACCTTCCTTACCGGTGGTTTTCTAGTGAAGAAGGTTGCTATAGTCAAATTCAAATGATCATAACTCTTAGATTCTGATGAATTTATGAGATAAAGTCCCACCCAATGATATATATTTTAATTATATTTCCAACGCATCCATATTATCCTTAATCCAATATCAGAGCTAAGAGTTATGGCCATTTTAGTGAAGCACTGTCCAGTAGTGAGAACGTACGAGTAGAAACCACGATCATGGTTAGAACCTACGACTGTACCTGCTCCCGTCTTATCGAAAAAGCCCCCAACACCTAAAAATTTGACATGTATACTTTCCAACCAAGAAATGGTACCACGACCGTGGTTAGAAACCACGGTCTTAGGTACGATATTGACTTCTAATGTTGATCCGGTTGAAACCTACAACCTATGAACCAAGGTGTGATTGTGAGTGGGTCCCATGATCATACCAAGGCTCGTCTGATCAATTCCATAGACCATTCAGTTCAACCACCCAACCACTATCACCACCTACGATTGTAGGTGGGTTCCACGATCGTGGAAAGGTCTCGTACATCCTTTCCAGTAGCTTTTCTAGTTATTTTCCCACTCTTTTAACATTAAACCTATATTTTTTAAGCCATCCCAAGGATGATTTTATAGATTAAAATTACCCTAAGCCATTATTACTTAGAAAACAATCGACACTTAGCAAAACCAAGAGAAAAGAGGTGATTTCACTTCTCAAAAGCAAACTAGGGTTCATCTTCTTCAAGCTTCCAATTCCAAGGATTTCTTCAAGGTTTTCATCTCCAAGTATGTGGGATTTCATCAATGGGTCTCCTTTGACCTATTGAGTCCCAAAGCTAATTCAATTCCTCAGTTTAATTACTTTCTCAGAGCTTAGGGTTCATGAATATTGTGTATTTCTTAATATTCCAGTTCATTGATCTCATTGAGTTATAAACCCATGTTTTAACATGATTTTTAGTACCATTACATGTTCAAAATTATAAACCCTAGTTATATTGTGTAAACCATGATTCTCAGACTTCAGTTATAAAATCTCTTATTTTATTCAGTTTATAGGAATTGTCATAGTAGTTGCATTCTTCAGAGACCCCCTATGACCTAGGATTTCATGAATATACTTATGAGTATTATATCCTCTAGTGTACATGTTTTGAATGCTCTCGGATAACACATTTATGTTCAATCTTCAAAATATTACAATTATTGAGTATTTCAGTTATCAGTGTCATTCGGTTGGGAGTAGTACTTAGCACTGAGAAGACACAGGGATGAAGGATCACCCGCCAGTTAGGCTGGGACCTTTAGTAGAAGTCCCTAAGTCCCATAACTATGGTGCCACCGTAGGTTCTAAAGAGTACTCATCAGACTAGGGTTGATACCTTAGTCCTTATGGTCATCAGTTTAGTAGGTCCACATCGGGTTATAGGTTGGACCCCGGTTAGCTCAGATTGGGGTATGTCGGTTATCAGTAGCTCCCACAGTCTATAGTTCACAGTTCAAATTTAGATGCTTGCATGACCTTGTATTCAGTTATTCAACTTATAATACAATACATGTTTATTACTTGGTCTCACATCAGTTTATCATGTTACATGCATCATATCCAGCTTATATCAATTATTTCCTATCTCACATACTCAGTACATTTAAAGTACTGATCACATACTTTCCTTTGCGCTATATTATCTTATAATATAGGTTCAGACATTTAACATCTGGATCGTGCTTAGTACTATTACACACCTCATTAGCAGTAGAGTTTGGTGAGTCCTCATCATTTGGGGACCAATTATCAGCATTTCTTTTCATTAGAATTTTAGTTTCAGACAGTTGGAGTTAGTTGGGGGTTGTCCCAACAACTCATATGTTTTATAGGCTTTCAGATAGACAATTAGATTTTTAGCATACTGATTATGTCAGATAGTCTTAGTTTTGACATTCAATATTGATTTTGGCTTTTATTATAATTATGTCATTTCAGTATAGCTTCTGCTCAGTTTTTATCAATTTATTTTATTGCTCTTAGTGTCATGCCAGGCCATGGGTTAACTTGGTGTTACTTGTGACTCTAAGCACCGTGTTATGACTAGGGGGTAGTCTCGGTTCATGACAAACTTGGCTACTTTTTTGGACAAGTTCTTCCCACTTGAGTTGAGGGAAGCCAAGGTTCAGGAATTCATCAATTTGAAGTAGGGCAACATGAGTGTGAATGAGTATTTTCTACCTCTAGGGCTCACATGAGTAAGTTTGTGACATGTGTTTTTGAGGATGTGGTTAAGGAGTGTTAGACTAAAATATTAGTTAAAGAGATAGACATCTCCAGGTTGATGGTTCATGCTCAATAGATTGAGGAGAAATAGATCAAGGATAAGGAAAGAGAGAACAAAAGGGCCAGAACAGGTAGCTTTAATTTCTCTCAGTAGAGGTCAGATGGTGGTATCGTTCTTAGTTCTGCCCAAAATCATCACTTCCAGCCCCATCTTATGCTAGTGCTCCTGTGCCCAAGTTCAGGCTGGATAATTGGGATAGCACACCAAGCTCTAAGTCCCAAGGCAGCGTTACTAGTGGTCGTACTAACTTAGTTTGCAAGAAGTGTGGTAAGAACCATAAGGGTGAGTGTATGACTAGCAATGATGCTTATTTTGGGTCTGGAAAGCCAGGACACATATTGAGGGAGTATCTAGTGGATTCACAGAGAGCCAGAAATACTCGTCAGTAGAATTATTCTACCTGTTTAGCAGCTCCAGCAGGTCGCCCAACTCAGTAGGGTGCCTCGTCTAGTACAGGTGGAGGACAGTGTCATGTCATGTTATATGTACTTCAGACTCGATAGGATCAGGAGGGTTCTCCTAATATAGTCACTATTACGTTACAGATCTTTCATATTCATGTATGCATTGTTAGATCTCGAGTCCACACTTTTCTTTGTGACTCCCTATATAGCAGTAGACTTCGGTGTCAGTCTCAAAACTCTTTCAAAACCATTCTCAGTCTCTACTCCAATTGGTGATTCAGTCATAACTAGATGGGTATACAGAAATTGCCCAGTCACAGTCTCTTAGAAAGTCACCTCAGTCGATCTTGTAAAGTTAGACATGGTAGATTTCGATGTCATTATTGGCATGGATTGGTTACACCCTTGCTATGCCTCTATCAATTGTAGAAATAAAGTAGTCCAGTTTCAGTTTTTGAATGATCCAGTCAAAGAGTGGAAGGGCAGTACCTTAGTGCCTATAGGTCGATTCGTTTCTTACCTTAAGGCTAGAAAAATAATTTCCAAAGGTTGTATCTATCATCTTGTTTGGGTTAAGGATTCAAATTCTGAGACTCGAACTCTTGAGTCAGTTTCAGTGGTTAATGAGTTCCCATATGTGTTTTCCAAGATCTGCCTAGAGTTCCTCCCGAATAGGAAATGGACTTTGGAATAGATTTCTTTCCAGATACCCAACCTATTTCAATTCCACCCTACAGAATGGCTCTTGTCGAGCTTAAAGAATTGAAAGAGCTATTAAAAGATCTTCTAGAAAAGGGTTTCATCAAACGTAGCATCTTTCCATGTGGTGTTCCAGTTCTCTTCATGCGCAAGAAAGATAGTTCTCTTATAATGTGCATCGACTACCATCAGTTGAACAAAGTCACAGTCAAGAATAAGTATCCCATTCCTAGGATTGATGACTTGTTCGATCAGCTTCAGGGTGCCAATTACTTCTCTAAGATAGAACTCAGATCCGGCTATCATCAGCTTAGAGTTTGAGAATGTGACATTCCAAAGAAAGCCTTTAGAACTAGTTATGGTCACTTCAAATTTGTTGTTATGTATTTTGGACTTATGAATGTTCCTGTAACTTTTATAGACTTGATGAATAGGTTGTTCAAACAGTACTTGTACATGTTCATTATAGTCTTCATAGACGATATCCTCATTTATTCTTGGAGTGAGGATGAACATGCAGACTATTTGAGGATTGTTTTGCAGACTCTCAAAGATCGCCAGTTATTTGCTAAGTTCATCAAGTGTGAATTCTAGTTGAAATCAGTAGCATTCCTTAGTCATATCATTTTCGTTGAAGGCATTCGGGTTGATCCTCAGAAGACCGAAGCAGTTAGGAATTAACATAGACCCATCTCTCCATCAGATATCAGGAGTTTCTTAGGTTTAGCCGATTGCTACAGATAGTTTGTTGAAGGATTTTCCTTTATTTCTTCTCCCATGTCCAGACTAACTCAGAAGAAAGTCAAGTTTCAGTGGTCCAATTCTTTCGAGAAGATTTTTCAGGAGTTGAAGACTCGACTCACCTCTGCTTTAGTTTTGACTCTGCCAGAGGGTTCAGATGGTTTTGTAGTTTATTGTGATGCTTCTAAAGTAGGACTTGGTTGTGTATTGATGCAGTATGGCAAGGTTATAACATATGCCTCTAGACAACTCAAGCCTCATAGAAGAATTACCCAACTCATGATCTTGAGTTTGCAACAGTTGTTTTTGCCTTAAAGATTTGGAGGCATTATCTTTATGGGGTTTATGTTGATGTATTCACTAATCACAAGAGCCTTCAGTATGTGTTCAGTCAGAAAGATCTAACTCTTCGTCAGAGGAGATGGCTAGAGTTGTTGAAATACTATGATATGAGTGTCTTATACCATTCGGGTAAAGCAAATGTTGTGGCTGACGCTCTTAGTAGATTTTCTATAGAAAGTGTTGCTCATATTGAGGATGAGAAGAAAGAGTTAGTTCGTGAGGTTCACCAGCTTGCTAGATTGGGAGTTTGATTGGTTGATTTAGTCGAAGGTAATATTTTAGTGCAGAATAGTTTGGAATCTTCATTAATAGCTGAGGTGAAGGAAAAGCAAGATAGTGATCCTATTTTGATTAAGTTGAAAGAAGCAGTCCAGGGTTAGATGGTTGAGGTTTTCTCCCAAAAGGGAGATGGTGTTCTTCGTTGTTAAGATAAACTATGTGTTCCAGATATGGATGACTTGAGACAACGAATACTAACAGAAGTTCACAGTCCTTGGTATTTTATTCACCCAGGAGCCACTAAGATGTATCGTGATCTACAGAAAGTCTATTGGTGGAATGGTATGAAGAAATATATCGCAAAATTTATGGCTAAGTGTCCAAATTACTAGTAGGTTAAGGTTGAGCACCATAGACCTGGTAGTAAGCTTCAGGATATTAGTATTCCTACTTGGAAGTGGGAAGCGATGAATATGAACTTCATTACAGGGTTGCCTCATACTCGCTGACAACATGATTCTATTTGGGTCATTGTAGACCGAATGGCTAAGTCAGCCCATTTTCTGCCAGTTAACACTTCAGACTCAGCCAAGGATTATGCTAGACTCTATCTTTAAGAGTTAGTGAAGTTACATGGTCTCCCTTTGACCATCATTTCAGATAGGGGTACTCAGTTTACCTCCCAGTTTTGGAAGATTTTTTTCAGAAGGGTCTTGGTACCTAAGTTCACCTCAGTACAGTTTTTCATCCGCAGATAGATGGTCAGGAAGAGAGGACCATTTAGACTTTAGAGGATATGTTGAGGGCATGTGTGGTCGATTTCAAAGGTAGTTGGGATGATCATTTTCCTTTGATTGAGTTTGCGTATAATAACAGTTATTATTCTAGTATTTAGATGGCCCCATTCGAAGTATTTTATGGTAGGAAGTGTAGATCTCCTATTGGATGGTTTAAGGTTGGTGAAGCTACTTTGATAGGGCCTGATTCCGTCTATGAGGCAATGGAGAAAGTTTAGTTGATTATAGAAAGACTGAAAATAGCTCAAAATCGTCAGAAATCCTATGCAGACGTGAGGATAAGGGAGTTTGAGTTTACTATTGGTGATTTTGTCTACTTGAAAATTTACCCATGAAAGGGGTGAAGAGGTTTGGTAAGAAAGGGAAAATCAGTCCTCGCTATGTTGGTCCTTATAAGATTGTGGGTCATTTTGGTAATGTAGCCTAAGAGTTAGATTTAACCACACACTTAGCATCAGTTCATCCAATTTTTCATGTGTCTCAGTTGAAGGAATGCATTAGTGATCCCGTATCAGTCATGCCTTTAGATAGCGTGGGTGTGAAAGATAGCCTTTCTTACGAGGAGGTCCCAGTTGAGATCCTTGATCGACAGGTTTGTAAGTTGAGGAATAAAGAGGTCACTTCAGTAAAGGTTCTATGGCAAAATTAGCTCATTGAGGGATCTACTTGGGAAGCAAAGGAATATATGATGACCAAGTACCTTCATTTTTTTTCTTCGAACTCTGTTCAAGCTTAAGGTAATAGTTTCCCCTTAATTAATTCTTTCCATCTCATGTCACCCAGTTAAGTTCATGTCATATCATGCATTCATGAGTTTAAATCAGTCCATGTATCTATTATAGACACACTATCATGCTAGTATTCAGATCTTAGAGTTTCAGTGTTTGGATTGTAGCTCTTTCCCTAACTTTTTAGCTTAGTTAGTTTCATTTGGGGATGAATGACCCCAAGGAGGAGATATTGTAACACCCCAAAAATTTAAGCTAAGATTAGAACCATGCTTCAAGTACATGTAAAATCAAAACTCATGTTTTGATAGTATTAGAAGTGATTTAGACATGTATTAAGGCCACAAGTAGCTCCTAGCTCATATTGAAACCTTCCTTACCGGTGGTTTTCTTGTGAAGAATCTTGCTATAGTCAACTTCAAATGATCTTAACTCTTAGATTATGATGAATTTATGATATAAAGACCCACAAAATGATATATATTTGAATTATCATTCCAACGCATCTAGATTCGCCTTAATCCTATATCAGAGCTAAGAGTTATGGCCATTTTAGTGAAGCATTGTTCAGCAGTGAGAACGTACGAGCAGAAACCACGACCGTGGTTAGAACCCACGACCATACCATGATCCAGTATGATCAAAACAGCCCCAAAAATATGAAAGTTGACATGTATACCTTCCAACCACGAAAGGGTACCATGTCTGTGGTTAGAAACAATGATCTTAGGTACAATCTTGACTTCTAAAGTTGATCCAGTTGGAACCTACAACTTACAAACCGAGGAAAGATCATGAGTGGGTCCCACAATTGTACAAAGGCTCATTTGATTGAGTCCAAATACCCTCCAGTTTAGCCACCCAACCACATACTCTACCCACAATTGTAGGTGGGTCCCACGATCATGGGAAGGTCTCGTACGTTCCTTCCAGCAACTTTTTCGGTTATTTTTATAAGGGGTATTCCAATCTTTTCCCACTCTTTTAATATTAAAGCTATGTCATTTAAGCCACCCCAAGGCTGATTATATAAATTAAAATTACCCTAAGCCTTTATTACTCAGAAAACAATCGACACTTAGCAAAAATAAGAGAAAAGAAGGGATTTCTCTCCTCAAAAGAAAACTAGGGTTCATCTTATTCAAGCTTCCAATTCCAAGGATTTCTTCAAGGTTTTCATCTCCAGGTATGTGGGATTTCATCAATGTGTCTCCTTTCACCTATTGAGTCCCAAAGTTAACTCAATTCCTCAGTTTAATTACTTCCTCAGAGCTTAGGGTTCATGAGTGTTGTGTATTTCTTAATATTCCAGTTCATTGATCTCATTGAGTTATAAATCCATGTTTTAACATGATTTTCAGTACCATTACATGTTCAAAATTATAAACCCTAGTTATATTGTGTAAACCATGATTCTCAGAATTGAGTTATAAAATCCCTTATTTAATTCAGTTTCTGGGAATTGTCATAGTAGTTGCATTATCCTTAGATGGAAGGTTATGAATACCCGATGACCTAGGATTTCATGCATATACTTATCAGTATTATATCCTCCAGTTTACATGTTTTGAATGCTCTCAGATAATGCATTTATTTTTAGTCTTCAGAATATTACTATTATTGAGCATTTAAGTCATTAGTGTCTTGTAGTTGGGAGTAGTACTTAGCACCGAGCGGATGCAGGGATGAAGTATCACCCATAAATTAGGATAATACCTTTAGTAGAAGTCCCTAATTCCCAAAACTATGGCACCACCATAGGTTCTAAAGGGTCACCCATCAGACTAGGCTTGATACCTTAGTCCTTATAGATATCAGTTTAGTGAATCCACATCAGTCAGTGTTTGTACCCTTCGCAGGGTAGTGAACAACCTTCCAGCTGGGGTTATAGGTTGGATCCCCGTTAGCTCAGATTGGGGTATGTCGGTTATCAGTAACTCCCACTGTCTACAGTTTATAGTTCAGATTTAGATGCTTGCATGACCTTGTATTCAGTTCCTCAACTTATCATACAGTACATGTTTATTACTTGGTCTTGCATCCGTTTATCATGTTACATACATCATGTCCACCTTATATCAGTTATTTCCTATCTCACATACTCAGTACATTCAAAGTACTGATCGCATACTTTTCTTTGCGTGATATTGTCTTATAATATAGGTTCCGAGGTTCAGCATCCAGATCATGCTTAGTACGGTTCCACCCCACATCAGCAGTAGAGTTTGGTGAGTCCTCATCATTCGAGGACTATTTATCAATATTTATTTTCATTATTATTTTAGTTTCAGATTGTTGGAGTTAGTTGAGGGCTTGTCCAACAACTCATATGATATACAGACAGACAGTTAGATTTTCAGCATGTTGAATAGGTCAGACAGTCTTAGTTTTTACATTCAATATTGATTTTGGCTTCTATTATAATTATGTCATTTCACTTCAGATTCTTCATTTATCAATTTATTTTATTGCTCCTAGTGTCATGCCAGGCCATGGGTTAGCTTGGGGTCACTTGTGACTCTAAGCACCATGTTACGACTAGGGGGTAGTCTCAGATCGTAACACCTTCACACCCATACTCTCTAAAGGCACAATTGAAGCTGGATCACCAATGCATTTCTTTAATAGAGACACATAAAAAACTGGATGCACTGAGGCTAAATCTGCAGGCAAGTCTAACTCATAGACCACATTGCCAATGAACCTCAAAATCCTATAAAGACCTACATAGCGGGGACTGAGTTTCCCTTTCTTGCCAAATTTCTTTGCCCCTTTTATGGGTGAAACCTTCAAATAGACCAAATCATATATCGCGAATTCAAGCTCCCTTTTCTTCACATCTACATAGGATTTTTGACAACTCTGAGTTGTCTTCAGCCTTTCTCTAATCAACTGAACCTTCTTTATATCCTTATGGACTAAATCGGGCCCTATCAATATAGCTTCACAAACCTTAAACCAACTAATAAGAGATCTACACCTTCTACTATAAATTACCTCAAATGGAGCCATTTGAATACTAGAGTGATAACTGTTATTATAGGCAAACTCAATAAAAGGCAAGTGATCATCCCAACTACCTTTGGAATTGATCACACAATCTATCAACATATCCTCTAAGGTTTGAATGGTTCGCTTTTCCTGACCGTCTATCTATGGATGAAAAGTCGTACTGAGATGAACTTAGATATCGAGATCCTTCTAAAAAGACTTACAAAACTACAAAGTGAACTGAGTGTCCCTATCTAAGATCATAGTCAAAGGGACTCTATGCAATTTGACCAACTCTCTGTGGTAGAGTCTAGCATAAGCCTAGGTTGAATCTGAAGTACTAACTAGCAGGAAATATGCTGACTTTGTCATCCAGTCCACAATAACCCATATCAAATTATGCTGTCAGCGAGTATGAGGTAACCCTATAATAAAATCTATATTCACCACTTCTCATTTTCAAGTAGAAATACTAATATTCTGAGTCATGCCTCCTAGTCTCTGGTGCTCAACCTTAACCTGCTGGCAATTTAGCACTTAGCCATAAATTTTGCGATATCCTTCTTTATGCCATTCCACCAAAAGACTTCTTATAGGTCACGGTACATCTTGGTGGCACATGGATGAATAGAATACCAAGAACTGTGAGCTTCTATCAGAATCCACTGCCTCAAGTCATCCATACTTGGGACACATAATCTGCCCTAAAAATGATGCACACCATCTCCCCCTTAGGAGAAAACCTTCACTTTATGACTTTGTTCTGCTTCTTTCAACTTAAGCAAAATGGGATCATTTGCCTGCTTTTCTTTCACTTCTACCACTAAAGAATATTTGGAACCATTCTGAATTATGATGCTACCTTTGTCTAAAACAACCGATCGAACTTTCAATCTAGCAAGTCTATGATCACAAACCAATTCTTCATTCTCATACTCTATAAGAGCAACATTACCTATAGACAATCTGATAAGAACATTATCCACTACATTGGCCTTACTTGGATGGTATAAGACACTCATATCATAGTCTTTCAATAACTCTAGCCATCTCCTTTAGCAAAGATTTAGATCTTTCTGACTGAAAACATACTGAAGGGTTTTGTGATCCGTGAACACATCTACATGAACTCCATAAAGATAATGCCTTAAAATTATTAAGGCAAAAACAACTGCTGCAAGCTCGAGATCATGATTCGGGTAATTCTTCTCATGAGGTTTGAGCTATCTAGGGGAATATGCTATAACCTTATCATGGTTCATCAAAACACAATCGAGGCCAACTTCTAAAGCATCACATTAAACAACAAACCCATTTGGACCTTCTAGTAGAGTCAAAGCTGGAGCAAAAGTGAGTCGAGTCTTCAACTCTTGAAAACTCTTCTCGCAAGCATTGGACCACTGAAATTTGACTTTCTTCTAAGTCATTCTGGACATAAAAAAAAAATGGAGGAAGATCCTTCAACGAAACATCTGTTGTAATCGGCTAAACCCAAGAAGCTCCTAATATATGATAGAGAGATGGCTCTATGATAATTTCTAGTTGCTTCGATCTTCTTAGGATTAACCTATATGCCCTCACTAAAAATGATATGACCAAGGAATGATACTGCTTTCAACAAGAATTCACACTTACTGAACTTAGTAAATAACTGGCGATCTTTGAGAGTCTGCAAGATAATATTGAAATGGTCTGCATGTCCATCCTCACTCTTAGAATAAATGAGGATGTCAGTTATAAATACAATGACAAATATGTCTAAGTGTTGCTTGAACACCCTGTTCATCAAGTCCATAAAAGCTACAGGAGCATTCGTTATCTGAAAGACATAACAACATATTTAAAGTGACCATACCAAGTTTTGAAGGATGTCTTCAGAATATCACATTCTCTGACTCTGAGTTGATGATAGCTGGATCTGAGGTCTATCTTTGAGAAAAAACTGGCACCCTGAAGCTTGTGGAATAAGTCATCAATCCTAGGAATGGGGTACTTATTCTTGATTACGACCTTATTCAACTGACAATAATCGATGCACATTCTGAGGGAACCATCTTTCTTATGCATGATAAGAATTGGAGCACCCCATGGAGAGATTTTGGGTCTAATGAAACCTTTATCTAAGAGGTCCTTTAACTGTTCCTTCAATTCCTTAAGCTCGACTATAGCCATTGTGTATAGAGGAATAGAGATATGTTGGGTTTCTTAAAGAAGGTCTATTCCAAAGTCTATCTCCCACTCGGGAGGAACTCTGAGCAAATCTTGTAGGAACACATCTGGGAATTCATTAACCATTGAAACTAAAAGAAGAGTTTGAATTTTGAACATAGAATCCTTGACTCAAACTAGATGATAGATATACATTTTTGAGATCATTATTCGGGCCTAAGGTAAGAAACAAACTGACTTATGGGCACTGAAGTGCTACCCTTCCATTATTAGACTGGTTCATTCAGAAACTTAAATTAGATGACTCTATTTCTACAGTCGATTAAGGCATAACAGGAATGTAGCCAATCCATGCCAAGAATGATGTCAAAGTCAGTCATATCTAACTCTACTTGGTCAATTGAAGCAATTTTCTAGAAGACTAAGATAAGGCAATTTTTGTACACCCGTTTAGCTATGACTGATTCACCAACAAGAGTAGAGACTAACAAAGGTTCCGAAAGGATTTTAGGGTTGACTTCAAAGTCTACTACAATATCAGGAGTCACGAAGGAGAGTGTGACTATGGGATCTAGCAAGGCATATACATCAATATGGAAGACTCGTAATATACCAATGACAATATCAGGGGAAATTATAAAACCTGTTCTGAGGCTGACCACCACCTGTACTAGATGAGGCACTACTGAGTTGGTTAACCAACTAGAGTACTAAAGAACTAGACTGGGTATACTGGCGAACATCTCTTCCACTCTGTTAGGAAACTAGTCACCCTCTCAACCTATGACCTAGCTTGCCACATCCAAAACAACCACCACTACTGGCCATACACTCCTCCTGGTAGTTCTTACCATACTTTTTGCAAGCCAAAAATGTATATCCACTAGTAATACTTCCTTAGGACTTAGAGCCTAATGCCATATCTTGATATTGCTATCTTAACTTGAGTACTAGGGAACTAGTAGATAATAGGGATAGAGCTAAATACCTCTGAAAAAACTGAGAGTGATTACCACTGCCTAATCTCTGCTGAGAATAGTCAAAATTTCTTGTTCTTTTCCTCTTAGTCTACCTTTCATTCTCCTTAATATTTTCTTCCTCAATTTGCTAAGAATGAATCATAAATCTAGAGATGTCCATCTCCTTGACCAACATAGTGGTCCTACACTTCTTGACCGCTAACTCAAAGACACCAAAACAAAATTACTTATTTAAGCCCTTGAATCGGTTACCATTCCTGGAGCATACTTATAAGGTTGAGTAAACTTAAAAGAATACTCTTTCATGGTTATGTAACCAAAAGAATACTCTTTCATGGTTATGTAACCCTATTTTAGATTGATAAGCTCCTCAACCTTGGTTTTCCTTAACTCAAGGGGAAAGAATTTGTCAATAAATATAGCCACGAACTCTTACCAATCCACTGGGCCTGCATCTATACCTCTATCTTCCTTCTACTATTCGCACTAAGTCTGAGCCACTCCCTTCAACTGATAGGCGACTAAGTCTGCACTCTCAACTGGAGTGATACCTATAATCTGCATGACTTTTTAGATTTCATCAATAAACTCCTATGGATCCTCATCTACCTTAGAACCATGGAACTCTGGAGGACTCATTCGAGTAAAGTCCCAGAATATCATTGCTGCCATATTTCCATTTAGATTGACTGATAAAACAACCTACTGGTTGACCTGGGTGTTCATCGCTTGAGCAAGGACCTGAAAAATAGCCCTAAACTTAACATAAGATACTTGTTCATTCAGAGGGTCTGCTGGATCTAGTGGAGCTTGTTGGTTACCATTTCAGTTTCTTATTCCATCGGCTCTTTGGGGAGGCTTCTTGTACAAATGCATAGAGCATGAGTTAGAAGAAGGTTAAATAGAGTTCACACTCTATCGTATAATATGAACATGAATGAAGTGAGACTTTTCTGAAATGTTTGATAGCCTTTCATTTATAAGTGTGGCGTGCTTCACACCTATAAACGAGACTCTACTTAATGTGGCTTTTAGAAACCCTAGGAAATATTAAACCTAATACTCTGATACCAAGTTAGTAATGACCTGAGACTACTTTCTAGTTACAATATGGTGCTTAGCGTTATGAGTGACACCAAGCTAACCCATGGTCTGGAATATACTATGATTTCTAAAATAAGACTGAATATCTGAGTGCAGAAGTTAACTGAATTGTAATAATGATTAAGCCAATAGATAAAGTCTGACAATATCATAAATCTAAAAACAAGTCTAACTGACTATCTGAAAGCCTCTACTAATGAGGAGTTGTTGGGACAAGCCCCCAGCTAACTCTAACTATTTGAAAACTGAAATAAGAAAATAAGAATTATCCTTATCCTCAAAATATGAGGACTCATCACAAACTGCTGCTGAGATGAGTATGGAATCATTCTAACCACAAGCTGGATACTGAGCGTTTGACCTATATTATAAAATAATATAGCATAAAAAGTATGCGATCAGTACTTTGAATGTACTAAAAATGTTAGATATGCTCTATAATATATAACTGAACATGCTAAATATATAAGATTGAACTAAACATGACACTGATAATTATAAGTTGATGCAATGACCCAAGAAATAAGCATAAACTGATAAATATTATAATTGAATAGACTGAATCTGGGTTCATGCAATGATTGAGTTTGAATTGTGGGAACTGCTATTAATCAACATACCCCATCTGAGCTAAACAGAGCCTAACCTATAACCCTAGCTAGAAGAGTGCTTTGTACCTTGTTAAGAGTATGAACACTGACTGATGTGGATCCACTAAACTGATGTCCAAATGGACAAAGGTGTCATCCTAAACAAGCGGGTGACCCTTTAGAGCCTACGGTGGTAACATAATTCTGGGACGTAGGGAATTCTACTAAAGTTCTCAGCCTAACTGATGGATGTGCCTTCATCCCTGGATCGACTCGATGCTAAGTACTACTCCTAACTGAAATAAACTGATATACTGAATAGCTCAATAATGTTGATGTTCTAAGACTGAATGATAAGTGATTTATCTGAGGGCATTCTAAAATCTACGAAATTGAAGTATTGAATACTGAACTAACAATATATAGGATGCTAAGTCATCAGGTGTTCATAACCTGCCATATTCAAAAGGTGCAGTTATTTCTAACAATTTCTATATTCTGGATAGAGTAAGAATTCATAAAATACAAGTCCCAAAATACTGAATATCATTATATAGAGGGTCATAAAATTTCATGTCTGTAAATGCACTTAATTTTATGGGTAAACATGTATTTATAGACTATTAATCACCGGGAACTAAAATATAAATAGAATCATGTCTTTAATGGAAACCCTACTTTCTAGACAATGGATTTATAGAGAAAATGAGTTTATTTAAGGACTCAATGGGTGGAAGGATACCCATTGATGAAATACCACATACGTGAAAGTGAATTATTGCTAGGAACTTGGAGAATTTTGAACTTGTAGATGAACCCTAGTTTTGCCTTGAGAGAAAAAGAGACACTTTTTGATTTTCTACTTTCAAAGAGTTAAGAGGGAATGAATTAAAAATGGTCAACTAACCCTTATTAATTCCCCTCAAAAGGTATTAAACGATGTAGTATAGGTGTCAAAATAATAGGAATAGACTAAAAAGTACGTGATAAATATAACTGAGTTTGCTGCACTAGTCGTCACGATAATTCATCATGCCTGGAAATGACTCATTGCGACTAGGTATAATTTCTAGGGTTTGGGGAAAAATGGAGACAATAACTCATCACTACTAATGACAGGTCTTGTGTTGACTCATTGGGACTAGACCCAAATGTTAACTTTCAGTACTTTCTCAAAATGGTTGGGGATGACTACTCATGGGGACTGACTATGACTTATTACCATGAGTCATGGCCACTGGATGATTTTTCATCCTTCTAGACTTTTGGCTAATTTGTAAGTATGACTCACCCAATGAGTTATTGGCACTGACAATGACTCGTGGCTTGAGTTATGCTGTAGGGAAATTTTTGGTTCCATCTAGTTTTTCTGTGCTAAGTATGAAATGGAGTCTAAGGAACTTTTGGGGTGCTACACCCTAGACCTTTGAACAATAATAATGGAGAGTCATGCTTCAAGGGGCTAATCTTGAAGGTTTTCTCGAGGGATCCACACCAAAAACTGCTAGAATGGGACAATGAATGAGAGTTCATACCTCTATAATAGAAGCTTGGCATATGTATAGCTAGGTTTAGCTTGAGTAGTAGACCTCAATTAGAAATCATATTCGTGATATAGATTGACAGAAGATTTCATGATTAGACATGAAAACATGGAGTTTAGATGGATTAAATATGATGGTTAAGGTGTCATGAATTAATTCAATGTTAATGTAATTACTTGGGTAAATAGTTTTTGATGACTACATGTTGTTATTTTATTTATGCAATTGAGAAACAAAGTATGGTTGGATAAGAATTAACAAATAGAAGTGAAATCATATCTAGTGCTTAGGCCAATTAATTATTAAATTATTGGATTGATAGCCTTATGTAGTGATAGTAGTCAAAAGCTAATTAATCAACAATCCATTGAGTATATGTCACGTGTAGTAATGTAGTAGTCAAAAGCTAAATGAATATATCCGAGTATATTTAATACATTGATATTATACGATCGAGGTAATAATATACTTGTGGAGTAATGTAACTAACCAATTAATTAAGTCCTATATATATATATATATATATATATATGATTCATGTTGAATATATACTCGGAATTTGAACTAGTGACTACCAATAGTGGAAAGCCTCTCTCTATATATGTCTCGTGTAGTGATAGTAGTCATCAAAAGCTAATTAACAGATAATCCATCAGAGTATATGGAATAAGTTGTATTATGAGGTAATATACTCGTGTAAGTGATGCATATAGTATGTATTCAAAAGCTAATTAACTGAAAATCCATCCTAGTATATGGAATACGTTGATATTATACAATTGAGGTAATACACTAGTGGAATAATTTAAATAAACCAATTAAGTCCTATATACTGATAGTCACTCTTGAAATATATATATATATGTGTGTGTGTGTGTCTCGTCTGATGATAGCAAAGCTAATTAACCGATAATTCATCGGAGTATATGGAATACATTGTTGATGTTGTTTCCATCTCTTTGCTGTTTCCACCGTCCTTCAACTCCTGCCAAGGTAATTTTAACACCTCGAAAATCCAAGCTAATATTAGAATCATGCTTTAAGTACATGTAAAATCAAACATCATGTTGTGGTAGTATGAAAAGTGATTTATACATGTATTAAGGCCAAAAGTAACTCCTAGCTCATGGCCAAGTTGAAACCTTCCTTATCGATGGTTTTCTTGTGAAGAATCTTGCTATAGTCAACTTCAAACAAGCATTTCTTTTTAATTAAATTCGGACATATAGTCCTTCTATAAAAATGAAAAAGATCTTCAAATGAGTATAAATCCTATATTCTGAGGTATTTTTGAGCTTAAGACCAACCAAATGATAGATATTTGAATTATCTTTCCAACGCATCTAGTTTCACCTTAATCCAATGTTGGAGCTAAGCGTTATGGTCATTTTAGTAAAGCACTGTCGAGCAGTGAGAACATACGATCGTAACCACGATCGTTGGTTAGATTGTATGACCGTACAATCCACTCGTCTTCATGAAACAACCCAAAAACCTAAAAGTTGACAAGTATACCTTCCAAACACTAAAGGGTACCACGATCTTGGTTAGAAACCACGATCTTGACACCTAAAGTTCATTGGGCTTGGACTTTCAACCTATGAACCAAGGTACGATTGTATGTGGGTCCCATGATCGTACCATCGCTTGCCTGATAAAGTACAGAGAACCTCAAATCATCCACTCAATCACGAGCACCACCCACGATAGTAGGTGGGTCCCACGATCATGGGATGGTTCGTACGTCACCTTCCGTAACTTTTTCAGTTACGAATTTAAAAGGGTACATCAGTCTTTTTCCACTCTTTTAACATCAAAACTACATCATTTAAGATAACCCAAGGATAATTATTAAGGTTAATATTACCCTAAGTCCTCATTACTCAGAAAAACATTCGATACTTAGCATTTATAGAGAAAAGAGGCGATTTCTCTTCTTTAGGGAAACTAGTGTTCTTCTTTTTCTTCAAGCTTCCAATTTCAAAGATTGCTTCAGTTTTTTCATCTCCAGGCATGTGGAATTTCATCAATGGGTCTCCTTTCACCCATTGAGTCCCAAAGTTAAACTCAATTTCTCAGTTTAATTCCTTCCTCAGAGCTTAGGGTTCATGAATGTTGTGAATTTCTAAATATTCCAATTCCTTAATCTCATTGAGTTATAAACCCATGTTTTAACATGAATTTCAGTACCATTACATGTTTAAAATTATAAACCCTTATTATACTGTGAAATCCATGATTTTTGGACTTGAATTATTAAATTCCTTAATTCGCTTTTTTTATGAAACTGTCATAATAGTTGCATTCTTCAGAGATGGTGGGTTATGAAAACCCGATGGCCTAGGATTTCATGCATATACTTATGAGTATTATATCTTCCAATTTACATGTTTTGAATGATGGCAGATAATGTATTTATTTTTAGTTTTTAGAATATTAATATTATTGAGCATTCCAGTTATCAGTTGTCATTTAGTTGGGAGTAGTACTTAGCACCGAGTGAACGCAGGGATGAAGGATCACCCATCAGTTAGGCTGAGACATTTAGTAGCAGCCCCTAAGTTCTAGAACTACGGCACCACCATAGGTTCTAAAGGTTCACCAGTCAGACGAGGCTTGACACCTTAGTCCTTTTGGACATCCGTTAAGTGGATCCATGCCAGTCAGAGTTCGTACCCTTGGAAAAGTACAGAGCACCTTTCTAGTTTGGGTTACAGTTTGGACCCCGATTATCTCAGATTGGGGTATGTCGGTTAATAGTAACTGCCACAGTCCACAATTTAGATTTAGATAGTTGCATGACCTCGTATTCAATTATTCAGCTTATCATTCAACACATGTTTATTACTTGATCTTGTATTAGCTTACCATGTTACATGCATTATGTTCTACCTATGTTAGTTATTTTTTATCTCACGTACTCAGTACATTCAAAGTACTGATCGCATACTTTTCTTTGTGCTATATTATCTTAAAATATAGGTTCTGACGTTTAGCATCTGGATCGCGCATAATATGACCTCCTACTACATCAGTAGTAGTACTTTGGTGAGTACTCATCATTCGAGGGCTAGTTATCTATATCTTTCATTTATGTCTTTTCAGTTTTTAGACAGTTAGATTTAGTTGGGGGCTTGTCCCAGCAACTCGTCTTAGTAGAGACAGTTAGAGTTAGCTGGGGGCTTATCCCAGAAACTCGTCTTTTAGACATGCAGTTAGATGTTCAGATTTGTGATTTTAAACTCAGATATTGATGTTGGGTTTTGATTATTATTTTATTGTTCAGTTCTCCTTCCGCACAGTGTTTATATCAGTTATTTCAGTAGTTATAGTGTCATGCCAGACCATGGGTTAGCTTGGGTCACTTGTGGGAATCGTGTTATGACTTGAGGGTAATCTCGAGTTATGACAAACTTGGTATCAGAGCATCAGGTTTAAAGTGTCTTGGGGTGTCTGAAAGCCGCATTAAGTAGAGTCTTGTTCATGGGTGTGAAGCGCGCCACACTTATGAGTGAGAGACTATGAAATATTTTAGGAAAAGTTTCACTTCTTCCCTGTTCATATCATGCAATAGAGTATGAACTCTATTAAATAATTCTTCTAACTCATGCTCTACACGTTTACAGAAAATACCTCCCAAAAGAGCCGATGGAAGGAGAAATAGAAATGAAAATGGTAACAGAAATGGGAACCAATAAGCACCACTAGTTCCAGCGAACCCTTTGAATGAACAAGTCTCTCACGCCAAATTTAGCGCTGCTTTCACAGTGTTATCCCAATCCATGACCACCCAGAATAACCAGCAGGTTATGGCACCAGCCAATAAGGCAGTGAATACGGCAGCAGCTAGAGTCTAAGACTTCACTCGGATGAATCCTCTAGTGTTCTTTGGGTCTAAGTATAAAGAAGATCATTAGGAGTTCCTAGATAATATTCAAAAGGTTACTGAGATCATGGTGTCATTCCAACTGAAAGTGCTGACTTGGTTACTTATCAGTTGCAAGGAGTGGCTCACACTTGGTACAAATAATGGAAAGATGATAGAGGTGCGGATGCGGGACCGGGAGAGTGGGATGAGTTTGTTGTTGCTTTCTTGGACAGGTTTTTCCCACTTGAGTTAAGGAAAGCCAAAGTTCAGGAGTTCATTAATCTGAAGCAGGGTAGCATGAGTGTGAAAGAGTATTCTCTAAAGTTTACTCATCTTGCAAAGTATGAGCTGGCAATGGTTACTGACTTCAGGGACCATATGAGTAAGTTTGTGTCTAGTATTTCTGAAGATGTGGTCAAAGAGTGTAGGATTTCTATATTGGTTAAGGAGATGTACATATCTAGGTTAATGGTTAATGCTCAATAATTTGAAAAGAGAAAGTCAATAAGAATGAAAGGGAGAGTAAGAGGGCCAGAACAGGTAACTTTAATTTCTCCCAACAAAGGTCAGATAGTGGTAATTGTTCTTAGTTTTACCAAAAATTATTAGCTCCAGTCCCATCTTTTGCTAGTGCTCCAGTGCCCAAGTTCAGGCAAGATAATCGGGATAGAGCACCAGGCTCTAAGTCCCAGGGTAGTGTGAATAGTGGTTGTACTAACCCGGTTTGCAAGAAGTGTGGTAAGAACTACAAAGATGAGTGTATGGTTGGTAGTGATGTTTGTTTTGGGTGTGGTAAGCCAGGCCAAAGATTGAGGAAATGTCCAGTGGCTTCATAGAGAGGTAGGAATGCTCGTCATCAAAGTCAGTGTATCTCTTCAGCAACTCCAGCAGGTTGCCCAACAACAGGGTACCTCGTCTAGTGCAACTGGCAGAAAATATCAGAATAGGTTCTATGCCCTTCAAATTCGACATGATCAAGGGGTTCGCCTGATGTAGTCACTGGTATATTACAAATTTTTCATATTCATGCCTATTCGTTGTTAGATCCGGGAGCCACACTTTCCTTCGTGACTCCCTATATAGTAGTAAACTTTGGTATCAGTCCTTAAATCCTCTCAGAACCCTTCTCAGTCTATACTCTAGTCAGTGATTCAGTCATAGCTAGACGGGTATACATAAATTGTCCTGTCATAATTTCTCAGAAAGCCACCTCAGTTGATCTTATAGAGTTAGACATGATAGATTTCGATGTTATTCTTGGCATAGATTGGCTCCACTCTTTCTATACCTCAATTGATTGTAGGAATAGAGAAGTTTAGTTTTAGTTTTCAAATGATTCAGTCATATAGTGGAAGGGTAGTACCTCAGTGCCTATAGGTCGGTTTGTCTCTTACCTGAAGGCTAGAAAAATGATTTACAAAGGGTGCATCTATCATCTTGTTTGGGTTAATGATTCAAAGTCTGAGACCCTAAATCTTGATTTAGTTCCAGTGGCCAATGAATTCCCAGAAGTGTTTTCTGAAGATCTGTCCGGAGTTCCTCCTTAACAGGAAATTGACTTTGGAATAGATCTTCTTCCAGATACCTAACCTATTTCAATTCCACCCTATAGAATGGCTCTAGCCGAGCTTAAAGAATTGAAAGAGCAGTTGAAATACCTCTTAGATAAGGGTTTCATCAGGCCCAACATCTCTTCATAGGGTACTCCAGTTCTCTTCATGTGCAAGAAAGATAGTTCTCTCAGAATATACATCGACTACCGTCAGTTGAACAAAGTCATAGTCAAGAATAAGTATCCCATTCCCAGGATTAATGACTTGTTCGACCAGCTTTAGGGTGCCAATTGCTTCTCTAAGATAGACCTCAGATCCGGCTATCATCATCTTAGAGTCAAAGAATATGACATTCTAAAAATAGCCTTCAGAACTCGGTATGGTAACTTTAAATTTGTTGTTATGTCTTTTGGACTAACAAATGCTCCTGCAGGTTTTATGGACTTGATGAACAAGGTGTTCAAGTAGTACTTGGAAATATTTGTTATAGTTTTCATAGATGACATCCTCATTTATTCTTGGGGTAAGGATGAGCATGCAGACCATTTGAGGATTGTCTTGCAGACTCTCAAAGATCACTAGTTATTCACTAAGTTCGGCAAGTGTGAATTTTGGTTGAAATTGGTAGCATTTCTTAGTCATATCATTTCTGGTGAGGACCTTCAGGTTGATCCTCCAAAGACTGAAGCAGTTAGAAATTAACCTAGGACCATCTCTCCATCAAATATTAGGAGTTTCTTAGGTTTAGCTGGTTACTACAGGAAGTTTATTGAGGAATTTTCCTCTATTGCTTCCCCTATGTCCAGATTGACTCAGAATAAAGTCAAGTTTCAGTGGTCCGATTCTTGCGAGAAGAGTTTTCAGAAGTTGAAGACTAGACTCACCTCCACTCTAGTTTTGACTCTGCCAGAGGGTTCAGATGGGTTTGTGGTTTATTGTGATGCTTCTAGAGTTAGGCTTGGTTTTATGTTGATGCAGCATGGCAAGATTATAGCATATGCCTATAGAGAGCGCAAGCCTCATGAGAAGAATTACCTTACTCATGATCTTGAGTTTGCAGCAGTTGTTTTTGCCTTAAAAATTTGGAGGCATTATCTTTATGGGGTTCATGTTGATGTGTTCACTGATCATAAGAGCCTTCAGTATGTGTTCAACTAGAAAGATCTAAATCTTCGTCAGAGAAGGTAGCTAGAATTATTAAAAGATTATGATATAGTGTCTTGTACCATCCAGGTAAAGCCAATGTTGTGGCTGATGCTCTTAGTAGGTTGTCTATGGGAAGTGTTGCTTGTATAAAAGATGATAAGAAAGAGTTAGTTCACAAAGTTCACCAGCTTGCTATTGGGAGTTCGGTTGGTTGATTCAGCCAAATGTAGTATCTTGATTCAGAATAGTTCAGAATCTTCATTAATAGATGAGGTGAAAGAAAAGCAAGATAGTGATCCTATTTTGCTTAAGTTGGAAGAAGCGGTCCACAGTCAGAAGGTTGAGGTTTTCTCCTAAGGGGGAGATGGTGTTCTTTGTTGTCTGGGCAGACTATGTGTCCCAGATGTGGATGACTTGAGACAATGGATGCTAATAAAAGCTCACAGTTCTCAGTATTCTATTCACCCAGGAGCCACTAAGATGTACCGTGATCTACGGTAAGTCTATTGGTGGAATGGAATGAAGAAGGATATCGCAGAATTTGTGGCTAAGTGTCCGAATTGTCAGCAGGTTAAGGTTGAGCACCAGAGACCTGGTGGTATGCTTCAGGATATCAGTATTCCTACTTTGAAGTGGGAAGTGGTGAATATGGACTTCATTACAGGGTTACCTAGTACTCGTTGACAGTATAATTCTATTTGGGTTATCGTGAACCGTATGACTAAGTCGGCCAATTTCCTGCCAGTTAATACTTCAGATTCAGCCGAGGATTATGCTAGACTCTATCTTAAGGAGTTGGTGAAATTGCATAGAGTCCCTCTGACTATCATTTCAGATAGAGGTACTCAGTTTACCTCTCAATTCTGGAAGACTTTTCAGAAGTGTCTTGGTACCCAAGTTCATCTTAGTATGGCTTTTCATCCATAAACGGATGGTCACGCAGAGCGAACTATTCAGACTTTGGAGGATATGTTTAGAGCAGTGTGATCAATTTGAACAGTAGTTGGGATAATCATTTGCCTTTGATTGAGTTTGCTTATATAATAGTTATCTGTAACACCCCGTACCTTCCTAACCCTACTTGACGACATTAAATAATGTTTACTTAGGTATCGAGAGCTATAAGTATGTATTTGGTAATGCTATTGATGAGATAATTGAATTTGGCCCTCGTATATGTGATTAAACCTTCGTAAGGGGTGTTTTGGAATTTTCATGGAGCATTTGTGGGGTTCAAAACGAGGCTAAGAGGACCTCTAAACAAAAGATATTAAGGTTAAGAAGTAAGTTAAAGAATAGGACTTGAAGTATCTAACCAAACCCGCAAAGAAAAGTCGAAAAATGAAATTTTCAAAAAATGTAAGTGTGGGGCGCGCTGGAGGGCGTACCACACCGCTCTGGGCTAAAATTTTTAGTCCAGAGGCAGCAAGCTGGCGCGCCCCGCTGGTTTTGGCCACTTTTCAAAGTTGGAATTTTTCTTAAGTCCCAAGGGTGCCCGGGGACGTATTGAGCCGATTTTTGCCACGTTTCTTCTACAACCATGATAATATACATGAAATGAGTAGAGAATTATGTTGGTATGATAAAATTATTCGAGAACGAATTTGGCATCAAAATGACGGTTTTACCCTTTTGGTCAAAATAGACCATATGTGGCTAGAATCACTCATTTTTGGGATTGAGGCTACGAATATAAATTCGGTGAGTGAAAATATCGTTGTAAAGCGTATGAAATGATTTAAACATGAGAAATTATTGGGTTAATTAAATTGGGCTTAACACAAGCCCAAAATGAGACAAAAGATATGGCCCAATTAGGCCAAAAATGACCTATTCTTCACCCTTGACCACTTGTACATGGCATTTAATGCCAAGGAGACTTGAGGGATTATATATACATGGAAAAATCTGATTTTATTCAAAGGAACACCCAACATGTTTCTAGAAATTTCCCAAAATTTCTCTCAACTCTCAAGAACCCTAAGCCAACTTCTTGGAGCAAAATCATTAATTTTCAAGCTTAGGTAAGTAATTATTCTTATGGAATAATATACTATATGCATGAGAGAGTATGTAAATCATGTTGGTTATGCTTGTAGACACGAGATTTTCGACCCTCTCCAAACTCTTATCTATTTTTAACATTAAATATTTATTTTAGTTTAATATTTATATTAGCTTTTCATTTTTATTTTTTTTTAGTAAGTTTATTTGAAAAATAGTGAAAAAAGGGGATTTCAAAAAATAGAGTCACATTTTTAGGATAAGTTGTGTTCTTACTTTTTAAAAGAAAAAAGAATTCTTTCAAAAATATGTTTTCTTTTAGATTTTTTATAAATAAGCTAGTAGTTTTATTATATTTTTCCTTTTCTTAGCCATATATTTTTAGGACTAGCTATTTAACTTTTTCTATATTTTTATTAGTTTTAATAGTTAGCTAATACTACTTTCTACTACTATATTTTTTTATTTATTTCTTTAACTAAAAATAAATAAATAAATTAAAAAAAAATAAAAAATCCTAAACTACCCTTCCCCCACCTGCACACCCCTCACATTCCCCCCACAATCTGCGACCTCCCTTTTTCCTCCACTACACACACACTCACCTACACACTACTCCACGTACACAACACACACACATGCACTACACAGCACACACACTACTACACCAGTATTATATATACTCTCACACACACAATAGGAAAACAAAAACCGGACAGAGGAGGTGAAAAAGAAAGAAAAAGTGAGAAAGAAAGAAAAGTTAGGCAGAAACAAAAAGAAGAGAAAACAGTAACATAGGATTAAAAAAGGGGACAGAAAGAAAAAGAAAAAGCAATGAGAAAGTTAGAAAGGGAGGGAAAACAGTAGAAAAAAAAAAGCAAAACACTTGGAAAAAAAAACAGTAAGAGAGGAGAGAAAGAAAGAAAGTATTTCTTAAGGGTTCGCGAGTTAGAGTTCGGATTTTGGTCCTCATTTCGAGTTTCCGGTGACGAGCGTTCTTTCTTTTATACTCGATTTAATTTGTCACACAGGTTCTTATCCAATCTTGTACTATTATTTTTTTTATAAATTTTATTGTGAATCAAAGAATGAACGAAGTTGTTTAAATGATTTCATATACTTTTTAGTCCATACGGTTGATCAATTATGTGAGTATTTTATGTTAACTCTTAGAACCTATTAATGTCTTTATATATGATTTCACTACGGTAACATATTCTATATCCTTAATTAGTTTTATGAGATAATTATTGGTTTGTACGTCAATTGGTTCCATGCATGTTGTCGTTGGGTGTGAAACTTTTATCAGTTTTAGTTATATAGATTATCATTAGTGGCAAAAGTGAGGGTAAATAGAATTATTGGATAAACTTTGGTTTAATTTCTTTATTGGGTAGATAAAAAATGCTAATGCATAATTGTGTCTTCTTGTTTGTTGGTCATGAATAATTTAGTTTCATTCACTGACTTGGTTTTCTTAATCAATTATATTAAAGTTTTTTTTTACGACTAAAATTAAAAAAAATAAAATAATAATAGTAATAATAATAATAATAATAATAATGCAAGACTAATTAAATAGTAAAGTCAAGTTTAATAAAAATTCAGCAATACAATGTCTAGTAGAAAGGTTCAAAAGTATGAAGTTTTAGAATTAGGAGAGCGGGATCACTGAGGGCATAGTTGGTAGTGGATTCCTTTAGTCTTGAATATGGTAGAGGTGTAGCATGGTAAAACATGAATTCTAAGTGGGTCATGAATTTATTTCACTAGCAGCAATGTTAATCGTATTTATTTTTAGTTGGTTTTGATTTTATTTCACAATTAGACATGGACGATTTTCAGGAAACCGGGTGACCTTGAAAGGAGGTCTCAGTCACAGTTTCAATTAATAGTGAATCAATTTTCAAGTTGTTTGTTTTAGTTCCTCTCAATTTTTTCGTTATTAGTTTTACTTCTCATAACCACAAGCTTGACATTAGCCTATAATAAAAAAGAAAAAGAAAAAAAAAAAGCTCCCGGACCTAGAGTTAAAATTCATGGCCTCAATTTGCTAATTCGTCTTTAATTTAATGTGAGGTAAAACAAGACGGGTTGCGGATTTATTTAAGATCCATCATAATAAGGGATAGAAAAGAGAGGAAAACTCAATTTGTAAGGTATTGAGATGAGTTGCGGATTAATTTAAAACTCGTTGTAAATATAAAGAAGGGAGTTGAAAGAGAGAAAAAATGGATAGGAAAATTATCTCGGATTTAGAAAAGGTGAGTAAATGCCTTTAACGCTAACGCGAGAAAAGGAGCGAAAATAAGTTACGACATAGTAAGAATGAAAAAATAAAAAAATAAAAAAAAATAAAGAAAATCAATTGATATATCGAGGTTGATCATGTGTGTGGTTACGCTCCTTGATCAACTTCTATAATTACGAGGCTCTGTGTGTGGTTACGCTCCTCAGCCGAGAACATAATTCATAGTTTCTCTCATAATCCTTAGGCACATTTAGCAACTGATCAAACCTAATGTATCCTAAAGAATTAACTTAAGCCGATTATAAGTCAATAAAGCTACCGTACTAGAACCACGGGATTCGAGGGATGCCTAACACCTTCCCCTCGGTCAATAGAATTCCTTACTTGAATTTCTAGTTCACAGACCAATATTAAAGAGTCAACTTCCTTCTGATTAGGGATTCAAAAAGGTGACTTGGAACACCATAACTCAATTCCAAGTGGCGACTCTGTAAATAAAATTATTCCTATTCAATACTGTCATTTTAATTGGAAAAACCCTTCGACCTAGAGCGAAAAAGGGGTGTGACATCTCTGGCGACTCTGTTGGGGAAATTAACCAGAATTCGAGCTTTGTATATTGACTTATTTTTGACTTTATTTAATTCTTTGATATATTGTGTTTGTTGGCCTAATGTGCTCTTTCCTTGTTTGTTTACCGCTTTAATATTATCTGAGTTGTAATATAAACTGTCTTCTTTCGCGCACCCATTTGAGTCTCTGAATATACCTATCACTATTTACTGTGTGTGCGGCTACGCTCCACAAAACCTTCTATCTGAGATGAACCAGTGTTCGGTTACGCTCCTGGTTTAAGGAATATAAGTCACACATGTTAGGCGGGGTTGGATCACCAGTAGAACCGGAATAGCTCTGCTACCGGTAAACTAACCCGCCCCGATCCAAGTGTCCGCTTGGGTAATCCAGTGTAGACACCTATCTCCATCAGGTTAAACCTAGTAGAACTGAAACTCAGACATGGCTATCTCTATTAGGCCTCGCTTTATCTGCATCATGTGCATTTGACTTAGCGGGACTCGGCACAGGGGCCGGGTCCGTCTAGGACAGGTGTCCCTCTTTATATGACCAACATGTGCATCTTATGTGCTCTTTGACATTTATTTGGAAGGCCCGTTCGATTGTTGACCGGCTGTAGGCAACTTAATGAAATAGAAAAAGGTGAAAAAATAAATAAATAAAAAATTCTCTAACTTTTATAATCGTTCTCTTAAAATATATATATTTTTGAGGAATAAAACGGGAAAAATTACCCATTGATTGAGGGTCATTCGAAAATATGACTACCTTCATTATTATTTTCTTATACTCAAATTTATGATTTATGCATATATCCTAATAGCCCTAAACCTTTAGGGGTCGTGAGGCTAAAATTTTTACAAAAATATATATACATATATCCTAATAGCCCGAAACCTTTAGAGGTCATGAGGTTGAGTTGTAAAGAAAATTTTCATATGCAGGTATCTTAATAATCCTAAACCTTTAGGGGTCGTGAGGCTAAAATTTTTACAAAAATATATATACATATATCCTAATAGCCCGAAACCTTTAGAGGTCATGAGGTTGAGTTGTAAAGAAAATTTTCATATGCAGGTATCTTAATAATCCTGAACCTTTAGGAGTCATGAATTTGAGTTTTGCAAAAATATATAAAATAATTGTATTTTTCTTCTAAGTTACTATTATTATTATTGTTATATATATATATTTATATACTTGGTTGCATCTTGTTCCCCCAAGCTCCTGTTTGAGATTATATAGAGGTTTATCTTTGAAGAATGTCCATGTAGGTTGGTATAGACAAAAGTCAGTCCCTAGAAATAAAACAAAAATAATAAAATAAAATAAAAAATCTTTGCTTTTATGCATCTTTTCTTACTATTAAACAAATTTGTATCTAGGTAGATGTTAGCATTTTTATTTTTCTCAAAATACCCAGGGTTGAAGGAATACCAAAATTTATGATCGTCGATCAGACTCCTCTACTTTTGTGGCAATGGTGGAATGGAATGGAGGAGCAGGACAAGAGGATAGTGAAAGACTATTTGGGACATCTTGTGCATATGATGGAAATTAATCCCAGAAGAGACGTGTTTAAAGCATTGATTGAAGCTTGGGATCACAACAACAATGTGTTTCGGTTCTCAAACTTTGAGATGACCCCAACTCTAGAGGAATTAGCAACCTTCATGGGGGTAGGCACAATTCGCCGAGGTTCAGATCTACGAAAAAAGAGACCTATAGTTCCTAAGAATGTGGATGGGATCAAGTTCATGAAGTTAATGAATATCAATCAGATGAATATAGCAAGTTTGAAGGAAGGTTGGATTTCTTTGAAATTTTTATCCTAGAGGTTTGGTCGAGAGGAAGGATTCGAGGAGTATCAGGGTCAATTGTATAACAAAGGGAACTTGCAAGAATGGAAGAAACACAATCGCTTTGCTTTCATGGTTGCATTCTTGGGGAGGATAGTTTTTTCGGAGCGTGATGGAAATATTGATATCCGTCTAGCTGGAGTAGTGCAAGCACTAACCACGATGGATAACCTCACTCTTGTACCTATGATTCTTGGGGATGTCTTTCGCGCACTAACCAAGTGCAAAAAGGGTGCCACATACTTTGAAGGGTGCAATATTTTTCTGCAGATATGGTTTTTGGAACACTTCTATTATTACCCTTATGCTCCGGGAGCCAGCGACTGGTTAAATCGTGTGACTAGTCATGAAGAGAGAGCCAATAAAAGTAAACTCCCAATCGGGATCAAGGCATGGAAGGACAAGGTTTCAAAGCCGACTGACGATCAGATTATCTGGAACTACTACTGGTTTCCAACCCAAGATGTCATTTATATGTCCTCATACCATCCTTTTTTAGTGTTGATTGGGTTTAGAGGGGACCAACCTTATGTGACGCTTCGAGTAATGTGCCAATTGGGTCGACTTCAAGAGATTCCTCGCGGGAAGGACATGGGTGAATTCATGTACGACACTCCTCCAGTTTTTTTTTTTGATAGTTATAAGATACTAAAGTTTTGGTATGGGAGTATAATATCTGAGAAGAGTGAAATGGTGGAAGATCGTGATAAGGGGAAAGTAGTTCCTAGGTACCTTTCATGGTTGTATAGACCCTCCCCACTTGAAGAGGGGCCCAAAGATTTTGGGAAAAGAAAATGGGATAAAGAATCAGAGGTTCGAACGAGAGTCGGACAAGCCCGTCTTGAGGTGGAACTTGAATTTCAAAAGAAATTGAACGAGTAGCAAGCTGAATATGAAGCAAGAATCACACAGACTAGGAAAGAAATGGAAAGAAACCAACAGTTAGCTCTCCAAGTTGTGAAAGAGGACCTAAGGTGCGTCAAACAAAAATACGGTCAATTGGAGAAAGAGTTGGGGAACAAAGTTGAGTCGGCACAGAGAAAATCTGAGGTAGACAAACAATTGATTCAGGTTTTGCAAGAAGATTTGGGTATCATTGAGGTGGCAATGGGGAAAAAATAGGATGAGTTTGAGAATGAAAAGGCCAAATTGATGTACACCCAAGATAGGCTTCAGGCTCAAGTGAAAGCCTCCATGGAACGAGAGAGGGAAATTGCCAAGCGCTTGAAAAATTTGAAAGTGAGAAAAAACAGTGGGAGATTGAGTGTGGTGCACTTCACCACCAAGTGGAGGAGCTTCAGGAACGAGAGGATGGTTTGAGGCAGGCAGTCTACACTCTTCAAGATTGGTTGAAGAACTGCCACGGAAATATGAATGAAGCTAAAGAGCGAGTGCTTCGGCTTAAGGACATTCTCATCGATGTGTATGCTGGTTATCTCCACCGTGATGATGAAAGTTTGGGAGAACAGGCACGTGTTCACGCCCCACATTTGCCAGAGGCATTATCCAGCATATACTCCAGTCTAGGAGGGCAGTAGAGGCCACAAAGAACACCTGGAAGAAGACATTTTTTTATGGTCCTTTTTTTAGAGTCTATTTCTTTTTAAGTTATTTGGTCTTATCCCAGTTTTTTTTTGAAGTTTTTAGTTCTTTTGAGTCTATAGCAGTTTAGTACTTCTATCATTTCCTTCATTTGAGTATTGTAGAGTGCATATTTGAAAATGAATGAAAAAGATTTTCTTTTGTTTTTTATTTATTTTGTTATAAAAAATAAAAAAAACAAAAAAAATAAAAATAATAATAAATAAATAAAATAAAATAAACAAAAATAAATAAAAAATAATATATATATATATATATATATATATATTATATAGAAAAGAAAATGCGCCTAGATAAGCCAGGATGAAACAAAAGGCCTCCCATGTTAAGATGGGAAATGCATGTAGAGGCATGACATACGATGTGTTATATAATTTTAAATGTGCCACACTCACCCATTTGCCACTTGTCACAGAAAAGGTTAGAATTTTTGTAAGGTGGTTGTTTTGTGGTTACACTGGCATCTGATCCGTACAATACCAGATCCAAAGGAAAGGGAAAAATGACACACAAAGAGGGGATAGAGTCTGACAGCGAAGAAGACAAAAATCAGTTGATTCAACAAGAATTTGCATCGATAGAAGAGAATAAGTTGTTGAAACAGCAGATGGCAGAAATGTATCAAGCCTGGATAAATGGGCAAGCGCCTCCTTCCTCAATTCCTGGACTTTTGAACACGACTGTCCCAATTTCCACTCAGGCCCAAACTGATGATCCATTTTACCCACCAGGATTTGGACCACATACTAATGTGCCTAGCACAGTTGGGACTTCCACTGTGCGCCTCCCAAATCCATCTCTCACAAATAACTCACTCTTTATTCCCGCAGTACCAACTACTGTAGATCCTCAACGAAAGCTGATACCGAAGTCTGGGGGTGAGCTGCCTCGTGATCAATTCTATTCCCCTGGAGTAACTTTTAAGGTCCCAGAATCCTCCAATCCTACTTATCTGCACAACTCCCCTATTGTGATCGAAAGGGCGACGAAGAATGAGGAACAAGAGGAGATGACTAAAAAAATGAGAAGTTTAGAGCAGAGCATGAGGAACATGCAAGGACTAGGAGGGAACAAGAGTGTTTCTTACAAAGATTTGTGCATGTTCCCCGATGTCCACTTGCCTCTAGGCTTCAAAACCCCAAAGTTTGACAAGTACGACGGCCATGGTGATCCTTTAGCTCATTTGAAAAGGTTTTATAATCAACTAAGAGGAGCAGGGGGAAAAGAAGAGTTACTTATGGCTTATTTTAGAGAGAGTTTTACGGGAATAGCTTCAGAATGGTTTATCGATCAGGATATATCTCGTTGGCATGTTTGGGATAACTTGGCTCGGGATTTTGTCCAGCAATTTCAATACAATGTTGACATAATTACAAATCGCACCACACTTGCCAACCTGAGGAAAAATACTACTGAGGGTTTTCGTGAATATGATATTAAGTGGAGAGAGCAAGCTGCTAGAGTTAAGACCTCAATCAAGGAGTCAGAGATGATTGATATTTTTCTCCAGCCACAGGAACCCGACTACTTCCATTATTTGCTTTCTGTTGTTGGAAAAACATTTGCTGAGGTTATTAAGGTTGGGGAAATGGTGGAAAATGGAATTAAGTCCGAAAAGATTATAAGCCAAGCTTTTTTAAAAACTACGACGCAGGCGATTCAAAATGGCTCGGGAGGTATTGGGGGAAAGAAAAGAAAGGAGGACGTGGCTACCATTATGTCAGGGCCACGATAAACTCCAAGAGGTCCGCCGCACCAATACGCACAATATCAACCCCAGATATATACCCAAGACCCATATAACCACCCACAACACTACCCACTATATTCCATACCATCTCCTCAGTATCCCATTTATAATGCACAGCCATATGCCCAACCCTCTTCTTACCCGTAATGGCGTGCACCAGCCCCTCAAAATCATCCTCCACTCCCACAAGTTTACCAAGGCCCTCCTAAACCTAATTTCTGACCTAGGGCAGAGTATAAAAGGGGTAACATAGCCAAAGATAATTTCACTCTTATTGGAGAATCATATGCTAGCTTATTTCAGAGGCAGAGGGCCTTGAATGTTTTGAGCCCAATTGAGAGAAAACTATCCAACCCTCCTCCCAAAAACGTGGATTATTCTCGAAGATGTGCATATTATTTTGATGCCCCAGGGCACGATACAGAGAAATGTTGGTTCTTGAAAAAAGTCATCCAAGAGCTGATTGATACACAACAAATTGTGGTGCAAAGCTCGGATGCTCCAAACATTAATCAAAACCCGTTGCCAATTCATACTGAAACAAACATGCTTGAGTTGATATACGGCGGCGAAGAATCCACAATTTCCTACAAGCCTATCATTAAGATCAAAAGTGATGAGGAAAAGACAACAAATGTGGTGGATTTGACAAAAATAGTATCTTCGGGAGTGAACGAGGAGCCCGTAAAGCCCAAACAGTCAAATACTCCCATGGTTATTGTGAAAGGAGCTGCAGAAGGCACTGGGGCAAGCCAGATTAGCCCAAAGTTGATTGTTCCAAGAATGCCCGCCAAACCCCTCTTAATTGTGAAAGGAGCTCTCACAACTCCTATTATTATCAAGCCAGTGCCGCAACTTCCAATGGTTAACACCAAGACAGTCCCTTGGAACTATAATCGCACGACAGTAAAATATAAGGGAAAGGAAGTCTTTGCAGAAGTAGATGGAGTAGGGGGATTAACTCGTTCAGGGAGATGCTTTACCCCAGAAGAATTAAGAAAGGACAGAGACGGCCAGAGGCCAGTCAAGAAGCTGGTTACTGAGGAGGAGGCTGAGGAATCCTTGAAAAAGATGAAGTTACCAGAATATTCTGTTGTGGAACAGTTGAGGAAAACGCCATCCCAAATCTCCTTGTTATTGTTATTGATCCACTCAGAAGAGCATCGCAAAGCTATAATAAAGATTTTGAATGAAGCACACGTACCCAGTGAGATTACAGTGAATCAATTGGAGAAAATTGTTGGAAGAATCTTTAAGGTAAATAGGATCACGTTCTCGGATGATGAACTACCCGTGGAAGGTACTGGACATAATCGCGGCCTCTACATTACTATAAAGTGTGAGCATTCCTATGTCACTCTAGTCTTGATCAATGGGGGATCTGGTGCTAATATTTGTCCTCTATCAACTTTGCAAAAATTAAATGTTGATTCGGAAAGGATTCGACCCAATAATGTATGTGTCAGAGCTTTTGATGGAGCAAAAACGAATGCCATTGGTGAAATTGAGCTGGTACTGACAATAGGGCCTATTGACTTTGCCATAGATTTCCAAGTCTTGAACATTGAAGCTTCCTACAATCTGCTATTAGGAAGGCCATGGGTTCATAAGGCTGGGGCAGTCCCATCTACACTGCATCAAATGATCAAATTCAAACATAACAGAAAAGAAATAGTCGTTCACGGTGAAGGAGACTTGTCCATGTACAAAGACTCTTCCATTTCCTTCATTGAGGCAGGCAATACACATGGAGCGCTGATTTATCAAGATTTTGAGATAATGGTTGTTGAGCATATACTCGAGGGGAATCTCATTCCGAGACCACAGTTGCCATCTGCATCTGTCATGGTGGTAAGTGAAATGTTAAAACATGGTTTTGAACCAGGAAAAGGTTTAAGGATGCATTTACAGGGTCGAGCTCATCCAATATGCCTCCGTGAGAACCTGGGTACCTTTGGTTTAGGGTACGAACCCACTTTTGATGATAGAAAGAAAGCTAAGAAGCGAAAAAAAGAGTTATGGTCACTTGCCAAACCGATACCGCCACTCAACCAGTCTTTCATCAGAACTAGTGCTATTGGGCCCTCCATGTCACCAGTCTCAGAGCCAATGTTTGAAGACGATATAGAGTTGATTGGCCTTTTCCAAAACATGTTTTCGAGGCTGATATGGTTGAAATTGGAGAAGGCACTAGCAATGCAGATGTGCAGTTTATTGGCCCTGATGTCCAACTCAACAATTGGGAGGCCTTTCCTCTTCCCACTAAGAAGGAGTCTTGTTCCTTTTATGCTGATTCTAGTGATATGACATGCATGCGAAATTATCAACCAGATCTTAAAACTCAAACTAATCATGAAACAATGAATGAAGAAGTTCAATATGATCCAGATGAAGCATTTGAGGGAATAAGCAAGGATTTCGAACAGTTTGAGAATAAGTCCAACCCCAATATGAATCAAACGGAGTCAATCAATCTAGGAGATCATGAAAATATTAGGGAGACTAAGATAAGTGTACACGTGCAACCACAACAAAAGGAAGAAATAATCGAGGCCTTGCTTGATTATAAGGACATATTTGCTTGGTCTTATGATGATATGCCTGGTTTGAGCACTGATCTAGTAGTTCATAAGTTGCCAACAGATCCCGCCTTTCCTCCAGTCAAACAAAAGTTGAGGAAACTCAAAACTGACATGAGTGTAATAGTTAAAGAGGAAATCACAAAGCAACTTGAGGCTAAAGTCATTCGAGTGGCACAATATCCTACTTGGTTAGCCAATATCGTCCCCGTCCCAAAGAAAGATGGCAAAGTTCGAATGTGTGTCGATTATCGGGATCTAAATAAAGAGAGTCCAAAAGATAACTTTCCACTGCCCAACATCCATATTTTGCTGGACAATTGTGCCAAGCATGAACTTGCATCTTTTGTGGATTGTTACGCGAGGTACCATCAGATCATCATGGACAATAAAGATGCAGAAAAGACATCATTTATCACATCATGAGGGACATACTGTTATCGAGTCATGCCATTTGGGCTAAAGAATGCAGGAGCAACTTACATGAGAGCGATGACCACTATGTTTCACGATATGATGCATAAAGAGATCGAAGTTTACGTGGATGATATGATAATTAAGTCAAGAGAGCAGTCGGACCATGTCAAAGATCTGAGGAAATTCTTTGACAGGCTTCGCAGGTATAATCTTAAACTTAACCCAGCAAAATGCGTATTTGGAGTCCCATCTGGAAAGCTTTTGGGGTTTATAGTCAGTCGGCGTGGTATCGAACTAGATCCTTCAAAAATAAAAGCCATTCAAGAATTGCCTCCACCGAAGAACAAAACTGAGGTGATGAGCTTACTGGGAAGGTTGAATTATATCAGTAGATTCATTGCCCAACTCACGATGATATGCGAGCCCATTTTTAAATTATTGAAGAAGAACGCTATAGTTTAATGGACTGAAGAATGTCAAGAGGCATTCGATAGAATCAAAAGGTACTTATCGAATCCACCTGTGTTGGTTCCACCTGATCCAGGCAGGCCCTTGATATTGTATATGTCTATTTTGGACAACTCTTTTTGCTGTGTATTGGGTCAACATGATGTCACTGGAAAAAAAGAGCAAGCCATCTACTACCTCAGCAAGAAGTTTACCACTTATGAGGCCAAGTACACACTTCTCGAAAAGACATGTTGTGCCCTGACTTGGGTGGCACAAAAATTGAAGCATTATCTTTCTTCCTACACCACTTACCTCATCTCCCGCATGGATCCCTTAAAGTATATTTTTCAGAAGCCTATGCCCACAGGCAGACTCACAAAATGGCAGATATTGCTCACAGAATTTGATATTGTCTATGTGACGCGGACTGCAATGAAAACCCATGCACTAGCGGATCATTTGGCTGAAAACCCCGTTGATAAAGGATATGAGCCATTAAAGACCTATTTTCCTGACTAAGAGGTATCATGTGTCGACGAAGCTGTTTCTGATGATAGCCATGCAGGTTGGAAGCTGTTTTTTGATGGAGCTGCTAATGTGAAAGAAGTCGGAATAGGAGCAGTTCTTGTTTCAGAATCAGAACAATATTATCCCGTAACAGCTCAACTTCGATTCTATTGTACCAATAATATGGCGGAGTATGAAGCTTGCATTTGGGTTTGCGACTGGCTATCAACATGGGGATCCAAGAACTGTTGGTGCTAGGTGACTCAGACTTGTTAGTCCACCAGATCCAGGGAGATTGGGAAACTCGCAACTTGAAGCTTATACCCTATCGAGATTATTTGTAAGACCTTTGTCGACGATTCGTATTGGTAAACTTTCGACACATTCCCCGAGTTCATAACAAGATTGTTGATGCCTTGGCAACCTTATCATCGATGCTCCAATACCCCGACAAGACTCATATTGAGCCCTTGCATATACAAATTCATGATCAGCATGCTTATTGCAATGCGGTCGAAGAAGAACTCGATAGTAAGCCTTGGTTCCATGATATCAAAAAATACATTCAATCTAGAGAATATCCAATACATGCAGATGGTAAGCAAAAGAGAACTATTCGATGACTGGCTAGCGGATTTTTCTTAAGCAGGGGAATTTTGTACAAAAGGACTCCAGATTTAGGACTTTTAAGGTGTGTAAATGCCAGAGAAGCTTCCACTATTATGACGGAAATACATTCTGGAGTTTGTGGGCCTCATATGAATGGGTATGTGTTGGCAAGGAAAATACTTCGGGATGGTTATTATTGGCTCACCATGGAGCGAGATTCCATTCGATTCGTCCGTAAATGTCATGAATGTCAAATGCACGGGGATTTAATACATTCCCCTCCTTCTGAGTTGCATACAATGTCTGCTCCATGGACCTTCGTGGCTTGGGGAATGGATGTGATCAGACCTATTGAACCAAAAGCATCAAATGGGCACAGGTTCATCTTGGTAGCAATTGATTATTTTACAAAGTGGGTGAAAGCAGTAACTTTCAAGTCGGTGACTAAAAAAGCCGTGGTAAATTTTGTTCACTTCAACATTAGTTGTCGATTTGGTATCCCAAAGGTAATTATCACAGACAATGCTGCGAATCTCAATAGTCATCTGATGAAAGAGGTATGCCAACAATTCAAGATTGCACATCGAAATTCCACTCCGTATCGCCCCAAGGCAAATGGGGATGTAGAAGCTGCCAATAAGAACCTAAAGAAGATATTCCAAAAGATGGTGCAAGGTTCCCGACAATGGCATGAAAAGTTACCTTTCTCTCTATTGGGTTATCGTACTACAGTTCGTACTTCAATAGGTGCGACTCCATACTCGTTAGTATATGGGACTGAAGTAGTTATACCTGCAGAAATTGATATTCCATCTCTTCGAGTCATTGTGGAAGCTGAGATTGACGATGATTAGTGGGTAACGAACCGACTGGAGTAATTGAGTTTGATTGATGAAAAACGATTAACATCAGTATGTCATGGCCAACTATACCAGAAGAGAGTGGCACGTGCATATAATAGAAAAGTGCGTCCTAGACATTTTGAAGTCGGTCAGTTAGTATTAAGGCGCATCCTCCCCCATCAGGTTGTAGTTAAAGGCAAGTTTTCCCCGAACTGGCAAGGTCCGTTTATGGTAAAGAAAGTGTTGCCCAATGGTGCATTATATTTGACCGATGTAGAAGGCAAAATGGTAGAGGTGGCTATCAATGCCGATGCAGTTAAAAGATATTATGTATGATTTTTATTTATCATTATTGCTATTTACATGTTTGGTTTTAACATATTTGAAAGATTGATATGACGAAAGCATTTTATTCCACTATCCAAATATTGTGTCATCATTTGTTTATCCCATTTGAGCTTAAGTTTTACTTTCTTTCGTACCCCTCTTTTGGAATCAAAAAAAGAAAAATGATAAAAGTGTCGAAAAAAAATGGAGTCGGGAAAAAATCCAAAAGAGAGAAGTGTCAAGAAAACAAAATTGAGTCAGAAAAAAAAAAAAAGTCAGAAAAATGAAAAAAAAAAAAAGAAAATCAAAATCAAGCAAAAGAACAAGTTGTGTGAACTACGTTTGACCTGATTCTTGCTACGACAAGATACGTAGGCAGCCCTACTCTGGGGTTCGGTCCAACTAAAATAAAAAGTTCAAGTTACCAGTTTAAAAGAAACTGGGGCAAAAGTTATTTTCTTTGTGAGTCGATTCCAAAAGTTGTAAGTCTCACCCTATGTTAAGTGTATTTTGAGCCTCATTCAACCCTTTCTTTCTAACCCTATCCAAAATCCACGTTACAACCAAAGAAAGACCTTCAGATCAATCTTTGAAAATGTCGAGGCTAAGCATGGTATAGTGACATGATGTTCTATATTTTGGGACGCACTTGTCTTTATCAGCATAAAGGAAATATGATAGAAATAAAAAATGAGAGAGCCTTATTGGTGAAAACCCTCACGGGCACCATAAGGCAATGGTGAGATGAGAGAAACAAAATGAGAGAGTCTTATTAGTGAAAACCCTCACGAGCACCATAAGACGATGGTGAGATGAGAGAAAATAAAAATGAGAGAGATTTGCTGGTGAAAACTTTTTGGGGCTTCGCTAGCTGGATGAGGTTTGTGATTTAGAGGCGACAGGCTCAAAGCAAAACCCAGTTTTCAATTCAATAGGTTGGCAAAAGTTGAAAAATGTTTGAGATTGGAAGGTCGAGTTGCTTGATCTCAAATGCATGTCATAATCACTAGAGCCGGCTATAACACTCAGATAAGTTTTCTTTTCTTCATTCTTTTGGAAATAGGGACGCTTGTTGCCTTTCTTTTCGTTCAATATTTCTATTTTTATTTCTTGTCTTTGTTACCAAAATGGAAAATCACCGTCCTCATTTTCCTGTCTTCTTTGAGTCAAGTCCATGGCAAAACAAGTGAGAAAGGACTTCAAAACTTGCTACCAACTCCTTCAATGGTGCAAAGCAACGAAAAGGGCCAGCACATAAAAGAAACATGATTCAAAGTGAAACAAAACACCCAAGAATGGTCATCATCTGACAGTTTTCGGATTCGTAAGAATATGAAGGTGCGACGGAAGTTAAAATTCAAAGGCGCTATGAAATGAAAATATGGTTTGAGTTACAGTCATTGGGTAACCAGAATTTTTGGGTCGATAGTACAACAAGTTAATGATACTCATCAACGGCTCGAAACAGAGTTGAACATGAAAAGTGCAGGAGCAATTGCATCAAAAGACAAATGCCATGAACCAACCACCATGTTGTTAAACTCACAATTTTTCTTTGTCTGAAACAGAGATAGGTGTTGCCTGCAAATCTAAGGCTTCGAAGCCTGGATATTAGAAAGGGGCAATTCTTCACTCCTACGAATGCAAGAAGCTATGTTGCGACACAAGCTTACTAGATTACAGTCATAGTAAAAAATTATTATCTTTAACCTTTGCGAGATGCACTTTCGGGAATGGGGCAGGTCTGGGATTCACCCTCTTCATTTTTTTCAAATAGTTATGATTTTTCAAACACTCACAAAAATTGTAGTACAAACTGGGGCAAAATTTTTGTTCGTGTTATTTGGGAGTTTACTTTTTGCTTAGGACACTCCTAAAAAATGGGACTTTAATTTTCAGCTCAGGCCCCTCCTGAATAATGGGATTTTAATTTTCAGCTCAGGACCCTCCTGGATAATGGGACTTTATTTTTAGCTCATGACCCTCCTGGAAAATGGGATCAACAGAACCCTCCTGGAAAATGGGACTTTACCTTTTTGCTCAGGACCCTCCTGGATAATGGGACTTACCTTTTTGCTCAAGACCCTCCTGGAAAATGGGACTTTATTTTTAACTCAGGACCCTCCTGGAAAATGGGATCAACAGGACCCTCATGAAAAATGAGATTTTGCTTTTCTGCTTAGGACCCTCCTGGAAAATGGGACTTTATTTTCTGCTCAGGACCCTCCTGGAAAATGGGATCAACAGGACCCTCCTGGATAATGGGACTTTATTTTCTACTCAGGACCCTCCTGGAAAATGGGACTTTAAATTTTAGCTCAGGACCCTCCTAGACAATGGGACTTTACATTTCTGCCCAGGACCCTCCTGAATAATGGGACTTTTATTTTCTGTTCAGGACCCTCCTGAAAAATGGGATCGATAGGACCCTCCTGGATAATGGGACTTTATCTTCTGCTCAGGACCCTCCTGGAAAATGGTATTAACAGGACCCTCTTGGAAAGTGAGATTAACAGGACCCTTCTGAAGAATGGGATTTACTTTTCTAGCTCACTATTTATTTTGAGTTTAGGAACACGTTCCGAGAACAGGGACTACTTTCAGTTTTGAAGCTCAGGATCCCACCTGGAGAATAGGGTCAATTTTCGATTCAAGCCCAGGAGCCATCCTGGAGAACATGGCGATTTTCAAATTCAAATTCAGAAGGAGCAAGTGTCCGCTTGAAGAATAAGACCGATTTCAAGTTCATCTCCAATAACCGAAATCGACATGAAGAAAAGTTCACTGTTGAGTTCAACTCAAGAAGAGAGCAAGCATATCATCACTTGAGGAAGCATGAAGATTCAAGTCAAGATTCAACAGAAGCTGAATAGATAGGATCTTGTACTTGAAGGATCATTTTTATTCTTGTCATTTATTTTGATGTAAAAATAGGAGCTTGTCACGCCCCGAATTCCCATCGGGACATGATTGGCACCCGAAGCCGATAAGGCCCGAGAGAACCAATCTTTGCTCATGCTCATGTACTCTCATATGTATGTTCGCGTATGAATATCATCTTGTTTCATGTAATTAAATATCAATAGCGGAAGACATGACAACATATGTAATATATATGCAATTTACCCGTTAGGGCCATTTCGTCAAAATGCACGTACATCTTTTACCTCATGATACCCCACATATGTCTACAAAGCCTCTAATAGATACATGACCATGTCTATACAATATTTACAAATGCCAAAATCTACTATACACATGTGACTTGGGAAGCCCCGAAGCAACTGGAGCTTACCAACAATCTGCGGATATCTCGCCACTTACTGCGGAGATCTACTAACTCCTGTGCCTGCAGCATGTAAGGTAAGTCCCCCAAGAGGGGTCAGTACGAATAAAGTACTGAGTATGTAAGGCCATATGAAACTAGAATAACACATAAGTACTTCCAAGAAATGAAGCGTAAGAGAATAATAAATATGGATATACCTTCGTCCTGAATATGTGGAATCATGTTCATTACTTCTATTATTTCATTACTCGGTCATTCAGTCGCGTCATCATCATCATTATGTATTCATGCAAGGGATATAGTCTCATCTCTTTTACAACTGTCTTTGTTATTATCTA
Organism: Capsicum rhomboideum; assembly: GCA_031232105.1. Classification (NCBI taxonomy): domain Eukaryota; kingdom Viridiplantae; phylum Streptophyta; class Magnoliopsida; order Solanales; family Solanaceae; genus Capsicum; species Capsicum rhomboideum. Next base: position 25,348,491 of record CP124712.1, on the reverse strand, counting down.
CTCCACTAGTTAGTGATGCATACTATCTTATAGATCATCATCTTATAAGTGAGTATATCATTCCGAGCCTCCACCTTTGGTGGTATATGATGTATATATATATTTATTTAGTATCGGGCCTCCATCTTTGTGGGATATATAGTACCGGGCATCCACCTTGATGGGATATGATAAATAAGTATATAGTACCGGGCCTCCATCTTGGTGGGATATATAGTACCGGGCATCCACCATTGATGGGATTTAATGTATATAGATTTAATACCGGGCATCCACCTTGGTGGGATATATAGTACCGGGCATCCACCTTTGATGGGATTTCATATATATATGTATAGTACAGGGCATCCATCTTGGTGGGATATATATAGTACCGGGCCTCCACCTTTGATGGGATATCATAAATATATGTATATGTATAGTATTGAGATTGTTCCATCTTAACTTATACCCTTTAGTTTGTGACCCATACTCAATGAAACATAAAGGAACCCTATGCACACATCCTTACATGAGATTGACATCTTCACTTATGAGGAATTATTAATTAACTTACACCTCACCTTTCTTATTACTCTTGTGAGATTGATACTTCAACTTATGAGAGATTCACACATCCACTTAGGAGACACACACCTCTCTTATGAGACTTATGAGATTGGTACAAAGCTAGTCATAACATATATTATTAGAACTTGGAACATACATTATCGGAGTTTGGAGTCATAATATTGTTGGAACTTTGGAATTGTGTCCATCCCCCTATTACCTTTCTTCATTCTTGTAACCAACAACATACATAACCTAACTTAAGTTATTTCTTTTGAGAGATTGATACATTGAGGATCGTGATACTCTTGAAAACACAAACACTTTACCTCATTCTTCACTTCTCATGAGATTGGGACTTTTACTTATGAAAGATTGGTACAAGGGTAATCATCATATTGAAGGACTTTAGAACAAGGCATGATTGGAAAAATACCACCCAAGATTGAATAGATTCTCTTATGTTATTATTCTCTTGAACTAGGTCCTTTAGAGATTTCAACGTTATGACAACTTTCCTTGAAGCTTCGGATCATTAACCAATGGGTAAGAGATATATGAGTAAACAGTGTGATAAACATCCTATTATGAGAAACATAACACTAGGGAAACCATTGGACCATAATCCATAAACAAGGGACATGAGTATAATCACTATTCTATTGGAACATGGGAACATAACCTTATTGGTTTTGGAACATTAACCATGAATATAGGACAAGAGATTCACCAATAATCAATTAATGAATAGGAAATATATTCCCATGACCATGGATAACCGGATGTGGGATACCTTAGCACATTTCGGGATGGAACATGCGTAATGTCAATGTGAAAACTATTTGCCGCAGAAAGATACGGACAGAATAACCTTACATACCTTATTTTTTTCCAATGTAAACACACACTCCAATATGTGAGCACCACAATTCCGCTCCTTCCTTACGTCTCACTCTACATAATAAATACATATCATTAACCACCAACTACTTCACAAATGTATATAACATCAATGAGGTATATGTTTGCCTTTAAACACGCCATTTCCCCTTGACAAAATGATGGAAGACATTATTATTCCAAAAATCCCACAATACTCCCAACATTGACCAACACATGAAAATCAATACCTTTCACCACAACACTTCTCCTTTACACTTTTTTATCCACACCACATCACAAATGATCCATCAAATGACCTTAATACATCTCATAACACATATCGGCCAAAATCCCATAATGTACACTTATAGAAAAATTACAAGTTTTGTGACAAAATAACACCATACATGTTCATATTTTATCCATACCATGCTCTTTCATCAAAGGCACAAGTCATAGTTCAAGTTTGAACTTCATGGATCACACATCTCATACAAAAGCACCAAATACCATGTCCACTATTTCCAAGAACAACCAACATGATATACATACTCTTTCATGCATATAATATAGTAATACATGAGAATAAATACTTACCAAGGCTTGGAATAGGATGATCTTGCTCCAAGAGAACGCCTAGGGTTTGAGAGAAAAATAATTGAAAAATACCAAAAAGCATGAGATTTCTACCAAATGACCAATAATCAGATTTTTGGTCCTTTATATAGGCCTTGTAATCCATCCTTAGCCACTCTATGGCATGCAATGTGTTGTTCTAGAAGTCTTTGCAAGAATGGGTCTTTTTGACCCATTTTGGGCCATGTATGTTTAGCTCATTTTGGGCCTAACTTTGGGCCCAATAACACATATCCATAATTCCTCATGTTTCATGCCTTTCATACGCGTTATGACAATATTCCTACTCATGCTATTCATATTTGTAGCCTCAATCCCAAAAACAAGCGATTCTAGCCACGTATGGCCCATTTTGACCAAAAGGACAAAATCGTCATTTTGACCCCAAATTCGTTCTTGAGTAATTTTATCATCCCAATATAATATTTCACTCATTTCATGTATATTCTCATGGTTGTAGAAGAATCGTGGAAAAAATCGTCTCAATACGTCCCCGGGAACCCTTGGGACTTAAACAAAATTTTCAACTTTTGAAAGGTGCGCAGGGGCGGCGTGGCACGCTGCCTGGCGCACCCCTTTACTGCCTCTGGACTGAAAATTTCATCCCAGAGAGGCGTGTCACTCCCCTGGGCACTCCCCTCCCTATTTTTTTCCAAAATTTTTTGTTTTCGACTTTTCTTCGCGGGTTCGGTTAGATACATACTTCAAGTCCTATTCTTTAACTCACTTCTTAACCTTAACATACTTTGTTTAGAGGTCCTCTTAGCCTCGTTTTGAACCCCACAACTTCTCCATGAAAATCACAAAGCACCTACAACGCAAGGTTAATCACATGTGCAAGGCCAAATTTTAATTTTCTTGTCAATAACATTACGAAATACATTCGTGTGGCTCTCGACACTCAAGTATACATTGTTCAACGTCGTCAAGTAGGTTTGGGAAGGTACGGGGTGTTACAGAGCTGTGAACCGGAGACTCGACGGGACCTCACTCGACCTCTAACTCATCGCCTCACTATTCCAACTCATTGAACTACACGTGACCTGATTCCCTTATAACCCGGGATATGTAGGCTGTCCAAAACCAGGATTCGGTCGCATCTTTTCCTTCTTTTCTTTTCCATTTCAAATAACAGTCGGGTCAAAACTTGTCTCGTTGTCTACTTCTTTGTCTGAAAACTCTATGTGTTCTCAGACAAAGAGGGGCAAATGTAGACACGAGATTTTCGACCCTCTCCAAACTCTTATCTATTTTTAACATTAAATATTTATTTTAGTTTAATATTTATATTAGCTTTTCATTTTTATTTTTTTTCAGTAAGTTTATTTGAAAAATTGTGAAAAAAGGGGATTTCAAAAAATAGAGTCACATTTTTAGGATAAGTTGTGTTCTTACTTTTTAAAAGAAAAAAGAATTCTTTCAAAAAATATGTTTTCTTTTAGTTTTTTATAAATAAGCTAGTAGTTTTATTATATTTTTCCTTTTCTTAGCCATATATTTTTAGGACTAGCTATTTAACTTTTTCTATATTTTTATTAGTTTTAATAGTTAGCTAATACTACTTTCTACTACTATATTTTTTTATTTATTTCTTTAACTAAAAATAACTAAATAAATTTAAAAAAAATAAAAATCCTAAACTACCCTTCCCTCACCTGCACACCCCTCACATTCCCCCCACAATCTGCAACCTCCCTTTTCCCTCCACTGCACACACACTCACCTACACACTACTCCACGTACACAACACACACACATGCACTACACAACACACACCCTACTACACTAGTATTATATATACTCACACACACAATAGGAAAACAAAAACCGGATAGAGGAGGTGAAAAAGAAAGAAAAAGTGAGAAAGAAAGAAAAGTTAGGCAGAAACAAAAAGATGGGAAAACAGTAACATAGGATTAAAAAAGGGGAAGAAAGAAAAAGAAAAAGCAATGAGAAAGTTTGAAAGGGAGGGAAAACAGTAGAAAAAAAAGAAGCAAAACACTTGGAAAAAAAAATAGTAAGAGGCGATAGAAAGAAAGAAAGTATTTCTTAAGGGTTCGCGAGTTAGAGTTCGGATTTTGGTCCTCATTTCGAGTTTCCGGTGACGGGCGTTCTTTCTTTTATACTCGATTTAATTTATCACACAGGTTCTTATCCAATCTTGTACTATTATTTTTTTTATAAATTTTATTGTGAATCAAAGAATGAACGAAGTTGTTTAAATGATTTCATATACTTTTTAGTCCATACGGTTGATCAATTATGTGAGTATTTTATGTTAACTCTTAGAACCTATTAATGTCTTCATCTATGATTTCACTACGGTAACATATTCTATATCCTTAATTAGTTTTATGAGATAATTATTGGTTTGTACGTTTTCCATGCATGTTGTCGTTGGGTGTGAAACTTTTATCAGTTTTAGTTATATAGATTATCATTAGTGGAAAAAGTGAGGGTAAATAGAATTATTGGATAAACTTTGGTTTAATTTCCTTATTGGGTAGATAAAAAATGCTAATGCATAATTGTGTCTTCTTGTTTGTTGGTCATGAATAATTTAGTTTCATTCACTGACTTGGTTTGCTTAATCAATTATAGTAAAGTTTTTTTTTTACGACTAAAATTAAAAAAAATAAAATAATAATAGTAATAATAATAATAAAAAAAAATAAAAAAATGCAAGACTAATTGAATAGTAAAGTCAAGTTTAATAAAAATTCAGCAATACAATGTCGAGTAGAAAGGTTCAAACGTATGAAGTTTTAGAATTAGGAGAGCGGGATCACTGAGGGCATAGTTGGTAGTGGATTCCTTTAGTCTTGAACATGGTAGAGGTGTAGCATGGTAAAGCATGAATTTTAAGTGGGTCATGAATTTATTTCACTAGCAGCAATGTTAATCGTATTTATTTTTAGTTGGTTTTGATTTTATTTCACAATTAGACATAGACGATTTTCAGGAAACCGGGTGACCTTGAAAGGAGGTCTCAGTCACAGTTTCGATTAATATTGAATCAATTTTCAAGTTGTTTGTTTTAGTTCCTCTCAATTTTTTCGTTATTAGTTTTACTTCTCATAACCACAAGCTTGACATTGGCCTATAAAAAGAAAAAGAAAAAGAAAAAAAAAAAAAAGCTCCCAGACCTAGAGTTAAAATTCATGGCCTCAATTTGCTAATTCGTCTTTAATTTAATGTGAGGTAAAACAAGACGGGTTGCGGATTTATTTAAGATCCATCGTAATAAGGGATAGAAAAGAGAGGAAAACTCAATTTGTAAGGTATTGAGATGAGTTGCGGATTAATTTAAAACTCATTGTAAATATAAAGAAGGGAGTTGAAAGAGAGAAAAAATGGATAGGAAAATTATCTCGGATTTAGAAAAGGTGAGTAAATGCCAAGGAGCGAAAATAAGTTACGACATAGTAAGAATGAAAATAAATAAATAAATAAATAAATAAATAAATAAATTGATATATCGAGGTTGATCATGTGTGTGGTTACGCTCCTTGATCAACTTCTATAATTATGAGGCTCTGTGTGTGGTTACGCTCCTCAGCCGAAAACATAATTCATAGTTTCTCTCATAATCCTTAGGCACATTTAGCAACTGATCAAACCTAATGTATCCTAAAGAATTAACTTAAGCCGATTATAAGTCAATAAAGCTACCGTGCTAGAACCACGGGATTCGAGGGATGCCTAACACCTTCCCCTCGGTCAATAGAATTCCTTACTTGGATTTCTAGTTCGCAGACCAATACTAAAGAGTCAACTTCCTTCTGATTAGGGATTCAAAAAGGTGACTTGGAACACCATAACTCAATTTCAAGTGGCGACTCTGTAAATAAAATAATCCCTATTCAATACCGTCACTTTAATTGGAAAAACCCTTCGACCTCAAGCGAAAAAGGGGTGTGACAATGCTTGGAAGTGTTGGATATGGCACTTTGTGTTTTTTGTGAAAGATGTGGAATCCATGAGATTTAAACTTTAAAGATGACTTGTTGTCTTGATGAAAGTGCATAGTATGGATGAAATATCAACATGTATGGTATGATTATGGTCCTAAACTTGTTATTTTTCTATAAGTGTAAATTATGGGATTTTGGCCGATTTGTTGTTGTGAGGTGTATTAAAGTGATTTAATGAAATAATTGTGATGTTGTGGTGATGAAGAGTGGGAAGTATGAACTTGGTGTGACATGCTAATGGTTTATGATATTTTGGTCAATGTTGGGCATGTTGTGGTATTGTTGGTATGACTATGCCGTATATGGTATTGTATGGGGATAAATGACATTATACGGTGGTCATATAGCTTATTGTCGTTTTGTACACTTGTAAGGAGACCATTTGGTAATGTAAGTCCGGTATGTATTTGTGTTGTAGAGTAAGACGTAAGGAAGGAGCTGAACTATTGAGTTCCCGTATAGAATTGTATCGTCATATTGAGAATACGAGGTATGTAAGTTTACTCTTTCCATATCCTTCTGCAGCACATAGTATCACATTGTCATTATACTTGTTCCATTCCGAAATGTTCAAAGGTATTCCATTTCCGGTTATTAATCATTGTTACTCACATGTTCCTTATTCATTGATCAATTGTGATTCACATGATTCATGTTCATTGGTTAATGTTCCAAAGTTCCAATAATGTACCATCTTCAATGTATCACTCTCAAACAAAAGTAAAAGAATAAAGTAATGTTTAATTGGTTATTGTTGAGCACAGGGGGCAATCCAAAGGGGTGAAAACCCTGGTCGGAACGAACCTATTTTATTGGAATTGATCGCAATCTAAGGGGCGTAAGCCTGGCTGGAACGATCCCAAAATTATGCTATGATGGATCGCAATCTAAGGGGCATAAGCCTGGCTGGAACGATACCAATAGTATGTTATTTCCTACTGATCAGTCGGGGCCCGGGCATGATATGAATAGATGATGGTCAATGAATGTAAATGCAAGCAACGCAATGAACGTAATGTACATACGTCTATATATACAAAATGATGACTTATCCACATTGGTTACTCACTTACAGTTGATTCCATTGGAGTATCTGTGTACTGTACTATTTCTTATGGCCTTACATACTCAGTACTTTCTTCGTACTGACCCCTCTTGGGGAATTTACCTTACTTGCTGCAGGCACAGGTACTAGTAGACCTCCCCACTAGGCTGCAGGGCATCTGTTGATCTTTGGTGAGCTCCAGTTGGTTCAGGGATTTCTGTGTCCGAGTTGTACATTGATTTTGGGTGTTGTAGATGTTATATAAGCGGGGACTTGTCCCAAATTTAAGATGTATATGTGTGTACTCTTGTTAAAGGCTTTTGTAGACCGATGTGGGTATGAATGAAGAGATGTATGTCCACCTTGACTTGATGGCCTCGACGGCCAGGTTTCACATATGTATATATATATATATATATGTCACATGTTCCATGTTTTTCGTATTTTGCTTTTTGTGTTCTTAAGTAATGGTGGTGTTGCCTATGACATACATATGAATGGATAGAAGCAAAGCTTGGTTCTTCGGGCCTTATCAGCTACGGGTGCCAATCACGCCTCAATGGGATTTGGGGCGTGACAAAAGTGGTATCAGAGCAGGTCGTTCTAAGGGTGTATACAAAGCCGTGTCTGAGTAGAGTCTTACTTATCAATGTGTTGTACACCATATTTATAAGTAGGAGGCTACGGGACATTTAGGATGTTGTTTCATTTCTTCATTTCTAGATCGTGCAATAGAGCAAAAGTTATAGGTGTACTTGATTCTGGTCATGACCATTGTTGTTCTTTTATATTATAGAAAAATGCCGATGACAAGAAGAGGTCGAGGTAAAAGTAAGAGAATAGACAGAATTACTGGAGAAGGAACTAGTAGAGCCCTGCCTGAACCAGCTAATCAAGGCGGCACTGAACCAGAAATGGCATCACAGGCTTCTTCTACTCTTCCAGTTTCAGAAGAGTCAAGAGGAAGAGTTGTACCTGTAGAACCACCAGTGAACACTACTGATCAGGACTTAAAAAATGCAGTGCAGATATTGACCATAATAGTTGCTGCACAGGTTCAGGGACAAGGTGTTCCGATGACAGGTGATGATAGTGCATCGAGAGCAGCTAGCCGACGGACCCAGGATTTCTTGAAACTAGATCCTCCCACATTTACTGGATCAGATCTAAATGAAGATCCACAAGACTTTATAGATCAGATTCAAAGGGCCTTGGATGTTATGCATATAACTGGGGTAGAGACAGTTGAACTTGATGCATATAGATTGAAGGGAGAGGTGATACTGTGGTATGAAGATTGGAAGAAATCTCGTGGTGTCGGTGCAGATCCACCTAATTGGGAAGAATTTAAAGCGGCCTTTCTTGATCACTACATTCCCTATGAGATCCGTGAGGCTCGGGCGGATCAATTCTTGAATTTGCGCTAAGAAAACTTAAGTGTCAGGGAATACAGTCTGCAATTTAATTCTTTGGCCCGTTATGCTCCCAATGTTGTGGCTACGATAACAGATAGAGTCCATAGATGTGTGGACAGGTTGGAGCCGTATTTGGTACGAGATTGCACTATCGCTGCCCTAAACAAAGATATGGATATAGCGAGAATTCAGGCCTTCGCCCAAAAAATGGAGGACCAAAGACAGAGAAGGAGGGCACATGAAGCTGAGCGAGGACAGTCCAAAAGATCTAGACCTATGGGACAGTCTATGATGTCCCAAGGAGAATAGAGACCTCGAATGTTTCCTAGACCGCCGAGACCATCATTTTCTTATTCTGCGGCAGGCACTCAAGCTCAGTTTCGAGGATTTAGAGGTAGTAATATGGGGCGGAGTAGTGGGATTCGTGGATCACAGACAGCGGGATCTTATCGTCAGCCATGTCAGCGTTGCGGGAAGTATCATTTAGGTGCATGTCGTATTGGGATGAATGTTTGCTTCTAGTGCGGTTTATCAGGGCACATAGTGAGAGACTGGCCACAAAGAGGCATAGGTGGTGTAGCACGACCTACGGGGTCAGCTGTTGCGTCATCATCATCGGTACCCTCCCTAGGCAGGGGTGTACAGCCCGCCGGTAGTGGTAGAGGTGCCAGAGGAGCAGCCAGTACTAGTGGGGTCCAGAATCGCACTTATGCTTTAGTAGACCGACAGAATTCGAAGGCTTCTCCAGATGTCGTCACAGGTACATTATCTATATTTTCACATAATGTATATGTATTGATTGACCCAGGTTCTACATTTTCCTATGTTACTCCATTGGTTGCTGCGAAATTTGCAAAGGCACCAGAATTATTAATTAAGTCAGTTGAAGTGTCTACACCGGTTGGTGAATGTATTATTGCAAAAAGAGTATATCGTAGTTGTGTGGTAACTGTGTGTGGTTATGATACACTGGCCGACCTCATTGAACTAGACATGGTGGATTTTGATGTGATAATGGGGATGGATTGGTTGGCTTCTTGTTATGCCACGATAGATTGTCGGGCCAAAAAGGTGCATTTTTGTTTTCCGCAGGAAGATGTTCTTGAATGGCAGGGTAATGTGGGGGCACCAAGAGGAAAATTTATTTCCTATTTGAAAGCAAGGAAAATGGTTGCCAAGGGGTACATATGTCACTTAATACAAGTGAAAGATAATGATGTGGAACCACGAACTCCGCAGTCGATTCCAGTGGTCAATGAATTTCTTGACGTATTTCCAGAGGATCTTCCAGGCTTGCCCCCAGAACGGGAAGTAGAATTTGGCATTGATGTAATTCCAGGCACTCAGCCTATTTCTATCCCTCCGTATAGAATGGCTCTAGAAGAACTGCGTGAATTGAAGGAGCAGTTGAAAGATTTGCTGGACAAAGGCTTTATTAGGCCAAGTATGTCTCCGTGGGGTGCACCGGTCTTATTTGTACGAAAGAAAGATGGTACGCTGAGAATGTGCATCGACTATCGACAACTGAATAAGGTAACGATCAAGAACAAATATCCCCTCCCTCGAATTGATGATTTGTTTGACCAGTTACAGGATGCCAAGTGTTTTTCAAAGATTGACTTGAGGTCGGGTTACCATCAAGTCAGAGATAGAGAATAAGATGTACCCAAAATAGCTTTTCGAACACGGTATGACCATTATGAATTTTTAGTTATGTCATTTGGACTAACAAATGCACCAGCTGTGTTCATGGATTTGATGAATAGGGTTTTTAAGCCATTCCTGGACGTGTTCGTCACGGTATTTATAGATGACATCCTGGTTTATTAAAGTTCACCAGAGGACCATGCTAATCACTTACGGCAAGTGTTGCAAATTCTCCGTGAACGTCAATTATATGCCAAGTTCTCCAAGTGTGAGTTTTGGTTAAAATCAATTGCATTCTAGGGCCACATTGTGTCAGATAAAGGGATACAGGTTGATACACAAAAGATTGAAGCGGTGAAAAATTGGCCAAGACCTACGACACCCACAGAGATTCGTAGTTTTCTTGGACTGGTAGGTTATTACCGACGATTTATGGAAGGTTTTTCCTCTATTGCTGCACCGTTAACAAAGCTTACACATAAGACAGTAAAATTTCAGTGGAATGATGCGTGTGAGAAAAGCTTCCAAAAGTTGAAAGATAAATTAACCTCCACACCAGTTTTAGTGCTTTCCGAAGGTACTGAAGGTTATGCAGTGTATTGTGATGCTTCCGGGGTTGGCCTCGGATGTGTATTGATGCAACACGGTAATGTCATAGCATATGCCTCATGACAGTTGCGGCCACATAAGAAAAATTATCCCACTCATGATCTTGAATTGGCAGCGGTAGTTTTTGCTTTAAAGATATGGCGTCATTATTTGTATGGAGTTCATGTTGATATCTATACTAATCACAAAAGTTTGCAATATCTTTTTAAGCAGAAGGAACTCAATTTGAGGCAACGAAGGTGGTTAGAGCTATTAAAGGACTATGATATTGATATTCTTTATCACCCAGGCAAAGCAAATGTAGTAGCTGATGCATTGAGCCGCAAGGCAGTAGAAAGCACTAGTGGTCAGTTGACTGAAAAGCAAGAGATAATCAAAGATTTGTATCAACTAGCCAGCTTGGGAGTTTGCCTTATTGAATCTCCAGATGAAGGGGTTATCAGCAGAATCCTCTTTATAGCTGAAGTGAAAGAGAAGCAGTTTGCAGATTCTATTTTATTGCAGCTAAAGGAAAATGTATGACAGAATCTGACAAAGGCATTTGATCTTACACAAGAAGGGGTGCTCCAATGCCAAAGTAGATTGTGTGTACCGGATGTAGATGAGCTCAGGCAACGAATTATGACAGAGGCGCATCACTCGAGTTATTCTATTCATCCGGGTGCTACTAAAATGTACCATGATTTAAAAGAAGTGTATTGGTGGGGAAATATGAAAAAGAACATTGCAGAGTTTGTCGTTCAATGCCCGAATTGTCAACAAGTGAAAGTAGAACATCAGAAACCAGGAGGTTACATGCAATGTATCAATTTTCCAGTCTGGAAATGGGATAGGATTAATATGGATTTCATCACAGGTTTGCCTCGTAAATTACAGAAATTTGATTATATATGGGTCATAGTGGACAGGCCTACCAATCAGCATATTTTCTACCAGTCAAGACCACCTATACAGTTGAGGATTATGCGAAGTTGTATGTGAAAGAGATAGTACGATTGAATGGTATTCCACTTTCCATTATATCAGACAGAGGAGCACAGTTCACAGCGCACTTTTGGAAATCTTTTCAGCAGAGTTTGGGTACATCGGTGAATTTAAGTACCGCTTTCCATCCTCAGACTAATGGAGAAGCAGAACGTACTATTCAGACACTTGAAGATATGCTACGAGCATGCGCGTTAGATTTTCAAGGCAGTTGGGATGACCATTTGCCTCTTATTGAATTTGCTTACAACAATAGCTATCATTCAAGTGTTAAAATGGCACCTTATGAAGCCTTGTACGGAAGGAAATGTAGATCACCAATTGGGTGGTTTGAAGCAGGTGAAACTGTTTTACTTAGGCCAGATATTGTTCATCAGTCTATGGAGAAAGTTAAAGTGATTCAACAGCGATTACAGACGGCCCAAAGTCGCCACAAGTCATATGCTGGTGTCAGAAGAAGAGGACTTGAATTCGCCATAGGTGATTGGGTATTTTTAAAGGTGTCACCGATGAAAGGGGTAATGCGGTTCGAAAAGAAAGGGAAATTGAGTCCACGTTACATAGGCCCATATGAAATTATTAGAAGATTTGGGCAAGTTGCGTATGAGTTGGCACTACCCCAAGAACTTTCCTCAGTTCATCAAGTGTTTCATGTGTCGATGCTTCGAAAGTGCATAGGAGATCCATCTCGTATTGTTCCCATTGAGGATGTCCAAATTATGGAGGATCTTACTTATGAAGAGGTACCCATTGCTATCTTAGATCGACAAGTAAAGAGATTGAGGAATAAAGACATAGCTTCCGTAAAAGTCCTTTGGAGAAATCAACACGTAGAGGAGATCACATGGGAAGCTGAAGACATGATGAAATCCAAATACCCTCATCTGTTTCACACGGACAAGAAAGTTCGAAGTGCGGAAGTGGAGCAATAAAAAGTAAGTATCCATGAGCCTTAAAGTGTTTATGCATATGTATGCTAGTATAGAGATGCATTTGTTGTAATTGAAGTGATATTGTTAACATTCGAGCACGAATGTTTCTAAGGGGGGAAGAATGTAACACCCCATACCTTCCAAACCCTACTTGACTGCATTAAATAATGTTTACTTAGGTATCGAGAGCTATAAGTATGTATTTGGTAATGCTATTGATGAGATAATTGAATTTGGCCCTCGTATATGTGATTAAACCTTCGTAAGAGGTGTTTTGTGATTTTCAGGGAGTATTTGTGGGGTTAAAAACAAGGCTAAGAGTACCTCTAAACAAAGGATATTAAGGTTAAGAAGTAAGTTAAAGAATAGGACTTGAAGTATCTATCCAAACCCGCGAAAAAAAGTCGAAAAACAAAATTTTCAAAAAATTTAAGTGTGGGGTGCACTGGAGGGCGTGCCACGCCGTTCTGAGCTAAAATTTTTAGTCCAGAGGCATCAAGCTGGCGTGCCCAAGGGAGTGCCACGCTGGTTTTGGCCACTTTTCAAATTTGGAATTTTTCTTAAGTCCCAAGGGTGCCCGGGGACGTATTGAGCCGATTTTTGCCACGTTTCTTCTACAACCATGAGAATATACATGAAATGAGTAGAGAATTATGTTGGTATGATAAAATTATTCGAGAATGAATTTGGCATCAAAATGACGGTTTTACCCTTTTGGTCAAAATAGACCATACGTGGCTAGAATCACTCATTTTTGGGATTGAGGCTACGAATATGAATTCCGTGAGTGAAAATATCATCGTAACGCGTATGAAATAATTTAAACATGAGAAATTATTGGGTTAATTAAATTGGGCTTAACACAAGCCCAAAATGAGACAAAAGATATGGCCCAATTAGGCCAAAAATGACCCATTCTTCACCCTTGACCACTTGTACATGGCATTTAATGCCAAGGAGACTTGAGGGACTATATATACATGGAAAAATCTGATTTTATTCAAAGGAACACCCAACATATTTCTAGAAATTTCCCAAAATTTCTCTCAACTCTCAAGAACCCTAAGCCAACTTCTTGGAGCAAAATCATCAATTTTCAAGCTTAGGTAAGTAATTATTCTTATGGAATAATATACTATATGCATGGGAGAGTATGTAAATCATGTTGGTTATGCTTGGAAGTGTTGGATATGGCACTTTGTGTTTTTTGTGAAAGATGTGAAATCCATGACATTTAAACTTGAAAGATGACTTGTTGTCTTGATGAAAGTGCATAGTATGGATGAAATATCAACATGTATGGTATGATTATGGTCCTAAACTTGTTATTTTTCTATAAGTGTAAATTATGGGATTTTGACCGATTTGTTGTTGTGAGGTGTATTGAAGTGATTTAATGAAATAATTGTGATGTTGTGGTAATGAAGAGTGGGAAGTATGAACTTGGTGTGACATGCTAATGGTTTATGATATTTTGGTCAATGTTGGGCATGTTGTTGTATTGTTGGTATGACTATGCCGTATATGGTATTGTAAGGGGATAAATGACATTATACGGCGGGCATATAGCTTATTGTCGTTTTGTACACTTGTCAAGAGACCATTTGGTAATGTAAGTCCGGTATGTATTTGTGTTGTAGAGTAAGACGTAAGGAAGGAACTAAACTATTGAGTTCCCGTATAGAATTGTATCGTCATATTGAGAATACGAGGTATGTAAGGTTACTCTTTTCATATCCTTCTGCAGCACATAGTATCACATTGTCATTATACTTGTTCCATTCCGAAATGTTCAAAGGTATTCCATTTCCGGTTATTAATCATTGTTACTCACATGTTCCTTATTCATTGATCAATTGTGATTCACATGATTCATGTTCATTGGTTAATGTTCCAAAGTTCCAATAATGTACCATCTCCAATGTATCACTCTCAAACAAAAGTAAAAGAATAAAGTAATGTTTAATTGGTTATTGTTGAGCACAGGGGGCAATCCAAAGGGGTGAAAACCCTGGTCGGAACGAACCTATTTTATTGGAATTGATCGCAATCTAAGGGGCGTAAACCTAGCTGGAACGATCCCAAAATTATGCTATGATGGATCGCAATCTAAGGGGCATAAGCCTGGCTGGAACGATCCCAATAGTATGTTATTTCCCACTGATCAGTCGGGGCCCGGGCATGATATGAATAGATGATGGTCAATGAATGTAAATGCAAGCAACGCAATGAACGTAATGTACATACGTCTATATATACAAAATGATGACTTATCCACATTGGTTACTCACTTACAGTTGATTCCATTGGAGTATCTGTGTACTGTACTATTTCTTATGGCCTTACATACTCAGTACTTTCTTCGTACTGACCCCTTTTGGGGAATTTACCTTACTTGCTGCAGGCACAGGTACTAGTAGACCTCCCCACTAGGCTGCAGGGCATCTGTTGATCTTTGGTGAGCTTCAGTTGGTTCGGGGATTTCTGTGTCCGAGTTGTACATTGATTTTGGGTGTTGTAGATGTTATATAAGCGGGGACTTGTCCCGAATTTAAGATGTATATGTGTGTACTCTTGTGAGAGTCTTTTGTAGACCGATGTGGGTATGAATGAAGAGATGTATGTCCACCTTGACTTGATGGCCTCGACGACCAGGTTTCACAAATGTATATATATATATGTCACATGTTCCATGTTTTTCGTATTTCGCTTTTTGTGTTCTTACGTAATGGTGGTATTGCCTATGACATACATATGAATGGATAGAAGCAAAGCTTGGTTCTCTCGGGCCTTATCGGCTACGGGTGCCAATCACGCCTCAATGGGATTTGGGGCGTGACATTATCACTCCAGTATTCAAAAGGCCTCATTTAAAGCACTTTATGGTAGGAGGTGTAGATCTCCAATAGGTTGGTTTGAAGTTGGTGAAGCTACATTGATACGGCCAGATTTAGTTAATGAGGCTATGGAGAAAGTTCAGCTAATTAGAGAAAGACTGAAAATAGCTCAAAGACGTCAAAAGTCCTATGCAGGTGTAAGGAGAAAGGAGCTTGAGTTTTCTATTGGTGATTTTGTCTATTTGAAGGTTTCACCTATAAAAGGGGTGAAGAGATTTTGTAAAAAAGGAAAGCTCTGTGCCTGCTATGTTGGTCCTTATAAGATTGTGGGTCATTTTGGCAATGTAGCCTGAGTTGGATTTACCTGCAGACTTAGCATCGATGCATCCAGTTTTTCATGTGTCCTTGTTAAGGAAATGCATTGGTTATCCCTCATCGGTTGTGCCCTTAGAGAGTATGGGCGTGAAAGATAGTCTCTCTTACGAAGAGGTCCCAGTTTAGATCCTTGACCATCAGGTTCGTAAGTTGAGAAATAAGGAGGTCACTTTGGTAAAGGTTCTTTGGAAAAATTAGTCAGTTGAGGGAGCTACTTAGGAAGTAGAGCCAGATATGGTGACCAAGTACCCCCCATCTTTTCTCTTCTAACTCAGTTTTCGAGTGAAGTAATAGTTTTTCCCTAAATTAATTCTTTTCGTTTCATGTTACCCAGTTATTCACACGTCATAGCATGCATTCATGAGTTTGGTTCAGTCCATGTTTCAATTACAGACTCAGTTATCATGTCAATATTCAGCTCTTAGAAAATCAGTGTTGGGATTGCAGCTCTTTCCCTAACATTTCAGCTTAGTTAGTTTTCATTCGAGGACTAATGACCCCAAAAGGAAGATATTATAACACCCCAAAAGTCCAAGATATGATTAGAACCATACTTCAAGTACATGTAAAATCAAACATCATGTTTTGGTAGTATGATAAGTGATTTAGACATATCTTAAGGCCACAAGTAACTCCTAGCTTATGACCAAGTTGAAACCTTCCTTACCGGTGGTTTATCGTGAAGAATCTTGCTATAGTCAACTTCAAATGAGAATAACTCCTAGATTATGAAATATTTTTTATCCAAAAACCCACCAAATGATATATATTTTAATTATCTTTCCAACGCATCCAATTTTACCTTAATCCGATGTCGGGACTAAGAGTTATGGTCATTTTAGTGAAGCACTATCCAGCAATGAGAACATACGATCGTAACCACGATCGTGGGTTAGATTGTACGATCGTACAATCCACTCGTCTGCATGAAACAGCCCCGAAACCTGAAAGTTGACAAGTATACCTTATAACCATGAAAGGGTACCATGATCTTGGTTAGAAACCACAATCTTGGGCACGATTTTGACTCCTAAAGTTCATTCGGCTTGGACTTTCAACCTACGAACCAAGGTACGATCATATGTGGGTCCCACGATCATACCATGGCTCGTATGATTAATTCCATAGAACCTCAAATCATCCACTCAACCCCGAGCCCCATTCACGATCGTAGGTGGGTCCCACAATCGTGGGATGGTCTATACGTCACCTTCCGCAGCTTTTTCAGTTACGAATTTAAAAGGGTACATAAGTCTTTTCCCACTTTTTCAACATCAAAACTATGTTACTTAAGCTACCCTAAGGATAATTATTAAGGTTAATATTACCCTAAGCCCTCATTACTCAGAAAAACATTTGATATTTAGCATTTACAGAGAAAAGAGGCAATTTCTCTTTTTCAGGGCAACTAGGGTTCATCTTCTTCAAGTTTCCAATTTCAAAGATTTGCTTAAGGGTTTCCATCTCCAGGTATGTGATATTTCATCAACGGACCTCCTTTCACCCATTGATTCCCAAAGTTAACTCAATTTCTCAGTTTAATTCCTTTCTCAGAGCTTAGGGTTCATAAACGTTGTGAATTTCTTGATATTCCAATTCCTTAATCTCATTGAGTTATAAACCCATGTTTTAACATGAATTTCAGTACCATTACATGTTCAAAATTATAAACCCTTATTATATTGTGAAATCCATGCTTTTTGAACTTGAGTTATTAAATTCCTTAATTCGGTTTGTTTATGGAGTTGTCATAATAGTTACATTCTTCAGAGATGGTGCGTTATGAACACCCGATGACCTAGGATTTCATGCATATACTTTTTATATCCTCCAGTTTACATGTTTTGAATTCTCGCAGATAATGCATTTATTTTTAGTTTTCAGAATATTAATATTATTGAGCATTCCAGTTATCAGTTGTCATTAAGTTGGGAGTAGTACTAAGCACTGAGCGGACGCAGGGATGAAGGCTCTCCCATAAGTTAGGCTGAGACCTTTAGTAGCAGTGCCTAAGTCCCAGAACTACAGCGCCACCGTAGGTTCTACAGGGTCACCCGTCAGGCCAGGCTTGACACCTTAGTCCTTTTGGACATCAGTTGAGTGGATCCACGCCAGTCAATGTTCATACCCTTAGTAAGGTACAAAGCATCCTTCCAGCTAGGGTTACAGGTTGGACCCTGGTTAGCTCAGATTGGAGTATGTCGGTTAACAGTAGCTCCCACAGTCCATAGTTCATATTTAATAGTTGCATGACCTCGGATCCAGTTATTCAACATATCATTCAGCACATGTTTATTACTTGGTATTGCATCAGTTTACCATGTTACATGCATTATGTTCAGCCTATGTCAGTTATTTCCTATCTCACATACTCAGTACATTTAAAGTACTGATCATATACTTTCCTTTGTGCTATATTGTGTTATAATATAGGTTCTGACGTTTAGCATCTGGATCACACATAGTACGACCTCCTACTACATCAGCAGCAGTACTTTGGTAAATCCTCATCATTCGAGGGGTAGTTATCAGTATCTTTCATTTATGTCTTTTCAGTTTTCAGAAAGTTAGAATTAGTTGGGGGCTTCTCCCAACAATTCGTCTTAGTAGAGGCTTTCAGACATATAGTTAGACAGCTTTCTAATTTTAAACTCAGATATTGATGTTAGGTTTTGATTATTATTTCATCATTCAGTTCTGCTTTCGCACATTGTTTATATCAGTTATTTTAGTAGTTATAGTGTCATGCCAGGCCATGGGTTAGCTTGGGGTCACTTGTGGCTCTAGGCACCGTGTTACAACTAGGGGGTAGTCTCGGGTCGTGACAATAATAGACACGTGTAAGTGATGTATATGGTACGTATTCAAAAGCTAATTAATCAAAAACCCATCTGAGTATATGGAATACGTTAAAATTTTTTACTTAAACAAAGATAAATAATTTCCATTAATTAGATATTTATTTAAATTTATTTTTAAATTTATCGACCACTTGTGGTCGATAATTTAATTAAATTAATTTTAGTGGTCGGTAATTTATTAAATTATTATTTTTAAATTATTTTTAGAATTATATTATTTTTAAGATAAATAATTTTCATTAATTAAATTAAATATTGATTTTAATTTTTTAAAGAGATCTATTTCTGTCTGGATAATTTATCTAATTCAAGTTCAAAACCATTGCACACTTACTGTCTATTTACTGCGCTCATGTGGCTCTAATGTCATAAATCCAATTTATCTATAGTTCATAGTCCAAAGTAATCCCATTTGTAATTTTAACTTTTTTAAACATTTACGTACCAGATGCAATTACAAAAAAAAAAAATGGGGATAAGGAAAGGGAAAATTGGGGACGGAATTAGAAGATGAGGAACCAAATCTCACCAACAAGATATAAGTTCAGATAGTCAACCGATATTTGAACTACTAAAATTTCCCGCTTAATTTGAAAAACTAAATATTATTTAGTATAAAACCATAGTTTGCATAAAATGAAGGCGGAATGACTTGAGAGTCCCTTGTACTTGACTCAGATTGTCAACTAGGCCCTTCTACTCATGACTTTGCTAACTGAACACTTTAACTCGATGAAACTCAACCTTTTAAATCCCTCCAGCTCATCGTGTCTCTCAATAGCGTTGACATCACAATCTATGTCAGATAAAATTTGCCACGACATTTTTTTATTTTTACAACTTTTTTTTTGACAAAAAATCAAAACCCCAACCATTTTTCAGCTTTTCACCAACACCACCCTAATATCTCCAGTCGCATTTCCCCATTAAACCTAGCAAACATCAAAGGCTTGTCTTTTTTCCATGGGACTGAAAATGGAAGAGTAAAACAATGAAGTTGCAGTCACTTCACAATCCAATAAATTTCACAAATTAAGTAATTAATTTTATAATGCAAGAATAAATATCATTCATTAGTCAAACATTTTTTTGGCAATAACCCAATTTCTCTTGCACTGTTTTGGGTTTTCTCTAAAATAGATTTTGAAATAGCTGTAAAAGGTGGAGAATTTTTCTTAGGTCTAAAGGAATCAAAGTGAGATAAAATAAATTCTAGTGTTAATCGCATATTTCTTCCGTTTATATTTTCTGATGGTGGTGTATTTCTATCTTTTCTTTTTGCTTTCAAAAAGGGTCAATGAGAAGGAATTGAAAGAGGATATAAATAGTGGTTTCTTCATGTGATGAACTACAGAGACAATTTCAGAAGAAAAGGTGGTGATGATGGTGAAGAAAAGGAGCGGCAGCAGCCATGTTGGAAGATGGTTGGGCTTGGAGAAGGAACGAGCGTTTATCTTTTCCTTTTTCCTTTATTTTTTGGTCTTTTTTCTTTTAGTTTTAGTTATTTTTTCTAATTTTAGTTTTATAAATCAAAATTCACCCTTCACTCTCCTTATAAGCATGAAACTCAAGCACTTTGTCCAACTCAGCTGTCAAGTTGCGACATAAGCCTAGTCAACAGTCAGAGAGATTTAAAAGATTGTGCTTCATTGAGTTTAAGAGTTCAGTTGGGGTTTGTAGGAGGGTCCAGAATACACACGCATACTAATACAAGGATTTACTAGACTATTCCGCCTAAGATGAAAGCAACATATATTATTATTCGGGCAAAAGCAGACTGAGAAAAAAAAAGAAGAATAAGTGAGGATACAACCTTCAGTCAACCTTATTATATTGTCACACAACATAATCATTCCAACTTCTTGGTGCAGTATTTGTAACACATTCATAATAGATAGTTTCCTAGTTTTATAGTCAAAAGACAAGTCTTAAGACTCTAAGGTTCCTTTGTGATTAATGAAATGGCGAGTAGCAATAACAAGCATAATTTATCCAGTGGTGATGCTTGTGTCCCCATTGATATTTCTTACAAATTCCATATTCAGCTCCAAACCAATGCATGCAGTGTTGGCTTCATCTGTCTGAATATTGGCAAGGACCATGCCACTTGTAACTTTTCTTCCAACAATATTTTTCTTCTGTCATATGCATTTCTGCATGAAATAGAAAAATTGGAAACGAAGGATTATGTATGGGTACTTGAGAGATATACTTAACCGTCCATATAATTGTGGAGATATAGTCTAATAATTAATCAAATAAAATTTACTTTCTCTAATAGCTTAAATTTTAGATGATAGGATTACATATTTTTAACATGATACATGAGCAGGTATAAGGTCTTGCATTAAAATCTCATCATGATCACAAAAAAGTATGTGTTTTCTCGTGTTTGGCCCATACATGTAGGGGTGATGTGAAATATTACATGAGATGTGCACTCTAAAATAATTTAAACTTTTAGATGAGATGATCACATGATTCAACAATACCTAATTTACTTTAGATGCATTTGTATGTTCAATGTGAGACCCGAGAAGAATCTAGCCTTTAAGGTATGACTTTACGTGAATCCAATAAATTTTATTCAAACTATGTATTTTTATCAATAAATACACAAAATATTTATAAATATTTGACGGTGAACTCAATTATTATTTATATTAACTTGAAGTCATCATATTGAACCTAAAAACCTCAATATTCTCCAATATTTACCTGACATACTAATTGAACGAAATTTGATAATAACTAGAAGTGTGATTAAAAAGTTATAGACTCACCAGTTGTCACGACCCAAACACTCGTGAGTGACACCCACCCTAAATCTACGATGGGAGAACCATTCAACCCAACCCTCTCTAATCCAGTTCAACAATTAACATTCATTTTATGCTATTCTAATCATTAAATAGTTTGAAATCCCATTATTGAATTAATACAAAAAATGTCAAACCATCATAATTATCTATTATCTAATAGAGTGCGGAATTATCTATTTTATTACATCCCCGGACCTGAAGTCACCGTACAAGAATAACTAAGAATGTCTAAACAGATAGCTAATAGAATATCCAAAATACGGAAGGAAAATATGAAAAGTCTTAGTCCCGAAGCAAGGGACATAAACACAAATCAGAAGATTCAATGGTTGCCAGGTCATGGTGCTCACCCTTGAACCTGAGTCTGTAACTACTAGCTAAAATCGATGTCTTGTCACAAATGCCGAACTATGCTCTGTACTCAATAAAAAGAAGAGCACAGATAACATCAGTACAACAACAAGTACTGGTAGGCATCATAGGTCGACTCAACCCGACATCATACAAATAAGTAAATCAAATAAATGCAAAGCGATCATCACAGAACTTATAATCAAAGACAATAACACAATTATGACACTGCACATTAGGGGAATTACAGGCTCACATTACATATGTTTACACTCAACTATTTTCAACAAGAAGTTGTATCACAATATATGTCTATAACCAACATTCAATGTACATGAATGAATATATGAATGCAAGATTTGTGCATTATCTCTTTCTCTTCTCAATCTCTTCAACATTATCATGAACACAATGATTTCAATAACATCATCATCATCATCATCATCTCATCAATATCATCATCTCAATAACATCAATATGTATGAATATTCAATGCAGTAAATAATCACAAGTAGTGTTCGAAAGCAATCACAAATACTTAATTCACATATAAGCATAGAGTCAAGTAAGTCTAATTTCTATAATAAACCATAACCTACCTCAATTCCTTGCTCAAAGTCACTTCTAGGCCACAAGTTTTCCTTTTCTTTCTCTTTAAACTTGTTCTTGATCTATAACAATAAGATTACACACCCATTTCAATCATTTCATCCCTTTCAACCACTAGGGATTAATAACTAACAACTTGTAACCATAAATTTCTCTAATTCATCATCTTAGGGCTTTCTATCCTTTAAACCTCATGAAACCTATCTTATTTAACATGCACAACTATGATTCTACTCTCATTAGTATTTTCTAACACCCTATAATCATTAACTACTAATTTTATATTCATTCCCACAAATTTGTATTAAATTCTTGAATTAGGGCTAAACCCCAATTTCCACCATGAACAAGGTTTCTAATGGTTTTCAGTAATTCTAAGACTTAATTCAAGTTTAGAATGTAAGATACTTACCTCTAAAGATAAAAACTTCTGAAAATTGGAAAAAAGTCGTCTTTCCCAGAGTCTTGGTATGTTTTTCAAAAAGTGGGGAATGAAAAATATTTTCTAGATTTAAAACGAAAAACTTACTGCGTTTTACCGCTGCAACGGTAATCTTACCACTGCAGAGGTTCGTGACGAAACATAGGCTACCTATGTAGCGGTCCTGGGCAGAAACTCAGGACCTCTCCCCAATTTTGTCCATTTCACAAAATATTTCTCGATTTACAACATCGCGAACCAACCCTTCTATGGTAAACTCTATACCCGGTGTTCTATAACTCCATTTTACATGTCGAAAGTTTCTACTGCTTTCTAATCTTGTTATCTACCTAGAAATCTAGTCAAATATCCCCATCAATGTTCACATTAACACCCAATTTTCTTAGAGTAGTTCAGCCTCAAAATTCGTCGAATACTAGCCCAGCCCTGAATTTCTCAAAAATGACATAAGTAAAATTTAGCAGGATTTTTCACTTCCTATTTTTAGTGTAATGACGGTTTTGGGTTGTTACACCAGTAGCAGTGACAAGGAGAAGACAGAATATTAGGGAAAGTAAGGTTGTGCATTTTTCCATGTCTTACGCACTTACAGTTTTCTTTTTTCATAATTATTTTTTGGTGAGGAAACTTGCACTATAAATTATGATATTTATAGGATGGTATAAGCTCAACATTGTCAACTTAATTTTTTTTTTTTTTACTAGTTCAAGAATATTACATCATTATTAAGTACATTGTTGCGTCCAAGCGTACGCGGTCAAACAAGTAGTAAAGTAACTCTTTTTGAGAGCCGGGTTGTCGTACCTAAGGGACTTGAAGTTAGTTATTCACCAATTCTAAGTATACTTTTCAATTTAACGAGTGCAAGTTTGCAACAAGAATATAGTTTTGTAATTATAAACTAAGTAACAAAAATGATAATGATATGAAACTTGAATTGTAAATAATATATGGAAATTTCCAGGGTTGAGGCATTTACTTCACATTCATGCATAACTATAGTTTCTAACCGGTGTTGGTGTTTATTGTGATTATTAATTAACAAGGTTGATAATATCACTCGGGGATGGTCACCCACTAAGTCATCTACCCAAATTAGTCTCACAACTACATCGTTGAGCCGGGATGTGAGTCTCTAATTCGAATGCACTAAGATATCTTTCCATTTCATTAACCAAGCAGGGCGTTTAGGAATATCTCAATCCTAACCACAAATCATCCTTTAACAATTAGTAATCAATTAAAGATATGATCCAAACTCCCTATGTTCTTCATTCCATCCCTCCACTCCTATGGTCAATTCATTTTGGAACATGGATTTATCCTAAAGTTCATGACTCTTTAGAAAAGTAAAACAAAAATGCAAGAATAATCACATTACTTGATAAACATATGCACCAACCAATAAATCATAATTAAATAATCATGTTGTAGCCTCAACCTAGAAATAGGGTTTTTAACTACTCATATTCATATAAATAATCTCCATAGATGAATTCATAAATTCAAACTACAACAAAGAAAAGTAAAAGAAGAAACAACCCTAGTTTGAGCTCCTTGATGTCTGCTTCTCGTCTCCAATTCTTGTAGCCTCTAAGAATGTGTGTAAATGTGTCTAAGTACTCCTTTTATAGCCCTTAGTTTCTTCCATGAGCATCCCCACACTAAATATACACATTGACCCCTTTGTCCTCAACTTAAAATAAGTAGAAAGCCAAATCCTAATCGATTTAGGAATGTGTATGTGTTAATTTCGTGTTGTGGAATGCTCCCACGTATTCCCCACTCCTTTACAGAATTTTAAGATGTTTATATATCCTCCAATTTGTCCAATCCAATTCCCATAAGTATTGGGTACAAGTACCACACGTTTCCTACACAAACTAGGACTCCTAGACCGACTTAGCCCGCTTCTGTGGGTTGTGCGCCGCGGAGCTTGTTGGAAAGAGTAGGTGGCGTGGAGTAGGGCTTGTAGGATTGTAATTTCTAGTATATCAATCCATGTTGGATGGTGTCACATGGATGGGAGCCTTGGATAGGCTGCGCGGAGCGGAGGGGGCATCAACTGGGCACAAATTTGCTCGGTTTTGTCCCTTATTGCCCGTCGAACTTGCTCCTTGTTCCATCATCCATTGTAGCTCATTTGTAGATTCAAATTTCACCCAATGCACCTCCATTAACCTCCTTCACATGCTCATAACAACCATTAGAGAATACAATTGTTTACGCTCATCAAAATCACTCGAGAATAAGCACAACTCAAGCTTGGTTTGACTAGTTAACTCGTCTAGCCTTGCCTTTATTGTTTTTACTCTTGAATTGATTCAAATTCACCTTAAACCACCTAAACATGAGGATTAGCACACAAATACACTAATATCACTAATTATTTACATAATCACACTAAGTTATCCTCAAAACTAAGCTAAACGAGCATAGATATTGACACTTAAGTGTATAAATATGCCTAAGATCATGACCCCACACTTAAAGCCTTGTTCGTCCTCGAACAACTCTTTACATTAACCACCATTAAGGTAAACTCTATCATCACTACTTGACATAATACACTCAAGCTAGAACTACAACGACCATATGAATAGCAAGTTCAACATTAGGCATGTCATATTCCAATTGAAAACACATGAATACTACTTCAAGACTTCCTAGCCTCAAGAATTGACTCTACACAGTTGGTAAACTCATGCACAATACTCAACAAAGAGATCATATAAGTCACCTATCCATCATTAAACATGTGCCATCACCACAAGAGTATCACCCTTATTCACTCACATATATGTAATTTATAACAAGAATGAGTGCAAGAATCAAATCCGCTCACTCTCACAAAGAATTCACATGTCATATGAGATGAACCATAGGCTTTCCCTTATTGTAGTACTCCACTAATATCATAATATCAAAGCTCAGGATCAATTAGGACTTAAAGGGTTGTAATGTAGGCTAAGGGATGGGTAGGAACTATTCTGGAAAGTAATAGTGACTACCTTTCCTAAGAGCTTTAGTACACTACATTTTGCATTAAAACTCATCTCCAACTAACCCATTTTCCACCACTTTTATCTTCCCATATCTCTTTTGTTTTGCCCCATCTCTTTAAGCTAGCTCACAAATCTTTAGATGGGAGTATTTGCTATCAACACAAGATTCACTTCTTTTGATCAATTATCTTTTCATTACATTAATCCCTACCAACAACACATATACTTCTTAACACACCAAAAGTTATTTCCTTGGGGCATCACTTTCACTTTTTTCTTCTTCAATTTTACACTCTTTAACATCTTTATTTTTCAACTAAAGCGCTTAGGAGTTTTGGATTAAATTATGGTCAATTAAAAGAAAGGAATAAGCTCTATATAAGGCTACCAAAGAATAGGATAAAGTCTCAATGGGGCTAACTAAGATCATGCAGAAAGGGTAGATAAAGAAGGTATAAAACATGGCTATCAACGAAATGCCTATATCATCTCCTAAACTCAATATTCTTTATTTCACTTTGCAAACACACCGGGCAAGTTCTACACATCACTATGCAAACATGGAATATAATGAAATCCTCACACACATGGCACATGTTCAAATCAAGGAGGATCCCTGTAGACTCTCACCCAAGCACATGCAAGAATTCACAATTAAGCCAAAGTCACACAAGAGTCAAATAAATGAGCCTAGGTGTCTCAAAGAAGTCATTCAACTCTTTACATATGCTTCCACATTCAAAACCAACTTGCATCATGTAATCATGTATAACACCTTGCAAGAGCATCTCTATTTATTCCAAATGACAAAAAATTTAAAATTACACCTAAAAAACAAAAAGGATACTAGGTTCAAAGGGCTCCCCCTAGGTAAATTACACCTTGCCTGGCGCACCCCTTTACTGCCTCTGGACTGAAAATTTCATCCCAGAGAGGCGTGGCACTCCCCTGGGCGCTCCCCTCCCTATTTTTTTCCAAAATTTTTTGTTTTCGACTTTTCTTCGCGGGTTCGGTTAGATACTTCAAGTCCTATTCTTTAACTCACTTTTTAACCTTAACATACTTTGTTTAGAGGTCCTCTTAGCCTCGTTTTGAACCCCACAACTTCTCCATGAAAATCACAAAGCACCTACATCGCAAGGTTAATCACATGTGCAAGGCCAAATTTTAATTTTCTTGTCAATAACATTACGAAATACATTCGTGTGGCTCTCGACACTCAAGTATACATTGTTCAACGTCGTCAAGTAGGTTTGGGAAGGTACGGGGTGTTACAGAGCTGTGAACCGGAGACTCGACGGGACCTCACTCGACCTCTGACTCATCGCCTCACTATTCCAACTCATTGAACTACACGTGACCTGATTCCCTTATAACCCGGGATATGTAGGCTGTCCAAAACCAGGATTCGGTCGCATCTTTTCCTTCTTTTCTTTTCCATTTAAAATAACAGTCGGGTCAAAACTTGTCTCGTTGTCTACTTCTTTGTCTGAAAACTCTATGTGTTCTCAGACAAAGAGGGGCAAATGTAGACACGAGATTTTCGACCCTCTCCAAACTCTTATCTATTTTTAACATTAAATATTTATTTTAGTTTAATATTTATATTAGCTTTTCATTTTTATTTTTTTTCAGTAAGTTTATTTGAAAAATTGTGAAAAAAGGGGATTTCAAAAAATAGAGTCACATTTTTAGGATAAGTTGTGTTCTTACTTTTTAAAAGAAAAAAGAATTCTTTCAAAAAATATGTTTTCTTTTAGTTTTTTTTTATAAATAAGCTAGTAGTTTTATTATATTTTTCCTTTTCTTAGCCATATATTTTTAGGACTAGCTATTTAACTTTTTCTATATTTTTATTAGTTTTAATAGTTAGCTAATACTACTTTCTACTACTATATTTTTTTATTTATTTCTTTAACTAAAAATAACTAAATAAATTTAAAAAAAATAAAAATCCTAAACTACCCTTCCCTCACCTGCACACCCCTCACATTCCCCCCATAATCTGCAACCTCCATTTTCCCTCCACTACACACACACTCACCTACACACTACTCCACGTACACAACACACACACATGCACTACACAACACACACCCTACTACACTAGTATTATATATACTCACACACACAATAGGAAAACAAAAACCGGATAGAGGAGGTGAAAAAGAAAGAAAAAGTGAGAAAGAAAGAAAAGTTAGGCAGAAACAAAAAGATGAGAAAACAGTAACATAGGATTAAAAAAGGGGAAGAAAGAAAAAGAAAAAGCAATGAGAAAGTTTGAAAGGGAGGGAAAACAGTAGAAAAAAAAAAAGCAAAACACTTGGAAAAAAAAATAGTAAGAGAGGAGAGAAAGAAAGAAAGTATTTCTTAAGGGTTCGCGAGTTAGAGTTCGGATTTTGGTCCTCATTTCGAGTTTCCGGTGACGGGCGTTCTTTCTTTTATACTCGATTTAATTTGTTACACAGGTTCTTATCCAATCTTTTACTATTATTTTTTTTATAAATTTTATTGTGAATCAAAGAATGAACGAAGTTGTTTAAATGATTTCATATACTTTTTAGTCCATACGGTTGATCAATTATGTGAGTATTTTATGTTAACTCTTAGAACCTATTAATGTCTTCATCTATGATTTCACTACGGTAACATATTCTATATCCTTAATTAGTTTTATGAGATAATTATTGGTTTGTACGTTTTCCATGCATGTTGTCGTTGGGTGTGAAACTTTTATTAGTTTTAGTTATATAGATTATCATTAGTGGCAAAAGTGAGGGTAAATAGAATTATTGGATAAACTTTGGTTTAATTTCCTTATTGGGTAGATAAAAAATGCTAATGCATAATTGTGTCTTCTTGTTTGTTGGTCATGAATAATTTAGTTTCATTCACTGACTTGGTTTGCTTAATCAATTATAGTAAAGTTTTTTTTTACGACTAAAATTAAAAAAAATAAAATAATAATAGTAATAATAATAATAAAAAAAAAAAAAAATGCAAGACTAATTGAATAGTAAAGTCAAGTTTAATAAAAATTCAGCAATACAATGTCGAGTAGAAAGGTTCAAACGTATGAAGTTTTAGAATTAGGAGAGCGGGATCACTGAGGGCATAGTTGGTAGTGGATTCCTTTAGTCTTGAACATGGTAGAGGTGTAGCATGGTAAAGCATGAATTTTAAGTGGGTCATGAATTTATTTCACTAGCAGCAATGTTAATCGTATTTATTTTTAGTTGGTTTTGATTTTATTTCACAATTAGACATAGACGATTTTCAGGAAACCGGGTGACCTTGAAAGGAGGTCTCAGTCACAGTTTCGATTAATATTGAATCAATTTTCAAGTTGTTTGTTTTAGTTCCTCTCAATTTTTTCGTTATTAGTTTTACTTCTCATAACCACAAGCTTGACATTGGCCTATAAAAAGAAAAAGAAAAAGAAAAAAAAAAAAAAAGCTCCCAGACCTAGAGTTAAAATTCATGGCCTCAATTTGCTAATTCGTCTTTAATTTAATGTGAGGTAAAACAAGACGGGTTGCGGATTTATTTAAGATCCATCGTAATAAGGGATAGAAAAGAGAGGAAAACTCAATTTGTAAGGTATTGAGATGAGTTGCGGATTAATTTAAAACTCATTTTAAATATAAAGAAGGGAGTTGAAAGAGAGAGAAAATGGATAGGAAAATTATCTCGGATTTAGAAAAGGTGAGTAAATGCCTTTAACGCTAACGCGAGAAAAGGAGCGAAAATAAGTTACGACATAGTAAGAATGAAAATAAATAAATAAATAAATAAATAAATCAATTGATATATCGAGGTTGATCATGTGTGTGGTTACGCTCCTTGATCAACTTCTATAATTATGAGGCTCTGTGTGTGGTTACGCTCCTCAGCCGAAAACATAATTCATAGTTTCTCTCATAATCCTTAGGCACATTTAGCAACTGATCAAACCTAATGTATCCTAAAGAATTAACTTAAGCCGATTATAAGTCAATAAAGCTACCGTGCTAGAACCACGGGATTCGAGGGATGCCTAACACCTTCCCCTCGGTCAATAGAATTCCTTACTTGGATTTCTAGTTCGCAGACCAATACTAAAGAGTCAACTTCCTTCTGATTAGGGATTCAAAAAGGTGACTTGGAACACCATAACTCAATTTCAAGTGGCGACTCTGTAAATAAAATAATCCCTATTCAATACCGTCACTTTAATTGGAAAAACCCTTCGACCTCAAGCGAAAAAGGGGTGTGACAATGCTTGGAAGTGTTGGATATGGCACTTTGTGTTTTTTGTGAAAGATATGGAATCCATGAGATTTAAACTTGAAAGATGACTTGTTGTCTTGATGAAAGTGCATAGTATGGATGAAATATCAACATGTATGGTATGATTATGGTCCTAAACTTGTTATTTTTCTATAAGTGTAAATTATGGGATTTTGGCCGATTTGTTGTTGTGAGGTGTATTAAAGTGATTTAATGAAATAATTGTGATGTTGTGGTGATGAAGAGTGGGAAGTATGAACTTGGTGTGACATGCTAATGGTTTATGATATTTTGGTCAATGTTGGGCATGTTGTGGTATTGTTGGTATGACTATGCCGTATATGGTATTGTATGGGGATAAATGACATTATACGGTGGTCATATAGCTTATTGTCGTTTTGTACACTTGTAAGGAGACCATTTGGTAATGTAAGTCCGGTATGTATTTGTGTTGTAGAGTAAGACGTAAGGAAGGAGCTGAACTATTGAGTTCCCGTATAGAATTGTATCGTCATATTGAGAATACGAGGTATGTAAGTTTACTCTTTCCATATCCTTCTGCAGCACATAGTATCACATTGTCATTATACTTGTTCCATTCCGAAATGTTCAAAGGTATTCCATTTCCGGTTATTAATCATTGTTACTCACATGTTCCTTATTCATTGATCAATTGTGATTCACATGATTCATGTTCATTGGTTAATGTTCCAAAGTTCCAATAATGTACCATCTTCAATGTATCACTCTCAAACAAAAGTAAAAGAATAAAGTAATGTTTAATTGGTTATTGTTGAGCACAGGGGGCAATCCAAAGGGGTGAAAACCCTGGTCGGAACGAACCTATTTTATTGGAATTGATCGCAATCTAAGGGGCGTAAGCCTGGCTGGAACGATCCCAAAATTATGCTATGATGGATCGCAATCTAAGGGGCATAAGCCTGGCTGGAACGATACCAATAGTATGTTATTTCCTACTGATCAGTCGGGGCCCGGGCATGATATGAATAGATGATGGTCAATGAATGTAAATGCAAGCAACGCAATGAACGTAATGTACATACGTCTATATATACAAAATGATGACTTATCCACATTGGTTACTCACTTACAGTTGATTCCATTGGAGTATCTGTGTACTGTACTATTTCTTATGGCCTTACATACTCAGTACTTTCTTCGTACTGACCCCTCCTGGGGAATTTACCTTACTTGCTGCAGGCACAGGTACTAGTAGACCTCCCCACTAGGCTGCAGGGCATCTGTTGATCTTTGGTGAGCTCCAGTTGGTTCAGGGATTTCTGTGTCCGAGTTGTACATTGATTTTGGGTGTTGTAGATGTTATATAAGCGGGGACTTGTCCCAAATTTAAGATGTATATGTGTGTACTCTTGTTAAAGGCTTTTGTAGACCGATGTGGGTATGAATGAAGAGATGTATGTCCACCTTGACTTGATGGCCTCGACGGCCAGGTTTCACATATGTATATATATATATATATATGTCACATGTTCCATGTTTTTCGTATTTTGCTTTTTGTGTTCTTAAGTAATGGTGGTGTTGCCTATGACATACATATGAATGGATAGAAGCAAAGCTTGGTTCTTCGGGCCTTATCAGCTACGGGTGCCAATCACGCCTCAATGGGATTTGGGGCGTGACAAAAGTGGTATCAGAGCAGGTCGTTCTAAGGGTGTATACAAAGCCGTGTCTGAGTAGAGTCTTACTTATCAATGTGTTGTACACCATATTTATAAGTAGGAGGCTATGGGACATTTAGGATGTTGTTTCATTTCTTCATTTCTAGATCGTGCAATAGAGCAAAAGTTATAGGTGTACTTGATTCTGGTCATGACCATTGTTGTTCTTTTATATTATAGAAAAATGCCGATGACAAGAAGAGGTCGGGGTAAAAGTAAGAGAATAGACAGAATTACTGGAGAAGGAACTAGTAGAGCCCTGCCTGAACCAGCTAATCAAGGCGGCACTGAACCAGAAATGGCATCACAGGCTTCTTCTACTCTTCCAGTTTCAGAAGAGTCAAGAGGAAGAGTTGTACCTGTAGAACCACCAGTGAACACTACTGATCAGGACTTAAAAAATGCAGTGCAGATATTGACCATAATAGTTGCTGCACAGGTTCAGGGACAAGGTGTTCCGATGACAGGTGATGATAGTGCATCGAGAGCAGCTAGCCGACGGACCCAGGATTTCTTGAAACTAGATCCTCCCACATTTACTGGATCAGATCTAAATGAAGATCCACAAGACTTTATAGATCAGATTCAAAGGGCCTTGGATGTTATGCATATAACTGGGGTAGAGACAGTTGAACTTGATGCATATAGATTGAAGGGAGAGGTGATACTGTGGTATGAAGATTGGAAGAAATCTCGTGGTGTCGGTGCAGATCCACCTAATTGGGAAGAATTTAAAGCGGCCTTTCTTGATCACTACATTCCCTATGAGATCCGTGAGGCTCGGGCGGATCAATTCTTGAATTTGCGCTAAGAAAACTTAAGTGTCAGGGAATACAGTCTGCAATTTAATTCTTTGGCCCGTTATGCTCCCAATGTTGTGGCTACGATAACAGATAGAGTCCATAGATGTGTGGACAGGTTGGAGCCGTATTTGGTACGAGATTGCACTATCGCTGCCCTAAACAAAGATATGGATATAGCGAGAATTCAGGCCTTCGCCCAAAAAATGGAGGACCAAAGACAGAGAAGGAGGGCACATGAAGCTGAGCGAGGACAGTCCAAAAGATCTAGACCTATGGGACAGTCTATGATGTCCCAAGGAGAATAGAGACCTCGAATGTTTCCTAGACCGCCGAGACCATCATTTTCTTATTCTGCGGCAGGCACTCAAGCTCAGTTTCGAGGATTTAGAGGTAGTAATATGGGGCAGAGTAGTGGGATTCGTGGATCACAGACAGCGGGATCTTATCGTCAGCCATGTCAGCGTTGCGGGAAGTATCATTTAGGTGCATGTCGTATTGGGATGAATGTTTGCTTCTAGTGCGGTTTATCAGGGCACATAGTGAGAGACTGGCCACAAAGAGGCATAGGTGGTGTAGCACGACCTACGGGGTCAGCTGTTGCGTCATCATCATCGGTACCCTCCCTAGGCAGGGGTGTACAGCCCGCCGGTAGTGGTAGAGGTGCCAGAGGAGCAGCCAGTACTAGTGGGGTCCAGAATCGCACTTATGCTTTAGTAGACCGACAGAATTCGAAGGCTTCTCCAGATGTCGTCACAGGTACATTATCTATATTTTCACATAATGTATATGTATTGATTGACCCAGGTTCTACATTTTCCTATGTTACTCCATTGGTTGCTGCGAAATTTGCAAAGGCACCAGAATTATTAATTAAGTCAGTTGAAGTGTCTACACCGGTTGGTGAATGTATTATTGCAAAAAGAGTATATCGTAGTTGTGTGGTAACTGTGTGTGGTTATGATACACTGGCCGACCTCATTGAACTAGACATGGTGGATTTTGATGTGATAATGGGGATGGATTGGTTGGCTTCTTGTTATGCCACGATAGATTGTCGGGCCAAAAAGGTGCATTTTTGTTTTCCGCAGGAAGATGTTCTTGAATGGCAGGGTAATGTGGGGGCACCAAGAGGAAAATTTATTTCCTATTTGAAAGCAAGGAAAATGGTTGCCAAGGGGTACATATGTCACTTAATACAAGTGAAAGATAATGATGTGGAACCACGAACTCCGCAGTCGATTCCAGTGGTCAATGAATTTCTTGACGTATTTCCAGAGGATCTTCCAGGCTTGCCCCCAGAACGGGAAGTAGAATTTGGCATTGATGTAATTCCAGGCACTCAGCCTATTTTTATCCCTCCGTATAGAATGGCTCTAGAAGAACTGCGTGAATTGAAGGAGCAGTTGAAAGATTTGTTGGACAAAGGCTTTATTAGGCCAAGTATGTCTCCGTGGGGTGCACCGGTCTTATTTGTACGAAAGAAAGATGGTACGCTGAGAATGTGCATCGACTATCGACAACTGAATAAGGTAACGATCAAGAACAAATATCCCCTCCCTCGAATTGATGATTTGTTTGACCAGTTACAGGGTGCCAAGTGTTTTTCAAAGATTGACTTGAGGTCGGGTTACCATCAAGTCAGAGAAAGAGAATAAGATGTACCCAAAATAGCTTTTCGAACACGGTATGACCATTATGAATTTTTAGTTATGTCATTTGGACTAACAAATGCACCAGCTGTGTTCATGGATTTGATGAATAGGGTGTTTAAGCCATTCCTGGACGTGTTCGTCACGGTATTTATAGATGACATCCTGGTTTATTAAAGTTCACCAGAGGACCATGCTAATCACTTACGGCAAGTGTTGCAAATTCTCCGTGAACGTCAATTATATGCCAAGTTCTCCAAGTGTGAGTTTTGGTTAAAATCAATTGCATTCTTGGGCCACATTGTGTCAGATAAAGGGATACAGGTTGATACACAAAAGATTGAAGCGGTGAAAAATTGGCCAAGACCTACGACACCCACAGAGATTCGTAGTTTTCTTGGACTGGTAGGTTATTACCGACGATTTATGGAAGGTTTTTCCTCTATTGCTGCACCGTTAACAAAGCTTACACATAAGACAGTAAAATTTCAGTGGAATGATGCGTGTGAGAAAAGCTTCCAAAAGTTGAAAGATAAATTAACCTCCACACCAGTTTTAGTGCTTTCCGAAGGTACTGAAGGTTATGCAGTGTATTGTGATGCTTCCGGGGTTGGCCTCGGATGTGTATTGATGCAACACGGTAATGTCATAGCATATGCCTCATGACAGTTGCGGCCACATAAGAAAAATTATCCCACTCATGATCTTGAATTGGCAGCGGTAGTTTTTGCTTTAAAGATATGGCGTCATTATTTGTATGGAGTTCATGTTGATATCTATACTAATCACAAAAGTTTGCAATATCTTTTTAAGCAGAAGGAACTCAATTTGAGGCAACGAAGGTGGTTAGAGCTATTAAAGGACTATGATATTGATATTCTTTATCACCCAGGCAAAGCAAATGTAGTAGCTGATGCATTGAGCCGCAAGGCAGTAGAAAGCACTAGTGGTCAGTTGACTGAAAAGCAAGAGATAATCAAAGATTTGTATCAACTAGCCAGCTTGGGAGTTTGCCTTATTGAATCTCCAGATGAAGGGGTTATCAGCAGAATCCTCTTTAATAGCTGAAGTGAAAGAGAAGCAGTTTGCGGATTCTATTTTACTGCAGCTAAAGGAAAATGTATGACAGAATCTGACAAAGGCATTTGATCTTACACAAGAAGGGGTGCTCCAATGCCAAAGTAGATTGTGTGTACCGGATGTAGATGAGCTCAGGCAACGAATTATGACAGAGGCGCATCACTCGAGTTATTCTATTCATCCGGGTGCTACTAAAATGTACCATGATTTAAAAGAAGTGTATTGGTGGGGAAATATGAAAAAGAACATTGCAGAGTTTGTCGTTCAATGCCCGAATTGTCAACAAGTGAAAGTAGAACATTGGAACCCAGGAGGTTACATGCAATGTATCAATTTTCCAGTCTGGAAATGGGATAGGATTAATATGGATTTCATCACAGGTTTGCCTCGTAAATTACAGAAATTTGATTATATATGGGTCATAGTGGACAGGCTACCAATCAGCACATTTTCTACCAGTCAAGACCACCTATACAGTTGAGGATTATGTGGAGTTGTATGTGAAAGAGATAGTACGATTGCATGGTATTCCACTTTCCATTATATCAGACAGAGGAGCACAGTTCACAGCGCACTTTTGGAAATCTTTTCAGTAGAGTTTGGGTACATCGGTGAATTTAAGTACCGCTTTCCATCCTCAGACTAATGGAGAAGCAGAACGTACTATTCAGACACTTGAAGATATGCTACGAGCATGCGCGTTAGATTTTCAAGGCAGTTGGGATGACCATTTGCCTCTTATTGAATTTGCTTACAACAATAGCTATCATTCAAGTGTTAAAATGGCACCTTATGAAGCCTTGTACGGAAGGAAATGTAGATCACCAATTGGGTGGTTTGAAGCAGGTGAAACTGTTTTACTTAGGCCAGATATTGTTCATCAGTCTATGGAGAAAGTTAAAGTGATTCAACAGCGATTACAGACGGCCCAAAGTCGCCACAAGTCATATGCTGGTGTCAGAAGAAGAGGACTTGAATTCGCCATAGGTGATTGGGTATTTTTAAAGGTGTCACCGATGAAAGCGGTAATGCGGTTCGAAAAGAAAGGGAAATTGAGTCCACGTTACATAGGCCCATATGAAATTATTAGAAGATTTGGGCAAGTTGCGTATGAGTTGGCACTACCCCAAGAACTTTCCTCAGTTCATCAAGTGTTTTATGTGTCGATGCTTCGAAAGTGCATAGGAGATCCATCTCGTATTGTTCCCATTGAGGATGTCCAAATTATGGAGGATCTTACTTATGAAGAGGTACCCATTGCTATCTTAGATCGACAAGTAAAGAGATTGAGGAATAAAGACATAGCTTCCGTAAAAGTCCTTTGGAGAAATCAACACGTAGAGGAGATCACATGGGAAGCTGAAGACATGATGAAATCCAAATACCCTCATCTGTTTCACACGGACAAGAAAGTTCGAAGTGCGGAAGTGGAGCAATAAAAAGTAAGTATCCATGAGCCTTAAAGTGTTTATGCATATGTATGCTAGTATAGAGATGCATTTGTTGTAATTGAAGTGATATTGTTAACATTCGAGGACGAATGTTTCTAAGGGGGGAAGAATGTAACACCCCATACCTTCCAAACCCTACTTGACGGCATTAAATAATGTTTACTTAGGTATCGAGAGCTATAAGTATGTATTTGGTAATGCTATTGATGAGATAATTGAATTTGGCCCTCGTATATGTGATTAAACCTTCGTAAGAGGTGTTTTGTGATTTTCAGGGAGTATTTGTGGGGTTAAAAACAAGGCTAAGAGGACCTCTAAACAAAGGATATTAAGGTTAAGAAGTAAGTTAAAGAATAGGACTTGAAGTATCTATCCAAACCCGCGAAGAAAAGTCGAAAAATAAAATTTTCAAAAAATTTAAGTGTGGGGTGCACTGGAGGGCGTGCCACGCCGTTCTGAGCTAAAATTTTTAGTCCAGAGGCATCAAGCTGGCGTGCCCAAGGGAGTGCCACGCTGGTTTTGGCCACTTTTCAAATTTGGAATTTTTCTTAAGTCCCAAGGGTGCCCGGGGACGTATTGAGCCGATTTTTGCCACGTTTCTTCTACAACCATGAGAATATACATGAAATGAGTAGAGAATTATGTTGGTATGATAAAATTATTCGAGAATGAATTTGGCATCAAAATGACGGTTTTACCCTTTTGGTCAAAATAGACCATACGTGGCTAGAATCACTCATTTTTGGGATTGAGGCTACGAATATGAATTCCGTGAGTGAAAATATCATCGTAACGCGTATGAAATAATTTAAACATGAGAAATTATTGGGTTAATTAAATTGGGCTTAACACAAGCCCAAAATGAGACAAAAGATATGGCCCAATTAGGCCAAAAATGACCCATTCTTCACCCTTGACCACTTGTACATGGCATTTAATGCCAAGGAGACTTGAGGGACTATATATACATGGAAAAATCTGATTTTATTCAAAGGAACACCCAACATATTTCTAGAAATTTCCCAAAATTTCTCTCAACTCTCAAGAACCCTAAGCCAACTTCTTGGAGCAAAATCATCAATTTTCAAGCTTAGGTAAGTAATTATTCTTATGGAATAATATACTATATGCATGGGAGAGTATGTAAATCATGTTGGTTATGCTTGGAAGTGTTGGATATGGCACTTTGTGTTTTTTGTGAAAGATGTGAAATCCATGACATTTAAACTTGAAAGATGACTTGTTGTCTTGATGAAAGTGCATAGTATGGATGAAATATCAACATGTATGGTATGATTATGGTCCTAAACTTGTTATTTTTCTATAAGTGTAAATTATGGGATTTTGACCGATTTGTTGTTGTGAGGTGTATTGAAGTGATTTAATGAAATAATTGTGATGTTGTGGTGATGAAGAGTGGGAAGTATGAACTTGGTGTGACATGCTAATGGTTTATGATATTTTGGTCAATGTTGGGCATGTTGTGGTATTGTTGGTAAGACTATGCCGTATATGGTATTGTAAGGGGATAAATGACATTATACGGCGGGCATATAGCTTATTGTCGTTTTGTACACTTGTCAAGAGACCATTTGGTAATGTAAGTCCGGTATGTATTTGTGTTGTAGAGTAAGACGTAAGGAAGGAACTAAACTATTGAGTTCCCGTATAGAATTGTATCGTCATAGTGAGAATACGAGGTATGTAAGGTTACTCTTTTCATATCCTTCTGCAGCACATAGTATCACATTGTCATTATACTTGTTCCATTCCGAAATGTTCAAAGGTATTCCATTTCCGGTTATTAATCATTGTTACTCATATGTTCCTTATTCATTGATCAATTGTGATTCACATGATTCATGTTCATTGGTTAATGTTCCAAAGTTCCAATAATGTACCATCTCCAATGTATCACTCTCAAACAAAAATAAAAGAATAAAGTAATGTTTAATTGGTTATTGTTGAGCACAGGGGGCAATCCAAAGGGGTGAAAACCCTGGTCGGAACGAACCTATTTTATTGGAATTGATCGCAATCTAAGGGGCGTAAACCTGGCTGGAACGATCCCAAAATTATGCTATGATGGATCGCAATCTAAGGGGCATAAGCCTGGCTGGAACAATACCAATAGTATGTTATTTCCCACTGATCAGTCGGGGCCCGGGCATGATATGAATAGATGATGGTCAATGAATGTAAATGCAAGCAACGCAATGAACGTAATGTACATACGTCTATATATACAAAATGATGACTTATCCACATTGGTTACTCACTTACAGTTGATTCCATTGGAGTATCTGTGTACTGTACTATTTCTTATGGCCTTACCTACTCAGTACTTTCTTCGTACTGACCCCTCTTGGGGAATTTACCTTACTTGCTGCAGGCACAGGTACTAGTAGACCTCCCCACTAGGCTGCAGGGCATCTGTTGATCTTTGGTGAGCTCCAGTTGGTTCGGGGATTTCTGTGTCCGAGTTGTACATTGATTTTGGGTGTTGTAGATGTTATATAAGCGGGGACTTGTCCCGAATTTAAGATGTATATGTGTGTACTCTTGTGAGAGTCTTTTGTAGACCGATGTGGGTATGAATGAAGAGATGTATGTCCAACTTGACTTGATGGCCTCGACGACCAGGTTTCACAAATGTATATATATATATGTCACATGTTCCATGTTTTTCGTATTTCGCTTTTTGTGTTCTTACGTAATGGTGGTATTGCCTATGACATACATATGAATGGATAGAAGCAAAGCTTGGTTCTCTCGGGCCTTATCGGCTACGGGTGCCAATCACGCCTCAATGGGATTTGGGGCGTGACATTATCACTCCAGTATTCAAAAGGCCTCATTTAAAGCACTTTATGGTAGGAGGTGTAGATCTCCAATAGGTTGGTTTGAAGTTGGTAAAGCTACATTGATACGGCCAGATTTAGTTAATGAGGCTATGGAGAAAGTTCAGCTAATTAGAGAAAGACTGAAAATAGCTCAAAGACGTCAAAAGTCCTATGCAGGTGTAAGGAGAAAGGAGCTTGAGTTTTCTATTGGTGATTTTGTCTATTTGAAGGTTTCACCTATAAAAGGGGTGAAGAGATTTTGTAAAAAAGGAAAGCTCTGTGCCTGCTATGTTGGTCTTTATAAGATTGTGGGTCATTTTGGCAATGTAGCCTGAGTTGGATTTACCTGCAGACTTAGCATCGATGCATCCAGTTTTTCATGTGTCCTTGTTAAAGAAATGCATTGGTTATCCCTCATCGGTTGTGCCCTTAGAGAGTATGGGCGTGAAAGATAGTCTCTCTTACGAAGAGGTCCCAGTTTAGATTCTTGACCATCAGGTTCGTAAGTTGAGAAATAAGGAGGTCACTTTGGTAAAGGTTCTTTGGAAAAATTAGTCAGTTGAGGGAGCTACTTGGGAAGTAGAGCCAGATATGGTGACCAAGTACCCCCCATCTTTTCTCTTCTAACTCAGTTTTCGAGTGAAGTAATAGTTTTTCCCTAAATTAATTCTTTCCGTTTCATGTTACCCAGTTATTCACACGTCATAGCATGCATTCATGAGTTTGGTTCAGTCCATGTTTCAGTTACAGACTCAGTTATCATGTCAATATTCAGCTCTTAGAAAATCAGTGTTGGGATTGCAGCTCTTTCCCTAACATTTCAGCTTAGTTAGTTTTCATTCGAGGACTAATGACCCCAAAAGGAAGATATTATAACACCCCGAAAGTCCAAGATATGATTAGAACCATACTTCAAGTACATGTAAAATCAAACATCATGTTTTGGTAGTATGATAAGTGATTTAGACATATCTTAAGGCCACAAGTAACTCCTAGCTTATGACCAAGTTGAAACCTTCCTTACCGGTGGTTTATCGTGAAGAATCTTGCTATAGTCAACTTCAAATGAGAATAACTCCTAGATTATGAAATATTTTTTATCCAAAAACCCACCAAATGATATATATTTTAATTACCTTTCCAACGCATCCAATTTTACCTTAATCCGATGCCGGAACTAAGAGTTATGGTCATTTTAGTGAAGCACTATCCAGCAATGAGAACATACGATCGTAACCACGATCGTGGGTTAGATTGTACGATCGTACAATCCACTCGTCTGCATGAAACAGCCCCGAAACCTGAAAGTTGACAAGTATACCTTATAACCATGAAAGGGTACCATGATCTTGGTCAGAAACCATAATCTTGGGCACGATTTTGACTCCTAAAGTTCATTCGGCTTGGACTTTCAACCTACGAACCAAGGTACGATCATATGTGGGTCCCACGATCATACCAT
The DNA here is from genome assembly GCA_031232105.1 of Capsicum rhomboideum. Taxonomy (NCBI): domain Eukaryota; kingdom Viridiplantae; phylum Streptophyta; class Magnoliopsida; order Solanales; family Solanaceae; genus Capsicum; species Capsicum rhomboideum. The sequence continues at coordinate 25,307,259 of CP124712.1, read as the reverse complement.
GACTCGTCTGATTAATTCCATAGAACCTCAAATCATCCACTCAACCCCGAGCCCCATTCACGATCGTAGGTGGGTCCCACAATCGTGGGATGGTCTATACGTCACCTTCCGTAGCTTTTTCAGTTACGAATTTAAAAGGGTACATAAGTCTTTTCCCACTTTTTCAACATCAAAACTATGTTACTTAAGCTACCCTAAGGATAATTATTAAGGTTAATATTACCCTAAGCCCTCATTACTCAGAAAAACATTTGATATTTAGCATTTACAGAGAAAAGAGGCAATTTCTCTTTTTCAGGGCAACTAGGGTTCATCTTCTTCAAGTTTCCAATTTCAAAGATTTGCTTAAGGGTTTCCATCTCCAGGTATGTGATATTTCATCAACGGACCTCCTTTCACCCATTGATTCCCAAAGTTAACTCAATTTCTCAGTTTAATTCCTTTCTCAGAGCTTAGGGTTCATAAACGTTGTGAATTTCTTGATATTCCAATTCCTTAATCTCATTGAGTTATAAACCCATGTTTTAACATGAATTTCAGTACCATTACATGTTCAAAATTATAAACCCTTATTATATTGTGAAATCCATGCTTTTTGAACTTGAGTTATTAAATTCCTTAATTCGGTTTGTTTATGGAGTTGTCATAATAGTTACATTCTTCAGAGATGGTGCGTTATGAACACCCGATGACCTAGGATTTCATGCATATACTTTTTATATCCTCCAGTTTACATGTTTTGAATTCTCGCAGATAATGCATTTATTTTTAGTTTTCAGAATATTAATATTATTGAGCATTCCAGTTATCAGTTGTCATTAAGTTGGGAGTAGTACTAAGCACTGAGCGGACGCAGGGATGAAGGCTCTCCCATAAGTTAGGCTGAGACCTTTAGTAGCAGTGCCTAAGTCCCAGAACTACAGCGCCACCGTAGGTTCTACAGGGTCACCCGTCAGGCCAGGCTTGACACCTTAGTCCTTTTGGACATCAGTTGAGTGGATCCACGCCAGTCAATGTTCGTACCCTTGGTAAGGTACAAAGCATCCTTCCAGCTAGGGTTACAGGTTGGACCCTGGTTAGCTCAGATTGGAGTATGTCGGTTAACAGTAGCTCCCACAGTCCATAGTTCATATTTAATAGTTGCATGACCTCGGATCCAGTTATTCAACATATCATTCAGCACATGTTTATTACTTGGTATTGCATCAGTTTACCATGTTACATGCATTATGTTCAGCCTATGTCAGTTATTTCCTATCTCACATACTCAGTACATTTAAAGTACTGATCATATACTTTCCTTTGCGCTATATTGTGTTATAATATAGGTTCTGACGTTTAGCATCTGGATCACACATAGTACGACCTCCTACTACATCAGCAGCAGTACTTTGGTAAATTCTCATCATTCGAGGGGTAGTTATCAGTATCTTTCATTTATCTCTTTTCAGTTTTCAGAAAGTTAGAATTAGTTGGGGGCTTCTCCCAACAATTCGTCTTAGTAGAGGCTTTCAGACATATAGTTAGACAACTTTCTAATTTTAAACTCAGATATTGATGTTAGGTTTTGATTATTATTTCATCATTCAGTTCTGCTTTCGCACATTGTTTATATCAGTTATTTTAGTAGTTATAGTGTCATGCCAGGCCATGGGTTAGCTTGGGGTCACTTGTGGCTCTAGGCACCGTGTTACAACTAGGGGGTAGTCTCGGGTCGTGACAATAATAGACACGTGTAAGTGATGTATATGGTACGTATTCAAAAGCTAATTAATCAAAAACCCATCTGAGTATATGGAATACGTTAAAATTTTTTACTTAAACAAAGATAAATAATTTCCATTAATTAGATATTTATTTAAATTTATTTTTAAATTTATCGACCACTTGTGGTCGATAATTTAATTAAATTAATTTTAGTGGTCGGTAATTTATTAAATTATTATTTTTAAATTATTTTTAGAATTATATTATTTTTAAGATAAATAATTTTCATTAATTAAATTAAATATTGATTTTAATTTTTTAAAGAGATCTATTTCTGTCTGGATAATTTATCTAATTCAAGTTCAAAACCATTGCACACTTACTGTCTATTTACTGCGCTCATGTGGCTCTAATGTCATAAATCCAATTTATCTATAGTTCATAGTCCAAAGTAATCCCATTTGTAATTTTAACTTTTTTAAACATTTACGTACCAGATGCAATTACAAAAAAAAAAAATGGGGATAAGGAAAGGGAAAATTGGGGACGGAATTAGAAGATGAGGAACCAAATCTCACCAACAAGATATAAGTTCAGATAGTCAACCGATATTTGAACAACTAAAATTTCCCGCTTAATTTGAAAAACTAAATATTATTTAGTATAAAACCATAGTTTGCATAAAATGAAGGCGGAATGACTTGAGAGTCCCTTGTACTTGACTCAGATTGTCAACTAGGCCCTTCTACTCATGACTTTGCTAACTGAACACTTTAACTCGATGAAACTCAACCTTTTAAATCCCTCCAGCTCATCGTGTCTCTCAATAGCGTTGACATCACAATCTATGTCAGATAAAATTTGCCACGACATTTTTTTATTTTTACAACTTTTTTTTTGACAAAAAATCAAAACCCCAACCATTTTTCAGCTTTTCACCAACACCACCCTAATATCTCCAGTCGCATTTCCCCATTAAACCTAGCAAACATCAAAGGCTTGTCTTTTTTCCATGGGACTGAAAATGGAAGAGTAAAACAATGAAGTTGCAGTCACTTCACAATCCAATAAATTTCACAAATTAAGTAATTAATTTTATAATGCAAGAATAAATATCATTCATTAGTCAAACATTTTTTTGGCAATAACCCAATTTCTCTTGCACTGTTTTGGGTTTTCTCTAAAATAGATTTTGAAATAGCTGTAAAAGGTGGAGAATTTTTCTTAGGTCTAAAGGAATCAAAGTGAGATAAAATAAATTCTAGTGTTAATCGCATATTTCTTCCGTTTATATTTTCTGATGGTGGTGTATTTCTATCTTTTGTTTTTGCTTTCAAAAAGGGTCAATGAGAAGGAATTGAAAGAGGATATAAATAGTGGTTTCTTCATGTGATGAACTACAGAGACAATTTCAGAAGAAAAGGTGGTGATAATGGTGAAGAAAAGGAGCGGCAACAGCCATGTTGGAAGATGGTTGGGCTTGGAGAAGGAACGAGCGTTTATCTTTTCCTTTTTCCTTTATTTTTTGGTCTTTTTTCTTTTAGTTTTAGTTATTTTTTCTGATTTTAGTTTTATAAATCAAAATTCACCCTTCACTCTCCTTATAAGCATGAAACTCAAGCACTTTGTCCAACTCAGCTGTCAAGTTGCGACATAAGCCTAGTCAACAGTCAGAGAGATTTAAAAGATTGTGCTTCATTGAGTTTAAGAGTTCAGTTGGGGTTTGTAGGAGGGTCCAGAATACACACGCATACTAATACAAGGATTTACTAGACTATTCCGCCTAAGATGAAAGCAACATATATTATTATTCGGGCAAAAGCAGACTGAGAAAAAAAAAGAAGAATAAGTGAGGATACAACCTTCAGTCAACCTTATTATATTGTCACACAAACATAATCATTCCAACTTCTTGGTGCAGTATTTGTAACACATTCATAATAGATAGTTTCCTAGTTTTATAGTCAAAAGACAAGTCTTAAGACTCTAAGGTTCCTTTGTGATTAATGAAATGGCGAGTAGCAATAACAAGCATAATTTATCCAGTGGTGATGCTTGTGTCCCCATTGATATTTCTTACAAATTCCATATTCAGCTCCAAACCAATGCATGCAGTGTTGGCTTCATCTGTCTGAATATTGGCAAGGACCATGCCACTTGTAACTTTTCTTCCAACAATATTTTTCTTCTGTCATATGCATTTCTGCATGAAATAGAAAAATTGGAAACGAAGGATTATGTATGGGTACTTGAGAGATATACTTAACCGTCCATATAATTGTGGAGATATAGTCTAATAATTAATCAAATAAAATTTACTTTCTCTAATAGCTTAAATTTTAGATGATAGGATTACATATTTTTAACATGATACATGAGCAGGTATAAGGTCTTGCATTAAAATCTCATCATGATCACAAAAAAGTATGTGTTTTCTCGTGTTTGGCCCATACATGTAGGGGTGATGTGAAATATTACATGAGATGTGCACTCTAAAATAATTTAAACTTTTAGATGAGATGATCACATGATTCAACAATACCTAATTTACTTTAGATGCATTTGTATGTTCAATGTGAGACCCGAGAAGAATCTAGCCTTTAAGGTATGACTTTACGTGAATCCAATAACTTTTATTCAAACTATGTATTTTTATCAATAAATACACAAAATATTTATAAATATTTGACGGTGAACTCAATTATTATTTATATTAACTTGAAGTCATCATATTGAACCTAAAAACCTCAATATTCTCCAATATTTACCTGACATACTAATTGAACGAAATTTGATAATAACTAGAAGTGTGATTAAAAAGTTATAGACTCACCAGTTGTCACGACCCAAACACTCGTGAGTGACACCCACCCTAAATCTACGATGGGAGAACCATTCAACCCAACCCTCTCTAATCCAGTTCAACAATTAACATTCATTTTATGCTATTCTAATCATTAAATAGTTTGAAATCCCATTATTGAATTAATACAAAAAATGTCAAACCATCATAATTATCTATTATCTAATAGAGTGCAGAATTATCTATTTTATTACATCCCCGGACCTGAAGTCACCGTACAAGAATAACTAAGAATGTCTAAACAGATAGCTAATAGAATATCCAAAATACGGAAGGAAAATATGAAAAGTCTTAGTCCCGAAGCAAGGGACATAAACACAAATCAGAAGATTCAATGGTTGCCAGGTCATGGTGCACCCTTGAACCTGAGTCTGTAACTACTAGCTAAAATCGATGTCTTGTCACAAATGCCGAAATATGCTCTGTACTAAATAAAAAGAAGAGCACAGATAACATCAGTACAACAACAAGTACTGGTAGGCATCACAGGTCGACTCAACCCGACATCATACAAATAAGTAAATCAAATAAATGCAAAGCGATCATCACAGAACTTATAATCAAAGACAATAACACAATTATGACACTGCACATTAGGGGAATTACAGGCTCACATTACATATGTTTACACTCAACTATTTTCAACAAGAAGTTGTATCACAATATATGTCTATAACCAACATTCAATGTACATGAATGAATATATGAATGCAAGATTTGTGCATCATCTCTTTCTCTTCTCAATCTCTTCAACATTATCATGAACACAATGATTTCAATAACATCATCATCATCATAATCATCTCATCAATATCATCATCTCAATAACATCAATATGTATGAATATTCAATGCAGTAAATAATCACAAGTAGTGCTCGAAAGCAATCACAAATACTTAATTCACATATAAGCACAGAGTCAAGTAAGTCTAATTGCTATAATAAACCATAACCTACCTCAATTCCTTGCTCAAAGTCACTTCTAGGCCACAAGTTTTCCTTTTCTTTCTCTTTAAACTTGTTCTTGATCTATAACAATAAGATTACACACCCATTTCAATCATTTCATCCCTTTCAACCACTAGGGATTAATAACTAACAACTTGTAACCATAAATTTCTCTAATTCATCATCTTAGGGCTTTCTATCCTTTAAACCTCATGAAACCTATCTTATTTAACATGCACAACTATGATTCTACTCTCATTAGTATTTTCTAACACCCTATAATCATTAACTACTAATTTTATATTCATTCCCACAAATTTGTATTAAATTCTTGAATTAGGGCTAAACCCCAATTTCCACCATGAACAAGGTTTCTAATGGTTTTCAGTAATTCTAAGACTTAATTCAAGTTTAGAATGTAAGATACTTACCTCTAAAGATAAAAACTTCTGAAAATTGGAAAAAAGTCGCCTTTCCCAGAGTCTTGGTATGTTTTTCAAAAAGTGGGGAATGAAAAATATTTTCTAGATTTAAAACGAAAAACTTACTGCGTTTTACCGCTGCAATGGTAATCTTACCACTGCAGAGGTTCGTGACGAAACATAGGCTACCTCTGTAGCGGTCCTGGGCAGAAACTCAGGACCTCTCCCCAATTTTGTCCATTTCACAAAATATTTCTCGATTTACAACATCGCGAACCAACCCTTCTATGGTAAACTCTATACCCGGTGTTCTATAACTCCATTTTACATGTCGAAAGTTTCTACTGCTTTCTAATCTTGTTATCTATCTAGAAATCTAGTCAAATATCCCCATCAATGTTCACATTAACACCCAATTTTCTTAGAGTAGTTCAGCCTCAAAATTCGTCGAATACTAGCCCAGCCCTGAATTTCTCAAAAATGACATAAGTAAAATTTAGCAGGACTTTTCACTTCCTATTTTTAGTGTAATGACGGTTTTGGGTTGTTACACCAGTAGCAGTGACAAGGAGAAGACAGAATATTAGGGAAAGTAAGGTTGTGCATTTTTCCATGTCTTACGCACTTACAGTTTTCTTTTTTCATAATTATTTTTTGGTGAGGAAACTTGCACTATAAATTATGATATTTATAGGATGGTATAAGCTCAACATTGTCAACTTAATTTATTTTTTTTTACTAGTTCAAGAATATTACATCATTATTAAGTACATTGTTGCGTCCAAGCGTACGCGGTCAAACAAGTAGTAAAGTAACTCTTTTTGAGAGCCGGGTTGTCGTACCTAAGGGACTTGAAGTTAGTTATTCACCAATTCTAAGTATACTTTTCAATTTAACGAGTGCAAGTTTGCAACAAGAATATAGTTTTGTAATTATAAACTAAGTAACAAAAATGATAATGATATGAAACTTGAATTGTAAATAATATATGGAAATTTCCAAGGTTGAGGCATTTACTTCACATTCATGCATAACTATAGTTTCTAACCGGTGTTGGTGTTTATTGTGATTATTAATTAACAAAGTTGATAATATCACTCGGGGATGGTCACCCACTAAGTCATCTACCCAAATTAGTCTCACAACTACATCGTTGAGCCGGGATGTGAGTCTCTAATTTGAATGCACTAAGATATCTTTCCATTTCATTAACCAAGCAGGGCGTTTAGGAATATCTCAATCCTAACCACAAATCATCCTTTAACAATTAGTAATCAATTAAAGATATGATCCAAACTCCCTATGTTCTTCATTCCATCCCTCCACTCCTATGTTCAATTCATTTTGGAACATGGATTTATCCTAAAGTTCATGACTCTTTAGAATAGTAAAACAAAAATGCAAGAATAATCACATTACTTGATAAACATATGCACCAACCAATAAATCATAATTAAATAATCATGTTGTAGCCTCAACCTAGAAATAGGGTTTTTAACTACTCATATTCATATAAATAATCTCCATAGATGAATTCATAAATTCAAACTACAACAAAGAAAAGTAAAAGAAGAAACAACCCTAGTTTGAGCTCCTTGATGTCTGCTTCTCGTCTCCAATTCTTGTAGCCTCTAAGAATGTGTGTAAATGTGTCTAAGTACTCCTTTTATAGCCCTTAGTTTATTCCATGAGCATCCCCACACGAAATATACACATTGACCCCTTTGTCCTCAACTTAAAATAAGTAGAAAGCCAAATCCTAATCGATTTAGGAATGTGTATGTGTTAATTTCGTGTTGTGGAATGCTCCCACGTATTCCCCACTCCTTTACAGAATTTTAAGATGTTTATATATCCTCCAATTTGTCCAATCCAATTCCCATAAGTATTGGGTACAAGTACCACACGTTTCCTACACAAACTAGGACTCCTAGACCGACTTAGCCCGCTTCTGTGGGTTGTGCGCCGCGGAGCTTGTTGGAAAGAGTAGGTGGCATGGAGTAGGGCTTGTAGGATTGTAATTTCTAGTATATCAATCCATGTTGGATGGTGTCACATGGATGGGAGCCTTGGATAGGCTGCGCGGAGCGGAGGGGGCATCAACTGGGCACAAATTTGCTCGATTTTGTCCCTTATTGCCCGTCGAACTTGCTCCTTGTTCCATCATCCATTGTAGATCATTTGTAGATTCAAATTTCACCCAATGCACCTCCATTAACCTCCTTCACATGCTCATAACAACCATTAGAGAATACAATTGTTTACGCTCATCAAAATCACTCGAGAATAAGCACAACTCAAGCTTGGTTTGACTAGTTAACTCGTCTAGCCTTGCCTTTATTGTTTTTACTCTTGAATTGATTCAAATTCACCTTAAACCACCTAAACATGAGGATTAGCACACAAATACACTAATATCACTAATTATTTACATAATCACACTAAGTTATCCTCAAAACTAAGCTAAACGAGCATAGATATTGACACTTAAGTGTATAAATATGCCTAAGATCATGACCCCACACTTAAAGCCTTGTTCGTCCTCGAACAACTCTTTACATTAACCACCATTAAGGTAAACTCTATCATCACTACTTGACATAATACACTCAAGCTAGAACTACAACGACCATATGAATAGCAAGTTCAACATTAGGCATGTCATATTCCAATTGAAAACACATGAATACTACTTCAAGACTTCCTAGCCTCAAGAATTGACTCTACACAGTTGGTAAACTCATGCACAATACTCAACAAAGAGATCATATAAGTCACCTATCCATCATTAAACATGTGCCATCACCACAAGAGTATCACCCTTATTCACTCACATATATGTAATTTATAACAAGAATGAGTGCAAGAATCAAATCCGCTCACTCTCACAAAGAATTCACATGTCATATGAGATGAACCATAGGCTTTCCCTTATTGTAGTACTCCACTAATATCATAATATCAAAGCTCAAGATCAATTAGGACTTAAAGGGTTGTAATGTAGGCTAAGGGATGGGTAGGAACTATTCTGGAAAGTAATAGTGACTACCTTTCCTAAGAGCTTTAGTACACTACATTTTGCATTAAAACTCATCTCCAACTAACCCATTTTCCACCACTTTTATCTTCCCATATCTCTTTTGTTTTGCCCCATCTCTTTAAGCTAGCTCACAAATCTTTAGATGGGAGTATTTGCTATCAACACAAGATTCACTTCTTTTGATCAATTATCTTTTCATTACATTAATCCCTACCAACAACACATATACTTCTTAACACACCAAAAGCTATTTCCTTGGGGCATCACTTTCACTTTTTTCTTCTTCAATTTTACACTCCTTAACATCTTTATTTTTCAACTAAAGCGCTTAGGAGTTTTGGATTAAATTATGGTCAATTAAAAGAAAGGAATAAGCTCTATATAAGGCTACCAAAGAATAGGATAAAGTCTCAATGGGGCTAACTAAGATCATGCAGAAAGGGTAGATAAAGAAGGTATAAAACATGGCTATCAACGAAATGCCTATATCATCTCCTAAACTCAATATTCTTTATTTCACTTTGCAAGCACACCGGGCAAGTTCTACACATCACTATGCAAACATGGAATATAATGAAATCCTCACACACATGGCACATGTTCAAATCAAGGAGGATCCCTGTAGACTCTCACCCAAGCACATGCAAGAATTCACAATTAAGCCAAAGTCACACAAGAGTCAAATAAATGAGCCTAGGTGTCTCAAAGAAGTCATTCAACTCTTTACATATGCTTCCACATTCAAAACCAACTTGCATCATGTAATCATGTATAACACCTTGCAAGAGCATCTCTATTTATTCCAAATGACAAAAAATTTAAAATTACACCTAAAAAACAAAAAGGATACTAGGTTCAAAGGGCTCCCCCTAGGTAAAGAACCGAAACGAAAAATCGAGGGGTGGGTGAAGTGTGATCCTAAAAAATAAAAAAAATTATAAATTAAAAATAAAAGATAAAAAAAGAATAAAACTAAAATTACTAAAAGATTATTTTTTTTTGTATTTTCAAATTTTTCAGCACATAAGCAAATAACCGAAAGACTCCTATAGTCCACTCCACCCTAAGCATAAATCGGAAGATTCTCACTTAAAATCATACTTTGTCCTCAAAGTATTATCAAAGAATAAGGATAGAAATACTCCCTGAGGCGTCTAGGCCTAGCTAGTGGCATCATATACATCAAGGGGGTCCTTCAGACCCCATGCTTTGTTTTTGTCATACTCCTTAGCTAAGATCTCAGGTACTCAAACTTCCCTTCAACCTGTCAACATAAAACAAAAACAAAAACAAAGGTGATACTAAAGAAAACTACAAAATAAAAATAACTACCTTAACTTGGGTTGCCTCCCAAGCAGCGCCTAATTTATTGTCACGACACGACTTACATCACAACTATCATCCACAGTCTCTCATTATTTTTCTTCCTTTCGTAGCTCATTTTCTCCTTCTTTTATGAACTCTTGAGCGCTCACACTCAAGGTCTGCAAATTCTCTTATATTCACCTTTTTAGTATTGCATTCAAGCTTTTCAGGCTCAGACTTAGTCCTAAATTTGGGCAACTCCATGAGAGAGTTTGAAGAGGTAATGGGAAATTTGCACTTCTCCACCCCACACTCATCCACTTCTATAGATGTGATCATGCAAAGATCTCTGTAGTGTGAGGGTGTGTTGGGCTCTTTGTACACTCTGAAGACCACCTCTTCATCATTCAATCTCATCTTGAGCGTGTCCTTTCTAACATTCATCAAAGCTCCACCAGTAGCTAAGAATGGACGTCCCAATATGATTAGTACCCTGTCATCTGCATCATAGTCAAGAGCAATAAAATCTGCAGGAATAATGAACTTACAGACCTTAATGAGAACATCCTCTATAATTTCTTTAGGACCACTCTAGTTCTGCCCACCATCTGTAGCACAACTGATGAAGACCTTGGCTTACCCAACCCAAGAGTATTAAACACTGAAAGGGGCATCAAGTTGATGCTTGCCCCCAAATCACTCAGAGCTTGAACAATATCACTTTCACTAACTTGTATAGAGAGGGTGAAACTCCCAGGGTCTTTGAGCTTTTTGGGCATCTTGCTCATAACCACAGAACTGCACTCTTCAGTAAGTGCCACAGTTTTAATATCACCAAGCCTCCGTTTGTTCTCTATCATATCCTTCAAGTACTTAGCATACTTGGGCATTTCCTACAAAACATCTGACAAATAAAGGTTAATGTGAAGTTCTTTGAGCGTGTCAAAGAACTTCTTAAAATAAGCATCTTCTTTGGCTTTCTTAAGTTTTTGAGGAAATGGTGGTGGTGGTCTGTTTTGAGATTGATCAACTGGCTTTTCATTCGGGTACTCAGACTTCCCCTTTTTATCAGCTTCTTTGAATTCAACTTGCTTTTTCAGCTGCTTAGGTATGCTCAATTCTGTTTGCACCTCATGATTTCTCTTTGGAGGCGCATCAACCAAATCTCTACCACTCCTCAAGGTGATTGCCATCACTTACTTTGGATTTTCTATATCACTAAGTAAATCCCCTTGAGGTCTTATGTTTTGAGCCTGAGCTAACAAACCCACTTGTATCTTTAAGTTCTTTTGAGCCATTTGTTGATTTTTTTATATCCGCAGCCATTTGTTTTTGATTGGCCAAAAGAAAAAAATGAACACATAGCTTGACTCCTCAGTCACAACAACACCACCACTCCGCCTCCGCCGCAATCGGAGGCACCAATTTCCAACTCCGACTCATCAAACTTTAACCACCAATTCAACAAAATTCTACCTCAATGCATTTACAGAAACTATCAAAAATAAGCTCAAATTTTATAATCCTCGATTCATCACAAACATAGCAAAAAAAGCGCACATGCAAGATGAAAAAACGCACATAGCAAACATTGAAGTAAAGTATACCAAAAAAAAACTAATCTCAGCTAAATACATACAAATGAAATGAAATCAATGAAGGAAAAACACAAATAAGAATGAAAAAATGCACATGCAAGATGAAAAAAAAATGTAAAATCGGGAAGAAGAATACTTTAGATCAGTAGATTTTGAAGAGCAAAAACTATATTCCAAAACTAAGAATCGGGAAGAAGAATCCCTTAGATCAGTAGATTTTGAAGAGCAACATTTTTACATTTTCTTCATCTTAGATCTACAATCGGGAAGAAGAGCGACTTGCTACATCTGATTTTAGAGAGTGAAGAAATGGTTGTTGAGCTTAAAGAGAGTGAAGAAATGGGGGTGATCTTAGAGAGAGAGTGAACAATTTAGGAAATGGGGGTGAGCATTCTTTTGTATTAATTAGAAAACTTTATATTAATTAAACAACAGTGTAAATATTAATTAAAAAACTTTAATATTAAATAAACAATAGTGTAAATATTAATAAAAAACTCCAGTCCTTAATACTCCCTCCGTCTCATATTAGTTGATCATCTTACTATAAATAATTGTCCCAAATTACTTATCCATTTACTAAATCAAGATAGAATTAATTGTAATATTTTCAATTTTACTCATACAATTAATTTCCTTTGAAAATGTAAATAAGTAATTTGTAAAGTTCCATTAAAGTATTTTATATTTCAAGTTTTAGTTTAAGTTTTATATATTAATGATAAAAAAGTATTTATGTGAAAAACATTTTTAAAATGAAAGAGAAATGAAAAACATTTAAAAATGAGTTGAGAGAGAAAAACATTTAAAAAGAAGTAAAATATTTATTTTTTTAAGAAATGGTGAAGGTTCCAACCTCCACAATTCAATGAAAATTAGTGGGAGTGATGTAACCCCCACAATTTAACATAATTTTGTGGAGATTGTAGCAACCCCCACAATTAAACCTCCACAAATACCCCCTTTTTTTGTAGTGGGATTTTTGGCTGAAGTCCAAGGAATTATCAAGCTAGTTGAGTTAGCGATATTTAATAACCACTTAGACATTTAATAGAAATATAGATCAAATTGGCCTAATAATTTTTATTGAAACATTATTATATCTTAATACATGCTTAAATTTATTATTCATGAATAATGTGCTATTATACTTGCGGAAGATAGTCATTCCTTATATTATCCTAGATAACCTGGGTAAAGAGGAATACATAGCTTTAATTTAGCCCATGTTATACAACTCAATTCCTCTATAAAGTCCTTACATAGAATTATGGCTTTATTTCGCTTTTTGTTCATAAACTACATCATTCTTACAATCTAGATTCATCATATGTCATTAAGTTATTAACTCTAGTTACTGAAAGTAATGAGAATTACCTTGAATGTCATTCTAACAAACGTCCCTAGATTTTAGGTTATTCTTGAAAAGTCCTTGAATATTTTCATGAAATCTAACAATATCCTATGATTTTAATGTTAAAATTCATGCTAATGGATTTTGATTAGCATAAATGAGTCTCGAAAACTTTACCTCAAACTTTGGTAATGATTCTTGGTGTAAAATCTCGTCAAAGAATCAAGCCCTATTATCTTGTTTTAAAGTAAAAATCCTGATTTGGGAAACTTTTATAGGACTGGGCATGATGCTATCTCAGTGTCATAGAGGATGGAAAGTGCTAAAACTCTTGCAGTTAGTGCTATGTCTCAGCACCATAGCGGCTGGATGACACTAGTACTCCTACTATATAATTGCGCTATGAGCCTACAAACTTCCTCACGTGGTATCGTTAATACCTTTGAGATGCTTTAACTATGTGTCATTAGGCACTTAACCAGCATAATTACTTCCTACATTGTAGCCAAGAATATTACATCATTATTAAGTACATGAAGGATTTGACTCCTCTCCAGTAGCCAATTTATCCAGTTCCTCCAGTTGGATATCAATTTGATTACATATGTCCCTTGAAATAATGGATGGTTTAGATGTATTTGCTAAACCAACCATAGTTAATTCCTTTCTTCATTCTATCTCCACCGCCATTTCTTCCTTCTCTCTCCTCCATCGCTAGACTATAAGCCCTCTCCCTTCCCTTTCAAATCAAATCTATCAAAAATTGCATATTAAAAATTCCAACACCAAGTCAAAACTCAAATCAGAAGTTGTGGGTTCCTTGGATAGTATATCAAGAACTGTTTGAAAAAAAATTATGTTGAATTTGCTTCCATGGTGGACCCACCGTGTGGCCATAGATATGGAATAATGGAAGTTGATGGTCCTTCATATGGTCAACTGCATCCCCAAGAGAATCCTCTAGCCTTTACAACGTGCTAAAACCATTAGTTTAACTCATGTAGCAGGTGCTCAAATTGATGATTATTGGGAATTTCAAAGGTGAAACTCGATTTGGTATATTTTCTTATATTTGCATATCTGAAAAGAATGATAGAGTGGACAGGTAAAAGAATTGATGTGGGTGTTACTTTAATTTAGACTTATCAATAGAGTAGTATTAGTAAAAATCCCATTTTCTACAACTAAAAAGGACCTTTTCCTTTCTTTTTAACTCAAATCAGAGAAAAAAATGACATTTTTGTTTCTCAAGACAGAAAAGCTAAATCATTCTAATGGAGCTATCTGCAAGAGGATATACTGGTAGATATGGTGGAACAAATAACACTTTAATAGGTTATAAATACATCTATCATTCTAGCCAATTAAAAGGAGAAAATCTTATAGAGACAATTTCTCTCATTTTACTTCACTTGAATCAGCAAAATTGTGTTTACAGTTGCTTTTCTTTCCTTTCTGATATGAAATTACTTGAGAGAATTCGGGGGAGGGTCACTTTTAAAACTTATTTAGGAGAATAGCCACCCAATTTCTTTCTGATATAAATTTTAAGGTTAGGTTAAAAAGTGAGAAAAAGTGGTGGGGTCAACACTTTATTAAATTCTACCTTGGTCCCAACAAAATCATTTTTAATTTATCTAGGTCTATTTACTCTTTTTCAATATTTACACAACTCCCAAGTCCCTTTTTTTTTACTCTTACTTCTTTTCGCTTTCTCCACTCTCTCTCTCTCAATCAACTATTCAATTCCCAACTTTGCCATTATCGATTTCTCTTCTCTCCCAAGGTTGAAGCTTCAAAATTCTTGTCACCAGATAAGTTATCGTCTTCTTCCGATTAGTCTTAGGTGCTCATTGTGGTGGTTTTGTTTCTTTTTCTGAAGTTTTTTGAATTTGATGAGGTTATTTGTAAAGATTTTCAGATAAAATCGGTATTCTGATGCCAAAATTTCTTGTTAGTGTGTTATGTTAGCAGCAAGACTAGCTTTTTTTTGAAGTATAGAGATTTTTTTAGAATTTTATCGATTAATGGCTATAGAAATTTAGGGTTTTTTTAAAAACAAATTTGTGTTTCTTAGCGTAGTTGAATGTCGCTTGATATGGATAATGTTGTCTGATTTTTTAATTTCTGTGCTTGGCCTTGTGGTCAATTAATATCGATTAATGTTAATATTAACGGTATTTGATTTGTTCTAGATCGTAAAAATAGTTAAAAGAGTAAGAAAGGGTTCAAAGAATGCTTCTACCCCTGCTAGTAGGAAAAGAAGTGTTACTGAACTAAAATGAGATGCCAAAAAGAAAAAATCCTCACCTTCTGAACATGAGTCAAATTCAGAAACAATGGAGGAAATTGAAAAGTATGTCGACAAACCAGGTGTTGAGGATAATGGGGTTGAATTAGATAGAAGAGTGGTGTTGGGGCTAGTAGAGATGGTGTTGGGGTTAGTGGTAGGGGAGAAGGGGATAGTGTGCCCAACAGTTGCGGGGATGGCAATGAGGATGATGATCCCCTGTCCGTTCCTCAGTGTTCAAGGGTCCTTAATGTTAAAAAATATGATCTTGCGACCTATATGGTTGAACTTGAAACATTTTCGGCAAATATTTATGTTAGGTCTAGGGTGCAGCTTTTTTCCCAATTTAAGAAAGTTTTAGTTGAGAAAAAACTCATTTTCAGGTTCAAAAAGTCTTGTTTTGATCAGTTTGAAGAAATGTTAGACCATTTGAAATTTCATGGACAGTTGGTCCATCACATGCTTCTTCATTTGATGCAAAACTCTATGAGATATAGTTTTGCATTAATGATAAGCCAGCATGCTTTAGCTTGACCGAGTTTACTTTGATCACAGGATTAAGGTGTTCAGCATATCCTCGTGAATAAAAATTATTAAAGGTGTATAGGGATGGAGAAGCATTTTACGATAAGATTATACGCAACACAAAGGTTACTGCAACAAGCCTTTTGAATTTGGTTAAAGGCGTCAGGCTGAAGAAGAAGGAAAATTAAAGTGTTGTTTGGTTTGGTTCTTACATGTGATGTTGCTTGCAAGAGATGTTTCCAAGGTTGTTGATTTAAACTTCATAAAAATGGTTTATTCTCTTGATTTTTTTGAGGAATACCCATGGGGAAAGGAGTCCTTTGCATTGATATTGGACTACTTGAAGAATAAGATAGACATGAAGAAGCGGAAGAAAGTACATCTTGAAAAATAGAATGGTGCATCTTATGCCCTATTTGGATTCCCCTGGGCATTTACGGTATGTCATCGACCATCCAGTCTATTTGATTGTAAACTTTGTTTGACAACTTTAGTTGATTAATTGCTTGTTTTTTATGATTACAGGTTTGGATCTATGAAGCTTTTTCCAATGTTGGGAGACATGATGGTAAATCAAAAGAGGTTCCTTTGCCCCTGCGTACACCAAAAACATTGTCTTATCTTCCGAAGGTGATCCATATATACATCCGGGGCAGTCTTCAAAGGTAAAAAAAATTATATTTTTAGTAATTACTTTTTAAAACTAAATATAGTAGGTAATAGTTAATGAATTTCCTCGTTTGGTAGATTGTGCACCCCTACCTCATCCCTACTATGAGAGAGCTGGAACAAAGTTACATACAAACTCTAGTCCCATACAAGGATAAGGTCAAAGTTGTCTTCATTGATGGGTTGAAGGATGATTTGAATAGTGTCACTGTCCTTGAGTCACCTGTTGATGATGATGAAGAAGATGTTGAGATTGGTAGTAGACAAAGTAGGTGGTTGAAGGGGCTGAGGAAGGGGAAAGGTATTCTGCTGGTGTGTAATTATTCGACCATGTGTCGAGGATTGAGGAGAGTTTTAACACTTTTGAGAAACTTGTGTCGAGGATGGAAGAAAATTTGACAGTTGTTGTGGATTATGTGATTGAGGATGAAAAAAAGAGGAGTGAGAAGAATAAATTTGACTTTTTAATTTTAATTGATTCATGAATTATGCAATTTTACTAATCATGTCAAAAAATTATAGGAAATACACATATGAATGATGAAGAGACACTAAGAGATGCTGTCGGAGCCTTTGAAGCAGCAGTTGTATGCCTTGAAAGTCAAAGTCAGTAGATCCCCATTGAAGTATTTGCTCAAAATGAAGATTATGTCCCTGAAGAGGAGCTGAGCAAGGAAATGGCAGTTGATGAGGTCTATGATGAGGCTGCTGCTAATAAATATGTTGAGATAACCAAGGCCAAAAAGGTCGATAGGGTCTCTGATGAAGCTGCTGAGAAGAGAATGAGCTGACCAAGGAAAAGGCAGGTGATGGTATCTCTGAGGAAGCTGTTGAAAAAGAGAAGAAGCTGACAAAGGAAACGGCAGTTGGTAGTGTCTCTGAGGAAGCTGCTAAAAAAAGGAGGAGTTGACCAAGGAAAAGATAGGTGGTGTTGTCTTTAAGAAAGTTGTTGAAGAAGAGGAGGATCTAACAAGGAAAAGACAGATGATGGGGTCTATGATGCAGTAGCTGAACAAGAGGAAGAGCTCACTAAGACCAAGCCAGCTGATGGGGCCTCTAATGTAGTAGCTGAAAAGAAAGAGGAGCTCACCAAGGCCAAGCCAGTTGATGGGGAGTCTGATGCAGCAGGTAAAAAAGAGGAGGAGCTCAGGAAAGTCAATGCAGTTGATAGGGACTCTGATGAAGTTGATGGAGTCGATGAAGCAGAAAATGTTATACTAACAGGCTCTGAAGTGGTTCCTTATCAAGAAGTCGTTGAAGATGAGCCATTAGAAGTTTATGTTGGTGATCTTCCAGTTGATGTGATGTCCATTGTTAAAGATATCAACAATAGAGAAGATAAGTGATTTATGGTTGGGGTTTTAAGACAATTAATTTTTATGGTTTCGGAGCTCTGTTAAGACAATTTTATTCATGATTTGAATGTGGGATTTTTAATAAAATTATTTTTTATGATTTTGGTGCTCGGTTAAGATAATTGTATTCATGGTTTGAATGTGGGGTTTTAAGATAATTTATTTTGATGGTTTCAGTGCTCGATTAAGACAATTTTATTATTATGATTTATGATATTTGAGGTTAGACAATTTTGATTTTATATCTTTGGTTTGAATGTTTTTTTAATATATCTTTATATTTGACATGAAATCACTTTTCATATGTTGACGTGAAATCTATTTTTTCAAAGAAGATGATTAAAAGAAATACTAGTAATATGACATACACAAAATAGACGATATTGTCCAAAATAACAATAAATACAATGCCACTACTGTCTTGTTACATATCTCCAGACAGCAAATACTAGTAATATACCATACATCACCATCCTTACAATCAAGCTCCCCAGTCCACAAACGTTGCGAACTGTGAGTCACCTGTAGTGTAAGTAATGTGTCACGACCCGAAATCCCATTCGGGCCGGACTGGCACCCGAAGCCGACATGGCTTGAGAGAACCAATCTTTGCTTATGAATACTTGCATGCATCTCCTCATATGGACCTTATGAAACCCCATGCAACTATGCAAAAGTCATGGATATGGAAACGAATATGGAAACATATGCCATATATATATATATATCACAACTTGGCCGTTGGGGCCAACAAACCAAAATGAGCATACATATCTTACATTCTGTTCCCACATAAGTCTACAAAAGCCTCTAGCTGAAATACATGACCATGCAAACCTAGAGTCGGGACAACACCCCGCTCTATACTCATATACAATACCAAAATGAATGTACATAGCAACTAAGGAAGCCCCGAACCAACTGGAGCTCACCAAAAGTCGTCAAAAGATCCGCAACCTACAGTGGAGGCCTACTAGTACCTGCGCCTGCAGAAAGTAAGGTAAATCCCCCGAGAGGGGTCAGTACGGAGAATATACTGAGTATGTAAGGCCATAAGAAACTTGTTATAAATACATCAATAGAATCAAAATGTAATAGGATAGGCAACATGAATAACTCATCGATTTGCATATATGGAACAGTGTAGCTTACATAAATTAAGTTCTTCTCTTTATGATTTATTCCTCATTGCTCATATCATAACGTACCCGGGCCCCGACTGATCAGTGGGTCTTAACATCACATCATGTGATGTTGGGATCGGGTCGATCTAGGCTTATGCCCCTAGACCTGCCACCCATCGGGATCGAGTCGAGCTAGGCTTATGTCCCTAGACTTGCCACCCATAAATCAACACATCGGGATCGAGTCGAGCTAGGCTTATGCCCCTAGACTTGCCACCCATAAATCATAACCAACAACAAATGTGTATTACTTTATTCTTACTTTTGATTGATTGATACTTGTGAGGAATTGATTCATCCTCTTATGAGAGAGTGATACAATCAGTGATGAGAGATTAACGTGTGTACATAGCCATAACATTCTTGGAAACTTAAGAACACAACATGATTGGTACTTTTGGAACATGTCCATAATTATGTAACCCATGAACCACAATAACTCATGAATGAGGAGTATAGGACTCAACAATAGATAACATTATTGGAATCATGCAACACAAGTCAATGAACAAGAGGTATGTGTATAGCCACTATGGGCACTTTGGATCATAACCTTTTTGGGCTTTTGGAACATTGACTAACGAATATGAGACATACAATTCCCAAGTGATCAATGAGTAGGGAATATGTAATAATAACCATTTCTAAACGGATATAGAATACCTTAGCACATTTCGGGATAGGACTAGCATACTGCCAATGTGAATACGACGTACCGTAAAAAGATACGAACAAAGTAACCTTACATACCTTGTATTCTCAATACCAACACACAATCTTAAATGCGTATACAATCGTTCCGTTCCTTCCTTATGTTCCACTTGACACAACCATTCATGAAAGTATTATTCCAAAAATCCCACAATATTTCCAACATTGACCAACACATGATAACCAATAGCATGTCATGCCAAGTTCACACTTTCCACTCTCCATTATCACCACATCATACTTATGCCATCAATTCACCTTAATACACTTCATAGCACATATCGGCCAAATTTCCACAATTTACACTTATAGACAAGAACAAGTTTAACAACAAAAATAACACCATAGACGTTCATATTTTATCCATACCATGATCTTTCATCAAAGGCACAAGTCCTAATTCAAGTTCAAATCCCATGGATCACAAATCTTATACAAAAGCACAAAGTACCATATCCAACATTTCCAAGCACAACCAACATGATTTACATACTCTTTCATGCATATAATATATTAATCCATACTAATATTCGCTTACCCAAACTTGCAAAGGGATGATTTTTCTCCAAAATTGCCTTTGAGTCTTTAGGGTTCTTGAGAGAATATTGTAGAAGGTTTGAGAAAGTATCTCAAAGAACATGAGAGTTTAAATGAATAAAATCTGATTTTGTGGTCCTTTATATAGTACTTGGTTCATCCTTAGCCTTTCTTGATATTTAATGCTTCAATTGACCAAGTCAATAGAAGATTGGGTCATGTGACCCATGTCTTTTATCCCATTTTGGGCTTTTATTGAGCCCAAATCACTTAACCCAATAAAATCAATAATTTCTCGTCTTATAAGTATTACAATAATATTCCCACTCATAATATTCATATCCGTAGCCTCAATTCCAAAAACAAGTGATTCTAGCCACGCTTGGCTTATTTTGACCTTAGGGGCAAAACTGTCATTTTGACCCCAAATTCGTTCTCGAGTAATTTTATCATACTAATGTAATATATCATTCATTTCATGTATATACTCTTGGTTGTAGAAGAAACGTAGCAAAAATCGGCTCGGTACGTCCCCGGATACCCTTGGGACTTAGAAATTTCCAACTTTCGAAAAAGTGGAAAACCCAAGGTGGCACGCCCCTGGGCGCGCCAACTTACTGCCTCTGGGCTAAAAATTTTAGCCCAGAGCGGCGTGGTACGGTCCCAAATGAGCCCCTCCTTAATTTTTTTCGAAAATTCCATGTTTCGACTTCTCTTCGCGGGTTTGGTTAGATACTTCAAGTCCTATTCTTTAACTCACTTCTTAACCTTAATATCCTTTGTTTAGAGGTCCTCTGAACCTCGTTTTGAACCCCACAACTGTCCCATGAAAATAACAAAACACTTCCACAAAGGTGTAATCCCATATAAGAGGCCAAATTCAATTTTTCTCATCCTTAGCATTACAAAATACACACGTATGGCTCTCGATACCTACATAATCATTGTTCAATGTCGTCAAGTAGGGTTGGAAAGGTACGAGGTGTTACATAATGGCTCATCAAAGGGTCCAGGATGCAAGATCTGTTGCATAATATAGACCTGTACATCAAATTTCATTAGGACGAAGATCATAATACATGTTTTTACACTATATAATTATTTCATTATCACTGACTGCCCCTCAATGCTTGATTCATAGTAATTTTTATCAAAACACAGAAGAATATATTATTAGTACGTAAATTTTTTACCTATCCTTTTAATTCATAAACTTGAAAATGTTATAATGTTACCATAGAAATTTAGTCTAGATTGGCTACATATGTTATAATTTATTATTAGTATGTAAATTTTTACTTATCCTTTTAATTCATAAATTTGAAAATGTTATAATGTTACCGGAGAAACCTTCCGAATCCTTAACACTAAGAAGAATTTCTAGAGTTTGGCTACATATAACAATTACAAATAGGAGTTTGTATGTCCAGATTTGGAACAGACTATAAGTCCTAAAATGATACTAGTTTTAATGATTGTCTAATTCTAACTATTTTCATTAACGTTGTTTTCTTTTGAATCTAAGAATTTTCGACTAAAATTTTAAAATTTGTATATCATATTTAGTAATTTATAAACTGCATTTTCAATAATTTTTTCAATTCCAACATCTTGTTATGTGATTCGGGCTTCACGTATTTGCTATCTTGTCCATATGACTAAATAACAATACATAAATATTTTTGTAGTGTTTCGATATGATAAAAAAGTGCTTATAAGCATCAACTTTTAAGCTAAAATAACAAAGATAAACTAAAAATGGCTTATGCTTATAAACCATAAGTTATAAGCTCATCCTAACAAGCTTTAATTGAAGTAGAAGGGCGTTGACCAGTAAAAGGATATTATCGAAGTCTTTATCAACTTTGAGCAATATCTATTTTAGAAGGACTCAACTTGAGCAAATAGATTAATTTAGTAGTCTTTATCAACTTTGAGTAATAGGACATTATCAAAATCTTTATCAACAATATCAAAATCTTTATCAACTTTGAGCAAATGTAATAATATCTATTTTAGTTGTGTAAATCTGAGAACAGCAGGTGAGGGGAGTAGTGAATTGAATAAATTAATAGAAGTACACAGCGTTGAAATCTGGTTAAAGTAAGAATGGTGGCATTCAGAATCCACATTAATATTTCAATAAATTAAGAAATATGGCCATATCATACGATACTATCAAAGCCAAGAATATCTTGTAGATTTCATTAGTGGTTTCTTTCATTCCGTTTGTTTCATTCGGAGTCATATCTAAAAATGAAGCATTGAAAGAGGAGATTATTAAAATTTACAAAAAAAAAAAAAAAAAAAACCTTAATTGACGTTTTTTTGGCGAAATTGAACAATACAATCATCACCTACGCGTTGAACACACCTCCAATACGTCATTTTGTTTATAAAAACGTGTGATTATAAAGTGGGGGGGGGGGGCATCAGACTTGGGAGTTTTTGAAAAATTTTAGGGTTAGAGAGAAAGGGAAACTGATGTTGGGGATGACTGAGGAGTGAAGGGGTATATTGAAAAATATATAGTGCACTAAATTTGTACACTATATGTTTTTAGTGCAACATATATTTGTTTTTTATATAGGGCACAAAAATAGTGTACTATATATATTTTTTTATATAGGACATAAAAATAGTGCACTATATATATTCTTTTATATAGAGCACAAAAATAGTGCACTATATATATTAAAAAAAAATGGGCAGTGCACTAAATTTGTGCATTATCTATTTTTCTACAATTTTGACGTTGTTAGTGTTGTGCCGTTAAAGAAAAAGCAGATAGTGCAAAAAAATAGTGCATTAAGTCTATTTATATCACTTTTTATATCCATGACATATTTGTGTCATTTTTTTTTAGATTGGCGGCCCATTTTGATTGCGGACTCGGTAAATTATTGGTAAATGCAGGAGAATAAGTAATAACTAATATTCCCTCCGTTTCTATTTACATGCCACCTTTTTAAGTGGTACACCCCTTAAAAAAATATTAAGTAGAAGGTAATTTAACTAAATTACCCTTATTTATTGCTCATCTTTATTTAATGCTTCTCTTTTTTTGCACTATATTAATAGCTCTTCATATTTATTACTAAGGATAAAAGTGAAAACAAACAATTAATTATGCCTAGATTTTGTGAAATGACAGGTATTAAGGAACATTTATTTTTAGTAAAGGAACGGAGAGAGTATAAGGATTTGTTCTAGGTACGGTCATCGAAAGACATAAATCTTGAAACTTAAATTGAATCAATTTATCAATTTCTACTCCCTCCGTTCTATTTTAGTTGGACACATTTATTTATACGATGATTAAAAAAACATAAATGAAATGATAAATTTTACTATTTTACCCTTTATCCATATTAATGATACTCATTGGGCATAGAAATGAACATTGGGATTGTAATCAATTGTAGAGGTAAAATAGGAAAAAATTAATTAATTCTATCTTGATTTAGTAAGTGATCAACTAATATGAAATATTTATTTTTAGTAAGATGACCAACTAAAATGGGACGGAGGGAGTAACATACAACATATTCAAACGCTTAAAGAAAGAAAGTATTCCCTCCGTCCCATTTTAGTTGGTCATCTTACTAAAAATAAATGTCTCATATTAGTTGATCACTTATTAAATTAAGATAGAATTAGTTATTTTTTGCCATTTTATCCCTACAATTAATTATAATTCTAATGTCCATTCCTATGTCCAATGAACATCATTAATATGGGTAAAGAATAAAATAGTAAAAAACATCACTTTATTTATAATTTTTTAATCACCATATAAAATAAAATATGCCCAACTAAAATAAGACGAAAGGAGTAGTTGACTTCATATTGAAGGGGAACGATTTGTTTGCCAGGGCAGGAGAATAGCCAATATAAGAATTCGAGCCACGGTCATTGAAAGACATAGGTCTCGGCGTTGGCTATTCAATTACTCACTTCGTTCATCTTTACTTGTCCACTTTTAATTTGATACATATTTTAAGAAATAATAAATAGATGGGTGATTTACTATATCACCCTTTGAATATAATAAAAAAAAATTCTTTAAAAAATGTAATGAGGGATGAATAGTATTTAATATCAATGATAAAATGAAAAAAAAGGAATAAATTATGTATTGATTTTTCAAACTGAACAAGTATTGTTGGACATTTCAAAATAAAAAAATGAACAAAGTAAATATGGACGGAGGGAGTATCAATTTCTAGCACTGACTCACTGGTTTCTTAGATTTATCCAGATCATTCGCCAAATGTTATAATATATTGGAGAACCTTTGTCCATCAACATGAAGACAAAAATAATGAGTTTTCCAATTTAACAGTGGAGAACCTTTGCTACAGTAACTTCCATCAATCAACTAAGCAAGCGTAAATTTAAACGAGCACCTTTTGTGCACTATAAGGTTAAGTTACTTGCAATGATGTATAGTTTTTTCCACTGTAAAGTTAAAGTATTTGTAGCAGTATGTAATATTTACAACAATTATCTATAAAGAGTCTAAGAAAATCAATTCCTGCAATAATAATATCACAGTTCACCACACTGTCATCATATACAACTACATTAGGTCCATGTCCTTTCATTGTTATATTAACTTCAATAGTATCATTAGTATGCAAACTCACCTTAGCACAAAACCTTAGCAAGGTAAAAAAGGAAAGGAAAACACCAACACAATTATATTAGATGTTGAATCATGTTTTGAATAAATTGTGAAAAATATTAGTTGTGGAACTAAAAAGGTGTAAATTTTACATGCTGCAAATATACAAAGAGAGCATACAGGACAAAGATTTACCTTCAAAGAATTAGGACCTGCATCACTTGAGTAAATTATACCTACTCCTAAAGTCGTGGGCAGAAAGAATTTTGAGAGTAAATAATCTGAGTAAAACATTAAGTTTTGAAGCCTTTTTTTTTTTTGAGGTTAACATAAGTGCAATAGCAAAAAATTATGAGAAAAGAATGTACAATCCTTGACAAATGAGATGGCTTTGCACCAGTCGTATCAAACATAGTTAACATTGGCTGCCGCAGGCAAACCCTGTGACATCCTGAACTTGTTCCCAGCGGAACCTCCACGTCCTGGCTTCAACATTGTTGGACGGTGCAGATCCAACAAAAGTGTTTAATGGTGGGTAAAAAGAATTTTTCAGAAAAGGGTTAATCGTAGTTGGTGAGGGAAATAGAAGAAAACCGAAGGTTTTTTGGGGGTTAATGGTGCTTTTGTAACGGCAAACGACAATTAATGGGTTTTATTAAGAAAAATAGACAGGAAAATTTTAAGAAATGAATTAAAATTTTAAAAAAAAAACTCCAAAAAACCAGAAAAAAATATAAATGTCAATACTGGCTTTAGCTTTAGAAGCATGTCATATCAGCAACTCCATATCCTTCCTTTATATATATATAGATAGATAGATGTGTGATAAATACGGCACCATGGGGCCGTTGATATGATTATGTTTGTGTGACAATGTAATAATAAGATTGATTTAAGGCTTTATCCTAACATCCCTTTTTATAAATAACTGATTATGTTGTTTTTATTAATATTGTCACGATCTGGTTTCTGATTTAGACGTGAATGATATCCTATGCTTTAAATTTGACGAAAGAAACTAACTTCAGCTACTCTAATACATGCTTTATATGCTATGCAACTCTATGTAATCTATGGAAAAAAATAAATCATGAACTTTGAAAACTTAACTTTTAGCTTTCATATTCATAACATCATAATTAAGTAATGGTGTTCTTACCTGATACTTAAGTGTTCATACAAGAAGTGAAATCATAACCTGATTATATCTATAACACCTCTATAACACATGTAAGAAGAAACATAATGCACGAGACAAAATGACTTTCGACTATTTCACAAAGATAAATGAAATACTCAAGAGAAATAACTATATCCACTCAATAGCAAAAGTGGGCCTTGTCAAAAGGATGATCTTTTATTTCTTATTTTTCTATATTACAATAGACTTTAGGCTATGAATCTTGAATTCTAAAATTGGTAACAAATAAGAAGGGATTTCTTAATCTCTGCACAATATCTTTTATTACAGCTCATGCCAACATCCTCCCTCAAGTTGTTGCATAGATGTCTCCAATGCCCAACTTGTCTAATGAGCTGTAGAAAACCTTATTTGATACTGCCTTCATAAAGATGTCCACCAATTGATGGGAACTGAATTATTTTATCTTCAAGCTTCTCCTTGATAAAGTGTCGGTCCACTTCAACATGTTTTGTCCTGTCATGTTGTATTAGATTTTTGTAATCTCTATAGCTACTTTGTTATCGCAAAATAGATTCATCGTTGAACCAGATGAATAAACAATCTCTTTCAGCAACTCTTTCAACCAAAGAAGCTCACATAGTCCTCTAGCCATGCCTCTAAATTCAGCCTCAACACTTGACAATGCAACTACTTTTTGCTTCTTACTTCTCCAAGTGACAAGGTTTCCACCAAGAAAAGTGAAATATCTTGATGTGGATTTTCTGTCGGTGATACTTCTAGCCCAGTCGGCATTTGTATAACCATCAATATTCAGATGATTATATTTCCTAAACATAAGTCCTTTTCCTAGAGAAGACTTCAAGTACCATAGAATACGAACTACAGCTTCCATGTGTTCCTTGCTGGGGTTATGGATGAATTAACTAACCAAGCTCATGGCATAGGTAATATCTAGCCGTGTATAAGATAGGTAAATCAATTTTCCCACGAGTCATTGGTACCTTTCTCTGTTTGTAGGTATCTGGTTTGAGTGTACTCCCAGTCCATGGTTTTGAACTATTGGAGTATCTACAGGCTTACATTCAAGCATATCTGTTTCAGCTAGCAGATCAAGTACATATTTCCTTTGTGAGAGAAAAATGCCTTGACTTGATCGAGCTACTTCGATTCCCAAAAATATTTTAGTCCTCCCAGATCCTTCATCTCAAATTTTATTGCCAAATGCATCTGCAAATTAGAGATCTCCTCCTTGTCATTTCCTATAATTTTTTTGTCATCAACATAAATAATTAGAGCAGTTACCATCCCTTTTCGATGCTTCAAGAATAGAGTATGATCTGAATTGCTTTGATTGAAGCCATGCTTCGTCATAGCCAAGCTAAATCATTCAAACCACGCTCTCGGTGATTGTTTTAACCATATAGTGTTTTCTGCAGTTTACATACAACTCCACTTTGTGATGTAGTAAAGCCCGGTGGAATATTCATGTATACTTCTTCTACAAGGTTCCCATGAAGAAACACATTTTTCACATCAAACTGATGTAGTGGCTAGTCCATGTTTGCAGTAAGAGATAACAATACTCTAATCGTATTCAACTTTGCTACTGGTGAAAATGTTTCTTGGTAGCCTATACCATATGACTGGGTATATTCCTTTGCTACGAGTCTTGCCTTGTAGTGATCTATTGACCCATCTACTTGGTATTTAATGGAGAATACCCATTTACATTGTACAGTTTTCTTTCCTTCGGCCAGTGTCATAAGCTTCCATGTGTCATTCTTTTGTAGAGCATTCATTTCTTCAGATGTTTCTTAGACCCATTTTGATTCTTTCAATGCCTCTTGTATTGTACTTAGAATATACTCTGAAGATAATTTATGCACAAAAGCTTTGAGGGGTTCTGATAGTCTTTTGGTACAAACATGGTTAGCAATTGGATACTTCGCCTCTTTTTCTACATAATCTGGTAAGTACCAATTTG
Source organism: Capsicum rhomboideum (assembly GCA_031232105.1). Taxonomy (NCBI): domain Eukaryota; kingdom Viridiplantae; phylum Streptophyta; class Magnoliopsida; order Solanales; family Solanaceae; genus Capsicum; species Capsicum rhomboideum. Next base: position 25,278,996 of record CP124712.1, on the reverse strand, counting down.
GTGGCTTACCACAATTATGTCTAAAAGGTAATTTGTAGCCAACAAATTATTCAAGGAAGAGTCAAGAGATTGTACCTCAGGAGCATTCTCAGGAGAGTGGTCGTTTGGTACTAAAGTGTGAGGGATGGGTTGTCCTTGTTGGATCAGATGCTTTTCCATACCCCTTATCTGATCATCACCATCTTCTTCCAAACTTGTTATTTCTGTTGCTGGTTCCATAGTCAGATCACTTTGAGTTTCTTTAGGAATCGGTTAAGTCTCAACTAGAACAGGTTGTAGTAATTGGACATCATCCAATTTAGTTACATCAGTATCATTTTTTTTCAAGTTTGTATCTTCAAAACCTGGCCAGCTTTCCCAACCATTCACATTCTGCTCTTCACTAAAGACCTTTTCCTTAAGAGAATCTGGTTTTCTAAAGAAAGTTTTAGATTCAAGAAATGTGACATACATCGTCATATAAAGGCGCGTGGAAGTAGGATCATAACATCTATAACCTTTCTTATGTGCTGCATATCCTAGACACACACAATGGACAGCACATGGATCAAGTTTGGTTCGCTGCTTTTTGTGAAAATGAACATAAGCAACACACCCAAATATGCGAGGTGGAAGCATTAAGACAGATGACAATGATACTTGATGAGCAGTATCTTGTAATGGAGTTTCAAAGTTTAATGCCAGGGATGACATTCGATTCAACAAATAAACAGCAGCAACAACCGCATCAGTCTAATAACATTGCGGTAAATGTGCTTCTATTAAGAGGGACCGAGTTGTTTCAAGAATATGTCTATTTTTCGGCTGCGCAACACTATTTTGTTATGGAATTTGAGGTCAAGTAGTTTCATGATACATGCCATTTTCTTGAAAATATTCTCATAGCTCATTATTGTCATATTCTCCACCATTATCAGATCAAAGAATTTGAAGTTTAGCAGAGAACTGAGTCTTGATCATGTTATGGAAAGAACAAAAAATTGCAAACACTTCATTCTTATTTTTCATCAAATATAGCCAAGTTATACGTGTACAATCATCTATAAAGGTTACAAACCATCTATAACCTGAAGAAATTGGTGTAGGAGAAGGTCCTCAAACATCCGAGTGGATCAACATAAAGGGTATCTCACAATTTTTTTGATCTTATTAGATAAGAAACACGATGACTCTTGGCCATGATACAATTTTCACACTTAAAATCAGATTCACATACGTTGGAAAATAGACTTGGGAACAAATGCCTTAAGTAAGAAAATGATGGGTGTCCAAGTCGACGATGCCACAACCAAATTTGTCACTCTTTTTCACCAGTCCCATGTCCAATATTTGCCCCGCCAAGACTGAAATCATCTATATAGTAAAGCCCGTCTCTCTTAGTACCACGAGCAATGATCTCCTTGGTGAGAATATCCTAAAATAAATAGAACTTAGGGTAAATTAGTGCACAACAATTCATCTCCTCAGTAGCTTGGCTAACAGATAATAATTTATTTGAAAGAGATGGAACTAAAAGAGTATTTGGTAGTGAAAAAGAGGATGAAAGTGCAACTTTTCCAGCCCCTGTAATTGGATATGTCTCTCTGTTAGCATCAACAATGCAAGTTCTTTTTGATTGAGTGGATTCAAAAAAATCTCTTAAATCAAATGTCATGTGATCATTCGCCCCCGAATCAATAATCCAACTGAGGTTACCTGAATCAAGAGACATAGAAATATTTTCTACAGCAGGAGAAGAGTCTGTTTGTGAAATAAGTTGAGAATTCATGTTTATCATAGCAATGGGGGAGTCTCCAGTGTTCACTAATGCAGCTCGTCCAACTTCACGTTTCCTTTTTGTCTTGAGTTCTTGCCACCATTTTGGATATCCAATCAACTTGAAACAACCATCAATAGTGTGTTTCATATTCCCATAATGCGTGCAACCCCTCTCATTTGATTGTGGCCTTGGCTTTATTAATGTGCTAAGCTTTTTGTTGGAAAGCATATGAAGCTGTTGATGTTGCTTTTGTTCTCCCTTTGAGATCATAATAGCACCAGGAACAATATCCCCCTTTGTTAACATCATGATTTGTCTTAGATCTTCCCGACAAACATATGCGTAGGCCTGTTCAACAGTAGGAAATGGTTGAAGTTGAAGCACATCTCCTCGGATCTTGTCAAGACGATTATCTAGTCCATCTAGAAATGTATAGACTCTATCTTCCTGTAAAATAGAGTTATACTTTTGTATGTCAAATTCACATTTCATCAGATTTAGGCGACGAAAATCAATTTCTCTCCATAGGCTTTGCAGATTGTTGTAATATGTCTCAATGGATCCTCCATTTTGTTTGAGCCTTGTCACCTTTCTCTTGAGATCATAAACCTGTGAGGTGTCACTGCCATTAAAATACATCATAGCAATAGAATCCCACACTGCTTTTGCTGTTGGGAATCTGATGTAGTTACCAATCAGATTTGGATCCATAGAGTTGATCAGCCATCCCTTCACCACAACATTCTCTGTTCCCCATTTCCTGAAACTAGGATCTGTTTCAAGAGGTTGCGGCAGATCTCCATTTATATATCCCAACTTGTCTTTGCCTGAGATATACATCTCCACAACTTGAGACCAAAGTCCATAATTGGTATCATTCAGCTTAATGCCAATTGGTGCTGCGATAGGTTCACTACTAGTTATAGTTAATGTTTGGCTTAACATCTGAGATATTCTAGATGTTAAGTCAAAAAGGATTGAGTTCTCTCTTTGGGAATTTTCTGTTGAGAGAACACGTCCTCCTATGGTTTCAATCTCTAGTTTCTTTTCTTACTTTCTGTTATTCTATAAAAAGAAGCCTCAGATCTTTAGAAAATATTGATACTCTCTGATACCATGCCAAAAGGATGATCTTTTATTCCTTATTTTTCTATATTACAATAGATATAAGATGCAGTCTATATAACCTATACAAGGAATCTATACTTGGAATGTAATCAATTACTGTACATAACTTTAGGCTATGAATTTTGAATTCTAAAATTGGTAATAAATAAGAAGAGATCCCTTAATCTCTGTACAATATCTTTTATTACAGCTCATGCCAACAGGCCTCACCATAAGTTTATGGAGAATGGGGGAGGAAACATATTATGCGGTCTAACTATTTTCATGACCTATTGTCACGCCCCGAATCCCATCGAGACATGATTGGCACCCGTAGCCGATAAGGCCCAAGAGAACCAACCTTTGCCTATGCTCAATCATTCATATGCATCTCATAATCATAACCACCATTGCATAACAACATGGAAGACGAATAAAGGAAAACATGGGACATATTTATACATACATATGAAACTTGGCCGTTGAGGCCATCCAGTCAAAACAACATATGTCGTTTACACTGATACACCCATATCCGTCTACAAAAGCCTCTAACAAGAGCATTGACCAAAATGAACCATAAGTCGGGACAAGTCCCCGCTTTACATATTATGTACAAAACCAAAACATGTATATACTCTGACTCGGAGAAGCCCCGAATGAGCTGGAGCTCACCAAAGAACCGCTAACACTGGCAATCTACTGAGGAGGCCTACTGGGACCTGTGCCTGCAGCAAGTAAGGTAAATTCCCCGAGAGGGGTCAGTACGAAACAAGTACTGAGTATGCAAGGCTCAGATGAAACTGTACAATACATGAATATTTCAATGAACTCAAAACATATGAATAATCAATGTGCATAAGTCACCATTTGGTATTTTGGGAAACCATGTGGATTGCTTTCATTACTTTCATTACTTTCTTTATCTCAATGCTCAATGATAACAATATAGCCGGGCCCCTACTGATCAGTGGGTCTTTTCATATCATAACATCATATTGGGATCGAGTCGAGCTAGGCTTATGCCCCTAGACTTGCCACCCATAAATCAATACATCGGGATCGAGTCGAGCTAGGCTTACGCCCCTAGACTTGCCACCCATAAATCAATACATCGGGATCGAGTCGAGCTAGGCTTACGCCCCTAGACTTGCCACCCATAAATCCATATCTCGGGATCGAGTCGAGCTAGGCTTACGCCCCTAGACTTGCCACCCATACTTGATCATTGACCACATTTGCATTACTTTGATCATTACTTTGAGATTGATACTTTGGTAGTCATAACATCAATTTGGAACTTTAGAACATAACATTGTTGCAAACTTTGAATCATTAACCAATGAGTGAGAGACATGTGAATAAACATCATGAGAAATATAACATTACTAGCACCATGATACCATTGGAACCATAGGACAATAATCCATGAACAAGAGACACAAGTATAGGCACTATTGGAATATTGGAACGTAACTTTATTTGAGCTTTCGGAACATTAACCATGAATATGAGACATGAGATTCACAAATGATCCATGAGTAGAAAATATATGACAATGACTAGTGATATACGGATATCGGATACCTTAGCACATTTCGGGATAGGACTAGTGACATGTCAATGTGAACACTATTTGCCGCAGAAAGATACGGACAAAGTAACCTTACATACCTTGGATTCGCAATACGAATATACAACCTTCGATGCGTAGACAACAATAATCCCTCTCCTTCTTTATGTGTCACTCTACAACATAAATGCATAACGAAATGCACATTAACCACCAATTACTTTACAAATGCATACAATGTCAATGAGTTACATGTTTGCCTTTAAACATGTCATTTCCCCTCGACAAAACCATTGATCATACTATTATTACAAAAATTCCATAATATTCCCAACATTGACCAATACATGAAAATTAATACATTTCACCACAATACTTCTCCTTTACACTTTCTTATCCATAACACATCACAAATAATCCATCAAAGTACCTTAATACAACTCATAACACATATCGGCCAAAATCCCATAATTTCCACTTTTAGACAAGAACAAGTTTAATACCAAAAATAACACCATACATGCTCATATTTTGTCCATACCATGCTTTTTTATCAAAGGCACAAGGTCTAATTCAAGTTCAATTTACCAAGATGACACATCTTTCACCAAAGGCAAAATACACTATTCATCACCTTGCCAACACCACTAGCATAATATATATAATCTTCCATGCATATAATATGTTAATTCATGTGAATATATACTTACCAAGACTTGGAATATGTTGATCTTGTCCAAGGAGTCCAAAGGAAGATGTTGCTTTAGGGTTTGGAAATGAAAGAAATGTTTGTGATATTATCCAAAAGTTATGAGAGTCCTTTGGGAATAAAATCTGATGTTGGGGACTTTATATAGACCCAAGGTCCTCCTTAGCCACATGTGGCATTAAGTGATATGTTCAATTGGTCAAATATTGGAAGAATGGATCACTTTTGCCTTTGGGCCCATGTATTTTATTCCATTTTGGGCCTCAAATTAGGCCCAATACACATATCCATGTAACCCCTCAAATTTCATGTATTAATCACCATATATCTCATGTTTACATAATTCCATAATGTCACGACATTATTCTCTTACGAGATTCTCATTCGTCGCCTCGATCGCAAAAATTGGAATTCTAGTCGCCCTTGGCTTCATTGGACATTTTGGATCACTATTCACATTTCATGATTTGATCATGTAGGAGTATGTAGGATTATATTGAAGTGTTTGAATTTTTAACAATGCTCAAATAACCCCAAAGAACCAAAAGAAACCATCTAGAAATCGTCGTAGAATTGCGTTACGAAACGACTCCGGAAGGGCATAATTGTTGTGCCTTGCGCCACTGCTGAAAAACAAGGCAGTGGTGCAAGAATCCACTGCCCTCTGAATCTTCAGCCTGCAGGTGGCTTGCGCCACACCCCTGAAATAGGGTAGTGGCGCAAGTTTCAGCACTTTGCTGAAATTTCCGGCCACTTATCCAATGTTTACGTATCGTCCAATCCCTTATCAAAACACTACAAAATACTTACTTAGTGATCTTAACCATCAAGTAAACATGACTTAAAGTCCCCAAATGAGGTGATAATGTGTATGAGTTCTTACCCAAATGCTCCACGAAATCACAACACACCTCCTACGAAGATCTAATCGCACATGTTAAGTCCGATATCAAATGTTTCACCAATGACACGATAAAACACATATGCATGGCATCTCAACACCTATGTAGGTATGATCCCAAGGTATCAAGTGAGATTATAAAAGTACGGGGTGTTACATTCTTCCCCCCTTAGAAACATTCGTCCTCGAATGTTAACAACATTGTCTTATATACAACAAATGCATCTTTACTTTAACATACCTATACACATTCACATAATGCTTTTAAATACGTACTTGTTATTGTTCCACCTCCGCACTGTGAACTTCTTGGTCCATTTGAAATAGATGGGGATACTTGGATTTCATCATTTCTTCCGCTTCCCATGTGATCTCCTCTACGTGTTGGTTTCTCCAAAGGACTTTTACGGATGTGATGTCTTTATTCCTCAATCTCTTTACTTGTCGATCTAGGATAGCAATGGGCACCTCTTCATAAGTGAGATCCTCTGTAACTTGAACATCCTCTACGGGAACAATACGATACGGATCTCCTATGCATTTTTGAAGCATCGACACATGAAATACCGGATGTACTGAGGAAAGTTCTTGAGGTAAGGCTAATTCATATGCGACTTGCCCAAATCTTCTAATAACTTCATAGGGGCCTATGTAACGTGGACTCAATTTCCCTTTCTTTCCGAACCGCATTACCCCTTTCATTGGTGACACCTTTAAAAATACCCAATCACCTATGGCGAATTCAAGTCCTCTTCTCCTAACATCGGCATATGACTTATGACGACTTTGAGCCGTTTGTAACCGCTGTTGGATCACTTTAACTTTCTCCATGGCTTGGTGAACAATATCTGGCCCAAGTAAAGCAGTTTTACCTACTTCAAACCATCCAATTGGTGATCGACATTTCCTTCCGTACAAAGCTTCATAAGGTGCCATTTTAATACTTGAATGATAGCTATTGTTATACGCAAATTCAATAAGAGGCAAATGGTCATCCCAACTGCCCTGAAAATCTAACGTGCATGCTCGTAGCATATCTTCGAGTGTCTGAATAGTACGTTCGGCTTGTCCATCAGTCTGGGGATGGAAAGCCGTACTCAAATTCACCTGAGTGCCCAAACTCCGCTGAAAAAATTTCCAAAAGTGTGCTGTGAACTGTGCTCCTCTGTCTGATATGATAGAAAGTGGAATACCATGCAATTGTACTATCTCTTTCACATACAACTTCGCATAATCCTCAGCTGTATAGGTCGTCTTGACCGGTAAAAAATGCGCTGATTTGGTAAGCCTGTCCACTATGACCCATATAGAATCAAACTTCCGCAATGTACGAGGCAAACCCGTAATAAAATCCATATTAATCATATCCCACTTCCAGACTGGAAGATTGATACATTGCATGTAACCTCCCGGTTTCTGATGTTCCACTTTCACTTGTTGACAATTTGGGCATTGCGCGACAAATTCTGCAATGTTCTTTTTCATGTTGCCCCACCAATACACTTCTTTCAATTCATGGTACATTTTAGTAGCACCCGGATGAATAGAATAGCGCGAATGGTGCGCCTCTGTCATTATTCGTGTCCTCAGCTCATCTACGTCCGGTACACATAATCTCCCTTGACATTGAAGTACCCCTTCCGGTGTAATATCAAATGCCTTGGTCAAATTCTGCTGCACATTCTCCTTTAGCTGCAATAAAATAGAATCCGCAAATTGTTTCTCTTTCACTTCAGCTATCAAGGAGGATTCTGCTGCATTCTGCACCATAACTCTATCATCTGAAGTTTCAATAAGGCGAACTCCCAAGCTGGCTAATTGATTCAAATCTTTGATTATCTCACGCTTTTCATTCAACTGACCACTAGTGCTTTCGACTGCCTTACGGCTCAATGCATCAGCTACGACATTTGCTTTGCCTGGGTGATAAAGAATATCAATGTCATAATCTTTTAAAAGCTCCAACCACCTTCGTTGCCTCAAATTGAGTTCCTTTTGCTTAAAAAGATATTGCAAGCTTTTGTGATCCGTATAGATGTCAACATGAACCCCATATAAATAATGACGCCATATCTTTAAAGCAAAAACTACCGCTGCCAATTCAAGATCATGTGTGGGATAGTTTTTCTCATGTGGCCGCAACTGTCGTGAGGCATATGCTATCACCCTACCATGTTGCATCAACACACATCCAAGACCAATCCCGGAAGCATCACAATACACTGCATAGCCCTCTGTGCCTTCGGGAAGTACTAACACTGGTGTGGAAGTCAACTTATCTTTCAATTTTTGAAACCCTCTTTCACATGCATCATTCCATTGAAACTTCATTGCCTTGTGAGTTAACTTTGTCAATGGTGCCGCAATAGAAGCAAACCCTTCTACAAATCTTCGATAATAACCTGCCAAACCCAGAAAACTGCGAATCTCTGTGGGTGTCGTAGGTCTTGGGCAATTTTTCACTGCCTCTATCTTCTGTGTGTCGATCTAGATTCCTTCGTCCGACACAATGTGACCCAAGAATGCAACTGATTTTAACCAAAACTCACATTTGGAGAATTTTGCATACAACTTACGCTCACGGAGAATTTGCAACACTTGTCGTAAGTGATAAGCATGGTCTTCTGGTGATCTTGAATAAACAAGGATGTCATCTATAAATACTGTCACGAACACGTCTAGGAATGGCTTAAACACCCTATTCATCAAATCCATAAACACAGCCGGTGCATTTGTTAGTCCAAATGACATAACTAAAAATTCATAATGTCCATACCGTGTTCGAAAAGCTGTCTTGGGTACATCCTCCTCTCTAACTCTGACTTGATGGTAACCCAACCTCAAGTAAATTTTCGAAAAACACTTGGCACCCTGTAACTGATCAAACAAATCATCAATTCGAGGGAGGGGATATTTGTTCTTGATCGTTACTTTATTCAGTTGCCGATAGTCGATGCACATTCTCAAGGTGCCATCTTTCTTTCGCACAAATAATACCGGTGCACCCCACGGGGATATACTAGGCCTAATGAAGCCCTTGTCCAGCAAATCTTTCAACTGCTCCTTCAATTCACGCAGTTCCGCTGGAGCCATTCTATATGGAGGGATAGAAATAGGCTGAGTGCCTGGAATCACATCAATGCTGAATTCCACTTCTCGTTCTGGGGGTAAACCTGGAAGATCCTCTGTAAATACATCAAGAAATTCATTGACTACCGGTACTGACTGTGGAGTTAATGGTTCCACATCATTATCTTTCACTCGTACCAAATGACATATGTATCCTTGGCAATCATTTTCCTTGCTTTCAAATAGGAAATAAATCTTCCTCGTGGTGCCCCTACCTTACCCTGCCATTCTAGAACATTTTTCTGCTGAAAACAAAATTGCACCTTCTTGGCTCGGCAATCTACCGTAGCATAACACGAAGCCAACCAATCCATCCCCATTATCACATCAAAATCCACCATGTCTAGTTCAATGAGGTCGGCCAGTGTATCATAACCACACACAGTTACCATACAACTATGATATACTCTTTTTGCAATAATACATTCACCAACCGGTGTAGACACTTCAACTGACTTAATTAATAATTCTGGTGCCTTTGCAAATTTCGCAGCAACCAATGGAGTAACATAGGAAAATGTAGAACCTGGGTCAATCAATACATATACATTATGTGAAAATATAGATAATGTAGCTGTGACGACATCTGGAGAAGCCTCCGAATTCTGTCGGTCTACTAAAGCATAAGTGCGATTCTGGACCCCACTAGTACTGGCTGCTCCTCTGGCACCTCTACCACTACCGGCGGGCTGTACACCCCTGGTTAGGGAGGGGACCGATGATGATGATGCAACAGCTGACCCAGCCAGTCGTGCTGTACCACTCATGCCCCTCTGTGGACAATCTCTCGCTATATGCCCTGGCATACCACACCAAAAGCAGACATTCGTTCCTGCCCGACATGTGCCTGGGTGAATACGCCCACAGTGTTGACACTGCTGACGAGGAAAACCTGCTGACTGTGATCCATGACCCCCACTACTCTGCCCAGCTGAACCACCTCTAAACCCTCGAGACTGAGAATAAGCACTCCCTGTGGAATAAGAGAACGACGGTCTAGGTGGTCTAGGAAACATGCGGGGCCTAGATCCTCCTTGGGACATCATAGGTGGTCCCATAGGTCTAGCCCTTTTGGACTGTCCCTTATCAAATTCATGTACCCTTCGTCTCTGTCTTTGATCTTCCATTTTCTGGGCGAAGGCTTGTATTCGAGCGATGTCCATGTCCCTATTCAAGGCCGCAATAGTGCAATCTCTTACCAAATATGGCTCTAGTCTGTCCACGTATCTATGGACCCTGTCTGTCATCGTAGCCACAACATTTGGCGCATATCGAGCCAAGGAGTTAAATTGCAAACTATATTCTCGAACACTCATATTCCCTTGACGCAAATTCAGGAACTGATCTGCACGTGCTTCCCGAACCTCATACGAAAGATAATGATCAAGGAAAGCCACTTTAAACTCTACCCATGTCGGTGAATCTACACCAATGTCACGGGATTTCTTCCAATCCTCATACCATAATATTGCCTCTCCTTTCAACCTGTACGCAGCAAGTTCCACTGTCTCTACCCCTGTCACATGCATAACTTCCAAGGCCCTCTGAATTTGATCCACAAAGTCCTGTGGATCTGCTTTTGGATCAGACCCTGTGAATAAAGGAGGGTCCAGTTTCAAGAAATCCTGTGTTCTGCGACTTGCCATTCGAGCCGCATCATCATCATGTGTCATGGCACCAGCTCTTCCCTGGCTTTGTGCCGCCACCAACTGTGTCAATATCTGTACAGCATTCCTAAGATCCTGATCTGTGGCATTCGTCGGTGGTTCCACGGGCACTTCCCTTCTTCTCGGCTCTTCTAGAGCTGAAGAAGTAGAAGAAGCTCGCGTTGCGAACTCAGTTTCAGCCCCACCTTGATCAACTTGTTTAGGTGGTGGCCTACTTGTTCCCTCTCCAGTAATTTCATCTATCAGCTTACTTTTACCTTTTCCTCTTCCTCTTCTAGTGTTCGGCATTTTGACTATACCAAAGAAAAACAATTACCAAGATCAGATACAATGCAACTGACAACATTGGCTCTATTGCACGATCTAGAATGAAGAAAAGAAACAACATCCTAAATGTCCCGTAGCCTCCTACATATAAATGTGGTGCACAACACATCGATAAGTAAGACTCTACTCAGACACGGCTTTGTAGACACCCTTAGAACGACTGCTCTGATACCACTCCGGAATCCCATCGAGACATGATTGGCACCCGTAGCCGATAAGTCCCGAGAGAACCAACCTTCGCCTATGCTCAATCATTCATATGCATCTCATAGTCATAACCACCATTGCATAAGAACATGGAAGACGAATAAAGGAAAACATGGGACATATTTATACATACATATGAAACTTGGCCATTGAGGCCATCCAGTCAAAACAACATATGTCGTTTACACTGATACACCCACATCCGTCTACAAAAGCCTCTAACAAGAGCATTGACCAAAATGAACCATAAGTCGGGACAAGTCCCCGCTTTACATATTATGTACAAAACCAAAACATGTATATACTCTGACTTGGAGAAGCCCCGAATAAGCTGGAGCTCACCAAAGAACCGCTAACACTGGCAATCTACTGAGGAAGCATACTGGGACCTGTGCCTGCAGCAAGTAAGGTAAATTCCCCGAGAGGGGTCAGTACGAAACAAGTACTGAGTATGCAAGGCTCAGATGAAACTGTACAATACATGAATATTTCAATGAACTCAAAACATATGAATAATCAATGTGCATAAGTCACCATTTGGTATTTTGGGAAACCATGTGGATTGCTTTCATTACTTTCATTACTTTCTTTATCTCAATGCTCAATGATAACAATGTAGCCGGGCCCCTACTGATCAGTGGGTCTTTTCATATCATAACATCATATTGGGATCGAGTCGAGCTAGGCTTATGCCCCTAGACTTGCCACCCATAAATCAATACATCGGGATCGAGTCGAGCTAGGCTTACGCCCCTAGACTTGCCACCCATAAATCAATACATCGAGATCGAGTCGAGCTAGGCTTACGCCCCTAGACTTGCCACCCATAAATCCATATCTCGGGATCGAGTCGAGCTAGGCTTACGCCCCTAGACTTGCCACCCATACTTGATCATTGACCACATTTGCATTACTTTGATCATTACTTTGATATTGATACTTTGGTAGTCATAACATCAATTTGGAACTTTAGAACATAACATTGTTGCAAACTTTGAATCATTAACCAATGAGTGAGAGACATGTGAATAAACATCATGAGAAATATAACATTACTAGCACCATGATACCATTGGAACCATAGGACAATAATCCATGAACAAGAGACACAAGTATAGGCACTATTGGAATATTGGAACGTAACTTTATTTGAGCTTTCGGAACATTAACCATGAATATGAGACATGAGATTCACAAATGATCCATGAGTAGAAAATATATGACAATGACTAGTGATATACGGATATCGGATACCTTAGCACATTTCGGGATAGGACTAGTGACATGTCAATGTGAACACTATTTGCCGCAGAAAGATACGGACAAAGTAACCTTACATACCTTGGATTCGCAATACGAATATACAACCTTCGATGCGTAGACAACAATAATCCCTCTCCTTCTTTATATGTCACTCTACAACATAAATGCATAACGAAATGCACATTAACCACCAATTACTTTACAAATGCATACAATGTTAATGAGTTACATGTTTGCCTTTAAACATGTCATTTCCCCTCGACAAAACCATTGATCATACTATTATTACAAAAATTCCATAATATTCCCAACATTGACCAATACATGAAAATCAATACATTTCACCACAATACTTCTCCTTTACACTTTCTTATCCATAACACATCACAAATAATCCATCAAAGTACCTTAATACAACTCATAACACATATCGGCCAAAATCTCATAATTTCCACTTTTAGACAAGAACAAGTTTAATACCAAAAATAACACCATACATGCTCATATTTTGTCCATACCATGCTTTTTCAACAAAGGCACAAGGCCTAATTCAAGTTCAATTTACCAAGATGACACATCTTTCACCAAAGGCAAAATACACAATTCATCACCTTGCCAACACCACTAGCATAATATATATAATCTTCCATGCATATAATATGTTAATTCATGTGAATAGATACTTACCAAGACTTGGAATATGTTGATCTTGTCCAAGGAGTCCAAAGGAAGATGTTGCTTTAGGGTTTGGAAATGAAAGAAATGTTTATGATATTATCCAAAAGTTATGAGAGTCCTTTGGGAATAAAATCTGATGTTGGGGACTTTATATAGACCCAAGGTCCTCCTTAGCCACATGTGGCATTAAGTGATATGTTCAATTGGTCAAATATTGGAAGAATGGATCACTTTTGCCTTTGGGCCCATGTATTTTATTCCATTTTGGGCCTCAAATTAGGCCCAATACACATATCCATGTAACCCCTCAAATTTCATGTATTAATCACCATATATCTCATGTTTACATAATTTCATAATGTCACGACATTATTCTCTTACGAGATTCTCATTCGTCGCCTCGATCGCAAAAATTGAAATTCTAGTCGCCCTTGGCTTCATTGGACATTTTGGATCACTATTCACATTTCATGATTTGATCATGTAGGAGTATGTAGGATTATAATGAAGTGTTTGAATCTTTAACAATGCTCAAATAACCCCAAAGAACCAAAAGAAACCATCTAGAAATCGTCATAGAATTGCGTTACGAAACGACTCCGGAAGGGCATAATTGTTGTGCCTTGCGCCACTGATGAAAAACAAGGCAGTGGCGCAAGAATCCACTGCCCTCTGAATCTTCAGCCTGCAGGTGGCTTGCGCCACACCCCTGAAACAGGGTAGTGGCGCAAGTTTCAGCACTTTGCTGAAATTTCCGGCCACTTATCCAATGTTTACGTATCGTCCAATCCCTTATCAAAACACTACAAAATACTTACTTAGTGATCTTAACCATCAAGTAAACATGACTTAAAGTCACCAAATGAGGTGAGAATGTGTACGAGTTCTTACCCAAATGCTCCACGAAATCACAACACACCTCCTACAAAGATCTAATCGCACATGTTAAGTCCGATATCAAATGTTTCACCAATAACACGATAAAACACATATTCATGGCATCTCAACACCTATGTAGGTATGATCCCAAGGTATCAAGTGAGATTATAAAAGTACGGGGTGTTACACCTATGTATACATTGACCTATCAATGTAGGTCTGCATAAAGAGAATGTTCGTATATTAACTATTGGTACTCAATGAGTCTTGATATTAGGAGTATTATACTCATGAGTGTCATTATCCATACGCGTTTAACTTAGTTTTGAGGATAACTTGACGTGCTTATTGAGGTATAAAGTGTGTATTTATGTATTTGTGTGTTAAGTTACATGTTTAGAGTATTTAAGATGCACTTGAAATAAGTCAAGAGTCGAAATGATCAAATAGAGTTTAGACCAGAAAGCTAGTGTTGCTAGCTTGATATATGCTTGTTCTAATGTACTTTGATAAGTTCTATTGTGTTGTATTGTCACGACCCAAATCCCATCGGGTCGTGATTGGCACCCGAAGCCGATAAGGCCCGAGAGAACCAATCTTTGCTCATGCTCATGTGCTCTCATATGTATGTTCGCGTATGCATATTATCTTATTTCATGTAATTAAATATCAATAGCGGAAGGCAGGACAACATATGCAATATATGCAATTTAGCCGTTAGGGCCATTTCGTCAAAATGAACGTACATCTTTTACCTTCATGACACCCCACATATGTCTACAAAGCCTCTAACAGATACATGACCATGTCTATACAATATTTACAAATGCCAAAATTTACTATACATATGTGACTTGGGAAGCCCCGAAGCAACTGGAGCTCACCAACAATCTGCGGATATCTCAGCACCTACTGCGGAGATCTACTAACACCTGTGCCTGTAACATGTAAGGTAAGTCCCCCAAGAGGGGTCAGTATGAATAAAGTACTGAGTATGTAAGGCCAGATGAAACTAGAATAGCACACAAGTACTTCCAAGAAATTAAGCGTAAGAGAATAATCAATATGGATATACCTTCGTCCTGAATATGTGGAATCATGTTCATTACTTCTATTATTTCATTACTCGGTCATTCAGTCGCGTCATCATCATCATTATGTATTCATGTAAGGGATATAGTCTCATCTCTTTTACAACTGTCTTTGTTATTATCTACTCCACTAGTTAGTGATGCATACTATCTTATAGATCATCATCTTATAAGTGAGTATATCATTCCGAGCCTCCACCTTTGGTAGGATATGATGTATATATATATTTAGTACCGGGCCTCCATCTTGGTGGGATATATAGTATCGGGCATCCACCTTGATGGGATATTATAAATAAGTATATAGTACCGGGCCTCCATCTTGGTGGGATATATAGTACCGGGCATCCACCTTTGATGGGATTTAATATATATATGTATATAGTACCGGGCATCCATCTTGGTGGGATATATATAGTACCGGGCCTCCACCTTTGATGGGATATCATATATATATATGTGTATATGTATAGCATTGAGATTGTTCCATCTTAACTTATACCCTTTTAGTTTGCGATTCATACTCAAAGAAACATAAAGGAACCATATGCACATCTTTTCCTTTCCATACTTATAAGAGTGACACATTAGAGTTCATGACCTTAATTGAGGCACACACTTACATGAGATTGACATCTTCACTTATGAGGAATAAGTAATTAACTTGCACCTCACCTTCGTATTACTCTTATGAGAGTGATACTTCAACTTATGAGAGATTAACACATCCACTTATGAGAAACACACCTCTCTTATGAAACCTATGAGATTGGTACAAAGATAGTCGTGACATTATTAGAACTTGGATCATACATCATCGGAGTTTGGAGTCATAGTATTATTGGAACTTTGGAATTGTGTCCACCCCCTATTATCTTCCTCCATTCTTGCAACCAACAATATGTATAGCCTAATTTATTTCATTTGCGAAATTGATACATT
This sequence comes from Capsicum rhomboideum, assembly GCA_031232105.1. NCBI lineage: Eukaryota > Viridiplantae > Streptophyta > Magnoliopsida > Solanales > Solanaceae > Capsicum > Capsicum rhomboideum. Next base: position 25,262,764 of record CP124712.1, on the reverse strand, counting down.
GAGGATCGTGATACTTTTGAAAACACAAACACTTTACCTCATTCTTCACTTCTCATGAGATTGGTACTTTTACTTATAAAAGATTGGTACAAAGATAATCATCATATTGAAGGACTTTAGAACAAGGCATGGTTGGAAAAATACCACCCAAGATGGAATAGATTCTCTTATGTTATTATTCTCTAGAGATAGGTCCTTAGAGATTTCAAAGTTATGACAACTTTCCTTGAAGCTTCGGATCATTAACCAATGGGTCAGAGATATGTGAACAAACAGTGTGAGAAACATAACATTATTAGAAATATAACACTATTGAAACCATTGGACCATAATCCATGAACAAGGGACATGAGTCATATCAAACATTGGAACGTAACCTTACTGCTTTTGGAACATTAACCATGAATATGAGACATGAGATTCACCAATGATCAATGAGTAGGAAAGATATGACAATGACCATGGATAATCGGTTATGGAATACCTTAGCACATTTCGGTATGGAACATGCGTAATGTCAATGTGAAAACTATTTGCCACAGAAAGATACGGACAGAGTAACCTTACATACCTTATTTTTCCAATGTAAACACACACTCCAATATGTGAGCACAACAATTCCGCTCCTTCCTTACGTCTCACTCTACATCACAAATACATATCATTAACCACCAACTACTTCACAAATGTATATAACATCAATGAGGTACATGTTTGCCTTTAAACACGCCATTTCCCCTTGACAAAACCATGGAAGACATTATTATTCCAAAAATCCCACAATACTCCCAACATTTACCAACACATGAAAATCAATACATTTCACCACAACACTTCTCCTTTACACTTTCTTATCCACACCACATCACAAATAATCCATCAAATGACCTTAATACATCTCATAACACATATCGGCCAAAATCCCATAATTTACACTTATAGAAAAATTACAAGTTTTGTGACAAAATAACACCATACATTTTCATATTTTATCCGTACCATGCTCTTTCATCAAAGGCACAAGTCATAGTTCAAGTTTGAACTTCATGGATCACACATCTCATACAAAAGCACCAAATACCATGTCCACTATTTCCAAGAACAACCAACATGATATACATACTCTTTCATGCATATAATATAGTAATACATGAGAATAAATACTTACCAAGGCTTGGAATAGGATGATCTTGCTCCAAGAGAAAGCCTAGGGTTTGAGAGAAAAATAATTGAAAAATACCAAAAAGCATGAGATTTCTACCAAATGACCAAAAATCAGATTTTTGGTCCTTTATATAGGCCTTGTAATCCATCCTTAGCCACTCTATGGCATGCCATGTGTTTTTCTAGAAGTCTTTGGAAGAATGGGTCTTTTTGACCCATTTTGGGCCATGTATGTTTAGCTCATTTTGGGCCTAACTTTGGGCCCAATAACACATATCCCTAATTCCTCATGTTTCATGCCTTTCATATGCGTTATGACAATATTCCTACTCATTCTATTCATATTTGTATCCTCAATCCCAAAAACAAGCGATTCTAGCCACGTATGGCCCATTTTGACCAAAAGGGCAAAATCGTCATTTTGACCCCAAATTCGTTCTCGAGTAATTTTATCATACCAATATAATATTTCACTCATTTCATGTATATTCTCATGGTTGTAGAATAATCGTGGCAAAAATCGGCTCAATACGTCCCCGGGAACCCTTGGGACTTAAACAAAATTGTCAACTTTTGAAAGGTGCGCAGGGGCTGCGTGGCACGCTGCCTGGCGCGCCCCTTTACTGCCTCTGGACTGAAAATTTCAGCCCAGAGCGGCGTGTCACGCCCCTGGGCGCGCCCCTCCCAATTTTATTTTATTTTTTATTATTTTTTTATTTATTTTTTTACTTATTGCTCTCAAAACCAAGGTAAACATGTACGGGGTGTTACATGTATGGACTAATGTTTGTTATGAGTTTTTATAGGAGACCATTGGATCCATGGAATCTAAATTAAATCTTCAAATAAGCCACACGAAGTGGGAAAAGAAGGAGCAAGTGCACGAGGAAAAGAGAGCAACGTTTGGCCTAAATCTCACCCTTTGGGGGTGTCCATGCGCCACCCTCCATCGCATGGGAGGGGGGCATGCACCGCACCCCCTAAGGCGAGATGTTACTGGAATGGGCAAGCCTTGGGTGTGCGCCGCACTCCTCTTGACGTGCGATTGACCACGCGGTGCACCCCTTCCCCCCCCCCCCCCCAAAATACGTCCCAAAGTTGGTTTTTACTTGGTTTAAGTTGGGGGCAAAATTGTAAATTCATCTATTTTGTATGGGGCAGCCTATGGACGATCTAAAACACTATAAATGGGTACTTAGCCATTTTTACAATCACTTTTGAAACAATACAAGATTGGGAGAGGAGGCAAGGCATCAAGGAGCTCAAACTACTAGGGTTCTTTGTTCTTTAACTTTATTTTCTTGTAGTTTTTACTTATGAATTCATTTATGGTGATTCTTGGTATGACTATGAGTGGATAAACACCCTCTTTCTAGGGTTGAGGCTACGAACATGATTACTTAGCGTACAATTAAGTTGGTTTAAGTTTGATTATCATGTTGGTTGTTCATATGTTCTTGTATTTACTATTCTATTGATTCACGACCTCTAAAATACATCTATATTTCTATTGTGAGCCCGGAAGGAGTAACATTAGATTAGAACGTGGAACATATGGGATGGGTTCTTTTCTTTTAGATGAAGTAAAGAGAAGATTCGCGGTTAGGATAGAAATATATCTAATTCGCCCCATTTGGCTCAAATACGAGATGAAATACAAATGCATTTGAATTAGTTCCCACATCCCCGCTCAACGATGTAGTTGTGAGGCTAATTTGAATAGACGATTAGAGGCTCGGAAGATCATAATCATGATATTAACACCGTGAATCAATAACCAAGATAGTTAACTTAACCAACAAGATTGTATAGCTTTGTAGGATTGTTCACATTGGCTCGACCCGGGAATCCTCTTAACTATTGTTTCAAACACTTTTAATTGCCATTATTGTTCATTGTTACTTTTAAAATAACAAAACTCAAACTCTTATTGGTAACGAATCGCACTCATTTAACGGAAATAGTAATACTTGAATTGGACTGTCTGCTAAACACCAAGTCCCTATGGGATCGATATTTGGCTCGCAAGAATCACTATATTACTTGCACGACCACGTACACTTGCGTGTGCGGGTGGGAGCAACAAGTCTCAATAATTCTCTCACTAGAGCTAGAATGAAACTTGATAAAACATGAAAACATTTTTATCGTTTAAAAGAGAAAATCATTTGGAAGTAATAATTGTAAACAGTTCTTTTTATAAGAAACATTTGCACCTTACTTTTGACATGGGGATACTACTTGATTGTGACTTCTTCAGTATTAAGTCTACATGTGATTAGTATGGTGAACGATTCTCGTCCGATCGACTAGGTCACCTCCTCGTAGTGCCACATAGCCGTTTGACGTTCTTTATTGAAACGCGTGTTATGCCTTACTGATAATGTTTCATGGTATCTGAGCAAAAAACTTTTTCTACCCTACGTGGCACTTGTAGTTTTGAGGTAAATCACAAACCAACAAAGTATATGAAATCCTTATTAAATATCTAAAGTGTCTTCCAAAATCTTTTAAGATATCTTATCTCAGCACATGATTGCACTTCAAACTTTGCTTAACTTTTGGATTCATAAATTTCCATAGCATTCTTGACGTAAACATGATACAAATATTCAAATGGTTTATAGGAATCCATAATGGAACTTGATAAATTTCTCTTAATTTAATTCAAGTAAAATTGTCAAATTAGGTCTTTAGAAGTGGGCCTTCAACTCTTCAGTCCGAGTTTTTCAAACTTTGATTAGTTTCTTCAATTTTCAGTTATGGAGAAGTGTGTAACGAGCACTCGAATTGTTGATTCAATTTTTCTAAAATGGTTTTACAATTTTCTTCACAAGAATTTATGATACATAAAGGGTATAACTAGAGATTCGTAAGACCACAAATAGTGATTCATATCGAGGAAACATATCTTTTTTTCTAAAGAAATTGTTACACAAATCGTTAATACATTCTTTCTAAAGAAGCTAGTGAAGGAAATTGTCTATCATTATGGAGAGATTGCGATTGAGCAAAAATAAAACATATGTGCAAAGAAGAATTCTAAAGTGAGCTTGGAGGGATTTGCACAAACATAGAGCATAGATATAGGAAGTGAGATCATAAAGGGGGAGGTTGATTTAGGGAATCTCATTTACGAGGGAGAGGTCTTGGGGAAATTTTCTGAAAAATTGGTCTAGGATAGCACTTGTACTAGACGAAGAACAGAGAGAACGACTGCACGTGGAAAGAAATACAGAGCAAAAATAGAGCTCACAAAGCTTAAATTCAAAGTTGACATAAGCATGCACTTTCACCATCAAACTCCATCTCTCTTCCTTGTTTCAACGGTGCATCACCCTCCATCGTATCCCCATTGATATCTATCACTCTAGTACCACCGCATCTCCACTCCAAAACAGCCCAAAAAATGCCTCTATTTTGCACTACCAGCGGTTCCGCCGTGACACCACCCTGCTTATTAAAAACCATAACAATAGAGCATCAAGTCACCACTCACTGGATATGGATAATAGAAACCTATGTAATAAAGTTTGGTTAAATCAAAGAATTAAAAAACCGGGATTCCAAAATCGCGTACCAAATTAATTTGATCCTGTTTAGATTTTTAATTTTTTGGTATTTATGTCCATCCCTATTAAGCTTTTGGATCTAACTCACACCCAAAAGTTACCTCAAAGAAAGAAGAATTGCCTAAGTCATATAAGAAGCCCAGAATTCTTGTCTTTCATCAATGTCGGATTCATTCCATTCATTGTTCAAATCTTGACAACACGAAAAATTCATTGTTCAACTCTTTGACAACATAAAAAAATCAAAAGTTCTGCCTTCCCTCTCTATCTATCCAAGGAATGAAAGGGTAGATACCTTTGATGTCCCCTTCAGTCAAGAATTAGGATCTCACAATCGCTAGTCAATATGCTTTCTCTCATTTCTTTCTTCATTCGTGGTTTGATATTATGGTGTCAGCATAGTTTTTAGGCTTATCGAATTATCCTAAGAATAGTCATCTATTAATACCTTTCCAGGGAATTAACTTCAAAAGAAATTAATACCACCTCTGAAAAGTATCTTTAGAGGGTTCTTCAACAATTGACTATTTAAGCCTATTTGTGCCTTTAGATGTGTATGCAAACTAATGGACTATATATTTCCTTTGCTATTCCTTTATGCGACATGAATACAGAGGCGGACTCAAGTTTTGGAGCTTCCGAGTGCCAAGCAGACATATCGATTAGTTCATTAGAATAACCTTGGACTTCAGTTCCGCACAAAGCACACAAAGCATAAAATTTTTAATAATATTACTAATACTATAAATGTAAATCATTCATTTTACAATTGTTCTTGATGAGTTTTCATATTTTGAAAACTATTTTAAAAACAGCCAATGAGGACATCATTACGTGCATTTGTAAATACATCACGGTTTATGTAATAAACTAAATAATCATCTAAATTTTGATCACCAACACTATTTTGCATTTCATCTTTTATGGCAACAGGTAAAAGTTTTCTCACTCAATTTAAAAAAAATCTATTTCATTAGGAAAACAATTTTATTGTTATCCAAATGAAAATTAATGATGGGATTAAAAAGTACATGAAGCTATTATAATTTAATTTATAAAATGAGATTAGGATAGAAAAAAAAACTTTCCACTTTTTTTAGTTAACAGAATTTTAAAAGAAAAAAAACAAGAAAAGGGGTTCTTTAAAATAATACTATAGGAAAATAATATGTTTAAAAAGAAAAGAAACATTTTGTTTCTTAGAAAAAAAAAAAAAACATTTTTGACCCAATTAAGTAATAATAAAGACATTTTTTGGGGTCAAACTACTACTAATAAAGCTTTTTGATCAATACTATTAACGATAAGGGTATTTTTTTTAACTAAACTATTAGTGGAAGACTTTTTTTAAATTTAATTTTGAATAGTTTTAAAATATTTTTTGACACTTTTCCGGTAAACAAATAACTAATAATAGATAAAACATTCAAAGATTAATAAATTAAATAAGTCAACAGTGGACAAAAATTAGAAGGAAAAATCGAAAAAGAAAGAGGGCATAAGAACTTGCACCGCTGAATTTGAATTTATTTTCTATTCAAGTTATTCTTTTTTTATAAAAAGCTAACACCCAGATTCAGTCCCGCATCGCTGGGATGGTAGTTTCGGCTTTTGCCAGTGGCACCACAACGCCACTTGGTTGTCTGGGTGTCACTTTAACTATTTATCTATATCTTTTATACATACACCTATATATACACATGGTGGTCTCCTTCGAAGCTTGCGGGTACCGTGGCACTCCCACGAGACTATGTAGATCCGCCCTTACATGAATGTTCCTTCTTTGTATTCTTCTATATGATTCTAATTAGCAGTAAGGACCCTTATACTGTAATTTTGTGATTTGTCAATATGGTGCCTTTTGTTTGCACAAGTAAGTGCACGTGGTCGTACAAGTAATAAAGGATATAAGTCCCGATATCATACCCATAAGGATTTGACGAATTGAAGTTCTAGTTTAAATTCTTATTTTAAATATTTAGTAGGTGACAAGTAATTGAGAGTGTTTGAGTTTTAGTGTAGACAAATGACAATTGTAAAGAAACCGAAGAATTTATTTTCTGTGATTCAACTGAGGAAAAGATCCAAGATTGTGGTCTTTTGAGAATCCAGTTGAGCTATCTAATCATACACCTAATTTGATTTCTTAAGTTACTAGTTACAGGTTAATTTTAACTATATTGAGTATTTTGCCAACAACTCTATGTCTACTCGACTATTCCTAATGCCTATATTTCTACGGTCATCGGTCGATAGTAAAGTGTATGTCATTTCTCTTCTGTATCAACTAAGCTAGGCCACATGCTATATTTCTATTCTCAGTAGCAAATCGATTCCCTTTCCATACAAGGTTTACGAACTAGCCCTATTTTTTTTTATTTTTTTTTTACACTTGTAGTTCTCCTTTTCAAGTCAAACAAATAAGCCCTAGATAGTATTCATAAGGTGATCAAGCAAACGAATAATTAAAATCAAGAAGAAATAAATAACTCAATAGATGAAAATCAAAATAGACAATATGATATTCAAACTACAAATTTCACGTTCAATCACAACCATACAAACTAAAAGGTTTAGCTACTCATGAATCTCTTTGGAAGAAGAGATTTCATGAATTTACAAGAAAATAATGGAAATAAAATAAAGAAAATAACCTAAACCATGTTCTTGAGTTTTTCCCTAGCCATTGACTTCCCCAAATTAGATATATCCTATAAAAAATGTGTGGCAGGCTATTTGAACCAGCTAGCTCTGGGATCGAGTGACAACCGCTAACACAACTCGTCCGTTGAGGATGATTTGTTAGGAGTGGGGCCTCTTTCTTATCACATAAATCTCCCTCCTAGGCTCAACAACATTGTTGTTTCTCAGTTTTTAATCAATGGAAATTGGGATGAGGACATGGTGAGACAGCATGCCTCTCCTGCTTTCATTCATATGATCCTCAGTACCAATTTCAGATATCAAGAAGGCACCTCTGACCAAGCAATTTGGAAGCATGCATTGGAATCGTAGACAGTCAAGTAAATTTCAATCCACTAAATAATTTAATATATGGACAACGTCATTGTGGTAAAGGTCGTAAGATATTATTTCATAGAATTGGTTGTTCTTTCTCTCTCCTTTCTTCTAGAGGAATTGAGTCATTCATTTTGGTCGTCTTCCTGACCGTCCAGGCCGATTGGGGCACCACTTGGGATGGGAATGGCTCAACCCACATGCATCATTTGATAAAAGCACTCCAGTCTCCTCCTATGATTGGTCTGCCTTTCTTTCTATTGCTTAAGTGGAATCAGTTGACAAAAAGCTCAAACATAATTGACTTCCCCATTTACAATAAATAAAAAGATAAAAAGAAAAGTCATTCCATGGTGCTGAGTGAAAGGGTCGTCGCTCAACGGTCAATAAAATACCAAAGTGGATGATTGACTTATTCCATACGTGGGGACTCGGGTCAGGACGCAGCTTAACTAAGAGAGCCATTCCATTTAGGGCATGCTAGCCCAGTTAAAGCTTAGCGTGGATCCTCGTACATGGTGAATAACCAAATTCCAATTGAAATGAAATATTTAGGATAAATCAATGCAATTTAGGATGAATCAATACAATTTAGAAGGAACTAATGTAATTTAAGAGAGGAGTAGATAAGTGAGTGAGTCCTCACTGACCTAAGCGATTTTGATCACCTAGCAGGCCTTTTATTTGGTAGGTAACATCACCAAAGCGTATCATCAGATTTGACTACGAAGGAATGAACTCTAAATTTAGGAACCCTTGAGACTTTAACATTGTAATCCAAATCAGGCTAGGAAACATCCCGCTTGTACTAATGCCAAAAAGCAAGGTAGTGGCGCAATGAACAGTGAAGATTTCAAAGAACAGGAAAAATTTGCACCACTTCCCTAAAGCAAGGGAGTGGCTCAAATCCTCTACTGAGAAACTTTCAGAGACCAAGTTAAATTTGTGCCCTTGCCCTAAAGCAAGGGAGTGACGAAAGTCTTCAATACTATGGCCATTTTCTGCTCATTTTGCTATGCTCTGCAGCATTAATCCTTCCTTAGTTCCTTGTTGCTCTTTTTTTTTAAGCTCCAAATACATATACATATTCCTAAATGAATAAAACACCAAACACAAATGTAATTCACATAATTTAAGCTCAAAACGATACGATAAAGAAAGCAAATGTGAGGCAAATGATAGTAAAATAACATGACGTTTAGCCTCACATCACCTTTCTTTTCAGCATTTTTATCCTTATGTTGGCACCTCCTGTCTATCAAGAATGATAATTTCCCTTGCCTCTATGGTTGATATGATTGAAATTTTTGGATACCTGCAAAATCAAAACACATGTTATTGAGAAAATCTACTAGTGTGTTTCCTTCTCTAAATGTATGTTGTAGCTTCATTTCACCCCTCCTTAGCATTTCTGTGATTTTCCTGACAACCATAAAAATGCTTCAAAGGCACTCCCATTTTCCTCCCACAATTTTCTTTAAAGACAAGGAGTCTATCTTTACTATTAATGGTAATAACTACTTTTCCACACAATATGCAACCCCTTTATACATAGATAATGCCTTTCCTTCGATGTTGGAAATATCATCAATTTGGCATGTATAAGCATAGATTAAATCCCCTTTGTAGTTTCTGATGCAATAGGCTATAGAGGTAGGACCTGAATTACCTTGGAAGGCCCCATTAGAGTTGAATTTGAACCAATCAAGGAAAAATAATTTCCAACTTACTGTAGTAGACTTCATATGAGGTTTATAGACCTCCAAGGAATGCACTAGTAAGGGCCAGTGAAAAGGAGTAGTTTGTATCCAGGGATACAAAAATCTAAGTAAATTTAATTTTGACTAATATCATGTACCACCCTACTCCATATCATAATGACCCCATAATTAATGAAATTCCTCATTTTCCAAAGCTGCCAGCATATCATTGTAGGTATAACTTGATAGACTGGTTTAAGTTTATCACAGGGTCAGTGCTCCACCTGAAAGAGTAGAAGCCCACTTTCAAAGTACTTGCAACCAGGTTCCTATAACAGTGAAAGCAAAGTAAAGATAAGAACACCCAATTTTACGTGGAAAACCTTCTTGCTAAAGGAAGTAACGACCATGACCCATAGTGTGTAGAATTTTTAACAACATCACTAATTTCAAAGAGCACGTTCAAGGTTAAAACTCAGTTAAACCTAGAACCTATCTCTTGACTCTCACAACAATAGTTTACTCCAATTGTTGACAACACTCCATGAGCACTACAAGAAGCCAATCCCACTTTTTGTTACAATACTTCACAATCAAGAAGCCAAATGCATTTTTTGTAAGACATCTATATGACTCACACAAAGTTAAATGATAGAACAGATTACAAAAGTGAATCTATCCTTTTACAAAACTAATTTTCTCAACAACTACTAGCTTGGTTCAAGTTCAGATTACTTGAACACCTTAAGCTTCTGCCTCTTTGCTTATAGGACCGTGTCTGTTTTTGTGTGCCTAAAACCTACCCATCTCTTGAGCATCTTTTGCATTTATATCGTACCCTCTCTTCTTAGGTTTTTCTTGTTTAGTTGCCTCATCTATAAAGAAAGAGATATTCAAGTATTCTCTAAGATTACACCTTAGCACCTCGTACGTTGTTTTCTTATTTGTCAAACTTTAGATCTCACGCTTTTCATCTTGTAGTTTCTTTCTTTTAAATCATATACACATTATTAAATCAACACTAGGCTTGTAGAATTGACCTACATACAAAATAAAATGTGAACCTGGTGAACAGATGAATAAATAAACCTTAGTCTTTGTTAGCAATCTAATAAATTCCCCCTATTTGATTGATGATAAACACAACTATCAAAAACATACCAAGGTTCATAACAGCCATACTATATCTGTCCCATTTTGGCATCAATAAAAAATGTAGTGGAAGTACACAGTCACATGAAAAGAGGAAAATAATCAATAATGAGACAATAACTCATGGTCGCTGGGGCAACACGTACCCAACACACACAAGCATTCTCCATTAGAACTCAATCAGATGATATTATCCATCCCAGAAGCACAATATAAAAAGAACCAAGATAAAGAAATAAAAAGGCAGGTGCATTAGATGTACTAAGATCACAAGCAAAACATGCACATTACAAAAAGATGTCCATAAAAATAAAAACCATTGGAAGGCCACAGCTTGGCATAGATCCTAAGCTCTATGGATTTGAAGAAGGGATCTTTTTTAAGGCGGCAACCAGTAGCTTCATGGACTGGTCTATACGATCATTACTGGTACGATGATCCTAAACTATTTGGGCCCTTAACTGAGCCTTCTCAGTATGAGTAAACTAAAGATCTTACCAAGACCATGAATATTTGCATCAAGGGTAACCACACGATCCTTGGACAACTGTATCTCATCCATGAGGTTTGCCATAGTACTCTTCCCTTAGGACCAAGTTTACCAAAACAGCCCCCTAGAGTCCTCTTATTGATCATCTCCTGCTTGGAGCAAAGCTTACCCAAACCACACTTAACGTTAAAAATATCAAAGAGGTTTGCCAGCATATAACCATAGGCCAATCCATACGAACCTTTTTGCGGATTTATGACTCATTTCATATGTTACACCATCAAGGCATACAGATTGACATTTCACTGTGTGTCCAAAGGCATTAATGAGAACCAGGTCCCTGTGACCAGCCAAGTACCTCAGCTTAGAGCCGGGAAGTAAGTACTTGTTCACAAACTCAAAAAGCAACCTGTGAAAGGGCATCATCACACCTTTATGGTCACCATTTCTAGTGGTGTCAAGGTGGCCCTGAGTAAATCTATTTTTCAAAGGCTCAAGAACATTAACATCATAACAATCAAAACCAGTAGTGGGTATCCCCAACAGTCTACCTAATTTATTAGCATCAAAGACAATAAGAGTAATACCTATAATAGAGCTAAGAGTGAACTCATCCACATCTATCAGTTTTGCATAAAACATAGTCACATCTACCTTAAACATAGAGGGCAAAGGGCTAACAAACAGGTGCACCCAATACTGAAACTTAAGGACATCAAGGAGTTCATCAATACTTGGTTTAGAGGACAGAGAGGCATTAATTATTCGACCTTTTAGAGCTTTATACGTAGCATAGAAATTGTCAGGACCTAGAGTCAACTACTTCTGATAATTCGTAGAAATCTTAAGGACGGGAGGGAGTAGCAAGTGGTTCCAATTCAGTGGGGGAGAAATAAGACTCTTGTAAATTTAAGGAAGCCTTAGATGTAGGAGGAGAGGGAGGGTGGGAATCTTAAGGGACAAGATTGTCATCAGAGATATTAACAATATGCACCTGGTCTGCAGTAGGTTTCGAGGGGGTCACACTTGTTTTGACCCTTTTTCTTAGCCAGCATGCAATATTTTTTATCCATGGCTATAGCCGTCTTAACTTGTTTACATTTACTCCTTGTCTAGCGAGTACCACACACCCCATTAGCTTAATAGAGGATTTGACCACCTGACTACTTTTGGATTTAGACGAGTTACTTTTAGAAGAAACCTTTTTTTCAAACCTCTTCATTCATTTAGAAAAAATGTAAGTGTCCTCATTGGAATTTGAGGTCCAAATATAGTTGAAATGATTATTAGATTTTCTTTGGGAGAAGTAGAAGGAAAGGCAATAGGTAATCCTGGTAGAGATGGAATTAGAGAGAGTGGATGTTAATAGAGAGAAATAGGTTCCCTCTGAGAATGTGGCAAGGTGGTTAGAGGGGAGGAAAATAGGGTTCCACCACTGTGCTAGGATCCTTGGTGGTGGTAATAGTGGTTGGAAGGACACCATCGAAGATACTGGTATTTTAGTGGTGGGGTTACCAGTGGAGAAATATAGAGTGGTGGTTTGAATAGTAGGGTCATCTGTAATAGGAGAGACTGATGAAGTTTGAACAATTTGGTTAGTGGTGACAGGAGTGTGGATATTGGTGGTATGATATGGTGGTGTAGAGGTAATTAGGGTGATGACGACAGTTGGTGTAGAGGGTTCAGAGGTGGAAAAAGGTGAAGAAAAGGGAGAGCTATCTTCATCGTCGAAGTAATAAATGAGGGATGTCATAGCAAATAGAAATGATGAACAGAGTTTGAAGAAAAATATGAGTGAGGGAGATTTGAGAGTAGACAAAAATGGAGATTTGTAGAAGAATTAACGATTTATCCCTAAAATAAGCAATGATTAAGATTAGAAGTGGTGCGTCGAAGAGGTGCCTAGACACTTGTTCCATAGGATGCCAGTGATTGGGCATGATGATAAGGCCCAGAGTCTTCCCGCCAAAATATTTAAAGCACGGATGGATGGGTATTTAGTAGAATGGGGAGAAACAAGTTCACAAAGAGGGTGAAGTGGACAACATAATGCAGTGTACATGATAGGGTGTGAATTAATACATTCCTCAATGTGAACCATGTGCCTAAGTATTGTGAAGTCAGGTCTAATCCATCCCTCAAAGACACTAAGGGTAATATCAATAGATCCTCTCCATTGTTCAAAAGTTGTATAAGTGGGGTGTGTAATCAACTACTATAAGACAGAGTTAGTTTCCAAAAACAATATTTTGTAACTATTACAATACAATACTTTTTCATAGCTAATCTTCAAGTTAGTGACTCAACTCAGGTTGCTTGAGCAACCCAAGTCTAACTCTATTTGTCGCAAATGCTTCCCTTCCCAAAGCGTTAGTAAAGATGTCTGCAACCTAGTCCTCAATTTTGCAGAAAGTCATTGTGATGTTCCTTTTTTCCACATTGTCCCTAAGAAAATGATGTCTCACATCTATATGCTTTGTCCTTTTATGATGAACTAGGTTCTTGGCTATATTTATAGCACTGGTGTTGTCACACATAATAGGAATATATGTCACCTTCATATCAAAATCTTCCAATTGTTGCTTGATCCACAACAACTAAGCATAACAAGATGCAGCTTCCACATACTCAGTTTCAATAGTAGATAGGACCACAATCTTTGTTTCTTAGTAGCCCTAGATACCAAATAAGTCCCAAGGAAGTGAGCCATTCCAGAACTGTTTTTTCTGTCAACCAAGTACCTAGCATAATCAACATCTACAAAGCCTACAAGATCAAAGGTGTCACGCCTCAAATCCCATTGGGGCGGACATGGCACCCAAAGCCGTTGAGGCCCCGAGAGAACCAATTTTTATCCCTGTAAACTCATGCGCAAGTCATTCCATGATTATCAATATCAAAAATAGATGCAAGATGCTAATGGCATAAGTCATGGAAAATTTGTGATGATAAACACATACAAATATGAAACTTGGCCGTTAGGGCCACCATGACATAACATACATCCTTCATTTGTCCCATATCATCTACAAAGCCTCTATAAATACATGAACACAACCATCCTAACGTCGGGACAAGTCCCCTCTTTACAAAACTGTGATACAATACCAAAATCAAAATATACATAGGACTCGAAAAGCCCCGAAGCAACCTGGAGCTCACCAACAATCCGCAGAAAAATCCAAGTCCTACTGTGGAGGCCTACTAGTACCTGTGCCTGCAGCAAGTAAGGTAAGTCCCACAAGGGACTTCAGTACAAAGAATGTACTGAGTATGTAAGGCTATAAGTAATTGTATGAGATATAAGAATTTTAATGGAATCAAGTACAAGTGAACGTATCCTGTAGATAAACTACCATAAGGTATACATGTGGGATCATGTACATTGCTTTCTTTACTTTACTTTACTTTACTTCATCATCAATCATGTAATGCCCGGGCCCAACTGATCAGTGGGAAATAACATAATAATCGGGATCGCCTCTAGCTAGGCTTTCGCCCCTTTGAGTTGCCACCCGTTTCCAATGAACTTTTGGGATCGCCTCTAGCTAGGCTTTCGCCCCTTCGAGTTGCCACCCATACTCAATATCCATTCGAGATCGCCTCTAGCTAGGCTTACGCCCCTTCGAGTTGCCACCCGTGCTCAACAAGTGTTCATTACTTTAATTCTTTTGTTATGAGATTGGTACATTAGTGGTTACAATGTTATTGGAACTTTGGAACATTAACCAATGAACATGAGTCATGTGAATCACAATTGATCAATGAATAAGGAACATATGGGTAACAATGATTAATAACCGGAAATGGAATACCTTTGAACATTTCGGAATGGAACAAGAATAATGACAATGTGATACTATGTGCTGCAGAAGGATATGGAAAGAGTAACCTTACATACCTTAATTCCCCAATATGGATACACAATCTTATTCGTGAATACAACACTCCAGCTTTCTCTTTACGTCTACTCTACACACAAGTACATAACGAAGCTTATATTAACCACTAACTACATTACAAGTTCACAAGACGGTAAGTAGGTGCTTAACGGAAAGTAAAAACCGTCCAACCTCCAAAACACATGGTGCATCAATCCCCCCCTTCATTATACTACCAAATAACATTATTCCACCACATTACACTATAACTTACTGCTTTAGCAAAACAACAACACCAAATCAGTCCACACACCACCAAAACAGTCCACATATCGCCGTAGACATCACAAACCGATAGGATTTTACACCAAGTTTCTACTTTACATTTCCGCCTCAATACAACTCCACATATTTATCCCATCAATTCACCTAAATACCTTTCACAATAATATACCAAGACCAGCCCACACAATTTTAGAATTCACTTTAACATAACAAGAAAATATTATCTTTTCGCTACGCCAAACGTTCTATGCACAATTGCGTAAAAATATTTCCATCAAGCCATACACAAAAGTAACGAATTAGTGACAGCAACACACTTTAAATATACTGAAATTTAGTCCATATAATTCAATTCCTTCAAGACCTTAGGTCCCCTTTCAAGTTTAAACCACATAGAAGGCAAATCTTTTACCGATTAAGCAAAAGTGGACTGTTTTTCAAATAGTGGACTGCTCAACACTTATTAAACATATCCAACATGATTTACACAACCTCTTATGCATATAATGTATTAAACCACAAGAATAAACACTTACCGATACTTACAAGATGATGATCTTGGCAAAACAAGTGTAGTTGCATTGGCTTGAAAAGGGTTTCTTTTGGTCTCTTGGAATGTCTAGAAATTTCAAGAAATGGCAAGGTGTTATGTTTGAATAAAATCTGATTTTTCTAGCCTTATATAGCCTGTTAAAATTTCCTCTTAACCATACACTTGGTCATTAATGATTGTTTAAGAGTCAAAGATGAATGGGTCAAGTTTTCCCTTTCTGGGCCATGTCTTTCTTGTAAATTTTGGGCCAATTTTGAGCCCATTAGCCAAGATGAATTAAGTCCAACACTTTGCATACATAATATGCCCTTTATTGCATGTTCAATTACTTCCGTTATCTAGTCGCGTACGTTTGAAAATTTACGGGGTGTTACAAAAGGAGTCTGCAACTGGATACTAGAGAACCAGATCCTGAGAGCCCTTCAAATATCTCAGGATTTTTTTATAGCTTTTGAGTGTGATTTCTTAGGTTTGGACTGAAATATATCATGCAATCCCATACTAAACACAATGTCTAGTCGACTGGTAGTCAAATAGAGAAAAGAACCAATTATCCTATAATATTTGGTTTCAAAAATTGGAGAACCAAGTTCATCCATATCTAGCTTGGTGTTTGTTCCTATAGGCGTGGCAATTGGATTGGAGTGTTCCATCTCAAATTTAGTCAGCAACTCCTTGATATACTTTTGTTGATGAATAGAGGTACCAGAAGGAGTTTGCTTAATTTGCAATCCCAAAAATAAAGTGAGTTCTCCCATTATAATCTTTTCCAACTCACCACTCATTAACCCAACAAACTCTTGGCACAACTTGTTGTTGGTAGCTCAAAAAATGAAGTCATCTACATCCAACTAAATAATCAACAAACTATCTTCCTCCCTTCTATAAACAATGTATTATCAATTTTCCTACGGGAATAATGGTGATCAAGTAGGAATTTGACAACCTATCATACTACACCCTGGGAACAAATTTGAGTCCACACAATGCGTTGTCCAACTTGAATACATGATTTGGGTAGTCATGGTCTTCAAATCCAGGAGGTTGTTTCACATACACTACTTCTTAAAGATACTCATTTAGAAAGTCAATGTTCGCATCCATTTGATATAGTGTGAAACCTATGTGAGCAGCAAAAGCTATCAATAACCTGATGGCTTCCATCCTTGTAACTAGTGCAAAGGTCTCATCATAATCAATCTTTTTTTCCTGATTTAACCCCTGAATAACCAATCTTGCTTTGCTTCTTGTAATATTACCATTATCATCATGTTTGTTTCTAAAAATTCATCTAGTCCCAATGACAATTTAATTTGAAGGTTGACGAACTAGGTGTCACACCTTGGTTCATTCAAATTGATTTAGTTCATCTTGCATGGCAATGATCCAATCAGCATCTAATAAATCTTCCTTAATGTTTTTGGGCTCAATTAAGGATAGATAAGAAAAGAAGATAAAGGACACGTGTTTCTGACTTGGTATCTACTTAGAATCCAGAGTGGAAAGGTGTTAAAATATTTTGTGTAAGATGGGAGTTTTTATGTGCCATAAGCCGAGCCTACACCCTGTACGTAACATGGTCCTTAGATTCACAAGTGACCGCCAGCTAACCCATGGCATAGCATAAACACTAATAACACTGACTATACAAAGTAATAGGCGGAAGCTAAACTAAACCTGAGATAGACACTGAATATAAATGAAATCTGAACAAATGTAAATACTGAAGTAGAAATTTAAAATGTCTAACACAACCCATAAAGCTGGAATATCTATTTGTTTGTCTGAAAGCCTCTAATAACTGATGAGTTACCCCCCAGCTAACTCTAAACCTCTTAAACTAGAATAGTACTAAAACAATATAAAGACTCTCATCCTCGGATGATGAGAACTCCCCACTGTCAGCTGCTGAGATGGCACTGGAGCATATTAACTATGGGGCTAATATTGAGTGTACGAACTTATATCATAAGATGATACATCGTAAGAAAAGGTATATAATCAATACTTTGAATGTACTAAGCTTGTGAGGTATCCAAATATAAAATATCCTGAATATACTGGAAAATACTGAAATGTTACACTGAGATGCAAAACTGAACTGAAGTACAATGACCCTGTCTGAGATGCATAAATATATATGTAAACACTGATATAAAATGAAAATCTAAAAATTCATAAGTTTAAGCAAATACAAACTGAACTAAGGGTCACGTACAGATACTGAGTCTGTAACTGTGGGAGGTTCTCGTAATCGACATAGACCATGTGAACAACATAAAATCCAACTTGTAACCCAAGTTGGGAGGGTGTTCTATACCTTGCCAAGGGTAAGAACCATGACTGGAGTAAATTCACCCATGAGTCTATTTGGGCAAAGGGAGACACTCTCAACTAGCAAGGACCCCTTAACCTACGGTGGCACGTAGTTTGGGACTTGGGTTGTCTGAACCCATGTCCCTTGGTGATAAGTACTACTCCTATAAAAATATACTTATGCTTAGAATTATATTGAAAACTAAGTAAAATACATGAACTAGTTTAATTTATTGTTACTGGATATGACTGAAATCATGGAACTAGTTATATGCAATTCAATATCTGATGAAAGTCATGAGAAACATGGTATACTGAATAATCATCTAAAAATATGCTTCAATTAGATGTTTCATGTAAATTTTAAAAGAATCTAGGATCGTGTGTTCATAACACGCCAAACATATATGAAAGCCATATTTAAATTCATGCATAAAAGTACTATTTGTAGTCATAAGATATTCTGAGACATGGATACTGGAAGAATCACAAATTTGGGATATTTGGGAACTTGCCCCAATTCATGGATTTGATAAAAACTGAACTTTGAAAGCAACTTTGGTGTCACGACCAGATTTCTCAGGTCATGATGGCACCTACTATATCCTACCAGTAGGTAGGTCAACCCATAATTCAGAATAGCGAGTAACATACGATCAAGAGAAAAGAAGAAAGCAGCAAAAAAGAATTTAATCAAAAGCCTATTATAGATATATAACCCCCAAAACCTGGTGAAGTCAGTACAAGAGCTTCTAATAATAACGGAGTACAAAATAAAGTACAAAATATATATGTATAAAGTCCTCTCTGAAATACAAAATAGAGACCAGTCCAATAATAAGAGGGAGAGCAGGAACACTCCGTATGTCAGGAGCTCTCTCCTAATCTCTTATCCATGGCTACTCCGCACGATGCACACATCAACGGTGAGAACTGGTACTATGATCTGCAGGCAGTAAAAGTTCAGTATGAGTAACAAACACGTGGTACTCAGTAGGCATCGGCCAACTGAGCTCCAAAGATAATACAAGTATAAATAACATGTAAAGCAGGAAAATAAGCTACATGCAACTGCTTAAGAGATGAACACAATAATGCTAATGGAAAAGTAAGGGTAAACTATCTGATACTATCAATAATCAGGGATGGAGTGCAGTTCCATAAATAGCTAGTCCATATATGATAGTATAATGAAGGAAGTAGCATGCAATGTACAATAGAAGTATGAAGGAGGAGACATACAAGAGATATATAATAGTAATTTAAAGAAAGGGTATATAAATAATATTTTGAAGGTCACCAGACATATATCATAGGAATAGCTAAACCTGAAAGTGCTATCCTGAGAGAGCTAGCCTAACACCCTAAATATAACAAGGATTACAATATCAAGAAGGGAGCTAACTCTAGCATAATCAGGGTCTCTAACTGAAAATGAGGATACTCAGAAGGTGACCTAACAATAATAAATCTTATCATAATAGTGAGAAAAGGGATTAGAAACACACTGACAACCTCGGGTGCCAATCCGTAACCAACTTGCCACGAGCTATGTAACAATAACCAAACAATAAGTACCAGATAGCCCAGACAACCAATAACCCCAACTGGGCTCCCATAAGCCCGGAGAGACACAAGCAAGCAACCAACAAACAACGACCTTAACTTGTATCTATACAGCCCCCCACAAGACTGATAGATACAAGTACCAAACAACTATACTGGTGATAGATAATGCATATGAATAAATAAATGCAACAATAATCCAGTACCATCAACCAATCAAGTCCCATAACGTACCAAGTATATATACACCTCTTTCGGCTCGCCGGCTCATAAGGCAGGACCTATGAATCTCTCTTCTTCCAGCCCATAGCTCAGACAGAGAAACCTATAGGGGACTCGGGATGTCCATCTATATACTGTTTGGTCCCGAAATGGGACTTCCAATAACCACCATAACCAATTTACTCCGTCCAATACTGGAGAGCTATATAAAGTATAGTAAGAAATGTCAGACTTGAACCGGAACTGAACAAGTATATATTTGTAAATCCATTGCCCGAGATCAAATTCGGAACTAAAACAGTATAGTAGTGTAGAAAGGGACGAAATCTCCCTCGACTGAAGTGAATAAGTAGTGGTAAATTACAGTAGATCAAAATGAACCACAAACAGCCTCGGTCTAAGTTTTCAAAGTAATATGTTTAGTTTAAAAACTCATAAGTCATTAATAAAGGTGGCACAACTTCCGTTTAAAGAATCAGTTTTAAAGTTGAAAAGTGGGAATAAATCCTTTTTTAGAAAAAAGTAGTAAAACCAAGGGTTCCATTGGAATCGTGCCACTAATCAGTGTAAATGCGCCTAAATGTATGCATGCCATCACCAGCCTCCAAACAATACCACCGCGAGCTTCTAAGCGTCTATAAGCTAAGTCACAACTCAATCAAAGGGTAGAGGACTAACCTGCCATCCAACTGGTATTGTAACCACATCCTCAGGCCCAACAATATATAACTTAACAAGATATTAATGTCGTAAATTGGGAAACTAGGGTAAACAAGGGCAAAAGCTATTAAAAGGGTCTAATCAGGAAATATCATCCAAAATACTAAGTACTATGATAAGTCTTTTACTAAAGGATCCCTTATGCAAATCTATGGTTAATTAGGTCTACAATCAGGTGTAATAGTAACAGGTATTCTAGGCTAAGGTTCGAATACACAATACACAATCTCATAGATATAAGTAGATCGAATCCTACCTCGAAGCCGAACTGCAATCTTGAACCGTCCACAAATCGTTCGTCCTTGCTCTACGATCCCAAAATTATTTCACGCTACCAAAATCATAATCTACACGTTAATACGAGTAAAACAATACCTATATTTCAATATTAATCTTCGGGTCAAAAATCGAATCTAAAATAGGCTCGTAGGGCCTGCAAATGAAATTCCAAAATTGAATCATTCACGAGATCCCTCAAAGGACAAGGAATGTGTGCTCAAAAGTTGAGCACAAATGGAGCACCAATCAGGGCCAAAATCAGCCCACAAAGTTAAGAAATTTAAGACCTAAATTCTAGGAATTTACAAGGAAAAGGATGGAATTTGACTAGGAAAAACAATGGAAAACAACCAAGGGGAGTTGAGTTAGCTTACCTTAACCTCAATGGATGATTTCCCACAATTTCCCCCACTCCAAGCTCCAACAATGGAGGAAAAGTGCCCTAGAAAATGAGGGAAAATCAGGTGAAGAGGAAAATTTAATACCAGCAATGACCGCTTAAGCGGCCACTGAGTCACTTTAGCGACTGCCGCTTAAGCGACAAATGACCACTAAAGCAGCTCGTGCAAAAAGGGCAAGAGGCTTCTAAACCGACACCTTGGTTGCTTAAGTGACGTCCGCTAAAGCGGATAGGGATCGCTAAAGTGACCCTCAGCCGGGTTGCCAAGTACAGCTAAAGTGGCACAAAGTTGCTAAAGCGGTTCCTAGATCACTTTAGCGGTTGCACCAGCTATCAGCCACAAGAAATTTTGCTAAGTCCAAATGGACTCCGACCGAGTGCTCGGGATTCGTTCAGAACCCTGTGCGCGCAAACAAACTATGCTACCATACCAAATTTGATATTTGGACATATCGAAACCATCAAAACTTTCATCTGATATCATTTCGATTAAATATAGGGCCCACATCTATAATTCCATTTTTCATCAAATTCATCCAATAGCCCAAAATGAGTTTAGAAGCCTCAGGAACCAGACCAAGGGTCCCCCAGCCTAAAATCAACATTCCAAAGCTGATGGAGCTGTCGAAATTCTCATCCAAGGTCCTTTTTTAGGAATTTTGGTCCAAGACCAATTTCTCAACTTCAAAAGCTCCAAAACAGGGAAATGGGCATAAAACCTAAATTAACTGCCCGAAAACCAAACCGACAGTTCTGACAAGTCATAAATGACCTGTAGCCACTATGGGAAGGCTTGAAACATTAAAAATGAATAGAAATCAAGAAAATGACCAGGAGGGTCATTATAATAACCACTACTAAAAGGACTTTCGTCCTCGAAAGTCAATGGATAAAAAGAGCCTGAAAGCTCGAAAGGATGAGGTACTGGGCCTGCATGCCCCAAGAAAGACTCCCAGACAACCTCTAAGGCTAACCAATGCTTCCAAGTGATTTCATTAAAAGTATCCCTTTCTCCTTCACATCTTTACTTCACTTTCCAAATAACCTAAAAACTCATCTTCAACAACTAACTGGGCTCCAACTGAATTGAACACGACTGAAGCACGCAAACCCAAACCATGGCATACTGACATCACAACAAAACAAGCACAACTAAGCAGGTGGAAAAGTACCACTAATGCGGCACAAGGTCACTAAAGGGGCTCCTAGACCGCTTTAGCTGTTGCACTAGATATCAGCCACTAGAAATTTTGCTACGTCTAAATGGACTCCAATCGGGTGCTCGGGATTTGTTTGAAACCCCATGCGCTCAAACGAATAATGCTACCATACAAAATTTGACATTTCAGACTCAAAAAAACCATCAAAACTTTCATCCAAGATCATTTCGATTAAATGTAGAGCCCACACCTATAGTTCTATTTTTTATTAAATCCATCTAATAACCTAAAACAAGTTCGAAAGTCTTGGGACCAGGACCAAGGGTCCCTCAAGCCTAAAATCAACATTTTAGAGCTGACGGCGCTGTTGGAATTCTCATCTTAGGCTGTTTACTAGGAGTTTTGGACCAATTTCTCAACTTTGAAAGCTCCAAAATAGGAAAATGGGCATAATTCTTGCTAAGAATTTGAACCTTGAAGCCTTTGGGAAAGAACCCTAGTTTTCTTCTTTTTGAGTGAAGAGAATCGCTCTCTATTAATTTTTTTCTCTGAGTGTTTAGGAGAGAATGAGGATAAAGAAGCATCTAAGTCCCTTTAACCCCTTCCCAATAGGCCTTAAACAATGTAGTATAAGTTTAGGAAATAAGGAAAGTAAAAAAATATCCCTATGAAACTATTTTTAAAAATTACTGAACACGACGGACGAGTCTCAGGATCACTCATCGTGTCCTACCATAACTCATAGTCTGAGTCATAGTGAAGGGAGTATTTTCTAGGCCTCTTGATGATGGGTGGTCACCACGGCTCATGGTGACATACAACGACTCATTGTAAGAGGTCGTGGTCACTAGGCATCAATTCTAACTTTCAAAACTTTCACTGGGTCTCTCAGGATGGGTGCAAAGGATGACTCATTGTGTTTGACAATGACTCATCATCATTAAATCATTTTCACTAGGTAGAAAAGCGATCCTTTAGGACTTTTGGTTAGACACTCAGGATGGTTCACCCAACGAGTCATTGGTATTGACCACGACTCATTGTGTGAGTCATTCTGTAAAGTTTTCTATTAATTTCTGCTATAAGTATGAGATATGATCTTAGGGACTTTTAGGGGTGTTACAATATCTCCCCCTTGGGAACATTTTTCCTCTAATGAAGATTAAATAGGCTAAAAAGATAGGAAAAGAGTTGTAATCCCAACACTGAGTTCTTAAAGTTGAATACTGACATAATAACTAATTGTCTGACTGGAATATAAGATGAACTAAATTTATGAAACATGCATGCACACTAAGACATGAAGAAGCTGCGGGACATGAAACTGAATGGAACGCTAAGGAGGAAATTATTACCTCAAGCTGGAACTGAATAAAAAGGGAATAGGTGAGGGTACTTGGTCATCATCTCTGCTTCTGCTTCCCAAGTAGCTCCCTTAACTATTTGATTCCTCCAAAGAACCTTCACTATGGCGACTTCTTTGTTCCTCAACTTACGAACCTAATGGTCAACAATCTCAACTGGGACCTCTTTGTAAGAGAGACTATCTTTAACGCCTACACTCTTTAATGGTACAACTAAAGCTGGATCACCAATGTATTTCTTTAATAGGGACACATGGAAGACTGGATGCACCGATGCTAAATTTGTAGGCAAATCTAACTCATAGGCCATATTGCCAATGTGCTTCAAAATTCTATAAGGACCAACATATTGGGGACTGAGTTTCCCTTTCTTGACAAATCTCATTACCCCTTTCATGGGTGAAATTTTCAAGTATACCTAATCATCAACTACAAACTCAAGTTCTGCATAGGATTTTTGACGATTCTGAGCTATTTTCAGCCTTTCTATAATCAGCTGAACATTCTCCATAGCCTCATGAACTAAGTTAGGACCTATCAAAGTAGCTTCACCAACCTCAAACCAAGCAACAATCTATCTACACCTGCTACCATAGAGCACCTCAAATAGAGTCATCCGAATACTGGAGTGATAACTGTTATTATAAGCAAATTTAATAAGGAGCAAGTGATCATCCCAACTACCCTTAAAGTCGATCATGCAAGCTCTCAACATATCTTCTAAGGTTTGAACGGTTCGCTTTGCTTGACCATCTATCTGTTGGTAAAAATTTGTACTGTGATAAACCTAGGTACCAAGACCCTTCTGAAAGGACTTTCGAAACTGCAAAGTAAACTAAGTACCCCTTTCTGAAATGATAGTCAAGGGGACTCCATGTAACTTGACCAACTCTCTGAGATAGAGTCTAGTATAATCCTTGGCTAAATTTATAGTATTAACTGGAAGGAAATATACTAACTTAGTATTTGGTCAACAATAACCTATATTGAATCATGATGTCAGCGCGTATGAGGTAACCCTATAATGAAGTCCATATTCACCTCTTTCCAATTCCAAGTAGAAAAACAGATATTCTAAGTCACACCACTTGGTATCTGATGCTCACCTTAACCTACTCACAAGTTCCATAATATCCTTCTTCATGTTATTCCACCATTAGACTTCCCATAGGTCATGGTACATCTTGGTGGCTCCTGAGTGAAAAAAAATCAAGAACTGTGAGCTTCTGACAACATTTGTTGTCTCAAGTCATCTACATCTAGAACATATAATCATCCCTGACAATGAAGAACACCATCTCCCCCTTACAAGAAAACCTCCACCTTCTAACTTTGGACTACTTCTTTCAACTTAAGCAAAATAGGATCGTTATATTACTTCGCCTTCACCGATGCCACTAAAGAAGATTCGAAACCATAACATTACCTTCATCTGAACCAACTAAATGAACACCCAATCTAGCAAGTCAATGAACATCACGAGCTAAATATTTCTTTTTATCCATTACATGAGCGACACTACCCATCAAAAGTCTACTAAGGGAATCAACTACTATGTTGGCTTTACTCAAATGGTACACGACACTCATATCATAATCTTTTAATAACTCTAGCCATCTCCTTTGACAAAGATTTAGATCTATCTGACTGAACACATACTGAAGGCTTTTATGATGGGTGAACACATCCACATGAAATCTATAAAGATAGTGCCTCCAAATCTTTAAGGCAAAAACAACATTTGCCAACTCAAGATCATGAGTCGGGTAATTCCTCTTATGAACTTTAAGCTATCTAGAGGCAAAAGCTATGACCATACCATGTTACATCAACACACAACTGAGGCATATTTTGGAGGCATCACAGTAAACAACAAATCTAACTGGACCCTCTGTATGGGGTCAAAACTGGAGCAGAAGTGAGTCGAGTCTTCAACTCCTAAAAACTCTTCTCGCAAACATCGGACCACTGAAATTTGACTTTCTTCTGAGTCAATCTATACATAGGAGAAGAAATAGATGAAAATCCTTTAACAAACTATCTGTAGTAATCGTTTAAATCTAAGAAACTCCTAATGTCTGATGGAGAGATCGGTATAGGCTAGTTTCTAACTGCTTCGGTCTTTTGAGGATCATCCTGAATGCCCTCACCGAAAATAATATGACTAAGGAATACTACTAATTTAAACCAGAATTTGTACTTTCTAAACATATTGAATAACTGGCAATCTTTGAGATTCTGCAAAAATAATTCTCAAATGGCCTGCATGTTTATCCTCACTCTAAGAATAAATTAGGATGTCATCTATGAAGACAATGATGAGCATGTCTAAGTACTGCTTGAACACTCTATTCATCAAGGCCATAAAATATGCAGGAGCATTTGTTAGTCCAAAAGATATAGTAACAAATTCATAGTGACCATACTAAGTTTTGAAGGTTGTCTTTGGAATGTCACATTCTCTAACTCTGAGCTGATGATAGCCGGATCTGAGGTCTATCTTTGAAAAAAATTGGTACCCAGACGCGGGTCAAATACGTCATCAATCCTAGGAATGTGTACTTATTCTTGACTGTGACTTTGTTCAACTGACAGTAATCGATATACATTCTGAGGGAACCATCTTTCTTATGGATGAAAAGAACTGGAGCACCACATGAAGAGATGTTGGGCCTGATGAAACCTTTGTTTAAAAGTTCCTTTAATTGTTCCTTCAATTCCTTAAGCTTGGCTGGAGCTATTTTTTAAGGAGGATTTAAAATAGGCTGGGTATCTAGAAAAAGGTCTATTCTAAAGTCTATCTTCAGCTCAAGAGAGACTCCGAGCAAATCTTTGGGGAACACTTCTAGAAATTCATTCATAACTAGAACTGACTGAAGAGTTGGGATTTTGGACTTGGAATCCTTAACCCAAACTAAATGGTAGATGCAATCTTTGGAGATCATTTTTCTAGCCTAAAGGTAAGAGACAAACCGACCTATAGGCATTGAAGTACTACTCTTCCATTCTAAGACTAGATCATTCAAAAACTGAAACTTGACAACTCTGGTTCTACAGTTGACTGAGGCATAACAAGAATGTAACCAATCCATGCCAAGAATGACATCAAAATTAGTCATCTCTAATTCTACTAGAGCAACAATGGTGATTTTTTGGAAAACTGAGTCTGGGCAATTTTTGTATACCCATTTAGCTATAACTGAGTCACCAATATAAGTCAAGATTGAGAAGGGTTCTAAAAGGGTTTTGGGACATCCACCAAAATCTACTACAATGTAAGGAGTCACGAAGGAAAGTATGGCTCTGTGATCTAATAATCCATATACATCAATATGAAAGACTTGCAATGTACCAGTGACTACATTAGGGGAACCCTTCTGATCCTGCCAAGTCTGTAAAGCATAGAACATGTTCTAGCATTGCCCGCCACCTGCACTAGATGAGGCAACCTGCTGAGCTGGGTGGCCTACTGGAGCTACTGAGGAGGCAGCCTGAGTACTACCACTGATGTCGCCTCTCTTGGCTGTTGGATAATCTCTGAGTATATGACCTGATTTTCTAAACTAAAACATCCATCCCTACCTATAAAACTCTCTGGGGCAGTTTTTCTCGTACTTTTTACAAGTTGGGAAGGTATGACCACTGAAAGCACTACCCTGAGACTTAGAGCCTGATGCTCTACCTTTTCGATCCTGTCTAGGACTGGGAGATAGGACACTAGCAGACAATGGTGTTGGAGTAGAAGATCTCTATTGAAACTGAGAGTGATTTCCGATGCCCGACCTCAGCTTAAATAATCAAAGTTACCTGTTCTATCCCTCTTAATCTCCCTCTCCTTTTCTTTTATCTTCTCCTCCACAATCTGCTGAGCATGAGTCATAAGTCTGGAGATGTTCATTTCTCCAATAAGCATAGTATTTCTACACTCCTTCACCACTAACTCGGAGACACACCAAAATAAACTTACTCATGTGGGCCCTTGGATCAACCACCACCCCTAGAGTATACCTAGAAAGCTGAGTAAACTTTAGAGAATACCCTATCACCGACATGTTGCCCTGCTTCAAGATAAACTCTTCAACCCTAGCTTCTTTCAGTCTCATGAGGAAAGAATCTATCTAGGAAGGCAGTCATAAACTCATCCCAATCAACTGGGCATACATCCACACATCTACCTTTCTTCCATACACCAAGTCTGAGTCACTCCCTTCAACTGATAAGCGGCTAAATCTACACTCTCAACTAAATTAATACCCATAATCTGAGTGATCTTCTGAACCTCATCAATGAAATCCTATGGATCTTCATCCACCTTCAAACTATAGAACTCTAGGGGATTCATACGAGTAAAGTCCCGGAACATTATCACAACTGCATTTACATTTGAATTAGTTGTTACAACAACCTGTTGATTAACTTAAGTGATCATAGCCTGAGCAAGCACTTGGAAAGCAGCCCTAAATTCGGCATGAGTAACTAGCTCATTGTGGGGGTCTGCTGGAGCTGGTGGGTCTTACTGGTTACATTGTTGTTCCTTCGTCCGTTAGCTCTTCTGGGAGGCATTTTATATAAATATGTAGAGCACAAATTATAAGGAGATTAAATAGAGTTTACACTCTATCGCATGATATAAATATGAAAGAAGTTAGACTTTCCTAAAATGTTTCATAGCCTCTCCCTCATAAGTAAGGTATGTTTCACACCCATGAATGAGACTCTAATTAACGCAGCTTTCAGACACCCTAGGAGACTTTAAACCTGATGCTCTGATATCAAATTTTTCATGATCCAAGCCTATACCCTAGACATATCATGATGCTTAGAGCCACAAGTATCCCTAAGCTAACCCATGTCATAACATAAACACTAATAACATTAAATATATGAAGTACTGGAGGCAGAAGCTAAACTAAATCTGAGATAAACAATAAAAATAAATGAAGTATGAACAAGTACTAATACTGAAGTAGAAATTTAAAATGTCTAACACAACCCATAAATTTGGAATACCTATTTGTCTGTCTGAAAGCTTCTACTAACTGATGAGCTGCTGGGACTAGTCCTCAACTAACTCTAAACCTCTGAAACTAGAATAGTATTGAAATAATATAAAGGCTCTCGTCCTCAGATGACGAGGATGCACCACTGTGAACTACTGAGATGGAACTGAAGCATATTAACCACGGGTATAATTCTGAGCATCCGAAACTATATCATAAGATGATACAATGCAAGTAAAGGTATACGATTAGTACTTTAAATGTACTGAGCATGTGAGATATGCAAATATAAAATCTCTTAAATATACTGGAAAAAATAATGAAATGCTACATTCAGATGCAATGACCCTATCTGAGATGCATAAATATATATGTAAACACTGATATGAAATGAAAATCTGAAAAGTCATAAGTTTAAGTAAATATAAACTGAACTAAGGGTCACATAAGAATATTGAGTTTGAAATTGTGGGAGGTTCTCCTAACCAACATAGACCATGTGAGTAACATGAAATCCATCCTATAACCCAAGTTGGGAGGGTGTTCTATACCTTTCCAAGGGTAAACTATTACTGGCGTGAATTCACTCATGAGCCCATTCAAGAGAAGGGAGACATTCTCAACTGGCGAGGACCCCTTAACCTAAGATGGCACGTAGTTGGGACTTGGGTTGTCTGAACCCATGTCCTCTCGGTGCTAAGTTCTACTCCCAGAATCATATACTTATGCTCATAATTATTCTGAAACCTAAGTAAAATACATGAACTAGTTCAATTTACTGTTATTGGATATGACTGAAATCATGGAACTAATTATATGCACTTTACTATATAATAAAAGTCATGAGAAATATGGTATACTGAATAATCATCTGAAAATATGCTTCAATTGGATGTTTCATGCAAATTTTACAAGAATCTAGGATCGTTTGTTCATAACACACCAAACATATACGAAAGCCATATTTAAATTCATTCATAAAAGTACTATTCATAGTCATAAGATATTCTGAGACATGGATACCAAAAGAATCACAAATTTGGGATATTTGGGAGCTTGCCCTAATTCATGGATTTCATAAAAAGTGAACTTTGAAAGCAACTTTGGGCATGAGGGTGGTAGGAGGCCCTCATTGATTACCTACATACCTGGAGTTTGAAGAATTCTTGCTACGTACTTGGACCTTGAAACCTTTGGGGAAAAACCCTAGTTTTCTTCTATTATATAGAAGAGAATCGCTCTCTATTTTTTTCTCTAAGTGTTTAGGAGAGAATGAGGATAAAGAGGAGTCTAAGTCCCTTTAACCCCTTACAAATAGGCCTTAAATGATGTAGTATAAGTCTAGGAAATAAGGGAAGTATGAAAATACCCCTAGGAAACCATTTTTAAAAACTGTTGAACGTGACAGAAAAATCTCAGGATGACCCGTCGTGTCCTACCATGACTCGTCATCTGAGTCGTGGTGAAGGGACTATTTTCTTGGAATTTTGATGACCAGTGGTCACCACGGCTCGTGGTAATACACAACGACTCGTCATCAGAGGTCGTGGTCACTAGGTATCAATTCCAACTTTCATTGGATATCTTAGGATGGTGCACACGATGACTCATTGTATTTGATAATAACTCGTCGTCACTGATTCATTCTCACTAGGTAGAAAAGTAATCCTTCAGGAATTTTGGCTAGACACTCAGGACAGTTCACCTAATGAGTTATTGGTGCTGACCATGAATCGTTATGTGAGTCGTTCTGTGAAGTTTTCTACTAGTTTCTACTCTAAGTATGAGATATGATCTTAGGGACTTTTGGGGATGTTACATTATGCTTCTAGTTGCTGGTTTGTATTTCCTCATTGGGCTCTTGACATGATGTAATAGGTTCTTGAGATGAAGTTTTAGGGTTGTCAGGTAGATCAACCAGAGTTCCCCCGTGAACAAACTCTCTTTACCAGTACCATCTTCATTGTCCTGAGGCATTAAATTGTCAGCAGTATCCATAGACTCTGAGCCATATTTCCTTGATTCGATCTTCTCCTGTTCATTAGATGAATCATGTGCCAATCCTACATCATCTTCATAATCCTTCAAAAATCTACCTTTCTCAACCAGATTTTTAGTTTCATAAAAAAATGACATAAGAGATTTCTTCAACACAATTTGTTCTCTTCTTAAGAATCTTGTAAGCTTTACTTTGGGAAGAGTAACCAAGAAAGATACCTTTATCACTTCATCAAACTTTCCTATGGCATCTTTATCATTGTTGTGAACAAAATATTTACAACCACAGAGATGTTAGGCTTCTTGCCTTTAAGTAATTCATAAGGAGTCCTGACTAACATTGTGCGAATCCTGCATCTATTGATTAGATAGCATGACGTGTTTACATCGTCAACACAGAAATTCTTCGAAAGACCACTGGCAATGAGCATTGTTTTGGCTATGTCTTCTAAGGTTCTATTTTTCCTTTCAACCCCATTTTGTAGAGGAGTTCTTAGAGTAGAGAAATTATGATCAATTCCACGTTGCGCACAAAATTCAATGTTTAGTTCCATGATCAAATCTTATGGATAATAACTCAGTTTTTAATTTCTTTTGAACTAGTTTCACAAAAATGGCAAACGCATCATAGGTTTCATATTTTGTGCTAAGAAATATGGTCCAGGTAAACATAGAATAATCATCTACAATAATTAATACATACCTTTTTCCTCCTCTAGTTTGAATGTGCATGGGCCCACACAGATCCATGTGTAACAATTCCAAGGATCTTAAAATCGCGCCCACTAGTCAAACACTTGATGTATAGTAAAACCCTCTCCTCCTCAACAGTCAACAGTTGAGTAGCATAGCAAGACAGGGCATGGAACTTAGCCACATAGGCTGTAACTTACATATCACCCTGCTCCAATGCCAAAAACTCATCCTTTTTACGATCGCAGAGGGCCCGAGGCACATACTTTTCTAAGAACAATGCATGAAACTATTCCCAAGTCAATTGAAGTAAGGCTAGCGACCGATATTCAACATACACCCTCCACCATTGTTTAGCATCCTTCTCCAACAAAAAGGTCACAAACTCAACCCCTTGCTATAGCACAATGCCCATCTTATGTAACCGCTCAAAACAGTCGATAATGAACTCAAAAGCATCTTTAGACTCAGCACCCTGGAATGTTGGAGGCTTAATCTTCAGAAATTTGGTCAGCAGCTCATGTTTAGTACCAGTCATCATAGAACCCAAAATTGGAAAAGTAAAAGCATCTGTCCCTGAAGCCTCATCCCTTCTAGGAGCCATAGCAATAGTAGGATAAGTAACTAGAACCTGAACAACAGGTACAGTAGGAGTGGCTTCAGTGCCAGCCAAACCACTCAGAAAAGCTAACATCTATTGAATAACCTCGGTAGACATACAGGGTAAAAATGCACCTCCAACTAGTGCCACCACCTCTGGTCACATTACATGCTCCTCTACTGCATTTATTTCCTTCAAATGATCCTGGGTTGGGGGAGGTGATACTGACCTTTTACGAGCCTGGCCATCAGCTGCTTGAGATCTACCCCTGGTGGGTTTCGCTCTTTCTCTCCTACCCCTTTCTCGTTCCCTTCTCCTTACGACTGACTCCATAGTTGGAGCTGCTGGTATGGGGCTGCTGCTCGAGTTCTATTCGACCTAGTAGTCATCGTCTGCGGACAAAAGAATGAAGAAGATTAGATACCAATTGGGATCAATTTATAGCACGAAACAAACAAGAATGACAGTTTTCCTAAAGTCTTATAGCCTTCCAAAAAAAAGTACAGACGTCTCCATACCGTTCCGAGAAACTCTACTGGACCCATTTTGGTACAACAAGATTGATGAACCTAGGCTCTGATACCAACTTTGTCACGACCCAAATAGATGTGTGTGGTACCCACCCCATTCTCCAGTAGGAGAACCAATTACCCCAAAAACATTAACCAACACATAAAGAAAATAAAAGCAACTAATCCATTGATAATCCGAAAAGGAATTCAAGGTCTAAAACAAGTAGGAGAATTGCGGAACATACTCCTAAATAAAATAACCATCCCTAGGACCCAAAAGTCAGTGTACCAAAACTACTAGAATTTCAAGAAGGGGATGCAACCCTAAAAACTAAAAAGAAAAACATGATTCCAGAACCAAAGGACTATATCATCCAAGAAGGATTCATGGTAGCCCAAAATATGTTGCTGACACGCCCCGAATCCCATCGAGACATGATTGGCACCCGTAGCCGATAAGGCCCGAGAGAACCAACCTTTGCCTATGTTCAATCATATGCATAACATAAACATCACCACCATTACGTAAGAATTTGAAAGACGAGTAACAGAAAACATGGGACATATATATATATACATATGAAACTTGGCCGTTGAGGCCATCAAAACAATACTTCATGAGTCACCTTACATACATATACCCACATGCGCCTATAAAAGCCTCTAACAAGAGCATTGTCCAAAATTAACTACAAGTCGGGACAAGTTCCCGCTTTACACAATATGTACATCACCAAAACATAATTACACTCTGACTCGGAGAAGCCCCGGATTAGTTGGAGATCACCAATGAACCACTAACAACTGGCAATCTACTGAGGAGGCCTACTGGTACCTGCGCCTGCAGCAAGTAAGGTAAGGTCCCCAAGAGGGGTCAGTACGAAATAAGTACTGAGTATGTAAGGCTCAGATGAAATTGTACAACACATGAATACTTTTATGAACTCAAATGGAACTCAAATGCATATGAATAATCAAATGAATAAGTGACCATTCTGTAATTTTGGGAACCATGTGTATTATTTTCATTGCTTCATTACTTCTTTACTTCAATGCTCACTTGTCATTACATGTGTCACAATGTACCCGAGCCCCTACTGATCAGTGGGTCTTTCCATAACATAACTTCATTTTGGGATCGGGTCGAGCTAGGCTTATGCCCCTAGACCTGCCACCCATAAATCAATGCATCGAGATCGGGTCGAGCTAGGCCTATGCCCCTAGACCTGCCACCCATAAATCAGCATATCAGGTTCGGCTCGAGCTAGGTTTTCACCCTCAGAGCTGCCCCCTGTCAGGTTCGGCTTGAGCTAGGATTTCGCCCCTAAAGCTGCCCCCGATCCAATAATATCGGGATCGGCTTGAGCTAGGCATTTTGCCCCCAAAGCTGCCACCCGTACTCAATCATTAACCACATGTGCATTACTTTGTTCATTACTTTTAGATTGACACAATGATGATCATAACTTTACTTGAAGCTTTGGATCATTAACCATTGAGTGAGATACATATGAATAGCATTATTGGAAACATAGCCTTTGAGGAAACATAACACTGTTGGAACCATTAGACAATAATAAAGGAAGAAGATACATGAGTATAATCACTATTGGAACTTTGGAACACAACCTTATTGGACTTTTGGACTATTGTAAATGAATATGAAACATGAGACATGAGATATGAGATTCACAATTGATCAATAAGTAGGAAACATGTGATAATAACCTTTGGTAGCCGGAAATAGGATGCCATAGCACATTTCGGAATAGGACAAGTGTAACATAAATATGAGTACTATGGGACAAGGTAACCTTACATACCTTCACTTCCAAGTACGAATATACAAGCCTATGTATGAACACAGTAGTCCAGCTTCTTCCTTACGTCTCACTCTACAATACAAGTTCATACCGGAACTTACATTAGCAACTAGTCACTATAAAGGAGTACAAGACTACAATGAACCATGTGACTACCATATAACGTCATGTCACCCCCTTTCAATACAATTCAATGCATTTCCATATTAACAACACCATAACATTACACACATTGACCAAAAGATCATACATCGTTAGCATTTCACACCACACTTACCCTTTACGCTTTTCTCTTTATCATTCCGTCGCATTTCCTCCTTTATAACAACATATGAACAACCTTCCATACTTCATACAGTCCAACACGCCTCCATACAATACTTTAAAGTCATTAAAACAACATCACAAGTTGATAATTACATCCCAAAAGGGTATCGGGGCTTTCGGGGATCATCTAGAGACGGAAACATACAAAACCATTTCTGGAGGTGACCTGGGCTGCCACCTGTGAACGCAGGTGGCTGACATGCGCGCGCAGATAGATCCTGGAAAATTTCAGGGCCTTCTGCATTGGCATCTGTGCCCGCAGATGCCCTCGTCTGCGGGGGCGGATGCCCGTTTTGGTCTGAAATAACTTTTTTTGGGTCTTTTAATGCCATGAATGGTCCATGATCACAATACAACATATTTGAACATATTTTTGATCATCTTAAACACCAACATTCAGCCATGGTCTCACAACACACATAGCAACACTCAAAACCACATTTCACGGCCAATACGGCACCGAAACCATAACCAAAATCACAATAACAATTTCAAACGTTATACACAAGGATTAAACCAAGTAAGACTATAATCACATCTCACATGTCAATATTTACTCCACCAAATTCATTCCCTTCAAAACCACAAGTCCATAGTCAAGTTTACAAGACAAAACACCCTTCAATTTGGCAAACATGTACACTTCACTTATTGTGAACTTTTCAATATTCCACCAATATAACCAACATAATATACACCATATATTATGCATAACATATATTAATCCATCATAATAAACACTTACCAAGTCTTACCAATTGATGATCTTGGCCAAAGGAGTGATTAGGGTTCTTGAGAGCAAAGGAGATACTGTTGGAAAATTCTAGAAATGAGATGAGAGTCCAAGTGAATAAAATCTGATTTTCTTTCTCTTTATATAGTCCCTCATGTCTTCCATATCTTTTCCTTAGCATTTAATTCTATGTTTATTGGTCAAATGGACCACATTTGGAAGAATGGATCAAAAATACCCCTTTTGGGCCATGTCTTTCTCATATATTTGGGCCTCATTTAGGGCCCAATTGTACAAGCTTGTAAATGCCCATAATTAAATACAAAATTCATCAATTCTCCCATGTTCTCATATGTCCATACGTGTTACGGTTGTTAGCTATACTTAGAAACGTATGGGGTGTTACAGTTGCTCACCCTTGAATCTGGAGTCCAAATCTAGAATCCCAAGTGAGGTATCGCAGGAGCCTCTGAAATATGTGTTGCACTCAACAAAAGTATGATCAGGTGTAATACGAGTACACAAGAAAACAACAGTGTACTGATAGGGTCATTTGTCCAACCCAAGATGATAATATGAACACTCAACGACAATATAGTACAACAAGTTAATACATGCTCACCCATACTACACCCTAATGCAACAATTAACACTTAAGAAAATTTAGCAACCTAAACGACAGGTCAAAAAATGTCCACAAGATATGCTAGTCAAGTCAAGTCAAGCCAAGTACAGTCAAACCAAGTATAGTCAACCATCAAAATACAACAACATATATAAATATTCCCCATTCGACTCATGGGACCGTCAAACTCACCTGTACCTTATACATACACGCCAAGGGTCTTAAAATCTCCTGCTAGTCATGACCTGTTAGCGATAAATTTTGTCAATGTACTAAGTCCCAGACACAAATGCCTGCCAACCTTATTTTACCCATATCCCATGAGAATGTCCAATTACCAGATCATTCCACAATCAATAATGGTATATATATAAGAAATCATATAACACGATGACAACAACCAACACTTGTAATATTCACAAGTGTTACGTATAAGTTCAGTGAAATGTGATCACACCTAACAACATGTATCAACAAGCAATACTAAGAAATAGTTAACATGCATATATAACACAAGTTGGATTAAACTACGTAACCATCACCTACCTCAATCCAAGCTTACACAACTCAACTAAGCCTGAGCCTTGCCTTTCCATGCAACTTTCGCTTGCTTTCCATCTAGATATAAATAAAAAACACATAATCAATACAGTGACCTAACCCGCTGGGTATTATAACTCATTCCCAACCCCGAAGCCATGTTTATGATCATTCCCTTCCAATTCTAGGAATTTTCTACTATAATTCACCTAAAACTTCCAATTTCATGGACAATTTAGTGAATTAACAACATGCAAGAGTAATTTAACAATCATTAACCAAAACCCAATGGTTTTCTACCTAAATTACTCCCTTGCACCAGAAAATCAACTAAAATAAGCCTTTAACCTTCCCTAAACTATGTAAACTAGCAATTCTAAGGCTAGATTATAGATTTATTAGTTAACGGGGATGAATTCCTTACCTTAACAATGAAAAACTGATGATTTTTGCCCAAATAACCACTGTTGAAGCCTCAAAATGTGACGACCCTTGACTGCGTTGATTGATCACTATAGCGGGACTTTTTTCACTTTTGGGCATGTCGCTATAGCGACATGAACGTCACTATAGCAACATCGATGGGATAGAATGTTCAGTTTTCTTCAAAAATCACCTTTTTCACAATACACCTTAAATCCAAGACATCCCAAACAATACCATTTATGCTAATATCAATTTCGGGAGTTCTACTTACCCAAATTCAATTCCGTAAAATCCTACGGATTTCTTATAGTCTTAGCTAACTAGAAATTAAGTCAAACACTACCATACTTTTACAATTTCTTCCCAAACTTCCCTAGACCATACCTTGCTCAGATTTTATCTGAAACTAGCGTCGCCTGAAATGTATAACTTCAAATCTGAAAAGAATCATAGCCCAAACGAGAGACTTATACGTAATGATGGAAAGGATCATTACAATAGATACCAATTTACCCATTGTTCATCCCCAAATGATCAAACGAGAAAAAAGGCTGAAACAAGGAAAGAAAAGAGTACTTGTATCCTCAAACAAGTGAGGGTACTTGTCCCGTATGTCCTTCTTGGTTTCCCTAGTGGCTTATTCAATCGTACGGTGTTTTTATTAAACCTTGACCAAATGAATTTCCTTCGTCCTCAACTTTCGAACATCCCAATCTAGAATCGCCACTGGTTCCCCCTCGTAAGCCAAATCCTTATCTAATAGAATCGAATCTTATTTAATGATGTAATCTCCATCCCCATGGTACAGTTTGAGCATAGACACATGAAACACCGGATGAACTCCTGACCACCCCGGTGGCACCACTAGTCTATACTCTATCGGACCCATATCCCTGAGCATCTCAAAGAGGCCAATATATTAGGGGCTGAGCTTTCCCTTTTTACCGAACCTCATGACTCCCTTTATAGGAGACACCTTGAGCAATACTTGTTCACCAACCTTGAAAGCCATATCTCTTACCTTATGATCTGCATACTCTTTTTGTCTACTTTGAGCAGCCAACAACTTGATTTGAATAACCCTTGCCTTTTCTTAAGCCTCTCTTATCAAGTCAGTGCCCAACGATTCAACTCTCCAGTTTTGAACCACCCAATAGGTGACCTACACCTCCTCCCGTAGAGTGTCTCAAATAGTGTCATATCGATACTAGAGTGATAACTGTTGTTGTATGAAAGCTTCCACAACGGCAAAAATCGATCCCAGTGACCACCAAAGTCAATAACACAGGCTCTCAACATGTTCTCTAGCACCTGAATCATCCTCTTTGACTGTCCATTAGTTTGAGGATGGAAGGTTGTGCTAAAGGTGAGCTTAGTACCCTACTCCTTGTGTAACCTATCCTAAAATTTAGACGTATATTTCGTATCCCTAATAGAAATGATGGTAAGGGGCACCCCATGAAGCCTCACTATCTCCTTGATGTAGATTTTAGCTAGTTGCTTGGAGTTGTAGCCTACCTAAACTGGCAAGAAGTGAGGTGATTTCATCAACTGATCCACTATAACCCAAATGGAATCATACTTTCCAAAGGTCGTAGGAAGACTCACCATGAAATCCATAGCAATATTCTCCCATTTCCATACCGATATAGGCATTCTCTGAAGTAATCCCATAGGCCCTTGATGTTTATACTTCACCTGATGACAGTTGAGACACTTGGACACATACTCAAATATGTATCTCTTCATCCTAGGACACCAATAAAGCTGCCTAAAGTCATGATACATTTTGGTTGCACCCAGATGAATAGAATAACGCCAACTATGGGCTTCAAAAAGTACATCACGAATCAAATCACCAACTCAAGGAACACATATCCTTTCCTTAAATCATAGCACCCCATCTGCATTAAGAGTGACATTCATCATCTCTCTACACACCACCTTATTTCAGAGCGTATTCAACTTTTTATCCTCAAACTGTTTGGCCTTAATCTGGTCTAGAAATATTGACTTCACCTTAACACTAGCCAACACTCCACCCCTGCCTGAAACACCAAACTACATACACTGAGATGCTAGAGTTTGAAACTCTCTAGCTAAAGGTCTCTTAAACACATTCAAGAAGGACAAACTACCCACACTTACAACCTTTCGGCTCAATGCGTCTGCTACCACATTGGCCTTTCTCGGATGATACTAAATAGTCATATCATAATCCTTTAACAATTCCATCCATCTACGCTGCCTTAGATTTAAATCTCTTTGAGTAAACACATGTTGCAGGATACGGTGGTCTGTGAAGATCTCATACTTGATACCATAAAGATAGTGCCTCCAAATCTTTAGTGCAAGGACTACCGCTACTAGTTTCACATCATGGGTTGGGTAGTTCTTCTCATGAGGCTTCAACTGCCTCGAAGCATAGACAATGACATTCCTATCTTGCATTAACATAGCACCCAAGCCCAAAAGTGAAGCATCATAAAACACTATAAAGTTCTTACCTTCAACCGATAGAGAAAGGATAGGAGCTATAATCAAAAGTGTCTTGACCTATTGGAAGCTCTCCTCACATTGGTCTAACCAAACAAAAGGCACTTTCTTCGGAGTGACGGCCCTTGACAGTGTTGATCGATCACTAGTCAAAAGTCAAACAATTTAGTGAATTAACAACATGCAAGAGTAATTTAACAATCATTAACCAAAACCCAATGGTTTTCTACCTAAATTACTCCCTTGAACCAGAAAATCAATTAAAAAAAGCCTTTAACCTTCCCTAAACTATGTAAACTAGAAATTCTAAGGCTAGATTATCAATTTACTAGTTAACGGGGATGAATTCCTTACCTTAACAAAGAAAAATAATGAAAAACTGATGATATTTGCCCAAATCACAATTGCTAAAGCCCAAAAATGTGTTTTAGAAAAATAAACCATTTTTGAGGTTTATATGAATAAGACATTGATTTATGTCGCTATACGTCGCTATATCAGTGCCGCTATAGTGACACATGTTGCTTTAGCGGCCCTTGACCGCATTGATTGGTCGCTATAGTGGGACTTTCTTCTCTTTTGGGCATGTTGTTATTGCGACATACACGTCGCTATAACGACGTCGATGTGACAGAATAATCAGTTTCCTCCAAAAATCTCCTTTTTCACAACACACCTTAAATCCAAGACATCCCAAATAATATTCTTTATGCTAAGATCAATTACGAGATTTTTACTTACCCAAATTCAATTTTGTAAAATCCTACGGGTTCCTTTTCATCTTAGCTAGCTAGAAATTAAGTCAAATACTGCCATACTTTCCTAATTACTTTTTGGACTTCCCTAGACTACACCTCACTCAAATTTTATCTGAAACTAGCCTGGCCTGAAATTTATCACTTCAAATTCGGAAAGAATCTTAGCCCAAATTTTTAAATGAGAGACTTATACGGAATGATAGAATGGGTCGTTACACCCTCCTTTCCACATGAAGTACATAATTTCATCACAGTAGGTGCATTGGGAAGGGACTCTTGACTTTCATTTTTGGACCCTATCTCATGTTTGGAGGTGGATTGACTTTCCTGAATTTTAGTTAACAGAGTTGAGAAACTGGGCTATTTTCTATTTTGTTCTAACTCAATAATAGCCCTTGCAAGATTTACTTACAACAACCTATTCTTTTCAGTCATCTCTTGGAGATTTACAGTCAATTTCTTGATGTCATCGTCTATAGATTATTGAAGAGTGTTTGCTTTTCTTTTTCCTTTAGAAGAGAATTCATTTAAAGAGTTTTTGATAGAGCAGTTTTTTCATCAAGTGTTTGGTAGTCCATTCTTAAAGATGCAAAATCACTCATAAGTGTAGACTTGTTAGCACAAGTAAAATAATAGGCATCAATAAGAACTGAGGATAATGATTAAAGTTTTTTTCTTAAAAAAGTTTTTGAGTTCCGATTTAAGGTTAAGAAAACATACCTCAGCTTCTCCTTGGTCTGAGCCATCATCTGAGTATACTCTAACAATTAGACCAACAATATTGTCTTTTGAACTCTCATCCTCTTATTCATCATCAAATCAGCAATAGCTAAGATGTCCTCATCATCAGTTTCCACCAATGCTAGCACTTACTGATTTTGAGGGTCCTCATTATCTGAATCATTAGAGGAATCTCCCATTATAGAAAATCCCTTTTAACAGCAAAATTAACTTCTTGATTAGTCATTTTTCTTTGAGATAGAAGAACCATGTTCCTTGTTTTTATCAATAGTATTTCTCTTATGCTCAGTGGCCGCCCATAATAGACAAAACTTGATGAAGTGATCAGGACTACCAAACTTGTGACATAGTTGACCTTGTGCCTTCTTTTTTGTGTTTCCTTATGATCTTCTTTGGAAATTGTATCCTTGTTTGAACATTCTT
Organism: Capsicum rhomboideum; assembly: GCA_031232105.1. NCBI lineage: Eukaryota > Viridiplantae > Streptophyta > Magnoliopsida > Solanales > Solanaceae > Capsicum > Capsicum rhomboideum. Next base: position 25,221,226 of record CP124712.1, on the reverse strand, counting down.
TCAAACCTTCTGGTAACCAGTGCATATTCATAATCAACAATCTTAGTGGCTTTGAGAACCAAGTTTTTCTCCTTCTTTTTTGTACTGATCTCTTTCTGTTGATTCTTCTTGATTTTATGAGTGGTCAAGTTCCCAATGAGTTCATCCATGCTTAGGGTATCCAAATGTCTAGCCTCAGTGATAGCTTCCATTTAACTCTCCCAAGATTCAGGTAACATACTTAGTACTTTTCTAACAACTTTTCCAATAGGATGAGTTTAGAATTGTTGTGGACCTGTTATGAATGTCATTGTATAGATTCTCCTTCTTTCATTCTAAAATATTTATATGATCTATTTAGATTGTAAATATTAGACTTTTCGACAGTATTAGTACCTTTATAAGGAGTCTGAAGTGTGTCCAAGATCTATTTTGTGTTAACACAAGAAGATATTCTATTGTATTCATCTGGCTCAATTCCACATAACAAAATTTTCTTTGTCTTAGCATTATTTTTAATAAATAGACTTACAGCATCATCCCATTCTTTTTTGTCTTTTGGAACCTTGCTGTTACCAGCTTTAGAGTCATTTACTGGAATTTTTGGATCATCCAAAATCACATTCCATAAGTGAGGGCTTTCACCAGAAAGACCCGCTCTGATACCAAATGAAAGAATATAAACCCACGTACAAGGTACTTGAAACTAGGTTCCTATAACAGTGAAAGCAAAGTAAAGATAAAAACACCCAATTTTACTTGGAAAATCTTCTTGCTCAAGAGAGTAATGACCATGTCCTACAATGTGCAGGATTTTCAACAAATTTACTAACTTCAAAGAGAACGTTCAAGGTTACAAATCAGTTTACTTCAATTGTTGATGTCACTCCACGATCAATACAAAAAACCTAACCCACTTCTTGTTACAATACCTCACAATCAAGAAACCAAACTCAGTTCTTCTAAGACATTCGTACGACTCACACAAAGTTGAATAATAGAACATATTACAGAAGTGAACCTATCCTATTACAAAACTAATTTTCTCAACAACCACTAGCTTGGTTCAAGTTTAGATTACTTGAACACCTTTAGCTTCTACCTCTTTGCTTCTAAGACTATGTCTATTTTTTTTTGTGCCCAAAAGCTACTCATCTCTTTTGCATATTTTACTTTTATATTATGCCCTCTCTTTTTAGGTTTTTCTTGTTTAGTTTCCTCATCTATAAGGAAAGAGATCTTGAAGGATTCTCTGAGATTATACCCTAGCACCTCATGAATTCCTGTCTTATTTGTCAGACTTTAGATCCCTTTCTTTTCATCTTGTAGTTTCTTTTTTTAAGTCATGTACGCATTATTACATTAACATTAGGCTTGTCGAGTTGACCTGCATTTATAGTAAAATATGAATCTGGTTCACAGATGATCCTTGTTTTTTTAGCAATCCAACACTACCATTGAGCCATTATTGTTGAATCTACACAAATGGACAGTCACCCCTACAACCTCTATAAAATACCTCCACATTCACCCCTACAACCTCTATAAAATACATTCACATACTCCTAGAAAATTCTCCTATCAAAAATAGATGATGCACAAACTCATATTGTGGTTGAAGACAGTATCTAAACCTTGACACAACCTTAATCCCACTTCTTTGTAATGCCTTATCAGCTGGTATCTTGTGCATCCAGACCCTCAATAGAAAAAAATTCTTTTTAGGGTACCCCCTTGGTCTAGATTTTCTTAAAGAAATTTAATGGATCTTTCATTTCCTTTGCCTAAGCAGTTGTTCAAAACTGTCCTGGTAGTTTTTTATCCTTCAACTTCTGTTATTATCTGTTGTTGCTTGTACTTCAACTATCATATTATTTTTTATATTTACTGTCCTATTACTATATAATATTTTTCTTACTATTTGTTATTTCCTATATGTTTGTTACTTTTTTATAAACTGTTTTGGACGATTTTTCTTGAGTTGAGAGTATATCGGAAATAGTCTTTCTACCTCTAAGATAGAGGTAAGATTTGTGTACATTCTACCCTCCTCATATCTTACTTTGTGGGATTATATTGGGTAATATTGTTGTTGTTGTTGCATGCTCACTTGTTGACTGCACATTAACAATTTACAACATTTTATCAAACATGGTCTAGGCATGCAGACAATAACTTTAGAAAAGGAATATCTTAACTCGCCTCAAAATCTCCTTTTGATCAAACATTAGCTCTAGCCCAAAACTATCACGTAAAACTATCTCATTTACATCTCTCTCAATTAAGGTTAATACAGAAATAGTTATAGTTATAACTATCTCATTTTGATCAAATAGTTATAATTAATCCTTGATTTCTAATATTTTGATTTCATGCAGAAATGTAAACAGAAGAAGGAAATATTGTTGGAAGAAGAATCATAAGCAGCATAAACTTCGCCATCTTATAAATGTATCCAATACTGCATGCACCCGTTTGTATCTGAATACAGTTTGTAATAAATTTTAATTGGAACACAAACATCATCATTTGAAAAATTATGTTTCTTATTGCTACTCTCCTTGTCATTCATGAGGAATTAACATTATAGTCTTGAGACTTGTCTTTGACTATATATAAAATAAGAAGCTATATATCTATTCATGTATGTGTACTAAATACTATACCAACAAGTAGCTGGCGTAAATTGTGTTTGTGTGACAAAGTAATAATAAGGTTGATTGGAGGTTTTGTCCTAACTTTCTTTTTCTTTCTTTCTCTCCATCCTTTTCCTGAATTATTAATTATGTTGTTTTTTTATTTAATGTTGGTGTTACAACTTCATTTATGATCTAGCCATGAATGGTACGTATCATATCACTTAACTTAACCGAGCAAACCAATTTTGACTACTCTAACCTTAATATGCTTTATATCCTATACAACTTTATGCAATTTTTATAGAGAAGTAAATCATATGTTTTGAAAACTTAAATTTCAACTTTTATAATCATAATGAAACGATATTTTTCTTACATGCCACTTAAGAGTTCATGAAAAATGAGAAATCATAATTCAACTATATCTATGAATGTAATGACTTGTTCGGTCATTATAGTATTAGTTAGCGTACGAAAGCCCGAATAAAGTTTTTTCTCTGATGAAAATTTTGAAATATCAGGCTAGGCTGATTTTAAGCATATTTTTAGTGTGGTATGATCTAGAGAAATCTGGTGATTTGTAGATTACTATTTGGTGGATTTAAGATGATATTATGTTAGTCGAGGGGTTTAGAAATCCATAGAAACTTTTGAAATAGAAATCGAGTTTGTAGAACTCCATTTATGGTGTTTGCCATAAAAGAGTTATTCTATAATGTTAAAATCTGATAAGTATATTGTGAAAAAAATTGTGTTGGGAAAGAGTTTCGAGCTACTGCCAAGCTACATTTATAGTGGTTTGGGGTTCTACTGTAGTGAGAAATGGATCACTGTAGCGGAACCCACATAGCTGCAGTCTAACTATAGTGGCAGGCTACTGCTGTAGCGACAAAGAGCTTGTTGCAGCAAAATCAAGGGAGTTTTACCCAGAATTCTAAGACTTAAAATTATTTGTCTCCCAAAATATTCAAAATTCATCTTAGGGCTGTGTGAGGTGATTTTCTCTAATTTTGAGCGATTCTCACCATTGAGGTAAGATTATTTCACCATTCTAACGCACAATTACTTCCTTTAATCCTTAGAATCATTAGAATCATGTTCATGGTGAAATTTATGGGTTTAACCCTAGGTTGATGATCTAGTGTAGATTATTTATAAGTGACTTTAAATCACTCATTAATGGATCCAAGTTGCTATAATACACTTTCTATAGTAGAATTTGTTCTAATATTCATGATTTACAGGAAATGGGAGTAGATTAAAGGGTGGAAAGCCCTAGAATGATGATTAGGCTATGATCATGGGTTAAAATAAGTGGGTTTAGGTTATAATGCCTAGAGTTGAAGAATGAACCGTTGAATTGTCTTTGTTGTTGTTTCTAGACAAAAAATGAGTGAAAATTTCAAGGAAAGGCAAGACTCAATTAGTGGAGTAGTGCATTTCGGGAGTTGAATTCGAAGTAGGTTATGGTTTAATTATAGTAATAGACTTGATTTAATTTCGATGCCTATCTATGAGTTGAATAATTGTGATTGACCTTCGAGTATACTTGTGATTGGTAAAGTGACTTGGTAGTTGATCATATACGTGAAATGATGAACTTTGAATTTGACTAAGTGTTTATATAAACTGTGTAATTTGCATATTGGTGCATCACATCGTATTCTGGTTAATATATATATATATTGTCATATTTGGTGGGTCAGGTACCTTGCCAGTACATGTTGTTTATAGATTAATATTCAGAGGGTTGGGTACCTCACCGGTACGGTACATGAATTGAGCTCGCCCCCTGTAGGTCTGAATAATGGACATATATAACTACATTGCATAAGTATTGTGACTAATGGAAGTGGTATGAGACTACTTGTGAGATGGTTAGATAAACATGTCTTGGTATGTCACACTTGTGGTAAGTAGAGGGTCATAAACCCTTCCTTGTTGTGATTGATCTTAGACTTAAGGTGATAGAATACGTGTGCTGATAAAAGGAAGATTGGTATTATTGAGTTAGTTGTTTGTAAGAGGACAATCTGTGGATGATGTGTGTTGGTGTAATTCTTTATTATGTCTTGACTGCTAATTATTCTCATTTTGATTTGTGTATATGTATGGGTTTTAAGTTAAGTCGGTCGATGATATCTACCAGTACATAGTGTTTGTACTGATACTACATGTGTTCTTCATTTTTGTTGAGTGGAGAAAGTGTTCCAGTAGTTGAGATGAGACCTTGAATTTAGTTCGTGACTAGCAGCTTCAATTCAAGGGTGAGTACCTATCTTCGGGCAACCATTAGATCTTCCATTGATAATGTCCACTCTTTTAGACAATGACATTCATATTATTGTTTTGAGATAATATTTTAGACTTCAGTTTTTATTTAACAATGTTCTTGTACAATGACTTTTGGTTCTTGGGGATTTTAATAGTTAGGTACTTAATATTATTTTTGAGTTTTTAGAGATATTTTATATTTTTGAGTAGATTAACTGATTATCGTGTCTTAAAAATAGCTAAGTGTTTGGTAATGGTTCGAGTTAGATGGTTCTTCTATCAAAAAATTAGTATGGGTGCCACTCGCGACTATTTGGGTCATGACAATGAATCCCCTATAACATATTTATATATATATATATATAAAGAAGAAATCGGGTGCACCAGACAAAAGGATTTCTAGCTATTCCACAAAAATAAATGAAATATTCAAGAGAAATAACTATGCCTACTAAATGGAAATAGTGGAGCTCCCCATAAGTTTGTAGAGAGTGAGGGAGAACCTAGCTTGTATAGTTTGATTGTCTGCAATTCCTACATTGATATTGGTTAATGTATGTCCTCATAAAAAGAATGTCAATATAAAATTATTGGTATTTAGTGAAACTTAATAATTCTCTCACTAAAGCTAGAGTGAGGTTTGATAAAACATGAAAGCATTTAAATCATTTAAAAGAATAACTCATTTGGAAGTTGTAATTGTAAACAATTATTTTCATAAGAAACATTTACACCTTACTTTGATTTGGGGAGTGTTGTTGGTTTATACGCAATAGATGAGCAATTCTATAACTTAGTAGCTTAGTTGGTTAGTTACCAGAACTTCCACCTAGTTGGTGAGGGTTGGATTCCCCACATTGTAATTCCCTCCCCCCAATTTATTTTTTTTAAAAAAAAAGACATAACTTGTCGTTATGCTAAAATAGAGAGTTAAACCTCAGCTTAACCTTTTCCTAGGCCAAATTTGTAAAATTCAGGGCTAACCTAGTCTTAGGTGGATTTTGAATGTGGAAGGATCTAGGAAAATTTAGTAGTTAACAATGTGGTTATTGGTGGATTTGAGTCGATAATATTTTAGATGACGAGTTTCAAAAGTCGTTGAAATTTTTGGTGCGTAAAATGGGCTAGTAGAACTCTGATTATATCTTTTTCCATGAAAGTGTCAGTATGTGATGTCGAAATTCGAGAAGCGTATTGTGAAATGAACAGAGCTGGGAATGGATCTAAAGCAACTGCCTAATCATCGTTGTAGCGACAGATTCATCATTGCAGTGGTATTGTTGTAGCGATAGAAGTGTCGCTATGGTGATGAGTCATTTTAACCTGAGCATCGCTGCAGTGACAGATTCATTATTACAGTGATGAATCAATCACTGCAGCGATGAAAACACAGTAAGTGCCAGTTAAAATTAGAAGTTGCATTTTTCATTTCCATTATTTTAGTTTCGTTTAAGGATTAAGAGAGGACGATCTTCACCATACTTGGGGGGGTTTTCATCTTTGAGGTAAGGTTTCTTTATCTTACAAACTTGTAATTACTCTCCTTGATTCTTAGAATGGCAAAGATCATAACCATGGTTAAAAATTGAAATTTAGCCCTAGGTTCATGAATTGATGGGAATTGGTGAGGGAATGACTTAAATTCCATTATTTTAATCCTAGGTTGTTAGAAAACACTTCCTAGTGTAGAATTCTTTTTTGTAATCATGAAATACAGAGAATTCAAAGAGTTTAAAGGGTAGAAAATCCTGGAATGATGAACTAGGTTAAGTTCATAGGTTAGCATTGATGAGTTTGGGTTTGTAATGCCTAAAAGTGGGGAATGTTGTACAAAAATTTTGGCTTATTTGTTGTTTGTAGATCAAGAACGAATGGAAATTGAAAGAAAAGGCAAGGCCTTGGCCAAGTAGTGCTTTTAGACGAGGTAGGTTATGGTTTAAATGTAGTTCTAGACTTGATTTGACTCTGTACTCATGTAACACCCCAAAAATTCAAGCTAAGATCAGAACCATTATTCAAGTGCGTATAGAACTAAACTCAATGATTTGGTAGTATGAGAAGTGCTTTAGATATTAATTAAGATCATAAGTAACTCCTAGCTCATAGTTGAGTTGAAAGCTTCCTTACCGATTGAATTCTCGTAGAATCATTCTAAATTCAACTTCAAAAGTATAACCCCTAGATTATGAAGAGTTTTAAATATCAAGACCCACCATATGAAAGGTCTTTGAGTCTTATTTCCAACGCATCTAATTTCTCGTCAATCTAATTTCAAAGCAAGAAGTTATGGTCATTTTAGTGAAGCATTATCAAGCTATTACATCCAATGATAGTTGTTTGAAAGAAAGACCATTACATTTATTAGTCTGTACGAAAAAGTCCCAAATGCCCAGAGAATTGAAAAGGTACCTCCTTGGCAATGAGAGGGACCAAAGATCATTGGAAGAACCAACGAGTCATTGGTGGTGATCGTGGTCACTAGATTGGCCCGACTTGACTTCCAATGACCAACCAAGGGACGATTGGTTGGAGGAACCAACGACCATCCCTTGGCTCGTTTGATAAACTCCAAAGAGTTATCAAGACCCCCTTAGATCCAACGAACACCACCAATGATTGTTGGTAGAACCAATGAGCCCTTTATAAGGTACAGAGCACCCTTCTAGGTAAGGTTACAAATTGGGTCCTATTTAGCTCAGATGGGGTATGTCGGTTTACATTAGCTCCCACAGTTCAGACTCGAATATTGCATGACCTTGTATTTAGTTTATTTAGTATAGTATTGATCAGTTACATATTTATTTACTTGATCATAGCATCAGTTTACATTCCTCAGTTCCATGTTCAGTTTAGTCCCTTGTGTTCAACATGTTTAGTTTCATATAACATAATCAATATCTCACATGCTCAGTACATTCAAAGTACTGACCACATACTTTCTTTTGAGTTATATTGTATTATAATATAGGTTCAGATTTTCAGCATCCAGCTTGCGATTAGCAAGACCTCGTATCACCTTTGCAACAAAGTTTGGTGAGTCCTCATCTTTCGAGGACTAGTTTTTTCAGAATTCTTATTTCAGTATTATTTCAGTTTTCAGACAGTTAGAGTTAGATGCGGGATTGTCGCATGAACTCATCTTAGTAGAGGTTTTCTGACAAACAGACTAGTGTTTTCAACTTTATGGTTTTGTTTTGAAAATTTCCGTATTAACTTTTGTATTGGGCTATTATTACATTACTCAAATTTCATCTTTCGTTCAATGATTCTCAATTTTATACAGTATTCTTAGTGTCATGCCAGGCCATCGGTTAGCTTGGGGTCACTTGTGATTCTGAGCATAGTGTTACGACTAGGGGTAGTCTCTAGTCGTGATAAACTTGGTATCAGAGTATCAGGTTTAAAGTGTCCTAGGGTGTCTGAAAGTCGCGTTAAGTAGAGTCTTGTTCATGAGTGTGAAGCATGCCACACTTATTAATAAGAGGCTATGAAATGTTTTAGGAAAGTTTCACTTCTTTCATGTTCATATCGTGCGACAGAGTGTGAACTCTATTTAACCTCCTTTAACTCATACTCTAAGTATTTATAGAAAAATGCCTTCCAGAAGAGCTAATAGAAGGATAAACGGAAACAAAAATGGAAACCAGTAAGCACCACCAACTCGAACAGACCCTTTGAACGAATAAGTCTTACATGCTGAGTTCAAGGCTATTTTTTTGGTGCTAGCTCAGGCCATGACCACTCAAGTAAACCAACAAGATATTGCATAGATGGTAGTACGGCAACAACTAGGGTCTGGGATTTCACTCGGATGAATCCTCCCGAGTTCCATGGTTCTAAGGTGGAGAAAGATCCGCAGGAGTTCATTGATAACATTCAAAAAGTCACTAAAATCATGGGTGTCACTCCAATGGAGAGTGCAGACTTAGCTGTTTACCAGCTAAAAAGAGTGGCTCAGACTTCGTGTAAGTAGTGGAAGGAAGATAAGGGTGTGGATGTAGGTCCAGTTGATTGGGATGAGTTTGTAGCTATATTTCTTAATAGGTTCTTCCCACTTGAGTTAAGAGAATCCAAGGTTCAGGAGTTTATAAATCTGAAACAGGGTAACATGACTGTGAAGGAGTATTCTCTTAAGTTTACTCAGCTTTCTAAGTATGCTCCGGCAATGGTGGCTGATTCCAGGGCCCTTATAAGTAAGTTTATGTTCGATGTTTCTGAGACCGTGTTTAAAGAGTATAGAACCACCATGTTAGTCAAGGAGATGGATATCTCCAAGTTAATGACTCATGCTCAACAAATTGAGGAAGAAAAGATCAAGGAAAGTGAAAGGGAGAATAAGAGGGCTAGAACAGGTAGTTTTGACTTTTCTCAACAAAAATCGAGCGGTGACAACCGTTATCAATTTTACCAGAGGTTCTCAGCTCCAGCCCCATCCTCTACTAGTGTCCCAGTGCTCAAGTTCAGATAAAAGCATCGGGATAAGGCACCAGGCTCCAAGTCCCAGGGCACTGTCACTAGTGGATGTACTCATCTAGTTTGCAAGAAGTGTGGTAATAACCACCAAGGAGAATGTATGGCCGGCAGTGGTAGTTGTTTTGGATGTGGCAAGCCAGGTCACAGATTAAGGGACTGCCCAGTGGCCTCACAGAGAGGCAGGGATGCTCACCAACAGAATTAGTCCAACTTTTTAGTATCTCCAGCAGGGTGCCTCATCTAATGCAGGTGGAGGATAATGTCAAAACAGGTTTTATGCATTTCAGACTAGACGGGATCAGTAGGGTTCCCCTGACGTAGTCACTGGTACTTTATGAGTCTTTCATATTGATGTGTATGCCTTGTTAGATCCTGAAGCCACACTTTCTATCATGACTCCCTATATAATAGTAGACTTCGGTGTCAGTCTCAAAATCCTCTTAGAACCTTTCTCAGTCTCTACTTTAGTTGGTGATTCAGTCATAGCCAGACGGGTATACAAAAATTGCCCAGTCATAGTTTCTCAAAAAGTCACCTCAGTTGATCTTGTAGAGTTAGATATGACTGATTTTGATGTCATTCTTGGCATAGATTGAATACATTCCAATTATGCCTCAGTCGATTTTAGAAACAAAGTGGTCCAGTTTTAGTTTCCAAATGAGCCCGTTTTAGAATGGAAGGATAGTACCTCAGCGCCTAAGGGTCGGTTTGTCTCTTACCTTAAGGCCAGAAAAATGATTTTCAAATGGTGTATCTATCATCTTATTTAGGTTAAGGATTTAAAGTCTGACACCCTAACTCTTCAGTCAATTCCAGTGGTTATGAATTCCCAGAAGTGTTTTCAGAAGATCTGTCCGGAGTTCCGAGCGAGCGAGAAATTGACTTCGCACTAAATCTCATTCCAAATACCCAGCCTACGTACTAGAGCCGAGGTCTCATTCCAGGTGCCTACCAGTATGTAGTTGTTGTACTATACTACCTGTACTCTTTTTTTTTATTGAGTGCAAATTGTGTTCCAGCATTTGAGACGATCTAGGCTCTACTTCGTGATTCCAAATTCGATTCAAGAGTGGGCACCATGTTCGGACAATTGTTGGATTTTTCTTTAGTTCATGTCCTTTATTTTTGGACAATGACTTTTTTATTGGTTTAGCATTTTGGATTACGTTTTAGATCTTGCTTTGGTTTTAGAAGTTCTTGTACAGTGACTTTCAGGTCTCGGGGGATATAATTGATAAAGATCTTTCCACACTTATTACTTTATTTTGATATTAATGGATTATTAGATGACTTGTTTTGCTCAAAATATTTTAACTTTAATAAATAGGTTTTGCTGAAAATAAAAAGTAAGTGTAAGTCCTATATTGATTGTCTAAGGGTTGGGTTGATTTGGTTCTCCCACTATAGAGTTAGGGTCGATATCACTCATGACTGCTTGGGTCATGACAAATTCACTCTATTTTGAGGACATTCTACTCTCAAGATAAAGTTTGGATAGAGGGGGAGACAATATTTTAGAGGCAATGAACGCCTGTAGAGTTAAAAAAAACATCTGTGGAGTCTGATTGTTTATTTCTTCTTCCGCCGAACTAGTAATTATTATGTTTCTGTTTGATCTATATCTATGTGAAACTAAACTTCGTGTTCTAGGATTTTGATCCTTCCATGACAATATTGATTTTGGGTTTTTAATTTACAATATTAGTTTAATTATTCAATTCTACATTTAATTATTTGATTGTTTGATCACCAATTGAATATTGTTTACGAATGTAGAGTTGAACTTGGGAGGAAATTCTAGATTGCAAATAGAATTGAGTAGAGTAAGTTTTGAAACTCGAGCCTTGGGAAAAGATTCTGCGGTTAGGATATGAACAGTCTTGCTTTGTCATTATACATGATTATTAATGTGTTCTTGTTTTTTTTATTCCATATAAATATAGATGTTAGGTTAGCTTGAATCGGTGAGTAGTACTTCGGGAGAATGCTACCAGTAAAATGAACCTTATGATTAATAAACTAGATAAAACAAGGAGTTGAATCAGTTGAAAAATACTATAAGATTGTTAGAACCCATGATCCTAGATCATTTTCATCACATTGATAACATAAAATTTGTTCTTCTTTTATTTAGAACGATTTCATTCTTTGTTTTCTTATTGTTTTAATTAGTTTAGAAACAAACACTTTTGGGTCTACTTCTTGTTTAGATAATTAGAATCATCTATTCTATTGAACAATTAATCATAAGTCTCTATGCATTCGACACTCTAATTTATCGCTTTATTATTTGACGATCACTTCTAATTTATCGCTTTATTATTTGACGATTACTTATACTTACGTGTGTATTTAGATTAATTTAACTCAAACATTTTCTCTCTTATAACTTATCAATATCAAAATTGATATGAAACATGACCTCTAGTCAGTTGGATTAAACTTTTTTTAATTATATGTAATATAATTTTTCTCTCAAAAGCTAAAACTATTCTTATGATTTTTCCAAGAAGTAAATAGGTTGAGAAGTACATAATAAAAGAAAAGAAAAGAATCAGGTGCAAAACACAAAATGAAGTATACATTAGGGTACGAAACACAAATAACTTAAATAATCAAGATGAGCAACATAAATAGAGATATTAACTCCAAAATTTAAGTGTGACCATTTTTAGACAAGGAAAAGACTAGAAATTTTTTTATTTTCCCATACAAAACAAATTAAAGTAGTAAACAAAATCGTTTAAATGATTTTTTAAGACCGTTTATAATTTGAATAGAACAAAATGTTCTTATAAAGTTTTTATGTTTTTTTATTGATTTTTATTTTCTTAAAATCTATCTTCCATGAAAAAAGTCATATTATTAGAATGCGTTTATATATATTATGAATATAAAAGGGAGATTTCTCTATACATACAAAATAGACCCATAATTACAAAATATAGCAGGAGATTTCGTTTACAATTTCTAGTAATAGTTTTATTTTTTATAAAATCTATTCAAAGGTAGCGAAATCCCAATTCAGGCTAAAAATCAGCGATTTTCATTCCTAATTTGTGGTTGAATCTTCTTCCTCAATTTATGATCGAAATCTCCTTCACTAATTTATGGTCGGAATTATCCCTCCCTAATTTTTGACCAAAATTTTCTCTCGCACATTCAAATCAATATTATGCCCTGTTTTCTCCATTTTTGTGCTACAACAATTTTCCAAAATCATACACATTCGGGTTCAAAAAATTGCTTAGCTATACATAATTTATACACATTTCATATACACTGTAATTACATATACATATCAATTGATATAAATTAGATTCCATACACATTTTATACACATGTCACTTTTCAACATTTTAAAGATTAGTTTATACAAAATTTATAAGCATTTCATATATACTGTGACCACACCTATCTCAAAAATAATATAGACCAAATTCTATACAAATTTCATGAACATACCATTTTCAATATTTTTTAAAATTGTAGTATATATAATTTATACAAATTTCATACACAAAGTGAAATTGTCTCAAATGATATAGATCAAATTCTATTCAAATTTCATGAACATACCAGTGTCAATATTTCTTAAAATTATAGTATATAGTATATATAATTTATATAAATTTCATACACAAAGTGAAATTGTGGTTGAAGTTTATTGAAGGAGGGAGACCAAATTTGAGAGGAAATCACGCCTAGAAAACTTGATGTATTCATAAAACTATAATACATATGGTGTGATCTTAATTACATATGATTTGAATGCATAAATACTACTTATAATATAGTTGTATGAAATATGAGTGAAAATAGTATAAAGATATAGCGTGAACAAGGAATGTTGAATATCCATATCTTCTTCAGCAACTTTTCGAGTGAACTTGACAATGTGTTTATATTCTTATTTATATAATTCAAATATTCATGATTCCTAACTAGTAAATCTCTATGCCTAATTTTAGTATCGTTATAACTAACAATGAAATATCAAATTTTAATCCATTAGTATCATTATCTCTCTCAAATACTTTTGACGCAACACCCATATAAAATAAACACTCTTCAGATCCATAAACGAAGAGAACGGAGTGACTTCTTCATGATTATCATCGCAACAACCAATGTACTCTTCAAATTCGAAAATGAAGAGGACAAACTTCTTGCTAAACTGAAATCTAAAAACACCAATAAAGTAATAGAAGAACGTAGATGAAATCGAGTAATAAATCAATAACAACTAATATAGTTGATGACGATGAAATCAGATTGAATTTTGAGTGGAGGAAATCAATTTCAGATGAAAAATAGCACCTAGAAATCGTAGTGTTGAAATTCTCTTTTTGAAGTTGAAAAGAAAAATAGAAGAAACTGTATAATTGACAAAAAGAATAAATTAGGTTCCTAAAATTAAGCACCAAAATTGGGGAAAAGAAAATTTCCAAATCTACCACATTTGATAAATCTTATCATATTTGATAAGTAAGGAAAGTATCCTTATATTTAGTGGTTGTTTGGCCATGAATATTATTTATAATATTCTGAAATACATTTTCACTTTATTCCGGAATACTTATTTGTTCATAAATATTTCGGAATACGTTTTCACAATATTTGGATTTTTAAAAAATACCTCAAGGGGTGTTTTCATTATTTTTGGATTTACTTTTTGCACTTTTTAATTATTTTTTTCAAAAAAAAATCTAAATTTTTTATTTTCATAAAATAATCAATTTTCATCAAACTCTAAAAAAATTTAAATTTATTTTCGCTTTTTATATTTTTTAACTTTAAAAATACACCATTTCAAAAATATTATGGCCAAACATAATTCCAACTCTATTTTCAACTTAAAAAAATATCAAATAAAATGAATATTGTTGTAAAATAGAGATAATATATCAAGAACATAATAATTAACAAAGCTAGAAAAGTAGAGAAGAGGTGCTTGTGAGAGATTTTATTTCTTCACTTCTTGGTATATCAAATAAGAAGGCAAAACTTCCTATTTATAGAAGATTTTGCCACTCAATATACAATATATAATAGTGCAAGTTGATCAACTTGATACAACTTGTATACAACTAAATACAACTAAGATACAATTTGCAACTTGCAAGTTGTATTGTCACAAGTGGTACAATTTACACTTTTAGTTGCATAATTATTAATAATACATCCAACTTGACAAAATAGTTCATAACATTCCCCCTTGGATGTTTAATAATAGATAACGTGTCTCGTTAAAATCTTACTAGGAAAATCCCAGTGGAAAAAGCCTAGTGAAGGAAAAAGAGAGTACACACATCTTGTAATACGCCCTTAGTGTTGCCTCATTAAAAACCTTACAAGAAAAATCCAGTGGGACAAAACCTTATGAGGGAAAAAGAGTACAACACGTATTAACTCCCCCTGATGAGAACATCAATACAGAACTTGAATCTTCACATTTCAATCTTATGCATCATCTTCTCGAAAGTTGCATGAAGTAGATACTTTGTGAATTAATCAATCATATTATCACTCGAACGAATCTATAACACGTTGATATCACCATTCTTTTGGAGTTCATTTGTGTAGAAAAGCTTTTGGTGAAATGTGCTTCATTCTATCTCCTTTTATGAATCTTCCCTTTTGTTGGGTCATGCATGATTCTCGGCTTGCTTCATGAATAGCTATTATCTCAACATGATTAGACTATTATGTAAAATAGCATGGTATGACAGTAACCCTTCATGGAAATAGATAATATGTCTATATCAAATCCTTATATCGATCATATGAATATCCTGTATATTCAAAAGCTTAACAATATTTGTTAGGATAAACACATCCATACAAGGATTTTCATTTGCAATATGCAAGTGATCTTACTTCACTATCCCATGTAGGAGTAAAACTATATCATGCTCATAGTTATAGCAAGATGTATAAATGCACCAATTGTATAAGATATGATACTTTATTACCAATCCAATTCTGCATGTTTCTCATTTCAACTTCTTTCACCAGATAATTTATCGCTTTTGAAAACTCTCCAAGAGTTCGAATAATATTCAAATCATCAATTTACCCCTTATAAGGATTATAAACAAGTTTCCCAGAAACTTTTTATATGCTTCAGGCATTTTGAATCCTTCAGGAATTTTCATATAGATTTTGTCAAGTGACAATATTCAATCATTTTATGTGTGACATCTTCTAGTGTCCGAACTGCAAATCAAATAAGTTTTATGCTTACAAAGATGCATCTTTCCGTGTCACTTGATAAATATTTCTACGTCAGCATGCTTAAATAAACATAGAATTCAGATCCTTACAATCCCTTTATAATATTACATCATATTGTATCAAAGATATCGTCGACGATATATCATTTTGTATTGGTTCGCAATGTGACATAATATTTTGAGATTTCATCACTTCATTATTTTCAGATACCTGAACCTCTCATAAGATTTCATGAAGTGTTATGTCGTAAGCTCTTCAAAAGCACATTCTTTCCTTATTATGATCATTTGCTTCTTATCCTTTTCAAGGATTATCGTATTTGGAATCGATTATGATCTACCATACTTCATGCATGTAGTAGACTTTGTCCTTCAGGGATATTCAGTTGGAGCATTTACAGCTAAATATGAGATCAATTTTGGGTCAGCAAATGCTCCTAGCATTTGAACTTGAATTATCTTTTAAATGAGGATCTGATGATAATTCCTAACATATTTCATAGTTGCTTGTTATCTCCCCCTTATGTTAGGAAAACTAACATACCTCCTCTATCTTTTTTGAGGAATCCATCTTTGTGCATCATGGTATATTCATTACTCATATACCGCACATCAAAAATTACTAGATGAAATATTTGATTCCTGACATTGAACCAATTGAGAGGGGAAAATTAACCATAATTTATTGGTCTGATGCATATAAGTGTAATAATATGTGATTATCATATTTTAGACCAATCACATGAAGCTTTGTTCTCATAAGCAATGATTCAACTATTTATTGGAGGCATTCAACGCCAAACCAACATTATCAAGATGAATTGTCTTGATTATACAATCTGAAAATTATGCTCTTAACTCAATTTATATTGAGCAAGCAACTTCATGAATGTCAAATTGCAGGTTGACAACAAACGTACATGTGATCATTTTATAGATGCATCTATTTAAGATATCACATGACAGGTGAACGAGCCCTTATTCACCTTTAATACTTTCCAGAATTTAGGGGATTCAACCCCAACATTAGTTGGTCCAACCAACTTATCATGAGAACAAGCAACATTAAAAGTTCATGAAGAATTATCTAGTTCTTCAATATATGTTTAATGCTCAATAAGCACATCTTTGGGATGTCACAATCGTTCATGTCAACTTATGAATTTTTATACTAGTAAAATCCAAGTTTACCATGACATATGATTGTTGCTTTAGTAAATTTCAGATTTACTATAACATGAACAAATTTTCAGATTTACTATTTCGGAGTATATTTCATAATATTTCTTCTCAATTATTCTACCTCTTTTGGAGGTGTTACTCCTATCACATTCACCCCAGGGAATGGATCTGTACTTTTACAATCAAAATTCTCATTCCCCAGGAATGGAATATAATAGTGCCTTAAGCCTATCAGATTATGATAGCTTAGAATCTCTTTCAAGATATTGCTCCTTCATGAGCAAATCTAGGCGTACATATAATGTAACGAAAGATTTTGTCCTTTGCTACGCCCACATTCATATTCGTAAATTCAATCACATGTCTTCTTTCAGACATATTATGTATTGCTACCACATTCACTTTAGGGAATGAAGCATATTTCATGATTTTTCACCAAAATTTTGTCTTAGTCATCATTATATCATCAATATGGCGCATCGAGATTCAAACTCAACGTCTCATCCAAATAAAAGGCATCTTAGGCCATAGATCGATGGGACTTTAACTCAATATCTTATCATCATGGTGCACCGGGACTCTAACCCGATGTCTTACCCTTTTGAGGCGATGGAGCTTGAATCCACCGTCTTACCTGTAAACGCA
The DNA here is from genome assembly GCA_031232105.1 of Capsicum rhomboideum. Classification (NCBI taxonomy): domain Eukaryota; kingdom Viridiplantae; phylum Streptophyta; class Magnoliopsida; order Solanales; family Solanaceae; genus Capsicum; species Capsicum rhomboideum. Next base: position 25,203,798 of record CP124712.1, on the reverse strand, counting down.
TATTAAACCAAAGTATAATAGGACTCACCCTTGAGCCTTAAAAAGAATATTACCAAAAGAAAATTAAACATGAAAATCAACTATTTGGGATTCACTTGTGTATATCTATTTTAGCAGATAATAACTTACATTAAGACAGTGAAAGAGATTTTCTCACCATTCTAATCAAACTTATAATACTAATTTCAATAGTATTAGATCCAGCACTTACACATTATACTATTAACGTTAACAAGAAGAATAAGAATATGTCAACCAAACCTGTCCAATGGCATGCTAACTGAGAAGGAATATATATATATGAATTATATATTGCAAACTAACCTTTCATGATGTCCAATAATTAAATCAATAAAGGTGAGCAATTAAGTATAAATCCAAAGTTCAAACTTTGTCTAAGCAAAAGTTTTCATGGGCAGAGATTCCACCAATATCATACCTAATCAAAAATACCTTAACTATACCTTAGCCTTATCTTGAGATGGTAGAGTCTCGTGTTGATAATGTGTTGTAGAATAGAGATAATATATCAAGAACATAATAATTAACAAAGCTAGAAAAGTAGAGAAGAGGTGCTTGTGAGAGATTTTATTTCTTCACTTCTTGGTATATCAAATAAGAAGGCAAAACTTTCTATTTATAGAAGATTTTGCCACTCAATATATAATATATAATAGTGCAAGTTGATCAATTTGATACAACTTGTATACAACTAGATACAACTAAATACAACTAAGATACAATTTACAACTTGCAAGTTGTATTGTCACAAACGGTACAATTTACACTTTTAGTTGCATAATTATTAATAATACATCCAACTTGACAAAATAGTTTATAACAAATATGATTTTGATTTTCATGGCCACACGAGAATATAAAGTCTTATTTAGTTTTGAGGTGTTATTTTCCCAAATATAAAACGACATTTCCCTATATCAAGTAAACCAAATTTCTCAAAATTGGTAGGTGGACAAATATTGCTACAACTATAGTCCTAGTTGGCAAATTGAAGTAAGAGGTAAGATGAGATAGTAAAATCAAGTTACACCAACGTGAATCTCAAAAACCCCAAGAGTCCAAAACCGTCACGGCATTTTCTGTGAAAAAAAAAAAAAATCACGTCAAGAAAAGTGTGGGTGCAAAAAATGGCGTTGTTGAAACTGCTTCTATACTCATTCCTATTTCTCCAAATTTTCTCAACAAATGGAGTTGCTGAATCAGTACCCATTGTTGAAGAAAACGACGTCGTTCATTCCAAAGCCGCAGATGCAGATGCAGATTCATCTCTCACACTCCAACTTGACCAACTCAACTCCAAGATTTCCCTTTTAGGTTTTTTCTATACCCATTTCGTGTTATATATATATATATATGTGTGTGTGTGTGTGTGTCTGTTGTTTTTACTTGAAAATAGAACTGGGTTTAGTATTTTTTTTTTTTATTGTCTGTTGGAAATTGATTCTCTCGAGTTGATTTCTTGAAAATTTCCAACCCTCGAAATTTTGACTATCTATTTATTCATATATTTTCTCCCTTTTTTTTAAAGTTACCTCTGGTCCAAGTAGAGTGTTAACAGATATAGATGATTCATCCGCAACTAGTTTGAGATTAAGGCTTAGTTAAGATTGATTCTTTTGATACTTTTAAAGAATTTAAGTGAAATTATTATTGTTGAAATAAATGGGATGCGAATTATTATTATTATTATTTGATAACTGTTGTGTTGTGTTTGGGCCAGCTAGTGCGTACCTCGATGAATTCCATGGAATACCTGTCATTTCCTACCAGCAACAGATACCGGGTAACTTTGTCCACTAAGGTTCGGACAAATGAGAAGGAATCACCAATTGTTTTTTGTCTCTTTGTCTCTGGAATTTGAACCTGAAACCTCATGGTGCTCAACCCACGTCATTGACCACTAGGCCACTCACCGGATAGGTTGGACGAATTTACAGACAATTGTGTTATGTAGAGAGGATTGGGTTATGATCCATTATTTGGCCCATTTTTGGCTGATTGTGTCTTGACCCAATAATTAATTTAACTCATATTGACCCGCCTGCATATGACCAACCGCCCCAATTGCCACCCCTAGACCGAAGCAACTGCAATCCATCTTCAATTTGAAAATAATTCGCATTGCACCCAAGGGTGAAGTTGGAGAATACAAAAGAATTAATGGTTAAAAAAAGAAAACAGATTGGAGAACATCACATGTCTCTTTTTTGGATTGTTTGGATGAATGTTGAATGAAGTGGAAAGTAATTCCTTAGTGGTGAGGTAGATATAAGAAATATAAGAATGCATGTTGTTAAAACTTTTATCATTTCATAGAGGTGAGGTAGATGTAAGAAACTAGTACTAGAATATCAATTCGTACTTTTGGCGTAGAGAGAGGATTTCGTATTGTATAGTCAGTTAAGTGATTTGATTAAAGAGATTGGATAACAATTTCTTTTTTCTACTATTCTTTGCTTGTGAATTGGGTAACATTTTGACCCTGACCCATTTTGATCCAATTGATTGATGAGTTATTTTGGGTTAGACCTGTTGGGTCAACTCAAAAAATGGCCACGACCCAATCCGTAGAAACACTAGAAGGGTTGGGCGGGTTTGCGTTGAGAACATGAAAATGGAGAAGCATATTTAAGTTTGTGTATTCCTGGTATGATGGAAACAAATTAGTTCTCTAAAAGTAGAAATTCTTTAAATCTGGTACTTGTTCTTATGATGAAATCTAACCAAACTAATAAACTCCAGACAAATACTGACCTAATGTAGGTATAACGACGAATAATCTGGGTAATGAGCAAAAGAAAAATTCTTTTCTCTTCACTGTATTTTCCCCTTGTTTTTATTGTTACCTTCTAATTAACAGCTCAATTTTCTTTCCTTTTCTTTGGATGAAAGAGTCTCGCATTGACGAGAGTACTCGTGAACTGAGAACAAAGGATGAGAGAATCAAAGAGCTGGAGAACACGGTTGACTTGAAGTTAGCTAATTTGGCTTCTCTGCAAAGTGAACTTCAGTTATTTCAGGTTTGGCAAGCACAGATATTTCTTTGCTCTAGATTTGGCTTTTACAATTCAAATACCAATGCGTGCAGATTTTCATTAACCTGATATATGCTTGTCTTTGCTAGGAAAAAGGATCCTTTAATGCAAAAGAGCTGATTGCTAAGGCTAATGTGCATGCCACTGAACTTGAACGCCAGGTTAGTTATGTTTAAGCTGGCTCTTTGTACTAATATTGTGCTGCATTCCTTAGTATTTTGTTGATTTGCAGATAGATGTTCTTAGAGGGGAAATAGAAGCACAAAACAAGAAGAAAGATACTCTGGAGATCAGTACAAATGAAGCAGAGGAGAAAATACAGGAACAGAATCTAAAACTTGAAAGTGTATGTGCTGTTTACTTGAATTTTCATATTAGGGATCAAGATATCTTCGTTGTTCTAGTTTCTTCTTTTTTCTCGGTTGATGCTCATGTAGTTTTTGGGTGAAAGCTTTCAATATAATCATTTTGGCATTCACTTCCTAAGGAAGGAATTGACATCACTTTGTATTGTATGTATATCTGATTTTAGCTACAACGGATAAATGAGGAGCAGAATGCTAGGATCCGTAAAACCAAACGTGCTCTTCAAGTGGCAGAGGTTTCCATTACTTACTTTCTTTGACTATAGGAAATACTGATTAACTGAGGGTACTAATACTTAAGGTGGCTTCAGGAAGAAATGATGAAGGCTAAATTGGAGGCTTCTTCTATTTCCAAGCAGCTTGAGGAGGTAGAATCTGTACTATTGAAATTATCATATTTTCTTTTTTTCTACTTGTACTTGTGTTTTGTCTGGCATTGATTTCACATATATCTTGACATATTGATCCCCAATGATTTCTTTCTACTGCAATGGGGTTCTTATCCTCCCTTGTTCCATTTTTCTTTTGGAAGTTCCCATTTTCCTAGTTTGATACACTCTTCCACCTAAAATTTGGCTGATGGTGTTAACTGTCAGAAATCGACCTTGAAGACCAAAACATCATATTGTATTTCTTTGTGCTTCTTTACTCTTTACATCTTTCCTTCTCCGTTTCCCCTCTTCCTTTATCTACTCTTTTTTCCTCAAGTGAACTATTTGCCATTGGATCAATTAGGGTGGGTTCTGATATTTTATAACTAGCAAAAAGCTGATGGGAACTTTATAAAATAACAGTGTGATGACTCAGAGGAAGAACAATGAACTACTCACTGAACCACATGCCCTCTACTTTTTTGGAATTTGATTTGGTGTATTGTTGTTGTGAGACCAGGTTAAAGAAGGATGGCTTCCACCTTGGCTTGCTGTTCATCTTGTACATTTTCGGGTGATTATACTTATTCTTTTGCATATTATAAGGGAGTCTCTCTTTTATCCATTTTCCTTGACTTATTGTGATTGTGCAGTCGATTGTTATGACATACTGGAATGAGCAAGGAAGACCAGCTTTGGATTGGACAGTAAAAAAGGTTTGTTCTTCTGCTAATGCTTCTAAATTGTTAGTACTTCATTTAGGTCAAATTACGCTCTGTTCTTTATAGTGTTCTTGAGATATCTATTCTGCGTTATAGATGTCAATCTTCTTAACAATGATTTCTTCAGGCCCTGGAGACCAAATCTGAAGTAGTAAAGATGGTGGAGCCTCATATTCACTCATTTAAAACAGTAAGCCATTCCCTTTCAGTTTCTCCTTTCTACAAAAGGATGCATTTCTGCTTTGATAGTCCATCTATTTAGTTCTGTTATCTAGTTTGTCGTTGTGGTCACCTTGACTCCCTCTTCTTAGTGTCTTCCCTATATTTGCATAGCTCTTTGCATCCATTCCTCTATGCTTTATATATTCATATAGGTCTGGGAGACGAAGGAGGCGGAAGTTTGGAGCTGGGGGACTTGGAGCACTCGGAGAGGCGTCGTGATTATGGTTATTGTAGGCGTATTAAGGTGGAGGAGGTCAAGAGGGCTATTCGTAGGATGTGCAGGGGTAGGGCGACTGGGCCAGACGAGATTCCGGTGGATTTTTGGAAGAGTACTGGCGGGGTAGGTTTGGAGTGGCTGACAAAGTTATTTAACAACATTTTTAGGACGACGAAGATGCCGGAAGCTTGGAGATGGAGTACGATGATTCCTCTATATAAGAACAAGGGGGACATTCAGAGTTGCAACAACTATAGGGGAATCAAGTTGTTGAGCCATACTATGAAGGTGTGGGAAAGGGTGGTAGAGTTGAGGATGAGGAGGATCGTGACTATTTCGGAGAACCAGTTCGGTTTCATGCCAGGTCGCTCAACTACCGAAGCCATACACCTTGTGAGGAGATTAGTGGAGCAGTATAGGGAGAGGAAGAAGGACTTGCATATGGTGTTCATTGATCTGGAGAAGGCGTACGACAAAGTCCCTAGAGAGGTTCTGTGGAGGTGCTTGGAGGTTAGAGGTGTGCCTGTGGCGTACCTTAGGTCGATTCAGGACATGTACGACGGAGTGAAGACACGTGTGAGGACGGCAGGAGGAGATTCGGAGCACTTTCCTGTTCTGACTGGGCTGCACCAGGGGTCGACTCTTAGTCCTTTTTTATTCGCCTTGGTAATGGATGTTTTGACACGGCGGATTCAAGAAGAGGTACCTTGGTGTATGTTATTTGCGGACGATGTAGTGCTTATTGACTAGTGCCGGGGAGGAGTTAATGATAAGTTGGAGGTTTGGAGACAGACCTTAGAGGCGAGAGGGTTTAGGCTCAGCAGGACCAAGACAGAGTACTTGTAATGTAAGTTCAGTGTTGTGACGCAGGAGGAGGACGTGGTAGTGAAGCTGGAGTCTCAAGCCATTCAGAAGAGGGGTAGTTTCAAGTATCTGAGAGTTATGATTCAGGGGGATGGAGAGATTGACGAGGATGTCACGCACCGTATTAGTGTAGGATGGTTGAAGTGGAGGCTAGCTTCGGGAGTTTTGTGTGATAAGAAGGTGCCTCTGAAGCTTAAGGGTAAGTTCTACAGAGTGGCCGTCCGTCCGGCTATGTTGTATGGCGCGGAGTGTTGGCCAGTTAAAACCTCCCACATCCAAAAGTTGAAGGTAGCGGAGATGAGGATGTTGCGATGGATGTGTGGACTGATCAGGAGGGATAGGGTTAGAAACGAGAGTATTCAAGAGAAGTTGGGAGTGGCTTCGGTTGAAGACAAGATGCGGGAAGTGAGGCTACGATGGTTCGGGCATGTATTGAGGAGGTGCACGGATGCTCCAGTACGGAGGTGTGAGAGGCTGGCTGTGGATGGTTTTAGGCGGGGTAGAGGTAGGCCGAAAAAATATTGGAGGGAGATGATTAGGCATGACATGGAGCAGTTAGAGCTTACAGAGGACATGACCCTCGATAGGAAGGTGTGGAGGGCGCGGATTAGGGTAGAGGGTTAGGGTATAGGAAGGCGTACGTATTAGTGGGAAGGAGTGTTTGTTTGTATCTGTGCCTGTTGTTTTTTTTAGCAGATTCTGGTTCGCGTGGCTTTGGTGATGATTGTGATTTCCGAATGAATAGTCTATAGTATTACCCTGTGAGTGTCTTGCTTCTTGTATCACCTAGCGATGTGTTATCTATTTTGTTGTTTGTTTTTTGTTTTTGTTTTTGTCGACGATTGTTATCTGTTCTGAGCCGGGGGTCTATCGGAAACAGCCTCTCTACTTCATCTGAGGTAGTGGTATGGACTGCGTACACTTTACCCTCCCCAGACCCCACCTGGGGGAATACACTGGGTATGTTGTTGTTGTTGTTGTTGTTGGTCTGGGAGATGATAGTTTCAGTTCATATTTTTATTGTTTTCTCATTTCCAAAATTGAAATAACGTTTGTACTATGCTTTTCTTTTCTTATGTTCAATTGTTCCTTGATTCTCTGCTGTTTCATTTGAAGAAATGGATCCCAGCTATGAAAGAGCGTTCAGTGGAATTTGTTCGTGATGCTGGGCCTCATATACAGAGGCTGAAGACTAAGACTATTCACCTTTATCACACATCCAAGAAGTTTATGGAACCTCATATTGTGAATGCACAGGAGGTCATCCAACCCTACGTCCAGGTATATTTGTTTTTACCATCTTAGTTCAATGACTATGGTCAGCATGATTTATTGATATTAGCTTACTATTTTGGCAGGAAGCTAGGAAATTTGCAGACCCTTATGTTGACCAAGTTTCACTGGTGATGAAACCTCATATTGATAAAGCAAGGATTCTCTTGCAACCTTACACAAAGAAAGTTCATCGTCATTATAGGAAGGTCAAGAAAACTGTCGATTCATATCATCACCAGGCATGGTGTCTCTCTCCCCCCTGTTTTCCCTACCTCAGTCTCCTGTTGGTTCTGCTTCACTTTTGATGTGCCATCCTTGATGTTTTCTTCCTTGATTTGCTTTTCTAATCACTTAAGATCTAGAATTGTTCCCACATGGACTTTTGATTACAAATATAACAACCTACAGTAATTATTGCCTCAGTTTACCAACAAAAAGACATGATTTTTCCTTGTGGAGTTCATTGTCTGTAGGACGTAGGTAAGGAATGGAGGATGACTTGTTGGACAAGTCAACCCTTAAGATGGAAAGACGAAAAAGTTGGAATTGAAAATAAGATTTATGAGGTATTTTCAGAATAAACTTAATGAGAAAATTTACAGAATTATTAAATAAAGAAAACGTATTAGCATGAAAACTCATGTTTTGTCATAATATTAGTGGATCATCATGAGTCAAGCCTAGGTTTGTAAGTATATTGAACCTTTTATATTGTATAGATCACTATGGGACCTAATTATCGTTTACCGTGTTTTCTTATTTGGTCTTAGTTAGAGAAACTGGTGTATTCTTGCTTAGAAGACATCAAATAGGTAAGAAAAGATACACATCCATATTATATATCCACACACATGCTCGTGTTCTCTCGCTCCATGCTATAGTTCTATTTGTCATAAAATCTAAGTTGCTCGGACTCGGGTGTGGGTGCGGTGTTGGATACGAGTGCAAATCTAAAGGTCGGATCCTTCATGATCTAAATTTTAAGATTCGGAGGTACGGATTCAGGTACAGATATGGATGCGAGAATTCGGTTGAAAATAATTCAAATATTTAAAAATAGTATGTCTAAATTATGATACATTTTGTGGAAAACTTACAAGGTATTTTGCGGAAAAAATATTGATCAAAAGGAGAATCCCAGAAGGTGATATAAGGAAAGAACTGACACAGAAATTTCTATATACAAGGTATACCATTTTCTTCAATTTCACCTTAGCTTTTATTTTGATTACAGATCATTGTTTCTCCTAAATTTCTCCATTGATTTTGATCAAAGTACTCAAAATTGGTTGATACAAATCCAATACAGATCCCACACCCACACTCATTGTCGTGTCGACACAGGTGTGGCACCGGAGTGAAGAGTCCGACTCTTAGGTCTATATGTAAGAAGATACCTATGAGCCGCTATATCATCAACGGCCCTACGCTAATCGCCCCCTTCATCGCCAGCGAGCCCCACTATCTCTCTTTCCATCGTCTTTGGCCCCTTCTTCTTTTTTATTTCCTTTTCCTTTTCCTTTAATTTTCATTTTTACCGTCTTCTTTCACCACATAGAAGAGAAAACAAAATGGAAGAAAGGAGAAAAAATCATCGGAGAAAGTTGGCGAATTCCTATGTGAGATAGAGAAGAAGGAAAGAAAAGGAAAAAAAATAGGCACCTAGGGTGTAGTTTAGTGGTCAATGAAGTGGGTTGAGAAAAATCATGAAATCTCAAGTTCAAATCCTAGCAAAGACAAAAAACACTAGGTGATTCTTCCCATCTGTCCTAGCCTTAGTGGATAGAGTTACCCGGTACCTGTTACTGATGGGAAATGACAGGTATCCCGTGGAACTAGTCGAGATGTGCACAAGCTGTCTATGACACCACGGTTATCAAAAACAAAAAAAGAAAGGAAAAAGAAACAAAATAAAAGAAAAAAGAAGTATTATAGAAATAATTTTTTGCACTTTTTTTGCTTCTTACTTTCTCTAAGAGTGAATACACTCTCTATGTCACTTCAGTACTTAAGGGGTTAATAGTTTCAGTTTTAAATAGTCTAATGGGGTCATAGGAGTCCTGCAAAGTATTAATGTGTTACTGATAATCCATGAGAAGTCTAGGGGTAATTTTGATGCCTTTTTCCTATATATCACACCAGATTTTGTTGCATGTCAACTTAATTTGTTAACAAAAATTAATAGAATGGAAATGTAAGCTTTATTGCCCATTCATGTGTTTTAGCTTTCATTCAATTACACCATGGGGTTTCTCTTGCTATTATACATTGACGTAATATTTAACAATAATTTCACTGGAGTTCAAAAGTTTATAGCAATCTGCCTTTTCTCATTGCTAGTATGGCCTTACCTACCGTACCTACAAGGGAAAAGAAACAAGTAGCAATTTGCTTCTGATGCATTCAATAAGTGTCTGCCTGGAATTCTGATTTTCTGTTTAATGCTATTAAAATTAAGTGGAGATCTAACTATATTCTGGCTTTTTTCTGATATGAACATTTAGTTCTTTTTAAAGAACACCTCAAATGTGGTGTGTTTACAAAAGACAAGACGATTTGAGGACTTACCTTGAGAAAAATTGTGAAAGCTATTGGGGAATGAAATGCTGAATGATGCGGAGTTTGGCTAGTATGACTACTAAAGTTTCAATTAAGGGAAGGAACATTCAAGCATACTTAGTTTTTTTTAGAATTCAAATGATAACCTTTTTTCCATAATGTGTTGGTAAAATTCAACTTCGGCAATTCATTTATCTTTCAGCAATTGTTTTCTTTTTCTTCGTCTTCTGATGCTTGAAATAGTTAGTCTTAGTCTTTAAAGGATGATGACAATCGGCTTATATGGATCCTTGTTGCTTTTGATTTTGAAGGCTCAAGAGAACATACATCACATGTTGAAGAATCACAACATCACCAAGCCATATGCTACAAAGGAGTTGGCATGGTATCTGGTATGTTGTGCTATATCTTAATAATTTCGCCTTTAACGTAAGTTATTGAGGGTGGATAACTTTTTTGTTCTTTCGGTGTTTTGGCTTAACATTTACTTATTGTATTTCATTTTTTGTATTTATTCCAGGCCTCAGCTGTGCTGGCCTTACCTGTGATCTTTCTTCTTAATTGGGCATCAGATTTTAGGCGGTTAGTTTTCATGACTGTGCTTTGGTTAACCAATGATTCCACAGTTTTATTTGGAGCAGCTTTGACATTTTCTGCCTTTTGTTACGACTTCAATGTGATTGTCCTATGTATTTCAGCAGCAAGAAGCCAAAGAAGCATTCTCGTAGACACCATACAAGCCACACACGTCACAGGTCTAAAAGAGCACATCCTGACAAATGAAGTTCTATGTGACCACACTATATATTCCAATTAAGTAGAAGGTAAAGCATTGCCGTTTGCTTTTGTTTAACCTTGCTAAAAGAATTTGTGCTATTTCATGATAGTTGCAACTGCTTCACTATCTAGCCTACTACCAATCAGGAGGCTGATAATGCCAACACAAAATCAACATTAAGGGAAGGAGGGAAAGTGAATGTTGCATGATCTAAAATGTATGTGCAGATTAGTATGCTTTCTCGGCTCTAAATTATGATTGTCCTGCATATGCAGTTATTTAGAACAGGTTAACGTTGATAAATTGAGGCATAATGCAAAGCTGCCTATGTTAAATTGTACCCTTAGCCACACCATGATCTATGTGTGGAAATACGCTGGAACAACCAATTTTGCTTTGATATTCTATTTGGAGGTCTCGATGGAAATATATTTGTCAGTCTATAATTCATTTTGTTCATGTTTGTTGAACAGATGACATGTTTCAGTCCCCCATGCACTGCAATATGTACGGGTTTGGATACCCTTGTTCCTGAGATGCTAAACACAACATCCAGAGATTATGGATAACGAAATGTTGTACCCATATTCTTGGAGATAAAACGCAGGGAACTTAGCAAATTCAAACATAGCTTGAGGACGTAGAAATCCAAATCCTTGCAGTTTGAAGGATTTAGGCTTGTTCTGATTCATCTACAGTGTTCCTTTGTGTAGTGAAAAAACATTGTATTTTGTTCCCTTTGCCAGTGAAGACAAATATTGTCCATAGATTTGGACCTCTTTATCAGTAGCTTTTCATTTTTATTATTATTTTCATGGGAAAAGTAATTTAGGGTAACAAGAATGTTTCAGAACTAAGAAGGCGTGACAAATTTCTTACTTATTGAGTAAGAGTGACAATTTTAAGATTAATGTTAATGACGCTAATATTTAAATACGTAAGTTTTATTATTTACACAAACACCCTACCTTCCCCTACCCACTCACCCCTCCTCACCCTTTTGTTGTTGCCGTCACCACCACTTCCTTCTCTTCCTCCTCCACCACCACCACCAGCACCATCACTTCCTTTGCCACAACCACCATCACCTTCTCCTCTATCACTACCGCCCTCTCATCTATCATCACTTTCTTCGGCTCCACCTCCACTTCATTTGCCTCACTTTTTGCCAGAAAATTAAACATTTGTCAAAGTTGCTGCAACAACTGTTGAAATTGTTGCAACAACTTCAATAGTTTGAATGTTGATCAACTATGCTGAAGTTGCTGCAACAACTCAAACAACTGCTGAAGTTGCTGCAACAACTATCATAGTTGTTCGAATTTTTTTTTTTAGAATTTTTGTATCTTCCTGTGAGCTTCCTCCGCTACTCTTCTAAGTTTCCATGGGATTGATGTTTGACCTCGAAGCAAGTTCACCACTACGAATGAGTCCATATCCAATATGAGTTCTATTTGAGGTTGATCACGACACCAATTAATGCCATATCCAATACTGTAGTTCATAGAAATTATTAGTCGAAAATTGATTAGATTTAGTGAATGCCATTACCATTTCTCCATTTTCCTTTCTAACAAATCCCGCTATTCCTATTGAGTTACTTCTCCCAATGGCACTACCATTGGTGTTGAGTTTCCATCTATTTTCTTGAGGTTTTTTCCAGTAGACCATCATGCTTGTAACTTTAGGTTTGTAGTTTTCAGCAATGCAACACACGGTCTCCCATTTCCATGTTGTGTCCATCTTGCAAAACTTTTTAGACACAAGTAGTTGAACAAAAAGAACTTTATTAGCTATTATATAAACAATGGATATTTTATGATCACATTTTTTAGCATATCGTGCTTTCCAGCGCTCCCACATAATGTAACAAGGGGTGATGTTGAGGATGCACTTGTGGACTTGATTTTTTGGCTAAGTATTCCACAAACTATCTAGAACACCTCTGATGAAAATGCCTTGGTGCCTGATTCTCAAAGGTTTGACCTTATGAGTCCATATTTTGAACCAAAGAGCTAGTTGTTAGGATAGGTCTATGGTCTCTAGTCTGGGTTCTCTACAACAAACACAGTTTCGATCAGTATGAATGCCCATTGTAATGATGTTATCATTCATTGGGAGCTTGTTCCTGAGAGTCCTCCACATAAAGAAGGAAACTTTGAATGAGAGGCCCTTGGTTCAGATAATGTTAGCCATAGGATCAGAATCTTGTCTTTCCCTTAAGATTTTTCAAGTTGAGGAGCATGAAAACTTGCCATTCTCATGGGAGTCCATACACATGAGTCATCACTGTCAGGGTCACCTATGTTAGTTTGTAGGACCTTTTGGATTATCTCATTAGGTAGCACCGCACCCTGTCTTGGTCCTATTGGTTGTTGTTCATGTAGTCCTTTACTGCAGCATTGCCAGGCTTGTAATTGAGATCCACTTTATGTTTCGGGGCCTGGTTGACTCAATTGTCCCATCAAAAGAAAAACTTTCTATTAATAATATTTTATTTAATGAATTGCTCAATCTGAGGTCTGATATACATCAAGCACCTCCAAAAATTGGAGTTTTAAGAGGCTAACACCTTTGCCATCATATTGGTCCTTGGACGTGTAATGACCCTCCAAGTCATTTTCTCGATTTCTGAGCGTTCTGGCATTTCGAGCCTTCCCACAGTGGCTACATGTCATTTATGACTTGCCAAAACTGTCGGTTCGGTCATCGTACAGTTCGTTTGGATTTTAGGCTCATTTTCATGTTTCGGAGCTTTCGCCGTTAAGGAATTGGTCTTGGACCAAAACTGCTAGTAAACGATCTCAGATGGAAATTCTGATAGCACCATTAGCTCGGAACGTTGATTTTAGGCTAGGGGAACTCTTGGTTCAGGTCCCGAGGCTTCTGGACTCATTTTGGGCTATTGGGTAGATTTGAAGAAAAATGGAACTATGGGTGTGGGGTCCACATTTAATCGAAACGATCTCGGATGAAATTTTCAATGGTTCTATTGAGTCCGAAATGTCAAATTTGGTATAGTAGCATAGTTCGTTTGCATGCACGGGGTTCCGAACGAATCCCGAGCACTCGATCGGAGTCCATTTGGACTTAGCAAAATCTGATGCCTCAGCTGCTGGTGCAGTCGCTTAAGCGATTTGGGTGTCTGTTAAGCGATAGTCGCTTTAGCGATACTTGGCTGCCCAGTTGAGGAGCTTTAGCGATCCCTGTCCGCTTAAGAGGACATCGCTTAAGCAAACCCCGCCTCTCCTGGCCCATCGCTTTAGTCATCAGTCGTCGCTTAAGCGGTAGTCGCTTAAGCGACCCAGTAGTAGCTTTAGCGGACTTGGGGGTGTTAAATCCCCTTCTTCACCCATTTTTCTCCCTCATTTCTTAACCCTTTTTCTCTATTTTTAAGAGCATAAGACATGAAAAAGTGTGGGGAATCATCCATTGAAGCAAAGGTAAGCTAGCTCAACGCTTCTTGGTTGTTTCCCATTATTTTCCCCATTAAATTCCATCATTTTTCTTGTAAATTCTTAGAAATTAGGTCTTTAATTTCTAAACTTTGCGGGCTGATGAGCCCTGATTTACGCTTCGTTTTGCTCAAATTTTGAACATACATTCCTTGGATCTCGTGACGAATTTAATTTTTGGATTCCATTTGCAGGCCCCGTGGGCCCGTCCTTTACCCGACCTTTTATATAGCAATATGAGTTTCGTTTTACTCGTTTTGACATGTAGATGATTGTTTTGATAGCATGGCGGCACTTCGGGATTGTGGAGCAAAGTCGAGCGATTCGTGGGCGATTCAAGGTTTGCATTCGGCATCGAGGTAGGCTTCAGTCTACTTTTTTCTATGAGATTGTGTATAGTATAGTTTGCATGCTAGGTAGGGATAATAGGATATCTTTATGACTAGTATAACATGACTTAGCCCATTTAGGGAATTTGGGGTAGAAATGTGACTCGAACCTTAGTGTAAAACACTTGTCATGACTATAGAATCCTATTACCCTCGATTATAAGCATGTTAACCATAGTTTAATATTAAGGATCCTTTAGTATAAGATTTACCATTTTACTTAGTGAATTGGATAGTATTTCCCCAATTAGATCCTTTAGTGACTTCACGCCCTCATTTATCGTAGTTTTATGAGTTATAAGGCGTCATTATTATTGGTTATATCTTGTTGGGCCCGAGGTCGTGGTTACGATCCAGTTGGATTCCAGGTGAGTATTTTATCCCTAAAAGGGACATGATTCTGGATTACAGACGCTTAGGCGTTTATGGTTGTATTGTTTGGATACTGGTGATGACATACATACTTTTAGGAGCATTCATGCTCACTTGGTGGTACGATTCCAGTCAAAACCTTAATTTTACTATTGTTTTCTAAAAAGGGATTTATTCCCACTTTCACTTTTAAAAATGGATTCTTTTACAACGGGAATCGTACCACCTTATCTAATGAATTATGAGCTTTGGAACTAAAAATTTTGTTTTGGAAATTAGACCGAGGTTGATTTCGGTCCATTATTAATCCACTATTTTACCTCTACTACTTACTTCGATCGAGAGAGATTTTGACCCTTTCTATGCTATTATGCCTATTTAGTCTTGAACTTGATCTTGGACAATAAATTTACAGACTTACACTCTTTTAGTCATGGTTCGAGTCTATGTACTTCTTATTCTTATACATCTCTCCGGTACTGGACGGAGTAGATTGATTTTGATGATTATTGGAAGTCCTGATTCGGGACCAGGAAGTGTATCCGGATATCCCGAGTCCCCTAGGGGTTCCTTCATCCGTAAGTCGCAGTGTCGGAGAAAAAGGGTCACCGTAGGTCTTGCATTTACGAGTTACTGAGCTGGAGGAGGTGTATACACTTGTTACGTTATGGTACTTGGTACATTTGGCATTTAGATTAGATAGGGTTTACCACTGGTTTATGTTGCACTCATTCATATGCATTGCTTATCACCAGTATCATCGTTTGGCGCTTATATCTATCGGCCTTATGGGGGGTTGTATAGGTATAAGCTATGATTGTTGTTTACTAAGTGCTTTCATGAACCTTCCGGGCTTATGGGGGCCCGGTTAGGTATTTATTTGTCCGGGCTAGCCAGTTACTTATTCATTAATTATTATGGTTAGTTCGTGGTAGGATGATTATGGACTGGTACCCGAGATTAGCGGTACATTTCTGATTTCCTTCGTTATTATGGTAAATAACATTATTGATAGTTACCTCACGGTTAGACATTATGGTTAGGGACTCTGATTATGCTAGTATTAGCTTCCCTACTTGGTTATGATCCTTAAGATGTTAGGTTGACTCCTTCAGGTTATTACCTTTGAGTTAGTACTACATGTATGTAGGTATATATATATATATATATGGTATTACCGTATATCCCTCTCTTCTGTGTCTATTCATATTGTATATGTATTCTTTGGCCTGGTAGACTATTATATATCCTTCTTTCACTCTTCATGGGTATATTGGCTAGTGATATACTGTATTGTACTTTAGTTCCTGAATACTGTTAGAATAGGATAGAGTATCTTTATTGCTCCATTAGCCTCATTATGCTCAGTTTTCTTGGATAGTTGCCTGTAGTTTACATTCCTGTTTTATATGTTATTTATACTTGCATTATTTCTGGAGCTCAGTCGGTCAATGCCTACTGAGTACCACGTGTTTGGTACTCATGCTACACTTCTGCAGCCTGTAGATCATAGTACGAGTTCTCACCGTTGATGTGTGCTTTGTGCAGAACAACTATGGATCAGAGATTTGGGGTGAGCTCCTAACGTTCGGAGTATTCCTGCTCTCCCTCTTACTGATTAGAATGATCTCTATTTTGAATTTCAGAGACGGCTTGTACTTGTATTTATTCTGTATTTCCCTTGGTACTTCTTCTGTTGTATTAGAAGCTCTTGTACTGACTTCACCAGGTCTTGGGTTGCTTTATATATATAGTAGTCTCTTTATCATATTCATTCCGCTGCTTTCTTTCATTTCCCTTGATAGTCTGTTACTAGTTATTCCAGATTATGGGTTGGCTTACCTACTGGTGGGTTATAGTAGGTGTCATCATGACCTGAGAAATTGGGTCGTGACAAGACAGTATTTGGCCTTGATAAAGTTAGCCATAAGTTGTTCATGGTTTTTAGTCTCCACCACCTTTTGGCTGTGAAAGTTGTGCAAATGTCCTTTAACCACTTAAAGACTTTTCCTCTTTCCTACATAGGGTAACATAGCTTTTTCCATTTGCACCAATGACATTTGTTCTTCCCTTTCTTTTGACCTCAGAAGAAGTTGGAAAAATACATATCAATTTTGAAATATAATGGTGATGGGAGGTTCCATTGTTGCAAATAATTGAAGGGTTTGGGATTGGAGAATGTGCTTATTATCAGAGATTTTCCACCAGGAGAGAGTAAGATGTTCGGCCATCTTCCAGCCTTGTTGGTGACTTTGGTAGTAAGGTCTGTGAACATATTGATTCGTTTCCTGGTTGTGTAAATGAGGCATCCCAAATAGTTAAAGGGGAAGGTAGTTTGCTTGTAACTACTCCATTTCTTAAGTCTCCTGTTGACCCTATGATTCAAGGAAGTATGAGTAATGAAGTTATTCTTGTCAATATTAATAATTTAGAGAGAGGTATTTTGGTACCTCTTGAATTGTCTCATCATTAGTTTTAGGAAATGTTTCCTAACAGAGGAAAAGATGATGAAGTCATCTGCACAGTACAAATGATTAATCTAAAGTCAGTTCCTGCTCATAGAAAATCCTTTTGAATCACCCCCAATGGCTCCTTTATTTGCACCCCGCAAAGTCTTATTATGGATCCTTTGCTAGAAAAATTGTGACATGTATCTACCATACCTGACAAGGTATAGGATGACTTAGCTGATCAGGACAAGATCAGACTCCATGCGCTCACATGATGGTTTATATCGATTACATAATTAGTCTCTCATTGTGAACTATAAAAGGATGAAAGACTTAACTATGAACAGTCCAATTAATTAGAAGTTTATATCTCTCCCATGTCATGATTTTTACTCTATTGGCTATTTCTGTTACTAGTGATACATATATGTCATGTTTCCTTTATGCCATTTACATAGAGTACATTCTACATACTTACGTCATTTGGTGTTGCATCTTTTAATAATATAGACTCAGGTACCCAGACACACGATCGATCAACTAGCTAGACTCTTCATATTCTATATTTGGTGAGTCCTCCACTTTTCTTCTTTGTGGCTTACTCTTTATTTTTTAGTTCATATGTATGGTCATTTTAAGGTAGGTTAGGGGCCTTGTCCTGGTGGTCAATATTAAGTCATGCTAAAGGCTTTATAGATAGATAGTCCGTTATCTCTTATTTTTAAGTTTTGACCTTCGTGTCATCTTTCATGAATTTTAGTGCTATGTTTTTATAAAAAGTATTCTGTTATAAGACTTATCTTTTGTATGCTTTTAAATCATATTTCAATTATGCTTAGTGTATGCTCATATTTTATGTCATGTTAGGTACGCTCAGGTAAGCAATGGCATAGGGTGCCGGTCACATCCAGGGTATAGGCTCGGAGCATGATAGTTATTGTATTGAGAAATTTTGAGGGGAAGACCTAAAACTATCCACTCAAACCTTGGCTTTTATCTTTTTGGTAGGTAATTATTAATCTAGATGAATCGTGTTTATCTTCATGCTTTTTGATGTCTGCTAACTACCTTAGCCACAAGTTCTTTGGTATTTTGGACATAGGTCATGAAGTAAATTAGTCTGGGAGTGTTTGTATGTCTTCCTTTATCTTTGTCATTACCTTTCCCCTGCTTCCTATCTTTCCTCTTTCCCAGAGCATATATTTTGTTTTGAATTTGGTGTTTTTATTGATAGTTTTCTACTTTTTTCTTTTCTTATGTGTTGAACATGATCTGATATGTCTAGTTGTTATCTCGTTGTTCCTTCATGGTGTGTTCCTTTGTTTCTTCATGTGGTTTGATCTGTTTGATCATTTTAGAATTGGTTTCTAGTTGAGTTTTCTTGTGTTTCCCTCATACTTGTTTAACCTGTTTAATCTTGATCTCAATAGTCTGCTTCTTTTGTTCGGTATTGGTAGTTTTTCCATTGCTAATAGTATCCCTTTCTGCACTGTTCAGAATGGTATCCTATGAAGTTTGTACTTTTCTAGTGTCGTTTTGTTTTTTGTGGCCAGTAATGTTAACAATTTTGTTACCCTTAGTCTTTTCCTAATGTTTTCCTTTCAACTTCTCCTCTTTTTCTTTATCGACATCCCTATATTGTAAAATCGAGTATCGTAAGATCTTGTAGTGCCTACAATACTTAGGCACTCCATCATGTTCTAACACTCCCTCATATTCTAGCTTTTGATAGTACCCTTTCAATGGGTTTGACTCATCCTCCATTCCAACCTATATTTGGCTAAGTCTTGGCCTAGTAAGGTTGACTTCTATCCTGATTTTGGCCATGCTTGGCCTATTCTGGCCTTTAACAGCTATGTCTTGGAAAGAGATACTCAACAACGCTCAAAATTTGTTTAACATAGTACCATGAGTGGTAATGGAAAAGGGAGACATGGTAACAATACCCAGAACGGTACTATTGGGGAATTTTCCTCCAGTTTGAAATTTGGCTCCATGCTGGGAGCCACATAACTATTCCCTCAGTTTCAAGATAGTTTAAACCAAGCCATTTTAAGATCTTCATTTAAAATATCAACGAAAATAGTTATATAGTCGTACACACCAATTTCGACACTACCCATAAAGGATACCTTTTCTTCAAAGGTTGATCTGATGCATTCAATGTTGGGTCTGATCTTTAGGAACTTATCGATAATTGTGTATTTTCACTCTTGATCTATGACCCCATAATCATAATTTGATTTGAAGATGACTGCAGGGATGACATTGCGGGTTGTAACCTTAGTTTTGACATTGGGGTCTCCAAATTGGTTGCTAGAGTTGATTAGCTTTGTAGCCATAGTGAGAGCACCAACATAGTCAAATTTATCATGCACTTTCTCGTATTTTGGGTTGCCCTAAGGGAGGAACATGAATCTCACTGGCAAATGGCCGAATGACGTATTTATTGGAGGCGCATGAGCATAGATAGCAAGCATAATTGTGTTTTAAAAGTTACCGTTAGAGAGAAAAAATCTTTTATATTACCACGTATATATTCAATGACACGTTTCTTATCCCCCATAAAGATAAACAAGAGTTTATTGATCATGTTGTTTTTGGATTAACGTATGACGATATCGGGTTGCTCAAAACCCTAACATATGTCTTGTGTTTAACACATTCCAATAAGTTTAAAGGGGTTGCTTGGAGGGTGCCAAACTCATCAGATGCGGATCACCACCCCAAGTCCGATTGTGACTAGGAATGGCAATGACATAGGGTGGGTGCGAGGCAGGGAGGGTTGTGGGTCTATGAGGGTTTATGCGGGTTAAGAAAAATATTAAACATGTCAATACGTAGAATTTACCCTGTTTATTTATTCTTACCATCACAGTCTGTAATAGACACTTTTATGTAAAATAGATTGATTTTTTTCTTCTTCTTACAACTTCCCATGTTTTTCTACTTGTTAACAGGGAAAACTCCATAAATGCGACAAAGCAAATTTTTAGTGTAGCAGTACTTGCAATAATCATTGCAATTTTAACTTAAAGCTCCAAGAATGTTTATGGTGGACATAAATGCAATGAAGCCAACTTGTTGCTCAGAAAAAAAAATCAAGGGTCTTATATCAAAATAATCTTTCAATATTGTGAAATTTTGTCTACAGAGGCTTAAATTCATCATTTTATCCTACAAAATTTGAATTCACAATTAGCAATAGACTAAAATATTTACACAATAAAATTTTTAATACACTTTATGAAAAAGAAATTTATTAAAAAATAGCAAATTAGGCAACGCGGTGTAATGTGCTACTTGAAAAGCACTAGTTGTGAAGCCTAAGAAGCTAAGAATTAAATAGCTTCTGAACAACAAAGTAGCAACACTTAGAGAATCAAGAAGAAATGAGATGTTATTGAAGACTGATTACAACTGTGAAGTGTAAGAGTATACATGCCTAGATGATCTTTCAACCGAATAGACTCATTAATCACTTGATAACTACCTTCTAACAACCTCTAGTAACTAACTATCACAGTAAATGACTAAAGTGCCCCTCTCTTTAATTCTGTCATATAACAATACTTCCCCTTCAAAGAGTCCTTAACCTCAAGGACAAAACTGTGGAAACTGTTGTTGAAGGGAAGATGCATCAATCATAAAACTATCCTCAGAAGGGAAGTTAAACCATTTCACCAGATGCTGAAGCACCTCACCCCCTCCTCTTATGGATATACCTGGTGTCCAGGATAGACTCGGGTTCCAATACCGCATAACCATGAGGAGAAAGAGTGATTGGAATGGTAGGAATAGCAGACCTATCACTAATGTACTTCTTCAACTGAGAGACATGAAAAACATCATGAAATTTGGCCTGAGAGGGAAGTTGCAACTGATAAGCAATAGAGCCAATCCTCTTGAGCACCACACAGGGGCCAAAATACCTAGGATTCAACTTGTGGTAGGCATGAATCCTAAAAAAAAGCTGTCTGTAGGGTTGGGTTTGATAAACACACTGTCTACAACTACAAAAACTCTATCACACCTATGTTTATCAGCCCGAGCCTTCATTTTGGATTGAGCTAACAATAAATAATGTTTTAAAAGTCTGATAGTGCTATCTCTAGCTTGTTAACTTCTATCTACTATGTCAACCAAGGAACTGTGAGGAATATAGGGTGAGCGATTAGGGGGTTTATGACCATATAGAATCTCAAAGGGAGTCAATTTAATAGCAGAATGATAAGTGGTATTGTACCACCACTCTATAAGGGGCAACCATTTAACCCATTCATTGGTCTCTGTCACTGCACATGCATCTCAAATAACCCTCCAAACACTTATTCACAGCTTCAGTTTGCCCATCTGATTGAGGGTGATAGGCTGAAGAGTGATGAAGATAGACCCCTTGAACATCAAACAAAGCCCGCCAGAACTTACTAAAAAAAACCACATCCTTGTCACTAACTATAGTGTGAGGTAGATCATACAACTTGTAATCATTATCTAGGAATACTTGAGCCACAACTGAAGTAGTGTAGGAAAGCACCAAACACATAAAATGAGCATACTTACTGAGTCTGTCCACCACAACCAAAATGACAGATTTGTTGTGGACCTTGAGTAGATCTTTAATGAAGTCTAAACTTATGTCTTGCAACAATTTATTTGAGATAGGAAGGGGTTGCAACAGACCAGGGTATCTTACATTTTCCCCCTTACATTTTTGGCAAACCTCACATTCTTTCACATTTAAGCTCAGTACTAGATATAACAACAATCCTTTCCTTTCTGTATAATACAAATCCTTAACTTTAATATAAGAGAGATCTACTAGCAAATTATAATAGGAAAGCCCCGATTAGGTTAAATATGTGACCCTGCCATACCCTTAACTTTAATATAATAACAAATTATATACTGAAGACTCGGTAAAGCCCCGAATCAACCTAGAGCTCACCAAAATTTGCTAAGTATTCTGTGCTTTTATTAGACAGATCTACTAGCTGGTGTACCTGGACCTGCAACATGAAACATAGTGTCCCCCATGAGGGATGTCAGTACAAAAGAATGTACTAAATATGAAAGGCATAAAGTAACCATATATGAAACAAGAGCTCAAATGAAACCAGGTACAATTGTATAGATAATGATAGAAGACCACCTTTCCTTAAACTTGTAGAATCATATACATTACATTCTTTTCTTTGATTTTATCTTCTTTGCATTATTAACTTTGTAAGGTATGTATTAACAAATGACCAGCTGATCATAAGAAAAACCCCGAAGGATCACACATTTAATTCATTCTCAAAGTTGGTTCTATTCATTCATAAATGACTAGCTGGTCATTTATTGATACATGCCTTACAAAGTTAATAACGGAAAGAAGAGTAAAGCAAAGGAAAGAAGGTAATGTACATGATTCTACAAGTATAAGCAAAAGTGGTCTTTTATCATTATCTATACAATTGTACCTAGTTTTATTTGAGCTCTTGTTTCACATATGGTCACTTTATGCCTTACATATTTAGTACATTCTTTTGTACTGACGTCCCTCATGGGGGACACAATGTTTCATGTCGTAGGTTCAAGTACTCCAGCTAGTAGATCTCTCTAATAGAAGCACAGAATACTCAGTGAATTTTGGTGAGCTCCAGGTTTATTCGGGGCTTTACCGAGTCTTTAGTATATAATTTGCTATTGTATTAAAGTTAAGGGTATGGCGGGGTCCTGTCCCGACCTAAGCTAAGTTGTCTTCTTTTAGAGGTTCTGTGGACTAATTTAGTTAAAGTAAAGCACATCAGAGTCTTATTTTTTAGTAATTGAGGCTTCAATGACCAAGTTATGTATGAGATTTTGGGCCTATCTATGTTGATCTTTTATTTGGGCATCTCTCTTTTACTCGTTAAAGATTTTTAATTACATAGTTATATGTACATCAAAAATGAGTTTAAGTTGGTTCTCTCATGCTTTTAGGGCATCGGGTGCCTATCCTTCTTAATAGAATTTGACGCGTGACAGAAGTGGTATCAGATCAGGTCATCCTAGCGATTCTCAAAAGCCATATCTATTAAAGCCTTACTTATGAATGTGTTGCATGCCACATTTATAATTTGGGGGGCTGCTTGGACATTTAGGAAATGTGGCCTTCTTTCATAATCTAAATCGTGCGATAGAGTTAAGTTAAGAAATCTATTTCCTCTTGTACTATGATCTATGTCACATAGATTATGCCTATTATGGCTAAGGTCAAAGGTGGAAAAATGCTTACACCAGTATTGGCCAAGAGGCAACCTTTAAAGAAAGGTGTCATGTTATCAAAATTTAGAGAAAGGCTTGTAGAGGTTTCTATGTTACTTGCATCTACAATTGTATTTATATCACTTGTATTATATTTCTTTATCTTAGCGAGATATAACCGAGTCATTTTTATGCTACATAGTAAATGGTTACCTAGTCATAGATTTCGGCTACAACATTTCCTAATACAACTTCTTGAAACGATGTGACCGGTTTTTGAGTTTGATATTTCCTCCATACGACTCCTTCCATGGCAATAGGATCTAATCCTAATAGAGTATATTCAATACTTTGTTAGTAATAAACATAGAATCTTTCTAGTTATGCATGCATTGGAAATAGAATTTGTTGAATTAGCTTTGTATTAGGTAAAAGATGTGGCAGTAGCAAAGTTCAGTAGGTGAATATACCACAATAGTATTGACTAGAGATACTCTTAGTTGGAAAATAGAGCCCGGATTCTTACTCATCATTCTAGGTATTTTAGATGCGAGGTGAGTAAGAGATGCGAGCAAAACTACACCACCCATGAGTTACAACTAGAGGTAGTATGCTTGCACTTAAGATATGGCGGAGTGGTTCTATAGGTTGTCTCTAGTTTCTAAAGTTTCTCGTTGTTTATGCATTTATACATGCTACATGTCCCATAGCTCATCTATTTGTAGGTCATGTTCCCTTTGTGGAAATTATCACATATGTCATATATGTCATAGAGAACTTGTATATAGTTGTTATCTGCTTCATAAAATTCTCACTATTGCTTTACGTTTCATAGGACGTTGCCCCATTTCACCAATCTCTTGCCACGAATCACTTGTCCATATTTCATATGCATTATAGATTTATGGATTATATGCTATATGCATTATAATTACTAGCTCATTGGTGATATGTACCACAAGTCACTTGTCTGCATGTTATATGCTTCATAAACCATTTGCCTATGTGTCACATGCCTCATAGCCTACTTGTTTAAGCATTATAGGCCCCATAATTTATTTGTCAATGTAACATATGCTCACTTATTAATATTTCATAAGGTATATTTACTCGTGTGTTAGTTAACTTATGCATGTGACATAGTCCACCTGACCACGTGATTCATACTTCGTACTTCTTTTTGTTTTGTGACTACATATCCAGTCCACTTGCTTATATGTTATACACATTCTTAGCCTTAGTGTTCATATGTTATGTTCTCATCTAGTCCATTCGGTCAACGTGTTTTATAGTCTACTTGTTCATGTATTAAAATTTTGTAATTCATATTCCCATATGCAGTTCTTATAGTTCATTTTCTTGCATGCCACCTAGTTCACATGCTCATATATTATAGGCTATTACAACTTACTTGTATATTGATCATATGTTCCAATAGCTCAAATGCCTGTGTTAGATGCCTCTAATGTACACTTGTTTATATGCTAAATACACTTCCTTATAGCTTAATGTTCATATATTATGTGATCTTCTATGCCCGCTTGCCTATATGTCATAAACTTTATGTGACTTGTTTCTTTATATATTATATGCCCCTTTGGGCTTATTGACTTAAGTATTAAATGAGTTGGGATAAAGTTTCCCCGTATCATGATCAAGTAAGGATTTATCTAGAAAAAATTGGGCACATAGTAAATTTTAGCACAACCCTGACCTATAGAAAAGATGGCTAAGGAAAGTGTCATGTTCATATATAGCCTCCATAATAGTAAACGAGTCAGAGTATTGAAAAAGCCACTTAGAAGAATGAGGGCTCCATAAAGTCTAAGTATCCATATTTGTTCCAAGAGAATGTAAGAGGTTACTATATTATGTGTCTTTCTTACATGATTTTAAGTTCCATAAGAAGATATTCGCTTGTTCAAAAGTTCGTAGCTGATTAGTTCACTTGTTATCTTGCTCACGTGTCATATATTTAGATGTATAATTCATACTTGCGATTTTCACATTCCAAGTGTTTCACCTCAAGTTGGTATATATAAAAGAAGAGAAAGGTAAGTTATGCTATATAGAATTATTTCACTTAATTGTATGTGGCAACGAGGAGCCTTACTTATCATTTGATTATTTCATGTGCTACACTCGCTTAAACTCCCTATGGTGTAAGTTTTCATCGTAGTTAATTTTTGTAAAAATAATTTAGAGTTTAATAGGATTTCTTTAAATCTTACACTTACTATTAATTATTAAATTATCTATATTATTCTTGCATGATTGAATTAGAGAAGTTAGTATTTAGTATCTATTATTAGTATTTACTCCAATAAATATGGGGTTACCGTTATTAGAATTTGGGAGGATATTTCTAGGTTTAATACAATAAATAAATAGGTTATGGTTATTAGAATTTAGGGGGGACTTATTTGAACGTGCTAAGATAAGCAGCCAAGTAATTAGGAGTTTTAGTTATTAGAATTTAGGGGTTGTAGCTAATGCAATATGTAGAGTTTTTATTTAGGATTAGGGGTAATAATGCAATCAATATTTAAAGAAATATTTTTGTGTGACGACCTATTCCGTCGTTACTAAAGGCACGAGCATGGGGTACAGAAATTTTAAAAAATATGATCTCAAACTAGTACGATTGGACTTAGTTGAAAAATTTTAGAATTTAAAACTTTGGGTCAAGCTAACATCATCCCGGTATAGCGGCGCCGTGGTAGCGGTATGCCGAGGGAAGTAACCAACTCTCTATTTTTTTTTCCCTCTTTAGTTGCAAATTGGACGGAGGAGGTTTCCAAAATCCCCCCAAGGGTTGCCTCATGACCTTGGAGCAATGGAGAGGAGGAAATATGCTTGAATGTGGTAAAACCTATGGTTCTCTCACTAATTCACGCTGAAATTCACTAGTACGGAGTCAAAAGCTAATGTTCATGTCATCGTAGTAGCTGCTTAGCGTCCAGGTAGGCTAGGTTTAACTGAGTAGTTTAGACCTAGGTTAGAAAGCATATACATGACATATTTATGGGAGATTTCATAGTTAGGCCAGTGGGCATGGCGTTGGAACGGATAAAAATGGAAATTTACGGATGGCTGAATAGGAAATTGATGTCACTTGTTATATTGAACTTTGTGAATGAATTAACTTGTGTTGTTGTTTGTTGTTGATCACTCTGAATGCTTATAATGTTATTGTACCCAAAAAATAGAGTAGAACCTAATAAAAGCTAAACTATAGGTGGTTAGTGTTTGTGGATTTTGAGGAATATATGGTGGTTAGTGTTGGTGGATTCTGAGGAATCTAAGGTGGTTAGTGTTGGTGGATTTTGAGGACTCTAATATGGTTAGTGTTGGTGGATTTTGAGGAATCTATGGTGGTAGCGTTGGTGGATTCTGAAGAATCTAGAGGTGTTTAGTGTTGGTGGATTCTGAGGAATCTAAGGTGGTTAGTGTTGGTGGATTTCGAGGAATCTAAGGTGGTTAGTGTTGGTGGATTTCATATAATCTAGGGTGGTAGCCAGAGAAAGGGTAGCCATTTGGCTTGGTTTAGTGTTATGCTGAATGGTTAGATGGACTAGGGGTGAACCATAGATATGGTGGTATACCTTAGACCATGCAAGTCCTAGCTAAGCCCTCAATTGAGGTACGGATTGCTGGTAATGGTTTAATGTAGTTGAAACCCAACTTGAATAATGTGTACTTGTTAATTGCTCCTTTGTATACTTGTTACAATGCATGTTCAAAGAAAGTAAATGGTTAAATTATATCTTAAGTGTTAATCACATTTAATGAGGTTTTATTTAAGGGACTTGTTGATTTTACAAGTGTGTTTGTTATCTTCTCATTATGACTATGGTTGTTGTGATATTCATCATTATTGTGGGATGTGTCGGTTTTTGGACATCTTCACGGGATTGGTTGATATAAGGTTGGCGGTTATTAGATGTCTGGGATTTTGGTACATGGACAAGAGCTCGTTCCCTGTAGGTTATGGCTAGTGGGCGACCATAAGACCCTTAGAATGTATGTATAAGACATTAGTGAGTGAGTGTGACGGTTTCTTGAGTGAACCAGGTTTAATTGTTTACTTGTTATATTTGGTTCCTCGAGTGAACCAAGATTATGATTAGTGTCATTGGTGTTATTGAAATGGATTCTTGAGTAGTCCGACTAAATTGAAAAGGACTGACATATATCTATTATTGTCTATTTACTTATGAATTTGATTACAAGGTGTAGCATATTATTATTGAGTCATGGTTTGTTGACTTGGATGATGCTGGTAGTCTTGGTCTTGGCTTGATTTGTTTTCTATCTTGACTTGTACTATGCTAAATTATTTTGTGTTGTTGAAAAGGCTAAGTGTCACATAATTGAACTACTGTTGCATGGTGGTATCCATTGTCGTAGTGGTCTATTATTAGTTGGCTATGTGGTTACATTATGTGGGTGTTGCCTCTAATTGTGAATAGTCTTAAAACTTATTTCTTTAAAGGTCTGAACTGATTGATTACTAAGGGTTGGAATTAATTATAGTTGTGCATGGTCAAGTCAGTAAGTGTGAGGGTGTTAAGTGCATAAGTTAGAGGTGATAAGTTATGGAAAAGTAGAAAATTAGAGTTAGAAGTGGTGTGGAAATTGGCTTATGGTTAATTAGAAAGGGATAAGAGAGGTTATTGGCTATTAAATTCTTAAGTTATATGTTTTCTTTTGGATATTTATGTGGTGGTTATGTGATTTAATTTAGGTCGACCATTGATGCTTATCAGTATGTGTTGTTTATACTGATAGTACTCTTGTTATACCCTTTTTTGGGGGTATAGTCTAGTTGCAGGATTAGTTGATGTTTCATACTTGATGCAATAGAGATCTCCAACAGCTTCTATCACTGCCTCTTACGATAAAAGCTGGGTCATGTGTACTGTTTTATCTCCTTTCATAGAAGTTCTTGTACCTATTTAAACTAGGTCCTTGGGTAAGGTTTTTCTTTTCTTATACTTCATGATTTGTAATTGAGTTGTAATAAATGAATAATTTATTAGGTTTCTTTTACGACTTCTGTATGTTTCCAATTGGGTGGTAAGGGTTCTCTTAGCTAGGTGGATTAGAGTAGGTGCTCGCACGATCCGATTAGTTGGGTGGTGACAATTTAGTATTAGAGCCTAGGTTACCGGTCTCTCAGTGCAAGAGAAAATATAGAATAGAGTCCTGCAGATTAGTGTGTTGACATCCACATCTAATCTTCGGGAAGCTATGAGGCATTCTAGGAAGTTGCTTCACTTCTTTCTTTCCTCTTGTGCGGTCACTATGATTCTTTGTATAGGTTGAGTCCAATTGGTATCTCTTGATCCCAAATGGTATCTCAATGGGACAAAGGGATGTTAATTGACTCCATTTGGAATGACGCTTGTACCTAAATTAAAACTGAGAAGGTTCTAATTGGTATCTGACCGTAAGGGTTGTATATAATCTCTGGATAATCAGCTAAGGGTTTTCCATAAAGCGAGTTAAGGAATAATGAAATGGCTTATTTGGAGAATGAAATCTATTGGATTGATAGTTATGTGATTATGATTGCTTGAATGACTGTGAATTTTTTGATTTGTGGAGTATTCATGATTGTTTATGTACTGATGGCTAAGGAATTATTTGCTACATGGTTTAAGTGGAAAACAGGATGCTAAATGCTAAGCATGATACATTCATTGATAAAGTGGTAAAGGAAATGGTGTATGACTGAAAATTTATTGCTTCGAGCGGTTGGTATGTGAGTAATTACCATGAAAAAGGGCTTTTGTGGCATAATATTGTTGTAAGAAAAATCCTTGTTGTGGTTCATAATAATGTTTTAAAGTGATGTATGCTAAATTGTAAGGTCTTTTATGAATTGCTGGGTTCGATCTTGGGATTTTAACTTAGATTGTGGTTCAATTTCGTTTGTTAATATTGAGAAAGGGAATGAGGGGGAAGGAAATTATAGAAAAACTAAAAAAATTCTAGGCTACTACTGTAGGACCTTCATAGCAGGCACTGTCTCTCTACAATAAGCCTTCTATAACAGGAATTTTCCAGCTATAGCAGTGCTATAGAAGTGGTGTGTCGGCCGCTATAGCGGGATGGGCTGGGATAGAATCCCTGCCCTGTTTTCCCCCATTTTGTTTTTCATTCCCAACCTGTATAATTAGTTATTTCAAGCTACGAGCTACCATGTGAGAATTAGAAATCGTTTATAATAAGGTAAGGACCTAGATAAAAAGGGAGGACTGAGCTGACGTGCACCAGGGGCCTAGCTGGATGCCCTATCATTATCACAATCTGAGGGGTCAGGGCCTCTTTCTTTGGGTTACTCAGGAAGGAAAACTCATGCACGTCCTTCGGCTTTAGCTGGGGAAGTTCCTTGTCAGGGACGACACACTTGAACATGAATTTTATGGTTTTCCACATCCGTGCAAACATGCGATCCCCGGAGCGCCTCTTCCTCTTCTGCTCATCGAGCTCTCTATGGAGCGTTCCATAGTCCTGGGAAGTGGGAGGTGGGGTTGAGGAGCTGGAAGGGGTTGTTCCTTGGGGAGGTAGGTGGGCATACTCCATGTACCTCCTCACTGTAGCCAGGTTCTCCTCCAGGCGACTGCTGGAAATTAGGGGCTGATAGGGGGAGCATCGTCGTCATCATCATCATCATCCTCCTTTACGTCCCGGCTACTCTCGACCTCGCCCACCTTTCTCTTATTCTTGCTCTTAGATGATACCACCTTAACCTTGAGGGGATGGAAGAGAGTTTCCGTCTCTACCTTTTGGTCAGCATCCTCCTTGGGTACCCCCAACGTGCCTGCATAACTCAGAAACTAGTCTTGGAAGGAAGGGGCTCTTTTTGTTGCCCCGGTAGAAGTTCTTCCACTCCATGACTATCTGTGCCTCCACATTCAGATGTATCCCCCGCATTGCACATTCCACCAACAGAGCCCGAGGATAGGTCACATCGAAGGTGTTGTCCAATGGACGAGTCCTCCAAGTCACCAAGTTCAACCACCTTCGAGCATTGGTAGTGAAGTAGGTGCTCCTGACCCCCTCAGTAGTAGGCTAATAGACCTGGTCCCTATCCTCCTCATCTATCAGTGTATCTCTCAGCCTACTTCATGTCCATCTCCCCGGCTTTAGCCATATACCCAACATTGGAGAAGTTCGGCACCCCAAGCACCTTATTTATGGTGGCAGCGTCTATGGGGGCATCCACTCCCCTAATACAGTTGGTGAGGTTGGGGTTATCCCAAAGCACGGTAGGGAGTATGGCATAGAACTCGCTAACCTAGCTCGAGACCCTAGTCGGAAGAGCCTTCACTAGTGGCATCCAACTAAACTCCTGGAACCAGTAGTTAAATTTTGGAGCCTTACTTGCCACCCATTTCACTACAAAACCCTGCTCGTAACAAAATCCCACCCTCCGATAGTCCCAAAATATTTCCAGATAGTTTTCATTGGGAATAAAAGTGGGGGGAGCATCTTCTTGGTTTCCAACCCTTGGGGTAGCAAATCTGCGAAACATCATAAAGAAACAAGTTAGAACACATCAGAGTATCAACACAATCAAAATTCATAAAAAGGCCAAGCTTGGAAATTGGTTGGGAGGCTACTGTCTGCAGCCTCCCGCTATAGAGGGTTACATTCCGCTACCACGGGACCATTATAGTGGGAATATTTCAGCTATCGCAGGGTCGCCATAGCCCATGAGGCCGCTATAGCGGCCTTCATCATCCTCGAGCTCTAAGGGGTGCGTTAATGGCGCCTCTTGAAGAAAAGTTCTAGTTTTGGCATTCCAACCCTAGATCAGTGTAGGGAAAGTATCCTAGGATTAGTATATACAAAAATTGGGGCATTATAACTCCTAAAAAATGCCCAAATTGTTAAAACAAAACTAAGAACAACTCTTCACATTCCTCACTATTTTAAGCCCTATTTTGCCATGAATTCCGTCATTCTTATTCCCAGAATGCTATGGAAGCATTGTGAATGTAAGAGAAGCAACCATGCTTCGACATTTCTTTCAATCAAGCCCCAATTTTGAATTCCAAAAATCAACCCCAAAACCTACTCTTTTTCTACTAGTTCAAGTGTATATCATGCAAAAATTCTAGTAACAAAGTAAAGAGTTGAAGTTTAGCGATAATCACCTTGTTTCTGACATAGGGAGCAAAGTGATCGGGAGGGGAGGGGAGTTTTTGGAGAGTAAAAGATGAGAAATAGGCGTGAAACCTATTTCTTCTCTTTTTGATCTGCTCCATCTCGCTATAGCGGCCCCATCCCACTATAGCGGTGCCGCAATGTGAAAATATTCTCGCTATAGCGAGATCCAGTCTCTCATATATTTTGAATTCTTTTCCTCCTGGTATATTGGTGAGGCACCAGATACCTTGGGTACTCGAAAAATATTTTGCTCCAAGTAGTTTTGTGTGACTCAGAAGTGTGAAAGCTTCTTAAGGGAGCGGAATAGTAATAAAATCTGGTTTGAAAATTTAGTATGTCAGTGGTAAGGATATTTTAGTGATCCAAGTTTATGTTGAATTTGCATAATAATTAAAGAGACGTTACTGTCCAAGTGTGATTCATTCTGTCCTTTTCTTACCATGGTCATTCGGGGATGAACAATGGATAAATTGGTATCTGTTGTAATGACCTGTTTCGTTGCTACTAAAGGCACCTCATTTATGGGTATAGGGTATGGGATTTTGAAAAATATGATCTTGAACTAGTACTATTGGACTTAGTTAAAAAATTTCAGAATTTGAAATTTTGGATCGGGCAGACGTCATCCCGTTATAGCGGGAATTTTCCTGCTATAGCAACGCCGTGGTAGTGGCCTACCGACCATTATAGTGGGATGCCGATGGCAGCAACCAACTCTCTACTTTATTATTTTTCTTTCTCCTCTTCAGTTTCAAATAGGATGAATGACGCTTCAAAAAAAAAACCTAGGGTTGCCTCATGACCTTGGAGAAATGGAGAGGAGGAAATACACTAGAATGAAGTAAAACCTATGGTTTTCTCACAAATTTCACATTGGAATTCACTAGTACAGAGTCAAAAGCTCACGTTCATGCCCCCGTAGCAGCTGCTTGACATCCAAGTAGGCTTGATTTAACTGAGTAGTTTAGACCTAGATTAGAAAGCATACACATGACATAGATTAATGGAAGATTTCATGCTTAGGCCTGCGGGCATGGTGTTGGGACATATAAAAATGGAAATTTTTGGTTGGCTGAATAGGAAATTGATATTACTTGTTATATTAAACTTTGTGAATGAAATAATGTGTGTTGTTGTTTGTTGTTGATCACTCTGAATGCCTGAAATGTTATTATACCTAGGAAATAGAGTAGAACCAAATAAAATATAAATTAGAGCTGGTTAGTGTTGGTGGATTCTGAGGAATCTAAGGTGGTTAGTGTTGGTGGATTTCGAGGATTTTATGGTGGTTGGTGTTGGTGGATTCCAAGGAATCTAAGGTGGTTAGTGTTGGTGGATTCTGAGTAATCTAGAAGTATTTAGTGTTGGTGGATTCCGAGGAATCTAAGGTGGTTAATGTTGGTGGATTTCAAGGAATCTAAGGTGGTTAGTGTTGGTGGATTCTATAGAATCTAGGGTGATAACCAGAAGAAGGGTAGCCATTGGCTTGGTTTAGTGTTAAGAGGAGCGGTTAGATGGACTAGGGGGTGACGTAGGTGTGGTGGTATACCTTAGACCATGCAAGTCTTAGTTAGCCCTCAATTGAGGTACAAATTTTATGTGATGGTTTAATGTAGTTGAAACCCAACTTGACTGATGTGTGCTTGTTAATTATTCCTTCATATACTTGTTACAACGTATGTTCAAAGAAAGTAAATGGTTAAATTATATCCTAAGTGTTAATCACATCTAATGAGGTTGTATTTAAGTGACTTGTTGATTTTACAAGTGTGTTTGTTATCTTCTCATTATGACTGTGGTCTTTGTGATATTCATCATTATTATGGGATGTATTGTTATTTGAACATCTTCACGGGATTGGTTGATATAAGATTAGCAGGCACTAGATATTTAGGATTTTAGTACATAGACAAGAGCTCGTCCCTTGCAGGTCATGGCTAGTGGGTGACCATAAGACCCTTAGTATGTGTGTACAAGGTATTAGTGAGTGTGAAAGTTCCTTGAGTAAATAGGATTTAATTATTTACTTGTTATATTTGGTTCCTTGAGTGAACCAGGATTATGATTAGTGTCATTGGTGTTGTTGAAATGGATTTTTGAGTGGTCCGACTAAATTGAAAAAGACTGACATATCTCTATTATTTTCTATTTACTTATGAATTTGATGACAAGGCGTAATATATTATTGTTGAGTCACAGTTTGTTGGCTTGGATGATGCTGGTATACATGATCTTGAATTGATTTGTTGTCTATCTTGAATTTTACTTGACAGAATTCTCTGGTGTTATTGAAAAGGCTAAGTGTCACATAATTGAACTACTATCGCATGGTGGTGTTCATGGTCGTAGTGGTCTATTATTGGTCAGCTATGTGGTTACATTATGTGGGTGTTGCCTTTAATTGTGAATAGTCTTAAAACATGTTTCTTTGAAGGTCTGAACTAATTGATTACTAAGGGTTGGAATTCATTGTAGTTGGGCATGGTTGAGTCAGTAAGTGAGAGGGTGTTAAGTGCATAAGTTAGAGGTGATAAGTTGTGGAAAAGCAGAGTATTTGAGTTGGAAGTGGTGTGAATATTGGATTATGGTTAGTTAGAAAGGGATAAGGGAGGTTATTGGCTATTGAAATCTTAATTTGTATGTTTTCTTTCGGATATTTATGTGGTGGTTATGTGATTTAATTTAGGTCGACCGATGATGCTTACCAGTATGTGTTGTTTATACTAATACTGCTTTTGCTATGCCCTCTTTCAGGTTATAGTCTGGTTGCAGGATCAGTAGATGTTTTATACTTGATGTAGTAGAGATATCCAACAACTTCTATCATTGCCTCTTACAATGGAAGCTGGGTCATGTGTACTGTCCTAATTCCTTTCATAGAATCTCTTGTACCTGTTTAAACTAGGTTCTTGGGTAAGGTTTTTCTTTTCTTGTACTTCAAGATTTGTAACCTAGTTGTAATAAATGAAGAATTAATTTGGTTTCTTTTATGACTTCCGCATGTTTTCAATTGGGTGGTAAGGGTTCTCCTATGTAGGTGGATTAGAGTAGGTGCCCGCACGATTCGGTTAGTTGGGTCGTGATATTTGGTAATCTAACTTTCAACTAAGTGGCTTCCGACTTTTAGAATAGTATAGATATAGCTATGAAAAAAAAAAGGCAGCCCTTTTATTGTTTATTCATTTTAATACTATGCAACCAAGATTTAGGGGGATTGCCTCTACAAAGCCGTAAGTTGCTGTAAGTTTTTTCCCTATTATTTATTACTATAACTATTATGGAAAAGGGCCTAATTTACCCTTCAAGTATGAGAAATGGTACAAATATACCCTCATTCCAACTTTGGGCTTTGAAATATTTTTTCTTCCTCCTTTGGGCTTTAAAATTACCTTCTCATCCACCTTTATGGCCTATTTTGCCATTTTCCTTAACAGATCATTCAAGAAAAATAATTAAAAATTTTATTTAACACGTGACACCTTCTTATTGGTTGAACAGGTTTGAAATGCAAGGAAACAATACTAAGGAAAAACAATAAGTGCAAAGCTTAAAACCGAATACAAAACAATATATCAACATTGCCAGAAACAATGTTGATGATGATGATTTTAAAAGAATTTTAGCGATATACATTATTAGGAGAAGAGATTTTATATTAACATATCACTTTTATTTCTTCAATATAAAGAAAAACAAATTGAATTCTTCAGGACCAAGTTTCAATTTTTTTTTCTGTGGATTAGCAACCCATAAAATAAGATATATAGTACTAGAGTTGCAAATATTTTTACTGTCAATTTATAAAAATTAAATTATTTAGTGTAAAATTTAATATAGTGCATTGGAGTTGGTTTACACTAAAATGGTGTTACTGTTAAATTTGGTGTTATGGGTTGGTGATAGCCTTAATCTTGTAGGCTTTTGGTCGAGTTGGGTTAAGGTGGATCATGTTGAATTTGTTGATTATTTAATTTTTGATTAATAAATTCAACCAATAAGAAGGTGCCAAGTGTTAAATACGAATTCTAATTATTTCTCTTAAATGGACTGTTAAGAAGAAGGGCAAAATAGTACGTCCCCAAATGTGGATGGAAAGGATATTTTAGAGCCCAAAAATAGAAGGGAAGGACATTTTAGAGTCCAACGCTGGAAGAAGGATATATTTATACCATTTTTCATACTTAAAGGGTAAATCAGGCACTTTTCCGTAACTATTATTAGCATTAGTATGATGACATTTCTTTCATTTCAATACTAATGCAACCAAGAATTTAAAGGGATTATGTTTATGTAAAATGTGTAGAATTTTATTTTTGAATATAGAAAAATTTAGTTGTTCAATGTTTAGAGGGTTTTTTTGCTTTTAGTATAATACTAGTGTAAACGTACGTGCATTGCATGTGTGCTTCACATCAAGCCATTAATCGATACAAAATATATAAAAGAAGAATATTTTATTGAAAAATAGCAATTGACTTTATAGACCAAAGATAGTCACGTTAAAAAAAGTTTGTTTTCCAACTTATATTTGTCCAATATTTTATGTACTTAATCTTTCTATAGCTTACTTACTTTGGAAAAAATTATTTATAATATTTGTGATTGTAAAATGAGGAAAGGCTTCGTATATATTGCCAACATCACATATACATTTTCATAGGAATTTTTGAGTAAATAGACATCAACTTGAAATTTTACTTTCACGACCCAAGCGATCATGATTGGCACCCATCCCAACACTATGGCGAGAGAACCATCTAAGTCAACCCAAATCAACGAAGTATAGCCACTTCACAATTTGTTCTCGCCAAATCCTTATTACGAAGTCGCTAACCAAAATAATGATCAACCAAATGCAATTCAATGCTTAGTCAAATATCATAAACTAAAGAATAGAGTGCGAAATTTCTCTATTTATTACAACTCGAAGACCTGAAGTCACCGTACAGGAACGTCTAAGAGTGTCCAAAACTTTATCTAGTAGATTATCCAAAGTATGGAAAATAAGAGAATGTCTTAGTCCCGAAATAAGGGACATGAACAAAAATCAGATGACTCAATGGTTGCACGATCATGCTACTCACCCTTGAATCAAAGTCTGTAAATGCTGGCTAGAATCGAGGTCTTGTCTCAACCGCTGGACCACGCTCTGCGCTCAATAAAAAGAAGAGCACAGGTAGCATCAGTACATCAATTAAGTATTGGTAGACATCATAGGCAGGCCCAACTTAACACCATACAATAGGCAAATTAAATATAAGTAATAGTGATCAAGACAAAACTTATAATTAAGGACAACCAACCATATATATGACACTTCACTTCAAGAAGAATATAAACTCACAAGTACATATTTTACACTAAGTCAAATTCAACAACAAGGTTCACCACGACATATAAGTATGAACGTATATTAAAATGCATATGATGAATGCATGTATGCAAGATGTACGTATCATCTCCTTCACATCTCAATATCATCATCATCTATCAACTCATCATCATTATCAATATCATTCTCAACATCATAAACATTATGATCTCATGATCATCAGTAATATCATCAACGCGTTTCCACCATATCATAATATTCACCATCAACATCAATGAAAATGCAAATGCAGTCAATAATCATAAGTAGTGCCCGAAGGAATTTACAAACTCTTAATTTACATATAAGCACAGAGTCAAGCAAGTCTCTTTGCTACACATAAACCATAGCCTACTCGATTCCCTACTCGAATCACTTTAAGGCCACAAGCTTGCCTTTTCTCTTTTTTTCAATCCGTTCTTGATTTATAAATAATAATTATACAACACATATTTAAATAATTTACCTTTTTCAACCATTAGAAATCTACAATTATCAATTTAAACTATGAACTTGCCCCAGTGGATATTGTTAATAGAGTGATGCATCTCACTGGCTTCAGTAATAAAAACAACCCTATTACATACCTTGGTTGCCCTCTTTATATTAAACGACAAAGAATTATCTACTTCACTGGAATGGTGGTTAAAGTGCTTTCAAAAATCAAAGGGTGAGACTAAAATATTGAGTTACGAAGGGAGGTTTGCACTTGTAAAGACTGTACTTCAATCTCTTCCAATACATATTCTATCTTCAGTTTCCCCTACTTCTACTACTCTCAAACAAATCAAGTAACCCATTGCTGATTTCTTTTAGGGTTGGGAGGGAGAAAAGAAGAAGTATCATTGAGCATCTTAGGAAACTCTTAGTTTTCCTTATGAATAAAGAGGAGTTGGTGTAAAATAACTAGATGATATTTTCTTAGCCCTTCAATATAAAAAATGGTGGACCTTCAGGTCTAAGAATTCCTTATGTGGTGAGTTTCTATCAAAAAATAGGATATTGGTCAATCTCTCACCTGGAAGCCCATGATGATTAATAGATCTACTACAGAAACTTATATACAGTGGGTTTTGAGGTCTAGAAGTTGTTGTTTTGGGTGGGATGACTGGCTTGGAGTAGGACCAATTGCATACTACAACGACTACATTCCTAGACTTAACCTAAAGAAAAAAAACCACCACTGTTTCATAGTTCTTGATAAATGGAGAGTGGGATTAGGAAAAAGTGAGACAACGCACCACCTACTCTAGTGCAAACCATTCTCGATACATCTTTTAAGTTTTAAGAAGGTGTACTAGATCAAGCTATTTGGAAGTTAAATGCTAATGGGAATTTCTCTTGTTATTCAGCATGGCATCTTGTAAGACAAAAGAAGAATAAGACTTTGACTAATTCTCTTATGTGGAACAAGCACTTACTTTTCAAGATTTCCTTTCTTATTTGGTGAGCACTTAGAGGCAAGTTACCTACTAATGAGAAATTCATCTCATTTGGTCACGATCCGACAGCTTGATGTTGTTGTTACAAGCTTGGTCTTGACACTGTGGAGCATATATTTATAGCTGGCAACTTTGCAAGACATATTTTGAAGCACTTTTCAGGTTTTGGGGGTATTCAACATGAAACTACTCCTTTAAGAAATCTTCTGATGAGTTGGTGGATTACTAAACACAATAATGAGGTACACAAGCTAATTATTCAAGCCAGTCCTATTTTCGTATGTTGGAATCTCTGGAAAAATAGATGTGCAAGTAAATATAGAGGCAAGAAATCAAGTGGTTTAAGAGTGATATATTCTATTGTTAAAGAGAGAAATATGTTGTTGCAAATAGTTTATCCCTATATTTCTTGGCCCAACAATTGGAAGTACATGGTTCTTTTTATTGAAAGATGCTAGCATGATTTAATTTAGGAGAACGAAGATGAAAAGGATAAAGAAACCTCCATAGATGGATCCTAGTTTCTCCGGGCCTTGGAACACGTCATCACTTCTTTATTTAGGCTATATCTGTATTGATATATTTTTCATGAAGATATCTAGTTTTGTTAGGTTCTCTTCTTACTTTGTAAGGGGAGAGTTTCCCTTATTTATGCTTTCTTAGATTCTTTGTATTGAGAGAAGTCCTCTCTTCTAGGTGCATAGATCTAGGTTTACATTTCTTAATATTGGGGATGAGTTGACCGGCATTAGTAGGCTAGTTGACTTATGAACCACCAATAGGATGGAGGTAAGGTTTACGTCCCCTTCCTTCTATTTTCTCTTTCTTTTATTTATGTTAAGGCCTGGGGGTGTTGCTCAGCCCCTGATCCCCTCAAGGATCATTATTTTAAAAAAAATATGAACTTGCCCTAGTTCATCATCTTAGGATTTTCTAACCTTTAAATCATTAATTCTACATTTTAGCATAAGCAAAGATAATTACACTGAATCAAGTATTTTCTAATACCCTAGGATCAGTACCAACTGATTTTAATCAAATTCCCATGAATTTCTTTTTACTACATAAACTAGGGCTCCAAATTCCACCATTAACAAGTTCCTAGCGATTTCTAAGGATTTAATGAAGTAATTCAAGTTTAGAATAAAGAAACCTTACCTATAAATATGAAAACTCCCAAAATTGGTAGAAAATCGCCTTCCTCAAAGCCTTGAATGTTTTTTAGAGAAAAATAAGAAATAAAATATTTTTCTGGTTTTTAAAATTGGAACTACATGTTTTACTGCTGCAGCGGCCCACAAGCCAATTAAGGTCACCACTGCAGCAGTCCCAAAGCAGTAACTTGGGACCTCATACCATTTCAGGATATTTTATAACACACTTCTCAAATTCCGATATCACGAACTAATCCTTTCATGGTAATCTCTATAACTAAATTTCTATTAACCCGTTTTATGTACCGAAAGTTGCTACGACTTTTTAAACTCGTTTTCTAACATAAAATCATATCAAACAAACCCACCAACTTAGTTGAGTCCATGAACAAATGTGGATATAGCTTGCGCATATCTGCCTCCGTCTCCCAAGTTGCTTCCTCAAACAAACGATTCCTCCATTGAAATTTCACAGACGGGATGACCCTGTTTCTCAGTTTTCTCACATCCCTATTCAATATAGAAATTGTATCCTCTTCATAATTGAGCTCTTTGTCAAATAGTTTGGAGTCCCAACGAATGATATAAGCCCCATCACTATGGTACTTCTTAAACATGGATGCGTGAAACACTGAGTGAACCCCAGACAAGCTAGGAGGCAAGGCCAGCTTATAAGCTACTGACCCTACTCCATTTAAAATCTCAATGGGTACGATATACCTCAAACTCAACTTGACCTTCTTACTAAAACACTTCACCCCCTTGATGGGCGACACTTTCAGTAGCACTTTCTCACCTTTCTCAAACTTTACATCTCTTACCTTATTATCTGTATATTCTTTCTGTTGGCTTTATGACGCTACTAATTTTTCCTGAATAAACCTTACCTTCTCCATCAAATCCTTGAGCATATCAGTGCCCCAAGGCCTCACCTCAAACACATCAAGCTATCCGATCAGTGACCAATATCTTTTACCATACAAGGCTTCAAAAGGAGCCATGTCAATGCTGGAGTGGTACCCTAAAGCATATCTTCAAGCACTTGGACTGTTCACTCCGAGTGTTTGTTGGTCTGTGGATGGAAATCTGTACTTAGGTCCAATGTAGACCCCAATTCTAACTGAAACTTCTCCCAAACGTTGGAGGTAAATTGAGTACCTCTGTCTGACACAATAGAAACAGGTACCTCATGGAGCCTTACAATATCCTTCACATAAATCTTGGCCAACTTAGCTACATTATAATCCACCCTTACGGAACAAAATTAGCCGACTTAGTCAATCAACCCTTACCGGAACAAAATAAGTTGATTTAGTCAATCGATCGATGATCACCCACATAGAATCACACTTCCTCAATATATTATGAAGACCTACAACAAAATCCATGGTTATTCTTTCCCACTTCTATTTCGGAATGGGCATTCTCTGAAATATGCCACCAGGTTTTTGATGCTCATACTTGACCTGTTGACAATTCTGACACTTGGTCAAAAAATCTATAATGTCATGATTCATTCTTCTCCACCAATAATGTTGTCTCAAATATCTATACATCTTGGTTTCACCCGGATGTATAGAGTACTTGGAATTGTGAGTCTCTACAAGAATAGTAGGGATTAAGTAGCCCATATGAGGCACACACACGCGGCTCGGAATCCTCAACACTCCTTCCTCATTAAGAATGGCCTCCTTGGCCTCACCTTGTAACACTTTTTCTTTAAGGTTGCTTAACTTCTTGTCATCAAACTGCCTGCTCTTAATCTTTTCGAAGAAATTAGACTTAGAATCCATATGGGCTAACACTCCTCCCTCGCTGGTCACCTGCAATCTCATGGAACCATTAGTCAAAGCTTGTACCTCTCTAGCCAATGGGTGCCTCGATACCTCCAATAATTCCAAACTTCCCATGCTTGTCGAGTTTTGGCTCAATGCGTCTGCCACCACATTGGACTTTCCCGGATAATATAAGATTGAGATATCATAGTCTTTGATTAACTCCATCCATTTTCTCTGTCTCAAGTTCAAGTCTTTTTGAGTAAACACATGTTGCAAGCTACGATGGTCTGTGAATACTTCACACTTCACATCATAGAGGTAGTGTCTCCAAATCTTCAAGGTAAAGATCAATGTTGCCCAACTCCAAATCATGAGAGGGATAGTTCTTATCATAAGACTTCAGCTGTCGTGAAGCATAAGCGATCACATTCTGACCCTGCATCTAAACAACACCTAAACCAGACCGTGAAACATCACAATATACAATGAAATCCTTACCTTCAACAGGCAAGGTAAGAATATGAGTTGAAGTTAACAAAGTCTTGAGCTTTTGGAAACTCTCATCATTCTTGTCATCCTACATAAACAGAACCTCTTTTTGAGTTAGACAGGTCATATGTGAAGCAATAGAAGCAAACCCTTTGACAAACCGGCGAAAGTAACTGGTCAACCCCATACCTTAGATACCATGTGTCCCAAGAAGGACACTGAATATAACCAGAATTCACACTTCGAGAATTTAGTACATAGTTGCTTCTCCTTGAGCAACTCCCACACTGTACGCAAGTGAGCTTTATGCTCCTCTTCACTTTTGGAGTACACCAAAATACCATCAATGAAAATGATAACAAAAGAATTCAAATATCACTACAACAAATTTGACTATTAGTGATGAATTATTTTGTCACTTAAACATCATATTTCGTCACAAAAAAAATCTGTGATGAAAAAAAAATCATCAATCGTTCGTCTCTAAACGTGGGTGGCTAAATGTATACAAAGACAATTTAGTGTTTCATCACTAAATAAAGTATTTTAACTACGGAATTCGTTTTTTGTCCCAAAATAAATAATATTTATGACGAACTCATTCGTCAAGAAAAATATTTAAAAATTGTAGTTGATAGTGTAATTTCGTCACTAAAAAGGTTATTAATACCGGCAAAAACTACCTCGTCACTAATTTTTCAATTTAATTAGCGACGACATCAATCGTCTCTAAAGTTACACATATTTCGTAGTTAAATAAAAGCAGTTTCGTCCCTAAAGACAATATTTTATATACGAAAAGATATTTTGTCCCCAAATATATAATTAGTGAAAATTTTGCTTTTACAAAAAATGGCATATAATTATGTAGTTGAAACCTATCATATAGTCACTAAAAAAGAATTGTTGTCGCTAAAATTGTCACGGTAAATTATAGTGATTAGTGATAATAATACTCACAATTTTGATTTGGAATGAAAGAACTAATTACATTATTGATGAAAAGGAAATACTAGAACAAAACTATATAATCAATTTATGACAAAATGATATGTCCTACAACAAAAATATTGTTACTTTGAAAAATACAATGAAATTTCATCACTACATCTTTCTCCTATCTTGTGAGCACCTCCCACTTGTTTGAAGTGATAAAAACAAAATC
The DNA here is from genome assembly GCA_031232105.1 of Capsicum rhomboideum. Classification (NCBI taxonomy): domain Eukaryota; kingdom Viridiplantae; phylum Streptophyta; class Magnoliopsida; order Solanales; family Solanaceae; genus Capsicum; species Capsicum rhomboideum. Next base: position 25,160,892 of record CP124712.1, on the reverse strand, counting down.
TTGAGCTGTTGTCTCCAACTTTATTGATAGCACGATCAAAAGTAATGCTACACAACTTTTGCATAAAGAAAATGAAAGAGAAGTTAAACAACTTCAGTAATAAACTTCCAGGAAAACTCATGTCTAATTAGTGGTACTTATTTAGGATAGCAGATCATAGGAGACTCATAAGACATTAGAATGAGCATTAAAGCTTAAATTTGTACCACGACTTAGCTTGAACCCTTGACCTCCTGATCACATGGTAGCAACTTTACCGGTTACTCTAAGGCTCCCCTTCAAATACATAACAAATGTATGGTTTAAAGTTGTGGATTTTCTTGGCTTAACAAACTAAGCAAAAATATTGGGTTACTATACTAGTGAGGTACAAACTTGTCCCTAACCAGAGCTACCTCTTACATGATTCATCCTACATGAGCTAATTTATCATCCGAAATAGATTGGATTTGCTGAATTTATCATAAATCATATAACTAATGATTATTACTCATTCTAATCTCAACTGTATTTGGTAAGGCATTAGGACAGTTTAGGATAACGTGGAACTTTTTCTTAGAAGCAAATCAGAACATAGTCTAGAAAGGGACGTCAAACTTTTTGGACGCGAGCTAAAGGATGATTGTCACCACCATCAAACCACACCCCTATCAGAAGGCATATGGGTGTTTTGGGATATTTTGGTTTCAGTTTCACTTTCACTTCTGGGATATTTCAAAGCTCATACTAAAGGTAACCTTATTTTTCCTTTAAATTCGAGTGACAACACTCCTAGAGCTTTGGAAATTATGTCCAGGTAAATCTTACCCATGGATGTGAAGAGTTCACATGCATGGTTAAGAGGTTACATGCATCTTTTCCATAGCTCAATTGACTTGTCAATCATCCCAAGCCAAAGGTTATCTGAAATAAAAGACTATCTTTTCTACCTATCGAGTCGAACTACAAAGAGTCCGATTCTCTAAATTGTAGGGATATGTAGGGTGGGCTCTTTGTTGAAAACTTGACTATATTCCAAACCCCAACCATCTTATTCCCCAGCTGTCTGGTCTCTTTAAAATTCAAAACCAGGATAGCTTGTGAATTCTTTGAAAATAGTGCTTAAAGTCAAGCATTATAAACTACAAATGACCTGAATTCTCATGTAACCTGAGATATGTAGGAAATTGATACCGGTGTTTGACCATAACTCTCTGAAATTCATGTGAAAACCAACCGTCTTTGAGAAATGAATTTGTGGTCGGACAAAATTAGGAATGTCAAACTCCCTTTGCCTAGGGTTACTTGCATTCACCCTATCCAAAGGGAGGGGGTAGTTGTTGACACATAATTTTGCCCTCCACGACTAGGTCTAATTCTGAGTTTTTTCAATTTCAAATAAAATTAAAGAATTTGTTTATTCAGATAATGGTTTTCTAAATATTTATCGGGATTAAGTTTGTGATTTAAGTAGCGATTAGGCATTTTCATATTCATATATACGAGATCGTATAATTTTATTGAAAATTGATTCAAACAGATAAATTTTGATCTAAATACATAATTTGTTCTTAAAAAGAGTTATTCGGAGAATATTTACTTGATTTTATTAAACCAAGAAACTTAGGATCAAAGCGGTGGATGATTCGTAATGGATTACGGTTAGATTTTAGCCAATTTATTAAATTAGTCATGATTGAAATTAATTTGGCCACAATTGCAATGTAATTGGCCAATTGACTTTAAATTTGGCTAAATTTTAAACGCAATGACTAAAATCCTAACAGATTAGGCTATTTAACAAATAGCCTAATTTCTACCATTTAGCTAATTTCTACCCTAGCCTAATTCTACCCTTACCACTAGCCTCATTCCCTTTAACTCTGACCAGTGACCAGCCCAACAACATCAGCAGCCGCCCCAGGCCCAATAGTAAACAGCCTTTCCTTGGCCTAAATCACCCCTTATACTCCCCTTTCTCTTTCACAGCAATAACATCGAACAACAACATTCAGCAGCAGCGACCCGATAACAACAAGCTTCGACCCAAATTCCTTTTCTCACTTCCACGTTCCCTTTCCCTGACAAAATCGTACAAAGTCATGTGAGGAGCACGAATTTCTTACCAAATGAGAGATCCTAGAAGGTTCCCAAAGGTTTTGTCCTAAAATTATCCTTATCCTTTCCACAAATTCATTCAAAATTTGTATGATTCCAGTTCATTTCCAAGTATATCCTCTTTCTAATTTGAATTCCCCGTATAAAAATACCTAAATGCCCTCAAAACCATTTTCCCACATCGACAAAGAGGATAAACCAAGCCTAAAATCTTCCTCTATAAATATGTCTACTGTTTAGGGCTAAGTCCCAAGTCTCAAGGGTTGAAAAATCTTTCGAGCAAGGAGTTTTAATATTGCAAAAAAATATTCAAGTGAAAAGAATTTTCAAAAAAGGTCTTCGGCCAATCAAAATTCTTGTAAGACTCCTTTAAGCCTAGAATTCTGACAACTGGTGGTTCTGATGGTGGCTAAAGAATTCTGATGAAACCTCGAGTCCCCGTTTGCTGTTCTGAAAGAGGTAACCCCTCATCCCTTTTTGTTTTCTGTATTCTTCCTGTCATTCTTCTTCCATAGTCATGTTTTAGTCTTTTTGTAGTGTTGTTAATAGTAGTAGTGATGTTGGTGGGATTATCTGTTGTAATAGTTTTGAAGGCCATAGGTTTTGTGATTGATGTGTTGATCTTTCTTGTTTTGGCTTCATAGTTTATTTTTTGCTTTCGTAAAAATCCATTTTAACGTCATTTGTTAGCCGTAAATCTTCACTTTGAATGTTGTTTTGCGTAGCTTGATCACTGTTTCTTGTTAATCAAATTTTTACTTACTTTAGTCTTTCTTCTAGTTCACTGTTTTGGATTGAGGTTTTTCCTAGTGCAGTTTTTAGTATACTGATATAGCTTAAGCGTTTGCTTGTAGTAGTATTAATTTGTTGCCCTAAGATTATTGTCTCTATTATTTCATATGTTAACCTGCTGAATATAGCATGTTATGATTTTACTTAGTGTTTCCTGCTTAAAGTTCCCTTCTATTCACTATTATCATTCGAACATCATATGTTTCAGTTTTTCGTTGATTGTTTTGGGTTTTCTTTCGGCATGTTGATTCTTGTCGAATGTGTTTTAAACTTTGGAATTTTTGTCTAACAGTTGAAATTTTTTCTTTTCTTTCCCTTTGTGTTACAAGTTGAACAAAACCTCTCTTAAAGAGCTTCTCTTGATTTACAATGTCAAGAGAAAGCATAGAGAGGTATTATATTGGACTTTTATAATCCTTTGACCCTTCTAGGATACATTTTGACTCAAAGTTCCTTGAACTTGTCAAGAGAAGGATAGGATAAGTACAGATGATCCAAAATAGTGTGTTTGCTAAGTTTTGTTATGTGAGAATGTTTGGATGTGCTTAATCTTTTTTTAGGAAATCTTGAAATTGATTTTCTCTATAAAAATCAACCTTTCCCTCATCTCCTATACCCTTTTGTTTTCAGCCATCTCCTAGGGTCTTGTGTTTGTTTAAATGGTTTAGCTTGTTGTTCCTTTTGGGGCTAATTTTCTCTGTCACTTGTTTTCTTTTTGCTCTCTCAAAAGACATCTCTTAGAGTCTAAAAATGTTATGGATAAGAGTAATAATCAGTACAGGGACCAACAATTCTTAAGTCCCTCTGAAAATACTGAGAATTACCTTACCCAAAGTATGATTATGCTTTAAAGGATAGGTCTTTGTTAGAATCAGTGGTTTGTTTGCCTAAACCATCTTTTCCTCTCTTCCTTCTCTGATTTTTGAGAAACCAAGACCAGTGGCGTACGCAGGATTTTTTTTAAGCAGTGTCGACATTTAACATAGAGAACGAATGAACAAACTAGAGAGAACAACTTTTTGATAATATAGTTCAAATTTGCTTTCAAGTAATTTAATGTCTAGGGGTTATCTATAAATGAATCTTGGTTGGTTGTTTTATTGATTTCTATTTTTTAGCAATTAATGCATACAAAAACAAAAACAAAAACAAAAAAACTGCTGCTACGGAGGTTCGACCTCAAGGAGCGTGCCACATTAGAGAGGCTCTTAACCAACTGACCAAAGTGGACTTAGTGTTGGAGTAGTGTCACTGTATACTATATATATCTAATTCTGTTTTTTTTTTCTTTTTCAGATTATATGTACATATTGATTAATATTTTCGATGAAGCGGTGTCGGATGACACACCTTGCTATAAGGTGGGTCCGCCCCTGACCAAGACCATGTTGGTCTTGATTGAGAAGTAGTAACCCCTTAATGTTGAAACCTTCTTAGTTTTCAAGTTTATTTGCTCCGTTATATTGCATTTGTACTTTGATCTGTTGTTTTTCTCTCCTTAGCCTTTTTTCTTTAAAGTTCTTAGTTGATTGGTTCACATCATTCCTGTTATTTTACTGAAAATTCTCTCACATAATTCAATACAATAAAATTCCTCTCACATAATTCCTTGACCTTTTGTTGGTCTGGTTTCCACTTCTCCATTTTGAAAGTTATTCTCCTTGTCAACTATATCTTGCTGAACTAGTTTCAATTCTGGGTGCAGCACCCTACACTCCTGCTCATCATGCCCTTGTAATTTACATTGTTGCAGTACTTAGGCAGGAAATCATAGTTGATGTTCACATGTTCTCTATCATTGACTTCTTTGTAATATAATTGATTATCTCCATCTCCACGTACTTAGGAAGGTCTGCTAGAAGGTCCACCTGTACCGTAACTCTAGCACAACTAGGTCTAATTTTGTTCACTGTAGCTAAGTCCAGGTGAATTGGTCACAAAAAAAAGTTAGCTCGAGATCCGGAAAAGAGAGCCAGGCCATAGCTTGAGTATTTTTCTCTTCAATCTTGAATTTAGCATCATAGGGGTCGCATTTGATATGAGTACCCCTCTTTCGCAGCAATGTAATAAACATTCTTAGCTATTACATTCACAAAGTCCTCCATAAGTTCAAATCTCATGAGAATATGATGATTCCTCAAAAAACCAATTTTACAATCACCTTTTACATTGAGTTTTTTGGGCAATTGAATTCGAAGGTCATCCAATTTTGGCCAGCCATATGAGAACTTACCAACCACTGCGAACTGTAACTGTTCGATTACATTTATCCTATACACTTCTTCCTTTATCTACACCACTCGATGAATACCATTAACAAAATTGAGCTTCTTAATTGGTATGGGTTGCACGGAAGGCCTATTATTAGTAATTGCAGTATTGATAGTCTTAGGCTTTAGCAAATCTACCAACTTCTCTTGCTGGCTTGGTGAATCTATCTCCACTGATGAATTGCTAGGCAAATTTTTAGGCACGATGGATGTATGTTTGTGATAAGGAAGGGAATTTTTCCTATGAGGTGATTAGGGTTGACCAATTAGGGTTGACTGGTCAACCCTAGGATCAGGCTGACCAGTGGCTTGGATGGCCATCTCTGCTGAAAAATTAGTGTTCAGGCTATAATGACGGCTAGGTTAGGCATGAGAGAGAGCGTTGTCGCTTGAGTTTTATAAGCACAAAGTTAAGTAAGTCTCTTTGCTATAAATAAATTATAGCCTACCTCGATTCCTTGCTTGAATCACTCTAAGGCCACAAGCTTGCCTTTCCTCTCTCTTTCAATCCATTCTTGATCTATAAACAATAATTATACAACACCATTTCAATAATTTACCTTTTCCAACCATCAGAAACCTATAATTATCAATTTAAACTATGAACTTGCCCTAATTCATCATTTTAGGGTTTTCTAACCTTTAAATATCATGAATTCTATGTATTTTAGCATAAGCAATGATAATTCCACTCAATCAAGTATTTTTTGATACCCTAGGATCATTACCAACTAATTTTAATCAAATTCCCATACATTTTCTTTCATTTCATAAACTAAGGCTATACCCCAAATTCCACCATTAACAAGTTTATAGCGATTTCTAAGGATTTAATGGATTAATTCAAGTTTTGAACGTAAAAAAAATCTTACCTCTAAAGATAAAAACTCCCAAATCGGGAGAAAATCGTCTTCCTCGAAGCCTTCATGTTTTTCAGAGAAAAATAGAAAATAAAAATGCTTTTCTGATTTTTAAAACTGGAAATGCGCATTTTACTGTTGCAGCGACACCTTTACCGTTGCAGCGGTACCGCTGCAGTGGTGAATCTGCCGCTGCAATGGCCCGTAGGCCAATTGAGGTCACCGCTGCAGCGGTACTCTTACCGCTGTAATGGTACTTTTTCTTCTGCAACGGTTCTGAGGCAGTAACTCGAGACCTCATCCCAGTTCAAGCTATTGTACAACACACCTCTTGAATTCCGACATCAAGAACTAACTCTTTCACGGTAATCTCTATAACAAAAGTTCTATTAACCCATTTTACGTAATTAAAGTTGCTACGACTTCCTCAACTCGTCTTCTAACACAAAATCACATCAAACAAATCCGCCAACCTTCAAATTACTACCAGATTTCCTTAGATCACCATACCCTCAAAATTCGCCCAAGCCTATGCCAGCCTTGAATTTTCAAAATTTGTCTAATCGAAAACTAAGCGAAGGGTCTACTCTCTATTTCAGCGTAGCAATGATTTGGGTCATTACATTTACTCAATTTTAAATTAGTTCAAATTAAAAAGATTAGTAATCAAAATAGTTGATTTTATTTTAATTTTAAAGTTATAAATATAAGAAAAATTATAAAATAAAATTATATCTTATGTGTAGGATAAAAAAGTTGCTCACTATTTCGCGGCGAATTTGCATGCTTTTATGTATTATAGTTTGTAATACGCATTTTACCCGTGTATCTCATAATAACAAAAATAAAATATAGTAATAGATTAAAAACTACTACAAAATAATACGATTAAACTTAATCTTTACACAAAAATTTCTCAAAGTTCGACCGAACATTCATTTACCACCTGTAAACTACAACAAAATAACATGATAATTGAGATATCAAAATAATATGATTAAACCTAATTTTACACAAAAATTCCTCAAAACCCGACTGAAAGTTTATGTACCACCTGCATTAAGCAAAAAAAATAACAGATAGCAACTGAACATAAATTACAACAAAATAATACAATAATAGAGATATTAGAACAATACGGTTAAACCTAACCTTTATACAAAAAATTTCTCAAAGTTCGATCGAACGTTCATCTACAATGTAGACTTGAACAGAATAGAAACTACAACAAAATAATATGATAATCGAGATATTAGAACAATACAATTAAACCTAACCTTCACACAAAAAATTCTCAAAATCCGATCGAACATTTATCTACAATACAGACTTGAAGTTGATGAAACTGTTATAGACCAAACTTTCAAAGCTCATTGAAATTGTATTAATAAGAATATTTGTGCCACCAAAATTTACATTGCGGATGTTATTATATTATTGCAAAACGAAAGAGTTTTTGATTTATATAAATTCAAAAGTTTTTCCTCCAAGAAAAGGTTACCTAAATATGAAAGAATTTTATTTTTCTTTTGCCAAAAGTAAAAAAAATCAATTATGATATCAAATGTTTATGATAGTTTTTAATTAAATTAACATAAAACATGTTATAGTTATGTTACATAGCTCAAATAAATAATAATATGTATATACAACAAAATTTCATTTGATTTTATATTCATAAGATATTAGGACTTCCTAGCTGATTTGGAAAGATCTAATAATCAACTTTTTAATTGATTTTAAAATATTTGATATTAGGAAATAACCAAGTTATTTATTTTTCCAATATACACGTCTGCTATGACTAAATCAGAAAAATTTTGATGGTAAAACTTTCGATTCAATTCAATTAAGAAAAGACCTAATAAATAAATTTTTAGTTAATTTTAATGTTCTAAATATTAAGAGGTTTTACATATTTAAATAAGAAAAAATCTAATAATCTTTACTTTAATTTAGTTAATGTTAAAGTACTAAATATTAGGATAATAATTAATGATGATTTTGTCCAATCTGATACAAGAGACCTCGGGAAAAAAAAAATCAACTTAGTTCCATTGAAATTTCGAGTAAATTAAAATTTAAGGGTTGTAAAAGTTATTATCTCCACAACGAATAAAATTAGCATACAAAATTTAGTTGTAAAAGTTATTATCTCCACAACGAATAAAATTAGAATACAAAATTTAGGTCAGATATCTTCAGTGATCAAACTATTTCTTCATTATATGTAATCCTATATAAGAAAAATATTGTGTTTTCAAACATAGTACATAAGCAAACATACTCGTTATTTTGCCATCAAAAGCAAGAAGTGAATAGGCAAGAAGTGGGGGCATAGTTTCCCTGTGGAATGAAATCAAAATCAATAGTTATTGTTGGATATTAATTTACAAAAATACACTATAAAGGACAATACAACAAAAAAATAAATCTGTTACTAAATTTATGCACAAACGAATTCTAAGCACCTAAATAAATATATATATATATTTAAAAGCATAAATCAAATAAAAAATTCACAAATATCATAAAAAATTTTATGGTGAACATGGAATAATGGGACACTTTATAGAAGCATATGGCACGATCCTTTTTCAAATGAGTTTTATTTGTTCCATCTTTGTGTATAACTTGAATACACACACACACAAAAAAAAAAAGAGCAAAGGCACCAAAAATAAAAACAAAACCAACCTTCTATTTAGGAAAAGTCAATAGACTTTTTCTTTTTGAAACAAACGCACACACAAAACACCAAACAAATATATTACTATAAATTTAGGAATTCAGCTATAAACAGAAAAAAAAAAACTCCATTTATTTTTTCATATATTTATTATAATCAATATTTAATATTATAAATTAAAGAAAAAAAAGTTGAATAGACAATTTTATCTATTGCTGAGTCTTTTAATGAAGGACAAAAAGTTCAAACAATATTTCTAAGGCCATTCACACTTTTAATAAAGCTAGTTTAAATGTACGTGCGTTGCACGATTAACCTTAGTCACATTTAAATTTAAGATAACAATAATATGTAGCACAACAAATTGTTACAATTATGCATACGACGTACAACTATAAATAATGTAAGTAGAAAGTAAGAAAACATGAATGAATGCAAGAAGATGACTTAAATCAAATCAAAAATAAGAAGAAAAAGTAGAAGCAAAAGAAGTTGAGCATCAAACTCACAGTTGGTAACTTGATACGTCGTAATTGTAGGTAAAATTTAGCCGTAAGTTATGTTCATTATTAGGTGTTTTTATATAGATATGTTTTTCTAACTTAAATAGGTTATACTGATTAATTAATTAATTAACGGAATTCGAATTCTAATCAAATTTTGATTAAAAATGATTAATTTTGCTTGTGAAGTCATTATCTAAGTGATTTTTAATTTTTTTAAGCTTTAGGCAATATTTGTTGGAAATCTTCGTAGTATTTGCTTGAAGTTTTTGAAAATAGATTGATTGAACTTTTGTTAGATAACAAAAAAATAAAGGCAGCTGATATTTTTCTAGAAATTGCTTGAAATGAAAAAAAAATTCAGATTTTTCGAGGAAAAGAAAATGAAATTGAGATTTTTTATTTTTGTATAAAGTTGCATTATTTAAGAGGTTGGCTCTAAGGAGAAAGTAGAAACTGATAAATGGAGCACAAAGTGCAAAAAAAAAAAAAAAAAAAAAATTAACGTAAAAAAAATAAAAATTAAATGTCCTTTTAAGTGTCTTTTAGGAGTCCTTATTTATTTTACACCACAAGGTTTTTAATTACATTTTAGCATATATTTCAACACTCCTAATTTAAGAAAAAGTCTTACCGTATATTTTAGTCTTGATCCCATCTATTTTAGGAGACAATATTATAAAAATAATTAAATAATAAATTGAAGAAAAAAGTGAAAAGACAATTTTTTCTATTACAGAAACTTTTAATGAAGGATAAAGAGTTCAAACAACATTTTTAAGACGAGATGATTTTTAATTATATGTTATAACAATAACATATTTTAATTTTAAAATTACAAATTTGATATTATTCCATGGCATATCTTATATTCTTTTTATTTTAATTTGTTTGTCTGTGTTACTATTTGGCGAGTTAAATAAAAAAAATTGATTATAATCTTTTCAAAAAATTTCCAAATATTTTAAATAATTAACTATAGTGAATTATAATATTTTATGTAGTTTCTAAATATGTATATTTTACTTATAAAAAATAAATTTTATGTTAAATTTACACTAAACATTACTCCATCTGTCCCAATTTATATAACATATATTTTTTATCAGTTTCAAAAAGAATGACACATTTCTATATTGAGTAAGAATTTAACTTTAAAATATTCATTTTACCCTATTAAATGATTTACAGACTTATTTAGACCACAAGTTTCAAAAGTATTTCTTTCTTTCTTTCTTAAACTACGTGTCAAGTGAAACTTCATAACATAAATTATAACGAAGGGTGTAATTAGTTTGACCCTCATACCTTAAACAAGCCACGTCAATTAAAACAAGAAAAAATTACGTGGAGTAGAAAATGTCAAGGCATAATTATCAGGTGTAGCTAATGTTTAAAATAATCATCATTTGCAGCTAAGATTTAGATTAAATAGATAAATATACATTTCTCTTGTACTCGTGTATTTGTATATTTTGGGGCTCATGTAGAAATCTCTAATTTCGGGGCTCTTATACATTTATATTTATCTACAAAGTAAATTTTGGGGCTCATATATAAATCTCTAAAGTAAATTTGTATTTGTTTATTCAATCTCTAATTTTTATATTTAGTTAGTAAACTGTGTCTATCATGTAATTAGACAAATTTTAGCTGTGAAGTCTTATTTATTGCATAAATGTTAGCTATTTTTGAAATTTTGCTCAAAATAAAAGGGGGATGTTAAATTAAGAAAAAATGCATGTGCAAATCATGAGTTTTTTATGTTGGAGTTAATATCAATTCCTTATGCATTTGGATGAGTAGGCATAGGCGTAGGCATATAGGCTTTTATATATAGAGTCCACCCTTGTGTCGCCCCCACCTAGGGATGGCAATGGGGAGGTGCGGGTGCGGGTTTTAGGCTATGTGGGGCAGTGCGGATTTTAGACTATGCGGGTGCGGGGTGGGTTGAAATAAGTTTTTCTTAAATGATGCGGGTTGCGGGTCTATGCAGGTTTAAATTAAAAATAAATAAATAAAAGTTAGTATTATTCTCGTGAATTTACCTAAAATTATAGTATTCTTCACTTAAAATTATATGATACTTAAAATGACATGTATAGCACTATAAATTAACAATTTTATAACTCAAAAATATCAAAACAAAAGTTTAAAGGTTTTTCCTTCAATTAAATAAGCTACGTACAACAAAGTAATTTAATATCTGTAGCAAAGACTTAAACAATCATTTGGTTTGTGTAAGATGAAATATATACTATAGCCTTACTAGCGTGTTATAAATTTTAGTGGAGTTACAAATTTTCAAAAAAAACAAAAAAAACGCAGTGCGGTGCGGTGCGGGTATGGTGTGGGGCGGATTTATGTGGGTTTAAAAGTCATGCGGGGCGGGGCGGGGCGGTTTTTAAATTTGCGGGTTTAGAAAAAACCCGCACCTCACCAGCACCGCCCCGCTCCATTGCCACCCCTACCCCCACCCTCTACCCTAACCCGACTCTCTCTCAGTCGTTAGCTTAATTTCATTATTTATAACAAGTTGCTAGTATTATTTTTCTCAAGTTATCGTACGAGGAATTGATATAAACTCCAACATAAAAAAACTCATGAGAATGGAGTTATTTTTCTTAGTCGTTAGAGAATGTTTGCCTTGAGGAATAAGTTCAATACTATCTAAATTCGCAAAACAAACCTTTTAGAAAACATCATCTTGGGCATAAGTTAGGTAGGCATAACTTGTGTTTTAGGGCATAAAGTTGAAGTTAAGTTACAGAGAAGAGAAAATAAAGCCAAGAATAACAAATAGCCTGCATGAGTAGCAAGGGTCAGAACATGTTCTATTTATGAGGCAGTTACAACTACAACATGACATGGATCTTTAAATTATATTTACAATAATATCCTTATCACCCTCCCTCAATCTGAAATAGAGGAACGAACATGAAGATTGACAAGGAACTCCTTGAATTTTGTAACAGAGACAATTTAAGTAAAAACATCCGCAAGTTGTTGTGAGGTAGGAACATGAGAAACAGTAAGGTCACCCCGGCTAATCTTCTCACGGATAAAATTATAGCCTAAAGCGATGAGTTTTGATTTGGAGTGGAAGACTGGATTATGTGCAAGATGGACGGCCCTAATATTATCACATTTTGCAAGTATAAAAGTGCCAATATAAATACCCAAGTACCGTAGGATAAATTCTAACCATATAACATCAGTAGTTACAACAGCCAGAGTGCGATACTTAGCTTCGGTGCTTGAGCATACAACAGTTGGTTGTCTCTTTGTAGATCAAGATATCAAATTACTCCCGAGGAAAATGCAAAATTCAAAGGTAGAACGACGAGTTGCTGTGCAGCCTGCCCAATCCAAGTCTGAGAATATTGTTAAAGAGATGGAAGAGTTTCTGTAGAGCTGCAACCCATAAGCATGAGTTCCTTTAAGATAGCGAAAGATTCGCTTAACATCTCGAAGATGAATAGGTCGAAGTTGATGAAGAAATTGGGAAGCCATATTCACAACATATTGTATGTCCGGTCGTGTGAAAGTTAAATATTGAAGACTGCCAACCATTTTGTGATACAGAGAAGGATCATCAAGGAGTTGTGTATCTACAGAATGCCAATTAAGCTTACTGTAAAGAGGGGTTTGAACAAGCTTAACTTTGGCTAAATCAAATCTATGCAAAAGATCTGATATATTTTTCCATTGAAGCAGAAGAACCCCATCACTATTATGAACTATCTCCATGCCTAAAAAATAATGAAGGGAGCTAAGATCTTTCATTGCAAATTTAGATTGCATGGATGATATAAATTCATAAACAAGCACCTTTGAGGATTCAAAAATAGCAATATCGTCAACATAAATAAATAGGATAAAAATAACACTGTCGTGGTGAAAAATGAACATGCTATGATCTGAGGTAGATTGCTTAAAACCAAGGTCCAAAAGATAAGTTTCAAGTTGAGTAAACCATGCTCTAGGCGATTATTTCAACCCATAAATAGAACATCTTAGCTAACACACATGGTGTGGATAATCAGGATGTTCAAAACCTCTGGGTTGCCACATATAAACAACTTTATATAGCTCTCCGTATAAAAAGATATTAGATGCAACTAATTGATACCTACAACAATTATTAAGAAGAGCCAAAGATAATACCAGATGAACAGTGCTTAACTTGATCACAGGGGAAAAGGTCTCTGTATAATCTAAAACAAGTTGTTGAGTGAATCCCTATGCAACCAAATAAGCTTTGAAGCAATCTATAAAGTCATTAGGTCCGTACTTAAGAAGATAGACCCATTTATTTCCTACAATATTCACATTGGGAGGTGAACGTACTAATGTCCATGTATTATTTTGTATGAGAGAATTAAACTTTTTACTCATGGAATTGAGCCACCTAAAGTCTTTGAATGCTTGGGTAAAGCAGGTTGGCTTAAAAGGTGGACTTGAAATAGAGACATTAAGAGAGGGGACAACTCGTGGTTTTACTGACTCGGTCATTGAACAAATAACCATGACATGGGCACGGTTATGTGATTGATTATATGTTAAAGCTTAAGAAGAAATTAAATTAGAAGGAGATAAGGATTGTGCATTTTGAGAGGAAATGGATTCTGAGACATCTGGACAAGAGAGAGGTTGATTTAAGGATGGTTGAATTGAGCTCGAATTATGCATTATGGGATTTGTAGTGGAACTAATTTCAATAGAAATGTGGTACTGATATTATGGGATAAGGGAAGAGATGGGATCACAGGAGAAGGTGGGGGAGATAAAAAAGGAGAACTGCGTGAAATAGGTACGTGTGTAGCAGGTGGAGAAAAGTGATTATTTGAACATGAGGAAGTTTGAGTCCTAGTAGAAGTTGTGGATAAGTTATTAGGAGATAAATAGACAAAAAAGGAAGAAGTTATATCCAACATGGGGATAAAATCAAAGTTAGCAGTTGGTGAAGCACACATATCAGGCACATTAATTGGAGAAAATATAGGAGAGGTAGCTTGTGAGGAAGGAACTGCAAGAGTACTAGTAATCATTGGAAATAGAGAAATATACAAAAAAGTGGATTCTATAAAATTTACACGACGTGAAAGAATTATCTGATTAGTGGATGGATCCAAACATTTGAATCGTTTACATTGAGGAAATATACCAAGAAATAATAAAGGTTTAGATCGTGGAAGAAACTTATGAGCAAAAGAATGTGCAACATAAGGGTAACATAAACACCCAAAGACCTTAATCAAATTGTAACATGGTGATTTTCCATACAATTTTTCATAAGGTGAGGTAAAATTAAGCATAGAAAGAGGTGTGATATTAATTAAATGAATCCCAGACAGAGAAGCGTCTGCCCAAAGTGAATAAGGCATGGAGGTTTCAAAGAAAAGACATTGTATCATATTATTAACATGGCGATGCTTTCTTTCTGCGTGATCATTTTGAGCAGAGGTATATGGACATGAAAAGGATGAATAATTACAGGCTTACAAAAAAAACAAAAATGAGAATTGTTATATTCTTTGCCACCATTTGATTGAAAATAAGCAATAGAGGAATGGAAAATGTTTGAGACCACGTTAAAAAACCCTTTGAATTTGTCAAATGCCTCTGGCTTTTTTTTTATTAAATAAATCCAAGAGTACTTCGTGCAGTCATTAAGAAACAAAATATAATAGTGAAAATAAGAATTTGAACTAAATAGAGCTTGTCACACATCTGAATGAATTAAAAGAAAATGAACAGTTGCGATATTATGTGAAGAAGGAAATTGTAACTTAGATTGTTTGCCTAGATGGCAAACATTACAACCAGAATTTTCAAAAACTGAATTACAATGAATGAAACTCCTACGAACTAAAGCTACAAGAGAACGTTTCCCTGGATGGCCTAAACGTTGGTGCTAAAGAGAGGAAGGTGCAACAACACTTGATAGAGCAACAGGAGATGAATGGCGTGAGGTTGTGCTAAAACAGGATAGAGAGAGCCATTATTCTCACAATGGAGTAAGACTTGATTGGTCTTCTTGTCCTTAATAAAAAAACCAGTGTCGGTGAACTTAATAAAACAATTATTGTCGACACATAAATGCTGAACTGACATTAGATTTTTCTGAAGAGAAGGAACATATAAAATATTTTTTAATTGAAAAGGTTTAGAAAATGTCAGAAGAAACAAAGTGCCTGTAGATAAAATAGGAAGAAGATTGTCATTTCCAACCATCACCTGTGAGGAGCCAATGTAAGGAGAGGAAGAGGATAAAAGAAATGGATTATTTGTCATATGCGCAGAAGCACCAAAATCAAGATACCATACCAGTGGTTGTACTTCCTCCAAGCTCATAACAGCGGTTGCCTACATTGGGAATATAGGAATGATTGAAATAATTCCTACTCTCCAAAGCAGTGTAATTAAAGTGGAAGCAGATTTGGCATCGTTTAGCCGAGGTGAATAGGGGTCGCCCAAGAATGCCATCACCCGGAGAGGAAGGGCAAAAATTTAGATGAAAACCAACCCATTTGGTTTAAAAAAAACTAGAGCGATAAGAGTACTGACTTCGACCTTTACCTCGATTTGATTTACCACGACGTCTATTATGGGATCCTCTTGGGCATTGATTAACATGAGAAAAATTTGAAGAAGGAGGTTGAGAAACTGGTGGTGCTTGGGCAGAAGCAAGTAAAGCAGAGTGAGAAGTGGAGTCATCATTATCTGTTGCATTAATATGTGCTTCTTCAGTAAGTAACAATGGACGTAATGCGAGAAATAAAAATGAAAGTATTTCAGTCGCATTCAATCCGGAGACAAAAGTACAATAGGAAGGTGGGAGTCCTTGCAATGCTTGGGTCAGTAAATCATCATCAGTGACAGGTTTTTCAACTACTCTAAGTGAATAGGCAAGAGAATGCAGTTTTTGGAGATAATCCTACATAGAAAGAGAGATCCTTTCTTAAAATTCTGAAATTTTGATTTCAGATGAATTGACGAGCATGAAACCAAGTTGAAGTTAAGTTACAGAGAAGAAAAAATAAAGCCAAGAATAACAAATGGGCTGCATGAGTAGCAAGGGCCAGGACATGTTCTATTTATAAGGCAGTTACAACTGCTACATGACATGGTTCTTTAAATTATATTTACAATAATATCATTATCAAGTTCAGTAAGCATAGCTTATCTCTTGGAACATAAGTTTAGTAGGCATAACTTGGAGTCTGAGACGTAAAGGGAAAGTTTATGAATAAAAAATGCGACAACGACAAATTGTTTTCAGTTGGATGCGAGGGACAAATGGATAAATGAAAGAAAAGAAAGAAAAATTAGATGCGAAGGACATAAGATTTGCTCAAATGAAAAATGTTACAATACATTATGAGAATGATGATATATCCTAAACAATAGAGTTATTCCCACAATTCCTAAATAAGTGGTTTTTTAGCCTTTTAATTTTGTTTCTAAATAAATGGTGTTTTAGATAATCAAGAAGATATTAATTATGGTATGCAAACAAATCCAAAAAAAAGGACATGAAGTAAAAAACTTGCAGATATGCATGTGAGACATTATTCAAAGTGGATCTCTTTTCAATGTTTTAATGGAAGCGTGAAGTAATACTACTATCCGTTCCTAAATAAGTGGTCATTTTAGCTTAAACACAAACACTTAAGAAATTATTCATTTCTGGAAGATAAAAAATATATTTACTAACTTACACTTAATAAATATCTTAAAAAATATGTAACTCTTTAATAATTTTTTGGTTATGTAAAACTCTTTTTATTTAGAGAAGCGTAAAATTGAAAGAACATGATTAATGTCTTCTTGATTATCTAAAACAATACATAGAGTGAATCCCACTTTACCCTCCTAATATTTAAGGTTTGGGAAACGATACCCCCTCCACATATTGAAAGGGAACGATAACCCCCTTATGCAATATTTTTTGGTGAGATTTTTTTTTTTTGAATAAAGATCTTTTTTTTTCTTTCTAGAGTTAAAATATGAAAATATATAACTTTATTATTTTTTCATTTATTTTTCTATTAAAATAATATTTTTTTCTTTGAAGATATGATAATTACTTGAAATAATGTTATATTAATTTTCAAGGTTTGTGGACAGACTCGTGACAACAACAAATTTAAGTTCTGGAGACATCGTTTATTTATTATTATTTTCTTGACAAATCAAATGATAACATCAAGCAAGTAAAACTGCAACATCCAAAGTGAGTTTTGTAAAAAACAACTAGTCTTCAAACTTGTGCGTTGCTATTAATTTCATGTCAGTCTCTTAAAAATAATATGTAATATTTGAAGTTCTCTGAAACTAGATGCATGTTGAAGAAACACCCACACTAAACATTGCTCTTGATCAAAATGAAACTAGACTACCAGCCACATAGATATCCGAAGATGGCTTAACCTTTTCTTTCAAGAACTGCAAAATGTGCTCACATTTGCTGTTATCAATTCTAATGATTTCCTTGTGCTCTCCATGATCATCTAACATGATCAACTTTGGTGGAGAATTAAATGCATATTAAACTTTTACAAAAAAAAATTGGTCCTCCTCTTCTTCAATGAACCCAATAGGATAAAAAATTAGTGTTCTCATGGAGACTTTCAAAACTACTCCAAAATAAACAACCTTACTCATGGCATCACAAGTCTTATATGCAACAGCTCGAACATTCAAACACCACTTCTTGATCTTTGACATACTCAGCAAGAGTTCTACAATCGAAGCATACAACTAGACCGGTAAACCCTAGATTTTCACAATCTTTGGTGCTCAATTACTCAACTTTCGTCCACAAAATTCTATCAAGGAAGCATATCAATGATACTTGGATCACACCCATCTCTCTCTCTCTCTCTCTCTCTCTCTCTCTCTCTCTCTCTCTCTCTCTCTCTCTCTACTCTATCAATACATGATTTATTGAAACATAAACTTTGATGCTTCCTAAGTTTCCGTTTATGCAAAAGGGTCAAATGCTCTAATATTTTTGAGGTCCTTTCCAGGAACTAAAACATTTCAAGATATTGCTACTATTTTGCTATTTATGTAATCCTTTTCTTTCTCGTCATTTCCCTATTTTTTAACTCTAAAGCAGTGCTAGAAATACATAAATTTCTAGCAGAGACGCAAACTCAATGACCATGTGTCACAATCCTAAAGTTGCGGTCATGATGACACCTGCCTAAAGTTGAGGTCATGATGGCACCTACCTCAACCCAGTCTTGGTAGGTAAGCCGAAGAACCCACAAAGGAAACAAATTAGATAAATGAAGAAAAACAGGTAAATACGAAACTTTTAGAGTGAAGTCAGGCCATAGAAATCATAATCAAATATGAATGAAAGTACAACCAAATCCTAAAACCTGGTATCATAAGTATAAAGAGTATCTAATACATAACCAAATCTGAAATACATAAGCCTATCTTTGAAGTAAATAAAGACAAGATAGAATATGAAGAGGTCCGAAAGCTGCCTCGAACTTTGAAGCTCACTTGTACCTCAAATGCCAACTCTAATAGCACGAATTAGCAGCGTTGAGTCGTACTCAAACTAGGATATACACCAAAAGGGCATAGTAGGAGTGAGTATGGTCTACTTGAACTCAGTAGGTATCATAAGTCGACTAAGCAAATTAGAAAACAAAATAAGTAAAAGATACTATGAGCACATCACATGCAAACAGAAAAGTTCCCAAACGGTAGCTCACACATCTCTACTAACAGGTCTAAGATATAAAGACAATAAGGGAAACTACACACAGAATATAGCTGAGGAAACTAAGTACACAACAACAACACATAAGGGAAAATACAACAATGTAATGCAATATAATGATGATGTGATAATAATGAATGTAAGTCATCGCATGGCTTTTCGTATACACCTTCCGAGCCTCAGCACTTCAATACAAGACCTATGGAGGGTTCGCAACCCATATACTTTCTCATAGCTCAATTCACTATGCTGGCTAATGTTCACGACCAAGGGTTTTAAAAAGTGTTTCATTTTCTTTCAAAAATCAGTGTTTCTCAGTGGTACCAGTCTCTTATGATATGTATGTATGAAAAAAGGATGAAATGCTCACAACCAATCAGTATGAAGATAATGATTTATTCAATATAGATATAAGTAAGCCCAAAAATCCACTCAACATGACAATAATTCATGATTTAAGCCCCGACTCTACACCATCAAGATAAATAATCATATAAGACATCAAAATATCATTTCAAAAACCTCTCACTAGGGTATTACTATTATGATGGAGGCAAATAATGTTCAGAAAGGCCGATAATATCTATTCAAGCCCCTACACGGGAAACACGATAATAATAATGGCATTTAATGCACAAATAAGGCCTACAAATGTCAAATAAGGCCCCCACACAGGCATCACATCAATTATAATCTCTCAAGTCAACAACTATGTGCATATAAGCCCCCACACGGGCACACGATAATAGTAATAATTCTGAAATACTACTCCACGACTAAATCCTCTAACCCATAGCATGTTTTACATGATCAGTAACTACCTAACCCAGTCCGAAAGAAGTTAAGCCATAACCTACCTCGTAATACTGAAAATCCAAGCCTAGACCTTCAATGCAGGGCCTTTCCTTTAAGAACGGTCTTGGCAAGAGCTAAAACTATCAAAAACATAATTTACGCATCAAAAGGAAGCTAATAATAACCATATTAACTATATTTAAATCGAGTTCAATATTAGTTTGAAAATGAGTTCGAAAATGAAAGGGTTAAAATTAGAATTTTATTTTAGAAATATTTTTCTCATGTCAAAAAGGAGTCTACAACTCATAAACCACACAAAAATAAGTTGAAATCGGTATTCAAATCGATGAAAAACTATTTTAAAAGTTTATCGGAAAATCCCCAAATTCTAGTTTGAAAACAAGATTTAAAGGTGTTTTTGAATACATAATCATAAGGAGTTAATGGAAATACCCTAGAAATTGCCCCTTCCCAAAGCTTCAAGGTCTAAAAATGGTGAAAATCGCGAAAATGGGGTATTTATCCTCGCGATCATGAACCCCACCTTCCGATCGTGAGGGTCAATAGTTGAATGGCCATTTCATTGGCCTTCGCTTTCGCGGTCAGGTCTCCGCATTCGCTAAGGCTGACGACCCGGACCCATCACATTCGCGATGGTCTGGTCACGTTTGCAAGGAAGAAAGAAACCCCTAACTCGATAAACCTTCGCGATAGCGATGAAGGACATCATCTTTTTCTAGGTTCATGGTCAAGGGCCTGCATTTGCAAAGAAGGAAACATCAGGCACTAGATATTAGCAACTTTGCTGATTTTGCATGATTTTAAATACTCCGAACGGACCCTTGAGATTCATTTGGGACCCCATAGAAATAAAACATATATGCTACTAGGCTATTTTTGATGTTCTGAACTTAATGGTAATGTTGAATTTTTGAAAAGAGATTGTTTACGAAAATTTAGCCCCCGAAACCCTATTTTGGCTTATTTCACTAGTTTTTCGAAATAAGGGTCGAAATGTAAAATAAAGGCTCCAAACCCAAAACAACCCCTCTACTAACCCAAAATTGACATTCTAAATCTAATGGAACTGTCCAAATTGTCATCCGACGCTCGAAATATGAATTGCTGACCAAAGTCAGACCCATGAACTTTAAAGCCTCTAAGAGTCTCAAACTCTCTCAAATCAATCCCGAATGCATTAGGGACCGTGCCAACCATCCCCACATTTCAAAAATAGCATGTAACAACGACTGGGTAGGGAAAAATGGTCAAAACACATAAAAAAAGGAAAATTCACAACTATGGTTGTTACATAATCCACCACTAACACACTAGTTCGTCCTCAAACAAAGAAGCAAATAAAATACCTGAAGTGATAAAAAATTGGGGGTATCTATGCCGCATATCAGACTCGACCTCTCAAGTAGCCTCCTTAATAGGGTAATTTCTCCACTAGACCTTCACTGAATCAATACTCTTAGACCTCAACTTTCTAGTTTGTCTGTCTAGGCTAGCAATGGGCTCATCCTCAAAGGATAAATCATGGTCTAATACAACAGAATCCCAATGAATCATATATGCATATTCTGGATGGTAACTCTTCAATATGGGAACTAGAATACAGGATGAACAACTGACGGATGTGGAGGCAAAGCTAGCCTATAGGCCAAATCACCATACTTCTCAAGGATCTCAAAAGGGCCAATGAACCTCAGACTAAGCTTTCCTTTCTTCCAAAACCTCATCACACCCTTCATGGGTAAACTTTTAATGAAACTCGATCTCCAATCATGAAAATAACATCACGGGCTCGATGGCCGGTATAACTCTTCTGCTTAATTTGTGCAGCTACTAGCCTCTGCTGAATCAGTCTTACATGATCCATCAAATCACTCAACAAATCTGTGCCCCAAGGTCTCACTTCAAAAGAGTTGAACCATCCCTGGTAGATCTACACGTCCGCCCATAAAAGCCTTAAAAGGCGCCATCTGAATGCTGGAATGGTAACTGTTGTTGTAGGAAAACTACTCTAAGGGCAAGAATTGGTCCCAATGACTCCCAAAATCCATCACACATGCTCGAAGCATGTCCTCTAGAACCTGAATAGTCCTCTCAGACTGTCCATCTATTTGAGGGTGAAAAGTTGTGCTCAAATCAAGCTGAGTACCCAACTTACGTTGCATGGTACTCCAAAAACTTGAGGTAAATTCAGTACCTCTATCAGAAATAATGGATACCGGGACACCATGTAACCAAACAATCTCCCTAACGTAGATCTTAGCCAACATCTCCGCATTATAATTAGCTCTCACAGATAGAAAATATGTTGATTTGTTCTTCCCAAGGTCGGGGGTAGGTCAACTAGGAAATCCATGGTGATCCACTCCCACTTTCACTCAGGAATTGACAACCTCTGCATCGTACTACCCGGTCGTTGGTGCTCATACTTCACTTGCTGGCAATTTAGGTACTTGGACACTAACTCCATGATATCTTTCTTCATACCATCCCACCAATAATGTTTTTTTAGGTCATAATACATCTTAGCCACTCCTGGGTGAATAGAATGATATCTAGAACAATGAGCCTTCTCTAAGATAAGTCTAACCTATCCACCAACCCTCGGCACACAAACTCGGCCACTAATCCTCAAAACACCATCAGAATCAAGAGATGTCGTCTTGGACTCGCCCCTCAATAGCCTATCACAAATTACCCTTAATCTATCATCATCAAACTAATGAACTCAGATCTGCTCCATCAAGGAAGACCTAGCCTCAACAAAGGCTAACATATGCCAAGTTTCGAAATATCAAGCCTAACCAACTGGTTATCTAAAGACTGATCCTCCAAGGCCAAAGGTAGCTCTTGGGTCAAAAGATAAACTAAACTCCCCATACTCTCTACGTTCTAGCTCAAGGCATCCGCAACCACATTAGTCTTGCCCGAATGATAAAAAATAGTGAGTTCATAGTCCTTAAGCAACTCAAACCATCGACACTTTCTCATATTAAGATCTCGCTGGGTGAAGAAATACTGGAGGCTATGATGATCGGAGAAAATCTCACAATGGACCCTATATAAGTAATGTCTCCATAACTTCAACACAAAAACCACCGTGACCAACTCCATATCATGGGTAGGGTAATTTTTTTTGTGAGGCTTCAACTGACGAGAAGTATAAGCAATCACCTTACCCTCCTGCATCAAAAAAGTGCCCAACCTATCTCTAAAAGCATCACAGAACACGGTAAAACCTATGCCCTCCTTGGGCACAATTAAGATAGGGGCCGAAGTCAACAACTCTTTGAGATTTTGAAAGTTCTTCTCATAAATATCCGACCATTGAAATAAAATCTTCTTTTGAGTCAACTTGGTCAAAGAAGCCACAATAGAAAAGAAACCCTCCACAAAATGCAGAGAATAACCCGCTAAACCAACGAACCTTCGAAGCTAGGTAGGAGAAGGTCTAGCCCAATCACAAATCGTTGCTATCTTGGCCGGATCGACCATAATGCCCTCTTTGGTAACTACATGACCCAAGAAAGAAATAGAATCCAACCAAAACTCGCACTTGGAGAACTTGGCATATAACTTCTCATTTCGTAACATCTAAAGCACAGTCCTCAAGTGCCTCACATGGTCAGCCTCATTCTTGGAACAAACCAAGATATTCTCTATAAATACAATCATGAAGAAATCAAGATACGATCAAAATACTTGGTTCATCAACTCCATGAACACTGCTAGAGCATTGGTCAACCCAAAAGACATGACTAAAAACTCGTAATGACCATACTGAGTTTAAAAAGTCGTCTTTGGAATATTCGAAGCTCTAATCCTCAACTAGTGATATCCAAACCTCAAGTCAATCTTAGAAAACACTGGAGCACTCTGAAGTTGGTCAAATAGATTATCAATGCAAAGAAAATGATGCTTATTCTTGACGGTCACCTTATTTTATTGCCAATAGTTGATACACATATGCATAGATCCATTCTTCTTCTTTACAAACAAGACCGAGGCACCCCAAGGAGACATACTAGGTGTAATGAAACCCTTACTTAATGAATCCTGCAACTGCTCCTTCAACTCCTTCAACTCAGTCGGGGCCATCTTATAAGGAAGAATATAAATGGGCTTGGTGTCTGGCTCAGCATCAATAGAAAAATCAATATCACGATCTGGAGGCTTACCAGGAAAATCTGTAGGAAACACGTCCTGAAACTCCCTGACAACTCGAACAGAATCCAAAAGAGGAGGTGAAGCAACACTAGTATCATGAATAGAGGCCAAATAAGAAAGACATTCCTTCTCTACTATACGGCGAGCACACAAAAAATATATAACTCCCTTCAAACCTGAACTAGGCGTACTCTTCCATGATAACCTTGGCACACCTGGAGTAGCTAAAGTCAAGGTGTTGGCAAAATAGTCCAAAATCACATGATTGTTAGCTAACCAATCTATACCCCAGATAATATCAAAATCAGCCATATCTAGGATAATCAAGTCTACCCAAGTCTCACGTCCCGCAAAAGTCACTGCACAAGATGGGTACACCCAATCCACCACTAGGGAATCTCCTACTGGGTATAAACACGAATAGGCAAAACAAGATACTCATATGTAGCATCAAAACCAGTAGCAAAATATGTAGACACATAGGACAATGTAGACCTAGGATCAAATAACACGAAAGTAGATTGATGGTAAACCGGGACGATACCTGTGATAACTGCATCAGAGGCCTCTGCCTCAGGTCTCCCAGGTATGGCATAGCACTGACCACGTTTACTCCCAAACTCATCAACCCCGCGTCCACTACCACGAGCTCCCCAAGCTCCACCTCGAACACTTTTAGTACCACCCCTGCCGCTTTGTGAACCACCTCCAACCACAGAAATAAGAGTAGGATAAAGCTGAAGTTGAGAACTTTGCTAGGCAAAACTAAACAGAAGCCGAGGATAGTCCCTTTCCATATGATCAATCCCTTCACAAGCTAAGGGGGCCTAGAAGAACCACAACTACCTCCCTATCTCGAAGAACAAAAATTAGAGCCCCTGCTCGCATATCCTAACCTCTGGCTGTTTGAAACTATAGGAACCACAGACCTACTATCCGAACCATGTAAAGCTTCCTGAACTGGTCTACTATGGTAACCGTGCGCACTCCTCCTAGAGAACCCTCTACCTTGAGATACATTTCTACTAAACTCGCTCAGTTATACCACCAATACCCTGAGTACTTTGAAGATTCGACTCAATCAACTTAGCATGATCTACAATGCTCTAAAAAGAAGATCCTAAAACAACTATCTGGGTTTTAGCCAACTGATAATAACCTGCCAACCCTTTGACAAACTTCCTGTTCCTCTCTGACTTGATGGAGATACTGGCAGTGGCATATCTGGATAGTGCATGAAAACATGCCTCATACTTTGCAAGAGTTATAGATCCCTACTCCAGGTGATCAAACTCATCTCTCATCTGATCCTTCAAATTGTGAGGCACGAACCTATCTAGAAAAGCCTAAAAAAACTAAGTCCATATCATAGTAGGCGAACCCAATGACCTACAACTAGTAAAAGACCTCCACCACTGTTTGACCACGTCAGTCAACTGATAAGTAGTATATGCAACTCCATGGGACTCAATAGATCTGAGGATATGCAACCTCTCCTGGTATTCAAGCAAAAACTCATTAGCGTCCTCTCCAACAACACCGCTAAACTTGGAAGGATCCAAACAAATGAATCTCTCAAATCTCTTTCGATCATCAGAAGTCATCACAGGACCCGAAGCAATAGGAGAAACAGTGAGTCTAGTAGGCAGTGAATCAACACGATGGAGTATCACAGAAGATGGTTGTACCCTTAAAGTCGAAAAACCATAAGTATGAGCCTGCCCTGATGGCAGAATACCTCCTGGAATCTGAGAAATACCCAACACACTCAGTAGAACACCTGTCTAGGGGACGCCATCTAAACGACCCAACAGACGAATCAATAAATCTTATAACACCGAGGTACCAACTAAACTCTGTGGGACCTGAGCTGGTCCTGCATTATTTGTTTGATAATCATACTCCACATAGTCAATCTCAGGCTCGAGAGAGGCTGCCCTAGCACATCCTCTAGCTGGAGAAGCTCCTCATGCCCGACCTCTACCTCTGGGCCTACCGCGACCCCTGCTTCATCCTCTGACTGAGGCTTCAACAGTGGGTGATGGATCAACATCCTCAATATCTCAGGATCTAGTCCTTACCATCTATGCAAAAAAGAATGGGATATGAGTTTAGAATATTGGGTATGGATAACCTGCATGATAAGGAATCAAATTAGAGAAGTTTTTCCTAAAGAAATCTTATAGCCGCTCGAAGATAGATACGAACGTCTATGTACCGATCCGTGAGACTTTACTAGACATACTGCTCTTGCGCTTATGAGACAAGTGAACCTAGCGCTCTGATACTAATTTGTCATGATCCTAAAACTAAGGTCATGATGGCACCTACCTCGACCCAATCTTGGTAGGTAAGCCGAAGAACCCTCAAAATAAAGAAATTCAATAAATAAAGAAAAATAGGTAAATACAAGACTTCTATAACGAAGTCAGACCATAGAAATCATAATCAAAAGTATGAATCAAAATACAACCAAATCCCAAAACCTGGTATAATAAGTATAAAGAGCATCTAATACATAACCGAATCTAAAATACATCAGTCTATCTCTTAAGTAAATAAAGACAAGATAGAATACGAAGAGGTCCAAAAGCTGCCCCAAACTCTGGAGCTCACTCGGACCTCGAATGTCAACTCTGATAGCACGAATCAGCTGCCGCGAGTCTTACTTGAACTAGGATCTGCACTAAAAGGGCACAGTAGGAGTGAGTATGGTCCACTTATACTCAGTAGGTATCATAGGCTGACTGAGAAAAGTAGAAAATAAAACAAGTAAAAGATACTATGAGTGCGTCACCTGCAAATAGAAAAGTTCCCAAATGGTAGCTCACACCGTCTCCACAAACAATTTTAAAATATAAAGACAATAAGGGAACCTACACACAGAATATAACTAAGGAAACTAACTACAAAACAACAACACATAAGGGAAAATACAACAATGTAATGCAATGCAATGATGATGTGATAATGATGAATGTAAGCCATCGCATGGCTTTTCGTATACACATTTCGAGCCTCAGCGCTTCAAGACAGGACCTATGGGGGGTTTGCAACCCGTATACTTTATCATATCTCAATTCACATGTCGGCTAATGTTCATGAATAAGGATTTTATAAAGTGTCTCATTTTCTTTCAAAAATCAGCGGTACCAGTATCTTATGAAATGTATGTATGAAATAAGGATGAAATGCTCACAATCAATTAGTATGAAGATAATGATCAATTCAATACAGGTATAAGTAACCCCAAAATCCACTCAACATTTCAATAATTCATGATTTAGACCCTCACTCGGCACAACCAAGATAAATAGTCATGTAAGACATCAAAATATCATTTCAAAAATCCTTCTCTCGGGTATAATTATCATGATGGAGACAAATAGTATTCAAAAAGGCCTATACTATCTATTTAAGCCCCCGCACGGGCAACACGGCAATAATAATGGCATTTAATGTACAAATAAGTCCTACAAATGTCAAATAAAGCCCCCACACGGGCATCACATCAAATATGATCTCTCAAGTCAACAACTATGTGCATATAAGCCCCCACACAGGCACACGATAATAATAATAATTCTGAAATACTACTCCCACGACTAAATCCCATAACCCATAGCATGCTTTACATGATCATTAACTACCCAACCCAGTCTGAAAGAAGTTAAGCCATAACCTATCTCGTAATGCTAAAAATCCAAGCCTAGACCTTTAACGCGGAGCCTTTCCTTCACGAACAGTCTCGACACGAGCTAAAACTATCAAAAACATAATCTACGCGCATCAAAAGGAACCTAATGATACCCATATTAGCTATATTTGAATCGGGTCCAAAATTAGTTCAAAAATAAAAGGGGTAAAATTGGAATTTTATTTTAGAAACATGTTTTCCATGTCAAAAGGAGTCTACATCTGAAAATCTTCACAAAAATGAGTTAAAATCGGTGTTCAAATTGATAAAAGCTATTTTAAAAGTTTACACAAAACAAGATTTAAAGGTGTTTTTGAAGATATAATCATAAGGAGTTAATGGAAATAACAGTTTGGAGCTTACCCAAGCATAAATGATGAAGAAAAACCCTAGAAATCACCCCTTCCCGAAGCTTCAAGATCCAAAAATAGTGAAAATTATGAAAATGGGGTATTTATACTGTACTATGAATAGTACATCACGATTGTGGACCCCACCTCGAGATCGCGAGGGTCAATATTTGACTGGCTATTTAATTGGTTTTCACATTCACAGTCAGGTATCTGCATTCGCGAAGGCTAACGACCCAGACCCATCGTGTTCGCGATGGTCCGATCGAGTTTGCAAGGAAGAAGAAAACCCTACCCAGACTCGATAACCCTTCGTGATCGCGGCCACCACCACGTGATTGAGATGATGAACATTATCCTTCTCTGCTTTTACGGCCAGGGGGGCCGCGTTCGTGAAGAAGGAAACATCAGGCACCAGATATCATCAACTTTGTTGATTTTGCATGATTTCAAATACTCCAAATGGACCCTCGAGATTTATTCAGGATCCCACAGAAATAAACCATATATGCTATTAGGCTATTTTCGACGTTCGAACTCAATGAAAACATCAGATTTTCAAAAAGAGATCGTTTACGACAACTTAGCTCTCGGTATCCCATTTTGGCTTATTTCATTAGTTTTTTTTTTCTGAAAGAAGGGTCAGAATGTAAAATAAAGGCTCCAAACCTAAACCAAATACGCTACTAACTCAAAATTGATATTTCGAATCTAATGAAACTATCCAAATCACCATCCGATGCTCAAAATACAAAATATAGATCGAAGTCAAACTCGTAGCTTTTAATGCCTCTAAGAGTATCAAACTCTCCCAAATCACTTCCGAATGCATTGGAGATCGTGTCAACCATCCCCACATCTCACCAAATAGCATGTAATAACTACAGGGAAGGGTAAAATGGTCAAAACACATAAAAAGAAAAATATCACAACTATGGTTGTTACACCATGTACATTCAATTGTTCAACAATAAAGATGCCTTAAATAAATATGAGTATCAAAGATTTTAATTGTCAGAGAAGTTGATTAAAAACTATACTAATCCATCATAATTTGGACTACTGATCAACCAACATAGTAGATGCAAACTCAAGGACACGATCCCAATTTTATTAACACATTTTTTTTAGGGTTTATACAAACTCAAGGACACTAAATTTTTTTTGTTGTTGTGAGTCTGTTCACAAAGCTTAAAATTTATTAACATATTAGTCCAAGTAACTATTATATCCTAAAGGAAAAACATTATTCAATAGAAAAATAAATGAGACAATAATAAAAGTTATATATTTTTATATTTTAATTCTAGAAAGTAAAAGAAAAAAATTACTTATTAAAGAAAAAAGAAAAATCTCACCGGAAAATATTCCATAAGGGGGTTATCGTTTGTTTTAAATATATGGAGGGGGCATCGTTTCTCAAACCTTAAATGTTAGGGGGTAAAGTGAGATTTACTCCAACACATATTTAGAAGCAAAATGAAAAAGGCTAAAACATCACTTATTTAGAAACGAAGGTAGCAGTAAAGATGGGTTGCGTTTTCAATAGTTAATTCTGCAGTGTGATGTCCTTTGTCAAATCCAATAATTCAAGTTGGAAATCATTTTTGCAAAAACGTTTTCTAAAAAAAAAAAGAAAAAACCAACTTGTTGGAAATCGTTTAAAGTGAAACATTTTTTAAAAACAAAAATTACATGAAGATTCAGAAAAATTACATGAAGATTCAGGAAATCGTTTAAAGTGAAACATTTAAACTTAAACGTTTTTTTTAAAAAAAAAAAAAAGAAAAAAAAGTAAAGAAAGCGATTTTGTTTTGAATTGACGTTTCGTCTCTTTTGGTCCAGGTCTGGAATTAGTTGTCCTTTAGGCATTTTTTATTTAAAAACTTGCCTTTTAGATTTCGGACTCGCATAACTTGTGTTTTGGGGCATAAGTTCAATAGGCATAACTTATTTCACTGAACTTATATCTTGTCGCATAGCTTGTGCCACTAAACTTAATTATACTTGTGGCATAACTTGTGTCACTAAATTTATGCCTTGTTGGATAACTTCTGTCACTAAGCTTATGCCTTATGGCATAACTTCTGTCACAGAATTTACACACTTATGTCATTGAACTTATGCCTTGGGGCATAACTTTTATCGTTGAACGTATGTCCTGGACATAAGTTGTGCCACTGAACTTAGGCGTTGCTCTTTTGCCTTGTGATATTTTTTTTGTCTTACTATTTTTTTCTTTTCTTGTCGTTAGGGGGCATTTTCGGCCATTTTTTGTTACTTAAAGCTCTAAGGGGTCATTTGGTACGAGACTAAATCATCCCGGAATTATTCCTGGACTATTTTATACTATATGGGAGGTGGTATAAATTAGTCCCATGATTGATAGGATAAGATGGGTTATATCAAGACTAAATTTGGTATTAGTATTAACTTTATAACATGCTTGGTTGATGGTATAAATTAATCCCGGGATAAATTTATATCATCAATCAAATATGGTATAAATCTTATCTATGGGATATCTCAAACTTATTCATGGAATATCCCACCTTATATCTCCTAGCAAATAACCCCTAAAGGATAAAAATTAAAGATGACGATTTTGAGGTGACAAAATAAAAACCATTCAAAATATGGGTATTTGTTCCGAATGACCTATTTACTTAGTTGTGTGAAAAAACTATATAGTGCACAAAACTTGATGTGTATATATATAGAGGAGCCTTAGGAAGTTCAAGTAGCTCAAAAAGCATCCAATTGAAAGGAAACATTTAGCAAACGGTATGTTCACTTCTCTTTATTCTTTCTGAGTTTTACTTATTTCTGAGTTTTACTTATTTTTCCTCATATTATATAACTCTACTATGCTTTGTACTAACTTTTCTACATTATTGAAACTACTGGTCCTCTTTGGCATATATTTAGTGATGAAAGTGCTAGTTTATTAAGGAAACACTATAAATATTCTCATTTTTTTTATTCCACAATTATTTGAGAAAATGGATTCAAGGAGGCCAGGGAACTATAAACCAACAATTTGGGAAGACAATTTTGTGCAATCACAAACTAGTGTTTATTTTGTAAGAGACCAAAAAAAATATTTTTATGTATATATGGAGTTTGGAAATATATCAATCAAAACAGAGACAACTAAAGCTATTATAATTCTTAATTATTGTTAATTATGATGTACAGGGAGACAAATACTCAAAGCAAGCAGCAAAGCTCAAAGAGAGTATAAAAATGATGCTTAATGAAAAAGATATGAAACTATTTGATCAACTTGAGCTTGTTACTAATTTACAGAGACTTGGTATACACTATCACTTTGAGGTTGAGATAAAAAGAATTTTAGAGATTGCTTACCTCAGTAATTTTAGTAATTGTGAGGATCAGTTGTATGGCATAGCACTCCAATTTCAACTCCTCAGACAAGAAGGTTATCAAGTCCCACAAGGTATATATATTCCTGATCGATCTAAGTTATACACATTGATAGACCAGGTGAAATACATATATATATTATCAATTAATTTAATATGTTATAATACGTCAAATATCAATATTATAATTATTGCAGAGGTCTTTAAATTATTAATAGATGAGGAAGGAAAATTCAAGAAAACCCTTTCGATGGATACAAAGGGAATGCTTAGTTTGTATGAAGCTTCATACCTTTCCATTGAAGATGAAAGCATTTTGGACATGGCCCAAGAAATATTTGAAGAAAAAAATATTGGATGAGAATGTAGCTAAACAAGTGAGTCATGCTTTGGAAATGCCACTGCATTGGAGGATTGAAAGACTTGAGGCAAGATGGTTCATAGATGCATATGAGGAATCACAGAGCTTGCTAAGTTAGATTTCAACATGGTCCAAGCTATGCATTTGGATGAACAAAAATGTCTTTCAAGGTAATTGCTATATCGACTAATTACTACTCTCTTTTATAATTAGGGATACTTCATAACATCTACCTACTCATATGTTGTCTGTTCTTTTGAAGTACCAATTTTTTTTTTCATGCCAAGGGTAAATTACACCACTGGTCATTCAACTTTGAATTTATCACGCAAAAGTTATTTTCTAATTTTTTTTTTTACCTAAAGGATATTCCAACTTTAAAGTTTATTATATAAAAATTACTTTTTTATTTATATCACATATAAGTCATTCAACTTTAAAGTTTTTCATACAAAAAATATTTTTTAATTTTTTATCACATAAAGTCATTCAATTTTATTCATGTTAATTAAAAAATAAATTTCACCTGAATTTTTATACTTTATACTCGAAATATCATATGTGGCATTCCAAAATATCTAGTTAGCTCAATAAAACATCCTAAATGTAATGAATAAATTTCAGAGGGTTTATAAAATTATGTTTACCTCCTTATTTTGATTTCTCTGTAACAACTAACCATTTGAAGCCATTGATTATATCAAGCTTGCAGATTTTTTATTTGTCATTGACTTCTTTGATTCTTTAAGAACCAATCTTTTGCTAATTAAAAAAGGTAATAACAAAATTCAGTAATCAAACAATATGAGTATATTAGTAAGGACAAAATTGTTAAATTGTATTTTTACATTAATGATAATGAGCTTATAAGCCGTCTTTTGTAGTTCTTGCTTTTGATATTTATCATTATCTATTGTTCATTGTGTTTTAGTTATTACGCTATTTTGTTGTTACTGCTCCTTTCTTGTAGGATCTAGACTACTTTAATTATTAGTTGCTATATTTTCTTCACTATTTTCTTCTTCCTTTTACTCGTTTGTTGCACTTGGGCTGAGGGTCTTTTGAAAATAATCTCTCTACCTCCATAAGGTAGGAGTAAGACCTATCTGCTTGCACTCTACCCTTCCCAGACCCCACATGTGAGATTTCACTGGATATGTTGTTATTGTTATTTATAATTAGTTAAAAAATATTACAAAAAAATCAAAACAGAGACTATAAACATAATATCATAAATCAAAGATGATTAGTATTTTGAAGCAAAACATTGAGTGAGGAAATTTATAATTATCTCAGATGTAATTAACTTATTTTGGAGTGGCATGTCATACTTTTTGTACAAAATATAAAAATTTAGGTGAAATTTACTTTTTCACTTGGGCAAAATTAAATGACTTTATGTGACAAAATATTTAAAAGTGACTTTTATCCAATAAATTTTAAAGTTAGATGGCTTTTGTATGATGTTGTAACACCCTGTACGTTTCTTAGTCTAGCTGACTACTGTAACACTTATGGAAAAATGGAAACATGAGAGATGTGATGAATTATGCATTAATAATGTGGGCATTAATAAGTCTTACACCATTGGGCCTTAAATGAAGCCCAAAAGTATAAGAAAGACATGGCCCAACATGGGATTTTTGACCCATTCTTTCAATTTGCTCCATTTGACCAAATCAACCATGGCATTTAATGCTAAAGAAGAGATAAGAGTGACTTGAGGGACTATATAAAGAGAAAAATCAGATTTTTATTATACTTGAACTCTCATGCCTTTCTAGACTTTACCAAAATTTCTTTTTGGTCTCTCAAGAACCCTAAGTCATTCTATTTAAAAGCAAGGAAAATGATTGCCAAGGGGTACATATGTCACTTAGTACGAGTGAAAGATAATGATGTGGAACCACAAACTCCGCAGTCGGTTCCAGTGGTCAATGAATTTCTTGACTTATTTCCAGAGGATCTTCCAGGCTTACCCCCAGAACGGAAAGTAGAGTTTGGCATTGATGTGATTCCGGGTACTCAGCCTATGTCTATTCCTCCATATAGAATGGCTCCAGCAGAATTGCGTGAATTGAAGGAGAAGTTAAAGGATTTACTGGACAAGGGCTTCATTCGTCCTAGTATGTCCCCGTGCGGTGCACCGGTGTTATTTGTACGGAAGAAAGATGGCACACTGAGAATGTGCATTGATTATCGGCAATTGAATAAGGTAAAGATCAAGAACAAATATCCCATCCCTCGAATTGATGATTTGTTTGATCAGTTACAGGGTGCCAAGTGTTTTTCAAAGATTGACTTGAGGTCGGGTTACCATCAAGTCAGAGTTAGAGAAGAAGATGTACCCAAAACAGCTTTTCGAACACGGTATGGCCATTATGAATTTTTAGTTATGTCATTTGGACTAACAAATGCACCAGCTGTGTTCATGGATTTGATGAATAGGGTGTTTAAGCCATTTCTGGACATGTTCGTCACGGTATTTATAGATGACATCCTGGTTTATTCAAGATCACCAGAGGACCATGCTAATCACTTACGGCAAGTGTTGCAAATTCTCCGTGAACGTCAATTATATTCCAAGTTCTCTAAGTGTGAGTTTTGGTTAAAATCAGTTGCATTCTTGGGCCACATTGTGTCAGATGAAGGGATACAGGTTGATTCACAAAAGATTGAAGTGGTGAAAAATTGGCCAAGACCTACGACACCCACAGAGATTCGTAGTTTTCTTGGATTGACAAGTTATTACCGAAGATTTGTGGAAGGTTTTTCCTCCATTGCTGCACCGTTAACAAAGCTTACACATAAGGCAGTTAAATTTTAGTGGAATGATGCGTGTGAGAAAAGCTTCCAAAAGTTGAAAGATAAATTAACCTCCACACCAGTTTTAGTACTTCCCGAAGGCACCGAAGGTTATGTAGTATATTGTGATGCTTCCGGGGTTGGCCTCAGATGTGTATTGATGCAGCATGGTAATGTCATAGCATATGCCTCACGACAGTTGCGGCCACATGAGAAAATTTATCCCACACATGATCTTGAATTAGCAGCGGTAGTTTTTGCTTTAAAGATATGGCGTCATTGTTTGTATGGAGTTCATGTTGATATCTATACTGATCACAAAAGTTTGCAATATCTTTTTAAGCAGAAGGAACTCAATTTGAGGCAACGAAGGTGGTTAGATCTTTTAAAAGACTATGATATTGATATTCTTTATCACCCAGGCAAAGCAAATGTAGTAGCTGATGCATTGAGCCGCAAGGCAGTAGAAAGCACTAGTGGTCAGTTGACTGAAAAGCAAGAGATAATCAAAGATTTGTATCAACTACCCAGCTTGGGAGTTCGCCTTATTGAATCTCCAGAAAAAGGAGTTATTGTGCAAAATACAGCAGAATCCTCCTTAATAGTTGAAGTGAAAGAGAAGCAGTTTACGGATTCTATTTTATTGCAGCTAAAGGAAAATGTACAACAGAATCTGACAAAGGCATTTGATCTTACACAAGAAGGGGTGCTCCAATGCCAAGGTAGATTATGTGTACCGGATGTAGATGAGCCCAGGCAACAAATTATGACAGAGACGCATCACTCGCGCTATTCTATTCATCCGGGTGCTACTAAAATGTACCATGATTTAAAGGAAGTGTATTGGTGGGGAAATATGAAAAAGAACATTGCAGAGTTTGTCGCTCAATGCCCGAATTGTCAACAAGTGAAAGTAGAACATCAGAAACCAGGAGGTTACATGCAATGTATCAATCTTCCAGTATGGAAATGGGATAGGATTAATATGGATTTCATCACAGGTTTGCCTCGTACATTGCGGAAATTTGATTCTATATGGGTCATAGTGGACAGGCTTACCAAAATCAGCACATTTTCTACCAGTCAAGACCACTTATACAGCTGAGGATTATGCGAAGTTGTATGTGAAAGAGATAGTACGATTGCATGGTATTCCCCTTTCCATTATATCAGACAGAGGAGCACAGTTTACAACGCACTTTTGGAGATCTTTTCAGCAGAGTTTGGGTACACAGGTGAATTTGAGTACGGTTTTCCATCCTCAGACTGATGGACAAGCAGAACGTACTATTCAGACCCTTGAAGATATGCTACGAGCTTGTACGTTAGATTTTCAGGGCAGTTGGGATGACCATTTGCCTCTTATTGAATTTGCTTATAACAATAGCTACCATTCAAGTATTAAAATGGCACCTTATGAAGCATTATATGGAAGAAAATTTAGATCACCAATTGGGTGGTTTGAAGCAGGTGAGACTGCTTTACTTGGGCCAGATCTTGTTCATCAAGCTATGGAGAAGGTTAAAGTGATTCAACAACGATTACAGACGGCCCAGAGTCGACACAAGTCATATGCCGATGTTAGAAGAAGAGGACTTGAGTTCGCCATAGGTGATTGGGTATTTCTGAAGGTGTCACCAATGAAAGGGGTAATGCGATTCGGAAAGAAAGGAAAATTGAGTCCAAGGTATGTAGGCCCATATGAAATTATTAGAAGATTTGGGCAAGTTGCATATAAGTTGGTGCTACCCCAGGAACTCTCTACAGTTCATCCGGTATTCCATGTATCGATGCTTCAAAAATGCATAGGAGATCCATCTCGTTTTACTCCTATTGATGAGGTACAGGTTACAGAGGATCTTACCTATGAGGAGACACCTATTGCCATTCTGGATAGACAAGTGAAGAGGTTGAGAAAAAAAGACATAGCATCCGTAAAGGTACTTTGGAGGAATCAGCAAATAGAAGAGGTCACATGGGAAGCTGAAGAAATGATGAAATCCAAGTACCCTCACTTGTTCCAAAAGGAAGAATGACAAGTAAGTATTTATAACCTTTGTGTATATCTCTATATGATGACATGAAGAATGCTCCTAAACTTGTAATTGGTTTCTTTGACGTGATAACACTAACATTTGAGGATGAATGTTTCTAAGGGGGGAAAAATGTAACACCCCGTACGTTTCTGAGTCTAGCTGACTACCGTAACACTTATGAAAAAATGAAAACATGAGAGATGTGATGAATTATGCATTTATAATGTGGGCATTAATAAGTCTTACACCATTGGGCCTTAAATGAAGCCCAAAAGTATAAGAAAGACATGGCCCAACATGGGATTTTTGACCCATTCTTCCAATTTGCTCCATTTGACCAAATCAACCATGGCATTTAATGCTAAAGAAGAGATAAGAGTGACTTGAGGGACTATATAAAGAGAAAATCAGATTTTTATTATACTTGAACTCTCATGCCTTTCTAGACTTTACCAAAATTTCTTTTTGGTCTCTCAAGAACCCTAAGTCATTCTTTGGGGCCAAGATCATCTTGTACAAGGTTTGGTAAGTGTTTGTTATGATGGTTTAATATATTTTATGCATGAGGGATGGTTTATATTATGTTGGTTATGTTGGTGGAGTATTGAGAAGTTCACAAGGTGTGAAATGTTACATGTTTGTTAAATCAGAGGATGGTTTGTCTTGTAAACTTGAATATGCACTTGTGGTATTGAAGGAAATGAACTTGGTGGAGTAAATATTGACATGTGAGATGTGATTATATTCTTACTTTATTTAATCCTTGTGTATAACGTTTGGAATTGTTATTGTGAAATTGGTTATGATTTTGGTACCGTATTGGCCGTGAAATGTAGGTTTGGGTGTTGTTATGTGTGTTGTGAGACCATGGCTGAATGTTGGTGTTTAAGATGCTAAAAAATATGTCAAAATAAGTTTGGTTATGATCATGGACCATTCATGGCATTAAAAGACCCCCCAAAAAAGCCATTTCGGACCAAAACGGGCATCCGCCCCCGCAGACGAGGGCATCTGCGCTTGGAATTTTCCAGAGGCCATCTGCGGGCGCAGGTCAGCCCAGTTTTTCATTTTGTATGTTTTCGCATCTAGTCGACCCCCGAAGACCCCTATACCCTTTTTGGATGTAATTATCAACTTATGATGTCGTTTTAATGACTTTAAAGTATTGTATGGAGGTGTGTTGGACTGTATTAAGTATGAATGGTTGTCCATATGTTGTTATAAAGGAGTAATTGTGACGGAATGGTAAAGAGAAAAACGTAAAGGGTAAGTGTGGTGTGTAATGTTATCGATGTATGATCTCTTGGTCAATGTGCGTAATGTTGTGGTGTTGTTGCTATGATAAGTCCTTGGATTGTATTGTAAGGGGTGACATGACGTTATACGACAGTCATATAGTTCATTGTCTTCTTGTACGCCTGTAACTAGTTGCTAATGTAAGCTCCGATATGTAATTGTATTGTAGAGTAAGACGTAAAGAAGAGGCTGGACTATTGTGTTCATACATAGGCTTGTGAATTCATACTTGGACGTGAAGGTATGTAAGGTTACTCTTTCCATATCCTTATGCAGCACATAGTATCACATAGTCATCATACTTATTCGATTCCGAAATGCTCTAAGGTATTCTATTTTCGGTTGTTGACTAGTGTTACTCACATGTTCCTTATTCATTGGTCAATGGTGATTCTCATGATTCATGTTCATTGGTTAATGTTCCAAAGTTCCAATAATGTACCATCTCCAATGTATCACTCTCAAACAAAAGTAAAAGAATAAGTAATGTTTATTGGTGGCAATCCAGATGGGTGAAAACCCTGGTCGGAACGAACCTATTTTATTGGAATGGATCGCAATCTAAGGGGCATAAGTCTGGCTGAAACGATCCCAAAATTATGCTATGATGGATCTCAATCTAAGGGGCATAAGCCTGGCTGGAACGATCCCAATAGTATGTTGTTTCCCACTGATCAGTCGGGGCCTGGGCATGATATGAATAGATGATGGTCAATGAATGTAAATGCAAACAACACAATGAACGTAATGTACATACGTTTATATATACAAAATGATGACTTATCCACATTGGTTACTCACTTACAGTTGATTCCATTGAAGTATCTATGTACTGTACTGTTTCTTATTGCCTTACATACTCAGTACATTCTTCGTACTGACCCCTTTGGGGAAATTTACCTTACTTGCTGCAGGCGCAGGTACTAGTAGACCTCCCCAATAGGCTGCGGGACATCTGTTGATCTTTGGTGAGCTCCAGTTGGTTCGAGGCTTTCCGTGTCCGAGTTGTACATTGATTTGGTATTGTAGATGTTATGTAAAGCGGGAGACTTGTCCCGAATTTAAGGTGTTGTGTGTGTACTCTTTTTAGAGGCTTTTGTAGACCGATGTGGGTATGAATGAAGAGATGTATGTCCACCTTGACTTGATGGCCTTGACGGCCAGGTTTCACATATGTATACATATGTCACATGTTCCATGATTCCCGTTATTGGCCTTTAAATGTTCTTACGTGATAGTGGTGGTTCCTATGGCATGCATATGAATGAATAGAAGCGAAACTTGGTTCTCTCGGGCCTTATCAGCTACGGGTGTCAATCACGCCTCAATAGGATTTGGGGCGTGACAGATGTAAAATAGAAAAGTGATATTTGTGTGATAACCTTTAGAGTTGAATGACTTTTATTAATCAAAAATAAAAAAATAACTTTTATGAGATAAACACAAAGCTAAATGGCCCGTCGATGAAATTTACTCAAATATTTATAACGGATTTACCTATGAGCTATATATTTGTAATTACATTATAAGTGACATAATTGTTTGAACGGAAAAGGGTCAAAACTACTCCTGAACTATCTGAAATGGAGCAAAAATATCCTCAATTTATTTTTTGGCTCAAAAATGCCCCTCCATTTATTTTTGGCTCAAAATGCCTCTCACTTTAATGGAGTGCCACCAAGCACACCACGTAGAAAAAAATATCACATGACCAGTCCACGTCAGCATCTCATTTATGGAAAAGGGCCAAAACTATCCCTGAACTATTCAAAATGGAGCAAAAATACCCCTCTATTTGTTTTTTGGCTAAAAAATACCCCTCACATTAACGGAGTGCCATCAAGCACACCACATGGAAAAAAATTGTCAAATGGCCAGTCCACGTCAGCGTCCTATTTAATACCCAACTAGCCCACTTAACCATCCAACTTAACAACCATTTAATACCCATACCCGACCCGTCTTCAAAAAATTCGACCCGTCCTCATAAGTAAAGGGTAAAGATAGATCCACCCTTCATTTCACTTGAACTCTCAAAAAACAAATCAATGCAGACTAGGGATTCTGAGGGAAAAGAAAGCTCTTAGTACATAGATTGAAACTTGACCCATCTTTAGCACGTAAAAGAATATGGGAGATCAGTTCTACCCATGTACTACGGGCTTTCTTTTCCCTCAGAATTCCTAGTCTGCATCGTTTTTTTTTGGGAGAGTTTAAGTGAAATGAAGGGTGGATCTATCTTTATGCTTTACTTACGAAGACGAGTTGGGTACGAGTATTAAATGGGTTGTTAAGTTGGATGGTTAAGTGGATCGGCTGGCTATTAAATGGTATAGGTATTAAATGAGATGCTGACGCGGACTGGCCATGTGATAATTTTTTTTCATATGGTGTGCTTGGTGGCACTCCATTAATGTGAGGGGTATTTTTGAGCCAAAAAATAATAGAGGGATATTTTTGCTCCATTTTGGATAGTTCAGGGGTAGTTTTGGCCCTTTTCCATAAATGGGATGCTGACGTGGACTGGTCATGTGACATTTTTTTTCCATGTGGTGTGCTTGGTGGCACTCCGTTAAAGTGAGGGGCATTTTTGAGCCAAAAAATAAATGAAGGGGTATTTTTGAGCCAAAAAACAAACGAAGGGATATTTTTTAGCCAAAAAATAACAGAGGGTATTTTTGTTCCATTTCGAATAGTTCAAGGGTAGTTTTGGCCCTTTTCCGTTGTGTGAGTATGATTTTACACCATCACGTGCATATATAGTAATGGATTTATTTTTAAAAAAATCTTTAATACCCTTTCACGAAGAACTCAGATGTATATTCCCTCCCCATCCCCGGGGTGTTAATTTTCACCCTTTGTGTAGGTGGCACAAAAATATAAATTGGGCAGAGATGATGATATGTACGAGGGATAGATTGGTGGAGTTGTTTTTGTGGAGTGTGGGAGTCACTTTCGAACCAAAGTATCGATACAGTCGAAATTGGTTAACAAAAGTTGGTGAACTTATTACAACCATTGATGACATGTATGAGCTTGATGGTACCTTGAAAGAACTTGTGTTATTCACCGATATAGTTGACAGGTTTCTTCCTTGAATCTTCATATTCTAAAATATACCTAATTACAAACTATATTTAAAACATACTATAAATTTAACTTCTTATACTCCCTCTGACCCAATTTATATGAAAAACTTTCTTTTTTGGTCAGTTTCGAAAAGAATGACATATTTCTATATTTAGTAACAATTTAACTTTAAAATACTCACTTTATTCTTAATGAAATGATTTACAACCACACAAACATCTATGACTCATTTTAGACCACAAGTTTCAAAAGTCTCCCTTTCTTTCTTAAATTTCGTGCTAAGTCAAACTACATCACATAAATTGGGACGGAGGGAGTAATTAATTAGCTCTTTTCTTGAATTTTGCCTTTAGTTTAGTTTGAATTTTTTTTTTTCCCACTGTCGTTGTAGATGGGATATCAATGCAATGGAGCAACTACCAAGCAGCATCAAAATGTGTTTTTTAGTTCTTTTTAATTCTATCAACGACTTGGCCTATGAGATTCTAAAAGACCAAAATATTAATGTCCTCCCTTACTTGAGAAACTCGGTATATATGAGCATTTTCCCCTCCAGCTTTCATTATACATGTGTTTCAAAGAAATATCCTGTTATATCATCTCTGTATTAATAATTGATGTACTCTTATTAACATATTTCAGTGGTTAGAACTCTGTAAAACAATACTTGGTGGAAGCAAAGTGGTACAATTATCAACACACCCCAAATTTTCATGAGTTTCTGGACCATGCTTGGGTTTCAATTTCTGGTCCTTTGATAATAAAAAATGCCTACATTTGTACCACGAATCCTATAAAAGAAGATGACTTGGAGCTTCTTGACAAAAATCCTCCTTTAGTTAAATGGTCATCTCTCATTGGTCGCTTAGCTAATGACTTGGGAACTTCTCCGGTATGGATTTTAACCTATATACATTAGTTGTGTAAAAAATATTTAGCAGACAACCTGGTTAAAATAAATTTGAGACAAAATTTTTAATTGATGAACTTTTGTCTTCTTCTGTGGCTAATGTAGGATGAAATCAAGAGAGGTGATGCTCCAAAATCAATCCAATGTTACATGACAGAAACAGGAAATTCAGAAGAAAATGCTCGACACCATTTGAAGCATTTAATTGCACTAACGTGGAAGAAAATGAACAAAGAAGTACTCATGGATCATACTACTACTTTCTCCAAAGATTTTGCTAGAGCTGCAATGAACTTTGCTAGGATCTCTCAGTGCATGTACCAATATGGAGATGGCTATGGCAAACCAAATGGAGAGACAAAGGGTCGAATATTATCCTTATTCTTCGAACCAATTCCGTTGTAATAAATATTTTACACTTTCGTGTGATATTGTTGTTACCACTACTAATAAGCTAGAATAAGCATGATCGTCTTGCCAGACTAAACCCTCAAGGATGATTTTGAAATTTCATCATTTTATGCTCTATATAGTATATTGTTCATCCTGCATCTTTACACTTTGTTTGGATAGTTGTTACCGATAGTTTCATAATGTACTATATTGTATTGTACTGTATTGTATTGTACTATATTTTAAATTCAATGTTTGGATAGATTGTATCGTTTACTGTTGTTTAATAATATTTTTATTGTTTGGTTTGACTATATCGTATTGTATTGTAACTGATAAGTTTTACGAAAATGTCCTAAATTATTATAGAAGTAGCCAGAATAGATCAAATCGAAAAAAATTTAAATATGTTGTTATAGAAAAAAAATTCTATGGAGGGGCCATCTCTAGAAGAATTACGAAAAATAATTCCAATGTGATCTGGATTGAAAGGCGATTGCTAAATGGGATTTTTCGTAATAGACATGTGCTATTAGGTTCTCAATTATTGAAGATTTTACCACTATCATGTCTAAGAGTTCATACTATTTGAAATTGAAGAATGGTAACACTTATGTGATGAGGACTCTCTTTTATGATTCCAAATTCAAAGTTGATGCTGAAACTACTCAGGCCCTTGCTTGGATTTCTTTTCCCAATCTACTGTCATATTTCTTTATTAAAGATGCTCTATTTTCTTTAGCGTTTGTTGTGGGACAACCATTGCAGGTGGACATGGCCACTGTAACAAGACTCATCTAAGCTATGCTCGTGTCAAAGTGCAGGTAGATCTAGCCTCAAATCTGCCCAAGAAAGTCAAGAAGGAAATTACTGATGAACTTTCGGTAGAAATTAGGACTGAAAAAGTACAAATTCATTATGATCTCTTACCAAAGTACTGTACTAAATGCAAGCTTCAAAGGCATGCCAATGTATATTATAGAGTTTTACATCCTGAACTATCTCACAGGAGAAAGCTAGCAATGGAAATTTAGTTGAAGGGACCAATTTGAGAGTGAGAAGCTTACCATGACCCTAAAGTCCTCACGAGTAGAAGAGCGGTAGAGACATAAACAAATGGAATTCTCTGAAAAATCCTGAAGGGCCTCATTCTTTAGGCCATCACAATGGCAAAGGAAAGATAGCAAACACCAAAAATTCTTTTGAGGACATCTCAAGAAGAGACAACATCAACAGCCAAACCAACATTTCTCTAAGGAACTAGCATAGAGGTTGGGTTGCCAAAACCTGGGGTGACAGATGGAGGCAGAAGAAGATATTGAAAGGGAAGAAAGGGAAATTGCTGATACTATTGTAGGATAGAAAATGAAAAAAAGAGAGGAGAAGACCAACAAAGCCAAGAAAAGGAAGGGGAAAGCAATCTGATATTATTGATACACCACAGATCAGTACAAATTTGATAGAGGTAAATTATTTAAGCAGTAATACAGAAGATGAGACAACGATTGGAACCTACCCACCACAAATCCAAGAGGAGGTAAAAGAAGAAGATCATAGTAATCTGCAAGCAGGAGCTTTAGTTTTATTTCAACAGAACATTGAGGAATAACCCATTGCAGTTGCAAGTACACATACACTTGAATGAGTGGATACAGTAGCAGATACATGTTCTAATCAGTAAGAGATTGTGGAGACAAAGAAACAGACACCTCGCAAGGTGTTACTTAATCTAGTTTCTCACAATGTTCAGAAGTATAGTCTCAGGGAAAGTGAAAATGACAAAGGTTGTGATGAAGATGACAGATCGGGGGGTTTGCTGTCATGACCCAAATTACGGGATCGTGTGGGAACCTACTCTACTCTAGCTAGATAGGAGAACCCTTACCACCCACCCAGATATGCAAAAATAATCATAATCTTTTACAAAAATAACACAATAAAGTTGAACAAA
Organism: Capsicum rhomboideum; assembly: GCA_031232105.1. Lineage (NCBI taxonomy): Eukaryota > Viridiplantae > Streptophyta > Magnoliopsida > Solanales > Solanaceae > Capsicum > Capsicum rhomboideum. The sequence continues at coordinate 25,116,675 of CP124712.1, read as the reverse complement.
TCTGAATTTCAGTAACAAAATCTTTTACAGTTTTGGCACATATGACCTACACATTGTTACCATTCCCTACTACAATTTTGTACCTTACTTGACCCGCCCTCTACGTATGATAACCTTACTCTAGGAACCACCAGTTATGATACCTCCTTTCCTACCCCTTTGAAGTACTAGTCTATAATAAGGTCGAGCCCTCCCTTCAGCTACTAAGTTGATTTACACTCCTCATTAAGGCAAGCACACTGCCTCTCACCTCCTACACAATCGTTTCATTACTCTATCATACTCTATCGCTATGCGACTCACATAACTTACAAGACATTCGTTAACATTATCGATCCAAATGCAACTACTACAATCAATAGACACATATCATACATTGAATATTAATATTGTGTCCATATCGCACTTCTCATGTTATTTATACTACCAAACTTCGTGCCTGTAGGACTAAGCATGATAGCTTCCCTCAAACTATATTCTGAACATGCAATTAACCCAAATCTACTACAAATTTACCATAACCTACCTTGTTTATCAAGCTGCTGTAGTTGGAGCATGTGAATCCGAGTTCCTTGATTCCAGGGGGTGGATATGGTGGAAGAATCGCGAGGTAAAGCTTAGAGATGTGCCACTCAAGTGTTCACCTCCTTCTTCTCGTATATTTTTCCTTAAAAAATAGCCCTAAGGAGTTTTTAGGGTGAGTCTGCTGAAGTAGAAACAAAATAGGAAAAATAAACTGTTACCCACCTGGGCTCAATGCCTAGCCATCTCTATAGCGGTCCTCAGGCAGTAAGCCTAGGGCCACTTTTTGTCTTACTCTAAAAACTTTCAAACTCGTACAAAGGCTTACCCCGACTCGATCTTGACTCGATATAACATTAGATATCAAATCTTTTTAATTGTGAAAGTTCTTAGTAACCACGGAGTGGATCATTATAATAGATACCAATTTATCAATCGTTCATCTCAAACAAGCATAAAAAGATGAAGCTAGATCATTTTCCAAAGGAGGTTATAATGAATCGATGTTTGCTACACCGCTTCTAATAACACGACCTCTCAGACTTCACATGTATACTATGTCAATTCTAATAAGGATTTATTCATGAATTCCCCATACACTGCAGGTAGTTAGCGGAAACACTTCACTACCCTTATTTATTAAGACACTTCACGATACTCGAAGAAGGAAAAGTACTGGAATTAATTTGTGATACCACACAAAAATTTGTCATCTGTGATGACTCACGGGTGGCCGCGACACTAGGCAGGAGGCCCACTATAGCGGCACAACTATAGTTGGTAGGGGGGCACTACTGCGATCCCTTGAAAGATTCCAAAAAGGGAAAAACGGTTCCCATTTACCCTATTCAACTTCACACTCTCACCATTCAAAGTTTTCTCTCAGCCAACTTCTCTCTTCATCTTTTTTTTTTAAAGGTAAACAGTAAATCTTCACTCTATTACATTGATTTTTACTCCTTATTGTGAATCTAACATAAAATTGATAGAGATTGAACCCCAAAGTTGGGCTCTTGGGTATGGATTGATTTTGATTCGTGTGGAACAGATCTCGATAGCATGCTAGTATTTATTATGTTTCAAATGATTCTAAAGCATTCGAAGTGTAAGATTCATGGGTTTCATGGAAGTTTTGAACTCAAAATTAAAGGGGTAGATGAACGATTATCCAATCAAAGAGTTTTGATCCACTTAGGCTTGGTTTTGGGTCTAAATCTTTGTGAAAACAATGTACAATGTAGAAAACTCCCAAGGTAAGCACTGAACATATACAGGGGAGGTTCAAACACAGTACAAAGATTCAAAAACACTCAGGTCTACAGATGTGGAGGGCAATTATCCATCAGTTCATCATTTATATTGTAAACTTATTAGTTAGGTAGCTTTATCTAACCCGATATGAAGGTGGTATTAACTTCTTTGAGGTTCATTCCTTTGTAAAGGTACAAATAAAGTTATAAACCAGTAATTTGAAATTGTAAAAATTGATTTGAGCTAAGCATGACTTAGCATAATAATAAAAGCTTGGATTTTGAATCCAATGGCCTCAATTACATAGCACCTGGTGAGAGTTTAAGGTGACTTGAAGTGTAATCGAGCCAAAGCTTCTTTAATCGTATGCCAAATCATCAAGCTCAACTCGATTATTCAAGGTTTCACCAGAGATAAGAACACAAGCTACAGATCCATACCTGATTTGAGTAGATTCAGCTGGAAAAAGTGTCACCGTCGTTGAGTTTTGTGGAGATTTGCCGGAGGATTTTTTGGACTTTCCTTTTTACCACCTCTCTAATTTGATTTTTGTTTCCTTTTAGGTTAGATTTTTTTCTTTTTGTTTTGTTTATTCCGGGTTAGTATGTTTGTGGACCCACCCAATTACTTTTCTGTACATAGTTGTGGACCGACCCAATTACTTTTATGTACATAGTTTTCTTTTAATAAAGGGGCCTTGACCCTGTTTTTATTTTTTTAAAAAATAGTTGTATAGTACTATCTCTTGCTTGATATATGGTAGAAATTGAGGAACCAATGCGAAAACATCAAAATTGGGTTTTTAGGGCTGGGGATTACTTTGGGGATAAAGGTACTGCTATAGCGCGTATAAACATACCACGGTATTCACAATAAGGGACATCTACCTTCTCACCTAAACCATCACTCAATGTCAATTGCTATCAATACCAATATTGCAACATAAGAAGGGTCACTAAAGGACTAGGGTATGAGGGTCTAGAATAAGAGGAATATTGTTCAATTACGGCTTATACTTATCACGACCTTGACACTTATGAATGGCGCCAGAAAAGCAAAGTATATTAGGCATGAATGATTCGCATACTTGAACCATAAAGCATGAATAAAGACACAGTCCAGGCATAGATCATGACATAACCACCCATCACCATCCAGGGTAGACGTGCATAGAACTTACAATAAAGAGATCATAGGCACGAGTTGTTTAAGAAATTTAGTCTGAGAACATACACAATGTATTGTGATTTCACTAGTCACCAAGAACATATCATGAGTACATGGGACTGTGCATACTGAGAAATCATGGGTACATGAGTCATGAGTTGTATGACTTGAGACTAAAATTCATGGATTCATGGGGTATGATTAGGACTTCTGAGAGAGACTACCACTCCTTATACTAGGAACTAAGAATGAACATACATCTGTATGAAATGCATGGATATGAATTAAAATCATAGCGCTGACATGGAAGGCATGAGTAGAGTTTCATAATGACATAAGTTTACTGAATAGTCTAGGATAGGAATGGGTCTCTACCTCAACTTATCTATGTTCTAGAACCTACTAATATTACTACCTGAATCTTAAAACCTAACTTGGTTCTTTATCCTATCATTTCCCACTTAGATCAAGTCCAACATTCAAAGTTTATGGGCCTATTCCATATCTTCTAAACTTGAGTGATAATTTCTTTACCCTAATTGTACCCAGATAAACTATATTTGGAATGTACTAGCTTTATTCTAGGATATTCGTTTTAAAGATACCACTCTTAACTTCCTCTAGTTGCTATAACCATCATTCTATAACTTACAATCTTATTGGCAAACATACCTGCCTCTCTAACACTTAGCAATCTGCCCTCTTCTTCTTAATCCACTAATATCACACCTCTAAATTCATATTCACCCGAAACCATGAAAAATAAAATTATACTAAGAGACTCAACATCGTTTATCTATAATCCCTCACTTCAGCAATTATGAATACCATATAATTAGTCTTCTCAACACTTAGCAACTTAAGGTACTAACTAGGTACACACAATACTTAATAATCTTAGAATATCATGCATCCATATACTACCTTAGGTACACAATTGTCAGGATCCAATTTCTCAGGTCATGATGGCAACTACTATAACCCACCAGTAGGTAAGCCAACCCATAGTCCGAAACAACTAGTAATGAACTAATAAGAAAGGCGAAAGCAATACTAAATGAAAAAGAGAAAGATGACATGAAAGAAGTAGTTACATCCCCAAGACCTGGTGAAGTCAGTACAAGAGTTTCCAATACAACAAGTGTATAAGGTGAAATACAGAGTGAATATATACAAAGTAGCCACTGAAATATAAAAATAGAGATCAATCTCATAGTAAGAGGGAGAGTAGGAACACTCAGAACGTCAGGAGCTCACTCTAAATCTCCGATCCATGGCTGCTCTGCACGATGCACACATTAATTGAGAAAACTCATACTATGATTTGCAGGCTTCAGAAGTGTAGTATGAGTACCAAACACGTGATACTCAGTAGGCATCGACCGACTGAGCTCTAGAATAATGCAAGTATAAATAGCATGTAAAGCAGTAATATAAATTACAAACAGCTATCCACAATACTAAGCATAATAATACTAATTAAGCAATAAGGATAATCTATCATGAGCTACCAATAATCCCAGACAAAGCGCAATAGCATAAATAACTAGCCATTATATGATAGTTCAGTGAAGAAAAAGATATACCATATACAATAGTAGAGTGACGAAATACATATACAATGTATAATAGCAGTAGAAAACAAAGAGATGATATATAAATCATGGCTAGGGAGGAGTATATATATATATATATATATATATCAATGTCATACCGACAACAAAACCCAGAGATACTACGCTGAGAGAACTAGTCTAATATATCAAGGATCATAAGTAACAAGGGATCTAACTCTATTATAATCAGAGTCTCTACCAGAAATGTGACTAATCAGAAAGAAATCTAACAATGATAAATCTTACCATAATAAGGAGAAAAGGGATCAGAAATATATTGATAACCTTGGGTACCGATCTATAACTAACTTTCCATGGGATATGTAATAATAACCACACAATAAGTAACTGAATTGCCTGGACAACCAATAAACCCAATCGGGCCCCCATAAGCCCGGAGAGGCATATGCAAGCAATCAAGAAACAACAACTATGGCTTGTATCTATACAACCCCCATAAGACCGATAGATACAAGCGCCAAACAATTATACTGGAGATAGGCAATGTACATTAATGAATAAATGCAAGGATAATCCAGTAGCATATATACTAACTAAGTGTCACAACATACCAAGTATATATACACCTCCTTCAGCTCACCGGCTCGCAAGGCAAGACTTATGAATCTTACCTCTTTCGGCACGTTGCTCAAACAAAGGAACCCATAGGGGACTCGAGATGTCCTTATATATATTGTCTGGTCCCAAACTAGGACTTTCAATAACCATCATAACCAAAATACTCCGTCAAAAATCGGAGAGATATATAAAGTATAGTAAGAAATGTCGGACTTGAACCAGAACTTGTCACACCCCTTTTTTTCTATGACGAAGGGTTTTTCAATTAAAGTGACGATTTTGAATAAGGATTATTTTTATTTATTTACAGAGTCCCTACTTGGAATTGAGTTATGGTGTTCCAAGTCAACTTTTTGAATCCCTAGTCAAAAGAAAGTTGACTCTTTATTGGTCTGCGAAAACAGAAGATCGGGTAAAGAATTTTGTTGATCGAGGGGAAGGTATGAGGCACCCCTCGAGTCCCGTGGTTCTAGCACAGTCGCTTTTATCAACTTGTACTTAACTAAAACTATTTTGGATAAATTGTGTTTGTAGGCCTTGATTCGCTCATTTTTAATGCACTAATAATATCTGTTTATACTTCTTGGATTAAGCTAGTGAGAGTTAATTTTAGGAAGATCTTTGCCAAGGTGCACAATTGCATCCTCGAGTATCATATTTTCTATTAAGCATATCGAGAAATATGCATAATTGCATTCTTAATCGAAACAAAATTTTATCGGGCCTAAAACTTATCTAGCATTAAAGGCATTTCTTATTCATCTTACTCTCTTCTAACTTTTTTACAATAAGTCTTGAATTAATCCGTAACCCGTCTCACTACCTTATAGATGGATTTTTTCGCTTATTTTTTTGTCTCTTTATGTAACGAGATTCAGGAATAAGTCCACCCCGTTTCGCTCTTCTCACATCATAACAAATAAAGGAATGAAATTTTATATGTCAATCTTACAACAAAAGACATGAGCATTTAATTATTCCTCAAAAAAAAAAAAAAGGAGTGAACTCATTAAAAAAAGTATTTGAATTAACTCAACACAAACAAATCTGTACCTAACATTTTTACTAATCCTGGCTAAAATTATTTTTACCCTAACTAATTATTTTGTATTTGAAAACTTAGATCCTTCTGTATCTATCAACACCAAATTATTAATGATAGACTAAAATGTTCCTAGTCCCAATGTTTAAGACCATTTCAACAATATGTTAACTAATTTCAATGACTCACTCGTCTAATTATTTAAACTAACATAAAACTTAACAAATATATTTTTCATTTCTGAAATAAAAATTTCAACTAAGAAAACAAAACAAACTCCTCAACAAGAACAACACTGGCATATAAATATTTTCATGTGAAAATAATCACATTATTACACCAACTTTTCCAAATTTCATTACATAGTGTATTGTGTAGTTGAGGGAGTTGTGATGGAGTGGGTATGTGGGAAGTTGAGGATTTGTGTGAGTGCCAAGGTTATCATGTTGAGAGTTTGTAGGGGGGAGGAATTGGCGTGCATGAGGGTTGCATGTAAGTTGAGAATTTTGGGAGAGGAAAAGAGGGGGAAAAAAACGTGAGGATATTAGGGAATGGATAGATGAGGTTTGACTTCTTCTTCTAATTTTAATTTTTGTTTTAAAAAAATAAAATAAAATATTAACTTAATCTTTTTATCTAGTAAAATATATTGAAAAATGTAGAAGACTATTAAAAACTATATGTAATTAAGAAAAATACTAAAATTACTAGCTTATTTACTAAAACCAAATTAAAATAAAACACTTTTTTTTTTTAAAGTTAAAAATAAAATTTTATCCTAAAAATGTGACTCTATTTTTTTGAACTCTTTTTCACAATTTTTTTTTTCAAGTAAAACCTACTAAACATGAAATAAAAGCTAAAAATAAAGATTAGACATGTAATAAATATTTAAAGATAAAATAGGTTAAAGCTCGGGGAGGGTGAAAAATCACGTGTCTACATTTGCCCCTCTTTGTCTGAGAACACGAAGAGTTTTCAGACAAAGAAGTAGACAACGAGACAAGTTTTGACCTTACTGTTATTTGAAATGGAAGAGAAAAGAAGAAAAAGATGCGACTGAGTCCTGGTTTTGGACAACCTACATATCCTGGGTTATAAGGGAATCAGGTCACGTGTAGTTCAAGGGTGGAATAATGAGACAATGAGTTAGAGGTCGAGTGAGGTCCCGTCGAGCTTCCGGTTCGCAACTCCCATTTTTACATCAAAATAAAAGACAAGAATAAAATTGATCCTTCAAGTACAAGATCCTATCTATTCAGCTTCTGTTGAATCTTCATGCTCCCTCAAGGGATGATATGTCTGTTCTCCTCTCGAGTTGAACTCAACAGTGAACTTTTCTTCATGTCGATTTCGGTTATTGGAGATGAACTTGAAAATCGACCTTATTCTTCAGATGACACTTTCTCCTTCTGACTTTGGATTTAAAAATCGCCATGTCCTCCAGGCCTATTCTTCAGGCGGGCTCCTGAACTTGAAATAAAAATTGACCCTATTCTCCATGAGGGCTCCTGAGCTTGAATTGAAAGTAATCCCTGTTCTCCAAATGTATTCCTAAACTCAAATAAATAGTGAACTAGAAAAGTAAATCCCATTTTTCAGGAAGGTCCTGTGCAGAAGATTAAAGTCCCATTTTCCAGGAGGGTCCTGTTAAATTAAATCTCATTTTTCAGGAGGTCCTACTAAACTAAATCTCATTTTTCAGGAGGGTCCTGCTAAACTAAATCTCATTTTTCAGGAGGGTCCTGCTAAACTAAATCCCATTTTCTAGGAGGGTCCTGAACAGAAAATAAAGTCCCATTTTCCAGGAGGGTCCTGAGCAAAAAGATAAAGTCCCATTATCCAGGAGGGTCCTGAGCAGAAAATAAAGTCTCATTCTCCAGGAGGGTCCTGAGCAGAAAGGTAAAAGTCCCATTATCCAGGAGGGTCCTGTTGATCCCATTTTCCAGGAGGGTCCTGAGTAGAAAGGTAAAGTCCCATTATCCAGGAGGGTCCTGAGCAGGAAGTAAACTCCCAAATAACACAAACAAAAATTTTGCCCCAGTTTGTACCAAAATTTTTTGTGAGTGTTTGAAAAATCATAACTATTTGAAAAACGAAGAGGGTAGATCCAAACCCTGACCCATTCCAAAAAGTCCATCTCATAAAGGTAAAAGATAATAAATTTTTTCTATGACCGTAATCTAGCAAGCTTATGTTGGAACATTACTTCTTGCATTCGCAGAAGTGAAGAATCGCCCCTTTCTGATATCTAGGCTTTAGAGCCTTTGATTTGCAGGCAACACCTAACTCTGTTTCAGTCAAAGAAAAATTATGAGTTTAACAATATGGTGGTTGGTTAGTGGCATTTGACTTTTGAGGCAATTGCTCCTGCACTTGTCATGTTCAACTCTGTTTCGTGCCATTGATGAGTATCGTTAACTTGTTGTACTATTGACCCAAAATTCTGATTAACCAATGACTGAAACTCAATCCGTATTTTAATTTCATAACGCCTCTGAATTTTAACTTCTGTTGCACCTTCGTATTCCCATGAATCTAGAAACTGTCAGATGACGACTATTCTTAGGTATTTTGTTTCACTTTGAATCATGTTACTTTTATGTGCTGGTCTTTTCCCTGCTTTGCACCATTGAAAGAGTTGGTAGCAAGTTTTAAAGTCCTTTCTCACTTGTTTCTCCATGGACTTGACCCAGAGACAACAGAAAAATGAAGACGGTGATTTTTGATTTTGATAACAAGGACAAGAAAATAAAAATAGAAATATTAAATGGAAAGAAAGGCAACAGGCATCCCTATTTCCAAAAGAATGAAGGAAAGAAAACTTATCTGAATGTTATAGCCGGCTCTAGTGATTATGATATGCATTTGGGATCAAGCAACCCGATCTTCTAATCTCAACCATTTATCAACTTTTACCGACCTATTGAATTTAAAACTGATTTTTGTTTTGAGCCTGTTGCCTCTAGATCACAGACCTCATCAGGCTAGTGAAGCCCCAAAGAGTTTTCACCAACGAGCCTCTCTCATTTTCACTTTCTCTCAACTCACCATCGCCTTATGGTGCCCGTGAGAGTTTTCACCAATAAGACTCTCTCATTTTCATTTCTCTCATTACACCATCACCTTATGGTGCCCGTGAGGGTTTTTACCAATAAGACTCTCTCATTTTTAATTTTTGTCATATTTTCTTTATGCCGACGAAGACAAGTGCGACCCAAAATATGGAACATCATATCACCATAACATGCTTAGCCCTGACATTTTAAAAAATTGATCTAAAGGTCTTTCTTTGGTTGTAACAAGGCTTTTGGATAGGGCTAGAAAGAAAAGGCGGCATGAGGCTCGAAAGAAACTTAAAACAGGGCGAGACTTACAACTTTTGGAATCAACTCACAAAGAAAATAACTTTTGTCCCAGTTTCTTTTAAACTGGGTAACTTGAATTTTTTATTTGGTTGGACCGAACCCCAGAGTAGGGCTGCCTACGTATCTTGTCGTAGCAAGAATCAGGTCAAACGTAGTTCAGGCAACTAGTTCTGATTTGTTTTTTTTGTTTTGTTTTTTTTGGACTTTTGATTCTATTGAAATTCCAAAAGAGGGACATGAAAGAAATTAAAATTAAGTCTCAAAAGGGATAGCAAAGGATTACATAATATTTTAATAGTAGAATAAAATGCCTTCGTCATATCAATCTTTTAAATATACCAGTACCAAACATGTAAATAACAATAACGATAAATAAAGATCATACATAATATCTCTTAACTGCATCGGCATTGATAGTCACTTCTACCATTTTTCCTTCTACATCGGTCAAATATAATGCATAATTGGGCAACACTTTCTTCACCATGAATGGACCTTGCCAGTTCGGGGAAAACTTGCCTTTAGCTTCAACCTGATGGGGGAGGATGCACCTTAATATTAACTGACCGACTTTAAAATGTCTGGAACACACTTTTCTATTATATGCTTGTGCCATTCTCTTCTGGTATAGTTGGCCATGACAACTGACGTTAATCTTTTTTCATCAAAACTCAATTGCTCCAATCGGGTCTTGACCCACTGATCATCGTCAATCTCAGCTTCCACAATGACTCGAAGAGATGGGATCTCAATTTTTGTAGGTATAACTGCTTCAGTCCCATATACCAACGAGTAGGGAGTCACACCTATTAAAGAACGAACTGTATTACGATAGCCCAATAAAGCGAAAGGTAACTTTTCATGCCATTGTTGGGAACCTTGCACCATCTTGCGGAGTATCTTCTTTAGGTTCTTATTGGCAGCTTCTACAACCCCATTTTCCTTGGGGCGATATGGAGTTGAATTTTGATGTGTAATCTTAAATTATTGGCGTATCTCTTGCATCAGATGACTATTGAGATTAGTAGCATTGTCTGTGATAATTACCTTTGGGATACCAAATCGACAAATAATGTTGAAGTGAACAAAATTCACCACAACTTTTTTGGTCACCGATTTGAAAGTTACTGCTTCCACCCACTTTGTAAAATAATCAATTGCTACCAAGATGTAATCAATTGCTACCAAGATGAACCTGTGCCCATTTGATGTTTTTGGTTCAATAGGTCCAATCACATCCATTCCCCAAGCCATGAAGGGCCATGGAGCAGATATTGTATGTAACTCAGAAGGAGGGGAATGTATCAAATCCCCGTGAATTTGGCATTCATGACATTTACGGACGAATCAAATGGAATCTCACTCCATGGTGAGCCAATAATAACCTTCCCAAAGTAATTTCCTTGCCAACACATACCCATTCATATGCGGCCCACAAACTCCAGAATGTATTTCATAGTGAAAGCTTCTCTGACATCTACACACCTTAAAAGTCCTAAATCTGGTGTCCTTTTGTACAAGATCCCCCCACTTAAGAAAAATCCGCTAGCCAGTCATCTAATAGTTCTCTTTTGGTTACCATCGACATGTATTGGATATTCTCCAGATTGAATGTATTTTTTGATATCATGGAACCAAGGTTCACTATCGAGTTCTTCTTCGACCACATTGCAATAAGCATGCTGATCATGAATATATATATGCAAGGGGTTAGTATGAGTCTTGTCGGGATGTTGGAGCATCAAAGATAAGGTTTCCAAGGCATCAATAATCTCGTTATGAACTCAAGGAATGTGTCAAAACTTTACCCATACGAATTGTCGACAAAGGTCTTGCAAACAATCTCGGTATGGTATAAGCTTTGAGTCACGAGTTTCCCAATCTCCTTAGATCTGGTGGACTAACAAGTCTGAGTCACCTAGCACCAATAGTTCTTGAATTCCCATGTCGATAGCCAATCGTAAACCTAAGATGCAAGCTTCATAGTCCGCCATATTATTGATACAATAGAATCGAAGTTGGGCTGTTATGGGAAACTATTGTTCTGATTCAGAAACAAGAACTGCTCCTATTCCAACTCCTTTCACATTAGCAGCTCTATCAAAGAACAACTTCCAACCTAGATGGCTATCATCAAAAACAGCTTCGTCAACACATGATACCTTTTCGTCAGGAAAATAGGTCTTTAATGGCTCATATCCTTCATCAATGGGGTTTTCGGCCAAATGATACGCTAGTGCTTGGGTTTTTATTGCAGTCTGCGTCACATAGACAATATCAAATTTTGTGAGCAATATCTACTATTTTACGAGTTTGCCTGTGGGCATAGTCTTCTGAAAAATATACTTTAATGTATCCATGCGGGAGATGAGGTAAGTGGTGTAGGATGAAATATAATGCTTCAACTTTTGTGACACCCAAGTCAGGGCATAACACGTCCTTTTGAGAAGTGTGTACTTAGCCTCGTAAGTGGTAAACATCTTGCTGAGGTAGTAGATGGCTTTCTCTTTTTTTCCTGTGATATCATGTTGACCCAATACACAGCGAAAAGAGTTGTCCAAAACAGACATATACAATATTAAGGGCCTTACCGGCTCAGGTGGAACCAACACAGGTGGATTTGATAAGTACCTTTTGATTCTATCGAATGCCTCTTGACATTCTTCAGTCCATTCAACTACATCGTTCTTCTTCAATAATTTAAAAATAGGCTTGCATGTCTTTGTGATTTAAGCAATGAATCTACTGATATAATTCAACCTTCCCAGTAAGCTTATCACCTCGATTTTGTTCTTTGGTGGAGGCAATTCTTGAATAGCTTTTATGTTTGAAGGATCTAATTCAATACCACGTCGACTGACTATAAACCCCAAAAGCTTTCCAGACGGGACCCCAAATACGTATTTTCCAGGGTTAAGTTTGAGATTATACCTGCGAAGCCTGTCAAAGAATTTTCTCAGATCTTTGACATGGTCTGACTGCTTTCTTGACTTAATTATCACATCATCCACATAAACTTCAATCTCTTTATACATCATATCGTGAAACATAGTGGTCATCGCCCTTATGTAAGTTGCTCCTGCATTCTTTAGCCCAAATAGCATGACTCGATAACAGTATGTCCCCCAGGATGTGATAAAGGATGTCTTTTCTGCATCTTTATGGTCCATGATGATCTGATGGTACCCCGCGTAACTATCCAAAAAAGATGCAAGTTCATGCTTGGCACAATTGTCCAGAAAAATATGGATGTCGGGCAGCGGAAAGTCATTTTTTGGACTTGTTGTATTTAGATCACGATAATCGATGCATATTCGAACTTTGCCATCTTTCTTTGGGATGGAGACGATATTGGCTAACCAAGTAGGATATTGAGCGACTCGAATGACTTTAGCCTCAAGTTGCTTTGTGATTTCCTCTTTAACTATTACACTCATATCAGTTTTAAGTTTCCTCAACTTTTGTTTGACCGGAGGAAAGGCGGGATCAGTTGGCAACTTATGAACTACTAGATCAGTGCTCAAACCAGGCATATCATCGTAAGACCAAGAAAATATGTCCTTATAATCAAGTAAGGCCTCAATTATTTCTTCTTTTTATTGTGGCTGTGCATGTACACTTATCTTAGTCTCCCTAATATTTTCATGATCTCCTAGATTGATTGCCTCCGTTTCATTCATATTTGGGTTGGACTTATTCTCAAACTGTTTGAAATCCTTGCTTACTTCCTCAAATGCTTCACCTTGATCATATTCAACTTCTTCATTCATTATTTCATGATTAGTTTGAGTTTTAAGATCTAGCTGAAAATTCCGCATGCATGTCATATCACTAGAATCAGCTAGAAAGAACTGTACAGTAGGAAATAAATAAGTAAATATTAGACTCAAAATAGAAAGAAAGAAACTGGATTTCATTGAAAAGAAAGATAGGAGGGTTTGAAAATAAAAACAAACAAGATAAAGATCTGAATTACAATCCTGGAATAATTCAAATTACAAAAAGGAAAATAAAACAGACTACCAAGACTCCTTCTTAGTAGGGAGAGGAGTGGCCTCCCAATTATTGAGTTGGACATCAGGGCCAATAAACTTCACATCTGCATTGCTGGTGCCTTCCCCAATTTCAACCATATCAGCATCGAAAAACATGTTTTGGAAAAGGCCAATCAACTCTGTATCATCATCAAACATTGGCTCTGAGACTGGTAACATGAAGGACCCAATAGCACTAGTTCTGATGAAAGACTGGTTCAGTGGCGGTATCAGCTTGGCAAGTGACCATGACTCTTTTTTTTGCTTCTTAGCTTTCTTTCTAACTTCAAAAGTGGGTTTATACCCCAAACCAAAGGTACCAAGATTCTCACATGGGCATATTGGATGAGTTCGGCCCTGTAAAGTCATTCCTAAACCTTTTCCTGGTACAAAATCATACCTTAACATTTCATTCACCACTATGACAGATGCAGAGGGCAATTATGGTCTTGGAATAAGATTCTCCTCGAGGATATGCTCAACAATAACTACCTCAAAATCCTAATAGATTAGCGCTCCATGTGCATTTCCTACCTCAATGAAGGAAATAGATGATTCTTTGTACATGGACAAGTCCCCTTCGCCGTGAACGACTATTTATTTTCTGTCATGTTCGAACTTGATCATTTGATGCAATGTGGATGGGACTTCCCCAGCCCTATGAACCCTTGGCCTTCTCAATAACAGATTGTAGGAAGCGTTGATGTTCAAGACTTGGAAATCTATGGTAAAATCAATAGGCCCTATTGTCAATACAAGCTCTATCTCACCAATGGCATTCGTTTTTGCTCCATCAAAAGCTCTGACACAAATATTATTAGGTCGGATCCTTTCTGTACTAACATTTAATTTTTGCAAAGTTGATAGAGGACAAATATTAACACCAGATCCTCCATCAATCAAGACTCGAGTGACATAAAAATAATCATATTTTACAGTAATATAGAGGCCGCGATTATTTCCAGTACCTTCCACGGGTAGTTCATCGTCTGAGAAGGTGACCCTATTTACCTCAAAGATTCTTCCAATAAATTTCTCCAATTGATTCAGTGTAATCTCACTGGGTACATGTGCCTCATTCAAAATCTTTATTATAGCTTTGAAATGCTCTTCTGAGTGGATCAGTAAAGACAACAAAGAGATTTGGGATGGCGTTTTCCTCAACTATTCCACGACATATTATTCTGGCAACTTCATCTTTTTTAAGAAATCCTCAGCCTATTCCTCAGTAACCTACTTCTTGACTGGCCTCTGGCCATCTCTGTTTTTTCTTAACTCTTCTGGGGTAAAACATCTCCCTAAACGGGTTAACCCCCTTACTCCATTCACTTCTTCAATGAATTTTTTTCCCTTATATGTCACTATTGTGCGATATAGTTCCAAGGGACTGTCTTGGTGTTAACCACAGGAAGTTGCAACACTGTCTTAGTAATAATAAGAGTTGTGAGAGCTCCTTTCACAATTAGGAGGGGCTTGGCGGACATTCTTGGAACAATCAACTTTGGGCTGATCTGACTTGACCCAACGCTTTCTGCAGCTCCTTTCACAATAACCATGGGAGTATTCGATTGTTTGGGCTTTACGAGCATCTCTTTCATTCCTGAAAATACTACTTTTGTCAAATCCATTATCTTTTCCTCATCACTTTTGATCTTAATGATAGGCTTGTAGGAAATTGTGGATTCTTCACCGCTATGTATCAACTTAAGCATGTTTGTTTCATTATGAATTGGCAGTGGGTTTTGATTAATGTTTGGAGCATCTGAGTTTTGCACCACAATTTATTGTGTATCAATCAACTCTTGGATGGCTATTTTCAAGAACCAACATTTTTTTGTATCGTGCCCTGGGGCATCGAAATAATATGCACATCTTAGAGAATAATTCATATTTTTGGGGGGAGGATTTGATACTTTCCTCTCAATTGGGATCAAAACATTCAAGGCCCTAAGCCTCTGAAATAAGCTAGCATAGGATTCTCCAATAGGAGTGAAATTATCTTTGGCTACATTACCACTCTTATACTTTGTCCTAGGTCGAAAGTTGAATTTAAGAGGGCCTTGGTAAACTTGTGAGGGTGGAGGATGATTTTGAGGGGCTGGTGTACGCCATTGCTGGTAAGAAGGGGGTTGGGCATATGGCTGTGCATTATAAATGGGATACTGAGGAGATGGTATGGAAAATAGTGGGTAGTTTTGTGGGTGGTTATATGGGTCTTGGGTATATATCTGGGGTTGAGATTGTGCGTATTGGTAAGGAGGACCTCTTGGAGTTTGTCGTGGCCCTAACATAATGGTAGCCATGTCCTCCTTCCTTTTCTTTCCCCCAATACCTCCCGAGCCATTTTGAATCGCCTGCGTCGTAGTTTTTAAAGCAGCTTGGCTTATAATCTTTCCGGACTTAATTCCATTTTCCACCACTTCGCCAACCTTAATAACCTCAGCAAATGTTTTTCCAACAACAGAAAACAAATGATGGAAGTAGTCAGGTTCCTGTGCCTGGAGAAAAATATCAATCATCTCTGACTCCTTGATTGAGGGCTCAACTCTAGCAGCTTGCTCTCTCCACCTAATAGCGTATTCATGGAAACCCTCAGCAGTCTTTTTCCTCAAGTTGGAAAGTGTGGTGCGATCTGGAATTATGTTAATATTGTGTTGAAATAGTCAAACAAAATCTCGAGCCAAGTCATTCCAAACATGCCAGCGAGAGATATCCTGATCGATAAACCATTCTGAAGCTATCCCCGCCAAACTCTCTCCAAAATAAGCCATAAGTAGCTCTTCTGTTCCCCCTGCTCCTCTTAGTTGATTACAAAACCTTTTTAAATGAGCCAAAGGATCACCGTGGCCATCGTACTTGTCAAACTTTGGGGTTTTGAAACCTAGAGGCAAGTGGACATCGGGGAACATGCATAAATCTTTGTAAGAAACACTCTTGTTCCCTCCTAGTCCTTGCATGTTCCTCATGCTTTGCTCCAAACTTCTCATTTTTTTGGCCATATCCTCTTGTTCCTCATTCTTCGTCGTCTTTTCGATCACAATAGGGGAGTTGTGTAGATAAGTAGGATTGGAGGATTCTGGGACCTTAAAAGTTACTCCAGTGGAATAGAATTGATCACGAGGTAGCTCACTAGTAGACTTCAATATCAACTTTGGTTGAGGATCTATAGTAGTTGGTACTGTGGGAATGAAGAGCGGGTTATTTGTGAGGGATGGATTTGGGGGGGGCACAGTGGAGGTCCCAACTGTGCTAGGCACGTCAGTATATGGGCAAAATCCTGGTGGGTAGAACGGATCATCAATTTGGGCCCGCGTGAAAATTGGGACAGTCATGTTCATAAGTCCAGGAATTGAGGAAAGTGGTGCTTTCCCATTTATCCAGGCTTGATACATTTTTGCCATCTGCTATTTTAATAACTTATTCTCTTCTATCGATGCAAATTCTTATTGAATCAACTGATTTTGGTCTTCTTCGCTGTCATACTCTATCCCCTCTTTGTGTGGCATTTTGCCCTTTCCTTTGGATCTGGTATTATACGGATGAGATGCCAGTATAACCACAAACCAACCACCTTACAAAATTTAAACCTTTTCTGTGACAAGTGACAAATGGGTAAGTGTTGCCCACTTAAAATTATATAATACATCGTATGTTATGCCTCTAAATGCATTCCCATCTTAATGTGGGAGGCCTTATGTTTCATCCCGGCTTATCTAGGCACATTTTCTTTCTCTCTATATATTTTATTTATTTATTTATTATTATTATTATTATTTAAAAAAAAAATTGAAAAGCTTTGATCGAACCCGTTGTAGGATTGCCTACGTATCATGTCGGGACATGAATCAGATTATTGCGTAGTTCGAAGAAAACTAATAATAATTATTTTTTTCAAGACTAAAAAGTAAAAATATATTAAAAAAATAGAGATAAATAGAAATCTCTAACACATTCACCTTTCACTGAATATTTCTTTTTTTAAACATAAATACGACAGAAAAAATGAAAAGACACCTAACGACAAGCCCTACGAACTGACACTTGAAAATGAAACTAAACTTAAATAGACAAGATTAACTAAAATACATAAATTTGGAGGAAAGATTCAAGGACTAAAACTGAAATAACGCAACAAAAGGAAATAAATGTCCATCACTACGAGTAGTCTCTAAATGTCTAAAGATCTGCTGGTGATCTTCCTGGCCTCAAACTGTCTGCTCATGGAGATTTTGGCTCAGATGACCTCCCAAACCCAAGTATATATCTTGCAATGAAGTAGTGAGACGTTGAGCAAAGGCCGGTACTTGCACCAAAAACTATTCGTGAGTCAACTCTTGATAATCCAGGACCATTTGAGCAGTGTACCCCGCCACATGACGGACCTTGCCACGAAGAGAACTAAAAGCCTGATCCCATTGCTGCATCTGCTTATTACGGGAGGCAATTGTCTCCTTTGCACACTTCTCTCGAGTGGAAGCTACCTCTAGCTTTTCTCGCAATATTCCCCTTTCACGCATCCATTAGGACCTTTCTTGATCAAACTCTAATTGTATTTTCTTTTCATATTCCTGCAATTGTTGGAGGTGGGATGCGGCGAGTTCTGTGACATGTGACCCCCTGGTTGTTGCCAGCTTGATTTGTCCCCGGAGTGCAACCTCGATCTGAGCCGACTTAGCCTTTTCTTCAGTAAATTCCCTTTGTTGTTCCTCGATCCTTTCCCTAGCTCGTTCCAAATCGGCATTCAGTACCTAAATAGTAGACTGATAATCTCTCTCCATATCTAATTGAGCTTTCTTGACTTTTGCCTCATTCACTGCATCACTCTCTAATTGTTGTTGAGTCAACGCTGCCTTAACACGTTCCAAGTCTACTCTCAAAGCCTGATCGACAGCATAATGATCTCGCATAGCCATCTCAATTCCTATCCTTATCGAAGCCTCTTGATCTATCAATCCTTTAACCGATCTTTCTGGTCTGACTGGCGGAAGTGGCTGTTTCTTGAACCATTCAGAGTAACCCGGGTGTACTTCTCCATCCTCGCATTCTACAACCACCGTTTCAATTCCCATAAGACAACAACCATCCCAAATCTGCTGGGCCAACCCCTCTGGAAAGGGAATCTCTGGTCTGACCTCAAACATAAACCTTATCATGTCTTCAGTTACAGGTAATATTTGATGCCTGCCTAACTGACGCAGAACCCGCAATGGCACATATGACTGAACACCTCTAATACTCATCAACAGCAAGAAAGGGCGACTAGTAGACCTATGTATGACCTGCCTCCAAGGGAACCAAGGGAGGTTCCATGTGACCTTATCTACTGTCAGCGAGCGAAAACACTTATCCCAAGCACTAACCCCTTCTGGGCATTTATATCCTTTCATCCTCTCTTCATAGTCCGTGATGTGATCATTTTGCTCAGGAACAAACCTTGCTACCACAGTACGCTGGTAAAGATGTTCCACAATCCATATTTGCAGTAAGATGTTACACTCTTTAAAGAAACCTTTCCCTTTCTGACAGACAATTAGTGCGTGATATATTTCTGCCAAGATCATCGTCACCAGGGTGTGATCCTCTTTCTTAATCAAGACATGTACCACTCTGGCTAAACGAATGTTAATCTTTTTCTCCCTCCTTGGTAAAACCATCATTCCCAAAAAGGCTACCATGAATATAAATCGCCTATGCTCTTTCTAGGTTTCAAAATTTCCCTTGTTAACGAGTTGTTTTTCGAACTGCTCAAACCCCTCTTTCCTTCCATACCTTTCATATAAAAACTACAAGGAAACCCAACCTTTTTCCAGTGATTTCTCTTTTGGAATGCGCATGTTCAGGAGCGCATAAAATCTGTTCACTGAAATGATTCTTAGGGATATAAGTCTTTTACGATGCATGTTCTCATATCTGATATAACCCGCTATCTCTTCTAAAGTTGGAGTCAACTCAATATTTGAGAAACGAAACACATTGTTCAATGGGTTCCAAAAAGATAGCAAGGCTTCAATTACATCCCTCCTAGGGTTGATTGTCATGATTTTTGTCAGAAAACCCAAATATTTGAATATCTCATCATGATCCGAAGAATCCATCTCATTCCACCATGTCCAAAGTTGCCAGGGGGTACAATCCACAACAGTGGTACATTCCCATCCCTTTTCCTCTTCTGACACTCCCCGAACTGGATGAGACATATTGCACCTATGGATAGAGACACAGGATTAGGAAACGTCTAAGCTCCTGACGCAACTCAATTCTCAAATTTTGACTCAACTCGTGAATGTTAGTGCAAAAAATGGGACTCCAAAAACAATTTTATTCAAAATGGGAGGTGGGGGAAACATAGATCTCAACCAAGTATTTAAAAAAAAAATTAAAAAAAATAACAATAATATTAACTTAGAAGAAAAACACAATTATTTTATATATTTTTTGCAAAACTCAACTTCATGACCCCTAAAGGTTCGGGGTTATTAAAATACATGCATATAAAAATTTTCTTTAAAACTCAACCTCACGACCTCTAAAGGTTCAGGGCTATTAGGACATATGTATATATTTTTTTGTAAAAACTTAGCCTCAAGACCCCTAAAGGTTCAGGGCTATTAAGATATATATATAAGTTTTGTAAAAACTCAGCCTCACGACCCCTAAAGGTTCAGGGCTATTAAGATATATGTATAAATAATAAATTTGAGGATAAGAAAATAGTAGTCATATTTTCAAAATGACCCTCAACCGATGGGTGATATTTTTCCCATTTTATTCCTCAAAAATATATATATTTTAAGAAGACGGTTATAAAAGTTTAGCAGAAAAATTATTTTTTCTATTTCATTAAGTTGCCTAAAGCCGGTCAACAATCGAACAAGCCTTCCAAATAAATGTCAAAGAGCACATAAGATGCACATGTTGGTCGTATAAAGAGGGACACCTGTCCACGACAGACTCGGCCCCTGCGCCAAGTCCCGCTAAGTCAAATACACATGATGCAGATAAAGCGAAGCCTAATAGGGATAGCCACATCTGAGTTTTAGTTCTACTAGGTTTAACCTGATAGAGATAGGTGTCTAGACTGACTTACCCGAGTGGACACCCAAGTCGGGGAGGGGCAACTTGTTCGGTAGCAGTGCTACTCCGCCTTTGTTGCTGGTCCAAACCCCGCCTAACATGTGTGACTAATAATCATTCATCAAGTGCCTTGGCACTCTGAATTTATCTCAAAAAGAAAGTAGGATGCATGCTTTGTATTCCTTCTAACCAATATTTTAGAGACTCACAGGGGTGCACGACAGAAGACAGTTTATAATAAAATTCAACAATATCAAAGCGGTAAAGGAGCGACAAGTAGCACGTTAGGCCAACAAACACAATATCCAAATAATTGAAGCAAGTACAAGTCAATATCAAAAGCTTGAATTCTGGTTAGTCCCCAGCGGAGTCGCCAGAGATGTCACAATCCTTTTTTTCTATGTCGAAGGGTTTTTCCAATTAAAGTGACGATTTTGAATAAGGATTATTTTTATTTATTTACAGAATCTTCACTTGGAAGTGAGTTATGGTGTTCCAAGTCACCTTTTTAAATCCCTAGTCAAAATGAAGTTGACTCTTTATTGGTCTGCAAAAACAGAAGATCGGGTAAGGAATTCTGTTGGCCGAGGGGAAGGTATGAGGCACTCCTCGAGTCCCGTGGTTCTAGTACGGTCGCTTTTATAAACTTGTACTTAACTTAAACTATTTTGAATAAATTGTGTTTGTAGGCCTTGATTCGCTCATTTTTAATGTACTAATAATATCTGTCTATACTTCTTAGATTAAGCTAGTGAGAGTTAATTTTAGGACGATCTTTGCCAAGATGCATAATTGCATCCTAGAGTATCATATTTTCTATTAAGCATATCGAGAAATATGCATAATTGCATTCTTAATCGAAACAAAATTTTATCAGGCCTAAAACTTATCTAGCATTAAAGGCATTTCTAACCTCACTTGATACCTTGGGGTCATCTCTACCTAGGTGTTTAGATACCATGAGTATGTGTTTTATAGTGTCATTGGTGAAACATTTGATATCGTACCTAATATGGGAGATTAGACTTTCGTAGGACGTGTTTTGTGATTACGTAGAGCATTTGGGTAATACCCCGTACACATTCTAACCTCATTTGGTGACTTGGAGTCATGTTTACTTGATGATTAAGATCATTAAGTATGTATTTTGTAGTGTTTTGATAAGGTATTGGACGATATGCAAGTATTGGAGAAGTGGCCGAAAAATTCAGCAAGGTGCTGAAACTTGCGCCACTACCCTATTTTAGGGGTGTGGCGCAAGCCACCTGATTCAGAGGGGGTTCATTTCTTGCGCCATAGCTTGCTTTGCAGCTAGTGGCGCAAGGCACAAATCTTGTGCCTTTCCGGACTCATTTTGTAACGCAATTCTACGACGATTCTTGGATGGTTTCTTTTGGTTCTTTGGAGTTTTTTGAGCATTGTTAAAGCTTCAAACACTTCAATACACTCCTACATACTACTACATGATCAAATCATGAAATATAAATAGTTATCCAAAATGTTCAATGAAGCCATGGGCGACTAGAATTCCTATTTTTGCGATCGAGACGACGAATGAGAATCTCGTAAGAGAATATTGTCGTGACATTATGGAATTATGTAAACATGAGATATATGGTGAATAATACATGAAAGTTGATGGGTTAAATGGATATGTGTTATTGGGCCCAAATTTAGGCCCAAAATGGAATTAAAAGACATGGCCCAAAGGGCAAAAATGACTCATTCTTCCACTTTGACCACATTTAATGCCAAAGGAATGGCTAAGTATGACTTGGGGTCTATATAAAGGCCCCAAAATCAGATTTTAATCATCCAAAACTCTCATGCCTCTTAAGATATTTTCTCAACATTTCTCTAAGTGCCAAACCCTAAAGCAAATAGTTCCTTTGGACTCTTTGGACAAGATCATCCTATTCCAAGCCTTAGTAAGTATTTATTCTCATGGGTTAACATATTATATGCATGGGAGATTATGTATGTTATGATAGTTGTGTTGTCAAGGTGGTGAATAGTGTATTTTTGCTTTTGGTGAAAGATGTGCTATCTTGGTGATTTGAACTTGAATTAGGACTTGTGCCTTTGATGAAAGAGCATGGTATGGAAAAAATATGAACATGTATGGTGTTATTTTTGGTATTAAACTTGTTATTGTCTATGAGTGGAAATTGTGGGATTTTGGCCGATATGTGTTATGAGTTGTATTAAGGTAATTTGATGGATTATTTGTGATGTGGTATGGATAAGAAAGTGTAAATGAGAAGTGTTGTGGTGAAATGTATCAATTATCATGTATTGGTCAATGTATGGAATATTGGGAGATTTTTGGAATAATAATTTGATCAATGGTTTTGTCAAGGGGAAATGGCATGTTTAAGGGCAATCATGTGACTCATTGATGTTATATGCATTTGTGGAGTAATTGATGGTTAATGTGAATCCCGTTATATATTTGTGTTGTAGAGTGACACTTAAAGAAGGAGCGGGACTATTGTATGCACCTCTAGGATTATATATTCGTATTGCGAATCCAAGGTATGTAAGGTTACTCTGTCCGTATCATTCTGCGGCAAATATTATTCATATTGACTTTATGCTTGTCCTATTCCAAAATGTGCCAAGGTATTCTATATCCGGTTATCCATGGTCATTGTCGTATATTTTTTACTCATTGATCAATTGTGAGTCTCATGTCTTATATTCATGGTAAATGTCCCAAAATTCCAATAGTGATTATACTCATGTCCCTTGTTCATGGATTATTATCCAATGGTTCCAATGGTGTCATGGTGCTAATAATGTTATATTTCTCATGATGTTTATTCACATGTCTCTCACTCATTGGTTAATGATTCAAAGTTTCCAACAATGTTATGTTCCAAAGTTCAAATTAAAGTTATGACCCTCATTGTATCAATCTCAAAGTAATGAATAAAGTAATGCATATGTGGTTAATGATTGAGTACGGATGGCAGCTTTAGGGGAAATATGCCTAGCTCAAGCCGATCCCAAGATTATTGGATCAGGGGCAGCTTTGGGGGTGAAAGCCTAGCTCAAGTCGAACCTTACAAGGGGCAGCTTTGGGGGTGAAAATCTAGCTCGAGCCGAACCTAATATGTTGATTTAGGGGTGGCAGGTCTAGGGGCATAAGCCTAGCTCGACCCGATCCCGATGCATTGATTTATGGGTGGCAGGTCTAGGGGCATAAGCCTAGCTCGACCCAATCCCAACATGACGATATGTTATGTAAATACCCACTGATCAGTAGGGGCCCAGGTACATTGTGACACATGTATTGATAAACGAGCATTGAAGTAAAGAAAGCAAAGAAAGCAATGAAAGTAATGCACATGGTTTCCAAAATGCAAATGGTAACTTATTCACATTGATTATTCATTGGTTTTTAGTTCATTGAAATATTCACGTATTGTACAGTTTCATCTGAGCCTTGCATACTCAGTACCTATTTCGTACTGACCCCTCTTGGGGAATTTACCTTACTTGCTGCAGGCGCAGGCACTAGTAGGCCTCCACAGTAGGTTGCCAGTCATTGCAGATCATTGGTGAGCTCCAGCTAATTCGGGGCTTCTCCGAGTCAGAGTGTATATATGTTTTGGTGTTGTACATGTTGTATAAAGCGGGGACTTGTCCCGACTTTTTGTTCATTTTGGTCAATGCTTTGTTAGAGGCTTTTG
The DNA here is from genome assembly GCA_031232105.1 of Capsicum rhomboideum. Taxonomy (NCBI): domain Eukaryota; kingdom Viridiplantae; phylum Streptophyta; class Magnoliopsida; order Solanales; family Solanaceae; genus Capsicum; species Capsicum rhomboideum. Next base: position 25,092,327 of record CP124712.1, on the reverse strand, counting down.
TAGACAGATGTGGGTGTATAAATGAAAAAGGGATATGTCGTACTTGACTCGGTGGCCTCAACGGCCCAGTTTCGCATATGTATATATATATATATCATGTTCCATGAATTCGATTGTTGGTCTCTATAGCTGTTATGTGCTTATGGGTTTTCTTATGGCATGCATATGATTTAACATAGGCAAAGGTTTGTTCTCTCGACGGCTACGTGTGCCAATCATGTATCAATTGGATTCAGGGTGTGACACTTACTCTCTTCTAACTTTTTTACAATGAGTATTGAATTAATCTGCAACCCTTTTCACTACCTTATAGATGGATTTTTCCGCTTTTTTTTGTCTCTTTATGTAACGAGATTCAGGAACAAGTTCACCCCGTTTCGCTCTTCTCACATCGTAACAAATAAAGGAATGAAACTTTATATGTCAATCTTACAACAAAAGACATGAGCATTTAATTATTCCTCAAAAAAAATAAAATAATAAGGAGTGAACTCATTAAAACAAGTATTTGAATTAACTCAACGCAAACAAATCTGTACCTAACATTTTTACTAATCCAGGCTAAAATTATTTTTACCCTAACTAATTATTTTGTGTTTGAAAACTTAGATCCTCCTGTATCTATCAACACCAAATTATTAATGGTAGACTAAAATGTTCCTAGTCCCAATGTTTAAGTCCATTTCAACAATAACAATGTTAACTAATTTCAATGACTCACTCGTCAAATTACTTAAACTAACATAAAACTTAACAAATATATTTTTCATTTCTGAAATAAAAATTTCAACTAAGAAAACAAAACAACATTTCTGAAATAAAAATTTCAACTAAGAAAACAAAACAAACTCCTAAACAAGAACAACACTACATATAAATATTTGCATGTGAAAATAATCACATTATTACACCAACTTTTCCAAATTTCATGAAATCAAAATCTCAACATATTTCATTTAATAACAATGAAGAATGGTAATCAATTATATTAAATCTGAACAAACTTTGTACTATTCAAATTAGATCTCATACAATCCTGACATTAAACCGTACAAAGAAGATTAAATGTTACCTTTTGTGAAGATTAGTTCACAATGAGAAACGACTCAATCTACTGATTTTCAAAGTTAACAAATAACTAATTTTCAAGAGCCACGAACCTCGAATCGTGAACAAAGCCTTTAAGTCCAACTCTTTCTCTTACGTTTGCCCTCTCTGTTTTCTTTTCTCTCCAAGTGTTGTTTTATTCTAAGTGTTTTCTCCCTAGTTGCTATTCTCTTATTTTTCTAGTCTTTTTTTTTTTCTAGTTGGTGCGTGTGTGTGTCATTATATAGTGTATTGTGTAGTTGAGGAAGTTGTGAGGGAGTGGGTATGTGGGAAGTTGAGGATTTGTGTGAGTGTCAAGGTTATCATGTTGAGAGTTTGTAGGGGAGAGGAATTGGAGTGCATGAGGGTTGCATGTAAGTTGAGAATTTTGGGGGAGGAAAAGAGGGGGGGAAAACGTGAGGATATTAGGGAATGGGTAGATGAGGTTTGACTTCTTCTTCTAATTTTAATTTTTGATTAAAAATAAAATAAAATGAAATATTACCTTAATCTTTTTATCTAGTAAAACATATTAAAAAATGTAGAAGAATAGTAAAAACTATATGTAATTAAGAAAAATACTAAAATTACTAGCTTATTTATTAAAACCAAATTAAAATAAAACACATTTGTTTTGAAAGTTAAAAATAAAATCTTATCTTAAAAATGTGACTCTATTTTTTTGAACTCTTTTTCACAATTTTTTTTTCAAGTAAAACCTACTTAACATGAAATAAAAGCTAAAAATAAAGATTAGACATATAATAAATATTTAAAGCTAAAATATGTTAAAGCTCGGGGAGGGTCCGAAATCACGTGTCTACATAACTGAATAAGTGTATATCTGTAAATCCATTGCTCGAGAACAAATCTGGGACTTAAACAGTATGGTAGTGTAGAAAGGGTCGGAATCTCCCTCGTCCGAAGTGAATAAGCAGTGGTAAAAGAGAGTGGATCAATAATAGACTGGAATCAACCTCGGTCTAATTTTCAAAGTAATATATTTAGTTCAAATATCATAATCCAATGTAAGGGTGGTACGACTTCCATTTTTAAAGAATCAGTTTTAAAAGTGAAAAGGTGGGAATAAATCTCTTTTTAGAAAACAGTAGTGAAATCCAAGTTTTAGTCGAAATCGTACCACTAAATAAGGGTAAATGTTCCTAAATGTATGCATGCCATCACCAGTATCCAAACAATACCACCGTAAGCGTCTAAGCATCTATAAACTAGAACCTCATCCTTTTAAAGGATAAAATACTAACCTTGTCCAACTAGTATTGTAACCACGGCCTCGGACCAAACAATATGTATAATTAACAATAATCGACATCATAAATCGGGAAACTAGGATAAACAAGGACATAATGCTACTAGTAGGATCTACTTGGGGAAATACCGCCCAATTCACTAAGTAATATGGTAATTCTTATACTAAAGGTTCATTCATGTCAATCTATGGTCAAACAAGTCTATAGTCAAGTGTAATAGGATCCTACAACCATAACAAGTATTCTAGACTAGGCTCGAATCACATTTCTATTCTAAATCCCCTAGATAGATCAAGTCATGATATTTCTAGGTATAAACCTATCTTATAACCACTATCTAGTATGCGATCTATACAATACACAATCTCATAGAGAAGAGCAGACCGGAGCCTACCTCGAAGTCGAAGCGCAATCTCAAACCATCCACGAACCGCTCGTCCTTGCTCCGCAATCCAAAAACGATGTCGCACTATCAGAAATATTATCTAGACTTTAATAGAAGTAAAATGATACCCATATTGCAATATAAAACTTTGGACCTAAATTTGGGTTAAAAATAGGCCCGTGGGGCTTGAAAATGAAATTCCAAAATTGAATCAGTCATGAGGTCCCTCGAAGGATAAGGAATGCGTGCTCAAAAGTTAAGCACAAATGGAGCACCAATCGGGGCCTAAATCAGCCCACAAAGTTAAGGAATTTAAGACTTAAATTTTGGAAATTTACAATGAAAAGGATGGAATTTGACGGGGAAAGACAATGGAAAACGACCAAGGGGTGTTGAGTTAGCTTACCTTAGCCTCAATGGATAATTTTCTACAATTCCCACACTCCAAGCTCCAATAATGGATGAAAGATAGAATACAAAGAGGTCCGAAAGCTGCCCCAAATTCTGGAGCTCACTCTCACCTCGAATGTCAACTCTGATAGCACGAATCAGCTGACGCGAGTCATACTTGAACTAGGATCTGCACTAAAAGGGCACAGTAGGAGTGAGTAAGGTCCACTTGTACTCAGTAGTTATCATAGGCTGACTGATCAAAGTAGAAAACAAAACAAGTAAAAAATACTATGAGCACGTCACCTGCAAATAGAAAAGTTCCCAAATGGTAGCTCACGCCGTCTCCACTAACAGTTTTAAAATATAAAGACAATATGGGAACCTACACACATAATATAACTAAGGAAACTAACTACAGAACAACAACACATAAGGGAAAATACAACAATGTAATGCAATACAATGATGATGTAATAATGATGAATGTAAGCCATCGCATGACTTTTCGTATACACCTTCCGAGCCTCAACGCTTCAAGACAGGACCCATGGGGGGTTTTCAACCCGTATACTTTATCATATCTCAATTCACCTGTCCGCTAATGTTCATGAATAAGGATTTTATTAAGTGTCTCATTTTCTTTCAAAAATCAGCGGTACTGTATCTTATGAAATGTATGTATGAAATGAGGATGAAATGCTCACAATCAATCAGTATGAAGATAATGATCAATTCAATACTAGTATAAGTAAGCCCAAAATCCACTCAACATTCCAATAATTCATGATTTAAACAATCACTCAGCACAACCAAGATAAATAGTCATGAAAGACATCAAAATATCATTTCAAAAATCCCTCTCTTGGGAATTACTATCATGATGGATACAAATAATGTTCAAAAAGACCTATAATATCTATTTAAGCCCCCGCACGGACAACATGACAATAATAATGGCATTTAATGCACAAATAAGGCCTACAAATGTCAAATCAAGCCTACAAATGTCAAATCAAGCCCCCACACGGGCATCATATCAAATATAATCTCTCAAGTCAACAACTATGTGCATATAATCCCCCACACAGGCACACGATAATAATAATAATTCTGAAATACTACTCCCGACTAAATCCTATAACCCATAGCATGCTTTACATAATCGTTAACTACCCAGCTCAGTCTGAAAGAAGTTAGGCCATAACCTACCTCATAATGACAAAAATTCAAGCCTAGACCTTCAACACGGAACCTTTCCTTCACGAACAGTCTCAACACTAGCAAAAACTATCAAAAACATAATCTACGCGCATCAAAAGGAAGCTAATGATACCCATATTAGCTATATTTGAATCGGGTCCAAAATTAGTTCAAAAACGAAAGGGATAAAATTGAAAATTTATTTTAGAAACATGTTCCCCATGTCAAAAGGAGTCTACATTTGACAATCCACGCAAAAACAAGTTAAAATTAGTATTCAAATCGATAAAAAACTATTTTAGAAGTTTACACAAAATCCCCAAATTCTAGTTTGAAAATAAGATTTAAAGGTGTTTTTGAAGATATAATCATAAGGAGTTAGTGGAAATAAGAGTTTGGAGCATACCCAAGCACAAATAATGAAGAAAAACCCAATTAACTCACCCCTTTTCGAAGCTCCAAGATCCAAAAATAATAAAAATTATGAAAATGGGATATTTATACTGTACTGTGAACAGTACATCGCAATTGCGGATCCCACCTCGAGATCGCGAGGGTCAACATTTGACTGGCCATTTAATTGGCCTTCGCATTCGCAGTTAGGTCTCCGTGTTCGCAAAGGCTGACGACCTGGCCCCATTGCGTTCGCAATGGTCCAGTCGTGTTCGTAAGGAAGAAGAAAATTCGACCCAGACTCGATAACCCTTCATGATCGCGGCCACTACCTCGCGATTGAGATTATGGACATCATCCTTCTCCACTTTTTACAGTCGGGGGCCCGCATGTGCGAAGAAGGAAACATCAGGCACTAGATATCATCAACTTTGCTGATTTTGCATGATTTCAAATAGTCCAAATGGACCCTCGAGATTTGTTCGGGATCCCACAGAAATAAACCATATATGCTACTAGGTTATTTTCGATGTTCGGACTTAATAAAAACATTGAATTTTCGAAAAGAGAACGTTTACGACAACTTAGCTCCCGATACCCTATTTTGACTTATTTCACTAGTTTTTTTCTGAAAGAAGGGTCAAAATATAAAATAAAGGCTCCAAACCTAAACCAACCTCGCTACTAACCCAAAATCGATATTTCGAATTGAATGACACTGTCCAAATCACCATCCTATGCTTAAAATACAAAATATTGATCGAAGTCAAACTCGTGGCTTTTAAAGCCTCTAAGAGTATCGAACTCTCCCAAATCACTCCCAAATGCATCGAAGACCGTGTCAACCATCCCCACATCTCACCAAATAGCATGTAATAACTACAGGAACGGGCAAAATGGTCAAAACACATAAAAAAGAAAAATCACAACTATGGTTGTTACACCATGTACATTCAATTGTCCAAAAATAAAGATGCCTCAAATAAATACAAGTATAAAAGATCTTAATTGTCAGAGAAATTGATTAAAAACTATACTAATCCATCATAATTTGGGCTATTAATCAACCAACATACTAGATGCAAACTCAAGGACACGATTCCAATTTTATTAACACATTTTTTGTTTGGGGTTTATACAAACTCAAGGACACTTAAATTTTTTGTTGTTCTGAGTCTGTTCACAAAGCTTAAAATTTATTAACACATTATTCCAAGTAACTATTATATCCTAAAAGAAAAATATTATTCAATAGAAAAATAAATGGGACACTAATAAAAGTTTTATATTTTTATATTTTTATTCTAGAAAGTAAAAGAAAACTATTACTTATTAAAGAAAAAAGAAAAATCTCACCGGAAAATATTCCATAAGGGGGTTATTGTTCCTTTTAAATATGTGGAGGGGGCATCGTTTCTCAAACCTTTAATGTTAGGGGGTAAAGTGAGATTCACTCCAACACATATTTAGAAACAAAATGAAAAGGCAAAAACATCACTTATTTAGAAACAAAGGTAGCAGTAAAGATGGGTTGGTTTTTCAATATTTAATTCTGCAATGTGATGTCATTTGTCAAATCCAATAGTTCAAATTGGAAATCATTTAAACTTAAACGTTTTTAAAAAAAAAAAAATAATTTTTTGTTGGAAATCATTTTTGCAAAAACGTTTTCTAAAAAAAGAAAGAAAAAACCAACTTGTTGGAAATTGTTTAAAGTGAAACATATTTTAAAAAGAAAAAAGAAAATCGTTCAAACACAAGTGGTTTTGTTTTGAAGCAGAACTTGTCTGGACCACAATTGACGTTTTGTCTCTTTTGGTCCAGGTCTGGAATTGTTGTCTTTTTGGCATTTTTTATTTAAAAACTTGCTTTTTAAATTTCGGACTTGCATAACTTGTATCTTGGGGCATAAGTTCAATAGGCATAACTTGTTTCATTGAACTTATATCTTGTGGCATAGTTTGTGCCACTGAACTTAAGTATACCCTGTGGCATAACTTGTGTCACTAAACTTATTATGTGTTGTGGCACAACTTCTGTCATTGAATTTATACACTTATGTCATTGAACTTATGTCTTGGGGCATAAATTGTATCGTTGAACGTATATTCTGGACATAAGTTGTGCCACTGAACTTAGACGTTGCTCAATTTTGCCTTGTGATATTTTTTTGTCTTACTATTTTTTTCTTTTCTTGCCGTTTGGGGGGCATTTTCGGCTATTTTTTGTTACTTAAAGCTCTAAGGGGTAGTTTGGTACGTAGACTAAATCATCTCGGGATTATCCCTGAACTATTTAATACTATATGAGAGGTGGTATAAAATAGTCTCATGATTGATGGGATAAGATGGGTTATACCAAAACTAAATTTGGTATTAGCTTTATAACATGCTTGGTTGATGGCAGAGGCGAATCCATGATTTGAAAGTTACGGGTGCCATATCGTTTTAAACAGAGATGTATGATCAAACCAATCAAATATTCAACCCATTTTTTACCTTGAAAATAACAACTTGGGACGATTTGATTAAGTTATTCATCTTTTCGGTTTATAAAAACAAATGGAGGGAATAAAAGAATGAAATATTTATGAAAACTTACCTTGCAGAAACGCAAGGTAAGGCTGCGTATAATAGACACTTGTGGTCGGGCTCTTCCCCGAACCCTGCGCATAGCGGGAGCTTTAGTACACTGGGCTGCCCCAATTACGAAAATTTAGCAAAGAAAAGAATTAACTTCCAAAAATAAAAGTTATAATCTAAAAACACACAATCTAATTGCAAGTTTTTATATTCTAAAAACACTCAATAATGGAATAATTATTTATATTTATAAATACTTCACGCTCTATGTAACAGACTAAACATAAAGAGATTAGAAAAATTTTAAATACATAATTTCAATAACAGAGACGAAGTCTTATGTAGTTATGTCAAAGTATTGGCTCACACAATCTAAAAAGGCCAAAGAAATCAAACAACATTTCAATATAATTTTTATGTCATCCTTTATTGCAACATGTATTTTATTTTATGGATTAAAATTTTTAATCAGATTTAAATTATTGTAGCTTGAACTATTATTTTCATATGCATCCGAATAATTTAGATAATAGAATAAAGAGTAAGAGAAACTCACTATCGAGCTTCTAAATGTTTGATGAAAAGAAGGGTGGGGAGTGGGGGGAAATGTTTGCAAAATTCAAACTAAAAACTTTTACAACTTGATATTAGATGAATGTGTTTAAATATAAATAGTAATGTACACAAAAGCATATCCCTGCCCATGGCCTGATGGACAAGCTCGTCAACCCTTATTCGAGGGGCCCGGGTTCGAATCCGTAGAGAATATTTTAGCAAAAGAAACGAATATGCAAGCATTAAAAAGAACAAACAATTACGCTATTTTGGAATCGAACCCGCGACTGATAGGCAACAAACTTGACCCTTTTCCACTGGCACCATCTGCATCATTTGTGCAGGGGGTGCTAAGTTAAACCATTATATAAAGATTGTACACATATACATATATATACACGAAGTTTCAACCGAGGCTTCTAGGTGCCGTGGCACCCTCAACCCAATACATAGATCCGCCCCTAGTTGATGGTATAAATTAGTCTCGGGATAAATTTATACCATCAATCAAACATGGTATAAATCTTATCCATGGGATATCTCAAACTTATCTATGAGATATCCCACCTTATACCTCCTATCAAATGAACCCTAAAGGATAAAAATTAAAGATCACAATTTTGAGGTGAAAAAGTAAAAACCATTCAAAATAGGGGTATTTGTTCCGAAGGACCTATTTACTTAGTTGTGTAGTTGTATGAAAAAACTATGTAGTGCACAAAACCTGATTTGTATATATACAGAGGAGCCTTACGAAGTTCAAGTAGCTCAACAAGCATCCAATTGAAAGGAAACATTTAGCAAACGGTCTGTTCACTTCTCTTTATTCTTTCTGAGCTTTACTTATTTTTCCTCATATTATATAACTCTTCTATGCTTTGTACTAACTTTTCTACATTATTGAAACTACTGGTCATCTTTGGCATATATTTAGTGATGAAAGTGCTAGCTTGTTTAGGAAACACTATAAATATTCTCATTTTTTTTGTTCCAGAATTATTTGAGAAAATGGATTCAAGGAGGCCAGGAACTATAAACCAACAATTTGGGAAGACAATTTTGTGCAATCACAAACTAGTGTTTATTTGGTAAGAGACCAAAAAATAATTTTATGTATACACGGAGTTTGAAAATATATCAATCAAAACAAAGACGACTAAAGCTATTATAATTCTTAATTATTGTTAATTACGATGTACAGGGAGAAGAATACTCAAAGCAAGCAGCAAAGCTCAAAGAGAGTATAAAAATGATGCTTAATGAAAAAGATATGAAACTATTTGATCAACTTGAGCTTGTTACTAATTTACAGAGACTTGGTATACACTATCACTTTGAGGTTGAGATAAAAAGAATTTTAGAGATTGCTTACCTCAGTAATTTTAGTAATTGTGAGGATCAATTGTATGACATAGCACTCCAATTTCGACTCCTCAGATAAGAAGGTTATCAAGTCCCACAAGGTATATATGTTCCTGATCGATCTAAGTTATACATATTGACAGACCAAGTGGAATACATATATATTATCAATTAATTTAACATGTTATAATACGTCAAATATTAATATTATAATTATTGCAGAGGTCTTTAAATTATTAATAGATGAGGAAGGAAAATTCAAGAAAACCCTTTCGATGGATACAAAGGGAATGCTTAGTTTGTATGAAGCTTCATACCTTTCCATTGAAGATGAAAGCATTTTGGACATGGCCCAAGAGTTCTCCATTCATCACTTGAAGAAATATTTGAAGCAAAAAATATTGGATGAGAATGTAGCTAAACAAGTGAGTCATGCTTTGGAAATGCCACTGCATTGGAGGATTGAAAGACTTGAGGCAAGATGGTTCATAGATGCATATGTGGAATCACAGAGTTTTAACCCTATTCTACTTGAGCTTGCTAAGTTAGATTTCAACATGGTCCAAGCTATGTATTTGGATGAACTAAAATTTCTTTCAAGGTAATTGCTATATCTACTAATTACTACTCTCTTTTATAATTAGGGATACTTCATAACATCTACCTACTCATATGTTGTCTGTTCTTTTGAAGTACCAATTTTTTTTTTCATGCCAAGGGTAAATTACACCACTGGTCATTCAACTTTGAATTTATCACGCAAAAGGTATTTTCTAATTTTTTTTTTTACCTAAAGGATATTCCAACTTTAAAGTTTATTATATAAAAATTACTTTTTTATTTATATCACATATAAGTCATTCAACTTTAAAGTTTTTCATACAAAAAATATTTTTTAATTTTTTATCACATAAAATCATTCAATTTTATTCATGTTAATTAAAAAATAAATTTCACCTGAATTTTTATACTTTATACTCGAAATATCATATGTGGCATTCCAAAATATCTAGTTAGCTCAATAAAACATCCTAAATGTAATGAATAAATTTCAGAGGGTTTATAAAATTATGTTTACCTCCTTATTTTGATTTCTCTGTAACAACTAACCATTTGAAGCCATTGATTATATCAAGCTTGCAGATTTTTTATTTGTCATTGACTTCTTTGATTCTTTAAGAACCAATCTTTTGCTAATTAAAAAAGGTAATAACAAAATTCAGTAATCAAACAATATGAGTATATTAGTAAGGACAAAATTGTTAAATTGTATTTTTACATTAATGATAATGAGCTTATAAGCCGTCTTTTGTAGTTCTTGCTTTTGATATTTATCATTATCTATTGTTTATTGTGTTTTAGTTATTACGCTATTTTGTTGTTACTGTTCCTTTCTTGTAGGATCTAGACTACTTTAATTATTAGTTGCTATATTTTCTTCACTATTTTCTTCTTCCTTTTACTCGTTTGTTGCACTTGGGCTGAGGGTCTTTTGAAAATAATCTCTCTACCTCCATAAGGTAGGAGTAAGACCTATCTGCTTGCACTCTACCCTTCCCAGACCCCACATGTGAGATTTCACTGGATATGTTGTTATTGTTATTTATAATTAGTTAAAAAATATTACAAAAAAATCAAAACAGAGACTATAAACATAATATCATAAATCAAAGATGATTAGTATTTTGAAGCAAAACATTGAGTGAGGAAATTTATAATTATCTCAGATGTAATTAACTTATTTTGGAGTGGCATGTCATACTTTTTGTACAAAATATAAAAATTTAGGTGAAATTTACTTTTTCACTTGGGCAAAATTAAATGACTTTATGTGACAAAATATTTAAAAGTGACTTTTATCCAATAAATTTTAAAGTTAGATGGCTTTTGTATGATGTTGTAACACCCTGTACGTTTCTTAGTCTAGCTGACTACCGTAACACTTATGGAAAAATGGAAACATGAGAGAGGTGATGAATTATGCATTAATAATGTGGGCATTAATAAGTCTTACACCATTGGGCCTTAAATGAAGCCCAAAAGTATAAGAAAGACATGGCCCAACATGGGATTTTTGACCCATTCTTTCAATTTGCTCCATTTGACCAAATCAACCATGGCATTTAATGTTAAAGAAGAGATAAGAGTGACTTGAGGGACTATATAAAGAGAAAAATCAGATTTTTATTATACTTGAACTCTCATGCCTTTCTAGACTTTACCAAAATTTCTTTTTGGTCTCTCAAGAACCCTAAGTCATTCTATTTAAAAGCAAGGAAAATGATTGTCAAGGGGTACATATGTCACTTAGTACGAGTGAAAGATAATGATGTGGAACCACAAACTCCGCAGTCGGTTCCAGTGGTCAATGAATTTCTTGACTTATTTCCAGAGGATCTTCCAGGCTTACCCCCAGAACGGGAAGTAGAGTTTGGCATTGATGTGATTCCAGGTACTCAGCCTATCTCTATTCCTCCATATAGAATGGCTCCAGCAGAATTGCGTGAATTGAAGGAGAAGTTAAAGGATTTACTGGACAAGGGCTTCATTCGTCCTAGTATGTCCCCGTGCGGTGCACCGGTGTTATTTGTACGGAAGAAAGATGGCACACTGAGAATGTGCATTGATTATCGGCAATTGAATAAGGTAAAGATCAAGAACAAATATCCCATCCCTCGAATTGATGATTTGTTTGATCAGTTATAGGGTGCCAAGTGTTTTTCAAAGATTGACTTAAGGTCGGGTTACCATCAAGTCAGAGTTAGAGAAGAAGATGTACCCAAAACAGCTTTTCGAACACGGTATGGCCATTATGAATTTTTAGTTATGTCATTTGGACTAACAAATGCACCAGCTGTGTTCATGGATTTGATGAATAGGGTGTTTAAGCCATTTCTGGACATGTTCGTCACGGTATTTATAGATGACATCCTGGTTTATTCAAGATCACCAGAGGACCATGCTAATCACTTACGGCAAGTATTGCAAATTCTCCGTGAACGTCAATTATATGCCAAGTTCTCTAAGTGTGAGTTTTGGTTAAAATCAGTTGCATTCTTGGGCCACAATTCATTCTTGGGCCACATTGTGTCAGATGAAGGGATACAGGTTGATACACAAAAGATTGAAGTGGTGAAAAATTGGCCAAGACCTACGACACCCACAGAGATTCGTAGTTTTCTTGGATTGACAAGTTATTACCGAAGATTTGTGGAAGGTTTTCCTCCATTACTGCACCGTTAACAAAGCTTACACATAAGGCAGTTAAATTTCAGTGGAATGATGCGTGTGAGAAAAGCTTCCAAAAGTTGAAAGATAAATTAACCTCCACACCAGTTTTAGTACTTCCCGAAGGCACCGAAGGTTATGTAGTATATTGTGATACTTCCGGGGTTGGCCTCAGATGTGTATTGATGCAGCATGGTAATGTCATAGCATATGCCTCACGACAGTTGCGGCCACATGAGAAAATTTATCCCACACATGATCTTGAATTAGCAGCGGTAGTTTTTGCTTTAAAGATATGGCGTCATTGTTTGTATGGAGTTCATGTTGATATCTATACTGATCACAAAAGTTTGCAATATCTTTTTAAGCAGAAGGAACTCAATTTGAGGCAACGAAGGTGGTTAGATCTTTTAAAAGACTATGATATTGATATTCTTTATCACCCAGGCAAAGCAAATGTAGTAGCTGATGCATTGAGCCGCAAGGCAGTAGAAAGCACTAGTGGTCAGTTGACTGAAAAGCAAGAGATAATCAAAGATTTGTATCAACTACCCAGCTTGGGAGTTCGCCTTATTGAATCTCCAGAAAAAGGAGTTATTGTGCAAAATACAGCAGAATCCTCCTTAATAGCTGAAGTGAAAGAGAAGCAGTTTGCGGATTCTATTTTATTGCAGCTAAAGGAAAATGTACAACAGAATTTGACAAAGGCATTTGATCTTACACAAGAAGGGGTGCTCCAATGCCAAGGTAGATTATGTGTACCGGATGTAGATGAGCCCAGGCAACAAATTATGACAGAGACGCATCACTCGCGCTATTCTATTCATCCGGGTGCTACTAAAATGTACCATGATTTAAAGGAAGTGTATTGGTGGGGAAATATGAAAAAGAACATTGCAGAGTTTGTCGCTCAATGCCCGAATTGTCAACAAGTGAAAGTATAACATCAGAAACCAGGAGGTTACATGCAATGTATCAATCTTCCAGTCTGGAAATGGGATAGGATTAATATGGATTTCATCACAGGTTTGCCTCGTACATTGTGGAAATTTGATTCTATATGAGTCATAGTGGACAGGCTTACCAAAATCAGCACATTTTCTACCAGTCAAGACCACTTATACAGCTGAGGATTATGCGAAGTTGTATGTGAAAGAGATAGTACGATTGCATGGTATTCCTCTTTCCATTATATCAGACAGAGAAGCACAGTTTACAATGCACTTTTGGAGATCTTTTCAGCAGAGTTTGGGTACACAGGTGAATTTGAGTACGGTTTTCCATCCTCAGACTGATGGACAAGCAGAACGTACTATTTAGACCCTTGAAGATATGCTACGAGCTTGTACGTTAGATTTTCAGGGCAGTTGGGATGACCATTTGCCTCTTATTGAATTTGCTTATAACAATAGCTACCATTCAAGTATTAAAATGGCACCTTATGAAGCATTATATGAAAGAAAATTTAGATCACCAATTGGGTGGTTTGAAGCAGGTGAGACTGCTTTACTTGGGCCAGATCTTGTTCATCAAGCTATGGAGAAGGTTAAAGTGATTCAACAACGATTACAGACGGCCTAGAGTCGACACAAGTCATATGCCGATGTTAGAATAAGAGGACTTGAGTTCGCCATAGGTGATTGGGTATTTCTGAAGGTGTCACCAATGAAAGGGGTAATGCGATTCGAAAAGAAAGGGAAATTGAGTCCAAGGTATGTAGGCCCATATGAAATTATTAGAAGATTTGGGCAAGTTGCATATAAGTTGGTGCTACCCCAGGAACTCTCTACAGTTCATCCGGTATTCCATGTATCAATGCTTCAAAAATGCATAGGAGATCCATCTCGTTTTACTCCTATTGATGAGGTACTGGTTACAGAGGATCTTACCTATGAGGAGACACCTATTGCCATTCTGGATAGACAAGTGAAGAGGTTGAGAAAAAAAGACATAGCATCCGTAAAGGTACTTTGGAGGAATCAACAAATAGAAGAGGTCACATGGGAAGCTGAAGAAATGATGAAATCCAAGTACCCTCACTTGTTCCAAAAGGAAGAATGACAAGTAAGTATTTATAAGCTTTGTGTATATCTCTATATGATGACATGAAGAATGCTCCTAAACTTGTAATTGGTTTCTTTGACGTGATAACACTAACATTTGAGGATGAATGTTTCTAAGGGGGGAAGAATGTAACACCCCGTACGTTTCTGAGTCTAGCTGACTACCGTAACACTTATGAAAAAATGGAAACATGAGAGATGTGATGAATTATGCATTTATAATGTGGGCATTAATAAGTCTTACACCATTGGGCCTTAAATGAAGCCCAAAAGTATAAGAAAGACATGGCCCAACATGGGATTTTTGACCCATTCTTCCAATTTGCTCCATTTGACCAAATCAACCATGGCATTTAATGCTAAAGAAGAGATAAGAGTGACTTGAGGGACTATATAAAGAGAAAAATCAGATTTTTATTATACTTGAACTCTCATGCCTTTCTAGACTTTACCAAAATTTCTTTTTGGTCTCTCAAGAACCCTAAGTCATTCTTTGGGGCCAAGATCATCTTGTACAAGGTTTGGTAAGTGTTTGTTATGATGGTTTAATATATTTTATGCATGAGGGATGGTTTATATTATGTTGGTTATGTTGGTGGAGTATTGAGAAGTTCACAAGGTGTGAAATGTTACATGTTTGTTAAATCGGAGGATGGTTTGTCTTGTAAACTTGAATATGCACTTGTGGTATTGAAGGAAATGAACTTGGTGGAGTAAATATTGACATGTGAGATGTGATTATATTCTTACTTTATTTAATCCTTATGTATAACGTTTGGAATTGTTATTGTGAAATTGGTTATGGTTTTGGTACCGTATTGGTCGTGAAATGTAGGTTTGGGTGTTGTTATGTGTGTTGTGAGACCATGGCTGAATGTTGGTGTTTAAGATGATAAAAAATATGTCAAAATAAGTTTGGTTATGATCATGGACCATTCATGGCATTAAAAGACCCCAAAAAAAAGCCATTACGGACCAAAACGGGCATCCGCCCCCGCAGACGAGGGCATCTGCGCCTGGAATTTTCCAGAGGCCATCTGCGGGCGCAGGTCAGCCCAGTTTTTCGTTTTGTATGTTTTCGCATCTAGTCGACCCCCGAAGACCCCTATACCCTTTTTGGATGTAATTATCAACTTATGATGTCGTTTTAATGACTTTAAAGTATTGTATGGAGGTGTGTTGGACTGTATTAAGTATGAATGGTTGTCCATATGTTGTTATAAAGGAGTAATTGTGATGGAATGGTAAAGAGAAAAGCGTAAAGGGTAAGTGTGGTGTGTAATGTTATCGATGTATGATCTCTTGGTCAATGTGCGTAATGTTGTGGTGTTGTTGATATGATAAGTCCTTGGATTGTATTGTAAGGGGTGACATGACGTTATACGACAGTCATATAGTTCATTGTCTCCTTGTACGCCTGTAACTAGTTGCTAATGTAAGCTCCGATATGTAATTGTATTGTAGAGTAAGACGTAAAGAAGAGGCTGGACTATTGTGTTCATACATAGGCTTGTGAATTCATACTTGGACGTGAAGGTATGTAAGGTTACTCTTTCCATATCCTTATGCAGCACATAGTATCACATAGTCATCATACTTATTCGATTCCGAAATGCTCTAAGGTATTCTATTTTCGATTGTTGACTAGTGTTACTCACATGTTCCTTATTCATTGGTCAATGGTGATTCTCATGATTCATGTTCATTGGTTAATGTTCCAAAGTTCCAATAATGTACCATCTCCAATGTATCACTCTCAAACAAAAGTAAAAGAATAAGTAATGTTTATTGGTGGCAATCCAGATGGGTGAAAACCCTGGTCGGAACGAACCTGTTTTATTGGAATGGATCGCAATCTAAGGGGCATAAGTCTGGCTGGAACGATCCCAAAATTATGCTATGATGGATCGCAATCTAAGGGGCATAAGCCTGGCTGGAACGATCCCAATAGTATGTTGTTTCCCACTGATCAGTCGGGGCCTGGGCATGATATGAATAGATGATGGTCAATGAATGTAAATGCAAACAACGCAATGAACGTAATGTACATACGTCTATATATACAAAATGATGACTTATCCACATTGGTTACTCACTTACAGTTGATTCCATTGAAGTATCTATGTACTGTACTGTTTCTTATTGCCTTACATACTCAGTACATTCTTCGTACTGACCCCTTTGGGGAAATTTACCTTACTTGCTGCAGGCTCAGGTACTAGTAGACCTCCCCAATAGGCTGCGGGACATCTGTTGATCTTTGGTGAGCTCCAGTTGGTTCGAGGCTTTCCGTGTTCGAGTTGTACATTGATTTGGTATTGTAGATGTTATGTAAAGCGGGAGACTTGTCCCGAATTTAAGGTGTTGTGTGTGTACTCTTTTTAGAGGCTTTTGTAGATCGATGTGGGTATGAATGAAGAGATGTATGTCCACCTTGACTTGATGGCCTTGACGGCCAGGTTTCACATATGTATACATATGTCACATGTTTCATGATTCCCGTTATTGGCCTTTAAATGTTCTTACGTGATAGTGGTGCTTCCTATGGCATGCATATGAATGAATAGAAGCGAAACTTGGTTCTCTCGGGCCTTATCGGCTACGGGTGTCAATCACGCCTCAATAGGATTTGGGGCGTGACAGATGTAAAATAGAAAAGTGATATTTGTGTGATAACCTTTAGAGTTGAATGACTTTTATTAATCAAAAATAAAAAAATAACTTTTATGAGATAAACACAAAGCTAAATGGCCGTCGATGAAATTTACTCAAATATTTATAACGGATTTACCTATGAGCTATATATTTGTAATTACATTATAAGTGACATAATTGTTTGAACTGAAAAGGGTCAAAACTACTCCTGAACTATCTGAAATGGAGCAAAAATATCCTCCATTTATTTTTTGGCTCAAAAATGCCCCTCCATTTATTTTTGGCTCAAAAATGCCCCTCACTTTAATGGAGTGCCACCAAGCACACCACGTAGAAAAAAATATCATATGACCAGTCCACTTCAGCATCTCATTTATGGAAAAGGGCCAAAACTATCCCTGAACTATTCAAAATGGAGCAAAAATACCCCTCTATTTGTTTTTTGGCTAAAAAATACCCCTCACATTAACGGAGTGCCATCAAGCACACCACATGGAAAAAAATTGTCACATGGTCAGTCCACGTCAGCGTCCTATTTAATACCCAGCTAGCCCACTTAACTATCCAACTTAACAACCATTTAATACCCATACCCGACCCGTCTTCAAAAAATTCGACCCGTCCTCATAAGTAAAGGGTAAAGATAGATCCACCCTTCATTTCACGTGAACTCTCAAAAAACAAATCAATGCAGACTAGGGATTCTGAGGGAAAAGAAAGCTCTTAGTACATGGATTGAAACTTGACCCATCTTTAGCACGTAAAAGAATATGGGAGATCAGTTCTACCCATGTACTACGGGCTTTCTTTTCCCTCAGAATTCCTAGTCTGCATCGTTTTTTTTTGGGAGAGTTTAAGTGAAATGAAGGGTGGATCTATCTTTATGCTTTACTTACGAAGACGAGTTGGGTACGAGTATTAAATGGGTTGTTAAGTTGGATGGTTAAGTGGATCGGCTGGCTATTAAATGGTCTAGGTATTAAATGAGATGCTGACGCGGACTGGCCATGTGATAATTTTTTTTCATATGGTGTGCTTGGTGGCACTCCATTAATGTGAGGGGTATTTTTGAGCCAAAAAATAATAGAGGGGTATTTTTGCTCCATTTTGGATAGTTCAGGGGTAGTTTTGGCCCTTTTCCATAAATGGGATGCTGACGTGGACTGGTCATGTGACATTTTTTTTTCATGTGGTGTGCTTGGTGGCACTCCGTTAAAGTGAGGGGCATTTTTGAGCCAAAAAATAAATGAAGGGGTATTTTTGAGCCAAAAAACAAACGAAGGGATATTTTTTAGCCAAAAAATAAACGGAGGGTATTTTTGTTCCATTTCGGATAGTTCAAGGATAGTTTTGGCCCTTTTTCGTTGTGTGAGTATGATTTTACACCATCACGTGCATATATAGTAATGGATTTATTTTTTAAAAAATCTTTAATACCCTTTCACGAAGAACTCAGATGTATATTCCCTCCCCATCCCCGGGGTGTTAATTTTCACCCTTTGTGTAGGTGGCACAAAAATATAAATTTGGCAGAGATGATGATATGTACGAGGGATAGATTGGTGGAGTTGTTTTTGTGGAGTGTGGGAGTCACTTTCGAACCAAAGTATCGATACAGTCGAAATTGGTTAACAAAAGTTGGTGAACTTATTACAACCATTGATGACATGTATGAGCTTGATGGTACCTTGAAAGAACTTGTGTTATTCACCGATATAGTTGACAGGTTTCTTCCTTGAATCTTCATATTCTAAAATATACCTAATTACAAACTATATTTAAAACGTACTATAAATTTAACTCCTTAAAATTAATTAGCTCTTTTCTTGAATTTTGCCTTTAGTTTAGTTTGAAATTATTTTTTTTCACTGTCGTTGTAGATGGGATATCAATGCAATGGAGCAACTACCAAGCAGCATCAAAATGTGTTTTTTAGCTCTTTTTAATTCTATCAACGACTTGGGCTATGACATTCTAAAAGACCAAAATATTAATGTCCTCCCTTTCTTGAGAAACTCGGTATATATGATCATTTTCCCCTCCAGCTTTCTTTATACATGTGTTTGAAAGAAATATCCTGTTATATCACCTCTGTATTAATAATTGATGTACTCTTAATAACATATTTCAGTGGGTAGAACTCTGTAAAACGTACTTGGTGGAAGCAAAGTGGTACAATGATCAACACACCCCAAATTTTCATGAGTTTCTGGACCATGCTTGGGTTTCAATTTCTGGTCCTTTGATAATTAAAAATGCCTACATTTGTACCACGAATCCTATAAAAGAAGATGACTTGGAGCTTCTTGACAAAAATCCTCCTTTAGTTAAATGGTCTTCTCTCATTGGTCGTCTAGCTAATGACTTGGGAACTTCTCCAGTATGGATTTTAACTTATATACATTAGATGTGTAAAAAATATTTAGCAGACAACCTGGTTAAAATAAATTTGAGACAAAATTTTTAATTGATGAACTTTTGTCTTCTTCTGTGGCTAATGTAGGATGAAATCAAGAGAGGTGATGCTCCAAAATCAATCCAATGTTACATGACAGAAACAGGAAATTCAGAAGAAAATGCTCGAAACCATTTGAAGCATTTAATTGCACTAACGTGGAAGAAAATGAACAAAGAAGTACTCATGGATCATACTACTACTTTCTCCAAAGATTTTGCTAGAGCTGCAATGAACTTTGCTAGGATCTCTCAGTGCATGTACCAATATGGAGATGGCTATGGCAAACCAAATGGAGAGACAAAGGGTCGAATATTATCCTTATTCTTCGAACCAATTCCGTTGTAATAAATATTTTACACTTTCGTGTAATATTGTTGTTACCACTACTAATAAGCTAGAACAAGCATGATCGTCTTGCCAGACTAAACCCTCAAGGATGATTTTGAAATTTCATCATTTTATGCTCTATATAGTATATTGTTCATCCTGCGTCTTTACACTTTGTTTGGATGGGTGTTACCGCTCGTTTCATAATGTATTGTATTGTATTGTACTGTATTATATTGTACTGTATTTTAAATATAATGTTTGGATAGATTGTATCGTTTACTGTTGTTTAATAATATTTTTATTGTTTGGTTTGACTATATCGTACTGTATTGTAACTGATAAGTTTACTAAAATGTCCTAAATTATTATAGAAATAGCCAGAATAGATCAAATCGAAAAAAATTAAATATGTTGTTACAGAAAAAAATTCTAAGGCAGGGCCATCTCTAAAAGAATTACGAAAAATAATTCCAATGTGATGCGGTTTGAAAGGAGATTGCTAAATAGGATTTTTCGTAATAGTCATGTGCTTATTAGGTTCTCAATTATTGAAGATTTTACCACTATCATGTCTAAGAGTTCATACTATTTGAAATTGAAGAATGGTAACACTTATGTGATGAGGACTCTCTTTTATGATTCCAAATTCAAAGTTGATGCTGAAACTACTCAGGCCCTTGCTTGGATTTCTTTTCCCAATCTACTGTCATATTTCTTTATTAAAGATGCTCTATTTTCTTTAGCGTTTGTTGTGGGACAACCATTGCAGGTGGACATGGCCACTGTAACAAGACTCATCTAAGCTATGCTCGTGTCAAAGTGCAGGTAGATCTAGCCTCAAATCTGCCCAAGAAAGTCAAGAAGGAAATTACTGATGAACTTTCGGTAGAAATTAGGACTGAAAAAGTACAAATTCATTATGATCTCTTACCAAAGTACTGTACTAAATGCAAGCTTCAAAGGCATGCCAATGTATATTATAGAGTTTTACATCCTGAACTATCTCACAGGAGAAAGCTAGCAATGGAAATTTAGTTGAAGGGACCAATTTGAGAGTGAGAAGCTTACCATGACCCTAAAGTCCTCACGAGTAGAAGAGCGGTAGAGACATAAACAAATGGAATTCTATGAAAAATCCTGAAGGGCCTCATTCTTTAGGCCATCACAATGGCAAAGGAAAGATAGCAAACACCAAAAATTCTTTTGAGGACATCTCAAGAAGAGACAACATCAACAGCCAAACCAACATTTCTCTAAGGAATTAGCATAGAGGTTGGGTTGCCAAAACCTGGGGTGACAGATGGAGGCAGAAGAAGATATTGAAAGGGAAGAAAGGGAAATTGCTGATACTATTGTAGGATAGAAAATGAAAAAAAGAGAGGAGAAGACCAACAAAGCCAAGAAAAGGAAGGGGAAAGCAATCTGATATTATTGATACACCACAGATCAGTACAAATTTGATAGAGGAAAATTATTTAAGCAGTAATACTGAAGATGAGACAACGATTGGAACCTACCCACCACAAATCCAAGAGGAGGTAAAAGAAGAAGATCATAGTAATCTGCAAGCAGGAGCTTTAGTTTTATTTCAACAGAACATTGAGGAATAACCCATTGCAGTTGCAAGTACACATACACTTGAATGAGTGGATACAGTAGCAGATACATGTTCTAATCAGTAAGAGATTGTGGAGACAAAGAAACAGACACCTCGCAAGGTGTTACTTAATCTAGTTTCTCACAATGTTCAGAAGTATAGTCTCAGGGAAAGTGAAAATGACAAAGGTTGTGATGAAGATGATAGATCGGGGGGTTTGCTGTCATGACCCAAATTACGGGATCGTGTGGGAACCTACTCTACTCTAGCTAGATAGGAGAACCCTTACCACCCACCCAGATATGCAAAAATAATCATAATCTTTTACAAAAATAACACAATAAAGTTGAACAAATCTGAATTTCAGTAACAAAATCTTTTACAGTTTTGGCACATATGACCTACACATTGTTACCATTCCCTACTACAATTTTGTACCTTACTTGACCCGCCCTCTACGTATGATAACCTTACTCTAGGAACCACCAGTTATGATACCTCCTTTCCTACCCCTTTGAAGTACTAGTCTATAATAAGGTCGAGCCCTCCCTTCAGCTACTAAGTTGATTTACACTCCTCATTAAGGCAAGCACACTGCCTCTCACCTCCTACACAATCGTTTCATTACTCTATCATACTATATCGCTATGCGACTCACATAACTTACAAGACATTCGTTAACATTATCGATCCAAATGCAACTACTACAATCAATAGACACATATCATACATTGAATATTAATATTGTGTCCATATCGCACTTCTCATGTTATTTATACTACCAAACTTCGTGCCTGTAGGACTAAGCATGATAGCTTCCCTCAAACTATATTCTGAACATGCAATTAACCCAAATCTACTACAAATTTACCATAACCTACCTTGTTTATCAAGCTGCTGTAGTTGGAGCATGTGAATCCGAGTTCCTTGATTCCTGGGGGTGGATATGGTGGAAGAATCGCGAGGTAAAGCTTAGAGATGTGCCACTCAAGTGTTCACCTCCTTCTTCTCGTATATTTTCCTTAAAAAATAGCCCTAAGGAGTTTTTAGGGTGAGTCTGCTGAAGTAGAAACAAAATAGGAAAAATAAACTGTTACCCACCTGGGCTCAATGCCTAGCCATCTCTATAGCGGTCCTCAGGCAGTAAGCCTAGGGCCACTTTTTGTCTTACTCTAAAAACTTTCAAACTCGTACAAAGGCTTACCCCGACTCGATCTTGACTCGATATAACATTAGATATCAAATCTTTTTAATTGTGAAAGTTCTTAGTAACCACGGAATGGATCATTATAATAGATACCAATTTATCAATCGTTCATCTCAAACAAGCATAAAAAGATGAAGCTAGATCATTTTCCAAAGGAGGTTATAATGAATTGATGTTTGCTACACCGCTTCTAATAACACACCTCTCAGACTTCACATGCATACTATGTCAATTCTAATAAGGATTTATTCATGAATTCCCCATACACTGCAGGTAGTTAGCGGAAACACTTCACTACCCTTATTTATTAAGACACCTCACGATACTCGAAGAAGGAAAAGTACTGGAATTAATTTGTGATACCACACAAAAATTTGTCATCTGTGATGACTCACGGGTGGCCGCGACACTAGGCAGGAGGCCCACTACAGCGGCACAACTATAGTTGGTAGGGGGGCACTACTGCGATCCCTTGAAAGATTCCAAAAAGGGAAAAACGGTTCCCATTTACCCTATTCAACTTCACACTCTCACCATTCAAAGTTTTCTCTCAGCCAACTTCTCTCTTCATCTTTTTTTTTTAAAGGTAAACAGTAAATCTTCACTCTATTACATTGATTTTTACTCCTTATTGTGAATCTAACATAAAATTGATAGAGATTGAACCCCAAAGTTGGGTTCTTGGGTATGGATTGATTTTGATTCGTGTGGAACAGATCTCGATAGCATGCTAGTATTTATTATGTTTCAAATGATTCTAAAGCATTCGAAGTGTAAGATTCATGGGTTTCATGGAAGTTTTGAACTCAAAATTAAAGGGGTAGATGAATGATTATCCAATCAAAGAGTTTTGATCCACTTAGGCTTGGTTTTGGGTCTAAATCTTTGTGAAAACAATGTACAATGTAGAAAACTCCCAAGGTAAGCACTGAACATATACAGGGGAGGTTCAAACACAGTACAAAGATTCAAAAACACTCAGGTCTACAGATGTGGAGGGCAATTATCCATCAGTTCATCATTTATATTGTAAACTTATTAGTTAGGTAGCTTTATCTAACCCGATATGAAGGTGGTATTAACTTCTTTGAGGTTCATTCCTTTGTAAAGGTACAAATAAAGTTATAAACCAGTAATTTGCAATTGTAAAAATTGATTTGAGCTAAGCATGACTTAGCATAATAATAAAAGCTTGGATTTTGAATCCAATGGCCTCAATTACATAGCACCTGGTGAGAGTTTAAGGTGACTTGAAGTGTAATCGAGCCAAAGCTTCTTTAATCGTATGCCAAATCATCAAGCTCAACTCGATTATTCAAGGTTTCACCAGAGATAAGAACACAAGCTACAGATCCATACCTGATTTGAGTAGATTCAGCTGGAAAAAGTGTCACCGTCGTTGAGTTTTGTGGAGATTTGCCGGAGGATTTTTTGGACTTTCCTTTTTACCACCTCTCTAATTTGATTTTTGTTTCCTTTTAGGTTAGATTTTTTTCTTTTTGTTTTGTTTATTCCGGGTTAGTATGTTTGTGGACCCACCCAATTACTTTTCTGTACATAGTTGTGGACCGACCCAATTACTTTTATGTACATAGTTTTCTTTTAATAAAGGGGCCTTGACCCTGTTTT
Organism: Capsicum rhomboideum; assembly: GCA_031232105.1. Taxonomy (NCBI): domain Eukaryota; kingdom Viridiplantae; phylum Streptophyta; class Magnoliopsida; order Solanales; family Solanaceae; genus Capsicum; species Capsicum rhomboideum. The sequence goes on along the minus strand of CP124712.1, from coordinate 25,067,933 downwards.
TATTTTTTTTAAAAATAGTTGTATAGTACTATCTCTTGCTTGATATATGGTAGAAATTGAGGAACCAATGCGAAAACATCAAAATTGGGTTTTTAGGGCTGGGGATTACTTTGGGGATAAAGGTACTGCTATAGCGCGTATAAACATACCACGGTATTCACAATAAGGGACATCTACCTTCTCACCTAAACCATCACTCAATGTCAATTGCTATCAATACCAATATTGCAACATAAGAAGGGTCACTAAAGGACTAGGGTATGAGGGTCTAGAATAAGAAGAATATTGTTCAATTACGGCTTATACTTATCATGACCTTGACACTTATGAATGGCGCCAGAAAAGCAAAGTATATTAGGCATGAATGATTCGCGTACTTGAACCATAAAGCATGAATAAAGACACAGTCCAGGCATAGATCATGACATAACCACCCATCACCATCCAGGGTAGACGTGCATAGAACTTACAATAAAGAGATCATAGGCACGAGTTGTTTAAGAAATTTAGTCTGAGAACATACACAATGTATTGTGATTTCACTAGTCACCAAGAACATATCATGAGTACATGGGACTGGGCATACTGAGAAATCATGGGTACATTAGTCATGAGTTGTATGACTTGAGACTGAAATTCATGGATTCATGGGGTATGATTAGGACTTCTGAGAGAGACTACCACTCCTTATACTAGGAACTAAGAATGAACATACATATGTATGAAATGCATGGATATGAATTAAAATCATAGCGCTGACATGGAAGGCATGAGTAGAGTTTCATAATGACATAAGTTTACTGAATAGTCTAGGATAGGAATGGGTCTCTACCTCAACTTATCTATGTTCTAGAACCTACTAATATTACTACCTGAATCTTAAAACCTAACTTGGTTCTTTATCCTATCATCTCCCACTTAGATCAAGTCCAACATTCAAAGTTTATGGGCCTATTCCATATCTTCTAAACTTGAGTGATAATTTCTTTACCCTAATTGTACCCAGATAAACTATATTTGGAATATACTAGCTTTATTCTAGGATATTCATTTTAAAGATACCACTCTTAACTTCCTCTAGTTGCTATAACCATCATTCTATAACTTACAATTTTATTGGCAAACATACCTGCCTCTCTAACACTTAGCAATCTGCCCTCTTCTTCTTAATCCACTAATATCACACCTCTAAATTCATATTCACCCGAAACCATGAAAAATAAAATTATACTAAGAGACTCAACATCGTCTATCTATAATCCCTCACTTCAGCAATTATGAATACCATATACTATATAATTAGTCTTCTCAACACTTAGCAACTTAAGGTACTAACTAGGTACACACAATACTTAATAATCTTAGAATATCATGCATCCATATACTACCTTAGGTATACATTTGTCAGGATCCAATTTCTTAGGTAATGATGGTAACTACTATAACCCACCAGTAGGTAAGCCAACCCATAGTACGAAACAACTAGTAATGAACTAATAAGAAAGGCGGAAGCAATACTAAATGAAAAAGAGAAAGATGACATGAAAGAAGTAGTTACATCCCCAAGACCTGGTGAAGTCAGTATAAGAGTTTCCAATACAACAAGTGTATAAGGTGAAATACAGAGTGAATATATACAAAGTAGTCACTGAAATATAAAAATAGAGATCAATCTTATAGTAAGAGGGAGAGTAGGAACACTCAGAACGTCAGGAGCTCACTCTAAATCTCCGATCCATGGCTGCTTTGCACGATGCACACATTAATTGAGAAAACTCATACTATGATTTGCAGGCTTCAGAAGTGTAGTATGAGTACCAAACACGTGATACTCAGTAGGCATCGACCGACTGAGCTCTAGAATAATGCAAGTATAAATAGCATGTAAAGCAGTAATATAAATTACAAATAGCTATCCACAATACTAAGCATAATAATACTAATTAAGCGATAAGGATAATCTATCATGAGCTACCAATAATCCCAGACAAAGTGCAATAGCATAAATAACTAGCCATTATATGATAGTTCAGTGAAGAAAAAGATATACCATATACAATAGTAGAGTGACGAAATACATATACAATATATAATAGCAGTAGAAAACAAAGAGATGATATATAAATCATGGCTAGGGAGGAGTATATATATATATATATATATATATCAATGTCATACCGACAACAAAACCCAGAGATACTATGCTGAGAGAGCTAGTCTAATATCTCAAGGATCATAAGTAACAAGGGATCTAACTCTATTATAATAAGAGTCTCTACCAGAAATGTGACTAATCAGAAAGAAATCTAACAATGATAAATCTTACCATAATAAGGAGAAAAGGGATCAGAAATATATCGATAACCTTGGGTACCGATCTATAACTAGCTTTCCATGGGATATGTAATAATAACTACACAATAAGTAACTGAATTGCCTGGACAACCAATAAACCCAATCGGTCCCCCATAAGCCCGGAGAGGCACATGCAAGCAATCAAGAAACAACAACTATGGCTTGTATCTATACAACCCCCATAAGACCGATAGATACAAGCGCCAAACAATTATACTGGAGATAGGCAATGTACATTAATGAATAAATGCAAGGATAATCCAGTAGCATATATACTAACTAAGTGTCACAACATACCAAGTATATATACACCTCCTTCAGCTCACCGGCTCGCAAGGCAAGACCTATGAATCTTACCTCTTTCGGCACGTTGCTCAAACAAAGGAACCCATAGGGGACTCGAGATGTCCGTATATATATTGTCTGGTCCCAAACCAGGACTTTCAATAACCATCATAACCAAACTACTCCGTCAAAAATCGGAGAGATATATAAAGTATAGTAAGAAATGTCGGACTTGAACCAGAACTTGTCACACCCCTTTTTTTCTATGTCGAAGGATTTTTTCAATTCAAGTGACGATTTTGAATAAGGATTATTTTTATTTATTTACAGAGACGCTACTTGGAATTGAGTTATGGTGTTCCAAGTCAACTTTTTGAATCCCTAGTCAAAAGAAAGTTGACTCTTTATTGGTCTGCGAAAACAGAAGATCGGGTAAAGAATTCTGTTGATCGAGGGGAAGGTATGAGGCACCCCTCGAGTCCCGTGGTTCTAGCACAGTCGCTTTTATCAACTTGTACTTAACTAAAACTATTTTGGATAAATTGTGTTTGTAGGCCTTGATTCGCTCATTTTTAATACACTAATAATATCTGTTTATACTTCTTGGATTAAGCTAGTGAGAGTTAATTTTAGGAAGATCTTTGCCAAGGTGCACAATTGCATCCTCGAGTATCATACTTTCTATTAAGCATATCGAGAAATATGCATAATTGCATTCTTAATCGAAACAAAATTTTATCGGGCCTAAAACTTATCTAGCATTAAAGGCATTTCTTATTCATCTTACTCTCTTCTAACTTTTTTACAATGAGTCTTGAATTAATCAGCAACCCGTCTCACTACCTTATAGATGGATTTTTTTGCTTTTTTTTTTGTCTCTTTATGTAACGAGATTCAGGAACAAGTCCACCCCGTTTCGCTCTTCTCACATCATAACAAATAAAGGAATGAAATTTTATATGTCAATCTTACAACAAAAGACATGAACATTTAATTATTTCTCAAAAAAAAAAAGGAGTGAACTCATTAAAAAAAATATTTGAATTAACTCAACACAAACAAATCTGTACCTAACATTTTTACTAATCCTGGCTAAAATTATTTTTACCCTAACTAATTATTTTGTGTTTGAAAACTTAGATCCTTCTGTATCTATCAACACCAAATTATTACTGATAGACTAAAATGTTCCTAGTCCCAATGTTTAAGACCATTTCAACAATATGTTAACTAATTTCAATGACTCACTCGTCAAATTATTTAAACTAACATAAAACTTAACAAATATATTTTTCATTTCTGGAATAAAAATTTCAACTAAGAAAACAAAACAAACTCCTCAACAAGAACAACACTGGCATATAAATATTTTCATGTGAAAATAATCACATTATTACACCAACTTTTCCAAATTTCATGAAATCAAAATCTCAACGTATTTCATTTAATAACAATGAAGAATGGTAATCAATTATATTAAATCTGAACAAACTTTGTACTATTCAAATTAGATCTCATACAATCCTGACATTAAACCGTACAAATAAGATTAAATGTTACCTTTTGTGAAGATTAATTCACAACGAGAAACGGCTCAATCTACTGATTTTCAAATTAAACAAATAACTAACTTTCAAGAGCCACGAACCTCGAATCGCGAACAAAGCCTTTAAGTCCAACTCTTTCTCTTACGTTTGCCCTCTCTGTTTTCTTTTCTCTCCAAGTGTTGTTTTATTCTAAGTGTTTTCTCCCTAGTTGCTATTCTCTTGTTTTTCTAGTTTTTTGTTTTTCTAGTTGCTGCGTGTGTGTGTCATTACATAGTGTATTGTGTAGTTGAGGGAGTTGTGAGGGAGTAGGGATGTGGGAAGTTGAGGATTTGTGTGAGTGCCAAGGTTATCATGTTGAGAGTTTGTAGGGGGGAGGAATTGGCGTGCATGAGGGTTGCATGTAAGTTGAGAATTTTGGGGAGGAAAAGAGGGGGAAAAAAACGTGAGGTTATTAGGGAATGGATAGATGAGGTTTGACTTCTTCTTCTAATTTTAATTTTTGTTTTAAAAAAATAAAATAAAATATTAACTTAATCTTTTTATCTAGTAAAATATATTGAAAAATGTAGAAGACTAGTAAAAACTATATGTAATTAAGAAAAATACTAAAATTACTAGCTTATTTACTAAAACCAAATTAAAATAAAACACTTTTTTTTTGAAAGTTAAAAATAAAATTTTATCCTAAAAATGTGACTCTATTTTTTTTGAACTCTTTTTCACAATTTTTTTTTTCAAGTAAAACCTACTAAACATGAAATAAAAGCTAAAAATAAAGATTAGACATGTAATAAATATTTAAAGATAAAATAGGTTAAAGCTCGGGGAGGGTCAAAAATCACGTGTCTACATTTGCCCCTCTTTGTCTGAGAACACGAAGAGTTTTCAGACAAAGAAGTAGACAACGAGACAAGTTTTTACCTTACTGTTATTTGAAATGGAAGAGAAAAGAAGAAAAAGATGCGACTGAATCCTGGTTTTGGACAACCTATATATCCTGGGTTATAAGGGAATCAGGTCACGTGTAGTTCAAGGGTGGAATAGTGAGACAATGAGTTAGAGGTCGAGTGAGGTCCCGTCGAGCTTCCGGTTCGCAACTCCCATTTTTACATCAAAATAAAAGACAAGAATAAAATTGATCCTTCAAGTACAAGATCCTATCTATTCAGCTTCTGTTGAATCTTCATGCTCCCTCAAGGGATGATATGTCTGTTCTCCTCTCGAGTTGAACTCGACAGTGAACTTTTCTTCATGTCGATTTCGGTTATTGGAGATGAACTTGAAAATCGACCTTATTCTTTAGATGACACTTTCTCCTTCTGACTTTGGATTTGAAAATCGCCATGTCCTCCAGGCCTATTCTTCAGGCGGGCTCCTGAACTTAAAATGAAAATTGACCCTATTCTCCAGGAGGGCTCCTGAGCTTGAATTGAAAGTAATCCCTGTTCTCCAAATGTATTCCTAAACTCAAATAAATAGTGAACTAGAAAAGTAAATCCCATTTTTCAGGAAGGTTTTGTGCAGAAGATTAAAGTCCCATTTTCCAGGAGGGTCCTGTTAAATTAAATCTCATTTTTCAGGAGGTCCTGCTAAACTAAATCTCATTTTTCAGGAGGGTCCTGCTAAACTAAATCCCATTTTCTAGGAGGGTCCTGAACAGAAAATAAAGTCCCATTTTCCAGGAGGGTCCTGAGCAGAAAGATAAAGTCCCATTAGGGTCCTGAGCAGAAAATAAAGTCTCATTCTCTAGGAGGGTCCTGAGCAGAAAGGTAAAAGTCCCATTATCCAGGAGGGTCCTGTTGATCCCATTTTCCAGGAGGGTCCTGAGTAGAAAGGTAAAGTCCCATTATCCAGGAGGGTCCTGAGCAGGAAGTAAACTCCCAAATAACACAAACAAAAATTTTGCCCCAGTTTGTACCAAAATTTTTTGTGAGTGTTTGAAAAATCATAACTATTTGAAAAACGAAGAGGGTAGATCCAAACCCTGACCCATTCCAAAAAGTGCATCTCATAAAGGTAAAAGATAATAAATTTTTTCTATGACCGTAATCTAGCAAGCTTATGTCGCAACATTACTTCTTGCATTCGCAGAAGTGAAGAATCGCCCCTTTCTGATATCTAGGCTTTAGAGCCTTTGATTTGCAGGCAACACCTAACTCTGTTTCAGACAAAGAAAAATTATGAGTTTAACAACATGGTGGTTGGTTCGTGGCATTTGACTTTTGAGGCAATTGCTCCTACACTTGTCATGTTCAACTCTGTTTCGTGCCATTGATGAGTATCGTTAACTTGTTGTACTATTGACCCAAAATTCTGATTAACCAATGACTGAAACTCAAACCGTATTTTAATTTCATAACGCCTCTGAATTTTAACTTCTGTCGCACCTTCGTATTCCCATGAATCTAGAAACTGTCAGATGATGACTATTCTTAGGTATTTTGTTTCACTTTGAATCATGTTACTTTTATGTGCTGGTCTTTTCCCTGCTTTGCACCATTGAAAGAGTTGGTAGCAAGTTTTAAAGTCCTTTCTCACTTGTTTTGCCATGGACTTGACCCAGAGACAACAGAAAAATGAGGACGGTGATTTTTCATTTTGATAACAAGGACAAGAAAATAAAAATAGAAATATTAAATGGAAAGAAAGGCAACAGGCATCCCTATTTCCAAAAGAATGAAGGAAAGAAAACTTATCTGAATGTTATAGCCGACTCTAGTGATTATGATATGCATTTGGGATCAAGCAACCCGATCTTCTAATCTCAACCATTTATCAACTTTTACCTACCTATTGAATTTAAAACTAATTTTTGTTTTGAGCCTGTCGCCTCTAGATCACAGACCTCATCAGGCTAGTGAAGCCCCAAAGAGTTTTCACCAGTGAGCCTCTCTCATTTTCACTTTCTCTCAACTCACCATCGCCTTATGGTGCCCGTGAGAGTTTTCACCAATAACACTCTCTCATTTTCATTTCTCTCATCACACCATCACCTTATGGTGCCCGTGAGGGTTTTCACCAATAAGACTCTCTCATTTTTTATTTTTGTCATATTTTCTTTATGCCAACGAAGACAAGTGCGACCCAAAATATGGAACATCATATCACCATACCATGCTTAGCCCTGACATTTTCAAAAATTGATCTAAAGGTTTTTCTTTGGTTATAACAAGGCTTTTGGATAGGGCTAGAAAGAAAAGGCGGCATGAGGCTCGAAAGACACTTAAAACAGGGCGAGACTTACAACTTTTGGAATCAACTCACAAAGAATATAACTTTTGCCCCAGTTTCTTTTAAACTGGATAACTTGAATTTTTTATTTGGTTGGACAGAACCCCAGAGTAGGGCTGCCTACGTATCTTGTCGTAGCAAGAATCAGGTCAAACGTAGTTCAGGCAACTAGTTCTGATTTGTTTGTTTGTTTGTTTGTTTTTTGGACTTTTGATTCTATTGAAATTCCAAAAGAGGGACATGAAAGAAATTAAAATTAAGGCTCAAAAGGGATAGCAAAGGATTACATAATATTTGAATAGTAGAATAAAATGCCTTCGTCATATCAATCTTTTAAATATGCCAGTACCAAACATGTAAATAACAATAACGATAAATAAAGATCATACATAATATCTCTTAACTGCATCGGCATTGATAGTCACTTCTACCATTTTTCCTTCTACATCAGTCAAATATAATGCACAATTGGGCAACACTTTCTTCACCATGAATGGACCTTGCCAGTTCGGGGAAAACTTGCCTTTAGCTTCAACCTGATGGGGGAGGATGCACCTTAATACTAACTGACCGACTTCAAAATGTCTGGAACACACTTTTCTATTATATGTTTGTGCCATTCTCTTCTGGTATAGTTGGCCATGACAACTGACGTTAATCTTTTTTTCATCAATCAAACTCAATTGCTCCAATCGGGTCTTGACCCACTGATCATTGTCAATCTCAGCTTCCACAATGACTCGAAGAGATGGGATCTCAATTTCTGTAGGTATAACTTCTTCGGTCCCATATACCAACGAGTAGGGAGTCACACCTATTAAAGAACGAACTGTATTACGATAGCCCAATAAAGCGAAAGGTAACTTTTCATGCCATTGTTGGGAACCTTGCACCATCTTGCGGAGTATCTTCTTTAGGTTCTTATTGGCAACTTCTACAACCCCATTTTCCTTGGAGCGATATGGAGTTGAATTTTGATGTGTAATCTTAAATTATTGGCATATCTCTTGCATCAGATGACTATTGAGATTAGTAGCATTGTATGTGATAATTACCTTTGGGATACCAAATCGACAAATAATGTTGAAGTGAACAAAATTCACCACAACTTTTTTGGTCACCGATTTGAAAGTTACTGCTTCCACCCACTTTGTAAAATAATCAATTGCTACCAAGATGTAATCAATTGCTACCAAGATGAACCTGTGCCCATTTGATGCTTTTGGTTCAATAGGTCCAATCACATCCATTCCCCAAGCCATGAAGGGCCATGGAGCAGATATTGTATGTAACTCAGAAGGAGGGGAATGTATCAAATCCCCGTGAATTTGGCATTCATGACATTTACGGACGAATCAAATGGAATCTCACTCCATGGTGAGCCAATAATAACCTTCCCAAAGTATTTTCTTTGCCAACACATACCCATTCATATGCGGCCCACAAACTCCAGAATGTATTTCATAGTGAAAGTTTCTCTGACATCTACACACCTTAAAAGTCCTAAATCTGGTGTCCTTTTGTACAAGATCCCCCCACTTAAGAAAATTCCGCTAGCCAGTCATCTAATAGTTCTCTTTTGGTTACCATCGACATGTATTGGATATTCTCCAGATTGAATGTATTTTTTGATATCAGGGAACCAAGGTTCACCATCGAGTTCTTCTTCGACCACATTGCAATAAGCATGCTGATCATGAATATATATATGCAAGGGGTTAGTATGAGTCTTGTCCGGATGTTGGAGCATCAAAGATAAGGTTTCCAAGGCATCAATAATCTCGTTATGAACTCAAGGAATGTGTCAAAACTTTACCCATACGAATTGTCGACAAAGGTCTTGCAAACAATCTCGGTATGGTATAAGCTTTGAGTCACGAGTTTCCCAATCTCCTTAGATCTGGTGGACTAACAAGTCTGAGTCACCTAGCACCAATAGTTCTTGAATTCCTATGTCGATAGCCAGTCGTAAACCTAAGATGCAAGCTTCATATTCCGCCATATTATTGGTACAATAGAATCGAAGTTGGGCTGCTACGGGAAACTATTGTTCTGATTCCGAAACAAGAACTGCTCCTATTCCAACTCCTTTCACATTAGCAGCTCTATCAAAGAACAACTTCCAACCTAGATGGCTATCATCAAAAACAGCTTCGTCAACACATGATACCTTTTTGTCAGGAAAATAGGTCTTTAATGGCTCATATCCTTCATCAATGGGGTTTTCGGCCAAATGATCCGCTAGTGCTTGGGTTTTCATTGTAGTCTGCGTCACATAGACAATATCAAATTTTGTGAGCAATATCTACTATTTTACGAGTCTGCCTGTGGGCATAGTCTTCTGAAAAATATACTTTAAGGGATCCATGCAGGAGATGAGGTAAGTGGTGTAGGATGAAATATAATGCTTCAACTTTTGTGACACCCAAGTCAGGGCATAACATGTCCTTTTGAGAAGTGTGTACTTAGCCTCGTAAGTGGTAAACGTCTTGCTGAGGTAGTAGATGGCTTCCTCTTTTTTTTTCTGTGATATCATGTTGACCCAATACACAGCGAAAAGAGTTGTCTAAAACAGACATATACAATATCAAGGGCCTTACCGGCTCAGGTGGAACCAACACAGGTGGATTTGATAAGTACCTTTTGATTCTATCGAATGCCTCTTGACATTCTTCAGTCCATTCAACTACATCGTTCTTCTTCAATAATTTAAAAATAGGCTTGCATGTCATTGTGATTTAAGCAATGAATCTACTGATATAATTCAACCTTCCCACTAAGCTCATCACCTCAATTTTGTTCTTTGGTGGAGGCGATTCTTGAATAGCTTTTATGTTTGAAGGATCTAATTCAATACCACGTCGACTGACTATAAACCCCAAAAGATTTCCAGACGGGACCCCAAATACGTATTTTCCAGGGTTAAGTTTGAGATTATACCTGCGAAGCCTGTCAAAGAATTTTATCAGATCTTTGACATGGTCTGACTGCTTTCTTGACTTAATTATCACATCATCCACATAAACTTCAATCTCTTTATGCATCATATCGTGAAACATAGTGGTCATCGCCCTTATGTAAGTTGCTCCTGCATTCTTTGGCCCAAATAGCATTACTCGATAACAGTATGTCCCCCAGGATGTGATAAATGATGTCTTTTCTGCATCTTCATGGTCCATGATGATCTGATGGTACCCCGCGTAACTATCCACAAAAGATGTAAGTTCATGCTTGGCACAATTGTCCAGCAAAATATGGATGTTGGGCAGCGAAAATTCATTTTTTGGACTTGTTGTATTTAGATCACGATAATCGACGCATATTCGAACTTTGCCATCTTTCTTTGGGACGGAGACGATATTGGCTAACCAAGTAGGATATTGAGCGACTCGAATGACTTTAGCCTCAAGTTGCTTTGTGATTTCCTCTTTAACTATTACACTCATATCAGTTTTAAGTTTCCTCAACTTTTGTTTGACCAGAGGAAAGGCGGGATCAGTTGGCAACTTATGAACTACTAGATCAGTGCTCAAACCAGGCGTATCATCGTAAGATCAAGAAAATATGTCCTTATAATCAAGTAAGGCCTCAATTATTTCTTCTTTTTATTGTGACTGTGCATGTACACTTATCTTAGTCTCCCTAATATTTTCATGATCTCCTAGATTGATTGCCTCTGTTTCATTCATATTTGGGTTGGACTTATTCTCAAACTGTTTGAAATCCTTGCTTACTTCCTCAAATGCTTCATCTTGATCATATTCAACTTCTTCATTCATTATTTCATGATTAGTTTGAGTTTTAAGATCTGGTTGAAAATTTCGCATGTATGTCATATCACTAGAATCAGCTAGAAAGAACTGTACAGTAGGAAATAAATAAGTAAATATTAGACTCAAAATAGAAAGAGAGAAACTGCATTTCATTGAAAAGAAAGATAGGAGGGTTTGAAAATAAAAACAAACAAGATAAAGATCTGAATTACAATCCTGAAATAATTTAAATTACAGAAAGGAAAATAAAACAGACTACCAAGACTCCTTCTTAGTAGGGAGAGGAGTGGCCTCCCAATTATTGAGTTGGACATCAGGGCCAATAAACTTCACATCTGCATTGCTGGTGCCTTCCCCAATTTTAACCATATCAGCCTCGAAAAACATGTTTTGGAAAAGGCCAATCAACTCTGTATCATCATCAAACATTGGCTCTGAGACTGGTAACATGAAGGACCCAATAGCACTAGTTCTGATGAAAGACTGGTTCAGTGGCGGTATCGGCTTGGCAAGTGACCATAACTCTTTTTTTTGCTTTTTAGCTTTCTTTCTATCTTCAAAAGTGGGTTTATACCCCAAACCAAAGGTACCAAGATTCTCACATCGGCGTATTGGATGAGTTCGGCCCTGTAAAGTCATTCCTAAACCTTTTCCTGGTACAAAATCATACCTTAACATTTCATTCACCACTATGACAGATGCAGAGGGCAATTGTGGTCTTGTAATAAGAGTCTCCTCGAGGATATGCTCAACAATAACTACCTCAAAATCCTAATAGATTAGCGCTCCATGTGCATTTCCTGCCTCAATGAAGGAAATAGATGATTCTTTGTACACGGACAAGTCCCCTTCGCCGTGAACGACTATTTATTTTCTGTCATGTTCAAACTTGATCATTTGATGCAATGTGGATGGGACTTCCCCAGCCCTATGAACCCTTGGCCTTCTCAATAACAGATTGTAGGAAGCGTTGATGTTCAAGACTTGGAAATCTATGGTAAAATCAATAGGCCCTATTGTCAATACAAGTTCTATCTCACCAATGGCATTCGTTTTTGCTCCATCAAAAGCTCTGACACAAATATTATTAGGTCGGATCCTTTCTGTATTAACATTTAATTTTTGCAAAGTTGATAGAGGACAAATATTAGCACCAGATCCTCCATCAATCAAGACTCGAGTGACATAAAAATCCTCATATTTTACAGTAATATAGAGGCTGCGATTATGTCCAGTACCTTCCACGGGTAGTTCATCGTCTGAGAAGGTGACCCTATTTACCTCAAAGATTCTTCCAATAAATTTCTCCAATTGATTCAGTGTAATCTCACTGGGTACATGTGCCTCATTCAAAATCTTTATTATAGCTTTGAAATGCTCTTCTGAGTGGATCAGTAAAGACAACAAAGAGATTTGGGATGGCGTTTTCCTCAACTATTCCACGACATAATATTCCAGCAACTTCATCTTTTTTAAGAAATCCTCAGCCTATTCCTCAGTAACCTACTTCTTGACTGGCCTCTGGCCATCTCTGTCTTTTCTTAACTCTTCTGGGGTAAAACATCTCCCTAAACGGGTTAACCCCTTTACTCCATTCACTTCTTCAATGAATTTTTTTCCCTTATATGTCACTATTGTGCGATATAGTTCCAAGGGACTGTCTTGGTGTTAACCACAGGAAGTTGCAACACTGTCTTAGTAATAATGAGAGTTGTGAGAGCTCCTTTCACAATTAGGAGGGGCTTGGCGGACATTCTTGGAACAATCAACTTTGGGCTGATCTGACTTAACCCAACACTTTCTGAAGATCCTTTCACAATAACCATGGGAGTATTCGATTGTTTGGGCTTTACGGGCGTCTCTTTCATTCCTGAAGATACTACTTTTGTCAAATCCACGACATTTGTTGTCTTTTCCTCATCACTTTTGATCTTAATGATAGGCTTGTAGGAAATTGTGGATTCTTCACCGCCATGTATCAACTTAAGCATGTTTGTTTCATTATGAATTGGCAGTGGGTTTTGATTAATGTTTGGAGCATCTGAGTTTTGCACCACAATTTATTGTGTATCAATCAACTCTTGGATGGCTATTTTCAAGAACCAACATTTTTTTGTATCGTGCCCTAGGGCATCGAAATAATATGCACATCTTAGAGAATAATTCATATTTTTTGGGGGAGGATTTGATACTTTCCTCTCAATTGGGCTCAAAACATTCAAGGCCCTAAGCCTCTGAAATAAGCTAGCATAGGATTCTCCAATAGGAGTGAAATTATCTTTGGCTACATTACCACTCTTATACTTTGTCCTAGGTCGAAAGTTGAATTTAAGAGGGACTTGGTAAACTTGTGAGGGTGGAGGATGATTTTGAAGGGCTGGTGTACGCCATTGCTGGTAAGAAGGGGGTTGGGCATATGGCTGTGCATTATAAATGGGATACTGAGGAGATGGTATGGAAAATAGTGGGTAGTTTTGTGGGTGGTTATATGGGTCTTGGGTATATATCTGGGGTTGAGATTGTGCGTATTGGTAAGGCGGACCTCTTGGAGTTTGTCGTGGCCCTGACATAATGGTAGCCATGTCCTCCTTCCTTTTCTTTCCCCCAATACCTCCCGAGCCATTTTGAATCGCCTACGTCTTAGTTTTTAAAGCAGCTGGCTTATAATCTTTTCGGACTTAATTCTATTTTCCACCACTTCGCCAACCTTAATAACCTCAGCAAATGTTTTTCCAACAACAAAAAGCAAATAATGGAAGTAGTCAGGTTCCTGTGCCTGGAGAAAAATATCAATCATCTCTGACTCCTTGATTGAGGGCTCAACTCTAGCAGCTTGCTCTCTCCACCTAATAGCGTATTCACGAAAACCCTCAGCACTCTTTTTCCTCAAGTTGGAAAGTGTGGTGCGATCTGGAATTATGTCAATATTGTGTTGAAATAGTCGAACAAAATCTCGAGCCAAGTCATTACAAACATGCCAGCGAGAGATATCCTGATCGATAAACCATTCTGAAGCTATCCCCGTCAAACTCTCTCCAAAATAAGCCATAAGTAGCTCTTCTGTTCCCCCTGCTCCTCTTAGTTGATTACAAAACCTTTTTAAATGAGCCAAAAGATCACCGTGGCCATCGTACTTGTCAAACTTTGGGGTTTTGAAACCTAGAGGCAAGTGGACATCGGCGAACATGCATAAATCTTTGTAAGAAACACTCTTGTTCCCTCCTAGTCTTTGCATGTTCCTCATGCTTTGCTCCAAACTTCTCATTTTTTTGGCCATATCCTCTTGTTCCTCATTCTTCGTCGTCTTTTCGATCACAATAGGGGAGTTGTGTAGATAAGTAGGATTGGAGGATTCTGGGACCTTAAAAGTTACTCCAGTGGAATAGAATTGATCACGAGGTAGCTCACTAGTAGACTTCAATATCAACTTTGGTTGAGGATCTATAGTAGTTGGTACTGTGGGAATGAAGAGCGGGTTATTTGTGAGGGATGGATTTGGGGGGCGCACAGTGGAGGTCCCAATTGTGCTAGGCATGTCAGTATATGGGCAAAATCCTAGTGGGTAAAACGGATCATCAATTTGGGCCCGCGTGAAAATTGGGACAGTCATGTTCAAAAGTCCAGGAATTGAGGAAGGTGGTGCTTTCCCATTTATCCAGGCTTGATACATTTTTGCCATCTGCTATTTTAATAACTTATTCTCTTCTATCGATGCAAATTCTTATTGAATCAACTGATTTTTGGTCTTCTTCGCTGTCATACTCTATCCCCTCTTTGTATGGCATTTTGCCCTTTCCTTTGGATCTGGTATTATACGGATGAGATGCCAGTATAACCACAAACCAACCACCTTACAAAATTTTAACCTTTTCTGTGACAAGTGACAAATGGGTAAGTGTTGCACACTTAAAATTATATAATACATCGTATGTTATGCCTCTAAATGCATTCCCATCTTAATGTGGGAGGCCTTATGTTTCATCCCGGCTTATCTAGGCACATTTTCTTTCTCTCTATATATACATATATATATTATATTTATTTATTTATTATTATTATTATTATTTAAAAAAAAAAAAATTGAAAAGCTTTGATCGAACCCGTTGTAGGGTTGCCTACGTATCATGTCGGGACATGAATCAGATTATTGCGTAGTTCGAAGAAAACTAATAACAATTATTTTTTTCAAGACTAAAAAGTAAAAATATATTAAAAAAAATAGAGATAAATAGAAATCTCCAACACATTCACCCTTCATTGAATATTTCTTTTTTTAAACATAAATACAACAGAAAAAATGAAAAGACACCTAACGACAAGCCCTACAAACTGACACTTGAAAATGAAACTAAACTTAAATAGACAAGATTAACTAAAAGACATAAATTTGGAGGAAATATTCAAGGACTAAAACTGAAATAACGCAACAAAAGGAAATAAATGTCCATCACTACGAGTAGTCTCTAAATGTCTAGAGATCCGGTACTTGCACCAAAAACTGTTCGTGAGTTAACTCTTGATAATCCAGGACCATTTGAGCAGTGTACCCCGCCACATGACGGACCTTGCCACGAAGAGAACTAAAAGCCTGATCCCATTGTTGCATCTGCTTATTACGGGAGACAATTGTCTCCTTTGCACACTTCTCTCGAGTGGAACCTACCTCTAGCTTTTCTCGCAATATTCCCCTTTCACGCATCCATTAGGACCTTTCTTGATCAAACTCTAATTGTATTTTCTTTTCATATTCCTGCAATTGTTGGAGGTGGGATGCGGCGAGTTCTGTGACATGTGACCCCCTGGTTGTTGCCAGCTTGATTTGTCCCCGGAGTGCAACCTCGATCTGAGCCGACTTAGACTTTTCTTCAGTAAATTCCCTTTGTTGTTCCTCGATCCTTTCCCTAGCTCGTTCCAAATCGGCATTCAATACCTGAATAGTAGACTGATAATCTCTCTCCATATCTAATTGAGCTTTCTTGACTTTTGCCTCATTCACTGCATCACTCTCTGATTGTTGTTGAGTCAATGCTGCCTTAACACATTCCAAGTCTACTCTCAAAGCCTGATCGATAGCATAATGATCTCGCATAGCCATCTCAATTCCTATCCTTATCGAAGCCTCTTGATCTATCAATCCTTTAACCGATCTTTCTGGTCTGACTGGCGGAAGTGGCTGTTTCTTGAACCATTCAGAGTAACCCGGGTGTACTTCTCCATCCTCGCATTCTACAACCACCGTTTCAATTCCCATAAGACAACAACCATCCCAAATCTGCTGGGCCAACCCCTCTGGAAAGGGAATCTCTGGTCTAACCTCAAACATAAACCTTATCATGTCTTCAGTTACAGGTAATATTTGATGCCTGCCTAACTGACGCAGAACCCGCAATGGCACATATGACTGAACACCTCTAATACTCATCAACAGCAAGAAAGGGAGACTAGTAGACCTATGTATGACCTGCCTCCAAGGGAACCAAGGGAGGTTCCATGTGACCTTATCTACTGTCAGCGAGCGAAAACACTTATCCCAAGCACTAACCCCTTCTGGGCATTTATATCCTTTCATTCTCTCTTCATAGTCCGTGATATGATCATTTTGCCCAGGAACAAACCTTGCTACCACAGTACGCTGGTAAAGATGTTCCACAATCCACATTTGCAGTAAGATGTTACACTCTTTAAAGAAACCTTTCCCTTTCTGACAGACAATTAGTGCGTGATATATTTCTGCCAATATCATCGTCACCAGGGTGTGATCCTCTTTCTTAATCAAGACATGTAACACTCTGGCTAAACGAATGTTAATCTTTTTCTCCCTCCTCGGTAAAACCATCATTCCCAAAAAGGCTACCATGAATATAAATCGCCTATGCTCTTTCTAGGTTTCAAAATTTCCCTTGTTAACGAGTTGTTTTTCGAACTGCTCAAACCCCTCTTTCCTTACATACCTTTCATATAAAAACTACAAGGAAACCCAACCTTTTTCCAGTGATTTGTCTTTTGGAATGCGCATGTTCAGGAGCACATAGAATTTGTTCACTGAAATGATTCTTGGGGATATAAGTCTTTTACGATGCATGTTCCCATATTTGATATAACCCGCTATCTCTTCTAAAGTTGGAGTCAACTCAATATTTGAGAAACGAAACACATTGTTCAATGGGTTCCAAAAAGATAGCAAGGCTTCAATTACATCCCTCCTAGGGTTGATTGTCATGATTTTTGTCAGAAAACCCAAATATTTGAATATCTCATCATGATCCGAAGAATCCATCTCATTCCACCATGTCCAAAGTTGTCAGGGGGTACAATCCACAACAGTGGTACATTCCCATCCCTTTTCCTCTTCTGACACTCCCCGAACTGGACGAGACATATTGCACCTATGGATAGAGACACAGGATTAGGAAACGTCTAAGCTCCTGACGCAACTCAATTCTCAAATTTTGACTCAACTCGTGAATGTTAGTGCAAAAAATGGGACTCCAAAAACAATTTTATTCAAAATGGGAGGTGGGGGAAACATAGATCTCAACCAAGTATTTAAAAAAAAAAAAAAAAAAATAACAATAATATTAACTTAGAAGAAAAACACAATTATTTTATATATTTTTTGCAAAACTCAACTTCATGACCCCTAAAAGTTCGGGGTTATTAAAATACATGCATATAAAAATTTTCTTTAAAACTCAACCTCACGACCTCTAAAGGTTCAGGGCTATTAGGACATATGTATATATTTTTTTGTAAAAACTTAGCCTCAAGACCCCTAAAGGTTCAGGGCTATTAAGATATATATATATATAAGTTTTGTAAAAACTCAGCCTCACGACCCCTAAAGGTTTAGGGCTATTAAGATATATGTATAAATAATAAATTTGAGGATAAGAAAATAGTAGTCATATTTTCAAAATGACCCTCAACCGATGGGTGATATTTTTCCCGTTTTATTCCTCAAAAATATATATATTTTAAGAAGACGGTTATAAAAGTTTAGCAGAAAAATTATTTTTTCTATTTCATTAAGTTGCCTAAAGCCGGTCAACAATCGAACAAGCCTTCCAAATAAATGTCAAAGAGCACATAAGATGCACATGTTGGTCGTATAAAGAGGGACACCTGTCCACGACAGACTCGGCCCCTGCGCCGAGTCCCGCTAAGTCAAATGCACATGATGCAGATAAAGCAAAGCCTAATAGGGATAGCCACATCTGAGTTTTAGTTCTACTAGGTTTAACCTGATAGAGATAGGTGTATACACTGACTTACCCGAGTGGACACCCAAGTCGGGGAGGGGCAACTTGTTCGGTAGCAGTGCTACTCCGCCTTTGTTGCTGGTCCAAACCCCGCCTAACATGTGTGACTAATAATCATTCATCAGGTGCCTTGGCACTCTGACTTTATCTCAAAAAGAAAGTAGGATGCATGCTTTGTATTCCTTCTAACCTATATTTTAGAGACTCACAGGGGTGCACGACAGAAGACAGTTTATAATAAAATTCAACAATATCAAAGCGGTAAAGGAGCGACAAGTAGCACGTTAGGCCAACAAACACAATATCCAAATAATTGAAGCAAGTACAAGTCAATATCAAAAGCTTGAATTCTGGTTAGTCCCCAGCGGAGTCGCCAGAGATGTCACAATCCTTTTTTTCTATGTTGAAGGGTTTTTCAATTAAAGTGACAATTTTGAATAAGGATTATTTTTATTTATTTACAGAATCTTCACTTGGAATTGAGTTATGGTGTTCCAAGTCACCTTTTTAAATCCCTAGTCAAAAGAAAGTTGACTCTTTATTGGTCTGCAAAAACAGAAGATCGGGTAAGGAATTCTGTTGGCCGAGGGGAAGGTATGAGGCACTCCTCGAGTCCCGTGGTTCTAGTACGGTCGCTTTTATAAACTTGTACTTAACTTAAACTATTTTGAATAAATTGTGTTTGTAGGCCTTGATTCGCTCATTTTTAATGTACTAATAATATCTGTTTATACTTCTTAGATTAAGCTAGTGAGAGTTAATTTTAGGACGATCTTTGCCAAGATGCACAATTTCATCCTCGAGTATCATATTTTCTATTAAGCATATCGAGAAAGATGCATAATTGCATTCTTAATCGAAACAAAATTTTATCGGGCCTAAAACTTATCTAGCATTAAAGGCATTTCTTATTCATCTTACTGTAACACCCCGTACTTTTCTAACCTCTCTTGATACCTTGGGGTCATCTCTACCTAGGTGTTGAGATGCCATGAGTATGTGTTTTATAGTGTCATTGGTGAAACATTTGATATCGGACCTAATATGGGAGATTAGACTTTCGTAGGAGGTGTTTTGTGATTACGTAGAGCATTTGGGTAATACCCCATACACATTCTAACCTCATTTGGTGACTTGGAGTCATGTTTACTTGATGATTAAGATCACTAAGTAAGTATTTTGTAGTGTTTTGATAAGGTATTGGACGATATGCAAGTATTGGAGAAGTGGCCAAAAAATTCAGCAAGTTGCTGAAACTTGCGCCACTACCCTGTTTTAGGGGTGTGGCGCAAGCCACCTGATTCAGAGGGGGTTCATTTCTTGCGCCACAGCTTGCTTTGAAGCTAGTGGCGCAAGGCACAAATCTTGTACCTTTCCGGACTCGTTTTGTAACGCAATTTACGACGATTTTTGGATGGTTTCTTTTGGTTCTTTGGCTTTCTTTGAGCATTGTTAAAGCTTCAAACACTTCAATACACTCCTACATACTACTACATGATCAAATCATGAAATATAAATAGTTATCCAAAATGTTCAATGAAGTCATGGGCGACTAGAATTCCTATTTTTGCGATCGAGACGACGAATGAGAATCTCGTAAGAGAATATTGTCGTGACATTATGGAATTATGTAAACATGAGATATATGGTGAATAATACATGAAAGTTGATGGGTTAAATGGATATGTGTTATTGGGCCCAAATTTAGGCCCAAAATGGAATTAAAAGACATGGCCCAAAGGGCAAAAATGACTCATTCTTCCACTTTGACCACATTTAATGCCAAAGGAATGGCTAAGTATGACTTGGGGTCTATATAAAGTCCCCAAAATCAGATTTTAATCATCCAAAACTCTCATGCCTCTTAAGATATTTTCTCAACATTTCTCTAAGTGCCAAACCCTAAAGCAAATAATTCCTTTGGACTCTTTGGACAAGATCATCCTATTCCAAGCCTTGGTAAGTATTTATTCTCATGGGTTAACATATTATATGCATGGGAGATTATGTATGTTATGATAGTTGTGTTGTCAAGGTGGTGAATAGTGTATTTTTGCTTTTGGTGAAAGATGTACTATCTTGGTGATTTGAACCTGAATTAGGACTTGTGCCTTTGATGAAAGAGAATGGTATGGACAAAATATGAACATGTATGGTGTTATTTTTGGTATTAAACTTGTTATTGTCTATGAGTGAAAATTGTGGGATTTTGGCCGATATGTGTTATGAGTTGTATTAAGGTAATTTGATGGATTATTTGTGATGTGGTATGGATAAGAAAGTGTAAATGAGAAGTATTGTGGTGAAATGTATCAATTATCATGTATTGGTCAATGTATGGAATATTGGGAGATTTTTGGAATAATAATTTGATCAATGGTTTTGTCAAGGGAAATGGCATGTTTAAGGGCAATCATGTGACTCATTGATGTTATATGCATTTGTGGAGTAATTGATGGTTAATGTGAATCCCGTTATATATTTGTGTTGTAGAGTGACACATAAAGAAGGAGCGGGACTATTGTATGCACCTCTAGGATTATATATTCGTATTGCGAATCCAAGGTATGTAAGGTTACTCTGTCCGTATCATTCTGCGGCAAATATTATTCATATTGACTTTATGCTTGTCCTATTCCGAAATGTGCCAAGGTATTCTATATCCGATTATCCATGGTCATTGTCGTATATTTTATACTCATTGATCAATTGTGAGTCTCATGTCTTATATTCATGGTAAATGTCCCAAAGTTCCAATAGTGATTATACTCATGTCCCTTGTTCATGGATTATTGTCCAATGGTTCCAATGGTGTCATGGTGCTAATAATGTTATATTTCTCATGATGTTTATTCACATGTCTCTCACTCATTGGTTAATGATTCAAAGTTTCCAACAATGTTATGTTCCAAAGTTCAAAGTAAAGTTATGACCCTCATTGTATCAATCTCAAAGTAATGAATAAAGTAATGCATATGTGGTTAATGATTGAGTACGGGTGGCAGCTTTAGGGGCAATATGCCTAGCTCAAGCCGATCCCAAGATTATTGGATCAGGGGGCAGCTTTGGGGGTGAAAGCCTAGCTCAAGCCGAACCTGACAAGGGGCAGCTTTGGGGGTGAAAATCTAGCTCGAGCCGAACCTGATATGTTGATTTAGGGGTGGCAGGTCTAGGGGCATAAGCCTAGCTCGACCCGATCCCGATGCATTGATTTATGGGTGGCAGGTCTAGGGGCATAAGCCTAGCTCGACCCAATCCCAACATGACGATATGTTATGTAAATACCCACTGATCAGTAGGGGCCCGGGTACATTGTGACACATGTATTGATAAACGAGCATTGAAGTAAAGAAAGCAATGAAAGTAATGCACATGGTTTCCAAAATGCAAATGGTAACTTATTCACATTGATTATTCATTGGTTTTGAGTTCATTGAAATATTCACGTATTGTACAGTTTCATCTGAACCTTGCATACTCAGTACCTATTTCGTACTGACCCCTCTTGGGGAATTTACCTTACTTGCTGCAGGCGCAGGCACTAGTAGGCCTCCACAGTAGGTTGCCAGTCGTTGCAGATCATTGGTGAGTTCCAGCTAATTCGGGGCTTCTCCGAGTCAGAGTGTATATATGTTTTGGTGTTGTACATGTTGTATAAAGCGGGGACTTGTCCCGACTTTTAGTTCATTTTGGTCAATGCTTTGTTAGAGGCTTTTGTAGACAGATGTGGGTGTATAAATGAAAAAGGGATATGTCGTACTTGACTCGGTGGCCTCAACGGCCCAGTTTCGCATATGTATATATATATATCATGTTCCATGAATTCGATTGTTGGTCTCTATAGCTGTTATGTGCTTATGGGTTTTCTTATGGCATGCATATGATTGAACATAGGCAAAGGTTGGTTCTCTCGGGCCTTATCGTCTATGGGTGCCAATCATGTATCGATTGGATTCAGGGCGTGACACTTACTCTCTTCTAACTTTTTTACAATAAGTCTTGAATTAATCCGCAACCCTTTTCACTACCTTATAGATGGATTTTTCCGCTTTTTTTTGTCTCTTTATGTAACGAGATTCAGGAACAAGTTCACCCCGTTTCGCTCTTCTCACATCGTAACAAATAAAGGAATGAAATTTTATATGTCAATCTTACAACAAAAGACATGAGCATTTAATTATTCCTCAAAAAAAAAAAAATAAGGAGTGAACTCATTAAAACAAGTATTTGAATTAACTCAACACAAACAAATCTGTACCTAACATTTTTACTAATCCAGGCTAAAATTATTTTTACCCTAACTAATTATTTTGTGTTTGAAAACTTATTTCCTCCTGTATCTATCAACACCAAATTATTAATGGTAGACTAAAATGTTCCTAGTCCCAATGTTTAAGTCCATTTCAACAATAACAATGTTAACTAATTTCAATGACTCACTCGTCAAATTACTTAAACTAACATAAAACTTAACAAATATATTTTTCATTTCTGAAATAAAAATTTCAACTAAGAAAATAAAACAACATTTCTGAAATAAAAATTTCAACTCGAAAAACAAAACAAACTCCTAAACAAGAACAACACTACATATAAATATTTGCATGTGAAAATAATCACATTATTACACCAACTTTTCCAAATTTCATGAAATCAAAATCTCAACGTATTTCATTTAATAACAATGAAGAATGGTAATCAATTATATTAAATCTGAACAAACTTTGTACTATTCAAATTAGATCTCATACAATCCTGACATTAAACCGTACAAAGAAGATTAAATGTTACCTTTTGTGAAGATTAGTTCACAATGAGAAACGACTCAATCTACTGATTTTCAAAGTTAACAAATAACTAATTTTCAAGAGCCATGAACCTAGAATCGTGAACAAAGCCTTTAAGTCCAACTCTTTCTCTTACGTTTGCCCTCTCTGTTTTCTTTTCTCTCCAAGTGTTGTTTTATTCTAAGTGTTTTCTCCCTAGTTGCTATTCTCTTATTTTTCTAGTCTTTTTTTTTTTTTCTAGTTGGTGTGTGTGTGTGTCATTATATAGTGTATTGTGTAGTTGAGGGAGTTGTGAGGGAGTGGGTATGTGGGAAGTTGAGGATTTGTGTGAGTGTCAAGGTTATCATGTTGAGAGTTTGTAGGGGAGAGGAATTGGAGTGCATGAGGGTTGCATGTAAGTTGAGAATTTTGGGGGAGGAAAAGAGGGGGGGAAAACGTGAGGATATTAGGGAATGGGTAGATGAGGTTTGACTTCTTCTTCTAATTTTAATTTTTGATTAAAAATAAAATAAAATGAAATATTACCTTAATCTTTTTATCTAGTAAAACATATTAAAAAATGTAGAAGACTAGTAAAAACTATATGTAATTAAGAAAAATACTAAAATTACTAGCTTATTTATTAAAACCAAATTAAAATAAAACACATTTTTTTTTTGAAAGTTAAAAATAAAATTTTATCTTAAAAATGTGACTCTATTTTTTTGAACTCTTTTTCACAATTTTTTTTTTTCAAGTAAAACCTACTTAACATGAAATAAAAGCTAAAAATAAAGATTAGACATATAATAAATATTTAAAGCTAAAATATGTTAAAGCTCGGGGAGGGTCCGAAATCACGTGTCTACATAACTGAATAAGTGTATATCTGTAAATCCATTGCCCGAGAACAAATCTGGGACTTAAACAGTATGGTAGTGTAGAAAGAGTCGGAATCTCCCTCGTCCGAAGTGAATAAGTAGTGGTAAAAGAGAGTGGATCAATAATAGCCTGGAATCAACCTCAGTCTAATTTTCAAAGTAATATGTTTAGTTCAAATATCATAATCCAATGTAAGGGTGGTACGACTTCCATTTTTAAAGAATCAATTTTAAAAGTGAAAAGGTGGGAATAAATCTCTTTTTAGAAAACAGTAGTGAAATCCAAGTTTTAGTTGGAATTGTACCACTAAATGAGGGTAAATGTTCCTAAATGTATGCATGCCATCACCTGTATCCAAACAATACCACCGTAAGCGTCTAAGCATCTATAAACTAGAACCACATCCTTTTAAAGGATAAAATACTAACCTTGTCCAACTAGTATTGTAACCACGGCCTCAGACCAAACAATATGTATAATTAACAATAATCGACATCATAAATCGGGAAACTAGGATAAACAAGGACATAATGCTACTAGTAGGATCTACTTGGGGAAATACCGCCCAATTCACTAAGTAATATGGTAATTCTTATACTAAAGGTTCATTCATGTCAATCTATGGTCAAACAAGTCTATAGTCAAGTGTAATAGGATCCTACAACCATAACAAGTATTCTAGACTAAGGCTCGGATCACATTTCTATTCTAAATCCCCTAGATAGATCAAGTCATGATATTTCTAGGTATAAACCTATCTTATAACCACTATCTAGTATGCGATCTATACAATACACAATCTCATAGAGAAGAGAAGACCGGAGCCTACCTCAAAGTCTAAGCGCAATCTCAAACCATCCACGAACCGCTCGTCCTTGCTCCGCAATCCAAAAACGATGTCGCACTATCAGAAATATTATCTAGACTTTAATAGAAGTAAAATGATACCCATATTGCAATATAAAACTTTGGACCTAAAATTGGGTTAAAAATAGGCCCGTGGGGCTCGCAAATGAAATTCCAAAATTGAATCAGTCATGAGGTCCCTCGAAGGATAAGGAATGCGTGCTCAAAAGTTGAGCACAAATGGAGCACCAATCGGGGCCTAAATCAGCCCACAAAGTTAAGGAATTAAGACCTAAATTTTGGAAATTTACAATGAAAAGGATGGAATTTGACGGGGAAAGACAATGGAAAACGACCAAGGGGTGTTGAGTTAGCTTACCTTAGCCTCAATGGATAATTTTCTACAATTTCCCACACTCCAAGCTCCAATAATGGATGAAAGATAGAATACAAAGAGGTCCGAAAGCTGCCCCAAATTCTGGAGCTCACCCTCACCTCGAAGGTCAACTCTGATAGCACGAATCAGCTGACGCGATTCGTACTTGAACTAGGATCTGCACTAAAAGGGCACAGTAGGAGTGAGTAAGGTCCACTTGTACTCAGTAGTTATCATGGGCTGACTGATCAAAGTAGAAAACAAAACAAGTAAAAAATACTATGAGCACGTCACCTGCAACTAGAAAAGTTCCCAAATGGTAGCTCACGCCGTCTCCACTAACAGTTTTAAAATATAAAGACAATATGGGAACCTACACACATAATATAACTAAGGAAACTAACTACAGAACAACAACACATAAGGGAAAATACAACAATGTAATGCAATACAATGATGATGTAATAATGATGAATGTAAGCCATCGCATGACTTTTCGTATACACCTTCCGAGCCTCAACGCTTCAAGACAGGACCTATGGGGGGTTTTCAACCCGTATACTTTATCATATCTCAATTCACCTGTCCACTAATGTTCATGAATAAGGATTTTATTAAGTGTCTCATTTTCTTTCAAAAATCAGCGGTACTGTATCTTATGAAATGTATGTATGAAATGAGGATGAAATGCTCACAATCAATCAGTATGAAGATAATGATCAATTCAATACTAGTACAAGTAAGCCCAAAATCCACTCAACATTCCAATAATTCATGATTTAAACCATCACTCGGCACAACCAAGATAAATAGTCATGAAAGACATCAAAATATCATTTCAAAAATCCCTCTCTTGGGAATTACTATCATGATGGATACAAATAATGTTCAAAAAGACCTATAATATCTATTTAAGCCCCCGCACGGACAACATGACAATAATAATGGCATTTAATGCACAAATAAGGCCTACAAATGTCAAATCAAGCCCCCACACGGGCATCATATCAAATATAATCTCTCAAGTCAACAACTATGTGCATATAAGCCCCCACACAGGCACACGATAATAATAATAATTCTGAAATACTACTCCCACGACTAAATCCTATAACCCATAGCATGCTTTACATAATCGTTAACTACCCAGCTCAGTCTGAAAGAAGTTAGGCCATAACCTACCTCATAATGGCAAAAATTCAAGCCTAGACCTTCAACACGGAGCCTTTCCTTCACGAACAGTCTCAACACTAGCTAAAACTATCAAAAACATAATCTACGCGCATCAAAAGGAAGCTAATGATACCCATATTAGCTATATTTGAATCGGGTCCAAAATTAGTTCAGAAACGAAAGGGATAAAATTGAAATTTTATTTTAGAAACATGTTCCCCATGTCAAAAGGAGTCTACATTTGAAAATCCACGCAAAAACAAGTAAAATTAGTATTCAAATCGATAAAAAACTATTTTAGAAGTTTACACAAAATCCCCAAATTCTAGTTTGAAAACAAGATTTAAAGGTGTTTTTGAAGATATAATCATAAGGAGTTAGTGGAAATAAGAGTTTGGAGCATACCCAAGCACAAATAATGAAGAAAAACCCAATGAACTCACCCCTTTTCGAAGCTCCAAGATCCAAAAATAATAAAAATTATGAAAATGGGATATTTATACTGTACTGTGAACAGTACATCGCAATTGCGGATCCCACCTCGAGATCGCGAGGGTCAACATTTGAATGGCCATTTAATTGGCCTTCGCATTCGCAGTTAGGTCTCCGTGTTCGCAAAGGCTGACGACCTGGCCCCATCGCGTTCGCAATGGTCCAGTCGTGTTCGTAAGGAAGAAGAAAATTCGACCCAGACTCGATAACCCTTCATGATTGCGGCCACTACCTCGCGATTGAGATTATGGACATCATCCTTCTCCGCTTTTTACAGCCGGGGGCCCGCATGTGCGAAGAAGGAAACATCAGGCACTAGATATCATCAACTTTGCTGATTTTGCATGATTTCAAATAGTCCAAATGGACCCTCGAGATTTGTTCGGGATCCCACAGAAATAAACCATATATGCTGCTAGGTTATTTTCGATGTTCGGACTTAATAAAAACATTGAATTTTTGAAAAGAGATCGTTTACGACAACTTAGCTCTCGATACCCTATTTTGACTTATTTCACTAGTTTTTTTCTGAAAGAAGGGTCAAAATATAAAATAAAGGCTCCAAACCTAAACCAACCTCGCTACTAACCCAAAATCAATATTTCGAATTGAATGACACTGTCCAAATCACCATCCTATGCTTAAAATACAAAATATTGATCGAAGTCAAACTCGTGGCTTTTAAAGCCTCTAAGAGTATCGAACTCTCCCAAATCACTCCCAAATGCATCGGAGACCGTGTCAACCATCCCCACATCTCACCAAATAGCATGTAATAACTACAGGAACGAGCAAAATGGTCAAAACACATAAAAAAAGAAAAATCACAACTATGGTTGTTACACCATGTACATTCAATTGTCCAAAAATAAAGATTCCTCAAATAAATATAAGTATAAAAGATCTTAATTGTCAGAGAAATTGATTAAAAACTATACTAATCCATCATAATTTGGGCTATTAATCAACCAACATACTAGATGCAAACTCAAGGACACGATTCCAATTTTATTAACACATTTTTTGTTTGGGGTTTATACAAACTCAAGGACACTTAAATTTTTTGTTGTTCTGAGTCTGTTCACAAAGCTTAAAATTTATTAACACATTATTCCAAGTAACTATTATATCCTAAAAGAAAAATATTATTCAATAGAAAAATAAATGGGACACTAATAAAAGTTATATATTTTTATATTTTTATTCTAGAAAGTAAAAGAAAACTATTACTTATTAAAGAAAAAAGAAAAATCTCACCGGAAAATATTCCATAAGGGGGTTATTGTTCCTTTTAAATATGTGGAGGGGGCATCGTTTCTCAAACCTTTAATGTTAGGGGGTAAAGTGAGATTCACTCCAACACATATTTAGAAACAAAATGAAAAGGCTAAAACATCACTTATTTAGAAACAAAGGTAGCAGTAAAAATGGGTTTCAATATTTAATTCTGCAATGTGATGTCATTTGTGAAATCCAATAATTCAAATTGGAAATCATTTAAACTTAAACGTTTTTTAAAAAAAAAATAATTTTTTGTTGGAAATCATTTTTGCAAAAACGTTTTCTAAAAAAAGAAAGAAAAAACCAACTTGTTGGAAATTGTTTAAAGTGAAACATATTTTAAAAAGAAAAAAGAAAATCGTTCAAACACAAGTGGTTTTGTTTTGCAGCAGAACTTGTCTGGACCACAATTGACGTTTTGTCTCTTTTGGTCCAGGTCTGGAATTGTTGTCTTTTTGGCATTTTTTATTTAAAAACTTGCTTTTTAGATTTCGGACTTGTATAACTTGTATCTTGGGGCATAAGTTCAATAGGCATAACTTGTTTCATTGAACTTATATCTTGTGGCATAGCTTGTGCCACTGAACTTAAGTATACCCTGTGGCATAACTTGTGTCACTAAACTTATTATGTGTTGTGGCACAACTTCTGTCATTGAATTTATACACTTATGTCATTGAACTTATGTCTTGGGGGATAACTTGTATCGTTGAACGTATATTCTGGACATAAGTTGTGCCACTGAACTTAGACGTTGCTCAATTTTGCCTTGTGATATTTTTTTGTCTTACTATTTTTTTCTTTTCTTGCCGTTAGGGGGCATTTTCGGCTATTTTTTGTTACTTAAAGCTCTAAGGGGTCGTTTGGTACGTAGACTAAATCATCTCGGGATTATCCCTGAACTATTTAATACTATATGAGAGGTGGTATAAAATAGTCTCATGATTGATGGGATAAGATGGGTTATACCAAAACTAAATTTGGTATTAGCTTCATAACATGCTTGGTTGATGGCAGAGGCGAATCCAGGATTTGAAAGTTATGGGTGCCATATCGTTTTAAACAGAGATGTATGATCAAACCAATCAAATATTCAACCCATTTTTTACCTTGAAAATAACAACTTGGGACGATTTGATTAAGTTATTCATCTTTTCGTTTTATAAAAACAAATGGAGGGAATAAAAGAATGAAATATTTATGAAAACTTACCTTGCAGAAACGCAAGGTAAGGCTGCGTACAATAGACACTTGTGGTTGGGCTCTTCCCCGAACCCTGCGCATAGCGAGAGCTTTAGTATACTGGGCTGCCCCAATTACGAAAATTTAGCAAAGAAAAGAATTAACTTCCAAAAATAAAAGTTATAATCTAAAAACACACAATCTAATTGCAAGTTTTTATATTCTAAAAACACTCAATAATGGAATAATTATTTATATTTATAAATACTTCACGCTCTATGTAACAGACTAAACATAAAGAGATCAGAAAAATTTTAAATACATAATTTCAATAACAGAGACGAAGTCTTATGTAGTTATGTCAAAGTATTGGCTCACACAATCTAAAAAGGCCAAAGAAATCAAACAACATTTCAATATAATTTTTATGTCATCCTTTATTGCAACATGTATTTTATTTTATAGATTAAAATTTTTAATCAGATTTAAATTATTGTAGCTTGAACTATTATTTTCATATGCATCCGAATAATTTAGATAATAGAATAAAGAGTAAGAGAAACTCACTATCGAGCGTCTAAATGTTTGATGAAAAGAGGGGTGGGGAGTGGGGGGAAATATTTGCAAAACTCAAACTAAAAACTTTTACAACTTGATATTAGATGAATGTGTTTAAATATAAATAGTAATGTACACAAAAGCATATCCCTGCCCATGGCCTGATGGACAAGCTCGTCAACCCTTATTCGAGGGTCCCGGGTTCGAATCCGTAGAGAATATTTTAGCAAAAGAAACGAATATGCAAGCATTAAAAAGAACAAACAATTACGCTATTTTGGAATCGAACCCGCGACTGATAGGCGACAAACTTGACCCTTTTCCACTGGCACCATCTGCATCATTTGTGCAGGGGGTGCTAAGTTAAACCATTATATAAAGATTGTACACATATACATATATATACACGAAGTTTCAACCGAGGCTTCTAGGTGCCAGTGCACAAAACCTGATTTGTATATATACAGAGGAGCCTTACGAAGTTCAAGTAGCTCAACAAGCATCCAATTGAAAGGAAACATTTAGCAAACGGTATGTTCACTTCTCTGTATTCTTTCTGAGCTTTACTTATTTTTCCTCATATTATATAACTCTTCTATGCTTTGTACTAACTTTTCTACATTATTGAAACTACTGGTCATCTTTGGCATATATTTAGTGATGAAAGTGCTAGCTTGTTTAGGAAACACTATAAATATTCTCATTTTTTTTGTTCCAGAATTATTTGAGAAAATGGATTCAAGGAGGCCAGGGAACTATAAACCAACAATTTGGGAAGACAATTTTGTGCAATCACAAACTAGTGTTTATTTGGTAAGAGACCAAAAAATAATTTTATGTATACACGGAGTTTGAAAATATATCAATCAAAACAAAGACGACTAAAGCTATTATAATTCTTAATTATTGTTAATTACGATGTACAGGGAGAAGAATACTCAAAGCAAGCAGCAAAGCTCAAAGAGAGTATAAAAATGATGCTTAATGAAAAAGACATGAAACTATTTGATCAACTTGAGCTTGTTACTAGTTTACAGAGACTTGGTATACACTATCACTTTGAGGTTGAGATAAAAAGAATTTTAGAGATTGCTTACCTCAGTAATTTTAGTAATTGTGAGGATCAATTGTATGACATAGCACTCCAATTTCGACTCCTCAGATAAGAAGGTTCTCAAGTCCCACAAGGTATATATGTTCCTGATCGATCTAAGTTATACATATTGACAGACCAAGTGGAATACATATATATTATCAATTAATTTAACATGTTATAATACGTCAAATATCAATATTATAATTATTGCAGAGGTCTTTAAATTATTAATAGATGAGGAAGGAAAATTCAAGAAAACCCTTTCGATGGATACAAAGGGAATGCTTAGTTTGTATGAAGCTTCATACCTTTCCATTGAAGATGAAAGCATTTTGGATATGGCCAAGAGTTCTCCATTCATCACTTGAAGAAATATTTGAAGCAAAAAATATTGGATGAGAATGTAGCTAAACAAGTGTCATGCTTTGGAAATGCCACTGCATTGGAGGATTGAAAGACTTGAGGCAAGATGGTTCATAGATGCATATGTGGAATCACAGAGTTTTAACCCTATTCTACTTGAGCTTGCTAAGTTAGATTTCAACATGGTCCAAGCTATGTATTTGGATGAACTAAAATTTCTTTCAAGGTAATTGCTATATCTACTAATTACTACTCTCTTTTATAATTAGGGATACTTCATAACATCTAGCTACTCATATGCTGTATGTTCTTTTGAAGTACCAATTTTTTTTTTCATGCCAAGGGTAAATTTCACCACTGGTCATTCAACTTTGAATTTATCACACAAAAGTTATTTTTTAATTTTATTTTTCTTTACCTAAAAGATATTCCAACTTTAAAATTTATTATATAAAAATTACTTTTTTATTTATATCACATATAAGTCATTCAACTTTAAAGTTTTTCATACAAAAAATATTTTTTTATTTTTTATCACATAAAGTCATTCAATTTTATCCATGTTAATTAAAAAGTAAATTTCACCTGAATTTTTATACTTTATACTCGAAATATCATATTTGGCACTCCAAAATATCTAGTTAGCTCAATAAAACATCTTAAATGTAATGAATAAATTTCAGAGAGTTTATAAAATTATGTTTACCTCCTTATTTTGATTTCTCTGTAACAATTAACAATTTGAAGCCATTGATTATATCAAGCTTGCAGATTTTTTATTTGTCATTGACTTCTTTGATTCTTTAAGAACCAATCTTTAGCTAATTAAAAAAGGTAATAACAAAATTCAGTAATTAAACAATATGAGTATATTAGTAAGGACAAAATTGTTAACTTGTATTTTTACATTAATGATAATGAGCTTACTAGCCGTCTTTTGTAGTTCTTGCTTTTGATATTTATCATTATTTATTGTTTATTGTGTTTTAGTTATTGCGCTATTTTGTTGTTACTGTTCCTTTCTTGTAGGATCTGGACTACTTTAATTATTAGTTGCTATATTTTTTCACTATTTTCTTCTTTTTTTTACTCGTTTGTTGCACTTGGGCTGAGGGTCTTTCGAAAATAATCTCTCTACCTCCATAAGGTAGGAGTAAGGCCTATTTGCTTGCACTCTACCCTTCCCAGACCCCACTTGTAAGGTTTCACTGGATATGTTGTTATTGTTATTTATAATAAGTTAAAAAATATTACAAAGAAATCAAAACAAAGACTGAAAACATAATATCATAAATCACAAAGATGATTAGTATTATGAAGCAAAACATTGAGTGAGGAAATTTATAAAATTATCTCAGATGTAATTAACTTATTTTGGAGTGTCATGTCATACTTTTTGTACAAAATATAAAAATTTAGGTGAAATTTACTTTTTCACTTGGGCAAAATTAAATCACTTTATGTGACAAAATATTTAAAAGTGACTTTTGTCCAATAAATTTTAAAGTTAGATGACTTTTGTATGATGTAAAATAGAAAAGTGATATTTATGTGATAACCTTTAGAGTTGAATGACTTTTTTAATCAAAAATAGAAAAATAAATTTTATGAGATAAACACAAAGTTAAATGACCGTCGATGAAATTTACTCAAGTATTTATAACGGATTTACCCATGGAGCTATATATTTGTAATTACATTATAAGTGACATAATTGTTTGAACGAAAAAGGGTCAAAACTACCCCTGAACTATCTGAAATGGAGCAAAAATATCCTCAATTTGTTTTTTGGCTCAAAAATACCTCTCCGTTTATTTTTTGGCTCAAAATTGCCCCTCACTTTAACGGAGTGCCACCAAGCACACCACGTGGAAAAGAAGTCACATGACCACTCCACGTCAGCATCCCATTTATGAAAAAGGGTCAAAACTACCCCTGAACTATCCGAAATGGAGCAAAAATACCCCTCTATTTATTTTTTGGCTCAAAAATACCCCTCACATTAACGGAGTGCCACCAAGCACACCACGTGAAAAAAAATTATCACATGACCAGTCCACATCAACGTCCCATTTAATACCCAGCTAGCCCACTTAACCATCCAACTTAACAACCATTTAGTACCCGTACCCGACCCGTCTTCAAAAAATTCGACCCGTCCTTATAACTAAAGGGTAAAGATAGATTCACCCTTCATTTCACTTAAACTCTCAAAAAAAAAAAAATCGATGCTGACTAGGGATTCTGAGGGAAAAGAAAGCTCTTAGTACATGGGTTGAAACTCGACCCATCTTTATCACGTAAAAGAATATGGGAGATCAGTTCTACCCATGTACTAAGGACTTTCTTTTCCCTCAGAATCCCTAGTCAGCATCGATTTTTTTGGGGAGTGTTTAAGTGAAATGAAGGGTGGATCTATCTTTACGCTTTACTTACGAAGACGAATCAGGTTTTTTAAAGACAGATTGGGTAAGGGTATTCAATGGGTTGTTAAGTTGGATGGTTAAGTGGGTCGGCTGGCTATTAAATGAGTTGGGTATTAAATAAGATTCTGACGTAGACTGGCCATTTGACAATTTTTCTCCATATGGTGTGCTAGGTGGCACTCTGTTAATGTGAGGGGTATTTTTGAGCCAAAAAATAAATAGAGGGGTATTTTTGCTCCATTTCGGATAGTTCAGGGGTAGTTTTGTATTTTTGAGCCAAAAAATAATAGAGGGGTATTTTTGCTCCATTTTGGATAGTTCAGGGGTAGTTTTGGCCCTTTTCCATAAATGGGATGCTGACGTGGACTGGTCATGTGACATTTTTTTTTCATGTGGTGTGCTTGGTGGCACTCCGTTAAAGTGAGGGGCATTTTTGAGCCAAAAAATAAATGAAGGGGTATTTTTGAGCCAAAAAACAAACGAAGGGATATTTTTTAGCCAAAAAATAAACGGAGGGTATTTTTGTTCCATTTCGGATAGTTCAAGGATAGTTTTGGCCCTTTTTCGTTGTGTGAGTATGATTTTACACCATCACGTGCATATATAGTAATGGATTTATTTTTTAAAAAATCTTTAATACCCTTTCACGAAGAACTCAGATGTATATTCCCTCCCCATCCCCGGGGTGTTAATTTTCACCCTTTGTGTAGGTGGCACAAAAATATAAATTTGGCAGAGATGATGATATGTACGAGGGATAGATTGGTGGAGTTGTTTTTGTGGAGTGTGGGAGTCACTTTCGAACCAAAGTATCGATACAGTCGAAATTGGTTAACAAAAGTTGGTGAACTTATTACAACCATTGATGACATGTATGAGCTTGATGGTACCTTGAAAGAACTTGTGTTATTCACCGATATAGTTGACAGGTTTCTTCCTTGAATCTTCATATTCTAAAATATACCTAATTACAAACTATATTTAAAACGTACTATAAATTTAACTCCTTAAAATTAATTAGCTCTTTTCTTGAATTTTGCCTTTAGTTTAGTTTGAAATTATTTTTTTTCACTGTCGTTGTAGATGGGATATCAATGCAATGGAGCAACTACCAAGCAGCATCAAAATGTGTTTTTTAGCTCTTTTTAATTCTATCAACGACTTGGGCTATGACATTCTAAAAGACCAAAATATTAATGTCCTCCCTTTCTTGAGAAACTCGGTATATATGATCATTTTCCCCTCCAGCTTTCTTTATACATGTGTTTGAAAGAAATATCCTGTTATATCACCTCTGTATTAATAATTGATGTACTCTTAATAACATATTTCAGTGGGTAGAACTCTGTAAAACGTACTTGGTGGAAGCAAAGTGGTACAATGATCAACACACCCCAAATTTTCATGAGTTTCTGGACCATGCTTGGGTTTCAATTTCTGGTCCTTTGATAATTAAAAATGCCTACATTTGTACCACGAATCCTATAAAAGAAGATGACTTGGAGCTTCTTGACAAAAATCCTCCTTTAGTTAAATGGTCTTCTCTCATTGGTCGTCTAGCTAATGACTTGGGAACTTCTCCAGTATGGATTTTAACTTATATACATTAGATGTGTAAAAAATATTTAGCAGACAACCTGGTTAAAATAAATTTGAGACAAAATTTTTAATTGATGAACTTTTGTCTTCTTCTGTGGCTAATGTAGGATGAAATCAAGAGAGGTGATGCTCCAAAATCAATCCAATGTTACATGACAGAAACAGGAAATTCAGAAGAAAATGCTCGAAACCATTTGAAGCATTTAATTGCACTAACGTGGAAGAAAATGAACAAAGAAGTACTCATGGATCATACTACTACTTTCTCCAAAGATTTTGCTAGAGCTGCAATGAACTTTGCTAGGATCTCTCAGTGCATGTACCAATATGGAGATGGCTATGGCAAACCAAATGGAGAGACAAAGGGTCGAATATTATCCTTATTCTTCGAACCAATTCCGTTGTAATAAATATTTTACACTTTCGTGTAATATTGTTGTTACCACTACTAATAAGCTAGAACAAGCATGATCGTCTTGCCAGACTAAACCCTCAAGGATGATTTTGAAATTTCATCATTTTATGCTCTATATAGTATATTGTTCATCCTGCGTCTTTACACTTTGTTTGGATGGGTGTTACCGCTCGTTTCATAATGTATTGTATTGTATTGTACTGTATTATATTGTACTGTATTTTAAATATAATGTTTGGATAGATTGTATCGTTTACTGTTGTTTAATAATATTTTTATTGTTTGGTTTGACTATATCGTACTGTATTGTAACTGATAAGTTTACTAAAATGTCCTAAATTATTATAGAAATAGCCAGAATAGATCAAATCGAAAAAAATTAAATATGTTGTTACAGAAAAAAATTCTAAGGCAGGGCCATCTCTAAAAGAATTACGAAAAATAATTCCAATGTGATGCGGTTTGAAAGGAGATTGCTAAATAGGATTTTTCGTAATAGTCATGTGCTTATTAGGTTCTCAATTATTGAAGATTTTACCACTATCATGTCTAAGAGTTCATACTATTTGAAATTGAAGATTTAAGCGATAAGGATAACCTATCATAAGCTACCAATAATCCCGGACAAAGCGCAATACTATAAATAACTAGCCATTATACGATAGTAAAGTGAAGAAAGAGATATACCATATACAATAGTCTTGTGAAGAAATGTATATACAATGTATAATAGTAGTAGTAAAGAAAGAGATGATATATAAGTCATGGCTAGGGAAGAGTGTATATATATATATATATATATATATATATATATATATATATATATATATATATATATATATATATATATATATGTATATATCAATGCTATACCGACAACCAAACCCAAAGATACTACTCTGAGGGAGCTAGTCTAATATCTCAAGGATCATAAGTAACAAGGGATCTAACTCTAGCATAATCAGGGTCTCTACCCGAAATGCGACTAATCAGAAAGAAATCTAACAATGATAAATCTTACCATAATAAGGAGAAAAGGGATCAAAAATGTACCAACAACCTCGGGTACCAATCTATAACCAACCTGCCATAAGCTATGCAATAATAACCAAACAATAAGTAACTAGATTGCTCGGACAACCAATAACCCCAACCGGGCCCCCATAAGCCCGGAGAGGCACAAGCAAGCAATCAACAAAACCCAACCATGGCTTGTATATATATAGCCCCCCATAAGTCCGATAGATACAAGCGTCAAACAATTATACTAGTGATAAGAAATGCACATTAATGAATGAATGCAAGGATAATCCAGTACCATCTACCAACCAAGTGTTATAACGTACCAAGTATATATACACCTCATTTGGCTCGCCGGCTTGCAAGGCATGACCTACGAATCTCACCTCTTCCGGCACGTAGCTCAAACAGAGGAACTCATAGAGGACTTGGGATGTCCATATATATGCTGCTTGGTCTCAAACTAGGACTTCCAATAACCACCATAACCAAACTACTTCGTCCAATACCGGAGAGATATATAAAGTATAGTAAGAAATGCCAGACTTGAACCAGAACTGAATAATTGTATATTTGTAAATCCATTGCCCGAGATCAAATTTGGGACTAAAACAGTATGGTAGTGTAGAAAGGGTCAGAATCTCCCTCGACCGAAGTGAATAAGTAGTGGTAAAAGAGAGTGGATCAATAAAAAACCGGAATCAACCTCGGTCTAATTACCAAAGTAATATGTTTAGTTCAAATATCATAATCGAATAATAAGGGTGGTACTATTTTTATTTTTAAAGAATCAATTTTAAAAGTGAAAAGGTGGGAATAAACCTCTTTTTAGAAAACAGTAGTAAAATTCAAGTTTTAGTTGGAATCGTACCACTAAATAAGTGTAAATACGCCTAAATGTATGCATGCCATCACCAGTATCCAAACAATACACCGTAAGCGTCTAAGCATCTATAAACCAGAACCACATCCTTTTAAAGAATAGAATACTAACCTTGTGTCCAACTGGTATCGTAAACACGGCCTCGGGCCCAACAATATGTATAATTAACAGTAATCGGCATAATAAATTGGAAAACTAAGGTAAACAAGGACATAATGCTACTAGTAGGATCTACTCGGGGAAATACAGCCTAATTTACTAAGTCTATAGTCAAGTGTAATGGGATCCTACAACCATAACAAGTATTCTAGACTAAGGTTCGGGTCAATTTCTATTCTAAATCCCCTAGATAGGTCATGTCATAATATTTTTAGGTATAAACCTATCTTATAACCTCTACCTAGCATGTGATTTATACAATACACAATCTCATAGAGAAGAGTAGACCGGGGCCTACATCAAAGTTGAAGCGCAATCTCAAACCATCCATGAACCACTCGTCCTTTCTCCATGATCCCGAAATGACGTCGCACTATCAGAAACATTATCTAGATGCTAATAGGAGTAAAATGATACCCATATTGCAATATAAAACTTCAAACCTAAAATCGGGTTAAAAATAGGCCCGTGGGGCCCGTAAATGAAAATCCAAAATTGAATCCATCACGAGGTCCCTCAAAGGACAAGGAATGCGTGCTCAAAAGTTGAGCACAAATGGAGCACCAATCGGGGCCCAAATCATCCCACAAAGTTAAGAAATTTAAGACCTAAATTCTAGGAATTTACAAGGAAAAAGATAGAATTTGACGGGGAAAGACAATGGAAAACGATCAAGGGGTGTTGAGTTAGCTTACCTTAGCCTCAATGGATGATTTCCCACAATTTTCCACACTCCAAGCTCCAACAATGGAGGAAAAATACCCTATAAAATAAGGGTAAATTAGGTGAAGAGGAAAATTTAATATTAGCAGTAACCGCTAAAGTGGCCACTTAGCCGCTGAAGCGGTAGTTGACCGCTAAAGCGGCGGGTAAGGTGGGGCTAGGGTATCTAAAGCGGCACCCTGGTTACTTAAGCGGCATCCACTAAAGTGGACATGGACTGCTAAAGCGACCCTCAGTCAGGTAGCCAAGGCCGCTAAAACGACCACTGCTAAAGCGGCTCCACGACCTCTAAAGCGGTTGCACCAGATATCAGCAACCAGAATTTTTCACCAAGTCCAAATTGACTCCGACCGGGTACTTGAGATTCGTTCGGAACCCCGTGCGTGCAAATGAACTATGCTACCATACCAAATTCGACATTCCAGACTTAACGGAATCATCGAAATTTCCAATTGAGGTTATTTCGATAAAAAAGCGGGCCCCACACCCATAGTTTCATTTTTCATCAAATCCACCTAATAGTCCAAAATGAATCCAGAAGTCTCGGGACCCGGACCAAAGATTCCCCTACCCTAAAATCCAAATTTTGAAGCTAACGGCGCTGTTGGAATTTCCATCTAAGGTTGTTTACTAGGAGTTTTGGTCCGATACCAATTTCTTAACTTCAAAAGCTCCAACATAGGGAAATAGGAATAAAACCTAAATGAACTGCCCAAAAACCAAACCGACAGTTCTGGCAAGTCATAAATGACTTTTAGCCGCTATGGGAAGGCTCAAAACGTCAAAAACACACGAAAATTAAGGAAATAACCTGGAGGATCATTACAACATCCATATCATACCTGCACTATTACACTTATTACAAACGAATGAACTTAAATTCCTGCATACAATATTTCAAGGCTACTAGATCAATTTCATAAAACTA
This sequence comes from Capsicum rhomboideum, assembly GCA_031232105.1. Classification (NCBI taxonomy): domain Eukaryota; kingdom Viridiplantae; phylum Streptophyta; class Magnoliopsida; order Solanales; family Solanaceae; genus Capsicum; species Capsicum rhomboideum. The sequence goes on along the minus strand of CP124712.1, from coordinate 25,028,315 downwards.
GCATCACTAACCCCAAACTATCCTTTATTTCTACTTCAATGATCATCCACATTTCGAACTTAGTGTCTAGTACTAGACATGGTTATTAACACAACTTCACATACTATTCTAGCTTAGCGGCTACTAGAAAAAAATCAAGAAACACTGGTCCACTAAAACCGCATGATAACAATAGTCTATCTTAACCTTACACTGTATCTAATTACAGTCCATTTGCATATCCTCTTTTAACACATCACTATAACTTATGCATCCATATAACTAAACTACATTCATAGCTCTATAAGCATTAAGCAGTTCCTTTTCAAAATCATGAAATGCAGCCAGGATTTACCAATTATCCACTTTATACTTTCATTAATGACCTATAATTTTCTAACACAATGACACGTCATTATAAACTCCTTTCCTAGTTCAAGCGTACTCTAAGTCATCTTACCTTATAACTCTTTCTCTAACTTCTACCATGAAATCTAGACCACACTTACTACCCCTTAGTTAACACCTAAAGACATATCACCTCAATTCTAACTTAATGGATAGATAACTCTATCTATATATTATACTTTAATAAATCATTGTCCCCACTTTTCTGGTCACTACATTTCTAAATCCTACTTCTAATTTTGAGGTATTCTACTACTTATGGCTCATAACACCCTAAGTCACACTATCTCTCGAATGACAATTGTATCCAATAATCTAGGTACATACTCTCTCCGTTCATGGGTGTTATATGTAACAAAGGGTTAAAGAAGAATATGAATACATGTCATATTCTGGTTCAACAGCATGATTCACATAGATAAGAATGTAAGCTTTTGAATTGATAGACTAAAACACAATAATGGGCTCCTTAAAATCCCTTAGTACAGTTTCTGAAATACTTAATGATTCTATTTGAGAGCACCATATCGGTAGGAACTGAGATATACTATTTTTATTACCTCAAAGATGAGGCATAGTTGGAGGAATTAGGAGCAACGCATGAATCTGCATAAGTTTCTTAAGGGACTGCTCTATTGCACGATCTAGAGTATAAAAAAGGGAAAGTATTTCCTAAAAACTCTGTAGCCGCCTTGTTATAAGTGTGGTACGTTGCACACCCATAAAAGGACACTACTGAACGTGACTTTTCAGACATCCTAGGACTCTTGAACCTAGTACTTTAATACCAAGTTTGTCATGATCTGAGTCTACAACCTAGACGTAACACGGTACTTAGAACCACAAATGGCCCCAAGCTAAACCTTGATATGGCATGCTACTAAACTTACAAATATAAAACTATACAGAAGCATAAATATAACTGGAATTATGAAAATCAAATTTGAAACACAAGTGGTTATTGAACTGTTTGTCTACATCCAAAAGCCTCTACTAAAACTGATGAGTCACTGGAACAAGTTCCCAGCTAACTCTAAAGTACTCAATAAGATGAAGTCTGGACTAAACAGAGTAAAATAAAATACGTCCTCCATCCGCCGATCACTGACAAACAGACACCCTTTGGTAAAATAAACATAACTTTCTACTCTAGAATTAGAATAACAAACAATCGGTGGCGTTGGAAAGAAAACTCGAATACCTTTAATTTAGTGGGTATTAGATTTCATAATCTGTTATATTCTAGGATTAATGTTTATTTGAAGTTAACCCTAACAAAATCTTATACGGAAACTCAAACGGCAAAGAAGTTTTCAACTCAACTTTGAGCTAGAGATTCCTTATGACCTTAATTCATATCCAAAGTTCTTCCCACATTAAAGAATTGATTTTAACACCTATGTACAATTAGAATTCATAGGATTTGAGTCTATACATATTTAATAAATGGTTTGGATCTTAGTTTAGAATTTGCAGGGTGTTACACTCTCCTAACCACACCATCTATTTGTGGGGTATGGATATCCCGATGGAAGCTTAGGTTGTAAAGAAGTTTTCATGGGTACTGATTTGCTCAAATGAGCCTTTTATGGTGAAAGATATAGAAAGTGATACTGAATAGATGGCTCAGATATTGTTGATTTCGAACAAAATTGCTTCATCAGCCTGGGTCCATATTTCAAAGGCCAGCATAGGTACCAACTTCAATATCGATGCCCGATGGTGGTTGAACTTGGTTTATCAAAGGATTTGTCCCTCCTCAAATATAACTAACGCGACCTTCCAACGGGCCCTTGTGATTGCTTGTGTGTTAGATAGGGTGAGTTAGAACATAGGACAATAAATTATGGAGGAGTGGAAGGTTTTTACAACCAGCAGAAGGACATGTTTGTCCCTTCACTGACGACATAGGTGTGTTAGCAGGCTCATGTATTGGAGACTCTCCATATGATTCTACCTTCGACCTATTGAGGGTGAAAGGCCACCAGTCGAGGGGCAAGAAAAAAAGAAAGATTAGCGTGGACGAGAAGAGCAGTGGTCCCTAAGAGGATAGAGGTTCGAAAACTATTCCCCCATGGCCATCAGGGCCTTTCAGGTAGTTGGAGTCAGACTTGGTTGAAGTAAAGGAGATTCTATTGAAGACGCAAGTGCCTACAGTGGATTCTACTTCCTCCAGTACCACAGTGGATCCTCCTGACCTCAGTTCTGCTTATGCTACCTTGGATCGAGCCCATGTAGAGCTCCAAAAGGAATTGGATGTGGAGAAGAAGAAAAGGCATTCTCGCGACCAATTGCTCATCAAGGTGTGGAAAGGCATGAAAATCCTTACAAAGCTATTTACTCCGAATAAGAAAGCTTCTGAGGTAAGGACCTCAGATGCATAGGAGTTCTCCTTCTTGAGCGGAGTTGACGAGGATGGTTTCGAAGTATCAAGTCTTGAGGATGATCCGGAGAGCTAGACCCTGGCATGGTATTCCCCACCCCTCCCTTATTAATTTAGATATTGTTGCTTTTCTTAACCCTACGTGGGCTTTTGATAGACATCCTTATTTTATCGCATTTTTGAATTATTTTAATACTATTTTTGGTTGATTTTTGGTGTCGTTGGTGGCATTTCGAAACAATGGCCTTGTTTGTAAGCCTGCATGCTTATATAATCATTTTTAGTTAAAAAAATTTATATCGAATTGAAGAATTCAAAAAAAGGGTTGAGGAAAGTAGTACAAGCAGTTCGCTCCCTTGTGATCATTGTAGCAGTCCCTTCAGTCACTCCAGCAGTACCTCTGTAGCTACTAAGTGGGCCGTTGTAGCGGCCCTCACCAGTTAGGGCATAAATGTTATAGCTGCTATAAACCGCTATAGTTAACTTGTTGCAGCAACACCCTATTCTATTTCAATAGCCCTTAACCTGTATCCTGAGGTACTTTTCGTTCTCCCCATCCCCCCTCCCCTTTTTGACAATACGACCATACCGACATGAGATCTTTGTGGTCCCAACTTCACCCTCGATGGACATAACTACCCATTACCGAATCTCTCTACGGCGATTATAAATTAAGAAATACATCAACTAATCATTTAAAATTCAATACTCTACTCATCACGTCACCACATACCAACAACAAGTTCTCATCTAGGATACAACCTCAAAACAATTGACAAGTAATTCTATCCCATCAATTTCAATTTGTAATTATAGCAACACCTTTAGTCCAAAACAAACAACATTAAGACCACAAAATAGCAACACTTAATTAAACCGAGGGCAATCAATACTAAGAATACCACATCTATGCCTTCTACTTGTCTTCACCAGTTAGAAGCAACTAGTTTCAAACAACCAAACGCCATCGAGATATCAGTTGGGGTCGACTAGGTTCCAATTGTAGCTATGGAGATACCAATTAGAATTGTCTAGATCCTAACTGCACTTAACCCAGGTAGACAACAATTAAGATAGCACGATAAGAGAGAAGGAAAAGAATTATTTCTAGATGCCTCATAGCCTCCTAAGGATTTCATGTGGACATTAACACACCAATCCGCAGGACTCAACTCAACATTTGCTCATGTACTTATGAGATCAGTAACCTAGGGCTCTGATATCAACTGTCATAACCCAAATTACTGGATCATGTGGGTACCTACTCTACTCTTGTAAGATAGAAGAACTCTTACCACTAACCCAAATATGCCAAAATAATCATAATCTTTTACAAAAAGTAATCCAATAAAGTTAAACAAATTTGAATTTCAGCAACAAAATCTTTGATAGCTTTGACAATAAACATTACCTAAGAGCTTGTCCAGACATGTACAAGAGCTCTAAAATAATAAAGACAAAAATAAAGACATATCTCCCACCGTAGGAATAGGATGAACATAAGTTGTTGATGAATATTTTCCACATCATATTAGAAACCACAACTGATCCTACAATATATCTATATCCCAAAAAGAGGATATAGCAAAAGTAGTATTAGTACAACCACCCGTATGGTAGGCATCATCGTCGACCAAGGTTAGAAACATATAACAACATATAGACAATCAAGAAATTATACATGGCATCTTCAAAAGTAATAAACAGTATATATTCAACATTCGACCTTTCCCTATTAACGCTATGACTATGGTGCCCTATGACAACCGACACACTTATCCATACAATATCGAACGTTCTTACTAACACCTTCGACAACTCCTCTATTTTTTCACTTACTACATTCATCTTCTTATTTACACAACACATTTAGGGTAACTACACAAGCAAAGCTAAGACACAATTTATGCAATTTCACCACAGTTATCAACCACAAAAATAACCTTTTACAAAACCAAATAACATAATAATACAATCTTAATCCTACCATCTCAAGCTAATGTCAACCACAACAAGGGAAGAGTCTATGACCCTCTACTTATCACAAGTGTAACATACCAAGTCACGTTCATCTAACCTTCTCACAAGTAGTCTCATGCTACTTTTATTAGTCATTACACTTATATAAAGAAATTAAATAATCAATGAACGAATAATATGAAATAATGCATCACGACCACCAATTCGATCATGAAAAGTGCAAACATACTAAAAGGCCTTATATGCCCAATAGTCATGACCTGCAGGGGATGAGCTTAGTCCATATACCATACGGACATGGTACTTTACCCTCCAAATTTCAATCTGTAAGTTACATGTATTAGTGTGGTATCCGACCCACCAAATATCATAATATTTGAATTTCTCAATCAATGTCAATAAGAATATGATAAAGTGAACCAATTATATAATATACACCTTACTTAGAAACTTAGCAAATTCAAGTATCATCATGTCATGTATACAACCAACTATCACTCAATTCACCAATCACAAATATGTCCAAAGTCCAATTCACAATTACTTAACTCATGGTTAGGCATAGAATTCAAATTAAGTCTATAACTACAATTTAGTTGTACAAACATTTATTAACCAACCCAACTCCTTTATAATACATAACAATCTTTGTTTATTTAAGAAAGCCTAACAGTCCTCCAATATGACATCACCTTCTAACCTACGAGATTGTTTATTCAAGAAAGCATAACAGTCCCCCGATATGACATCACTTTCTAACCTACGAATGATTTTTTTAGCCCAAAGGTTAACACATACATCCTACACATTCTTATTATTCCCTACTATAACCTTGTACTTTACTCGACCCGACCTCTATGCATGATAACTTTACTCTAGGCACCACAAGTTATGATATCTCCTTTCTTTATTGACTACCCCTCCGAAATACTATTCCATAATAAGGCCAAACGCTCCCTTCAACTACTACGCTAATTTACACTCCTCATTAAGGCAAGCATGCTGCCCCTCGCCTCATACACAATTATTTCATTACTCTATCGTTACTTTATCAATATGCGACTCAAATAACTTACAAGGCCTTAATTAACATTATCGATCTAAATGCAACTACTACAATCGATAGCCACATATCATACATTGAATAACAATATTGTGTCCATGCCACACTTCGTATGTTATTTATCCGACTAAACTCCATGCCAGTATGCCTAAGCATGATTTCTTCCATCAAACTATATTTTGAACATGTAATTGATGTGTCGTGGTTTTACGACACTTTTGACGTAGAAAACTAGGGAAATATGCTAGTCTGAGGCACGTTTATGTGGGTATGATGTGTTTTGATGGTACTTGTAGGTGAAACTGGTCCTGAGAGTTAAAATATAGAAAATAAGACTGAGGTACATCATATGAGTCTTCCAATGATTTGTTAGAGCTAATGACGACTATCTCATGCATCCATTAGATGAATCAAAGCAGATGAAATATGAATAGCATCAGACGACAACATCCAATGAGTTAATCTTTGATAGAATGAGCTCATCTTGAAGATCGTCTTAGGGACATCAGAGAATCATCCAAAAAGCAACCATCCAGCAACGAACAAGAAGAACGATTGTTGGATCCTCTAATGATTGTCCTATTTTCCATCTGAGGCGCCGACACTGCAAATCCCATTATGTTTAGGATAGGTTTTGTTTTTGTCTATAAATATATTCCTTAGGTTTTCTTTGAGAGGTTACGCTTTATTACTTTTTGTTAGGCCTTAGAAACAACAACATTGATTGGTTCTTGGGTTTTTACATATTAAATTCAGATTTTGATTCTTGTTCTTAAGTTTCTTTGGGAATTCAAGCATACGGATTTTCTTCAACTTTATTCATAAGTTTATAATTGTGAATTCATCTAAAAATTCTTGTTGTGATCTTATGAACATGAGTAGCTAAATTCCGCAACTAGGATTGTGGAAACTATGATAAACTAACAACGTGGGTTAAGCACTTAATGATTCTAGAATGGTGGTTATGCATGCATTGTTCTTCTCTTTGTATTGATTGCTTTCTAATGAGTGCAAGCATTAGGACTTGCCTTATTCTTACTTGTTAGACCAAGGGGGTAACGAATGGGAAAAATGATGTAACAACGAAGATTTAAGGCTATCAACCCTCATCTAATAACTAAACTCTATCCAGTAATAGTTAATTTGGGATTCAAAGGTAAGGGTTAGTAAAGCTGATGCACCCGTAGATGGACCAAGTTGCATGGTGTACTTAACTTACCGATCTTGTATGCTAGACACCAGAATAAATCACTAGTACGTCACACCTACTGCATAATGAAATCATGGGGAACATAACCTTAGTCTATACTCTTACTGCTTAAACAATAATTAATCAATATTCTATTACTTGACTATTCATTGTTTGAAATCATTACTTGTTACTACAAACCCCTTCCCCTTTAGAGAATAACAGATATTACTTGTTACTACAAACCCCCTCCCCTTTAGAGAATAACAGATAATCGTATCCACCGAGTGTCTTGCCATATTGCCTGTGGGATTGACTCCAACCTTGGTTGGGTTCTATATTTGACAGTAATTGTGTTATACTTCTTTTGGAGATGTAATTTAGGTGACATAAAATTTTGACATCGTTGCCGGGGAATACGGTTTAGGGCTAGTTTGATTGTGTTTATTTAACTATTAGTCCATACTTTATTAATTTTTCCTTTTATGTTGTTTCTATTTTGTTTTTAGGTTGCACACTAGTATATGCACAATATTCGGAGTCAAGGTAATCCCATTATTCCACTTGATCATGAAATAGAATGAACTCTGAGAAATCAAAGAAAAATGGTTAACAAAAGAGTTCTAAACCAACCACCACATAATCAAAGAGTTTAAGAGACTGTAAATTAAACTACTGCCCCCATACTCGCAGAAGAGTAAGCAAGACAAGAAGTTGCCAGGAAAGCAGCACTTAAGGAGCAGGCTAGACAAGAAGAAGCTGATCGTCTGGCTGTCATTAAGAAACACGCAAGGCAGAGAAGAAACGGGGGACCTCAGTGTCCTCAGCACTATGTTCTTCAGTTTGATGATTCAGATGATGATGCAGGTTTGAATGAGGTAGGTGAAACTGGTGCTATTGTTTCACTCCCATTGCCACCAAGAATGAAGTTTGACATTGCAAGTGCTATGATACAATTGCTGAACTTGAAAAGAGTATTCACAAACCTTTTACTGTTGATGTGAACTTCCATCTGATGAACTTTATAGGGATTTAAAATTTCTACAACCTGCCTGGGGTGAGTCAAGACGCGATTGAACTGCGGTTGTTTCCCTTTTCTCAGACGGAAGAAGTTACACTATGGTTGACTGAGTTGCAAAAAGGATCAATCACTACTTGGCAAGAGTTGAAGACACAATTTCTGGAGAGATTCTTCCTACCATTTAGAATGTTGTAGTTAAAAGATGAGATTTATAACTTCACACAACTACATTCAGAGGTGTTATATGAGACCTGGTTGAGGTTTAGGAAGAAGCTGCAACAAGTCCCAAATCATAGGATTCCTAGTCACGACTTGCTTGAAATATTCTACAAGGGTTTGAATGCCAATAACAAAGTTGTAGCGAACACTGTAATAGAAGGTGCATTTTGAGTTTAACTTGGGAGCAGGCTTCAACAATACTTAATTGGATTACTAAAACCAACCGTGGGTGGCGTACTCGAGAGTCAGATGTTTCAATAGGCACATATATGATAGGAGCACCCGTAGAACAAAGAGTGATAGATGAGTCAGTCACTTAAGAGGTAGCTCAGCTAAGGAACGAGTTCAGCTTATTTATTAAATAGTTTGTAGCAGCAGAAGCAGAAAAGGTAAATACAGTTGGATCACAAGGTAAAACGCCTAAACATGATGACTCTGATTCTGAGGAGGAGGCTAAGTATCTAGATGATCAACTGACGGGTTTCCAAGCCAAAATTCTAGGGTCTAATTAAGACAATTGGCACTCTAGTCAAGGGAATCAAGGTTGGAACTATTACAAGGATACAATTATAACTGGTCAGAGTATAGAGATAAGAGCAGATATAGAGACAGAAATGGTGACTGAAAGAGGAAATATGACTACAAAAATGACAGAAGTGGTGGCCTCTATGTCCCACTCGGGAGCTATGATATTGATTCAAGTAATTATAGGTTGGAAGACATGCTTGCTAAAGTGGTTAAAGGGGAAGAGAAGATTAAAGATTTCCTTAAGGAGATTTGAGTATATATTTCGGGGATCAGTCAAAAAGTTGAGTCCCATGCTACCACTATCAAGCAACTTGAGCAGCAGTTTAGCCAGATGTCTGCTGCAATGAATCAATGTCAAAAGTGTACACTTTCAAGTAATACAGTCCTGAATCTAAAAAATGACAGTCATTGCTTAGCTATTACCACGAGAAGTGGGAAGATGACCGACAACCCACATATGCCCATAATTGTTGATAATAGGCCTGAGCCCCAGCTGATTGAAAATAATAAGATGGTCGAATCAGATGATAAGGTTGATGATGAAAAGGCATCCAAAAAGCCATCGCCCATTGTTGAAAAGGAGATTGAGGTAAAAAAAAAAAAGGGGAAGAAAAAGAGGTCCCACAAGTGTTGACTCCCATTCCACGACTTCTTCCACCTTGACCACAAAGATTGAAAAAGAGAGCTGAAGAAGGGAAGTATCATAAGTTTATTTCAATGTTGAAGCAGTTATTCATGAACATCCCTTTGGTTAAGGCACTTGAACAATTGTCAGGCTACACAAAGTTTATGAAGGATCTGGTGACTAAAAAGAGGACTGTGAGTTTTGAGCCTATTGACAATTTGCACATTGTAGTGCAATAGCTTCTCGATCTCTAGCGGATAAAAAGGAAGATCCTGGAGCTTTCACAATTTCTTGTACCATTGGGGCTTTCAAATTTGCAAAAGCTTTGTGTGACTTGGGTGCTAGCATTAAGTTGATATCGCTAGTGGAATTTAGACAGTTGGGGTTGGAGGTACCCAAACCAACTTCAATGAGACTTCTTATGGCATATCGCACCGTGAAGAAGCTTGTAGGAGTTTTATATGATGTGTTGGTGAGGGTTGAGTACTTCATTTTCTTGGTTAATTATTGTCATCCTCGACTGTGAGGTTGATTTTGAAGTTTCCATCATCTTGGGGAGACCATTCCTTGCAACTAGAAGAGCAATGATTGATATGGAACTTGGAAGTTAAAGTTCCAATTAAATCATTAGGAAGTGATGTTCAATGTTTGCTAATCCATGAAGTAGCCTAAGGACATGCATGTGATTTTAGTTATTGATACAGTTGATGAGGATACCTTGATAGTTTCGTTGAGGAAAGATCAGGTGTCGAAGCACTAGCAACAGTAATTACGAACTTTGAAGGTGACGATATTGATGGTTATAATGAGATGGTGAGCGCACTTGCTGGTTTGGGTTCCTATACTTTTGCCTCGAAAAAGCTAGATTTGGATTTGAAAAATAGGGCAACTCTACCGGCCAAGCCATCTATTGAGGAGCCTCTAGTCTTGGAGCTCAACGCTCTTCCATTGCACCTTCGCTATGCTTTCTTAGGAGCCAATAATACTTTGTTGATTATTATAGCAACAAACTTGGTTGAGTAGTAAGGTTGAGGCTCTAATGTTGATTTTTCAGAAATTTAAGAGGGCCATTGGATGGTCCATTGCTGATATTATTGGTATTCTACCTGGAATATACACTAATAAAATCCAACTTGAGCCTGATTGTATTCTGAGTATTGAGCATTAGCGTAAGCTTAATCCGCTTATACAGGAGGTAGTTAAGAAGGAAATAATCAAGTGTTGGATGCAGATGTGGTTTACCCTACTGCCAACAGCAAGTGAGTGACCTCGATTCAATATGTGCCAAGAAAGGGTGAAATTACTGTAGTTCCAAATGCGAAGAATGAACTTATTCTGATGAGATCGATCACTAATTGGCGAGTGTGCATGAATTATATGAAGCTGAACACGTGGATGAAAAAAGATCATTTTTTGATGCCTTTTATAGATCGGATGTTAGACCGTCTTGCTAGCAGAGGATGGTATTATTTTCTGGATGGATATTTGGGATACAATCAGATTTCCAGTGCTCCTGAGGACCAAAATAAGACCATTTTCACTTGTTTATATGGAACGTTTGTGTTCAATTGGATGACATTTGGGTTATATAATGCACCAGTAACTTTTCAGCATTGCATGATGTCTATCTTCTCAGACGTAGTGGAGGATACTATTAAAGTATTCATGGATGAATTTTTTGTTGTTGGTGACTCTTTTGAAAACTGTCAGGCCCATCTAGCTAGTGTTTTGAGAAGGTACAAACACTGTAATTCAGAACTCAATTGGGAAAAAGTCACTTTATGGTCAAAGAAGGGATAGTGTTCGGTCATAAGATTTCAAATAAGGGGATTGAGGTTGACAAGGAAGAGATTGAAGTGATTGAAAAATTTCCCCCACTTGTTTCTGTGAAATACATTCGAAGCTTTTTGGGACATGCTGGATTTTATAGTAGATTCATCAAGGATTTCTCTAAGATTGCAAACCCTTTGTGTAAGCTATTAGACAAGGAGGTGAAATTTGTGTTCGATGAGCATGTCTGAAGTAGTTTGAGTGTCTAAAAGAGAAATTGACTTCCCTTATTATTATTTCACCTGATTGGTCCATGCCTTTTGAGGTTATGTCCAATGCTAGTGGAGTAGCGCTAGGAGCAGTCCTAGGCCAAAGGCGTGAGAAGATCCTTCATTTTATTTACTATGCAAGCAAAGAACTCAATCCAGCTCAAAAAAATTATACTATGATAGAACAAGAGTTGTTTGCTGTGTTTTTTGCGTTTGAGAAATTTCGCTCTTATTTGCTTGGCACAAAAGTGATTGTGCATACTGACCATGCATCTCTTAGATACCTTATAGCGAAGAAAGATGCAAAGTCGAGATTGATTCGTTGGGTGCTTCTGTTACAAGAATTTGACTTTAAAGTCAAGAATCAAAATAGGACCGAAAATCAAGTAGCTGACCACTTATCATGATTTGAAGAGGAGGCAATGTTGAAGTTGAAAGATGAGCTTGAAATTGATGATACTTTTTCGGATGAGCAAGTATTGGCAGCATCACAAGACTTGATTCCATGATTTACAAATTTTGCTAATTATTTGGTGAGTGATGTGGTGCCTTCAGAATTGTCCTATTAGCAGAGTAAGAAGTTTATGTTCGACATGAGGAGATTTTTCTGGGATGAGCGATACTGGTTCCATATTTTTACAAATGGAATTATTCGTAGATGTGTGCCTGAGATAGAGATGATGACCATGTTGGAGGCATGTCATTCATCTCTTATTGGGGGTCACCATAGCGGTATTCGAACAGCCTACAAAATTTTGCAATGTGGAGTACTACTGGCCAACCATTCATTAAGACATGCATGACTATGCAAGGGCATGTAGCTAATGCCAAGGACAAAGGGGTATATCAAGAAAGCATGAACTCTCTCTCTTTCTTAACTTGTGATTGAACTTTTTGATGTTTGGGGTATAGATTTCATGGGAACTTTTGTGAGCTCAAATGGGATGAAACATATACTGGTTGCTGTTGATTATGTGTCTAAATAGGTGGAGGCGGTAGCGCTTCCTAACAATGAAGGCAAGAGTGTCACAGCTTTCTTAAAATGGAATATCTTTTCGAGGTTTGGTACACTGTGGACAATCATTAGTGATGGAGGCTCCCATTTTTGTAACCAGTTATTTCGTGTCCTGCTTGAAAAATATGATGTGAATCATAGGGTGGAAACACCTTATCATCCACATACGAGCGGCCAAGTAAAAGTCTCCAACCAAAAAATCAAGACAATCCTTGCGAAGACGGTGAATGCAAATAGAACGGATTGGTCTAGGAAGTTGGATGATGCTTTATGGGCGTACCAGACTGCTTTCAAAACTCCTATAGGTATGTCTCTCTATCAGCTTGTTTATAAGAAAGCATGCCACTAACTGGTGGAACTTGAGTATAAGGCTATATGGGCACTCAAGAAGCTGAACTTGGATTGGGGTGAGGCCTCAAACTTGAGGTTTGACCAATTAAATAAATTAGATGAGTTCATATGAAAGCCTATGAGAGTTCAGTTCTATACAAGGATAAGATGAAGATAAATCATGATCAAAAAATAGAGAAGAAAGAGTTCAATCCGGGCGACCTGGTCTTATTGTACAACTAAAGACTGAAATTAGTTCCAGGCAAGTTGAAGTTTAAGTGGATAGGACCATTTTGAGTGGTGCATGTGTTCCCATATAGGGATATTGAACTTGAGAATCATGAAGGAAAATGGTTCAAAGTGAACGAACAGCGTGTTAAAGATGATGAAACACCTACACCCATTGTTGTGAGCTATACAGTGGGCAGTTTTCAATCAACACAGTCGAGTAATCTTCAAGATGATGAAACAGGTTTTTACAAGAGAATGACATTCAAGAACAAGGAAGAACTAGTCACTTCATTGCATATTTCTTGCTTGAAAAAGATTTTAGACTCAAAAAGATGATTAATTTACGTAATGTGTATTATTTTAGATGTGTGAATCCGGATTACAAGTGGTGTTTGAGGGCTGTGAAATTTATAAGCTCTAACAGATTCTGCATTAGAACTTATGAAAAGTATCACACATGTGGTTTAGAGAAAATTACGAGCCACAATACGTACGCCACGGCAAAGGTCATCGGTAAATACTTTAAAAATAGCTTCCCCAATGGCAAAGGCTCATCTACAAGAGATATGTCCAATCAACTCCGTACAGAATTAGGTTGTAAGGTGAGTTATTGGAAGATTTACAAGGGTATGGAGATTGCAAAGTCTTTGGTTAGGGGAACACATGAGCATGGGTATGCAGTGCTTGATGCGTACCATTACATGCTTGAGTTCGCAAATCCAGAAAGTAAGATGGCATTGCAGGTTGATGAAAATGGAAGGTTCAAGTACTTTTTGTAGCCTATGCGGCTTGGATTCATGATTTTCAACAAATGAGAAAAGTCATAGCCGTCGACGAGACATTCTTGAAGAGCAAGTATGAAGGAGTTTTGCTATCAGTGGTGGCACAGGATGCGGAGAATCATATCTTTTTGGTGGCTTTTTGTGTAGTGGACAAGGAATGTAATGCCTAATACCAATATTTTTTTTGAACAACTGAGAAGCTATGTAGATGATACCAATAAGTTGTGTATAATTTATGATAGTCATCCAAGCATCCGAAAGATGGTTTCAATTGTCTACCCTTCAGCTCATTATGGTTGTTGCATGAGGCACCTTGGAGAAAATATTCGAAACAACTTTCACAATTCAAAGGTCGTATCTCATTTTTATAAAGCAGCAAAAGCGTACAATAAAGTTGAGTATGACCATTTCAATCAAATAAGGGATATGGTACCCAAGGCAGTTGAACATCTCGAATGTGTCGGATTCCACAGATGGAGCAGGATATTTTATCCAGGAAATAAGTACATTATTATAAATTTAGTGTCTTGTTTGAGTTTATTATAATTCTATGTCTTACTAAGTGATTTTTATTTGTATAGGTATAATATTATGACATCAAACATTGTTGAGTCGGTGAATACTACGTTTGACGTTAAAAGAGAATTTCCCATTGTCGCTCTGTTTGATGAAATAAACACAAGTTTTGCAAAATTATTTCACGATAGGCATATGGAGTTGGTCAACTCACTAAACAGACTTGTTCCTTCAATGGAAAAACAAAATATCAAAGTACATCAATTCGGGAAATAAGTTATTGGCCCATCAAATAGCTAATTACAAGTTCAGTATCAACGGTCATGGTGATGTTGCCACGATCGATCTTCAAAGAAGAACTTGTAAATGTAGAGTTTTGGACTTGGACAAAATACCTTGTCCACATGCTATGGCAGCACTTCGAGCCCAATATGGTGCACAATTTGGAAATCATATTTATGAGTACTCATCTCCATATTATTCGGTGGAAAAATACATAATTGCATATTGTGAGAAAATTAATTTGGTGCCTCCTGAAGATTCTTGGATTGTTCCTTTGGAGATTTTGGAGAGAGAAATACCTCCTCCATATATTGACCCAAGCAAACTGGGAAGAAGGCGAATGAAGAAGAGGCGTAGAGTCGGGGAATCATTTTCAACAAGAAAAAATAAGTGCATAAGACGGTTGGCCACAAAAGAACTACATGACCAGATCGAGATGCTCCATAATTATTGTAATAGTAAATAGTCTTGTTGTTGGTTTAGTTCTAAACTTGATAATTTTAACTCATTTTAGTTGGTGATGTATGTTATTTAATATGTAAAATATATTTTTGTTTATGGTCTAACAACTGTTGTATGTGTGGAAACAACTTCTGTTGCAGCATATGTTATATCTGTTGCAACAAATGTAAAATTAGTTAGAATAATGAATTATGTTACAACAGATGATTAATATGTCGCAACAGATTATTCATCTGTTGGAAATAATCAAACAGATATAAACATCTATTGCAGTAGATGTCTAATATGTTCGATTATTTCCAACAAAATCTACATATGTTGCAACAGATGCATTATCCGTTGCAGCAGATGACTCATCTGTTGGAAATAATCAAACAGATATACTCATCTGTTGCAACAGATAGAGAAATCTGTTGTAGCAGGTGTCTAATATGTTTGATTATTTCCAACATACTCTACATATGTTTGATGTGAAATGCTTCATTAATTCATGATTAGTAGTAACCAAAGTTATTTAACTACAATTAGCTTTCAATTAATAAGTTCAATTACAATCTCAATGAATTGCATAGTAATTACATGATCAATTAAGTATATTCGTCCTAAATAGAGTGATCAATTGACTAATTTATTGTGAAATGCTTCATTAAACCATTATTAGTAATAAACAAAGTTATTTAACTATAATTAGCTTTCAATTAATAAGTTCAATTACAATCTCAATGAATTACATAGTAATTACTTGATCAACTAAGTGTATTCGTCTTGAATAGAGTAATCAATTGACTAATCTGATGTGAAATGCTTCATTAACCCATGATTAGTAGTAAACAAAGTTATTTAACAATAATTAGCTTTCAATTAATAAGTTCAATTACAATCTCAATGAATTACATAATAATTACATGATCAACTAAGTGTATCATCCTAAATAGAGTGATCAATTAACTAATTTGATGTGAAATGCTTAATTAATCCATGATTAGTAGTAAACACAGTTATTTAACTATAATTAGCTTTCAATTAATAGTTCAATTACAATCTCAATAAATTATATAGTAATTAATTGATCAACTAAGTATATTCGTTCTAAATAGAGTAACCAATTGACTAATTATTGTGAAATGCTTCCTTAACCCATTATTAGTAATAAACAAAGTTTTTAACTAGCTTTCAATCAATAAGTTCAATTACAATCTCAATGAATTACATAGTAATTACTTGATCAACTAAGTGTATAACCTATTGCAACAGATTATAACCTACTGCAACAGATGTCTATATCTGTTTGATTATTTCCAACAGATGAGTCATCTGTTGTACCAGATGACTAACCTGTTGCAATAGATGTCTATATTTGTTTGATTATTTTCAACAGATGAGTCATCTGTTGAAACAGATAATGTATTTGTTGCAACATATGTAGATTCTGTTGGAAATTGTCATGCCTCAAATCCCATTAGGGCGGACAGGCACCCGTAGCCGTAAAGGCCCGAGAGAACCAACCTATGATCGTGTACATTCATATGCATGCCATTAAGTGAACAAAAATTCTGCCACATGCAGATATAATATATCGATGACGGTACTCATGTAAAGACGTTCAAAATAGATACGAGACTTGGCCGTTGGGGCCACAACGTCTAAAAGGTAAGACAATTCTACGTTTGACTTTATAATGTCTACAAAACCTCTAAAAGATATATAACCATGACTAAGGTCGGGACAAGTCCCCGCCTTATACAACTACTACACAGTACCAAAAATATGTACAAATGACTCGAAAAGCCCCGAATCAACCTGGATCTCACCAATAGCCTGCAGATGACCCGTACCCTACTGTGAAGGTCTACTAGCTCCTGTGCCTGCATCAAGTAAGGCAGGTCCCCCAAGGGACGTCAGCACGAAAGAATGTACTGAGTATGTAAGGCTACAAGTAACTGTATGAAATATAGGAACTCAAATGGAATCAAATACAAGTGAATAGATAATACTGATATACCACCGTACTGCATATGTGGAACCATGTACATTACATTCATTTCTTTTCCTTTTACCTTCATATCAATATACATCATACAATGCCTGGGACCAACTGATCAGTGGTAAATAACATTGGGATCGGCTCGAGCTAGGCTTATGCCCCCAGATCTACCACCCATAAATCAATAAATCAGGTTCGGCTCGAGCTAGGTTTTCACCCCCAGAGCTGCCCCCTGTACTCAACCAAATATGCATTACTTCATTTCTTTAATTTTTGTGAGATTATTACATCGGCGGTCATAACATTATTGGAGCTTTGGAACACTAGTCAACAAATAAGAGACGCGTAAATAACAATTGCTAACAAACCTGAAATGAGATACTTTAAAATATTTTGGAGTGGAAACAAGTTTGGTAACGATGTGAACAATAGGTGCGGCCAAAGGATACGGAAAAGAGTAACCTTACATACCTTATCTTTCCAACATGTGACTACAACAATTTAGCTCTTTCTTAAAGCGTTACTCTACAATATGAATACATAATGGAGCTTACATTAAAAGCCAATTACATTACAAGTTCACAAGATGATAATTAGTTACTTGACGGGAAGTAAAAACTATCCAACATCCCAAACACATGGTATATCATTCCACCTTCCTTTCTACTGTCATATAACTTCATTCCACCCTCCTACAATACAATTTACTGCCTCACAACACCAACAATACCAAAACAGGCCACACATCAACATAGACGTCACAAACCGATAAGATTTCGCACCAAGTTTATACTTTACATTTCCACCTCAATACCACGTCAAATATTTATTCCATCAAGTCACCTAAATAACTTTCACAACAAAACACCAAAAATATTCCACAATGGTTTCAAAATTCACATCAATATCACAAGAAACTATTCTCTTTCCACTACACCACACGTTCCATGCACAATTACGTATAAACATTTTCACAAGTCATACACAAGGGAAACTTAATAGGGAAAACACCACACTTAAACATACTGAAATTTCATCCATCTAATTCAATTCCTTCAAGACCTTAAGTCCCCTTTCAAGTTTAAACCACATAGAAGGCAAATCCTTTAGCGATTAAGCAAAAGTGGACTGCTACATATAAAGTGGACTGCTCAACACTTTTTAAACATAACCAACATGATTTACACAACCTCTTATGCATATAATATATTAATCTATAAGGGTAAACACTTACCAATGCTTGCAAGTGGAAGATTTGTCCGAAAATTCTTAGGGAAAATTAGGGCGGCTAGGGTTTTTGAGAGAGGAGAAATGTTTGATTGAAAATCTGTTTTTTACAAGTGTGTTGTGTAGAAAAATGAGTTGAATTTCAGCCTTAAATAGCTCCTCCAAACCGCCTCTCTCTATGTCATCCTTAGCCAATTATTTGGTCAAAAAGTTCAAGTAGATGATGTATATACTTGGTCCACTTTTAAATGGATCATCTCCTTTTGGGCCCATGTCTTATTTACTTAATTTTGGGCCTTAATTGAGCCCATTAGCATAATATTAATTCAGCCCAATAAATTTAGTGGGTAATACACCAACTATCTCAAGTTTAAATAATTTCATAAATGTTAAGGTAGTCAAATAAGTTCGAAAATGTACGAGGTGTTACAGAAATGATCAAATCTATTAGACATCTGCTGCAATAGATTTCTATATCTGTTGCAACAGATGAGTATATCTGTTTGATTAGTTTGAACAGATGAGTCATCTGTTGCAACAGATAATGCATGTGTTGCAACATTTGAACTTAATAATCCATTTTTAGTAATAATCCAATATTTTCCAAATCTAAGGATAAAATAGAATTCATGTCAAAATAACTGAACATCTATTAAACATATATTGTCATCACTAATTACATAATATAACCCACGTTAGGGCTCCAAACTCTTAAATGCTACCCCAGAAACCCAAACCTTTTGCATCCTTGAAACTGTATTGTCATTCAATAGAGTTTGAGAGTTGTCATACAAGTGTCTGTTATCAAATGCTCAATAAATGCAAGCGAGTATGCCCCGCATACGAAACCAGTCTCATTCTTGGGAAAGTTCTATTTTCGACCTTCAAAAGCCCATCGTTCGTTGAGTAACTTTTCTGGCAAGTGATTCATTAGGTCACTTTGCTTCAACAATCTTAGGAACAACTCCAGCAAAGGCTCCATGAAAATAAAAAATTCCCAATCTTCAAAAACGGGTATGTTGCAGTCATTAACATTCATGACTCCTCATTCATGATGATCTCAACAGTCACAAAATATTTCTTTTCTAAGTTCATGACTGCTATAATTCTCTTTACCCCTGTCCAATCCATGGCACTCGGATATGGTCTATTCCCTCTGCAATAGTCAATCATGTCCTCATCCCATTGAAACTCAGCAAGTAACTCCTCAATTTTTCTGTCATCGGAGTTATCGCTACTTCGCTAAGTTGGTTGTAACTGCTTTTGAAGTTACCATAAAAATTGAGATCCATGATTCTATCATCAAGATCATAGTATTGATTGAATTTTTTATGCCTCTCCCATATGAGGTAAAGAATTTCATCAACATACTGAAATAAAAATATAATTTATATAAGTTAGTAACTTGTAATAACAATTAAAAAGATACAACAGATGGGTAATCTATTACAACAGATGACTTATCTATTGCAAAGGATGGGAAATCTATTGCAACAGATTGGTCATCTATTGCAACATATCTCTAAATCTGTTAACAGATTACCCATCTACTGCAACTAATGTAACAGATGGGTAATCTATTGCAAGAGATGACTTATCTGTTAATGGATTACACATCTACTACAACTACTACAACATATGGGTAATTTGTTGAAATAGATGACTTATCTTTTGCAATAAATGGGAAATCTGTTACAATAGATGAGTCATTTATTGCAATATATCTCTGAATCTATTAACAGATTACCCATCTTATGCAATAGATGGATCATCTAAATAAACATACCGATGAAATTAAATAAATGAAAGGTTAGAAAAAGTAACTTGCCCAGTCCACATACTAATCCTCTATACTAGTCATGTTCTTAAAGTCTTTTGCACCAAATTTATGCATGGAGTAGACTTCTAAGGCCTTTTTTGAATTCATCAGTGTGTTCAGCTTACCCTTCTTTGTGACATTCACTAACTTGTAAATATTTAGCTTCTTCAATTCTCCCTGCTCTCCTATGGGTCTTGGAAATTGCTCAATATTGCAAGGAAGAGGAGCTGTAATTTTCCTTGATTTAATATCTGATAGTGCCTTGAAAATTACTTTTTTCCTCCTCTTCACCTCCAATAGAGTAAATGGCTTTGTAATCTTCCTTGATGGAATGACACCCCTCTTAAATGTCAATTCCTTAATAGCAACAGTTATAGCATCAAGAGACCTAATGATACAATCCAAATCCCCTCTAAGCCATTCACTAGAAGTCAAGCACGAGAGCTTCAAGAGCTCCAAGGATTGTTCATGAAATGAGAGGTACTTGACGACATTCTAATACCATCCAAGGGGTGCTATGTGTTGGTAATTACATCTAAGGAGGATGGAGGGACATTGGAGGGATCAAATGGATGCAAAAAGGAGCAAAACAGCACGCGGGGTGTACTGGAAAGCTCACCTGCGCGTGTAGGTGAGCCACTGCGGGTGTAGATGTTGGTCAGTGGCATCTGCGACCCTGACCTGCGGGCACAGATGCTCACCTGCGTGAGCAGGTGGCCTATCTCGGCTGCCATGCTGAAATTGATGGAATGGGTCACCTTTTTAGGCCCAATTTTGTATTAAATGACCCAATGGTATAAATACCAACCCATGTATTAATTTTCTTTAGTTTTTCTTGAATATTGATGAACATTGCTCTTGAGAGAGAGTGTGGTGAGCTTTTGTTGAATCTTGGCTTAGAAACGCGTGGTTTCGAGGGTGCCTCGATTCCCTCTTGGTCACCGTAGAATTTAGGTGCTTGTGGTGAATGTAATTAGGGGTTTCAAGATTTAATATATCCTAATGTTCTTGATTATTTTCTCTTCTTGTGTCTAGTTCAATTTATCTATCTTTCGATTATCCATAGTTTTCGTAGTTAACTCTAGTTTTCGTAGCTCGCACGTTATCACCTAATCAAGTTCTCATGTTTGTCATTACATTCTTGGTATTTACATGCAGAACATGAGCTAGAAGAGGGACCAAAAGAGGCTTTATGCCCACTGAAAGGGGTGAATCCACCATATCCACCACAAGTATGACCATCATCATGGTCAACTCTTTTTTTCAAAAAAAATTCATGAGCATCATCAACATGCTCATCACCACTTCTGACACCAGCAGCACCAACACCAACACCAAAATTAACACCACCACCCAAATCTGTTGCAGCATCACCAAAAAACTCAACAACAGGCTCAACAAGAACAAGTTGATCATCCCTAGGTGCTTCTCTTTTTATGGTTATTGCTCCAGCCAATTCCCTTTTTATCAAGTCCACCTTAGGGTCTGGTTTTGTGTCTACAATCCCTATAGTAAGAAAGAATGACATTTCCAACTCTTACTCAGTAGGGACAAGCCAGGGATGCACAACCTATAAACAAAAGTAGATATATTAAATTCAACCTATAACTTACAACAGATGGGTAACTTGTTGCAACAGATGAATGATCTGTTGCAACAGATTACCCATCTGTGGCATTAGTTTACAGTAGATTGGGTGATTTGTTAACAAGTTTAGAGAACTTATGCAGCAGATGAGTAATCTGTTGCAACAGGTTTTTCATCTGTTGCAACAAATAAGTCATCTGTTGCATAAGTTGCAATAGATGGGTAATCTGCAAAGATAACTTCCAACAGATGACTTATCTGTTACAATAGATAAGTAACTTGTTGCAACATATGATATACCTGTTGCAACAAATAAGACATCTGTTGCAATGTGTTAACTTTTTAACTTGAGTAAAATTATTCTATTTAGAAGAAGACTTACTACATCATCAGGAGGGTTAAAGACATTAAAGGGGTTCATCCTTGAGCTGTTCTTGGCAGACAACCACCTAAGGTTCATTGGATGAGAAACCTCTTTCGAGTAGTCCTTAACTTGCTACCAGAGGTGAGGAATGGCTTCAAATGCCCAAGTTTAAAAATGTAAACATGATGCAAACAAAAAATCAGAATAATTATTCAATAACATAAATAAATGAAACACTAAAGAACTAGGGGTGAAGTTTACCCTGAAAGCCCAAGTAAAGACGTATAAGTTGATCGTCTTTGTAGATAACTTTGTCAATAAATATTTGACAGTTGAGAAATAGCTTTCATATCCCTATGGATAATTGTTGAATGCCTCTAAATCCTGAGAAAGCACTAACAATTTAGGTTCTATAACTTTGTTGGTGTCTCTGGCCCATAAAATGGAATGCACAAACCAAACTAAGCACAATGACTCCTTATGCTTCTTCAAAAACTTTTTGTTCTTGAGATCAAGTATCAACTGCTTGGCTTTGTAGCAAGGTCTAACAATGACCAACAACTCATTTATTTTGTCTTTGCCTTTGTTGGTTTTGGTGGCTGTCATGGTTAGTGTCTTGCCTTTCTTTGATGTCTTGGTTGATTTAGGTGTTTTGCTTGCCTTTGGCTTTTTTAAGGGTGTTACTGTGGGAAGTGGTTCAGAATGGGGATGGCATCTCAGTCTAGTCACTATGGCAAATTCTTTCATGCCAAAACAAACCGGCATGCCACAGTAGTTTATCCAAATCTCATCCATATTTTTGTCCTCATCCTTCAAAGTTTCATCATCATCACCCTTATACTTGATCCTGTGCTTGAGAAGACCATACGCCATGGTCATTTCAAAGCGTACATTGTTATCCTCCGGCAGATCAAGAAAGTGTCCAAAACAGTTGGACTTAAAGTAACCCTCCAATTTTTCATCCCTCAATGTCTTCCTAAAACCATCAAAAATTTTCCCCATGACTGATTTAACAACAAAATCACTAGTCAAATCTATAGGGTTATCTATAGGCATCTCCACTTGAAACTTGTCAATACTAAAAGTTTTGACAAGATCATGTTAGGCTTTCGATCTACGTTCACGATCGATCGACGATACCTCAACATCATCATCAACGTTATCATAATCTCTTTCCTCTTCATCCGATCTCTTTCATTTTCCTCTTCAGCATCTTCCCCACTTTCCGCTGTATCTCCTTCCTCACTTTTCTTTTCATCTTCCTCCTCGTCTCCTTTCTCACTTTCTTTTTCATTTTCATCCTCACCTTTTTCCTCATCTCATTTATCACTTTCTTCATCATCTCCATCCTCACCATCTTCATCTTCTTCCTCGTTTTTATTTTCATCTTCCTCCTGTACAACTTCTTCCTTATCTCCCTCACCTTCCTTTTCTACATCATCTCTAGATCTTTCAACTAATTCTCTTTCAACATCTTCTTCATTATCTCATTCCACATCTTCATTCTCTTTCTGTACATCTACAGATGATAACACTTCATTTGTTTGTGAAAGGACTTATTCAACAAGTTGTTCTAATAGTGTTTGTAATTTAGCTATTTTACTTGGTTTATCAGAAGTTGACCCACTTTCTTTTCTTTTGGGAACCATTTTATCTACAAATAAAAGGAAAACAAAAAAGATTACAATTGATTTGTGCATCATTTAAAAAAGGGTAATAGTAAATTTAATAAATACAACACAGTACACTAATATGTCTAACAGATGGGCCATCTGTTGCAACAGATGACCCATCTATTGGAAGAAATCAAAACAATCTTGCTACTGGTTTGATTTCTTCCAACAGATGACTCATATATTGCAACAGATAAGTCATTTGTTGAAGAAAACAAAACAGTAGCAAAACAGGTTTGATTTGTTGGAAGAAATCAAACCAGTAGCAAGATTGTTTTGATTTCTTCCAACAAATGAATCATCTGTTGTAATAGATGGGTCATCTGTTAGAAACAACATAACAATAAATCAACAGATGATAAAGTTGTTTCCAACAGATGCTTAATATGTTCCAACAAATTCTTATTCTGTTGCAACATATTACACATTTGTTGGGCAACATTTTTACCATTCACATAAATCAACAAGAACACCAATACTAATAACACCAACAACAAGCTATTATATCACACCAAGAACACCAAAAACACCAACACCAATATTTTTACCAATACACCAACACCACCACCAACAACAACAACAACAACACCAATAAAACCAAGAAAACCAAGAACACCACCACCACCACAACAATACCAACAAAACTAAGAACACCAAGAACACAAACAACACCTACAACATAAACAACACCAACAAAACAAACAACACGGAGAACACCAACAACACCCACCAACAACACCAATAAACACCAAGTGAAGTGATTCAATACAACAACACAAACAATAAGACAAAATTATCACAACAGATATCTCTGAAAAAAGTCAAAATTCAAGTTTCACTATTTTTACAACAATGTTCGAGAACAAGAACAACAACAACAAAAAAAAAATCATATTTCATTTAGAAAAGATACCACATTTACATCAACCACCATATTAAGGGAACAAATACCACAAATTAGGATTTTCTCAGGTTTTTCTTTCTTTTTTGATCATCAAATCTCAAAATTGTTAACCCATAATTGAAGAGAATACAACTAAAGTTCTTCTTTTTCTTCATTAATTAAAAATCCCTAATTTTTTGAAAACCAACAAAAAAAGAAGTTTTTACCTACGAAGAGAGAGAAATTGATGACTACAAGGGAAGAAGGAAGGATGAAGAAGTCGAATGTGGGTTCTCAAACACCTGATAGTTGCTGGAGATAGCAGCAACGTCGATCTGTTATGCTATCGGCGGCAATATGTTGGGGAAGAGTAGAGAGGAAACATTCTACTTGAGAGGCACAAAATTATTACTCGTATAAGAATACGAAAGTTAACAATATGATTTAAATTATGTCAGATATGTCTAAATAAAAGGACACTACTCATTTAATCACTAACAATGAATTCTAGGATTGCGGTGTGTTCATAACACACTATGAAAGACAAAAACAATCATGAAATAATTATTAACAAATAACTGAATTGTGCGTGTACATAGCACACAACGAAAGTCAAAAATAATCTTCAACAGATCTACTTATACTTTAAATTTATTAACATCTAAAAAAAATAGGTTTCTATTCAAGGGAGAACAATCGAAGTAGGAACATGAGGGTGGGAGAATTGTTGTGCCTATAAAGTGGAAAGCCCGCCATCTTAAATTTGAGTTCTGCATTAGGTTTGAGATGAACTGAAAAACAATCAGGATGAGTCTCTATACCTTCATAATTCAAAACCTATAAGTTAATAATCACACATTAGGCCATAGATATTATTAAGCACACAACAGTATATTATGTACTTACTCAAAACCCAAAAATTAGCGCTGAAATAAATTACTATTATCATTATTATACAAACCTAAAAAACAAAAATACCTATACTCAAAACCCCAATAAAACCTTAGGACAATCAATGAGAAGATATTTACAATTGTTGAGACTATGTATTTCTTTATTTAATTAGGCAGTATGAGACAGTTATATTATGTATTGTAGTTCCTGTAAAATTTGTATGCTGCGGAACTTTACAATGAGGAAACCTAATTCAAATTAAAATCCCACAAAAAATTTAATAATGCAAATTTTAGTTGAGTAAAATAATTAAATAATTATTTGAAGAAAATAGTAAAAAGACAATTTTATTTATTGCAGAGTGTTTTAAAAGTTCGAATCACTTTTCTAAGGGTCTTTACACTTTTAATATATTATATATTATAGATTATAGATATAGATATAGATATAGATATAGATATAGATATAGATTCACTACAACAAATATGATATTTAGCTACGAAATTATTAGGTACGACATGAAATTCGTCACTAACTATTCACCTTTTGTGACAAAAATTACATTTCGTATTTAAATGTATGAGAAACATAATTTTAGTGACAAAACATATAATTTCGTAGCAAAATTTTGTCCACTAAAATTTCCCACCAAAAAATAATTTGGCGCCATTTATTAAGTACAATTTAGCGACAAATAATAAGTCATTGGTGACACATTATTTTGTCACAAATAATGTATCTAATTTGTGACAAACTATTATTTGTCCTAACATTAGTTATTATTTTTTATACGATAAAGTTTCGTCACAAAAAATAAGTTGGTTCAATAGCGACAAATTAGAGTTCGTAGTTAAATGTTGTAAGGTTTAGCTGCAATTTTTTGTATTTAGTTGTGACCTTACGTTTTGTCACTAATAATATAAGCAATTAGTGACGATCACTTTATTGTCTCTAATCAACCTGCGATTTAGTGACAACATAGTTTTGTCACAAAATATGCAATGTTTAAATAGCGACGATTTAAAATTTGTAGATGAATAATTTAACTATTTGCTACGAAAAAAATTTCATAGGTAATATAAAAAAAATTTGGCCATGGTTACGTTGTTTATGATTACAAATGTCAATTGACAAATATTTCAAGCGCTCTCTGCAGGAAACAACAAGACAAAATCATAGAATGATATGATAATGTCGTATTTTAGTTAAATAATATCTTATCTCAACGTGACTTTTTATAATTTTATAATTTATTTATAATTAATTTAACGAATAATATTTTATATGATATTATTATCAATTATATTAATATTATTTATTTGTTAAATTATGTATATGTGATTTTTATTGATTAAACAATAGCTTTATTTCAATTCAATTTAATCTTCTTCTCAATTTATTTAAGTCCTAGCCAATTTCTACCTGATTAACGTCAATTTTAGCCAAAATTGAAACTAATTTGGCTGAATTTTGAAATTCCGATTCATGATTCAATTTTGACACATTAATTTGACCCATCCCTGATTATAATTTCAGCCGTCAATCTCAATCATCCAACCGACCAGATTGAATCCCCATTATTTTTTCTTTTTAATCTACCACCCCAAATTCCTCAACCCTAATTCATTTTCGGTTGTCGTTGTTTGCTCGTCTCCGGCCACTTTGGCTGGCGGACCGCAACAAAACACACACTAAATGACACTCTATACTCTCCTCCATAGGTTTTTTATCAAAATTTGAGGAGCCCCAATTCATGTCTTCTTTGACAAAGAGGAATTCATACGAGGCGTTAATGGTTTAGTCGAGTTTCAAAGTTTTTTTCGAAGCCTTACTACGGATCTTTACAAATTTGTCTCTAGTATAATTTTTGTTGACACCCAATTTTGACCTCCATATACCCTGCTTGGGCTTCTACTTGACTAATTAATGTATTTTAGATCTTTTCAAAAATTAATTTCCTTTATATAATTATTTATTGTATTTAATCAATTAGTCATACATTTATCATCTCGACACGTTCTAATTTCATAATTTTATAAGTGTCTTATTTATTATTGTTTTTAGTTTCGTATATAATTCATATATTTTACATCTAACATATATTCAGATGTTGTAATATATTTTTTAGTTAAATAGCGTCTTATCTCAACGTGACTTTTTACAACTTTATACTTTATTTATAATTAATTTAATGAATAGTGTTTTATATGATATTATTATCAATTATATTAATATTATTTATTTGTTAAATTATGTATATGTGATTTTATTAATTAAATAGAAAACTTATTTCAATTCAATTTAATTTTCATCCCAATTTATTTAAATTCTAGTCAACCTCTATCTAATTAACGTCAATTTTAGCCAAAATTGAATCTAATTTGGCTGAATTTTGAAATCCCAATTCATGATCTAATTTAGATCCATTAACCCGATCCATCCCTGATTTTAATCTTAGTCGTCAATCTCAATCATCCAACGGACCAGATTGAATCCCCATTATTTTTTTCTTTTTTATCTACCACCGCCAAATTTATCAAACCCTCATTAATATTTGGTTGTCGTTGTTTTTCCATCTTTGGACACTTCGACTGGTGGACCACATTAACACACACACCAAACGACACTCTATACTCTCCTTCATAGGTTTTTTTAATCAAAATTTGAGGATCCCCAATTTGTGTCTTCTCTGACAAAGAGGAATTCATATGAGGCGTGAATGGGTTAGTCGAGTTTTAAAAAAAAAATTCAAAGCTTTACGATAGATCTTTACAAATCTGTCTCCAGTATAATCTTTGTGGACATGCAATTTTGACCTCTCTATATCCTATTTGGGCTTCTATTGGACTAATTGATGTATTTTAGATCTTTTCAAAAATTAATTTTCTTTATATAATTTATTTATTGTATTTAATCTATTAGTCATACATTTTATTATCTCGACATGTTCTAGTTTCATAATTTTATAAGTGTCTTATTTATTATATTTTTTTTAGTTTCGTATATAATTCATTTATTTTAATTTATATCTATCATATATTCAGATGTTGTAATATATATTTTAGTTAAATAGCGTCTTATCTCAACATGACTCTTTACAACTTTACACTATATTTATAATTAATTTAACGAATAATATTTTATATGCTATTATTATCAATTATATTAATATTATTTATTTGTTAAATTATGTATATGTGATTTTATTAATTAAATAGCAGCCTTATTTCAATCCAATTTAATCTTCCTCCCAATTTATTTAAATCCTAGCCAATGTCTACCCAATTAACGCCAATTTTAGCAAAAATTGAATCTAATTTGGCTGAATTTTGAAATCCCAATTCATAATCTAATTTTAACCCATTAATCTGACCCATCCCTGTTTTTAATCTCAGTCATTAATCGCAATCATCCAACTGCCCAAATTGAATCCCTATTATTTTTTTCCTTTCTAATCTACCACCCTCAAATCCCTTAAACCCTCATTCATTTTACACTCCCACCAACCGCCGGCCTCACTCTCCTCTCTCACCATACCACCACTATCCTTCAGCCACCATACTCCCCACCACCAACGAGCCTCCGGCGAAACCACGTCACCAACCACCTTCCACTTCTCTCCCCTTTCCTCATCTCCTCTCTCAAAACACCACCGAAGAGAACCTCTCTCCCCTCTCTTCCACTTCTTTACCTTCTTTGAAATTGAGGGTATTTTATATTGATATATATTAAATACTGATAGGATATCATAAAGTACAATTTTAATTCTTTAAAACACTCATCAGACATTTATGACACTCACATGGTATATATGATATACTCCGGTTACATTAAAATCGTGATGAAAAATTCATCTATAACCCATCACAATAAATACAATCGTTTTTAATGAAAAGTTCTTGTCGTAGCTCTATCATATTATTCTAAATTATTCCGTTCTTTTTTTTTTTTCAAATAATTTGACCATAATTCTGATGCTATATTTGTTAAGAATTATTGTGAGAAACTTTATCCCAATCATTTTGTAATTAAATTTATTTAAAAAATTTAACTATTAATATCACGTCCAAATTTGAAGGGATGCGATCAATACTCGATCCTTAAACTGGCCCATAGCCCTGTACCATATTTCAATTGTTTTTATCGTCCCTGGAATTACTTCAATTACATCATTAAGTTCGTAATTTTTCTATTTTAAATATAGAAATTTGTGAATATTTACAATCAATATGTACAGTTACCCTCATATTAAACCTGATCATGTAGTACATAATATCAACCATATACAAAATTACTTTTGAAGTGTTTCATATTTTGTCAAAATAAAATCATAAGGTACAATGTATTGAAATTATTTGTAAGTACAAAAATAAAAAAATAAAAATACTCTTTCCGTTCTATATTACTTGTCGACATTAGTAAAAATAAATTTCTAAGTTATTATTTAATTTATAAAATCAAGATAAGATTTATTTAACTTTTCCTATTTGTTCTTAAAATTAATTCTCTTTTACAGTATAAAAATTATAAAGTTTCCCAAAAGCTCTCCACTGTTAATCTTAGGTGAAATGGATAACAACCACAAATAGTGTATTTAGAAGAATTAAAATTAGTGAAAATATCTTTCTTATTTATGATTTTTTTTTTAAAACGTGTAAAAGAGAAAATGAACAATTAATACAAGGCGGAGGAAGTATAATCTAAAATTTAAGTGGGAAATTATTTAATTAGAGAAGTCATAAGTATATATGGAATATTATAAGAAAATATTGGAGGGAAGGTAAAATAACAAAATTTCACTTTCAATTATATTTCCCTCCCTCCAATATTATCGTGTGAAATTCCCTCTCACCCATTCCCTCCCTGTAACCCACAAACAACTACCCACTCATATAAATTTTAGTATCCAACTCAAATGCAAAAACATATACTCCCAAAAGAAAAGAAACTTCCCCACGTTCATTTTCTTCTTAATTTCTCTATCAATTTATTTCTATTCTATTATTGATGGCCATTAAACAATCGGAATTTCCAGGGAAATCAACTCTCCTCTCTATTGTCTGATTTCGACTCATCAATTATTTTTTTTTGGTACATATCAATATTTCTACTAACAAGAGTTTCTAACAACATTTACTCTATTAGTCTCTTTGCAGAAGTTCATCGTGATAATTTAACTGTCACCAATTTTGTATAGAAGTTACTTCTTTCTTAGTTTATTATTTTCTTCACTAATTAATTAGTATTATGATTAATGTTTGAAGATATATTTTTCTTAAATCATGATATATAAAATTTTCTTATCATACAGGTACATGAAGGTGCAAAAAGTATCTCAAGAGTGAAGTTTTTAGATAAAAGACACTACACTACAATCACATAGGAGGAAGCAACATACTTTTGGCTTTTTCCGATTGACCATTATTCACCTTCAATTAGACTTTTTAAGTTTAAGTGATTTCACTTGATTTATTCAATGAGCTTTGTGTCCTAATATTATCTCATAATAATTATAGATGCAATTAGTATTTGATTTTTGTATGAATTTTCGATATTACATTTCTCTTTTATTTTTGTGATTTTTATTTAGATAATCTACTTTTAAAAATTAAAATACACATAATTACCGATAACATATCAACTACAGATTTAAATAGTACGATTGGAAAGAATTAAATATATACAATTTGTTATAAATAATTCTACCCTTGAATATTGATACATTTTATGACAACAATTTTTGTTTACAAAATTATGTATCTACGGGAAGTAAATGGTATTGCTATATTTTCATTCATTTCAAATTGATTACATCTAATAAAAAATTACTTACCCCAAAATGGCCACCTTATTAATTATATAATATTTATTTTTAGATTAAATTAATTTAATATTTTATAACAAATGAAAGTGTCCCTAGTTAAGACAACATATAGTGACGAATTAGTTTGTCAGTAATAACAACATTTTCAATATCCAAAAATAGTTTTTAACTATGAAATTATTGTCTTTTCTAGACAAAGAAATATGTCGCTAATTTATATATTTAGGGACGAAAATTCCCCTTTCGTACACAAACTATATATCTTTTAGTGATGCAATAACAATCTTTTAACTACAAATTAATTATGCATAACTTTAAGGACAATCAACTTCGTCACTAATTAAAATTTTAGTTAGTGACAAATTAGATTTGTTGGTAATAAACACCCTTTTAGCGACGTTACAATGTTATTAGCCACAAAATTTTATGTCATTTATGACAAACAAGTTCGTCATAAATACTATGGATTTAGGGACGAAATTTTACTTTGTAGTTAAATAACTTTATTTAGTGACGAAATACTAATTTGTCTTTATATACTTTTAGCGACCCACATTTAGGGACGAAAGGTTGACGATTTTTTTTTCATCATAAAAGAATTTTTGTGACGAAATATGACTTTTAAATGACAAAATAATTCGTCAAAAATAATGAAATTTGTTGTAGTGATTATAGATTATAGATATAGATTATACATTAAATAAATTATGGGTTGATTTATATTTTAAAAAAAATTAACAAATTTTAAAAATATTAATTTGATCCCCAATTAACTTAATTAGATTTTTGAATTACCTTTTGATCAATCAAAAGGTGACTTAAGAGACTCTAATTGTTCAATTTTCTCCATAAACATTCCAAGCAAGCAAAAAAAAAAAACCAGTCATCTAAAACCCTAGCCGGAAACTTGTCTGATATGGGCGATAATTCCACCGCCGCCGGCAACGGCCCCATACTTCCAATACCGGGGAAAAGAAACATCCTTATCACAAGCGCATTGCCATATGTCAACAATGTTCCTCACCTCGGCAACATCATCGGAAGTAAAAATCACAACAATTCCGTTGCGTTGCTTTTTTTGTTGTTGATTTTTAGGTTCAAAAAGTTATTGTTTTGTTGTGTTGTAGGTGTGTTGAGTGCGGATGTCTTCGCGAGATACTGTAGACTTCGGGATTACAATACTATATATATGTGTGGTACTGACGAATATGGAACGGCTACTGAGACTAAAGCTTTGGAAGAAAATTCTACTCCCAAGCAAATTTGTGACAAGTAATTATCCTTTATTTGATGTTAAATCAATTAATTAAGAGTGTATCAATCACTAACTAGTTCCAATTGCTATATGAAACTTCCATTTGTAATTCGTTCTATGGGGGTTCGTGCCTATTTCATTATCCATACAATGAATTACAAGTCACTATGCTCTGTTTGGATTGTTGTTACACATTGTTTCAGAATGTATTGTATTGTATTGTATTGTATTTTTTTAATGAATACAACGTTTGGATAGATTGTATCGTTTCTCGTCAACAATTTGAAGGATAAACCTACAAAAAAAAGTGAGGGTAGGGGGGTAGAACTACTATAAAAAGATAGGGTAAATGATAAAATAGGATTATTAAATAATAAGTAAAGACAAAATGAGAAAAAAAAAAGAGGTAACGATGTGATAACACCAAATTGGTCCTTAAAATGAGACTTTTTGTCATTACCTAACGATGGATTTAGCGATAAGATACAACAAAAATTTAAGTAACAATCAAAAAAAAAAAATTTGTATAAAACTAACAATCTAATACAATTCGATAGGTAACAGCCAGGCAAACAAGTTGTAAGGGATCGTTTAGTAGCTGGTTAGAATAATGTAGATATTAGTTATGCATGTATCAATTATGGGGGTATTAGTTATTTCATCTTCTAGCCCGCATAAGATAATACACCAATTCCTTCATAACTTATACACTTGTTAGTTATACGGGTTTCTAAATTGTAAACCAGATGTCATTAATTTTATACATGAATAACTCATTCCCTAACTAGCTACGAAATGTTGTATAACTCATACAGAAATTAATACATGAATAAGTTGCCTTTTTATTAGCTAACAAATGACCCCTAACTACACGAAGGCATGCATTTCATACCAAATTTTGATAATCTCCCTCTGGATAAAAGGTTAGTTTTATAAAGTTCCTTCGTTGTATAATTGTTACAAAACTAATGGTGCACAACCAATGTGCTTCCTTAGAACAGAAGAATATGAAGATGCAGTTGAGTTACAGTGCTGAGATTTTGATTTAAAGAAAAAGAAGGGGATATGTACCCTGTCTAATGCTACTGATTGAAAAGACTCTCTTGCGTTCTTTCCTATTTGAAATTAAAATAGAGAGTTCTTTGACTCAAAATAGTAGTAGTATGGTAATTATTATTATTATTATCACTATTACTGTTGTGGTGACCGTTCTTTTCAATCACTGGAACTAAACAGGCATGCCTTGTTCTCAATTCCTTCCTTCATTTTCTTGGTTTTGTAGATATCATGCAATCCATAGAGAAGTTTATAAATGGTTTGATATAAGTTTCGATCATTTTGGACGTACATCAACTCCACAACAGACTGAAGTTTGTCAGGCGATCTTCAAAAAGCTCTGGGAGAATAACTGGCTCTCTGAGAACACCATGCAACAGGTATAGAATTGTTAATAAGTACTATTTGTTGGTGGCAGCTTGGTTCTGTGCTGCTATTCAGGCCTTAAGCTCTGGGATAAAATATCTCATAGATTGAATTTGCACGAATCCAGTTGATGTATCAAATTTGACATATTTATTACTGAAGCTAAGTTTATTTCACAGCCGTTCTGTGAGACATGCAAAAAGTTTTTGGCTGACCGGCTTGTAGAGGGTAACTGCCCGACACCAGGTTGCAACTATGATTCTGCTCGAGGAGATCAATGTGAGAAGTGTGGGAAGCTCTTAAATCCCACCGAATTGAAGGATCCAAGATGCAAGGTTTGTTGTCCTCTTCATTCCAGATGTGTATTTATTAATACAGTATAGTTCAAATTCTTCTCATCATCTAGTTTCTTTTTAAAGTGAGTATTCCTTTGCCAAGAGACTTGACTTTATTTTAAAATACCAAGAACTCTAAGGACATAACGCATGTTGGATTAACAATACATGAATGTGGTAATGATATTACTTACTGAAGGCTTAGCTTGCTTACTCTACAGGTTTGCCGTAACACTCCATGCATCCGAGATACAGATCATTTGTTTCTTGAGCTCCCTTTGCTGAAAGATAAATTAGAAGCATACGTCAACAACATGTCAGTGGGTGGGGGATGGAGTCAGAATGCTATCCACACTACACATGCCTGGCTTAGAGAAGGACTGAAGCCAAGGTGTATAACTAGAGATTTGAAATGGGGGGTTCCAGTTCCACATGAAAAATATAAGGACAAGGTTGATTGAGGAAAACTGTTAGTTGTAACTCATTATCCTTCTTTCTGGATAAACAATAGTTGGTCAAACTTGTTACTTTTACTGATAGTTACTCTACTTTCTGTTACCAATTCATGCGCTTTGAAGCAGGAAAATGCTCCTTTTATTGTTCAATACCATTTATATTTGCTTAATGACTTTATTTATTGATCTATTGGTAATTAGGTTTTTTACGTGTGGTTCGACGCTCCTATTGGATATGTATCAATAACCTCATGCTACACAACTGAGTGGGAGAATTGGTGGAAGAATCCAGAGAATGTGGAGCTCTATCAGTTTATGGGCAAAGATAATGTGCCTTTCCACACTGTAAGTTTCAGGAACTCCATAAAAGTTTCATCATCTTTTTTGTGTTAAAAAGGAAATTGAACTCTATGAAGTCAAGTTACTGTACTTTGAGTGATGGATAATGGACATAAATTATGGTACTAGAATTGTGGTTGCCCCTTAGACCTTTAGACCTGACCATGAGAAGTAAAGACCGGTAGCCAATAACTCAGAAACTTGATAATTGTTTACTAATCTTGCATCATCTTTAGGGCTACCTTTCTCAGAAACATTACTAATGGCTTGTCATTTACATATTTAAATTCTCTATTTGACTTTAGAGCATGTCAAAGTTTACATAGGATAAGGAAAAAGAAGAAAGAAATTGACCACGTAATCGTATTGTAATTTCAAGAGAGAACTCTATTTTGAACCTTTTCCTTCTATTTTTATTTATTCTTGATTGGTGTTGAGTGTCTGCTGTGGAAGGCTCAACCATCGGTTCTTCGGTTCTTCTATAATTAAAAATGTGAATCAGTGTCACTAATATAGGGTTTTTGTTAACATAGAACTCATTTCTCCAATTTTTCAAGGACCAAGGTTCCATTGAATTGACGTTGTATGTTGTTACCTCCATCCATATTAATCCATATATTTTTTTGGCAACGATATTGATTCATATATTTGGTGAGAAGGAACTAAATCATGTAGTTCTATTTAGGACATTTGTAAATGTTTGGCACACTTCTAAAATAACGATAAGATGAGTGCAGTGCCGGATTAGTTGTGGTGCAAGCTATCTGGTGAAGGCACCAAAATTAGTAAAAACTAATAATTATAATATGTACATTGCCTAGTGAATATATATCACATGGTATTATGAGAGAGCTCCTTATTTTTGGAAAACTATGTCGATTTATTTAGTTACAGAAATGTCGTTTAGCAAAAGAAGTACGGATTAGTCTTACACGTGAGGTGTCTATGATGGATGGAAATCAAGTTTCAGTTTAGGAGCACTAGAAGATTCCGATTCGTTATTGTAATGGTTTTAGTAGATGTTCATTTACATTGTGTCATAACAGAGATAGATAGCTTTCAATAGAAGCAAGTTATTTATAAGAGATAAGCAGCAGATTAAACCTGGTGAACCAGGCCTACTGCTTGCCTTTCTTTATGGAGCCTTATATTATATAAGATATTAAATTTGTGGAGTTGATTGTGGACTTGAATAGAGAATCGGGTCAAGGAACTCCCTTTTTTCGCTTACTCTTCATAGTTGTAGAATGGCTCTCTTTATATAGCTTACGCTTACGAAATGAAGCCCAGGAGGAATAGAGGCCAAAAGCTAATTGGTTGTCCTCACTAATAAAAAACAGCAGTCCTGCCCCTTCTGTTACCTACTTTTACTCAATTCTTCGGTATACCTCAATACAAGTCAGGCATTAATGATTTGGAAGATCCAAAACCAAAAATAGTGGTATTTGCTAGCAAAAACACAATGGAGGGCAGTCACTCAATATAGATTGATCCTTAGGAGCATTAGAAGATGTTCATTCGTCATTGTAATGGTTTTAATTGATCTTCATTTACATTGTGTCATAAGAGAGACCGATAGCTTTCAATATAAACATGTTATTTATACGAGATAAGCAGCAGTTTTCTAGCATGTCATGAGTTTGAATAAGTAACCGATTTCAAGCACGTGATGAGTTTGAATAAGTAGCGGGTTTCCAGCACGTCATGAGCTTGAATAAGTAGCGGATATCAAGCGCGTCATGAGCTTGAATAAGTAGCAGATATCAAGCACATCATGAGTTCGAAGTCTTGCTCGTAAACCAAGCTGAATATTTAAATGGAGAAAGGTAGAGGGACTGGTCCATTGTTTCACTGAGTTTCAAGATGGAATTGCAGATTTCTCAGTTTTCAAAAAATTCCGAGTTCTTACTACCTTATCCAAGAAAAAGGAAAGAAAGAAAAAGAAATCTGCATTCGTACTAGTGTTGACCATATAATGCTATGTACTGTCATTCCTAATGAATCATATGACAAGGTAATGCCTATTACATGACTGAAAGCTATCAAAAAATTACGCTCATTTGGGACAGCAAATCTATTGTACTTGAAATGATTCAGAGTTTCTTAGAGACTGGGATGCCCTTGTAGGGGTAAGTATAAGATTCAAAGAATCTCTAGGTTTAGAGATCCTCTAATTTGCACATAAGACAATTTACAATTAGTTTATATTAGATGAAATGGTACTGAATAGAGCATAATGGATAAAGAGAAACCATATAGCTGTGCCGGACTAATTTAAAAATTGAAGCATGGTTGATTAATTGACTTGGAAAAATATGCTTAGGCAGTCCTACTCCCACGAATTTTTCCGCTCAGTTGCTATGTCGGATAAGCTTAACCATAGTGATATTATTTCTGTAAGCAGCTATTTCACGTAAGAAAACAAATGTTGTATTTTCCAGGTGATTTTCCCATCGACGCTTCTTGGAACTGGTGAAAACTGGACTCTTATGAAGACTATTAGTGTAACAGAATACTTGAACTATGAAGCAGGTTAGTTGTAAATAAGGCTGAGTTTTCCAAATGTTAGTGCTGCTTGGGACTTAATATATTGGAACGCAGTCCGTACTACAGAATGACGTCTTTTCTGATTTGGAAATTTTCCTCGTATGTATTGGTTCTCATAATTAGGCAAGTTCTCGAAGAGTAAGGGCATAGGAGTATTCGGTAATGATGCAAAAGAGACAAATATTCCTGTAGAAGTTTGGAGATATTACTTGCTGACAAACAGGCCAGAGGTGGGTCTTGGCGGTTTTAACTTGCATTGCTTCATAAATCCATATTCTGTTATGCTCTTTTATACTGGTGTGATCACTTACAGATATCAGTTATTCTAGGTGTCAGACACTTTGTTTAGTTGGGTGGATTTACAAGCAAAGTTAAACAGCGAGTTACTAAGCAACTTAGGCAATTTCGTCAATAGAGTCCTGAGTTTCATTGCAAAAGATCCGGGTATGTCTGCTAGATGCCTTCTATGAGATATTTACATAGTCTGCCCCTCGTGATATGCTTTGGCTGTTGTCGGCTAGTTCTTTGTCTGTTTTGTCTTAATACACTTAGGGGTCGTTTGGTGTGAGGTATTAGAGAAAATAGTAATGGGATAAAATTTTAGTGTCTTTCAAGTGGGCGTTTGGTGTGAGGGATTGGATTATTTATCCCATCACTTTTGCCTTAGTGATGGGATAAGTTATCCCACATACATTGTGGGATAACTTATCCCGGAATTAGTTATCCCAGGGTAATTAATCCCGGGATAAGTTGGATCCCAACCAAACGACTCCTTAGACTATACCAATTACCAAGCTTTGGCATCTTATTTTGCTGTGTTTATTTCACCAGTGACTCTGATTCATGTATTAGATGACATGGTTTGTTTTGCTGTTTCATGCTTTTCTTTTACTGGTATTGTCTACTTGACTCCTTGTCTGGTTGATTAATGAAAATTACCGCTCTTCTTTCTTGTGAATCAACAAAATAATCTGCCTACCACCTTGGATTGTAATGCTAGTATATCATTGAGATGAGAAAACTGGAAGGAAATATTTCTCGGTTCTTTCCTTGAAAGATAAAAAGGGGAAAAGTTTCTTGGCAGAAAGTTGTTTCTCATTGGATAAGTGCCTTGGTTCTTTCGTGGTTACTTTGGAAATATCTTGCTACTAGTCACTGATTAAAAAAAGGAATCTTGCTACTAGTATGTTCATGATAACTCAAGGAAAGATTCTTGTTTCTTCTAGAAAAAGATAGAGAGGGAGCTGAAATTTGTTGTTTGTTTTGCTTCAGGAGTGTCAACTGGAATTAAGCTAGTCCTTTTCTAATTTAAAATCTAAATGTTCCTGGTACAGCTTCAGGTTATGGTTCTGTAATTCCCAATCCCGAAGGAGCTGAATCACACCCTTTAACTAGGGTCTTGGGTGAAAAAGTTGGAAATTATGTGGAGCAATATATAGAAGCCATGGAGAAGGTAACCACAAAACTGTGCTGGGTTTTTTCCAGTTCTAGTGAAATGGAACTCATTTCTAATATTTTTTCCTTCCATGTGTTTTCTACCAAGCTGATATGAATAAATAGAGCATAATTACTATGCTATTTGTGCAACCAGATGTCCATACAATATACACTGGATTTGCCGCTCCAATGGTCATGATTGGAGTTGAAATTACCAAACGTCTAGCATTCCTTCACTAATGATTTGGGATTAAGGTTTAATCATGTTAGTATGCTTTAGGTCGAGTGTTCGTTAGAAGTCTTTTAATCTTGTTAAGGATCTTGTATGCCTAATAGAAAATGTGGAGAATTACTAGTATCGAGAATCTAAGTTAATTGAATATTTGATTCAGGTAGATCTAAATGGCGGAACATGGATTGTGGGGATTCATATAGCCAATCCCACTAGCTTAAGGTTCAGAGATAGTAGTAGTAGTAGTGGTAGCTGTTGTTATTGTATATTACATGTGCTTTATATCTTCAATTGGTTTCTTCTTTCCTTTATATGGTCTGAATAACATTTATATGCTGCAACTGGTTTAGGTTAAATTAAAGCAAGGTTTGAAGATTGCTATGTCCATTTCTGGAGAAGGAAATGGTTATTTGCAAGTAAGCCTGTCAAATACTTCCCAACCATGTGTTTTTGATTTATTAGTTGCTTCTGCCATTGCATTTTTCGTTTTAATTTAGGAACTGTTTTTTAAATTTCAGTAATGGTTGTTGATAAGTCTCATGGTTGCTTTATTCTCATAAGTTTAGACTGTCCATACTTCTTTTTGTAGGAGAGCCAATTCTGGAAACTTTACAAGGAAGATAGACCTTTGTGTTCCATAGTGATGAGCACTGCTTCCGGCCTAGTATATCTTCTTGCATGTCTTTTAGAGCCATTTATACCATCCTTTTCACGAGAGGTAATAACTTTGTTTTCATCATTGCATCATATAACTGTGACTGAGTTTCTGTCTCTGCTCATATTTGATGGTTGTACATTGTACTGTGGTTGAGGTTCTTTCTGTGCTCAATGATGTTTTCACGACTTGATTCACAGGTGCTTAAGCAGCTTAACTTTCCTCCTGAAACACAACTTTCACTGTCTGATGAAAGAGGTGACGTAGAAAAAAGCAAAAGACCATGGCATATTCTACCTGGAGGTCACAAGATTGGAATACCAGCACCATTGTTCAAGGAGCTGGTAATGCATTGCAGTCTTGTTCTTTACTGCATATTTTATCATTCTTTCATTTGCTAAGTTAAGATTGAATGTGATTATATGCAGAAAGATGAAGAAGTTGAATTCTACAGAGAGAAGTTTGCTGGAAGTCAGGCGGATAGGAATTTGAAGGCGGAAACTGAGGCAAAGAAGATCACTGAACAGTTGAACAAAGCAAAAATATCAGGTTAATTGTGTTTATTTTTTGTACTTGAGAGTTATCTTGAAAAAGTTTTAGTACTTACAAAGGAAATTGGATTGTTTTTGGGTACGATTTTGATAACGACCTCAATCAAGTGACTAAAATCGATATTGAAAACGCGGAATTAAACAACAAAATTAAAGGATAGTTGAGAAATAAGAGATGAGAAGTGAAGAAAGAAAGGCTCAATTGAAAGAACAATTAAACCAAGGGAGAAAAGAACTCAATCAAATGTACGAGAAACCAAATTGAATCCACAATATGATAACTCGATGATTAATCAAGCGAAGAAGATAACACAAGCAATTTGGGAATCCACCCTAATCACTCGATCTAAGCTAATAATTGGAATTGAACCCAATCACTACCCTAATCTAAAGTAACTAAATATCAATGTCTATTCAAGACAATTCAATCATCCAAAATCTCCCATGCAAAATGAGGAATTATCCTATTTATACTAAGGAAATAAAAGACAACTAGTTATTACAAATATGCCCTTAATAAGAGAGACAAGGGCCTTGTTTGGTAACTCTTGTTGTGAATTCTTGAATTTAAAATCTAGCCACTTGTACAAATGGTCTCGTTTCTTTATCCAAATCACTCCCATGGACTCTTAAGCTTTCCTTTTCACGAACATTCTACGTATCATCCAAGTCATCCATGCTCGTGTCAACCATGCGATCCATGCTAGTATCAGATTTCTATAAGTAAACTTGTAATATTGTATTGCAAGCTCTTATTTATTTGATAATATTGAATTGTGAAATGTGAATTTAACTTCTTTTTTAAGTTCAGAACAATTAGATTATAGAA
Source organism: Capsicum rhomboideum (assembly GCA_031232105.1). NCBI lineage: Eukaryota > Viridiplantae > Streptophyta > Magnoliopsida > Solanales > Solanaceae > Capsicum > Capsicum rhomboideum. The sequence goes on along the minus strand of CP124712.1, from coordinate 24,986,951 downwards.
TTACTTTAAAACACAGCGAACTTCATGATTTTTGGTACTTTCTGCCTCAGTTTACCGTTTGATCATAAATTTTGAGAGTAGATTTTTTTTGAAAAAATTGAAAACATTGTTTGTTCATGATATTTGGTCAGTTTTTAAAATTCTATCTTCAAAAAATGTTCAAGTTTTAAAAACTGGTCAAGATCAGTTTTTGAATTTTTGGATAAAATTTTATTTTCACTTGCAAAACCTCAAATTTTTTTCAAGTTAAATGCATGTCCAAACCCAACTTCAAATTTCAAAAAATATTTTTCAACAAACTTCAAAAACTCATTTTTTTCAAGTTTCAACTCTATTGCCAATTGCTAGCAAAGTTTAAGAAAGAAAAGCACTTTAAACTGGTTATTTAGAGCATGTCATACATATTTGTGTGCCTATAAATTATCTCACCAAGGATAAAAAGAATGTCAAAATTAAACTTGTTTATGCATATCAAAACGTTAAATTATTTTTAACAAAATGAATGTTTCTTGTCTTGGAATAAAAGTACTTCGATTTCATCAATATTTTATATTATTCAAAATTTTGGTCAACTAACCGTTGAGCTATATTTCTGGTTTAAAATTTATCATTATATACATTCCATTAAAAAAAGAGAAGAAGCTAAAGGATTATTTAAATTTGTAACTTATTCTTTTTAATGAAAATGCAAGTCTAAAGTGAGAAAATTATGTTTCCACTTTATTTATGTTAGGATGTGGGAGGGTACCAGGAAAAAGAGAGTAGAGAAATTAAAAGAAAAAGGAGAGAAGCAAAAATAAATTACCGAAAATAAAAGTAGAACGACTTTGACGAGTAAAAAAGAGGAGCAACAAAGATAAAAACTAAATAAGCAAGGGACATCTTGGGAGAAATGGAAAAAATATGTAGTTATAATAGGTTTTTTATGGCTCAAGATTTGGAGGTTAAAGTAAAAAATTTAGATAATATAGTCTAAAATAAACATTTAGAAAATTGACATATATATGTAGAAGCGAAGATGTTATCCATGGTACTTTTAAGCTCCTGTTGAGTGCATGCAACACAAAGGGTGTGTTTTTGAAATTAATGAAAATGATTTTCGTGAAAAATGTTTTCTTGGAAAATTAGTTGGTTTATTACTTATTTTCTAATATTTGGTAAGTAAACAAAAAAAGTATTACCTCAAGAACATTTAAATGTAATCTAGCAAAAAACTATAGAGGTGGGTAGGGTATGGAGCCTCGAGGGTGGTGGGGTTGGGATGGTCAAGATGTAGGGTTGAAGGCATTGGATGGGTGGGAGGATACAATAAACATAGAGTATCACTTACAAAACTTGTTTTCTCTACTTCCGTTAAGGAAGTTATTTTCCTATTTTTTAAGGAACTTAGTTCCTAAAGAAAATGTTTTCCAAAAATTTAATCCAACCAAACATGGGAAAAGAGGAAAACATTGTTTTCCTCCATGCCAAAGACACTCAAAATTGGAATCAAAATTATATAAAAATTCAAATTGCTTGGCCTGTGCTTTACACGGGCAGAATTTTATCTAGTTATAATAATAGAAACGGGAAAAAGAAACTTTCAGAATGCATTGTTTCTTTGACATGCATCACCACCTCCCTTATCCATGCCATTGTTTCTTTGATGCCAGACCTTTCAATATGAACACATCAATTAATCTATCAATCACTTATACCTCAATCCTAAATCAATTGGGATCGACTATGTGAATCCTTTATATCCATTCCTCTTTGGAATAGGAGTACCTACTCCTAAATCATTTATATCTAACCTTTGATATCTTATCATATTCTTGTTCAAAAGTTTCCTATTGTTTTGTGGGAAGGTGATGAGGGATCTTTTGCCATGGGTTGATAGTTATATGTTAGATAAGTTCTTATAGAATTATTGCATGGACTGTTGATAACATTGAGTTTTTCTGTGTCTATAGATGCTAATAAGAAGAAAGAACATTCTACAAAATCTTCTGAAGCCAAATCTAAGGGTTCAACTTCTGCTGAAGCAGAAATTTCGATTAGCAGACTTGATATTCGTGTTGGTGTCATTACAAGAGCTCAGAAACATCCTGATGCTGATTCTCTGTATGTTGAAGATATTGATGTTGGTGAAGCTCAGCCCAGAACTGTCGTTAGCGGCCTTGTAAAATATATTCCTCTGGAGGAGATGCAGGTTTGCATTTTTCAATTTGTCTGCATGTTGATTATAAACTATTATACCTAGCAATTTTCACAATGGTATCTTTTTGTCAGAATCGGAAGGTCTGTGTTCTATGCAACCTAAAACCAGCAAGCATGAGGGGCATAAAATCCCAGGCAATGGTTCTTGCTGCTTCTAATAGTGATCACACTAAGGTGAGTGGCAGCCTAATACTTCTATTCTATTTATCTACAGATAGCCTCTATGCCTTGCCAGGAGGCTACATAAAAGGAGAGATTTTTTAGGACATAATGCTAGGATGCGGGAAGTGAGGTTGCGATGGTTCGGACATGTGAAGAGGTGCACAAATGCCCCGGTACGGAGGTGTGAGAGGGTGGCTGGGGATGGATTTAGGCGGGGTAGAGGTAGGCCAAAGAAATATTGGAGGGAGGTGATTAGGCATGACATGGAGCAGTTATAACTTACAGAGGACATGACCCTTGATAGGAAGATGTGGAGGACGCGGATTAGGGTAGAGGGTTAGTGGGTAGGAAGGTGTTTGTTTTAGCAGGGAAGAGTGTTTGCTTGTATCTGTGCCTGTTGTTTTTTAGGCAGATTCTTGTTCGCGTTGTTTTGGTGATATTTGTGTTTTTGAATAACTAGTTTATAGTGTTGATTTGCGAGTGTCTTGATTCTTCGATTATGTAGCGATGTGTTATCCTCCCCTTTTCCCCTTTTTGCTGTTGTTTTTTATGATTTTTGTTTGTTATTGTTATCTGTTCTGAGCCGGGGGTCTATCGGAAACAGCCTCTCTACTTCATCTGAGGTAGTGGTATGGACTGCGTACACTTTACACACACACACACACACACCCCAGACCCCACCTAGTGGGAATACACTGGGTATGATGATGATAATGCTAGGAGGTCCCTCTTTTCTATAGCAAATTAAGACACTGGATATGTTGTCGGGTTTAGCCTTCCTTAGGATTTGAAAGCTCTTTCTACGGTAACTGTGAATTACTATGTCTTAAGAGCTAACGCTGATTCTAACTGCTAGTTCATGTTCTTGTTTGCTTCTAGAACCAGGAACGGATCTAGGAGGGGGAGAGGGTGTTCACCCGAACCCTTGACAAAAAAAATACAAAGTGTATATAAGTTAATTTTTTTGATTTTAGTGTATATATAGAGATTTTGAATCCAATGAACACAAGACTAGAGGTTGGCTTAGTGGTTTAGGGGGTTCAAAATTCACCTTGAGGTTCAAGTTCAAATCCCAGACGCTACATTTTTATTTTTCGAACCTTTTCGAACCCCCTTAATGAAAATCCTGAATCTGGCACGGTTTAGAACATGCATTTCTTTCTCTTCTAGTTGGGGGGGCTTTCATTGCTCCTCATTGCTTCTGTTCCTCCACCTACCACACAATTCTCATGCTTTCCTTCCAAACATCTCCTACCCTACAAGCCGCGTACTTCGTTCTCATTGCTTCCAAAGTCTAGTTCAGGAAAACAAGTAAATATTCTTTCATTTTTCATGATGTCCCAATTGCATAGACCTCCTTGCTTATCACCACTATCTATTGGTAGTAAATAGGATCAGTTCAGGATACCTTCCTAACAATTCACATAGAGTTCACTGTGATTGAGATGCCAAATGAGAGAAGACGTGGAGAGTGGGGGGAGATTTGTGTTAAAAGATGTTTTACATTTTTCTTCAATACAGGATTATTCCGGGTTAATATAGCACTGTTGATTTTTTGGGTAAAGTAGCTGCAATTAAATCTGCTATGTGCATTTTGCCACCACATTGATGTGCAAAATGCTGCTGATGCATGTCCTAAGTTTTCCATATAGATGACTCAAATTGGTAGGCAGGCATAGCTCTTTCTGCCGTATTTTTGCACAAACAATTGTACCAATCAATTTACTATATAATTGACACATGCTTATGTATTTCAAAAAAAATTGCCATTTAACCATATACCAGAAATGAATAATGAGCGCTTAGTTATTCATGGAGATCTGACCTCAAGGTTTCTGCTGTAGTGCACCTACTGTTTAATGCATCAACTATAGATAAGTTACCAAAAGAGGAAAAGTTGGATAGAAACTGATGCAATATGATGATATTTGCATGTCAGGTTGAACTGGTTGAGCCACCTAAAGATGCTGCAATTGGTGAACGAGTAACGTTCCCCGGATTTGATGGCAAGGCTGATGATGTCTTGAATCCTAAGAAAAAGGTTTGGGAAACCCTTCAGGTGGATCTGCAGACAAATAAGGAGTTGGTTGCTTGCTATAAAGATTTGCCGTTCACCACTTCCGTTGGTGTTTGCAAGGTTGCATCCATTTCTGAAGGATCCGTTAGGTAATTTATTCTTTGGCGGATCCATTAGTGGAGGAATTCAAGATTTTGTTTGTAATTCTTTTTCGTCGTCTTCTTTTTTTCGCAATTTTGTTCTCTTTAATACACAACGTTAAACAAATAAAATTTTCCATTATAATTGAGGAGAATGTTGTTGAAGCGAAATGAGTTGTTGAATGTATTTTTTCTGTCTCTTGCTAAAGATGTCTGAATTTATGTACAATTATATAAGTTGCACAATTTGAATGAATCTTCTTGACCCTGCTACTCGAGTATTTCACTTTTTTTTTTTCCTTTAATATAACATCTTTTTTGAACTCTCTGATTAAAAAAAAAAATAGAGTGTGGGTGTTTGGTGTATGGACACGTTATATTTGGACTATTATTTTGGGATTTTAAGTAATTATTAGATAATGGATATACTTTATTAGTAGATGATTCGATCATTCAACAGATGCGGTACTAATTTAAAACATGTTATTGGATTGTATCCCACTTCTGAGTATTAGTATAAAAAATCATATCACAATTGAGTCGTAGATAAAATTTTAGTATTGCTAATCTCGAAATTAATAAAAATCAAGCAAACATGTAATTAAATAATTCAGCATTTTGTCAAGGGATTATTATTCTTCATCTCTTCATCCAAACAGCCATAAGGGCAAAAGTATTCGTATCTGAGTCGACTTGGATAACTGAATACATATATTAATTGGCGAACACCAATACTATGTTGCTCAGCTCTTATTTAAAAGAGTAGCCATGATGAAATCGTGCATGCGCATTTTCCACAGCCCATAATATTGGCCGTTAAATCTGGGCGGCCTGGTAGTCGGCTGTCTTTCTTCAAGGTTTGGTGGAGCAGCCATGATTCAGGTGGCAGCCTTATTATAAATACAGTTAAGCCTCTTCTACAGTGACAGCGATTGTATGAACATTTCATGACTGCTATAGTAAGGTGTTATTATATATGTATACTTACATTTGACGTTTAAACCTCATTTAGTTGTTATAAACAAAAGTATGCAAATAATTAGTTTAATTATTTTGTGTACCAAGAAGAATAAATATATTTGTGAATCAATTTAACCAAAATAATAGAAAGGGTATGAATGTAAGAAAGACAAACATCAATAGCCTTTTCTCCTGAAATTATGACCATAACTGAGGGATATCATTTAAATATATTTTTTTCTTTTTAGATAGTCATATTAAAATTTGCTATGTGCATGACACTAATAATGATTACCGTAAATATTTTAATATTTTATTTTATACAAAATATATTTCTTATAAAATATTATACACAATATTTGAGTATGAATGTTATAGAGGGGTAATTTTACAAAAGTATACTGCTATGATGAATGTCATTGTTGTTATAGGTAGAATGTTGTTATAGAGAAGTAAAATTAACATAAAAAATCAATTCGAAAGAAAATCAGTCAATTATAGTGAAATATCGTTATAACGAGAAGCCATTATAGAGAGGTTTGACTGTAAAACAAAATTTGCATTTTGTTTACTTGAGATATTTCCCTTGCAAAAGAAAAGATTGACACGTGAGTTTGGATAGACATTTCTAAGAAAAAGGAAAAGTATTGGTAGAAATTGACTAAAATTCTAAGATGGTTTCGTTAAATGTTGTCAATTGGACAAATAAATTACTTTGCAAGATCAAAAAGTACAAGAAAAAAAGGTCAGGGTTCGTATGTAAGACGAAAAGAGATCTATTAAAAAAGAGAAAATGGCCAAAAGCCCCCTCCCTCCACCCCCAATCTTTACTCGAAATCCCAACTACACATTCAAATTTTACGAGGGTTCTATTATCCTCCTGAATATTTTTTTTACTTTATTAAAAGACCCTTAAATGCTGACGTGTCTACTTAAACCAAATATATTCACTTAAGTGAATACACGCGCGGGCCCACTTCAACTTTTTTCCCTCCTAAAAATTAGACCCCACAACCAAATATTTTCTATTTATTTTCTCTCAAAAAATCTGAAAATTTTTCTACTCCTAAACTTTCAACTCTTCCACGTTTTCAACTTTATTTTTTCTCTCGATTCTTCTTCATGATCTGGGTTCTTGTGGGTGCAGTTTTTTATGATTGAACTTTGATTAGGAAGGCTATCTACTAGTAATTAGTCACCTATTTCTCTGAGTAAAGGTTAGTTCTTTAACCCATTTATTTGAGTAAATTTTGTTCTTCCCGAATTTGATTTCAACCAAAAAGTTTGCATATACAACAAAATTCCATGTTTGCATCTCACTACAACTTTGAGCATTGGGTCTGATTCTTCCATATAAAGTTAATTCAAGTCCGTATTTGTCATTGAAATAAATTACGAGAAAATTGAAGAACAAATTACGAACCATAAATGTGAATTGGAGTAGATTTTGTAACCCTAATTTCAAGATTTGAAGTGAAAATTAACGTTAACAACTAAACCGTGGCAAAAAAAGGAAGAAGATGGAAGCCTTTTTGGTAAAAAAAAAAAATGGTAGAGAAAGGTCCAATATTTAATGGTAGAGAAGAAGATGATTGTTGGGGTAAATGATGACGTGGAGAAAGAGTGACACGTGGCCTTTTTCCCTAGCTTTTGGAGTGTTTATGAGAGCTCTTACACGCCTAGAGGAGGTGTTCTCACCTTCTATGACAGGTAAGCATTTAAGGGTCTCTTAATATAGTAAATAAAATGTTCAGGGGGGTAATAGGACCCCCGTGAAGTTGGAGTGTGTAGTTGAGATTTGGAGTATAGATTGGAGGGATTTTTGACTATTTTCTCATTTTTTTTAAAAAAAAAGGACGACTGGTGGTATGCAATATAACAAAAAGTATATTCATAATATTACAAATATTTAATTACAATAGATTATATATGGACATTTGTTGTAATTCAAAGAAATTTCAAGAAACAACAGGATAATAACAATGTAACAGTAGAAAAATCAGAAGACTTGGAAGAGAAGAAGAAAGAAAGGAGAAGAGAGGAAGAAGAAGACTGTAACTAGAGTAGTATTAGATGAACCTCATTAATGAACTTGTGATTAGTAATACATGATATAGGTGTGTATATATAATGGTTATAGTAGCTGATGATCAGCTATTAGACCAATAACTAACTTAACTACCTAAACAGTGTATAACTAACTTTCGAAAATCAATAACTAACTTTTTGATCTAGCATTAAGTGATATTAAAGATGTGATCCTACTTTTCCTAAGTGTGATTGAATTAATACTTTAATACTCCCCCTCAAGTTAGGTGGGGTGAAAGATACCCAATAGACCTAGCTTGGACTTCAAGTACTCATGTTGAACGACCTTGGTAAGTTCTTTAGTCAAAATATCTGTTGGCTGATCCGTAGTTGCAATGTAGTGAGTTGTGACCAAACCTTATTGAATTTTTTCCCTTATGAAATGACAATCAATCTCAATGTGCTTGGTTCTTTCATGGTAGACAAAATTTGCAGCTATCTGTAGAGCAAATTTACTATCACTGAATACTTTAACTGGTTTTGTGAATTCTACACCAATCTCTTTTATCAAGCCCAACAACCATGTTAGTTCTAAAACAGTTGATTTCATACTTCTATACTCTGACTCTGCAGAGCTTCTTGACACCGCTGCCTGTTTCTTTGACTTCTAAAATATAAAGAAATCTCCAAATTTGATCATGAAACCTGTAACAGACCTTCTGATATTTGGAAAGGCTGCCTAATCTGCATCACAATATGCAGTAATTTCATCCTTGTAATTGCTAGATAGTAGTAGACCCTGTCCAGGCTACTTCTTGACATGCCGTACCACTTTTAAAATAGCCTTCATATATGACATCTTAGGAGCTTGTAGCAACTGACTTAGAGTTTGTGCACTGAAGGATATATCAGGTCTGGTTACAGTAAGGTAGAGTAACTTTTCAATTAGCCTTTGATAAGCTCCTTGATCAGTTGGTGGATCCTTTTCTGGATCATACTTATCTTCTATAACTTCATCATATTGTTTTGAAGTTAGTTTGCAGTTGGTATCTACTGGTGTAACTGCTGTTTTTGCATCTGCTAAACCTATTCCTGAGATCAACTCCAAGGCATATTTTCTTTGATGCATAGTGATCCTTTTGTTTGATCTTGCAAACTCAATAACTGGAAAATATCTAAGTTCTCCCAGATCTTTCATTTTGAAAGCACTTTGTAAAGCATCCTTAGTTTTTTGAATCAGTTTCAAGCTATCTCCAGTGATGAGCATGTCATCAATATAGATTAAGATTAAAGTAATTCCTTGATCTGATTTCTTGACAAATAGAGAATGGTCATATCCACTTTGCACAAATCCAAACATGATTAGAGCTTCACTTAGCTTTGTATTCTATTGTCTTGGTGCTTGTTTTAGACCATACAAGGATTTCATTAGCCTGCATACCATGTTCTCCCCCTGGCTAGTGAAACCTTGTGGTAGCTGCATGTATATCTTAGCATATAAATCACCTTGTAGAAAGATATTGTATACATCTATCTGATGTATATGCCACTTCTTTGATGCTGCTAATGACAGTACTATTCTTACAGTTACCATTTAACTACTAGAGAAAAGGTCTCCTGAAAATCAATACCTTTTCTCTGATAATAACCCTTAGCCACAAGCCTAGCTTTGAACCTTTCCACTTCACCATTTGCTTTATATTTCACCTTGTACGCCCAGTTGTAACCTATAATTGACTTGCCTGCAAGTAATAGAACAACTTCCCATGTATGGTTGGATTCTAAGGCATTGATATCTTCTTTCATGGCCTAAATCTTCCTTGCATCTTTAGTAGCTTCATGATAAGTGGTAGGTTCTGTGACAGAAGAAAAGGCAGCAATGTAAGATTAATAGGTATTAGATAAACCAGCATAAGAGATATATTTATCAAGACTATATAGTGACTCTTAATGGATGTTAAGAGATACAAAATTCTTTAACCAAATAGGTGGTTGTTTATTTCTTGTGGATTTTATAGTCCGTGTCACTGCATTAGGCAGTAATACATCAACAACTTGTGGTTGAATAGGTTGTTTCATAGGATGATGTTCTTGAACTTCAGGCATAGGCTGCTGAATGTGAGCATCTTCAGCTGCTGCTGGGACATTGCTCATTTGAGTAATGTGACTGTCAAGACCATGATAGAAATGTATAAATGATTGATCTGGCCAATCTTCAGAGAAGGTTGTGTCACTTGTGAAAATGGAATTGGCCTCAGAAGTATGTGTATAGAAAGGAAAGACATCTTCTTTGAATATTACATTCCTACTAACAAAAAAAGAATTAAAATTCAAATCATACAAAATATAACCTTTCTGCACATCTGTATATCCTATATGTACTGCAACTTTAGATCGAGACAACATTTATCAAATTGAGTCATATCTTTAGCAAAACATAAACAACTTATAATTCTAAGATGAGTGATAGTAGGCTTCCTGTTAGAGAACACTTCATAAGGAGACTTATTGTTCAAAACACTACTAGGTAACCTATTGATCAAGTTGTCTGCAGCCTGAACACAATGGCCCCAAAACTTAATAGGTATATGAGCTTGCATTCTAATAGCTCTTGTCACCTCTAGAACATGTCTATGTTTTCTCTCAGCAACTCCATTTTGCTGAGGAGTATAAACACATGTTCCCTGATGAAATATACCTAGGTTTTTAAATATATCTTGACATAATGAGTTTGTAAACTCTGTCCCATTATTTGATCTTAGTATCTTGACTATTCTATTGAATTGATTTTTAATGTCAAAAAAGAACTGTTGTAACACAATATATACATCAGACTTTTGTTTTAAGAGAAATAACCAAGTAAGCCTAAAGAAGTCATCCACAACAGTAAGAAAATATCTGTTATTATCAAAAATAGGTGTCTTATAAGGTCCCCACAAATCAACATGAATCATATCCAGTATAGCCTGAGTTTTAGTACTGCTAGAAGTAAATGGGAGACTTGTTTGCTTAGGACAAGGGTACATAATACAATTATGAATAGAGTCACTTATTAGCTGTAGACTACTAGGAAACAATCTTATGAACTATGCCCAAATATTTTATGCCAAGTACTATAATCCAGCCTGACAACTTCTCTATCTAGAGCAGTACAACTAGTGATTTGTACTTCCTTTTTATTTTTATTTCCAAGTTGGTTCATAAGCATATATAGGTCATCATATAGCTTATCAATCTCATTCACCCTCTCAGTGAAGAGATCCTGAGAAAGATAAAAGTTAGAAAAAAAAAGTAACACATTCATTTCTTTTGTTAGTTTTGAAATAGATAACAAGTTATATTTGAATTGACGGACATAAAAAACATCTGATATGGTGCTTCTAGTGGTTATTAAGCTATGTATAGTGTGTGTGACTAGAGAAACATCACCATTAGGTAAGTGCACTCTTTTAGGTGCATCTGTTTCTTTGACAGTATTTTCATTAAACAGATCAAGATCAGAAGTCATATGATTAGTGGCTCCTATATCAATGATCCAATCAGGTGCATTTTGGAACTAAAAATGCCAGAATTTTGTCCATACATGCAGTGCTAGCATTAGCCTTTGCATTACTACCATTTGTAAGAACTGAAGATGTAGATTCAAGATTATTTTGATTCAGTCTATTCATATTGACTTTTGGTGAAGGGAATAAAATACCTCCAATCTGATTCTGATGTTGTCCATTATAACTGCTTTGTCCTATGACCACATTAGAGACTTGATCCTGAGGCTGCAACCTCATGCAATCCAGATTCTGATCATTGAGTTGATTATATATAGAATTGTACCCTTCATTGACGGAATTTGTATCTATATTGTATGCAACATGGCCCTTAGAAGTTGACATCTTTTTTTTAGTCTTAAAATAAGTTAGATAACCAACTAACTTGTAGCATACTTCTCTAGTATGACCCTTACACTCACAGTAATCACACACCAGATTAAAATTCCTTCTGTATTTCTGATATCCTACAGCAGTAGTGTTGTTGTTACCACCATGTCCATGAAAATTCACACCACTACTACTTCCATGACTATATACATTACCTCCTTCAAAGTTTCTTGTGTGCATAGCTACATCAAAATTCACATGACTAGGACTTAGTCCTAAAACCCCTGTTGTGGCAGCCATATTTTTCTGACTCTTATTACTAAGAATCATGGCATAAGCCTTGTTTACTGAGGGCAATGGGCACATCATTAGGATTTGACTTCTAGCTTGACCAGAGTTATCATTTAGGCCCTTTAAGAATTGAAACAGTTTAAGTTTCTCAAAGTGCACCACAAAATCTTTAGACTTATCACAATCACACCCTGGTGCAGGAACTAGAGCTTCAAACTCTTCCCATAGATCTTTCACTTGGTAAAATACACAAAAACAGACAAGGTGCCTTGCACCAATGTAGCAATCCCTTTGTGAACATTATAGACTCTTGAGCCATCTACCTTATTAAATCTTTCAAGCAAGTCTTGCCAAATGGCTTGTGCATTGGATGCATACATAATACCACTAAGAAGATGTTTAGAAATAGAGTTCATAATCTAATAAACAACAATGACATTGACCCTCTCCCAGTGATTCCATATAATCTCAGGAAATTTTTCTTTAGCATAAGTACCATCAACCAACCCCAATTTATTCCTACCTAAGAGAGCAATATGCATAGACCTAGCCCATATCGAGGGATTCTCTATGCCAGTGAGTTGAAAAGATATAATTTGAATACCACTAACATCAGAAGAATGTAAGAATAAGGGGAGGTTATAGTCGATAACAAGAATCTGAGATGAACTTGGAATTGCTGTGGAATTTGTGATCCATCAACATTCACACTTGGTTGAACCTGGGTAGGTAAAGAACCAGTTAGATGCTCCATCCCTCTGACTTAGGTAAAGAACCAGTTGGATGCTTCATTCTTCTGACTCAGGTAAAGAACCAGTTGGATGCTCCATCCTTCTCTCAGCTTTGGAATTAAACTTTTACAGATTAGCGAAAGCAAGAACAGAAAAATCAAAATCAAGAAATTTCTTGTTAATGATCAAGAAATTCCCAGAATAACAAAGTAACTCTCTAATCAGAGATCGATTGCTCTGATATCATGTTGTAATTTAGAGAAACAACAGAATAATAGCAATGTAACAGTAGAGAAATCAGAAGGCATGGAAGAGAAGAAGAAAGAAAGGAGGAGAGGAAGAAGAAGACTGTAACTAGAGTAGTATTAGATGAATCTCATTAATAAGCTTGTGATTAGTAATACATGATATAGGTGTATATATAGTGGTTATAGTAGTTGATGATCAACTATTAGACTGATAACTAACTTAACTACCTAAACAGTGTATAATTAACTTCCGAAAACCAATAACTAACTTTGTGATGGAGCACTGAGTTATATTAGAGATGTGATCCTAATTTGCCTAAGTGTGATTGAATTAATACTTTAACAACATTTCTAAGATTGTTTTTTTTCCTTTTTGTAAAATTTTGATTTTTTTAAATCTCTTTTTTTCAGGGAATTTAGCTCCAAAGAATTGTATGATTGAAGTTTGATCTCAAATTGTAAGTTTTATGTAGTTAGAATGGGCAAAACCCCTCAAACCCTTTTTTTTCAAAGAAAATGAAAAGATTTTTCTTTTAATTCAAATTAATGCATAATTGCGAGATGGATCAATATTATTTAGTCAAAGGGACATTAAGAATTCCAATCTAGTTGTTAACTTTAACAAAGGGTAATTCAATTGGGAAATTAGAGAGGAGAGAGATAGGTTAATAATAATGAAATTGAAATCAGGTGATTTCAAGTTTTCAAACATGTCATTTCAAAAGTCGAGCTTGGATTAAGGTAGATTAACTATTCCTTATCCTTATTTGAACTTTGAAGGAGGCAAAGTAAAATTTACTAATCAGTTATTAATGTTTATTTTTACTTTATCTTTTTTGTAATTGAGTAGGGGATGGGGAAATAGGGAAGAACTCACAAGGTAGGGAATCGACCCTTCACCAACAAGATAAAAATTCAGATATTCCACAACTGAATTACTAAGATTTTCTATTTTTACTTTAATTTTACTTAATCATGATTAAATAATGTAATTTGATATAAAATAAAACGTGTAAACTTAAATTTTTGGGGTGGATATGAGGCCTGATATGGAGTGATGAGATTTAAAATTTACTAATCAATAAATTTAAGAAAAATTGACATATAAGTACTAGATACCACTAAATGACCTTATTAGCAATTTAAGTCAAAACAATTGATAAGCTATAGCCAACTACACAAATTCATGCTTGTGTTTCGAGCTCTTAATCAGTAATATTCACTACTCAAATTCCATCATTTGAGACGTCAAATTTTCTCCTTTTTTTTAAATAGCTCAAACTTTGAATCCCGTTAATCAATATCGTTAACTTTGGATTTAATTAGTTTCAGTCGCACATCTCGATCCAACAATTTCACTAGAACAACAAAAGATCTTTTCACACAAACTTACAACTCAAAGATCAAATATGCAATTAAGAAAAATGTATTTGGGAATAAGAAACTTGAACAAGGAAGACCACTGAAGTTTGGTTAGAATTTTTCGACCTCGTAGTAGTGATTTGTTCTGATTAGATGATATCGGGTTTTATTGAAACATCTTAAAGAGTTTAAATGTCAATTTTTGAGGGATTTGGAGGCAATTTACTGCAAATTTGAGCTAATTTTCAAATTGAAAACTCCCAAATCCGAATATAAAGACAATTTGACTCATATATCCCTCTATATATTCATGTATATGCCCATGTATATAAGTGCATATCCTATGTATAACATATATATTTGTGTATATATAAAAATTTGAGTGTGATATATATGATATATAATGATATACATGTTTCGTAGTGACATTTTTCAAATTTTAAATTTAACTCCAAACTAGAACTATCAAAACGGGATGGCGCAGCTCAAGTGGGTTGAAGACTCCAAAAGTCAAGCCTAGCTTCGAAATCCCAACTCAGCACTAAGTGGGGCCCAGGCTGGCCTATGGGATAGCCTTGCAAATTTTATTTTTTAAAGAAACTTATGAGATAGTTATTTGTTTAGAAAATACATCTTTAAATGTTAGATGTAAATACAATTTGGTAGTTTTAAATTGTTAAAGATTAAAGAACAGAATGTGCACAAATTTAAATATTATTTAATTTTTAATTTCATCGAAGAGCTAAAACCTTCACATTTTCCCCCTAAAGACTCTTGTTATGCTACAATATTGAAAATTTGGATGGTGCATCTACTTTAGTAATTTTAGTGTATACACACATACCACATTTACTAAAGAAGCTTGAGGTAAGTACAAAAAGTTTGTGTAGCCTCTAGAATTTATCATGATATTAACTAATTAATCTGACTGTCATGTCGTTGTATATTACTAGTTTGTCAAACTCAAAAATAAAGTATATAGAAAGTTATGTTAGTTGCATGCGTCCAAACTTTCTACTATAGTAGAAGTGTGGACAAGAGTTGATGGTATCAACTAGGGGTGGCAAATGGGTTGTTTGGGCTGAAGTTGGGCGGGTTAAAATGGGTTGAACAAATAAATGGGCAAATTCCAACCCTGTCCAAATACATTTGGGTCAAGATGGGCTGAGCAAAATGGGCTAATTTATGGGTCATGGGTTATAACCCAACCCGCCCAAATTTAAATTTTTACAATATTCTTGATTTTTAAACAAATTAAAATCCAATATCTTTTTAAAATAACCAATTTATTAGGTGATTGGAATATTTTTTAAAAATATTTTTTTACAATGTCTCCTAGTACTATATGCTACTAAGCAAATCTACGAGTTCTAAATCAAATAGTAGCTGCTATTGAAAGCAACTTCTATAGCAAAAATCATATGATTACAAGCATAAATTATACTAATGTAAAATTGACACACTCAATGCAATATTACCATGTGAAGATGACTAAATTACTCTCTAAGAGAAATAAAATTGTGCGCACTTTAGAGCCATTAAAAGTCCATTACACAATAAAGTAGCACTTGAGACCTAAGAACAAAATGCAACAAAACTTGTTTTCATCACTTAACGTTTGCAGGGACAACTAAAAAAGGCAAAATAGCCCTGCCAACACACTCAATATCATCGCACAGAAAGCTATAAACACTATAAAACGGAGCCCTTAATCAAGAACCAATAATAGGGGAAAAGAAATCCAGATCTAAGTTAATAACATCTCCACCTCAAATCACCACAAGATAAAACACTCTACTTTATAGCTCTTGTTGTAGTTGTCTGCCCACATTCTTTGAGGAGGTACCAAGTGATACTCATATCTCTAACTCGAAAGCTTTGCGACAAATTTCTCCACATCTATTGCAATATCCTCAACTTCATCAGAATCACCAGAAGCTAAAAAAAAAAATTAAAATTGTCAAAATGCTAGAAAGTTCATAAGAAAAATGAGAAAGGATATTGATATATTGTACCTTGATGTCCATAAATCCAATCTCGAGAACACAACTTAGCCTCGGCATTTTCCGGTAAAATGAAACTTTGGTATTTACCAATGATTCTTCCACCAACACTAAAAGCTGATTCGGATGCAACTGTGCTAATAGGTATACTCAACAAATCACGAGCCATTAATGAGAGTTCAGGATATTTAATTCTATTATCCCTTCAAAATGTAAGCACGTCTAAATTTTCATTTCCTTTACGAACTACTACTGGCTCTTCCAAATACAAATCCAATTGAGTCTTCTCTGAACCACAACAGATGGACTATCAAACATATCAAATTCTTCCATTTCATCGACCACCTCACCATCACATGCGTGACTACTACTTCCAACCACTTCAACATTGGATTTTGTTATGTATTCTTTGAACAATCTGTGCAATTTTTTTCAACAACCTCTACCTTTTCATTGCAAGTTAAAGGATCAAGTTTTGTAAAGCAAAACTTCACCAACTTTAACTTATACCGGGGATCAAGAATAATGATCGACGAAGCAATCGGACTATAGTCATCCTGCCAATATTTTGCGAACTTACTCTCCATTTCAATAGCCATTTCCTTAATATCTGAATCTTCATTATCTCTTTCTTCCCATATCAACATATGAATTTTTCAAATTTTATGAAAATATAAATTAGCAGTAGGATAATGACTTCCCGAAAATAATGTAGTGATTTCATAAAAAGGCCTCAAAAACTTAGCAATTGTTTCAACTTTAACCTAAACTTCATTTGAAGGACAACATTGAAAATCTTTGTCAAGTATCTTGAAGTTAGAAAATGCCCGACGATAGAGAAAAGCATTATCAAGCATCAAATATGTAGAGTTCCATCTTGTAGACACATCTTGATGTAGTTTTCCATTCAGCTTTAAACCAAGATTCTTAATACACTTTACAAATTTTACAATTCTTGACTCAGAACCTCTAATATATTTATGCTTTCTCTAATGTTAAAAATAGCACTAGCAATTGTTTTCAAACTTGCTTTGACAATCAAATTCAAAATATGATTTGAACACCTGATATGAACAAAGTCTCCTTTACAAAGCAAAGAATCCATCAGCTTAAAATGTTCAATCACGCGATCCACAACATCATCATTATAGCGCGCATTATCTAAAGTTATTGAAAATATTTTCTTTTCAATTCCCCATTCCTTCAATAGATGAATCAACTTTGGACCCAAAACAACACCACTATGAGGAGGAGGCGTATGACGAAAAATGAGAACTTTCTTTTGGAAAATCCAATCCAAATCAACATAGTGTGCAGTAACACACATATATCCATTTGATAAGATTGATGACCATAAATCAGATGTCAAACTGATTCTATTTGGAATAGCTTGAAGCTCATTCTTGACTATCTCCTTTTTGTTATCATATAGTCTAAGCACATCAACTTTTATGGTATTTCTTGAGATGGTTTTAACGGTAGGATTTAAGAAAGCATGCACTTTTCTAACACCTTCAAATCTTACATAACTAAATGGGAGGTTATGTCTAACTATAGCCTTCGCAATAACTTCACGAAATTCTTTATGATCAACAAACATACCTTTATCTTGTGCTTTATCTTTGTGTTTTCCTACATGACGCTTTAAATTTGTAGTTTCGGCTACTGAATCGGCCAAAAATACTTTCTTGTACTTCTTACATTCCGCCCGAAGTGTATTATCAGGATCAAAATCCAATGGCAGCTCATTATAGAAGTTCCAAAATTTAGAAGTAGTCCTACGTCGTTTCGATGAACTTGCAATAATTATTCCATTGGACTCGGCTTCATCGGGCTCTATCAA
This sequence comes from Capsicum rhomboideum, assembly GCA_031232105.1. NCBI lineage: Eukaryota > Viridiplantae > Streptophyta > Magnoliopsida > Solanales > Solanaceae > Capsicum > Capsicum rhomboideum. The sequence continues at coordinate 24,969,092 of CP124712.1, read as the reverse complement.
CATCTTCACCTACTGTAGTAGAATGTTAAAAAAAGTTAATCTTGAGTTTTGAATCAACAAAAGAGAGGGAGGAAACAAAAATATAAACAAATGGCTCTCAATCATAATTAGAGTACAAAATAGATATTCACAACAAAAGAAATTCACGTAGGCAATTGAGCAAACACCTTAAAGGCAACAAGTCTGCCTAATAATTTCAAAACTATTAGGAGTTGAAATTCAAAATCTCAAGTTACAGCAAAAAATAAGTCAAAATCTCCTATTGATTACCAAATGAAATTACAAACGAAGTTGAAAAACGAAAAAAAAATAAAAAATAGTTCGTCTTTAACAAAAAATCAAAATATGAATAAAATCAAAAACTCTTCACCATGGCTTTCGACAAGAACAGAGAGAGAAGGAAAGAAATAGAAATAAATGTAAACGTACAATGAATTTGCAATGATAACCAACTTGTTGAAGAATCGAAAGAGAAACAAGGACTTCGAGTTGAAAGTCGCTACTTGCACTTTGCAGAATATCTCAGAGAAATCAGGGCAACTACTTTAATTTTGGGATGGGTCAATTTGGGCAAAAGTTATTGGCCCATTTGGGCTGTCAAAATAAATGGATTAAGTTGGGTTAGCCCAAATGTGATCCATCTTAATAGTGGATCATGCCCAACCCATTATAATCTGGACATATTGGGTGGGTCATTTGGGCTTGGGCCAAATTTGCCACCCCTAATAATGTCTGCTTATTGTCAATTTGGTATTAACTGAAGGCATTTGTGTCACTTTAATTCATTTTATTTTCCATGTGGATTTATATTCACTGCTTTAATTGTAACACCCCGTACCTTACCAACCCTACTTGACGACGTTGAACAATGTATACTTAGGTGTCGAGAGCTATAAGTATGCATTTGGTAATGTTAATGTTGAGGAAATTGAAATTTGGCTTCATACATGTGATTAGCCCTTCATAAGAGTTGTTTTGTGATTTTTATGGCGCAGTTGTGGGGTTCAGAATAAGGCTAAGAGGACCTCTAAACAAAGGATATTAAGGGTAAGAAGTAAGTTAAAGAATAGGACTTGAAGTGTCTAACCAAATCCGCGATGAAAAGTCGAAGAAACAAAAATTTTGAAAAAAAAAGAGGTGGGGCGCGCCCAGGAACGTGACGGGCCGCTCTGGGATAAAATTTTTAGCCCACATGCAGTAAGGTAGAGCGCCCAAGGGCGTGCCGAGCTGCGAGTGCGCACCTTTCAAAAGTTGGAATTTTTCTTAAGTCCCAAGGGTGTCCGGGGACGTATTGAGTCAATTTTTGCCACGTTTCTTCTACAACCATGAGAATATACATGAAATGAGTAATATATTATGTTGGTATAATAAAATTACTCGAGAACGAATTTGGCATCAAAATGACGGTTTTACCCTTTTGGTCCAAATGAGCCATACGTGGCTAGAGTCACTTGTTTTGGGGATTGAGGCGATGGATATGAATAGCGTGAGTGGGAATATTTTCGTAACACATATGAAATGAATTAAACATGAGGAATTATTGATTTTATTGGGTTATGTAAATTGGGCTCAAAAGAGGCCCAAAATAAGGCAAAAGACATGGGCCAAGAATGGGTCAAATGAGCCATTCTTCTTTTGACTAATCAACAATTGAGAAAGGTGGATAAAGAGGACTTCAAGGCTCTATAAAAGGGGCACAAATCAGATTTTTTATCCACAAAAGACACATGCTTTTCTATCTTTTTCTCTAGACTTTTCAAGAACACCCTTTCGGGCTCTCAAACCCTAAGGCACTTTTTGGAGCAAGATCACCATTTTCCAAGCTTGGGTAAGTGATTATTCTTGTACTTTAACATATTATGAGCATGATAGATTATGTATATCATGTTGGTTATGCTTGGAAGTGTTGAATATGGTGTTTTGTGTTTTGGTAAAAGATGTGAAATCCATGGGATTGTAACTTGGATTATGACTCATGGTCTTGATGAAAAAGCATGGTATGGATAAAATATGAACGTGTATGGTGTTATTTTGTTATTAAACATGTTATTTTTCTATAAGTCTAAATTATGGAATTTTGGCCGATTTGTTGTTGTGAGGTGTATTGAAGTCATTTGATGGAATAATTGTGATGTGGTGGTGATGGAGAAGTGTAAAATATGAGCTTAGTGTGACATGATATTGGTTATCATGTGTTGGTCAATGTATGGAATATTGTGGGATTATTGGTATGGTGATTTCATAAATGGTATTGTCAAAGGGGAATGACATGTTAAAGCTAAACATGTGACTTATTGTTGTTGTATGCCATTATAAGGTAATTGGTGGTTAATGTTGGTTTCGTTATGAAATTGTGTTGTAGAGCGAAACATAAGGAAGGAGCAGGAATATTGTATGCACGTCTAAGATTGTGTATTCGTATTAAGAATACAAGGTATGTAAGGTTCCTTTTTTCATATTCTTCTGCAACATGTTGTTCACATTGACATTGGACTTGTTTCAATTCCGAGAGGCTTGAAGTATATCAATTCAGGTTGACGTATATTGTTACTCATACGTATCCTATTCTTAGATGAATGATGATTCACTTATCTCTTAGTCATTGATTGGAATTTTCAAAGATGTCATAACATTGTAAATTCTAAGAGAACTATCTCAACGAGAGTAATGGGGTGAAGTGAGATGTTTATCTAAGTGTGTGCTTTAATGCCATGATCTTTAGTGTGTCATTCTCATAACTAAGTAGAGGGTATAAGATTGTAAAGAGGTAATGCACATGGTTGCTATATGTTTCGTGGAGTATGGATTACATTCTAGCGGGTATAAGTTTAATATGGAATCGTCTCAATAGTATGCTTTGTTATTTAGTATAGCCCACCGAAGGTGGAGGTCCGGTATCATATACTTACTTACATAAGATCTCATAAGAATAGTGAAGGAGGTAAAGTGCGAGCTAATGTATCTATCCCTCATAAGTTAAGGTGTTAATCTCATGAAGTATAAGAGTGAGGTAAAGCCTATTTATGTGTTTCAAATAGTGTCATGATCCTTAATGTATTAATTTCTCATAAGTTGATATATCAATCTATCCCATGTATGTTACCCCACCATGAGAGTGGATGTATGTTTCCCCACCATGAGAGTGGATGTACGTTACCCCACCATGAGAGTGGATGTACGTTACCCCACCATGAGAGTGGATATATGTTCTCCCACCATGAGAGTGGATGTATGTTGCCCCACCATGAGAGTGGATGTATGTTGCCCCACCATGAGAGTGGATGTATGTTACCCCACCATAAGAGTGGATGTATTTTACCCCACCATGAGAGTGGATGTATGTTACCCCACCATGAGAGTGGATGTATGTTGCCCCACCATGAGAGTGGATGTATGTTGCCCCACCAATAGAGTGGATGTAGGTTAAAACCACCAATAGAGTGGATGTACGTTAAGAGAGTAGATGTATGTTATGTTGTTACCCCCACCACTAGAGTGGATGTATGTGGATGAAGTGTTATTCTGGTATAACCTACTAACCAAGTAGATGAACAATAGGTGTAATGAATATAGAAGCAAGAACGAATCTCTTGGGTATAGAAGAACCTATTAGAGGCAAGTATCTTGAGTGAAGGTAAATTCCTTAAAGGACTATAATTATAAAAGATGTTACATAAGATGATGGTTGATCCACATTGATTATTCTCTCATATTTTATTCTATTGACATTCTCATGTATGATGCTATTTATTATGAGCCTTGCATACTCAGTACATTTTTCGTACTGACCCCCTCGGGGGAACTTACCTTACATGTTGCAGGTGCAGGCATTAGTAGACCTCCTCAATAGACTGTGGATCATTTGCAGAGTTTTGGTGAGCTCCACTTGGTTCGGAGCCTCCTGAGTCATAGTTGTATAATTGTTTTGATATTGTAAATATTGTATAAAGCGGGGAATTGTCCCGACTGTTAGTTGGTCTTGTAAATGCATCTGTTAGAGGCTTTTGTAGACATGTGTGGGTTATGAATGTACGAGATAAAAGTCCGTTTGACTTGATGGCCCCAACGGCCAAGTTTCATAAATCTATATATATATAGTATATGTTCCATGTTCATGTTTTACACATAACTGCTTAAGGCTTAACAATATTCATACGAGGATATGCATTCGAAGGTTCATGAGCAAAGATTGATTCTCTCGGGCCATGTCGGCTTCGGGTGCCAATCACGCCTAGTTGAAAGTCGGGGCGTGACATTAATATACGTGGCTTCTGCCTCTTCATCCCCTTCACAAATCTTTTTTATCTAAAAATAATACAAAATAGATATTCATTCTCCAAAAGCTTTCTTCTTCTCCAACATAGTGCTACAATTCTCTCCAGCTACTGCTCCAATTGCAAGGTAGTTTTTCTTCACTTTTTCCTTTTTTTTCTCTTTATACATTCAATTTTGGGATTTGATTTATACAATTTTGATGTTCATATGTTTTTCCTTCAATTTTTACTTCATCTGCAATTTTTTCTTCCATCCAACAAAAATAAGGGGAAACTCCCAAATCCAACAAAAAATGAAACTCCTACTCGAAAAAAGACCATCACTGTTATCAACGAAGAGCTTCAAATTATGCCCTAAGCTCTTTTTCCTTCACAACTAAATCTCCAACTCAAAAATAGTCAAACAAAGTTGTCATACATATTTTAAACCGAAAATAGAACAAAATTTGGACAAAAAATTGACGGTGGCAAGAACTCTAAAAGTTGGTTGAGTTAAAATTTAAGAAAAATCGAAATTAGTTCTTTTTTTTTTTTAACTTCAGTTAGCTCCAATTAGAAGTTTTACCGAGATTTAAAAAAAGGGTCTTTTCCCTCAATTATTTCATTATGCCTCCATATCTCCCTTTTGTTTAACAGAAAAGCTGTTGGTATTGATCTTAACACATGCCTCAATATCTCCCTTTTGTTTAACAGAAAAGTGGATAATTTTCCAATCAAAATATTTTTTATCGAGATTTCTTTCTATATAGAATATTGCTTTTTCTTAGACAATTATTGAGTTAATTCCGATTATTTTTTTTTTGCAGGTTTCGTTCGTGTGTTCTGATTATTGTTCCTACGTTTATTAAGGCTTCAATTTGCCCATTTCTCAGTTTGTTTGTTTTTTGTGGATTCACCCATCTGCTTATTTGTTTCCATGGCTTTAATATAGTCCCCAAAACTTAAAATTGTAGCATCATATCATTATTATTATTATATATATATATATATATGATTTTGCTAACATATTACGTGAAGCTAGTTAGTATGTTAGCATCCTTCCTATTTTTTAATTTCCTAAAGTGCCTTAATCACCTTTTACCAATACATTAAAAATAAGGACCTTCCTGTCATTTCACCCAAAAAAAAAAAAACTAATCATTCTTCTCTCCCGTTTCACCCAAAATTAGAACTTGTGTGTACCAACAAAACTCAATTCTTATGGTTCTCATCTTCCCCATTTTTTATTTTTAATAAAGAAAGTATTGGAAACACCCCTAAACTTGACGAAATTATTACTATAGTATCCGAACTATTGACAGCCTTAAAAACACCCTTCTACTTGACTAAGTGAATTTAAATACACCCCTCTTATGCCACGCGTCCATATATGTAAAATTTTCTGTTGATGTGGCATACACATAGAAATATATAATCAAAAAAAAGAAAAAAATATTTAAAAATTAAATGCTAATAATTTAGTAATTAAAGAAGAGAAGAAGAATTATCCAGTATCCCAACCCCCTCTAAAAAAACATTTAAATTTATATTTAAAATCAAATTAATTTTTTTTCTTACCCCATCCCCACCCCCTACCCCCAGCCCAACCCCTCAAGCCCATCCTGCAAAAAAAATTCCTACCCCACTACCCTTACCCCCTCAATTTTTTTTTAAAATTTTTTGTGTTAGATATATATAAATGCTTTTAGGAAAATTTTTTCTATTTGTAAGAAAATCTTACTTATTTTCTTATGATTGATATACAAGTAGAAAAGATTTTCCTAAAAGTATTTATATATATCTAACACAAAATAAAAATAAAATTTTTTTAGGGGTTAGGAGGAGTAGGGTAGGATTTTTATTTATTTTTTTTTTTTTTTGGGGGGGGGGGGGGGGGTTTAGGGGTGTGGAGGTTGGGGTAGGGGTAAGAATTTTTTTTTATTTTTTTCTTGAAAATATTTTAATTTTAAAAGTTAAAATATATTTTTTTAGGGGGGTGGGGTGGGGTGGGTGGGATGGGGTGGCCAGGAGTAGGGGGTGGGGATGGGGTGAGAAAAAAATTTAATTTTGTTTTAAAAATAATTTTAAAATTTTTTTAAAAATAAAATGGGGTGGGTGGGGGGAGTTGGGGTAGGCGGTGGGGTGGGCTAAGAAAAAATTTTGGATTCTTTTTTAAAAAAAAATTGAATTGGGCGGTGGAGTGTGGGGTTGGGGTACTGGGTAGGGGATGGGATGGGGTAAGAATTTTTTTATTTTTTTTTTAAAAGAATAAATTTTTTAAATATCTTTTTTTACTATATATATCTTTGTGTATGCCACATCAGTAGAAAATTTCACATATAAACGCGCGTGACATAAGAGGACTATTTTTAAATTCACTTAGTTAAGTATAGGAGTGTTTTTAAGGCTGTCAATAATTTGGAAATTAAAGTAATAATTCGCATCAAATTTAGGAGTGTTTCCATTACTTATCTCTTTTTAATAATGGGAGATTCATTCTGATGTTACCATACTATGAAGTGTTTGACTAAGCTTTCAATGCTTTCCTTTTATTTTTTAGTTCTCTCAAATTTCCTTTTTACAGGGATTTAGTTAAGTATAGGGGTGTTTTTAAGACTGTCAATAGTTCGGGAACTAAAGTAATAATTCGTGTCAAGTTTAGGAGTGTTTTCATTATTTATCTCTTTTTAATAATGGGAGATTCATTCCGATCTCGATGTTACCATACTATAAAGTGTTTGACTTAGCTTTCAATGCTTTCCTTTTCTTACTTTCCTGATTTCTTCTTCACAAAAACCAATTAGTATATAATCAGATGTGTTTCATTTTCAAAGTCTTCAATTGTTTCCAATATTTGTATTTTTTATAAGTTCAAATATAAAAAGTAAGAAAAAGCGTGGTTGAGAGTTCCATTGCAGTTGATGGAATGAGGATTTGTACAGGGGAAAAAAGGGGGAAAAGAGAAGGATAGAGGAAAGAAGAAGATGTTGGGAGTTTTCTTAATGAAATGTCAAAATAGTCCTTGTTTTTAATGTGTTGGTAAAAAGGTGATTAGGGCATTTTAGGAAATTAAAAATGGGGAGGATGGTTCATGTAGTATGTTAGAGAAAAGAATGATTGTTTTTTTTTTTTTTTTGGTTAAATGATTGGAAGGTCCTTATTCTTAATGTATTGGTAAAAGGTGATTAAGGCATTTTAGGAAATTAAAAAATGGGGAGGATGCTAACATACTACCTTCATGTAGTATGTTAGCAAAATTCATATATATATGCTTATTACACTCTGTTTGGATGGTTGTTTCGTATGACATCATAATGTATGGTATTATGTTGTATTGTATGGTACTATATTGCTTTAATGAATATAATATTTGGATAGATTGTATTACTTTTCGTCGTTACATAATCTCACACCACAATAATTTGAAGGATAAACCTACTAGAAAAGTAGGATATAGGGTAGGTCTATTATAAAAAAGTAGAATAAAGGATAAAATAAGATTATTAAATAATAAATAAAGGTAAAATGAGAAAAAAAAAATCAGGTAACAACGCGATACCACCAAATCAGTGGTTACATAAAGTGAGGATTTTCATGGTTACCTAATCATGGAATCAAACCATACCATGTCATATATTTTAAGAAATAATTAAAACAAACATGGTGCTCTTAGAAACGATATCACACTATACCATGGGTAACCACTATCCAAACAAAGTGTTAATATATGTTATGGTATTAATGCACGTACACTTCTTCTGTAACTACAGATTAGTTCCAGATGGCACATAGATTCAATATCAACTCCATCGCTCCTGAACCGAGGATTGGACGTGAAAAATTTAGGTTGTAGACAAATATCCGTCCAGAAACAATAGAGATAGAACCAAGAGGTATCAGTTGTTGCTTTTACAGGATGAGGAGGTAATTTTGTTACTTTTACCCTCTACAACTAAGTTTTATATTCTCAACAAAGAATAATTGAATCTACAGACGAACCACGACTTCATTTTCTGCATTTGTATGTGTTTGCTTCTAATTTTTGTATTCATTGATATTTTTTGGATAATGAATTGTATAGTGTTAAGTATAATTGCGTGTCTAAGATTTCCTCCCGCTATTTTTACGTGACTTTAATTTATGCAGCCAAAACATAATTCTATAATGTAGTCTTTTTCTCCCTTATTTCTTCTCTATCTACTTCTGCAACCAAATTTACAAATACTCTCTCTTTTGAAGGGCCAAAACATACAGTTCAGCACCTGCTTATTGAGTACACAAGAAAAAGTACCTCCACAACCGGATCCCTTTACTTTGTTTCGTTTGAAGAAGAATCAATACTCATATCCAGTAAGAAGAACAACAATTGGCATATAACGTTGATATCTTTTACAACTATTTTTTTAAAAACGTAAAACAATAACATAACCGTCTCAAATTTTACAGGGTGAAGTATTTTACATAGACGGTCGACTCACAATTACAAATAAGGACCAACATTTCTGCGTCATGGCATGCACAGATTGTAAAGCTCCGCTCACAAGGAGTACTTCCTCAAGGCTAATCTATTGTACACATTGCAACCGATCTACTCTGCTTATGCCGAGGTATAAACTACACTACTTTCTTTCTTTCCACTTTATTGGATTGCTTGCTGATGCAAGAAATAACGACTGGCTTGATACCAAGAAGAAGCTAATGGAAGAATAAGGGCATCTAAATCATCTGACTTAGAGCTTTTACTAAAATTTTATATGCTTCATATAGAGTGCAATTTGAGGTTACGATCCACCACAACTTTCATCTCAAATCAGATAGCAGAAAAAATGTTGTGCCTCACAACCCAAGAGATCTATGAAATTTGTCGTGCTAAGGTATTCCTTATTACTAACTTTATCCGGAAACAAGCAACCATTATGAATAACCAAGTTTTCCATTGCAGCAACAACCACTGCTCCTTGAAAATCTGGGGAAATACCTAGGAACAATAACTTCCAAAATCCAAATTAAAAAACTGTTTTACAGAAGTCAAGAAGCAGGTAAGCGCAAGGTCATCGACATCAGCTCAGAACCAGCAAAAAAGCATAACTTGAACACCAAAAACAAACCTTCCAGCAGTAAACTCAACAGAGATCAAATTCCCTGTCTAAAGGGATTGAAAGTTAAAACTCCTTTTTCTTATTTAGAACCTTCTCAAAAATCTATATTACATACTCTTTTTTCTACGAGATGTTGGGAATCTCGTTGAGTTCTTCTCCTTTTTTTTCTTCTTCAGGGTCAATTTTGAAATACTTAGTAGACTTACTAGATGAAAATCACAATGAAAAGCACTTGTAAAACCTATAAAGAGACCTTATAATTGTAAATGAGCATATAAAAGGATTGATAAACCTCATAGTAACTGAATTTAAGGTTATCACTTGAATAATGTTAGATGACTTTCACGGAATCTTTTTCTGATATCAGTCTTTGGTTTAATTTGTACACACTTAAAAGACTGGGAGATTATTATCTTAGAGAAGCTTTAGCTTAGTATTGTTAGTGTTTTCCATATCTTAATTTCCACCCTGAATGGTCTTAATTTATCATGACAATGCTGGTAGTTGCTGGTAGTTATTTAGTTATAGCGAACATGACTGCTCCTAGCGCTAAGATTGGTGAAATTTCTCACTCTTTTATTGCTTTTGATATACTTATTAGTTGATAAACTGTACTCTATTTCACTGTATTGTGCACTCCAATTCTTCATTTGGACTGGTCTAAATTGTTTGCTACACATAAGATATGCTGTGATTTTGCTTTTGGTATTGATGCAAACCTCTCATCAATTTTTGCTCCATAATGTATTGATACAAAAATAATTCAAAAACTATGAATGAAATAAAAACGTCTCATCAATCTATGGTCCGATAGCTTCGTTATGATACGAGCTTTAACTTCTGATCTAAAATTTCAGAAGCAAACTGATTTTTCTTCAACTCACCAACTACAACATGAATGCACTAAGCTTCAACGAGGACCTTGGCTACAGATGCCAAAGTCTAAGTTCAAAACTTTGGTGACTCTTTCTGAACCCTTTTCCTTCTTTTTCATTTTATAATTGTTTTTCCATTCTTAGTGTTTTATGACTTCTCCAAGCTTTGTTTTCCCCCTAAATTAAAATCTTTATTTGCCAACTTATATGTTAAAGCATTCATACTTTCTGTTTTTTGATTTCCTAGAAAGTTTTTGCAGCAAAGTGAATAACAGTGTGCTATTATTTTTTCATTTGCTTTCAGTGCCTTTTTGAAAAACTGGTATCTAAGACGAACAAGAACATGCATGACGCCAGATGCTTTAACAAGGTATGTGACACAGCTAACCATACTCCATTCTTACTACACTCTACATCCATAACCTAAAACACTTTCCCTGTCAACCGCAGGTATTTTGTCAACCACAGCGTCGCAAAATTGCAGCACCCTTTTGCCAATACTAGCTTCTGTAAAAATATGTAAATATCTAAATAATCTACATATACACGCGCAGTGTGTAATATTAGCACCTCTTAGTAACTCTTGCAACAGCTACCATGTAATAAACATTAGGCATCCCCCATCTAGTTGAACTAAGAAGCACCAGTGGGATTAAGTAACAGCCCTAAAGTCACGTCACAAGATTTGCTAATAGATTAAAATCTTAAATAGAGAAAATCTGATTCCAAAGAACCACTAACCTTATTATGGTCACTTGTAATTTTTTTCTTCATCATATTTTATTTTTACACTTTTTCTATTAAGAATAGTTAATTATTTGGTTTGCCAGCCCAACCCAGCCTCATGAAGCCGAGGGCTAACAGGGGTTGAGCTTAATAGTTTCAGGTCTAAACAAGGCTGAAAATCTCAATCTAGCCTAAACAATTCAGCAAGTTGGACTGGGCTAGCCTCATGGGACAAGTTCATTTTGATGGTTCTGCTCTAAACCCATATTTGTCCTTTCCCATTTCCCATTCAACTCTTCAATAACATCCAATCTTCCTCAAATCTTATATATAACCTCATACATGTATTCCAATCATACCCATTCAAAAATACATTTAAAAAAAAGTACTTTTAAATGAGAAATTAGAATCAATATTAAACACAGAATGTCGAAAATGAGATTTTCCGACTACTTACCCCCTTTTTCCGCTTTTAGAGGATTTCTTTGAGAACCTTATGGGTTGCTAAGTGAAATCTAGGTCAAAATATTCACTTCAATTTTTTTTGTCTATTTTGCAAGAGTTAACTAACGGATGCCAATTCTTCTTTTTTTTTTTGGGGGGGGATTATAATTACCACCTAATTTTCATCTAATTTAATGTCAATAATTGCTAAGATTTAAACTAGATCAAAATGCTAATAATTATGTTTGGATCGCCATACACCACATAAATAATCAGTAATCACTATGTTATAGATGAAAATTGGGATAATCCTTAGTACTAGATAATGAAATGGATCTAGAATCTGTCTAACAAATCAAACCTTGCAAATTTAATAATCAATGATTTATATTCCACCACAATATAAATAAACTAATCTTAAATATATTAATTCATGTTTAGCCATGAACGAGTCACGACCTAGATAAAATATGATCATACTTTTGACAAAAAATTGGTTCATTTTCTTAGTGCAAAGTGCCAATATTAGCTGTTCATTAGTATTATTAGGGGTCGTTTGGTAGCGTGTATTAGATAAATAATACATGTATTAAGTGTCGTATTATTTAATACTTTGTTTGGTAGTAGTTTTGGGACAATGTATAACTAATACGTCCTATTTGGTATTATAAGGTGTATAACTAATACCTTCCATTTGGTGAATAGGGGTCGTTTGGTAGAGTGTATTAGAAAAACTAATGCATGCATTAACTTTGTGTATTATTAATACCTTGTTTGGTAAACTTTTTCATCCTATGTATTACTAATGCTTGCATTAGTTATACACTCTATTTGGTATTAAGGAGTGTATTACTAATGCATGAAAATCGATGATATTAGTAATGCAATGGATCTAATGCATGCATTAGTATGGTTAAAGCCACAACTGTCCTTCAAAATCTTTTCCACATCCTTTCTACCATATTTATGAAGAGTTCTTTTGTAAAAAAATATTTTGTTTTAGAAATTACGCAATTAATGTTATTTTTAATACACTAAACCAAACACTGCATAAGAAAAATGCAAGCATAACTAACGCAAGCATTACTAATACACTATATTTTATACTATTCTTATACACCCTACCAAACAACCCCTAATAGTTGAGTTTTAATACTATGGGATAAAATATGTAAAAGACAAAAATGCTCTCAATTTCTTTTTAACTTTTCTATATCCTTCTTGGCTTTTCCAAGAAACAAACCGATGATCTCTTGTTGCAGTGATTCATTTGTATCTAGCTTTCTTGTTCTTCAATTCTATAGCTAGTTATAACCCACTGAGCAACACCAAATATTCAAAAATGACATCCAATAAAAAAAAATTTAACCTGACTTCCTGTTATAAAATTATGAGTTTCTTGACTTTTAAGGTAAGTTGGCTCTCATGTGAACTCATCTCGTCATACATATACATACAAATAGTGACAGCACAAATGTGCTTATTCAACTGAACCAATATGGCAGAGTTACTCATATTGTCTTAATAATTTCTGGTAGTAATTTCTAATCGAGTATGATACGGAGAGAAATATGCGTAACACCTGCACTTAAATGTAGATTAAATTTTAATCAATGATTTCTGGGTGCCTTGCTTATTGGTGCAAAGTATCGTGGGGGATTTTGAGGAAAGGTTGAAAGTTGTTTTAAAAGAAGTCTCTGATCCAATGGACAGATTATATTGTTTATTGATGAGATACACAAAGCTATAGAATTTGGAGGGTATTTTTGTAAGCAAACAATATTATTTTAAAAATATAACTATGCATGTTGTTTTCAGTACATCAAATCAAACATTGCATAAGAAATAATCTCAGCATAACTAATCTCAGTATTTCTCATCCCAACACTACTAATCCCAGCATTACTAATATATTACACCCTATTCAATAATATCTTTTGCATTCTACCAAACGACCCCTACTGTCTTATTTAAGTGTTTTGTTTTTCCTATGTTAGGAGGAAGTATTTTGCACTTGGGTCAATGCAATAACTTTCCTTATGTTATTACGGGATGTATTTAGGCTATTAATACTCTCTCCTTTCAATTTTACTTATCACATTTAGATTTGACACACCCATAAGTATGCGTTTGGACATGCGATTTCATTTCATATCATGAGATGAAATCCCAAATTCTCCAAAAAAACTTGATTTGGGAATTTCATACCATGATTTGGGATTTTTCAAATACAAAAATTGACCCACAAGTTTATATTTTGTAAAGAAAAAAACTCATCATTTATATCTACCAATCATTTATTTCATATGTAAATAAAATTTATAGTTCATATTATTAATCTTACCAACCTTTAAACCATTTATATCTCATATAACCATTACTTTCACTAACATAAAATTTATTATTACTTCAAACCAACTCCTACTTTACCATTTATATCTCATACAACCATTACTTTCACTAACATAAAATTTATTATTACTTCAAACCAACTCCTACTTTACCATTTATTATTCACCAAATTCATTATTTCTAATCATATTCATTCACCAACCAAATTTATTACTATTTCATTCAAACCAAAGCTAAGTAACAATGTTGATTCGTCTTCTCGGTCATTGATCGAGAAATGCATGCTCAACGTGAGGAGATTGTCCTTACTATGTGGGAGAATTATATTAAAGAGTAGTACACTACAATTCATGCTCAATTTTACTTTTTTATTGAACTAAAGTTCGATCAATAAATGTTGTATTTTTTCTAAAATAGTTTTGTGATAGTGTATTATACTTTTGTTATGAACTTTTGCTTATTCAATAAGATTGTATAAAGAATTTGGGTAATTTTGATAGTTTTACAACTTATAAAATTTTTATATTTATGAGAAAACATACAATTTAAAAAGTCCAAACTGAACGTTCAAACAAAACTTCAACTTCATGTCATATGATTCAAGATCATGATTTCAAATTATGATTTCATCTCACATGACCAAACGGGCTCAAAATAATTATTGATATGACTATTTTAACATACTATCCCTATTAATTGATGATTAGTATTAGCTTATTAGGTATTGAAAAATGATTTGGAGAATGAGTATTTAATGCTAAGGGTAAAACATGAAAAAATATATTTATCTCTTCTTGATATGTTAAAAGTGATAAGTAAAAGTGAAAATCTATTTTGGAATAGTGGACAACTAAAAATGAACTGAGGGAGTAATAGGTGAGGTACTCCCTCTGTCCATTTTTACTTGTTCATGTTACTAAAAATAGATCTCCAACAATACTTTTCCAGTTTGAAAAATCAATTTACCTATTCGTATCTATTTTATCCTTGGTATTAAATTACTATTTATTATCCAATACATTCCAAAGTATTAAATTTATCATATTCAAAGGGTAATATAGTAAAATTACCCCTATTATTTGTTGTTTTAAAGGTATGTATCAAGTCAATAGAGTGGACAAGTATTGTTGGACAGAGGAAGTAACTATTTTTTTTCCTGATTTATAGTTTATTTGACCAAACTTCTAAAATTAACTTATTTTGAAAAATATTTTTTTAAAAAGCTTTTGATGAGAAGCAGTTTGACTTTGGCCAACAAATTTTAAAAAAATACCTTTGAGCAGCAATTAACATTTGACCAAACTTTTTCAAAATGCTTTTAAATGAATTGTTCTCAAAAGTGCTTTTGGGAAAAAACTATATAGCGTCTCAAAAATAGGTTTTGCTACTCTGAGAAACACTTATTTTTCGCTAAAAATTTGGCCAAACACTTTACTTTTTAATGTAAGTACTTTTTGAAGAAAAAAAAAATACTTTTTACCTCTGAAAAACTTGGTCAGCGTGCTATTAATTTTATTCTAAATTTTTTTTATTTTGTTCATTCTTTTATTGCTCAATGTTATTGATTAAAATACAACAACAACACATCTAGTATGATCACACAAGTGGGGTCTGGGTAGACTAGAGTGTACATAGATCTTAATTACACCTGTCTTGGGACTTGGGAGGTAGAGAGGTTGTTTTTGATAGACCCTCTGCTCAAGGCAAAGCACAACAAAAAAAGAAATAACTAAAGCGAAAGGATTATGGCAAAATACTATAGAAAGCATGACAAGACACTATGAAACAAAGAACAGTAACTACACCAAATAAGTATGATAATCAAAGTAAAAGCAATAGTAGATAGTAACAGAAATTGATGGACAAGAATCTATAGGAGAAATACTACAACTACTAGTATGAAAGGACAAGCAAGACAACACTCTACTAACTACTAACCTTCTATCCTAATTTGTGTCCTCTACAATCTCCTATCTAAGGTCATGTACTTGTTAAGCCTGCGTCATGTCCTGTTTAATCACTTTTCCCTAATCCTTCCTTTGCTGCCTCGACTTCTCCTGAAATCATCCATAACCAATCTCTGACATCCCCGCATGAGACATCCATGCATCTCCTTAGTTTATTATTTCATTTTTTCTACTTGTGAAATTAAATTTAATTTGTTCAGCAAGTAAATCCACAATATAAGTCTAAAAACGAAAAATTATCGTGATATTAGAAAAGTTTTTTTAAAAAAAAAAAAAAGGAGAGAAACATTGAGAATTTAAAAGGCATAATAGGCATATTCAAAAAGTCTTAGTACATAGTCAATCCCTTAAATTTGTTAGAATATTTATTAGACATTTGAACTAAATCTTTTTCTAATTGAATACCACAATTCCTAATAAAGTGTTCTAATCGAAAACTTTTGGTTCAATTTTTTTTTTTTTGTGGGGAATTTCTTATTAGAAAGGGCAGGCAAAGCCCGAAGGTTGCTATCCCAATAGAAATGTCAGAACGAGGAGAGGACCTGAAAGCCACTTGAGTGGTTGGAGAGGTCCCAACAATCATATCACGGCGGTCAAAAAAGTGTGTTCCCTTCAGATAAAACGCACTGTAGGCCATCCTCGGCCTTCTTCATTTTGGATTAAAAAAAGTCTAGATCTTCCAAAGTGTTCTCCTTCTCCCGCCGCACCTCCCTCCCTTTGTCAAACCTTTACTTTAATGGTTGGGGAAAGCATTTCCTTATCTAAACTTGGTGGGTGTTCTTTCCAGCTTAGTAAAATAGGGGGTGGATTTGGCTTGAACATATGCTCAAAATCAATGTTGGATGTTTTGTATTTATGGGCTCTATCTTATCTACTCTCATCAAGTACTGACTTAAAAAATGGTTACAAGTAAATGCCTTCTATTTTTGGGTATTCATGGATGTAGTGCATATTTTTGATATCCTTCAGAAAATTTCAAGATCTCATATCCGAATTCCTCCCACTGGACGTAATGACCATCATAATCCTTTGATACGCCGGATATACTACGAGGTGAATGTTCTTGAAGAGAAAATTGTGACAAAAAAGAGTGAGGAGAATTCTCAAGTCGAGATATGCAAAATAAAAAGACTCCCTGGGAGATGGTATTCTTTGTTTTAGGTCTTGCTAGATTTTTCTATCGATTGAAGTTATTACGCTGGCTGATTAAATATCTTCCTAACTCCTTTAGTGTCTTCTCATTCGTCTATTAGGTAGTTAGGTTAACAACAAAAAATATATCATCTTCTCTAACTATATGCATTCGCTTCAATAAGTCGTAAAATCTCAAGGTTTTCTACTTGAGGTTGATGATTATAACTAAAGGATATAATGTATTTTATATAATTAACTTAATAAACTACTCCCTCCATTTAAAAAAGAATGACATACTTTCCTTTTTAGTGCGTTTCAAAAAGAATGACCCTTTTTGTTTGGCAATACTTTAATTTCAACTTTCCACGTGACATGTTTAAAACCACAAGATTAAATGGTATTTTGGTACATTTGACATAACTTTAATTTAATACCACAAAATTCAAAAGTCTTCTTTATTTTCTTAAAATGTCTGCCAAATCAAAATAAGTCATTCTTTTTTAAACGAAGGGAGTACCTAATAGACGAGCGAAATCACACAAATTATTTTTTTTTTCAAAATTTGGACTAAAAGTATATAAGCTAGAAGCTAGAAGGAAAAAATGTTTTTCACCTTATGTCATGAATATGCATGCATGCATGCATACATACATTAGTTTACAAAATAATGATTCACCCAACTCGTTTATATTTGAGCATAATATTAGTGATTCACTTATTTTATTTACTCAATTTATTTGATCCGCTTAATTTATCCTAGCAAATTCAAAGTGAGGTGTCATGGTGTATGTTTTTTTATAGATGATGTAATTTTGATTGACGAGACCCATGGATGAGTTAATGCTAAGTTGGAGGGTTGGAGACAGACCCTGAAGTTAAAGGGTTTAGGTTGAGCAGGACTAAGATGAAATATTTGAAAGACAAGTTCAGTGAGGTGGTGCATGAGGTTGACTTGATAGTGAAGCTTGATACTCAGGCCATCCAGAAGAGGGATAGTTTCAAGTATCTGAATATATAATAGTGGAAAATGGAGAGATTGATGAGGATGTCACTCACCGTATTGGTGCAGGGTGAATGAAATGGATGTGATAAGAAGGTGCCTCCTAAACTTAAAGACAAGTTTTACAGAGTAGTGGTTAGACCTGCTATGTTATACGAGGAGGAGTGCGACTAGTCAAAAACTCTTAGATCCAAAAAATAAAGGTGGTGGAGATGAGGATGCTATGATGGATGTGTGAGTTTATTAGTAGAGATAGGATTAAAAATGAGGTTATTCAAGATAAGGTGGTTGT
The DNA here is from genome assembly GCA_031232105.1 of Capsicum rhomboideum. Lineage (NCBI taxonomy): Eukaryota > Viridiplantae > Streptophyta > Magnoliopsida > Solanales > Solanaceae > Capsicum > Capsicum rhomboideum. The sequence goes on along the minus strand of CP124712.1, from coordinate 24,950,950 downwards.
GGTTTCGGTAGATGTCAAGATGTGGGAAGCAAGATTGAGATGGTTCAGGCATGTGATGAGGAGGCGCACGGATGGCCCAGTGCGGAGGTGTGAGAGGTTCGCTATGGATGGATTCAGGCGAGGTAGAGGTGGACCAAAAAATATTAGAGGGAGGTGATTAGACATGACATGGAGCAGCTACAGCTTACCGAGGACTTTACCCTAGATACAAAGATGTGGAGTATGAGAATTATGGTAGAAGATTAGTAGAAATGAGTGTGTCCTTGCTTTGGTAGGTAGGAATGCTTTATTTTGGTATTTGTGCTAGTAGTCATAGTGATATGATTGTAGTGTCTGTTTCTGGAGTTTTGGTAATGTTTATTGTTTCGAATAGATCGATTATAGTATTACTTTATGGTAGTCTTGTTTTTGTTATTATTTGTTGTGTTAATACCTATTGTTCATATACTATGTCTTTTTCTGAATTATTTTTTGTCTTGAGTCCGGGGTCTATCGGAAACAACATCTCTACCTCACCTCTGAGGTAGTGGTACAGACTGCGTATACTTACTCTCCCCAGACCCCATTTTATGAAAATATACTGGGTGTATTGTTATTATTTTTGTTTAATTCATCCTATTTTAAAGTTGAACTGATAAGCAATCCAAACTGACTTATGAGAAATTTTGTCTAAATATATTAAAAACATACTTTTTTATTCATATGTTATATATAGTCATAATATAAGAAAAAAGTTTTCTTAGATACTCAAAGAAACAAAGAATTTAAATCTTCGTAAAAACTGGAAGTGTTGGGTTATGACCCAATTTTTAGCTTATTTCAACCCAAATCCTCCCTCCGTTTATCAGTATACTAAAAATAGATGTCCAACAATACTTGTCCAATTTAAAAGACCAATGGATAATTTACCATCTTGTGTCCATTTTACTCTTGTTATTAAATACTATTCATTATTCAATGTGATATAGTAAAATTACGTATCCCTATTATTTATTATTTCTAAAGGTGTGTGCCAAGTCAATAGTGGACAAAAAAAATGAACGAAAGGAGTAAGAGCCCATTTGGATTGGTTGAAAAAAAATGGCTTTAAAAAGTACTTTAAAAGTGCTGAAACTTATTTTAAAAATAAACAGTTATGCATTTGGATAAATATGTTTGGTAAACAAGTGTTGTTAAGCACTTTTTTAGGTCAAAAAGCCTGAAATACCCCTAAAGTTGTTAACATTATATAAAGGTGATTACTATAAGATTTTTATTTCTAAAATAATTCAAATTAAAATTAATTTATATTTTAATTCAGTGTCAGTATGAGCTATTTTTATTTTTTTAAAATATTTCCTTTAATGAATATTTAAATTTGTGAGTTTGGGGACTTATTTATTTATTTTTATTTTTATTTTTATTCTTTGCTTAAAAAAGTATAAGAAATAGGAGCTGCAAATTATCAAGTAAATTATACATGGTACTAATCATTATAATTAACGTGCAGGGAGTGAGTACTCTCCATATATCTTGATTGATGAGTTTGGTTAGTACTGTTTTTTCTTTAGAGGAATTTGACAAATGAAGGAAGAGGAATGAACCGGAGAATCGTGACGTATTTTGTAGAGCTAAGGAGAATTGAGGAGGACAAATGTTTTAGGGAAAAAACAAGGGTAATTTTGAAATATTTGGGAATTATAAGGGACATGCATGTTATTTACTTGGTCAAACTAGAATAACTTATAAGCCAACTTTTAATTTTTTAAAGCAATTTTTGGAGTTGTCAAACATTTCAATAATTTAAAAATGGTTTAAAAGCAGGTTTGACCAGCTTTTAAGTCAAATTAAACACCTTCTAACTAAGGATCCATCTATTTATTAAATCAATCTATTTTAACGTGTTCAAATTCAGTGGAACCCGTTCATTTAATAAGGATCAATACATAGTTTTCCAATTTCACAGGAACCTTTTACGCACCAAAGTTTTCCTTGTCCGTTACTTTTTCAGCAATTAAATGTGAATATTATGTGAATGAAAAATAAAACAAATATTAACAGTTTAGGACAAATTTAAATGAAATAATGTGTTCTTGCATTAAATGATTGAATCTAACATGTCCAACCAAACCACATCCCATGCTTTTTGGTATGGTGTCTCCTTATTTGACCACGTCAACCTAGATGCCTTGTGGTATTATTGTTGTAATGTAATGTACCTATACCACTAGAACTAGTGTACCAAAAAGAAAAAGTAACTACTAATAGTCGAATATACTTTAATATATACGATACATAGCTTTATAAATAATCCAATTATGGCTCGCCTCCAAAATACTTATAACAACATGCTCAGTGAAATCTCATAAACGAAGTCTTTAAAGGATAGATGTTTATAGACCTTACCCCTTATGCTAAGTAAAGATATTGTTTCTAATAGATTTTGAATCTTTAACTAAAAAAAAAAAGATTTTCAAAAGTAGGTTTGACAGCCCCATAATACTTATATCCTACAAAGTTTTGTACAAAAATTGAGAAAAACGAACTTCTATATACAGTACTAGAAGGTGCATTAAATATTGAATCTCCACGAAAATAAGTTAATTATATTTTAAAACTCCTCCAAAATGGAAAAGGCAAGAAATTTTGTTAAAGGTTCTTTGAGTTGAACCAAATAACAACACGAATGACATGACAAATACTTTCCACAAAAGGTTCATCAACACTATCTTTTTTCAATATTTAAATAATTAATTGTAGTGGATAACCCATGTTTCCAACGTATGAAGAATTCTTGTCTTTTTCTATTTCAATAAAAAAAAAAAAAATCCACTTAAAAAACTTGGACAATACTATAAAGTGAACAAGAAAACTTTACCTGCAAGATTTACGCAAAAAAAAAAAATTAAAAAAATAGTACTCTTACATTTACTTTCTAGAAGGATAAAACTCAAAAATTAATTGAAAAATTTCCATTAAAAAAGGTGGGAAGATTGTCACGGAATATCTTATTTCAGTATTTTGTTATCTACTGCGTGTTGACAAGATTGCTGAGTTGTCTATTTAATTATTTTATTTTACTATGAAATCTCAAATTATAAATCATGACTTGCACTAGATTGGCCTTTGTGAAACATGAATGTGCAGGGACATAGTAAAGTTGTGCTGATTTTAGATCCATTATTGCCAACTATTGTTATTTCAATCTAGATCACATGGGAAGATTTCATATTACGTAGGCGTTTTAGTCATGTAATTTGGAGCTAAAATTGAAGTTTGATTTGAAATTGTGTTTGTAATTTATGTTATTTGAACAACATTTTAGCATCAATTTCAAATCTTAAAGTCTCTTAAAAACAATTTCAAATTTGTGATTTCGATTTTTAAAAAATTTAAAACTTAACACATAAATTTGTATTTTGCAAAAAAAATAAAAAAAATTCACAGTTTTACGTCAAAAAGAAAGGCTCATGTTCGACGAGAAGAGATTATATGTATCACGTGCAAAAATTATATTAAAAAATAATTAGGTACTATTATTGTTGATTTATTGGATAGTGAACCTTTGTAAAATTGTGTGTATTTGAAACTTTATAATAGCATATAATTACAAGCAATTACATATAAAAGAAACATAGAGATATGTGATTTCTTAAACCTTTTGAAACTCAGCTCATAAATAAGACAAGTTATATGGATCGAGTGGATTCATACTTGCTATATCAAAGATTTCAACGATGCTGCAATATCTCAGCAAGAAAGTTGGATAATCAAAAAAATATTGCGTGCTAAAGTAATTTTCAAGCAGGCATTGCAGAATAAAATTACAGCTGAAAAGAATATAATAAGACAATCTATATTTAATTGCTTGAAAGCTGGCCTAAGGTGACATGCAAATTCTTGACATTTAAAAAAAAATGCAAAACCAAAACCCAAACTAATGTACTCTTTCAAAAAAAAGTTACTAACAACAGATAGAGGTAACGATCCAAAACACATCATGAGTGGCACTCACATTAACTTATCGATGGGAAAATCAACTATATCAGTTTGTCAACACCAACACTTAGCCATTTAAAATTAAAAACAACTAAATTCATTAACCAATAATATCTCTAACAATTTTGATAAATGCAGAAACTAATAAAATATTGGTTTTAATGAAAAATTCCCAAGAACTGAAAGTCAACGTACCAAAACTCTTTCTAAAAGTCTATTACAACCAAAAGCTAACAAAACGAAATAAAATTTCTTCCTCCAATTCAGTAAGGACAAGATCAAAATGGATAGATCCATGATTGCCCGGAAGATGAATGCTCACCCTTGGATCTGAAGTCGTGCTAAGGTCTACAAGTGAGGTCTCATAAAAATCGCTAGAATATGCTCTGTACTCAACAAAAAGAAGAGTATCGGATAGTGTCAGTAGAAAACCATTATTTACTGGTAGGATCATAGGCCAACTCAACTTAATCAATGTGAACACTTAACTACGAGCTTGTAACCAAGTAGCAACATGTTATCTTAGCAATTATGCATTCAATCAATCCTTCCACCATAATTTTCACTTTAACCAACCAAGTCAAGCAATTGATTTAGAATCACCTTGATACAATTAATATTCAAATCAAGTCAAACATAAAAAGCTCATAACACCAATTCAATTTATCACTTTCTCTTAAAAACATCTCATAATTGTACAACAAGAAATATAACTCATTTCAAGTACAATATCAAATAACCGGACCACACAAGGATCCAAATATAACGATCAACAAAATATAATAACTCGGTTCATTCAAGGAATCGTCAAACTCGACAAATTACGGTGTACACACATGCTATGAGTCTTATAAATGCCCACTAGCCAAGACCTGCAGGGAACGAGTTCAGTCCATGTACCAAATATCCCAGACAATCAGTGTCTGTTACCCTTATCTCAAACCAAATATTGCACCACCCTTATTCCAACTGCTCACCCTTATCCTTCCTGAAATCCACCAATTCAATCATGATCAATCTTTACCGGTTCATCTCACAACAACAAATAGTACCATAAACAAGTACAATCACATAGTGAGTTAAATCAACCACCCTTGCATATCAGACAAATGTTGGGTTCGAAATCGAGGTCGTTATGCGGAAGCTAATAGTTGCAACTCATGACAGCGATAAATTAGATGACACAAAAATATACTAAAAATATATTATTCACTATGATTTGGTCAATTGGCCTACATATTAAAAACTAATATCAAAAAGCTTAAAATCTATTAGGAGAAAATCTCCCCCTAAACAAGACTCGTTTAACGACTACATTGTGGATGCTATTGTGTTATAGTATGAGAAGAGGAGTTTTCTACTTATAGAGTTCCAAAATTTTCCTCGAAGCAAAAAATAAATCAAATATGATAGAGTTTTATATTTTCCTTTTAGAAAAAGTAAAAGTAATTATGGTATTACTTTTAATTTTTTTTCAAGAAAAGTAAAACTTAAATTTGGTGAGAAAATCAAGGCAAAACCCCTAACAAATCTCCCCTTTTTGGCTTGATTTTCTTGACAAAACTTGATCCGTCTTCTTCATGTTACGTGCATGATTTTTGTTCTTCACATAATCTTCATCACTGCTGCTTGGAATGTTTAAAAGTGAAGCCCTTTCGAGTTGAAAGTAGTGGAGCCCTTTCGGGTTGAAAATATTGGAGCCCTGTCGGGTTGAAAATGTTGGAGCCCTTTCGGATTGAAAATATTAGAGCCCTTTCGGATTAAAGATGAGCCCTTTGCAGGGTTAAAAGTGATCCCTTCGCAGGGTTAAAAGTATTTTTATTTTTAAATATGTAGTAACAGGATTATTGAAAATATGATTGAAAGATATCTCTACATGTAGTATCTGAACTTTTTTTTTGGACAAAAAAGTCTTCACTATTACAAAGTTAGTTGCAACTTTGATTTTTACATGTCTTCAATTTGAACCGTCAGCTCTGATACCAATTGTTGGGTTCAAAATCAACAAGGCGTCATGCAGAAGCTAATAGTTTGCAAACTATGTCGGTGATAAATTAGATGACACAAAAATATAATAAAAACATATTATTGAATATGATTTGGCCAATTGATCTACACATTAAAAACTAATATCAAAAAGCTTAAAATTTATTGGGAGGAAATCTCCCCATAAAAAAGACTCTTTTAACGACTACATTGTGGATGATATTTTGTTATGGTATGAAAAAAGGGGTTTTCTATTTATAAAGGTCCAAAACTTTTCCTCCAAGCAAGAAAAAACCAAATATGGTAGAGTTTAATATTCTTCTTTTAGAAAAAGTAAAAGTAATTATGGTATTACTTTTATTTTCCTTTCAAGAAAAGTAAAACTTAAATTTGGTGAGAAAATCAGGGCAAAAACCCTAACAAATCTCTCCTTTTTGACTTGATTTTCTTGACAAAACTTGATCCGCCTTCTTGATGTTACGATCATGATTTTTGTTCTTCACATAATCTTCATCACTACTGATTGTGTAACACCCCGTACTTTTCTAACCTCACTTGATACCTTGGGGTCATATCTACCTAGGTGTTGAGATTCCATGAGTATGTGTTTTATGGTGTCATTGGTGAAACATTTGATATCGGACCTAATATGTGCGATTAGACCTTCGTAGGAGGTGTTTTGTGATTTCGTAGAGCATTTGGGTAATACCCCGTACACATTCTAACCTCATTTGGTGACTTGGAGTCATGTTTACTTGATGATTAAGATCACTAAGTAAGTATTTTGTAGTGTTTTGATAAGGTATTGGACGATATGCAAGTATTGAAGAAATGGCCGAAAAATTCAGCAAGGTGCTGAAACTTGCGCCACTCCCTGTTTCAGGGGGTGTGGCGCAAGCCACTGATTCATATGGGGTGCAATTCTTGCGCCACTGCCTTGCTTTGCAGCAGTGGCGCAAGGCACAACAAATTGTGCCCTTCCGGACTCGTTTTGTAACGCAATTCTACGGCGATTCTTAGATGGTTCCTTTTGATTCTTTGGAGTTATTTGAGCATTGTTAAAGCTTAAAATACTTCAATACACTCCTACATACTCCTACATGATCAAATCATGAAACATAAATAGTTATCCAAAATGTTCAATGAAGTCATGGGCGACTAGAATTCTTATTTTGGCGATTGAGACTACGAATGAGAATCTCGTAAGAAAATATTGTCGTGACATTATGAAATTATTTAAACATGAGATATATGGTGAATTATACATGAAAGTTGATGGGTTAAATGGATATGTGTTATTGGGCCCAAATTTAGGCCCAAAATGGGATAAAATACATGGCCCAAAGGGGCAATTGACCCATTCTTCCACTTTGACCACATTTAATGCCAAGGAATGGCTAAGTATGACTTGGGGTCTATATAAAGGCCCCAAAATCAGATTTTCATTCACATAAAACTCTCATGCCTTTTAAAGATATTTCTCAAACATTTCTCTAGTTCCAAACCCTAAAGCAAATACTTCCTTTGGACTCTTTGGTAAAGATCATCCTATTCCAAGCCTTGGTAAGTATTTATTCTCATGGATTAACATATTATATGCATGGGAGATTATGTATATCATGATAGTTATGTTGGCAAGGTGGTGAATAGTGTATTTTTGTTTTTGGTGAAAGATGTGCTATCTTTGTGATTTGAATTTGAAAAGAGACTTGATGTCTTAATGAAAGAGCGTGGTATGGATAAAATATGAACATGCATGGTGTGATTTTGTTATTAAACTTGTTATTTTTCCAAAAGCGTAAATTGTGGGATTTTGGCCGATATGTGCTATGAGGTGTATTAAGGTAATTTGATGGATTATTTGTGATGTGGTGTGGATAAGAAAGTGTAAAGGAGAAGTGTTATGGTGAGATGTATTGATTCTCATGTATTGGTCAATGTATGGAATATTGGGGAATTTTTGGAATAATAATTTCATCAATGGTTTTGTCAAGGGGAAATGGCATGTTTAAGGGCAAACATGTAACTCATTGATGTTATATGCATTTGTAGAGTAGTTGATGGTTAATGTGAATCCCATTATATATTTGTGTTGTAGAGTGACACATAAAGAAGGAGCGGGACTATTGTATGCACCTCTAGGATTATATATTCGTATTGCGAATACAAAGTATGTAAGGTTACTCTGTCTGTATCTTTCTGCGGTAAATAGTATTCACATTGACATTACGCTTGTCCCATCCCGAAATGTACTAAGGTATTCTATATCCGGTTATCAACGGTCATTATCATATATTTTCTACTCATTGATCAATTGTGAATCTCATGTCTTATATTCATGAATAATGTTCCAAAAGTTAAACAATGTTATGTTCCAAAGTTCCAATAGTGGTTATACTCATACATCTTGTTCATTGATTATTGTTTAATGGTTCCAATGGTGATATGTTTCCAATAAGGCTATGTTTCCAACAATGGTTATTCATATGTCTCTCACTCATTGGTTAATGATCTAAAGCTTCAAGTAAGTTATGACTATCATTGTATCAATCTCAAAGTAAGAATAAAATAAAGCATATTGGTTGTGTTCATGGGCGTTATCCATGGGGTGCAAACACCTGCATGATGATGTTATTCTATCCATGGGGTGCAAGAACACCCGCATGATGATGTTACTTTATCCATGGGGTGCAAAGGACACCCGTCTGACAATATGATCTTATCCATGGGGTGAAAAGAATACCTGCATGACGATGATTTGTTATCCATGGGGTGAAAAGAACACCTGCATGATGAGGGCCCAGACAACATATATGTAAAGTAAAGTAAAGGCAAGAGAAAGAATGAATGTAATATACATGGCTTCCAAAGTACAGAATAGTGACTCATCTACATTGTGACTTATCTATATTGGTTATCCAATTGAACTTGAGTTCTTGGCATATTTTCATATCTTACAAGTTTCATATGGCCTTACATACTCAGTACATTCTTCGTACTGACCCTTCTTGGGGAATTTACTTTACTTGCTGCAGGCGCAGGTACTAGTAGGCCTCCTCAGTAGCTTGCCAGTTGGTTGCGGTTCATTGGTGAGCTCCAGTTAGTTCGGGGCTTCTCCGAGTCGCAGTTGTACATATGTTTTGGTGTTGTACATATTGTATAAAGCGGGGACTTGTACCGACTTTTAGTTCATCTTGGTCAATGCATTTGTTAGAGGCTTTTGTAGACGGATATGGGTGTATAATTGTCAAAGGGATATGACGTTTTGACTTGGTGGCCTCAACGGACAAGTTTCGCATATGTATAAATATATCATGTTCCATGAATTCCATTGTTGGTATCTATAGCTATTATGTGACTATGGGTTTCTTATGGCATGCATATGATTGAATAGAGATAAAGCTTGGTTCTCTCGGGCCTTGTCGGCTACGAGTGTCAATCCGTCCCGATGGGATTCGGGGCATGACAGATTGGCATGTTTAAAAATGGAGCCCCTCCGGGTTCAAAATATTGGAGCCCTTTCGGGTTAAAAATGAGTCCTTTGCAAGGTTAAAAGTGAACCCTTCGCATGGTTAAAAATATTTTTGTTTTTAAATATGTAACAGCAGGATTGTTGAAAATATGATTGAAAGATATCTCCACATGTAGTATTTGAACTTTTTTTGGACAAAAAAGTCTTCACTATCACCAAGTTGGTTGCAACTTTGATTTTGACATGTCTTCAATTGGAACCGTCAGCTCTGATACCATTTGTTGGGTTTAAAATCGACAGGGCGTCATGCAGAAGCTAATAGTTTACAACCCATGTCAGCGATAAATCAGATGACACAAAAATATAATAAAAACATATTATTGAATATGATTTGGCCAATTGGCCTACATATTAAAAACTAATATCAAAAAGCTTAAAATCTATTGAGATAAAATCTCCCCCTAAACAAGACTCTTTTAATGACTACATTATGGATAGTATTGTGTTATGGTATGAGGAGGGATTTTCTATTTATAGAGTTCCAAAACTTTTCCTCCAAGCAAGAAATAAATCAAATATGGTAGAGTTTTATATTTTTCTTTTAGAAAAGTAAAAGTAATTATAGTATTACTTTTATTTTCCTTCCAAGAAAAGTAAAACTTAAATTTGGTGAGAAAATCAGGACAAAAACCCTAACAACAAAGTCCTTTTTACCAATTTCATTATAGATTATCACTTTCCAAACCTGCATTCAACAATTAACAAGTTCTACATTCATTAGCATGCATTCCAACTAAATAAACAAACAATCAGTTAACATGCACACATACAACCAAATTGAGTCTTAATTCCAATTCAACCATAACCTACCTCAATCCAAGCTTTGCAATACTCTAACTGACTTGAGCTTTATCCTTTTGTGTAAGATCAGCTTGATCACGGTCTAAACACAACAAACAAGATTCATTCAACCAAATGTTCACCCACTCTAGGCATTATAATTCTAAGTCCATTGCCTTAAAGCCAAGTTCATGAATAATTTCACCTTTCTAGGGTTTTCTATCCTTTATTCCTCCCAATTTCTCCGTACATTGAGATTAATAAGTTTAATTCTAGTTTAAAAGACTCAATTTAACACTTCTAAACTATAAACAAGCAATTCTAACTAAATTTAATAAAATCACATCAATTCCTCCGACCAAGAATTTAACCATCATGCTCAATTTATGAGGATTCTAAGGATTTAGGAATAAAATATATATTAGATTAGTGGAATAACTTACCTCAATAAAGGAATTCAAGAAGAAACTGAAGAAATTCGCCCTAAATCGCCCTCGTTCGACCTCTAAACGTTTTTGGATGGAAAATAACATTTTAAAATAAAAATTGCTATTTACTGAGTCGAGCATGCTATAGCGTCCCAATTTCCGCTATGACAGCATTGCTATAGCGAGATCCACCCTTTATTGTGGAGCTGATCCAAATTGAATTCCACTATAACAGAAAAATTTCAGCTATAGCGGGACTGCAGTAGCTTCCTGCCACCCACTATAGCGGGGTAGGAGAGGTAGTAACTCCAAACAGGTTTTCAGTTTTGCCATTTTTACAACACACTCTTAGATTTCAACCTCACATACTAATTCCTTTACGTCAAATGCTTTATTTGGAGTTCTACGAACCCAAGTTTCATTATGAAAATTTTTATGAACTCCCTAACCTCTTTAGCTAACACGTCATGATCTCAAATCATTGTGTCACGACCCAAAAACTAGGTCATGAAGGCACTTGTCGCGGCTGAGCCTTGATAAGTAAGTCAATCACCCAAACTGATAAAGAAAAAATAAAATTGATAATAACACAAACCAAGATGAGACTTCTAGAGCAAATTCAAGCCAATACCAAATATTTTTAAAACAAAAGTCTGAAAGAAATCTCATAAATCCCTAAAATATGATGTCACGGTGTAAGAGCATCTAGTATATGACTGAATCTGAGAATATATAACTGTCTCTGAAAATAAAATAAAGACATAAAGTAAGATAAGAGAAGGTTTAGAGTCAGCTCCGAAAATCCCTAGAGTACTCAGTACCTCGAACACTGCTCCAAATCCACACAGAATCAACTACCGCGTCTTGTAATCTTACTAAGATCGGCACCAAAAGGGAACAGTAGGGGTGAGTACGGTCTACTTGTACTCAGTAGATATCATAGGACGACTGAGAAAAGCCGATAATAAGACAAGTAAATAATACTATGAGCATGTCATCTACAAGCAGAAAAGTTCCAAACGGTAGCTCACACCGTCTCCACTAACAGTTCTAATATATATATTACACAGAAATGGAAACAACACAGATATATGTGAAAATACACTGAAAACTAAGTGCCAGTCAAGAAAAGCTAAAGGAATCACAAAAGATGCGTATGCAATGCAATTTAATGATGATGATGGAGTGGAACGGTGAAAGTCATCGCATGACTTTTTGTATACACATACCGAGATCACAGCTCCGCAATAGGATCCATGGGCGGTTTGCAATCCATATACTATAACTCATATCTCAACCCACCTCTCCGGCTAGTATTCACGGAGAGGGTTTTATAAAAATGTCTCATTTTAATAATGTTCCTCAATGGTACCATCATCTCATAAATGTGTGTGTATATATATATGGAATGAGGATGTAATGCTCACAATCAAATCAGTATGAATATATCCAATCAATTTATTACATATACATTCATGATTTATCAACTCAAATTAGGCACCATCAGAGTAAATATGGAAGTAAGATATCATTAATATCATATCAACCTCTAACTCGGGTTTTTCTATCATGTTAAGGCAACCAATGTCCAATAAGGCCTATAATAATAATTTAAGCCCCCGTATGGGCATCATATCTGGAATAAGGCATATAAATGTACAAATAAGGCCAACGATGTCAAATAATGCCCCCACTCCGACAACATGCAATATCAGATATCACAAATCAACAACCACCGAACATAAGCCCCCACACGGGTACACAATAATCTCACAATACAGAACTCATATTTATATTCCCCAACCCATAGCATGCTTTACTTATTTATTAACTACCCGCTCAATCTGAAAGAAGTTAAGTCATAACCTACCTTGAAACGAAGAAATTCAAGCCTAAAGTCCTTCAACACGAAGCTTTTCCTTTTCAAACGACCTTGAAATCAACTAAAACATACAAATATAACATCTACACATTAAAAAAAAAAAACTATTGATACCCATATTGCCCAAATTTAAAACTGGTTCAAATTGAACTTGAAAATGAGTTCGAAAATGAGAGGGGTAAAACCAAAATTTTTATTTAGAAACACATTCCAAGGTTATAGGAGTCTATAGAAGAAAACCCAAGCAAAATGACGTCCAAATAGAAGAAAAACTATCTTTAAGCTTTACCGATAAAAACTCCAAAAATCCATTTTAAAATTGTGATTAAAAGGTGTTTTCGAAGACAAAATCAATGGGAAATAGTAGGATTAAGAGTTTAGAAGTTACCCATATGAAACTCAATGAAAAAATCCTTGAAAATCATCTTTTCGAAGCTTGAAGGTCCAAAAATGGAGTAAAATTGTGAAAATGGGCTTGAGGGTTAACGTTGACCGACCATTAAGTTGGTCATCGCAGTCGCATAGCTAGGCCTCACGATCATGATGAGTCAACCCAACCCGATCCACCAATAACCCATCGCGATTGCGGCACCACCACCATGTCATCGCAATGAAGACTTTTATCAAGGCCCGCGATCACAACACGTGTCTACGCGATCGTGATGAAGGGCCTGATGCACCAGAAAATATTGCACTAGCAGATTTTCCAAGTGTTGAAATATCTCCAAACGGACCCTCGAGATTCGTTCAGGACCCCACTGGAACAAACCATATACACTACCAGGCTATTTTCGACGTTATGAACTCAATAACGACTTTGGATTTTTGAAAAAGGATTGTTTTTTATAAATTAATCCTCGGGACCTTTTTTTTATTATTTTCCAAACGAAGGGTCAAAATGAGATATAAAGGTCCCAAACCTAAACCAACCACGCTACTAATAACCCAAATTCGACATTCTGGATCTACTGGTGCAATCCAAATCATCATCCGAGACTCGAATAAATAAATGTTGATCGAAGTCAACTATTGGCTCAGAAAGCCTCAAAACAACCTCAAACTCGCTCAAATCACTCTCGATCGCATCGGGAACCGTGCCAAACATCTCCACATCCCAAAACAAACATATAGAAACTACGGGAAAGGGCAAAATGGTCAAAATATGAAAAAGACAAAGTTTCACAAAACAGGTCTTTACAATATTCACCACTAAGATTCTAGTTCGTCCTCGAACTAAAAGCAAAAAAATACATGAATCATTGAATTGAAAAGCTGGGGGTAACTACTACGCATATCAGACTCGACCTCCTAAGTAGCCTCCTCAACAGAATGGTGTCTACATTGTACCTTAACTACGGAATATTTGTAGAGCGCAATCGTCTAACATCCCTGGCTAAAATAGAGACTAGCTCCTCAACAAAGGTCAATCTCTCATCCAACTGGACCGAATCCCAATGAAGCTTATGTGACTCATCTGGAATATAGCTTCGAAGTATAGATACATGAAAAACTAGATGAACGACTAAGAAATCAAGAGGTAGATCCAACTCATAAGCAACCTCCCCAACTGTCCAAAGAATCTCAAAAGGTCTGATGTACCTCGGGCTAAGATTGCCCCTCTTCCCGAACCTTATCATGCCCTTCATGGGCAACACACGAAGCAAAACCTGATCTCTAATACCAAACTTCAAGACACGAAGTCCGTGACCGGCATAACTCTTTTGCCTACTCTGGGTTGCCCGAAGCCTAACTTGAATCACCCAAATTCTATCCAAAGACTCGCGAAGCAAGTTGGTACCATGGGGCCTGGCCTCGAAAGTCTCAAACCAATCGATCGGAGATCTACAACGCCTCAAAAGGTGTCATCTCAATACTCGAATGGTAGCTATTATTATAAGCAAACTCCGTCAAGGCTAAATGTTGCTCCCACTAACCTCCAAAGTCCATAACACACATATGGAGTATAACCTCCAAAACTTGAATAGTTTGCTCCGACTAACCGTCGGTCTGAGGATGAAAAGTTGTGCTAAGATCAACCTGAGTACCCAACTCCACCTGAAACGTCCTCCAAAAGCTAGAAGTGAACACTGAACCTCTGTCTGAAACAATAGACACGGGAACTCCATAAAGATGAACTACCTCTGGAATATAGATACGAGCCAACCTCTCAACACTGGATAAGATCTGAATAGGGATGAAATAGGATGATTTGGTCAATTGATCCACGATGAACCAAATACTGTCAGAACCACGAGAAGTACGAGGCAATCTACTCACGAAATCCATAGTAATTTGTTCCCACTTCCACTCCGAAAGAGGTAATCTCTTAAGCAAACCACCCGGTCTCTGTTGCTCGGCCTTCACCTGCTGACAACACAAGTAACGAGCTACAAAATCTGCTACATCTTTCTTCATACCATACCACTAGTAAAGCTTCCTCAAATCACGATACATCTTAGTCACTCCAGGATAAATAGAATATCTGGAGCAATGTGCCTCCTCTAAAATCAATCTTACCCATCCACCAACTCTCCGCACACAAACAAAACCACCAATCCTCAAAACACCATCAGGATTAAGTGAATCCTCCTTGGCCTCACCACTCAACACCTTATCCTGAAACACTCTCAAACCATCATCATCAAACTGGTGAGCTCGAATCAGCTCCAACAAAGAAGATCTAGCATCAACAAAGGCTAAAACACACCTAGGTACCGAAATATCAAGCTTAACTATCTGGTTAGTTAAAGACTGAACCTGTAAGGCTAAAGGTCTCTCCTGAGTCAAGAGATGAGCTAAACTCCCCATACTAGTCAACTTTCGACTCAAGGCATCCGCAGCGACATTAGCCTTACCTGGATGATAGAGAATGGTGATGTCACAATCCTTCAGCAACCCAATCCAATGTAGATGTCTCATATTAAGCTCTCACTGGGTGAAGAAGTACTAAAGACTACGATGATCCGAGAAAATCTCACAACGAACTCCATACAAGTAGTGCCTCTATAACTTTAACATAAACACAATTGCGGCCAACTCCAAATCAAGGGCAGGATAATTCTTCTCACGAGGCTTCAACTAAGGGTGTGCAAAAATCAAACCGACCAATAAATCAAACCGATAAAAATATTATTGGTTTACTGTTATTGGGTTATTGGGTTAACGATTTTTTAATGGTTTTATAAAAAATTTTATTGGGTTATTGGTTCGGTTTTGGTTTTTTCTTATTGGGTTATTGGGTAAACTGATAACCTAATAAGAATATACTATATTACTACTTTACCCCTACTTATATTATATATATTACTTATTATATATTTCTCTTAATTTCTCTTTAATTTGTACAAACTGACAAACCTATTTAATTTCCTAAACTAACATTCAGTTCAAGCTTGAAGATTTTTGTAAATTAAAACACATCATGTAGGATTTTGGCTATAACTAAGATTTATTTCTTTTCATGTTAGTTGCTACTATTTCTGTCTTATGAGTATCTTCTTATCGGTTAAACAAAAAATCGAACCGTTAAGGACTAAAAACCGATAAATCAAAAACCAATAAAAGATATCTTATTGATTTGGTTATTGATTTAGCATATTTAAAAATTAAAAACCGATAAACCGAACTGATAATACATAAAATCGAACCTAACCGACCGATGCACACCTCTAGCTTCAACTGACGAAAAGCATAAGCAATCACCTTACCCTCCTGCATCAAAACTGCACCAAAATCAATACCGAAAGCATCACAAAACATGGTAAAACCCACGGTCCCCTTGGTTAAATTCAAGATAGGAGCCGAAGTCAACAACTCCTTGAGCTTTTGTAAGCTCTTCTCATACGCTTCCAACTGCTGAAAGGTAATCTTCTTCTGAGTCAACTTGGTCAAAGGAGTCGCAATAGAAGAGAAACCCTCAATCCTTTTTGTCGCATTTAACCATTCTATATTAATTGCTAAATTTGTGCTTTATATTACAATGTCAATGATGTATGTTGTATTAAATATTCGAAAATATATATATATATATATATATATATATATATATATATATATATATGCAGGTACAAAATATATATGCAGGTACATATGTTGAGTTCATATGTATATAAAAAGTGTATGAGTTCATATGTATTTGATAGATATGTACATTCAAATGTATTTATGTATACATATACAAACGTGCATATGTACCTGCAAATACATATGTAGTTATATATGTATTTACAGATATATACGTATTTACAAATATATTTGTAAAAATATATATGCATGTGAATCTACAAACCTGTTTACTTACCTGCAAAATACATACAAATACATATATATATATATATATATATTTGTATATAGATGTATTTGTAAAAATATGTATATGCATATACATATACAACCCTATCTATTGACCTGCATATACAAAAATACATATGCAGTTGAATATATATATTTGTAGGTGTATTTGTAAAAATGCCTGCATCTACATGTATATATACAACTATATAACCTGCATATTCACTTATAAATACATAAACATATGCAAATAACCATATTCAAAATTGTCATTACTGAAAACAACATTACTACTCAACATAAAACTTGAAAATAATAATTTCATTCAATATCAAACTGACTACTATAAAACTACAACTGAAACCTACACTATCATATAGATTTCAACATCATAACTGTCAACTTCAAATCATTGTCAAAATACACTTGAAAATAACAAAGTCATTCAACATAAAGTTGAATACTGTCATATACAATTGCAAACTACAAAAACTATTCAGCATCAAGAATTTTCGTGCTCTCGATTATTCTAGTTGGTCTAACTGGCCTTATTGGTGCCTCATCATCACTTTGAGCATCATCAAATTGTTTCTGCGTATCATAGTCCCACCTGAGTGACGCATATCTTGTACGTAGCAAGTCAGGCTTGAACTCAATTAAAGGAACGCCTTCAACATAAGTAAGTCACTTTGCATATGTAACCATATACAATTCATAATTTTTACATATGGTAAAAAAATGAAATTACAATATAATATATTTAGATTATCAATCATAAACTAGGAATATGTATATTAAACTTACAAGTTGTAATTGGGCTGTTGAGGTAAATCCTCCACATAACACACATCAAACGAGTCAACTTATTCTTATCTTTATATTTGGAATGATTATCATGATGAATATTTTTTCTATCATAAAAGTTATAGCCCTGAAGATATATGGATATAATCTCAACTAACTTTTCTATTTCAGCAAGAACAAAAACGTCATAACCAGCAGCACTGTAGGAATCAAATATGAATATGCACATTTCTTCGAATGACACAACGGCAAGAATTCAATGAAGTCTCTTTCTTACATTGATAAAAATAAAAATATGATCAATTGTGTGTCATGATACTGTAGCATGCATGCAAAATTCATTTATGTACTCAGTGAGATGGTATTCATATTCACCCGCATCAAAAATTAAATTATTCACCACATAAACTGCTAAGACATTGTTCACTATGTTCACAAAGTTGCAATCTATTGTGTGTTTATTTGTATGTGCTATGACGGTCATACTTGAACTTTTTTCACAAGTAGTAAAAGCAAACATTAATTTACTCCATTAAAAAAATACATATAGCAAAAATTAACTTAATGTACATAAGATGCTTTTGTCATATAGAATTTAGCAACATATCATACATATTGAGTCGGTCTATGACTGACCATCATAACTCATAATGTAGAATTAATTTTTATCTTTGACTGTTCGTAAATTAAAGTGCATAATTGGTATGGTTGACTTGTTTCTCTTGTAACGTTCCTTCATTGTCCTTCCTGTTATGTTATTCAATATAGTTTTATAAACAAAAAAATATATAAAAATATATGTGAGGTAAAATTCGTACTTATTTGCATGATATTTAAGAAGGTCCTCCCAAATTTACTTCAAAAATTTGCTGGTAACTTTAGTATCCTGTATCCCAAGGATTGGATGAGATACAAAAGGATGCTTTTGTTTGAATGTACATCATGGCCTTGATGAACTACCTTTAATATGATCCAAATACAAAATAAATAAAGTTAACTACACACATATACATATAGTGAAAATGTAAAATGTATTTATAAAAAAGATACATACAAAAAAATCTTGATAGTATAAATACAAATACAACATGATTACGCATACATATACATACACAAATATATTTTGTCATCCTATATACAAATACATGTCTTATCATATTTAGTCATAGAAAAACAGATACAAAATACAAAAATATATATACTTATTTTAATATACAAGTACATACTAACATAATTATAATACTTCAAAATTAATATACAAATAGGGGGATGATAGGGTAATTATCAGCTTTTGAATCAAATTTCATTGTGTATGATGATTCAGTCCACTTAAATGGATGCCTAGTCCTTGCCATTGGTACAGGAGTTTGTTGTTTTACACTGGCTGTTGAGTGTATGATCACGCTTCTCTCCGAATTGAAGCTTGAGAGAAGCTAGTCGGAGATCATGAATTGTGAATTAGATAAAACTGTTTCATCCTTTTTCTCAGAACTTCTTACTACCTGAATGGGGACTGATTTCATAATGTGTTCCTCTGAATTCATCTTTTTCATACTGGGTCTTGATTATATTTGCACTCACATGTGCACCCTCTTCCTTAATCTACGGAAAACTAAAAACAACTTAGAATGCTATAACATTTTTTAATAATCTGAGTAATGAGATTCAAGAGTAATTGTTCTTATTTTTCATATCGGTGATTTATCTTGAACTGTTGGCTGAACATGTATGTATTTCGTATTGATGCTTTGCAGCAGCTCATTGGGAATATAGAATTATGAATCAGATAAAACTTTTGGTGCATCAAAATTAATATTGGTGGGGCTGAATTCAGGTTGATGAGTCTCAGTCCCACCAGTGTTACCCTTTCATGCACATAAACAAACAAAAAATCAAATCATACTCATGTCTATTTATATATTGTATGTAGATAAAACAAACATTTACAGCTACGCCATCAATGTTCTTGTCCTGATCATGCACTGGTGTACTTGTAATATTGGGACTAGAGTGTTGGGGTGATGTGTTTACACCGCCGTATGATGTGGTTGATCAGATTTCAACCCTTGAGATTGTTGCTATGAATACAAATTTAAATTTTATCATACATTTGTTTGTAATGACAATATATACAAATACATATGTATTGTATATAAACTATATATGACAGTATGTAGAAATACATATGTATTTGTATGCATATGTATTCAAATACATATGCATATGTATTGTATATATGAACAATTTGTGACTGTATGTAGAAATACATATGTATTTATATGCATATGTATACAAATATATGTACATATGTATTTGTATATTTATTTGTATATGAGAAAACAACTCAGATATGTATTTGAATGATAAATGTTATACCCTATTCCTGATTATGTTTCTTTTGATTGCATTCAAAATAAGATTGAATTTGGTTGTTACTAAAATTCGAATGTATTTCAACTCTTTTCGAATCTGTTTTTCAAACAAATCAATGAGCAAACAAAAATATCATATATACATATATTTAATATTGCTTACCTCGGTACTGAATAAGTCAAAGATTTTCTTCGAAATGACTGCATCTTCATCTTCAAGACTGCTTGAAGATGGTACACTTGAGTAGATCGAAATGACAATTTGCCTTGACGTTTGCTTGATGCACGGTCGATTGGCAGCTACCGTCGCTTTTTAATGGACCGATTTAAATATTGGTGTCTTCATCTCGAGTGATTTTACAGCACGAGACGGTGGTTTCCTTATTGATATTTGTGTCATTACTTGCTTTATGAGTGACTTCGATTGCCTTTTTTAAGGATGTTCAACTCCAACATTAGGTGCTTGCTGCTTTATTTTTTTTTAACAGGGAAGACAAATGGACCAGCCTTTTGTTTGTCTTTTGCATGAATATCTGACGGTGGCGATTCCTGAAAATCATCATCAGAAGGGGTTGCTTCACTAACTGGTTCATGATGAGGGTCAGATACAACTTGAACCTACTGGAGTAATTGAAAGGTTGCAAGTTTCCTCGACGTTGGCTCAATGTTCCTAAAAATAATCTACGATATAGAAAATATATATTAAAGTGTTAAATACAGATGAAAAAAATTACATTTTATATACAAAATACAAATGTATATATGTAAAATACAAAAAAAGTTGGAGAAAAATAATAAGATATACAAACCTTGCCATTTTCTTCATTGAACATAGTCGCCATAAGAACATTAAAGCGGAAATGAAACGAGGCGCATTTATCTTCCAGTTTAGCAATCGGGGGATTCGATTGTCCACCTTAGTAGCAACCTTTCGGTCAACATTGAAGCAACACTCGTACAACCACACTTGAATAGCAAGTGGCAAACTCTGAATCAAGTAAAACCGCTCTGTGGATGTCAAACTTCTTAGTTATACTTTTAGCCAACTCATCAAATAATAGAGATCCCCACGAAAAATGCCCATATCGATCACTCTTGACCAAGTCAAAATGGAGATGTGGTATAATTGTAGTCGAGACATTGATTAACACGAATGTGTGTATGAAATATAAAAGAGCAAACTTCAATGCATCGTCGTCATTGCCCTTCCCCAATATTTTGGCATCAACCACTGCATACAACTACCAACAACAACAACAACAAACCCAGTATAATCCCACCAAGTGAGGTCTGGGGAGGGTAAGATGTACGCAGTCCATACCACTACCTCGAACGAAGTAGAGAGGCTGTTTCTGATAGACCCCCGGCTCAGAACAAATAACAATAGAAAAAAACATAACAACAACAAACAAACAAGGAATAACACACTAGTGGAAAATAAAAGAAACAGGACGCCCATATAGTCATGTAATATACAATCTATCCAGACATCCCAAACACCACCACAATACCACGAACAGGGAACTACAAAACACACGCATGACACTACTGTTATCCGCACAGAAGCAGACAAAGCGCACCTTCCTACTAGCCAGAACGCACTCCTACCCACTATCCCTCTACCCTAATCCTCTCCCTCCACACCCTCCTATCTAGGGTCATGTCCTCAGTAAGCTGTAGCTGCTCCATGTCCTTCCTAATCACCTCCCCCCAATATTTCTTCGGCCTACCTCTCCCTCGTCTGAAGCCATCCATGCCCAATATTTTACACCTCCGTCCCGAGGCATCTGCACACCGCCTCCTCACATGCCCGAACCACCTCAACCGCACTTCCCGCATCTTGTCAACTACCGAGGCCACTCCCACCTTCTCCCGAATACTCTCATTCCGAACCCTATCTCTCCTAGTAATTCCACACATCCAACGCAACATCTTCATCTCCACCACCTTCAACCTCTGTAAGTGGGATGCCTTGACTGGCCAACACTCCGCTCCATACAACATAGCCGGACAAACTGCCACTCTGTAGAATTTGCCTTTCAATTTAGGAGGCACCTTCTTATCACACAAGACTCCCGAAGTGAGCCTCCATTTCAACCATTCTGCACCAATACGATGAGTGACATCCTCATCAATCTCCTCATTCCCCTGAATCATAGATCCAAGGTACTTGAAACTATCTCTCTTCCGAATAACCTGGGAACCCAACTCCGCTGCCACATCGGCCTCATGCGTCGAGTCGTTGAATTTGCACTCTAATTATTCTGTCTTTGTCCTGCTCAATCGAAACCCTTTAGCCTCTAGGGTTTGTCTCCAAACCTCCAACTTATCATTAACTCCTTCCCGGGTCTCGTCAATTAAAACTACATCATCAGTAAATAACATACACCAGGGTACCTCCCCTTGAATATGTCGCGTCAAAACATCCATCACTAAGGCAAATAAAAACGGACTAAGCGTCGATCCCTGATACAACCCTATCAAAACAGGAAAGTACTCAGAATCTCCTCCTACCGTCCTCACACGAGTCTTCGCCCCATCATACATGTCCTGGATCGACCTAGTGTACGCCACGGGAACCCCTCTAGCCTCCAAGCACCTCCACAGCACCTCCCTGGGGACTCTGTCGTATGCCTTCTCAAGATCAATAAACACCATGTGCAAATCCTTCCTCCTCTCCCTATATTGCTCCACTAGTCTCCGCACAAGATGAATGGCCTCAGTAGTCGAGCGCCCAGGCATGAAGCCAAACTGGTTTCATAAATAGTCACGATCCTCCTCAACCTCAACTCTACCACCCTTTCCCACACCTTCATAATGTGGCTCAACAAGTTGATGCCCCTATAATTATTGCAACTCTGGACATCGCCCTTATTTTTGTATAAAGGGATCATTGTACTCCATCTCCATGCTTCGGGTATCCTAGCCTTCCTAAAAATGATGTTAAACAGCTCGGTCAGCCACGCTATACCCGCCCCGCCAGTGCTCTTCCAAAAATCTACTGGAATCTCGTCTGTCCCAGTCGCCCTACCCCTACGCATCCTACGAATAGCACCCTTAACCTCCTCGACCTTTATGCGCCTACAATAACCGTAGTCACGACACCTCTCTGAGTACTCCAGGTCCCCTAACTCCAAGCCTTTGTCCCCCCCATCATTCAAGAGTTTATGAAAATACAACTGCCACCTCTTCCTAATGTGGGCGTCCTCCATCAATACTTCCCCATCCTCCCCTCTGATGCACCTCACCTGGTCAAGGTCACGGGCCCTCCGCTCCCTAGCCTTAGCAAGCCTATATAACTTTTTATCCCCGCCTTTATCCTCCAAAGCCACATATAAGCTCTCATAAGCTGCCGTTTTAGCAGCCGTAACCGCTAACTTAGCCTCTCTCCTGGCTACCTTATACTCCTCTCTATACATCCATTTCTCCTCTTCATCCTTGCTATCAACCCATTTGGCAAAAGTCACCTTCTTCGTCTCCACCTTCCTTTTCACTTCTTCGTTCCACCACCAGTCCCCCCTATGTCTGCCAGGACGGCCTCTCGAGACCCCTAATACCTCTCTAGCGGTCTCCCTGATGCAATCGGCAGTCGACTCCCACATACTGTCCATATCCCCTCTCCTCTCCCAAGCCCCCAAAGTCGTCAACTTCTCCCCTATCTCTAGAGAACTGGTCAACGTCAAGCTACCCCACTTAATTTTGGGTCGATCCTCCACCCCCCACCCCCACCCCCCTCTCTTCTTTCTGCCCTTCTTAATTTCCAAATCCATCACCAGGAGCTTGTGCTGGGTCGACAGGTTCTCACTAGGGATGACCTTACAGTCTTTACATAGCGCTCTATCACCCTTCCTACGGAGCAAAAAGTCAATCTGGGTCTTGGCCACTGAACTACGAAAGGTGATAAGGTGCTCCTCCTTCTTCGGGAAGCTCGAATTCACTACCACCAACCCAAAAACCCTCGCAAAATCCAAAAGGGAGGCTCCTCCTTCGTTCCTCTCCCCAAAATCGAAGCCTCCATGCACATCATCATAACCTCTCGGTAAAGATCCGATGTGCCCATTGAAATCCCCACCTATGAAAAGCCTTTCCGTGTTCGGCATGCCTCTCACTGCCTCATCCAACGCCTCCCAGAAGCTCTTCTTCTCCTCCTCGTCCAAACCCGCTTGCGGAGCGTATGCACTAAAAATGTTCAAGGTAGACCCTCCAACGACCAACTTGATTAACATCAACCTATCAGTAACCCTCTTAATCTCCACCACCTGTGCCCTAAGCTCTTCATCAACTAACATACCTACCCCATTTCTATGTCTCACACTACCCGAGTACCACAATTTATACCCGTCAACCTCCTTAACCTTAGAACCTACCCATTTGGTCTCCTGGACACATGCTACATTAATCCTCCTCTTTCTAAGTATCTTCACAAGCTCTATAGACTTCTCTTGAAGAGCTACCTCTACTACCTCTCGCCCCCACCCCCAAACCAGACCCTATCCCTGCCCCACCCCCTGTCCCCGACCTCGCCCTGGACCCCAAACCAGACCTATGACATGACCCTCGACCACCAAAGCCACTACTCACTACGCGGAGAAACAGAAAGGCTAACAAAAACTCGAGCTACTACAGTACAAGAAGAAATCAACAAATAAAGGTATAAAACACCGAGGACAGGCAGACCTATAGGCAACTATGCAATTAGCACCAACAATAACACCCAAAAGAATGCTACTAGCAGATAAACAATACACTGGAGCCGCGTAAACTAGCAAATCCAGAAGTTGCTAGTTCTTTTCCTAAAAAGTCTAGGCCAAGTTAGCGAACACACAGTATTCCGAGAAAGCAAATAAGGAAAACACACAGCAAAGGCACACGCAGTGTTGAAACAGTCCACGCAAGGGGCAAAAGGTCCAGGAAGAGAAACACAATATAAAGATGAGGGGTAGAAGTCACCGGGTTATGCTTGAGAGTAGAGTAGAGGTCCTTGTCCTGCTTGCTTTGCTGAAATCCGGCAAAAGTTGGAGCAGTAGTTGGTCACCGGAATAGTGTCGCCGGCGCTTTGTCAGAAGAGTGACGGAGTAGTTGGTCGTCGCCGGAGACCTTGAAGCCACAGCCGCTTCTTGGTCATCGCCGGACCGTCTTTCCCTGCAATGTGACTGGTCGGAGTCCCGCCGGCAAGTACGAAGAACCGGCGGTGACAGTAGTGACCAGTCGAAAACTACGCCAGAGACCAAGAAATAACGGATAGAGAGAAGAGGGTAGATAAATCTGGGTGGAGGGTATATGGTATAGCATCTGAGAAGAGATGAGGTAAACTTACCTGTCGCCGGAAAGGGATCGCCGGCGCCGGGTCTGACTGGTGAACGGCGGCGGTCCCAAAGAGACCGTTGGAGTGTCGGAAATGTTTAGTAGAGAGAGAACAGAGAGAGCGTGTCCTAGAGGCAGCTCACTGCATACAACTACCGTTTTGAAATAAAATTGATACCACCAAAATACTGATCAAGTATCCTGTTTGGTACCTCTTCATCAAATACAAAATTCTCCTTAATTGCGACACAATTCAAACCAGTAATTATAGCAAACTCCCTTGGGATAAAACGTAGAATAGTCCCATTTGCACGTATGATTATGGGACCAGCAGTGCTATCCTTAGTCTCTAGTACCATAACACATATGCACAGTTGTGCCTACACAAAACAGTGTCTGGACCTAAAAGTGCTTTTTTTATAAAAATCTCAAAATTAGTCTCATCACAAAAGCACTTGTATTGATCACCAGATAATTTATTCTTTAAAATTTTTACAATTTCATTATCTATGTGACAACACGTATATAGTGCAAACCTTGATAGTTTTCTGGCCATGAATCTGAAATTTCGAGGAACCTAATGTATTTGTTTATAAAATACAAATTTAATCACAAGGTTTACAACTTACAAATAAAAACTAATTTTATATATACAAATACAAATGAACTTATGGATATAATACATTTATATGAACCATATGTATATATATACAACAACATTATTCTGAACATATACCCAATAACTAAATACATTTCTAATTCAAAATAAAAAACATAAATATACAACACTTATCTGTGTTAAATACATATACAACACATTTATCTGTAGTAAAAATACATACACAAAATTTACATAGAGAATAAACTTACTTACTGAATACATACACAGATTCAACAACAACAACATACCCAGTATTTTTCCACAAAGTGGGGTCTGGGGAGGGTAAAGTGTACGCAGTCCATACCACTACCTCAGATGAAGTAGAGAGGTTATTTTCGATAGACCGATTATTTTCGATAGACCCCCGGCTCAGGACAAATAACAGTATAACAAGCAAAAAATATAAAAACAAACAACAAAATAAGGTAGCACACCACTAGATAAAAGAAACAAAACACCCACAGAGTAATGCTATGAACTATCTATCCGAAATCACAAATATCACCAAAACACCATGAACAAGAAACTACAAGACACAAGTATAACACTATACAGGTACATCGACAAACAAAGCACTCCTCCCTACTAATAAGGACGCACTCCTACCCACTAACCCTCTATCCTAATCCATGTCCTCCACACCTTCCTATCAAGGGTCATCTTCAGAAGCTTTTACAACTTTTGGACTTGAAATTTTGCTAGTTTCCCAAATTTATTTTTGCTTTTTTTTTTTTTTTTTAAATTGATTTTGTATTTTATTTTTTTTGAGTTTGGAGAAGATGCTTTTTTCAATCCCTTTGCTTTCATAATTTCAGTCACTTTCACTGAATTATTACGATGCTTCGATCTTATTAACGGTCGCTGATTTTGGCTGCTAAATAGGGGTAGATCTTGCATTTGTATTTATATCTTGAGAAAGTCCGATACTAAACGATGATGGATTATCAGAAACTGAATTGAGAGGAGGTATATCTCTATTATATCTTCTAGATGATGTGTGTTCTGTCATTAGAGCAGACCTCCACAATACTAAAAACTAAAGCATAAAATATGAAAGAGGACGATATTTGTGTTAAAGAAAAATACAATATACATTTAGATGTATTTTCGAGAAGAGATAACATGCAATAACTGAAATTAATGCTTACTTGATTTTGTGGAGCACGATTTTGTGTAGAAAACGTGAGAAATATTATAAAATTTGAAATCTAAAAAATAGAAAGAAAAAATTGAGAAAGTAAGAAAGAGATAAAATCAAAAAAGGAAGGGGATAAATACTGAGCCTTGAAAATGGGAGAAGTTACACCTGATAACTGTAAAAATACAGTAGTGACTTGGCCCCAATAAAAATATTGTTATTTTTGATATCTCACTTAATTTTTTTAAAGTACTGTCATGTGGCTTAATTAAAGGTTTAAAATTGTTGTGCTCTATACTTTTTCCTATTCTAAATGTTCTCACCAACTTTTAAAAATTCCTACAATCCGAAAACAACTAACAGCATGCTTACTTATAGTAGTACTAGTGGCATGGCGCCTTATACTTTATTTTTCTCAATTTATGTGTCACACACTCACACTTTCGTTTTTAATTCGTCCCAAAAAGAATATTAATTTTTTGTATTTAAAAAATAATTTAATTTTAAAATAATTTATAAAGTCCCTTTTTTAACCATAATTTCCATCAAAGATATTGCTATTGAAAAGTACTTCATCCGTCCATTTTTAATTTATCATTTTGTATCTATTTTATTCTTGTTATAAATTATTATTTATTTTTTTAATAATTAAATGACTTATAATAACTAATTAAAAGTGATATAGTAAAATTACTATAAATAATTCTTGTGAAAAAAATTTAAGTGGGCCCCATATAAAAAAGATTTTACACAGTCCCTTTTTTAACTATAATTTTTGTCACATTTGAAATATTCACAGATATTCCTATTGAAAATTACTTCATCCGTCCATTTTTAATTTATCATTTTGTATCTATTTTATCCTTGTTATTAAATATTATTTATTTTCTAATACTTAAATGACTTATATAATAACTATTAGGAGTGATATAATAAAATTACTATAAAAATACTCGTGAAAAAAAATTAAGTGGATCCCATACAAGACGTTAAGTTAATTTAAAACATCAACAGTTAATTTATCATTTTGTGTCTATTTTACCATTTTTATTAAATATTTTTCATTTTCTAATACTTAGATGACTTATAATAACCAATTAAGGGTGATATAGTAAAATCACGGTTGAAGCAGCTGAAGCAGGCACGTCGACCATTAGTTGTCTACTTCAGCAGCTTCATTATATATCACAGATATTACTATTGAAAAGTACGTCATCCGTCCATTTTTAATTTATCATTTTGTCTCTATTTTATCCTTTTTATAAAATATTGTTTATTTTCTAATACTTAAATGACTTATAATAACTAATTAGAAGTGATATAGTAAAATTACTATAAATAATACTTGTGAAAATAATTTAAGTGGGCCCATATAAAAAAGATTTTACACAATCCCTTTTTTAACTATAATTTCCGTCACATTTGATACATTCACAGATATTACTATTGAAAAGTACTTCATTCGTCCATATTTAATTTATCATTTTGTATCTATTTTATCCTTATTATTAAATATTGTTTATTTTCTAATACTTAAATGACTTATATAAAAACTAATTAGAAGTGATATAGTAAAATTACTATAAAAAATATTCGTGAAAAAAAGTAAGTGGACCCCATATAAGACGACAAGTTAATTTATCATTTTGTGTCTATTTTACCTTTTTTATTAAATAATATTAATTTTCTAATACTTATATGACTTATAATAATTAATTAGGGGTGATATAGTAAAATCACGGCTGAAGCAGGCACGTCGACCATGAGCTGCTTGCTTCAGCAGCTTCATCCACACTTATATATTAGTAATTATAAAATATTATTTATTTTCTAATACTTAAATGACTTATAATAACTAATTAGAAGTGATATAGTAAAATTATTATAAATAATACTTGTGAAAATAATTTAAGTGGGCCCCATATAAAAAAGATTTTACACAGTCCATTTTTTAACTATAATTTCCGTCACATTTGAAATATTTACACATATTACTATTGAAAAGTACTTCATTCGTTCATTTTTAATTTATTATTTTGTATCTATTTTATCCTTATTATTAAATATTTTTTATTTTCTAATAATTAAATGACTTATATAATAACCAATTAGAAGTGATATAGTAAAATTACTATAAAAAATACTCTGAAAAAAAATTAAGTGGACCCCAAATAAGATTTCAAGTTAATTTATCATTTTGTGTCTTTTTACCTTTTTTATTAAATATTATTAATTTTTTTAATTCTTAGATGATTTATAATAATTAATTAGGGGTGATATAGTAAAATCACGGCTGAAGGATCTGAAGCAGACACGTCGATCATGAGCTGCTTGCTTCAGCAGCTTAATCCACACAATTTATCATTTTGTATCTATTTTATCCTTATTATTAAATATTGTTTATTTTCTAATACTTAAATGACTTATATAATAACTAATTAGAAGTGATATAGTAAAATTACTATAAAAAATACTCATGAAAAAAGTAAGTGAACCTCTTATAAGGCGTCAAGTTAATTTTTCATTTTGTGTCTATTTTACTTTTTTTTTATTAAATATTATTAATTTTCTAATAGTAAGATGACTTATAATAATTAATTAGGGGTGATATAGTAAAATCACGGTTGAAGCAGCTGAAGCAGGCACGTCGACCATGAGTTTTCTGCTTCAGCAGTTTCATCCACACTTATATATTAGTAATAGATATAATTATAAAATATTATTTATTTTCTAATACTTAAATGACTTATAATAACTAATTAGAAGTGATATAGTAAAATTACTATAAATAATACTTGTGAAAATAATTTAAGTGGACCCCATATAAAAAAAATTTACACAGCCCCCTTTTTAACTATAATTTTCGTCACATTTGAAATATTCACAGATATTACTATTGAAAAGTATTTCATCCGTCCATTTTTAATTTATTATTTTGTATCTATTCTATCCTTATTATTAAATATTTTTTATTTTTTAATAATTAAATGACTTATATAATAACCAATTAGAAGTGATATAGTAAAATTACTATAAAAAATACTCGTGAAAAAAATCAAGTGGACCCCAAATAAGACGTCAAGTTAATTTATCATTTTCTGCTATTTTACCTTTTTTATTAAATATTATTAATTTCTTAATACTTAGATGACTTATAACAATTAATTAGGGGTGATATAGTAAAATCACGGTTGAAGGATCTGAAGCAGACACGTCGATCATGAGCTGCTTGCTTCAGCAGCTTCATCCACACAATTTATCATTTTGTATCTATTTTATCCTTATTATTAAATATTGTTTATTTTCTAATACTTAAATAATTTATATAATAACTAATTAGAAGTGATATAGTAAAATTACTATAAAAAATACTCGTGAAAAAAAAGTAAGTGAACTTCTTATAAGGCGTCAAGTTAATTTATCATTTTGTATCTATTTTACCTTTTTTTTATTAAATATTATTAATTTTCTAATAGTTAGATGACTTATAATAATTAATTAAGAGTGATATAGTAAAATCACGGTTAAAGCAGCTGAAGCAGGCACGTCGACCATGAGCTGCCTGCTCCAGCAGTTTCATCCACAGTTATATATTAGTAATAGATATTAAATATTATTAATTTTCTAATAGTTAGATGACTTATAATAATTAATTACGGGTGATATAGTAAAATCACGGTTGAAGCAGCTGAAGCAGGCACGTCGACCATGAGCTGCCTGCTCCAGCAGTTTCATCCACAGTTATATATTAGTAATAGATATTAAATATTATTAATTTTCTAATAGTTAGATGACTTATAATAATTAATTACGGGTGATATAGTAAAATCACGGTTGAAGCAGCTGAAGCAGGCACGTCGACTATGAGCTGTCTGCTTCAGCAGTTTCATCCATACTTATATATTAGTAATAGATATAATATGGAACTTACTAACTTAAAATAGGAAAACATATTTTTTATATAATCTCTGACTATATGTTCTATTTAGGCATGAATTAAAATATCAAATCCTGACTAATTTTAATTTCCTACAACTTTAAATTACTTTTTGTTGCATGTATATATTGTTTCTCACTGGTAATTAATAAAATAATATTAGTTATAAATACAAATGTTGTGCAATTTGACGAGGCAAGTGTATGATAACAACGTTCAAAGATACGTTTTGTTTTCCTTTTAAAGCAAATTAAGTGACAAGAAAACAATTCATAATGCAGAAGAATGTAGGTCCATAGCGTAGAGTGCAATAAATAAAAACATCAGAAAGAGCAGAGCTTTCCCATGGGTTTTTCCTTATCTTCAAAGTAACATATTTTACTGTAGTATATTTGATCAACTGCTATATTCTCCCTTCGTCGTGACCTAATTTAATTGGGCACAGAATTTAAAAAATAAGCTTTGACTTAATAATGTTTACCATATTGTCCTTTAAAAAATAAAAGGTAATGCATTCACTTTTTAATTAAGTGGGACCAATAAGGATAAAAGAGTAATTGTGCCTTCAAAAAGTTACCAAATAAGGAAATATGACATTCTTTTTAGGACGGATCAAAAAAAAGTAGGTCACATAAAATGAGACGGAGGGAGTATAATTCTCCAGCCATTAAGTCAAAGAGAAAAATCTCGAAACATGACAAGGAAATATGGTGGAATTATTGTACCAACAGAGTTTCACTATTTTGTATTAAATTTATATGACACAGTTTAAATTTCTAAAGTCAAATTTCTGAATTTGATCATGAATTTGGATAAGAAATCCTAAGTTTTTAAAATAAAATTTATGTATTTACAAAGTACATAAGTCACAATAACAAATAATTCAAAATATTTAAAAGATATATAAAAAATATGACAATAAAAAAAAGATTGTTTGACTCTCAAAATCCAAAAAGTACCACCTAAATTGAGATGGAGGAAGAATGGTTTATTTACATTATATGATCCTGAGCTTTCCTTCTATTATTGTTGAAGTTACGATTTTGATTACGAGTTCAGCAGAGCTCAATCATTTTAAATTTAGTTTTATATTTATATTAAAAGTTTATTTAATATATAAAAATAATTTATTTAAAATTTAATTTTTCTAAAATTCAAAATTTATAAATTCAAAATTGTATACATACCTGCTTGTAGCTGGACAATAAACTGCTCTAACCCCTTCTACTCCCTACTAAATATATGTGATAAGAAAAGAAATAAAAGAACTCTTCAGCATTAAAATTTTCTGTGGTACGTGCACATATAAACGTAGTGAACCCGTAATACTACTCTAGTAATAAATTCTTAATCTTTAGAGGATGTTAAGAAAGTCAAAGTCCTATACCAATTTCTCTCGAGATGGTCAACATTACGTTAAAACTCTTTTTTTGTTTTTCATCAGACATTGAAACTTAGTAGACGTTAGAGCTATGTTTAGTTATACTTCTTGTAAAAAATATTTATATTTAAATATAATTTTAAAAGTGAAAACTAAGTTGAAAAACAGATAATAAGTTATTTTTAAAAATTTAAAATGCAACTTTAAATTGAATTTAAAATTTTCATGAATTAGCAGAAAACCACCATTTCTGGTTCCATGCCTGTATAGATCTAATAAATAATGATAACTAATTAATTAATTAACTTTATAGTAATTACTTTTTAACGAATGTATAAAAAGGATTAAAATGAGGTAAAAAACGTATATATAAAAGCTAAAAACACCATGAACAATACAAATACTTTTTTGTACTACCACTATTTCTTTTTACTTGTCATATTTCGTTTCCCAAGAGTCAATTAGACTAATTTTTGGAGTTGAATAGAATTATATTAATTTAATATTTAAAATTTAAAATTTAATTGTTCAAAAACTCTATGAAAAGTATTATAAATTACAATTTTTCTTATATTAATATGATGATAAAGTACATCTAAAAATGTTAGTTAAAATCCATGCACTTTCGAAAATTAAAATGTGATAAGTACTTACTCCCTCTCCCTCCGTCCAACACTACTTATCCACTATATTAAAATTAGATGTCCAACAATACTTATTTAGTTTGAAAAATCAATGCATAATTTATCTTTTTTTACTCATTTACTCTTGCTATTAAATATTATTTATCACTCAATATATTTTTTAAAATATTAAATTTATTATATTTAAAAAATAATATAGTAAAATTATTTTTATTATTTATTATTTTTTAATAGATATATCAAGTCAATAATAAATAAGTATTATGAACGAAAGGGAGTAAAAAGGAAATGGAGGGAGTAATTCAAATAGGGACCAGGTGAGCACTAGTTTAAAAAGAACTCCCTGTTTGGATAAAAGAACACGCGCTCCTTTGCCATATTTAAAGCGCAGGCGCAAAGGTCGTTTCTCAAATTCCTAGGTCTAAATAACCAACCACTGTTCCACTTTAGAGAATTATTATAGGGAAAAGGGTCAAATTTATTAAATATATCATTCGTCATATTTTAGGATAAAATTTATCCTTATTGTTATACTTTGGGGCTAAATTTATCCTTGTTATTAAGAAATTTTTCATCTGTACTCAGTGGCGGAGCCACATGGTCTTTAGGGGTGTCGATCAACACTCTTTAGTCAAAAATTATACTATATAGTTAGGTAAAAATATCTTCTTTTCAATATATACATTATATATTGACACCTCTTGACTTCTTCATGAATTTACTTCCTTACATTTTGACATCCCTTAGTGAAAATTTAGGTTTCGCCACTGTCTGTACTTTTCCTTTAACAGAAAAGCCCAAATCAGCATTTGAGACTTCTCCCGTACCATAACCAGCTATTGTTAGTTGAGATCAGTTTTTTAAAAGGCAGAGTCCAAACTCGGCCCAGGGCAAGGCACTGGCAAAACACCTCGGGGCTCATGTGTGGGACTTAGTTCTGTGAGGCTTACGCCCTAAGCGCCCGACTGTACGCCTTGAACACGACTAACACACTCCCGGGGCTCGCCTAATAGTTCTTACATAAATTGTGTCAAATTCCTTAATCAACGCTATTGATACTCATAATTCTCTACTAAATGAATGATGATTGGTAGTTTTTTTTTATATGTTGAAATAAGAAAAATTAAGAGTAACTAGCTTATTTACTAATTGAGAACGTCGTGAGGGTGAATATGACTTAACATTTCTATTTAAAATACATGTCTGAATTTTACATCTTCACTTGTCATTGATTGTTATGTTTTTGTCCTATATTTCAAAATTATTATATTTTATTTTGTTATTTGAAAGTATTTTATTTTTATTAATGAAAGAGTTGATATTTTAATTATAATATTAATAGTTATTATTTTTTTTAAGGAGGTAAATTGCATAGTATGATAGTCATATATTTTAAGAAATTATGATTTTTTTATTATTTGAAAGTTAAGATATTAGAGTTAATTCGTATCACATAATAATTTTTATATCATTGCACTATTTCTACTAATAAATGATGTTAAAATTTTTATTTTCTATGAGTTTTTTTAATCATGTTTTAAATTTCTTAAAATTAATAATGCATTTTTTGTATAATTTTATGTTATTATATTATTTTTATTATATTATAAATTATAAATTAAAGATCTATCGGACTTACGCCCCATGTCCCGGGGCTTACACCTCGCTCCATGCTATGTAAAATGTCTTGCCTCACTCTCACGCCTTTTAAAACACTGGTTGAGATGTTTTATCATTTTCCAGTAGAAAACATGTACGTTTGTGATATTCTCCCTTTCAAAACAGTATTTGTTGAATGTTTCTATTTGTCTTCTGGCGCGTTTTTTCCTCCCTTGTGTATATTGCACCAATTTGAAACTTGTAAGGCGTTGATTTAGGTCATTCCTAGTGAATGAAGTATTTCAGAATTTTCCTAATGAACTAGCAAATTCAGAATAAACTATTGTGACACGTCCATAGACCTACAAATAACTGCAACATATCTGGCACGTCCATGAATTTCGACCAACATAACTGAGGGAGGGGTATATTTATTTGTGGCTTTTTGTGGGTCGGATCGGGTCGGGTGGGTTAGATTTGTGTGTGTTTTATTTTAAAAAAAATGAGACATTTAATGTTGATTTGGGTTTTTCTATTAAAGGAAGGCTACAGGTGAAAAGTTTCTTAACAACAAGGGTAAATATGACCCCAAAGTATGACAGTGAGGATAAATTTGACCCCAAAGTATGACGAAAGATATATTTAGCCAATTTTCTAAAGTAGAGGGATAAATTTGACTCTTTTTCCATTATTATAATATTTCCTTCACTTTTTCCCTTTCCTATGCTTTTCCCACCTTTTTCTCACATCCTTTTATCCACTTTCTTAAATATATAAACTATTTTTCAATTTTATAGTCATAAATATGTCGAATGAAAAATTGAAATTAAAGAATTGACAAAAAAAAGTAGAAACATTCTTCTTGAAACAAACTAGAAAAAATGGGAGAGAAATAAATTGAAACGATGAGAGTATTTGGTCTTTTGCTTCCTTTACTTCTTACTCTAATCTACGTGTATGAGATTCGACAAAACTCAATAATTATAGCTTAAAATTTTTATTTTTAAAATTTGTTTAATATATTTAATTAATTCATTAAAAATCAATAAACTATAATTTTTCGAAATTCTTAAATTTAAACTTTTAGTTTTACCTTTATTTACATTTTTCTTTTATCTTTCTTTATGATAAATCCTTTCATAGCTATTCCTCGGTCTTTTATTTTGGCTTTTAACAAAAATTGTTGAACATAAGGGTCTAAACCTAATTCCTAGCTAATTTTCTAGTAATATTAGTTCCGTAATATACAAATATATCAAATACAAAAGAAATGTATATTTAGATATTTAATCTAAATTTTAGTTGCACATGACAATTACTTTAAACATTGACTACATCTGTTAATTATGACTTTGATGTTTTCTACTCCACGTAATTTTTTTTCTAATTTATCTAATTCAAAATTACTAACACACAATAATTAGAGAACATGGAGATCCAAGAGGAAAAAACAAACAAAGAGAACATGGAGAAAAAAGACCTAACTTAAAATCAACTTTGATAATTCCGTATGATCCTTTTGCATCAATTCCAACAATCCAAATTGGAAGTCGGTGGAGTGAGTGGCAGCAACAAACGAGAGGAAAAGTTTAACTCGCTTAACTACAACGTTTTATTCCTTTTGGTTTATCTCCTAAGTCCTATAGTATATAATTTGCGAGCTATTGATTGGAGGGAGTCCACCCGAAAATTTTATGTCCCGTACGCAATTGTTAGCGTTTCCTTTGGTTGGCTTTTTTTTTTTTTTTTTTTTCTTTTTGTCAAACAAATAACAAAATGGAGGACAGTTTGACGAAATGATGCTCATGCTACAAATTATACTCTGCCCGGAATATTTGGGATATCTATACATTTCTTATTGACAAAATGATTATGTATCAATATGAATTGTGGTGAGAGGGTTGGGAACCCTAAAAGTAGTCTCAAGTTAGAGCTCCTAGGAATAAAAAAAAAGATTATGTGGGGAGTGCGACCCCTGTTTATGGGCAATGTAATGCTTGAACCGGAATTTAGTCGGATCCCAAAATTGATACTGAATATATATAGGATGGGATAAAAAAAATAACTATGTATTTACAATTAGTACCTTAAAATTGTTTTTACTAATCATTAATCTCCCAAATCTAATTTTAAGTAGCTCACCATAATATTTCTTAAGTAAATAATATAGTACTAACTCCTAATTGTAATTAATGTTAATTTGCAGTAAACAAAATATTTATTTTTAAGTAAATATATAGTAACCCCTACTCTTGTGTTGTTGTTTTATTTGCCTTCCCAAAAAGAATCAATAGTAATTTTCCAATTAAAACTCAATATGACTCAGAACTTTCAATTCATCAATTGAAAATGAAAGACGCATTATCCCTAAGAGATCCTTGTTTAGTCTACTTGTTGTGTTTCCCTTTCACCAAATGAGAATGATGGTTGCTCTAGAGTCTAGATTTGCAAATAGACATGCATCCATCACATCAAGCAGTTAGAATAAGCAATGATCGTGGTGAAATGCATAAGATTTCTGTATTTTTAATTAAAAGTTTCGAATTTCGAGCCATGAGAATGAACCAAATTCAAGTTTCATGAATTATCAACTACCCTCATCGTTGTCCACCATTATTATCTACCACCCATAACCACAATTCTTAGTTACACTATCACTATCAGTCAATATAATCGGTCATCATCATCATTAGTCATCATTTACGATCATCACCAGCAATCGCCATCACCACAACAACAATAAATCACTACAGAAAACCACGCCACCATTAATCACCACTATAAATATATCACCAGTTATCATCATCATATTCACCGCGCACCACCATTAGCTATCACTATCATTCACCACAACCGTCACTCATTGCCACCAACTACCACCATCGAACTACTAGCAGGTAGCATCACGATTAGTACTCATAACACCACCTTTAGCCAATTTCATCCTCAATCGAACACTTGCAACCATCACCACTAGCTATCACAATCACATATTGTTATGTAATTTTTTTAAATACATTATTAAATTAGTTTAATATTTTTTTTAACTTTATATTTATATTTATATTTATATTTATATATTCAGATATTGAAAAAAAAATGATCTGAACTATTTAGTAATCAAATCTTAATACAACATTTTAATATTTATATTTGTGTTAAAGATTAAAACTTCTTAATCTTAATTTAAACAAAGGCGTAGTCTATTTGTTCATTTGTTGTGTTTCGTTTCACCAAATGAGAATGATGGTTGCACTAGAGTCGCAAGTAGACATGCATATGTCCATCCCAACTAGTAGTCAGAATAAGTCAATTTTTGTGGTGAAGTGAGTAAGATTTCTCCGTCCTTAATTAAAGATTTTAGATTTTGAGTCATATATGAATGAACAAAATCCGAATATAATAGTGAACGTTTTCTTTTAATGAATCTTGTGAAACGCAAATTTAAACTAGTCACAATTTTTTTGGGGGGAGTTGGTCCGCTAAGAATCTACTCCCTTCATTCGGATTTACTTATCACATTTTGACTTGACACACCTATTAAGAAAACAATGATTGGTGTAGTGACTTTACCGCATTACTCCTGTTAATTGATG
This sequence comes from Capsicum rhomboideum, assembly GCA_031232105.1. Classification (NCBI taxonomy): domain Eukaryota; kingdom Viridiplantae; phylum Streptophyta; class Magnoliopsida; order Solanales; family Solanaceae; genus Capsicum; species Capsicum rhomboideum. Next base: position 24,912,638 of record CP124712.1, on the reverse strand, counting down.
TTTAGTACTCCCTCCATTTCATATTACTTGACATATTTGTCTTTTGCACAATTATTAAAGAGAAATTAATAAGGGGTATAATTGACTAATATGACCCTATTAAATTCACATTAAATATTGTCATTACCTATTGGAGTTATTTGCTTCCATTAAATTACTAAGGGTAGAGTTGAAAAAGGGTGTCCAATTATCTTTTAATTTTTTAAACATGTCAACTTTTTGAGATAAATTTTTTTTGTCAAATATGCCAAGTAATATGAGACGGAAGGAGTAATAGGTATTGAAAAATAATTTGAAGAATAAGTAATTAATGCTAAGGGTAAAATATGAAAAATTAAAGATTTGTCTTTTCTTAATTTGATAAAAATGATAAGTAAAAAAAGAAAATTAAATTATAAAAATAATGAGAAGTAAATTCAAAGGGAGGGAGCAGAAAAAATTGTCAAAAATTTCTTCCATGTTCTAGATTTAAATCGTTGACTGTTGCTATAATAGTTTTGGCATTAAATGTAGCCAAGAAAAGTAGGTTCATTGTCATATCATATCGTAAGATGGGACATCATACACACTATCTCAATGATTTAAAAGAAATTAAATATTTGACACTTATGAATAATATGACATAAATAAAATTTTAACCCAATTTTAATCGGATCTGAAGAAGATGATTTCAATTCTTATTTTTCAAATTTAAGATCTGTTGGCCTTTTTGGAGGCTACTCCACCATAAGCTCTAGCTCACACATATAAAAATGAGTACATATTGCCTTGATATCAAATAATATTCTCTTTCTCAAAGTCAAAGTGATTGAGATGCATTCTTCCACAGGATTGAAGTGTTATCTAATGTTTTTGACAATCAAATATATTAGAAAAAATTCCGCATCATCTTATATTCAAGAAATACACCGCTATTAAAAGCTCTCAAGTCACGAAGAAAATTTCTAAGGAAGAAGAATTAAAGAAATACATCGATTGTGTACAATCCTCATAAATAAGGTTACTTTTTAAATTTATTTTGTAATTGCAATTTATTTTCTATACTTTGAAAATTTTTATTACAAATAATTATATTTTCACTCTTTTGCCCAATCAATTTATTTAAGGAAAATTTTATTTAGAGGTTACATACTGTGAAAATTCACAATGACAAAGACGATCCATTATATTGGGGATCAGCATGGTGTCTTAAACATATATACTTCTAAGCAGTCTTGATTTTTTGTATTTGTCATAAAAAGAATTTTGGATATATTTACAAACTTTGGTTATTAGATTTTATAAAAAAATGTGAAATTTTTTCAATCAAAATGTCATGAAAGTCCCATAAAATCTTAGAAATCACAACATAAAAACTTGCACCAAACACCTGAAATGCATAAAGAGTAACAAAAATTGCACCTTAAAACAAAGGGATCTTACACAAACAGTTCACCGAATTAAAAAAAGGGATCTTACACAAACAGTTCACCGAATTCATTGTTTACTTTTTCTAGCTGGAATTCATAAATTATACACTAATCATACACATGTATATAAATATTATACATGAATTATACATATATTATACATATGACGGTTATTTGTTAGAGTAGGCAGTTTGATGGACTGCTATTTAAGTTAATTTCTTAAAAATATTATACTGCATTCTTTTCTAAAATTGATTATTAATAGTGAAAATTACACCTTCAAATACGAGTTCATGCAAAAACATTTTTTGCACAATTCATATTAAATCTAACAATTTTTTTAAATAATTTTATTGAATTTAATAATTAAAATTTGTTAAATATTTTTCAAAGATAAAAAATTCTCATTCTCGACAAAATTAGAATATCAGGGTTGTTAAAATAATATACTTAAAGAATCATTTTAACACTCTCATATAAGTGATTTCTTCTTCTTCTTTTTTTCCCCCCATTTTCCGGTTTCATATTTGCCTTAAGATAATAAAACAAATGTGTGTGGACACCTCTTGCCTGTCGGAAAAAATTGGGAAAACTAAATTAAACTAAACAAAACGTACCAACTTGACATCTCGTAGACCCTCTCTTGACATCTCGTAGATTCACAATTGATGACCATAGTTCCAAATGCTCCATATTTCTTTGTCATTTGCCTTTGTAGGAATTTTCTTTTGGACAGCTTATAAATTACACAATTTTCTTCATATCAAACGTAAATTTGTTTTGATTACTTTTTCTATGAAAAGACTTGGTCAATGTTTCAGAAATTTTTTATAGAAAAAAAGTACTAGCTTAAGAAACCTTTTGGATAAAATCTTAAACAAGAGAGCAAATTTTTAGAAAAGTTTTAAGTATTCCTTTTGCATAATCATCTAGTAGTTAAAAATTCATTATTCTAATTAATTCATATTCACGTTGAGTATAACTTATTTAAGTGATAAACACTTTGTACTAAATAAGACTTTCAAAATTGTCTTAATCATTTCAACTTATCTTCGGCATCCATACAATTCAGTTAATTTTCAACATTATCTTTTTGTATCATGTAGGAATCTCAAGTAGAGGTTAGAAACTAGTACTATGCATACTTGCAAAGGCTTTGATAAAAACTTCAAGTGCATTTTTATTGTTTAAAAGTATTGAATCAAGAGAACAAGAAAGACAGTCAAAATAGAGATTTATTTTTAAGGGGAAGCCAAACTTTGAAGCTTATGAATTTGGGGTTTTAGTCTTTAAGATTGTGAAAAACTATGTAAATAATCAAACATTCTTACCATAACTATTAAATCACTCTCTACTTTAAAATAATTACATATTCTCTCAATACTTAATAATTTCCTACGAAATTTCAACTCAGATGCACTTCTTAGCGCCTCTCTCCTCCCTCTTTCTCTCGCTGCCTCTCTGCTCCCTCTCTCCTCTCTTTATGTTTCTCACCCTACTAAATTCCCGTTTTATACTAAAACCTCAAAATCCACCTGAGGTTTATGATGATAAAAAACTTTCAACTACTTATAATAGAGAATGATAAGCATGTTTACCGTCGATTTGGTACAGATAAATTTGTGTGTGAGTCAAGATCACGCGTTATGTCTGAACTCTCAAGTAGTATAACTTGTAGGCATTATTGTTTTGTTGATAATTTTCTATTCAAATAAGGACCAGCGGAAGCTTAAGTTGGGGGGTTGATGAGTCGACAATTTGTGACTTATTATGCGTACAATTGATACTAAAGCGATGTCCTCAATGTCTAATTTGAGTCAATTCTTATGTTAATTTGGTTGCATGTAGGTAATAAGGTTAAGGAACCTACCAAAGGATGACAAAGACCATAAAGGGGTAAAAACTTATTTCTAAATGAGACAAGCTATCTAGGCAAACGACACGCAGTATAACGGTAACATCATCGCAGCTAAGGCAGTAATAAGAAAAGAAAAAGAGAAGAGAAGAGAAGATATCTTGTATAACCCAACATGTCATAAATCTAATATAACCAAGTTTTAAAATAAGTAACGAGAGTGCAATCTAAGAGGGGTCAAAAACAAGGAAACAAGGAAATAAGTCTAGAAGGGGCTTAAGATTTAGGGGAGCCCACCTGCGAGCCTGACGCTTCATCAGAATCACTGTCTGAGGATGAGTGCTCTTGAGATAAAGCCACTTTGGCAGGAGCGAAGGGTGGACAAAAGTTAGCCTGGGCAGTAGCCCCAGCGACATTAACCTCCTTATCGATCGAAGAACGATCGTCCAAAACCTTTTTGAGGACACTTATCTTTTCCTCCCGAATCTCACATGGCAGACACTCATGATGTAGACCCTCATGGATGAGCACCGAACCCAGATCCTTTTTAAGTTCTGGTGAAGAGACTTAACCTTCTCTTATTTTTCGTAAAAAACATCTTTGAACCACCAGAGAGAGTTGGCCTACCCCGTGGAAAGTTTTGTTTCAGCCTGAGCGGTCGCGGCTTCAGAAGCTTTATCCTTTAAAAGGGTTCACAGTTGTAATAAATTTTAAAGGGCCTGATCAGCCCTTACCTCTATGCTCTTAACATTGTCAGTAATCTTCTCGGCTCTATGGCTCTGAGTTTTCTCATAATGGAGTAGGGACTCCTTATCTGCAATGGAAAAGCCCTCCAAGCTGTGAACTTTCTCCTCTAGAACAACGACAGTTTCTTTGAGTTGCCCTACCTCCGGCTCCCCCTCTTCTCGAGAAAGAGCCTCACACATATAAAGATAAGCATGGCATATTTTGGAAAAAAAAAGGGTTAGGTTCAAGGGAAAGGCAAAATGCACAAGAACCAAAATCAACTCACCCGCGACAAAGCCTTGAAAGTGTCGTTGAAAAGGACCTGACTATCCTAACGCGACAAGCTCCCCACTTTTTCTATAGAAAGATGCTCAGCTAGATGAGAATATATGTCCCACCAGTGTCCCATCGTCAAAGGAGCATGAGTTTCAAGTAGAGAGCTCGGGGTTGCGGCCATCTCGTAGCCACCACCGACCACCTCATTATTCCCATCTGCGAGCAATGGCTCAGTACCAGGGACTGGACCTCTGAAGTAGTAACTTTAGGTGCGTCCACTCGGGTCGTCTCCCTCTCAAATAGGCAAACAAACTTACTCGACCTTCACCTCTTGCTCGAGGTAGGAGATCTCATTGGCTTTCTTTTCCCCGCCAGTTGGGGAATAACCTTGGAGGACCACCCCAACTTTCGTGGTCTGCTGAACGAGCAGGAGTTTAGACCCTTCGAGCATCAAAAGAAAGTTATGCCAATGCCATACTGTGACACCGACCTTGATCCCTGAGAAAAGAAAATATTAGTATAGGGTAAGCGTCTATGAAGATCAGAACAAGTATGGGTACCATGGTCCTTATAGATCCACCCCTTTTGGCAGAGATATAGTCCCAAGCGGCTTCATAGAAAATATTACTTACGCCATCTCCCTCTCAAATAAGCTAATGAACTTACTCGACCTTCGCCTCTTGCTCGAGGTAGGAGATCTCGTTATCTTTCTTTTCCTCGCTAGCTGGGGAATAACCTTGGAGGACCTCCCAGCTTTCGCAGTCTGCTGAACGAGCATGAGTTTAGACCCTTCGAGCATTAAAAGAAAGTTATGCCAATGACATATGGTGACCCTAGAGTCTAAAGGATTCATGTTGAGTAGGACTAAGATGGAATACTTAGAATGCAAGTTCAATGATGCAACTCAAGTGACAGATGAAGAAGTTAAAATTGATACTTAAGTCATCTTCCAGAGAGGAAACTTCAAGTATCTTGAGTTAATAATTCGAGAAAATTGAGAGATTCACAATGATGTTATGCATCAAATTTGAGCGGGATAGATGAAATGGAGACTAACATTCGATATTGTGTATGATAAAAACATGCTGCTAAGATTTATAGGTAAATTTTATAAAGTGATTTTCAAACCAACTATATTGTATGAGATGGAGTATTGGCCTGTCAAGAACTCATACATTCAAAAAATAAAAGTAGAGGAAATGAGGATGTTGAGATGACTGTGTGGCCATACTAGGAAAGATAGGATTATGAATAAAGATGTTCAGGACAAGGTGGAGTGCCTCCATGGTGGATAAAATACTGGAGTCGAGACTGAGATGGTTCGAACATGTGAAAAGGACGAAGAGGTACGAATGCCCCAATGAAAAGGTGTGAGAGGTTTACAATGTGGGGTATGATGAGAGGTAGAGGTAGGCCGAAAAAGTATTGGGGGATAAATGATTAGATAAGATATGGAACACCTACAGGTTATCAAGGACATGATCCTAAATAAAAGGATAAAAGGTCGAGGATTAGGTTAGAAGGTTAGTAAATAGTCGAGTGTTGTTTTGTTCCCTTATCAATATTATAATAATAATAATAATAATAATAATAATAATATTTATTATTATTATTAATTATTATTATTATTATTATTATTATTGTTGTTGTTAATTAATTATTATTATTATTATTATTTCGGTAACCGTATTATTGTTGTCACTACTGTTTTTTTTCTCCTTTTGTTTTTAACGTGTCTTCTTCATTACTGTATTTCCTTTCTATATTAAATTTTACTGTGCTTTACTTGAGTTGGGGGTCCATCGGAAGCAACCTCTCTACCTTCACAAGATAGGGGTAAGACTGCATACACACTACCTAGACTGCATACACACTCCCCAAACTTCACTAGTACTATGTTGTTAGCGTTATAAGTTTATAGAGTAGGATTCTATGTTTTCTGAGTATATTTTTGTAAAATTTAAAATTTACCTTAATTATTCGATATAGTTATAGATTTATACAAAAAACTATATTTTTATTTTAAAAAATCTAATAACTAATTAGTATGATGCAGTTGATCAATTAGTCGATTTTTAAAGAATCTTAGACACCCCGAGGTAAAGGTTTTTTTAAGAGATAAATATTGAAAACATCTTGAAACTTGACGTGAATTATTACTTTAGTCCTCGAACTATTGACAGTCTTAAAAACACTCATCTACTTGACTAAGTGAATTTAACAACACCCCTCTTATGTAGGGTTACGAATCGATCAGTTCAGTTATGAGAGTTATCGGTTTTACTTATTCATTATCAGTTCGTATACGCGTTAAACCATTAAAGAACTATTAATATATCGGTTATCGATTTATTGGTTTTTGATCGTTATCGATTCGGTTATCGGGTTAACCATTAATATTTCACATGAAAAATGTGCAGAGTACACACACAGGTTAGAAATCTGGGCACACGTTAAGTCATATCATTAAGTTTTAAGAACAAGATTGGTTACAACAATACACATATTTAGAGAATCTAGGCACATATTTAAGTTGTGTTACAACAATACACATATGGCATGCCGTTAAGTTTCAAGACTTTCAAGAATTTGGGCAACCATATAGTTCTCCTCTTCAACTGGTGGATATTCACTACGATAATTAAATTAGAACTGTCCCATTGTTGTAACACAACTTAAATGCATTTCACATAGACCCAAAATACCACATGAAAGAAGATGAGAAACCCTTTGGGTGCAGTGAGTTACTAGTTGGAAGCTTGGAATCGCAAAGAAAATGAGAAACCCTTTAACGTAATAAGCAAAAACAGAATACGAAACACTAAGTAAGACTTGCAACTTCAGAAAATTAAGACCCATAAAAAGTAGTACCATTATGTTGAAAATTGAAATTGTCGCAGTGAAAAGAAAATAATGATACATTGGCTCATACTCATACTGCTTAAAACGTGCATGTGCTTCTGCACCTAAAATAATGAAATGAAAATTAAAGACATACGAGTTACAATTGGAGAACTAAAAACTGAGAAATCCTTTGAAACTTAAGGGCATGAGCAAAAAATGAGTCTTTCGAGACTTGAGGTCTTGAGCAAAAGAACTGAAAAATCCTTCCGCTTTGAGAAATGAGAAATCATTACCCTAAATCCTAATTCATGTCTTTACTTCGCGGAAATGAGACTTGAGAAGTTGGGCCGTTGGGGGGTATTGGGCTTCACTTGACTGCTTGTCAATTAAAAGGTACAGGGGCCTATTCAGCTTATCAGTTTATCGGGTTAACCGATAAAAAATATGTCTAAATCGAGCCCCGACCCGAAAATCCAATAAACCAAATCATTAACCCGATAACTCAATTATCGGTTCGGGTTAAGTTTGACCCAAAATTTACACAGTCCTACTCTTATACCATGTGTGCGTATACGTGGAATTTTCTGCTGATGTGACGTACACATAGATATATATAGTAAAAAAAACATCTAAAAACTTAAATGATAAGAATTTAGCAATTCAAGAAAAGAAGAAGAATTTTCTTTTTCTTTTTTAAAAAAATATTTTTTTTTTCTTACCCCATCCCATCACCTACCCAGTACCCCAACCTCCTCCCTCCCCCCTCCCCCCTCAAAAAAAGTTATTTTTTAATTTTGTGTTTGATGTATATAAATGCTTTTAGGAAAATCTTTTCTACTTGCAAGAAAATCTTACTTATTTTCTTGTGTTCTATATGCAAGTAGAAAAGATTTTTCTAAAAGTATTTATATATATCTAACACAAAATTTTTTTTTTTTTTTTTTGAGGGGGTGGGGATAGTGGGGTAGGAATTTTTTTTGGGGGGAGGGAGGGGAGGAGGGCGGTTAGGGGTGCGAAGGTCGGGGTAGGGGTAAGAATTTTTTTTCTTAAAAATATTTTAATTTTAAAAGTTAAAAAATATTTTTTTAGTGGGCTTGGGTGGGGATGAGGTAAGAAAAAAATTAATTTTGTTTTAAAAATAATTTTAAAAATTTATTTATTTATTTTTGTGTTGGGAGTAGTCTGGGTAGGTGGGATAAGAAAAAAAATTTAAACTGTTTTTTAAAAAATAATTTATTTTCTTTTTAAAATTGGCTGGTGGGGTGTGGAGTTGGGGTACTGGGTAGGGGATGGATTGGGGTAAGAAAATTTTTTAAATATTTTTTAATTATTTTTTTTTACTATATATATATTTATGTGTGTGTCACATTAGCAGAAAATTTCACATATACGCGTGCGTGACATAAGAGGGATGTTTTTAAATTTACTTAGTCAAGTAGAAGGGTGTTTTTAAGGCTGACAATAGCGGAGACTAAAGTAATAATTTACGCTAAGTTTAGGGGTGTTTTCATTACTTATCTCTTTTTTTAAACATTAGTTGTGAAGTATTCTCATCTAACTCTAAAATAGAGAACTCAACTACAATTTAAATTTGTCATTTGACAAATTTAATTTACCTTGTTAAAATATGTGATAATTTCATTTAAAAGTTTATGTTTTAAAGAGAACCTAATTTTTATTTATTTAATTGTATTTTTAACATGCTCCTAAAATGGGGATCTGATTATTTCTATATGAGCCAAACATAAAGATCTTTGCCAAACATGCGGACATCACCATTATTTTTTTTTTGATAATGGTGATGATGAAGTTGAACTCATGACCTTTGCATGTCCTAAGATCATTTTGAAATATGAAATCATTTCATCTAAAAATTTAAGCTTCTTAAGAAAAGATGCTATGATTACTTAATTTTCTTCTCATTATAACTCCATATAAAAGTCGATTTACTTACTTATATTTTTTCAACATAACTCTCGATATAAAAGCTGATGAATAATTGCCAATGGTAGATTTTCAATTATATGACGGAAGCACCTTTTAATAAAGACAGACACTCACGTGTTAAGCACATTTATTTGATAAAGATAAACAAGCTTAAATTTTGTTTTACTGTATGCGCCATTTGTCCAATAAGTATTCGTTATTATTTTTTCACATGGAGTATATCTATTAATACCTCCAAACATGTATTCTATTTTTTTTTCAATTCAAGTATTATTGCATATTTTTTTTTGTTGTTCTTCAATGTTCAATTCCCTATACAATGTCAGTGAATTTGCAATTTATTTTATCTCCAAAAATAAATTAAGGAAAAAAAGGATTTTGTTTTTAAAAAGAGCTGAACCGGACAAAGACTTTGAATTCGAATTTCTACGGAGGCTTGATTTAATTAAAACATTTATATGTTAAAAAATTTCAACTTGTGTCTGCATATAAATATCATTTTTAAAAATTAATTAACAACTAGTCAATCATCAATCAAATAAGCATCAATTCAACTTGTTGAAGCTGGCTAGATGAATAATCTATACTTATATTTAAACAATTCGCAAAATAAATTATCCTTACACTCTATCAATATGACATAGGTGAAAATTTTGGAAATACTCTTATCTCTTTAATTTTACTTGATCAATATTGATTTCGCACACACCGTAAGAAATTTTGAATTAAAGGTGTATTTTACTAAATTAATCTTATTTATGATGTTTTGAAACTTTAAATTTGAATGTCATTATTTCATGTAGTTATGTAATGCTAAGGGAATATAATATTTTTTTTTAATTTTATAAACTGGACAAGTAAATTGAAATAACTATTTTTAGTATATGAATTAAGTAAAATGAATAAACAAAGTATACGTTTTCTTCTGACAAAAAATCAGAGACAAATTCAAGATTTAAAATTTATGAATTTACATAACAACTAACTTTTCATTCAAATATTTACAAATATCTAATTTAATATAGATATACTATAAGATTTAAATAAAAATTATATTAAACCTCTTTTTATTAAATATTTATAAACCCACTTACCACTCTGAATTTGCATGTGGCGAAATAAAGTGACCAAAAAATAAATAGGAAGAAATTCACTATTTTTTTAATAAAAAAAGAAAGTGCTGAGAATTGGGAAGGATTCCCTCATAACTCACAAAAAAAAAAAGAAAAAGAAAAATCAAAATCGCCAATAATTGCCGGCTTGAATAGTTCTTAGTATTGGACCTTAGAATGAAACTAAACGGTCAAACTCCATGTACAACGACTTTTCATTATTTATACTCCTCCCTTTCAATTTTTTTTTTTAATCCATTTTAATATTTTTTTTTAAACTTTTTATGTGTAATGTTTAATGAGGATCTTTCAAAAATGACATCTCTATCTTTTTGAAGTAGTGGTAAGTTGTACACTTTACTCCCTCAAATCTCACTTATAGGATTTTTCTGATATGTTATTATTGTTGTTGTATGTGTCATGTTTAAGATCACAAAATTAAAAGACATTTTGATATATATATATATATATATTATTAGTTTAAAGTCACAAGATGTAAGTCCTCCTTATTTTATAGGGAAATCACCCAAAAGAAATATACTTTCTCCAATATAATTTATTTGTCTGATTTTGACTTGATAAAAAATTTAAGAAAGTAAAATAAACTTTTAAATCTTATGATTTAAACTTAAAAATAAAGATATGTCAAATATATCAAAATAGTCTGCAATATTGTGTTTTTAAAAATATCATGTGAAAAATTAAAATTATTATTATTATTATTTTTTTAAAATATGCATCTTTTGAAAACTAACTAAAAAAAATAAATAGGATAAACAAATTCAAACGGAGAGAGAGAATATTCAAGAATAGAAAAAACCATCATCCCACAGAAAAAAAAAATAGTAAAAAACAACACATATACAGTAATATTTTTTATCCTATACTTGTCATGTATAAAACATTAATTTGAATTTATAATTAATAGTAATAATTATTGTATATACTGAGCAGCCACCCCTCCCTCGCTCCTACCCTCTCTCTCCGCTGTTTTTCTGTTTGGTTCCACTTGCTTTGTTGTGCTAGCCCTAGATCTCACACGCCAAAATATATACGGAGTAATTAATTTTACTTATAATATATACATGCACAACAAAGATATATACAGATCCTTTTTTTGGCTTTAAAGATTTCACACTTCTTGAAAAACCAATAGCAAGTGACAACAATAAAAAAAAAAAAAATTAAAGAAGAAAAAAGAATCTCTCTTTCAGGTATTGGGTTCTTGATTTTCTTTGATTTTATCATGTGGGGTTGTGTTTTTTTGTAATTTTAGAAATACCCATATGAGTAAAAATTTGAATTTTGATTGGAATTTTTGGATTTTTGAAATGATTTTTAGATTAATTGATTGACGGGGTTGTTGCATTTTGTGTGGATTATGTATGATATGTGTTGTATGGGGATGAGGATTTCAAGTTGATGAATTGTGGGGTGGGGTGGGGTGGGGAGTGGGTAGATTCAAGGTTAGGTATATGGGATTGACTTTGATATATGGGGAATCTTCATAATTTGATATGTTCTTGGTGTTTTTTTATGTGATCTCATTTGATGACCAATTATTTGTGTACACAAAAATAGTTGATTTTCTTGATGCTTTGCTTTATCCTCCCTGGGAATTCTGTAAGGTTTGGATTTTTTTACTGTAAAGAAAATGGTCTATTAAGTTAATTTCTTTGTTGGATTTGGTAGTTATGGTCTGTTTGATTTCCAAGTTTTGTGGAGCTTATGAATATGTGATTTGTTTGTGACAATGTTAACTGGATCCTGACTGAATCTAGTAGGGGAAGTGTGAATAATTCCTTTTTTTTTTTTTCGAGATATAGAAGCATTGTTATGCATCCAATGTCATGTAACTGAATATAGGAGTTAAATTTTCAGAATCATCACGACAATAAAGAAAGGGATTAAGGATTGTTTGTTACAAGAACATCTGAAGTTAGATAGTATTGATTTAAATCTAATACTCAACCTATTTGTGGAATTTTAATCCTCTTGCAGCTTTGTGTTTGCTCTGATTGATTCACAAATATTGCATCTGATTGTTGGGTTGCTCAAAGAGAAGACACTGCGGTTGGGTTCTTGGTCTCGGAGATTTGGTCAAAGGGTCTAGTTTTTGCTGTTGTTTGGTTGCTGATGTGTAATTCCTAGATGAAGACATCTCAGGGGTGGCGTTTAGGCATGAAGGAGATGCAAATATTGTCTGCACCTCGCCAGCGTGCTCAGTTAAAGAAACCGACCTGGATAATCGTGTTGGTTTCTTTAGTTAGCTTGTTCCTAATTTGTGCTTACGTTTACCCCCCTCAAGGTTCTGGTGCTTGTTATGTATTCTCATTGAATGGCTGCAAGGGACTTTCCGATTGGCTTCCTCCTGCGCCTGCCAGAGATTTGACAGATGAAGAGCTTGCTTCCCATGTTGTAACTAATGAAATTCTGAACACACCACCCGTTGCACCAGAAAATCCAAAAATAGCATTTATGTTCTTGACACCTGGTGCATTGCCATTTGAAAAGCTCTGGGACAGATTTTTTCAGGTTTGCTTTTCTTATTTTCGTAGAAGTTCTAGGCTGTGTCTGTTTTTTCCTTTTAGTGTTGGTCTGGTGCAACAATTTGATTCACTAACTTGTGGCATCCCTATATAAGTGTAAGTAAATTATTCTTGAAATAGTCTCTTTACAGATTATTTACTGGAATCCTCAATGTAATATGGATATGGGTACTATATAATGTAGGTTAATGTGTAGCAATCTCAATTTAAGCTTCTGTCTTCCTACGTAGTTGAACTGATGATTATCAGATTAATTCAATGTCTTAATCTAATGCTTTCTGTATATTCAATAAATCCTTAACTAGCATGAGCCGTCCTTTTTTCTTGTAAAGGGTGGCCTCTTATTTTGTAATGTCCAGCACTAGCTTAATGCTTCACTGCTTTTTGTTGATAAATTTGACTTACTGATAAAAGAAAAACTAGCTGGAAGTGTCTCTGCATTTTAGTTTTCCCTATTGATGGTTTTATAAGACTATTTTTCTTTCAGGGCCATGAAGGTAAATTTTCTGTCTATGTACATGCTTCTAAGGACAAACCAGTACATTTTAGCCGCTATTTCGTCAATCGGGAAATTCGTAGTGACAAGGTTTGTGATACTGCATTAAATTGGTACTTATTTTTCCATTTTCACTGATGAGATTCTGTCGTTGCTTGAAGTTTGTCTGTTTATTGTTTCTGATACACAAATCATTGTCGCCAATCTCAAACTTGTCTCTTGAAATTTTTCCATGTATTGTTTTTGAATGAATACACTTTATTTGTTTGCCTCTCTAGCTTCCAAGGTAGGGGTATGGTCTGTGTACACACTCCCCTCCCCAGACCCCATTTGTGGGATTACTCTGGGTATGTTGTTGTTGTTACACTTTATTCCTTTGAAGTAATTGAACTGATCCTTTTGGCCTTGTTATATTTTGAGTAAAGTTGTCTCCGTTTGACCTATAGATCACGGGTTCGAGCCGTGGAAGCAACCACTAATGCTTGCATTGGGATACACTGTCTACATAGGGGTGTGACTCTTCCCCAACCAGCAAACGCAGGATACTTGTGCACGGGGCTTCCTTTTTGTTTATATTTTGAGCTTGACATCTTCTATCATTCTTCTTCTGTTAGCTATTTGTTTGAGATGACACCAACACTCAAATTCCAAATAACTGAAACAAAAAAGCTCAATGAGAAAAAAGGTCCTTAGGCTGTGCTGCTGGCTGGTTGTGGTGTAATCAGGCTCTTCTTTGCGTGATAAAATGATTAACAATTTTACACAAAGTCTAAGAAGAAAGGTTGAGAATTGACATCTGCATATAGTTGAGATGCAACATTCCTGATATGATTACCCCTCAGCTTCATCATACCATATTTGCTTTTATGAATTTAAATGGATCTAGAACTTTGTGTAGCCTGCAACATCCACTTCCTCCATTCTTTGCAAGTGGCACAATTTGTACAATGTAAATATTACCTTAATTTGTACAATGTAAGCCTTACCTTTTTTAGTGGAACGGGTTTGGGTTGTGGATAAGCCTTGAGAACTTAGTTGATTAGCTCAAATCAGCCATGCTTATTAGCTAATGCTAATTAGTGTTGCTTATAATTAATGTAGTTTCTGCAAGTATTGTCTTTTTTAAAATTTAAACCATCGTTCTATGTTACATGGATTTGATTATGGGCATGTTTGAGTAGAGGTACACCAAGTTTTTGCTAAATTTTGGTGAATTTTGAAGAATCCTTATGAAGTACTGCACCCTTGTCTTACCTGTTTGACTGGCTACGTTGAGGCAAAGGAAAGGCCCATTAACATAGCTTATATAAATAAGAAGATATGTATAGCTATTTTAGTCATTTAAAGTCAGAGGTATTCATGTCGACCTTGGGGGCTTGGGAGAGTACAGGGGATGTGGAGAGTATGTGGGAGACGACCGCTACTTGCATCAGGGAGTCAACGAGAGAGGTGTTGGGTGTCTCGAGAGGTCGAGCTGGCAAGTACCGGGGGAATTGGTGGTGGAACGAAGAAGTCAAGAGGAAGGTGGAGGCGAAGAAGGCGGCTTATGCGAAGTTGGTAGAAAGCAAGGACGACGAGGAGAAGCGGACGAGAAGGGAGGAGTACAAGTTAGCAAGGAAAGAGGCGAAGTTAGCGGTTACAACAGCTAAGACGGCTGCTTTCGAGCGCCTGTATGCGGCTTTAGAGGAGAAAGGTGGGGATAAGAAGTTGTATAGGTTGGCCAAGGCTAGGGAGCGGAGGGGCCGTGACCTTGATCAGGTGAAGTGCATCAAGGGCGAGGATGACAGAGTGTTGATGGATGACATCCTCATTAGGAGGAGGTGGCAGTTGTATTTCCACAGACTGTTGAACGACGAGGGAGTCGAAGGTTTGGTGCTGGGAGACTTGGAATACTCTGAGAGGTGTCGCGATTATGGTTATTGTAGGCGTATTCAAGTGGAGGAGGTCAAGAGGGCCATTTGTAGGATGCGTAGGGGTAGGGCGACGGGGCCAAACGAGATTTCGGTGGATTTTTGGAAGAGGACTGGCGGGGTAGGTTTGGAGTGGCTGACAAAGTTATTTAACATGTTTAGGACGACGAAGATGCCGGAGGCTTGGAGATGGTGCACGATGATTCCGTTATATAAGAACAAGGGGGACATTCAGAGCTGCAACAACTATAGAGGTATTAAGTTGTTGAGCCATACTATGAAGGTGTGGGAAAGGGTGATAGAGTCGAGGCTGAGGAAGATCGTGACTATATCGGAAAATCAGTTCGGTTTCATGCCAGGTCGCTCGACTACCGAAGCCATTCACCTTGTGAGGAGATTGGTGGAGTAATATAGGGAGAGAAAGAAGGACTTGCACATGGTGTTTATCGATTTGGAGAAGGCGTACGACAAAGTCTCCATAGAGGTTCTGTGGAGGTGCTTGGAGGTTAGGGGTGTGCCTGTGGCGTACCTTAGGTCGATTCAGGACATGTACGCCGGAGCGAAGACACGCGTGTGGACGGTAGGAGGAGAGTCGGAGCACTTTCCTGTTCTGACTGGGTTGCACCAGGGGTCGACTCTGAGTCCATTTTTATTCGCCTTGGTGATGGATGTTGTGACACGGCGGATTCAACGAGAGGTACCTTGGTGTATGTTATTTGCGGACGATGTAGTGCTTATTGACGAGTCCCGGGGAGGAGTTAATGATAAGTTGGAGGTTTGGAGACAGACGTTAGAGTCTAAAGGATTTAGGCTGAGCAGAACGAAGACGGAGTACTTGGAGTGTAAGTTCAGTGCTGTGACGCAGGAGGATGACGTGGTAGTAAAGCTGGACTCCCAGGCGATTCAGGGGAGGGGTAGTTTCAGGTATCTGGGGTCTATGATTCAGGGGGATGGCGAGATTGACGAGGATGTCACGCACCGTATTGGTGCAGGATGGTTGAAGTGGAGGCTAGCTTCGGGAGTTTTGTGCGATACGAAGGTGCCTCTGAAGCTTAAGGGTAAGTTTTACAGAGTGGCCGTCCGTCCGGCTATGTTGTATGGCGCGGAGTGTTGGCCAGTTAAAAACTCCCACATGTAAAAGTTTAAGGTAGCAGAGATGAGGATGTTGCGATGGATGTGTGGACTGAACAGGAGCGATAGGGTTAGAAATGAGATTATTTGAGAGAAGTTGGGAGTGGCTTCGGTGGAAGACAAGATGCGAGAAGTGAGGTTACGATGGTTCGGACATGTAGTGAGGAGGTGCACGGAGGCTCCAGTGCGTAGGTGTGAGAGGCTGGCGGGGGATGGTTTTAGGTGGGGTAGAGGTAGGCCGAAGAAATGTTGGAGGGAGGTGATTAGGCATGACATGGAGCAGTTAGAGCTTACAGAGGACATGACCCTCGATAGGAAGGTGTGGAGGGCGCGGATTAGGGTAGAGGGTTAGGGGGTAGGAAGGCGTAGATATTAGTAGGTAGGACTGTTTGAAGGAATGTTTGTTTGTATATGCGCCCGTTGCTTTGTTTGGCAGACTCTTGTTCGCGTGCTTTTGGTAATGTTTGTTATTCCCGAATTAATTGCATGTAGTACTACTCGGTGGGTGTCGTATCTCCTGTAGCACTTATTCGTGTGTTATCTCCTTTTATCTCCTTGTGTTGTTTGTTCTTATGTTTTCTCTGGTATGGTTTTTCGGTTCTGAGCCGGGGGTCTATCGGAAACAGCCTCTCTACTTCATCTGAGGTAGTGGTATGGACTGCGTACACTTTACCCTCCCCAGACCCCACCTGGTGGGAATACGCTGGGTATGTTGTTGTTGTTGTAAAGTCAGAGGTATTCATCATTTTCATCTATATGGCTGAGTTGTGGAGTAAACCGTTCTGCACTGCAGGTAGTTTGGGGAAAGATTTCTATGGTTGATGCAGAGAGACGCCTTTTGGCATATGCGCTCAAAGAGACTGACAATCAGCATTTTATATTACTTTCTGACAGGTTGACATTGATGATTTCTGTTGCTTTTTATTTTGCATTTATGGCATTACATCATTTCTGATCATGTAGCTTCTCAACTTGCAGTTGTATACCGCTGCGTGATTTTGACTACGTTTACAACTACCTGATGTATACAAATATCAGTTTTGTAGACTGGTAAGACAGTTCTGCTGATGCTTGTGTTATGAAATAGTTGTCATACTTTATGGTGCTCCGTGATAGTTAATATTTCTAATCATCTTTAGAATATTATCTTACTTGGGCTTTCTATCACTCTAAAGTAATTTTCAACTTTCTTGAAGTTGTAGTTATTATGACTCATTTCATTTATTCACTATTTCATTTGAACACTATGACTTCCTTTCCTTATATAATTAAAAGAATTGCTCTTCGTCAAAAATGAGAAGTGCTCTTTCTTTCTTCTCTCAGCTTCGAAGATCCTGGTCCTCATGGAAGTGGAAGGTATTCTGACCATATGTTACCTGAAGTTGAAAAGAAGGATTTTCGAAAGGGTGCACAGGTACCTTTTACACGACTTTTGCTGTTAGCTCTTATTTGGTTGAATCTTTTCTCTCTTGTATTTCTTGTTGAGGAGTGAGTGCGGAGAAGAGTATGGTTTTCAGCACTCACTTTCCTACTTTATCAATCTTGCTGTGCATGTTCGGAACTACTTTTGGTGCTCCTCAAGTAAACAACCGTCTTGTAGGCTGTAGCAACATTCTTTTTTTTGGTAATTATATGTGTTCACGAGTCTCTGTTAAATAGATAAAGGATCAGAAAGGGGAGAACATATTCTCTTTTTAGACTTTTCGTGTTGTCTATACAATACAGAGATCGTGCACATAAACTTTGAGATTCATTAATAATTTGTTAAAAAGAACTAGCTGTACAGCACTTCTTATAGTTTAACAGCCTGATATGCCAGTTTGAACCTGTACAATATTCTTGTTCTGATAGGTTAAATTTTGAATGTTTACAGTGGTTCACAATGAAACGACAGCACGCCCTTGCAGTTATTGCTGATAGTCTCTACTATAAAAAATTCAAGGACTACTGCAGGGTTAGTTTTTCTTGATCATACTTTGGCTGATAACTTGATTATGATATTAGCTATTTTTTGACTCTATTTATTTCGTTGATGTACATGATGTTGAATTCATCTATGCACTGATGTTTTGATTACATTGTCCAGTTGCGTCTTCCCACACCGTTCATTGTTTGGAAGAACTAATTTGCATTAAAATTTCTGAAATTTTGTTGAATATGAGACGTGACCTGAATAGAATAGAATAGATGCCAGGGTATTCATTTAACCTACCCAACTAATTGGTACCGAGGTGTGTAGTTGATTGAGTTGAATGTGAGACCTAATCTGATTCTGGTGCCCGATAGGATGTTGTGGGGTGTAATTTCTGCATACATTGGAATTTAGTCTTTTCATTTCCCTTGACATGAACATTCTTCTTAGAGCAGTACTGGTGTTGGCCCTGAAATTGGATCCTTCTAGTAGAGTCCAAACCTGGTAATCTTGAAGTAACTGTTGCATGCTAGTGTCTAATATTGACTTCATGCATGTGAAATGTTTAGCATTAACCTAATAACCTGGTACTGAAGCATGCTGTGATGTAGTAGTATCCTAGGGAAAAACGCCAAGTTTATGGAAGCTTTTTTAGCACAACATCTGATGAATTGTTAGTGCTGCCCCCTTTAAGATAAGCGCCTTATCGCCTAAACTAAGAAAGGACAAGGTGAAGCGCCCAGGGATTGGTGAAGTCTCAACACGTCTTTAACTCTCTGACTTACCTTCTCAAAAGAAAAAAAAAAGGGTTGACAGTTTACATCTTTATTTGGTGGATTTAGTTACATCCGAGATTCTATTCCAATATATAATGATTGGTAGAGTTATCAGATACATTCCGAGAAATCATCAGTGTTGCAATGCTTGTCCCAGGACTTTTGCAAATAGTCCCAACTTCTTATGTCTTCCCTTCTTTCCTTGGATTTAAAACATCTCTTTCTTGCCTTCGAGTTGAAGCATGCAAATTTTTGTTCTCTGCATTATTTCTTTGAAGCATACAAAATTCTATGATAATATTTTTCTTGCACTTAAGCTACTTTGCTTTTCCAAACAATAGTCATATTGTTATTTCCACTAAAGTTAGTTTGCTTTTTCCCCCCTCAAACTCTATTTGTAATTTGTATTACTATTTGGACACATTAACAATGTCTGATCACACGGGATTGCTAATAGGCACAACAAAACATGCTTGTATCCATAGACCTTTTAACAATCTCTCTACGTTATATCTCCCACTTCCTGCTCTCATCTCTTTTGTCTTTTTTGATTGTTTGTCTAGCTGTGAATTTGCTTAATTTCATTAATCACTGGCACATTTTTTTCTAATACAACAGCCAAACATGGAGGGTAATCGGAACTGTTATTCTGATGAGCACTATCTACCAACCTTTTTCCATGTGAGTAGTTTTTCCTTCACCAGTGTTTCTTCACGTCTTCCTGTTTTGATCATTTTCAAACTAACTGGTTTTCTTCTTTTTCATAAATTTCAGATGCTTGATCCAAATGGAATTTCAAATTGGTCAGTAACACATGTTGATTGGTCTGAAGGGAAGTGGCACCCAAAATCATACGTGCGCAAAGATATTACATTTGGCCTTATGAGAAACATAACAGTAAGGGTTACTCCCCCCACCCCCACCCCCACCCCCACCCCCAAGCCACCTTTTTTTAAATAATTCATTTTAGGCATAGTTCCTTTGACTTTCATTCTTTATGCCACTTCATTCTTCTCTTTTATCACTTCTCGTCTTCTTTCCAACCATTCCCCTCTTTTTCTATCATCCGCGTGGGATTAGAGCTGTTTGGGGTTTTTCCTTGTGTTGTTTATATACACTGTTGCCCCCTCTTTAAGTTTTACTTTGTTTTTCTTTCAGAAGTGTTACGTATGCACTTATTAGCTTCGTTATTTGCTGTAGCTAGTTCTTTTGCAGAAATAAATGAGTTAAATCACATATTCTCTGTCATATCGAAACCATGACACGATTTAATGCTTCTTCTCACTGTTTCTGCAGTCTATTTCAGAGAATGTGCATGTGACAAGCGATGCGAGGGTATGCATAATTATTTGCACTGGCAATTTCCTTATATTGTCTCACTAGAAAGCTAACGTCATCTGAAAGAATTGTGTTTTATTTTCCATATTGCAGAAGGAAGTTCAGATTAATCCATGTTTATGGAACGGAAATCAACGACCATGTTACTTGTTCGCAAGGAAATTCTTACCTGAAACTCTAGATAACTTGTTGCAGCTTTACCCCAATTATACATCGATTTACGTGGGTTGATAACACCCACACCGATTCTTTGGTCGATTCAATCCGACCCCCCTTCATCCTCATTTCTTGTGTATCTTCCAGTGTTGTAAAGCGCCCCCCCTCTTCACAGAAGGATCTAGGTTGAATGCTGCCCCCAAAACCAGGCTTATTTTTTGAGCGCTAGGGCTACTGGCAGACGCGGTTAGGGAGACTATTAAGAGACAAGGAATGTTGAACCAATTGCCCCGAGTCGTCGTGCTTCCTTAGGGGGTAGGTGATTTCATGTTTAGTTTTTTTTTTTTGGTTCTCTTTTCAGTTTTGGGCTATTTTTGTTATATTGATCTTAGTATTGGGATTAAGAAATTTTTGGGTAATTGTTTAACCGAAGCACTGTATTGTTGACCTTTGTAGAAGTTGCAAATATGGCCCATGTTTAAAGAAACTGTCAAATTTTGATTTTGGTTAATTTTTGAATCTAATAGAAATTTCAGAATCCCATAAACTGCTTATATTGATCATTGATGATCATAATCTCTGTTTTTTTTATTTTGAATATTTATGCCTATTATCTCTTCAGAGTATTGCACCTCTTTTCCATATAGTCAAAATCCCAAGTCAGTTGGAATCGGCTATATTCTCGGTATCCATGTCGTTGGAATCGGTTGAGTAGTGTGAAATAATATCTATCAAGATTGAACTATTTTCAGTCGTTAAGCTATTGCAATCCTCGTTTTACCCAGGTTGGTATGTTTTGCGAAACTTACAAACGTAGGTGGTGTTATGCTTTGTTCATTTGGCTCCAACTTCTCATCTACACTAAGACCTATGATTTCATTTGGGATAGCCTTTTCTGCCAATTCTCGGACTTTCTCATTTCACTTTCAAGTTTTTCATATATTTCTTTATATCCTCTAATAATATTTCATTATGTCAATTTTTTTGGAACAAGCTTTCAAATTACGTTATATTATGTTTCCTATAAAAGTATTTTGTTATAGCAGCCAAAATTTGTCGGACAAACGGCTCCGTTATAAAGAGGTTAAAACTATACAACTATATGAGATAGCTAAAATTTGTCGGACAAACGGCTCCTTTATAAAGAGGTTAAACTATACAGCTATATGAGATAACCAAAACTTGAGCTTTGTCCCATTTAAGGGTATGATCAAGTAGTCAATGAAGTGGATGAAAATTATGAGAAATAAGTATTTAAATTCGAGGGACTCTCTTCCCTTGTCTCGTATTTAATCAATAGATTGTCATTTCTGTTATCAACATGCAGTTTTCTTTTTTCTCACTTTATGATCGTGATACTACAAAGCCCAAAACCCGTACCACCTTCCTAGCAATGGAAGCTCAAAGATGCATGCAGTGTTATCATCATCACAATTTTCTTCTGTATATTCATCTCATCGACTATTGTATCGTTATACGTCGACATAGAAAATTGCGTACACCTTTCGTTTAGTGATCCAATGTCGGGGAATTTTAGTAACTTAATTGGTTAGCTACTTGGAACTTTCATTTTGTTGGTGAAAGTTCAATTTCCCACCTTATAATCCCTTTCCCCATTTTCCATTTTCATACGAGTCCGAAGTCTAAAGAACAACTTTTTTCATCAAAATTTTCGAAGGAATTACAAAAATGAAAAGAAACCAAAAGGGTAAAGGCGTGGGTCAACGCCTTTTAGTATAAATGTTAATGGGGTCGTTAGTTATCTTTAATAAGACATGAAAGGCAACACGCCTTGCAAGGCGTATAGTACCCCACGCCATAGTAGTCCAATTTATACCCCTGCTTCATATTCAATATGGATCAGATCATACGCTCCCGAGGCGTTGACTGGCAAGGGAATAAATTTCCTTGCATTCACGAGACTAACTAGAGGAATGGAATTTCACGCCTCGTGAGGCGTTGACCAATTCACTCCTTGTGAGGCGGTGGTCAAAGCGCAACTCACGAGGCAGTGAGTGTATATAAACCCTCCTCCAATTTGCTTGAACTTGCACAATTCAAAATAGCAGAAAAGATTAAAAGGCAGAAAAAATAATCGTGAATTTTTTGAGCATTCTTTATCACTTTTGACGATTACACCCGTGTCAACAAGGTAATTTTTACTTTATTTTTTTCAAAATTTTGTTGGTGAACTGTGAATTTTTAGTGCTTGTTTCTCTCCGTGAATTTTTAGTGCTTGTTTAAAAAATAATCAAATTTTGTTGAACTGTATTAATGCTTTGTAAATTCTGTTGTTTGCAAAAGATTCGTCACTGTATGAAAATCCCGTGTCACTTTTTTTTTTCCTCACCATTCTGTTGTTTGCAAAAGGTAATTTTATACTTTATTAGTACTTTTTCCAAAGATGCAACTTTTGGACCAGTTGTAACTATTTTATTTTAAGAGTTGTTATTGTGGCGATTTTGATGCAACCCAAGAGCTCCCAAAGCCTTTTACAAGGCCTTTCACAAGGAGTCAAACTCGTGAGCTTCAAACTTGGCAAGGGTTATTCATGAAGAAAGATGCACTTGAGTGCATTATGGAGTCTTTCCGAGGATTCCACATGTTCGTGATAGCATTTGATGGAGCACACATTGAGAAGAAGAAGGAGGATTATGCTTTGATTTGATGAATTCTTGAATTCTGTCACAAAGAGGACATCCAAACAAGACCTTTACACCATTAAGGGTAGAAATGTAATAACATAGTTTCTTCTTTATTTGCTTAATATAAATAGCCTCTTTTATGCTTTGAAGACTTAGAATTTTCATAAACTAAAAACTCTATTGTTGAGAGAATTAAGAGAGCTTGCTAAGCTTTTAGTTGTTTCTTGTTTTGGAAAGAAGAGTTGTTTGGGAAATCATTTTCCCTGAGGTTCTTCTTAGAGTTAGGTGCTTGTTGGGATATTTAAGGAAGGTCTCTTTATTTATTAAAGTGGTTGTCTTTAATTCTCAATTTGTGTCTATCTATTTATCTTCCTCTTGTTTCTTGTTAATCCTCTTGTCATTAGTCTAAATCGTGCTTTATTTCTTTATAAATCTTAACTTTCCTTTTAGGGTTTATATCATTTGGTATCAGAATCTGGATCGAGTTTGTTTCTACAAACCTAAGTCTTGGGTTTTGGTATTGTCAAAAAAAAAAAAAAATCGTCCAAAAAAAAAAAAAAACAATTTTTTTTGGTTGTGATTTGTTGTTTTTGATACTAGATCTTGATTCTCTAGTGTCTTGTGAGTCTAAATCTCAAATTTCATTTAATTTGGAGTTATAGAAGTGAAGTTGCCATTGAAGGATTTGAAGCTTTTGAAATTTGGCCAATTTTAAAAAGTGCATTTATTTTTGGCTTGATTTTAAGGGCTAAGAGTTAGTGGGGTTTGTTCGTGGTGTGAAAAGAAACGCGTTGGTGAAAATTTCATTGAATTTGGTGTAAGAACGAAGAAGTTATGAAGATGTGAAGATTGAGGTTTTGTTGGTGTTCTTGAGCTTCTTCATCTTGTTCTTGAAGAAAAAGATAGAAAAAGTACACTTTGATCCAAAATCTTTAAGTCAAAGTTGGTCAAAATGTTTGTAGCTCCACTTGTGAAAAAAAAAAATTAAAAAAAAAATCCACGTCAGCAGGCGTGTGGGGCACAGTTTCAGAGAGCTGAAAATCTCAGGTTTCCAACACTTAGTTTTTTTTTTGGGTCCTAAAGTTTTTTGGACCTAAAATTTTCTCTAAGTGTCCAAATTTCGTGATTCTTTTTGTTCTCTTTCTCTTTCGATTCCTCAACTATTTAACAAGTAATTAACATCTTTAATCACTTTTTAACTAGTTTTAAACATCAAATCCTCCTCTTTGATCCTTCATACTAAGTAACAACAAGTAATTCCTTCTATTTTTGTTACTTTGTTTTTGAGTACGATTTTTTCGTGTTACTCTCTTTTAGCTTTTCTTCTTTATTTTCCCTTGAAAACTTCTTGGTTCCCGTCCTTAGCTTTTGAACTTTCATTCTTGAGTCATCCCAAATCCATTCTTAGCCTTCAAGTAGAGATTGGACCCTTGCAACTCATCGGAGCTAAACAAGTTACAACCATTAGTCGAGGCAATTTGTGAGGCAAACAAAGGTGTGATTTCTTGAGCGTTTGTGAGCTTTTCTTTTGACTAACTTAACGTGTCTGTTTGTTTTGCTTGATTGCTCTATCTAGGTACCTATGTCGAACCAAGGAGACGGTGACTCGATTGCAACACATGATCCCGCAATACTTGAATTGTTGAACATGTTCACCGCTTTCTCAACCCACATGGATGAGAGGTTGGACCGGTTGGGTAATCAAGTAGAAACTCTTGAAGCAAGGAGTCGGGATGCTTCTTTCACTCCCCTGGCTACTAATTATTTTGGAACCACAAGCGGAGCTCGCCATGACTCCTCAACCCCAATTTCACCCGATGCTCTTCACCGAGTGCTCTATCCCACATCCTCCGCTCCACCAACTCAAAACCAAACAGCAAATGCCACCCACCAACGTTTCCAACCACCACCATATGCTTCTCCCCATCCCCAACAAGTTCCCCAACCACCACTAAATAGACCTCCACCACCACCAAGTGACCACCAACCACTCCGTAATGCGCCACCAATCCAAAATATCCAACCATTGGGTGATGAGTTACTAGAGGAGTTCCACAATGAGTTTGAGGGAGTAAATGATGACTACTCCCATCGAATGAGGGGTCCGCATGAACTATTCCATGGTGCTCATAGAGGTAGAGGAGGAAAACATGGTCCTATCTTCAATTGGGTAGGCAAAGGGGATTTCAAGGTCGGGAATTTCATGTTGACAACTATGGCGAGGATCCATATGGACATAATGGACCTCATGGACATCTTGGGGGTCGAGACACGAGTCTTAACTCCATCAAGGTAACTCTTCCATCTTTCAAGGGTGAGAGCAACTGATGTCGCCCAAAGTATACCTCCGAAAAAAAGTACAATGCGGTCGCTGAATCAAATATAGAACCCAACTAGGTTGGGGTCGATCCCACAGGGAATAGGTCGAAGTATGAGTAGACTACTGGAAGGAATAACTGGATAGTAACTAAGACTGGGGGTTTTGCTAGTAAATAGTAACAATGACGATTGCTGATTGATATCGAGTTTGTAAATAATAAGAGAAATTCACTAGGATTGTGATCCCCAATGATTCCTTAACTCCACCGGTGACTTGTGCTTAACAAGACTGCCCTACTGCGCTGCATGCAAAATCTAACAAGTTAGGTTCATCTAACTGTCTCTCGACTGTCATTAGACGAATTTCACTCTTCTCCTCTCGGTCTCCAAGTGTCGCACACTAACCCTTGTCCTGGACTTCAGGTAACCTTTCCCGCTAAGGCTCCGGTTATTAGATGAAGGTTGATATCTTCAAATCTCTGTTGTTATCTCCTTTTCCCAATCTCTACCTCTCTCTCGAGCAAGTCTAGAATACAGGCAAGGTTCTAACGTTTGCAACCGTTAGAAAGCAATCAATACGAAGGAGACAACAATACATGCATACACAGCAGTACAACGTTGCTTTGCACTTCACCGGTTTCGTTAATTCTTCATGGTTCACACAACCCTAGTTGATGGGTTTAGCTAATCATAATTGCAAGAACACCAGAATAATCCAAAGATGAAAGCATAATTATGATTTAACAAGAATGAAGGAAAACCCGAAATTTCAATTATCAATCAACTTCAAAATTAGGGTTTGTGTATACAAAACCAAAATATATGTTTCAAACAATGTAAAATAACTCTCAAAGTAGTAAATTGTCCAACACTTGCACTTAGGACTACCTAGGGGTATTTATAGATACAAAACTAGTCCTATCCAAAACAAAATAGGAGAACCGAGTCGGCAGCTTTCACGATGTCGTGACTTGGTGTCGTGGAACCAAGTCACGGCACGTTACTTGTATCGTGGGAATCAGGCCCTTTTCTTGGATCTCTGAAGTGAACTCACGGCAGGCTTTCACTCCACGTGGGTGTCAGTCACGCCACGTGACCTCTGCCGTGGAAATCAGGCTGGAATTTTTTGTTTCTGGACTTAGTCACGATAGCCACTCACGTGGCGTGAGTGGCTTTCACGCCACGTGAATTGTGGCGTGAATGGTTCTCTTTTGTAGCCTCTTGTTCTTTCTTCACTCGACACTTCGTTCTCGGGCTTGATTCTTCCTCTTTTGCTCATTTTGTCTTTAAAGCCTGTTTTCCTGCAAATTAGGACAGAAATCATATCATACCAACAAAACACACCCAAGTTATTGCATCTTTTCCTTGTTTTAAGCATTGAAAGTGCCATATAACCATGGCATATCAGCAACCCCGATGTGTTTCTTGATTGGGTGACACAATGTGATCGCATCTTCTTGACTAATGAGATATTCGAGGTGCGGAAGACATCTTATGATATTGCTCAATTTGAGGGGTTTGCGTCTACTTGGTGGGAAACTCAAATAAAGGCTAGGAGATTGCATGCCTTAGCTCCCACTCCCACTTGGGAAGAACTCAAAGCTATCTTGAGGTGTAAGTATGTCACCGATCGGTATCACCAAGAGCAACTCAAGAAGGTTTACACTTTGCAACAAGGCACAAAAAGTGTGGAACAATACTATGATGAGTTCCAACTTGTGAAGCTGAGAATAGACTTTGAAGAAGCTCCTTTGCATGCTATGACTCGATTTCGAGCGGGGTTGAGTAAAGAGATTGCTTCCAAAATGAGACTCCAAAATTATCGTGATATTGATGAAACTCTTGAAACGGCTATTGAAATTGAGTTGGGG
The DNA here is from genome assembly GCA_031232105.1 of Capsicum rhomboideum. NCBI lineage: Eukaryota > Viridiplantae > Streptophyta > Magnoliopsida > Solanales > Solanaceae > Capsicum > Capsicum rhomboideum. The sequence goes on along the minus strand of CP124712.1, from coordinate 24,885,366 downwards.
CTCAAGGAAGAGAAACTTGACAAGTCGAGAGGCTATAAAAGTTCTTGGAACTACAACAAAGAAGGGGGATCCTCTTCTTCCACTTGGTCAAAGAACAAGGGCACCACACAGGAAACCAAGAAACCATAGGTCCAAACCAATCACACTGATAAGCCCACTCCCAAAACCACTCCACATGAAGGAGGTACTTCTTCTAAACCTCTTCGATGTTTTAAATGTCAAGGATTTGGTCATAGAATGAGTGAGTGCCCCAATCGGAGGGCATTTATTGTTATGATTGATGATTCTTGTAATGTTGATGGTGTCCCTCTTCTTGAGGGGAATGCTAATGAGGGTACTCAGAACCTGGGGGATGATTATGAAGAGGAGGAGAGTGAGGAGTATGGTGATGTTGCTGTTCCTTGTGGGTTGACTAGAAGGGCCTTATTCATCAAGGACTTGCCTCAAGAAGGGGAGCTCACCCTTCCAAACTATGTAGTGAGGAGGAAAATGATAAGCAAGACCTTGGATGATCCAAACCAAAGGGAAAACCTTTTCCATTCTAAGTGCCTCATCAAGGAAAATGTGTGTTCCTTGATAATCGATGGAGGAAGTTGTGCTAATGTTACAAGTACTACATTGGTGGATTTTCTTCACCTCTCCACTACCAAACACTCTACCCCTTACAAACTTCAATGGTTAAGTAATTGTGGGGAATTGAAGGTAAATAGACTGATGTGCCATGGTTATATGACACTTTCGTTGCTTAAAACAAGGAAAAGATGCAATAACTTGGGTGTGTTTTGTTGGTATGATGTGTTTTCTGTCCTAATTTGCAGGAAAACAGGCTTTAAAGACATAATGAGCAAAAGAGGAAGAATCAAGCCCGAGAACGAAGTGTCAAGTGAAGAAAGAACAAGAGGCTGCAAAAGAAAACCATTCACGCCACAAGTCACGTGGCGTGGAAGCCATTCACGCCACGTGAGTGGCTATCGTGATAGTCCAGAAAACAGAAAATTCCAGCCTGATTTCCACGGCAGGTGTCACGTGCATGACTACACCCATGTGGCGTGGAAGCCTGCCGTGAGTTCACTTCAGAGATCCAAGAAAAGGGCCTGATTCCCACGATACAAGTCATGTGCCGTGACTTGGTTCCACGACACCAAGTCACGACATCGTGAAAGCTGCCGACTCTGTTCTCCTATTTTGTTTTGGATAGGACTAGTTTTGTATCTATAAATACCCCTAGGTAGTCCTAAGTGCGAGAGTTGGACAATTTACTATTTTAAGAGTTATTTTACATTGTTTGAGACATATATTTTGGTTTTGTATTCACAAACCCTAATTTTGAAGTTGATTGATAATTGAAATTTCGGGTTTTCCTTCATTCTTGTGAAATCATAATTATGCCTTCATCTTTGGATTATTCTGGTGTTCTTGCAATTATGAATAGCTAAACCCTTTAACTAGGGTTGTGTGAATCATGAAGAATTAACAAAACCTGTGAACTGCAAGACAACTTTGTACTGCTGTGTATGCATGTATTGTTGTCTCCTTCGTATTGATTGCTTTTCTAACGGTTGCAAACGTTAGAATCTTGCTTGTAATCTAGACTTGCTCGAGAGAGAGGTAGAGATTGGGAAAAGGAGATAACAACAGAGATTTGAAGCTATCAACCTTCATCTAATAACCGGAGCCTTAGCGGGAAAGGTTACCTGAAGTCCAGGACAAGGGTTAGTAGTACGACACTTGGAGACCGAGAGGAGAAGAGTGAAATTCGTCTTATAACAGTCGAGAGATAGTTAGATGAACCTAACTTGTTAGATTTTGCATGTAGCGTAGTGGGGCAATCTTGTTAAGCTCAAGTCACCGGTGGAGTTAAGGAATCATTGGGGATCACAGTCCTACTGAATTCCTCTTATTATTTACAAGCTCGATATCAGTCAACAATCGTCATCGTTACTATTTGCTAGCAAAACTCCCCAGTTTTAGTTACTTGCCAGTTATTCCTTCTAGTAGTCTACTCATACTTTGACCTATTCCCTGTGGGATCGACCCCAACCTAGTTGGGTTCTATATTTGATTCAGCGACCGCATTGTACTTTTTCGGAGGTATACTTTGGGCAACATCAAATTTTGGTGCCATTGCTGGGGAATACGGTTACGAAGTTGAACATTATTGGTTGGAATTGATTGGGTGTGTTCTTACATACTCTCAAGGGCATACGCCGGTGTATGCCAAATACTAGGAGTCAAGGCAATCCCCTGATTCCACTTGATCTTGAAATCGAAAGGACTTTAAGAGCTAATCGGAGAATGGCGAATATTGAAGGAGTCCAGAATCCCGCAGCTGCGGGAGATGTTCACAATCAGCCATTGCATCCGGCTGGTCAGGAAACAGCGGAGCAAACTACTGCTCGATTGACCCAAGAAGAGCATGCTAGACAAGCAGAAAGATATAATCGAGCTATGCAGGAAGCAGCACAGAGTCTGGTTGATGCTGAAGAGCGACAAAGACAATTAAGAGAACAACCAAGACAGCGTGTGCCTGTTTATGATGATCCTGAAGATGAATATATGGCCTATTTTGAGCCGATTGAGAATGGTGCTATTGTTCCACCTGACTTACCCCCAGGCACTAAGTTTGACGTTACTAGTGCCATGATCCATTTGCTGAACTTGAAAGGTGTGTTCGCGGGTCTTCCTACTGATGATCCAAACAAGCATGTTATGAACTTTGTGGGGGTCTGCACGTCATACAATCTACCTGGGGTTAACCAAGAGGCGATTCGATTACGGTTGTTCCCATTTTCTCTTACAGGAGAAGCCACGTTGTGGTTGGCTGAGCTACTACGAGGTTCTATCACTACCTGGCAGGAATTGAGAAATCAATTCTTGAAAAGATTTTTCCCACCATCCAAGATACTGCAGTTAAAGGACGAGATCTACAATTTCCGACAGCTTCATTCGGAAGCACTTTATGAAACTTGGATGAGGTTCAAGAAAAAGTTGCAGAACGTGCCTAATCATAGGATGAGTGGTCGAAATTTACTTGAAATCTTCTACAGAGCTTTGAATGTCAACACAAAGGGGGTAGCGGATACTATCACTGGTGGAGCATTCATGAGTCTAGGATGGAACCAAGCTTCTGAGATATTGTATCGTGTCACTAAGACCAACCGAGGATGGCATACTCGGGAGGCAGATACGCCGGCTGGGACATATGCTATTGGAGCTTCAGCAGCTCAAAGGGCGTTGGATGAATCTTTGGCGCAAGAGGTTGCTCAGTTAAGGACAGAGATTGGTCTTCTGGCCAAACAGATAGCTGCTAAAGAAGCGGAAAAGGTGCATGCTGTTGGTGCACAACGCAAATCAGTTAGACATGATGATAGTGAGTCAGATGAAGAGGTGAAGTATCTAGATCGTAAAGTGGCGGGTTTTCGAGCCAAGGGCCAAGGGTCTAATCAAGACTCTTGGAACTCAAGGCAAGGGAATCAAGGTCGGAACTATTATGGAGACAGCTACAACAAATCGGGATACAGAGATCATGAACGGGACCGTGATGGTGATTGGAGGCGGAAAGATGATCATAGAGAAAAGAATGACACTTATGTACCGCCTGGAAGACGTGATGAGGAGTCTGGAAATTCGAGGATATAGGCACTTCTAAATAAATTGGTGAAAGGAGCAGAAAGTCAGGAGAATTGCTTGAAAGAAATTAGAACTGACATCTCGGGCATAAGTCAGAAAGTGGAGTCTCACTCGACCGCCATCAAACAGTTGGAGCAATAGTTTGGGCAAATTTTAGTGGCACTGAATCAACGTCAGCCAGGCACCCTTCCAAGTAATACCGTCCAGAATCCTAAAAATGATAGTCATTGCCTCGCCATCACTACTAGAAGAGGGAAGTGCACGACAGATCCACCTATGCCTGCCGACAGTAGTATGCCTAAGGATCCAGTGGTTATCGATGTGGAAGTTGAGTTAGAGTCAGATAATGCAAAGGGTAGCAAGATTCCAAATCAGCAGGATGACAGCGACAATGCAAAACCTGAGAAGAGGAAATAGAATGAGGTACCAAAAGTACTCAAAACTATTCCGCGACCTCCTCCTCCCTATCCTCAAAGGTTGAAGAAAAAGGCGGCGGAAGGAAAGTATCAGAAGTTCATCACCATGTTGAAGGAGCTGTCAGTTAACATCCCTCTTGTAGAAGCATTAGAACAAATGCCAGGCTATGCCAAGTTCATGAAAGACTTGGTTACTAAGAAGAGAACGGTCAGTTTTGAGCCCGCAGATAACATTCACCATTGTAGTGCAATTGCGTCACGGTCCTTAGTCGAAAAGAAGGAGGATCCAGGAGCGTTCACAATCCCGTGTACTATTGGGTCATACGACTTTGCTAAAGCACTGTGCGATTTGGGTGCTAGCATCAACCTAATGCCATTAGCCGTGTTTAAGCAGTTGGGGTTGGGTACACCAAAACCAACCTCCATGAGACTTCTCATGGCTGATAGAACTGTGAAAAAGCCGGTGGACATTCTGTACGATGTTTTGGTGAAGGTTGCTTCTTTCATATTTCCGGCTGATTTTTTGATCCTCGATTGTGAGGTTGACTTTGAGGTTCCCATAATACTGGGGAAACCATTCCTTGCCACTGGTCGCGCACTGGTTGATATGGAAATCGGGCAGCTATAATTTAGATTGAATGATGAGCAGGTTACTTTCAATGTCTGTCGGTCAATGAAGCAACCAAAAGATAAGAGAGTCATTTTAGTGATAGATGCGGTCGATGATATTGAAGCTGCCGTGCCCATTGAAGAAAGGTTGGGAGTAGAACCTCTGGCTGCAGTGATCATGAACTTTGAAAACGATGGTATAGAAGACTATGATGAGATGGTGGGTGCGCTAGCTGGTAAAGGAGCATACACTTATGCGCCCAAGAAACTGGATCTTGATTTAAAGAATAGGGTAACTCCACCAGCTCGCCCATCCATAGAGGAGCCTCCAATGTTAGAGCTTAAGGCTCTTCCGGCCCACCTTCACTACATATTCTTGGGAGCCAATAATACCTTGCCAGTGATTACTTCTGCTAAGCTGGCGGAATGGCAAGTAGCGGCTTTGGTTTCGGTTTTGAGAAGATTCAAGAGGGCCATTGGTTGGTCCATTGCAGATTTCATAGGTATTCCACCCGGCATTTGCACTCATAAAATTCAGCTTATGCCAGAATGCGTCCCTAGCATTGAACACCAGCGTCGTCTAAACCCACCTATGCAAGAGGTCGTAAAGAAAGAGATCATCAAGTGGTTCGATGCAGGAGTGGTATACCCTATTGCTGATAGCAAGTGGGTGAGCCCGGTTCAGTGTGTGCCGAAAAAGAGAGAAATCACGGTGGTTCCAAATGACAAAAATGATGTAACACCCCGTACCTTCCCAACCCTACTTGATGACATAAGAATTACTTAAGTGTCGAGAGTTATAAGAATGTATTTGGAAATGTTAAAGACGAGAAAAATTGAAATTTGGCCTTGTACATGTGACGAGTTTTTGTGGAAAGTGTTTTGTGCTTCCGTGGAGCATTTGTGTAATACCTCGCACACTTTTTAACCTCATTTGGTGACTTTAAGTCATGTCTAATTGATGGTTAATATCACTAAGTAAGTATTTTATAGTGTTTTGATAAGGTATTGGACGATACGCGAGTGTTGGAAAAATTGCCGAAAAATTCAGCAATACATGGAAACTTGCGCCACTGCCCTGTTTCAGGGGGTGTGGCGCAAGCCCCTGAGATCAGAGAGGGTGCATTTCTTGCGCCACTGGCTTGTTTTGCAGCAGTGGCGCAAGGAACAAAGTTTTACCTTCCCGGAGTCGTTTTGTAACGCACTTCGACGACGCTTCTTGGATGGTTTCTTTTGGTTCTTTGGAATTATTTGAGCATTGTTAAAGCTTCAAACACTTCAATACACTCCTACATACTCCTACATGATCAACTCATGAAATGTGAATAGTGCTCCAAAATGTCCAATGAAACCAAGGGTGACTAGAATTCCTATTTTTGCGATCGAGGCGACGAATGGGAATCTCGTAAGAGAATAATGTCGTGACATTATGGAAATATGTAAACATGAGATATATGGTAAATAATACATGAAATGTGATGGGTCACATGGATATGGGTTATTGGGCCCAAAGTTAGGCCCAAAATGGAATTTAAAAGACATGGCCCAAGGGCAAAATGACCCATTCTTGCCATTAATACTCAATTATTGCTCCCAAGTGGCTAAGCTTGACTTGGGGTCTATATAAAGGCCCCAAGATCAGATTTTTGTTATTTCCCAAAACCCTCTCATGCCTTTAAGATATTTTCTCAATATTTCTCATTTCCAAACCCTAAAGTAAAATAACTCCTTTGGACTCCTTGGACAAGATCAACATATTCCAAGCCTTGGTAAGTATTTATTATCATGGATTAACATATTATATGCATGGGAGATTATGTATATTATGCTAGTGGTGTTGGCTAGGTGATGAATAGTGTATTTTGCTTTTGGTGTAAGATATGCTATTTTGGTGATTTGAACTTGAATTAGGCCTTGTGCCTTTGATGAAAAAGCATGGTATGGACAAAATAGGAACATGTATGGTGTTATTTTTGGTATTAAACTTGTTCTTGTCCATAAGTGGAAAATGTGTGATTTTGGCCGATATGTGTTATGAGTTGTGTTAAGGTTCTTTGATGGATTATTTGTGATGTGGTATGGATAAGAAAGTGTAAAGGAGAAGTGTTGTGGTGAAATGTATCAATTATCATGTATTGGTCAATGTTGGGAATATTATGGAATTTTTAGAATAATACTTTCATGAATGGTTGTGTCAAGTGGGACATGACATGTTTCAAGGCAAACATGTACCTCATTGATGTTATATGCAATTGTAAAGTCATTGATGGTTAATGTAAATCCCGTCATCTATTGGTGTTGTGTTGTAGAGTGACACATAAAGAAGGAGCGGGACATTGTATGCACATCTAAGGTTGGATAGTCGTATTGAGAATACAAGGTATGTAAGGTTACTCTGTCCGTATCTTTCTACGGCAATTAGTATTCACATTGACATTCCACTAGTCTTATCCCGAAATGTACCAAGGTATCTCATATCCGCTTATCTATGGTCGTTGTCATATATTTCTCACTCGTTGATCATTGGTAAATCTCATGTCTCATATTCATGGTTAACGTTCCAAATTATGTTCCAATGTTTCAATAGTGCTTATACTTATGTCTCTTGGTCATTGCTTATTGTTCCAATGGTTCCAATAGTGTCAAGGTGCTAGTATGTTATGTTCCAAAGTTCAAAGTGATATTATGACTATCATTGTATCAATCTCAAAGTAAAGATTAAAGTAATGCAAATGTGGTCAATGATCAAGTATGGGTGGCAAGTCTAGGGGCGTAAGCCTAGCTCGACTCGATCCCGATGTGGGTGGCAGGTCTGAGGGGCGTAAGCCTAGCTCGACCCGATCCCGAGGCATTGATTATGGGTGGCAGGTCTTAGGGGCATAAGCCTAGCTCGACCCGATCCCAACATGACGATAAGTCATGCAAAGACCCACTGATCAGTAGGGGCCCGGGTACATTGTTATCATTGAGTATTGAGATAAAGAAGTAATGAACGCAATGAACGCAATGAACGCAATGTACGCAATATACATGTTTCCAAATGCTTAACTTTGACTACTCACTTGTGTTTAACTCCAATGAAGTCTTTATGTTGTTTACAGTTTCATTTGAGCCTTACATATTCAGTACATTCTTCGTACTGACCCCTCTTGGGGAATTTACCTTACTTGCTGCAGGCGCAGGTACTAGTAGGCCTTCGCAGTAGGTTGCCGGTGTTGCGGATCTTTGGTGAGCTCCAGTTAGATCGGAGCTTCGCCGAGTCACAGTTGTACATATGTTTTGGTATTCTACACGTTATATAAAGCGGGGACTTGTCCCGACTTATGGTTTGTTTTGGTCAATGCTCTTGTTAGAGGCTTTGTAGACGGATGTGGGTGTATTGGTGTAAGAGATATGTTGTTTCGACGGGATGGCCTCAACGGCCAAGTTTCATCTGTATGTATATGTATGTCCCATGCTTTTGGTTATTCATCTTTCAAGTTTTTACATAATGGTGGTGATGCTTATGTTATGCATATGAATGAATAGAAGCAAAGATTGGTTCTCTCGGGCCTTGTCGGCTTCGGGTGCCAATCACGCCTCGTGGGGACTCGGGGTGTGACAAATGAGTTGATTCCAATGAGACCAGTGACTGGATGGAGAGTTTGCATGGACTATCGGAAGCTAAATTCATGGACTGAAAAGGATCATTTTCCTATGCCCTTCATGGACCAAATGTTAGACCGCCTTGCTGGCAGAGGATGGTATTGTTTTCTTGATGGTTATTCGGGGTATAATCAGATCTTTATAGCTTCCGAAGACCAAGAAAAGAACACTTTCACTTGTCCATATGGGTCGTTCGCATTCAAGAGGATGCCTTTCGGTTTGTGTAATGCACCGGCCACCTTCCAACGCTGTATGATGTCTATTTTCTCCGACATGGTGGAAGACGCTATTGAGGTGTTTATGGATGATTTTTCTGTAGTGGGTGACTCGTTTGAGGGTTGTTTGGCACACCTGGCTAATGTGCTGCAAAGATGCGAGGAGTGCAACCTAGTGTTGAATTGGGAAAAGTGTCACTTTATGGTAAATGAAGGTATCGTATTGGGGCATCAAATTTCGAAGAACGGCATAGAGGTGGATAAGGCAAAAATCGAAGTAATTGAGAAGCTGCCCCCACCTATCTCTGTAAAAGGCATTCGAAGTTTTCTGGGATATGCTGGTTTTTACAGAAGGTTCATCAAAGACTTCTCCAAGATTGCTCATCCCTTGTGCAAACTTTTAGAGAAAGAGGTGAAGTTCGTGTTTGATGAAGCATGTCTTAAAGCGTTTGAGTGTCTTAAAAAAAGTTGGTGTTAGCCCCCATCATTGTGTCACCAGATTGGACTAAACCTTTTGAGGTTATGTGCGATGCTAGTGGAGTGGCTTTGGGAGCAGTCCTGGGTCAGAGACTTGCGAAGATATTACACCCGATCTACTACGCTAGCAAAGTGCTTAATCCAGCTCAAAAGAATTACACTGTGACTGAGCAGGAGTTGTTGGCAGTAGTCTTTGCTTTTGAGAAATCAGATCGTACTTGATTGGCACGAAGGTGATTGTGCACACAGATCATGCGGCTCTTCGGTATCTTATGTCAAAAAAGGATGCTAAGCCAAGACTGATTCGGTGGGTACTTCTGTTGCAAGAATTTGACTTTGAAGTCAAGGATCGAAAGGGAACCGAAAATCAAGTGGCTGACCATCTGTCACGCCTTGAGGAGAAAGCCATGCTGAAAGTGAAAGATGATCTTGAAATTGATGATACTTTTCCAGACGAGCAAGTGCTTACAGCATCCCAAGATTTAATCCCGTGGTTTGCTGATTTTGCCAACTTTTTGGCAAGTGATTTAGTCCCCGAGGATATGACATATCAGCAGAGAAGAAAGTTCATGCATGAGGCAAGAAAATTCTTTTGGGATGAGCCATATTTTTTCAGAGTGTGTGCTGATGGCATTATTCGAAGATGCATCCCAGAGGTCGAAATGATGAGTATTTTGGAAGCATGTCACTCATCTCCAGTTGGGGGTCATCATGGAGGTACAAGGACTGCCCATAAAATCTTGCAATGTGGGTACTATTGGCCCAGCATTTACAAGTATGCTCATGACTATGCCCGCGCTTGTGACCGGTGTCAAAGGCAAGGTAATATTTCTCGCAGACACGAATTTCCCATGACTACAATTCTTGAACTTGAATTATTTGATGTGTGGGAAGTTGACTTTATGGGTCCATTTGTGAGCTCGCATGGAATGAAGTATATCTTGGTGGCTGTTGACTATGTTTCTAAATGGGTGGAGGCAATTGCGCTTCCCAATAACGAAGGAAGAAGTGTCACAACTTTCTTGAAAAAGAACATTTTCTCACGATTTGGGACACCTCGAGTTATTATTAGTAATGGTGGATCCCACTTTTGCAATCGGCTATTTAAAGCTCTTCTTGAAAAATATGATGTAAAGCATAAGGTGGCCACACCTTACCATCCGCAGACAAGTGGACAGGTTGAGGTAGCAAATCATGAAATCAAGTCTATCTTAGCAAAAAAAGTCAATGCTAATAGGACTGATTCGGCTCGTAGATTAGATGATGTATTATGGGCATATCGGACAGCTTTCAAAACACCAATTGGTGCTTCACCATATCAGTTGGTTTTTGGAAAAGCTTGCCATTTGCCCGTCGAACTGGAACATAAAGCATTGTGGGCATTGAAGAGGTTGAGTTTAGACTGGGATGAAGCGGCTAAAATGAGACTGGAACAGATGAATGAGATGGATGAATTTCATCTCCGGGCTTATGAAAGTTCAGCAGTGTATAAAGAAAAGATGAAATTGTATCATGATCATCGCATTGAGAATCGAGAGTTTCATCCGGGAGATTTGGTGTTGCTGTATAACTCCAAGCTTCGCCTGTTTGCTGGACAGTTAAAGTCCAAATGGTCTGGCCCATTCACAGTAGTTCGGGTATTCTCACATGGTGCTATTGAATTGAAAGGAGCGGATAATGTCCTATTCAAGGTCAATGGACAACGTGTTAAGCACTATATAGGAGTTTCGGAAGAGATAAGGACGATTGAAGAACTTGAACTTGATGAAGTCTGAGTAGTCAAGTTAGCCATGTCGTGCCGTGACGTTAAATCAGGCGCTTCATGGGAGGCAACCCATGGGCAACTTGGGGAAGTCTGAGTATCCAAGTTATCCACGTCGTGCCGCGACGTTAAATCAAATGATGATTGGGAGGCAACCCAAGCTTTTGTTATGAGGAGATCGGATTATTCCGTAGCAGTTAGTTGAAAATCACAAAAACTACGAGAAGTGGGTAAATTTAATCCATGACATAACTCACGGAACTTGAGGGGGTTCTACGCCACGTGGATGACATCGTCAAACTCAGAGAAAGATTTCCAGGCTCTGAATCAGTTCCACGAAAGCAATCACGTGACGTGAATGGGATCCACGCCATGTGACTGATGTCGTAAAAATCAGACATTCAGTCCAGTTACAGAACACCAGTCACGAAAGACTCCATATCACGTGGGTGTCAGTCACATGGCGTGGGTCATGTCGTGAAACATAAAAACATCCAAAATCAGAATCCGACCCGACCCGAGCCCAGTTTTTCCAAAATAAATCCGAAACCCTTTCTTCCTCACCCGATTTATACCCGGTGAAAACCCTTTCTTTCCCACTTTAAATTCATTCAACTTAAACCCTAAAATTCCAATTCCCTCTACTTCTCCCCATTAAATCCGAATCACATCTCTCCCAAACTCCAAAAATTCGAAAACCATATCCCAAACACTCACCAAATCCGTTCCATATTCAAAACCCCAAACCCCATTACCAAATAGGTCCCAAAATTTGAATTCACTATACAAAACCCGACCCAAATCCGACCCCATACCCGAAAAATTTAATCCAAACCCATTGCTATGCCTCCAAAATCCAATCCCAAAAGTGACCACCTTGATGCATCATTCCGGATTCGTACCAAAAATTCGGACTTACCGACTCGTCTGAGGGATGAACCCACTGAGTCTGAACCAAGTGGTTTCGTGGAGGAGTTTGAGATTAGTCAGGACAACACGGCCTTAATCCCATGGGCTACTAGGTTACAGACGCGTGCCCGAGCGGCTGCCTGGGCTGCAATTCAGCTAGTCCCACCACCTGCTGAGCCCGTGGTACCAGCCGCATCTTCTGAGTTGGCCCCCCAGTCTGAAGAGGGGGAGGATGCTTCTGATTCAGGGTCTGCGGTTGATGCTACAGGCCAGGGTACGTCTGCAGATGAGGCTACGGGTCAGGATACATCTGTGGCAGAGGCTACAACCTCTCCTTCCGGTACTGGTGCCGAGAGTGCCCCGACTACTGCACAGGATAGGGAGGTTCAAAGGTGGTGTGTACAGGGCATGCGTGCTATTTATGATCGAGATGCTGAGCTGACAGAGCGTGGTGTGTGTCGGAGAAATATTATGGAGGAGCCCCAATATAGATTGGAGGAACTGAGGTCATTGCTGGATATTTGGCCTCTTTTTGAGCGATATGGCTTAGGTTGGATGGCGCAGCCGTCTGGCAGGTATAGCTCGGAGGTGGTCCGAGAATTTTATGCTTCCTATGCTGCATCTGTTGGTTTGAGCACCCCAGTGGGACAGCGATACATTTTGCAGCCAGTATTACCCCATGTCATGGTGCGCGGTACCTGAGTTGACATTTCAGAAGAGACCATTCATCGCTTCCTGTTTGGGCCTGACCGTCTAGTTTTGGTTTCGACAGCTGAATTTGATCACAGGCTGGCCACGGTCAGAGATAGAGTTAGAATGAAAGATGCCGAGCAGAAGTTAGAGTTAGTTAAATGGATTGCAGGTTACATAGCCGTGGAGGGTGTAGCGGCTAGTTGGGTGACTGGGAAGCTGGACATCAAAAAGTCCACGCTCCATTTCGCTGGTCGTTTCTGGTGGTCAGTGGTTCGTTATAGGTTGGGTCCAACCAATGCTGATAATTCTCTCACACTGGACAGGGCGGTAGTAGTGGCCAGCATCTTGGCTGGGTATGAGATCCATTTCGCAAGATACATCGTCCAAGAAATCCACGAGCGAGCATTCCGAGATCACACAAGTATCCCTTTCCCATGTCTGATTCAGGGTCTGTGTGATAGAGCTGGGGTTGCCAGACTACCTGCCATCGATAATTCTATAGAGGTGACTCGTTTGGCAGATATTACGATGATGCAGCAGAGGGGTTTGCACCCCATTATTCCCCGAGGATCACAGCCGTCTGAGGCATCAGGTGCTGCACTGGATGAGGTGAGTGGTGTACCTTTACATATTCCTGCACCAGTTAGACTAACGGTACCGACTGAGGGCACTGGCCTTGTTGATGAGAGCGACCCAAGTTCTAGTGCCCCACCGACACCTGCTAGGATGGTGTCCGTCTCTCGAGACTTTTTGCAGAAGCTAGTTGATAGGCAAACAGAGATGTTTGAGCGCCAGGCTCATACTGAGACTCAGATGGCTAAGTTGGTATCCCAACTTAAGCCTTGGATTCGATCTACAGTCGAGGCTGCTGAGACTAGGGTGGAGGCTCGGATGAATGCAGCTATGGACCAGTTTATGCGGGGCCTGCATGGGCGGATTAACAGTTTTGAGGCACGTATGGCCTCCCGCTTGAGTGCTGCACCGAGCCCTGACTTGGCCGGCTTGACCCAGGAGGTTGCTGCATTGAGAGAGGAGGTTCGGACACTGGCATTGACTAGCACGCCGATTATACCACCTATGCCTGTCCCGACCTCCATACGCCCAACATTTGAGATGGATTTGTTTGCTGATGAGGAGCCAGAGATGGATAGAGGAAAGAGACCTCGTAGTCCGGTGGATGGGGGTGCGAGTGATGATGAGTTCGATAGTGATCTGAGGAGGGCTGTTAAAGCCTCCCGGGTAGAGTACCACGCAAGCCAGATTGAGGCAGAGCAGAGGGCGCATGGTGCATCTGCCAGTCAAACTATTCCCCCACCGGATGTGACCAGTACATAGTCTGATGATCCTGCGGCTGGCGGGCCCACTTCCGACGCTTAGAGCGCCACAGGTATGTCTTCACTCCCTTATTTTGGATATGATATTGGTGCATTAAGGGCATTGTACCATGCTTAGTTGGGGGTGGGGGTGTACCACCACTTGGGGTTTTTTGTTGCCGTGTTTCTTTTCCCCCGAGTGTGCTATCATAGTAGAATCGGCATGTGTAGGATGATATTGTTGATGTTTTTTTTTTTATGTTTCTTGCTGTATTAGGAGAAAAATGAGGGAACTTTAAGTGCAGTTCAGTTTTGAAAAATGTCTTATGTGTTGTTGTTGCTAAGGATACCCCTCCTGAAATTTTGGTTTTTGGAATTGACATGCGTTGTGTGTGACTGCTGTTGGATCTTGTTATGGCACTAAGAATTATAGGCAAACAACCGTAGCTAGCATTGTATGAACGGATAGGTAGTAGTTGGTAAGATAACCCTGTGCTATGTGCGTGTGAGGTCACTGCTTAGTTAGCTCTGTGTGTGCGATCCAGAACTTGCCCGGTTAGTCTTGCCTAAGTTAGAAGATAAGGATTAGGAAAGGATCATAGGCCGTTGTTGAAATAGTCCACTATTAGCCGAAATGCCAAACCAAAAGAATAAGTATCCCTTGATCCCAACTTTTGAGCCGTAATTGTCCTATTTCTTTCATTAGCCTATTCATCTTCCCATTTTTTAATCACAATGAACCTGCCTTGGCCCTGGTCCCTCCTTGGACACTGTGTACCTCAACTCAGGCAAATAGCTTAAGTTGAGGGTGGCTATTATAGGGGTGCGTAGATTGAGTTGGGCATGAAGAAGGGTTAATAAAGAAGAAAAAAATTTGGGTGTGAAAAAAAAATAAAAAAATAAAAAAGAAAAGAAAAAAAAAATGAAAAACCACACCCAAAGGAGGAGAAAAACCACACCCAAAGTATGAGAATAAAGAATGAAGAACAAGGGAGAATAAAAATGAAAAAGGTTGGAAGTGGGAGCCAAAAATAGTGTAGTGTCAAGGAGGGTTGAGTCACTATATCCATATGCACCATACCTGTCCCTAAGCCTACATTATAAGCCAAGTAAAGTCCTATAGTGATCCTAGTCCAACTGTCTGAAAACTAAGGCGTAGAAAATAAGGGCAAGCCTATGGTATTTAACGCACACTGTCTTAACTTGTTTTTGAGCGTGAGTGTTTTGACCTCGTCCCTATGTTGATATTCATTAGTATATTGAGAGTGCATGGGACTTCTTTGATTGTAAGGGCACATGGGTTGCTTAATTAGCTGCTAGTTGTGCTGGAAATGTCAATTGCATATACGCTTAGTTGTTTGTGCATAATTTGGTGCCATCACTTGATCCCTGCTATGTCATGATTCTGCACTGCTTACATACACACTTTGATTCTACTTTGAAAATAGGAGGGGTCAGAAAAGTTTTTGTATCAAAAAGCAACAAGTTGACTGCCATAAGTCCCTTAGCTTTCTCTTAGTTAAGCATTGTGTTGGTGTAGTTTTATGTTGTTCGCCTGAGGACATGCAAACGTTCTAAGTTGAGGGTGATGATGTGCCATGGTTATATGGCACTTTTGATGCTTAAAACAAGGAAAAGATGCAATAACTTGGGTGTGTTTTGTTGGTATGATGTGGTTTCTGTCCTAATTTGAAGGAAAACAGGCTTTAAAGACATAATGAGCAAAAGAGGAAGAATCAAGCCCGAGAACGAAGTGTCAAGTGAAGAAAGAACAAGAGGCTGCAAAAGAGAATCATTCACGCCACAAGTCACGTGGCGTGGAAGCCATTCACGCCACGTGAGTAGCTATCGTGACAGTCCAGAAAACAGAAAATTCCAGCCTGATTTCCACGGCAGGTGTCACGTGGCGTGACTGACACCCACGTGGCGTGTAAGCCTGCCGTAAGTTCACTTCAGAGATCCAAGAAAAGGGCCTGATTCCCATGATACAAGTCACGTGCCGTGACTTGGTTCCACGATACCAAGTCACGACATCGTGAAAGCTGCCGACTCTGTTCTCCTATTTTGTTTTGGATAGGACTAGTTTTGTATCTATAAATATCCCTAGGTATTCCTAAGTGCGAGAGTTGGACAATTTACTATTTTAAGAGTTATTTTACATTGTTTGAGACATATATTTTGGTTTTGTATTCACAAACCCTAATTCTGAAGTTGATTGATAATTGAAATTTTGGGTTTTCCTTCATTCTTGTGAAATCATAATTATGCCTTCATCTTTGGATTATTCTGGTGTTCTTGCAATTATGAGTAGCTAAACCCCTCAACTAGGGTTGTGTGAACCATGAAGAATTAACAATACCTGTGAAGTGCAAGACAACTTTGTACTGCTGTGTATGCATGTATTGTTGTCTCCTTCGTATTGATTGCTTTTCTAACGGTTGTAAACGTTAGAATCTTGCCTGTAATCTAGAATTGCTCGAGAGAGAGGTAGAGATTGGGAAAAGGAGATAACAACAGAGATTTGAAGCTATCAACCTTCATCTAATAACCGGAGCCTTAGCGGGAAAGGTTACCTGAAGTCCAGGACAAGGGTTAGTAGTGCGACACTTGGAGACCGAGAGGAGAAGGGTGAAGTTCATCTAATGACAGTTGAGAGACAGTTAGATGAACCTAACTTGTTAGATTTTGCATGCAGTGCAGTGGGGCAGTCTTGTTAAGCTCAAGTCACCGGTGGAGTTAAGGAATCATTGGGGATCACATTCCTAGTGAATTCCTCTTATTATTTACAAGCTCGATATCAGTCAGCAATCGTCATCGTTACTATTTGCTAGCAAAACCCCCCAGTTTTAGTTACTTGCCAGTTATTCCTTCTAGTAGTCTACTCATACTTTGACCTATTCCCTGTGGGATCGACCCCAACCTAGTTGGGTTCTATATTTGATTCAACGACTGCATTGTACTTTTTCGAAGGTATACTTTGGGCGATATCAGAGACAAGTTGTGATCAAGTTCAAGGTTGGCAAGTACCAAGATGAAGTTTTGTGTGATGTGGTACCAATGCAAGCTTGTCATTTATTACTTGGGAGGCCGTGGAAATATGATAGAGCTACTAATCATGATGGTCGCACCAATCGGTATTCCTTTGAGCATGGAGTGTATACACACATCCTACATTATATGACACCGGTACAATTTCATGACATGTACCACAAGTTGAGAGAGTTAACTAATAAGGGAAAGGGTGTGGATGCTAGTAATGAGGTCAATGGTGTCGTGGGAGAGAGTGAAGGGAAAGGTTGTTATAAGGGGAAAGAGAAGGTGACTCTTCTCATGCATAGGGATTATTCCTTGCTCACTAATGAACTAACTTCTTCTCTCCCTAGTTCTCTGTCTTCTCTTTTGCAGGGCTATGAAGATGTGTTTCCCCGAGAACTTCCAAAGGGATTGCCCCCTATAAGGGGAATTGAGCATTAAATTGATTTCATCCCGGGGTCCTAATTGCCAAACAAATCGGCTTATAGATCCAATCCGGAGGACACCAAGGAACTTCAAAGGCAAGTGGAAGAACTCCTTGAGAAAAGGGTGGTACGGGAGAGCATGAGCCCATGTGCGGTACCAGTGATTTTGGTTCCTAAAATGGATGGCACTTGGCACATGTGTGTGGATTGTCGAGCCATCAACAAAATAACGGTAAAGTATCGCCATCCCATTCCTCGACTTGATGACATGCTTGATGTGTTGAGTGGTTCTTGCATATTCTCAAAAATAGACCTTAGGAGCGGTTACCATCAAATCCGGATGGAACCCGGGGATGAGTGGAAAACGACATTCAAGACCCAATTTGGTCTCTATGAATGGTTGGTAATGCCTTTTGGCCTCACCAATGCTCCTAGTACTTTTATGCATTTGATGAATCATGTGATGAAACCTTTTATTGGTAGGTTTGTGGTTGTGTATTTTGATGATATGTTGGTGTATAGTAAGGCCATGGATGAGCATGTTGATCATTTAAAGTGTGTGTTTGATGTGCTTAGGCAAGAACAACTCTTTGGCAATTTGTCTAAATGCTCCTTTGTTGTTGACAAAGTTGTTTTTTTGGGTTTTGTTGTGAGTTCAAGGGGAGTTGAGGTTGATGAATCCAAAATAGACGCTATTAAGAATCGGCCAACTCCCACGTCCGTTAGTGATGTGCGTAGTTTCCATGGATTGGCTAGTTTTTATAGGCGATTTGTTAAAGGATTTAGCACTATAGCCGCCCCCTTGACTAAGGTGATCCGAAAGGATACATCCTTCTTTTGGGGTGAGGAACAAGCAAAGGCTTTTTCTACCTTGAAACAAATGCTTAGTTCCGCACCATTGTTGCAATTACCCAACTTTGATAAAACATTTGAAATTGAATGTGATGTTAGTAGAGTGGGTATTGGGGCTGTTTTGATGCAATACTTAAAACCCATTGCCTACTTTAGTGAGAAGCTTAGAGGTGCGACGTTGAATTACTCCACCTATGACCTTGAGCTTTATGCCTTGATTCGGGCTTTGGGTAATTGGAAACACTACTTATGGCCTAAGGAGTTTGTCATTAGAACCAATCATAAGTCCTTGAAACATATTAGGTCACAAGGAAAGTTAAACAAGAGGCATGCCAAGTGGGTTGAATTTCTTGAAACATTCCCTTATGTGATTCATTACAAAAAGGGGAAGGATAATGTAGTGGCGGATGCCTTGTCAAGGAAGCATGTTTTGGTCTCTACTTTGACTTCTAAGTTGTTGGGTTTTGAGAGCTTGAAATCATTATACCCCAAGGATCCTATTTTTGCTCAAATCTACCAAGATTGTGGAGCATGGATAATGGACCATAAGCTCAAGGATAAACCTACCACCCCATTTGCTACATTTGATGGTTACTTGTTCAAGAACAAGCGACTTTGTGTGCCTATGAGCTCTTGAAGGGAACTTTTTGTGAGAGAGGAACATGATGGGGTTTTTATGGGGCACTTTGGTATTGACAAGACATTGGGGATCCTTGAAGAACATTTCTATTAGCCTAAAATGCGTAGTGATGTTGCTAAAATTTGTGGTCAATGTGTTGATTGTCGTAGTGCTAAATCAAGGTTACGTCCCCATGGCTTCTATACCCCTCTCCCCACCCCTCAAAGGCCTTGGATTGATATTTCTATGGATTTTGTATTGGATTTACCAAGGACTAAGAGGGGCATGGATAGCATCTTTGTGGTTGTTGATCGTTTTTCCAAAATGGCTCATTTTATTGCACGTCATAAGTGTGATGATGCCCCCCATGTTGCATCATTATTTGTTGAGCATGTATTCAAGTTGCATGGTATTCCTCAATCCATAGTGAGTGATAGGGATCCTAAATTCCTTAGCCACTTTTGGAAGGAGTTGTGGGGTAGACTTGGGACAAAATTGTTGTTCTCTACATCATGTCACCCACAAACCGATGGTTAAACCGAAGTTGTGAACCGCACCCTTGGTTCTATGCTTCAACCCATGATTAAAGTAAAACTCATATATTGGGAAGACCAATTGCCTTTAGTTGAATTTGCATATAATCGTGTCACTCATAATCCTATTGACATGTCTACATTCGAGGTTGTGTATGGTTTTAACCCCCTTACCCCTCTTGATCTAACCCCTTTATCTCAGGATGTTGTGTTGAGTTTAGATGGTAACAATAGGGCCGATGCCATGAAAGCTCTACATGAGAAAGAGAGACTTCAACTTGAGAAGAAGAATCAAGAAACGACCAAGAAAGTCAACAAGCAGAGAAAAAGGGTGGTTCTTGAACCGGGTGATTGGGTTTGGGTCCATTTTCGAAAGGAGAGGTTTCCCAACAAAAGAAAGACCAAGATAATGCCTAGAGGTGATGCCCCATTTGAAGTGCAAGAAAGGCTTAATGACAATGCCTTCAAAATTGATCTTCCCCCAGATTACCAAGTGCACAATACATTCAACATTTATGATCTTTCTCCTATGGATGTGTGTGATGAAGACCCTTTGAATTTGAGGACAAATTCTTCTCAAGAAGGGGAGAGTGATGCAACCCAAGAGCTCCCAAATCCTTTTACAAGGCCTTTCACAAGGAGTCAAACTTGACAAGGGTTATTCATGAAGAAAGATGCACTTGAGTGCATTATGGAGTCTTCCCGAGGATTCCACATGTTCGTGATAGCATTTGATGGAGCACACATTGAGAACAAGAAGGAGGATTATGCTTTGATTTGATGAATTCTTGAATTCTGTCACAAAGAGGACATCCAAACAAGAACCTTACATCATTAAGGGTAGAAATGTAATAACATAGTTTCTTCTTTATTTGCTTAGTATAAATAGCCTCTTTTATGCTTTGAAGACTTAGAATTTTCATAAACTAAAAACTCCATTGTTGAGAGAATTAAGAGAGCTTGCTAAGCTTTTAGTTGTTTCTTGTTTTGGAAAGAAAAGTTGCTTGGGATATCATTTTCCTTGAGGTTCTTCTTAGAGTTAGGTGCTTGTTGGGATATTTAAGGAAGGTCTCTTTATTTATTAAAGTGGTTGTCTTTAATTCTCAATTTGTGTCTATCTATTTATCTTCCTCTTGTTTCTTGTTAATCCTCTTGTCATTAGTCTAAATCGTGCTTTATTTCTTTATAAATCTTAGCTTTTCTTTTAGGGTTTATATCAGATTTATTGCTTAATCTACTTGAAATTTCTCATATAGCATGTAGTTGTTGAAAAAGATTTGGGATTTTTAATCATTCAAGAAAGACTCGTCAAAACTAATTGTCATTTTTTTTGTGTATAAATATGAAATATTCACAGTTTGAACATCCCGATCCATCGGAATACGATGTGTTATGTGTACAGTCTAAACATCGGTCAGAGGCAATTTGGAAAGGAGAGTTAATGGGAGAGAATGCATGTTTAACTGTGTGTCGTGGGATAGTGATTTTTAGCAACACGTAAAGAATCATCCGTTTCATCCTTGTCTCCTCGAATATTTTAGTCAATGTGGATTTAGAGGAGTTATAGAGGTAGGGTTCGTGCCTTACGATTTTGGGCTAATTTCTTCATTGATTGAAAGGTGACGACCAAAATTGCATACCTTTCACATTTGAACGGGCGAAATAACCATAAATGTTACAGGACATGGAACTTATTTTTGGGATGGTCGTAAATGAGACCCCCGTTCTTCAACATGGCGCTAGTGACTTAGGAATTGCTACCAGACAACAAATGCTTTATAGTTTGATAGGATGGCTACCCCCAGAAAATTGTTTTCAAGGAGAAGGATGTATGCATTTAGATTAATTGCATATATCAATAATTTAGATGATATTACTAATGAGTCGACGGAACTGGAGGTGCAACAAAAAGTTAGGTTGTACCTATTTTGGTTGTGCGGTGGAACAATATTTTCCGACAAGTCCTGGTGTAAAATTAGTTCAGACTATTTAATTTTCATGACCCAGAAGTCAGGGTCATGATGACACCTACCTCATCTCAACCCTGGATAGGCAAGCCCAACACCAATAGAAAAAGAAATAACGAAATCCCACGACGAGACTTTACAATAAAGTCAAGCCATATATATATATATATATATATATATATATATATATAAAGATAGAACAAAATCCGAAACTGAAATAACACAACTGTAACCCAAGAATCTAGTGTCATGAGTAAAGAACATTAATACAGACATAGGAATTCGAAATACATGATCTGTCTCTGATAAGCAAGTAAAGACAAGATAAGATAGGAGGGAGTCCGAAATATTCCCCGAACACTGGAGCTCATCAGTACTCCAAATCAGTCTCTAATAACACAAATTAGCCACAGCGGGTTGCAACCGTACTAGGATCTGCACCAAAAGGGCACATAAGTAGGAGTGAGTACGGTCCACTTGTACTCAGTAGGTATCATTGACTGACTGAGCAAAACAGAAAATAAAACATAGAAAGAATATTAGCAGCATGCTTCCACCTGCATACAGAAAAGTTCCAAATGGTAGCTCACGCCGTATCTCCTAAAGAATCTACAAGTATAATAACTATATAAAACAACTACACACGAATATATAAGAAGAATTAAACACACAACACGACCACGTAAATAGAAGTACAAATGATGCAATGCAATGCAATGGGATGATGGTGAGATGATAATGATATAAGCCATCTCATGGCGGCCATTACATGATCCCGTATACACCTTTCGAGCTAAAGTTTCCAGGATAGGACCCATCGGAGATTCGCAACCCATATATTTTCACAATATCAATTCACCTTGTTGGCAAAAACCTCGGTCAAGGGTTTCACAAAATGTCTCAGTCAACCCTGACGGCAAAGACCTCGACCAAGACTTTTATAAAATCAGTGTGTCTCAGTAGTACCAATCTCATGAATATGATGAGTGAAATGAGGATATATGCTCATAACCAAATCAGTATGAAGATAATAATCAATTCAATAATGGTATAAATGAGAAGATCTACTATATATGTCAATAATTCATGATATAAGCCTTTGCATGACACTATTGGAATAAATAGTCACGTAGGACATCAATAATATCAATCCAAGCCCCTTTCTCGGGCATCACGATAATGATAGAGGAAAATAATGCTCAAATAAGACCTATACTATCAATCTAAGCCCCCACTTGGGCATCACAATAATAATAGGACATATAAATACACAAATAAGGCCTATAATATCAAGTCAAGCCCTCACACTAGCGTCACAACAAATATAGTCTCTCAAGTTAACACTGACATGCATATAAGCCCCTACACGGATAACACGATAATAATAACAATCCCAAAACTTGATCACACAACTAAGTCCCCAACCCATAACACACTTTATATGTAAGTTAACTGCCCATCCCAGTTTGAAAAAAGTTAATCCATAACCTACCTCAAAAAGCCGGACTCCAAGCCTAGACCCTTTAACGCAGAGCCTTTCCTTCACGAGCAGTCATAGAATGGACTAAATCTATCAAAAACGTAATTTATACCTCAAAAGGAGTCCAACAATACCCATATTAGCTATATTTATTCTGGGTCCAAAGATAATTTGAAAATTGGCTCAGAAATAAAAAAAAGAGGTAAATCTGAATTTTATTTAAGAACCATGTTTACCTTATCAAGAGGAGTCTAAATCTGAAAACTCAACTAGAATGAGTTAAAATCGGACTTGAAATCGAAGAAAACCAATTTTATATTTTATCGTGTGAAAACCCCAAAATTTAAGTTTGAAATCAAAGTTTTGAAGTTGTTTTGAAGATAAAATCAATAGAAAATGATAAAAATGGGAGTTTAGAGATTACTCGAGCAAGATTGATGAAAACCCCTCTTGAAATCGTCAAAACTCGAGCTCTTGAAGTCTAATAATGGTGAAAATGGGTTTTGGACGAGAAAAACGATTTTAAAACTGTTCAGGTATAAAATGCTCTTTGGAATGCAATTCTCAGGCCGTAAACTAGAAGACCAACCCAACCTGTGTCCCAAAATCATGTTCAAGTCTTCGTGATCGCTACAAAGGCTGACCCAGACCATTTAACCCTTAGCGAACTTGATCGTAACCCCGCGATCGCGATGAATGGTGGAAGCTACCCTTTGCAAACGCGTCCTTGCTATCGCGTTCGCAATGAACAATATTTGCCTTCTTCGTAAACCCGACCAGGGGCCCGCGAACTTAAAGAAAGATTTTGTTAGTACCAGATAGTAGCAAGCCAGCAATTGCACAAGGTTGAAATGTCTCCGAATGGATCCTCGGGATTTATTCGGACCCCATAGAAATAATCTGATTATGCTATTAGGATAATTTTAACGTTTCAGACTCAATGGAACCATCAAAATTTTGAGAGGAGATCGTTTACAATGAACTAACCCATGGGACCCTTTTCAGCTTATTTAACTAGTTTTTGTCTAAATACTCAAAACACAATATAAAGGCTCGAAACCCGAACTAGCTGTACTACTAACCCAAAATCGATATTCCGGATGTAATGGCACCGACCAAATCACCATCTGACACTCGAATCATAAAATGTTGACCAAAGTCAAACTAGCCACTTTAAAAGCCTCTAAGGACCTCAAACTCACTCAAATCACTCCTGAACATTCCATAAATAGTGCCAACAAACCCCACATCTCATAAATAGCATATTACAACTACGAGGAAGGGTAAAATGATCAAAACATCATAAAAGCTAAAAATTACAACTACGGTACTTGAAGCTGGAATTGTAGCTGTTGTTGTAGGCGAACTCTGCTATGGGTAAGAACTGGTCCCAATGACCATCATAATCTATAGCACATGCTCGAAACATGTCCTCTAGTACCTGAATGTTCCTATCAGACTGAGCATATGTATGAGGATGAAAAGTTGTGCTCAAATCAAGATGAGTACCCAACTCACGCTGCATAGAACTCCAAATTTTTTAGGTAAATTGAGTACCTTTATCAAAAATAATGGAGATAGGTACACCATGCAGTCAAATCACCTCTCTAATGAAGATCTTGGCCAACTTCTCCTCATTGTAATTCACCTCACATGTACAAAATACGTTGATTTGGTCAATCTATCCATAATCACCCAAATATAATCAAACTTCCCCAATATCAGGGGTAGGCCAACTATAAAATCCATGGTGATCCGCTCCCACTTCCATTTTGGAATGGGCATCCTCTGAATCGTACCACCCGATCGCTGATGCTTATACTTCACTTGCTGGCAATTCAAACACTTGGCAACGAACCCCACAATGTATTTCTTCATACCACCCCACCAATAGTGTTGTTTTAAGTCATGGTACATCTTAACCACTCCTTGATGAATAGAGTACCTCAAACAACGAGCCTCCTCCAAGATCAATCTAACCCAACCACCAACTCTTGGCATACAAATGTAACCACTAATTCTTAAAATACACTCGAAATTGAGAGATACCGCCTTTGCCTCGCCACTCAATACTTTATCACGAATCACCCTCAATTTCTCATCATCAAACTGATAAGCTCAAATCTGATCCATCAAAGAAGACCTAGCCTCAACAAAGGCTAAAATATAATCGGGTACCGAAATATCAAGCCTAACCAACTGGTTAGCTAACAATTGAACCTCTAAGGCCAAAGGCCGCTCCCGAGTCAAGAGATGAGCCAAACTCCCTATACTCACCTCCTTCCGGCTCAAGGCATCAGCTACCATATTAGCCTTGCCTAGATGATAAAAAATAGTGAGATCATAATACTTAAGAAACTCAAGCCATCGACGCTGTCTCATATTAAGATCTTGCTAGGTGAAGAAGTACTGAAGGCTACGGTGATTAGAGAAAATATCACAATGGACTCCATATAAGTAGTGTCGCTATAAATTCAACACAAACACAACCGCGGCCAACTCCATGTCCTGGGTAGGGTAATTCTTCTCATGAGGATTCAACTGTCTAGTGTCATGAGTAAAGAACATTAATACAGACATAGGAATTCGAAATACATGATCTGTCTCTGATAAGCAAGTAAAGACAAGATAAGATAGGAGGGAGTCCGGAATATTCCCCGAACACTGGAGCTCATCAGTACTCCAAATCAGTCTCTAATAACACAAATTAGCCACAGTGGGTTGCAACCGTACTAGGATCTGCACCAAAAGGGCACATAAGTAGGAGTGAGTACGGTCCACTTGTACTTAGTAGGTATCATTGACCGACTGAGCAAAACAGAAAATAAAACATAGAAAGAATATTAGCAGCATGCTTCCACCTGCATACAGAAAAGTTCCAAATGGTAGCTCACGCCGTATCTCCTAAAGAATCTACAAGTATAATAACTATATAAAACAACTACACACGGATATATAAGAAGAATTAAACACACAACACGACCACGTAAATAGAATTACAAATGATGCAATGCAATGCAATGGGATGATGGTGAGATGATAATGATATAAGCCATCTCATGGCGGCCATCACATGATCCCGTATACACCTTTCGAGCTAAAGTTTCCAGGATAGGACCCATCGGAGATTCGCAACCCATATATTTTCACAATATCAATTCACCTTGTTGGCAAAAACCTCGGTCAAGGGTTTCACAAAATGTCTCAGTCAACCCTGACGGCAAAGACCTCGACCAAGACTTTTATAAAATCAGTGTGTCTCAGTAGTACCAATCTCATGAATATGATGAATGAAATGAGGATATATGCTCATAACCAAATCAGTATGAAGATAATAATCAATTCAATAATGGTATAAATGAGAAGATCTACTATATATGTCAATAATTCATGATATAAGCCTTTGCATGACACTACTGGAATAAATAGTCACGTAGGACATCAATAATATCAATCCAAGCCCCTTTCTCGGGCATCACGATAATGATAGAGGAAAATAATGCTCAAATAAGACCTATACTATCAATCTAAGCCCCCACTTGGGCATCACAATAATAATAGGACATATAAATACACAAATAAGGCCTATAATATCAAGTCAAGCCCTCACACTAGCGTCACAACAAATATAGTCTCTCAAGTTAACACTGACATGCATATAAGCCCCTACACGGATAACACGATAATAATAACAATCCCAAAACTTGATCACACAACTAAGTCCCCAACCCATAACACACTTTATATGTAAGTTAACTGCCCATCCCAGTTTGAAAAAAGTTAATCCATAACCTACCTCAAAAAGCCGGACTCCAAGCCTAGACCCTTTAACGCAGAGCCTTTCCTTCACGAGCAGTCATAGAATGGACTAAATCTATCAAAAACGTAATTTATACCTCAAAAGGAGTCCAACAATACCCATATTAGCTATATTTATTCCGGGTCCAAAGATAATTTGAAAATTGGCTCAGAAATAAAAAAAAGAGGTAAATCTGAATTTTATTTAAGAACCATGTTTACCTTATCAAGAGGAGTCTAAATCTGAAAACTCAACTAGAATGAGTTAAAATCGGACTTGAAATCGAAGAAAACTAATTTTATATTTTATCGTGTGAAAACCCCAAAATTTAAGTTTGAAATCAAAGTTTTGAAGTTGTTTTGAAGATGAAATCAATAGAAAATGATAAAAATGGGAGTTTAGAGATTACTCGAGCAAGATTGATGAAAACCCCTCTTGAAATCGTCAAAACTCGAGCTCTTGAAGTCTAATAATGGTGAAAATGGGTTTTGGACGAGAAAAACGATTTTAAAACTGTTCAGGTATAAAATGCTCTTTGGAATGCAATCCTCAGGCCGTAAACTAGAAGACCAACCCAACCTGTGTCCCAAAATCATGTTCAAGTCTTCGTGATCGCTACAAAGGCTGACCCAGACCATTTAACCCTTAGCGAACTTGATCGTAACCCCGCGATCGCGATGAATGGTGGAAGCTACCCTTTGCAAACGCATCCTTGCTATCGCGTTCGCAATGAACAATATTTTCCTTCTTCGTAAACCCGACCAGGGGCCCGCGAACTTAA
The DNA here is from genome assembly GCA_031232105.1 of Capsicum rhomboideum. Lineage (NCBI taxonomy): Eukaryota > Viridiplantae > Streptophyta > Magnoliopsida > Solanales > Solanaceae > Capsicum > Capsicum rhomboideum. Next base: position 24,858,208 of record CP124712.1, on the reverse strand, counting down.
AGAAAGATTTTGTTAGTACCAGATAGTAGCAAGCCAGCAATTGCACAAGGTTGAAATGTCTCCGAATGGATCGTCGGGATTTATTCGGACCCCATAGAAATAATCTGATTATGCTATTAGGATAATTTTGACGTTTCAGACTCAATGGAACCATCAAAATTTTGAGAGGAGATCGTTTACAATGAACTAACCCATGGGACCCTTTTCAGCTTATTTAACTAGTTTTTGTCTAAATACTCAAAACACAATATAAAGGCTCGAAACCCGAACTAGCTGTACTACTAACCCAAAATCGATATTCTGGATGTAATGGCACCGACCAAATCACCATCTGACACTCGAATCATAAAATGTTGACCAAAGACAAACTAGCCACTTTAAAAGCCTCTAAGGACCTCAAACTCACTCAAATCACTCCTGAACATTCCATAAATAGTGCCAACAAACCCCACATCTCATAAATAGCATATTACAACTACGAGGAAGGGTAAAATGATCAAAACATCATAAAAGCTAAAAATTACAACTACGGTACTTGAAGCTGGAATTGTAGCTGTTGTTGTAGGCGAACTCTGCTCTGGGTAAGAACTGGTCCCAATGACCATCATAATCTATAGCACATGCTCGAAACATGTCCTCTAGTACCTGAATGTTCCTATCAGACTGAGCATATGTATGAGGATGAAAAGTTGTGCTCAAATCAAGATGAGTACCCAACTCACGCTGCATAGAACTCCAAATTTTTTAGGTAAATTGAGTACCTTTATCAAAAATAATGGAGATAGGTACACCATGCAGTCAAACCACCTCTCTAATGAAGATCTTGGCCAACTTCTCCTCATTGTAATTCACCTCACATGTACAAAATACGTTGATTTGGTCAATCTATCCATAATCACCCAAATATAATCAAACTTCCCCAATATCAGGGGTAGGCCAACTATAAAATCCATGGTGATCCGCTCCCACTTCCATTTTGGAATGGGCATCCTCTGAATCGTACCACCCGATCGCTGATGCTTATACTTCACTTGCTGGCAATTCAAACACTTGGCAACGAACTCCACAATGTATTTCTTCATACCACCCCACCAATAGTGTTGTTTTAAGTCATGGTACATCTTAACCACTCCTTGATGAATAGAGTACCTCAAACAACGAGCCTCCTCCAAGATCAATCTAACCCAACCACCAACTCTTGGCATACAAATGTAACCACTAATTCTTAAAATACACTCGAAATTGAGAGATACCGCCTTTGCCTCGCCACTCAATACTTTATCACGAATCACCCTCAATTTCTCATCATCAAACTGATAAGCTCAAATCTGATCCATCAAAGAAGACCTAGCCTCAACAAAGGCTAAAATATAATCGGGTACCGAAATATCAAGCCTAACCAACTGGTTAGCTAACAATTGAACCTCTAAGGCCAAAGGCCGCTCCCGAGTCAAGAGATGAGCCAAACTCCCTATACTCACCTCCTTCCGGCTCAAGGCATCAGCTACCATATTAGCCTTGCCTAGATGATAAAAAATAGTGAGATCATAATACTTAAGAAACTCAAGCCATCGACGCTGTCTCATATTAAGATCTTGCTAGGTGAAGAAGTACTGAAGGCTACGGTGATTAGAGAAAATATCACAATGGACTCCATATAAGTAGTGTCGCTATAAATTCAACACAAACACAACCGCGGCCAACTCCATGTCCTGGGTAGGGTAATTCTTCTCATGAGGATTCAACTGTCTAGTGTCATGAGTAAAGAACATTAATACAGACATAGGAATTCGAAATACATGATCTGTCTCTGATAAGCAAGTAAAGACAAGATAAGATAGGAGGGAGTCCGGAATATTCCCCGAACACTGGAGCTCATCAGTACTCCAAATCAGTCTCTAATAACACAAATTAGCCACAGTGGGTTGCAACCGTACTAGGATCTGCACCAAAAGGGCACATAAGTAGGAGTGAGTACGGTCCACTTGTACTTAGTAGGTATCATTGACCGACTGAGCAAAACAGAAAATAAAACATAGAAAGAATATTAGCAGCATGCTTCCACCTGCATACAGAAAAGTTCCAAATGGTAGCTCACGCCGTATCTCCTAAAGAATCTACAAGTATAATAACTATATAAAACAACTACACACGGATATATAAGAAGAATTAAACACACAACACGACCACGTAAATAGAATTACAAATGATGCAATGCAATGCAATGGGATGATGGTGAGATGATAATGATATAAGCCATCTCATGGCGGCCATCACATGATCCCGTATACACCTTTCGAGCTAAAGTTTCCAGGATAGGACCCATCGGAGATTCGCAACCCATATATTTTCACAATATCAATTCACCTTGTTGGCAAAAACCTCGGTCAAGGGTTTCACAAAATGTCTCAGTCAACCCTGACGGCAAAGACCTCGACCAAGACTTTTATAAAATCAGTGTGTCTCAGTAGTACCAATCTCATGAATATGATGAATGAAATGAGGATATATGCTCATAACCAAATCAGTATGAAGATAATAATCAATTCAATAATGGTATAAATGAGAAGATCTACTATATATGTCAATAATTCATGATATAAGCCTTTGCATGACACTACTGGAATAAATAGTCACGTAGGACATCAATAATATCAATCCAAGCCCCTTTCTCGGGCATCACGATAATGATAGAGGAAAATAATGCTCAAATAAGACCTATACTATCAATCTAAGCCCCCACTTGGGCATCACAATAATAATAGGACATATAAATACACAAATAAGGCCTATAATATCAAGTCAAGCCCTCACACTAGCGTCACAACAAATATAGTCTCTCAAGTTAACACTGACATGCATATAAGCCCCTACACGGATAACACGATAATAATAACAATCCCAAAACTTGATCACACAACTAAGTCCCCAACCCATAACACACTTTATATGTAAGTTAACTGCCCATCCCAGTTTGAAAAAAGTTAATCCATAACCTACCTCAAAAAGCCGGACTCCAAGCCTAGACCCTTTAACGCAGAGCCTTTCCTTCACGAGCAGTCATAGAATGGACTAAATCTATCAAAAACGTAATTTATACCTCAAAAGGAGTCCAACAATACCCATATTAGCTATATTTATTCCGGGTCCAAAGATAATTTGAAAATTGGCTCAGAAATAAAAAAAAGAGGTAAATCTGAATTTTATTTAAGAACCATGTTTACCTTATCAAGAGGAGTCTAAATCTGAAAACTCAACTAGAATGAGTTAAAATCGGACTTGAAATCGAAGAAAACTAATTTTATATTTTATCGTGTGAAAACCCCAAAATTTAAGTTTGAAATCAAAGTTTTGAAGTTGTTTTGAAGATGAAATCAATAGAAAATGATAAAAATGGGAGTTTAGAGATTACTCGAGCAAGATTGATGAAAACCCCTCTTGAAATCGTCAAAACTCGAGCTCTTGAAGTCTAATAATGGTGAAAATGGGTTTTGGACGAGAAAAACGATTTTAAAACTGTTCAGGTATAAAATGCTCTTTGGAATGCAATCCTCAGGCCGTAAACTAGAAGACCAACCCAACCTGTGTCCCAAAATCATGTTCAAGTCTTCGTGATCGCTACAAAGGCTGACCCAGACCATTTAACCCTTAGCGAACTTGATCGTAACCCCGCGATCGCGATGAATGGTGGAAGCTACCCTTTGCAAACGCATCCTTGCTATCGCGTTCGCAATGAACAATATTTTCCTTCTTCGTAAACCCGACCAGGGGCCCGCGAACTTAAAGAAAGATTTTGTTAGTACCAGATAGTAGCAAGCCAGCAATTGCACAAGGTTGAAATGTCTCCGAATGGATCGTCGGGATTTATTCGGACCCCATAGAAATAATCTGATTATGCTATTAGGATAATTTTGACGTTTCAGACTCAATGGAACCATCAAAATTTTGAGAGGAGATCGTTTACAATGAACTAACCCATGGGACCCTTTTCAGCTTATTTAACTAGTTTTTGTCTAAATACTCAAAACACAATATAAAGGCTCGAAACCCGAACTAGCTGTACTACTAACCCAAAATCGATATTCTGGATGTAATGGCACCGACCAAATCACCATCTGACACTCGAATCATAAAATGTTGACCAAAGACAAACTAGCCACTTTAAAAGCCTCTAAGGACCTCAAACTCACTCAAATCACTCCTGAACATTCCATAAATAGTGCCAACAAACCCCACATCTCATAAATAGCATATTACAACTACGAGGAAGGGTAAAATGATCAAAACATCATAAAAGCTAAAAATTACAACTACGGTACTTGAAGCTGGAATTGTAGCTGTTGTTGTAGGCGAACTCTGCTATGGGTAAGAACTGGTCCCAATGACCATCATAATCTATAGCACATGCTCGAAACATGTCCTCTAGTACCTGAATGTTCCTATCAGACTGAGCATATGTATGAGGATGAAAAGTTGTGCTCAAATCAAGATGAGTACCCAACTCACGCTGCATAGAACTCCAAATTTTTTAGGTAAATTGAGTACCTTTATCAAAAATAATGGAGATAGGTACACCATGCAGTCAAACCACCTCTCTAATGAAGATCTTGGCCAACTTCTCCTCATTGTAATTCACCTCACATGTACAAAATACGTTGATTTGGTCAATCTATCCATAATCACCCAAATATAATCAAACTTCCCCAATATCAGGGGTAGGCCAACTATAAAATCCATGGTGATCCGCTCCCACTTCCATTTTGGAATGGGCATCCTCTGAATCGTACCACTCGATCGCTGATGCTTATACTTCACTTGCTGGCAATTCAAACACTTGGCAACGAACTCCACAATGTATTTCTTCATACCACCCCACCAATAGTGTTGTTTTAAGTCATGGTACATCTTAACCACTCCTTGATGAATAGAGTACCTCAAACAACGAGCCTCCTCCAAGATCAATCTAACCCAACCACCAACTCTTGGCATACAAATGTAACCACTAATTCTTAAAATACACTCGAAATTGAGAGATACCGCCTTTGCCTCGCCACTCAATACTTTATCACGAATCACCCTCAATTTCTCATCATCAAACTGATAAGCTCAAATCTGATCCATCAAAGAAGACCTAGCCTCAACAAAGGCTAAAATATAATCGGGTACCGAAATATCAAGCCTAACCAACTGGTTAGCTAACAATTGAACCTCTAAGGCCAAAGGCCGCTCCCGAGTCAAGAGATGAGCCAAACTCCCTATACTCACCTCCTTCCGGCTCAAGGCATCAGCTACCATATTAGCCTTGCCTAGATGATAAAAAATAGTGAGATCATAATACTTAAGAAACTCAAGCCATCGACGCTGTCTCATATTAAGATCTTGCTAGGTGAAGAAGTACTGAAGGCTACGGTGATTAGAGAAAATATCACAATGGACTCCATATAAGTAGTGTCGCTATAAATTCAACACAAACACAATCGCGGCCAACTCCATGTCCTGGGTAGGGTAATTCTTCTTATGAGGATTCAACTGTCTAGAAGCATAAGCAATCACCTTACCCTCCTGCAACTAAACGCCACCCAAGCCAACTTTAAAAGCATCATAAAACACGGTGAAACCCATGGTCTCCTTGGGTAAGGTCAAAATAGGAGCCGAAGTCATCAACTCTTTGAGCTTTAAAAGCTCTCCTCACTAGCATACGACTACTAAAAACATCCTTCTTCTAAGTCAACTTAGTCAAATGAGTCGTAATAGAAGAGAAGCTCTGCATAAAACACCAATAATAGCCTGTTAATCCAACAAAACTCAGAATCTCATTGGGAGAAATAGGTCTAGCCCAATCACGAAGCACCGCTATCTTAGTCGGATCGATCATAATACCATCCTTGGTCACTACATGACCCAAGAAAAAGATAGAATCCAACTAAAGCTCATAGTTGGAGAACTTGGCATACAATTTCTCATCTCGCACTCTCTGAAGTACAGTCTTTAAATGTCGCACATGGTCGACCTCATTCTTAGAATAAACCAAGATATTATCGATGAATACGATCACCAAGGAGTCAAGATAAGGACCAAATGCTCTGTTCATCAACTCTATGAACACTGCCAGGGCATTAGTCAGCCCAAAGGACATGACCAAGAACTCATAATGACCATACCACGTTCGAAAAGTCATCTTCAAAACATCCAAAGCTCTAATCCTCAACTGATGGTAACTGGATCTCAAGTAAATCTTAGAAAACACTGAGGCACCCTAAAGCTGGTCGAGTAAATCATTAATGCAAGTAAGATAATACTTGTTCTTGATCATCACTTTGTTTAATTGCCAATAGTTAATACACATGCACATAGATCCATCCTTCTTCTTCACAAATAATATAGGAGCACCCCAAGAAGACACACTCGGTCTAATGAAACCCTTACCCAACATATCTTGCAATTGATCCTTCAATTCTTTCAACTCGACCGGAGCCATCCTATAAGGAGGAATAGAAATGGGCTTGGTGCCTAGCTCAACATCAATGGAAAAATCAATATCCCAGTCCGGAGGCATACCAGGTAAGTCCATAGAAAACACATCCTGGAACTCTCTAACAACTCGAACAGAATCCAAAGAAGGCAGTGAAGTAACACTAGTAATGCGAACATAGGCTAAATAAGAAAGACACCTCTTTTCTACCATGCGAAGAGCACGTGGAAAAGATATAACCCTCTTTGGTCACAAACTAAGAGTACCCTTCCATGCTAATCCTGGTATACCCAGAGTAGCTAAAGTCACGGTCTTGACAAAATAATCCAAAATTGCATAATAAGGAGCCAACCAATCCATTCCTAAGATAATATTAAAATCAACCATATCTAGGATGATCAAGTCTACCCAGGTATCACGCTCGCAAAGGTCACTACACACAATTGGTACACCCGATCAACCACTAAAGAATCGCCTATGGGGGTAGAAATACGAATAGGCATAGCAAGAAGCTCTTATGCAACATTAAAACCAGTAGCAAAATATGTAGACACATAGGAGTATGTAGACCCAATTTCAAACAACACGAAAGCATAACGATGGCAAACCAGGAAGATACCTGTGATAACTACATCAGAGGCCTCTGACCCAGGCCATTTTAAAATTGCATAACACTGACCATGCCTACTCCCAGACTGAGCAACCACGCATTCACGAGCTCCCTAAGCTCTACCTCGAGCACCTCTAGTACTACCCCTACTGCTCTGAGAACCACCTTTAACTACAGATATAGGAGTAGGACAAAACTGAAGCTGAGAACCCTGTTGGGCAAGACCCAATGCATGCCGAGGGCAATCCCTCACGTAATGACTAGGCTCATGACATATGAAACACTTTTCGCTGCCTGAAACTCACTGAGAGGGTACAAAAATACCAGAACACCCTACATACCCCCAAAAACTAGAACGGGAACCTCTACCCGCATGACCTGACCTCTGGCTACTTGAAGCCTCAAAAGCAGTAGACCTACTACCCAAACCCTATAAAGCTGCCTAAACTGGTCTGTCCTGATAACCATGAGAACCTCTGTTAGATAAATCCCTGCCTCGGGATGCATGACCACTGAAATTACCCTGTCAGCATACCCTTTTAGCACCATCACCATGAGTACTCTGATGAATCGACTTAATCATCTTGGAATGATCCACGATGCTCTGGAAAGAACCACCCAAAACCACCAGCTAAGGTGTCGCCAACTGATAATCACCTGCCAAACCCTTATTCTTGATCTTCTCAGGCTCGGTAGAGATACTGACAGTGAGAAATCTGGATAGTACATGAAAACATGCCTTATACTCTGCAATAGTTATGGAGCCCTGCTCCAAGTGATTAAACTCATATCTTATCTGATCCCTCAAACTGTAGGGTACGAACCTCTTCAAAAAAGCCTCAGAAAATTGAGTCCATGTCAAAGCAGGATTACCCAATGATCTACAAATAGTATGAGACCCCCACCACTGCCTAGCCATGTCAGTTAACTGGTAGGTAGTGTAGATAATACCATGGGACTCAAGGGATCTGAGGTTATGTAAACTCTCCTGGAAATCAAGCAGAAGCTCATAAGAATCCTCACCAATAACACCTCTGAACTTGGGAGGAGCCAACCTAAAAAATCTCTCAAATCTCTTTTGATCATCAAAAGACATCATATGACCAGAAACAATAGGAGGAACAACAAGTCTAGTAGGTAAAGTATCAACAAGTAGGGGTACCACGACAACTTGCTGTACCCCTAAAGTTAAAAAACCATAAGTAGAGCCAGCCTGGCGGCTAAAAACCTCCAGAAGTCGGAGAACCACCCGGTAGAATACCTGCCTGGGGAATGCCATCCAAATGGCCCAATAATCAACAAATCTTGCAACACCAGGGTAGTAACAGAACCTTAAGGGGAGTGAGCTAGTCCTACATCCTCTGTCTGATAATCATCCTCATCATAATTAATCTCAGGCTCGAGAGAGGCCGCTCTAGCTCGTCCTCTAGATGAAACAACATCTCGTGCCTGATCTCTATCTCTGGATCTTCCACGACCCTTGTCTCGCCCTCTGGATAGGGCTCCAACAGTAGGTACTGGTTCACCATCCTCAACAACACTGGATCTAGTCCTTACCATCTGCGTAGAAAAGAATGGAATACAAATTTAAAATATTAGGTATGAATATACGCATGATAAGGAATCAAATTAGGGAAGTTTTTCTTAAAGATATCCTATAGCCTCTCGAAGATAGATACGGACGTCAACGTATCGATCCACGAAACTCTATTAGACATCCTGCTCTTTTACTCATGAGATCGAAGAACCTAACACTCTGATATCAATTTGTCATGACGTAGAAATCGAGGTCATAATGGGACCTACCTCATCCCAACCCTAGGTAGGCAAGCCCAACATTAATAGAAATAGAAATGCAAAAAAAAAAATAAAGGAATCCCACAACAAGACTTTACAATAAAGTCAAGTTATATATACAAATATATATATATATATATATATATGTATGTATGTATAGATAGATAGATAGATAGATAGAACAAAATTTGAAATTAAAATAATACAACTGTAACCCGAGAATCTAGTGTCATGAGTAAAGGGCACTAATACAGATATAGAAATCCGACATATGTGAATCTATCTCTGATAAGCAAGTAAATACAAGATAAGATAGGAGGGAGTCTGGAATACGCCCCGAACACTTGAGCTCACCAGTACTCCAAAGTTTCTAACAACATAAATCAGCCACCGCAGGTCGCTCGTACTGGGATCTTTACTGAAAGGGAACAAGAGTAGGAGTGAGTATGGTCTACTAGTACTCAGTAGGTATCATAGGCCGATTGAGCTAAGCTATAAAACAAAACATATAAAGAATACTATGAGCACACTTCCACCTGTATACAAAAAAGTTTCCAATCAGTAGCTCTCATAGTATCTCCTAACAAATTTACAAGTATAATAACTATATAAAATAATTACACACTGATATATAAGAAGAATTAAACACACAACACAACCACGTACATAAAAGTACAAATGACGCAATGTAATAGGATGATGGTGGGATGATAATGTTACAAGCCATCTCATGACCCCGTATACACCTTCTGAACTAAAGCTTCTAGGACAGGACTCATAAGGGGAAGGGGTTCGCAATCTATATACTTTCATAATCTCAATCCACCTTGACGACAAAGACCTTAGTCAAGGGTTTAACAAAGTGATTCAGTCAACCTTGCCAGCAAAGACATCGGCCAAGGGTGTTATAAAATTAGTATGTCTCAGTAGTACCAATCTCATGAATATGAATAATAAAATGAGGCTATATGTTCATAACCAAATTAGTATGAAGATAATGATCAATTTAATAATGGTATAAATAAGCTCAAGATCTACTCTATATGTCAATAATTCATGATATAAAACTTTGCATGACACCACTGGAATAAATAGTCATGTAAGATATCAATAATTATAATCTTAGTCCCTCTCTCGGGAATCACTATAATGATAGAGGCATATAATGCTCAAATAAGGCCTACAATATCAATCTAAGCCCTCACTCGGGCATCACAATAATAATAGGACATGTAAATGCACAAATAATACTTATAATATCAAGTCAAGCCTCCACACAAGCGTCAGTAGTTTCTCAAGTCAACATTAATATGCATGTAAGCCCTTACACGGGCAACACGATAATAATAACAATTCCAAAACTCGATCACACAACTAAGTCCCCAATCCATAACATGCTTTACATATAAGTTAACTACCCAGTCCAATCTAGGGGTGTGCATCAGTCGGTTCGGTTTATCAATTTTTGATTTTTGAATATGATAAACCAATAATCAAACCAATAAGATATTTTTTATTGATTTTAGTCCTTAACGGTTCAATTTTTGATTTAACCGATAAGAAAAGAATCACAAAATAGAAAAAAAGCAACATAAAAAGAAACCAAATCGTAGTTGCAATCAAAATCATACATGATGTGTTTTATTTTACAAGAACTTCAAGCTTGAACAGAATGTTAGTTCGGAAAAAAAATGAATCTAGTTGCTAGAAGCTACTGAACGCTTTAAGCTTTCCAATGCCTTGTGCCTTTGTTGCCCTGTTACTGTTTGAACGTGCTCCAATCTTTAACTTAGATCAATCTGCAATTTAAAATGTATGGCTACATGTCAAAACTCGAAGCAACATTATTCTGCTCACATTTTCAATAGCAACAGTAACAATGCATTGCATCCAGTGGCAAAATTAGAAATTTGGTTAAGGGTGTTCAAGATTTAATATATACTAGTCCTCAATATGTATGTCCCATGTCAAGTAGTAAAGATGATATAAATCATAATTAATCTGAAGTGTAATGAGCAACAAATAATATGAAGACAAAATTACATCCAAAATTGAGAAGAAGACTAAAGTCCAAATCTATAGCATCTCTTAGCAGTAATAGTATAGTGTCTAGCAGTAGAATTTAATAGACTTTTGATCCAGAAGCCTCTATCATCAAATTCTAACAAGCTTACAGATGATTAATGTTCACTTTATACCAACTCAGGTGATTGAAGAGGGAACCCAAACAGAGAACCTCCCAAAATTATCATATATTAAGTGTAGCAGTAGCTTCACCCCATGGAAGAAGCAACAGGATTCAAAAAATGGGAGTTTCTTAGTTGTTCCCACTTACTTTCATGTGTGACTCGAGTGAAGATGATCAACCACTAAAGAAAAATGTTCCCACTTACTTTCATGTGTGACTCGAGTGAAGATGATCAACTACTAAAGCAAGCCTAAATGGTTGAATGATGTTTTCTTCACTTCATTATTAATACTATTGTCTTCTGAAATAGCAGTAATTTATTATCTTAGGTGTGCCCAGGACATTCTAATTTACTCCATTTCTAATCATACGACAGTGCGACACTATATATTTATTGATTCGTTGAATACAGGTGTTAGAAACTACTATAGGTGTTAGAAACTACTGTAGGTGTTAGAAACTACTGAAAACTAGAGATGCAATTAGCCAATTATCAGAGAGAAAAATAAATTATCCATTCAACAAAATCCAATCCAATTAATACAATAGGGCAGAACACATAGGTGTTAGAGGCTACAGAAAACTAGAGATGTAATTACGAGAGAAAGACAGACCATCCATTCCGTAAACTCCATCAAATAAGAAATATATAACCTCCAGATTAATCTCAGCTTCACACTATTCTTACCAATATACAGAAAATAATAAAAATGGAGAATGCTAAGCTTAGTAAATGCAGAATTTGGCCTCATATCCTAATTTACTTTCTTGACAAAAGGTATATACATTGGAAACCAAGAAAATACATGACTTAAAACAAATTGTAGCTAGGATAGGTGGCTTACCAGATGCCTATATCCAAGTGCAAAAAAGAAGAGTCTCAACTCCACGTCAATCATCAAGAATGCTAGTATTAGCCAAATCTAAAGAGAATTTATATTAATCGGTCACAAAAATGTTAATGACTGTTTACAATAACAATACAAAACTAATACAATTAGAATATTTTTACCTTGTTCAAGCTGTTCGAGGATATCTATATCTTCCTCAATACTAACATGTCGTAATTCACTCTGAATCCAATCTTGAAGATACACTAGAGTTTGCACCAATTTAGGAGTTAGTGAACTCCTAAATGAATCCAAGATACGTCCACCAGTACTAAACGTACACTCGGATGCCACGCTTGAAATGGGAATAGCTAACATATCCCGAGCCATCTTAGTAAGAATAGAAAGTCTGGGTGAGTGTATTTTCCACCAAGACAAGACATTAAAGTTCTTGGTTTCACCTTCATTTGCTTCATCAAGATAGTTTTGCAACTCTGTTTTAACCGTTTTTGTATTTCCAGCTTTATGTTTCATTAGATCATCCATGAATGACCCTAAAGATCCTATCGATTGGACAGTACTACCTGAACTCGAAGACAGTGAACTAGAATTTTCAAATAAAGAGCTAGATAAAGATGAAGAATATTGACTATCTTTATCTTTTGAAAAAGACTTTACATACTCACCAAACATCAAATTCATGTAGTCTTTCACTCCGTTCTCTAAAATTAGTCCTTCTTCTTTCCCAATCATCATCTGAAGAGAAAAACCAATCGAAACAAACTTATGCCAAGGATCCAGAACACAAGAAATAAAAATTATCTTATTCATTTTCTTTGGACTACCCCAATACTTATTAAATTTTTCTCTCATAGTCGATGCAATTTTACCCAAAAGATTATCATCATCATCGTCACTCGATATCAATTGATTCAAATAACAAGAAACCTCACAAATTTTAAGAAAGTGTAAATTTGATGTGACGTAGAGTGATCCAGATATTTATCTGGTTAGATCATAAAAGATTTGAAGGAAATTGGTACCAATTTCCTTTATATGGCCTCAGTCATTACTCGAAAGTGCACTGATAGCAGTTCCCTCTTCATCCTCAACAAATTGAAGGTAATGTGACAAGCCAATATCACAATCTGCATAACTCAAAAATCCATTTTCATACTCAATAGCCCTATTCAACATCAAGTATGTGGAGTTCCACCTCGTAGAAACATCTAAACATAACGACTTTTTACTATTGATATCAACAGCTTCACAACATTCTTGGAACCTCTTACACCTTGCAGGATACAGCCTTATGTATTTCACTACTTTTCTAACCCATTCAATAGACATGACAGTCACTTTCAAACCATCTTGGACAATAAGATTAATAATGTGATCTATACACCTCACATGAAGGTGTTCTCCATTCATGAAATTGGTCCCCCGTTTAGTGAATATCTTAGCTAACTCTTTCACAGTCATATCATTCAAACTAGCATTATCGACTGTGATGGTAAATTTTTTATCTAAGCCCCAATCACGTAAACACTTACTAATCTCATTAGCCATGTCTTCACCTCTATCACTAGATATTGGACAAAAGTTAATTATCCTCTTGTGTATAATCCATTCATTATCGATCCAATGCGCAGTGATACACATATAATTAATTCGCTGCAAAGAAGTCCAAGTATCAGTGGTAAGACAGACTCTTTGTTGTGCTTCTCTAAACAACCTCTTCAATTTTTGTTTCTCTTCATCAAAAAGTTTAAAACAGTCACGTGTCACAGTGGTACGAGAAGGAATCTTAAAATGAGGTTGTGATACTTTCATAAAGTTTCTAAAACCTTCCTTCTCAACAAACTTGAAAGGGAGTTCATCCATAATCACCATGCGGCATAAAGCTCTCCTACATTGCTCCTGCTCAAATTTCCAAGAAACAACAACCACATCCATATTACCCCCCTCAACAGATTGAAAGCCTAGTTGGGTTTGACTTTTATCAATATTTTAATTTTGAGGCATCTTTGAACATGTTAACAAATGAGTAAGCATTGCTGTCGTACCATTTTCACTTGAATCAGCAAAATAATCTTGACCACAATGCTTACACTTTGATTTCTTATTCCCTTCTTCATCAACAAATGATCCAAAATGATTCCATTCATGAGACAATTTTTTCTTTCTTTCTTTACCTTTGACTGAACAGATTGTGTTTGACGCGCAACATTTGAATTAATACTTTCATCCTCTAAGATCACTACCTCATTAGTTGTAATATTTTCAGCCATGTGTATGTCACTGTAAAATATGATTTAGACAATAATCAGACAACAAATCGTGAAATAATTTCAAAGTAAACAAAAATTAAGAGCTTCTTAAGGGAAATCTTGAACATTTTTGAAATTGAAATACTCATCAGATTTAATCCCAATTGCCAATTGGGGTGTTTGATTCGGGTTTGGTACAAAGAAAAGGGTAGAGGAGTTTGAATAATTACTCACAATTCACAAATCCTCGCCGTCCCCTGACCCTCTCCGTTGCTTGATCTTCATCGCCGACTCATCGTCGTTGGCTCGTTGCAAACCCTTTTCGGTTTACCAAGGAGGAAAGTGAATATGTTTTATCTTTATTGGTGTTTGTGAATTGTGAGTGAAATCTGAATAGGTTTTAATTTTATTGGGTGTTTGTGAATAAGTTATATAATATATATAATATAAATAAATAATATAAATATTTATATATATAATACAAATAGGGGTAAAGTAGTAATTTAGCGTATTCTTATTGGGTTATCGGTTAAACTGATAACCCAATAAGCTAAAATCAAAATTGAATCGGTTAGCCAATAATTTTTTTTATAAAACCAATAAAAAACTGTTAACCCAATAACCCAATACCAATAACCCAATAACATTTTATTGGTTCGGTTTATTGGTCGATTTGATTGTTGCACACCCCTAGTCCAATCTGAAGAAAGTTAAGTCATAACTTACTTCAAAAAGCCGAACTCCAAGCCTAGACCCTTTAGCACAAAGAATTTCCTTCACGAGCGATCTTAGAATGGACTAAATCTATCAAAAACATAATTTACATGTCAAAAGGAGTCCAACGATACCCATATTAACTATATTTATTCTGGGTCCAAAAATAGTTTGCAAATTGGCTCGAAAATCAAAAAGTATAAATCTGGAATTTTATTTAAGAATCATGTTTTCCATATCAAGAGGAGTCTAAATCTGAAAACCCAATTAAAAATGAGTTAAAATTGGACTTGAAATCAAAGAAAACCAATTTTATAGTTTACCGGGTAAAACACCCAAAATTCAAGTTTGAAATCAAAGTTTTGAAGTTGTTTTAAAGATGAAATCAATAGAAAATGATGAAAATGGGAGTTTAGAGATTACCCAAGCAAGATTGATGAAAATCCCTTTGAAATAGTCAAAATCGAGCTCCCAAAGTCTAGTAATGGTTAAAATAAGGTTTTGGGCAAGAAACACGATTTTAAAACTGTCTAGGTATAAAATGCTCTTCGCGAATGTGAGCCTCAGGACGCTAACGCAAAGACCAACCTGAACCAATTCCCGCAATTGTGGTCAGGCCTTCGTCATTGAGACGAAGGCCGATCCATACCCGATGAATTAACCTTTCGAGAATGCGGTCGCAACCCCATGATCGCGATGAATGATGGAAGCTACCCTTCGCGAACGCGTGCCCACCGTCACGTTTGCAATGAACAATATCTTCCTTCTCCATGAATGCGACTAGGGGCCCATGAACACGAAGAAGAATTTTGTTGGCACTAGATAGTAGCAAATCAGCAATTGCACAAGGTTGAAATGTCTCCGAAAGGATCCTTGGGATTCATTTGGGACCCCACAGAAATAATTCGATTATGATATTAGGATAATTTAAATATTCTGGAATCAATGGAACCATTAGATTTTTGAAAGGAGATCGTTTACGATGAATTAACCCCCCGAGACCCCTTTTTAAGTTTCTTTAACTAGTTTTCGTCTAAATACTCAAAATCTAATATAATGGCTCGAAACCCGAAGTATCTACGCTACTAATCAAAATTGACATTATGGATCTAATGGCATATACCAAATCACCATCCGACACCCGGATCATGAAATATTAATCGAAGTCAAACTAGCCACTTTAAAAGCCTCTAAGGACCTCAAACTCTCTCAAATCACTCTCGAACATTTCGGGGACTGTGCCAACCAACTCCACATCTCATAAATAGCATATAAAAACTATGGGGAAGGAAGAAATGATTAAAATACAGCAAAAGCTAAAAATCACAACTACGATTGTTACATTGATTGACATGCGTGACTTGAACGAAATGTCAACACAGACTTGGGGAGCAGTTACACTATCTTACTTGTACTACTGTTTATGTCGTACATCCATGACCTCTTCTAGAGATATTTGTGGTTTCGTCATGTTATTTAAAGGGATAATTTCATATATGTACAATAAACTGATTAGTTTAAAACAAATATAGCCATGTTTTATTTACAAAAAAATAGCCAAAAAATATACTAGCCAAAACAAATTACAACAAAAACATGTATATGTAATGTATTGATATTGTATAAAAGTTATGTAATGTATCAATAATATATAAATAATGTATGAACACATATATATATATATATATATATATATATATATATATATAATATAGCTATGTATCAAAAATGTATATATATCCATATACACTGTTTATACAATCCATCCAACCCCACCCCACCCCTACACTATTTATACAACCCACCCCAACTTCAACCCCTCCCCCATCCCCAATAAAGAAGGGTGTGAATAAAATGGTAACTTAGAGAGAGTCTAAATTCTAAATTTTTTCAACCCAATTACGATTTAACAGAGGAAATATCTTGAATTAAAATTCCTTTAACCCCAAATCAGATCCATGCAATCCTGTCATCTTTAATGGTAGTAACCTTTCTCTATTTGCCTCTGTGAACTTTTAAAGTTATATCCAACATTAACTTATGCAAGGAGGAAGCTGAACACCTTTGCTAATTTCCACAACAAATGCCATTGCAATTCGTTGGAGGTCCATCTCGGATCACGGGAGAACATTTTTATGATCTTCCAGGTGTTGTGAATCCTCCCTGCCCCAACCCCCCAATTTTCCTTCGGCGAAGTTGAAACTCCAACCACCGCCGATCCTCCATCGTTCTCCGAGTTGTTGTCGCGGCTATGAAGATGAACCAAAATAAATGTCAGCAAAGAAGTGAATAGAAGACATGAAGAAGATGCTAAGCAGCTGATTTCATTGATTCCTTAATGGATTATACTCCTGTTATTCTTGATGAAACGCGATGAAAGGCCAATTTTTTTGTAAATAAAATGGTCGAGTGGCTATTGTCCAAAATAAACATGGCCGAAAGGCCAATTTAAGTAAGAAAAAAATAAGTGACTATTTTTTGTGTAAAAAATTTAGCTCAATGGACATTTTATCTAATTTTCCCTTATTTAAATGTCATCTTTCACCCTCTTAAAAGCTACCCATTAGTATCTACTTGCAAAGTTTTAGTGTTCACACACGATGGTGTTGAAATATACACTAATTATTACTAATATTCTGTTGCCACACAAAATTAATACTCCTTTCTCATTAGATAGGAGTTGAGTCCACGACTTACACTATAATATAGAAATAAAGAAAATGAGAACTTAGAAAACCAGAAAATGTAAGAAAAAGATTATATATATATATATATATATATATGCTCCTATATGAGATAAGCAGATCTGGAGCTAGGGTAATAGTTGGGTAAGGCTGGAATGTTCAGTCAGATGGTGTGGTGTTATGGCGACATAACGGAAGTCCTGCGGTGCCCGCAAGCCGAGTGGATGGCGTTTAGGGTCATTTGAGACTGTGGTTTACTGCATCATCCAGTTTGAAGGTTGTGTGCCTGTAAAGTGGTTCCCCAGTACTGTTGCCTATATATATATATATATATATATATATATATATATGAGTGAGTGAGTGAGAGAGAGAGAGAGAGAGAGAGAGAGACAGAGAGAGAGAGAGAGAGAGAGTGTTTTGGAAAGCCCATGGCATTCAAGTATACATTAATAACATATTGAAAGGTCATTGATCCTATGGTGAATTTATTTAATTTACATTATTTGTATTTATTTTGTGAATATTTTAATATAGATAAAGTATAACATTAAGCTTTAAATCTTTTATTTTGTAGTTTATTTGACAGCCTTATTCAGAACAACTTATTAATGAGTTGTTCGAGTGGTGTCAGTGGGGACATGATTTTTGAATGGTCAAAGCGCCATTTATTTGTGGACTCTATCATGAATGACACGGTTGATCGTGTCGTTTGATAATTTGGTTATGCTCAACATATACCTGAACCATCTCCGTATCACACACTTCATTTTACGCAAGATAAACGCAACAAAATAACACAAGAGGCCATGACTGTGTTTAATAATACAGAAGAGATATGGCATCGGCGCGGACAATACATTTTTTAGCCGAGTTATGTAGGCAATCAAAACAGAATACTTTTATTGGTATTTATGGCACTCACACATGTTAATTGAAAATCCGAAACATGCTGTTGAAGTTGGATATCAACCCATGGCAAACAGATTGGCATGTACACTTTTTTTTTTTTTTTTTTTTTTTTTTTTAGAGAAAATGCATAATTACCCCCTTTAACTATAACACTTTTTTCAAAGGACCAGTTTGACCATAAATATCCCAAGTAGTTTTTTGGGGAGAAATTCGGCAAAAAGTGTTTGGCCATACAATTTGTCATTATTTGGTAAATATTTTTGACAAATAATTCAAATTTCCAAAAACTAGAAAAAAATAATTTTTGGGCCAAATTTTATTATTTGGGAATTTTTAAAAATTAAACTTTACCCCAAACTTTTATATTTTATAAAAATATTCCACCATTTATCATTCCCAACTAATATCTATGTGCCAACCAAACTCATAAATAAACCTTGTTATTTGACTCAAGTATGTAATAGTATTGTTTCATAGCAGCTGTTAAAAGTACTGTAAATAGAAAAATTGGATGCTCCTTTGTGAGTTGAGAAAACTTCAATAGCTCCTACACTGATATATGAAATTGTTTATAAGTAGGTTGAAACTTATAATTTATGAGTTTAATTTTTATAATGGAACATGTTTATTATAAAATGATAATACAAAGTTATGGATAATTTTAATAGTTTTTAAAATTTATGAGTATAAATCATATTTCTTAAAAAGGCCAAATGTTTTTCTCAAAAACTATGATCTAACACATGGTGAAACTTCACCCAAAAATGACTTGCCAAAAATATTTGGGAATCTGAGTGAATTTAAGGCAATCCATCCAATTGAGGGGTATATATATCTGATAAGTTTCGTGATGACAAGGATAAAAATAGCCCAATAGTATAATGGTAAGGGTATAAGTAGCCGAAAAATATAACAAAGGGCAAATAGCTAATTTAGGAAAGTAGAGGGATATTTTTTATTTTTTTTTACCCTTTTGCCTTTATTTTATTTATTTTGTTTTACTTTTTAAAAAAATCTTTTTTTTCCTTTATCATCTTCACTAAGACCCAATTTCCTCACCAGATTTGTGTCACTTTAGTCTTTAGTTTCTTACTTCTCAATTTTCTTATCTTCTTTTTCCTTTATTTCTTAAAGATTTTTCTTCTATAAACCTCTTCGATTCATCATTATTCTATTTTTCTTTCTTTCTTTCCTTTTTTTTTTTTTTTTTGATTTTTCTTATGGAGTTTGGTAATAGGGTTAAGTCATTGAAGAGGGAATAACGATTGAAGTGATTTTTGATTTTAAGATTGTAGTTTAGTGATGGTTTTGACTTTATGATTTTAATATGATGATGATTTGGTGGTAGTTTGGAGAAAGATACGGTGGATATGGTGGTATGAAAGTTATAGTGATAGTGGTCGTCGGAGGATGGCCGACGGTGAGGAGCAAATTAGTGTCGCAGGCATGGTAAAATTGAAAATCGGAAGGGTGAGAAAAAAAAAAAAAGGAACAAATAAAAATAGAAAAACATTAATGAAAATAATGAATAAAAAAATTAATTAAAAATGAATAAAAAATTAAATATATTTAAATACGTGGCAAGTTGTGATTGGTGTGTGCTTTACACTTTCTTTTAATAGTTGGAGTTCATTGAAAAAGGGTGTATTTATTATAGTCGTAAGTAGTTTTATTTTTAGGGCAGGAAATATGAAAGGGCATATTGACTGATTCAGATGATTGAGAATGATACTAGTCGATCAGTTGAGGTGAGACAATTTGCAGGGGACATTACACGTATCGCACAAGAGTAAATGAATGCTGCCTATTTGAAAACACGTTTGACCTTTGATCCAGATTATACACCAGTAAATCAATATGAGAAACCATCATCAGTTCAAGTTTGTCACCGGCCATGACAAACTGCACCAAGAGAGGGGGCGCGTCAGGGTGGCAAGAGTGGTGGACTAGGTTGGGGCAGAGTTCGTATAGAACATAATTTAATTGATGAAGATAATGTGGGTGATCGTGATGAATAATTTTATGGTAATATTAATCTGTCGCTGGCTACTCCTGAGCCTAATTATTCCGTATTTGACTTTGTTGGAGCCTCGACGAGTAAAACAAATTTTTGGCGTAAAAAAATACTGATTTTGTAACTCCACCTATTGTGGTACCTAATTTTGCACAATACAGCGAATGCTATCCTGAAGTTCATTCCAATATACGCGAATTTTCCTTACAAAACTATCCATTTACTGAGAGGTTGAATTTTTCTGAGGTAAATACGCTACTCTTTACATTATTTTATAAATATTTATTTTATAATTAAATTATATGTTAATTCATGTTGTTACAGGAGGCAACGCCCCATGTTCTCAATTAGGGGTGGGCGTTCGGTAATTCGGTTCGGTTTTGGTTTATTTATTTCGGTTTTTTCGGTTTTCGGTTATAGGTATGTGTGTACCGAAAACCGAACCGATTTAATTCGGTTTGGTTCGGTTTTTTAAAATTCGGTTCGGTTCGGTTTCGGTTTATAAATTCGGTTTTTTCGGTTTTGGAAGAAGAAGAGGAAAAACAGGAAAAAAAAAAAAGGGTATTTGGAAATGGAATCGTCGTTCGATGTGAGTTTGGAATCACCACCGGTTGCATCGTTGTTCGAGTGTTGGTGAGTTTGGAATCGTCGTTGTTCGAGTGTAGGTGAGTTTTGAATCGCCGTTGTTCGAGTGTTGGTGAGTTTTTTCGTGTGTAGTGAATTCACTGAATTAGGACTTAGGTAATTAGGTTGATGTTTTAAGTGGGATATTGGTGTTGGGCTTAGATTTAACTCATTTAAGTGAGTTGTTGGTGTTGTATATAAATAAATTATAAATTTCATTATATATGTATAAAAATTAAAAAAAAAAAAAAGAATTATATTTTAAATTTCGGTTTAACCGAAAAACCGAAATATATGGACCCTATAACCGAAAACCGAACCGAAAACCGAAATGATAGAAAAAAATAAACCGAAACCGAACCGAAAAACCGAAACCGAAAAACCGAATCAATTCGGTTCGGTCCGGTTTTTCGGTTTTTCGGTGTTTATGCCCACCCCTATTCTCAATGTTGATGAAGAATCTTTACAAGCGTTTGTCAGTTGTGATTTTCTTGATTTACGTACTTTTTATATTCAGAGTTAAAAAGATTTGAAGCATTAATCAATATATTTTTTTAAGGATATTAATAACCCTTCGAATATCAATAAGGCCACACTTATCAATTGTGTGTTTCACAGGTAGCTGCCTTCAAACACTACCGCGCCCTAGCAGATATTAAGGATTATTTTTTTAGCGTAGTGTTTTATATAAAAAAAAAATTAATTTGTGCTCTGGATGTAAGTTGTCACTAGTATCTAAAGACGACTTTCTATGTAATGAATTTTCTGGTTTTGTAGTTTACTTTGCATGGAATGCCAACTACTATTTACTTTGCATGGAATATCCCTTCATTTAAATCTTACTAGTAGAAGGAATACTTTGTATGTTTTCAAGAACATAAAAAAGGCTACTTCTCCAAACAACACCCTAAAGTTTCCTTACGAATACTTGGTGTGTGCAGTGACTAATTTTATTCAAACTTTCCTACATTTAGAAAGAAGCCTTAAAATGTCATCTTGGAATTCATTTTTCTGGCAAAGAGGTCCAATGACATATTGTTCAGGTGACATTTTTGAATCAATGGGAAGAATATGATTATTGGAACGCGAATTTGAGTACTTAATTCGGTAGATCGCTACAACAACAAATACACCCATGTCATGAGGAGAGAATGAAACTACCATGTTGCAGAAACACATAATTTGGAAATAGACTAAGAAAACATAATCACATCGTCCAAAACACCGTGCAATTGAATTGTCACGTAGTTCACTGCCCGAACTTAATCTTACTCCAAACCGTATTCGTGAAGAAAATAATAGGATGCGTATACGTTGGTGGCGTTTGGATGGAAATAGAATGGGATTTGACGTCAATCCAGATTGGGGGTCCGACTGTGACATGCCAGGCGAAGAAGATTTTCCATAATCTGTATTTCAATATTATGTTCCTATTTGATATTTGATATCTACAAAATTATTAGTCTTAAAATGTTTTAAGCTTAAATGTTGTATTATTATATTACAATGTCATTAATTTGTTTTATGCAATCCTTATTTTGTGTCGTGGTTAAATGGTGTAACTTTGTATAAGTGTATTGTTATAACTTAAAGTTTGTATTTTGTCATGGTTAAATATGTATAAGTGTATTACGAATGTTGTAAGCTTAAAAGGTTGGATATGCTGTAAATTTGGAAGCTTGGGTTTCTGAGTATGCCTGTGCATGCCAAGTCAGCTAGGATTTCTGACAAAACGTGTGTAGGGACACGACTTGCAAGATATGAGAATAACTTCTTAGGAGTTATGAACATTCACATAATTATGTTACTTCATAATATAATAACAATTAATATTCTAATTTTAAGCATTTCTTATTTAAAAGAGATTCAAAGTACATATGTAAAAACACTATCTAAAATCAAGATAGTGGAAAAGCAGAAAAGGAAAGGAATATTAAGAAAAGTGTAAATGTGGATGAGAACGGAGAGAAGAATGGAAAAAAGATAGGAAATTTGAGAAAATGAATTGAATTCCTTATTAGTTTTAAGATGACTCTATGCCTCTTTATTTTATTTATGGGCAAACATCAGAAATGCAGAAGGTTTGACACCTAATTACAAGATACCTCTTAAGTTTAATATCAATTACAAGATATACCGAAGTAATTACCTCATATATACAAGCCAAATTTTGGGTGTATCTGAGATACACATACCAAAATCGTGTATATCCGAATGAGTGTATCTCATCTATCTATCCGTGTATCTCAACCCTAGATACACAGTACCAGATACACAGTCCAGATACATGTGAGCTCTGTGCATCTGAGATACACAGGCCTAAGATACACGCGACCCCGATATATTTTGTCTGGCTATTTTAAAGTTAAGGGAACTTTTATAAATAGTCCCCTTATATCTGGGTATTTTTATTATTTGCCTATTATTTATTACCTTCAAAGGCTCTTCATTTTGAATAACATCTCCATATTATTACGAGATAAGACACAACTATCTCCGTAAACTATACCCGAAGTTTCTATGACACACCTAAGCTTTACGAGGAGAGGAGGGGGGGGGGCGGAACCCCCTAAACTCATTTTTCTATATTTTTATGCTCCCTTTTGTTGACGTGGCTGCCAAGTAGCAAAATGTTTGTGTTGTTTTTGTGTTGATTTGACAGTCATATCAGCACAAAAATACAGAAAAAATAAGTTTAGGAGATGTTCACAACAAATTTTCGTAGTGCTGAAAATTAACTGCAATCAAAATAAATATAAGAAAAAGATAATTTTATTGATGTATCTTGTGAGTACAATTCTTTTGTTCTCTTGATTCTTCTCTCCAAAGATTTTTCGTGATTCGAGGGCCGTTAGTAGTGTGTTTCTCGAATGTAGGATGATTCAGATCTTCTTGAGATGTGTTTGATCTCCGAAAATGTCGGGCAACACTTCGTCATTTCGGGTCGATCTATGAAAAGAACTCCGTTGACCACTCTTTTAAAGAAACTGTGTAGTTGATGTTGTGACTTTCTTCAATGCTTGTTGAATGACCTTAGAGAATTATGTAGCCATCCTATTTATAGTTGTAAGGGGTAGGCAGTTCAAATGTAAATAACCTCTTTTGCCTCATTCTGATTTGTCTATCAAGTCATCAAGCTTATCACAAATACTATGTGATAAGGTTGCCTGTGATTGGCCAAAAACATATCTTTTGGGACACTTGGTGATGTTTTATTGGCTCTTGAATTTGACTTGGCTTGCCACGTCATTTGAACGTGTGGCTTTGTCTTGTTGGTCTTTAATTTGATTGGAATGCCACGTCACTTAATACGTGGCCTGAGTTTGGACCTCAAGGTGAAATGGACCTTGACCTTGAATTAATAAAAAATGGACTTATTATTTTTAAAGCCCAAATTAATTAATTTGATCGAATAACTTTTATGTGTCTACAGATGCCTCCTACATCAAGGCTTGTCGTATTGTTGGAGTTTATGTCCATCAGGTTGTATTTGGCACCGACTTATATAGTACTGAGAAACATTTTGCAATTAGCAGTGTGGAGGCTCTGTCATCTCCACCATTCTTTTTTTTTTGGCAGGTCTATAAAGAAGCTCAAATGGTCTCGATATCATGCCGAGAAAATGCAGGGGATGGCTATATGATTAGTGAGGAACTTCTTGGAGCATTCCCTCTTTTGCTCGAGGAGAAAAAAGTGTGGAGTGACTGGAATATTCCAACTTTGGTGAGTGAGCATGCAGCGCATCCCATCCATTTGGCTCGGCAAGAAAAAGTCTTAGAGAGAACACATTTTATCCCTTGTGAGTGAGTATGTGGACAATCTCATCTTTCAAGCTTTGGCGAACTAGTTTACGGACGATCACATCATTCAAGCTTTGGCATGACTAGTTTGTGGACGATCACATCTTTTAAGGTTTGACGTGTAATGAACTCTTTCTTTAATCTTTTGAAAAGATTTTGGAGCAAACTTCTCACGGCTTGACGGAGGAATACATGGAGCATTTCATCCTTCGCGATTTGGCTGGAGAAGTACATGGAGCGTCCTGTCCTTCACACTTTGTGATTTCCAACTCTGCGCGACTTTGCAAGAATATTTATTTCCTAATGTAAGAGTAAAAATATTGTGTGTCGCTTGATCCTATTGAAATGTAACTCAATGTCCTGCAATAAATCAAAATTTCACACCAAAATTTTGTCTGGATTGATCAGAATTAGTTTTTGAAGTCGGTTTGTAAATCTTACATATCTGCTTCACAGCTTTACGCGACTGTGGTAGAAAAACCATAACTCGACGTAGGAGCGCTGAAATCATGATCTTTTTCTTGTTGGAAAGATGACTCCAAGAACTACAATCCTTATAAAAAGTAAGGCCAACAACTTTACGAATTTGTACAGATATTACTTCGAAGTCAGGTCAGATTCTGTCTTGCTCGACTCTTCAGCTCTGCCTATTTGTGGTACAAAATTCATAACTTGGAATAGGAGTGCTGAAATCATGGGATTATTTTTTCGTTGAAAAGAGGACTTCAAGAAATATAATATGTGTAAAATCAGGGCTAAACACTTTGATATTTGTACAACTATTGCTTTGAAGTAGACCAGACGTCTGTCATGCTTGTAGTCCAGTTTTGGGCGTTGGTGGTAGAAAATTCATAACTCAAAATAAAAGTGCTGATATCAAGAGATTCTTTTTTCGTTAGAAAGAGAACTGCAAGAACTATAATATCTATTAAAATAATGGCCAAACATTTTGCGAATTTGCACAGATATTTCTTCAAAGTTGACCCATGTGTCTGCCATGCTTGCTGTCCAACTTTGTGCAGTTCCACAAAAATATTCACATCTCAAGCTAGGAGTATCCAAATAGTGAACTGTTTGTGGCGTTGGAAAGGAAACTTCTGTAGCTAAAATATATATGAAAATTAAGTCGTAAATCATTATATTTGTACAGTTTATTTTTCTTTCTTAAGTTGATGCCTCATTCTCACATTTAGCTATCACACTTCATCAATCTTTATCTTTTTCCAATTCGCAAGGGAGATCAAAGGGAACTGATTTTAGCTAGATAAGAAAAACACCTTATAGATGTGTTGAAGTTTCAAGCAACAAACATCCAGCTAAAATCTTCAAGAGAAAGAAAATTTTATTGTTTTGGATTATTTCAATCAGCTACATTCTTCTACGATGTTCTTGAAGCTCATGAAAGGCACCTCTTTGGTAATTGGACCTTTTCAAGGGATATGATAAATCAAGTGACCATCACATCTATGAAATTAAAGTGCACACTATCAAGGATGAAAGATCGCACAATAATGGAAGAAACTTAAAGACAAACCAACAAAAATCCTTTGAAGTCAATCATTTCATGACTTTAGGCTCTTTGTATAGAATTCATCTAATTTTTATTTTATAACGGATGTAATAAACTCTTACAATGTCACATTGAAGAAATATAATATTTTTTTATACTTCAATGCAAATTGTCTTCCTTTTTTTTTTTAGCTCATGTACACCTTCACATTTGAATGAATTATTATGATGATTAAGTAATGACGCACCCCCTCTTTGTTTTTTAATTTTTTTTGGGCCGTACACAGTTTATACTCTTGTGGTCTAGGAGTAACATGCAGTTTATGCTCATGCCTTGAGGAGCGTAGAAACATGTGGTTTAAGCTCTAATTTGAAGAGACTTACAACTTGAAGACCTTTGTCAAATTTGAAGATCTTTCCAACTTGAAGATTTAGCTTGAGTTTGAGGAGCTTTGTGTCTTGGGGATTTATCTTGAATATGATGAGTTTGATGACATGCCGTTTAGGCTCATACGTCGGGTAGCATTTCAACTTGCAGTTTAGGCTCGTTCGTCAAGGAGAATTTCAATTTGAAGTTTAGGCTCGTGCATCGAAAAGCATTTCAACTTGCAGTTTAGGCTCATGCATCCAGGAGCAGTTCAACTTGTAATTTAGGTTCGTACGTCAAGAAGCAGTTTGACTTGCAGTTTAGGCTCGTGCATCAAGGAGCAGTTCGATTTGCAATTTAGGTTCGTGCATCGAAAAGCATTTTAGGGAAGAATTCTTATAATATAACTATCCTTCCAACCCTTTATGATAAAGTACTGTTACACTTCAGTTTGGCGTTGAATTTTAAGATCTGCATTGGTTGAAGCAAATTTGCACTCGATCTTGTGTCGACTTTTAGAAGTCTAAGTTTAGAAGTCCTTTGACTCTTTTATCTTTTGTGAGCGATCAATGTCCAAGTGTCACTATTCTTGCTATTAGAGAAGTCATTTGTCGTGGACATGTTTGTTCTTTTCTCTAAGACGGGAACCCCCATTGGGTCAAAGATCCCAAACTATAGCATGACAATTCCTTCAACTTTTATTGATGCCACAGAGAGCATAGGTCATAGAGCTTCTAAAATTGAACCTTTCTTATGGTCCAGTTTGGCGCTAACACGATTTGCATCAACTGTATTACCATCATCAATGGGGATCTTTCCCTCTAGCATTAATGTCATGATCTTTTCCTTCAGGATAAAGCATTTTGTAGTGTGATGACTGACAATGTGGTAAAATTTGCTATACTTAGGATCATCAACTTTGTTGGATTCTTCAGGGCGCTTTGACTTAGGGAGTTCAATGACTTCTTTGGCTAGCAACTCGTCAAGAATCGCAGGAAAATTGAAGTAAGGAAAATGATACACCTTTGCTTGTAACTCTTTCAAAGCTAGTTGATTTTCACTTCTCGCGTTTGTTGATTTGGAGCTTTCTCTTTCAATTTTTGTCTTGTGGAGGACTTCGTAGAACTCATGATTATCACCATGTATTCCCTAATTTGATCTTCTGATGGGTCCTTGAATTTTGTGGCTTATTTCCTTGGATCAAAAGCAAGTGATGCCATTCCATGACTTGCAATGCTTAGCTCCATATCATGAGCGCGCATAACTAATTCTTCAAAAGTTTGAGGCTTAATCCCTTACAGGATATACATAAGGCCCCAATGCATTCCTTGAATGCAAACTTCAACTGCAGAAGTTTCGAAAAGTTGATCCTTACAATCTAAGTTCAATATTCGCCATCTTAATATAGTCCACTACGGGCTCACCTTTACGTTGTCTTGTGTTTGTCAACTCCATCATGCTCACCGTATGATGGGTGCTGTAGAAATGATTTAGGAATTGACTTTCAAGTTTCTCCCAACAATTAATTGATTGAGACTCCAAGTCTATATACCAATCAAAGGCGTTGCCTTTCAAAGAACGAATAAACTGCTTGACAAGAAGATCACTATGTGTACCAGCACTGCTACAAGTCTTAAGAAAATGTTCAATGTATTGCCTTGGAATTTTCCTTCCTGTCAAATTATTGTAACTTTGGTGGTTGATATCTAATTGGTATCGATAAGCCCTTGATCAGCATAGAATACCACTTCGACTACCCTAAGAAACTTTACGGTGGACCGCTATATTGGCTTTGATGGTGTTTGTAAGCATATCTTGTAATTGTTGAACTGTTAGAGTAGCCACTGAAGCGGATTGTTTTGCTCATTGAGTATCAATTTGCTTGGTAGAAGATTCACCATCAACTTTTCCTTGTTGTGTTAGATTGTTACTTGACTCTCCAGGATTATAGACATCTAACTTGCTCATAAGTTGGGTGATTTGAAGATTTTTGTCATCAACAAACTTCTTCTAGGCTTCAATGGTTTGACCCATCATTGCGAACTTCTCATCCATGTCAATTGCATCAATCATCAAGGCATTAACCTTTGTTGAAATTAGAGAATTAGTCAAATCCTCAAATTCGCCAAAGTTGAAGACAGTTTGAGAGAGTTCGTCAAATAAAATAGAAGCAAGGT
The DNA here is from genome assembly GCA_031232105.1 of Capsicum rhomboideum. Lineage (NCBI taxonomy): Eukaryota > Viridiplantae > Streptophyta > Magnoliopsida > Solanales > Solanaceae > Capsicum > Capsicum rhomboideum. Next base: position 24,829,243 of record CP124712.1, on the reverse strand, counting down.
TGTCTCCAGGGGTTGTAGTTATAGCTGTCGTCTGAGATTTTCTCTTTTTTTCTATCTCCAAAGAGGTGGAGTATTGAGATCCATCCAAAGCACAAGTCTTCAGCTTGCGTCGAGTGATGGGGCAAGCATAACTGAGCTCAGCAGATGTGGCAGTAGTAGAGTCCTTGCATGAAACATCATTGATTCTTCTGAAGTCCATTATAGTAGTTGAATTTGTCATTTTTCCATTTGCATAAGGAAGAGATGAAGAGCAGAATTGGTCCCATTAGGCGTGCCAAATTTGTTCGCAATGAATTTTTGTAGTGCTGAAAATTAACTGCAACCAAAATAAATATATAAAAAAAAGATAATTTTATTGATGAATCTTGTGAGTACAATTCTGTTTTTCTCTTGATTCTTCTCTGCTTAGTTATTCCATGATTTGAGAGTCGTTAGTAGAATGTATCTTGAATGTAGGATGATTCAGACCTCCTTGAGATGTGTTTGATCTCCGGGAATGTCGGACAACACTTCATCATTTCGGGTTGATCTCTGAAAAGGACTTCGTTAACCACTCATTTGAAAAAACTATGTAGTTGATGTTGTGGCTTTCTCCAATGCTTGCTGAATGACCTCAGAAAATTATGTAACCCTCCTATTTATAGTTGTAGGGGGTAGGCAGTCCAAATGTAAATAACCTCTTCTGCCTCATTCTGATTGGTCCATCAAGTCATCAAGCTTATCACAAATACTATGTGATAAGGTTGCCTGTGATTGACCAAAAACATGTCATTTTGGGCACTTGGCGATGTTTTATTGGCTCTTGAATTTGACTTGGCTTGCCACGCCATTTAAACATGTGGCTTTGTCTTATTGGTCTTTAATTTGACTGGGATGCCACGTCACTTAACACATGACACGGGTTTGGGCTTCAAGGTGAAATGAACCTTGAACTTGAATTTAATAAAAAAAATGGACTTATTATTTTTAAAGCCCAAGTTAATTTCAACCCAAACGAACATGGATTCAATCCAAATTTGATATGAATTTGATCCAATAACTTTTATGTGTCTACAGGAGGGTAATAGGACTCCCCTCCCCCTCCCCTCATAAAGTTTAGGTGCATCGTAGCAACTTCGGGTATAGTATGGAGGGGTACTTGTGCCTTATCTCTATTATTACACTTCATTATTTTCAATCATTTACTATAATTTTGTATTGCCTTTACATAGGATTTTAAATATAATAAATGAGAGGAAAATGATGAAAAATGTCAAAAATAGGTGAAAAAAGATAAATAGGAATGGAGGCCATAAAGAGGTGTCACATCACTTTGTCTATGTTCCTCCTTTATATATATGCATAGATTTTGATTTTAGCCCTTGTGAAGTTTTAAAATGTTGGACTAAAGATATTAACCTTTAATTATTTGATTTGTGCACTTTTGCGCCTTTTATCGGAGAATAATCAAAAAATTTTAAAATAATAATCATTCCAACATTTAATTATCCGAATCTTATGTTAAAATTATATTGTTACTCCATATTTAAGAATATTATACTTGAAAATAGCTTAAGCCTATTTGGCAAACTTTTTTTTTTTTTCAAAAGTGCTTATTTTTAAAAAATGAGTTGTTTAACCAAGTTTTTGGGAGAAAATATATGTTTCAAGGGAGTAGCACAATCAATTTTTTAGAAACTTAAAAAAATAGTTTTTCTCTAAAGGCACTTTTTTTTTTTTTGCAACAATGTGAATATTACCATTAACAACCGCAAACAAATACACACTAAAGAACACCTAATCTCACTCTCCTTCTGTTAAGAAAGTAACAAAAGGATCAGGCCTCCAGAAACACCAACTACTTACAAAAATTTCTGCCAAAATACTCTACTCTTAAGTGCAATTTTCGTGTGCATAAAAAGCTCTATTCTATCTACAATTTCTTTTGTTATCCGTTCCACTATGTCGGTATGCTGAGCTTGTATACCTTTGAATATCTTTCTATTCCTAGCTTGCCAAATATAGTAGGCCATGCCGCCCCATAAAGCAGCCACCACCAGCTTCTAAAACTTTTTCCAATGCTTCTTCCTTAGCCTTTCCAGTGTAGTCTTTAAATCTGCAGCAGGAAAGTGAATATTGGACCAGAGTTGCACACCATCTCTTACTTGTCTTGCAAACTCACACTCCACAAACAAATGTCTACTTGTTTCCAACACTGAAGCTTGACAGAGACAACATGTAGCATTCTCAATATGAAACTTCAAATGTTGAAGCCTTGCTTTTGTAAGTAATCTGTCATGCACTACCAACCACATTAGAACCCTGTGTTTTGGCATTGATACTTTGTTCCAAACCAAATCTGCCACCTGCATCTTTGCATGCTTACCTAAGAGTTCCTGATAGGCTTTTGTTATTGAATATTTGCCATTCTGAGTCAACAGGAATTGTCCCTAACAGTACCATTGCTGCATTTGCTCTTTCAAAGAATTAAGTTTCCTCCAGTACCAACTACTATCAGCTGATGCTTTATGGTTCCAAAAATCACTTTCGTTAATGTATATTGAATGCACCCATTTCAGCCACAAGGATTCTTTGTTCACAGCTAGTTGATACACAAGCTTGCCCACTGAAGCTATGTTCCAGATTTCACCCTTTAATATTCAGACCTCCTTGCTTCTTTGGAAGGCATACTATTTCCCATGCTATCAAAGGAATTTTCCTCTTCTCATCCTTGCTCCCCCACAAGTAATTTCTGCATTTTCTATCTACCTCTTTTACAATACCTTGAGGGAGTATGAACACTGATCCCCAAAAGTTGTGGACTGAAAAGAGAACAGCTAATACCACTTGAAGCCTCCCAGCATATGAGAGCTGTTTGGCATGAGTAGTTTTAATCCTGGTGGTTATTTTTTCAACTAGCTGATGACAATCAATCTTATTCCACCTTTTAGAAGACAGAGGCAATCCTAAATACCTGATAGGAAATGAGCCCTGTGTGAACCCAGTGCACTCCAATAACTGCTGCTTCACCTGGTTTGTCATCCCTGCTAGAAACAAACTTGATTTTTCCATGTTAGCTACTAGTCCTGAAGTTGCACTAAAGTGTACAAGAGCTTCCTTAATTCTTTGTACTGATTGGAGATCACCTTTGCAGAAGATCATAAGATCATCTGCAAAGATGAGGTGAGTTAATCCTAGTTTTTGACACATAGGATGGAACTAAAAATCATGAAGGTAGCTCATTTACTTGAGTAGCCTCGAAAGATATTCCATTACAAGTACAAAGAGTAAGGGTGAGGCTGGATCACCTTGCCTCAACCCTCTCTTTCCTTCAAAATATCCATGACCCTCACCATTAAGCTTCACAGTAAATTTAGTGGACGTTACACATGCCATTACTATCTTAGTGAAGTTATCAGGAAAACCAAAACCCCTCAACACTTTCTCTAAAAACTCCCAACTAACCATATCATATGCCTTCCTTAAGTCAATCTTCATCAAGCACCTAGGAGTAGTTTTTCTAGTATAGTGTCTCAACAGGTCATGACATATCAAGATATTATGAACCATAGATCTTCCTTGAACAAATGCAGCCTGATTCTCAGCTACCAGATAAGTCACAGCCTCCTTCAACCTCATGCATATAAGCTTGGAAATACATTTATATAGCACATTACAGTAGGTTATTGGCTTGTATTGACTTGCAAATTTCGGATCGTCCACCTTAGGAATCAAAGCAATATTAGTTGCGTTTAGTTGCTTCAAGAGTTCTCCATTCTGAAAAAATTCCAGAATTGCCTCAGTTATGTCATTCCCTACTATCTCCCATGTATCTTTAAAAAAACCACTGCCATAGCCATCAGGCCCTGGACTCTTGATCTTGTCTATACTATACATTGCCAGTTTAACCTCTTTTCCAGAAAAATGAACTAGTAACTGCAATTGGTGATCTGATTCTAGAACAGGACTACCCTTCATCACAAAATCTTTTGCCGCCACTCTTGTGGTTACTGTTGTCCCTAGCAGATCTTTATAATAGTCCACAAAGAGCTGAGCTATCACATTAGGATCAGTCTGCCAGTCTCCATGCATATCTTTTAATTGAGTGGTTGCTAGCTTCAATCTTCTATGCTTTATTACTGAGAAGAAGTACCTGGAGTTGTCATCTCCCAGTATTAGCCATGTGACCTTACTTTATTGCTGGAGGTACATTTCAGCCAGGTAATTCAACTCTTTGAACCTGGTATGACACTCACTTTCAATCTTTTGCATCTTCATACAAGATGGATCTGTCTGCAGTTGTTGTTGAGCATGTTTCAACTGCTCTCTACTTTGTTCTGCATCCTGCAACACACTGCTAAACTGCTGAGCATGTAATTTCTTCAAATTCTGTTTCAACATCTTCAACCTTTTGACAACCTGAAACATTTTGCAACCTTGAACCTGTTTGTTCCAACAAGCTTTCACTACTTCTTGGAATTGAGAGTGTTGACTCCATGCATTGCAGTATATAAAGGACCTAGACTTCCTTCTTCTTCCCGCAGACAGTACCACTTTAATGGGGCAATGATCACTAACACCCTCAGGTAGGAATATCCCCCTACTTCCTGATATGATATTCATCCAGTCATCATTTATCAAGGCCCAATCAATTTTTGAAAATACTCTTGCTTCACTACCTTTATCATTCCATGTGTACTTGTTATCCTGATGGGTGAGTTCAAGTAATCCACATTCTTCTATACATGTTGCAAAATCAACTACCTCAGCCCATGTAATTGGATTACCTCCATGTGAAGTATTGAGTTAAAATCCCTAAGTACTAGCCATGGTTTGTTACAGTAACCTTGCAAATTCACTAGTGTAGACCATAAAGGTCTCCTTCCCTCTTTAGTGTTGAAAGCATAGACAAAGGTGATAAAGAAAACTAGTTTCTCAGGCTTGCATTGTATTCCACCTCACAAGTCACAGTTTAAGCTGAAAGATGCACAGGTGAAACCATGTAATAATCAGGTCTCCAACTTACTAAAATCCTTCCATTATAATGATAATCTATATTATTTATACTTCTCCAGCCTCTAAATATAGTCTCTGCAACCTGCTCAATCCTATTCCTCTTTAGTTTAGTTTCTAGTAAGCCAACAAGACCTACATTTTCTCCATTGCAGAGGATCTTGACCTCCTTTTACTTATTTGGCCCATTAAAGCCCCTTAAATTCCAGCTCAAGATACTATCCATCCCTACTGCAAGGAATGGTATTCCTCTCCCCATTTATTCTTTTGCTATGTCCATCTGTCTGACTAGTCTGCTTATTTTTATTTGTCTGAGCCACCTTCTTAGGTATAACCCATATTTCTGCCTGCTTACCTTGTTGCTCAGAAGATAAGCCTGTTGTAGCCACCACATCTTGAAGATCATCACCACTCTCAATAGTGTTTTGATGTAGCACCTCTGTGTCTATACCAGCTATCTCTTGATTTGCATTTTATTTTTCGTGTCCTTCTTTTTGCTTCTCACTTGGCTTCAACTTCTTCCTACACACATCCACAACATGTCCATACTTCTTGCAGAATGTGCACAGGATTGGTCTCCATTCATATACCACTTTTTGTTCAACCATTTGTCCCTTTTTGTTCTTGAAGGTGATGCTATCTGGCAGCTTAGCATCCATTTCAACTTCTACCATAAGCCTTGCAAAACTTAAACCAATCTTCTTTTCTGTTCTTTGATCCACTATCAGAGGTTTCCCAATTAAACTCCCCAACTTGCTGAGTCCTTTAGGGCTCCAATATTTTAAATCTAAACTTGGTATCTTGATCCAGATTGGTACAGTATGCAACTCTTCTCTAGAGAAATCCATTTCAGGGTTCCAAGCCTTCACTATGAATGGCTTACTATCAAAATGGTAAATCCCAACCTGGATTACCTCATTCTTCCCAACCTCTGTGTCAAATCAAACCAAAATTACACCATTTTTTAACATCACTATCCTGTTCAAGCCATACTTCCCCCAAATTCTTTGTATGTATCCTTTGATAGCCTCAAAGGGAGGGTGAGCACCCAAAACATAGCATACTACTGAATTCCGCCAATACTCTACCTCAGAGCTAAAATCCTCAAACTCAATTTCAACAAAATTTGACGTACCTTGAGAGGTTGGAGCTACATACTCCAACTTGAATCCAGCATTAACGACCTTTCCAAAATCAAAAATATCCCAAATTGAACTCTGTTTTACCAGCGCAGCATCAAGTTCTTCGACTTCATCCGCCCAGGATCGTCTACTAGTGCTCGGAGCAGAGTGCGATGGTGCTATAATTTCTTCCCAGTTTTTTTTGGGCCTCCTTCTGTAATTGCAATTCCCTCACGGATGAATCGATCATCCTATCCTTCGATTTAGCTACCAATTGCGGTGTGTTATCCGTCAATTGCCCTTTCGAAATTACTTGTGAATTTTGACCTCCAATCATGGATTTTGGAGTTCCTGTTCCATTGTCCGACAAGCCAATTGAAGTTAACCGAGTAGTTTGTTTACCACGCTGAGCTACTGCCCTAGCAGTTTGTGTCTCCTTCGCCATTATAGCCTTCAAAGATGGAGCTCTAGCCCTCCTTCCCATGGTGGGCGCAGGTTAAGCTAACTTGCACCTGGAGAGAGAAAACATCAGTGAAGGAGAGTCAAATTTTATATTTTCTTTCACACTTTACAATTTTTAAAAAAAATACTTTTAAGAAAAATACACTTAAAACATTTTTAAAAAGTTTAGCCAAACACTAATTGTTGCTCAGAAGTATTTTCTAAAGTTATTGGTCAAACACAAACTGTTTCTTATCAAAAAATACTTTTTTTGAAAAGCACATTTGAGAAAAACACATTTCAAAATAAACAAATTTTAAAAGTTTGGTCAAACATGTACGCTTCATTAATTTCTATTAAGTTTCAAGTGTCTGAATATAAATCTAAATGATTAAGATATGGAATACTATGTAATTAGTCAGTTTGTTTTTCATTATCTGAATATAAAAAAAGTTATTGTTATTTAAAAATTGATAAATATAAAATTTAATAGAATACTAAATTAATCTAATAGTATATCAAAAAAATATTTTTAAAAAATAATTATGACTGTTAGCGATGACTAGGGGTAGGTGCCAAGTGTGAATAATTTTGGCTAATGATGATGTTATGAGTAGTAGCTAGTGGTAATTATAGTGGGTAGAAGTTATTGATACTGGCGACTAATAATTGTGGTAGATGATAATAATAGATAATGATAGTGTTGAATGATGATGATGGTCAATGATATATAGTGGTGACTAATGATAGAGATGGATGGTTAGTATGGCAATGGTGGTTGGTGGTGATGATGAATAATGATAGTTAGTGGTTGTGAAGACTGACTAATAATTGTAGTGGTTATGAGAAATGATAGTTATTGCGGTAATGGTAGGCAATGGTGATAACAATGAATAAACAGAATTAATGAATTATCATATTTATAGAAACTTTGAATATACATCTTTATCATATTGAAACTTTGTTAGAAATTTTAATTATTCTCGCGAAAATGTGATAATTTAAATATGTTCAAATATTAACTCTTTGATTAAAAAGAAAATTAGAATTTTCGATCTAATAGATTTAGTTGACATTGTTTTCTCTCCCCTTCCCCTTTCCTAATGCTCTAATATTATTCAAAGTGCTATTTTTCTTTTAAATCTACGGAAGTGTCAGGTAATTTTAAAGGAAAAATTACATAAAAGTGCATCCAACAATGTTACATTACAAAATATAGCTCACTGTACATTACAATACCAAAAATAGCCCAATTGTATAGCCCAAAATATTACTTTACAATCTGTAGCCCAATGCTCATTTAATGCACGATTCGTGAAATGTTTCATAGTTGTTCATTATTGCTACAACTATTGAACATCTAAGCGAATACAAGTCTATAAAATTCGTAGATCAAGCATATAGCAAACATACATTACAATTTCACAGCTATAGTATAAAATTTTTGGATGTTCAGCCATTATTGAAGCTCCAATCTTCAAAATTTAAAAATTGAATTTTCGTAAATAAGCTCTGTTTCGAATGGGTATGATTGCAAAAGATCAGTTATGTATTGAGGAGCCCAAATCTGAAGTTTTGAATGATTTGGTGTAGTTTTGAAGTGTTTTTGGATGAATTTGGTGCTTGGATTCGTGGAAAAAGACGAAGACCGTTCTTTTGTATACTGTATTGTATATTGTTGTATATACAATAGTTTTTTTATTTCGTTGATTTTCTTGTTCCTCTTCATTTTATATACACATATACATTGTAGATACGTTGTTTAAACATTATATATACATATGTATATATTTGTATAATTATGTATATTATTGAATAATTGTATATATAACATTATGCAATGTATTAAAAAAATTGTATTGTACATACAATAATATACAATATGTATACAATGTTATACAAACAAAAGTTACTTTTCATTCTTGGCCAAATCCTGATTTTGGGCTATAAAAGTGTAATATACTTTTTTGGCCATGAAACTACAATGTATATTTACTATATGTATTTTTTTTTGTAATTATCCCAATTTTAAATTATCATTTGAGATGTATACACTGATAATAATATAAGAAATATTTACAGAGTCATATCATTGTAAGGCTATTAAATAAAATTTTAATGAAGTTAATACAACCTCAATAAAAATGATAACTTGCTATCGTAGGTTAATTTATATTGATAGTGCAATTTTTTATATTGTATCATTTTCCATTGGAATAAATTATATCAATTTTATTATACTGTATCATCTTCCATTTGAATATATCCTCTTTGTTCATTCAAATAGATTATTGTGTCGTGTGGCAAAATCTCCCCTCCCCTCCCCTTTCCTTTGCAAATTCCGGCCTCTTAGTGCAAACCTCTAAAAATCCAAACGATGCTGGAGAATGCTTAGGCGAAAATACTAGGTGATCTCTTCATATTTGTTCAAGTCTTAATAGACAGGATTTCTCGATACCTATGCTGATGAAAAATAGCAAGTATCCGCAAAAATAATCCGAGTGTGCAATATGATACGCCCGGACACCATAATTATTTATTTAAACAAAAAAAAAAAAGAGGAAGTTGCAAGTTACCAAAATAACAGAGGAAAACACAAACACAAGGAATTCAAATCACATAATTTCTAAATATAATAATATGTTAATGAAGTTCTAAATATCTCTCACTTCTCTAGCAACCACTGACTTATCTGTACAAACTCAGCAAACAACAACAGTAGTAACTATGCCTCAGTACCAAACAAGTTGAGATCGGCTATATGAATCCTCACTTCTTCATTTAAGCTCATTTCATATCATCTGTATACGTGATCCATTTTTTCAAGTGACAATTTCCATTCTGCAGCAAGGGAAATAAGCATAATTCTCCAACTATGGAACCAAACAACATGAATGGAACTTGTGGTCACATTGCAAATGGATTAGGTTATCACCAATCTTGAATTGGTCCAAGCAACTGGTGCATTCATCATTTTCTATATCCTTCAATTGCTTTATTACCCTGCTAAATGTCTTTATCCTATTTTGCTTCAGTCCAACCATCTTGTTCGGCTGCTAAGTTTTTGATTCTACTTGCCCGTTTTCAACATCCTTGACTCTTTCCTTCTTTACTTTTAGTCCTGTTTTCAATAACCACAACATATCAGTATAAGCTCACTGAAATCTTATGTTGCTCGGGCTATCCATGATGTTGTCGAACCCATATCTGATTCTCCGAAAATGCACTATTTTTGGAGGATCCGATATGCACCCAACAGTTCAAAGAGTCTGGAGCAACATAGTTGAGATCACATTAACAGAAAATATTTTAACTAAGGACTGAATATGAGGGTTATTGTGCATGCCTTCAGAAAAACACTCACTTGGTTGTTGGTATGCAAAAACTTACACACACCGAATCAATAGATACATGACATGTACTTTTTACATACAATTTATCACTTGACCATGGTTAATCTCACATAACCATGTTAAAGATAAGTTAGATCGGTGTAAACATCCTATGTGAGTAGGTGTTTTCCTTTATTGGTATCCAATAAATGATAGAAGCCTTTATCAACAAAATATCATAAACGCTTGCAACAACATACCCAGTATATTCCCACAAAGTGGGGTCTAGGGAGGGTACGTGTATGCAGTCCATACCACCACCTCAGACGAGGTAGAGAGGTTGTTTCCGATAGAACCCCGGCTCCGGACACAAAACAGTAAAAAGACAGTAAAAACAAAAACAAAATGGAATAACACACCAATGGATAATAACAGAAACAAGACACCCACGGAGTAGTTACAAGACACTACTAACAGGAAACTACTAGCCACACACACAACACTTACGACCACAAAGTCCTCCTACCTACTAGCAAGGAATAACATAAATGCTTGAACATCCAAAATTTCGATTTATAGATAACAAGGATAAAAGGATTGAGACTTCAGTCAAGAATGTTCCTTTGATAAGCTTGACATAAGTTTTAATTGAGGTTTAGTGAAAATTATCTTTTATGTTTGAGGATAAGTCAAAACATCTCCTCTATATATATCCTAAGCATCTTTTATCCTTAAGTTAGCAAAATTTGAGCAGATTTTTTCCGATTAAGGGAAGAAATCCAACAGACAAGGCAAAGTAACGGCAGCTTAATTTTACAGATTGCTCATTCCAGAAACTCATATACAGCTGACAACAGTTGGGACATTCACCTAAGAAAAGCTGTACAAGATTGGGAACTGGGAAGTCTACTGGACCTACTAGCTAAGATTGAGGAATATACCATTGTGGAGAATCTACCTGACACTCCGAGATGGGGAAACAAAAATCTCTTCACAGTTAAAGAGTGCTACAATCAAGGCAGTATGCAGAATCAAGTTTCTGATATCAGGTCATGGAAGTTGATTTTGAAAACCAAGCTCCCAAGTACCAAGCAAGGTTATCTGCTTCAACTGGTCTGTTTCGAAGGGAACTTGCCTAACACCAGATACGCTTAATAGAAGAGGCCTTCCATTGGTTAACAGATGTTTACATGTGCAAGGAAATCTCAGAAAATATTAATTATTTGTTTTTGCATTGCCCAGTAGCCACTGAACTTTGGTACATGCATTTTTGCCTCCTTGAGCAGAATTGGGTGATGCCTGTGCATGTGAGGGAAGCTTACTCAAGCTGGTTCCGCTGGAGAGTTGACAAGGCCATCAAGAAGATCTGGGTAATGATTCCTAGACTAACTTCTTGGTGTCTGCGGAATGAAAGGCACAGTAGATGTTGTTATGGTATTTCAATTCCATTCTCTTCCCTTAAAGCAAAGTGTCTGCTTAGTCTGTCTACACCTGTAATTAGCACTTACCATTTTTTGCAGTTTGTAAGCTGCCTAGACTTATCCTAGAACTTTTTATAGGGTTTTGTAACTTTACTTGTAATTGCTAGCAGATTTCTTTTGTAAGTTGCATCTTCTTGATTTCTTTTTTTTTTTTTGGGATAAAGTTTGATTTCTTTAATGAAACACATTACTTCACAACAACAACATACCCAGTGTATTCCCACCTAAGTGGGGTTTGGGGAGGGTAGCATGTACGCAGTTCGTACCTCTACCTCAGAGGTGAGGCAGAGAGGCAAAAAAAAAAAGAAGTAACGGCAGCTCAATTATGAGAGCCTTGTGACAGGTAAAAAGGACACCCAACTCCGTTCTTCACCCCATTCTATAGAAGTGATGAAATCCAACCAACAATGTAGATGCAAACAGTGAGCGTGAAGATAAATCGTCGCTTCTGCCCCACCACCCAAGGCTCCTGGACGGACCCAAAAGAGAGTCGTAAAATCAAATTTATGGGCTCATGACTAAGAGAGACAAATTCAGAACACATAGTTTGTACTTGGGTGAAAATATCAAACAATTTTTTTTTTTATATATAGTTCTTTTTTTTTTTTTTTTAATCAGGTAAAGGATTTTGTTCATAAAGCATCCGTTCTTAAGCACAATATACAAAGAAGGTTAACAAAAGCACCATATTCTGAAAGTAGTTCCTTTTAATGGCAGCAGCCAGATACTGGATATAAATGAAACACCACCGAATTCGTCATCTTTTTCACATTAATCCCACCTTCCATCATTAGGTTGGTTGTTTATCTGCAATTGAAATCAATATCGATTGTAGGGCTGTCAAAATGAGCCCATTTAAGCTTAACCAGCCCAACCCGCCCAAATTTTTTTGGGTTGGGTACAGAGTAATTTAAAATTGGGTCAGCTTTGAGCCCATTTAAACTTAACCCGTTTAAAAAATAATTCCCACTTCAACCCATTAAATACCCACTTCAACCCGTTTGAGCCCAATAAACTAAAACCCTTTTGTCCTTTCTTGATAGCAACAAACAAAATCAGACGCACAGAGTAGAGGGAGATTTTCACTTCTCGTCGGCTTCTCCCCTTCAAATTAAACCATTTTCATGGTGTGAATTCAAGGATCTGGCCATCTTTCTCTCTTCCCGTAGTAAGAGTCTCACTACCAACTCTCTAATATTTCTTTTCTTTTGGTTTTCAAAGGTTCAATGAGTATTGAATTTTTAGCTGATTTCTTGTCATTTTTATGCTAATTAGAGGGTTTTGAATGTTAGCTTTTGGTTATTTTTTGATGGGTATAAAATTTGGAACTGGGTTGTTTCTAATTTGATACGTAAATGAGTTTGTGCCTTTGTGAGAACTAGGTTGTTTCTAATTATTTTTTGTCTTTTTTTGTAGGCTTTATTACTTGTTATGGATCATAATGATGAAGCTTCTATTGGAGAGGCTCAAGAGAGCTTTACAAGTTCATCAAAGCGAAAAAAAAGATCTGAAGCGTGGAAATTTTTTGAGCAGTTGCCGCAAGATGACAATGAAGATAATAGATTACGGGCAAAATGTAATAAATGTGGACTTATCATGTTGGCTGACTCGACTTCGGGAACTTCGAATTTAAATCGCCATCACTTGAAACACCTAAAAGATGAATCCAAAAAAGGTACGCCAGTAGATCACAAAGCATACCGTGAAAAGATAGCCAAGGCTATAGTTAGACATAACTATCCATTTAACTTTGTGGAACATGAAGGGATTAGAGATATTCATGCTTTTTTAAATCCTTGTGTTAAAACCTTTTCAAGAAACACGGCAAGAGCTGATGTTTGTAAGTTGTATGAGATTCATAAAAAGATAGTCAAAGATGAACTTGCTGGTATTCATAGTCAAAGATGAACTGGCTGGTATTCATAGTAGAATATGTTTGACATCTGATTTATGGAGTTCAATCACTACTGATGGATATATGTGTGTAACTGCACATTATGTTGATACAAATTGGATTTTACAAAAGCAAATTTTGATATTTCGTCATACGCCTCCTCCCCATAGTGGTGCCGTTCTAGGTCCAAAATTGATCAATATGCTTACAGAATGGAGAATTGAGATTTTTTCGATAACTTTAGATAATGCACGATATAATGAAGGTGTTGTGGATAGGTTGATCGAACACTTTAAGTTGTTGGATTCTGTACTTGCTGATGGAAAGTTTGTGCATATTCGATGTGCAAACCACATATTGAATTTGGTTGTCAACGCAGGTTTGAAGACAATTAAAACTGCAGTAAGTAACATTAGGGAAAGCATAAAGTATGTTAAAGGTTCTGAGGGAAGGAAAATAAAGTTTGTAGAGTGTATTAAGAACCTCGGCTTAAAGTTGAATGGAAAAGTGCGTCAAGACGTACCGACGAGATGGAACTCCACATTCTTGATGCTTGATAGTTCTATTCCATATCGTCGAGCATTTTCTGATTTTAAGGTACTTGATACTGAGTTTAAATGTTGTCCTGCCGAAGATGACTGGGTTAAAGCTAATAGAATTGCTAAATTTTTGAAGCCTTTCTATGAAGTCACTACTTTATTTTCAGGGTGTTACTATCCTACTGCTAATGTGTATTTTCATAAAATTTGGAAAATCCATATGATGATAAGAGAAGAGATGCACAGTGAAGATCCTAATATCAAGGCAATGGCAGTGGAAATGGAAGCTAAGTTCAAAAAGTATTGGCAGGAGGACTATAGTCCAATTGCTTCAGTGGCGGTAGTCCTTGATCCTCGGTACAAGTTAAAACTTGTAAGGTTTTGCTTCACCAAACTTGATCCACTCACTTGCAATGACAAGGTAAAAGCCGTTGAGAATAATATGCATGCATTATTTAGAGAGTACTTGAAAAATTCCACGGTTGATGTTGATATGGTGGAAAGTAGTAGTGGTAGAGGTGATGTTGAAATGGTGGATGAAATGGATGAGTATGATATTTTTGAAAGCCAATCGGAACTTGGTTTAGAAAAAACACAATTAGATTTCTACTTGGAAGAACCCGTGTTGGTTCGCAAAGGAAATGAAGATTTAGATGTACTTAAGTTTTGGAAAGATAATAGGATTAAATATCCGGAACTCTCACTGATGGCACGTGATTTGTTAAGTATTCCTATCACCACTGTTGCATCTGAGTCTGCTTTTAGCATTGGAGGTCGTGTTATTGGTAAATATCAAAGTTCAATTTTACCCGAGAATGCAGAAGCAAAATTGTGTTCGCGAGACTGGGTTTATGGTCATCAAGGTAAAGTATTGTCAAATCATATCAATTTTTTTTATAAAAAAAAGAAACTTTTTCTTGGCAATTTGTCTCTAACCTTTGTGTTTTTAGCTTCTACCGACTTTGAAGAGGATGATGACATTGCAATAGACGTGGGTGAAGTTGCTGCTCAAAGATTTAATTAGCTTGGTGAATATGTGCGGATATATGCAGGTATTAGCATTTTGTGATCTTCTTTTGCTTCTCTGGTTGTGTCTCTGAGAAATCTGCTATGTATTTGTTGGCTGGTTGGCAGGCTACTTAGTGTATGTATGAAAAACAGTGTGTTGATTCTGCTAAAATAGTAAGTAGACTGAACAACTTAGTGTATGCATGTATGAAAAACAATGTGGCTAATTATTTCTCACTAAGCCTTGAGGCACTAGATAATTGATAATGTATATGTCGATATGCAGTTTTTCTTAAATTATGTAGACCTGCTATTACTGTACTACACCCTCTAGCATAATGTCTATGCTGCAAATGTCGTGGAAGGGGTAAGGTTTGCGTACATTCTACCCTCTCCCGATCCCACTTGTAGGATTACTCTAGATATATTGTTGTTGTTGGGCAATTAAATTTTATTTGGTTTCGAGATTTGAGATCAGCAGAGTAGTTGCTGCAGGAGCTACTCAATAGCTTATTTAATGGAAAGAAAAAGTAGGTTTAGAAAGAAAATGGAAGTGCTTGAGCTGGGAATGCAGGAAAGTATTGTTCTTGTTATCATCTGTACTTCTGATGTTTATGTTTTGTTCAAAAATCTCAAAGAGCGGCCGGCAAATTGTTTCTGCTATGTCCTTGTTTTCTTGGACTCTGGAGCTTATACTTAACTTTGTTTGGTAGGAATTTGTAGCGTTGAAGATCCAGAAAAGTGTGCCACAATTTACTCAAATGGGACAGTGGATGAAGTTTAAAGATGCATCATGGACATCTTCTAAGAGATTCTTAAGACAGTGGATCAAAATTTTTTGTTTGCAGTTGTAAATCTTGGACTCTAGAGTATGATGTTTTACGCATTTCATTTATATCTAGGTACAAACAACCTTTTCATTTTTGTGCAATATTATGGTTTGTGTTTCTAAGTTTCACACTGGGTAAAATATGGTTTGTCATTCAAATATTTCCTTTAGACTAAGCGGGTTAAATTGGGCGGGTCAAGACCCAACCCGATATTTTACCCATTTCAACCCAAAGTAAATTTGGGCGGGTCATGACCCAACCCAATATCTAATTCAACCCATTTAATATCTCAAATTTCAACCCAACCCGCCCATTTGACACCCCTAATCGATTGGATCCACTAATATGCATTTTTTCTTTCATCTGCTTAAATGATTGCCTTGAGTAAGCTTATAGGAATGATTTGATTTCACTTAGTTAAATGACGACTCCCCAAGGTAAGTTCAAAACAAGATGCTTCTGCCGGTCCCACAAATCACAATTCTCAGGCATCAAGAGGCCAAACTTTCCCTTAAAAAACACCATTTCAGGCTTCATATCAAGAAGACCAAACCAGTGATTTCACATGGAGAATGACAACCCCACAGAAGTTCTGAAAACTCATGCTATGTTACCAAAAAGTTGACGAGTAAATACACACCAGCTCTACAAAAGTTCAGTTATGCATAATTCAGTTCGAATGGACGAGACTCAATTATGCATAGAGAAATGTCAAGCTCATTAGCATGAACTGTCAAGCTCAGTTATGTATAGCTGCCTGTAATTGAAGTTAACTATACCTATGAACAGTTAGAATGAAGGCAATGCAGTTTGTCCATTAGTATCATTCCATTACTCGAACTAAATCAACTCAAAGGTTTGCAAAGTTAAGAGGGTAAAAGGTGTCCAAGGTTATAGATGGAGGACAATCTTTTCCCTTCAATGGGCCCTATGCAATCAATTCGGATAAGTTCGGCCAACGATTTCGGGATACTAAGACAAATTAAGGGTAATACACAAGAATCTCTATAATACAAGCAAAATATGTTCTCTCCTAATTAGATTTTAGAGTCTTATAAGGTAACATCGAGCTAACTGAACCAACCATTTGGGTGGTTCAGATGGTTTGGCTTGGGACTTCCATAATGGAGCCCTCAAGTTCGAAACCCCTTGTTTGTCGCAGGGGGTTGGCCTTCTTGCCTCGTGCGGTTTATCTCTCATGTGTGGTTAGCGAGCTACTACACAGGAGCTGGGTTTACACTGTACGTACCCACCCAAAGGGTAGCCCTTGTCAGAAAAAAACAAACATTGAGCTAACTAATTCTCTTTTTCTACATGATCTTTTTGTTATAGAAAGAAACACAAAAAGAAAAGAAAAATACACACCTTCTCTCAATAACGTGATTAGGGTAGTAGCAAATGCAGTAGTTGATGTACTGGCCGCTATTCTAAGAAGCGGTCTATCTTTGGACATAAATAAAGTATATAAAGATTTTCATATATTACCAATTGCTGCTAAAGGTGCTTTCAAATTGGTAAGGGCAACTTCAGATTCAGGAAAAGCATTGGCTAATTTTGTTCATTGAGCAAATAGCATAGTCATTGAGGCACTAATTAGCTCAATTCATCATCTTACTGCTTTCCATTTGGTTAAGGAATAGGGCAACCATGCTGAATTTACAATCACTAAAGTACAAGGACTAGCCTACCTCAAGAAAAACATACAAACTCAATTAGATGAAGACAGTGAAACATAGAGGAGGAACATACCGTAATTCCTCAGATGACTAATCTCTCTCCAAGCTTTTTTTGCCGCTTCCTACTCCAGCAGTAACTCCTGTGGCGATATCAAGCTTTCCACATAGCAAATGCTGCACGATATATATTCTTTCCTCCCATGAACGAGCTGAATGTCTTGCACATTATCATTCTTTGGATCGTATAGAAGAACATTTTTGTCACGATTGTTATTTATAAACAAAATAAATTCTCCATTATCTGTCATGAAAAGGGGCACTACAGCTCCATGAAAAGGATCTATTTCTAAATTCCTTATGAAAAATAAGGATATCCATGATTCCTTTACTCCATATTCCTTCATGACCAATATCTCAACAGCGCCATTATCCAAGCGAGACATATACAGACATTCATTTAAAGCTCCTACACCAACTATAATATTCTCTAGTCGATCAAACTTAGGGTCAGGTACAGGAAAAATGTGAAACTTTTCAGCAACGGGATCAAAACAAATTATTTCGTTGCACAGACCAATACAATAAAATGAGTCATCACGATTGATCCTTACCTTGTAGTGAATTCTCCCATTCAGTGTAATCCCATCACAGATTGAACGCATATCACCATAAGGGAATTCGACTTGCCTCCATTTTTGGTTTTCTTTGAGGCTAACAACATTAACAAACTTACCATCAATCAGGAGTGCCTTGTAAATATTTTTGGAGGAATCGAAACAAAGTCCCCCTCTGGTATAACCATTGTTCAAGTTGAAGTCAATATCAAGTTCACACAATTTGTTGTAAAATCGGGTGGCGGGATTCCACAAGTAGATACAGTTGTTTATACAAATCAGTATAAGGCCATGACAAGAACCCAAGACCCGAAAAGTTCCTCTATAGCTCTCGCCCACATCATAATCATCATCAAAAACTCTTAAAAAGAAAGGAGTATCATCTCCCCCCCTTATCATGAAAGGAGCATTGAGCTCTTCCGAAGTGAGTTGTTGTGGTGGTTGTTGATTTATCAATCGAAAGGAGCTCGTTTTTCTTGAATTTTGTTTATACTTCATCATGGTGATTGCTCCGTGTCGACGTTGATTGGAGAGCTCCAATTTCGGGTTTAATATCCAAGAACGCCATGACCTAGAAACACACTTGAATCGTACCAGAGATTTAACCGGTAAATTCGAGAGAATAATCATAATGATTTCATCCGGTAGATTTGCCATTAGGTAATTTGGTGTTTGGAGTGAAGCTTGAGAGAATTGAGAAGGAGGTGACAAAAAAGTGTTGAATTAAAAAAAGGTGATAAGTTTGACCAGTTAAAGTCAAATTTTTTGTTAAGTAGTCATTAGGAAGTTGCTGCAAGTTGCTGCAGCAACTTTCGAAGTTGCTACAACAACTACAATAGTTGCTACAGCAACAGTCAAAGTTGCTGCAGCAACTATCGAAATTGCTGCAAGTTGCTGCAGCAACTTACAACAATTGTTGCATGTCATTAAACTAATGACAAAATTGTCACCTCTACTCAATAATTAAAACTTGTGTCACCTTTTTTTAATTTTCAAACTTTTTTGTCACCCTTAATTAAAAATCTCGTGTTTCTTTCTTTGGTGGAAGGGCTGCGGCGCTGCACTATATATATATGTATATATACATATAGAGAGAGAGAGAGAGAGAACTATTTTTTTTTTGTAAAAGAAGAGAATCCTAGTAAACCATATAGGGTCAACTTAAATTCCTTTTTCACTTTTGTTTTTACGAGTTTATATGTACGCGCGTTGCACGAAAGTCCCTGATCACGTTTAAATTTAAGATAACAATAATATGTAGCATAATAAACTTTAAAGATTATGCGTAGGACATAACAAAAATAAATAATATAAATACAAAGTAAGAATTCACGAAAGGTAATTAAATACTTACGTCTTATTACCAACGAGTGCTATACGTGAAGATGAGATTCCGAAATAACATTGTACCTATTAAAAAAATAAAGTAGATTCAACTATGATACTAACGAAATTATAGTTAAAAAACATAATCAAAACTAAGTCACAGTTGGACAAAGAAAGAAAAACAAAAGGGAAGCAATACATCTTAGATTTTTTGACTACTTCATTTAGCGGCAACATGCTTGTTTCGTCCAATTTTTCACTCAAAAAATCTTCAATTGAAAAAAGGAACACGAGAAATTATCAAAAGGGGAGAATCCATTGTCAATTATTGATTACGTATAATTCATATTAAAAAAATGAAGAAAGACAAAAAGGATGATGATAATGAATGCAGGAAGACGATTTGAATCAAAACTAAAATAAGAAGAAAAAGTAGAAGTAAAAGAAGTCGAGAATCAAACTCACAATTGATAACTTGATACGTCTTAATTGAAGGTAAAATTTAGTTATATTCATTATTAGGTGTTTTTATAGATGTATTTTTCTAACCTAAATAAATTATTTAAGTAATACTAATCAATTAATTAAATGAATTCTAATCCTAAAAAAACTCATTTAAGTTTTCGTAAAAATGTCGACACAAAATAAAATTACCGTGAAAGAAAAAGTCAGCATTCAAAATTCAAATTATGTCAAAGCTAAAAAGTCTAGCACGTTAATTTTCATTCAATTGTCCATATGCAAGTATGATTATCATACTTGGAAAAAAATTATTCGATATTCATACTAATTTTGTATTAAAAATTTACATGAATTCTGTTTTTAAAAGGATCCTACTCTTAAAAGGAAAATTAAATTTTACATATTTAAAAGGATTCTACCTTAAAAGCGAAAAGACAGTTTTGTCTATTGCAGAGACTTTTAATAAAGGACAAAAAGTTCAAACAACATTTATAAGGACCTTCACACTTTTAATATAGTATAGATATAGATAAGTATTGTTAATATTTTATCCATCTAGTCTGGAATACAGGAACGAAATAAATGGACCAAAAAATTAGTAACATTTCAGAAGAAGAAGAGAATATTTTTCTGAGAAAAATGAAATTTAATAGGTGTTTGGCCATGAAAAATAAAAAAAATTGGAGAGTTTGGTCATGAAAATTTTAAAAAATTGGAGAGTTGGAGTTGCAAGTTGAAGTATTGTGTTTAGTCATATCTTTTTTAAAAAGATTTTTTTATACTTTTGAAAAGATAAAAAGTGAAACAGTGAAAACAAGTTTGAAGGTTGTTTTATTTTTTATCCAAACATCATTGTTTGAATTAAATGAAATAATTTTCTGAAAAAAAGTGAATATTTCTCATGACCAAATGGTGCCTTATTCTGCTTTAACAATATAATTGTTTTGTACCATTATGGAAGAAGATTTGATCTCTAGATAGGAAAGTGTGAATGACGTGAATTAAGGTAAAAGATTAGTAGGTAGTAGTGTGTCCTTGCTAGTAGGTAGAAGTATTTGATTTTGTTATCCTTGGCAGTAGTCGTAGTGCTATTCTTGTAGTGTTTTGGTGTTGTTTGTTGTTTAGAATAGATAGAGTATAGTATTACTTTGTGGTAGTATTCTTTCTGTTATTATATATACTTTTCTAGACTGTTTTTCTTTGTCTTGAGTCGGGGGTCTATCAGAAATAACTTATCTACCTCACTCTGAGGTAGTAATACCGACTACACTTTACCCTTCTTAGACCCTACTTTGTGAAAATATATCGGGCATTATATTGTTGTTGTTGTTGCAATATATCAGGATATGCATTTCTTTAGGAATGAAAAAAAAAATTGATCTATTTTCGTTTTTTTTTTTCCGAAAAAGGAAGTTGCAAGTTACCAAAATAACATAAAAATATTACTCCCTTCGTTCATTTTTACTTGTCATATTTAACTTGACAGGTACATTAAAAAAAATAATAATTGATATGACTATTTTACCTGACTACCCCTCTTAGCTGATGTTTAATACTAAGTCTTGAAAAATCATTTGAGGAATAAGTAATTAATGCGAAGGGGTTGTTTGGTGTGAGGTATAAGGTATAATAGTTTTGGGATAAAATGCAGGATTATTTTATCCTACGTTTGGTTGGAGGTATTAGGTAGTTCCGAAATTATTTATCTCACCATTTATACCACAGCGATGAAATAAGTTATCTCATACCATGGTGGATAATTAATTCCGGGATTAATAGTGCATTTGTGAAATTTTTTTTTGTCTCTTCTTGATATGTAAAAAATGACAAGTAAAAATAAAAATCCATTTTAGAAATAAGTGACAAGTAAAAATAAACTAAGTGGTATAAAACAAGGGATTCAAATGCACATAGTTTCTAAATCTAGTAACATGTTTAATGAAAGTCCTAAATATCTCACACGGTCACACTTCTCTCTAGCAACCATTGACTTACATAAAACACAAAAAGGTTGGACTACTTGATCCAATGATACAACCATCTGTACGAACTCCGCAAACAACAACAACATCAGTAACTACGTCTGAGTCCCAAACAAGTTAAGATCGGCTCTATGAATCCCGACTTCTTCATTAAAGCTCATTTCATATCATTGGTACAAACTATGTGCGGTCCAATTTTTCAAGTGACAACCTCCATTCTGCAGCAAGGGCAATAGGCATAATTCTCTAACCATGGAACCAAACAACATGAATGGAACTTGTGGTCACATTGCAAATGGATTAGGTTATCTCCAATTTTGAATTGATCCAAGCAAATGGTGCATTCATCATTTTCTGAATCATTATTACTTTATTACCCTGCTAAATGTCTTTATCCCATTTTGCTTCAGTCCAACAATCTCTTTCTTCTGCAAAGTATTTGATTCTACTTGCCCGTTTTCGACATCCTTGAATCTGTTTTCCTTACTTTTAGTCCTGTTTTCAATAATCACAATGAATAAGTACAAGCTCACTGAGATCCTATGTTGCTCGGGCTATCCAAAATGCTAACGAACCTGTATTGGATCCTCCAAAAATGCACTACATTTGGAGGATTCAACACGCACCCCGCGGTTTGAGGAGTTAGAGCAACATCACTGAGATCACATTAACATAAAATGTTTTAACTAAGGACTGAATATGAGGGGTATGCATGCCTTAGTAAGAGGGGTATGCATGCCTTAGTAAAAACAATCAAGGTATGCATGCCTTAGTAAAAACAATCACATGGTTGTTGGCATGAAAAGAACTTACCTACACCAGTATCTATACCGAAAGAATCAACGGATACATGACGTACACTTTTTACGCACAATTAATCACTTAATCATGGTCAATTAATTATGCTTTCTCACTTCAATTTATCACATAACTGTGATAAAGAAAAGTTCGGAGTAAACATTGGGTGTGAGTAGGTACTTCCATTATTGATATCCAATATGTGATGGAAGCGTCTATCAATGAAATATTATAAATGCTAGAACATCTAAAATTTCGATTTGTAGATAACAAGTATAAAAGGATTGAAACTTCAGTCAAGAATGTTCCTTTGATTAGCATGACATGCAAGCTTTACTCAAGTTTTAGCTAAAATTATCCTTAATATTTTGAGGATGGGTCAAATATGTCTTCCATATATATCTCTAAGCATCTTTTATCCTTTAAATTAGCAAAAATTTGAGCAGATTTAATCCAATCAAGGGAAGAAAACTATCGGCTGCTCACTTGTGAGAGCCATGCAAGAGGTAGAAAGAACACCCAACTTTGTTCTTCACCCCATTCTATCAAAGTAAGGAAGTCCAACCAACAATGTATATGCAAACAGTAAACAGTGTGCGGACGATATACCTTCAGTCTCCCCACCCCCACCCCCACTACCCAAGGCTCCTAGACGCCCCCCCCAAAAGAGAGTATGTTAACAACAGCACCTTGTTCTGAAAGTCGTTCCTTTTAACGATACTGGATACAAATGAAACTCCACCAAATTTGTCATATTTTCACATTAATCCCCCTTCCGTCATTAGGTTGGTATTATCTGAAATTGAAAAAAATCAATATCGATTGGATCCATTCATGTGCATTTTTTCTTTCCATCAGCTTAAGCGATTGCCGAGTGTGTTAGGAATGATTGGATTCTTCACTTAGTTAAATGGTAACTCCCCAAGATAGGTTCAAAACAAGGTGCTTCTGCTGATCCCACAAGTTACAATTCTCAGGCATCCAGAGGCCAACTTTCCCTTAGCAACACCATTTCGGGCTTTATTTCAGGAAGATCAAACCAATGATTTCACATGGAAAATGACAACCCACAGAAGTTCTGAAAACTCATGCCGTGTTACCAGAAAGTTGACGAGTAAGACTGAAGTATTTCTACACATCATATAAATACACACATCTCTATTCTCTACAGAGGTAAAAAAGCTCAGTTGTGCATGAGTCAGATAGAATGGACGAGATCACAAAACTCAGTTGTGTGTAGATAGACGTCAAGCTCAGTTATATATTTATGTATAGCTCAATTAGAGTGAACTGTCAAGCTCAGTTATGTATAGCGGCCTGTAATTGAAGTTAAGTAGTTAACTAAACCTATGAACAGTTAGAATGGACGGAACTCGTTAATCCCCTCTCAAGTGCAAGTCATACCCTTGTTTTGCTTGTATTACACAAGAATCTCTATATTAACATACAACTGTTGTCTAATATGGAAGCAATTTACCAAACTTCATGCAGTAAACTAAAATCACCTGATGCTTTTAAGAAAAATGAGGAAAATTATCAACAGAACAAGCTGAAAAATTACCTTCTTAGCCTGTGATCCAATCTCAGCTTGGCTTCTCTAGCTTTTTCACCTAGATCCTCATCATTATATCCATGGCTTCCTATAATTCTTTGCTCTATCTGCTCATTCAAATGCAAAACACAAGAATATACTTAAACATTCATTCTTTCACTCTATTCACATCAAGATTCACCAAAAAAGGTGTGTAGAGGTGATGGTTTTGGGGTGGGATGAGTGCACATAGGCAGATCCAAAATTTGAAGTTAAAAATTCTTCCAACAACTATAAGTTAATATACCATAAAAAATAACTTCACAATCAAATATTTACAAATATTTAGGGTTATTTGGCATGAGGAATGAGATAGATAAAGTTATTCCGTGTATTGGGATATCTTATGAGATTAGTTATCCCACCACATATATGGACAGCTTATTCTGTCATTATTGTACAAATGGTGGTTATAAATAATTTCGAGACTAAGTAATACCACTAACCAAATGCAGGCGCATTTTATCGCGAAATTATTATCCCTTATCCATCCTACCAAACGACCCCTCAGTGAATTCCGTGATAAATATACAGGTCTAAGCAAAATCTTCACTAAAAAAATTCAAAATATATAGAAGTAGACACACTAAGAAACCGGAAAATTTAACGTGTAATATATATACATACCGTGGAAGAAGTGGAAGGGGAAAGTGAATCAAAAGATCTGAACTGATAACCTCTTTGTGTAATACACAGAATTCCAAGAAACAAACCAGACATTTTACATTTATAACTTATGGTTGTGAACTTAACAAATTTTGGAGAAATTGAGACAAAATTATGTACATGCTATTTTTATTATTGTCTTTTGGGATGTTGGTTGGGCAAGAATTTAGGGTAAGCATAAAGACAAGAGAGAAGACTGAGAGAATTTTTTCTGTATTTCTTTTGTGTTTGATATGTACTTGTACATGTATATATACAAAAGTATAGAAGAATCGAATCTTTTGAGATTGTACAGTTGTCTAATATTCTATTGACTAATATATTAACAACCTACCTAAAATATAAAACCCAAAAATATAAAAGAAATAAATCCAAAAATAGAAAAGTATAACTAGAGAGGCGGTGTACAGAATAGGCCAGCTGCTATTTGTCATTGTGCCTCCATCAAGTTTGCCACATGTACGACTGAGATACAGAGAGCAAACAAACGAACACACACAAAAAACAGCCTTCACATGATCACGCGGGCTTGTCTGAAATCAGACTAAGTTGAGCTGCATTCTCTTTCTCTTTCTCACGATTAAAGATTGTGAAGGAGCCCGCATTAGGTTCAATACCCCCCTTCAAGTTGGAGGGTGCTGAAGCAACACCCAACTTGCCCAAAATAGATCGGTGATGAGGGCCAAAAAGGGGCTTCATAAAGACATCTGCGATTTGAGAGAATGAAGGCACAAAAGAGAGGGAAATGAGGCCGGCGAGGTATTGTTGACGAACAAAATGGCAATCGAGGTCAATATGCTTGGTACGTTCGTGAAAGACAGGGTTTTTAGCGATATGGATGGCCGTTTGGCTGTCTGATCGAAGAGGAATTGGTAGAGATGAGGTGATGGAGAGATCATCAAGGAGACGAACCAACCAAGTGAGTTCAGCAACCACCCGTCGCATAGAGCGATACTCAGCTTTAACCGAAGAAAGAGAAACAAGAGATTGTTTCTTGGATTTCCAGGAAACAGGAGAAGAACCCAAAGTGATAAAGTAACTGTTGACACCCAATTTTGACCTCCCAATATCCTCCCATACTGCTATTTTTATAAAATATAAAAAAAATGTTAGTTTTGATTTTTTAAATATTACTTTGGTAATCAAATAAATTCTGACATTTCGTATTTATGATTTTAAGGTATGCAATTTATTTTTAGCATTTTATTTTTATATTCTTATATAATATATATAATTTAATAATTTAAATATAATATTTTACATAATTTTGTAAATATTTATTAAATTATTTTCACAAATATGCATACTCATAATTTACAAACACGCAGTCTATTATTATTTTTACAGTTTTTTAAAATTTTGTATTCATAGGTGCCTGATTTACTTCAAATCATTTTTTGTCGTTGACTTTTAATAATATTAAGTATCATTAATTTTACTTACGTAATCTATTCATAATGATTTTATGATATTGATTAACTTGATAATATTTTATTGCATATCTACTGATTTTATTAAATAGCAGTCTACTTCAATCTTCCCAATTTATTTAAAATCTAGCCACTCTCTACCTAATTTGGTATCAATTTTAGCCTAAATTGATCTCAAATTGGAATCTCCAATCCTATTTCAATTGACCCAATTTAAATAACCTAATTTTCGGCCATTTTTATAAATATTTGATCCCAGCCGTTGATCAAAATTGATCCAACGGCTGAGATTAACTCTCCTTTTCTTCCCTTTTTTAATCTAATCTACCCCAAACCCTAATCTTCTCCCACACACACGCACAGCCGCACTCTCTCACTCCTTCACCTCTCTCTCTCTCTCTACTCGATCATCTCCCCCAACTCCGATGGACCGCCTCCACGCCGGCGCCGTCCCACCTCTGAACTAGCCGCCACCTTCCACCTCCCTACTCTCTCCCCGATCTTCCCCTTTCTCTCTCTCTCTCTCCACCGGTGAACCACCAAGAGGTCACCACAGCCGACTCCCTCTCAACCCGATCTCCCTCTTCTCTTTCAACCCTCCGCACCACTGCATCCACACCACCGGTAAAACCTCCGCCGGTGAACACCTCCACAATCGATACTCCTCTCTCTCTCTCCGTCGGTGACCCGCGAACTCCACTCCACCACGAGCTCCGGTCAGCTTGGCCGGTGAGAACCACCATAGCCGACCCCATGCTTCCTCAACTCTCTCATCGTCGCACACCGATTCGCGGCTGCCACAACTCCCACTGCCACCACTGCTCTAGCGAACTCTGTCTCGGCGCCGCCTACTTCCAGTCAACTCCTGTCATCGAAAAGTACTCACCCTCAAGTTTCTCTCCTCTCCGATGAACTTTGGAAAATTCGACGAGGTAAAGAACCATGCGTAGAAGGTCAATGGTTTCTCGGGTTGAATTTTAAATATCAAGAGATGTTAAAATCATCCGTTCATGCTGTGTTAAAACTTTGAGATTTCGATGTTAAATTCTTCTTCGGTATGATCTTCTATGCTTATTATTGTGTTAAAGGCTGCTGATTTGTGTTAAGATGTTCTTGATTTGTTAGTTGTTTCATCTTTAGTTAATCATATTTCACTGGTCTCAAAATTGGCTACTGTGATTGCAATTCGGAGATATTTAGTCGCGGACTAGTATGTCATGTGATCTCTGTTTACTGTTGTTCATGATTTACTTCGTTTGGACTTTAATCCTTTGACATAATCAACCCCAATTTGATTATTCTCCTTCCTAAATCAGCTTTGTAAAAGTCTTGTGTGCAATTACGGTAGTTAGAGATCTTTGCTCTGTATAAATTATTTGGTAGTATGTGACAGCTTTGGGCAATCATTTATTTTTGGCAGTCTTGACTCTAGCTACTAATTGATCCTTACCATTCTTTTCCCTAATTATGATAACTCCATCACTTGTTTATTTATGGTAAATGTTACTCTTGATTGATGGAGCAATTTTTTTTTAAAAGGAAAACAATTTGCCTGATTGATCTGGAAAATATTCTCTCTTACTGTATGATTGCTGACAACCCTCCGACTATAAAAAACAAAACCCCTCTTCACTATTCTGGGCGGAGTCATTATTCACAATCACACTTCTCTTTTACACAAAACTTGACACACAGACCTTTGAACAAAAGCTTTTACACGCTTTGGCTAGCATTATTCTCCTCTTTGTTTACACTTTAAAGCTTTCATATTGCGTGAAAAAGGAGGGGCTGGTTTCTGAGTTCTCTTATTGCTTTTGCTGTTAACCGGTTAGTCTTCTATTGAAGTAACTTCAATTCCTAATGTGTTAATGTGTTAGTTTGTCGTAGTCCTATTTTTCTGCCAAAGTTATGAATATTGGAAATCTTGGATGTCGTGAGCATTACATGAAATGCAAACAGTGCCTGAAAGTGTTCTTTTGTTCATATGTTTGAAACTTAGACTATGTGCAATTGTTAGTTATGTTAGGATGCCCTTTGGGCAATTTATGTGTTGTCCATGCGTATGTGTGGGTGTTTATTTTGTGTGAACAGGGGGCATAAGCTTGAATTTGGGACCGCTTAAAGAGTTACCCGATGCTAGAAAACGATAGGCTATTCATTGGAAGTTCTAGGCTTCATTCTGTATTCTATTTACTCCTTTGTTTGGCATGTAATAATGGTGAACATAATATATAAAAATTACGGAGACTGCTTATGAGGGGCGGGGATTATGTGATTCGTTTATTCTATTATTTAGATATCATGCCTATAGGGATGTTAAATAAAAATTATTTAGATATCATGCCTATAGGGATGTTAAATAAAAATCTAAGTTGAATTATTTTGTCACTTAGGCAAACAATATAGGATCGATAATCAATTAGTTTATTATCTAGGAACCATATCTTTGGGTCATTACTTTGACGTGTTAGATTAATTTTGACATGCTAACTTAATCTAAGTATGTTTAATCAATTTTCAACATTTTTTTAATAATTTCCAGCAATTTTAAACTAATTTTCAGCATTAAAAAATGAGTTTCCAGCACCTCAATTTTGCTTTCTAGCATCCTTTTATTAATTTCCAGCATATAAAAATAAGTTCCAGCGTCCTTAATTAATATCCAGCATATCAAAATAATTTTCAGAATTTAAAAAATAAATTTTCCAGCATATAATAATTAATTTCTGGCATGTTTATTTAATTTTCAGTGCGTAAAAAATTAATTTCCAGCATTTTATAATTATTTAACAGAACTTTAAATTTAATTTCCAGCATGTTAAATTAATTCTTCAGAATTTTTAAAATTAATTTTTTCAGCATATTAAGGTAATTTTCAGAATATTGAGATATTTTTCAGTATGTCCAATCAATTTTACGACACCTAAAAAATAATTTTTAGCATTTAAATATTAATTTATTTATTTTTTTTACACATAAATATTTATTTCCAGCACATCTTAATTATTTTCAGCATGTTAATTTTTTAGCACTTAATTTAATTTCCCATTATCCTTAATTCTATTTCCAGCATAAAAAAAAAAAATAATAATAATTTGAGCATATTTAGTTAAATTCCAGCATTTAAAAAGGGAATAAATTTTAGTACTTGCTAATTAATCTTCAGCATCTGTCCATTAAGTTCTAGCACTTTCCTTAAATTTTTGGCACTTTAATTAACATGTCCCACCTAGAAATTATGTCTATAGGTTTAAACCACGTAAAATAAATATTTGTCCCTTTATTTTAAGCATGTTAATCACCTAATTAACTTTAATTAATCAAGAGGTTTTTATGAAACCGTTATGTGCCATTTGCAAGTCTTATACGTTTTGTATGACGCGAACATTGAGTTAATTAGGTAGCCTAGGCTTCTTCTTGTCTAGAACCAAAATCCCAAATAGTAAGTTCAATGCCTCTTGGACATTAAGTTGGGACGGGTAGGCATTTTAGGAAACGCTAGTTTTATCGTTTTCTATAGAACGCCCTTTAAGATTAATAATTAAACTAGGTGGGGTAGGTAGAAAATCGGATATGATGTAAGTTGACCCGAGCAGAATACGACAATGCAACATATGACATTGTCATCCGTCAATAAGCCGGGCGCTGATCCGAATAGGTTAAAATTAACCCATTGTCTAAAGGCTTTTCTAAATCGGCTTTTTCTTTATCTTATTTTGAATGTTCAATTATTTGGGGTAGTTTAGGATCATTATTTAAACAAATCTTTTGATTATATCATCTTGTCTCTGCTATCTTCTCGCTTATCCGACTAGTTGTCTGTTTATATATTTTACTACTTTATCACTTAGATAATTATTGCATGTTTTAGTTTATTTATTTGAACACTAAATTAGTATTAAATTATAAAAAAAATAATTGACCTTTTGCTTATCACATAGAATTTCCACGTAATATATGAATTCGGCCGGGACCCACATTTGTGGACCTCGAAAGGTGCCTAACACCTTCCTTTCGAGGTAACCTGAACCCTTACCCGAATTTCTGGTTGACATAGGCTAACAATTAATTAATCTTAATTAGTCTAGAATGGTGCCCTAACGCACCTTAATTCGTTAGGTGGCGACTCTTCACTCTTTAAATTCCAAAAAGAGTTTGTCACGTCGAATCCCGCTTTTCGCGAGAAAAATGGGGCGCGACAGTAACCACTGATAGATTTTCGAGTATCTGGGCAACGACCCCAATCAGAGTCACAAAAGGCGAGTAAATCGAGTGACGGATTAGAGGATAAGAAAATCCCTAAACTAGGATCCTGTAGCAAATATCGAATACATCTCAAAGCGGCATCAAAATGAAGACGACGGGGTGTTTGCATAAACTGACTGAGGTGTTGGACGACAAACGATAAGTCTGGTCGAGTGTGAGTGAGATAATTGAGTTTTCCCAAGATTTTGTGATAAACAGTAGGCTCAGAGAGAAGATCACCGTCGTCCATCGTCAAATGACTAGTGGGATCAAGAAGAGAAGAAACAGGTTTGGAGTCTAAACATCCAAATTCAGAAATGAGGTCTAAGGTAAACTTACGTTGACTTAATATGATTCCCTGTGGCTCTCGTATGATTTCCATACCAAAAAAATATTGTGCCTTCCCAAGATCTTTGATCTTAAATTCTTGATTGAGAAAAACCTTGATAGAGTCTATCTCCGTTGGATCATCACCTGTGAGTAATATGTCATCCACGTATACAGCAAGGATAGTTACCCCAACAGATGATTTCTTTGAGAAAAGTGAGTAGTCATTTAAAGAATGTGAGTAACTAATAAAATCAAGAGCAGCTGTAAGCCTAGAATACCATTGACGTGAAGCTTGTCGTAAACCATATATGATTTCTTTAGGCGACAAACATGAGTAGGGATAGGATGAGAGAGACCAGCTGGTAACTTCATATAAACTTCTTCCTTCAATTCAACATGTAAAAAAGCATTGTTCACATCCAATTGTGAAACATGCCAATTCTTCTTGACTGCCACACTCAATAAACATCGTATCGTAGTCATTTTAACAACAGGTGAATATGTTTCATTAAAGTCAACTCCTTCTTTTTATATATCACCTCGTATGACAAGACGAGCCTTGAATCTCTCCACCGTTCCATCTTGTTTATATTTAACTTTGTACACCCATTTACTGGCAGAGCTTTCCTTCCTTTAGGCAAAGCCACAATGTCCCATGTTTGATTAGCTTTAAGGGCTTCAAATTCTATGTTCATTGCCTCTTGCCAACAAGGGTGCAAACAGGCTTGTGAATAGGATGAAGGTTCAGTATTATATGAAAGAGAGTTAAGCAGATTCTGATTTGAATGAGATAGGCTAGAAAATGAAAAAATAGTAGGAGAAACGGAGGAATTGAAGCAACTAGAAGTTGGATCAGTGAATAATACTGAATTGCATATGTAATCCTCTAAATAAGAAGGTAAATGGTGAGTCCTGGTAGATCTCCTGAGAGCAGTTTCAGGGACTTCAATAGGGGCGCCTTCAGAAGATGTAGCAGGGCTAAGTGGAGACATATCAAAAGAAGTAGGTGAATGAGTTTGAATAGAAGTGGGTGTGACTAGATGGGAAGTAATAGAAACATTACGAGGAGAGGAAGGTGGAGTGGGTAAAGAAGAATCAAAAGAGACAGGCAATGAGGTATGAGGTGAGTTTGGTAAAGTAGGAGAAGGTTGAGAAGACGGGGATGAAAAGGGAAAGACAGTTTCATGAAAAATCACATCTCTGGAGACAAAAACTTTGAGAGTGTCAAGGTTTAATAGCTTATATACCTTTTTACCATAAGGATATCCCAAAAAAACACACTTAACAGATCTAGGATCTAATTTTGTCCTATGAGCAGAAATGGTTGAAGCAAAACAGAGACAACCAAAAACCTTTAAGGAATCATAAGAGGGAAGATGGCCAAACAACAGCTCATATGGTGTCTTCATGTTTAAAACCGTGGAAGGAAACCTATTTATCAGAAAAGTAGAAGTAAGTAAACATTCTCCCCAAAACTTTTGTGGTAAATTCGATTGAAAGAGCAAAGCTCGGCAAGTTTCAAGGAGATGCCTGTGCTTTCGCTCAACAACACCATTTTGTTGGGGGGAGTAAGTACAAGATGTTTGATGAATAATACCCTTTGATTTTAGAAAGAGTGAAGATTCATTACTGATTCCTAATTCAAGAGCATTATCTGATCTAAGGATTTTGACTTTTGTATTGAATTGAGTTTCTGTCATTGCTAAGAATTGCGTGATGAGAGTGAAAGCATTTGATTTAGTAGAAAGGAGAAAAGTCCATGTTCCTCTACTATAGTCATCTACTATAGTGAGGAAATATTTGAAACCGTCATGAGTTGCAGTTTTATATGGTCCCCAAGTGTCCACATGAATGAGATCAAAAATGTGTTTAGATTTAATTGAGCTAGAAGAAAAAGGTAGCTTCGTTTGTCTAGCTTTTTCACAAATATCACAAGGAATAATGGAAGACACAGTAGAACAAGGAATAGAGGAAATATTTTTCATATTAGATATGGGCATATGCCCCAATCTCATGTGCCATAGGCTTACAATGGAAGAATTAGAATTAAAACAAAAACTAGATTGACTAAAAGGTGCTACTGCACTTTTATTAAAAACAGATTGGCTAAATGCCTTGATTGAACTAGAAAAATGCTGCCTAGGCTTGACTTGAAGAGTAGACTCTGGCTGGAATAAGTAAATCCCGTGGCTGACTTTACCAAGTACCACTGGCCTCTTCATTGAAGGGCCCTGCAACACGGCAAAAAGAGAGGAAAAAATTAGAATGGAATTGAATTGTACACACAACTTGTGGATAGACAGCAAATTGTATTTGAAACTAGGGACAAACAAAACATGATTAAGGGTATATCCAGGTAATAAGGTAACTGATCCTGAGTAGTGAACTAGAACTTTTGAAGAATTAGGCAAGGAAACATAGACTGGTTTAGGTAGAGTCTTAATATTGAACATGAGATTAAGATTGGAAGTCATATGCTCAGATGCCCCAGAGTCTAGAATCCAGGAAATGGAATTGAGAGACACACTAACATAATTCTTAGATGTCAAAAAAGACGTTGGTATACCTGAGCACTTGGCTGAGACAATGTTCTCGGTAGATTCACCCTTTTTGCCACTTTTAACCTCTTGCATCATCTGATAAAGGGAATGATATTGATTCTGTGTCATGGTCTGATCTCCCGAATCAACTGAATGAATCCCAGTACCATCTGGAGTGAAAACTGCATTACTCTTTACTCCAGCAGTATACCTCTTAGATTTGGTAAACTTGAAATCAGGTGGAAATCCAATCAGTCTATAATAATTCTCAATATTGTGATTTTGCTTCTTGCAGTAGGTGCAAAATTATCCATTTTTCTTTGCCTCTGAGTTTGTCGTATGTCCAGAATTCTGCCCCATATATGAGAATTTTCCATAGCTAGGCTTACTTGCTAGGAAAGCACTCTCTCCTGGATGATGAGACATCTGTAATTCTCTCTGCTTTTTGTAACACCCCGTACATTCCTAACCCTACTTGACGACATTAAATAATATGTACGTAGGTATCAAGAGCTATGAGTATGCATTTGGTAAGGCTATTGATGAGATAATTGAATTTTGGCTCTTGTTATGTGGTTAAACTTGCATGGAAGGTGTTTTGAAATTTTCATTGAGCATTTGTGGGGTTCAAAATGAGGCTAAGAAGACCTCTAAACAAAGTATAATAAGGTTAAGAAGTGAGTTAAAGAATAGGACTTGAAGTATCTAACCAAACCCGCGAAGAGAAGTCGAAAAATGGAATTTTTGGAAAAAAATTAAAGAGGGGCGCGTTTGGCACCGTGCCACGCCGATCTGGGCTAAAATTTTTAGCCCAGAGGCAGCAAGTTGGTGCGCCAAGGAGCGTGCCACCTTGGATTTTCCACTTTTTCGAAAGTTGGAAATTTCTAAGTCCCAAGGGTATCCGGGGATGTACCGAGCCAATTTTTGTTATGTTTCTTCTACAACCAAGAGTATATACATGAAATGAATGACATATTACATTGGTATGATAAAATTACTCGAGAATGAATTTGGGGTCAAAATGACAGTTTTGCCCCTAAGGTCAAAATAAGCCAAACATGGCTAGAATCCCTTGTTTTTGGGATCGAGGCTACGGATATGAATATTATGAGTGGGAATATTATTGTAATACGTATAAAGACGAGAAATTATTGATTTTATTGGGTTAAGTGATTTGGGCTCAATAAAAGCCCAAAAATATGATAAAAGGCATGGGTCACATGACCCAATCTTCTATTGACTTGGTCAATTAAGGCATTAAATATCAAGAGAGGATAAGGATGACCCAAGGACTATAAATAGACCCACAAAATCAGATTTTTATTCATTTAACCTCTCATGCTTTCTAGACATTTTCTCAAACATTCTACACTATTCTCTCAAGAACCCTAAAGACTCAAAAGGCAATTTTGGAGAAAAATCATCCCTTTACAAGTTTGGGTAAGTGAATATTATTATGGATTCATATATTATATGCATGAAAGAGTATGTAAATCATGTTGATTGTGCTTGGAAATGTTGGATATGGTATTTTGTGCTTTTGTATAAGATGTGTGATCCATGGGGGTTGAACTTGAATTAGGACTTGTGCCTTTGATGAAAAATCATGGTATGGATAAAATATGAACATCTATGGAGTTATTTTTGTTGTTAAACTTGTTCTTGTCTATAAGTGTAAATTGTGGGAATTTGGCCGATATGTGCTATGAAGTGTATTAAGGTGAATTGATGGATTGTTTGTGATGTGGTATGGATAAGGAGGTGTAAAAGAGATTTGTTATGGTGAAATGCAATGATTATTATGTATTGGTCAATGTTGAGAATATTGGAGGATTTTTGGAATAATGATGCTATCAATGGTTTTGTCAAGGGGAAGTGACATGTTTTAAAGCAAACATGTACCCTATTGACGTTACATGCATTTATGAAGTAGTTGTGGTTAATGTGAATTCTGTTATGTATTTGTGTTGTAGAGTGACACATAAAGAAGGAGCGGGACTATTGTATGCACATCTAGGATTGTATATCTGTATTGAGAGTACAAGGTATGTAAGGTTACTCTGTCCGTATCTTTTTGCGGCCAAACGTACCCACATTGCGATTTCACTAGTCTTACCTCAAAATGTGCTAAGGTATCCTATATCCGTTTATCAATAGTCATTGTCATATATTTCCTACTCATGGAACATTTGTGAGTCTCATGTCTCATAATCATGGTTAATGTTCCAAAAGCTCAAATAAGGATATGTTCCAATATTCCACTAGTGATATTACTTATGCCTCTTGTTCATAGATTATTGTCCCATAGTTCCCATGGTGTTATGATTCTAATAATGTTATGTTGCCAAGTTATTCACATGTCTTTCACTCATTGGTTAATGGTTCAAAGTTTCCAATAATGTTATGTTCCCAAGTTCAAGTGATGTTATGACTATCAAATATCAATCTCAAAGTAAAGATCAAAGTAATGCAAATGTGGTCAATGATCAAGTATGGGTGGCAAGTCTAGGGGCATAAGCCTAGCTCGACTCGATCCCGATGTGTTGATTTATGGGTGGCAAGTCTAGGGGCGCAAGCCTAGCTCGACTCGATCCCGATGTATTGATTGATGGGTGGCAAGTCTAGGGGCATAAGCCTAGCTCGACTCGATCCCGATGCATTGATTTATGGGTGGCAGGTCTTAGGGGCATAAGCCTAGCTCGACCCGATCCCAACATGACGATAAGTCATGGAAAGACCCACTGATCAGTAGGGGCCCGGGTATATTGTGACATATGTATTGACAAGCAAGCATTGAATGTAAAGAAAGTAATGAAAGTAATGAAAGCAATTCACATGGATCCCAAAATGCAACATGGTGACTTATTCACATTGTCTAGTCATTTGTATTGAGTTCATTGGTATGTTCATGTGTTTCAAAGTTTCATTTGAGCCTTACATACTCAGTACTTATTTCGTACTGACCCCTCTCGGGGAATTTAGCTTACTTGCTGCAGGCGCAGGTCCCAGTAGGCCTCCTCAGTAGATTGCTAGTGTTAGCGGTTCCTTGGTGAGCTCCAGTTAATTCGGGGTTGCTCCGAGTCAGGGTAGCTATATGTTTTGATGATGTACGTGTTGTATAAAGCGGGGACTTGTCCCGACTTTTGGTTTGTATTGGTCAATGCTCTTGTTAGAGGCTTTTGTAGACGGAGGTGGGTGTATCAGTGTAAAAGACATATGTTATTTTGACTGGATGGCCTCAACGGCCAAGTTTCATGTACATGTATAACTATGTCCCATGTTTTCCTTTATTCATCTTTCATATTCTTACATAATGGTGGTTATGATTATGATATGCATTTGATTGAACATAGGCAAAGGTTGGTTCTCTCGGGCCTTATCGGCTACGGGTGCCAATCATGTCTCGATGGGATTCGGGGCGTGACAAAAGTGGTATCAGAGCAGGTCGTTCTAAGGGTGTCTACAAAGCCGTGGCTGAGTAGAGTCTTACTTATCGATGTGTTGTGCACCACATTTATAAGTAGGAGGCTACGGGACATTTAGGATGTTGTTTCTGTTCTTCACTTCTAGATCGTGCAATAGAGCCAGTGTTGTCAGTTGAAGTGTGTCTGATCATGGTATTTTGTTTTTCTCTGGTATAGTCAAAATGCCGATCACGAGAGGTAGATGTAAAGGGAAGCAGGTAGATGCGCCTGCTGGAGAAGGAATGAGCAGATTACCACCTGATCAAGCTAGTCAAGGTGGAGCAAATGCTGAAATATCATCGCGGTCTTCATCTACCCTCCCAGTTTCGGAAGAGCCAATTGGTACAGAAGTACCTGTAGAGCCGCCGATGAATGTCACGGATCAGGATCTCAGGAATGCTGTACATATGTTGACACAGTTAGTGGCGGCACAAAGCCAGGGACGAGCTGGTGTAGTGACACATGATGATGATGCGGCTAGAATGGCGAGTCGCAGGACACAGGATTTCCTAAAACTTGACCTCCTATTTTCACTGGGTCAGATCCAAAAACAGATCCACAGGACTTCGTGGATCAAATTCAGAGGGCCTTGGAAGTTATGCATGTGACAGGAGTCGAAACAGTTGAACTTGCTGCATATAGGCTGAAAGGAGAGGCAATATTGTGGTACGAGGATTGGAAGAAATCCCGTGATATTGGTGCAACTCCACCTACGTGGGAAGAGTTTAAAATTGCTTTCCTTGACCATTACTTGCCCTATGAGATCCGTGAGGCACGTGCGGATCAGTTCCTAAATCTCCATCAAGGAAATTTGAGCGTGAGGGAATATAGCTTGCAATTTAATTCCTTGGCTCGATATGCACCAAATGTTGTGGCTACGATGACAGACAGGGTCCATAGATATGTGGACAGACTAGAGCTATACTTGGTACGGGATTGTACTATTGCTGCCTTGAATAAGGATATGGACATTGCTCGAATACAAGCCTTCGCTCAAAAAATGGAAGACCAACGACAGAGAAGAAGAGTGCATGAATTTGATAGGGGACAGTCCAAAAGGGCTAGACCTATGGGACCACCTATGATGTCCCATGGAGGATCTAGGCCCCGCATGTTTCCTAGACCACCTAGACCGTCGTTCTCTTATTCCACAGGGGGTGCTCACTCACAATTTCGAGGGTCTAGGGGTGGTCCATCAGGGCAGAGTAGCGGATCACAGGCAGCAGGTTTTCATCGTCAGCAGTGTCAGCACTGCGGGCGTATGCACACAGGTACATGTCGGTCAGGGAATAATGTCTGTTTTTGGTGTGGTATGACGGGGCATATAGCGAGAGAGTGTCCACAGAGGAGCATGGGTGGTATAGCACGACCAGCTGGGTCGGCTGTTGCGTCATCAGCATCGGTTCCTTCACAGGGCCGAGGGGTGCAGCCTATTGGCCGTGGTAGAGGTGCCAGAGGAGCAGCCAGTACTAGCGGGGTCCAGAATCGTACTTATGCTTTAGTGGACCGCCAGAATTCAGAGGCTTCTCCTGATGTTGTCACTGGTACATTATCCATATTCTCACATAATGTATATGCATTGATTGATCCAGGTTCTACATTTTCCTATGTTACCCCATTGATTGCTGCGAAATTTGCAAAGGCACCAGAATTATTAATTAAATCAATTGAAGTGTCTACACCGGTTGGTAAGTATATTGTTGCAAAGAGAGTGTATCGTAACTGTGTGGTAACTGTGTGTGGTCATGATACATTGGCCGATCTCATTGAACTGGACATGGTGGATTTTGATGTGATCATGGAAATGGATTGGTTGGCCTCTTGTTATGCTACGGTAGATTGCCGGGACAAGAAAGTACATTTTGGTTTTCCGCAAGAAAATGGTCTTGAATGGCAGGGTAATGTAGGGGCACCACGAGGAAGGTTTATTTCCTATTTGAAAGCCAGAAAAATGATTGCTAAAGGTTATATATGTCATCTAGTACGGGTGAAAGATACCGAAGCGGAACCGTTAACTCCGCAGTCGGTCCCAGTGGTCAATGAATTTCTAGATGTATTCCCAGAGGATCTTCCAGGTTTACCCCCAGAACGGGAAGTAGAATTTGGCATTGATGTGATTTCAGGCACTCAGCCTATTTCCATTCCTCCATATAGAATGGCTCCAGCAGAATTACGTGAATTAAAGGAGCAATTGAAGGACTTGCTAGATAAGGGCTTCATTAGGCCTAGTATGTCCCCGTGGGGCGCACCGGTCTTATTTGTGCGAAAGAAAGATGGCACCTTAAGAATGTGCATTGACTATCGGCAATTGAATAAGGTAACGATCAAGAACAAATATCCCCTCCCTCGCATTGATGATTTGTTTGATCAGTTACAGGGTGCCAGGTGTTTTTCAAAAATTGACTTGAGGTAGGGTTACCATCAAGTCAGAGTTAGAGAAGAAGATGTACCCAAGACAGCTTTCCGAACACGGTATGGCCATTATGAATTTTTAGTTATGTCATTTGGACTAACAAATGCTCCAGCTGTGTTCATGGATTTGATGAATAGGGTGTTTAAGCCATTTTTGGATGAGTTCGTCACGGTATTCATAGATGACATCCTAGTTTATTCAAGATCACCGGAGGACCATGCTAATCACTTACGACAAGTGTTACAGATTCTTCGTGAACGGAAGTTGTATGCAAAGTTCTCCAAATGTGAGTTTTGGTTAAAATCAGTCGCGTTCTTGGGTCACATTGTATCAGATGAAGGCATACAGGTTGATACCCAAAAGATTGAAGCAGTGAAAAACTGGCCAAGACCTACGACACCCACAGAGATTCGCAGTTTTCTGGGTTTGGCAGGCTATTACCGGAGATTTGTAAAAGGGTTTGCTTCTATTGCAGCACCATTAACAAAGTTAACTCACAAGGCAATTAAGTTTCAATGGAATGATGCATGTGAAAGAGGGTTTCAAAAATTGAAGGATAAGTTGACTTCCACACCAGTGTTAGTACTTCCTGAAGGCACAGAGGGCTATGCAGTGTATTGTGATGCTTTCGGGATTGGTCTCGGATGTGTGTTGATGCAGCATGGTAGGGTGATAGCATATGCCTCACGACAGTTGCGGCCACATGAGAAAAACTATCCCACATATGATCTCGAATTGGCAGCGGTAGTTTTTGCTTTAAAGATATGGCGTCATTATTTATATGGGGTTCATGTTGACATCTATACGGATCACAAAAGCTTGCAATATCTTTTTAAGCAGAAGGAACTCAATTTGAGGCAACGAAGGTGGTTGGAGCTTTTAAAAGATTATGACATTGATATTCTTTATCACCCAGGCAAAGCAAATGTAGTAGCCGATGCATTGAGCCGTAAGGCAGGAGAAAACACTAGTGGTCAGTTGAATGGAAAGCATGAGATAGTCAAAGATTTGAATCACTTAGCCAGCTTGGGAGTTCGCCTTATTGAAACCTCAGATGATAGAATTATGGTGCAAAATGCAGCAGAATCCTCCTTAATAGCTGAAGTGAAAGAGAAGCAAATTGCGGATTCTATTTTATTGCAGCTAAAGGAAAATGTGCAGCAGAATTTGACCAAGGTATTTGATATTACGCCGGAAGGGGTGCTTCAATGTCAAGGAAGACTATGCGTACCGGATGTAGATGAGCTAAGGACACGAATTATGATAGAGGCACATCATTCACGCTATTCTATTCATCCGGGTGCTACTAAAATGTACCATGAATTGAAAGAAGTGTATTGGTGGGCCAATATGAAAAAGAACATTGCAGAGTTTGTCGCTCAATGCCCGAATTATCAACAAGTAGAAGTAGAGCATCAGAAACCGGGAGGTTATATGCAATGTATCAATCTTCCAGTCTGGAAATGGGATATGATTAACATGGATTTCATTACGGGTTTGCCTCGTACATTGAGGAAGTTTGATTCTATATGGGTTATAGTGGACAGGCTTACCAAGTCAGCGCATTTTCTACCGGTCAAGACGACCTATACAGCTGAGGATTATGCGAAGTTGTATGTGAAAGAGATAGTACGATTGCATGGTATTCCACTTTCCATTATATCAGACAGAGGAGCACAGTTCACAGCGCACTTTTGGAGGTCTTTCCAGCAGAGTTTGGGTACACGGGTTAATTTGAGTACAGCTTTCCATCCTCAGACTGATGGACAAGCAGAACGTACTATTCAGACACTTGAAGATATGCTAAGCTTGTACGTTAGATTTTCAAGGCAGTTGGGATGACCATTTGCCTCTTATTGAATTTGCGTATAACAATAGCTATCATTCGAGTATTAAAATGGCACCTTATGAAGCTTTGTACGGAAGGAAATGTAGATCACCAATAGGATGGTTTGAAGCAGGTGAAACTGCTTTACTTGGGCCAGACATTGTTCATCAGGCTATGGAAAAGGTTAAGGTGATCCAACAACGGTTACAAACGGCTCAAAGTCGTCATAAGTCATATGCGGATGTTAGAAGAAGAGGTCTTGAATTCGCCATAGGTGATTGGGTGTTTTTAAAGGTGTCACCAATGAAAGGGGTAATGCGGTTCGGAAAGGAAGGGAAATTGAGTCCACGTTACATAGGCCCATATGAAATGATTAGAAGATTTGGGCAAGTTGCTTATGAATTAGCACTACCTCAAGAACTTTCTTCAGTCCATCCGGTATTTCATGTTTCCATGCTTCGAAAATGCATAGGAGATCCATCTCGTATTGTTCCCATTGGAGATGTTCAAGTTACAGAGGATCTTACTTATGAAGAGGTACCCATTGCTATCTTAGATCGACAAGTGAAAAGATTGAGGAATAAAGACGTAGCTTCCGTGAAAGTTCTTTGGCGGAATCAACAAGTAGAGGAGGTCACATGGGAAGCGGAAGAGATGATGAAATCCAAATATCCCCATATATTTCAAATGGATCAAGAAGTTCAAAATGCGGGAGTGGAGCAATAACAAATAAGTCTCCATGAGCCTTAAAAGTTTATGTATATGTATGCTAATGTAGAAATGCATTGATCGTAATGAAACGATATTGTTAACATTCGAGGACGAATGTTCCTAAGGGGGGAAGAATGTAACACCCCGTACGTTCCCAACACTACTTGACGACATTAAATAATATGTACGTAGGTATCGAGAGCTATGAGTATGCATTTGGTAAGGCTATTGATGAGATAATTGAATTTTGGCTCTTGTTATGTGGTTAAACTTGCATGAAAGGTGTTTTGAAATTTTCATTGCGCATTTGTGGGGTTCAAAATGAGGTTAAGAAGACCTCTAAACAAAGTATAATAAGGTTAAGAAGTGAGTTAAAGAATAGGACTTGAAGTATCTAACCAAACCCGCAAAGAGAAGTCGAAAAATGGAATTTTCGGAAAAAATTAAAGAGGGGCGCGTTTGGCACCGTGCCACGCCACTCTGGGATAAAATTTTTAGCCCAGAGTCAGCAAGTTGGCGCGCCCAGGAGCGTGCCACCTTGGGTTTTCCACTTTTTCGAAAGTTGGAAATTTCTAAGTCCCAAGGGTATCCGGGGACGTACCGAGCCAATTTTTGTTACGTTTCTTCTACAACCAAGAGTATATACATGAAATGAATGACATATTACATTGGTATGATAAAATTACTCGAGAATGAATTTGGGGTCAAAATGACAGTTTTGCCCCTAAGGTCAAAATAAGCCAAACATGGCTAGAATCCCTTGTTTTTGGGATCGAGGCTACGGATATGAATATTATGAGTGGGAATATTATTGTAATACGTATAAAGACGAGAAATTATTGATTTTATTGGGTTAAGTGATTTGGGCTCAATAAAAGCCCAAAAATATGATAAAAGGCATGGGTCACATGACCCAATCTTCTATTGACTTGGTCAATTAAGGCATTAAATATCAAGAGAGGATAAGGATGACCCAAGGACTATAAATAGACCCACAAAATCAGATTTTTATTCATTTAACCTCTCATGCTTTCTAGACATTTTCTCAAACATTCTACACTATTCTCTC
Source organism: Capsicum rhomboideum (assembly GCA_031232105.1). Classification (NCBI taxonomy): domain Eukaryota; kingdom Viridiplantae; phylum Streptophyta; class Magnoliopsida; order Solanales; family Solanaceae; genus Capsicum; species Capsicum rhomboideum. Next base: position 24,786,460 of record CP124712.1, on the reverse strand, counting down.
AAGAACCCTAAAGACTCAAAAGGCAATTTTGGAGAAAAATCATCCCTTTACAAGTTTGGGTAAGTGAATATTATTATGGATTCATATATTATATGCATGAAAGAGTATGTAAATCATGTTGATTGTGCTTGGAAATGTTGGATATGGTAATTTGTGCTTTTGTATAAGATGTGTGATCCATGGGGTTTGAACTTGAATTAGGACTTGTGCCTTTGATAAAAAATCATGGTATGGATAAAATATGAACATCTATGGAGTTATTTTTGTTGTTAAACTTGTTCTTGTCTATAAGTGTAAATTGTGGGAATTTGGCTGATATGTGCTATGAAGTGTATTAAGGTGAATTGATGGATTGTTTGTGATGTGGTATGGATAAGGAGGTGTAAAAGAGATTTGTTATGGTGAAATGCAATGATTATTATGTATTGGTCAATGTTGAGAATATTGGAGGATTTTTGGAATAATGATGCTATCAATGGTTTTGTCAAGGGGAAATGACATGTTTTAAAGCAAACATGTACCCCATTGACGTTACATGCATTTATGAAGTAGTTGTGGTTAATGTGAATTCCGTTATGTATTTGTGTTGTAGAGTGACACATAAAGAAGGAGCGGGACTATTGTATGCACATCTAGGATTGTATATCCGTATTGAGAGTACAAGGTATGTAAGGTTACTCTGTCCGTATCTTTTTGCGGCCAAACGTACCCACATTGCGATTTCACTAGTCTTACCTCAAAATGTGCTAAGGTATCCTATATCCGTTTATCAATAGTCATTGTCATATATTTCCTACTCATGGAACATTTGTGAGTCTCATGTCTCATAATCATGGTTAATGTTCCAAAAGCTCAAATAAGGATATGTTCCAATATTCCACTAGTGATATTACTTATGCCTCTTGTTCATAGATTATTGTCCCATAGTTCCCATGGTGTTATGATTCTAATAATGTTATGTTGCCAAGTTATTCACATGTCTTTCACTCATTGGTTAATGGTTCAAAGTTTCCAATAATGTTATGTTCCCAAGTTCAAGTGATGTTATGACTATCAAATATCAATCTCAAAGTAAAGATCAAAGTAATGCAAATGTGGTCAATGATCAAGTATGGGTGGCAAGTCTAGGGGCATAAGCCTAGCTCGACTCGATCCCGATGTGTTGATTTATGGGTGGCAAGTCTAGGGGCGCAAGCCTAGCTCGACTCGATCCCGATGTATTGATTGATGGGTGGCAAGTCTAGGGGCATAAGCCTAGCTCGACTCGATCCCGATGCATTGATTTATGGGTGGCAGGTCTTAGGGGCATAAGCCTAGCTCGACCCGATCCCAACATGACGATAAGTCATGGAAAGACCCACTGATCAGTAGGGGCCCAGGTACATTGTGACATATGTATTGACAAGCAAGCATTGAATGTAAAGAAAGTAATGAAAGTAATGAAAGCAATTCACATGGATCCCAAAATGCAACATGGTGACTTATTCATATTGTCTAGTCATTTGTATTGAATTCATTGGTATGTTCATGTGTTTCAAAGTTTCATTTGAGCCTTACATACTCAGTACTTATTTCGTACTGACCCCTCTCGGGGAATTTAGCTTACTTGCTGCAGGCGCAGGTCCCAGTAGGCCTCCTCAGTAGATTTCCAGTGTTAGCGGTTCCTTGGTGAGCTCCAGTTAATTTGGGGTTTCTCCGAGTCAGAGTAGCTATATGTTTTGATGATGTACGTGTTGTATAAAGCGGGGACTTGTCCCGACTTTTGGTTTGTATTAGTCAATGCTCTTGTTAGAGGCTTTTGTAGATGGAGGTGGGTGTATCAGTGTAAAAGACATATGTTATTTTGACTGGATGGCCTCAACGGCCAAGTTTCATGTACATGTATAACTATGTCCCATGTTTTCCTTTATTCGTCTTTCATGTTCTTACATAATGGTGGTTATGATTATGATATGCATTTGATTGAACATAGGCAAAGGTTGGTTCTCTCGGGCCTTATCGGCTACGGGTGCCAATCATGTCTCGATAGAATTTGGGGCGTGACACTTTTCATCTCTGATCAGTAAAGAGTATGCATGATTCACCCAAGGTAAAGGTGATAAAAGAAGCAGACTGCTTCTAGGACTGGAATAAGCATCATTCAGTCCCATTAGAAACTGAATGAGCCTCTCATCCTGTTGAGATTTGTGAAACTTAACCTTACCTCCACAACTACAATCACAAGAGCATTGTTGACAAATATCTAAACTGTCAAGCTCATCCCAAAGCCTTCTTAGTTTAGTGTAATATCCTGCAATATCCAAGTTTGCTTGTGTTAACTCACTGATTTCTTTTTGCAGTTGATAAAGCTGAGGTCCGTTGCTTTGGACAAACCTCTCTTCCAATTCCTTCCAGATGTCCCTAGCTGTCTTTGAATAGAGAACACTCTCTGCTATTTCTCTAGTAAGAGAGTTCAACAACCAGGAAATAACCATATCGTTACAATGAGACCAATGTTTGAAGTTCTCAGAAATTGGATTGGGTTGAGCAATGGTTCCATCAATAAAACCAACCTTGTTTTTGGCGGACAAAGCAATAAGTATCCCCCTTCTCCATCCACCATACCCCTTTCCATCAAAAACTGCATTGACTAAGGTCATACCAGGGGAATCTGAAGGATGAATGTAGAAAGAGTGCGAAGTATCGAAAACTGTATTAGGGTTAGTGACCCCAACACTAGCATTAGATGCGGAACGTGAACCTGTAAGAGGCATGGTTTCTCCATCCTGAGCGTGAGAATCGGTTGGATCAACCATGATGACTTAGATACAGAAAAGAGAAGAAAAGAAACGAGCAAGGAACTTTACCCTAGAGCTCTGATACCATAAAGACAAGAGAGAAGACTAAGAGAATTTTTTCTGTATTTATTTTGTGTTTGATATGTACTTGTACATGTATATATACAAAAGTATAGAAGAATCAAATCTTTTGAGATTGTACAGTTGTCTAATATTCTATTGACTAATATATTAACAACCTACCTAAAATATAAAATCCAAAAATATAAAAGAAGTAAATCCAAAAATAGAAAAGTATAACTAGAGAGGCGGTGTACAGAATAGGCCAGTTGCTATTTGTCATTGTGCCTCCATCAAGTTTGTCATATGTATGACTGAGATACAGAGAGCAAACAAACGAACACAAAAAAAAATAGCCTTCACATGATCACGCGGGTTTGTCTGAAATCAGACTAAGTTGAGCTGCATTCTCTTTCTCTTTCTCACGATTAGAGATTGTGAAGGAGCCCGCATTAGGTTCAATAAAGCATGATGAGAAAATTTAACAAAAGGAGTCCCAAAAGTCTTGTTTTAACTTTTGGTATCCTTGACCAAGTCTAAGGGTCAAAAGTTACTTAAAAATTAATTAAGTTAATTGGGAATCCAATTAACATTTTTAAACCTTTTTAATTTTTTAAAAAATACCAAACAATGCACCACTATTTTTAATAAAAAGCAAAAAAGCAAAATCAGATTTTAAATATCACAACTCCCTTCTCTCTCCTCTCAAACGTCTCACCCCTTTCTCTCTCTCAAATTCCCAACAGCTGTTGGAACTCATCGACAACAGATCTACGCAATAGCATCCTCCGGCGACTTTCAACCTCCGGCGACGACAAATTTGAGTTCTTCATCATTTCTTTTTGAATTTTAAACGTCAATTTCTCTCTCTTCACAGGTAAAGGTTTCTTTTTTCTTTTGTTTTCAAAAAAAAATTAGGGCTTTTTAGTTATGAAGAAAAAAAAGAACTTGAGTTAACTTCTCTTCTAGTATGGGTTTACAATTTTAGTATTTGATGCTTAAAAACGAAATGGAAACACATGAAACCCTAATATGTGGTATTTCTTCTCTTACTGTGGTGGTTGATGTAAATGTGATATCTTTTCTGAGTGAAATATGATTTTTTGTTATTGTAGTTCTTGTTCTCGAACATTGTTGTAAAAAAAGTGAAACTTAAATTTTGAATTTTATTTGGAGGACATCTGATGTGACCAAATCCAACAATTGTTGATTTTGTTGGTTTAAGTGAACACTTACTTAAATAACTATTGGTTTTGTTGGTGTTTGTTCTGTTTCTTGGAGTTTGTTTATTTGTTGGTTTTGTTGGGTATGTGTTGGTGTTGTTGGTGGTATTGTATTTGTAAATATTGGTAAATGTTCATGTTGTTGGTGTTGGTGTATTGATAAATGTTGGTCTTCTTGGTTTTATTTGTATTGTTGTATTTGTAAATGTTGGTAAATATTGATATTGTTAGTGTTGGTGTATTGGTAAATGTTTGTTTGTTGGTTGGTGTTGTTGCCTCTACTGTGCTTATTGAGGCTGCCAAGTTAACCTTTACTCCATCAATGTCACGCCTCGAGTTCTAATGGGGCGGACATGGGACCCAAAGCCGTTGAGGCCCGAGAAAACCAACCTCTACATTCGTATGGAACACATTAAATATGCATATAGATATGACATAGCAAAACTGAAAGCGTGGAAAGACGTATATATAAGAAACTTGGCCGGTAGGGCCGCAAAGATCAAAATGAGAAGACATCCCTTCATGTAATGTACAACGTTTACAAAGCCTCTAGAAGAACCAAACCAAGCCTCTAATCGGGACAAGTCCCCGCTTTACACAACATGTACATAACATCAAAATCAACATGTACATATGACCCGGAAAGCCCCGAATCAGCCTGGAGCTCACCAACTATACGCAGAAAGTCCGAATCCTACTGTGGGGGTCTACTAGCACCTGCGCCTGCAGCAAGGTAAATCCCACAAGGGGTCAGTACGAAAGAATGTACTGAGTATGTAAGGCGATAAGCAACTGTATGACAAATAAGAACTCAAATGGAATCAAATATCAACAAATAAACAATATGGAGAACCACCATTCTGTATGTGGGAAAAACATGTACATTACATTCATTACCTTGCTTTTACGTTCATTATCATCAATAACTCATATCGTACCCGGGCCCCAACTGATCAGTGGGTCATAACATTGGGATCGTCTCTAGCTAGGCTTATGCCCCTTTGAGCTACCACCCATAATCAATAAAGCAGGTTCGTCCCTAGCTAGGTTTTCATCCCTTTGGGATACCCCCTGTGTCCAATAATCAATTGGGATCGTCTCTAGCTAGGCTTTCGCCCCTTTGAGCTACCACCCGTACTCAAGAAACACTTATATGTATTACTTCAATTCTTTCATTATGAGAATGATACATTTGGTGGTTGTGACATTATTCACACCTATGAATCATAGGCAATGAATAAACGGCATAGGATCAACAATAAAGAGATATGCTATAACCTTGCGGAACGGGAACAAGTTTGATCAATAGGCGTGGTCAAAGAAATATGGAAAAGAGAAACCTTACATACCTTGGCCTTTCAATATGTGACTATAATAATTCCACCTTTCCGTAAAATGCTACTCTACAATATACATACATACATAAGGGGACTTACATTAGTAACCAAACCTAGCATAAGTTTACAATACGTTAATGAAACCAACCACATCCTCATCATAGGATACATCATTCCACCTTCCCTCCTACTACCATATCACTTAATTCCTCCTCACCACAATTTTTCAACATCTTTGAACATAACCATCATGGCCTACACCACCTCTCATGTATATACTAAATTAATCCATAAGATTCACAAGAGTAAACACTTACCAATAACTGCAAAGAGGTGATCTTGTCCCAACCAAGTGTTGTTGCCTTAGGGTTTTATGAGATAAGAAAGACTTGGAGAATTATCTAGAAAGAGATGAGAGTTCTAATGGATAAAAATCTGATTTTTGGCCTTTATATAGCCCCTCAAGTCAAGTTAATTCTTGCCACAAGTTTGATCCAAGTTAAATGTGTCTTTCTTTTATTTATTGAGGCCCATGTCTTTCTACATGGTTTTGGGCCTCAAATACAGCATATATATCCAGCCCAACACCTTTAATAGGTCCCACACTCAAATATCTCATCTAGTCAAAAATAGGTCAACAAAGTCGATAAAATGTCACGATATCGTAACTCATATCGTGGGTCGAGTCACGGCAAGTAGGTGACCTGTCGTGAAACTCAGACGACTCGACCAAGTTTCTGAAGCTCATCCACGGCACCACTCACGTCCCGTGACTGTGAGTCACGCCTCGTGACTCGTGCCGTGGAAATCAGACCATTTTTTCAACGTTCTGAAGTCCACTCACGATACCCACTCACGCCACGTGACTGGTGTCGTGATTCACATTTTTTTTTAGAAAGTGAACATAGCACCTGAGGTGTTACATTCTTCCCTTCTTAGAAACATTCGTCCTCGAATGTTAATAACAGTATTCAGGTTACTCAAATGCTAATCTCATTAGACATCATATATACATACACATACATACAATATTGACAAATGGATGTAGGCTTACTTGTTATTGCTCTCCTTCAGTGCTTTGAACTTTTTTTTCGTGTGAAACAAATGTGGGTACTTTGATTTCATCATTTCTTCTGCTTCCTATGTAATCTCTTCTACTTGCTGATTTTGCCAAAGTACCTTTACATAAGCCACTTCTTTATTCCTCAACTTCTTTACTTGTCTGTCCAGAATAGTAATAGGCACTTCTTCATACGTGAGATTTTCTGTGATTTGCACATCTTTAATGGGAGTCATTTGAGATGGATCTCCTATGCATTTTCGAAGCATCGATACATGAAATACCGGGTGAACTGTGGAGAGTTCTTGGGGTAATGCTAATTCGTATGCAATTTGTCCAAATCTTTTGACAATTTCATATGGACCTATGTACCTTGGACTCAGCTTTCCTTTCTTTCCAAATCTCATTACCCCTTTCATTGGTGATACCTTCAAAAATACCCAATCGCCTATGGCAAATTCAAGCCCTCTTCGTCTGACATCGGCGTATGACTTGTGTCGGCTTTGGGCTGTGTGTAACCGCTGTTGTATCACCTTCACTTTCTCCATGGCTTGATGAACGAGGTCTGGCCCAAGTAAGAAAGTTTCGCCTACTTCAAACCACCCAATTGGTGATCTACATTTTCTCCCATATAAAGCTTCATAAGGAGCCATCCGAATACTGACATGATAACTATTATTATAGGCAAATTCAATAAGTGATAAATGATCTTCCCAGCTGCCTTTAAAATTCATTGCGCAAGCTCGTAGCATATCTTCAAGTGTTTGAATTGTACGCTCTGCTTGACCATCTGTCTGAGGATGAAAGGCCGTACTCAAATTCACCTGTGTCCCCAAGCTCTTTTGGAAAGATCTCCAAAAATGAGCCGTAAATTGAGCCCCTCTGTCTGATATAATAGAAAGTGGAATCCCATGTAATCGTACTATTTCTTTCACATACAACCTTGCATAAGCTTCGGCTGTATAAGTGGTCCTGACTGGGAGGAAATGCGCTGACTTGGTAAGCCTGTCAACTATGACCCATATGGAATCAACATTTCGGAGTGTACGAGGCAAACCTGTAATGAAATCCATGTTAATCATATCCCACTTCCAAACTGGAAGATTGATACATTGCATAAGACCTCCCAATTTTTGATGTTCCACTTTCACCTGTTGACAATTTGAACACTGAGCTACAAACTCCGCAACGTTCTTCTTCATATTTCCCCACCAATATATGTCTTTCAAATCATGGTACATTTTTGTAGCTCCCGGATGTATAGAATACCGTGAATGATGTGCCTCTGTCATAATCCGCTTTCTCAGCTCCTCTACATCCGGTACACATAACCTACCTTGGCATTGCAGTACTCCCTCATGGGTAAGCTCAAATGCTTTTGTCAACTCGTTTTGCACATTCTCTTTCAGTTGCAACAACAGAGGATCCGCGAACTGTTTCGCCTTTACCTCCGCTATTATGGATGATTCTGCTGCATGTTGCACAATAACCCTGTCATCTGGAGATTCAAGAAGACAAACCCCCAAACTGGCTAATTGTTGTAGGTCTCTGACTATATCCTGTTTTTCTGTGGATTGGTCAGTAATGACTGCTTTACAACTAAGAGCATCCGCTACCACATTTGCTTTGCCTGGATGGTACAAGATATCGACATCATAGTCTTTCAATAATTCGAGCCACCTCCGCTGCCTCAGATTTAACTCCTTCTGCTTAAAGATATATTGCAAACTTTTATGATCAGTATAGATATCAACATGAATCCCATACAAGTAATGACGCCATATCTTTAAAGCAAATATCACAGCTACTAATTCAAGATCATGTATGGGATAATTTCTCTCATGTGGCCGCAACTGTCGTGAGGTATACGGTATTACTCGGCCGTGCTGCATCGATACACACCCAAGGCCAATTTCGGAAGCATCACAATAAACTGCATACCCATTTATGCCTTCGGGAAGTACTAGGACAGGTGTGGAAGTAAATTTATCTTTCAGCTCTTGAAAACTTTTCTCACAGGCGTCGTTCCACTGAAACCTGACTGCCTTATGTGTTAGCTTCGCTAGAGGTGCAGCAATGGAAGAAAACCCTTCAACAAACCTACGATAATACCCTGCGAGTCCCAGAAAACTACGAATCTCTGTGGGTGTTGTAGGTCGTGGCCAGTTCTTCACTGCCTCTATCTTCTGGGTGTCAACCCGTATTCCTTCACCTGAGACAATGTGACCCAAGAATGCTACAGATTTTAGCCAAAATTCACATTTTGAAAACTTGGCATATAGCTTCCTTTCACACAGAATCTGTAACACCTGCCGTAGATGAGTAGCATGGTCTTCTTCTGATCTTGAATAAACCAGAATGTCATCTATAAACACCGTCACGAACACGTCTAAAAATGGCTTAAACACTCTATTCATCAGATCCATGAAAACAGCTGGTGCATTTGTTAGTCCAAACGACATGACTAAAAATTCATAATGTCCATACTGTGTTCGGAAAGCTATCTTGGGTACATCTTTGTCTCTGACCTTAACTTGATGGTAACCCGACCTCAAGTCAATCTTTGAAAAATATGTGGCACCCTGTAACTGATCAAATAAATCGTCAATTCTGGGGAGGGGATATTTATTCTTGATCGTTACCTTATTCAGTTGCCGATAATCGATGCACATTCTCAACGTGCCATCCTTCTTCCGTACAAATAAGACTGGTTCACCCCACGGGGACATACTAGGCCTGATGAAGCCCTTTTCCAGCAAATCTTTCAACTGCTCCTTTAATTCACGCAATTCTGCTGGGGCCATTCTATATGGAGGAATAGAGATAGGCTGAGTGCCTGGAATCACATCAATGCCAAACTCTACTTCCCGTTCTGGGGGCAAGCCTGGAAGATCTTCTGGAAATACATCAAGAAATTTATTAACCACCAAAATCGTTTGAGGAGTTGGTGGCATCATATCAATATCCTGCACCCTTACCAGGTGCCACAGATACCCCTTAGCTATCATCTTCCTGGCCTTGAGATAGGAAATAAATTTACCCCTCGGTGCGCCAACATTACCTTTCCACTCAAGGACATCCAATTGCGGAAAATGAAAAGATACTTTCTTCGCTTGGCAATCCACCATGGCATAGCAAGACGCTAGCCAATCCATTCCCATAATGACATCAAAATCTACCATTGCTAGCTCAATAAGATCGGCCAATGTATCATGACCACCAACAGTGACTATACAGTTACGATAAACCCTCTTAGCTATAATGGATTCACCGACAGGCGTAGATACTTCAAAGGACTTAACTAAGAATTTCGGCGTTCTGTTGATTTTTTTTGCAACTAATGGCGTAACATATGATAAAGTAGAACCCGGATCAATCAATGCATATACAGGATGGGATAAAACAGATAATATACCTATAACGACATCAGGAGAAGCCTCTGAATTCTGCCTGTCTACTAGAGCATATGTACGATTCTGGGTTCCGCTAGAACTAGTTGCTCCTCTCGAACCTATGCCGCACCCCATAGGCTGTACACCTCTACCAAGGGAAGAAACCGGTGATGAAGATGCAACGGTCGATCCCATAGGTTGTGTCACATTACCGACGCCTCTTCGTGGGCACTCTCGCATGATGTGTCCCGTCATACCACACCAAAAACATGCATTTGTCCCAAGCCGACATTCACCTAAATGAGGTTTTCCACAATGCTGACATGGAGGACGAGGAAACCCGGCAATCTGTGAGCCTTGCATCCCACTGCTTTGCCCAACATAACCGCCTCTAGATCTTCGAAACTGAGATGAAGTGCCTGCTGTGGAATGAGAGAATAATGGCCTAGGCGATGTAGGAAATATTCGAGGCCTAGATGCTCCTTGGAATACCATAGCCTGCCCCATAGGTCGAGCCCTTTTTGATGGCCCTCTTTCAGACTCCTGTACCCTTCTTCTTTGTCTCTGATCTTCCATCTTTTGGGCGAAAGCTTGAATTCTGGCTATGTCCATATCTCTGTTCAAAGCAGCAATAGTGCAGTCCTGCACCAAATAGTGTTCCAATCTGTCCACATATCGATGGACTCTGTCTGTCATTGTGGCCACCATATTTGGAGCATAGCGAGCCAAAGAATTAAACTGCAAGCTGTATTCTCTGACACTCATGGTTCTTTGGCGCAGATTTAGAAACTGGTCTGCACGTGCCTCCCTGACCTCATATGGGAGGTAATGATCAAGGAACGCTGCTTTAAATTCTTCCCAGCCCACTGGAAGTGCACCGATGCCCCTTGATCTCTTCCAAACCTCATACCATAATATTGCTTCTCCCTTCAATCTATAGGCCGCAAGTTCAACCGTTTCCACACAGGATACATGCATAACCTCCAAAGCCCGGTGAATTTGATCAATAAAATCTTGCGGGTCCTCGTTCAGATCCGATCCGGTAAACATGGGAGGATCTAGTTTCAGGAAATCCTGTGTTCGACGACTGGCTGCCCTAGCCGCACTATCCTCACCTGTGGTTGGACCAGCACGTCCTTGGCTTTGTGCAGCAACTAGCTCTGTCAACATCTGTACTGCATTTCTCAAATCCTGATTCGTGGCATTCATAGGCGGTTCTGCGGGTACTTCTCTACCTCTTGACCCTTCCGGTGCTGGAATAGTAGAAGAAGCCTGCGATGCAAATTCACTTTCAGCTTCATCTTCACCCTAACTAGGTTGTGGTCTACTAGTGCCTTCCCCGACAATTCTGTCTAACCTCTTAGTTTTGCCTCTACCTCTTCTTGTGATCGGTATTTGCACTACCATGAAAGAGAATGAAAGAAAACAACAGTTAGATATAATAGTCTCCCGACAACTTTAGCTCTATTGCATGATCTAAGATTTGAAGAAAAGAAACACCCCTTAAATGTCCCATAGCCTCCAACTTGTAAATGTGGTGCACATCACATCCATAAGAAAGACTCTACTCAGACACGGCTTTATAAACACCCTAGGACGATCTACTCTGATACCACTTTTGTCACGCCTCGAGTTCCAATGGGGAGGACATGGCACCAGAAGCCGTTGAGGCCCGAGAAAACCAACCTCTACATTCGTATGGAACACATTAAATATGCATATGGACATGACATAGAAAAACTGAAAGCGTGGAAAGACGTATATATAAGAAACTTGGCCGGTAAGGCCGCAAAGATCAAAATGAGAAGACATCCCTTCATGTAATGTACAACGTCTATAAAGCCTCTAGAAGAACCAAACCAAGCCTCTAATCGGGACAAGTCCCCGCTTTACATAACATGTACATAACATCAAAATCAACATGTACATATGACCCGGAAAGCCCCGAATCAGCCTGGAGCTCACCAACTATACGCAGAAAGTCCGAATCCTACTGTGGGGGTCTACTAGCACCTGCGCCTGCAGCAAGGTAAATCCCACAAGGGGTCAGTACGAAAGAATGTACTGAGTATGTAAGGCGATAAGCAACTGTATGACAAATAAGAACTCAAATGGAATCAAATATCAACAAATAAATAATATGGAGAACTACCCTTCTGTATATGGGAAAAACATGTACATTACATTCGTTACCTTGCTTTTACGTTCATTATCATCAATAACTCATATCGTACCTGGGCCCCAACTGATCAGTGGGTCATAATATTGGGATCGTCTCTAGCTAGGCTTATGCCCCTTTGAGCTACCACCCATAATCAATAAAGCAGGTTCATCCCTAGCTAGGTTTTCACCCCTTTGGGATACCCCCTGTGTCCAATAATCAATCGGGATCGTCTCTAGCTAGGCTTTCGCCCCTTTGAGCTACCACCCGTACTCAAGAAACACTTATATGTATTACTTCAATTCTTTCATTATGAGAATGATACATTTGGTGGTTGTGACATTATTCACACCTATGAATCATAGGCAATGAATAAACGGCATAGGATCAACAATAAAGAGATATGCTATAACCTTGCGGAACGGGAACAAGTTTGATCAATAGGCGTGGTCAAAGAAATATGGAAAAGAGAAACCTTACATACCTTGGCCTTTCAATATGTGACTATAATAATTCCACCTTTCCGTAAAATGCTACTCTACAATATACATACATACATAAGGGGACTTACATTAGTAACCAAACCTAGCATAAGTTTACAATACGTTAATGAAACCAACCACATCCTCATCATAGGATACATCATTCCACCTTCCCTCCTACTACCATATCACTTAATTCCTCCTCACCACAATTTTTCAACATCTTTGAACATAACCATCATGGCCTACACCACCTCTCATGTATATACTAAATTAATCCATAAGATTCACAAGAGTAAACACTTACCAATAACTGCAAAGAGGTGATCTTTTCCCAACCAAGTGTTGTTGCCTTAGGGTTTTATGAGATAAGAAAGACTTGGAGAATTATCTAGAAAGAGATGAGATTTCTAATGGATAAAAATCTGATTTTTGGCCTTTATATAGCCCCTCAAGTCAAGTTAATTCTTGCCACAAGTTTGATCCAAGTTAAATGTGTCTTTCTTTTATTTATTGAGGCCCATGTATTTCTACATGGTTTTGGGTCTCAAATACAGCATATATATCCAGCCCAACACCTTTAATGGGTCCCACACTCAAATATCTCATCTAGTCAAAAATAGGTCAACAAAGCCGGCAAAATGTCACGATATCGTGACTCATGTCGTGGGTCGAGTCATGGCATGTAGGTGACCTGTCGTGAAACTCAGACGACTCGACCAAGTTTCTGAAGCTCATCCACGACACTACTCACGTCCCGTGACTGTGAGTCACGCCCCGTGACTCGTGCCGTGGAAATCAGACCATTTTTTCAATGTTCTGAAGTCCACTCACGATACCCACTCACGCCACGTAACTGTCAGTCACGCCACGTGACTGGTGTCGTGATTCGCAATTTTTTTTAATTTTTTTTTAGAAAGTGATCATAGCACCTGAGGTGTTAAAATCAAGTTGTGAACCACTTTGCACTTCCTTTCTTTTGATCCTCTTCTAATGTTTCAAAAAGGTTTCTGGTCATAATTTTCTTGTCAATTTGGTTGAGGTTAGCGGGAATCCCTTTAGCCTTCACAGTATTCCACTCATTAGAATTTCCTACTGCATTTCCACTTGATAGAACCTTTAACATCCTTTGAGGTAGAACATCTTGCTTGTTCCCGTCATTGTCTTGTATTGCATCAGGCTTGTGCTCTTCTCCACTCTTATCTTTCATGTTTTTTTATTTTAGTTCAGGGTGAAGGACTTCATAACTTTCATTAGCATGCCCTTGTAGTTTACATTTTGTGTAGTATTTGCGTAGGAAATCATATCTAATTCTCATTACTTCTAACCTTTTTCTCCTATTTTTCATTTAGGACCTCCATGTGAATAGACTCTGGAAGATTTGATGCATGGTCAACTTGGACTTCCACTCTAGAACAACTTGGAAGAGTCTTGTTTGTAGTTGCCATGTCAACCTGTAATGGCTTTCCAACTATAGATGCTAATGATAACAATGCCTCTTTGACAAAGAAAGTGGGAAGCAGATTGGGGAAAGAAATCCATGCTAAAGCATGGGTTATTTCAACATCCACCTTGAATCGAGAATCATATATGAGAGTTCTCAAACATATGTATTTCCATATTTAGACTTCAAATAATAAGCACTCTTTGACATAATAGTTACAAAATCTTCATTATTTGCACAATGAATCAACATATGTCTGTTACGAAAAAACCAACTTTACATTCTCCTTTTAATTCGCATTGGTTTGGTATGATTTTTCGTAATTCTTCAATCGAAGGACCCCCATGAGAGAATTTACATATCACAGCATAAGTCAAATCTTCAATTTGATCCATTCGAGATAATTCTGTTTCTGTCCATCTGACAACATGAATAGCATTAACTAAAGAAGCTTCTTTGAATGGAATAGACACAATATTAGATTTTGGGATGTCACTGCCATGCTGCATAAACGGGCTAAAGTAAGAGGTTGAGTATTGTTAGGGTTAATAGCTTTAGGGCTTGAAGGAGAGGTAGAAGGTTGGTTTGGATTGCCTAGGGTAGGGAATTGCGATGGAGAGGACAAAGAAAGGGACTGGTCAGCCATTGAAGATGACTGACCAGTGGCCGGAGCAGCCATGGTTGGATCTAGGTCAAGGAAGTTGAGGTTTTCATGAAAGAGAAGAGAGCGTCTTTCATGACCAAACGAACTCTATATCTTGTTTGACCAGTTTTTTTTTTAAAAAAATTTAAAGTGAGGTGTTTGGCCAAACTTCGGGAAGAAAATAAGTGCTTATGTAGAGTAGCAGAACTCTTTGTTTCAGAAGCTAAAAAAAGTAATTTTTCCAAAAAAACACTTTTGGAAAAAATATACTTAAAAACACTTTTAAAAAGATTTGGTCAAACATTAATTGCTTCTCAAAATGTTTTCTAATGGACCAAACACAATTGTTTTACTAAAGGTACTTCTTAAAAGAATATTTTTCAAAATAAGCTGATTTTACAACTTCACATTTTAGTCTCCAATACAAATATCGAACATCAAATAAAAAATAAAAAATATCCCCAAAAAAAGAAACGTGAAACGGACCTTGCAATAAAACATGAGAATTTATTTAAACCATTTTGGTGCAAAGGATGCTTTTTCAAGCAACTCTTCGTCCATTGCTTACATGGTGATCGTCCTATTTTCTAATTTCATGACACTTCAAAATCTTTCACCATTTCATCCAAAAATCTTTAAAGAAGCACGTGAACATCTGATGACCCCATAATCTTCACCTATAAATACCTTAAAGTTCTAAAACCCATCACTCTGTGTTCAATGTTTGTGTTTGCGTGTCTCAGTATGTATTTCTTATTTGGTGTCATCAAATTTTGAAGCTACAACTCCCCATATATACCTTACTCTCATTATGTTTTGCCATTTCTGAGTAACATTTCGGAGGCATTTATATTTTAAGGTACGATTCAACTTTTGTTTTTCCTCTCTTCTGCCAATTCCATTTCAAATATGAAAATACAAAATCCCGGTCAAATCAATCTCTATCACTAACCTTACACTACATCAAAAATGATCTTTAACGATAATTAATTAACGACAATAACTTAATTGTGGTTAAATATGTGTTTTAGTGACATTTACTAGTGACAATTACATTGTAACTTCCTTTGTAAATGCCCCTAAAGCCTATAGCGACATTGGATCCAATGACATTTAACTAATGTCGGTAAAAATTTTAACGCTCTTATTTAAATGAATACTTATTACCCTTAAAGGTTGTTTTTGTTGTAGTGCTAGCTTCTTCCTGATAAATACAAACTTTATTTCTTTGAGATTTGCTGGAAGCATTTTCTGGAAGCCGCCACCCCCACTTTATAAACGGTTAGCTTCTTTCAAATCTGTCCACTACAATTTCTTACTGTAATAATTCTATTTGCTTCATTTTAGAATTAAAATTTATAACTTTCTTTATGTATATTTCAAACACCCAAACGGTTTAGGCTCTTTCCATGTTTAAGATATTTTTACTTCTAACTTAGATGTTACATTTGCTATAATATTTAGTTAGGTAGTTCAACAACTCAAAATTAGGGCTTGATTTTATTTTTTCGCTCTATTTTGATAACCCAAAATTATGGACTGGGTATCTGGAAAGTGTTGTGAAATAGAAATTACCCATTTCATATTTTTATTCTTCAAGTTGTTTTTAGTAGGCGTTTGACCATGAAATAAATTAGAGTTGTTTTTGAACTTTTGTGCATAATTTGGAGTGAAAAAAGTGAAAACAGCTTTTGTTGTTTTAGATTTTTTGGAAATTTTCGAAAAAATGTAAAAAAAAATAAAAATAAGAACAGAATTTTTCAGAATGCTATGGCAAAACATGTTTTCCAAAATTCAACTCCGAAAAGAGAGAAATTTTCATGGGCAAACAGGCCCTTATTGTCTTGAAATGGGTTATGTTTAAGCTAGGGCTAAATTAAGGAAGAATATGAATAGACAATAGTGTTTTAGTGATGTTGGGTTTTTATTTGTATTGGTGTTAATTACGTACCTCAAATAAGTAGAAGTATTACATAACAGAAAATGGAATTTAATAAGAAAGTTTATTAGCCGATTTGAAGTTGTTGGGGATTTTGTAACCAACTTGTTAGTCTAAATGGATGTCATTATATCAATGTTTAGTGTTAAAATATATATTGATATTTGGGATATCTAAATGTAGGTTTTGATTGTTGGCGACGTGTGAATCAACTTGGAGAGTCATAGTATTATGTTTGGAGTTATTCGAGGTATGGCGAGCGTTAAATAATTTTGTGAGCTTTCATACTAGCTACTTCATGTTTTCGAATTAAATGAATTTCATGTATGTGTTGGACAAGCTTGCATGGTTTGATTTAAAGTGGTGAAATTGCCTGAATGGCCAAGTTTTGAATATGATAAAACATGTTTATTATCTTATATCATTCTTGCGCTATTTGTGCAACACCACACTATATTATTTAAAGGCAGAATACATACACAGGCCCCTGAACTTGTTGGATTTTTCCGTATTGACACCTCAATTAAGCCACCTTCCTATTAAACACTTAAGCTTAAATCAAATTGTACCTACTAAACACATTGATAACACCAAGCCAACCATGCTTGATGCGTGAGGTTCAAACGCCTCTGATTTGGCAATGTGACAAATAAAAAATAACACACCAGCAATAAAGAAAGCAAAAAAAAAAAAGTAAAATAAATAAATAACTTGTTCTCCTTCCCACCCACCCACACCATATTGTCCGGTAGATTCCACCATCGAAGGAAATTTGGAAAGGGTGTTTATTTTTGTTCAGAAAAAACGAATGGGTGGGTGGGTTCACTGTCTCCGATGTGTTTTCGCCGAAAATTTCAGCCGTCGGCGAAGAAAATTTAAAAAGGAAGTTCATTTTTTTAAGAGAAAACTGAATGGTTTTATGAAGGAGATGAAATCGGGGGGTGGATGGGTGGGTTCACCCGTCTTCAACATGTTTCTGGTAACAGTTTCGATGGAAATTTTGGCTGCCGGTGAAGGAAATTAGAAAAAGATGTTCCTTTTTTATGAGAAAAAATGAATGGACTTATCTAGGAGGAATTAGTGAGTGAGTGTGTTTGATTGTGAATGGAGAAATTGGGGTCGTTAATAGAGGGGTGTTGAATGGGGTTGTGAGGGTGAGGGAATTAGTTGATGGTGTTAATGAAGAAGGGGAAAAGAGGAGCGATGGTAATTGACATTTGTTGTTGGCTGTACTGTTTTGGTGTTGATGGTGGTGACTTGAGGTGGAGGAGATGGTGTTTGGAGGTTGTTGATGGAGAAATTGAAATTAGTGGTGGAGAAGTGAGGCGGCGGAAGAAGGAAAAAGTGGAAAATTAAAAGATACTAATTATAATTTTATTCATATTATTTTGGGCCCATTTTGTATAAATTTAAGCAACTTCACGCGCCTAATATACATATTTGTGCCACATCAGCATTAAGTGTTTAATAGGTGCAATTTGATTTAAACTTAAGTGTTCAATAGGTAGGTGGCTTAATTGAGATGCCAACAACACAGAAAAATCCAACAAGTTCAGGGGCCTGCGTATGTATTTCGCCTTATTTAAAAGTCCTTCTATGACTTGTTGATTATGAAATTCATGACATATCTTTAAATATAAAATAGTGACTCTTGAGAAATGGACATTGAGAATGCGAATTAAGCGAAGCTGTACTTGCTACACTTAAATGGTTTTATAAGTTCCTTGAGATACATACATTAAGATTATTAGTTGAATAATGCTTGTCACACTTTTATGAACAAAACTATGCTAATGGATGATCTTTTGCTTACATTAGTTGATGAACTGGGATACTTTAAATAATTGATTTCACTTGAACTTGAACTATTTATTTAAATTGATTTTTGTACTTTGATATATTTTATATGTATAATTCTGATCGCATCGTGATGTGGTTTGACTATGACGTATATTGAGTATTAACTTAGACATCGTTTTAATGATGTCAGATTTGGGAGTTGGTAGGTAGCAAGACAGTGTGTGCAGATTTTGTAGAAATGAAAATCTTTTAAAAAAATCTTGATGATAAATGTATATTTAAAATATAAATATACATATGTACATACACAACATATGTATATACATATATAGATATAGATATATGTATGTATGTATATGTATATACATATACAAATATATGTGTATACATATGTAAAATCATAGTAAGGTGAGTCCAACGTGAGTTCAAAATGAATTTCAGCCAACGAACATGATTTTTGAAAAGGAAATGTGAAATGTATTTTGCCTAACTTGTTGAGGTGATTGATCAGTATTCTTGGATCTTTGATGCATGCGTAGTTGATTTCATTTGAACTTGAACTTTTTCATGTACTTTAATATGTTATATATGTATCACTATTTCCCAATTGTGAGGTGGTTTGGCTATGACATATCCTGAGTATTAACTCATACATCATTTTCATATGTAAGGTTTGGGAGTTGTTTGGTAGCAAGACAATCGATGTGCGAGCTAAGATCTCGTAGAAATGAAAATCTTTTATAAAAGTTCCGATAAATAAAAATTTTAAAATTAAGATAGAAAATAAATTAATTACTTCAACTTCTTAAGATACTCTAATTTGACATCAATTTCTTTATGAATTTCATCAATCTTTTGGGCTTTTAAGTAACGCAGTCTAGAAGAATAATAATGTAAACACATAATTTTCTATTTTTTTTACAAGAAAAAATTATGCAAAAAGAAAACTATAATTGGATATACAATATATATTACCATCTCCCGTGAAAATAAATTACTGTCATCCTTGATAAATTTTCCCTAAATCCATGACTTCCATGTGTTTCCTAATATGGTATGAAATTGCTCTTCAAACCATTTGATCGCTTCATCAATTGAAGTATACCAATAACGATATTCACAAGACTTTTCATAAAACTTTTTCATTTTTATAAAAAACAAAGTTTGGAGGTTTCTTCTATAACATAGGTTTGACCAAAACAATAATAACAATACATAGTTATTAGAAGTACATCGATTTAAGAAAATATGAAACCAAAGTTCAAAATTAAACATCCGTTGCTATAGAAATTACCTACCTTTAGCAGTACGATGATTAATGCATTTTGGATAGTTACCAATAGAATCATCATTCATAACCAAAAAATAGTTGTATGTAATTGCTGTTTTCTTGTAAAATTTTGCATCATTAAGTATGACAATTTTTGTGATTATCTATTTCCTTTATGACTTGTTCCCTCTGGTTCTTCGGTATAGTGTTTGAAGCAACACTAATTGATAATTCTTAGACTTACTCTTCAGCTGAAAAAAGTATATAAATATTATATATAGATATATGCACTTATTTTATTGGAAAGTAAAAGAAATTACTAATAGCATTGATATTGAATATCATTTTCAACTCTTATTTTCTACATTTTCTGGTATTTCCCATGGTGCAACTGACGTCTTGGTATGATATCGATAATAATTAAAATTTAACCATAAAATGACTTTCCAAAATATCGATATTACGCTTTGTTTGTATAGAGAATAGTTTTGCAAGTTGGGCATATCGTTCTCATACCGACGAAGCAAAATGTCGGTGTTTTGAAAAGTTATTTTTATGGTCAAAATGCAATTATTATTGTTATTATGTCGAGATTTCAGCTGAAACATGAGAAAATACCAGAAAATTAAAAAAAAAGGCTGAAAACAATGTATTAAATATCAATGCTATTATTAGTATTCTTGTTTTCCAATAGAATAAGTACATATTTATATATAATATTTTATACTTTTTTTTTCAGTCGAAGAAGAAATCTAGGAACTATCAAATAATGTTGATTTTAGGCACAATGCAGAAGAATAAGAAGGAAGAAGTCAAAAAGAAAATAGATATTTCAAGTATTGTCTCCTAATGATATAAAAATTGTAAAAGTTATATAAATTCCAATCCTTTTGGAGTTAATTACTCTCTATCTTAAACTTTTTTTAAAATTACTAAAAATTCCTGATTTAGTCCACACGGATACATCATATTTTCCAAATACATCACTTAATTTTTAACGGATACATAACATTCTTTCGGATACATCACTTAATTTTATACGGATACATCATATTCCACACGGATACATCACTTAATTTTACACGAATGCATCACATTCTTCTGGATACATCATTTAATTTTACACGGATACATCACATTCTTCATTGATGTATCTGAATTTTTAAGTGAAATTAAGAATTTATGTAATTATTTAAAAAGGTTGGGGTTTTAAGTAGTTATGGTAAATTAAATTGTGGTATTATGTAATTTTTCCATAAAATTTTACATAGAACAACGAAAATTATGTACAACTATTTTTTGGTTATAGATGATGATCTTATTGCTAACTTTTCAAAATACATCTATGATCCTACTGAAAAAAGTAGTTAATTTTTTTGAACGACATATATTTAATTATGAACTTTTTTTTTCTCATATTTCCTTAAATTGATGGAGTATTTTTTATAATAACTACTTTTTAGTTATTTTTTTGGTAAAATCCATGTTATAGAGGGAATCTCTAAACTTCCTTTTTTATAAAAACAAAAAGGTTAATGAAAAATCTTGTGAAATATCATTATCGATAACACTTCGGATGATGAAACGATTAGATGATTTAAAGAGAAATTCCATACCGTATTAGGAACACATGGAAATCATGAATTGAGGGAAATTTTCTCAAGGATGACAATAGTTTCATTTCATTCGAAACGCTAAGCTATATTGTGCACCTAATTATAGATTTCTTTTATTTGTAAAGAAACAGAATACTTGTTTGCAGGATTATTATTCTAGACTATTGTGAAGTCCCGTCATGTCATCATGCCACATAAGCTCCACTTGACACACCTTTTTGCCATGTGGAACCTTACATAAGCAAGACCTACCACTTGTGGAAGTATCTAGAGGAGTATAGAATTTCATAGAATTGCATAGAAGGTCCTTGGAATATTCTAGGCATGTAGAGAGTTCTAGAGAAGGGACCTAAGTATAAATATGTAGGAACTTGTGTAGTAATTATTATTTACACTTTAACACCTAGATGAGTAGTATAAATAGAGAGACATTCATTTGTAAAACCATCAAGGAAATCTTCCAAGTTCTCGCTAATACAAATCTTCCTAACAATTCTCTTTTGTTCTTTCTTTCATTCTCTTAGTGATTCCTAGTGTCTTAGGCTAATTAGGCATAGCAAGAGCGTAAGCATGTGGTGCAAGAACGTGAGCAAGTGTCCTACATGTGCTTAGTTGAAGTCTAAGTCCGTGACAACGTGGTATCATAGCAAGATCGTAACTAAGGGAATGACAAACGACGGAGAATTCAATGCTGCTAACACCCTGTCCAATGTCACCCATGATGTTGTTGGCAAGAAGGTCCATAACAAGAAGAAGAATGCCACCAACAAGAACAAGGAGGTGCTGCCTGACGTTATGTCAAGTGAAGGGTTTACATCCAAGGAACCACCTACCACGGAGGAGAGCGAAGATGAAGTGGAGGTCTTGCCCGAGGACGTCTCGCTTGATAAGAAGGGGGTCATGAAGTTTAATGCAGGGATGGACGTAGTCGATATCTTTGGCCAACATTTGGTGAAAGTGGAGGGTACCCTTGGCGTTCTTGAAGGGCATACTTTTAAAGAGATCGAGATCATCCAAAACGACTTGGAGAGGCGTACGTAGGCTGAGGTAGAGTTACGACGAACCATCACTACCTTAGTGTGCATACTCATGGAGGCATTGAGCACTATCGCTGCCATAAAGGCAAAAGTAGAAGCACTCGAGGAGCAGGTCAACGATGGCAAGACTGAAGCAGGCAGGAATGTCGTTATGACAAGGGAGGCTAAGATCGAGGCTCCAAAGCCACCAATGTTTAAAGGGGTTCGCGATGCATAGGAGGTAGAGAACTTTCTTTAGCACTTGGAGACCTATTTCAAGTATGAGAAAGTAAGGGACGACGAAGCCAAGATTAATACCGTTATGTTGTACCTATCCGAGACTGCCATGCTGTGGTGGAGAAGGAAAATGGCTGATGTTGAGAAATGTACGTGCACTATTAACACGTGGGATCAGTTTAAGGCCGAGTTTAAGAGTCAATTCTTCCCAAATAATGTATTATACGAGGTAAGACAAAAATTTAGGGAGTTGAAGCAGACAGAGAGCATACATGAGTACGTCAAGGAGTTCACCACCCTTGTGCTTTAAATTCCCAACCTCATAAGCGATGACTTATTGTTCAACTTCATGGACGGGTTGCAGAATTGGGCTAAGCAAGAGTTGCGATGCCGACAAGTCATAAATATAGACCAGGATATCGTGGAGGTTGAGTCACTGATGGACATAATTATGACAATGGCAAAGGAAAGAAGTTCAACGGTAGCAATGTCTAAGGTAGGGGTGATCGTGGTAAAAGCAAAGACACCTACCAACAATGCTTCAAGACTCAAGTTGCCAATAAGTCTGATTTCAAGAAAATAAGTGGTCGCTAGAGCTACGCCAAAAAGAAAGCAGGTTGAGAAGAAGGGATGCTACATATGCGGAGGACTACACGGCTCAGAAATTATCCCGACTTAAAAAGTCTCAATGCCATGGTGCGTGAGCAGAATGAGAAAACGCAAGTAGAGGGATTGATCACGACACAGTTGGGTATGATAGAACTATGCG
Source organism: Capsicum rhomboideum (assembly GCA_031232105.1). NCBI lineage: Eukaryota > Viridiplantae > Streptophyta > Magnoliopsida > Solanales > Solanaceae > Capsicum > Capsicum rhomboideum. The sequence continues at coordinate 24,763,234 of CP124712.1, read as the reverse complement.
GAGCTGTCAAAAAGCAATCTTTCAAGACGGATGACAATAAAAATTAGTATGTTGATCTCACCATCAACGACAAGCCTGCTCGTGCACTGGTGGACACTGGAGCAACTCACAATTTTGTGACCGAGGCTGCAGCAAAGTGACTAGAGTTGAAGCTCGCTCCATCTATTTCTCGTGTCAAGACAGTGAATGTCGAGCAACAAAATACTCGTTGTATAGCTAATGGGTTGGTGTGAAATTAGGCAATTGGCAAGGTACGACAAACTCTACTGCTACAACAATAGATATCTTTGATATTGTTCTGGGGCAAGAGTTCTTTAGACACTGTCATACTTTGATCGATCCCTACATCCAACATCTCTTAGTCCTGAAATGAGAAGAAGCTTGCATGGTGCATACAATGTCTTTGCTGCACAGTCAGAGCTAAGTACAACTTTTGGCTATGCAGTTAGTTAAGGGGCCCAAGAAGGGGGAACCGACGTTTATGGCAACCATTTCAAGTTTAGAGAAAGAAAAGGGTTCCCAGGAGACATTTCCACCTTGCGTAAAGATGCTACTAGAGGAGAACAAAGATGTTATGCCTGACGAGATACCCAACCATTTGCCTCCTAAGTGTGAAGTACTTTACTAAGATAGACCTTCACAAAGGTTACTACCAAGTTCTCTCTGTGGAAGGGGACGAACCAAAAATAGTATGTGTGACGAGATATGGAGCCTTTGAGTGGTTGGTGATGCCCTTCGGCTAAACCAATGCACCCGCTATATTCTGCACTCTCGTGAATAAGATCTTTCATCCCTACCTTGATCAGTTCGTAGTGGTCTACTTGGATGATATAGTCATCTACAGCAACACCTTGGAGGAACATGTAGAGCACTTAAGAAGGTTTTCCAAGTGTTGCAGGAGAATGAGTTATACATCAAGAGGGAGAAGTGCAAGTTTGTACAACCAAAAGTGCACTTCTTGGGTCATGTCATCAGTAGTGGCGAGCTACAAATGGACGAGGCTAAGGTACGAGCTATTTCGGAGTGGGAGGAACTTACAAAGGTAACCGAGTTAAGATCCTTCCTTGGATTGGTTAACTACAATCATCAGTTCATCAGTGGTTATTCCACCAAGGTAGCACCCCTGACCGAGGTTCTAAAGAAACAAGCCATGGATTTGGACAGAACATTGTCAAAAGGCGTTTAAAGGCCTTAAGGAAGCTGTAATGGAAAAGCCAGTCTTGGCACTGCCTGACTTCACCAAGGCATTTGAGGTTAGTACAGATGCTTCTAACTTTGCCATTATGGGTGTCTTAATGCAAGATAAGGATCCTAGAGTATTTGAGTCGCATGTTGAATGAGACAGAATGATGTTACACTGTGTAAGAGAAAGAAATAATGGTTATTATGCATTGCCATCGCACATGGATACATTACTTTCTTGGGTCGAGGTTCATGTTTAAGACTGACAATGTGGCCATTAGTTACTTTCAGACGTAGAAGAAGCTTACACCAGAGCAGGCAAGGTGGCAAGACTTTTTGTTGAGTTTGATTATATGTTAGAGTATAAGTCCGGTAAGAGTAATGTCGTGGCCGATGCCTTGAGCTGAAAGGCTGAACTTGCAGCCATTACTTCAGCAAGTTGCGACATCCGAGAGACCATAAAGAGGGCATGAAACATGATTCGACAACCAAGCAGCTTATGGAGTTAGCCGCCCAGGCAAGACGAGGCATTTTTGGGTAGAAGATGGTCTATTGCCCACGACAGGTCGGAGGGTCTACATGCCAAAGTTGGTGACATTAGGTGGCGTATTATGAAGGAGAGTCATGACACCTTGTTGGACGGTCATCCAAGTCAATGCTGTACTAGAGCCTTGGTTGAGTCGGTCTATTAGTAGTTGCGAATGCGAGTGGACATAGAGTGCTATGTGCATAATTGTCTTGTGTACCAACAGGAAAAAGTTGAGTAGCGACAACCAGGATGACTTTTGGAGCCACTACCAGTCGCAGAGCATCCATGGGAGAGCATAACTGTGGGCTTTATCACGTGTCTACCAAAGTCTGATGTTATGGCACTATCATGGTGGTCGTGGACAGATTTTCTAAGTATGCTACTTTTATGCCCACCTCACCAAGATGCACAACTAAGGAAGCTGCCAGGCTATTTTTTACGAATGTAGTAAAGTATCGGGGCTTACTAAGGCATATCATCAGTGATCGATACCCTCGCTTCATGGAAACTTTTGGAGGGAGTTGTTCGGCATACTTGGCACGAAGCTGCACATCTCTACTAGTTTCCACCCACAAATGAATGGACAGACATAGCGGGCCAATTTTTTATTAGAGTGCTACTTGAGGCATTATATGAGCACGCATCAGAAGGATTGTACGAAGCTCTTAGACATAGCCCAATTTTCTTAAGGGGAGAGAATGTAACACCCCGTAAATTTCCGAACGCGTGCGACTACCTTAATATTGATAGAATTATTTGAATTTGCTAAAGTTGGTGCAAGACTCATGAATGTTAATGGACCAAATTTAATCTTGTGAGCGTGGGCTCAAATTAAAGCCCAAGTGAAACAAGAAAGGCATGGCCCAAAGGGGAATTTGACCCATTCTTTCTAGACCAAGAAAATCCATCAATTATTGACTAATTGGTTGGCTAAATATGACCTTAAGGGGCTATAAAAGGGCAAGAAAAATCAAATTTTTATCACATAATCCACCTTGCCATTTCTTACATTTTCTAGACATTTTCAAGAGCCAAAAAGAAACCCTTTTCAAGCTTAAGGCAACCAAACTTGTTTTGCCAAGATCATCACTTGGTAAGTGTTAGTAAGTATTTATTCTTGTGGTTTATTATATTATGTGCATGAAAGCTTATATGGATCATGATGGTTGTGTCAAGAAAGTGTTGATTAGTGCACTTTTGTTATGTGATACTAGAAATGTTATTTTGGTGATGTGAACTTGGAAGTGGCCTTGTGGTCTTGAAAGAAGTGAGATTGATGGTTTGAACATAAACATGTATGATATGGTTATGACCTAAGTTGATTTCTCTTTATGTGTCATTTTTGGAAATTGTTGTTATGGAAAAAGTGTACGAAATTGGTGACGTAATGAAAGGAAAATCTGATTTTTATTCAAAGGAATACACAACACATTTCTAGAAATTTCCCAAAATTTCTCTCAACTCTTAAAGAACCCTAAGCCAACTTTTGGAGCAATATCATCATTTTTCAAGCTTAGGTAAGTGATTATTCTTATGGATTAATATATTATATGCATGGAAAAGTATGTAAATCATGTTGGTTATGCTTGGAAGGGTTGAATATGGCACTTTGTGTTTTTTGTAAAAGATGTGTTATCCATGGGATTTACACTTGAAATATGCCTTGTGATTTTGATGAAAGAGCATGGTATGGATGAAATATCAACATGTATGGTGTGATTATATTATTAAAATTGTCAATTTCATATAAGTGTAAATTATGGGATTTTGGTCGATTTGTTGTTGTGAGGTGTATTGAAGTGAATTGGTGGAATCATTGTGACGTTGTGGTGATGGAGAAGTGTAAATTATGAATTTGGTGTGACATGCTAGTAGTTTATGATATTGTGGTCAATGTTGGGAATATTGTGGGATTATTGGTATGATAATTTCATCAATAGTATTGTCAAGGGAGAAATGACATTTTGAGGCCATTGGGTAACTCGTTATCGTTATATGCATTTGTAAGGTAGTTGATGGTTAATGTAAACTCCGTTATGTATTTGTGTTGTAGAGTGAAACATAAGGAAGGAGCGGGAATATTGTGTTCACGTATAGGATTGAGTATTCATATTGAGAATACGAGGTATGTAAGGTTCCTCTTTCCGTATCCTTCTGCAGCATATAGTGTACACCTTGTTATGGTACTTACTCATTCCCGAAGTGTCCTAAGGCATCTCATTTCATGTTATCATCTAGTGTTAATCACATATACCTTATTCTTGATTATTGTCATTCATGTATTACATAGTTATGGACATGGTTCCAAGTTCCAATAATGTTATGTACCAAAGCTTCCAATAATGTTACAATTACAAAGTATCAATCTCATGAGCGTAAAGGAATAAAGTAAGCATCTACGTGTTTCCAATAATGATATAATCATCGAATGAACTTTTTTCAAGATTAAAGAAGTAATGTTGTGAAGAGAAGTGATGTGTTCTTGGGTGGTATCCCATGGGGTTAAAATACCTCGCATGGGTCGATCCCAATATCTACGGGTGGTATCCCATGGGGTTAAAGTACCTCGCATGGGTCGATCTCGCTTCTACGGGGGGGGGGGGGGGGTATCCCAGGGGCAAAGGAAAAGCCTAGCATGGGTCGATCCCGAGAGCTATTGATTTCCCACTGATGGGGCCCGGGCATTGTAAGAATGGAAGGATGAGTAGTGAATGTAGAGGTGAATGATGAAGGAACGAATGAGTGTAAAGATAAAAGAAGTAATCCATCTAATATACATATTTCCATACATTTAGAGTGATGACTTATCCATGTTGGTTCTTTAATTATGTTTGATTCCATGGAAGTGCTGATGTATCATATAGTTTCTTATGGCCTTACATACTCAGTACATTCTTCGTACTGACCCTTTTGGGGAAATCTACCTTACTTGCTGCAGGCACAGGTACTAGTAGACCTCCACAGTAGGTTGCCGATCTTTGGTGAGCTCCAGTTGATTCGGGGCTTTTCGGGTCTCTTGTGTACATTTGTTTTGGTATTGTGATGTTATGTAAAGCGGGGACTTGTCCTGAATTTAAGATGGTTATGTGTGTACTCTTATTAGAGGATTTTGTAGACCGATGTGGGTGTGAATGAAGAGATGTATGTCCAACTTGACTTGATGGCCTTGACGGCCAAGTTTCACATATGTATATATAAATATATCGCAAGTTCCATGATTTCCGTTATTGGCCTCTTATGTTCCTACGTGATAGTGGTGTTTTCTATGGCATGCATATGAATGAATAGAAGTAAAGCTTGGTTCTCTCGGGCCTTATCGATTTCGGGTGCCAATCACGCCTCAATGGGATTTGGGGCGTGACAAAATATTATGTATGTACTGAATTTTTTGTTGCCAGATTACAAATTTAAGCTTTGTATAAGAGGTGAATACTCATGAACAACATTGAATAAATTATTTGCTTCATATATTTGGTGGTAAAGAGTAGTAACAGTAGTGTGTCCTAGAAGGAACGAGAAAGGATTTTTTTTTTAAAAAACAACCTTTAGCATGAAAAACCTGCCAGATGTATACCGTATATATTTATATTAAAGCTAGGTACGACGAGGTATTTCTCAAACTTCTTTCAAGATGCAAAAATTAGTAAAATTTGAAGCTCCATACTTGATTAGTAATAAATATATGATAAGAGGTACTACAACTTCTATTTGTTTAATATATAAATTATGCATAATCAACAATTGACAATGAATTCTCCCTTTTTGATATTTTTCGTGTTTCTCTTTCAGTTAAAAATTTCTAATCGAAAAATTGGACAAAACAAGCATGTTTGTTGCCCAAAGAGATAGACGAAAAAATTAAAGATTTATCTCTTTCCTTTTTATAACTATTGTTGGGATGCCTTAGCAAAAGCTTCAGGTATGATTTAGCTATGCACAATAATGTTTAAACTTTGTATTCAGTGAAATTATTGGGTAAGACTTCAGTTCCTTTTTTACTACACGTCCCTCGGCTATTGTCTGATAATAAAACTGAAGCAATAATTATCGAGTAAAACAAAATATATTGTTCTTGTGATTTAGGTCGAATTATGTGAAGGGTGTTATTATATTCAGTAATTAATATCGGTTCAACTCGGAGGTCGAAAAGATTGCGTATGGCTTGGTAGTTGGACTCCACCTCATATTGTTGCTAGGAAAGATGATCTGAACCAGGTGTGTTTTTTTTCTCTTTAATTTATTTCATATGTGATTATTGTTATTTACAATAGTTAGATATGTCTATTGACTGTGGTTTGATATTGGCAATTGATTGTAATTAGTATGTGAATATTTTGTCAAATATATGGTATATGAGATTTGGTTAATATTAATGGGAATAGAAGGATTTGTGGATTTTCATTGTATTCGTCCTATTTAGTTTAGTTTAGTTGCACTTTTGTCTTAAAACTAGGCTATGATTTTGATTTATGATTTTGTTTTGTTAGTTCAATTGTTAACAATTTTTCAAAAATCTCTATCTCTAATCTCTAATCTCTAATCTCTAATCTTTAATCTCTAATCTCTAATATATTAAAAGTGTGAAGGGGCTTAGAAATGTTGTTTGAACTTTTTGCCCTTCATTAAAAAAGACTCTGCAATAGACAAAATTATTTTTTTACTATTTTTTTAATTTAGTATTTAATTAAATTATGGACTCCTAAAATATATGGAACGAAATTAAGGATCCTAAAATTTATGGTAAGAAATTAAGGAAAAAAAAATAATCCTAATTTAAGTCTTTATATATTTACACACACTTAGCACAAATACGCATATATATCAATAGAAGTTGACAAGCAGTGAAATATACCATAGAAGTCTTAAACCCTATTGAGGTTAGCATGTTTATTTTTTTTTCTTTTCCTCATTAGTTTACTAACTATCTTTTTAATATTGTTGTAGTTCTTCTTCCATTGTTAATATTATTTTAGTTCTTTTCAATTGTATAGTATGTTGATTACGTTCCTTTTTCCAATTATTTTGCTGATTGTCTTTTTAATAATATTGTAGTTCTTCTTCAATTGTGTTGTTTGTTTTATTTTAGCCAAAAGAAAAGTGGAGATAAAAATAAGTGAAGACAATATTTTGTTTATGAATCCAAAAAATAAGATGACGAACAGGAAATTATGAACGTAAACTAGAGAAAAAACCAATGTTGGAATCTCTATTTGAACCAAAATCGGTGACTATTCGATAAACAAATTAAATGAAACCACAAGTAAGAGAGAAAGAGAGGAAGAATGGAATTGGGATGAAGTGTAGAATAAAAAATAGGAAAGAAAATCGATGTGGGAACCAGTTATCTCGCACAAATAGTAAAAGTCGTATACATATGTCAACTAAGAATTACACTTGTCAGCTTAATGAGAAAAAAGAGAGTAGCTGGATTGTTGCTTCAAAGATCCAATAACGGGTGAGCAGGCTACAACACTCCAACAGATTGTAATGATACATGTAGATATATATTGTGTATTTGTTAGTATTATACACGAACATCCAACACTTTGCTTAACAAAAGAGGAAACAAAGGAAATCTATTTCTTTTGTGGATTAGAGATAGGGTATTAATTTCTAGCAGGTAAATACAACTACTGAGAGAAAACATGGAAAAACATTCAAACACTGATACCAAATTTTCCCCCTTAGGTTAAGTGCTTATCTTTAGCATCCAGCCACTCCAAAAGCCAGCAATCACAACAATCAAAACTGTCTCACTAATAACACAAAAACATAATAGGGGCCAGGAGAGGAGAAATGAAGCGATTGCATTAAGATTCACAGAACAGGACTAAGCTTGCTGAGTTGCTGAGGTACCATTCCACCAAGAGTGGTGATGAAATGACCAACTTGAAGGACTATGTGACTAGGATGAAAGAAGGTCAGAATGATATTTTCTACATTACTGGTGAGAGCAAGAAGGCTGTTGAGAACTCACCCTTCCTTGAGAAGCTAAAGAAGAAGGGCTATGATGTTAGAAGGTAGAAATAAGAGATATGATACTCTCTTATGTTGGTGTTTCTTCACACACACACACACATATATATATATATAAGGTTTCAGCTCATAAGATTGTGTCTTGACCTTTTGCGTGTGCCTAAAAAATATGGCAGTCAAAGCAAATTAAAAAAAAAGGACAGCTTGGTGCACTAAAGCGCCCACTATGCGCAGGGTCGGGGGAAGAGCCCGACCACAAGGGTCTATTGTACGCAGTTTTACCTTGCATTTCTGTCAGAGGCAGTTTTCAAGGCTGTTGACCATGGACGTTTATGTTCTTTTGGTATCTCAGTTTATTACAGATGTAACCAAATTCATAAGTGGTTGTATGGATTCACTCTCTGCTATGGTTCAACTTCAATTACCCCATGTTAACATTCTCTCGAAAAATGGATCTCGTGACAAACAAAAAGGAAGTTGAGAAGTTAGTTCTACTATAACTATCTTCTTTATGTGTTTGGCCTTTTGTTGTTTTAGGGTTTATTAAAATATATTTTCCGTTTAGTTACTTGAATCCAGAGCCTCAGCTGTTACTGGCAGAATTGAATCATCAAATGAATCCATAATTTCAAAACCTTAACAAATCATTGATTGAAGTGGTAAGCTCTAACAGTTAAGATGTTTCCAAGAATTTTTGTATTAGTTATTGAATTGTCAATCATATGTGTTGTGTATCTCTATTATTCTCTGTAGCGTTGGTACTCAATGAAAATTTGAAGAGGTTTCTTTCTCCTATAGTAAATACAAGATTGTACAGGCTTGTAGGAATGCATTGTCTGACACTGATTCTGTTGTACAAGACTCATGTATTTCAAATGAAAAGATACAAGAAGAAAGTGATCCGTAATGACTGATCTTTTCCTGTGTACAGGTGAACCAGTACAACATGGTGAGCTTTCTCCCTCTTGACCTGAGAAAAGAGAGAAGGAAATATACTCTGGTGGTAAATTTAAGTAGGTATTTGGCCATACAAACCCAAAAAATTTCAATAATATTTGGAACAATGTTTATGTTTGAATGTACTTTTCCTCAAAAACATGAAATATGCCTTATACCCAATTTCTAAAGCTTGATTTATTGATGAAAAATGTGGAAGTATTGATGTTTTTCGTGTTTCGATTTCGTCAATAAGCTGGTGCTCACGTTTTCACTCCCTGCTTCCCTTTCATGCTTTGAGTTTTTGTAGTAGCTGTTCTCAAATAAAATGTGAAGTTGACAATAGTATGATATATATGCGTTTAGTTTTCCAGATAATTACCCTCCTCTTATTGAAATTGCTTGGTTGGTAAACTTACATAAGGGATACATTAGATGTTTGAACCATTTAATGTTGAATGATAACTCGTTTGTGGGTATATGTTGTGTACATAGCTCATAGAAAGGCACCTTTTGTGCAATGTAGTCATAATGACAGACAATATTGTGTACCATTTTTCAGCATACAATACATTTTATCTCAGATTAACAACTGCATCTAGTATGGAGAGAATGCTGATGTAAAGGTTAAGAATTTTGATGAAGAAGAGGATGATTAAAAGTTAATTTTTCTCAACTTGTTCTAAAATCAACATGCTCTAGGGAGGATGCATTGTTGTGGCGGGTGGTGAAAATGCTGAGTTTATCTCTAACAACTTAGTTTATCTCTAACAAGGAAATTCTCTTGAATGCAGGAAACTGGACAAGCCTTGAGCATGTTGAGACTAAAATGTATTTTGCGTGGCTTGGATCTTAAAATACATATCTTTCTCTGTGTTGATGCCAATTGTGTCTGGGTATATACGTCCATGGATAGAAAATCACCTACTGTCAACAGCAATCCACTTGGTTTGGAAGAATAGGATGCTCAATTTTGACCTACCTTTATGTCGTAATATGGATAGAGCTCGAGAAATTGTGGAGGTTTCTTTATAAACACTGTCTTATCTAAACAAATCCAGAAACAAAAAAATACAATCGATAGAGTATTTATTTAATAATATAAATGTATAAATAAAAAAAAAACAAAAAACAGATAGTTCCTCAATTTCTGACCTACCCAGGTCAAAGCACAAAATGTGTGCTCCAGTAAAGAATATCGAGCCTCATACGATGTAAACTTCTTACTCATGTAATAGATAGCTTGCTCCTTCCTACCTATTTCATCATGTTTCCCAAGAGTACAACCAAAGGCATTATCCATCATAGATAAATATAATAGCAAGGGACTACCAAGTTTGAGAGGATCCAGTGCGGGAGGATTCGACAAATAATCCCTGATTTTATCGAATGCCTGCTGATACTCTGTTGTCTATTCTATAGTAGCATCCTTCTTCAACAGTTTGAAAATTGGCTTGTAAATAATAGTAGACTGGGCTATGAAACGACTTATGTGGTTAAGGCGGCCCAAAAAACTCATCGCCTCTTTCTTGGTTTTTAAAGGTAGAAGCTCATGAATGGCTTTGATCTTGGTTGGATCCAATTTTATACCTCGATGACTAATGATGAAGCCCAATAATTTTCCAGTAGAGACCCCGGAGATGCATTTTAGAGGATTCAGCTTTAGATTATACTTCTGCAGTCTGTTAAAAAATTTCTTAAGATCAGCTAAAAGGTTTGTACCCTTTGTAGACTTGATAATGATATCATCCACATAAACCTCAATTTTCTTATGGATCATGTCAGAAAAAGAGTGGTCATGGCCCTCATATATGAATCTCCAACATTTTTTTACCCGAATGGCATAACCTTGTAGTAGTAGACCCCCCAAGGAATAATAACAACATTTTTCTCGATGTCGTCCTCATGTATCTTAATCTGATGATAACCAGCAAAGCAATCCATAAATCACTATGTTTCATGTTTGGCACAATTATCGATCAAAATATGTATGTTTGGGAGCGAAAAATCATCCTTAGGGCTAGCTTCGTTGAGGTCCCTAAAATCCCACACAAACTCTAACCTTTCTATCCTTCTTAGGAACAGGCACAATATTGGCTAACCAGGTTGGATATTTAGTTACTCGGAGGATGCCTCCTCAATTTGCTTCGAGATCTCCACTTTGATTTTCAAACTTAGATCGGTCTTGTATTTTCTAAGCTTTTGCTTGACAGGGGGACAAGATGGACCAGTGGGCAACCTATAGCTACTATTGAAGTGCTTAGCCGTGTCATCTCGGCATATGACTAGCAAAAGACATTTGTGTGCCTTTTTAAGAATCGGACATAATCCTCCTTCCTATTTTTGGGCAAATAGATACCGACATGAGTTTCTTTTACTACCTCTGAATTTCCTATGTTTACTACTTCTGATTCTACTAGATTTTCCTTGGGTTTATCTACAAAATCCTCAACCTAACAAAAATTCCTCGGACACTTCATCCTTTTCCACTTCTTCTAATTCACTTACATTATATTGCAGAGTCTCGTTATGTGTCACAGTCTTAGATTCAACATTCTTAAAAGTGATTTTTCTAAAAGTAAAACATAAACAAGACATTAATAAGCTAAAAGAAAGATTTTATTAATTCAAATGATACTGAATATCTCCAAACATAATGTCAAATCAGAAAGAAAGAAAAATAAAAAAAAAAGCAAACTAACTCAAAATTGAGTCTATTTTATTCAAAGAAAAACAATAAAAATCTTCCATGTCTACCCAAATGCCCAGGGAGGCCGGGATGGAGTGACAGTCCAATTGTAGAATGCAACCTTTGGTCTAATGCTTTGGCTAGGGGTTCTTCCATCCTCTTCACCAATGATGATGTTGCAATTCTCTCCCTCAAATTCTGTCAGAAGCAAGACCCTCAAGCTCTCCAACACTTCATCCTCACATTGTCAAGGAATCCAGTAGAACAGAAGTTTAATGCAGCAGAGGTAGGGGATCTAGCAAGGGGTAATAGTAACCATCCTTAAGCGGATTCTATTCAAGGTACTCGTGTGCAGTGTAAGCATAACCTTAACCGAATGTGGTCTTTTGGGACTGCGGCTGCATAGGATCGGTTATTCCTTGAAACCTTGCTCCTAGACCTTTACCTAGTTTGTATCCAAACTTGAGTAGTATTTTCTTACCTTTATCACTCCACCATGACTTTATTTTTATGTTTCTTACCAACTCTAGTGTATGAAACATCTCCCCATCGAGACTTTCCTTACCTTCGACAATGTATATGGGGTGACCCTTTTCACCATGAACTACTACCTCTTGATGATCGTACTCAAACTTGAGACATTAGTACAGAGCGGAGGGTACCGCACCAATCATATAAATCCATGGTCGATCGAGCAATATATTGTAGGAAGGAGGAATATCCATCACCTAAAATGCTATAGGGAAAGTGGCAGGACCCATCACTATGTTTAGCATGATTTCACTAATAGTGTCTCTTTGATAGCCATAAAATGCCTTCACATTCATCTTCTAGGTTTGAATCCTAGATAAGTCAACCTCGAATCTTGTCAACGTACTAAGAGGGCATATGTTTAAACCAGAACATAGATTGATCAAAACTCAAGATATCACCTTTTCTTCGTACTGCATTGTGAAATACAAAGCTTTGTTGTGTGATCTACACTTAGGCAACAACTCATCCTCGTGAAAGGATATTTTGAATGCCTGGAACACTTGCCCGACCATGTGGGCCATCTCACCACCTATTATGGTAGCTGGAACATAAGTTTCACTTAGGACCCTCATCAAAGCCTTTTGATAATGTTCAGAAGTATGCAAAAGTGACAATATGGATATCTGAGCAGGAGTTTTATTCAATTGATCCACTACAGAGTATTCCTTTGCCCATACCCTCTTCCAGGTGCTATTTTCTTCCATTTCTACAATAGGCTACTTTCTCTTTGTAGAGCTTCCTTGAATCGAATTTTCAGGTGTATGCACTCTTTCAGATATGCACTCTTTCAGATCTGGTGATACCTTGGGCAACGTCTGCTTCTACCAGCCTTGCTTTTTCTGAAGTATTTTGCTTAAAGTTTCAAGAAACGATATGAGGATTATAAATAGCTGGTGTGTCTTTGACAATTGTGAATGGGGGCCTGGGCTCTACTACCTTAACTTTAAATAGTACACGCTTTTGTGCACTGATAAGTGTACCCTTCTCCCTCTCAATAAACCAAATATAGTTCTCTATGTCTATAACTTGATCAATATCAAGTATGTTCACTTGATGATTCGGGAGTAGATTATTGGTGACATTCGGTATAGGATCCTTCAGTTGAATGGCTTTAGTGTCAATTAACTTCTGAATTTTATTCTTCAAGGCATAACATGCCTTTGTGGAATGACTTGTCACCCCAGAGTGGTATTTGAAAACTTTGTCAATATTATACTGGTTAGATTGAGTATCCACAGGTATAGTAGCGATGGGTGTGATATAGCTCATTTCTTTGAGTCTTTCGTATAACTAAGTTATAGGTTCAGCTAGAAAAGTACACTATTTTTTTCTCAAAATTGGCTGTGGTTCTATAATTTTGCAGAGGAGAAGGTTAGGGTAATTACAAATAAGTGGGTTGGTTATTGTAGAAAAAATAAATAGGATTATGGAATTGTGGATGTGGTTGATACAAAAAAGGTGCTTGGTATAATGGCGTCCGATATGGTAATGGAGGTTGTATTTGATAGAGAGACATTGTATATGGTAGCGGAGGTTTTGTATAGGATGGTGGAGGTATAAAAGGGGTTTGATAATTTGGAACACTCTTTAAAGCATGGGCAACCATCACTGCACCCACTTCTTTTTTCTTCTTATTCTGTGAAATTCCTCTAGATAGCAAAGCCATATTGGCGGCCTGCAATGCTTCCAAATTGATGGTGATACCACTCTTAATACTTTACTCCAGTATCTCTCCCACTTTGATAAATTTGGCAAAAATTTTGTCCACAATAGTCATCATTTTTCATAGTATTATGGTTCTTGTGCATGAATAAAATACTCTTTCATTTGAGATTCCTCTACTGGGGGTCGAGCCCTTGCAACCTCAGATCTCTATTTCATAGCATAATCTCTAAATGATTCATTTGGCTTCTTCTTTAAGTTCTGCATGTAAAACCAGTTTGGGGCATTATCGATGTTAAACCCAAACCTTTCCAAAAAGTCAGATGCCATATCAATCCAACTTGTCCATTTCCTTAAATTTTGCTTAATGTAGCAAGACAAAGCCTCCCCGATGAGGTTTCTCATAAACAACTTCATCCTTATCTTTTCATTGTTTCCATCCCCTACCAATTTATTAGGGTGCATGTACAGGTCCTCATAACTTAGCCCTTTCAACCCCTTACTACCTTTAAGTTGTTTCAACCTTTCAACCACAGATCGCATCAGAGGGTCTCATTCTGAAGGTTCAGGTTCGTATTAGTGGTGGGTGAACAGGGTTTTTTCAACATAAATTGGATTCAAAGTATGATTACCTAGTGTTTGGTTGTAGGATATATTGGTGGGTAGTGCATTTTGGGTATGTGAGGTAGCTTGGGGATTTTATGGAGGTAGGTATGTTGTATATTATGGTGGTTTAGGAATTTGGACATTTTAGGGAGGAGTATGTGTAGGGTTTAAAGGATTGCTACATTGGTAGCTAATGACTCGGGATAGTGGCTTGGGATTTTGTGGCAGTGTATCCATCAACCTGAGGCTCAAGAGGAGTTTTCAGGGTAAGAGAGAGATTAGCTAGGTTGAAAATTTTCTCTTATTCCCCTTGTAGTTCAAGGATTCTCTACATTCTCAAAATAGTTTCATTGTGACCTATGGCACTTTCCCTTTCTACGCTAATACAATTTTTATCTGTGGCACTGTGATTGTCTCCCATCCTTTTTTTTACCTTACGACCTAGATTTACAAGAGGAGGAAGAGGATGAGCAACCCTTTTTGACCTTGTATAATATGCAGAGTACACAAATCAACCTTTGGGTAAGGGTAAAACATAAATAAAATCAAAGAAAATCAAAGTTAGCAAGGTGAGATATAATGTTAGATAAACACTTTGGTTTGCAAGTAATAAGCGTCCTAGATGCAAGATGCCTTGTTGAACCAGAGGCTGGCCTAAGACGACAACTTTATGATCTATGATGATTATTCCAAGCCGTATTTGACATATTAGAGTTTAGAGTTAGATAGTAAGCAAAAGCAAGCTACTTTATTGAATCAATAGTTTGAAACTATTACAATCTCTTGCAAAAATTAATAAAAATAGAAAGGAAACTAAGGGAAGTGGGATAACGAAAAGGGAAATATCCTAGTCTTCGAATGCCTCAATGATGGTGATTTAGGGAGCTTGGAATAATCTGCACCATCATCTCTAGAGAAGAAACGTAGTGATGATTCAGCAGGGTTCAGGACCAAATGGTCTCTTCTGTATATTCAAACCCATGAGCCTGTTTTTGTTTGCTAAGCTCCACATCTTTAGCATCTTCCAAAAGCCACATACAGTACTTCGGGGTGCAATAGGCTTGATTGTCGTACACATTTATGGTCAATAATCCATCCCATCACCGCAATACCACTTTAATCTTTAGACTCTCTTAGAATGACCTAAACTCAACCTTAGAATCGATCATATGTTCCAGCAGGGGTATGACCTGATTTCTCCCAAATTGACGAAGCACTCGTATTGGGGCATATGGTTGGATACTTTTTAGGCGAGCTCGATGTAATAAAGGTTGCGGCCTCTTATAACAGCAGTTGGTGCTGACAACCATGAATACTTCCACTAAATTTGATAACCTAAAAACGCCCTCATGTGGGCATACAAATGATCTTTTCCCACAGGGGCAGAAAATCTAGTCATCCTTCGATAATGAGAGTCGATCGTGTTACCCACACCATCAAGAATATCTCTATGTTAGGCCGCTTGTAGAAATACTCTATAGCCCATAACTGAAGCAGAAAGTTGCAACCCTTGAAAAACTTTTTACCTCTATCACACTTGGAGATATTGAGAGCCTTATCCAAGTGTGCTAGAGGTAAAAGGTTTTTCTAGGGCTGCAACTTTCTATTTCAGTTATGGGTTGTGAAGCATTTCTACAAGCGACCCAACATGGTAGATATTCTTGATGGTGTAGGTAATAGGATCGACTCTTATTATCAGAGGATGACTAGATTTCCTGCCCCTGTGGGAATGGATTATTAGTATGCCTACATGATGGTGCTTTCAGGTTATCAAATTCAGTGGAAATATTCATAGTTGTCTCCTAACTGCTGTTATAAGAAGCCGCAAGCTCTATTACATATAGCTCATTAGCCTGAAGGGTATCCAGCCATATGCCCCAATGTGAGTGCTTCGTTAATTTAGGAGGAATCAGGTCATACTACTGCGGGCATATATAGGCAATTCTGAGGTTGAGTTTGGGCCAATCCAAGAGAGTCCTAAGGTTAAAGAGGTACTGTAGTGATGGGATGTATTGTTGACCATCAATATGTATGATGAGAAGGCCTAATGTACTTTGGAGTACTATGTGTGGCTTTTGGAAGGCTCTAAAGATGTGAAGCTTAGCAAATAAAAACAGGCTCATGGGTTTTAAGATGTGTAAAAGATAATTTGGGCTTAAAACCTCTTGAATTATCATTACGTTGCTTCTACAGAGATGATGATGTAGCTTATTCGAGGTTCTCTAAACCACCATCATTGAGGCATTCGAAGACTAGGATATTTCCCTATTTGTTATCCTACTTCCCTTAGTTTCATTTCTGTTTTTATTAATTTTTACAAGAGATTGTAACAGTTTCAAACTATTGATTCAATAAAGTAGTTCACTTTTGCTTATTATCTAACTCTAAACACAAATTATGTCAAATACGGCTTGGATTAATCATCATGAATCACAATCTTGTCGTCTTAGGTTTACCTCTGGCTTAACGAGACACCTTGAATCTAGGGCGCTTATTTATTGCAAACTACTGTATTTATTCTAACATTATGTCTCACCCTGCTAACTATGATTTTGTTTTTGTTTTCCCCTTTCCTAAAAGATAATTTGTGCTAATCCTCATCCTCGTGCTAATCTAGGTCGCAAAGGTAAAGAAAGGATGGGAGAAAATCATAGCGCCATAGATAAAAATGGTATTAGCGTAGAAGGGGAAAGTGTCATAGGTCACAATGAAACAATTCTGAAAATAGAGCAGAGAATCCTTGAACTTCAAGGGGAGTTGGTGCAAGTTTGCAACTTAGCTAATCTCTCCCTTACCCTGAACATTCCTCTTGAACCTCAAATTGATGGCAACACTGCCACAAAATCCCAAGCCACTATCCCGAGTCATCAGCTACCAATGTCGCAACCCCAAAATCCCTTGAACCCCACAAATACTTTTCCCCAAAATATCTAAAATCCTTTAAACCCCACATATAATCCTCCCCAAAAGGTCCAAAATCCTAACCCACCACAAAATACAACCTACATACCTCCACAAAATTCACAAACACACCCAAAATGCACTAACCACTAATTTATCCTACAACCAAACACTACGGAATCATAATTTGAATCCAATTTATGTCAAAACAACCCCGTTCACCCACCACCAATTCGAATCTGAACCTTCAGAAAGAGACCCCCTGATGCGATTCGTAGTTGAAAGGTTGAAACAACTTGAAGGTAGTAAGGGGTTGAAAGGGCTAAGTTATAAGGACCTGCGCATGCACCATGATAAATTGGTAGGGGATAGAAAAAATGAAAAGATAAGGATAAAGTTATTTATGAGAAACCTCATCGGGAAGCTTTGACTTGGTACATTGAGCAAGAAGAAATGGACAAGTTGGATTGCTATGGCATCCAACTTCGTGGAAAGGTTTGGGTTTAACATCGACAATGCCCTAAATTTGTTTTACATGCAGAACTTAAAAATAAAGTCAAACAAATCGTTTAGAGATTATGTTATGAAATGGAGATTTGAGTCTGCAAGGGTCTGACCCCCAATAGAGGAGTCTCAAATGAAAGAGTATTTTATTCGTGCACAAGAACCACAATACTATGAAAAAATGATGACTATTGTGGACCAAAGTTTTGCCAAAATTATTAAAGTGGGAAAGATACTAGAATTATTAAAGTGGGAGAGATGCTAGAGGAAGGTATCAAGTGTGGTAGCATCATCAATTTGGAAGCCTTTTAGGATGCCGATAAGGCTTTATAATCTGGAGGAATTTTGGAGAATAAAAAGAAGAAAGAAGTGGGAAAAGTGAAGGTAGCCCAAGCTTCGAAGAGTGCTCCCAATTACCAAACCCCTGTTTCATCTCCACAACCTCCACTACCATATCCAATATCTCCCTACTAAATACAACCTTCATTGCCATATCAGACGCCTTTATACCAAGCACCTCCTTCGTATCAACCGAATCCACAATTCCAAAGTTCCACCTATCCTGTCTACGATACCCAACCCACTTATTTCCAATTACCCCAACCTTCTCCTTAGAAAAATCATAGACTCATAGCCAATTTTGAGGAAAATAGTATACTCCTCTGGCCGGACCTATAGCTCAGTTATACGAAAGACTCAAAGAAGTGGGCTACACCACACCCATCGCTAATGTACCTGTGGATACTCAATATAAGGGCTACGATCCTAAAAAGGTTTACGCATACCACTTTGGGATGAAAAGGCATCCCACAGAGGCGTGTGGACTTACTATTTTGGATATGGGTCTAGACACAAAGAAAATCTTAGGTTGCTTAATTAGACTGGAGATTAGCGTCAAACAAAACAAACAAGACTAAGCAATTAGCATGTAATGGTTTAAGACAAACCTCTTGATTAATTAAATATTGATTAAGGCGATTGAGCATGCTGAAATTAATTAGAGAGATCTTATAGCCATGATATCTAGGTGCCTTAAAGATGTAAAGCATGTTGTGAACCAGTATTATTAAAAGATTCTATAGACCGAACTTCTAGGTGAATAATACTCCCTCCATTTGCTTTTACTTGTCACAATATGACTTGCACACTCATTAAAAAAATTAATTAATGCCGTAGCTATTTTACCATAGTACCCTTATTAAATGATGTTTACTATTGTGTCTCGAAATTAATTTGGAGAAAAAATAGTTAATGCTAAGGGTAAAATAGGAAAATAAAAATTGTCTTGTCTTGATTAGTGAAAAATGACAAGTAAAAGCGAAAATCAAATTAGGAAATTTGTGACGATTAAAATCTAACAGAGGGAGTAACAAGTTAAATATGCTGAAACAATTAAACAAATAAGCATGTATGTTCTAGATGCTAGACTTGACTGAGACAGAGGGTAGTTAAACACTTTAGGCAGAATGTCTAATTATTTGGGGACTGATTACTGTACTAGTATTTATTATATATTCCCTATGCACATGATTTCTATGTGGCCAAGCAATAGACATACATCCTGGAATTAATTAGATCCCATAAATATATTTTCTAGGTGAAAGTTATCAAATTAATATGATGAAAATTTTATTAATAAATCTATAAACATGGTATCTAAGTGAGAAACTAATGAATTAGCATGCTGGAAGGTTAAATCTATAGGCATTGTTTCTAGACATGTAATCTTAAGCTAAACATGCTGGAGAAAATAATCAATTAGCATGATGTAAGGTTATTACTAATAAACCTATAGGCATGGTTTCTAGACATGTAATCATAAGCTAAACATGCTAGGAATTAACATAACGACCTATACATGCTAGGAATTAACATAACGACCTATAACCGTGATTTCTAGGCATTTTTATTGAGATAAACATACTGAAAAATAACATAACAACCTATAGTCTTGTTTTTAGATAATGATACTAAGTCACACATGCTAAAAAATTGATTAATAACCTGTAGACATGATTTAGAGTAATTAACATGCATAGCCTGATAAAAGACAATTAAAGCATGAATGTAGCAAGTAGCGAATAATCTCCTTCCCCATAAGTAGTCCCATAATCTTTCATTATGTCGATATCGTTGATACAATAATTATTATAGAACCAATGAAGAAACAGAAGGAGAAAATTTAACTAAAAAATCGGCTAGGCAACTTCTAATGCCCCTTAACCCCAGGCAACTCTTCAAGTGTCATGACCCAATTTTTTGAGTCATGATGGCACCTACCGTAACCCACCAATAGGCAAGCGAAGCCATAGCCTGGAGCGGTAAGCAATGGGCTAAGGGGCAGAAACCAGAAGAAAGTGAGATGAAGAAGGCATAACAATAATAATAAATGAAAATAGAAAGCACAAGAACTAACATACAATATATACATGTTGAGACAGAAAAGGAAGAGGACAGTGTATATAGATAAATCCCTCCCAAGACCTGGTAAGGTCGGTACTAGAGCCACAACTAACACAGCCAGAATACTAGACAGAAACCAAATATACACAACATATACAACAGTCTTGAGTATAAGAGACTATACAGGAGTAGATGAAGTAGGATCAGCCTCGGACGGCAACAAGCTCACCCTTCTTCGGATCAATGCTGAGGAAGGAGGATCATGTCACTGCCGTCGACTAGTGCCTGAATTTACATCGAAAAAAAAATGCAGAAGTATAGTATGAGTACCGGGCAACGGGTACTCAGTAGGCATCATCGATAGACTGAGCTCAATATAGCATAAACATAACTAAAATGCGAGAGTGAATGCTAAGACCAGGGTATGAATGACAGAAGATAAATAGCTATCGAGCTGTGCAAATGCGATAAGGAAATAAGTAGAGGCGATACGGAACAATAAGTAAATGCAGAAATAAACAGAGAAGTCAAACATAACCTAACTGGGCCCCATAAGCCCAAAAGGAAAACTGAAGAAAATAATAACCCAACTGTGCCCCCTTAAGTCAGTGGGACACACAAGAAAAATAAATGCAGAACCGTCAGTAACTTGTGGCTGAACCAGTATCCAGGAACCATAATAACCATCCGGTGGTATACCGAGCTTGAACCGGCACCAATGGATAATAACAAGAGGCCATACATCGGGTTCGAACCGATCACAGTGGGTAATAATGAGAGGCCACATATATAGTATATCTCAGAACTCATAGTCAGATGTCGGATTTGAACCGAAACTCAGTGAATCACAATATCAGAACCACGGTACCCATACCAGAACTCTTGAATAGTATCGCAATCAGTAGCTTGACTTGAATCGAAACTCATAATAATCAGTAACCATCATATCTGAATCAGTGCCTGGACTCGAACTGAAACTCATAATAATCAGTAACCATCATATCTGAATCAGTGGCCAGACTCGAATCGAAACTCATAAAAATCAGTCTCTCGGAGTCATCATAACCAAGTGCCAAAATAGTGCTAGTATCCACACAAAGACACGTAAACGGGGACATGCCGGCCCCAAACCGAACCCGAAATATAAATAAAGGAGCTAACCCATAGGGTATTACTAGGCCAGTCCCTGGGTCCTCTGAGGTCAACAAACTATTACTAGGCGATATACATGCCAAATCGGGTATCTCAAAAGTATTACGGCAAGACGGGTCCCGATACTAGGCCAAAGCTAACAATCTCGGTCAATTATTATGTCGTCTGGAGTCGATAGGGCCAAACGGGTTAAAAGGGTCATAACTGGGATAAACCAACCCAAAGGATATCCTAAAATAGTGTCTCAGGGCTTAACTAAGTCCAATAATGTCTAAGATTAACTATGTCGACTATAAAGAGTAGCGGAGCCCACTACGAGGTCCCGGTATTAAGTCTAGGTTAAACCTATCTGAGTTTGGACTAAGGTTACCCAACCCCCTACTAATAATAGTACAACATTAACCAACCCTATATAGGTCATCTTTGGCACACCACAAGCATAATGGGCCTGGAACATATTCGAACAGGGCCCTAACCGCCCCAAAAGGCCTAATCATAGCAAGCCAACGCCAATCTACAACTACCAGCCCAAACACTAGCATAATAACATGCAAATATTATAAATAAACTCAGTCTAGGTATAGGTAAGCCTAGCCTACCTGGACACCGCCGAAAGCCTGCCAAGTCCCTTTAAATAGAAGTCTTCCCCTTCTAAGAGGCCTCCGAATGCCGCCATGCTACCAAAACAATAAACTACACATCAAAACATGAAGATTGATACCCATATTTCCCGGGTCGAAAAACAATCGAAAAATCCCACGTGGGGCCCGCTTGCGGAATCGCTAAATCGAAATCGTCACAGTGTCCCAAATAGCTCAGTGACCAATAGTCACAAGAGATATCATCCAATCCAAGCTTAAATTCATCTCTAAACAGCCCCAACTATTAGTACCAACATCAACCCCGTCAAATAACAATTCAAATATGAGACTTTCAGCTAAAATTGACCGGAAAACTTACGATATAAAGATGCTATACTATCAACCACGCAATCCCCGAGCTAGAATAACTTGACGAAGATAATTAATTTTCTTTTTAATCCTCTAATATATCGCCAAAACATCTTCCCATTGAATTCCCTCTAACAAATAAGTTCTAGCTAGCAAGAGTATAACTATTGTCCTTTTTTTTTTGTAAGGAAACTCCAATGACATGAACTAAAGGAATTATAATTTATTCTATATATAGAGAAACATGCACAACAACTCATTTAGAAAGAGTTATGGCATTACTATTGATTAATTAAGTCTCCATTACTAACAGATGACATATATCAACATCACTAGTCACTAGTTGACTCCTAGTATAGACCCACGTGTAAGCTGTGGTGTCACACCAAACTAATTTCTTTTACCCAGTTATGTATGCACTTGGATATTGCATAGATTCATGGTAAAATAAATATAACTTTTTGAATATATCATAATTAATAAAAAATTATTTCCAATAAAGTCTTTATAAAATAATAATATTATTTTAGCATATCTAAATTCACTATCTCCATTTAAAATATTAATAAGTTATAAAATAATATAAATTAATATAAATATATCATAACTAAAGAATTTTATAAATATCAAAAATATTTTAGAAAGGTAATTAGCTATATCTTTTTACCAAATTCTAATTTAATTTAAATATTTCAAAACACGATCGGTGTTAATAAGATTCTCAAATGAACTGCCCGAAAACTGAACTGTCAGTCCCAGCAAGTCATAAATAACTTGGGGCAGTCATAGGAAAGCTCTAAACGTCGAGAATGCATGAAAACGAGGAAAATGACCGGGAGGATCATTACATCAAGTCTCAAATGTTCGCCTTCTAATCCAACCTGTTAAACATAAAACAAAGGCATCAACCCACACTTCCAGAATCCAAAACATGACTTTGACAGCCCATACCCTACCTTTGGTGTTGTCAAGATCCTAAGAATCTCAAGAATCTCAAGCAGTGCTCACGCCAAAGGGGTTATGAGATTAAGAAGGAGCCTTTTGGATTCACACAAAGAAAACATGAAGCAGGTGTTCCATTTTATATGTTTAACATAACAATTATCGAAAGCATGATGTGCGTAGAAAAAGTGTGACCTTTGAATTAACATATTTCTATGGAAACAAACAAGTAATGAACATAATCATGCAAGCCAAACAAAGAGTTGCACGTTCATACTTAAACTTGGGAAAACATACCTGGATGTTTTCCATAGAATGCTTTAGGCATTTACAATTTACTATTTAGACTAATGTAGGAAGTTTAACTACAATGAACTACCATGTAAGAAAATAAAAGAGTGTTTTGACAGAAACTAACCAGTTTCGTAGCAAGAGAATAAAGGACAAACAGGAACCAGCACTTCAAGAGTAAAAATTAGTGAGAATAGCAGCAGAAGCAGTACCAAGAAACTAGAAAAATCAGAAAAAAATATTTAAGTATCGAGGAGTGTAATGTTTGACTGCATTCGTATAATAAATGAAATGGGGATGATTATGTAGTAGGAGAGTTGTAAGTAGTCACAAAATTAAAGGAAAGAATTTTCTGAAAATCAATCAAAGGGAATTCATTTTCCTTCAACCAAAAGAATAAATCAATTCAGTGTAAATATTCAAATTAAGGAGAGGGGTAAAAGCTTAATCAAGGTGCATGGTGATGTCGAGGGAGATGGTGGAGGTATGTCGGATGGTATGGAGGGAGTGAAACGATTTTAGGTTTAGGGCTTTTTGTGTGGGGGTGGGGGAAGGAGGGGGGTTAGTTACTAAAAAGGAAAGAAAATGGAGGTTGATTATGGACCGTTGGATCAATTTTGATAGACGACCATGATTAAAATTGGGAATGGGTTGGGTTACGAATCAAACCGGGTCATCTGGATTAAAATTAAATTGAGGACTTCAAATTGGGTCAAACAGAAATCAAATTGGCTAAAATTGATATCGATCAAATACAAAGTGTCTAAAAATTAAATGAAATTGGAGAAGTTGAATTGAATTAGGCCTCTATTTAATATATAATTAGTAGCTAAAACAATAATCGTTAACAAAATCGTGTAGAACATTATCGGGATTAAAATACATTACATATACGACACAGTCGATGATAATAACGATGATGATGACGATGATGATGATGACAATTATGATGATGATGATGATGACGACGACAACAACAACAACAATAAGCAATAGACTGTGCATTTGTAAATTACAAATATGAATGAAAAATGCTTACATAAATAATTTAGTAAATATTTAACAAAATTATGTACGATACTACCTTTAGGTTAATAAGTTATATGTATACTATATAAAATAAGAATAATAAATAATTAAAAAAATAAGTTAGATATTTCATACTCATGAGTGCGTAACGTTAGGATTTATTTGATACTACAATAGTTAGTAAAAAAATATTAATATCAAAACTAATAATTTATAAAATAGCTAGCAGCCTGGGAGAAATATAGGGAGGTCAAAATTGGGTATCAACACATCGCACTTTGGCTAAAAAGTCTTTTCAAGATTTTGCATGAGGTAGAGCGTTCACTCCAATTAAGTCATAATTTATCTTTCGGACTTGTTGAAATTGTAAAAACTCAATTTTGAGTTTTCTTACCCATATTATTTACTTTGGTCGACCCTTTTCTTATTTCAATTTAAGAACTTCACATTTGATACTCATCCATTTGTTGGGCTCAGCCTGCCAAAAAACATTCTTCACTATGTGCCACACACATCGTTTGAGCATTTTTTATGGCAACCAAAGCCCTGCAACTAGCTTCTTCTCGTGTGTGCATCTTCAAGCACGTAAGGGTAAGTAAACTGAGCTCCGCACGGGCGCACCTCATCGCTCCGCCACATCCCCAAGCTCATATGCTGAACCTGGGTTCTGATACCAGTTATTGGGCTCAGCCCACCAAAAGTCACTCTTACATGGTGTATTTTGTCTGCTTTGGGTCAAGCCCGTACAGTTTTCCCTAAAAGGCCTCACACCATTAAGAGATACTTACACCTTATATATAGCTTCCCAGTCTTTTCAGCTACCAATGTGGGGCCTTTATTCGCACACCCAACACACATTTGTCTTTGGAATCACGTCACACATCTGATACGGTCAAGATACATCGTTAGATGTTGTAATATGGTCATATGCAATAATAGTAACTTAACTATATTGAGGTCGAATTTACAGAAAATATGAGAGAACTTCTAAAGATTTGCCATCGGTAAGACTACTGGACGTATAGCCAAATACAATTCCATAAGATTGTAGAAAAAATTGTAACTAAGACTAAAATGAAAGAAGTAAAATATACTGAAAGTAAATTTACTTGTAAAACTTATGATAGTAAAATACTAAGATTGTGCCCCATAATGGGTTGCTTTGCTCATCGATAATCATGCAACTACATGCACTTTGGTTTATAGATAGTCTCTTGCACTATCACTCAGTCTCTTCCGAGGTCATGATCAATTTATCTACATGTGATTCTTCCACAACTATATGATTATTGACAATAAGAACGACCGACTATTATGAATTTGTCAAAGAATAATTAACGCCTTGAGTGCAAATCTTTTTTTACCAAATCTAACGAGCCCACACTTCCAGGTGTATAGATTAAGAGATTATGTCGTAACTAAGCAAAGTTAAACACCTAATTTACAACATATAGAGATACTTTTAAAATATAACAATCCATAGCAACAATTATATTTTTTATAGCAAATTTGCTCATCCTTTCCACGTAGCCCTCTTCGCCTCTTTTTGATGCACATCCAGTTTCTCTTCTTCCTTAGTCAACACAACCTACAAACCTGTATAACAATGGTAAGAGTTTGAATTACCACAAGAGAAAAATCTAGAAAAAAATACCAAATTTGACCAAGAAATAGAAAACTCAAGTCACAATGATGTTCATTATCTTCGCAGGTCCCTTAGTTTTTCAAAATTAAACCCTTCAGATCCTATTCGCGACTTTGATACAACTAGTTTGTGTGACTATCTTGCGATTTTGCGTATACAATGAAACAGACAAAATTGTATGTGTTGATAAAGTTATATCATGAGTTTAATCATATCATGTATTAACAATCAACAATGATACATTCACTTAAATACAATTAAAAAAAAAAAGAAAAGATATATACATCCAGTAACGTGCATAATAGCGCATATAAGTATCAGAAGTTCATTTCTGATACATGTATCCAACAGATACAGTAAAAAGTAGCGCAAATGAATACAGTGATACAAGCTGGTAACAATTGATACATATGATGTTTTAAAAAATGTTGATCACTGGTATAGAGCAAACATATATGTGCTATTAGCGAACTGATACAATCTATAAACAGACTAATACAACAACTAAAGCAAAACAGTAGCTATGAATTATAAATAAGCAGATTATAAGTACTAGTGATGATTATGCTATTATAGCCCAAAAGTTCCTCAATAAAGATTGAATTAAAAAGTATTTACTTCATTTTTAATCAAGTGTTGACTTTAACACAAGACAGAGAAATTTAATGGTGTGTGAATTTTTTTTTGGGTCATAATGTGTGAAAGTTACGTTGTTGGACTACGTACAGAACTCCTAAATGATAAAGTTTTTTCTTTTACGTAGATAGAAAATTAATTAGTAAATCACTACGACATTCAAAGAAACCATTAAACAAAAGGAAACGGGGAAAATATATCCCTCAATTTTTCAATGTAGAGTCGATATATCTCTCACTAAAAAAGTAGAGTAGATATATTCCACCGTCAAACATCGTGAATAAATCTATATTTGTTGAATTAAATAAAGAAAATAGTAAAATTGATTTTTTAATTTCAAACATGTCACATGGCTTTAAAAATTACTTCATCCATTTTTTCACCCATCCAACCCGACCCGAATGGAAAAAAATTCAATTTGTCTTCTACTCAATCATAAAATGGGTTTGAGTGGGATCTAAATAAAAGAGGGATTCAATAATTTTTAGTTGGATCGAGTATGAGTCGACTCTGGAGGTATAAAAATAAGTTAGGTAATTTTTTAAAACTATGTAACACTTTTGGAATTAAAAATATCAGGTTTAGGATCTTATAATTTAGTTTGTTAACGAAAAGTGTAAATACGCATCATTTGTTAGACGACGAAGATAAATATGCACCATTTGTTAAATGACAAGGGTATGTATATGTACCACTTTCTTAACGAGCGATATATCCACACTAAATTACATACATAATTGAGAGGTATATTTGTCCTTTTTTTCCCTTAAACATATAATGAGCGAATTATCAACCATAGTTAGGTAGGGTAGACTGATAAGTACTCCTTCATTTTTAATCAGAAATTTCAGGTTTGAATTCTGTTGGGTACAAAGGTTGTCATTGCTAGAGAGCCATTTTTCCAATTGGGGGACTTCATGTTTGTTGGATTTTTTGCCCCGATTTTGTGATGTTCTTTAATTTGTATCCCTCGTAACAAACAATTTTTTAGTGGGCATAAGTTTATATTTTCGTATCATAATATTTCATAAGTTATGTCCGGACATGATTTTAGTTTTTAAGAACATGTCTCACTAGACATAAATTCAATTGCTAAAGAACAAAGATTAAAGATCAGTTCATTTGAAGGTCAAAACATGCAACTTTTTGGCTTCATTTTCTTAGTGCAAATCCAAATTTTCAAGCCCCAATACATATACCGGACATGGAAAAACTTTTTTTAAAAAAAAAATGATGATCTCATTGTTATTTATTGAGTCCCCCAATTCCCACGGGTATGACATATTCAAAAGTAGGTACAAGTGGGTGTATTTATAGTATCCTAATTTGGCAACTAGCCTACTAGTAGACAACAAGGCTGGTTGAGATTATTAAATGGATAAATCCAAGATTTCCAAAGTCCAACATATATAATTGTAATTGGCCAATTATCATCTATCTCAAAATCAAGAAGAAGAAAAAGAAAATGTATTGGTGTTTCTCTTTCAAAATTGGACACTCTGATAAATTCAAGACTATCAGAGTGGTGCACTTGAATGGCTATGTAGAAGATTTTGATTATCCTATTAGTGTTAGTGAAGTCATTGGCAAACCCCAAAATCACTTTATGTTCACTCAATCCCAACTATTATCCACTTGCTTACAACCTCTCAATCTTAATTACATGTTGCAACAAGGCCATATTTACTTCTTGTTACCTCATTCAACATTTCAATCTAGTGTTTCTCCTATTGATTTGGCACCAATTGCTAAAAAGCTTAATAGCATAGCCAAAAATCCGATGGCCTATAAGGACAAGTCAAGGAAGAAAAAGTCATCGAATAGTACCAGCCCGGGGTTTTGGAACTCACCGGTTAGTAGCCCTAACCGGTTCTCAAGCGAGGGTATTAGGGTTGAGCCGGAGAAACATATAACGTATGGTATGGGACAAAGAATGTCGACCAAGTCACCAAAGTGGGAGCCACTTTTGGATACCATTCGAGAAAGATCGTTTAATCGAAGGAGTGAGTCTGATCTGCAAGAGAAAAATTTAGAAGGTGTAATGTATATATAGTTCATGAATAAAATTGTTACTTTTGTATTTAACAATTTTCTTTTGAACTATGCTAGCTGTCTTGTGTAAGTCTCTTTAAAAGAAGAAGGTTAGTATTTTGATTTATATACAAATTTGTTTTGAACTTTTGTTAATGTTATATACTAGCTAACCATATAATATAGGTTATTGGGGGTTGTCATTCTGAAAATTTGTAGCTCTTCAACGGTTTTCTTTCTGTAAATATGTGAAGAAAATTTAGTGTTCTTGAGTTATATGTATTTCTGATGAAAATTTGGTGTTTGATGCATACTGTTGAAGACAAATTTAATGTTTCTTGAATTACATCATACATGTATGTCTGATGAAAATTGGGCGTTTGATGCATACTGTTGAAGACAAATTTGCCATTACTCCTCCATCTTAATTTAGATGACCTACTTTAATTTTTATGGGCCTAGATATCTGGACATAAAAATGTGATATTTGAAAGAAAAAAATTGTCAAAAATTGAAAAAACAATATTTTGGAAATTAGTTGTATTTGGTCATATATTTAACTTGAAAAATAGTTAGCTGTGTTTGGTCATACATTTAACTTGAAAACTAGTTGAAATCTTGCGAGCGGAAAAAAGGTTTCACTTGAAAATGGATCAAATTAAACAACATTTCAAACTTGTAACTCATCTTCAAAAAGAAATTCAAAAATCAGTTCAATGTATTTTCAAACGTTGTTTTGAATTTTTTCTTAGTTTTAGAAAAGTGAATTTTGTATGGACAAACGGGAATTTTCCTAAACATTTCTCCTCTTGGAGTTTAAACTGAAATAAGCTGAAGGGTAACCAGCAATACTCTTTGCTGCGTCCCTTCAATTTACAAAATTCACAATACAAATTGCAGTTCTTCTTGAACCTTTGTTGTATTCCCTTGGCACTCCACAATGCAGTAAGGGGTCATCTGGTACGTGGATTATAGTCCTGAGATTATAATTTCAGGATTAATTTATTTCAAATCTTAATCTCAAGTTGAATGGGATAAGGCGGGATATTTCATGATTAACTTGGGATAAAATTTATATTATGCTTGGTTGACGATGTAAATTTTATACCAACTTAATCCTAAGTTATTTCATCTCATCTCGTATACTAAATGACCACCATTACCCTCAGCAATCGAGTTAGGAGCAGTCTTTGCATTACTTCGAGCTCTGACTTTTACCTTCAATAATCAGGCCATACGCTTGATTCAAAGTAGGCTCAAGATGTTCTCTAACAACTTACGTTTTTAGATACTAATCGTACACTCAACATGAACATGTCCGCTAGATATTGATTCACATATAAGTACAATGTCATTGCCATAAATCAAGATGCTAAATAAGAGCTGATTTATTGATTATTTGGTTGTGTCTGAAATAATAAAATAACAAAAGAAAAGGAAAACAGAAAGTTCATAGGAATTTAAAGCAGCTAGCACACCTGGTTGTTAAACTCAGCACTTTGAAATGTATTTCCTCGTGTATTTTTACTTGTCCGATTTAAAGAATAAAGAGATAATTTATTATTTCATACTTACTTTATCTTTATTATTAAGTACACTACTAACTATTTTCAAATCAATTTTGAAATAACTTATAATAATTAAGAATAATATCGTAAAATTATTATTTTATTTCTTAATATCTTTTAAGATGTGTGCCAACTCAAATATGTACGATAAACATGGTTGGATGGAGTAAAAGTGAAGACAAGCCGCCACTAATAATTTTATAGATGAATTTAAAGAAGGAAGATGATCTAAAAATCTAATTTCCTATTACACATTGATTAAATAGATGCAATATTAATTAATTGGACCTTGAAGGACCACCTCTCTCGTTGTTGTTGTTTTTTCTAAAAAAAAAAAAAAAAAGAATTACATAAGGG
Source organism: Capsicum rhomboideum (assembly GCA_031232105.1). Taxonomy (NCBI): domain Eukaryota; kingdom Viridiplantae; phylum Streptophyta; class Magnoliopsida; order Solanales; family Solanaceae; genus Capsicum; species Capsicum rhomboideum. The sequence continues at coordinate 24,732,711 of CP124712.1, read as the reverse complement.
GGAGAAAGTACAAAAATGCTATGCTATTGATAGGATTTGACTCTCAAAAACAAAATTGCGACAAATATTTTGAAATGAATATATGTATGTGTAATATACTTTCTTCGTTTCATTTTACTTGGTCTTTATTCCCTTGTTACACCTTTTAAGAAAATTTTAATTAGAAGTGTATTTTACCAAATTAACATTATTAATGATGCTTTGAAACTTTAAATTTGACTATTATTACTTTATTTAATTATTTAATATAAAGGGTAGAAAGGGATTCAAATATAATAAAAATTTCTTGATTTCATAAATTGAACAAGTAAATTGAAACAACTATTTTTAGTATAGGAGTCAAGTAATACACAAATAAAGGGAGTATATATATACTATGAACTGTGTATGGATTAATTTTGTGTAGTTGACCTAGCCTCGATAATTAAGTTTGGCCGACGGACCACGCCACTTAAAGTCCGCGCTTTCAATTTCAAAGTTAATTACTTGATTAGGTTAGATATAATTAGGAGTGAGACAAGTAGCCATTGACAAATTTACAGTTACACAACTCCATCAACATTGACCTAAAATTATTAAAATTTTCCTCATTACAAGTTGATCAAGTAAGAACAATACTCCTCTAGTTCATATTAACTTAATTTGTGAGTCATTTTTCAATGTTCAAAATAAGTTAATTGTTCAATTTTCAAGAGAGTTGTTGAAAATTTCTTCCATTTTTGTCCTTCATTTACAACCCCGTTTGAGTAATGACTATTTCTATTTTCAAGAGTAATTTGAAAATAACAAAAAGGGCAAAAGTGAAGAGTGGTGCCTAATTTATGTCCTAAGTTTTTTTTCTTAATGAGTGTGCATTGTCTTATAAATTATGTTAGAGAAAATCCTTTTAGCCACAATTATTTTGGCCACAATTGCCCAAATAGGATAATAACGGTATTCACAATATAAACCGATTTTTCTAATTATATTTTTACCCTTTCTTACCAAATTTAAAATATTTTTACAATTTTAATTTCCCAATGCATGGAAACTTTCCATTTCCAGATTCCCATAATTACAAATTCCTATAAACACATTTATATTCCAATTAGCATTCCTGTTAGAGAAGTGTTAAATGGCCATAAAAATTTGGCCCAAATTTAGCCATAATTGTAAAAAGACTGCAATAACCTTTCTCTTTCAAAACTAATTTATTTTTTTAATTTTTTTAATCAAAAGAAATTAAAGTCTTTGTTATTCCCTAAACTTAAAAGTCAATTGCAACATTGGGAAATGGTAATAAATATAAATGACCATTCATTAAAATGGAGATTAATCCACGTAATCTACTTTCTTATGCCTGACTCATTTGTTGCGACATCAGCTTATTTCTCTAAGTATTTATTTTTAATAGAAACTATTTTCGACATCTGCTACTAAGACAAATAATTTTTTTAAGTCCTATTAATTTGTTTTAGACGTGTCTATTTAGATAGTAAATAACATTTTAAATTTTTTTCTTTCAAGAATAGTTCGTTACTCCTCCTGTCTCAAAATAGCTGGCATATTTCCTTTTTTTAAAATCAAACGATATAAATTTTGACCAACATTTTAAAATGTATTTTTTAATCATATTGAAACAAGAAAAGTTGCAACTTATAGTACTTTTCATATAGTTTTTGAATATCTAAATTTTAATTTTAAATATTAAATTAATCTAATCTAATTTAACTTAAAAAATTAGTCAAATTGACTCTCAAAAAATTAAATATGCCAACTATTTTGAGACAGAGTGAATAATTTAGAATAAAAGTAAGTCAGAATATCTATTTTGTGGTAGAGTTACTAAGAAATATTGACAAGTATAGAGTAAAAAATTCTTGGTTTTAGAAAAATGTGTTATGACGGAAAGAGGTAAATAAGAAAACAAAGAATGTAAAGAACACCAAGTTTAACGTGGAAAAACCCTTCAAATCGAAGGTAACAACCACGGGATCACAGAGATCCAAACAGCTCCACTATATCAATAAGAGGGTTACAACTATTCTACCAAATGGCTACACAACAAGTGTCAAACACGAAGAAACAATAGCGACACCAACAAAAGTAAATCAAGAGAAATCACCCGAAATAGAGCTACTGTTCGGGACTCAAAATCAGATGCTACGAACCTCCTAATCCGATCTTCACCGTTCAAAATAAATACCACGGTGTGAGGAAAACTCAGTCAAAATTTCAGCCCAATCTAATGGTGAACAAGCTGGCAAACACGATCTGAAGTTGGTTGGTCGGAGAGTAAAAACTGCAGCAACTAAACTCTCTTTCTCTCTTCTCTCTTTGGTGAAAGCTCTCTTAAAAACCTCTCTTATGTGTTAATGTCTCTCAAAGACAAAACTAATGAGCATGAGTAACTCTCTCTCAAATTGTTCTATTTATAGATGATGAGTGGTGTTTTTTTCTAAAGTCAAATCAACTCCAAATAGGAATAGAAAATCCGAATCCTTTTTCAAATAGGATTGGAAACCAAAAGAGAATAGGATTAGGTCATGGGCCTTTGGCTGGAACATGGGCTACAGTCCAACAAACTACCCCTCCAGCCAAGGGGCCAAATGGATCTTCAAGCAGAGGAACTCAGGACAGGCTTCATGCCTGCCAAAGTTCTGCAATACTCATGCTTCTCTACAACCACCACTTTCGTTAGCATATCTGAAGGATTATCATCAGTGTGTATCTTCTCGACATGAAATAATTTTTCTTCCATGGCCATTCTAATCCAATGACACTTTTTACTAATATGCTTGGACTTATAATGAAAGGTGGAGTGCTTGGTAAGATAAATAACACTCTGATTATCACAAAATAATACGAACCTTGACTGCCCAAAATCAAGATCTTTCATAAATTCCATCATCCAAAGCAATTCTTTGGCACCTTCAGTGATAGCAATATATTCGAATTTTGTGGTGGATAAAGCTATGCACTTCTGTAGTCTTGATTGCCAAGAAATCGCTCCCCTTGCAAAAGTGATCAAATAACCGAAAGTGGATCTTAAATTATCAAGATTACCTCCCAAATCAGAGTCTGTGTAGCAACCAAGTTCAGGCTTGCCACTACCAAAGCACAACTCTATATCTGCAGCAACTCCATATCTGTAGTACCCGTTAAATATCTTAGTATCCATTTTACAGCATCCCAATGCTCCTTTCCAGGATTAGAAAGAAATCTGCTAACAGTACCAACGACATGTGCAATATCTGGTCTAGTACAAACCATATCATATATCAAACTGCCAACTGCAGAGGAGTAGGGAATACAAGACATCTCTTTCTTCTCTTCGTTAGTAGATGGACTCTGAGTCGTACTCAATTTGAAGTGTTTAGTAAGAGGAGTACTAACCACTTTTGCTTCTGTCATATTGAACCTTTTCAATACCTTCTCAATGTACTGCGTCTGGGATGATGATAACTCTTTTTTACCTCTATCTCTGTGTATTTGGATGCCTAAAATTTTCTTTGCTGGCCCCAAGTCCTTCATCGCAAACGATTTGCTCAACTCCTTCTTAAGGACTGCAATTCTAGATTTATTTTTGCCAACAATCAGCATATCATCCACATAGAGTAGTAAAATAATGAAATCATCATTCGTGAACTTCTGAAAGAATACACAGTGATCTGAAGAAGTTTTCTTGTATCCTTGTTTTTCAACGACAGATTCAAACTTCAAGTACCATTGTCTTGGAGCTTGTTTCAAGCCATACAAGCTCTTTCTCAATTTGCAGACATAATTTTCTTTTCCTTTGACTACAAAACCTTCAGACTGTTCTATGTAAATCTCTTCATCTAAATCACCATGAAAAAAAGCAATCTTGGCATCCATCTGCTCAACCTCTAACTCTAGACTTGCAGCTAAGCCTAGCACCATACGAATAGAAGACATTTTCACGATAGGAGAGAAAATTTCATCAAAGTTAACTCTCTTTCTCTGGCCAAAGCCTTTGACAACTAACCTCGCCTTATACCTAAGCGCAGAGGTATGTTGCTCTTGCTTTACTCTAAAGATCCATTTGTTTGTTAGAGCTTTCTTACCTTTTGGTAATTCCACTAACTCATATGTGTCATTCTCGTGGAGTGACTTCATCTCATCTTCCATAGCTTCTACCTACTCATCTCTGTGAGTATCTTGCATGGCTTCATCATAATCTCCAGGTTCTCCCATGTCAGTCAAAAGTACATACTCATTTGGAGAATAACGAGTTGACTTTTGCTTCTCCCTAGAAGATCTTCTACAAGAGGTTTCAGGAACATCTGAAGTAGTTACCTGAGCAGGAGTTGGTTGTTGATCAACCACAACATCATTAATCGAACTGTCAATAGGTTCTACACCCTCTTGATCATCATCGGCATTATAATCTTAGGTTTCTTCATGTGCAATAGATGCATCAACAATAGGAACTGGATCAACATCAGTTAAGCTCTCTTTATTCTGAGAATCCTTTTTCTCAGTCTTGTCAATATCTTCAATAGTTTGGTCTTCAAAGAACGCCGCATCACGACTTTTAATAAGCTTCTTATCAACGGGATCATAAAATCGATATCCAAACTCATCTTGACCATAACCAATGAAGATGCACTGCTTGGTTTTGATATCCAGTCTTGACCTCTCATCTTTTGGAACATGCACACAAGCTTTACACCCAAAGACTTTCAAGTGATCATAGGAAACATCCTTAGCAAACCAAACTCTATTTGGAACATCACCATCCAAAGCAACTGCAGGATACAAATTGATAACATAAGCAACAGTATTAAGTGCTTCCGCCCAAAAGGAATTTGAAAGTTTAGCCTCTGAAAGTACACATCTAACTCTCTCAATTAGAGTTTTATTCATCCTTTCTGCCAAGCCATTTAATTGAGGCATCTTGGGTGGAGTTCTCTGATGATGAATTCCTTGTGATTTGCAATAGTTATCAAAAAGACCAATGTATTCACCGCCATTGTCAGTGCGAATGCATTTTAGTTTCTTCCCAGTTTGTCTCTCGGATAAGGCTTAAAATTTCTTAAACACATCAAGTACTTGATCTTTAGATTTTAACGGATATACCCAGAGCTTGCGAGAATGATCATCAATGAAAGTTGCAAAGTAAAGTGCACTACCTTGTGACTTCACTTTAAAAGGACCACACAAATCAGAGTGTACTAGCTCTAATAGTTCAGGTTTTCTTGAGGGAGAATGACTTTGAAAAGAAACTCTCTTCTGTTTCCCGGCTAAACAATGAACACATCTTTTCATCTTTGCTTGTTTCACACCAGCAAGCAAATTCTTCTTAGCCAAACAAGTGATCCCCCTCTCACTCATATGACTGAGCCCCTTATGCCATAACTCTGATAAAATGTCACTTTCCACTAAATTTACTAAGTCAATGAGGATAGATCCTTGCGTCACGTATAAATTAGAATACTTTCTTCCTCGAGCCATAACTAATGCGCCTTTGGTGAGCTTCCATTGGCCAATGAACAAGTCATTATGGTAGCCATCATCATCTATTTGCCCTACAGATATCAAGTTTAGAGGGATGTCTGGAGCATGCTTGACATTCTAAAGGACTAACGTTGTACCAATGTTAGTTTTCAAATAAATCGTGCCAAAGCCAAAAACCTTAATCTCACCAACATTGCCCATCTTCAACACTCCAGAGTTAACAGGAGTATAAGATGAAAAGAAGTCTTTCCTCAGTGTGACATGAGATGTAGCTCCAGAATCTACTATCTAACTAGTATCTTGGGATACAAAATTGATGACATTTTTATCACAAGCAAAGAGAAGTCCATCTCGGACAATAACAACAACATTGTTTCCGTTATTTTCTTCTTTCTTTCCTTCTCTAACCTCTTGCTTCAACCTATTGCAATTCCTTTTAATATTTTCTTTCTTTTCACAATGATAGCATGAACGACTCTCATACCATGATCTTTACTTGCTTCTACTTTTACCTTTATTTCTTGTGTTTCTTGTTTTGTCTCTCCCTCGATCTTCTGTAAATAGAATATCTGAGTGTGAGGATGATCCCTGAGATTTTATTCTTACTTCTTAATTCAAAATACCACTCTTGGCAAATTCCATAGTCACCTTACCACCAGGAGCTGAATTTGTTAAAGAAACACGAAGAGTCTTCCATATGTTGTAATTTCTCCCATTTAAACATACCATCTTGCCCATATTCGCCTCCATATAAAAACCCTTGATAGACAACCAAGGCCCTGATACAACTTGTTATGACGGAAAGAGGTAACTAAGAAAACAAAGAATGTAATAAACACCAAGTTTAACGTGGAAAAACCCTTCAAATCGAAGGTAACAACCATGGGATCACAGAGATCTAAACAGCTCCACTATATCAATAAGAGGGTTACAAATATTCTCCCAAATGGCTACACAACAAGTGTCAAACACGGAGAAACAATAGTGACACCAACAAAAGTAAATCAAGAGAAATCACCCGAAACAGAGCTACTGTTCGGGACTCAAAAACAGATTCTGCGGACCTCTAAATCCGATCTCCACCGTTCAAATCAAACACCAAGGTGTTAGGAATACTCAGTTGACTGGTTGGAGAGTAAAAACTGCAGCAACTAAACTCTCTTTCTCTCTTCTCTCTTTGGTGAAAGCTTTCTCAAAAACCTCTCTTATGTGATAATGTATCTCAAAGATAAAACTAATGAGTATGAGTAATTCTCTCTCAAATTGTCCTATTTATAGATGATGAGCGGTTTTTTCGTAAAGCCAAACCAACTCCAAATAGGATTAGAAAATCCTAATCCTTTTCCAAATAGGATTGAAAACCAAAAGAGAATAGGATTAGGCCATGGGCCTTTGGCTGAAACATGGACTACAGCCCAACAAAATGAACACAATGTTAGGACAATGCAAGATAGAAACTAAGATAGTTTAACTTGGATTAATAGCAAAAAAATTTATAAGAGGGGTTGTTCGGATGAAAAGCACCCTTCACCTTTAATACTCTTTACCTTCACTTTGGGGTTCGAATTATCAAGGGAACTAAATGGTGAGATAGGGAGGGATACAGAAAAATAATAGTAGCAAAATTTTCTAATGATTTCTCAAAATACTTGTCATATTTTTTTTCTAAGAGTCAAATTACATGAACTTTGACCAGCATTTTAAGATATAATTTTTCCACTATGTTAAGGAGTCGTTTGGCCATGAAAACCAAAAACGTATTCACTTTATTTCGTATTTATGAAGTTGAAAATAGAGTTGGAGTTGTGTTTGGCCATTGTATTTTCAAAAATATTTTAGACTTTGGATGTACTTTTTTATAAAGTGATAGAAAAAATTGAGTTAAAAAAAGTGAAAACACCTCAAAAGATGTTTTTCAAAAAACCAAAAATTGTGAAAACGTATTTCGGAATACCTTTTTGGTTTTCATGATCAAACAAGTATTGTGGAATAAAGTGAAAACGTATTCTAGAATATTATGAATAATATTTATGGCCAAACGCCTACTTAATATGAGAAGACTTTCACACTTTTCGTACAATTTTGTCCATCTAAGTTCTAAATTTTTGGGAGTACATTAATTCTACTGGTGAATTCTTCCAACAACATAATGTACTCCAACAAATTCTCTCTTTATAAATGGTAATAAATATAAATGACCATTTTAATTTCAAATTCTCTATATATGAATGGTTTTTTTAATAAATGTATTGTTAAATGTTCAAATATGATTTTTAATTTTAAAATATGGTCAATTTAAAGTCTTTATTTTCTAATATATATATATATATATATATATATATTCTACTTATATGTAAGTGTGTAAGATGGACGAACCCACCTGCTTCACTCTGTAATTTTACTATATCACCTGTAATTAATTATTATAAGTCATTTAAGTATTAGAAAATTAATAATATTTAATTAAAAAAAGTAAATAAATACAAAATGATAAATTAAGGGACGAACCCACCTGCATCAATCCCGTGATTTTACTATATCACCCCTAATTAATTATTATAAGTTATTTAAGTATTAAAAAATTAATAATATTTAATTAAAAAAAGCAAAATAGACATAAAATGATAAATTAACTTTTGATGTTTTAAATTAACTTGACATGTTATGTGAGGCCCACTTAAAAAAAATTCACAAATATTTTTTATATTAATTTTACTATATCACTTCTATAAGTCATTTAAGTATTAGAAAGTTAATAATATTTAGTAAAAAAGATAAAATAGACGAAAAATGATAAATTAACTTGACGTGATTTTACTCTATCAACCCTAAATAATTATTATAAGTCATTTAAGTATTAAAAAATTAATAATATTTCATTAAAAAAAAAACAAAAAATAATAAATTAACTTTTGACGTGTTATATGGGGCCCACTTAAAAGTTTTTCACAAATAATTTTTATAGTAATTTTACTATATCGCTTCTAATTAGTTATTATGCTTCATTTAAGTATTAAAAAATAAATAATATTTAATAGCAATGATTAATTAAAAATGAATAGATGAGGTACTTTTTAATAATAATATCTTGTGAAGACCTGCTTCAACCCCGTGATTTTACTATATCACCCCTAATTAATTATTATAAGTCATTTAAGTATTAAAAAATTAATAATATTTAATTAAAAAAATTAAAATAGACACAAAATGATAAATTAACTTTTAATGTTTTAAATTAACTTGACGTGTTATGTGAGGCCCACTTAAAAAAATTTCACAAATATTTTTTATAGTAATTTTACATAAGTCATTTAAGTATTAGAAAATTAATAATATTTAATAAAAAAAGTAAAATAGACACAAAATAATAAATTAGTTTTTGATGTTTTAAATTAACTTGACGTCTTATATGAGGATCACTTAAAGATTTTTCAGAAATATTTTTTATATTAGTTTTACTATATCACTTCTAATTAGTTATTATAAGTCATTTAAGTATTAAAAAATAAATAATATTTAATAACAATGATAAAATAAATACTAAATGATTAATTAAAAATGGACGGATAAGGTACTTTTTAATAGTAATAGCTTGTGAAACATTTGTTAATTATACAAATAGAACTATAAATTGTACCATAAAATATAGGCCCATCTCTTTTTAACCTATCTCTTCAGTGAATAAACATGTGTACGACACTTCTCTACAAACTTTAATTTAAAGCCACAAGATTCAAAAATATTTTTTATTTTCTTAAACTCTGTGCAAAGTCAAAATATGTTATTCTTTTTTAAGTGGAGGGAGTAATATTTTTACAAATAATTGTTTTACTTACTATATATGTTATATTATATATTTACTTTGTTTTAATTTCTTTGTCTTATTTTTTATTAATCTATTATATATTTGAAAATTACATTAAAAAGTAATATAATTAACAACTTTAAATATTTAAATAACATAAAAAAATTTGATCTACTCTCAAAATTATATCAGTCTCGTATAAATTGGGACAAAGAAAATATATATTATTTGAAAGACATAAAATTAGTACTATAAATCATAATAATCAACAACTTAAAATATTTTAAAATCATACAAAAGTTTGATCGATTATCTAAATTTCATCTATGTCACGTAAAATGAATAAATCAGAAAATTATGTAAAAAGTATTACAAATAACAATAATTAACAACTTAAAATATTTTAAAATCATATAAAAAATTAATTAATTTATTAAATTTCATTTGTATCACATAAATTGAGACAGTGAAAAATAATATTTATTGAACCCGTGCTTGCACAGACATCTTTTATCTAGTATATATATATATCAAATTCTCTATATATAAATGATTAATATTGAACACTTTACACTATAAATATACATTCTAATATTTTAAATTCAAATACTTACATTTATGTACTTTGATAACTTTACACTTACAGCTCCTATGAAGTGTATCTATAATTAAATGTATTAAAATATGATTATTAACGATAAATTATAACCATAAACATAAATAAAATATTTTTGTGAAGTTATTCTTACGAAATTTTAAAACAAGGGTAAACAATTTATTCATGCATTTGACTAAAAAAAAAGAATAAATATTTTTTTGGAAATAGGATATGATACAAATTATTTAATAAGATATATCCCCTATAAGTAATAACTTTTTATGGCTTTGAATACGTGAATTATTTGTAATTTTATTTAACTATAGTATTTTATTATATATAATCTCTTTTTATTTTAATTTTTATTTATTTTTCCTTTTAAAATTATTTTATATATAATTAGTTAAATGAAGTTTCATTTATGTACAATTTTCATTACATATAAGGTTTAAATATTTTTAGGAAAAATAGGAATAATGTTATTGGGGGATGTAACTGTAGGATTTTCAAAATATAGAAGATGTAAGTGTTTAGTGTAATTAATTAGGGCCAACACTTATAAATTATACGATTTTTATGATGTATCGATGTCTATCATTTCTAAAGCGTTTTCGACTTTGACTATCTTTATTGAAATATTTTAAAAATATTTAAATATGTAATTTTTAAATTTATTTAAACATAATAAATAAAAAAATACTTAATTAGAGGTCACATCAATAACAAATTTAACTAATGATTCACAAATTATCAAATCGACTTAACATAAGGACGCAAGACTACAACAGTAATGTGTGAGTATTTTCTTAGGTTGTTGTTAAATAGGGTCATCACTTAATTATTTAAATATTTAATTTATTTTTTAAAAGATGATAAGTAATAAATATGTAAAACTTCAACATTAATACGTGACTCTCTTGGGTTGTTATAAAATAGGATCGACACTTATGAATCATATGATTTTTATGATTTACATAAAGTGACGATGTCTACCATGTCTAAAGTGTTTTGAGTTTTTACTATCGTTATTATAATATTTTCAAATTATGTTTAAATATTTATTTAAATAGGTATTTTAAATTTATTTAAACGTAATAATTTATAAAATTATTAATTAGAGGTCATAATAATAGCAAATATAAGTGACGATTCTCAAGTTATCAAATCAGTATAACATATGGGTGCAAGACTACAATATTAACGTGTGATTCTCTTGGGTTGTTGTTAGCTAGAGTCGACACTAATGAACAATCTAATTTTTATAATTTGTCGTTGTCCACCACTTCTAAAGTGTTTAAGTTTTGACTGTCGTTATTAAAATATTTTCAAATTAAATTTAAAATATTATTCAAATATGCAAAATTTTAGATTTAAAACTTAACTAATAAATTATGCCCAAATTTAAGTAATGATTCACAAATTATCAAACCGTCATAACATAAGGGCACAAGACTACATATTAATATGTGACTTTCTTAGGTTGATGTTAACTAAGGTCGATACTTATGAACTATATAATTTTTATGATTTCTATGATATATCGATGTCTACCATGTTTAAAGTGTTTAGAGTTTTAAATTTCGTTACTAAAATATTTTTAAATTACATTTAAAAAATTATTTAAATTATTTAGTTTAATTTTTTTTAATACATAATAATTGATATATGTCAAAAAAGAAACCAGTTTATACTGTGTACAGTACTATTATGAAATTTGGGCCATTGTGGCGAAAAAAATTTATTCTTTAAGTTAATAATCATATTGGAGAAGGACATTACTCCTACCCTGCATTAGAGGGAAGGCATATTATATATTGGGAAAATTAGATAAAATGATCACTGAGTTAAATTTTTTACATAAGAAATAGCCCACTTATCTTTTTATTATAAAAATAACTTTCGATCAATATTATAACTGAAAATAACCACTCAGCCGTGATTATTGCACCATCGGAAATCGTTTTCATTACCAGCTGTCAAGTGCCACTAAAAGAAACTTGTGAAGTCCATCTGGATGGTCTCTTCTTTTAGTTTATTTTAAGGGAGAATTAACAATCAAAATCTATATGTTTCAAAACTAGTTTGATTTAATTTCGTGTTGTTCTATGTTATGTTGATCGATCACGTCGTTAAGCAAGCTGACGGGGAGGCTTGGAGCCTTGGATCACGTTGATTTTGATTTTGGTTTGTTCTATTTTTGTTGCTCCTTTTAATTTTTTAATATTTTTGTTTGCTTTTCTAATTGTTTTATTTTTTTTATGGAAAAAAAGAAACATTTATATTCTTTTATTATTTTTTGTTTATATTTTTCAAGCAATAAATACTATACAGCCATATTTATGGAAATCATGATAATTTGTCCATTTCCATGTATTAGGATAATGTTCAATGTATTGAAAAATGGTAATAAATAAAGTAATGATAGAATTTTAAATTTAGGATGAAAAGGGCAAAAATATCCAAAAAGTAACTACTTCATCCGTCCCATTTTATATGACCTATTTTCCTTTTTGGTCCATCCCAAAAAGAATGTCACATTTTCTTATTTGATAACTTTTTGAAGGCACAATTACTCTTTTATCCTTATTGATCCCACTTAATTAAAAAGTGAATGCATTACCTTTTATTTTTTAAAGGACAATATGGTAAATATTATCAAGTCAAAACTTATTTCTTAAACTTCGTACCTAGTCAAATTAGGTCACATAAAATGGGACGGAGGGAGTAGTTTATAGTGTGAATAGGTCTTTTTACTATTGTGGCCAAATTTGGGCCAATTTTTTGTGGCCGAAAGGATTTATTATTCCTATTAATATGTAGAGATTACATTTGTTCCCTTAATTTTTCATTGTTCAGACTTTAACCCCGTAATTCTCATATTCCCACAAGTACGTCCCTATTCCAATTTCGATTAAGAATACTACTAAATGGTCAAATACGTATAAAATTATTTTTTTTTGTTATTCTCTCATTTGTACACAAATATGTATAGAAATACATTTTTTATAATTATATTTTATAGATTTATATTTTTTTCATAATTCACGCATCATTACTTATATTGCTATTATTAAGATATTTAATTAATTGATTTATTAATTATTATGTCTAATTATATTTACATAATTTTTTAAATATAATTCAAAATATTTTAATAACGACAGTAAAAATTCAAAACACTTTAGACATGGTAGACATTGACAAATTATAGAAATTATATAGTTCATATGTGTGGCCCTAGCTAACAGCAACCCAACAGAATCATGCATTAATGTTGTAGTCTTGTACCCCTATGTTAGCGAATTATACCTTATATTTGTTATTAATATGACTTTTCGTTAAGTAATTTTATTAATTATTATGTTTAAATAAATATAAACTACATATTTTTAAAAAGTTAAATATGATTAAAAATAATAATTCAATAGCGAAAGTCAAAACTCAAAATCGTTTAGACATGGTAGGCGTGGACAAATTATAGAAATCATTAAAATCATATATTTCATAAGAGTCGCCACTACGTAACAATAACCCACTATTGTCACACATTATGTTGTATTCTCGTGCTTCTATTTTATGTCTTTTTGATAGCTGGCGAATCATTACTTATATTCGTTTTAAATATGGCCTCTAATTAAGTAACTTTATTAATTATTAGTGAAATTATTCGCGCTTCGCACGGCTATAAGAAAAATTAATTAATTTATATATTTTTACTTCTTAGTTCTTATATATATTTATATTTTTTTAATTAAATAATTTTTTATTTTAATAAAGTAGTGCTCCCTCCGTTCATTTTTACTTGTCACAAATTGACTTGCACACCTATTAAGAAAATAATTAATGACATAACTATTTTACCATAGTACCCCTATTAAATAATGTGAAATTCATTTGGATAAAAAACAATTAATGCTAAGGGTAAAATAGAAAAATAAAAGTTGTCTTTTCTTGATATGTCAAAAATGACAAGTAAAAATAAAAACCAAATTCGAAAATAAGTGATAAGTAAAATCGAACGGAGGAAGTATGTAATAAGTATATTCATGTTTAAGACAATGTAGATCTTTGTCTTCATTCGAGACATAATATGTTTTTTCATATTTTTTCAATATACATGATAAAATTATTTTGCATCTTTTTAAATACACACTATTCATATATACACAATAAAACAAAATGCTTACGGTGGTGAAGCAAATGAAATAAGAAGTCATATTTTTAAATAAAATATATTATATTATATTAAAAATATTATTTTTTGTTTTAGTTTCCTCTTTTGTAGGAGTACTTCTTCATTGTGTACTTATATTTGTTTGTTATAGTTTTTAAACATTAAATAAATATTTTTAAAAATTATGAGAATAAAACATAGGAGTCATGAATAATCTTTAAGAGTAGAAGTTATAAGTAAGATGAAAAGATATGAATTATAAACAACTTGAAAGTATAATTTTATTAGACGCTAAATACTTTAATCATTATGTATTAATTTATTTTTAAAAATAAATTAATGAATGGTGAAAATAAAGAAAAAAGTCAAAAAAAGATAAATGAGTTAGTTGCATAAGATCATGTGTCATATTACTATTTCAAAGACCGCAATTATATGCGCAAAAAACAACAACAATAACATCATAGAATTAATATTTCATCTTTTAGTTATTTTTTTTTGCGAGAATAAAAAAAATAAAACTCCTCATCATAATTCTTTTGATTGAAATGAGATAATTATATTAAGTACGTTTCATCACAAATAAAAAAGGATAGTAGAGGACCAAATGAGTAGCATTTTCAATATACGTAGCTAAGTTAGCTGTAATGACCCTCCAGGTCATTTTCTACATTTTTGCACTATTTCAACGTTTAGAGATTTCCTATAGCTGTCCTAAATCAATTATGACTTGCTGGAGCCGACAATTGGTTACCGGGCAGTTCGTTTGTTTTTTAGAGGCAATTCCCTGTTTTGAAGTTCTCACTTTTAAGGATTGAGTATTGGGCCTAAACGTCAGGTAAATGACCTCGTATACCAATTCTGACAGTTCCGTTAGATTCGTAACATTGATTTTAGGCTAGGGAGACCTTTGGTTCAGGTTCCAAGCCTTTCAGACTCGTTTTGGGTTGTTGGGTGGATTTTAGTTAAAACGACAGTTGGGTGTGGGACCCACATTTGATCGAAATGACCTCGGATGGAAACTTTAATAGCGCCGTTGAGTACGAAATGTCAAATTTGGTAGGGTAGCATAGTTTGTTTCCATTCGCGGGATTCCAAACGAATCCCGAGGGCCGGATAAGGACTTAGTAAATTTTGCTAAGTACTGGTGCATGCATCAGTTGGTGTGAGTGCTTAAGCGACCATTTGGTCGCTAAAGCAGCCCGATTACCGATTTAGCGGTCTTCGCTTAAGCGAAGTTTGATCGCTTTAGTGGTAGGGTCCAGTAGTGGGTGGACCGCGTTAGCAGTATTTTGTCGCTTAAGTGGTCATTTGACCGCTAAAGCGGCTACCACTGCTAGTGATGGGGGAATCTCGATTTTCTCTCTCATTTTTTGAAAGTCCCAAGTCCATTAAACCCAAGGAGACTTAGAAACTAGTGGAGCTTGATCATTGGGTGTCAAGAGTGAGTTGGAGACCTCGTTGTAGTCAATCCCCCGTCGTTTATTCCGTAAGCTTCCTTTAAATTCTTGATTTATTTCTCCGATTTAAACTTAAATGCCTAAATTCTTTGTGGACTAATTTGAGGATGTATTTGATTTCACTCACTTTTTAGGGCAAATGATCCTTGAGCCTAGAGGGACATGTTGATAGTTTCAAAGTTGTCAATCCATAAGCGGGCCCCATATGGGATTTTTAACTTGATTTTGGACCCGAAGTATTTATATACAATATGGGTATTGTTATCCTTGTATTAATGTGTAGATCATTATTTTGATAGCGAGGCATCATGAGGAGGCTTCTCGGAAGGGAAAAGCTCCAATTTAGTGGACTTTCTCGGGCATTCGTCGGCGTCCAGATAGCCTAGGCTTACCTTCCTCATGGATTGAGCTTTATTATGATATTAGTATAGTATTATGCTAGATTTGGGTTGGAATTTACGGCTTGGTCGCATGTTTAATGGAATTTGAAATAATTAGCCGATTAGAGAGCCGCTTTTAGGTAGTAATTGACCCATTCATTGTCTCCTCAAATTAAATTATTGGTGTAGGGTTTATTTAGACATAATTAACACCTTGTAAAGGAACCTTGAAGCCTTAGTCTAGTTTTTGGTAGAAATTACCTTAGTATGGACTTTCGGAGTTAGTCTCTATCAGGTCAAATATCCTAATTAGCTTCTTGTAGACCTAGTAGGACTCTTTCATAAACCTTACTTATATTCTCGAGCCTTAGGTAGATTTGGACATCCTTCTAGTCTGTGTTTAGATTTGATATCGTGTATTTACTTTAAAGACCAGTTCGAGTCTGATATTTACTATTCACTTATGATACTATATTATCGGTTCAAGTCCGACATCTATTATATGGTTATGATGTTAAGAACCCGATTTGAGTCCGGCACTTTATGGTTCACTTATGATATTGGGGATCCAATTCGAGTCTTGTATTTTCTGGTAATACGGGTTTCTCAGATATGGCTTCGGTGGTCAGTTATTTTATATTCTTTTTTGTTATTGGTTCTTCTCCTGATTGCATCCATCGGGCTTATGGGGGCTCATTTGGGTTGATTTTCTCTTGTATGTGCCTACTGGGCTTATGGGGGTCCAATTAGGCTATAGTTAGTTGTCTTACTTTCAATATTATTTACCTTGTCATTTATTATCTGTCAGTTGGAGCGTTATTCAGGTTTGCCCCTTTATCCCTGACATTAGTTTACATTCTTGCATCTTATTATGCTTTTATTATGATTTCTGTAACACCCCGTATGTTTCTGAGTCTAGTTAATTACCGTAACATTTATGGAAGTAACGAAACATGAGAGACTCGATGACTTATACATTAATTTGTGGGCATTTATAAGTCTTGTATCATTGGGCCCAAATGAAGCCAAAAAATCATAAGGAAGACTTGGCCCAATGGGGTAAAAATGATCCAATCTTCCATTGACTAATCAACCATGCATTTAAAGTCAAGGATTGGATAAGAGAGACTTAAAGGGGCTATAAAAGGGCACCCATCAAATTTTTATCTCATTTTGGACTCTCATGCCTTCTCTAGAATTATCTCAACATTTCCTTATCTCACACAAACCCTAATCCTTCGTCCTTTTGGCCAAGATCATCAGCTTGTAAAACTTGGTAAGTGTTCCTTATGATGGTTTAATATATTATATGCATGAAAGGGTGTTTATATGATGTTGTTTATGTTGGTGATGTATTGAGAATTCACTATGTGTGAAATATTGCATGTTTGCTAAATCGGAGGATGGTTTGTCTTGTAAACTTGAATATATACTTGTGGTCTTGAAGGAAGTGAACTTGACGGATTTAATATTGACATGTGAGATGTGATTATAGTCTTACCTAGTTTTATTCTTATGTATAATGTTTGGAATTGTTGTGGTGAAATTGGTTATGGATTTGATGACGTAATGAAAGGAAAGTGTCGTTTTGGGTGTGTTTATGTGTGTTGTGAGACCATGGATGATGGTTGGAATCCAAGATGATCAAAAATATATTAAAATAAGTTTGGTTATGATTATGGACCATTCATTGCATTAAAAGACCCAAAACGAACCTCGGTGGCCGAAAATGGGCACCTGCCCTCGCAGGGGAGGCACCTGTGGGCGCAGGTGCCAACGCAGATGCTCTTGGAATATGCCAGGAGCCATCTGCGTGCGTACCTCATCCACTTGCGGGTGCAGGTGGCTTCGCAGGTCAGCCCCAGGTTTGGTTTTGTATGTTTTCGCATCGTCTTGATCCCCGAAGGCCCCTATACCCTTTTTGGATGTAAGTATCAACTTGTGATGTCGTTTTAATGAATTTAAAGTGTCGTATGGAAGCATGTTGGACTATATTAAGTATGGATTATTGTTCATATGTTGTTATGAAGGAGTAATTGTGACGGAATGACAATGAGGAGACGTAAAGGGTAAGTATGGTGTGAAATGCTATTGATGTATGATATATTGGTCAATGTATAGAATGTTATGGTATTGATGGTATGATAAGGCCATGAATGGTATTGTAAAGGGTGGAATAATATTATAGGGCAATTATGTAACTCATGGTCATCTTATACACTTGGAATGTAACTTGTGGTTAATGATGGTTCCATTATGTACTTGTGATGTAGAGTGAAACGTAAGGAAGGAGCGGAATCGTTGTACTCACATATTGGATTGTATATTCATATTGAGAATACAAGGTATGTAAGGTAATCTTTCCGTATTCTTCTGCAGCACACAGTATTCACATTCACTTTTCACTTGTCCTATCTCGGAATGTGCTAAGGTATCCTGTATGCGGTTACCAATTATCATTATCACATGTTTCCTACTCATTGATCAATTGTGAATCACATGTCTCATATTCGTTGACTAATGTTCCAAAAGCCCAATAAGGTTGTGTTCCAAAGTTCCAATATTGGTTATACTCATGTCTCTCACTCATTGATTATTGTCCAATGGTTCCGATAGTGTTATGTTTCCAATGAGGTTATGTTTCCAATAATGTTTATTCATATGTCTCTCACTCATTG
Source organism: Capsicum rhomboideum (assembly GCA_031232105.1). Lineage (NCBI taxonomy): Eukaryota > Viridiplantae > Streptophyta > Magnoliopsida > Solanales > Solanaceae > Capsicum > Capsicum rhomboideum. The sequence continues at coordinate 24,714,159 of CP124712.1, read as the reverse complement.
ATTATTGACCCAAAGCTTCAAGTAAAGTTATGATTATCAAAAGTATCAATCTCTCACAAGTGATTGTACCAATCTCTCATAAGTGAATGTATCAATCTCTCACATGTAAGGGTATCAATCTCAAAAGTAAAGAATAAAGTAATGCATACATGTGGTTAATGAATGAGGTAAGGTATAATTATGAGTGTATCCATGGGGTGAAATGAACACCTGCATGATGAATATTCCCCGAATTACGGGATGTATCCATGGGGTGAAATAAACACCTGCATGATGATATCCATGGGGTGAATGAAACACCTGCATGATGACTATCCCAACATTATGGGTGTATCCATGGGGTGAAAAGAACACCCGCATGACAATATAAATCTTTCCACTGATCAGTCGGGGCCCTGGTACATAGTGACACAAGTGACGATGAACAAGTATAGAAGTAGAGAAGCAAAGAAAATAATGCAAGCAATACACATGGTTTCCAAAGTACAGAATGGTGACTTATCCATATTGACTACTCATTTGTATTTGAATTCATTGCAGTACTTATGTATTATACAGCTTCATATGGCCTTGCATACTCAGTACATTCTTCGTACTGACCCCCTTGGGGGAATTTACCTTACTTGCTGCAGGCACAGGTACTAGTAGACCTCCACAGTAGAGTGCGGGTCATTTGCAGATTTTGGTGAGCTCCTATTGGTTCGGGGCTTTCCGTGTCATAGTGTACATATGTTTTGGTATTGTACATGTTGTATAAAGCGGGGACTTGTCCCGACTCTTAGTTGGTCTTGTAAATGCATCTGTTAGAGGCTTTTGTAGACATATATGGGATGAGAAATGTAAGAGATGTATGTGCCATTTCACTTGATGGCCCTAACGGCCAAGTTTCATAAATAATATGTTTTTCCATGACTTCCGTATAGTAGCATAAGACATAACGATATTCACACAGAGACATGCATATGAAAGTACATGAGCAAAGATTGGTTCTCTCGGGCCATATCGGCTTCGGGTGCCAGTTCGCCTCTTTGGAACTCGGGGCGTGACAAAAGTGGTATCAGAGCAGGTCGTCCTAAGGGTATCTACAAAGCGGTGTCTGAGTAGAGTCTTGCTTATGGATGTGTTACGCGCCACATTGATAAGCAGGAGGCTACGAGACATTTAGGAGCTGTTTCTTTCCTTCACTTCTAGATCGTGCAATAGAGCCAAAGTTGTAGGTGGACACATATGTACGTATTGACATTGGTTTTCTTTTGTATAGTCAAATGCTAATTATCAGACAAGATAAGGGAAAAAGTAAGCAGGTTGATATGCCCGCCGAAGAAGAAATGAGTAAATCACCACTTGACCAAGTTAGTCAAGGTGGGGCTGACATGGAATTTACAATACAGGTTCTCTTAGCCAAAAAATAGAGAAGTATCCGCAGAACCACCTATAAATGCCATTGAACGGGATTTAAGAAATGTAGTGCATATGTTGACTTAGAGGGTTGTTGTATAATGTTATGGGCAAGCTGGCCCAATGACGAGTAATGATGGTGCGGCTAGGGCAGCTAGTCGTCGAACACAAGATTTTTTTTTTTAAAAAAATAAATCTTCCCATGTTCACCGGGTCGGATCTGAATGAAGACCCACAGTACTTTATAGACCAAATCAAAAGGGCTCTAGATATTATGCAGGTGAATGTGTATTGATGTATTTCCAGATAGTTGGGAGGAATTTAAAACGGCATTCTTTGACCAGTATCTCCCATATGAGGTCCAAAAAGCTTATGCGGACCAATTGTTAAATCGTTGCCAAAGGACTATGAGTGACAGAAAGTACAATCTTTGGTTTAATTCTGTGGCTAGGTATACTCCAAAAGTGGTAACTATTATGACCGATAAAGTGCATCGGTATATGGACAGATGGATTGTACTATTGAGACCTTGAAAAGAAATATGGATATAGTCAGAATACAGGCTTTTTGTACAGATAATGGAAGACCAGAGGCAATAGAAAAGGACACAAATATTTAAAAAAGGGTCATCAAAGAGGGTTAGACCTATGGGACAGTTCATGGCGTCCCAAGAAGAATTTAGGCCTCGTGTGTTTAACAGACTGCCTATACCATTATTTCCTTAGTCTATAGTAAATGTTCTACCTCGATCCCAAGGGTTTAGAGACAATCGATTTGGGCAAACAAGTGAAATTCAGTATTCATGGGCAATAGGGTATTAAGAACAAGAACGCAGAAAGTAGGAACCAACCGAAGTCCCTTCGTTAGCCGTGTTAGTGCTGCGGAAATTATCACCTAGGTGAATGTTGGTTAGGGCAGAATGTTTGCTATTGGTGTAGTATGTCGGATCACAAAATGAGGCTTCTCTTGATGTAGCTACAGGTACCGTATACGTATTAATTGACCATATTTGACACTAGCATGTGTTATTTTATTAATTGTTGAAAATTCAAAAGAACACCAGAATTGCTAGTTATGTCACATGAAGGCTATACATCAGATGGTAAACATATTGTAGTTAAAAGAGTATATCATAAGTGCATAGTAATTGTTTGTGGTCATAAGACACTGGTTGATCTTATTGAGCTGGAAATAGTGGAATTTTGATGTTATAAAGGGATTGTGCCATAGTAGATTGCCGAACTAAGAAGTCATATTGTCATTTTCCCCAAAAGAATGTTTTTGAATGGCTAGGGAAATGTGGGGGTACCAAGAGGAAAATTTATTCCCCATCTTAAAGCAAAGAAAAGGATACTCTAAGAAATACACGTGTCACTAGTAAGAGTAAAAGATAATGATGTGATACCACCAATTCTTCAATCAGTTTTGGTGGTAAATGAATTCCTCGAGGTATGAGCTGGTATTAATGTGATGTCAGGTACCCAACCTATTTTTATTTCTTCACAAAGCATGGCCCGGTAAAGTTACAGGAATGAAATGAGAATTTAAAATACGTGATGAACAAGGAATTCATAAGACCTAGTACGACCCCTTGGGGTGCATCAGTGTTCATAGTACAAAAAACAAATGGCACATTGAGAATGTGTGCTTACTATCGGCAACCGAATAAGGTGAAAATTAAGAATACATGTCTTCTCCCCAGAGTTGATGACTTATTTGAGCGGTCATAGGGTGCTAAATTTTTCCTAAAGATTGATTTAAGGTCAGGAGATCATCAAGTAAAGGTTAGGAAAAATAAAGAGACCCAAAATAGAAGTATGGTTGTTATGAATTCATATTTATGCCATTTGGACTAACAAATACACCAGCTACATTGATGGGGTTGATAATAAGGGTGTTTAAGCCATCGCTAAGCGCATTCGTGATAATGTTTTAGGTGCTATATGAGATTACTCAAGATCACAAAAGGACCATGCTAATCACTTGTGACAGGTGTTACGGATTCTTTGTGACCGTAAGATATATGCAAGTTCTTTAAATACAAGTTTGGTCATAATCCGTATCGTCCTTAGGACACATTGTATAGAATGAAGGAATAAGGGTTAATATACACAAAAGAAGTGGCCAAGGCCTATGAAGCCTACAGAAGTTCGTAGTTTCCTTGAGTTGGTCAGTTATTGCAGAAGAATTGTTAAAAAGGCTTTCTTCCATTACCCTTAACGAGGCTAACACATAAAGTAACTAAGTTTCAGCGGAATGTTGTATGTGAGAGAAATTTGCAAGAGATGAGAGGTAAATTGACTCCTACACCTTTACTAGTACCTCCCAAAGGCACATAAGAGTATACAGTGTATTGTGATGTTTTAAAAGTTGGTGTGGGAGGTGGATACATGCAGCACGACAATGTGATAGCGCATGCCTTGAGACAATTGCGTCCACATAAGAGAAATTATCCCACATATGATTTGAGTTAATAGTTGTGACAATGATTTGTAACAGATGGCACTACTACTAGTATAAAATTTCAAGCGGAAGAATTATAGTGTCAAATGTGACGGAATTTTCATTGGTATCTGAGATAAAGGAAAAGCAATATGTAAATCCTATTTTTAGTTCAATTGAAAAAAAATGTACAACAAAGTTCGACGAAGGTATTTGAGCAAACACAAAGGGGGAGTACTTTAACACCAATGTAAATTGTGTGTACCAGGTATAGACGAGTTAAGCAAATGAGTTATGACAGAAGAACATCGTTCACAATATCTTATTCATTTGTAAGCAACCAAAATGTACCATGGTGTAGCAGAGATGTCTTGGTAAAGTTACATGAGAAGCACATTGTAGAACTTGTAGCTCAATGTCCAAGCGGACACTGATTGACAATACGGTATCAGAAATCTGTGTGTATTATGCAATGTATTACCCTTCCAGTTTGGAAGTGGAACATGAATAACGTGGATTTAATCACAGGGTTGTATCATACACTGTGAAGGTTGATTCCATGTAGGTAATAGTTGAAAAGCTTACCGAGTCAGCGTATTTCCTACCAGTTAGGACCATCGATACAGCTGAACATTATGCAAAGTTGTATGTTACAGAGATAGTACGATTACATGGGATTCCACTCACTATTCTATCAAACAGGAGAACTTACTTTATTGCACAGTGTTGGAAGTCTATTCAGTAAAGCATGGGTACACAGGTGGATATGAGTATGGCTTGTCGTCCTTAGATGGATGGACAAACAGAACATATTATACGAACATTTGAAGGTATGCCACAAGCTTGTACATTGGACTTTAAAGGTAGTTGGGATGAACATCTATTGTTTATTGAAATTGCTTACAATAAATGTATCAAAAGGCACCTTACGAAGCTTTATATGAAAGAAAATATAGGTCATCACTTGGATGGGTTACAGCTGATGAAATTTTCTTTGCTTAGGACAGATTTTGTTCATCGAACTATAGAGAAAGTGAAGGTGATATAACAGCATCTACAAATGGCCCAAAGTCGATATGAATCATATGCCGAGATTAGAAGAAAGGAATTAAAATGTGCCATAGGTGATTAAGTATTTTTGACAGTGTCACCAATGAAGAAAAATAATGAGAATTCGGAAAGAAAAGGAAATTGTCCAAAGATTTGGGCAACTTGCGTATCTATTAGCACTAGTCCAAGAAATCTTCACAGTCCATTCAGTATTTCATATTCACAGCTTTGAAAAGTATATAGGAGATTATCTAGTATTGCTCCCAGTGGAGATATACAAATTACAGAAGATCTCACATGTGAAGAAGTACGGCTTACTATTCTAGCTCGACAAGCGAAAGCAATGAGAAATAAAGAAGTAGCTTCAGTAAAGGCACTATTGGAGAAATTAGCATGTAGAAGAACTCACAAGGGAAACCAAAGAAATAATGAAATCTAAAGTACTTGTAATTGTTGTCAACGGAGAAAAAGTTTAAGGTACGAGAATTGGAGTAGTAACAAGTAAATTTTACAAGTGTTTTGTGTATATGATAACATGAAGGATACACTTAAACTTAGCTTTGTTTCAATAAGACAAGGTTACTAACATTCGAGGACGAATGTTCCTAAGGGGGGAAGAATGTAACACCCCATATGTTTCTGAGTCTAGTTGATTACCGTAATATTTATGGAAGTAACAAAACATGAGAGACTCGATGAATTATACATTAATTTGTGGGCATTAATAAGTCTTGTATCATTGGGCCCAAATGAAGCCCAAAATCATAAGGAAGACTTGGCCCAATGGGGCAAAAATGATCCAATCTTCCATTGACTAATCAACCATACATTTAAAGTCAAGGATTGGATAAGAGAGACTTAAAGTGGCTATAAAAGGGCACCCATCAAATTTTTATCTCATTTTGGACTCTCATGCCTTTTCTAGAATTATCTCAACATTTCCTTATCTCACACAAACCCTAATCCTTCATCCTTTTGGCCAAGATCATCAACTTGTAAGACTTGGTAAGTGTTCCTTATGATGGTTTAATATATTATGTGCATGAGAGGGTGCTTATATGATGTTTTTTATGTTGGTGATGTATTGAGAATTCACTATGTGTGAAATATTGCATGTTTGCTAAATCGGAGGATGGTTTTGTCTTGTAAACTTGAATATATACTTGTGGTCTTGAAGGAAGTGAACTTGATGGATTCAATATTGACATGTGATATGTGATTATTGTCTTACCTAGTTTTATTCTTGTGTATAATGTTTGGAATTATTGTGGTGAAATTGGTTATGAATTTGATGACGTAATGAAAGGAAAGTGTCGTTTTGGGTGTGTTTATGTGTGTTGTGAGACCATGGATGATGGTTGGAATCCAAGATGATCAAAAATATGTTAAAATAAGTTTGGTTATGATCATGTACCACTCATTGCATTAAAAGACCCAAAACGAACCCCGGTGGCCGAAAATGGGCACCCGCCCTCGCAGGGGAGGCACCTGTGGGCGCAGGTGCCAACGCAGATGCTCCTGGAAGCTGCCAGGAGACATTTGGACGCGCAACTCATCCACTTTCTGGCATAGGTGGCTTCGCAGGTCATCCCCAGGTTTGGTTTTGTATGTTTTCGCATCGTCTTGATCCCCGAAGGCCCCTATACCCTTTTTGGATGTAAGTATCAACTTGTGATGTCGTTTTAATGAATTTAAAGTGTCGTATGGAGGCATGTTGTACTATATTAAGTGTGGATTGTTGTTCATATATTGTTATGAAGGAGTAATTGTGACGGAATGACAATGAGGAGACGTAAAGGGTAAGTATGGTGTGAAATGCTATTGATGTATGATATCTTGGTCAATGTATAGAATGTTATGGTATTGATGGTATGATGAGGCCATGAATGGTATTTTAAAGGATGGAATAATATTATAGGGCAATTATGTAACTCATGGTCATCTTATACACTTGGAATGTAACTTGTGGTTAATAATGGTTCCATTATGTACTTGTGATGTAGAGTGAAACGTAAGGAAGGAGCGGAATTGTTGTACTCACATATTGGATTGTCTATTCATATTAAGAATACAAGGTATGTAAGGTTATCTTTCCGTATTCTTCTGCAGCACACAGTATTCACATTGACTTTTCACTTGTCCTATCTCGAAATGTGCTAAGGTATCCTGTATGCGGTTACCAATTATCATTATCACATGTTTCCTACTCATTGATCAATTGTTAATCACCTATATCATATTCATTGACTAATGTTCCAAAAGCCCAATAAGGTTGTGTTCCAAAGTTCCAATATTGGTTATACTCATGTCTCTCACTCATTGATTATCGTCCAATGGTTCCGATAGTGTTATGTTTCCAATGAGGTTATGTTTCCAATAATGTTTATTCATATGTCTCTGACTCATTGATTATTGATCCAAAGCTTCAAGTAAAGTTATGATTATCAAAAGTATCAATCTCCCACAAGTGATTGTACCAATCTCTCATAAGTGAATGTATCAATCTCTCACAAGTAAAGGTATCAATCTCAAAAGTAAAGAATAAAGTAATGCATACATGTGGTTAATGAATGAGGTAAGGTATAATTATGAGTGTATCCATGGGGTGAAATGAACACCTGCATGATGACTATTCCCCGAATTACAGGATGTATCCATGGGGTGAAATATACACTTGCATGATGATATCCATGGGGTGAATGAAACACCTGCATGATGACTATCCCAACATTATGGGTGTATCCATGGGGTGAAAAGAACACCCGTATGACAATATAAATCTTTCCACTGATCAGTCGGGGCCCTGGTACATAGTGACACAAGTGACGATGAACAAGTATAGAAGTAGAGAAGCAAAGAAAATAATGCAAGCAATACACATGGTTTCCAAAGTACAGAATGGTGACTTATCCATATTGACTACTCATTTGTATTTGAGTTCATTGCAGTACTTATGTATTATACAACTTCATATGGCCTTGCATACTCAGTACATTCTTCGTACTGACCACCTTGGGGGAATTTACCTTACTTGCTGCAGGCACAGGTACTAGTAGACCTCCACAGTAGAGTGCGGGTCATTTGCAGATTTTGGTGAGCTCCTGTTGGTTCGGGGCTTTCCGTGTCATAGTGTACATGTGTTTTGGTATTGTACATGTTGTATAAAGCGGTGACTTGTCCCGACTCTTAGTTGGTCTTGTAAATGCATCTGTTAGAGGATTTTGTAGACATATGTAGGATGAGAAATGTAAGAGATGTATGTACCGTTTCACTTGATGGCCCTAACGGCCAAGTTTCATAAATAATATGTTTTTCCATGACTTTCGTATAGTAGCATAAGACATAACGATATTCACACAGAGACATGCATATGAAAGTACATGAGCAAAGATTGGTTCTCTCGGGCCATATCGGCTTCGGGTGCCAGTCCGCCTCGTTGGAACTCGGGGCGTGACAATTTCTCTCAGTCGACCGATGATGTCTATTGAGTACCCATTGTTATGGTACTCATACTACACTTCTGCATCTTTTCTGATGCAGATCCGAGTACTAGCTGCCACCGTTGACATTCTATCCAACTTGCTCTCAAGACTCAGAGATAGGGTGAGCTTTCAGAGCCGGAGCTGATTCTTTCTCCCTTCTTTACTTTTGGACAATCTTTAGTTGCCGAGACTTTCTGTATTTTGACATTGTGCGGTACTCTCTTTTGTATTCCTTTTGTACCGGCCTTACTAGGTCGTGGAATATTGTTTTTTTCTCTCTCTCTTATTTGACATCTAGTACCATTATATTAGTTTCTCTTGCTTACAATCTTATTATATGCTTGATTTCTGGTTACCTTTCGCCAATTAGCCCATTCCTTGTCGTTTCGGGCTACAGTTTAGCTTACTTCCTGGCGGGTTGAGTAGGTGCCATCATGACTCAAAAATTGGGTCATGACAAATTGGTATCAGAGTTTCTAGGTTCAATGTTATTGTTGGTTCAAGAGCAAGTGTCTAGTAAAATCCCACGGATCAAAACGATGACGTCCGCATCTTATCTTTAGGAGGCTATAGGACATTCTTAGGAAAATCTCACTTTCTTTATTCACTTTCGTGCATCGAGTCTATGTTGGTTTCTAAAAGTTCTAATTATTTCACTCTTTCGTAGATGGTCAGGACGCGCACTACTATGACCGGCGATGAGGATCTCGAGTTTGCAGCTAGGGCACACTCCAGAGGTCGTGGTTGACCCAAAGGTCGAGGCCAGGCTAGAGTTTCCACCCCAGCTAGGGGTCAGGATAGGGAGCCTTCACCAGATCATGTTATTGCTCTTGAGCCAGAGATTCCGCCACCCATCCATTGGTGGGACAGGGAGCAGCTCAGGCTCCACTGGGGTTTATTTCTTCTTCATTTCTCAGAGATACCTTGGTACAGTTATTGGGATTAGTTGGTGGTGCACCATATGATGGTGCACAGTCTGCGGATCAGAGTGGTATAGATGCAGGGGCTCAGCCTATAGCTGCGGCTTCCAGAGTTGAGATCCCTCCAACACCGATAGTTGTTCGACCGACAGCCGCCCAGCCAACTATGTCTGGAGAGGAGCAGAAGATACTGGGTAGATTTCTGATATTGACTCCACCTAAATTTGCAGGGCCTCCGGGTGAGGATGCATTTGAGGTCCTAACTACTTGTGAGGATAGGCTCCGTAATTTGGGCCTAGTTGAGGCACGTGAGGTCGACTATACTACTTTTCAGTTGGACTTGGCTGCTAGACATTGGTGGAGAGGTTATGTTGATTCCAGGCCAGCCGGATCTCTCCCTTTGACATGGATTCAGTTCTCCGAGGCTTTCTTGGAGAAATATATGCCTTACAGTCTTTGAGAGCGCCTGAGAGATGAGTTCACCAATTTACAGCAGGGTTCTATATCGGTTGTTCAGTATGAGGTGAGATTCCATGAGTTGGCCAGACATGTTACTGCGATCTTACCTACTGAGTATGAGCGGATTCGATGCTTTGTTAGGGGACTTAGACTTCCTCTTCGTATGGCTACTCAGAGTTTGGTTTTAGCTGGCAGGTCTTTTGTTGATGTTTCTAGTCATGCCCAGACTATGGAGGAGATGCATCGCGAGGCCCAAGGGGGCAACGATAAGATGCCACGTCAGTAAGGTAGTTTTAGTGGGAGTCATAACGGCTCACGTTTCAGAGGTAGAGGTTCACAGGGCAGGTATCCTCTGCGTCAGTCTTATCCGCACCAGAGTCAGCTTAGTAGACCCGTCCAGGAAGCACTTCAGTCTTCTGATAGGGGTCAGCCCAGCTATAGTGATTAGCAGGGCCCGAGCAATGGCCAACATTCTAGAGGTGCACATTCTGGGTTTTCTAATCATAGTGTCTATTTCGAATCAGTCAGATCTTTTGGAAAAGGCGGAGTGCTCGAAGTTTGCTATGATTGTGGGGTTGTTGGTCATTACTCCAGAGAGTGTCCCAGGCGCGGGATGGTTGTGCCTGCAGTGTAGAGTGTTTAGTCAATCAGATTAGTGTCGCCTCAAGCTAGATGTGGTATTCAGGGTCCCAGGGGTGGTCCCCATAGTTCTCGAGGAGGTCCTCAGTCAAGTAGGACAGATGGTCGGTCAGGTACCTAGTCCGGGGGCAGACGGGGTTATTTGTATGTTATACTTGGTAGATCAGAGGTAGAGTCTTCAAATATTGTTATTATAGGTATAATTTTAATATGTCGTCATCCAGCTATGACTTTATTTGATCCGAGATCCACTTATTCATATGTGTCTGCTTATTGCGCATCACGGTTAAAGTTGTCTTGGGAGCTTTTATCTATATCATTGCATGTATCTACTCCCGTGGGTGATTCTTTAGTAGTGGATCAGATTTATAGATCATGTGTTGTGATCGTCCGCGAGTTTAATACTCAGGCAGATCTCATTGTGTTAGATATGGTGGATTTTGATGTGATTCTAGGCATGGACTAGTTATTCCCTTATCATGTGGTTTTGGATTATTTTCCAGGATCGTTACTTTGACCATGCCTGGCATTCCCTCAGTTGTGTGGCAGGGTTCTTTTAGCCACATGCCGACATGGATTATTTCTTATATTTAGGCTAGGAGACTGATATCGAGAGGTTATAAGTCATATCTTGCTTATATTCATGATGTTAGCATAGAGAGTTCTTCGATTGATTCTGTTCCTATAGTCCGAGACTTTTCTGATGTCTTTCCTATCGATCTACCTGACTTTTCTCCTGAGCGTGATATTGAGTTTGCTATTGATCTTGAGCCCGACACCCGACCTATTTCTATGGAACCTTATCGTATGGCTCCTGCAGAGCTTAAGGAGCTGAATATTCAGTTTCAGGATCTTTTATGGAAGAGTTTTATTAGGCCGAGTGTATCGCTTTGGGGTGCTCTTATTTTATTCGTGAAGAAAAAGGATGGTTCTATACGTATGTGCATTGACTACAGGAAACTGAGTAAGGTGACAATGAAGAATAAGTATCCTATGCCTCGTATTGATGATTTGTTAGACCAGCTTCAGGGAGCGGCAGTGTTTTCTAAGATTGACTTGAGATTCGATTACTATCAGTTGAGGATTTGGGCTGCGGAAATCCTTAAGATAGCCTTCAGGACTCGCTATGGCCATTATGAGTTCCTGGTGATGTATTTTGGGTTGACTAATGCCCCAGCAGTGTTCATGGATTTGATGAACCACATCTTCAGTCCTTATATAGACTCCTTTGTTATTATCTTCATTGATGACCTTCTGGTGCATTCGAGGAGTAGGGAGGAGCACGAGCAGCATTTGAGGATTGTGCTCTAGACTTTGAGAGATCATAGGTTTTTTCCAAGTTCTTAAAGTGCGAGTTTTGGCTCGATTCTGTTAACTCCTAGGGCATGTGGTGTCTAAGAATGGGATTATGGTAGATCCAGAAAAGATTGAGGCTAGTCGTGATTGGGCTAGACGTACATCTTCGATCGAAGTTCATAGTTTTATAGGTTTGGTTGGTTACTACAGGTGGTTTGTTGATGGTTTTACTTCTATTGCGGCACCTATGACTAGATTGACCAGGAAGGAGCTTCCTTTTCAATGGTCTATTAAGTGTGAGTCGAGATTTCGAAAGCTCAAGGACTTGCTCACTTCAGCTCCTATTTTGACCCTTCTTGTTGAGGGCAAGGGGTTTACCATATATTATGATGCTTCTGGTGTTGGTTTGGGTTTGTTCTGATGCAGCAGGGCTGAGTCATTTCTTATACGTTGAAGCAGCTGAAGGTCTTGAGCACAACTACCCTACCCATGATTTGGAGTTGACGACGATAATTTTTGCGCTTAAGATTTAGAGGCATTACTTGTATGGTGTTAGCTGTGAGATCTATACTAATCACCGTAGTTTTTAGTACATTATTACTCAGAGGGAGCTTAATTCGAGGCAGCGTAGATGGATTGAGTTGCTGAAGGACTATGATATCTCTATTCTATACCATCCGAGCAAGGAGAATATGGTACCGAACGCCTTGAACCGGAAGGCAGTGAGTATGGGTAGCATGGTATTTTTTTCAGCTTCAGAGTGGTCGTTGACTTTGGACATTCAGTTCTCATCCAGCCTGATAGCTTGCCTTGATATTTCAGACTCCAGGAGGATCCTTACTAGCGTTGAGGCTAGATCTACCGTATTTGAGCAGATTTGGAGTCGCCAGATTGAGGATAGTAAACTTTGTGGCATTCGCGATCAGGTGCTACCTTGGATTCAGAGAGTATTCTGAGATTTGATGGTCGTGTTTGTGTTTTGAGGGTTAGAGACCTGATTTAGTTGATATTGAGGAAGACTCATAGCTCTAATGTTCTATTTACCCTGGGACAGTTAAGATGTATAGAGATTTGAGGCAGCATTACTGGTGGAGTGGTATGAAGAAGGAAGTATCGGACTTTGTGGCTCATTGCCTATGTTATCAGTAGGTAAAGGCCAAGCATCAAAGATCGGGTGGATTGCTTCAGAGATTACCCATTCCTGAGTTGAAGTGGGAGCGGATTACTATGGATTTTGTGAGTGGTTTGCCTCGTACCTCTCATGGTTTCGATATTTTTTGGGTCATAGTAGATCAGTTGACCAATTCAGCTCATTTCATACCCATTTAGATTTCCTTCAGTGTCGAGAGGTTAACCCGTATCTATGTTCGTGAGATAGTTCACTTTCATGGAGTACATGTGTCTATTATTTCAGATAAGGGTTCGGTGTTCACTTCTAGCTTCTGGAGGACTTTTCAGGAAGAGATGGGTACTCAGGTTGATCTTAGCACCGCATTCCATCCCCAGACCAACTGTCAGTTAGAGCGTACTATTTAGGTTTTGGAGGATATGCTTTGCGCCTGTGTAATAGAGTTTGGAGGTCAGTGGGAGAAGTACTTAGCCTTAGCGAAGTTTGATTATAATAATAGCTACCATTTGAGTGTTGAGATAGTACCATTTGAGGCTTTATATGGTAGGCTTTGTTAATACCTAATTGGTTGGTTTGAGACCTCCGAGGTTAGGCCCCATGGTACTGACTTGCTTCATGAGTCATTGGACAGGGTCCGGGTGATTTAGGATAGGTAAAAGGCAGCTCAGAGTAGACAGAACAGTTATGCTGATCGTAGACTTCGTTCCTTGAAGTTTGGAGTTGGTCACCGAGTTTTCCTTTGAGTATCACCTACGAAGGGCGTGATGAGGTTCGGGAAGAGGGGCAAGCTCAGCCCCAGGTATATCGGGTCATTTGAGATACTACGGACGGTTGAAGAGGTAGCTTATGAGTTGGACTTGCCCCCAAACTTTGTAGCTGTTCATCCAGTTTTCCATGTTTCGATGTTGTGGAGTTATATCTCGTATGAGTCTCAAGTGCTTCGATGGGACTCAGTTCAATTGGATGAGAGGTTGACCTTCGTGGAGGAGCTAGACCTCATATTAGCAAAGGATGTCAGGCGGTTGTGCTCTAGGGATATTCCCATAGTTAAGGTCCAGTAGAGGCACCGCCTAGTCGAAGAGGCTACCTAGGAGATCAAGAGTGAGATGCGAGCCCAGTATCTCCACCAGTTTGAGCCTTTAGGTACATCTAGACCCTTAACTTTCACAGACGAAAGTCTTTTTAGTAATGGATGTTGTAATGACCCTCCAGGTTATTTTTTACATTTCCGCACTATTTTAACTTTTAGAGCTTTCCTAAAGCAACTCCAAGTCAATTATGACTTGCTGGAGCCGACAATTTATTTACCGGGCAGTTTCATTTGATTTTTAGAGCCAATTCTCTGTTTTGAAGTTCTCACTGTTAAGGATTGGGTATCGGGCCTAAACTTCAAGTAAACAGCCTCGTCTGACAGTTTCGTTAGATCCAAAATATTGGTTTTAAGCTAGGGGACCTTTGGTTCAGGTCCCGAGGCTTTTGAATTTGTTTTGGGCTATTGGATGGATTTTAGTTAAAATGGCCTTTGGGTGTGGGACCCACATTTGATCGAAACGACCTCGGAAGGAAATTTTGATAGCACCGTTGAGTCTGGAATGTCAAATTTGGTAGAGTAGCATAGTTTATTTGCATTCGTGGGATTTCGAATGGATCCCAAGGGCAGGATAGGGACTTGGCAAATTTTGCTGAGTGTTGGTGTAGGCATTAGCTGGTGTGACCGCTGAAGCGGCCATTTGGTCGCTAAACCGCAGGTCATAAAAGCGGCCAATGGACCGCTTTAGTGAAAGCCCAGGTGTCCCCCAATGTCGCTAAAGCGACTCGATTACCACTTTAGCGGTTGTCGCTTAAGCGACGTTTGACCGCTTTAGCAGTTGTCGCTTAAGCGACGTTTGACCGCTTTAGCGGTAGGGTCCAGTCATGGGAGGACCGCTTTAGCAGTGACCGCTAAAGCGATTACCGCTGCTATTAATGGTGGAACCCGATTTTCTCTCTCATTTTTGCAAGTCCCAAGTCCATTGAACCTTAGGAGACTTAGAAACTAGTGGAGCTTGATCATTGGGTGTCAGGAGTCAGTTGGAGACCTCGTTGTAGTCAATCCCCCGTCGTTTATTCCGTAAGCTTTCTAAATTCTTGATTTATTTCTCTGGTTTAAACTTAAATGCCTAGATTCTTTGCGGACTGATTTGAGGGTGTATTTGTGCTCGAATTTCACTCAGTTTTGAATGTAAATTATCCTTGAGCCTAAAAGGGACGGGTTGACGGTTTCAAAGTTGTGAATCCATAAGCGGGCCCCACATGGGTTTTTTAGCTCGATTTTGGACCCGGAGTATTTATATGCAATACGGGTATTGTTATTCTCATATTAATTTGTAGATCATTATTTCGATAGCGTGGTATCGTGAGAAGGCTTCTCGAAAGGGAAAAGCTCTAATTTTGTGGACTTTCTCGGACATTCGTCGGCGTCCAGGTAGGCTAGGCTTACCTTCCTCATAGATTGATCTTTATTATGATATTAGTATAGTATTATGCTAGATTTGGGTTGGCATTTATGGCTTGGTCCCATGTTTACTGGAATTTGGAATAATTAGCTGATTAGAGATCCGTTTTTAGGTAGTAATTGACCATTTCATCGTCTCCTCAAATTAAATTATTGGTGTAGGGTTTATTTAGACATAATTAACACCTTGTAAAGGAACCTTGAAGCCTTAGTCTAGTTTTGGGTAGAAATTACCTTAGTATGGACTTTCGGGGTTAGTCTCTATTAGGTCAAATATCCTAATTAGCTCCTTGTAGACCTAGTAGGACTCTTTTCGTAAACCTTACTTATATTCTCGAGCCTTAGGTAGATTTGGATATCCTTCTAGTCTGTGGTTAGATTTGATATCGTGTATTTACTTTAAAGACCAGTTCGAGTCTGATATTTACTATTCACTTATGATACTATATTACCGGTTTGAGTTCGACTTCTATGATATGGTTATGATGTTAAGAACCTGGTTCAAGTCCGGCACTTTATGGTTCACTTATGATATTGGGGATCCGGTTCGAGTTCGGTATTTCCTAGTAATACGGGGTTCTCAGATATGGCTTCAGTGGTTGGTTATTTCATATTCCTTTTTGTTATTGGTTCTTCTCCTGATTGCATCCATCGGGCTTATGGGGGCTCGTTTGGGTTGATTTTCTCTTGTATGTGCCTACTGGGCTTGTGGGGTCCAGTTAGGCTGTAGTTAGTTGTCTTACTTTCAATATTATTTACCTTGTCATTTATTATCTGTCAGCTAGAGCATTATTCAGGTTTACCCCTTTGTCCCTGACGTTAGTTTACATTCTCTCATCTTATTATGCTTTTATTATGATTTCGCTCAGTCAACTGATGATGTCTATTGAGTACCCGTTGTTATGGTACTTATAATATACTTCTGCATCTTTTCTGATGCAGATCCGAGTACTAGCTGCCACCGTTGACATTCTATCCAACCTGCTCTCAGGACTAGCAGATAGGGTGAGCTTTCAGAGTCGGAGTTGATTCTCTCTCCCTTCTTTACTTTTGTACAGTCTTCAGTTGTCGAGACTTTCTGAATATTGATATTGTGCGGTACTCTCTTTTATATTTAGTGGCTCTTGTACCAGCCTTACTAGATCGTGGGATATTCTTTTGTTCTCTCTCTCTCTTATTTGACATCTAGTACCATTACATTATTTTCTCTTGCTTACAATCTTATTGTATGCTTGATTTCTGGTATTTATATTACCTTCCGCCAATTAGCCCATTACTTGTCGTTCCGAGCTACGGTTTGACTTACCTACTGGCAGGTTCAGTAGGTTCCATCATGACTCAGAAATTGGGTCGTGACATTACCAGTACAAACCAAAGTTAAAAAAATTCCAGCAAAAGTGGCTAAGAAATTCTAGCAAAAAAAGTAATCCCTAATTATGCTTAAAAAAAATAAAATCTTCTATCATTTTTCTTTACAAGTAGATCTGCCATCATCTTGTTTTGAAAGTAGATCCATTACCATATTCTGCTTCTTTTGTTAAACTCCTCATCATATGTTACAAATTAGATAGAAAAATTAACATAACCTTGTCTATAACCTTCATTTATATATATTGCGAGAATAATAAAAATGAAACTCCTCATCAGAATTCTTTTGGTTAAACTAGGATAATTATATTAAGTATGCTTCATAACAAAAATAAAAGGATAGTAAAAGACCAAATGAGAAGCATTTTCAGTATGTGTAGCTAAGTTAACAATACAAACCAAAGTTCAAAAATTCTAGCGAAAGTAGCTAAGAAATTCTAACAAAGGTAGTCCCTAATTATGCTTCGATTTTTTTTCTTCTGGCATCTTCATTTGCAAGTAAATCTGCCACCATCTTCCTTTACAAGTGACCCATCACCATATCACTCCCTATGTCAAACTCCTTATCATATGCTACCAATTAAACGATTATTTTTTTGGCATCTTCCTTTACAAGTAGATTCACCACCATATTGCTCCCTATGTCAAACTCCTCATCATATGCTACCAATTAAATTAAAAAAAATTAACATAATTATGAATAAATAAAATATCATACCAATCAAAAAATAATGATATCGAAAATAAGAAAGGAATCTAAACTATACATAAAAAAAATCATCTCTTAAAATCTAAATACCGTTATCAAACTACACTATATGATTATAAAGTTAGTGTCAACCGCAAATTGATTTTTAGAGAGAACAATCACGTACTAACGACACATTGTTCATTATTGCAAAGATTATCTTGATCATACTTGCTTGGAGGACAAAAATTTATACAGAAATAAAATATGTTAAAATTAAGAAAGCACGTTCAAGTACAAAATAAAAAGAAAGACTGAAAATAAAATATTTTTTACCTTCATATACTTCTTTTCTGTTACATGTTAGTTGATTCACAAACCAAAATGATGAAGAAGAGAAAGTATAACCTTAAATGGTAGTCTTCATGAAACTAAATATGAATTTATATAGGCAAAATAATGGAATACCATAAAACATCATAAACTTACAAATTAAAGTTTGGGGGTTATGAGCATGAAATTTATGGGAGTAATAAATATTATTAAAAGTAAAAATTAAAGAGGTGTGAATCATGGATGATTACTCATTGTAAATATATTAAATAATAAAGTGAAAAATACTTAAAATATTTAAAAATATTGTCATTTTATAATTAGAAGAAGGTAGAAAGAAAAAGAAAAAAAAATAAACTTATTAAGAGTAGAAATTAAAGAGGTGAGTTATGAATAGTTACTCATTCTAAATATATTAAATAATAAAGAGAAAAATACTTAAAATATTAAAAAATATTGTCATTTTATGATTAGAAGAAGGACCAAAAAAAGAAAAATAAATTTATTAAGAGTAGAAATTAAAGAGGTGTGAGTTATGAATAGTTATTCCTTGTAAATTGACATGTGAAGAGTCTCTGTCCTCCATTAATAAAATATTTATTTGTAATAAATTAGGTAATTTACTTTTGTAATAAAATAATTGATTTAAATAAGAAAAAAAAGCCAAAAAAGAGAAAAAAAGAAAAATGCAAATGAAGGCCATAGAGAGGTGTCATATCATCTTGTTTATAACCTTCCTTTATATATATATATATATATAGAGAGAGAGAGATTATGCTTAAATAATTTTAAATTACATATTTAGATAATTTTTTAAATATAATTTAAAAATATTTCAATAAGAGTAGTCAAAATTCAAAACAGTTTAGACATAGTAAAAAACGACACATTATAAAAATCATATAGTTCATATGTGCGACCTTATAACAACAACCCAAGAGAGTCGGTAATGTTGTAGTCTTGCAGCCCTGTGTTACATCAATTGATAATTTGTGAATCATTAATTATATTGCTGTTAATATGACCTCTAATTGAGTAATTATTAATTATTAAGTTTAAATAAATTCAAACTACATATTTAAATAATTTTTTAAATATAATTTTTAAAATTAGTATAAAAGAGATTATGATCTTATATTATAATATTACTCCCTCGGTCTCAAATTTATTGCCATGTTCTGCTTATCGAGAATTAAATTGTGTAAATTTTAATCAACAATTTTAAATCTATTTTTTCATCAAATTAATATAAGAAAAAGTTACAACTTATTGTACTTTTCAAATAGCTTTTGAAAATATAATTTTTTATTATAAAATATTGAGTTGATCTAATTAATTTAGGTTAAAAACGTAGTCAAATTAATAATAAGAACAAATATAACACATGAACTAAATAAATTAGTGCCAAAACCTCTTTATGTTAAAAATAGCAAGCGTCATTCTGGATACAAACTCATAAAATTGGTCTTTTGAAATTTCTAATTGTCTGGGCATCAAGCAGAGCAAGTCGACCTCAACTAAGCTATTTACAGTAGCAGGCTGAGCCGAGGCGACTCTTTAATATTTAGTTCTATGTAGTGTTAGGTCATTAAAAAGTTAAATTTATGATAAGTTCGATAGAGAAATATAATCATTATTAGTTTAAATTGGTAATTGCATTCAACTTGATTCATTATATACAATATAATCTAAACTAGAATTCAATTCAAATGACATTAAATTAATATTGAACATAGAATAGAATTTTAGGTATGAAATTTTAAAAAATAAAAATAAAGCAATAATAAATTCAAAAAAAATCTTACATTTCTTTGATTTGAATTTTTAAATGTAAACCCATAGAGCATCTTAAAAAGTAAAAAATTATAACTAATTATAATAAACAATATTATTAAATTGACATTTTTCTAACTTTATTAAGATTAATGAATGAATTTTAGTTTTAAGTAATCATTACATGACTAAAGCGAGCCAACCGAGCCGAGTTAGCTCAACCGAATCCGAGCTGGCTCAACCGAATCCGAGCTGGCTCAACCGAGCCCGAGCTTTGATCAAACTTAAATCAAGCCGAGCTGAGCCGACTTGGCTCTATGCCCAAACTAGGCCTATTGTTGTTGTTGTTTTAATTTATTTATTTTTGAGTTGGGGATATGGATGGGGTTGGGGGTTGGGGAAGGCCGAGGGATTATCTATGTGTTCTTACGTGATTTGAATTGTATTTGTGATGAAAATCCTATTAATATGTACATATGAAATTACAAAAACTATTTTTTAACTAAAGAGTATTAGTTCTCATAATTACCTGAACATTATTTGTTTTTCAAACTAAATCATATAGTCTCTCTTTTTAAATCAAATGAGCCGTATACTATACGCAAGAAAAAGGAATACATAAAGGGTGTGTTTGGTATGAAGGAAAAAGTTTTCCATGGAAAATATTTTCCTAGAAAATGTTTTCATGGAAAATAAGTTGGTTTTTTACTTATTTTCTCATGTTTGGTTGGTGAGTGGAAAACATTTTTTGGAAAATATTATCCAGTGTTTAGTTGGTGAATGAAAAACATTTTCTAAAAAATATTTTTTAGAGTTTGGCTAGAGAGTAGAAAACACATTTTAGGAGTATATTTTCTGACACGGAAACCAACTTCGTCGATCGATCTGGGATCCGATCTCGACACCCGAACAGGGACCCAACCCCTGCCCCAACTCTTGACCCAGGAACCGAGCCCAACACCCGACCCTAACTCCCGACTCCGACACCCAACCCCGACTCTCGACCCAGGACCCAACCCCAACACCTTACTCCCGACTCGAGCACCGACCTCAACTCCCGACCCTGACATCCGATCCCGACTATCGAATCAGGACTCGATCCTAACACCCGATTCGAGACCCGATCTCGACACCAGATACCGACTCTCAAACCTGAACCCAACCACGACACCCAACCTCGACTCAAGACCCAACCCCAACTATCGACCGATACCCCGAATCGGGACCTGACCCCGACACTCGATCCGGGACCCCACACCCACACCCAACACCCGAACCGACACCTGACACTGACACCCCAACACCCCGACACCCGACGTGGGACCCGACTCCCGACTCTGACACCCGACACCCGACACCCGACTCAGGACCCGACCCCGATACCCGACACCCAACCCCGACTCCCGACTCGAGTCCCGACCCCGACTCCCGACCCGAGACCTAACCTTGACACCCGACCCCAGACCCTAGACCCAACAATGACACCCGACCTGGGACAAGACCCCAACTCCCGACCCATGACCCGACCCCGACACACTCAAAGATATTTTTCATCTTCCTTAGCAACCAAAGAGTTGTGTTTTAGTAGTTCAAAATGTTTGGAATAGGAAAAAGTTAGTTTTATTTTAGGAAAAATAACATAAATATACACCTTAACTTACCATATTTACACAAATCTCTACCCTTACAAAGTAATTATAAAAATTCCAACTAATTATGTATCTTCGTTGGATGTATTGGGAGCTAATTATGTATCTCGACAGACCCAAAATCGAAAAAAATGTATCGAGAGCTAATTATGTATCTTTACAAAAGAAAAAAAGTATCTTCGTTGGATGTATTATGTATCTCGACAGACCCAAAATCAGAAAAAATGCATCTGGAGCTAATTATGTATCTCGATAGACCCAAAATTGGAATTTTTAGTAATTATGCAAAATGTCATGATTTTCTGTAATTAAGTTCCAAACTGTTGGGATTTTCAGTAATTATACTATATACTCTTTACATTTGTGGGCATTTTTGGGCCAAAATATTATGGCCATTTAGCAACTCTCATTAAGTTAATTGGAGCTGGGGGACCCACCTCTCATTGGGTGTGGGTTCCACCCTGACTCCTTCCTATAGGAAACTGTAAAATGTTTTGGAAACCAAATCTCCATTTGTGTTATGAACTATTTTGTCAAGTTGGATGTATTATTAATAATTATGCAACTAAAAGTGCAAATTGTACCACTTGTGACAATACAACTTGCAAGTTGCAAATTGTATCTTAGTTGTATTTGGTTGTATCTAGTTGTATACAAGTTGTATCAAGTTGATCAACTTGCACTATTAAATATTGTATATTGAGTGGCAAAATCTTCTATAAATAGGAAGTTTTGCCTTCTTATTTGAGAGATCAAGAAGTGAAGAAATAAAAATCTCTCACAAGCATTTCTTCTCTACTTTTCTAGCTTTATAAATTGTTATGTTCTTGATATATTGTATAATTCTTTTATAACACGTTATCAGCACGAGACTCTACCGTCTCAAAATTTGAAGGCAAAGATATGGATAATTCTCAAAGCAACTTATCCAATTATGAAGACATTTTCTTGATTGATTCTGGCACCACACACACAATATTTAAAAATGAGAAATATTTTTCTTATTTAAGTATGGGCAAGATAAATGTTACTACGATTTCTGGTAGTATTAATTTGATTGAAGGCTTCGAAAGAGCCATTATAATTTTTTCTAAGGGAGTGAAACTCATCATAAATAATGCTATATTTTCTCCTAAGTCCCGGAGAAACTTGTTGAATTTTAAAGATATTCGTGAAAACGGTTATCATATCAAGACAATGGATGAGTTGAATCTTGAATATCTTGGAATGTCTCTGGGCAGACATGTGTTATAGAAAAATTTCCTGCTTTATTTTCTGGCTTGTATTGGACAAGGATTAGTGCGATTGAGGCACATTCTATAGTAAACCGAAAGTTTACTAATTTCAATACTTTTGAACTTTGGCACGATCGATTGGGACATCCAAGATCTATAATGATGAAACGGATTATAAAAAATTCAAATGGGCATCCATTAAAGAACTTGAAGGTTCTTTCAAATAATGAATTTTCTTGTACTGCCTGTTATCAAGGCAAGTTAATTGTGAGGCCATCACCAACTAAGGTTGAGATTGAGTCCCCTGCGTTCTTAGAACGTATACAAGGGGATATTTGTGGACCTATTCACCCACCTAGTGGGTCGTTTAGATATTTCATGGTCCTAATAGATGCTTCTTCTAGATGGTCTCATGTGTGCCTATTTTCAACTCGTAATCTAACGTTTGTAAAATTATTGGAACAAATAATACGATTATGGGCACAGTTCCCTGATAATCAGATTAAGTCCATTCGCCTTGATAATGCTGCAGAATTTTCATCCCAATCATTTAATGATTATTTCTTATCGATTGGGATAAGAGTTGAACATCCTGTAGCTCATGTTCACACTCAAATGGTCTTGCTGAATCATTAATTAAACGTTTGCAATTAATAGCAAGACCAGTGCTTGTGAAAACTAAGTTGCCCACCTCTATTTAGGGTCATGCAATTCTACATGCTGCAACACTTGTTCGTCTCAGACCGATAAATTATCATAAATTTTCTCCGTTACAATTGGTTCTGGATCAAGAGTCTAATATATCTCATCTGAGAATTTTTAGATGTGCTGTGTATGTTCCTATTGCACCACCACATCGTACAAAGATGGGTCCCCAAAGAAGGTTAGGGATTTATGTTGGGTTTGAATCACCCTTCATTATTCGCTACCTTGAACCATTAACAGGAGATATGTTCACTACTCGATTCGTAGATTGTCAATTTGATGAGACACTTTTCCCAAAATTAGGGGGAGAAAATAGTGAAATCAATAGAGAAATTTTGTGAAAATCTATCATTGTCTCATATTGATCCACGTGCTTCTGTTTGTGAGCAAAAAGTTCAAAAGATTATTTATCTGCAGAAAATTGCAAATCAAATGCCTGACGCATTTACAGATTTGAAAAGGATTACTAAATCTCATATACCTGCAGAGAATGTTCCAATTCGGATTGAGGTCCCTGCAAGACCATCTACTAGTGTCATGGCAAATGAGTCCAAAACACACCTGAAGCCTGGTAGACCATTGGGTTCTAAGGATCAGAATACTAGAAATAGAAAAAGAAAAAGAAATGGTCAAGATGACACTATAAAAGATCCTCATATGGAAGTTTAAGATTTGAGCAATTTTGATATCCCTGAAGGAATCAATGAGCCTGAGACTCAAGAAAATGAGGAACTATCCATAAATTCAAGTGATGTTGGAACTAATTTGAATCGATTTGAAATAGTGGTGGATTATGTCTTTGCATATAATGTTGCAACAAAAATCATGCAAGATAGTGAGGATCTTGAACCTCAATCTGTCACAGAATGTCGACAAAGAAATGATTGGCCAAAATGGCAACAAGCAATTCAATCAGAATTGAATTCACTTGTCAAACATGAAGTTTTTGGACCTATAGCTCAAACACCTAATGGTATTAAACCTGTTGGCTATAAATAGGTCTTTGTGCGAAAAAGAAATGAGAAAAATAAAATACAAAGGTATAAGGCAAGCCTTGTTGCACAAGGGTTTTCACAATGGCCTGGTGTCGATTATGAAGAGAAATATTCACCAGTTATGGATGCAATAACATTGCGTTATCTTATTAGTTTCACTGTCCATGAGAGGCTTGAAATGCATTTAATGGATGTGGTTACAGCCTATCTATATGGATCACTTGATAATGAGATATACATAAATATTCTCGAAGGATTTAAGATGCCTGAAGCATACAATTCAAAACCTCGGGATTGTATTCCATTAGATTGCAAAGATCATTGTATGGTTTGAAGCAATCTGGACGCATGTGGTATAACCGTCTCTTAGTGAGTATTTATCTAAGGAAGGTTATACAAATGATATTTGCCCATGTGTTTTTATAAAGAAAACAACATCGGAGTTTATTGTACTTGCTGTGTATGTTGATGACATAAATCTCATTAGAACTCCAATAGAGCTTCAAAAGGTAATTACTTATTTAAATAAGGAATTTGAGATGAAAGATCTTGGAAGGACAAAATTATGTCTTGGTTTGCAAATCGAACATTTGACAAAAGGTATATTTGTCCATCAATCTGCCTATACAAAGAAAGTGTTGGAGAGATTTTATATGGATGAAGCACATCCATTAAGCACTCTGATGATTGTTCAATCACTTGATGTGAATAAGGATTTATTTCGGCCTCAAGAAAAGAACGAGAAAATTCTTGGCCCTGAAGTACCATATCTTAGTGCAATTAGTGCACTGATGTATCTTGGTTACACTACAAGGCCTGATATAGTCTTTTCGATTAATGTTTTAGCAAGGTATAGTTCTGCTCCTACTAGGAGACATTGGAATGGGATCAAACACATATTGTGGTATCTTAAAGGGACTACCGATCTGGGCTTATTTTATTCTAACAATAGCAGTCCCGATCTTATTGGTTATGCTGATGCAGGGTATTTATCTGACCCGCATAAAGCTCGATCTCAAACAGGTTATGTGTTCATATGTGGGGGTACTGCTATATCTTGGAAATTTACTAAGCAGTCTATCGTAGCTACTTCATCGAACCATGCTGAGATAATAGCTATTCATGAAGCTAGCTGAGAGTGTGTGTGGTTGAGGTCCATGATACATCTCATTCGAGAAAAATGTGGTTTGAAATGTGACAAAGTACCTACGATTTTATATGAAGATAATGCAGCATGCATAGCGCAACTAAAGGGAGGATTCATAAAAGGAGATAGAACGAAACACATTTCGCCAAAACTTTTCTACACACATGAGCTCCAAAAGAATGGTGATATCGATGCGCGACAAATTCGTTCAAGTGACAATATTGCTGATTAATTCACCAAGTCTCAACCAACTGCAACTTTCGAGAAGATGGTGCACAAGATTGGGATGCGGAGATTCAAGTTATTAAATTGATGTTCTCGTTAGGGGGAGTTAATACGCGTTGTACTGTTTTTCCCTCACAGGGTTTTGTCCCATTGGGTTTTCCTTATAAGGTTTTTAATGAGGCAACACTAAGGACGTATTTCAAGATGTGTGTACTCTTTTTCCTTCACTAGGCTTTTTCCACTGGGTTTTTCCTAGTAAGGTTTTAATGAGACACATTATCTATTATTAAACATCCAAGGGGGAGTGTTATGAACTATTTTGTCAAGTTGGATGTATTATTAATAATTATGCAACTAAAAGTGCAAATTGTACCACTTGTGACAATACAACTTGCAAGTTGCAAATTGTATCTTAGTTGTATACAAGTTGTATCAAGTTGATCAACTTGCACTATTAAATATTGTATATTGAGTGACAAAATCTTCTATAAATAGGAAGTTTTGCCTTCTTATTTGAGAGACCAAGAAGTGAAGAAATAAAAAACTCTCACAAACATTTCTTCTCTACTTTTTTAGCTTTATAAATTGTTATGTTCTTCATATATTGTATAATTCTTTTATAACAATTTGGATTTTTTTCCTTTTGCAAGTTCGCTTATTGTTTCTATTTAAGATTGCTCGACTTACTTCTGCCCATACTGCTGTTGATTCACTCGGCATTACAATCTAATAAACACGAGAATATAGTTATAATATATCAAGTAGAAGAAAAAAAATGTAATCTTGTTAGTTTGTGCATTATTTAAATGATAACAAAAAATATGCTCGTGACACTAATGGTCTGTTTGGAATGCCATCCTGATAATTGGATTTGGTGTAATTGGGTGTAATTACGATGTCTGACATGTTTGATTGGCCAGGTAATTATTTGGTCAGTAGGTAATTGGATGTAATTGACAGCGGTAATTACACTCTCCAATTCACAGGGAGCTGTGAATTTCTGGTAATTACATGGTGTAATTACAAGCTGATTACTTTTTAATTTCTTCCTTTTCTGTTATTTTTTATTTTTTTCATTTTAATTTTTTTTAAAAATTTCTATTATTTTAAATCCTTTCTATTTTTATTAGTCTAATATTTTTATTTTTTATTATTTATATTTCATTTCCTTCTCATTTCCCAACCTTTACTTCTTGTGAATCCATGCAATTTTTCATATTATCTATTTTTTTATTTATTTTATGTTTATTTTTTTCATTTAGCATAATTTAGTTAGTGTTCTAATTTTTAAATTAAGTAGAATTCATTGTTGAATAAGGTTATAGATTTATGTTTTCCTTTTCTTTTGAATCATATTTACGTTATGTTGAAATTTGATATAAGAGTTTTTTTTTTTTTTGAATTTTGAACTTATGTTAGTTTCAATTTATTTGTTTTACTAGTATTTACATGATATTTCACATTGCAAACCATTCATTTTTAGTCAGAATTGATAGATAATGTTTTTGTCAAATGTTTTAATAATTTTATGACATTATATTTATAATATTGATCTTTTTGTCAAACATGCATTTCATGATGTTCTCAAAAATCATATACTTTATGTTTTTATGATTATATTAATTAAAATATACTAGTTTGAAAATCTAAATTAATTTTTTTTATAAGAACATATGTTTATTAATTATATAATTTAATATCATTTATAAAGACACTTATTTGTCTAATATAAATTTTAGTTGTTGATAATTAACTTTTATTTTAAAAATTGAATATAACCATGTAATTACACTTGTGCAACCAAACAACACACTTGTAATTATAATGTAATTACATTGTGGTAAACAAACAGGTCATCGTAATTACTAGGCTATGTAATTACTAGGCTGATAATTACTACCTTAATAATTACACCAATTCCAATTACCATGTGACTTTCCAAACAGACCCTAAGAAAAGGAGGAGAGTCGTGGTAGATCGACGTTCATCGTAAAAAAGATAAAAATACAATGAAATATTTAATTAAACATATATGATTCATATAGCTGACCATATTTCAAGTCATCCCAATATATTAAGTAGGGGAAAAAATGTAATTTTGTTAGGTTGCATAATTTAAATGATCACCAAATTCACCTGTGACACTAAAAGAAGGAGGAGAGTCGTGATGTCCATCGTAAATAAATCATAATACAATAAAAATGTTCCAATGGATACACACATGATTCATATAGCCAACCATATTTCAAGATTGAGGCACGGTTGGTTGATTAATCATATTCCAAGTCAGCCCAAATATTAGCCGTATTAGCAAATTGATTTCGTTTCCAATATTTCACATGGTAGAAAAAGCGCAAGAAGTCATTTATTACTTTTTTTCAAATCTATCCTTACTGTTTCAATTAATTGAGTGTTACCCCTCCATTCATTTTTATTTACCTACTATTAACTTGACACATCTCTTAAGAAATAATAAATAAAAAAAAATTAGACAAAATAATTATTACATTAAATTTTTTACACAAAAAATAGCCCCATTTATTTGTTATTTCTCAAAATAACCGCCCGGCCTGTGTTTTTCCCCAAAATAGCCGCTTGGTTTACTTTGTTACCCAAAATAGCCGACAAGAAGAGACACCGACACAGTGAAAGAAGTCTTGGATCCTTAAGTTTCTTAAATACACCTTGGGGCCAATTTTTTTATTTTTTTGTACAAAAAGGTGTGGTTATATTTGTTGCAAATTAATTAGTTTACTATATATATATATGTGTGTGCGTGTGAAATTTCTTTAATAAATAATAGAGGTAATTTTACT
The DNA here is from genome assembly GCA_031232105.1 of Capsicum rhomboideum. Lineage (NCBI taxonomy): Eukaryota > Viridiplantae > Streptophyta > Magnoliopsida > Solanales > Solanaceae > Capsicum > Capsicum rhomboideum. The sequence goes on along the minus strand of CP124712.1, from coordinate 24,685,916 downwards.
ATATTATCCTTTGAAAAATGTATTGGGTAATGATTATAGTTAATAATTAAGGGTTAAATGGACGAAAATAGGTATATTATGCATTAGTTTTCTAAACTAGACAAGTATTATTGGACATGTAAAAATGGACGGAGATAGTAATTAAGTGAGACAATTAAAATGAGATAGAGAGAAGTTAAGACATATAGTCTTATAATTGAACTATCAAATGTTCTTTTTAAATGGTGTGCCAAAACCAATAATCGAGTTAATTCCCTATATTGTTTCTCAAGTATTGAGAAGATCTCATTAAAGTTATTTTTGAATTTTTCTTTTCTATATTGTCACTCAAATATTGAGAAGATCTCACTAAAGTCACTTTTTAATTTTTCTTCCCTATATTGCCACTCAAATATTGAGAAGATCCCACTAAAGTCACTTTTAAATTTTTCTTCCCTTATATGGTTATTCAAATATTGAGAAGATCCCAATAAGGTCATTTTTTAATTTTTCTTCCCTATATGGTAATTCAAGTATTAAGAAGATTATACTAAAATCATTTTGATTTTGTTTTTCTATAAAGTCATCCAACTATAATTTTATATTCTAAAATAAAAATAAAAATATTATTTCTCTCAAAAAACTTGTTAGTTGGCATGTCATGTAATATTAATTTCTTATTTTTCATGCCATGTAAGATAACCTAGACTAATTTTGAATATAAAAATATTAAACCTATGTAATGACCCACTAGGTCATTTTCTACTTTTTCGTAATTTTTTCGCATTTAGAGATTTCCTATAGCTACCTCAACTCATTATGATTTGCTGGGACTGATAGTCGGTTCCCAGGCAGTTCGTTTGATTTTTATAGCCATTTCCTTGTTATGGAGCTTTTGAAGTTGAGAAACTGGTCTCGGACAAAAAATTAAGGTAAACGGTCTTGGATGACAATTCTGACAGTTTTGTTAGCTCCGGAATATTGATTTTAGGCTAGGGGGACCCGTAGTCTAGGTTCCAAGGCTTTCGGGCTCGTTTTGGGCTATTGGGTGGTTTTTGGTAAAAATGAAACTGTAACACCTGAAAATCTAAACTTAGATCAAAACCATACTTCAAGTATATTTAGAACCAAACATAAGGATTTGGGAGTATGAGAAGTATTTTAGATATGAATTAAGGCCATATGTAACTCCTAGCCCATAGTTAAGTTGAAAGCTTCCATACCTATTGAATTCTTGTATAGAATCTTTCTAGAGTCAAATTTTAACGAGTATAACTCTTAGATTATGAGGATTTTTTACGCTCAATACCTATCAAATGAAAGTCCTTTGAGTCTTCTTTCCAACGCATCCGATTACTCATTAATCCGATATTGGAGTTAAAAGATATGTCCATTTTAGTGAAGCACTGTCCAACAGTGAGATACGACGATCAAACCAACGACTGTTAGTAGATAGGACGACCTTCCTATGTCCTCATCTTAGTAAACAGCCCCAAAATCCTGAAGGTTGACAAAAATACCTCCTTGGCACGAAAGGAACCAACGACCGTTGGTAGAACCAATGATTGTTGATAGGAATCATGGTCACTATTTGGATCCAACGACCAACCAAGGAACGATCATTGTAGGATTAAATGAGACGTTACTTGGCTCATCTAATGGAGTCCTACAAGACAGCAAAATCCCATCTCAACCCACGACCCAACCAACGATCGTTGGAGGGTTTGCCGTCACGATACTCAGTTTTTCAGTTACATTTTTATAAGGGGCACATCAGTCTTTTTCCATTATTTAACCTACTAAATTACGTCGTTTTAACTATCATAAGGCTAATTATTAATCTTAAACTACCCCAAATCCCTCATTTCCTCAAAATTCAATCGACACTTAAAGAGAAAACAGAGAAACAGGCGATTTCATCCTCCAAAGCAAGAATTAGGGTTCATCTGTTCCAGACTTCAAATTCAAAGATTTTAACAAGGTTTTTAGCTCAAGGTATGTGGGATCTCATCAATTAGTCCCTAAGTGAATTCAATTCTCCTGTTAATTCGTTCTACAGAGCTTAGGGTTTTCAAGAAGAGTATAGGTTCCTTTGTATTTCAGTTCCTCATGAAGAATATTTTATGAATACATGTTTCCCATGGAAATTCAATACCTTTACATGTTTATATTTCATGAACCCTCAGTATATATGTAACGATTGAATCCGTCGTTATTAGGAAACACCTCGATATTCATGCGAAGTTCAAAAATTATCGGGATATTATTCGAAAGCTTACGTGGGACCATAAGAATTTAAATTCGGAGACTTAAGCAAGTGGGTCCAGCTGACATTAGCCCGCTATAGCGGGAATTAGGCTACCGCTACAGCGGGGAGACGCTGTCCAGAATCCCACTTAAGCGGATTTATTTTCCTTCTCCCTTTTGGCTGAAATAAACAACGTGGAAGGCTTCAAAAACCGTAAGGGCTGCCTCCTATGTCCTGAAGACATGGAGTAAAGGAGAAAGGGGTGCGGATGGGTGCAAACCTATAGATTTTTGAGGATTAGCGCGTTCATGATCTCGATTTCAGACTAGAATTTCATTGATTCATCCTTCCTACAGCTGGATGACATCCAGGTAAGCTAAGGTTAGTTGAGTAGCTTAGACCCGGGTTAGAGAGCATGTTTATAACGTAGATGAGTGGGATATTTCATGTCTAGGCCTTCGGACACGGAGTTGGGATGGATAAAATTAGTTAAGTTTGGGTAAAGTGTTATTTTTGGGCTGTTCAAATATCTATCATGTTTATGCTATACTTGTGTTCTAGGTTGGATGATTCACGGTTGTATACTTGTTTTTGCTATAGTGAAATAGTAATCTACAGGTTATTAGTTGAACCTTAAGGTAATTTAATTACAACAAGTAAGGTAATAGTGAACCTCTGAAGATTCTAAGGTAGAAGTCCTTGGAGTGGTCTTATGAGCATAGTAGTGGGTGTGTGTCATGGCTAAGATCCTAGACGATAGTGTAGGTGATGATATTGTAGTTTAACCCAGCTTGTATTATATGTGCATGTTAACTACTTTGTAGTGTGGCTGGTTAATACATGTTGTTTAGTGTGGTCAATGCAATGATTTTATTTGCTTATCAATTTGACCTTCCTTATTTCTAAAATATGGAATGTTTCGGTATTTAGGACATTCCCACGGGTTATTGGTGTAATAAGATTGGCAGACACTTATGTCTGGGGTTTTAGTACATGGACGGTGTTTGTCCCCTGCAGGTCATGTCAATAGGGTGGATGCATCACCCATAGTGTGTATGTACGAGGGTCAGGTGAGTTTGACGGTCCCATGAGTGGACCGGGGAATACATTTATATGCTAATGTATGTTGGGATTCTTGTATGGTCCGGGTCTGGTTATATATAGTTGGGGATTTTCTGGTAATGGAGTCATGGTATGTTGACATTGATCGTAGAATTAAATATAATCCTTCAACTAGTATTTATGGAATGGATTTCTATGTTGTATTGGAATACCCTGGATGTTGTATTTATCTATGCTTGATTATGGTTTGATTTAATGAATCGTCTCTTGAAATTGCCAGTATAGTCTATCTGAACTTAACTTGGCGCTAAGGTATTGACTTGTTGGTATGATCCCCCATATTCCTTTATTGCTTGTTATACTTAATGTGTGTTAGTTTCAAGTCTGGATTAACTTACTGTTCTGTAATGTGGTTAAGGGGTGGCCGGTTTATAGTGTAATTCTTAATTCATCTATTGTCTTGGATCATTATATTGCATCGGATAGTGGAATGACCAACAGGTGGGGGGGGGGGGGGGTAAGGAATCTTATGCTAGCAGGATAGGGAGAAGATCGGGTACGGGTTAAGGATTAATTCCGACGTAGTATTCGGGCCGGAAGGACAGGTTACATGTCCGGCGAGTCTTCTCTAGGCATGCTATGAGACTCACAAATTCAAGGATTCAGGCCTATGATTTCTTGTAGTAGTTGTCTTTCAAAGTTAGGGTAATCCCCGGTATGAGGTCAGACTTAGAGGTTCAGGGAAGGTGGAGTCGTAAGGGGAGGTGTTGTACTTCAGGGCTCATGACTAGATTATTAGTAATGGGAATGTGGTGGTCCTAAGGTTTCCGAAATGAGAGTAAAGGAATACATGTTTCTTTTGGTTATTTATGTTATATTCGTGTAATTCAATTTGGGTTAACCGATGAGGCTTACCAGTACGTGTGGTTTGTACTGATGCTACTCTTGCTATACCCTTTTTCGGGGTATAGTCTTTTGCAGGATTCAGTGTTGGTTCCTTGACTGTCGCGGTAGTGATCATTCAGCAGCTCCCACTCTCCCATTCATGATGGAAGCTAAGACTGCGCTCCGGGCCAAAATGGAATGGCCAGACCAGAGTAAACCTATACCGGGCCTGACCGAAATGACCAAGATCGATGTGGGGATCAGTACCGGCAGAACCGGACTGGGTTAACCGATATGAAAATGGAACCCCATCCCGTTCCATTTTTAACCGGTATATACCGGTACCGGACCAGAATGGGCTGGACCGGGTTAACCGGAACGGTCGTAACTTTTTTTAAAAAAAAAACTTAATTTTTGAATTACATTTTGAATTTCAAACTTAATTTTCAATTGATAACTTATAACTTAAAAGTTTTTAAGTTCTGAAATTTTATAACTTATTTTGAAGTTTATTACTTTGTTAATATTTTTTGTTTTTCAATGTATAAGTTAAAAGTTTTTAAGTTTATATTTTTTTCAGTTATATATTTGAAGTCTTTTAGTTTGTTAAAGTTTTTTTTATTTTTTTAAGTTTTCCAATTTATATGTAATTATAAGTTTTAAGTTTATATTTTTTTTAAGTTATATATTTGAAGTTTTTTAGTTTCTTTAAAGTTTTTTTATTTTTTTAAGTTTTTCAATTTATATGTTATAAGTTTTAAGTTTATATTTTTTTTGAGTTATATATTTGAAGTATTTTAGTTTGTTTAAAGCTTTTTATTTTTTTTAAGTTTTTCAATTTATAAGTTATAAGTTTTAAGTTTATATATTTTTTATAAGTTATATATTTGAAGTTTTTTAGTTTGTTTAAAGTTTTTTGTTTTTTTAAGTTTTTCAATTTATAAGTTTATTTTTTGAAGTTTATAAGTTTTTCAATTTATAAGTTTCTAAGTTAGTATTTTAAAAAACTCAAATTGAACAAAAAAGAAAGGCAATGAATAAAACTATAAACGTATAAAACAATGATAAAAATTAAAAACCAATCCAATTTATTCAAAATTTCAACTTAGCCTTGAATGTAATACTAATAGCTGTATAGATTTATAAAGTTATCTTCTAACTCTTGTAAAGATTGAGCGTTATCAACCTCCGGTCTTAGTAAAGCTTGTTGATGATCTTCAATTTCCATGCCATTTTCACTGTTACATCCAATGACTGAATCTATGTAAGCTTCATGTATTTTTTGCAATTTTGGTCTTCCTTTATTTCTTCGCTCGGCGTTGATCCAATCTCTGAACAACACTGATACCTCCAAACTATCTGCTACTAAGGAATATCTATGGTCTCCGATTTGAAATCTTGCCGCACTGAAAGCTTGCTCTGAAGCAACTGATGATCCTTGAATAGCTAGCACGTCTCTCACCATCTTGCTAAGTTTTGGAAAGTGATGTTCACGAGCCCTCCACCAATTCAATAGCTCTGGTATGCCTTCTGAATTTGCAATATTATCAGTACCCTGTTCAAGATATTTAGTAAATTCACACTTATTAGAAGAATCAAGTTCAAGTGTTGATTTTGCTTTATCACGGACACCTAATTCTAACATAGAACTTTGCGGGACATCAATATTATTAGTTTCTAAGGTGCAATATTGGACATACAATTCCTTAGCACAAGTTTGAATACTATTCTAACATGTTATCAAATTCGGTTCTTCATGTGGTAGAATATCTAAATTAGTATAAATTCCTTTAACTAAAGCTTTTGCACCATGTTCTTTATATTCTGGGTTAAAAAGAATTGCAGTTAAATAAATTTGAGGAATAGGGAAAAAATATTTTAAAGTAATACTAATCACTATATCAGCAAGATAATAAAATTCTAAAATATGACCTATTGTTTGAGCAATATAAGAATCAGTTTTCTTATGTTAACAAATTTTATAACCGATAATCCTTTTTAGCAAAGTCCAGTTATAATCAGTCCAATGTGCAGTAACAGTTAAATAATCGTTATCGTTAGGACTACGACACATATCAGTGGTAATAGAAGTCCTACAATCCAACATATAAAAACAGCTATGAAGATATTGCATATGTTTTTCTTGAAATTCAAAAATATCTCTTTTAACCATACTTCTTGAAAAACCTTCAAAATTGGGATTATATGTATCCCGAATATATGTTATAAAACCATCATGTTTTCCAAAATTAAAATGCAAACCTTATTATAGGGCATTGATGTCGCCTAAAATATACCTCCGAAAAAGTACAATGCGGTCGCTGAATCAAATATAGAACCCAACAAGGTTGGGGTCGATCCCACAGGGAATAGGTCGAAGTATGAGTAGACTACTGGAAGGAATAATTGGCAAGTAACTAAAACTGGGGGATTTTGCTAGTAAAATAGTAACGATGACGATTGCTGACTGATATTGAGTTTGTAAATAATAAGAGGAATTCACTAGAACTGTGATCCCCAATGATTCCTTAACTCCACCGGTGACTTGTGCTTAACAAGACTGCCCCACTGCGCTGCATGCATAGTCTAACAAGTTAGGTTCATCTAACTGTCTCTCGACTGTCATTAGATGAATTTCACTCTTCTCCTCTTGGTCTCCAAGTGTCGCACTACTAACCCTTGTTCTGGACTTCAGGTAACCTTTCCCGCTAAGGCTCCGGTTATCAGATGAAGGTTGATAGCTTCAAATCTCTGTTGTTATCTCCTTTTCCCAATCTCTACCGCTCTCTCAAGCAAGTCTAGAATACAGGAAAGATTCTAACGTTTTCAACCGTTAGAAAAGCAATCAATACGAAGGAGACAACAATACATGCATACACAGCAGTACAAAGTTGTCTTGCACGTCACAGGTTTTGTTAATTCTTCATGGTTCACACAACCCTAGTTGATGGGTTTAGCTACTCGTAGTTGCAAGAACACAATAATAATCCAAAGATGAAAGCATAATTATGATTTTACAAGAATGAAGGAAAACCCAAAATTTCAATCATCAATCAACTTCAGAATTAGGGTTTGGGAATACCAAACCAAAATATATGTCTCCAACAATGTAAAATAACTCTTCAAATCGTAAATTGTCCAACTCCCGCATTTAGGACTATCTAGGGGTATTTATAGATACAAAACTAGTCCTATCCAAAACAAAATAGGAGAACAGAGTCGGCAGCTTTCACGATGTCGTGACTTGGTGTCGTGGAACCAAGTCACGGCACGTGACTTGTATCGTGGGAATCAAGCTCTTTTCCTGGATCTCTGAAGTGAACTCACGCCACCAAATCACGCCACGTGGGTGTCAGTCACGTGGCGTGAGTCTTGTCGTGGAACTCGGGTGAAATGTTAGTCCTCTGAAAGCCATTTCACAACACAACCCACGGCTCGTGAATGGGAATCACGGCTCGTGAGTGATGCCGTGGGTTACTCCATCGTGCAGATTCATTCTTTCCTCATCAGACACATCATCTTTGGGCTTGATTCTTCCTCTTTTGGTCATTTTATGCAAATTAGGACAGAAACCACATCATACCTACAAAACACACCCAAGTTATTGCATATTTTCCTTGTTTTAAGCATCGAAAGTGCCATACAACCATGGCACATCAACACCCTCAACTTAGAATGTTTGCATGTCCTCAGGCGAACAACATACAACTACACCAACACAATGCTTAACTAAGAGAAACCTAAAGGACTTATGGCAGTCAACTTGTTGCTTTTTGATACAAAAACTTTTCCGACCCCTCCTACTTTCCTCGTAAAATTGTAAACAATGCAGAATCATGACATAGCAGGGATCAAGTGACGGCACCAAATTATGCACAAACAACTAAGCGTATATGCAATTGTCATTTCCAGAGCAACTAGCAGCTAATTATGCAACCCATGTGCCCTCACAATCAAAGAAGTCCCATGAACTCTCAGTATACTAATGGATATCATAGGGACGAGGTCAATGCACTCACGCTCAAAAAGAAGTTAAGACAGTGTGCGTTAAATACCATAGGCCTGCCCTTATTTTCTACGCCTTAGTTTTCAGACAGTTTGACTAGGATCACTATAGGACTTTACTTGGCTTGCAATGTAGGCTTAGGGACAGGTATGGTGCATATGGATATAGTGACTCAACCCTCCTTGACACTACACTATTTTTGGCTCCCACTTCTAACCTTTTTCATTTTTATTCTCCCTTGTTCTTCATTCTTTTATTCTCAGACTTTGGGTGTGGTTTTTCTCCTCAACTTTAAACACATACACATATTTTTTTTTTATTATTATTTTTTTTTATATTTTCTTCACACCCAAATCCTCTTTTTTCTATTAACCCTTCTTCATACCCAACTCAATCTATGCACCCCTATAATAGCCACCCTCAACTTAGGCTATTTGCCTGAGTTGAGGTACACAGTGTCCAAGGAGGGACCAGGGCCAAGACAGGTTCATTTTGATTAGAATGGGAAGGTGAATAGGCTAATGAAAGAAATAGGACAATTATGGCTCAAAAGTTGGGATCAAGGGATACTTATTCTTTTGGTTTGGCATTTAGGCTAATAGTGGACTTTTTCAACAACGGCCTATGATCCTTTCCTAATCCTTATCTTCTAACTTAGGCAAGACTAACCGGGCAAGTTCTGGATCGCACACACACAGCTAACTAAGTAGTGACCTCACACGCACATAGCACAGGGTTATATTACCAACTACTACCTATCCGTTCATGCATTGCTAGCTACGGTTGTTTGCTTATAATTCTAGTGCCATAACAAGATCCAACAGCAGTCACACACAAAGCATGTTCCAAAAACCAAAATTTCAGGAGGGGTATCCTTAGCAACAAAACACATAAGAAATGTTTCGAAACTGAACTGCACTTAAAGTTCCCTCATTTTTCTCCTAATATAGCAAGAAACATAAAAAAAAACATCAACAATGTCATCCTACACATGCCGGTTCTACTATGATAGCACACTCGAGGGAAAAGAAACTCGGCAACAAAAACCCCCAAGTGGTGGTACACCCCCACCCCCAACTAAGCATGGTGCAATGCCCTCAATGCACCGATATCATATCAAAAATAAGGGAGTGAAGACATACCTGTAGCGCTCTAAGCGCTGGAAGTGGGCCCGCCAGCCGCGGGATCATTAGACTGTGCAGTGGTCGCATCCGGTGGGGGGATAGTCTGACTGGCAGATGCACCACGCGCCCTCTGCTCTGCCTCAATCTGGCTCGCGTGGTATTCTACCCGGGAGGCTTTAACAGCCCTCCTCAGATCACTATCAAATTCATCATCACTCGCACCCCCATCCGTCGGACTACCAGGTCTCTTTCCTCTATCCATCTCTGGCTCCTCATCAGCAAACAAATCCACCTCAAATGCTGGGCGTACGTAGGTCGGGACAGGCATAGGTGGTATAATCGGCGTGCTAGTCGATGCCAGTGTCCTAACCTCCTCTCTCAATACAGCAACCTCTTGGGTCAAGCCGGCCAAGTCAGGGCTCGGTGCAGCACTCAAGCGGGAGGCCATACATGCCTCGAAACTGTCAATCCGCCCATGCAGGCCCCGCATAAACTGGTCCATAGCTGCACTCATCCGAGCCTCCACCCTAGTCTCAGCAGCCTCAACTGTAGATCGAACCCAAGGCTTAAGTTGGGATACCAGCTTAGCCATCTGAGTCTCAGTGTGAGCCTGGCGCTCAAACATCTCTGTCTGCCTGTCAACTAGCTGCTGCAGAAAGTCTCGAGAGACAGACAGCATCCCAGCAGGTGTCGGTGAGACACTAGCACTGGGTACGCTCTCATCAACAGGGCCAGTGCCCTCAGTCGGTGCCGGTAGTCTAACTGGTGCAGGGATATGCAAGGGTACACCAGGCACCTCATCCATGGCAGCACCCGATGCCTCAGACGGCTGTGACCCTCGGGGAAGAATGGGGTGCAAACCCCTCTGCTGCATCATCGAAATATCTGCCAAATGAGTCACCTCTATAGAATTATCGATGGCAGGAATTCTGGCAACCCAATCTCTATCACACAGACCCTGAATCAGACATGGGAAAGGGATGCTTGTGTGATCTCGGAATGCTCGCTCATGGATTTCTTGGACGATGTATCTGGCGAAATGGATCTCATAACCAGCCAAGATGCTGGCGACAACTACCGCCCTGTCCAGTGTGAGAGAGTTATCAGCATTGGTTGGACCCAACCTATGACGAACCACTGACCACCAGAAACGACCAGCGAAATGGAGCGTGGACTTTTTGATGTCCAGCTTCCCAGTCACCCAACTAGCCGCTACACCCTCCTCGGCTATGTAACCTGCAATCCATTTAACTAACTCTAACTTCTGCTCGGCATCTCTCATCCTAACTCTATCTCTGACCATGGCCAGCCTGTGATCAAATTCAGCTGTCGAAATCGGAACTGGACGGTCAGGCCCAAACAAGAAGCGGTGAATGGTCTCTTCCGAAATGTCGACTCGGGTCCCGCGCACCATGACATGAGTTAATACTGGCTGCAAAGTGTATCGCTGCCCCACTGGGGTGGTCAAACCAACAAATTCAACATAGGAAGCATAAAATTCTCGGACCACCTCCGAGCTATATCTGCCAGACGGCTGCGCCATCCAACCCAAACCATATCGCTCAAACAGAGGCCAAATATCCGGCAATGACCTCAGTTCCTCCATTCTATATCGGGGCTCCTCCATAATGGTTCTCCGACACACACCACGCTCTGTCAGCTCAGCATCCCGATCATAGATAGCACGCATGCCCTGGACACACCACCTTTGAACTCCCCTATCCTATGCAGTAGTCGAGGCACTCTCGACACCAGTACCGGAGGGAGAGGCTGTAGCCTCTGCCACAGATGTATCCTGACCTGTAGCCTCATCTGCAGACGTTCCCTGGCCGGTAGCATCAGCCGCAGACCCTGACTCAGAAGCATCCTCCCCCTCTTCAAACTGGGGGGCCAACTCAGAAGATGCGGCTGGTACCACGGGCTCAACAGGTGGTGGGACCGGCTGAATTGCAGCCCTGGCAGCCGCTCGGGCACGCGTCTGTAACCTAGTAGCCCATGGGATTAAGGCCGTGTCGTCCTGACTAATCTCAAATTCCTCCACGGAACCACTTGGTTCAGATTCAGTGGGTTCATCCCTTAGACGAGTCGGTAAGTCTGACTTTTTGGTCCGAATCCGGGATGACGCATTAAAGTGGTTACTTTTGGGATTGGATTTTGGAGGCATAGCAATGGGTTTGGATAAATTTTTGGGTTTGGGGTCGGATTTAGGTCGGGTTTGTATAGTTAATTCAAATTTTCAGACCTATTTGGTAATGGGGTTTGGGTTTTCGAATATGAAACGGATTTGGTGAGTGTTTGGGATATGATTTTCGGATATTTGGAGTTTGGGAGAGATGTGGTTCTGATTTAATGGGGAGAAGTAGGGGAAATTGGAATTTTAGGGTTTAAGTTGAATGAATTAAAAGTGGGAAAGAAAGGGTTTTAATCGGGTATAAATCGGGTGAGGAAGAAAGGGCTTTGGGTTTATTTTGGAAAAACTGGTCTCGGGTCGGGTCGGATTTTGATTTTGGATGTTTTTATGTTTCACGACACGACCCACGCCACGTGACTGACACCCACGTGACGTGGAGTCTGTCGTGACTGGTGTTCTGTAACTGGACTGAATGTCTGATTTCAACGACACCAGTCACGTGGCGTGGATCCCATCCACGTCACGTGAATTATTTCTGTGAAACTGATTCAGAATCTGGAAATCTTTCTCTGAGTTTAACGATGTCATCCACATGACGTAGAACCCCCTCACGTAGCGTGATTCATGTCGTGGATGAAATTTCACCACTTTTTGTAGATTTTGTGATTTTCAACTAACTGCTACTCAATAATCCGATCTCCACATAACAAAATCTTGGGTTGCCTCCCAATCAGCGCTTGATTTAACGGCGCGGCATGACGTGGCTAACTTGGATACTCAGACTTTCCCAACTAGCCCATGGGTTGCCTCCCATGAAGCGCATGATTTAACGTCGCGGCACGACATGGTTAACTTGACTACTCAGACTTCATCAAGTTCAAGTTCTTCAATCGTCCTTATTTCTTCCGAAACTCCTACATAGTTCTTGACACGTTGTCCATTGACTTTGAATAGGACATTATCTGCTCCTTTTAGCTCAATAGCACCATGTGAGAATACCCGAACTACCGTGAATGGGCCAGACCATTTGGATTTTAACTTTCCAGCAAACAGGCGAAGCTTGGAGTTATACAGCAACACCAAATCTCCCTGATGAAACTCTCGATTCTCAATTTGCCAATCATGATACAATTTCATCTTTTCTTTATACAATGCTAAACTTTCATAAGCCCGGAGACAAAATTCATCCATCTCGTTCATCTGTTCCAGTCTCATTTTAGCCGCTTCATCCCAGTCTAAATTTAACCTCTTCAACGCCCACAATGCTTTATGTTCCAGTTCGACGGGCAAATGACAAGCTTTTCCAAAAACCAATTGATATGGTAAAGCACCAATTGGTGTTTTGAAAGCTGTCCGATATGCCCATACTATATCATCTAATCTACAAGCCCAATCACTCCTATTAGCATTGACTGTTTTTACTAAGATAGATTTGATTTCACGATTTGATACCTTAACCTATCCACTTGTCTGCGGATGGTAAGGTGTGGCCACCTTATGCTTTACACCGTATTTTTCAAGAAGAGCTTTAAACAGCCGATTGCAAAAGTGGGATCCACCATCACTAATAATAACTCGAGGTGTCCCAAATCGTGAGAAAATGTTCTTTTTCAAGAAAGTTGTGACACTTCTTCCTTCGTTATTGGGAAGCGCAATTGCCTCCACCCATTTAGAAACGTAGTCAACCGCCACCAAGATATACTTCATTCCATGCGAGCTCACAAATGGACCCATAAAGTCAACACCCCACACATCAAATAATTCAAGTTCAAGAATCGTAGTCATGGGAAGTTCGTGTCTGCGAGAAATATTACCTTGCCTTTGACACCGGTCACAAGCGCGGGCATAGTCATGAGCATCCTTGTAAATGCTGGGCCAATAGTACCCACATTGCAAGATTTTATGGGCAGTCCTTGCACCTCCATGATGACCCCCAACTGGAGATGAGTGACATGCTTCCAAAATACTCATCATTTCGACCTCTGGGATACATCTTCGAATAATTCCATCAGCACACATTCTGAACAAATATGGCTCATCCCAAAAGAATTTTCTTACCTCATGCATGAACTTTCTTATCTGCTGGTATGTCATATCCTCCGGGACTAGATCACTTGCCAAAAATTTGGCATAATCAGCAAACCATGGTATTAAATCTTGGGATGCTGCAAGCACTTGCTCATCTGGAAAGGTATCATCGATTTCAAGATCATCTTTCAATTTACGCATGGCCTCCTCCTCAAGGCGTGACAGATGATCAGCCACTTGATTTTCGGTCTCCTTTCGATCCTTGACTTCAAAGTCAAATTCTTGCAACAGCAGTACCCATCTAATCAGTCTTGGCTTAGCATCCTTTTTCGACATAAGATACCGAAGAGCCGCATGGTCTGTGTGCACGATCACCTTAGTGCCTATCAAATATGATCTAAATTTCTCGAAAGCAAAAACTACTGCCAACAATTCCTGCTCAGTCACAGTGTAATTCTTTTGAGCTGGATTAAGCACTTTGCTAGCGTAGTAGATAGGATGTAATATCTTCTCAAGTCTCTGACCCAAAACTTCTCCCAAAGCTACTCCACTAGCATCGCACATAACCTCAAAAGGCTTCGTCCAATCCGGTGACACAATGATAGGAGCTGACACCAACTTTTCTTTCAGACACTCAAACGCTTTAAGACATACTTCATCAAATACGAACTTCACCTCTTTCTCTAAAAGTTTGCACAAGGGATGAGCAATCTTGGAGAAATCTTTGATGAATCTTCTGTAAAAACCAGCATGACCCAGAAAACTCCGAATGCCTTTTACAGAGATAGGTGGGGGCAGCTTCTCAATTACTTCAATTTTTGCCTTATCCACCTCCATGTCGTTCTTCGAAATCTGATGCCCCAATACGATACCTTCATTGACCATAAAATGACATTTTTCCCAGTTCAGCACTAGGTTGCACTCCTCGCATCTTTGCAGCACATTAGCAAGGTTTTCCAAACAGCCTTCAAACGAGTCACCTACTACAGAGAAATCATCCATAAACACCTCGATAGTGTCTTCCACCATGTCAGATAAAATAGACATCATACAGCGTTGGAAGGTGGCCGGTGCATTACACAAACAGAAGGGCATCCTCTTGAATGCGAACGTCCCATATGGGCAAGTGAAAGTGGTCTTTTCTTGGTATTCGGGGGCAATAAAGATCTGGTTATACCCTGAGTAACCATCGAGAAAACAATACCATCCTCTGCCAGCAAGTCGGTCTAACATCTGGTCCATAAAGGGCATAGGAAAATGATCCTTTTCAGTCCATGAATTTAGCTTCCGATAGTCCATGCAAACTCTCCATCCAGTCACTGGTCTCATTGGAATCAACTCATTTTTGTCATTAGGAACCACTGTGATTCCTTTCTTTTTCGGCACACACTGAACCGGGCTCACCCACTTGTTATCGGTAATAGGGTAAACCACTCCTGCATCCAACCAATTTATGATCTCTTTCTTTACGAACTCTTGCATAGGTAGGTTTAGACGACGCTGGTGTTTAATGCTAGGGACGCATTCTGGCACAAGCTGAATTTTATGAGTGCAAATGCCGGGTGGAATACCTATGATATCTGCAATGGACCAACCAATAGCCCTCTTGAATCTTCTCAGAACCGAAACCAAAGCCGCTACTTGCCATTCTGCCAGCTTAGCAGAAATAATTATTGGCAAAGTATTATTGGCTCCCAAGAATATGTAGCGAAGGTGGGCCGGAAGAGCCTTAAGCTCTAACACTGGAGGCTCCTCTATAGATGGGCGAGCTGGTGGAGTTACCCTATTCTTTAAATCAAGATCCAGTTTCTTGGGCGCATAAGTGTACGCTCCATTACCAGTGAGCGCATTCACCATCTCGCCATAGTCTTCTATACCATCGTCTTCAAAGTTCATGATCACTGCAGCCAGAGGTTCTACTCCCAACCTTTGTTCAATGGGAACGACAACTTCACTATCATCGACCGCATCTATCACTGAAATGACTCTCTTATCTTTTGGCTGCTTCATTGATCGACAGACATTGAACGTAACCTGCTTATCATTTAATCTAAATTACAGCTGCCCGATTTCCATATCAACCAGCACGCGACCAGTGGCAAGGAATGGTCTCCCCAGTATGATGGGAACCTCAAAGTCAACCTCACAATCGAGGATCACGAAATCAGCCGGAAATATGAAAGAAGCAACCTTCACCAAAATATCGTACAGAATGCCCACTGGCTTTTTCACAGTTCTATCAGCCATGAGAAGTCTCATGGAGGTTGGTTTTGGTGCACCCAACCCCTACTGCTTAAACACAGCTAATGGCATTAGGTTGATGCTATCCCCCAAATCGCACAATGCTTTAGCAAAGTCGTATGACCCAATAGTATACGGGATTGTGAACGCTCCTGGATCCTCTTTCTTTTCAACTAAGGACCGTGAAGCAATTGCACTACAATGATGAATGTTATCTGCGGGCTCAAAACTGACCGTTCTCTTCTTAGTCACCAAGTCTTTCATGAACTTGGCATATCCTGGCATCTGCTCCAAGGCTTCTACAAGAGGGATGTTAACTGACAACTCCTTCAGCATGGTGATGAACTTCTGATACTTTCCTTCCTCCGCCTTTTTCTTCAACCTTTGAGGATAGGGAGGAGGAGTTCGTGGAATAGTTTTGAATACTTTTGGTACCTCATTCTCCTTTCTCTTCTCAGATTTTGCATTTTCGCTATCATCCTTCTGATTTGAAACCTTGTTACCCTTTGCATTATCTGACTCTATCTCAACTTCAACATCTATAATCACTGGATCCTTAGGCATACCACTGTCGGCCGGCATAGGTGGATCTGTCGTGCACTTCCCGCTTCTAGTAGTGATGGCGAGGCAATGACTATCATTTTTAGGATTCTGGACAGTATTACTTGGAAGGGTGCCTGGCTGACGTTGATTCAGCGCCACTGAAATTTGCCCAAACTGTTGCTCCAACTGTTTGATGGCGGTCGAGTGAGACTCTACTTTCTGACTTATGCCCAAAATGTCAGTCCTAATTTCTTTCAAACAATTCTCCTGACTTTCTGCTCCTTTCACCAATTATTCAGAAGTGCCTCCATCCTTGAATTTCCAGACTCCTCATCACGTCTTCCAGGCGGTACATACGTGTCATTTTTTTCTCTATGATCATCTTTTCACCTCCAATCACCATCACAGTCTCGTTCACGATCTCTGTATCCCGATTTGTTGTAGCTGTCCCCATAATAGTTCCGACCTTGATTCCCTTGCCTTAAGTTCTAAGAGTCTTGATTAGACCCCTGGACCTTGGCTCGAAAACCCGCCACTTCACGATCTAGATACTTCGCCTCTTCATCTGACTCACTATCATCATGTCTAACTGATTTGCTTTATGCACCAACAGCATGCACCTTTTTCGCATTTCTAGCAGCTATCTGTTTGGACAAAAGACTAATCTCTGTCCTCAACTGAGCAACCTCTTGCGCCATAGATTCATCCAATGCCCTTTGAGCTGCCGAAGCTCCAATAGCATAAGTCCCAGCCGGTATATCTGCCTCCCGAGTATGCCATCCTCGGTTGGTCTTAGTGACTTGATCCAATATCTCAGAAGCTTGGTTCCATCCCAGACTCATGAATGCTCCACCAGTGATAGTATCCGCTACCCCCTTTGTGTTGACATTCAATGATCTGTAGAAGATTTCAAGTAAATTCCGACCACTCATCCTATGATTCGGCACCATCTGCAGCTTCTTCTTGAACCTAAGCCATGTTTCATAGAGTGCTTCCGAATGAAGCTGTCGGAAATTGTAGATCTCGTCCTTTAACTGCAGTATCTTGGATGGTGGAAAAAATCTTTCCAAGAATTGGTTTCTCAATTCCTGCCAAGTGGTGATAGAACCTCGTGGCAGCTCAGCCAACCACAAAGTGGCTTCTCCTGTAAGATAAAATGGGAACAATCTCAGCCGAATCGCCTCTTGGTTAACTCCAGGCAGATTGTATGACGTGCAGACCCCCACAAAATTCATCACATGCATGTTTGGATCATCAGTAGGAAGGCCCGCGAACACACCTTTCAAGTTCAGCAGATGGATCATGGCACTGGTAATGTCAAACTTAGTGCCTGGGGGTAACTCGGGTGGAACAATAGCACCATTCTCAATCGGCTCAAAATAGGCCACATATTCATCTTCAGGATCATCATAAACAGGCACACGTTGTCTTGGTTGTTCTCTTAATTGTCTTTGTCGCTCTTAAGCATCAGCCAGACGCTGTGCTACTTCCTGCATAGCTCGATTATCTCTTTCTGCTTGTCTAAGAGCAGCTTGTCTAGCATGCTCTTCTCGGGTCAATCGAGCAGTAGTTTGCTCCGCTGTTTTCTGACCAGCCGGATGCAATGGCTGATTGTGAACATCGCCCGCAGCTGCGGGATTCTGGACTCCTTCAGTATTCACCATTCTCCGATTAGCTCTTAAAGTCCTTTCGATCTCAAGATCAAATGGAATCAGGGGATTGCCTTGACTCCTAGTATTTGGCATACACCGGCGTATGCCCTCGATAGTATGTAAGAACACCCAATCAAATCCAACCAATAATGTTCAACTTCATAACCATAAATCCCCGGCAACGGCGCCAAAATTTGATGTCGCCCAAAATATACCTCCAAAAAAGTACAATGCGGTCGCTGAATCAAATATAGAACCCAACAAGGTTGGGGTCGATCCCACAGGGAATAGGTCAAAGTATGAGTAGACTACTGGAAGGAATAACTGGCAAGTAACTAAAACTGGGGGATTTTGCTAGTAAAATAGTAACGATGACGATTACTGACTGATATTGAGTTTGTAAATAATAAGAGGAATTCACTAGGACTGTGATCCCCAATGATTCCTTAACTCCACCGGTGACTTGTGCTTAACAAGACTGCCCCACTGCGCTGCATGTATAGTCTAACAAGTTAGGTTCATCTAACTGTCTCTCGACTGTCATTAGATGAATTTCACTCTTCTCCTCTCGGTCTCCAAGTGTCGCACTACTAACCCTTGTTCTGGACTTCAGGTAACCTTTCCCGCTAAGGCTCCGATTATCAGATGAAGGTTGATAGCTTCAAATCTCTGTTGTTATCTCCTTTTCCCAATCTCTACCGCTCTCTCAAGCAAGTCTAGAATACAGGAAAGATTCTAACGTTTTCAACCGTTAGAAAAGCAATCAATACGAAGGAGACAACAATACATGCATACACAACAGTACAAAGTTGTCTTGCACGTCACAGGTTTTGTTAATTCTTCATGGTTCACACAACCCTAGTTGATGGGTTTAGCTACTCATAGTTGCAAGAACACAATAATAATCCAAAGATGAAAGCATAATTATGATTTTACAAGAATGAAGGAAAACCCAAAATTTCAATCATCAATCAACTTCAGAATTAGGGTTTGGGAATACCAAACCAAAATATATGTCTCCAACAATGTAAAATAACTCTTCAAATCGTAAATTATCCAACTCCTGCATTTAGGACTACCTAGGGGTATTTATAGATACAAAACTAGTCCTATCCAAAATAAAATAGGAGAACAGAGTCGGCAGCTTTCACGATGTCGTGACTTGGTGTCGTGGAACCAAGTCACGGCACGTGACTTGTATCGTGGGAATCAGGCTCTTTTCCTGGATCTCTGAAGTGAACTCACGCCACCAAATCACCCCACGTGGGTGTCAGTCACGTGGCGTGAGTCCTGTCGTGGAACTCGGGTGAAATGTTAGTCCTCTGAAAGCCATTTCACGACACAACCCACGGCTCGTGAGTGATGCCGTGGGTTACTCCATCGTGCAGATTCATTCTTTCCTCATCAGACACATCATCTTTGGGCTTGATTCTTCCTCTTTTGGTCATTTTACCTTTAAAACCTGTTTTCCTGCAAATTAAGACAGAAACCACATCATACCTACAAAACACACCCAAGTTATTGCATATTTTCCTTGTTTTAAGCATCAAAAGTGCCATACAACCATGGCACATCAGGCCTTTATGAAACATGGCCAACAGGGTTTGAAGGATTTAGTAAACTTTGAACCATGTTGGACTCGATACCGGAGGGTCCAACGCTAGAGTCCGCAGGTTGACCCGTAGTAGCTAAAAATGATTGCCACTCTCTCGGATGTTTCGTAGTCAAATAGGTTTTTAATCCCCCTGTCGAACCTCCACTCCTGCTAGATACATATTTCCAACTTTGTTTAAAATGATGACGTGTAGACTTAGTTTTTTCTTCATTCAAAAAATAAAATTACCACACAAGTGATTTTAAAGCACGTTGTGGTTTGGTCTTACCCCTCACCGGAGCAATAGGGGGAAGACCAGCTCCAACTTGAGGGTTATCCTGAGTTGGAGCTTTGGCACTAGTGGGGGAGGGAGTGGGACTAGTCGGTGTATCCTCTAAATCATCATCCACATGTAATTCTACTTCTTCATCTAATTTATCTTGAAAATCATTATGCAATCTCTCTAAAGCTTCGTGGGGAATAGGAGTATCCATATTATATGCAAAATTAGTTTCATTAACATGTATAAAATCATCCGTATTAAATCTAATTGCAGGAGCAGCAGGCATGCGAGAAGAACTAGAAGAACTTTTATTTTTTTTCTATTGAAAAAGCTTTTTGCTTTTGAAGCAATAGTTTTTTACCGGATTTTTTTAGACGAATTCATACTATAATAAAATAAAATATTAAATTAGCTAATTAAAACAAACAAATCACAACTAATAAATACGAAAAAAATTAAAAGACTAGAGAGTGGAACGAATGTACGAAACGTCTGTCGTAAAAGCAGACGATTATAACCGAAACTTGAAGCTTGAAGAAGATTGCTCCTCCAAAATTCACCAACTTATAATTCAATTGCTATTTGCTAAATAATAATATTAATCTAAGAATTTATAGATATTGAGTAATTGAGATTTGAGAGAGAATGAGAGAATATATAAATTTTTTGTGAATTAAAATGTGAAGGTGAGGAGGGTATTTATAAAATTTTAGGGAAGAGGGAGGCGGTTTGGGGCTTGGGAGAAACTGGGGGCTGGGGTTCTAGGGGGCTCAAACTAGTCGTTGGGGGGTCCACTAGCCATTTCCAATGGTCCCCAACGGCTATGAGCCATTACATATATATAAAAAAATAAATTAAATTTTATCGGATAGGACCGGATTGGATCGGAACCGATATGGACCGGTACAGACCAATATCGATTTGCTGAGATGAAAACGGCATTTCATTTCAATTCGGGTACCAATTCACCTCATTTCCGACAACTACCGAACCGATACAGATAGGTACCGGTACCGGTACCGGAATGGGCCGAAATGGTACCGACCCATACCAGTCCAGCAATCAGTCTTAGTGGAAGCTGTGTCTTGACTATTTCCTTTTAGCAGCTCTTGTACCTGTTTAGACTAGTCCTAGGGTAGTTTCCATTTCTGCATTTTCATTCCTTTAACACTATTGTAATAAAGGTTGGTTATTTCCAATGATTAAAGACTTCTGTATGTATATTGGTTGGGTGGTAAGGGATTCTCCTATCTAGGTGGTTTAGAATAGATGCCCTCATGATCCGATAAATTTGATCGTGATAATTTGGTATTAGAGCCTAGGTTACCAGTCTTCCAGTACAAGAGAAAATGTCGAGTAGATTCCTGTGGATTGGTGTGTTGACGTCCATATCTAATCTTTGGAAAGCTATGGGGTATTGTAGAAAACTGTTTCACTTCCTTATTTCTTTTCGTGCGAATGTTCAGTTGTTTTATGGGTTGAGTCCAATTGGTATCTCGGCTAAGCAAGTGGATGTCACTTAACTCCGTTTGAAGGGATATGAGCAACGAAAATTAGAACTGGGAAGGTCCCAATTGGTATATGGCCCTCTGGGCCATGTAATTATATTATACAACCCACTTGGGGTCGTCACATGCACAGTTAGGTGTTGTATTATCAAGGCTTAGGCAAGTGAAGTTTGATTCTAGCTTTCCCTGATTTTATATGTGGTGATTGTAGTTGCTTGATTTGCTTGAGTCTATGCTATGTGAATGTTGTGAATTGTTATGTGTTGTGTGGTGGTAGGTAATATTAGACTAATGATGGTACTATTGGTTGATAGTGTCATAAGAGTTTAAACTGGTGCCTAAGGATAAGGAACATGGTGCTTGTGCAAAAGTCATACTTGTTTGAAATAGGGTAGAAGGTGTCTTTATACGGAATCTAACTTCTTGTTGTTGTTGAACACCGGGAAACCTGTGCTAAGCCTAGTTAAACCTATGGAATTTGCGTGGTTGTTCGTTGTTGACAAGGTTAAATTTCTTGATGTGAAAAATAAGGTTTGGAATTCGCAATAGCGGGGTTAGTTTGTAAAGGATTATCTCGTGTATTTATGTTTTCGTGAAACATTATGTGTTATAATGTAAGGTTATGGTCGATTTATAGTCGGTTAAAACTCATTTCCAATAAGATTAACAAGGTCTCAGCTTTTTTGGGTTGTTTTGGGAGTATTAAGGAGTTGGGGAAGAAAACATGGGAAAGGTTGTGTAAAATTCTGGGTAGCCCCTGTTCGGGTCGCCATAGCGGTGTGAAGCACCGCTGTAGCGGTAACGCCGCTATAACAAAAATTTCTCTGCTATAGCGGTACCACTATGGTGGAGGGCACACCGCTATAGCGGTATAGGCGGGGCAGTAACCCTGCCCTGTTTTTGACTTTCGTGTTTGTTTGATTATTTTTGACATTCAGGGTGCGGGACATTACATTAATATAAAAATCGCATAAATACCATATAAGCAGAAATAGCATCCATATGCGGGAAATAAAAGAGAGAAAGGTGAAATGTCTAGTACATACCCTAAATGGGGCAACCCAAATAATCATAAAAATAAGGGGGGGGGGGGGGAGAAGGAACCAAGCTGGATGCCCTGTCAATGCTACCTACTAGGGCAGGGTCATCTCCTTCCGCATCACTCAAGAAGGGAAACTCCCTCAAATTCTCCAACTCCAGCTTGAGGAGCTCCTAGTTGGGCGCTACGCACCCGAATATCACCCTCATAGTCTTCCACATACGGGCAAGCAGTCGATCCCGAGAGCGTCTCTTCTATGTCTCCTTGTCGAGATCTCGGCGGAGGGCAGCGATATACTAGGCAGTAGATAGGGTTGTAGAATCGGAGAGGTGCTACTCCATATACCTCCTGACAGTGGCCAGGTCTGACTCCAGCTGACTGCTAGAGATCAGGGATTGGGACTGGGAGGGAGGGGCATTGTCATCATCATCCTCGTCCGCCTCAGGGACCTCCTCCGCCGCTCTACTACTCTCCGCCCCATATTCCCTCCTATTCTTTCTCTTCTGGTACAAGGGCTCTCTTAGCAAGAGGGGGTGGAAGAGAATGTCCATCTCCTCTACCATATCATCGGTCTCCTTGGGTACCCTCGCCCATCGGCATAACTCTACCCCAGCTCGGAAAGGAAGGGACCTCTTCTAGGGCCCTGGTAAAAGTGCTTCCACTCTATCACAATCTGCTCTCCCACATACAGCTAAACACCCCTAATAGCATAGGCCATCACCAAGGGCTGAGGATAGGTCACGCTAGTGGTATTATTCGATGGACGAATCCTTCGGGTCACCAGGTTTAGCCACCTCCTAGCATCGATTGAAAAATAGGTACCAGTGACACCTTCAGTCGAGGGCCAGTATACTCAATCTCTGAACTCCTCCAAAATCAAAATGTCCCTTAGCCACACTATGTCCATCTCTCGGGCCTTGTCTATATAGTCGGTATTGGAGATGTGGGGTACCACTAGTGGGCCCCACTCAAACTCCTACAACCGGTTGTAAAACTCCGGCGCTTTCTGCTCCACCTTCATCATATCAAAGCCTTGCTTAACGCAAAGCCCCAATCATCGGTACTCTCTTAATCATTCCCAACAAGCCTTATCGGGAAATATTTCATAGGCGGGGCCGTTAGCTTAGTTTTCGTCCATTTTATGTGATAACCTACAAAATTTGACAACAAAAACTCGTTAGCATTCATCAAGCGTCAAGAAAGGATCAAACAAAAAATTTCAAAAATTCTAGTTTAACTAGGAGGCCACTGCCTGCGGCCCCTTGCTATAGTGGTAGGTCTGCCGCTATAACGGGAATTACTCCGGTATAACGGTACCGCTATAGCAACAAAGACCATTATAGCATTCTTCATCGTCCCCAGTAGTCATGGGGTGCATCAATGGCGCCCCTTGACTTAAACTTTCCCATTTTCAAATTTTGGACTCAGATCAGTGTTCCACCA
Source organism: Capsicum rhomboideum (assembly GCA_031232105.1). NCBI lineage: Eukaryota > Viridiplantae > Streptophyta > Magnoliopsida > Solanales > Solanaceae > Capsicum > Capsicum rhomboideum. The sequence continues at coordinate 24,662,150 of CP124712.1, read as the reverse complement.
ATGTCCTAGAACTAGTTTATACAAAAATTCGGGCATGATAACTCCTATAACATGCCCAAATCGCTATTTCAACCCCAAAAAGGACCCTTTGAATTCTCTTATGTTTTAGGTCTATTTAGGCAATATACTTTGAGTTTCTTATACCCAGAATGCAATAGAAGCATTGTGAACGTAAGGGAAGCAATCATGCTTTGAATTTTCAACACTACCAAGCCCCGAGGATCAAAATTCACAACTCACTCAAACTCTCTTTTCTAACATAAAATCTAGGCTAATGCACACAATTTTATGAATAACAAGGTAAGGGGAGTAAAAGAGTTGAATATTTACCTTTTCAACGATGAGGCAAAGTGATCGGGAGAGGGAGAGAGTAAGTTTTCGAGTAGAGAGGGGGAAATGGGAAATGAAACCATTTCCCCCTCTATATTCTGTTTTGGACTGCTATAGCGGGGTGATGGACGCTATAGAGGCACCGTTAGAGCGGGGTAATGACCGCCACTGTGGGGTCCCGCCTTGGGCTCTGCAGACTTTTGAGTTTCAATCCTTTAACACCCCATCTGATGTTCGTAATTCGACTAGTTTTGGGTAATTTTTGGCCTTTGGAGGGTAATTCCTTATTTGTATCGTGCTCTTGTGGGCACAAAGGACCTTTACTATATTGATCGGTGGCAAGGTCTCGATTTGTGCAGTTAATAAGTAGGGGTTTGGGCGGTTGTGTTCCAATAAAATTCACCGGGTATTTTGAATTCTCAATGCTTCTTATAAATGACGCCTTATTGTAAATGACCTCAATTTATAAATCTAATGATTCATTGGGTTTGGAATGTATTTTATGATTAATTTGCACTATAGGTTCACGTTTATAGGATTCCAGATGAGTTTCGAGAATCAAAAATAAGTTTTGAAAATTGTTGGTTTTCTGGTGCGTAGGTTATTTTTTGCGAACGCGGTGGGGGTCCCACCTATGTGAAGAAGGACCCTTTTTTTGACGACCAATGTAAAAATTTATTCTTTGTGAATGTGGTAGGGGTCCTGTGAACGCGAAGAACAAAATTTTCACCTGGACAGTGCTTAAAACGGCAGATCGTGAAGTTTTAGTATTTTAGACATTTCGGGAGCCAGGAAGCTCCATTTTAGGCGATTCTCAATGTGCTTTTCTTGTATAATCATTGTCTATCTTATTATACCTTCATATTTCTTATTTTCCTAGAATACACATCTTATTTCTCAAGATTTCTATCCAAAGTTGAGATTCAGAAATCCCATTTTCACCATTTTCAAAGCTTTCAAGCTCGTTTTTTAGAGTTTTAAAGTGGGTTTTCAAGATTGGAACTTTAGGTGAGCTTCTAAACTATTATTTCATTATTTATCATTGATTAATTCATGTTTTCCTTTTCAAATCCTTGATTTTCAACTTGATTTTAGGGTTTTTACCCGCTAAAGTACAAAATTAATTTTTCTTCGATTTCAAGTCGGATTTCAACTCATTTTTAGTTGAGATTTCATATTTAAAACCCTAAGAGTATTGAGAAAATGATTCTTAAATGAAATTTTAATTTTACCCCTGGGATTTTGGAACCATTTTTCAAAGCAATTTTTGACCTAGAATCAAAATATATCGATATGGGTATTGTTGGAATCCTTTTGACTTGTAGATGTCATATTTGATTATATTGGTCATGTTTGGTGATGATTCGAGGGAGTAGAGTTTTTGATTGTTGCTTTGAGCTGAGTTTTACTTGCAGATCTTCTTTAAAGGCAAGCTGAGATGTACCTTGACTTTCTCTGAAGTCTTTATGTGTTGTATGTTTGTCTGCTTATGTTTTGTAAATCGCTTAGGATTGGAGGTCCCACTTAGGTGAAATAGAGAGCATATCCATGAGTACCGGAGTCTTTTGATGGATTGTAGTTATGTAATTGCTTACCTTAGGTAGCCTTGCTACTTAAGGATATGCTTAGAAGAAAGTTGGCTTATTAACCTAAAATCAATTGATAGGAGATACCTATTTTAGAGCTTGAATCTTGTTAATGATCGGGGTTTAGTGACCTTTTAGGGAATAATTATGTTATTATTATTAGTGATGTAATTATTGAGTTTTTGATAATACTTAGAGTATAAATGGACTTGTAGTAGTTGATGTAACTATCAGAGTTTAGTATAACTTATTAGGGCACATAATTATCTAGCGTAGTTTCTTTTAATATTTTTAGTCTAATAACATCATCCTTGGAAAAGATGAGACTTATCGTATGGAACAAACTATGTTTGGGTAGTTTTGCAATATATTGTTATTGGGATTGTTGTTAAGTTTGTGCTGTCCGTGTGCGGGCTTATGTGGATATTATTCTTGACTTGAGATATTATTTATTATCGTGTGTCCGAGTGGGGGCTTATATGTATATTATTATTGACTGTAGAGAATATATTATTATGATGTCCGAGTAGGGGCTTGAACTGATATTATTGGCTTTGATTGCGCATTAAATTGCCATATTTATTATTGTGTCGTCGAGTGGAGCTTGAATTGTTATCATAGGCTTTATTTGTGCATGAAATTACCTTATCATATTGATAATACCCCGAGTGAGGGGTTTGAAATTATATTACTGATGTCGTACATGACTATTTATTTTAGTGATGACGAGTGAGGGCTGATATCATGAATTATTGACACATTGAGTTGATTCTGAACTCACTTTTACATGTATTGAATGGATTATCATCTTCATACTGATTGGTTCTGAACATTACATCTTCATTTCATATATACATATTCATGAGATATTGGTACAACTGAAAAACACTTTATAAAATCCTTAATCCTTAAGTAATAGTCGGAGAGGTGAATGAGACACTTTATAAACCTTGATCCATGAACATTAGTCTAAGAGGTGAATTAAGATTATGAGAAAGTATATGGGTTGCGAACCCCCCATGGATCCTATCTTGAGAGTTCTGAGGCTCGATAGGTGTATACAAAAAGTTATGCAATAACTTTCAATCATTTATCATCATCCATCATCATCACTACATTGCATTGCATCACTTGCATTGCATGACATTTCCTTAGTATGTTTTGATATTGTGTTTGAATATTTACTTTTGTATTGAATTGTCGCAATTGAATCTTGTTTTTGATATTGTGTATTTCACTTTCATTTCACTATATTACACCATATTATACTACCTCTTGGTTAATGTAGGAGTTGAGATATTCATGAGCCGGGGGTATGGCTATGGCTTGATTAGTGAGACATATAGTGTCACACCTATTGGTAGCATGATATACATTTTTATCTACACTCTCACTATTTTATCACAGATTATTGGTTAACATGTTAGATTAAGCCTGAAATACTGTGTTAGTGAGTCTCCTTCATAAATGACTTTCCTTAATTGTTGATCATAAATGACTAGTATTGACTCACCTAGACCTATGTGCCTACCCTATATATTATGAACTTATGACTACTGTGTTTGGTTACCCTGATAGGATGAAGTGGTGTATTTATCGATTATAGATCTATTTGAAAAACCTTAGGTAGTTGGGGTGGTGGTTCTCGCCGTCAGTTTAGATTAGGATCGATTATCGATGTTGCTTGCTGAGTACACGTGTTTCATACTCACTTTTTCTTTTCTTTCCTTTTTCTTGCTTTTCTGCACCCCGTGCAGGTATTGGTTAGAGTAGTAGATCGTAGATTGTGTTCCTTCGACATTGGAGTTGCTGAGATCGAGGTAGTGGTTGACAGACTTCAAAGCTTACCGAATCTCTCTTTATTTATCTTATGCTTACTCGCATTAAGATACTTTAGCTATTGATATCATTCAGTATTTAGAGGCTTGTACTAGTGACAACCAGACCTGAATATATCTCAAATCATTATTTTATTTAAATATATGTTTTGGGATTATATCCATTCTTCTTCTTCCACTTCCGATTTCTTAAATTATTGAGTTTGGATTGGAATAGGCTTATCTATACCGAAGGGTGTGACAACTGCCTTCACATACTCTATTTTTGATCGTAACAGGAAGAAACGACGGGGATGGAAGGTCTTCAAAAGGTCCTCAAGGGCTTTATGTACTCCAAAAGGAGTTGGTGGCTGGGATGGAGGCTCGAGATAAGAAGATAGATGAAGTCCAAAACTGTTTGGCCCAGGTAACTCCAAAAGCCTCGAGAGGAAATATGCGGGATAACCTTGATGATTTTCAACTTGATGACGGATCTGAGGAACGTGTATTCAAAGAGACTGAGGCCGAGATCACAGCCTCTACATCTGCGACAATAGTATTGATGGATTTGTTTAGGAGGTAAATAAAGTCTCAGTACGCGAAGTTATAGTCTCGCATGAATTGCTTCCCAAAGGCACCGCTAGTCATGAAAGGGTTAGATTCAAAGAGCTATGCCAAAGGACTCTACATGGCTAGCGTGGTGACTAAACATATCCCGGAGAGGTTTAAGATGCCTTACATTCCCAAATACGATGGAAATTTCCATCCTCAAAAGCATTTGTTTTTCTTCACAACGATCGTAAATGACAATGACCTAACAAAGAAGGTGGTCAAGTCCATGATGATGAAGAAGTTCAGAGAAAACTTGTCGAGAGGAGCTTTGGTCTGGTATTCTCTTTTATCCGAAAATTCTATTAATTCGTTTATCATATTGGCAGATAGCCTGAGCAACCTTCTCCCATCAGTTGACAAATCTGATTCTTCCCTCTACCACCATTAGATGGCGATTGAGCTAGAGCCAATTATGAAAACTACGACAAACTCAAGCCAGATCTGAATGTTTTTTATTTGGATGATGTATCAACAACGATGTATCTTTGCTTATGTATCTATAATTGTGTATCTTCTATTTTTATATTGTGTATCTATAGACATGTATCATACTTAATATCCTTATGATTTTGTGATGACTGTGCATCTTTATGATTTTATGTATTTTTGTGATTTTTGTGACTTCATGTATCTTTATAATTTTAATAGTGAAATCATCCGCACTTTGCGCGGTTATAAAAAAATTTAATTATTTTTTATATTTTTACTTCTTATATATATATATATATATATATATATATATAAAAAGATAATAATTTTAAAATTGATAATTTCTTATTTTAATAAAGTAATATGTAATAGTTATATTCATGTTTAAGACAACATAGATCTTTGTCTTCATCCGGGACATGATATGTTTTTTCATAATTTTTCAACATACATAATAAAAATTCTTTATATCTTTTTAAGTGCACACTATTCATATATACACAGTAAAACAAAATGTTTACAGAGGTGAAGTAAATGGAATAAGAAATCATATTTTAAAATAAAAATATATTGTATTACGTTAAAAATATATTTTTTTTAATTTCCTCCATTTTTGTAGGAGTACTTGATTCTCTATACAATTCCTTAATTTTTTTTTTTTTAAAAAAATCCTTTTGAACTTCTTCATTGTGTCTTTATAATTACAATTGTTTGTTATAATTTTTAAGGACTATGAAAATGATACATACCTGAGTCATGAATAATATATAAGAGTAAGAATTATAAGTAATATGAAGAGATATGAGTTAAAGACAATTTGAATATATAAGTTTATTGACATTAAATACATTATCATTATGTATATGAATGGTGGAAAGCAAGAGGGAAAGTAAAAAAATGAATAAAAAAGATAAATGAGTTAGCTGCATAAAAGATGTGTCACGTTTCTATTTCAAAGACCGCAATTATGTAATTTATAGATGATAGATTTTCTTTTTTTATGTCGTTAAGACATATAAAAATAACCTACACTATCACATTCACAAAGTAATTAAAAATGAAAAGAAATTATGAATACATTTCAAACAAAAAAGAATGACGACAAAAAACAGAATTTTACATGCGCAAAAAAAAACAAAAAACAGAATGATATCATAAAATTAATATTTCATTATTTTTGCGAGAATAATAAAAATGAAACTTCTCATCATTTGGTTAAAATGAGAAAATTATATTAAGTATACTTCATAACCAAAAAATAAATAAATAGGATAATAGAGTGCCAAATGAGTAGCATTTTCAATATGTAACTAAGTTATCAATACAAATCAAAGTTAAAAACATTGTAGCAAAAGTAGCTAAGTTACAAATACAAGTCGAGAGTAAAAAAAAAAATTCTAGCAAAAGTAGTCCCTAATTATGCTTCAATTTTTTTTTTCTTTCTAGCATCTTCCTTTGCAAGTAGATCTGCCATCATATTTTGCTCCCTATGTCAAACTCCTCATCATATGCTACCAATTAAATTAAAAAAATTAACATAATTATGAATATATAAAATATCATACCAATCAAAAAAAAATTATACCGAAAAGAAGAGAAATCTAAACTTTACATAAGAAATCATCATCTTTTAGAATCTAAATATTGTAATCAAACTACACAATATGATTATTAAATTAGTGTCAATCGAAAATTAATTTTTAGAAAGAACAATCACATACTAACGACACATTGTTCATTATTGCGAAGATTTTCTTGGTCATACTTGCTTAGAGGATGATAATACATACATAAATAAAACATGTTAAAATTAAGGAAGCATGTTCAAGTACATAAAAATAAAAAGAAAGACTGAAAATGAAATACTTCTTGCCTTCATATACTTCTTGTTTGTTACATCCTAGTTAATTCACAAATCAAAATGATGAATAAGAGAAGGATAACATGGAATGAGAGTCTCCATGAAACTAAATATGACTTTATATAGGCAATGTATTGGAATACCATAAGACATCATAAAGTTACAAATTAAAGTTTGGGGGTTATGGACATGAAAATTATGAGAATTATGGATATTATTAAAAGGTAAAATTAAAGAGGTGTGAATCGTTGGTAATTACTCATTATAAATATATTAATTAATAAAGAGAAAAATACTTAAAATATTAAAAAATATTGTCATTTTATAATTAGAAGAAGGTCAAAAAAAAGGAAAATAAATTGATTAAGAATAGAAATTAAAGAGGTGTGAGGTATGAATAGTTACTCCTTGTAAATTGACATGTGAAGAGTCTTTGTTGTAAATGTTCATCCATTAATATAATATTTATTTGTAATAAATTAAGTAATTTACTTTTACAATAAAATAATTGATTTAAATAAGAAAAAAAGGTCAAAAAAGGAGAAAAAGATAAATATGAATGATCGTCATAGAGAGGTGTCACATCACCTTTACATCACCATTGATTATTATTACCACAACATTTAATTTATTAATACCGACAATCATCACTATCAACCGACCACCATTATATATCGCAAATAACCGCTATTATTCACCACTATCATTAACTATTACTACTATTATTTATCATAATTATCAGTCCAATACAACTATATTCCAATTTAGAAATATATTACATTATCAACATGCGTTATATTCGAGCTTCCAAATTAATTACTCCTCATAACTAATATTCAATTCAAAATTTAAAATTTTGTAGTACCTTGTTAAAATTAAAAGAGAAAATATTCTTCGTTAAATTTTAGCTTTATCAGTCTCCTCTTCTCTTTTCCGTTTCTATAAAAAAAATGGAGTTATAACAAAGACTTTATATCAAAATAAATAAATAATTAATTATATTAGAATGACATAAATAGTATGACCACCTTTTGTAAGACCATCTTTGTGATTCTTTGACAATAATTATACTATAGGTAGTTAACTATTTTACTTTCTTTCAACTTTAATCGCCAATTTTTTAAACTTCAGAATTTCTTTCATTTTTTGGATCTATATTATACTAAAAATTTAAGAAGAAGTCTGCCTCTCCATATGACACACACCCTCAAAAAAAAAAAAAAAAGAGCTCTAGAAATTGAATTTTAAATTTAAATAATTAATAACATATTGACTAAAAATCTGAGATTTAATAATCTCTCGTACAGTAAAGACAAATTTACATTTTAAAAGAAGTAGATTTTTTTTTTTTTATCTAATTCAAAAGAGTCCTAGTTAATTTGAGAGTGAAAATATAAAATATAGTATCCTTTCAACTTTTTGGCTATTTTCATTGCCATCAATGATTTAGCTCGGAGCTGGCAAAGAGCCCATCAAGGCGCATTCATCCAATGATTTTTTCACTTCCACTCCCTTTAATGACCTTACTTATCATATTTCCTTCCTTTTCTTGTCCTCGTTATCAGATGCAACTATAATCAAGAGGCAATCTAATAAATCACTGCAAAAAACAAAGCGAGAGAGAGGTCTCTCTGTTTGGATTCATTCTCTTATTCATTCCTAATTGTTTGTTGATCTGCAAAAACAAATAGAAAATTTTATCAAAACTAAAAAAAAGTCATCAAATTAAACAGGATGTTGTTGCTTCATGTTTTAGCTAATAAAAAGAAGCATTTTTTTTTTACATTAGCATCTAAAATGGTAGGTTTTTATTAGTTAACTAAAAATCTTTGGCATAAAATTTTGAAATTAAAACGCAAGCATGCACAACGTGATATTTACATCTAGATTATCAATTACTTAAAAAAAAAAAAAAATAGAAATATAAGATGTGACATGAAGGAGAAGAAGAAACTACTATCAATAAATTAACGAAATAATTTATGTATTCTTTCTCACAGAGTAAGAATAACAATGAAGAGGGAAAATGGAATAGTATGTATTTGGGTTCGTCTTACCTTATGGATATTGAGCAGGAACTTTGTCCAACTGAAAACTTTGTAAAATTATTTCTCACCTGTTAAGAAAAACATAAAATTTCATTATAAAAATGAAACAAAACTTATAATATCGAGCGATCTCTCTCCACATATTTTTAACTAAATCTTCTTGATCAGGAGAGACGTGATAATATACAAGCAGTACAAGTTTCTAAGTTAACCAATGAATTGATTAAAGAAATAATATATTTCGTGGGAGAAATTATGTAGCCAATGGATAAAAGCTTTGACAAAGATGACAAAATGATAAAACTGTAGAAGTGAATTGCAGATTCATTCTGCAATTTATGAAAGGACGAGAGGCATGTGAAAAGCTGAAAACGTATGCTATTAATGAGTGGATTTAAAATGAAAAACAATTAAAGCACAATTATTAGTAGTAATTGCAAGGACAAGGGCATACCAAAAGCTGAAAACATATGCTTTTAATGATTAAATTTAAAATGAGTAACAATTGAAACTCAATTAGTAGTGAAAGATGTAACTGCCCTTACATGTATTCGGTTTAGTAGAATTTTTAATTTTTTTATTTAAGATTATGATAAGTTGTCAAAATCAATTCCCCATTAGTGTATATAACAATTAATATGGTTGTTACAAAACGTGGTTGTTACAAAATGTAATGAAACCTAATAAATATGGTAGAATATGATTTAAATGAGTGGTTTTTGAGTTTTTTTACATAGAATATCAATGATAAAAAAAATAGAAAAAAGCCCCAAAAAATGAGAAAAAAGATAAATGTGATTCTAGTTGATAGAGATGTGCCACATCACCTTGTCTATATTTTGCTTTATTATTATATATAGATGTATCTTTGTGATCTGAAAATTTTGTGTATCTTTGTGATTTTTAGAAGTGCATTATTACTATTTACGCATAGATACACAGATACAATAAATACATCAATGTCGTTAAAATATTTAAGATACACAATCATTAAAAATGTTAAGATACACGGGCCTTAAAACTTTTAAGATACACTGAGCTTTGAAATATCCAAGATACATAGGACTTAAAATATCTAAGATACACAGAGCTAAATTATTTCAGATACACAGTCCCCGATACACAGTCTTTAGAGCTTTGTATCTTAGACACCCGAAATTCGGCTGGATACTGTAATTTTTAAAACATAGGTGGTGCCTTGTAATTTTGAATGTTTTGCCCCTATTTCGTGCTGGTCTTTAATTTATGCCCCTCATAACAAACAACTTTTTAGTAGGCATAAGTTTATATTTTTGTATCATAATATGTCGGGCAGGATTTTAGTTTCTAAAGAACTTATGTCCCACTAGACATAAGTTCAATAGTTAAAGGACAAAAATTAAAGATCAGTTTATCTGAAGGACAAAAATTAAAGACAAACTCAATTGAAGGACAAAACATATAATTTTTTGACTTTATGTTCTTAGTGCAAATCCAAATTTTGTCAAGCCTCAATAAACATACCGGATATCAAAGAGAAAACTTTTATTAAAAAAAATTATGATCGCATTGTTATTTATTGAGTCCCCCCAATTCCCACGGCTATGACATATTCAAAAGTAGGTACAAGTGGGTGTATTTATAGTATCCTAATTTGGCAACTAGCCTACTAGTAGACAACAAGGCTGGTTGAGATTATTAAATGGATAAATCCAAGATTTCCAAAGGCCAACATATATAATTGTAATTGGCCAATTATCATCTATCTCAAAATCAAGAAGGAGAAAAAGAAAATGCATTGGTGTTTCTCTTTCAAAATTGGACACTCTGATAAATTCAAGACTATCAGAGTGGTGCACTTGAATGTCTATGTAGAAGATTTTGATTATCCTATTAGTGTTAGTGAAGTCATTGGCAAACCCCAAAATCACTTTATGTTCACTCAATCCCAACTATTATCCACTTGCTTACAACCTCTCAATCTTAATTACATGTTGCAGCAAGGCCATATTTACTTCTTGTTACCTCATTCAACTTTTCAATCTAGTGTTTCTCCTATTGATTTGGAACCAATTGCTAAAAAACTTAGTAGCATAGCCGAAAATCCCATGGCCTATAACGACAAGTCAAGGAAGAAAAAGTCCTCGAATGGTACTACTAGCCCGCGAGTTTGGAACTCACCGGTTAGTAGCCCTAACCAATTTTCAAGTGAGGGTATTAGGGTTGAGCCGGAGAAACATATAACATATGGTATGGGACAAAGAATATCAACAAAGTCATCAAAGTGGGAGCCGCTTTTGGATACCATTCGAGAAAGATCGTTTAATTGGAGGAATAAGTCTGATCTTCACGAGAAATTTTTTGAAGGTGTGATGTATATATAGTTCATGAATAAAATTGTTACTTTTGTATTCAACAATTTTCTTTTGAACTATGCTAGTTGTCTTGTGTAAGTCTCTTTAGAAGAAGAAGGTTAGTGTTTTGATTTATATACATATTTGTTTTGAACTTTTGTTAATGTTATATACTAGTTAACCATATAATATAGGTTATTGGGGGTTGTTATTCTAAATTTTTTTTAGCTCTTTCAATGGCTTTCTTTCTGTAAATATATGCAGAAAATTTGGTGTTTCTTGAGTTATATGTATTTCTGATGAAAATTTGGTGTTTGATGCATACTGTTGAAGGCAAATCTGGTGTTTCTTGAGTTACATCAATGATCATACATGTATTTCTGATGAATATTGGTGGGTAGTGTTTGATGCATACTGTTGAAGATAAATTTGGAATTACTCCTCCATCTTAATTTAGATGACCTACTTTAATTTTTATGGGTCTAGACATTTGGACATCAAAAATTAATGTGATGTTTTTGAAAGAAAATAAATTTGTCAAAAATTGAAAAGTAATATTTGGAAATTGGTTGTATTTGGTCATACAATTAACTTGAAATAAAAGTTGAAATTTTTGTGAGTGAAAAAAAACGTTTCACTTGAAAACGGGTGAAAATCACTTTTTCAAACTTGAAACTCATTTTCAAAAAATAACTTCAGTGTTTTTTCGAAGTTGTGTTGAATTTTTTTCTTGTTTTTAAAAAGTGAATTTTGTAACATATTTCTCCTCGAGGAATTTAAACTGAAATAAGATGAACATCATTCTATACTCTTGAAATCTGAAGGATAAACAACAAATTATATAGCAATTCTCTTTGCTATGTCCCTTCAATTTGCAAAATTCACACTGCAAATTGTAGTTCTTTCTTGAACCTTTGTTGTGTTCCCTTGGCACTCCACAATGTAATAAGGGGTCGTTTACGCAAATTAAATTATTTTGATATTATAATTTTGAGAGTATAATTTGTGGACTAATTTATCACATATAGGAGATGGAATTAATAAAATAATCTCAAGTTGGATTGGATAAGGTGGGATATCTCATGATTAAGTATGGGATAAAATTTATACCGCCAATCAAACACAGTATAAATTTTATTTCAAACTTAATCCTAAAATATCTCATCTTATCTAACGTAGCAAACGACCATCATTACCTTCAACAATCTAATTAGGAGTAATTCTTGCATTGCTTCTCTGACTTTTATCTTCGATAATCAAGACATATACTTGAATCAAAGTAGGCTCAAGATGTTCTCTAACAACTTGCGCTTTTAGATAACAGTTGTACACTTCAACATGAACATATGCGTTCGATATTAATTCACATATATGTACAATTTTATTGACATAAAGCGAGATGCTGAAAAGAAATACCATTGACTTGTTTGTTCACCAACTCTTACTACTAACGTAAATAAGAGCTGATTTATTGACTATTTGGTTATTGTGTTAATATCAAGAACAAGAATAACACATAAATAACAAAAAGAACAATATAGAAGACAAGAGAAATATTATAAGATAGCTTTCTTCTTTCTTTCAAGTGTGTACAACATCTTCCTCAAGACCTCTATTTATAGTATTACATGAAGGAACTTCAAGAGGTGTCATAAACATGACATTAACTCGTGAGAAAGTGGGGGAGAATATGGGGGAGTGGATGATCAATGAGGAGGTAATGGAGGTGTAGGAATTAATACACTTAAAGGAGGAGTTATACCTAGAAGTTATGGACATCCACAATAATCATCTTAATAATTATTTACAACACTCCCCCTTGGATGTCCATTGATAGAGAATGTGCCTCGTTAAAACCTTACAAAGAAAAAACCCCGTGAAAAAAACAAATCCTAGTTAAGGAAAGAGTACACATATATTCTGATACGCATTGATAGCTGCCTTATTAAAAACCTTGCCAGGAAAACCCATTGGGACAAAACCTAGGTCAAGGGAAAAAGAGTGCAGTGCGTACTTTACTCCCCCTGATTTAAACATCATTTCATATCTCGAAGATGACGCATCCCAATCTTGAATACCAGCTTCTCAAATGTTGAGGTTGGTAATGCTTTAGTGAATAGATCCGCCAAATTATCGACCGAACGAATTTGTTGAACATCTATTTCACCTTTCTTCTCAAGATCATGAGTGAAAAAGAATTTTGGTGAAATGTGTTTTTTTCTATCTCCTTTAATGTAACCTCCCTTCAACTGAGTTATACATGCAACATTGTCTTCATACAATATAGTTGGAATATCCTTATTCAAAGAAAATTCACACATTTCCTGAATATGTTGAGTCATTGATCTCAACCAAACACATTCCCGAATTGCTTCATGAATAACAATAATTTCTGCATGATTTGAAGAAGTTGCAGCTAATGTTTGCTTCATTGAACGTCATGATATAGCTGTGCCTCCATATGTAAACAAATAGCCCGTCTGAGATCGAGCCTTATGTGGATCAGACAAGTATCCTGCATCTGCATAGCCAATCATTTCTGACTTGGATTCATTAGAATAAAATAATCCCAAGTCAATGGTTCCCCAAAGATATCTGAATATATGCTTGACACCATTCCAATGTCTTTTTGTTGGGGAAGAGCTGAATCTTACCAATAAACTTACCGCAAAAGAAATATCTGGTCGACTATTATTGGCAAGATACATTAGTGCCCCGATTGCACTAAGATATGGAGTTTCATCACCAAGAAGCTCTTCATCATTTTCTTGAGGTTGAAATGGATCTTTATTTATATCAAGCGATCTCACAATCATTGGGGTACTCAACGGATGTGATTTATCCATGTAAAATTATTTTAAAACCTTTTCAGTATATGTTGATTGATGGACAAAAATTCCTTTTGTCAAATGCTCAATCTGTAGGCCAAGACAAAATTTTGTCTTTCCCAGATCTTTCATTTCAAATTCTTTCTTCAAACACTCAACAACTTTTGAAAGCTCTTTAGGAGTGCCAATGATATTCAAGTCATCAACATAGACAACTATTATAGCAAATTCAGATCCAGACATTCTTATAAAAATACAATGACAAATAGGGTCATTTTTGTACCCTTCCTTTAGCAAATATTCGCTAAGACGATTGTACCACATCCTCCTTAATTTTTTCAATCTATATAAGGATTTCTGAAGCTTTATTGAACAAGTTTCTTGCGAACTTTTACATGCTTCAGGCACTTTGAATGCTTCTGGGATTTTCATAAAAATTTTGCTGTCCAATGAGCCATACGAATAGGCCGTGACAACATCCATTAGGCGCATATCAAGCTTTTCATGAACTGCCAGATTTATTATATACCTGAAGGTATATACTGCCAGGTCTTTCCGAAAAACCTTGTGCCACAAGTCGTGCTTTATATCTTACGACTTCATCTTTTTCATTTCATTTTCGCACAAAAATCCATTTGTACCCCACTGGCTTGACACCTTCAGGTGTTCGGACAATTGGTTCGAAAACTTCACGTTTTTCAAGTGAAGTCAATTCCGCTTGAATTGCATCCTTCAATTTTAACTAATCATTTCTCTGCCTACATTTATTGACAGATTTTGGTTCCAAATCCTCATCTTGTTACATTATTTCAGTAGCAACATTGTAAACAAAAATATTGTCAACCACAAGATTATTTCGATTCCACCCTTTTCTCGTCGAGACATAACTTATTGAGATTTCTTCATTCTCATTATTTTTAGGTATTTGAACCTCTTCGGTGGTCTTATCATTTGTTATGTCTTGAGGTTCTTTTTGAGCAATTGCCACCATATCATGATCATTTTGATAATTTATTCCTTTTCTTTTTCGAGGATTTTTATCCTTGGAACCAATTGGTCTACCACTTTTCAAACGTGGCCTAGACTCATTTGCATTAACCACTTGTCCTATCGGGACATCAACTCGAACTGGAGCATTTACAGCTGGAATATAAGATTTAGTAACCCTTTGAAGGTTAGTAAATGCATCTGGCAGTTGATTTGCTACATTTTGCAAGTAAATCATCTTTTGAACCTCTTGCTCACATTAATTTGTTCGAGGATCTAAATGAGATAGTGATAATGCATTCCAATCCATCTCATTTTTCAGCTGCTTATGTTCTCCCCCTAATGTTGGGTATACTGATTCATCAAAATGACAATCAACAAATCTTGCCGTAAACAAATCTCCTGTCATAGGTTCCAAATATTTTATAATGGAAGGAGATTCATACCCAACATATATCCCCAACCTTCTTTGAGCTCCCATCTTTGTGCGTTGTGGTGCAGCAATTGGAACATGTACCGCACACCCAAAAATTCTAAGATGGAAATGTTTGGCTCTTGACCAAAAGCTAATTGTAATGGGGAAAATTCATGATAACTGATTGGACTTATGCGCACAAGTGCTGCTGCATGCAAAATAGCATGCCTCCATATTGAAACATGAAGTTTTGTCCTCATTAATATTGGTCTACCTATCAATTGAAGACGTTTGATCAATGATTCTGCTAGACCATTTTGAGTATGAACATGAGCAACCGGATGTTCAACTTTTATTCCAGTGGACATACAATAATTATTAAAAGAATGAGATGTAAACTCACCAGCATTATCAAGACGAATTGTCTTTATTGCATAATCTGGAAATTATGCTCTTAACCTTATTATTTGAGCCAACAATCTCGCAAAAGCCATATTGCAAGTTGATAATAAGCGCACATGTGACCATTTTGTAGATGCATCTATCAAGACCAAATAATATTTCAAAGGTCCACATGGAGGGTGAATTGGTCCACATATATCACCCTGTATATGTTTCAGAAATGCAGGAAATTCAATCCCAACCTTAGCTACTGATGGTTTAATAATCAACTTTCCTTAAGAACAAGCAGCATAAGAGAATTCCTTTGATTGAAGAATATTTTGATTCTTCAAAGTATGCCCATGTGAATTCTTAATAATTTTGCGCATCATATTAAAATCGGGATGGCCTAACCGGTCATGCCAAATGATAAAATAATTAGAACCTGTAGACTTTTTGTTTACTACGGCATGTGATTCAACCATACAAATACTTGTATGGTACAATCCAGAAGAAAGTGCGGGTAGTTTTTCATGCACAAACTTTTTTCCCACCTTTATTGTAGTAATATAAATGTATTCAACCTTTTCTTCATTTGCAGTCTCAATATGATAGCCATTTTGGCGAATAACCTTGAAACTTAACAAGTTTCTTTGAGACTTACTACAATACAATGCGTTATCCATGGCCAATACTGTTCCCCCATGTAGTAATAAAGTCGCTCTTCCAGAGCCCTCAATTAATTTTGTACTACCGAATATTGTATTAACATAGGCCCTTTTCATAATCAAATCAGAGAAATATTTCTTTTCTCTTAATATAGTGTGAGTTGTAGCACTGTCAAGAAGACACATATCTCCATTACTTATCTTGGATTCAATTGAGTATTGGGAAAATTTTATTTATCTTCATAAAAGAAAAATACATCACAAGAAATGTGAAATCTAATCAACCTTGCAAGAAAACTTAAATACTTTTTTTTTTTTGAAAATAAAAACAACATAAGGAAAAACTAGATAATAAAAAATACATAAATAAAACAACATAATTTATTTCTCCAATAAATTGATCAAACTTCAGTTTTGATCTCCAAAAAAATCTTCATCTTCCAAATGAGTAATATCATCAAGACCATCAAAATCATGATCTTTCAAAGTCAAATTTGCCTCGGTATCATCATCATATTTTTGTGAAGGTCCTGCCTCAACATCATTTTCAAAAGTCAAGTGTGACTCCATTTGGGCATTAGAAGAGGCACCACCCTTATTTTCTTTTCTTTTGAAAGAATTTTGATAAAGCCTACCAAAATGCTCATGTGCCTGACATTCATTCTTCCAATGGTCTTTCATGCCACAACGATGACAAACTCCTCTTGAAGGATTGTTTTGAGAACTCATTTGGTTCTCCCTCTTATAGGTACCACCACCACGACGATTATTATATCGTCCCCTGCCATTGCCACTTCCACGCACATTATTTTGACCCCAATTTTGCCTTCTTTCAGGCTGACCATATGCTTGTACCTCATTTGCTTCTGGTAATGGAGCAGTTCCAGTGGGACGAGCTTCATGATTTTTCATCAAAAGGGCATTATGTTGCTCAGCCACCAGAAGGCATGAGATTAATTCAGAATACTTCTAAAAGCCCTTTTCACTGTATTGCTGCTGCAATATCACATTTGAGGCATGAAAAGTAGTAAGTGTCTTTTCCATCATATCCTCATCATTTATGGTTTCCCCACATAAGTTTAATTGGGAAGCAATCCTGAATACAACAGAATTATATTCAACAACGATTTTAAAATCATGAAATCTTAAGTGCATCCACTCATAACGAGCTCTAGGCAATACCGTGGCCTTAAGGTGGTCGTACCTCCCCTTTAAATCAGTCCACAGTTCAAGTGGATCTTTCACTGTCAGGTATTCAACCTTCAATCCTTCATCCAGATGATGACGAAGGAAAATCATAGCCTTGGCCTTGTCCTGACTCGACGCTGCATTATCCTGGGTAATGATAGCATCAAGACCTTTAGCAGCTAGGTGGATTTCAACGTCGAGAACCCATGACAGGTAAATTTTTCCGGAGATATCAAGTACCACAAACTCAAGTTTTGATAAATTTGACATGATGAAAACTATCATAAAAAATAATTTAGTTAGATAAAAATACAATAACACAATCTCAAAAAGTAGGCTTTTTTATTTTTCACAAAAAACAATACATTTTATTTTTCATCATGAATGGTGATTAGAAAAGAGTTCATATAAACTTTATATTGACAGTTAGATGAAATGTTAGACACATACAATACAAAGTATAACATAGTGGGGTAAATCACGATTCTATAAATTTAAAGAGGCAAGGTTCAATTATTAATACAAAATGAAATCAAACTGATGCATACTCCAAAATTATATATTAATTGGCTGCTATTAACATTAGACAAATATTAACAAATAAGTTAAGAATTAAAAAAAATATATAATCAACTTGTTCATGACAGAATGTAAAAATAAAAAATAAAAAATAAAACTACCATAGTTATGTACAAAGAAAAAAAATCGTGTAAGTTAATTTTATGTTTAAAAACTATTTGTCATGAAATATGCTAAGGGAAAATTGTAGTCATATAAGCAAACACATAATTAGCATAAAACAGTGAGTAGTATAAAGATGAAATGGTTCTGCCTTATATGAGATAAATAATCACTATGTATTATGGTTAGATTGTAATGAGGATAATAAAAAAAAAAAATGTAAAGCAGATTTTATAAGCTGCGTAACAACGGTGTGATAATTAATTAGCACTGGATCATAGATATATACCTTGCAATCTTGAGACTTCGTGCTGATAACGTGTGTTAATATCAAGAACAAGAATAACACATAAATAACAATAAGAACAATATAGAAGACAAGAGAAATATTATAAGATAGCTTTCTTCTTTCTTTCAAGTGTGTACAACATCTTCCTCTAGACCTCTATTTATAGTATTATATGAAGGAACTTCAAGAGGTGTCATAAACATGACATTAACTCATGAGAAGGTGGGGGAGAATATGAGGGAGTGGATGATCAATGAGGAGGTAGTGAAGGTGTAGGAATTACTACACTTAAAGGAGGAGTTATACCTAGAAGTTATGAACATCTACAATAATCATCTTAATAATTATTTACAACAGTTATGTCGGGAATAATAAAATAACAAAATAAAATGCCATGAATACAAATTTGTTTTGGCAAGAGATTTCAGTCTGTGCATATTAGTCCCAAAATTTCATGACTTTTTATTTTTCAAGCAATTTAATAACAATATTCATTTTTCTATTATAATTGAATAAATATACCTTTGGATATTTCACAATAGGAGTCTTCTTTCCAGATAGTGTTTCCTTTGCATTTTAAATCTCATTCACTTTTCCTGTAGTTATATCACACTTCTGTGGCAACAAAACCAAAAAGAATAAATTAAAATAGAATATATAAAAAGATAAGAAAATTAGAAAATCAAAGTATAAAAAAACACAAGAAAGGTATGGAATTAGATCAATATACTTCAAAATATCAATTAGATTCACAAAAAGACTTTTTCAAGCACCTTGGTATCCTAAAATTCATAATAATTTAAGGGTGTGTGTGGTACGCAGGAAAACATTTTCTCCAATTTTTTTTATGTTTAGTCGGTCCAAATTTTTGTAAAATATTTTTTTCTCTAGAAAAATAAGTTACTTAATGTGGAGTTAAGTCTACCTTAAATCATTTGTATAATGTAATGAAAAAAGAAAAAAAGAAAAAAAATACGTTTCAGAGGAGTTGAACATAAACATATATGTTATGTAGGAGATGAACATATTTTGTTCCTTTATGAATTTTATGATTTAATGGTGCTTTAATGCCATTAATATTCACATCTTCGTTTATCAAATTTACTCCTCTCTTTGCAGTAACATTACATTCAATATCCTATATAAAGAGCATCTATGGAGAACAAAAAGAACACACCAAAAAATACCACACCAGTAAAGAAAGAAAACATCTTCCTATTTTCTTCTTCCTAATTTATAATTTTGGGCAATTGGTTCGGACAACCTCCAAACTTTCAACCACAAGTGCACGTGTTTGGAAGTAGCTGTGGAACCTTGGGGAGCGACCGGCTAGAAGGATTTGTACCGAAGTCGGGTCGAAATTACTTTTAAGATAGTGGCTTGTCACAACACAGTATTTGTGACTATTCTCTTACTATTTTAATTTCAATTCAACATCAATATTGTAGTATTTTTTTCAATATTTTTTAAAGTAATTTTTTACATACAATATTGATTTATGGCTATTTCTTTGAGTAAAATCTTTTCTGATTTGTCAAAGCTTGAGCCATTGGACGAAAATAATTTTAAACGTTGGTCACAAAAGCTTTTGATGTTCTTTGAACAATTAGAAGTTGATTATGTTTTATTTAATGAACCTTCTATTGATGGAGCACTGTGATGGTTGTTGATGATGATGCTAAAAAGAAATTTGAAAAAGATAATAAAATAGTTAGAGGACATTTGTTGAACCATATGACTAATCCTTTGTTTGATTTATTTGTCACTATAAATCTGCTAAGGAAATATGAGACAGTTTGGAAAAGAAATATGATGCCGACAATGCAGGAAAGAAAAACTATGTTGTCGGACAGTGGATTAAATTTCAGATGGTTGACAATAAATCAATCATGCAACAAGTTCACGAATATGAAAACTTGACTGCTGATGTTCTCAACAAGGACATGAAGATGTGTGAGATTCTTCAGGCTAATATTCTGCTTGAAAAGTTCCCACCATCCTGGAGTGATTACAGAAACCAATTGAAACATAAGAAAAAGAATTTAACTCTCCAAGAACTTATCAGTCACATGAGAACTGAGGAGGCAAACTGTCTTAAAGATAACATGGAAGCTCTTTCTCTTAATTCTTCTAAAGCTAATCTTGTGGAATCTTCTGGTACTATTGGAAAAGACAGGTTTGAAGGCAAACAAAAAAATGTCCAGAAAAAGGAACAAGTGAAGAATAAAATCACTTCAACGAGCTAGAGAGTCAAATTAAAAAATCAAAGGGACCTTATTTTGTCTGCGAGAAACTTGGCCACAGGTTTGTCCAGTGCTATCTAAGAAAAGGATAAAAATCAAAGCAGGGAGGATAAAATGATGTTCAAGATCATCTTACTGAGGGCGATGAAGTGATTGCTGCAGTAGTCGCCGAGGCTAATCTGGTGGCTAACAAGATTGACTGGGTGTTGAACACAGGGGCTTCAAGGCATTTCTGCGCTAACAAAGAGTTGTTCCATGAATTTGAAGAGTCCACTGATAGCTAGTGCGTCTACATAGGTAACTCCACTACTGCTGGAGTTATGGATTGAGTAGATATACTCATAATCCCAGTAGTGAATATTGAAATGCTCTTCATCGCTTGTTAAGGTACTTGAGAGGTACTAAGAATTGGTGTTTGCATTTTAATAAATTTTCTGCTATTTTAGAAGGTTTTTGTAATGCAAATTAGGTAACTGACAATGATGAAGTTCGCTCCACCAGTGGCTATGTGTTTACTTTGGATGCAGGTGTAATTTCATGAAAGTCTTCAAAACAGACTTGTATAGCACATTCTATCATGGAATTTGAATTCATTGCTCTCGAGTTGGCAGGGCAAGAAGTTGAGTGGATGAGAAACCTTTTGACAGATGTGCTGTTATCTGGAAATGAGAGTTTTTAACAGGTCAACACTCCACCCCATACAATATAACCGGTCAAACAACCACTCTGTAGAACTTACCTTTCAACTTATGTGGTAAATGCTTATCACAGAAGACCCCAAAAGCTAGCCTACATTTCGCTCATCCCGCACCAATACGATGTGTGACATCACAAGCAAGTTTATCTCCGCATTAATTATTCAAAAAAGCCTAAACAAAGACACAACATTAGTATAATATTTATTGATATAAAAAAAATTCTAAATCTAAGTAATTAAATTCTAAACCTAAATAAAAACTGAACTTAAATAAAACAAAAGATGCTAAACCTAAGTAGTTAAATCTTAAACTTAAATAATAAAGAAAATATGTGACGGTTTGTAGTTGAAGATCCTACAGTTTTTAGCGGAAAACAACTTGAAAATTATTTATGAATAAAGAGAAGGGTCAGAAACACACCTAAAGTATCTCAATTTTTTTAGTTTCTACCTGAATTTTCATCAAACGCTCTATACATCTAAATGATCATCTAAAACAAATTATGAGACGTCATACTATAAATCACTCTTTCCTTTTTCTCTATAGACAAAGAACTTGAAAATTATTAGGATGACTTGTGAATAAAATAAGGATAAAAACACATCTAAAGTATCTCGATTTTTCTAGTAAGAAGACAGTTTTATAACTAAAAGCTTTACAGAAAATGGATACTCCTACAATGGTCAGAACTCACAAGCATATGTCAAAGGAGAAGCAAAGCTGCATAAATGAAACCATAATTTAAATCAATTTAAATTGATACAATCTAATTTTGATCATACAAAATCAAATAAACAAAAAATTGATATGGTATAAATGATGATAAAAGTAACTGACTGAACCAACCCACTGAGACCCCTAGCTATGCTCTCCTCCGCTGCCTGCATGTTGAAAAGTTTTGGTTAAAACAAACAACCAAATACATGAACTAAAATAAAATTAAAAAGACCGACTTCATTGCTCAAACAACCAAATACATGAACTAAAATAAAATCAAAAAGACCGATTTCGTTGCTCAAAGTTTTCAGCTTCTGACTATTGATGAAGCCTCTGCTCAAGAACCAAAGATTTTTTCAGGTATATCTTTTTTTATTTGAAAAACATATTTTTTTTTAATAAAATAACTAAAGTAATATAATAATATGGCACCATGTCATATATAGGACATTATATCCTATTCAAACTCAAACTTTTTGAGCAAAACAATTCCTTAACCGACATTGATGCCTGTCCGAATTCGGTTCAATGTTACATGCAATTATCGGTGAGAAGTCATGAATATGACAATTATAGTTGAATGTATGAAAAAATATATAATTTATTTTTTAGGGGTATCCCTTTGTCTCTCATTCAGCGTCTTCTTCCACTTCAATTTTTTCTTAGATACATCAATGACTAAATCCTGCATAATTAATATCTGCAAAAATTAATTCATAGTTTCTAATAACTTATATATGTAGTAGTTATTCAAATTTTTAAATTACAAATCAAATACCATATCAACTTTAAACATGAATAATTTACCTCTTAACCAGCTGTTAGACGCGATAGTACTAATGCAGAATTTAATATATGCATAACTCACTTTCAAACAAGCTATCTTATGTTGACGGAAGAGATTGGGTGGAATGCTCATATGCCCTATTACACTGATAAAATTAGCAAAGGTTACGACAATGGATGCATTGCAAATAAAACATGATCAAGTTGTTAGAAAATAAATAATTTAGATAAACAACCACATTATACAACATAAATATAATCACATCGAAAGAAATTTCAGATAAGCAAATCCACATTATTTGAGAATAAAGAACTTCAACTATTAAAAAGAAAAAAAAATATAGTCTAATGAGTTATTCTAGCAAAATCACATGGCATCAAATAACAATTTATAAAGGACAAATTGAAACTCTTTAGGCGAATATTTTAATTATTTCAGGATATAGATTCATAGTTTTGTTAGAATCAATTTCAAATTAGGTATAGCAAAGTATCCTTATATAAAATATATTTTCCTCTTACCATTTATTTTAGGACTTCATAATTTTTAAAATATATTTTTTTTCTTACCATATATTTTAGGGTGAAAAGACGATTTTGTCTATTGCGGAGACTTTTAATGAAGGACAAAAAGTTCAAACAACATTTATAAGGACCTTCACACTTTTAATATAACTAGTTTAGTGTACGTGTGTTGCACGTATGTCTCACATCAATCAATAAGGTTAATACAAGAAGAAGAAAATTATTAAAACATAAAAATTGACTAAAACAAATGCTACATTTATTTAAATGATAAATAAATATTATATCCCAAATATGTTATTGACTATTGTAACAAAAATTTAGGCTTTGATTATTCTACAATTTAAGATAAGAGCTACTTTTAGTTCCTAAAAATGTTGAAATCGAAATAACATGACGTCATGCGGAAGCTAACAATGACAAATATTGACGACGACAAATCAGATGAACAAAAAACTACAAAAAGATGCATAATATTTAATATGGCTTGGTCTAGTGACCTACATATTGAAAAAACTAATATTAAAAACGCAAAGTCTATTGAGAGAATAATCCCATAAACAAAACTTTTTAACGACTATATTGTGAATATTGTTCTATTAATTATAAGAAAAATTAGTCCTCAATTTATAAAAATACAAAAATTTTCCTCCAACAAAAAATTAATCAAAAAGGTAAGGACTCCTAAATCATTTTCTTTTTAAAATTAGAGAAACAATATAGACCTTAGCTAGTGGAAATTGACGTGCACTTCTCATCACAAACGACTCAGTGGCTCTCTAGTTAAGTGCCTCGCTGATCTATCATTAATCCGAGTTTGAACCTCCAGCGCAACCACTAAGTTAGTATTAAGCATGCCTGCTACTAAAAACTTGCTAAAAAGAAATATAAACCTGTAAATGTTGTTAAAACCCCAAACACATTTACTATAAAAGATATTGCAAACCAATCAATCTATATTCATTATCATGCTTAATACGCTTGGAACTGGATAATTCAAGCACATTTGAAACCCTCATCTTGAAAAAGTTATTCATTATTTTTTCAATATTTGCCTCTATTCTATTTTTTAAATATCGACACCGCTTAAAAAAGATTCTGCATACACCAATAACCAATATGTCACATTCTAGATGCTCAGAATTGTATTGGATTGTCTATGTATTAGCTTCCTGGCTTAGTTTGTATATGTTACCATTACCAAATGAAAGACAAGTATCAAGCAATTACTAAATGGGATCACCATAGCTTGTACGTAAACCTCTAGAATAGTAGTTAGTTATAATGAGTATGAATTCATCATATATTAATTCTCCTAAAACCTCTTACCATATATTAAGTATCAAAAACTATAGAACAACATAAATAGAGCTTGAAGAATAACTCATATATTGATGAACAATTCATATCTCGTCAATAAAGTGATAGAGATTAGCAAGTCTTTCTATATTATTAGGTGTCATGACACTATACCAGCAATCAATTTCCATCTGGTTCCAAGTTTCAGAACTGAAATTCGCGAAATAAAGATCTACCTTTTTTGAAATCATTAAGTTTGTGTCATGCGACGTATCCCAACGGGGTGGACTGGCACCCGAAACCGATAAGGCCCGAGAGAACCAATCTTTACTCCTGTCCATTCACATGCATACCATTAGAAACATCACCACCACATAAGGACATAAAGTGCTAATAACGGAAATCATGTAATATGTGATATATATATATATATATATGAAACTTGGCCGTTAGGGCTATCAAGTCAAAAGGACATACATCTCTTACGTTCATGTACCCACATATGTCTACAAAAGCCTCTAAAAGAAGTACATACATGACCACCCTAAATTCGGGACAAGTCCCCGCTTTACATAACATTTACAATACCAAAAACCAATATAAAACTGTGACTCGGAAGCCTCGAACCAACTAGAGCTCACCAAAGTTCAGTAGATGACCCGCAGCTTACTGTGGAGGTCTACTAGTACCTGTGCCTGCAACAAGTAAGGTAAGTCCCACAGGGGACGTCAGTACGAAGAATATACTGAGTATGTAAGGCCATAAGAAACAATATGATACATCAATACTTCAATTGAATCAAATATAAGTAAAGAACCAAAATGGATAAGTCATCACTCTATATGTGTGGAAATATGTACATTAGATGGATTACTTCTTTTACCTTTACGCTCATTCGTTCCTTCATCACTCACCTCTTCATTCACTACTCATCCTTCCATTCTTACAATGCCCGGAACCCAAGCTGATCAGTGGGTATTCAACAGTTTTCGGGATCGACCCATGCTAGGCTTTTCTTTTGCCCCTGGGATACCACCCGTAGTAGCGGGATTGACCCATGCCAGTTGTCATTTTCACCCCTGGGATACCACCCGAGATATTGGGATCGACCCATGCTAGGTATTTTAACCCTTGGGATACCACCCAAGAATACATACTTCACTACCTCACTTCTTCAATCTTAGAAATAGTTCATTCGATGATTATGTCATTATTAGAACTTTTGAATGTAACATTATCGGAACTTGGAACCATGTTCATAATTATGTGATACATGAATGACCATAGATCAAGAATAAGATATATATGATTAATCATAGATGATACCCTGAAATGAGTTGCCTTAGGACATTTCGGAATATGAGTAAGTACAATAACAAGGTGAATACTACATACTGCAGAAGGATACGGGAAGAGTAACCTTACATACCTTGCCATCTCAATACGAATACACCAGCCTATATGGGGATACAATACTCCAGCTTACTCCTTACGTTTCACTCTACAATATAATTACATAACGGAACTTACATTAGCAACTAGTTACTATACAAGTGTACAAGACGACAATGAGCTATATAACTGCCGTACAACGTCATGTCACCCCTTACAATACAATCCGCTGCATTCCCATACCAACAACACCTTAACATTCCACACATTGACCAAGACATCATACATCAATAGAATTTCACACCACGCTTACCCTTTATGTCTCCTCATTATCATTCCATCACAATTATACCTCCATAACAACCTCCATAACAACATATGAACAATAATTCATACTTAATATACTCCAACACGCCTCCATACGACCCTTTAAAGTCGAAGTTGATAAATACATCCAAAAAGGTATAGGGGCCTTCAGGGATCAAAGAGAGACGAAAACACACAAAGCCGAAACCTGGGCTGACCTGCGAAGACACCTGCGCCTGTAGGTGGATGAGGTACGCCCGCAGGTGGCCTTTGTAAGAAGCCAGAGGCACCTGCTTTGGCATCTGCGCCCGCAGGTGCCCTCGTCTGCAGGGGTGGATGCCCGTTTTGGTCAAAATGGGTCTCTTTTGGGTCTTTTTATGCAATGAATGGTCCATGATCATAACTAAACTTATTTTGACATATTTTGATCATCTTGGATGCCAACAATCAGCCATGTTCTCACAACACACATAAACAACACCCAAAACTACACTTCTTGTTCAATATGTCACCAAATCCATAACAAATTTCACAACAACAATTCCAAACATTATACACAAGGGTAAAACAAGTTAAGACCATAATCACATCTCACATGTAAATATTGAATCCATAAAGTTCACTTCCTTCAAGACCACAAGTCCATTTTCAAGTTTACAAGGCAAAACTTTTCTCTGATTGCAAAAATAGACAGTTTTACACATAGTACACTGTTCAACACTTTGCCAACACAACCAACATGATTTATAGACCATCTTAAAAATATCACATAGTAAACCATGAGAATAAATACTTACCAAAGCTTGCAAGGTGATGATCTTGGCCAAAGGAATGAAAGCGTAGGGTTTTGTGGGAGAAGAGAAATGTTTGGAAAAATCTAAAAAATGGCCTATGTGTCCCTAATGAATAAAAATCTGATTTTCTTGCTATATATAGGTCCCTCAAGTCACTCTTATCCAAGTCTTGGCATTAAATGCATTGGTTGCTTGGTCAAATGGAAGAATGGGTCATTCTTGCCCCATTGGACCATGTCTTTTACTCCATTTTTGGGCTTCAATTGAGCCCAATGGATCAAGCCCATAAATTTTAATGTATGATTCATCAAGTCTCTCATGTTCAAATAATTTCATGAATGTTACGGGAAGTAACTAGGTTCGAAAACATACGGGGTGTTACAGATTGAGGAAAACAAGCATGCACAATTGTTGTGAAGAGCGAACTTTTGATTATATTGAGTATTTTTTTCTCGTAATTTAAATAAGAAAGTCCGATTGATATTATTTGCCACCAAAATATGAAAGTAATATTTAAGAACAAGTCTATTTCTTAACAATTGATAATATAAGGAACTAATAATTAACAACTCTATTTCTTAGCAATTAATTATATAAGGAAATAATAAATATTTTTATTCCAAATAAACTAAACCCAAACAAAATAATTGATTTTTAATTTTTTTTTCCTCCTTGTCATTTTAACCTACCCCTACCCCAATTTCCGTAAAAAAAAAAATAGTTGAAAAATGAAAGAGATAAACCTTTGATTTTTTCGACGAGATATTTACCCTTTACTCTTTATTTACTTTATCTGCGATAACTCTATAAACAGGTTTTGCATAAGAGCAACACATTATAGTTCAAGACAACAAAACTTTTTTGGGTGCAATCACCTAATAATTTGAAGAATAAGATTACCCGGATTCAAAACTTCTGTAAACTCTATTGTGAAATTCAACATTTGCATTAATCCCATAACAATCTGCCAAAAAAGTAATTAAAAAATAAACACTCAGAATCCAATTAAACATGAAGAAAGTACAATCTAAGATAATCATAACTTAATAAACATACTTGGAGATTGGCTTCTCAATCCCAAAAGAAGGAAAAAGAAGTTAAAATATTATAAGAGTACTTAACCTAATTTTTCCTACATGTTCTAGTCCAAAATGCTTTTCAGCAAACAGTTGATATATGAAAATTTATTTTTGACTAATACGACATTCTCATTAAAAGAAAAGGAAGGGACCAAATGATCTTCCAACCTAAAATAAGAAACCAGTATATTTAGTTAAGGTGCACGAAAGCTAGCCCGGACACCACAATTATAAAATAATAATAATAATAATAAGAAGAAGAAGAAGAAACCAGTGAGGCTGTTGACACAATTAGAGGTCCTAGAAATTTTTGGCCTGTTTTGGACTTAGCAACTACCAGTTATGTCCTCTTTAGTATCTACCATTCATGTCTCCGGTTCTTCAAAAATAATCAAGAAGAAGAGTTAAACATCCAATCATGAAAATAAGTTGTATCATATCCAAAGACATTAATAAGGTATATATATATATTATAAAAGAGAAGTCTCAGCTGTTTTCACACAAGAAAAGAACCCTAAATATGCAAATAGAGACTTTACCCATTAACATATGGGGCTTCATCTCGGCCGCGATATGGAGACCGGCTCGCTGCGACCACATGGTGAAGGGCTTGTAACTCCCGGCTACTTCTTCATTCGGCGGCAACATGTTTGTTTTGTCAAGAATTTTCAACTGAAAGAGAAATACGATATCAAAAACGTAGAATCCATTATTAATTGTTGATTATGTATAATTCATAAATAATCTTTAAATGTAAAGGGATAAAGAAAGACAAAAGAAATTATGATAATAAATGTAATAAGAAGACTTAAATCAAAGTCAAAATTAGAAGAAAAGTAGAAGTTCTATAACCCCAAAAAGATTTGTAACCCAACATGTGACAATAATTAAACAACAAATTTGAAGAAGTAAGCAAATATTCATTAAGAAAAAAAGGAAGGAGACCACCCCTACAAGCTTCTTTTGATATCCCACAAATGAAGCAATCTCGTGATAATCCATGATTCTTAAAATTGAATTCAAATCATAGAACCACTGCCTGGCATCTGAGGACACATAGGTTCATACGAAGGTAGGATTGCTCACCTTTCTAGTCCCTACAACAACTCGCTCTCTGATATGCCATTCCAACTCCTCCGTCTCTCGTTGTTCTCGGAACATCTCTTCTTCTGACTACAACCGAAAAACATGATGTACCTTAGAGTTTTCACTGTCATCTTGGTCTTGGAAAGTCTGTCTCCTTCCTTCCTTCTCATCCCTAACTGCCTGCACTATTATATTCAGTCAAAACAAAGCAACTTGTTAAACAAGATTCAATACTACAACAGCTTACCATCAGATATAAAACTGAATTCTATGATGATGAAGAAGAAGACTATAAGCACTATGCCTCATCATCTTCGTATCAGAAGTAGAGACATTAGGTTTTTAAGAAGATGTATTTAAAATCACATAGCCAACAGAATGTGTTTAATATTAATTAGGTCACCCTACAGAACTACGAAGCCAAAACCAAAACTAATTCGTACTACTATTTTTTTCCTATTTTTAATGTCCTTAATATTAAAAAAAAATTAGTAAAAAGACGATTTTGTCTATTACAAAGTGTTTTAATGAAGGGCAAAAAGTTCGAATCACTTTTCTAAGGGTCTTCACACTTTTAATATATTATAGATATAGATTATATATATATCTTGAACCTGCCTCTGCCCATCCCCGACACCCTTGCCTTCAACTCCATAGTGTTTGCCTAGATTGTAAATATTTTCTGTTTAATTATCAAATTCAAGAAATTAAGTAAGAAACTCACACATTTTCAACTTAATTAATAACTTATACCATAAAGTTTTGAGTCAAAATAAATGTCGTAATTAATAATGTATATCACAAAGTTTTAAGTTACTAAGCTCATAGAAGTACTCAACTCATAAGTAATGTATGTTAGTGGCACATACTAAACACGAACTTGAATCTAATTACATCAAAGGCCCCCCCCCCCCCCCCCCCCAACAACAACAACAAAAAAAAAAGTAGAAATTTAAACCTACAAACTCATATAAAATCAATTGATCAATAATGTGCAGTTGAAATAATATACTTTACATAATTAGATGCAACAAACGAAGAAAAAAAAAAGAAGAGAAAACTTGCTGCAACTCAATAAAAATAGTAGAACTGGACAATATTATAATAACTCAATAAAAATAGTAGAACATGGTTAGCTCACAAATGGGCAAACTATTAAAAAAAATTTAGGACATGCGGTTCGCCAGTATTCTGACAAACTCCTCCTAAAATAATTTTATTTAAAAATTCGTGTAAACAATAAGAAATTATTTATGGAAATGGGGATCTCCAGTTTTTGGACGAACCCCTTGAATTTTTTTTTAAGATTTACATGTTAGACGAAGGTTAACAACATCAATAAACAGTTCGTTCAAAAATGGGTGAACTGTCCATTTTGGTACATGTTTAAAGGGAGTATCTGTTGTGGTATGTTGTGTTGAAAAAGTGTTCCTTTCGACTCCGGATTCTACAAGTGGGTGTATTTATAGTATCCTAGGCAACTAGCCTACTAGTAGACAAGAAGCCTGGTTGAGATTACTACGCCCACAGTTTCAAAATAATTGATCCTTGTTGACATGACATTCCCTTTAATTAAGAAAATATTTATTAGGAGTTTATTTTACTAAATTAGCCTTATTAATTATTCTTTGAAAATATAATTTAAGTATATACACTTTATGTAGTCATTTAATGATAGAGGTAGTATTGGAAGAACATAATAAAATTCTCTTGATTTCATAAATGAGACAACTAAATTGAAATAAATATTTTTAAGAAGAGGGTCAACTAAAACAAAACGGAGGAAATGGATAAACCCAAGATTTTCAAAGTCCAACATATATAATTGTAATTGGCCAATTATCATCCATCTCAAAACCAAGCAGAAGGAAAAAATGTATTGGTGTTTCTCTTTCAAAACTGGACACTCTGATAAATTCAAGACTAACAGAGTGGTGCATTTGAATGGCTATGTAGAAGATTTTGATTATCCTCCTAGTGTTAGTGAAGTCATGGGCAAACCCCAAAATCACTTTATGTTCACTCAATCTCAATTTTTATCCACTTGCTTACAACCTCTCAATCTTGATTACATGTTGCAACAAGGCCATATTTACTTCTTATTATTACCTCATTCAACTTTTCAATCTAATGTTTCTCCCATTGATTTGGCTCCAATTGCTAAAAGACTTAGTGGCATAGCCAAAAATCCCATGGCCTAAATATAAGGACAAGTCAAGGAAGAAAAAGTCCTCGAATGGTACTAGCCCGGGAGTTTGTAACTCACCTATTAGTAGCCCTAACCGGTTTTCAAGTGAGGGTATTAGGGTTGAGCCGGAGAAACATATAACATAGGTATGGGACAAAGAATGTCGACAAAGTCACCAAAGTGGGAACCACTTTTGGATACCATTAGAGAAAGATCGTTTAATCGAAGGAGTGAGTCTGATCTACAAGAGAAAAATTTAGAAGGTGTGATGTATATATAGTTCATGAATAAAATTGTTACTTTTGTATTCAACAATTTTCTTTTGAACTGTGCTAGTTGTCTTGTGTAAGTCTCTTTAGAAGATGAAGGTTAGTGTTTTGATTTATATACAGATTTGTTTTGAACTTTTGTTAATGTTATATACTAGTTAACCATATAATATAGGTTATTGGGGGTTGTTACTCTGAAAATTTTGTAGCTCTTTCAATGGTTTTCTTTCTGTAAATATATGAAGAAAATTTGGTTTCTTGAGTTATATGTGTTTATGATGAAAATTGGTGTTTGATGCATACTGTTGAAGACAAATTTGGCGTTTCTTCAGTTACATGCATGTCTGATGAAATTTTGGTGTTTGATGCATTCTGTTGAAGATAAATTTATTGTTTCTTGAGTTACATGTTTGTCTCATGAAAATTGGGCGTTTGATGCATACTATTGAAGACAAATTTGGCATTACTTCTCCATCTTAATTTAGATGACCTACTTTAATTTTTATGGGCCTAGACATCTGGACTTAAAAGTGTGATATTTGAAAGAAAAAAATTGTCAAAAATTGAAAAAATAATATTTCGAAATTTAGTTGTATTTGGTCATATATTTAACTTGAAAAATAGTTAGTTGCGTTTGGTCATACATTTAACTTGAAAAATAGTTGAAATCTTGTGAGCGGAAAAAAGGTTTCACTTGAAAATGGCTCAAAACAACATTTTCAAACTTGTAACTCATCTTTAAAAAGAAATTCAAAAAATCAGTTCAATGTATTTTCAAACGTTGTTTTGAATCTTTCTTAGTTTTAAAAAAGTGAATTTTGTATGGACAAACGGGAATTTTCCTAAATGATATTAAATATTTCTCCTCGAGGAGTTTAAACTGAAATAAGCTAAACACCATTCTATACTCTTGAAATCTGAAGGGTAACCAACAATACTCTTTGCTACGTCCCTTCAATTTGCAAAATTCACAGTACAAACTGTAGTTCTTCTTGAACCTTTGTTGTATTCCCTTGGCACTCCATAATGCAGTAAGGGGTCATCTGGTACGTGGATTATAGTCCTGAGATTATAATTTCAGGATTAATTTATCCCACTTAAAAGATTGGATAAAATGATCTCAAATTTGATGGGATAAGGCGGATATTCCATCATTAAACCTGGGATAAAATTTCTATTGTGTTTGATTGACAGTATAAAAGTATCCATCAACCAAACACAATATGAATTTTATTCCAAAATTAATCCTGAGTTATCTCATATTATTTCGTGTAGCAAACGACCATGAGGCCTCAGAAATCGAGTTAAGAGCAGTCCTTGCATTGCTTCTCCGATTTCTATCTTCAATAATCAAGCCATACGTTTGATTCAAAGTAGGCTTAGAATGTTCTCTAACAACTTAAGCTTTTAGATGATACTCGTACACTTCAACATGAACATGTCCGCTCGATATTAACTCATATATAAGTACAATTTTATTGACATAATAATAAATCAAGATGCTAAATTAATAGAAATAGAACGGACTTGTTTGTTCACCAACTCTTACTACTAACATAAATAAGAGCTGATTTATTGACTATTTGGTAATGTCGGGAATAATAAAATAATAAAATAATAAAATAATAAAATAACAAAATAAAAGGAAAACAGAAAGTTCATTGGAATTTCATAGCTTTTTGTCAACCAAAAAGGATAAAGCAGCTAGCACACCTGGTTGATAAAGTCAGCGCTTTGAAATGTATTCCCTCGTGTATTTTTACTTGTTCAGATTAAAAAATCGAAAGGTAATTTATTGTTTCATACTAACTTTATCTTTATTGTTAAGTACAGTACTACTTATTTTCAATTCATTTTTGAAAGGACCTATAATAGTTAAAGATGATATTACCTTTTAAAGGTGTACCAATTCGAATATGTAGGGTAAACATGGTGGATGGAGTGAAAATGAAAACAAGCCGCCACTAATAATTTTATATATGAATTTAAAGAAGGAAGATGATCTAAAAATCTAATTTCCTCTTACAAATTGACAAAGTAGATACAATATTAATTAATTGGACCTAGAAGGACCACCTCTCTTAGTTGATTTTTTTTTTTGGAAGATGATCTTAAAATCTAATTTCCTCTTGCAAATTGATAAAGTAGATACTTCCTTCGTTCCAATTTATGTGGCATATTTTACTTCTTGAGATTCAAACATATCTATGTTTGACCATAATTTTTTCATATATGTTTCAAATATTTTGAATAGTCAATTATTGTGACTTAATAGTATTTTTTACGTAGTTTTCAAATATATAAATTTCATTTAAAAAAAATTAAAGATTTTATGTTCAAATTCATGGTCAAACTTACTTTGTTTGAATCTCGAAAAATGAAATATGTCATATAAATTGAGACAGAGGGAGTACAATATTAATTAATGGGACCTTAATTAATTGGACCTAGAAGGACCACCTCTCTTGTTTTGTTTGAATTTTTTTTTTTTTTTTAAAGGAATTACATATGTGGGGGATGGAGTACAAAAATAGCTATTGATAGGATTTGAACGATCATCCAAAATAATATCGGTGTATGATTTGATAGTGTATTATCGGTATTTTACTTTGGTGTGAACAATATCGGTACTATAACACCAACATACAGATTCAAACTCCGCATATCGGTGTTACAAATTAGGGATGGGCATGAATTATCGAAAACCAAATTATTGGATCGAATCTGAAAATTTGGTAATTCGGTATTTGGTATGGTATGTGGGAGTAAGATTTTAAAATTACAGTATTTGGGTTCGAATTTAGTACAAGATATTAATACCGTTTGATATTCGGTATTTACCGAATACCGAATTATTTATTAAATAAAGAATTTTTTGCCAAGAAGGTTAATATGGAATACGGAATATCGAACTGTCTTGTAAACTTGATGAGGATTATTTTTAATTTTTTTTTTTTTGCCATGAAGGTTTATATGAAAGTGTTGTCTCTGTGTACTCACTCGTAATTATCAAACCTTCTTTAGATAAGTATGTGTAGTAATAGTTAAGATTTGGTGTCTAAGAGTTGGTCCATTTTTAATATGATGTTACTAAATACCGTATCGAACCGAAGTTTAAAAATATGATATTTGATATTACTTTTAATGACCAATTACCGAGCTTTGAAGATACCAAACCGAATAACATCCACCCCTAGTTACAATTACTACACTACAACTCCAATGTTTAAAAAAATGCGAGCAAATGTAGATATTTTGTATATTTAAGTATAAATACATATATTATACACATAATAATATACTTTCTCCATTTCAGAATAATTGTCACGTTTCCTTTTTCGAAAGTCAATTGAACTAATTTTAAATCTAAATTAGGTTAGATTAATTCAATATCTTAAATTAAAATTTATACATTCAAATATTATACCAAAAGTATTATAGATTGTAATTTTTTTCATATCAATATGAAAAAATATTTCTTAAAATATTTGTCAATATTTTGAAACGAAAAGAGTGTGTATATGTCTATATATATGATCCGTGTATGGATTAATTTTGTGTAGTTGACCTAGCCTCGATAATTAAGTTTGGCCGACTGACCACGCCACTTAAAGTCCGCGCTTTCAATTTCAAAAGTTAATTACTTGATTAGGTTAGATATAATTTGGAGTGAGACAAGTAGCCATTGACAAATTTACAGTTACACAACTACATCAACATATACTAACTAAACAAGAATTTAATGAAGGAAAATGACCTAAAATTATTAAAATTTTCCTCATTGCAAGTTGATCAAGTAGGAACAATAATAGGAGCTGGAGGGACCCACCTCTCATTGGGTGTGGGCTCCCACCCTGACTCCTTGCTATATGATACTGTAAAATGTTTTGGAACCCAAATTTCAGATTTGGATTTTCTTTCTTTTGCAAGTTCTCTTTCTCTTTCTTCTACTATTGTCTTTGCTTGCTTTGCTTTATCCCAATTTCTAGTTAGAATTTCTTGACTTACTTCTGCCCATAAAACTGTTGATTCACTTGGCATTACAACCTAATAAACACAAGAAAATAGTTACAATATGTTAAGTAAAAGGAAAAAAATGTTATATTGTTAGGTTGCATTATTTAAATGATCATCAAATCTGCCTCCGACACTTTAAAAAAAAAAAAAAAGAGTCGTGGTAGAATATTAACGTCCATCGAAAATCATTTGAATAGATATGCAATGATTCATATAGCCGATCATCATGTTTAAAGATTAAGGCGTGGTTGGTTTATTGATCATAAATATTCTAAGTCATCCCAAATATTAGTCGTATTAGCAAGTTGATTTCGTTTCAAAGATTTCACATTGTAGAAAAAGCATAAGAAATCATTTATTACTTTTTTTTTCAAATCTATCCTTACTGTTTCAATTAATGGAGTGTTAATTAAGTGAGACGATTAATATGAAATACAGAGTAGTTTAGACAAATAGTCTTATGATTAAACTATTAATTTTCTTTTTAGAGGGTGTGCAAAACCATTAGTTTGAATAGAAGGGAGAACTTTTTATGTATTTCTCATATTGGTTACTTAAAGAAACAATTAAAATGTCATGAATACAAATTTGTTTTGGCAAGAGGTTTCAGTGTGTGCATATTAATTAGTCCCAAAATTTCATGGCTTTTTTTAATTCTGAGCAAATTAACAACAATATATTTTTTTCCTATTAAAATTGAAGAAATATACCTTTGAATCTTTCACAATAGGAGTTTTCATTCCAGACAGTGCTTCCTTTGCATTGTAAATCTCATTCACTTTTCCTGTAGTTATATCCGTAGTTGTCACAGTCCTGTGGCAACAAACCAAAAAAATAAAAATAAAAATAAAAAATGGAACATTTAAAAAGATAAAGAAAATTAGAAAATCAAACCATATATATACAAGAAGGTTATGGATTTTTTTTAATTTTTTTTTAAAGGTATGGAATTTTTTTAATTTTTTTTTTTATAATCATGGTGTCTGGGTCAGCTTGCGCACACTTCGACTAATTCCATGGGGTACGTATCACCTACCACCAGCAACATGTATCAGGTAACTCTGTCCATCAAAGCTAGAACAGATGCGAAGAAATCACCTACTCCCTCCGTCCCATTTTAGTTGGGCACATTCCATTTTACACGGTGATTAAAAAATCATAAATGGAGTGATAGATTTTACTATTTTACCCTTTATCCATATTAATGATATTTATTGGGCATAGGAATGGACATTGGAATTATAATTAATTGTAGGGGTAAAATGGAAAAAAAATAATTAATTCTATCTTAATTTAGTAAGTGATCAACTAATATGAGACATTAATTTTTAGTAAGATGACCAACTAAAATGGGATGGAGGGAGTAGTGTTTATCTCTATTTGAAATTAAACATGAGACCTCATAGTGCTCAACCACTTCATTGACTACTAGACACACCCTTAGGTACTTCAAATTGTCGATTAGATTCACAAATTTTTTTAAGCACCTTGATTTTCTAAAATTCATATTTAAGAGTGTTTGGTATATGAGAAACATTTTCCCCCACTTTCCCATGTTGATCAAAACTTTTGAAAAGCATTTTCTCTAGAAAATAAGTTTCTTAAAAATGAGAAAAATGACTTCATTGGTGCAAATAGGGAAAACAAGTTCAATAAATTAAATTACATCTCATACTAATTGTCTCCTCCGCCCCCTCCAACGCACCCAACCCTCAACCTCATAGCGGCAAATGTAGCTTGTCCGTACCGGGTTCATATGAAATCAATACTTTCTATACGTACGAACTATAAATTTATGTATAAAATTCACTAAAATTATAATAAGGAGTAGGTACGAACTCATAAACTTTACAAATATGATAAATTCAATGCTAAAAATCTTTAAATTAAAATAGAACCTATAAAATTCAAATCGTGGATCCGCCTTTGCAATCCCCCTCCCCCGACCCCCCACCCCCATGCCCACTACCCCGACAACCCTACCCCAATTACATAGTGTTTGCTTAGATTATATACAAATAGTTTTAGGATAATATTTTCTGCTTGTTTACCAAACATACACCAAAAAAAGTAAGAAACCGCACATTTTCTGTGGAAAACACTTTCCTCATGCCAAACACACCCTAAATCCTATACCATACACATCTTTTTATTTATTTATTTGGTATCTCCAAAAAAATTAAAAATAAAATCTAATGGAAGGAGGAAGGAATTTATAATTTAAAGTGAAAGTTTACCTATCCCAATGACCATTGATCTCACAAATAGTCTTTGAAGTCGAAGGCACAAAAATCTTGCCTTTAATAGATCTATTTCCTCTGTTGCTTAAGAAAGAAGTTCCTTTGTAATATAAATCAGCTTGAAGATCAGTGTCTTCGCACTTAATTGTTACATTTCCAACCCAATCAACACCAGGAAATGGTAGAAGTCTAATCACTAGCTTTGGTGAGTTCATTACGTAAGTTTCTTGCCTATTTAGAAGCTTCAACTCCTTTTTCCCATGCACCTCAGTTTCTATTTTTGTACCTGTGACAAATTGAAATCAAATTCATTGAAAAATCGTCAGTCTTTTAGTAAACGTATATCAGTACATGTTTAGTGTATAAGCGGTTCAATTGTTATCGCAAAAAACTCGGGAAAAAAATAAAGAATATTTGTTTAAGTTATTTGGGATGATTGTGGCCCCATAGGGACACAGGATTAATATATAGTTGCTAGATGAAAGAATTTTATTTGAATGGCCAAAGTACAATTTTTGAGAAGATTTCTGTTAACTCTTTTCCTAAATTATTAAGTAGTCAAGCTATTGGGTTCCTTATTTGCATGTTAACTATGTAAAGAAAGAAAAGTCTTCTTTTTGCTTTTGCGCTTAAGGATTATACGCAATCTTTATAAAAATGCATTCTTTTCATTCCCTAATTAGAGTTCAGGAAAAATTTAAGCTCTAATCTTTCCGAAAAGTTTTCCTTCATTATTACTAAACCAAGATCCTAGGTCTACGAGTTAGCCCACACTTTTTGAAGAATTTTGAACCCATGAGCATACTGCCTGGTAGTCCTTTTCCTTTTCGATAGAACTTCATGGGCACCACCTCGTTCCCCAGTCAAATGTTTAAATATGACCACGAGAAACCAAACAGGTATATGGCCTTTCCTACAAGTGAATTGGATTCCAAGGTTGAGTAGTCTCAATTTCACTACAGGATGCAAATAAATATGGGATTGGGGCATCTCGAATAGTGTGAGCCGCATATGAGATACCCCCATATACGATTTTTAGGGGGAACTAATCGAAAAATCGATCGGCACCCTTAAAGACCTATTATCACTCCTTAAACTAAAAAATTCAAATCCACACTTGAAGCAGGAGTCTAGCTAAGGCTAGTGCACTAAGAATTAAAATGTCATGCTCCATTCTAAGGTTCGGGCTCGTCTTTAGGATGATATAGCCATAAAGATACACGTTTTAGTGGGAAAAAAAAATATTTCCCCAGTATAGCTCAAAAGCAAAACAAATAGAATTTTTGAGAGAAGTTGGTATTCTTATGAGTAGTTCAGTGGGGGATTCTCTTGATAATAAACAATTAAAAAGTCACGCTCTATTCTAAGGTTCGGGCTCGTCTTTAGGATGATATAGCCATAAAGATACAAGTCTTAGAGGGAAAAAAAATATTTCCCCAGTATAGCTCAAAAGCAAAACGAATAAAATTCTTGCGAGAAGTTGGTAATCTTATGAGTAGTTCAGATGGGGCTTCTCTTGAAAATAAAGAATTGATAGAATCTAATTTATGTTCATTGTACTCTTTCATTTTGTTAATTGAAGAAATAATTAGACTGTAAAAAAGGCAAGTACAAAAATGAAAATTTATCAGTTTATTAGTAAATATTTATAAATGTAAATGAGAGAGAAGAATAAAGATTGGCTAAAATAATTAATAGTACCATAGAACTTTGGGACAGGATTATGGCACCATATCATTTCAATGTTCTCTTTCTCATCAGTTGCATGAAGAGCAGTCACTGGTGGATGGTGGGAGACCTAAAATAATAAAACATCAAATTTAGATTTTTCAACAATCAATTTGTAATAAACATATGCATTTTTTTTCCTTTCAATTTATGAGACAGACTATATTCTATAAAGTACCAAATGTGAGATTCTTTTAGGAAAAAATTCTTAAAATTCAAACTATTATGAACACTTTTTGTGGTTTCTCACCCGATGTGCTTTATGAGATTCTAATAAGGGAAAATTACACAGTATAACCTCTCACCAAAATAATAGCTGGCAGATCTATGTTTTTATATACATATATAGAGAGAGACATTTTTGATACAAAATAGTGTATATTTGACTAGCGAATATAATTTTTCGGACCGACTAGTCAAATATGTAACTTGTACCTCTAACAGAGGTGATGTTCTATCCAACAAGGTTCAAAATCCGAAAACTCTTATAAAAAATGAAAGAGTATTTATCACTCCATCACAATCCAACAAACATGCCTGAATACATCTCATAGAAAATCTGGCCTAATTGATTTGGGTTAGCGGTCGGCCCATTTGTCATCTCTTTTGATGAATGAGAACATCAAATACTAAGCCCATCTGCAACAAGGCCCACCACTTCATGGGTATTGAAACTTTTCCAATACCCCCTAAATTTTTGAATAATTCAAACGGCACCCCACATACAAATTATAATATATCCGAACTTCTCCTAGTTAAATTAGTCAAGATTTAACCATTTCACTAGCCTCCCTCTAATAGAAAGAATGAAATTACTAGTAGTATTGAACTTCTCACATTTGAAGCTAAGGTGGATTAAGGAATTTCTCAAATTCCAATAACTTGACAAATCACTTTGTGTGTTTAGATTCTAAAATCACAATGTGAAGATTACTACTAAATCTGCTATAGTTGGTAGTTTAACAACAATACACAAATCTCACCCCTATTTTTGTGAGGTAGAGCGGTTGCTTACAATAGATCCTTGATTCAAAAGAGCTATAGTTCATAGTTCAAGCAGTTTAAATAGAAAAAATCTCATGAGATAAAATCTATGATCCTTCGCAAATAGGGAGTTAGGGAAAAAAAAATTCTTTTGTAATGTCTATATTATATATGTTGACTTATACATATATTTATTTTTGTATATTTTAACTCTTCTTGGTGAAAATTTTGATTTCGTCACTACTTACGTTTACGCTGGTCAAATTTCTAAGCCAATTTTATAGTACTCTTACGTCTCTTCACTAACTCCTCAAAAAAGTACTTTGAAGAATATGTAAGTTACATTCATATTATAAATCAATCTAAAGAGAGAATTTGTATACCTGTTCTAAGAGGACATTGAGAGAGGCTCTAGAGACATGATGAGTCTCACCAAGAATGGGATTATAAGGAGCCACACCAAACATTAAAGGCCTCAAAATGGATATGCTCCAACCCACCACTGATGTCAATCTCTCAAGGGAACTCTCCCCTTTCCCACACTTACTTAACATGTCATTGTTGATGCAATACACTGATTCCCCATAGCATTGCAGCTGTGATTTTGGGAGGTTGAATAATGGAGGTAGCTGAAATTACAAAGGACAGTTTAATTTCCAATATAAGTCGTAGAACTTCAGGCATGATTCAATTAAGGTTGACGTGTATAGCTCAAGAAGGTGACATATTTTATCTGGTTGTACATGTGCAAAGGTTTCCTAGAATTTAAGTTGGAAGTGTATAGTAGAAATACTTTATAAGATGCTCAATTAAAACAATTCAGTCGTAATTCGAGTGTAAATAAAATATATTGGTAGGTGATAAGTTTAAGGAGCTATTGATCGATGTATTTGTGATTTTGGGAGGTTGAATAGTGTAGGTAGCTGAAATTACATTGCAAAAAAGCAAAGGCTAGTTTAATTATCAACAAAAATAAGCCTTAAAACGTTAGGCGCTCATGTGTTTAGTTAAAGGATGAAACATATTTTATGCAGTTAATTTATTCATATAATGGGTGCTTGAGTATATGGAAGAAACTTTTCCAAAATTTGAATCAAAAGTGTCTAATAGGAACACTTTGTCATATGTTCATGTGTTTAATTGAAACATATTATAATTCGAGTATCTAAATAAAATATAATAACAAGTCTAAAGGATGTATTCTGCAATTCTTTTATTATTTTTAGAAAAAAATCTAATATCTCCAATGTTAACAACTGATTAATTCGAATTAATTTATAGTCACCATGCTTATCATTTTTATTTTATTTTTGTTTTCTGGTTAACATTTGACAATGTTCTTATATTGATTAGA
This sequence comes from Capsicum rhomboideum, assembly GCA_031232105.1. Classification (NCBI taxonomy): domain Eukaryota; kingdom Viridiplantae; phylum Streptophyta; class Magnoliopsida; order Solanales; family Solanaceae; genus Capsicum; species Capsicum rhomboideum. The sequence continues at coordinate 24,619,992 of CP124712.1, read as the reverse complement.
TTTTATTGCAATTTCAACAAACTTTAATGACATTAATTGCTATGGATTAGGTACATTATAACCTTTTTTTCATTTTGTTGTTTCTCTTTCCTTACCAACAAATGATTCTCAACATATATAAACAATTGAAGCAGATATACAATTGGAAGAAAAATAAAGTTGCGGAACAAACTAAAAAGATTTCAATCATGTCCTAATTGATAATTTATATTTCTTTTAGTAGTACTATTTAGTGAATTAAAACAACTAACAGATTCTGTCATCATCATTGAAGTAGACAAATTAGGAATTACCTTCACCAACAAATATAAAAGTAATTGTCCTCTAAATTAAACTAACAAAAACATGAAATTGATTTTGACAATTCTTTATACTAGAAGCTCCGACCTTTTTTTTCTCCTTTGGTGACTTGAGTCACCGAAACACACAAGAGATTGTTTATTTACCCTTCAATTAACGGATTCTCCCAATTTACCTCTCAATGATCCGACTCACTTGAATGCTCATTTAAACTCGTGACCCACAACCCACACAATATAAAATTAAATAAATAGAAAAAACAAATATTTTTTACTTAAAAAAAGGACTTGCCTGAATGCGGGTGAGATCAGATCCTGGCCGTACACTGGTGAAAAAGCTTAAAATGCGTTGGAGCAGATTAGGAGCTCTGTAATCAGGATCATCTGATTCCTCCTCCAATGATAAGGGTGCTGTTAGAACAACCTTTGGCCCCAATTCTCCTTCTCTAACCTATATCCAAACATACCAAACCCATACAAATTTCATTTTTTTTTTATTGATTAGACGTGCGAACAAAATCACATATTGAAAATTAATTAAAAAAAGAAGAAGTTATACATAAGATATTGTGATACTTTCAATCATGTGAGACTTTTTTTGGGAAAAAATTGTGCAGATAGGCCTAAAGTGAATAATATCACATTATATATGTTAAAGAGTATCTTTATAGTGACTTAATTTAACAATTGATATCGAAATCTAATGGTTCAACAGAGACAAGTATGGAGATGTTAGAGTGATGCATGGTGCCGAGATCAACTTGATGTCTTTGCCCATCTGCGGGCCAGCTTACTCTACATGTGGATCTCCGGATAGGCCCAAGGATTGTTGCGAGGGATCATGTTGAACATAATTCGAGGGGAAAGATTGTTGGGTTTGCAAAGAAAGTTCCTAGTTAGAAGTTGATAAGAAATAAAGCTACCTATAAAATGTGGTGATACTCTTAATAGTGTGCCTTTATGAGAAAATTGTGCAGTTGGTCCAAAACTGACAATATCTCATCATATTTAGAGTATTTTTAGGTTGACTTAACGCCTTAACCAAACAACTTGCATTACTATATCCGATTGTGAATATGAATTTACATATATAGTTCGAGTCGAAGATAATGAGTTTACTCACGCAACACAATTGTACAATTTGAGTTCATTTAATTTGGAATTATGAGTGCGAACAATTATATACTAGTATACAAATTAAATTTATAATGCAATGCTTACTAAAGCGTATTCTAGAACAATGCAATTGTTTCTCCCAACACAAACTATATTCTCAATCATTTGAAAAAAGGATATTACTGCAAGTACTCTCCACATAGAAAAAGCCAAAACAGGAAACACGAGAAAAATGTAGCACAAGGCCAAATAGAGAAGATCAGTAATAGGATCTTCCTACTTTGTTTGCATCTCAATTATAAATTACCTACTCCACCACATAAAGGATGCTAATGCCTAACCTAAAGTTAATTAAAGTCAAATTAATTAGGTCATAAACAATGAAACAAGAATAATTCCCATTGAATCTAGGCAATGAAGATACATCAAACGGATAAAAACGAGAAACTTTCTTGTAGCCACAAGAAGGAATCACTATATTTAAATTCTATGTACTGACAATTATTTTTTTAAAAATAATGGATATAAAATTCTTGTTGCTAAGCATAAAAATATGTCGTAATTCTATTTAATGATAGAGTAGTGATGGATAAAGAATTATATTAGGATAAAGAATTATATTAGTTGCAGAGTATTTAGCGACAGACTACAATAGACTTCATAGCTAATTCCTATTTTTTTTCGTAGTAACTATAGAAATTAGGTCATCTAAATGATATTTACAAATATTGTATGTTAATACAAACGGCTAGACTAATAACCTAAACAAATAAGACAGATTATTTGTAATTATAACAAGTTAAAATACAATGGTAACATAAAAATATTTCACACATTAGTTTCTTTTTTGTTTTTTCAAGTTTAAAGTTTCAAGCTATATAAGCTGAATAATACAACTATTACTAGGTTACTGTTCTGCGGAAAGATGATTGATCATGTCCAAAAAGTGATTAGCAGAAGAGCTAAATTGCTGGAGAAGTATCCACACAACAAGCAAACCTAAATTAAAGAAAATATCACTAACTTCGAGTAGAAATTAAACAAAACATTGATTAATTAGTACTAAACTTAATATTAGTGTTGTTATCCAGGCATAAATCATTCCATTTGAATGTAATTTATAATTTAAGCATACTAGTACTACTAGTATATATTGGCCTTTAGTAATTTTACCCTAGTCTATAACATTATTCTGGCACAATCAACCGTTAGTATCAATGATTACAACACTTTTTTTAGTGTAAAAATAAATGTAATTACACTTTTTTCCAATTAATATCACGAATTTAATTAATATCCAACACTACAGTATCAAAATTATGTCCTTTAAATTTTAGATTTTCTTGACAAATTGCCTAATAGTTTAGTTATTTAAAACCATTTAACAGTTTAGTTACTCACCGCCAAATAAAGGGGAAAAGAAAAAGAAAAGCAATTAAAGGATGTCAAACATTTTGAAATATCAAAAGGGTATCAAACTTTTATATCCCAAAAAAAAAGTGAATGAAAAACCGCAAAACCAGAAAAAATTGAAACGAAAAAAGGGGAACGCATGCACCAAAAAGAACCCATCAAAAGGAAGGAAAAGAAAAAAGGCACGTTACTCACACTTTTGATTGGTCAAAAATTTTTAAAAAAGATTCGAAAAGTAAATTTCTTTAAAATGAGAAAATCTATTTATCTGATGAGGGTAGTAAAGAAAATTTGACAACATTTCACATTATTTGTGTCCTTCTTTCTTCCCACACGCTTCATTTTTACTCCAACCCCTATAGCCTCTATCCCACCACCCCAACATTGTCTAAAATGTATACAGATATTTTTACAATAATATATTTTACTTATATATTGAATAAAAAATATAATGGAAAAATATAAAATAAAAAATATAAGAAATCACTTATTTTCTTTGAAAAATATTTTTTTTTGTACCGGACACACTCTCAGTTCCAAGAGCCCATGATTGAATCTGAATCACTAAATAAGTATTTTGATTTAATTTTAGGAGAAAGGATACAAATGGCACTTCGACTGAGATTATTGATACGAAAATGACTATTGAATTTTAATTTCATTTTCTAGCCATTTATTGATAACTTTATACAATACTGATACAAATTCGATACATATCTTATACCAATATATATTCTATACAATAAAAATACAATTTCTATATGCATCTTATACAGATACATATTTTATATAACAATGATATAAATTCTATGCACATCATATTAAAAAAATGCATATTCTATATAACAATGATACAATTTCTACCCATAAATTCACTGCTCTATTTTTTTTACGAACTGTATCAGTATCATATATGGATTGTATCAGTATGATATATGAACTGTATCTGAACTACCTGAGTCAAAATGACCCAAATTAGGAAAAGGTCATTTAGTGGAATTAAAATGATCGACTGACCACTCCATGTCCAATTGTCCAAACGTGGGCCAATTATTTTGAAATGGGCCAGTCTGTGCATGTCATTTTCCCTTAATTTTAACTTCGTAAAAACTCTAGTTATTATCTTTTAACATTAAACGATAATGTGGTAGAGAATTTCATCGTTAAACAACTCATCATAATTTTAATAAATATTTTTTGATAATATGTCGTTAATCTGTTTTTAGATAAATTAACAATCAATTTTGTTTTCTAACTGTAAAATTTCTTCTCGCGTTTCTATATGTTTTAGGGGTGCAAACAACAGCTTTTAAATAACAAAAACTATTGAATTCACTTGAACTAAACAATTTATCAGCTAGGTTCACCCATATATGATGAAAGCAATTATGTGACAATAACTTAATAAAATATTTTTAGTAATTAAGTTCCTTGTTAAGACGTGATTCCTGTTAATGTCATGTATAGCTTAACTGCAAAGAAAGAGAAAATGGCCCCCAAAAAAAACAAAAGAAAACACAGATATTAATTTCCCTTTGTTAATATTCTTTTTCTAGAATGACTAGTCAGAAAAGGAAAAAAGAATAATTACACATACTATTTATATAATCCTTGTAATTATTCTTCAAAATCATATACCAATAGTTGTGGCTGCCAGAAATATTCGCCGGAAAACTCACTTCATTTTTAATGACATATAGTTTTCCTTAATTCTTTCTTTTTTAAATGGTGTAATTGAACAGAGAAATTAAACGGTTATTTAAACAGCGAAATTAAAACCTAAAATTAAAAAGAACAACAACAATATATCCACCCATAAATGGGTCTAGAAATGATGGTATGTATACAATTTTATTCCTACTTTGTCAAATTTAAAAGATATAATAACAACAATATACTCGGTGTAATCCTAATTGGGTTCTGAAGAGGACGTTGTGTATACAATTTTACCCTATCTTGTCAAATTGAAGAGATACACCATATCCGGTGTAATCTATAAGTGGGATAGGGATATGTAGAAGATGGAGTGTATGTAATCTTACCCTATCTTATCAAATTTAAAAGATACAACAACAACATACCCAACGTAATTTTATAAGTGCAATTTATGAAGAATAATTTGTACGCAGTCTTATCCCTATCTTATCAACTTTAAAAGATGCAATTTAATTTAAACAAAGAGAGAAGAAGAAGAAGTACCATTGAAGGAAGACAGAAAGTTGATGATAAATATTCAATTGGCTTGAGAGATTCTTCTTGTTTTGTAGATAGACAAATTAAAGAAGGAAGAAAGTATGAGAGGAGTGATGGTGTGAATAACAAAGCAAAGGAATGTTTATATATAGATATGGCTATGGGTTTTGGAGTGCAGGCTACGCGGCTCAAAATGTTCTTTCCCTACTGTCCTTTTCCCTTCTAAAAACGTTTTAAATCAAAGACTTGTTCCTTTATTTTATTTTTTTGGGTGCTTTTTTAATTGGTGATGTTTAATAAGAAAGTGATTGAATTATCTTTGACATTGAAAATTTTTAACAAAAATCGTAAGATGTCTTACAAGACAAAAAAAATTATGAGATATAAGTTCAGTTTTAGAACGTTATGCCTTAAGAAGTTCAATATAACTCACAAGGCATAACTTAGTTCCTACATAACGAACTTATATAATAGAGTCATAAATTTAGTTTTAGAACCCACAAAATTATGTCTCAAGGAGTCATTTGGTGTGGGGTATAAGGTATAATAGTCCCGGATAAAATGCAGGATTATTTTATCTTGCGTTTGGTTGGAGGTATTAGTTAGTCTTGAAATTATTTATCCCACCATTTATACCATAATAATGGAATAAGCTATCTCATATACAGTGGCAGACCCAGAATTTTGTTCAAGCGTGTTAAAATTGTTATAGAGCACAATGATAGTCGATAAAAATATTTTTTTTTTATATATATATATATATATATAGTTTCGAGGTGGTGTTTAATTAAAAAGAAAATAAATAATTAGACATAAATATATCATTTCCTAACACAAATATATCAACTTTTTAACTACTTATGAAATTGAAATTTTTCATGCATCTTCAGTTTAAAATATTAAGTATTACTCTTATAAAAAACAACAAAAATGTAGTAATTTTGAAAAAACATAAATTAAATAAGAAAATAATTTAGTTAAAATAAATAAATGAATAAAAATGCATTAACCTAGCCTTCGTGTATACCAAGAAAGAAAGAAAAATACACAACTTTATAGATTACAAAAAAACAAACAAACTAATAGTATAATAAAAAACTATAAATATATAACCAAAATTATTATTAACAATTTAAACAATTTCAAATAGAGTAATAAACTTAAAAGAAAAAGTCTAGTTAACTGTATCATTAATGAATGGACCCACACCGGCTAGTGCTTGAAAATAGCGTCTGCCCCACAAGACTCGATCTTGGGTCTCAAGGGAGGCATTTACCCTCTTGACCAGCTAGCTATGCTTCACAATGGTGTTTTGTGGATTCATTTTAATTAAATATATTATTATACAATAAATGCATACAGGTAGCAAAAATTTTCAATAAAGCGTGTTCAGTTGAACCCGCTTGAACCAATGTAGGTCCACCCCTGCTCATATACATGGCGGTATAACTAATCTAGGAATTAATTATCCCGGATAGCTTGTTCCCAACCAAACGACCCCTAAGAGGCATAAATTATTCTACATAATTTTTGTCAGACAAAGTAAAAGTCTTAATTTATGCATTGAAAATTAGATACTACATAACTTATGTTGGACAAGAAATTTTTTCTAAACTTTTGTCTTGCCAAATTAAGTCATAATTAAAGATATTTTGATCCAAAATTTTGCATTAAATGAGCAATATAGGCAAAAATTTAAGACCATTAAATAAAATTAAAGAATACCCTAACTTATCCTTTTTTTCTTGTTTTCTTTCTTTTTGCTTTAGATTGGGGGAGGTTACATGTTTTTCTTTTTTACTTTTTTTTTTTTCAGATTTGTTTTCTTATTTCAATTATTTTCAACAAAATTTGTTTAATGTACAACCAAACGTTTCTTTTGAAAAAAATATATTCATGTCATTTATAATTATAGAGTACCTATATATACACACACGTTCGAATATGAGTTGGATGGTGGGTAGAATGAAAAATACTTCTTGCATTCAGTGCACACACCAAAATAATAAAGCGAAGCGAATACAATATATCCTAATGTGCTGCTTCATTTCCTGCTACTACTCTTTGAGTGAAAAAACAAAGGGGGCCTTTGGTACAATGAAAAATATTTTTTTAAAAAAACAAGTGAGTTTATATCTTTTTATGTTTGATATGTAAATAAAAATTATTATTTTAAAATTATTTGTATATAATCAAGACAAATACAATATATCACTACAAAAAATAGTATTAGCACTGAATTTCAGCAACAAACAACATTATGTCGCTAGATAACGACATATTAGCTACGGATAGATTGTTTGGTTGCTAAAATATTGGGGAAAATGGTAGTATCTAGAATAGCAACGAATTAGTGACAAAAAATTCAATCTGTCGCTACATTTTGGCGCTATAATTTAGCGCATTTATTTTGCCTACGAAATTAGCGACATTTGTCTGGGACAAAATTAATTAAGAATTAGCGACGGATTTAATTAAAAAATATTTTATCTTAAGCTTCTGTCAGCAAATCCGTCGTCGTCCCTTTCTATTACTTTTATTTCTTCACTTTCAACACAAGAAGAGCTTCATCACTGTTATGTGAGGGTTTCAACACACCCTTTCTCCGCTAAAGCCCTTTTCTCTGCTATGTGAGCTTCATCATCCTCGTCACTGTTTCTCTTGTCTTCGTCGTTGCTTCTCCATCATTACAAATTTATCTTCTAGGGCTTGTAGCTGCTTCTTCAAAAGATAAATATTTCTACTTTCTGCTTTATCTCGATCGTCGATGCATATGTAAATCTTTCTATTTTTTTAGTGCATGAATAATACTTTGTTCAGATCTAGTGCAACTTTCTTCACAGATTTGATATTTCATTTATAGATTTGGTTGTAGCAACTACAGAATTTAAAATTTATTCACTAATTCCGTATTTCTCTTTTATTTGAAGATTTGTTTAGGTAAAATCTTTTTAACTTTTCTTTTCCTATTTGACAATAATTTTTTTGTGTTGTGAGTTTGCTTATAATGATTGTTTGTGAGTATGAATAGTAATTTCTTTTTCTTTTTCTTGTGGATTTTGTTTATAATGATTGTTTGTGCGTATGGATAGTAATTTCTTTCTCTTTCTCTTGTGAGTTTTGTTTATAATGATTGTTTGTGGATATGAATAATAATTTCTTACTCTTTTTCTTGTGGGCTTTGCTTATGATGATTGTTTATGGGTATAGATAATATATATATATATATATATATATATATATATATTTATCTACATGATTGAAAATTTGGATTGTTGCAAGTTACAAATATGGGTTTCTGTGTATTATATGTTCTAAGATTTTAAATTCTTAAGCAATTTCTTTCTCATGTAATTTTGATTTTTGAAGAGTATTCATGTAATTTTGAATTTGAAGAATAATTTGTTTGGGTTGAAAAAAGATAATCAAAACGGCTTGTCTTATATGGTTAAGTCTTTATTTTCAAGGTTAATTTAGAATCAGTTCTTTTATGTTATTCTCCTAGAACCTAGTAGTTTTTTGTTAGATTAGTAACTAGTGTGATGAAAAACAAACTCCAAGCTCTTTTGTGTTATTCTCCTAGAATCTAGTTATTTTTAAATTTGGTTTAGAGTTTTCAAGTTGGTTAAATGAAAATTTTGTTCTAAATTAACTCTGATTCTAAGTTTATTTAGGTATTAAACCTTGAAAGCTCACCGACTCACTGTATTGTAAGCAGTTTTATCATGACATGTCTAAGAATAATTATTTAATTATTTATGTTTTCTTCTAATTACTTAGTGATGTTTAAATGTTTAGAGGCCAGATTTAGCAAACGCTAATTTAAATATGAAGTTGCCAAAAAAAATTCTCTCTTTTGATGTATCACTATTGAGAACGATTCCTTCTGTTAACTATAATTTGGCTGGATCTGGTGACATCCTGAAGCAATTAAGATATGATCAAGTTATGATCATATCCAAATGACCTAAAATACAGAAAAGATGACAACTTATGTTTGCTGGATTACACATGAATTTTAGAAGCTCAATAGAGTAGTGTTAATTATTTTTCTTTCTATTTGGTTGAATTGGTTAGTTCACTTTTGAGACAGTCTTGTTGCATTGACATGATAATATAATCTTCATCCTTAGCTGGATTTGAATTGTGATTGTTTTTTTTTTGATAAAGTTCAACTTACTAGTTTACTATTTGATTGAATTATGTATTGATTTTTAGTATAATAATACTTCACAGATTGTCTTACTTATCAACAAAAAATAACTCTAATTTTCTTATTTATTTAATAGTAAATAGGAGTATGGATAATTTAAATCATAGTTGGATGTACGATAAGTTGACCCTTTTTCTTGCTTATTCATGAGGGTGAGACATTGACTGAAGTTAAAGCTTGCATTCAGAAATTGCAGGTTTCAGATGAGGAGTTTTCAAAGGTATTCAATCATCCTTTCTTTGCATTTCTCAAATTGTAATGACCCTTTTCCTTGTTATGGTATAGGTTAGCATACAAAAATTCAGGTTAAGTTTTTCCCCATATGGAGTGTTAAAAATTTTAGGCTAGGCTAATCTTCGATGAAATTCAGATGTGGTGTGGTCTAGGTAAATCTGGTAATTGATAGAGTGGTGATTCAATAATTTAAGATCATGACGTGTTTGTTAAGAGGCTAGGAAGTTCATAGAAACTTTCAGAACGGGATTTGGGTTAGTAGAACTCCAGATATAGCATTTGACATAAAGGAAATAGTTCGTGAGATTGAACTCTGAGAGTGTGTTGTAAAAATAACAAAACTAAGAACTTCTCTGGAGTTACTGTCTCGCCTTCCCCACTATAGCGGGTGGCAGGCTTCTACTGCGGTCCCACTATAGCGGAAATTGCCCCACTATAGCAGAAGTTAATTTGGGTCATCTCCACGATAGCGGGCGGATCCTGCTACAACGATACTGCTGTAGCGGGGAATCCGGCCGCTATAGTTGGCTCGATGTAGTAAATAGCAAGTTTTGGACTTAAACGTTATTTTTCATCCAAAAAATCCAAAGATCGTTCAGGGGGGAATTTGGGTGATTTTCTTCAGTTTCTTGTTGAATTCCACCATTGAGGTAAGTCATTCTACCAATCTAATCTATATTTAATCCCCAAATCTTTAAAATCTTCTAAGGTTGATTGTGGTGGGATGATGAGTTTAACCTAGGTTGGAGGAACTGATATGACATGTTAGAGGTGGGATTTGAATTGCTATTTAATAATTTAGAAGTGATAAATTAAGTATTCTAAACTAGAATTTAACCTCTTAATCATAGTGTATGGAGAATTTGGATAGAATGAAGGGTAGAAAAATCCTAGAATAGTGGAATTGTTCATGAACTTTACCGTAGAGTTATGAATTTAGATTATAATACCTAAAATTATTAGAACATTGGTTAAATTGTGTTCTATGTGTTACTTTTTAGACTAAAATCAAGCAGAAGCTACGAGAAAGGGTAAGACTCAAGTCATCTAGGGCATTGCAAGGCTTGGAACAAGATAGGTAATGATTGAATTGGAGTTAAAACTCAAGTTGATTGTATGTGTGCATGTTAACCAATTGTTTGTTTATTTAGTTGCAATACATGCAAGTGAATGTAGAACTTGTTAATTGTTGAATGCAAGTTTGGAAATTGATAATCAATAATGAGAATAGTGAAAGGACTTTGTTTGATATACAAGATGGTTGATTTACTCACTATGTGATTTGTACTTCTTTTATGGTACTGTTGTTGTTGTGAGATGAACCGATAAAGGTTGATCATGATTGAATTGGTGAATTTCAGGGAGCAAAAGGGTGGGGACATTGGAATAAAGGTGGTATAACACTTGGTTTAGGATAAAGGTGGCAGACACTAGTTGCCTAGGTTATTTGGTATATGGACTGAGTTCATACTCTGCAGGTCATGGCTAGTGGCTATTTATAAGACCCATCGCATGTGTGTACAACGTGATTTGGAGAGTTTGACGGTTCCTTGAGTGAACCAGATTATATTGTGTTGACCATTACATTTGGATCCTTGTGTGGTCTGGTTATTTGATATTTTAATTGAAATGAGTTAACGCTTGTTGATGTACAATAATGAGGTGTTTTTATGAGAAGTAATAAGTTGAATTATTTTTATGAGATCTTTTGGTGGTTGACTTGAGTAGAGTATTATTTGCTTTAGGGTGATTCTTTTATTTACTTGACTTGATTGGTTAAAGTGGGATAGTGGTGGAAAGACCGATTTGAATGCTTAATTGCTAAAGATGACATGTTTTGGCTACTCATTTACAAACTACTATTTAAGTGTTCACATTGATTAAGTTGAGTTGGCCTATGAACCTATCAGTACATAGTGGTTTTGTACTGATACTATCCTGTGCTCTTCTTTTATTTGAGTACAGAGCATATTCCAATGGCTTTGACAAAACCTCATCTGTAGAGCATAGTATGACTTCAGATCCAAGGGTGAGCAATCATCTTCCGAGAAGCCATGGATCTATCCTGTTTACATCTTGTCCATTTGTTCTATTATTAGTTTATTGGGTTGTACCCATGGATACATTTTTTTTAGATGTTCTAGCATGATTTCCTTTAGTTTCTGGGGGAATTTTTAGAATTTATGATGTTATTTCACATTGATTTTAAACTGTTAGAGATATGGGTTATTAAATAAATTGGTTTTGTTCTCTCTAAAAATGGTTAAGTGTTTTGGGTGTTGGTCATTTCGGGTTAGATGGTTCTCCCACCTAAGGATTAGTGTGGGTGTCACTCACAATGATTTAAGGTGGTGATAAATTTAGTATCAGAGCCCTAGGTTCGTTGATCTCACCGTATTAGAATAAGTGTAGTAAAGTCTTGCGGAATGGTACAGAGGCGTCTGTATTTTTCTTTGAGAGGCTACGAGACTTTAGGAAAAATTCACTTTCTTACTTCCTTCATGCTATGACTTGATTCCAATTGATATTTGATGATCTAAATTAATATTTGACCTCTTTATTCTATTGTTTTTGCTGATGGTGAATATAAGAGCAAATAGAGCTAGAGTAGAGGATCCCGCACCAGTTGCTCCAGCCAAGGAACCCGCAGTTAGACACAAAGGACGGGTAAGGGGTAGAGGAAGGGGAAGAGGTAAGGAAGTACCCGCCAGGGGTGGAGTCTGGGCTACAGCTAATCTAGCCAACCAGAGATCTGAGTCACCTTTCCTTCCTCAGGATATTCACGATGAGATAATGAATGAGGAGATCCAGGATAGGAGGATGCCACACCAGTTCAGAGAGGTGCAGCCCCTATACAGATGTCTTCAGAGCTAATTCTGTAAGTTCTTGATTTTTTGAATGGGTTGGCCGGTATTAGGGTCACGCCTACAGTTTTTGTTCACCAATATTGGGGGATGCAGCATGCTGCCGTTGTAGCCCCTAGGATGGATGAGCTTTCTGGTACAAAAATGTTTCCTAGTCCGGTATTGGTCCTGTCATGACTGGGAATGAGCATGATTTGTTATGTAAGTTCCTGAAGATAAAACCCTCATCTTTTCTTTCTTCTAAGATGGAGGATACCTTTGAGTTTATTGCGTACTGTCATGAGAGGTTGCACAAGGTGAGTATTGTGGAGTAACGTGGAGTAGAGTTTGTGACATTCCAACTTCAAGGAGATGCTAAGTAGTAGTGGAGGGCTTATATGGAGTGTCGATCTTCAGCATTGCCTACGTTGACATGGACTCAGTTCCAGACTCTATATTTAGAGAAGTATGTGCCACGCACCTTGTGTGACAAGAATAAAGACGGTTTTCTCACCCTTGAGCAGGGTAATATGACTATTATAGTTTCTGAGGCTATGTTCTATGCCTTGTCCAGGTTTTCCACTCAGTTGATTGATATTGAAGAAGAGTGGATTTACCTCTTTGTGACAGGTTTGAATACTAATTCACAGGTCTCAACACTACAGATGACTTCCTCAGGAAAGACCTTTAATGAGGTAGTGGAGTTTGTGAAGAAAGTAGAGAGAGTTAGACAGGTTGGGTATGCTAAAAAGGTAGGAAAATTAGCACAGAATGTGGGCAGATTTAGTGGATTATACTCAAGGAGCCACGATTCTCAGTCCTACCCTGCACGTCTAATACAATCAACTTTGCCTATTTCAATGAGGGGCCTATCGGGGACCACTCAGCAGCCTTCAGGTGTGAGTAGCCAAAGGGTTTCAAATTCTTCTGCTAACTGTTCTTCATTAGAATGAACTTGATTTACCTGTGGAAAATTGAGAATTATAATAGGAACTATCCTAATGGTAGACAGTCTGGTTTTCAGGGTCAGTAACAGTCCAAAGCTTTGGTTCCGGTCGATAAAAGACATTGAGAAAATAGTAGAGGTCATCCACAAGGTGGGCATGGTGGTTATCAGGAGGGCCATGGTGGTAATCAGGGTAGTGATAACGCTAGTAGTGGTGGTTCACAGCCTGCCAGAAAATTTTCTCAGATTGATGATAGAGCCTACTTCTATGCCTTCCCAAGTAAAACTGAGGTGGAGATATCGAATGCAGTTATTACAGGTACCATTCTTGTCTATGACTGGATGGATTTGGTCTTGTTTGATCCAGTTCTACTTTTTCGTATGTGTCTATTAAATTTGTTTTGAGGTTAGACATGGTTTGTGATATGCCTGATTCACCTGTTTATGTATCTACTTCAGTTGGAGATTCTGTGGTAGTGACTCAAGTATATATTGTTCAGTGATGTTTATATGTTTTTATACTTGGGTGGACCTGGTGATTTTGGATACGTTAGATTTTGATATCATTTTGGGTATGACTTGGCTGTCTCCGTATCATGCTATTTTGAATTATAATGCTAAGAATGTGTCCTTAGCTATGCTGGGGATGGATAAATTAGAGGGAGGGTGTCTATAAGCTAGATTCGGTGAAAATAATTTCTTTTATTCCTACTAAAAGTTAGTAGGGAAGGGGTGTTCAGCCTTCTCAGCTCATATTCGGGACACTAGTGTAGAGGTCTCATCTATTGAGTTCGTTCCTGTAGTGTGTAAACTCCAAGAAGTATTTCCAACTGATTTTTCTGGTATGCCTCCAAATTGGGATATCGACTTTTGCATTAATTTAGAGTCGAGCATTTTCCCCAACTCCATTCCTCCTTATAGGATGGCTTCGACTGAGTTATGAGAGCTTAAGACTTAATTGCAGGAGTTGCACAACAAGGGGTTTATCCGTCCTAGTGCTTCACCATGGGGGTGCTCTAGTGTTGTTTGTAAAAAAATAAGGATAGTAGTATGAGAATATGAATAGATTACAGTCAGCAGAATAAGGTAAACATCTACAATAAGTACCCACTGCCCAGAATAGATGATTTGTTAGACCAATTGCAAGGTGCTTCAATGTTTTCTAAGATCTATTTAAGGTTAGGATACCATTAGTTAAAGATCCGACCTGAGGATATTCCTAAGACAACTTTTAGGACTCGTTATGGGCATTACAACTTTTTGATGATGTCCTTTGGTTTGACTAATGCACCGGCGACCTTCATGAGTTTGATGAATAGTATCTTTAAATCTTTGTTGGATTCATTTGATATTATATTTTGGTTTACTATAAAAGTAAGGAGGAGCATGCAGGTCATTTGTGTATTGTCTTGGATATATTGAGAGAGAATATACTTTATGCTAAATTCTCAAAGTGTGAGTTTTGGATGTCGTTCGTGTCTTTTTTGATGCAGGGTTTTTTGAAAAGCAGGTAATGGTGGATCCCTAAAAGATAGATGCGGTTAAAAATTAGGATAGGCCTACCTATGTGACTGAAGTTTTTAGCTTCGTGTGACTGGCTATCTATTATTGGAGATTTGTTAAGGGCTTTGCCTCGATTGCTACTCACTTGAAAAGACCGACTCAGAATGAGGTACATTTTATTTGGTCAGATAAGTGTGCAAAAGCTTCTAAAAGCTTAAGTCTCTTTTGACCGCAGCTCGTATTCTTGCTTTGCCTATGTAAGGTAAAGATTTTATAGTATATTGTGATGCTTCACATTATGGCTTGGGAACTGTGTTGATGCAGGATAAGAATGTGATTGCCTATGCTTCAAGATAACTGAAGGTTTAGAGTTGGCAGCATGGTTTTTGCACTCAAAATATAGAGGCACTACCTATATGGTGTCAAGTGTGAGGTTTCCACTGACCATCATAGCCTACAACATGTGTTTACTTAGAAGAACTTAAATCTGAGGTAGCGGTGGTGAATGGAGTCGCTAAAGGATTATGATGTTACCATCCAGTATCATCCGTAAAAAAACAATATGGTGGCATATGCTTTGAGTAGGAAAGCGGTAAGTATGGGAAGTCTGGAGTGTTTGAAAAAAATAAGGCATCCATTAGCTAGAAAGATTCAATCTCTAGAAATACGATTTATACAATTTGGGGTGTCCGAAAGGGGTGGAATGTTGGCTAGTGTTGAGGCAAGGTCGACATTCCTTGATCAGATCAAGACTAAACAGTTTGAAGATATGAAAATGAATAAGATTTGAAATAAGGTGGTGTGTGGTGAGGTCAGGCCACACTCGATACTACTAGTGTGTTAAGGGTGAAAGGGCATGTGTCCGTGTCGATGAAGTAATTCCTATTTTGCTAGAGGAAGCTCATGGCTCTAGATACTCTATACATCCTGGTGTAACTAAGATGTATCGTGGCTTGAGACAACTCTATTAATGGCCCTGAATGAAGAAAGATATAATAGAGTATGTGGCCAAGTGTCTGAATTGTCAGCAGGTAAAATATGAGTATCAAAAGCTTGCAGGTCTACTTCAAAGAATGCCCATCCCCAAGTGGAAATGGGAGAGAATTGCTATGGATTTCATGGTGGGACATCCTAAGACTTTTGGACAATATGATTCCATTTGGGTTATTATTGACAGGCTAACAAAGTTCGTACATTTCATTCCAGTCAAGGTGAACTATAATGTGGAGAAGTTATCCAAGATCTATGTTTAGGAGGTTATGAGATTGCATAGGGTTCTAGTCTTTATTATATCCAATAGATGGACATAGTTTACCTCTAAGTTTTGACATAAGTTGAATGAGGAGTTGGGCACTAAGCTAGATCTCAGTACTGCATTTCATCCTTAGACTGACGGGCAGTCTGAGAGGACTATTCAGGTACTAAAGGACATGTTTCGGGCATGCGTAGCTAACTTTGAGGGTTATTGGGATCAGTTTCTACCATTGTATGAGTTTTCGTACAACAATAGTTATCACTCCTATATTGGCATGGCTCTATTTTAACCTCTATATGGGAAGAGAAGTAGATCACCCATAGGCTGCTTTGAGGTGGGTAGTGTGAAGCCTTTGGGAATGGACTTGGTAAAAGAGTCTCAATAAAAAGTAAGGTTTATCAAAGATAAGTTGTTGGCAGCCCAACGTCGTCAGAAGGAGTATGCAGATCGGGAGGTGAGAGGCATGTTCCTCAACAAAAGTTAACATATACTACTTAGGTGTCTCCCATAAAGAGAATTATGCGGTTTAGCAAGAAGGGCAGGCTTAGCCCAAGGTATATTGGTCTATTTGAGATTCTTAATGATGTGGGTCCGGTGGCTTACAAACTTGTGTTGCCTCTAACTATGTCATGAGTCCATCCATTATTCCATGCCTCTATCCTTAATAAGTACCATGGGGATGGTGACTACATCATTCATTAGGACTCAGGTTAAATAAGAACCTCTCTTATGAGGAGGAATCGGTGGTGATACTCGATCAAGATATTCAAAAGTTGAGAACCAAAGAGATTAGGTCCATGAAAGTCCAGTGGAAGTACCATCCTATTGAGGAGGCCACTTGGAAGACTGAAGTAGATATGCGTGACATGTATCCCCATTGAGGATTCAAATATTTCCTTGGCTAATTTTTTCTTTCTTTTTCTTGTTTGTCATTCGAAGATGAATGATGGGTAAATTGATATCTTTTGTAACGACCCTTTCCATCATTATGGTATAGCTTAGCATGCAGAAATTTGGGTTAAGTTTTTCCCAGATGAAGTGTTGAAAATTTTAGGCTAGGCTAGTCTTGGATGAAATTCAGGTATGGCATAGTCTAGGTAAATCCAGAAATTGATAGAGTGTCAATTTAATGATTTAATATAATGACATATTAGGTAAGAGGCTAGGGAGTTCATAGAAACTTTCAGAATGAGATTTGGGTTAGTAGAATTCCAGATATAGCATTTAACGTAAAGGGATTAGTTGGTGAGGTTGAAATGTGAGAGTATATTATAAAAATGGAAAAATGGAGAACTTATCTAGAGTTACTGTCTTTCCTACCCTGCTAAGTGGGTGGTAGGCCGCTACCATGATCTCGCTACAGTGGAAGTCAGTTTGGGTCAGCTCCGCAATAGAAGGCGGATCCCGCTATAGCTACGCTACTATAGAGGGATTCGGGATGCTATAGCAATCTCGACACAATAAATAGTAGTGTTTGAATTTAAATGTTATTTTTCATCTAAAAACATCTAGAGGTCGTTCAGGGGAAAATTTGGGCAATTTTTTTCAGTTTCTTCTTGAATTCCACCATTGAGGTAAGTCATACCACCAATCTAATCTATATTTAATTCCCAAATCTTTAAAATCTTCTTAGGTTGACTGTGATGGGGATGATTGGTTTAACCCTAGGTTGGAGGAATTGGTATGATATGCTAGAGGTGGAATTTGAATTGCTAGTTAATAATTTAGAAGTGGTAAATTAAGTATTCTAAACTAGAATTAGGTCTCTTAATAATGTATGGAGAATTTGGGTAGAAAAACCCTAAAGTAGTGGAATTGTTCATGAACTTAACCTTACATTTATGAATTTAGATTATAATACCTAGAATTGTTAGAACATTGGTTAAATTGTGTTATGTGTGTTATTTTTAGACTAAAATCAAGCCGGAGCTACGAAAAGGGCAAGACTCAAGTCATTTAAGGCATTGTGTAATGACCGGGTATGTGAAATTTGACTTTTTATATGATTTAACCATTTTCCCCTTTTGCATAGTTGCTACATATTAATTTTGAGGTGTGGGGATGGTTGGTACGGTTCCCAATCCCTTCAGGAGGCTTTTGGGAAGGTTTGAGGTTTTAAGAGGTTTTGGAAGTTCTATAGTTGACTTCGGTCAACATTTGATGTTCTGAGTGTCGGATGGTTATTCAGACAATTCTATTAGATCTAAAATGTCGAATTTGAGTTAGTAGCGAAGTTGGTTCAGGTTTGGGACCTTTATTTTGCATTTCGACCCTTGTTGTGGAAACTCAATAAAATAAGCTTAAAGGGGTCACGGGGGTTAATTTATTGAAATCAATCCTTTTTCAAAAATCTGACGTCACCATTGAGTCTAGAATGTCGAAATAGTCTAGTAGCATATATGGTTTGTGTCTGTGGGGTCCCCAACAAATCCCGAGGTTCCGTTCGGAGACATTTCAACTTGCCAAAAACTTAGAAATTGATGATATCTGGTGCAAGTGAAATCTTTCTTCCTGAGCACATGCCCTATGCTGTGAATTTGGAGAAGGAAAAAATCCTTCATTACGATCGCGAAGGTGGTGGCCGCGATGTTGAAGAGTAGTCAGGTCGGGTAATTCCCTTTTTTGCGAACGCGATAGGGCTATCGCTAATGCGATGGTCTGAGTCATGGAACTTCGTGAAATAAAAGCCCTGCCCGCGAATGTAAAGGATAATTTAGTGTCCTGGTCAACATTGACCCTCGCAATCACGAGGTGGGGTCCGTGATTGCGAGGTACTGTTCATAGAACAGTATAAATACCTCAGTTTTGCTTTTTTTCACCATTTTTGGACCTTTGAGCTTCAGGTTCGGGCAATTTTTAGGTTTTCCATCACCATTTGAGCTTGGGTAAGCTCCAAAACCTTATTTTCATTATTTTACATTGATTATATTTTTAAAAACACTTTTTAATCTTGTTTTCAAAATGGATTTTTGAGGATTTTTATTGTAAAGTTTAATAATGGCTTTTCTTCGATTTGGACCTTGTTTTCGCATGGGTTTTCAACTATAGACTCCTATAACCTTGGAGAATGTATTTCTAAAATAAAATTCTGGTTTTACCCCTTTCATTTTCGAACTTATTTTTCGAGTCCATTTTGGACCCATCTTAAATATGGTCAATATGGGCATTGTTAGCTTCCTTTTAATGCGTAGATGCTATATTTGTATGTTGTAGTTGATTCTGAGGCCGTTTGGAAGGGGAAGGCTCCATATTTAAGGACTTTAGGCTTGGATTTCATCGCTTCGAGGTAGGTTATGGCTTAACTTTCTTCAGACTGGGCTGGGTAGTTAATGAATAAGTAAAGCAGGCTATGGGTTGGGAAAAATAACTGTGGGTTTTATTTTTTAGCTATTATATATTACGTGATGCCCGAGTGGGGTCTTATATTCTTTCTGTTGTTGATTGGTGATATGGTATATTTCGTCTTGCCTGAGTAGAGGCTTTATTTGACATTATTGGCCTGATTTGTGCATTTACATGACTTATTCTTAATGTGATGTCGTGCGGGGGCTTGAATAGACATTAAAGGCCTTATTGAGTATTGTTGCCTTTATTATGATGGAAATACCCGAGTTAGGGGTTTGATATGATATTAATAATTTTCTACATGGCTAATTTTTCGATGGTGCCCAATGAGATATTGAGATTTTGATTATTGATACGAATTGAGTGGATTTTGAGATCACTTTTACATGTATTGAATGGATTATCATCTTCATACTGTTTGGTTGTGAGAATTTCATCCTCGTTTCATACATACATATTCATGAAGCGTTGGTATAACTAAGAAACACTGATTTTGAAAGAAAATAAGACACTTTTAAAAATGCCCAGACTGAGGGATATGTCGGTCGGGTTGGCTGAGATATGAGAAACACTTTATAAACCTTGATCCGTGAACACTAGCCGAAGAGGTAGATTGAGATTATGAGATAGGTATATGGGTTGCGAATCCCCTTCCTATCTTAGGAGCGCTGAGGCTCGGTAGGTGTATACAGAAAGTTATGCGATGACTTTCAAATCATTCATCATTATCCCATTTTCATTGCATTTCTTGCATACACATTCTTGGGTTGTTTTTGAATTCTTGGCGTGTATTTAGTTTCTGTACTGGTTTGATCATATCTGTTCTACTCATTCTTTCTTTATATATATAATAGAACTGTTAGTAGAGACTGTGTGAGCTACCATTTGGCAACTTTTCTATTTGAAGGTGACGTTCTCATAATATTTCTTTACTTGTATTATTTTCTACTCTGCTCAGTCGGCCTATGATTCCTACTGAGTACAAGTGGACCGTACTCACTCATACTATGCCTTTTCAGTGTCGATCCTAGCACAAGTACGACACGTGGAGGCTGAGTTCATGCTGCGAAGTTGGTGATTTGAGGTACTGGCCCGCTCTATGCTTTTCAGAGTCGATCCAAACCTCCTCTTATCATTTAGTTATCTGTGTTTCTATTTTGGAGACAGACTATCTATTATTCAGAATTTCGAGTTGTAGTAGATGCTCTTACACTTGTGACACATTTTTTGGGGATCTTATGATATTTCATTCAGAATTTCATTAATTTTGCACCTGTGTGACCTGACTTCGTTCTAGAAGTCTCGTCTTGACTTATTTATTACTGTTTTTTATTTTCTTTCCTTTTGGGTGATTGACTTACTTATCAAGGCTGGGCTGCGATAAGTTGCCATCATAACCTCGATGCTTGGGTCGTGACACATTCCAAAGCTTGGATCAAGGTAGGTGATGGTTGAATTAGGGTTAAAACTCAAGTTGATTGTTTATATGCATGTTAACCAATTATTTGTTTATTTAGTTGCAATACACGCAAATGAATGTTATACTTGTTAATTGTTGAATGCAAGTTTGGAAATTGATAATCTATAATGAGATTGGTGAAAGGACCTTGTTTGATATGCAAGATGGATTATTTACTCACTATATGATTTGCACTTGTTTTATGGTATTGTTGTTGTTGTGAGATGAATTGGTAAAGGTTAATCACGATTGAGTTGGTGGATTTCAGGGAAGATATGGTGGGGACATTGGAATAAGGGTGATGTAACACTTAACTTGGGATAAGGGTAGCGGGCGCTAGGTTCTTGTGTTGTTTCGTATATGGAATGAGCTTGTCCCCTGAAGGTCATGATTAGTGGGCATTTATAAGATCCATAGCCTGTTTGTTCACCGTGATTTGGAGAGTTTGATGGTTCTTTGAGTGAACCGAGTTATATTCTGTTGACCATTACATTTGGATCCTTGTGTGCTCTGGTTATTTGATATTTTACTTAAAACGAGTTAACACTTGTTGATGTACAATAATCAGGTGTTTTTATGAGAAGTAATAAGGAATTATTTTTATGAGATCTTTTGGTGGTTGACTTGAGTTGAGTATTATTTGCTTAAGGGCGATTCTTTTATTTACTTGACTTGATTGGTTAAAGTGGGATAGTGGTGGAAAGACCGATTTGAATGCATAATTGCTAAAGATGACATATCTTTGTTACTCTTTTACAACTCTTAGTTAAGTGTTCACATTGATTAAGTTGAGTTGGCCTATGATCCTACAAGTATATAGTGGTTTTGTTCTGATACTACCCTATTCTCTTCAATGAGACCTCATCTATAGACCATAGTGCGACTTCAGATCCAAGGGTGAGAATTCATCTTCCGGGGCGGCCATGGATCTTTCCTGTTTACATCTTGTTTTTTTTTTTTCAAATAAAGACTATTTTTGTTTTATTATTAGTTTTTTGGATTATGCCCATGGATATGTTTCGTTAGATGTTCTGGCATGACGACCTTCAATTTTTTAGGGCATTTTAGAATTTATGATGTTATTTCGCACTGATTTTAAACTATTAGCGATATTGGTTATTAAATAAATTGGTTTTGTTCTCTCTAAAAATGATTAAGTGTTTTTGGTGTTAGTCATTTCGGGTTATATGATTCTTACATCGAAAGGTTAGTGTGGGTGCCAATCACGATGGGTTTGGTTCATGACAGAAATTGTTCCTGGAATTATCATCTTGAAAATTTCTAAGTCATTTTCTCAATGAAGTATATAATTGTATTCTTGAAAGTCTTTGACAAGTTGTACTTTTGCTCTGTAGTGGAAATTTGCATTTTTATCCATGGGTCATCCGTAGTACCTGGAGGAATCGAATATTATGTCCAATTATTTTCAGGTAGTCCTCATCATATGTGTTTGGGTATCCTAATTTTATAGTTGATTTCTTGAATAGAGATGTGTATGGTGCATGGAAGAAGTTCCTTGGATTAAGGCGCACTAGCAATCTCCAAAAAGATCGTATGCAACCATGCACTAATGTTTTATGCTTCAGTTATCATAATTTTGAAGCATATCTATGATAAACGTTCTAAGAATTCTTAGGTCTTTATAACTATGGCAAAACAAGAATTTCAACATTGTGGAAAGAAAATTGGGTTTGGTCCCGGGGTGCTAACTATACCGCATGTAATGACCCTTTTCGTCGTTACCATATAGCTTAGCATACAAAAATTTGGGTTAAGTGATTTCGTCCAAATTACACCTCTAAGAAAGTATAAAGCAGTTGTTGTTCAAATATAGAATCCAACTGAGGTTGGGGTCAATCCCATGAGGAATAGGTCGAAATCCAATCAACTTTATTTGTTTTAGTTACTTGGTAAATAAGCAAATAAGTAAAAGGGGATTTTATAAAGTAAACTAGTAATCGTTTGCTGAGGTTGAAATCAAGATGAGAAAAACACTAGGATTGTGTTCCCTAATAACTTCATAACTTCATAGGTTCTCCGTCCTTGGTGTTATTTTCTGGTATGCAGCAAGCGGAATCGATAGTTTAAGTATCGTCTAACAGACTATATTACGCCCCTTGTAGAATACTATCCCCAACCTCAAAGGTTAATGCGTCATGAGTGCTGCTATGTTTCCCCTTATCAATGATCCCAATACAGCCTTTCACGTACTACGGCTCAAAGTTGATTAAACGAAGATAACTCTGAGTCTTGCTATTGAATCGCTAGTCCTATCCTACTAACCTTGCTACGGTCCAGGATAGATACAGGATGAGTCCCAACGCGTGCACTCGTCAGAAAGCAATCACTTCAGAAGAAACAACAATGCTTGCCCTAATACCCTTCGAGAAACAGCCGGTACTTTGAACTCTACGCCGTTAATCTGCTAAAGTTCCCACAACCCTAGTTATGGGGTTTAGTTACTCATGATTGTATGAACAAAATAATCGATCATGAATAAAAACATTAAATGAAGCATACAAGAATGAATAAACTCCGAAATCTTAACTTTAATTAAAATCGTAAAAACCAATATTCGTAAGATCCCAAGAGAGTGCCTTAGAATCCCACAAAATAGTGTTATAGAATAATAATAATGTCTCACACATAAAAATAACCCTAAAAGAGTATTTATAGACTTAACAAATCCTATCCTAAACAAAACAGAAAAGTGGTGTTGGCTGCCCCGGACGAGAAGAACATACGATCGTGGGTGGCTTCCTGTCGTCTGATACCTGTGCTAAAAGTCCTATAACTCTTTAAATCTGAATCTTCTCTCCATGACCACATAGTACGATTGTGCCTTTAAGGTACAGTTGTTAGTACGATTGTTCCTTTAAGGTACAATTGTGGGATCCATCGTTTGTTCTCCTTACACTTAACTCCTGTAAGTTGATTTTCCCCTTTCATCTCACGACCCCATTGCACGATCGTGACATCAACTCACAATCATAGGATCTTTTGTCATTTTGACTCTTGCATGTGGCATCTCTGATTCAACCTACGAAGGACTAGGCACGATCGTGATTAGATACCACGATCGTGGTAAGGCTCGTCTGATGCCCTTTATGTTCAGTTTTCAGCATTTTCTTCTCTAAGTCCACAAACACATCAAATCCACAAATTGTACCCTTGAACTAGCAAATATTCCTCATTTTAAGAATCTCAAGTGTCGTAAATCCATGGCACATCAACATCCTTAACTTAAAACGTTTGCATATCCTCGAGCAAGCAAAATCCTAACCAATCTAAGACGCTTAATCTAGAGTACAATAAAGGTCACTATGGCATTTAATTTTCTTAAAATATGCATGCAAACCAATCCATGTGTTCAACACCCTCCATTCTCGTAAAAAACAGCCAATGCAGTATATATGCTATACAAGTACTAAAACATAACGGGATCAGGCTATGGCATTACATTGTAACTAGGCAATCTAACATATTGACCAATACATTATCTACACAAGTAACAACTAGATTATATCCCATATGCCCTCACAACAAAGAAGTCCCTAATCACTAAGTATATGTAATAAAATCTACACCGGGACTAAGTCAAATCTCTCACTCTCAAAAAGAAGTCCGGTTGTGCGCGTTTTGATACTATAGGCTTGCCCTTATTTTCTACACTTCAGCTTTCAGATGTCGGGTTAGGATTACTATAGGTCTTTCTAGGCTTGTAATGAAGGGTCGGGAACATATATGGTACATTTGGGTAAAGTAACTCAATCCTCCTTGGTACTCCACTATTTCTGGCTCCACATTTCCTCTTCTTCTTTATTTACCTCCCTTTTCTCCATTTATTTCAATCTTTTTTTGGACACCAGGTGCGGCTTTACTTTAAACCTTTCACAACTATTATTTTTTTATATTTTTTCTTTTCTTTTTCTTACCGCACCCATATCCTTTTTCTTTCTTTTCACTACTTAAACGTCATACCTAATTTTTACGCACCCTTATACAATAGCCACCCTCAACTTAGGTGATTTGCCTGAGTTGAGGTGCACAATGTCCAAGTAGGGACCACGGCCAAAGAAGGTTCATTGTAAAAATGGGAAGTGTCATGGGTAGTTTCAAGAAACAATCTAAGCTTCAACATTTGGGTTCAAGGGATACATATCGTTTGGTAGGTCATTTAGTCTAAAGTGGGCTACTTCAAACATGGCCTATGATCCTTTCCTAACCTTTAATCCTACAGCCTTTAGCGAGACTAACCGGGCAAGTTCTTGATCACACACACACACTGACTAGGTAATACCTCTCACCCACTCAAGGCTCAGGGTTGTTATCCAAGTTGCTACCTATTCAGTTCATGCAAGGTCGGTCAGGTTTTCCTATTTACAATTCTAATGCCATATCTAGATCCTAACATCGATTTCAGTACAAGCAATGCAAACACTACATCACAAAAAATATATTTTTGGAAGGGTATCATTTAAAACAATTTGAAAATAGGTAAGCATGCTTAATTTAGCCAGACTGCACCAAAGTTCTATTTTATTATTCTAAGTTATACTACAATGACTAAACACAACTCAATAACAATTTCGAACATAAAAACACCTAAACATGCCGATTCTAACTATGATAGCGCAGCCAAGGAAAAAGAAACGTAGCAACAAAAACTCTCGATTGTGGTATATCCCTACCCCCAACTTTGAAATCATGATATGTCCCCATTACATGAAATCACATAAAAAAATAAAAACTAGGGTAATGTGGGGATGCGACTATGTCCCCCACAATGACATCAACACGAGTGGCCTCTACTGTGGCCGCGACACTCAGAGTCTCATGGACCCTAATGGTGGTATGGGTACTCAAAGAAACAGATATGGGAGTCGTATTTGAACCCCCTTCCGTAGTATTACCCTCCAAAATAACTCCGGAAGAGGTTTCTTCAGTAGCTCTCTCCTTTTTTCTTCTCTTCTTTCCCGTCTCTTTCCTTAAACCCTGGCCAGACACATCCTCATTCGGCCTCTTTCTATGCTCAAGACCTCCATCCTCCTCCTCCTCATCGTCATCGAGATCAATCTGCGAAACAGGAAGAGTGTAGAATGGGGTGACAAGTCAGCCAATATCTACCTGAATATATGTCGCGAAAGGCATAGATGGTGGTGGAGCTGGAAGTGCCAAATCAACTCTATCATCTTAAGCCTAGACCACTTCCCTCAACTCGATCAACTCTGTTCGGATAGAAACCATGTTAGGTGGCTGAACTGTATTAATTTGGGTCATGAGCCGGCTCTCCATACTATCTATCTATGTCTGTACCAATCATATAGCCCCCCGAATCTCATCATCAACATGGTGCTTTACCCCTACTTTTAAGTTTCAAATTCGGGCATCATGTAATACTTGGTTTCTGAGAATCTCCTCTAACTGAGCAGCTAAAATCAATGTGTAGCCTACCAAAACTAATGTCCTAGGCTGAGAACTATTGGTGCGGAAGAATGTGAAGCACCAGCATCGGAATCTGATGGTACATCACCACTCGGGGAATCCTGACCTACCTCTGGGATCCCCAAACCTCGAATCAGGGTTGCTAGTTGCGCATGTCCTTTATCATGGCCAGGTACGTTGTCTTAGTAGGCTGGAAATTTTTTTCCACTAGCAGAATTTGTGGCACCTCCGTACTTTGCATCAGCTGAGTAACCAAACATGGGAACGAAAGGGTTGAGATACTCGCTAAGTCTTGGTCTCTGATCTGTTACGTGATAATGCATAGAATGTTCAGCTCCAACCCTACTACAAATGTGGCTACCAGGTAGGCATTCGTCGTACCCAATGTATTATTATTTGTTGTGGGTACTATTCGGTGCCTCACAATGAACCACCATGCCCTGGCGGCAAACTTGAGACTTTTCTTTGTAATAAATGATCCATTTACCTAAGAGGTATTTATGCCAGCCTCAGCAATATGTCCCGCTAGTTAAGTGAAGTG
Organism: Capsicum rhomboideum; assembly: GCA_031232105.1. NCBI lineage: Eukaryota > Viridiplantae > Streptophyta > Magnoliopsida > Solanales > Solanaceae > Capsicum > Capsicum rhomboideum. Next base: position 24,593,187 of record CP124712.1, on the reverse strand, counting down.
CATCATCTTATTCTCAGCGGATAACTGTTTAACCTTCTTTACTTCTGACATCCGATAATCATACTCCGGAGTCTCTGAAGGTGGTGTAAAATACTCTCCAAACAAGACCCTAGAAATAGCCTCAACAGAAATATAAACTGCTTTTTTCCCATACCATTATCATAATCAAGTGGGGTTATTTCTTCATATCCTTGTCCTTGCTAGAGGGAGTTATATTCTTAAGGGTCGCGACATAGTTCACGTAGAACTCCCTCACTTGCTATCTACTATACAAGCAGAGTGGCATTGTAATCCACCCCAACTGATACCACTGAAAAACCAGCACCACCTCCGGCATCTTCTGTAAAGACTCATTCAATATGAGTGGTTCCTCGTAGATGCACATCTGATAATTCCCATTATCCTTGAGAGTGAGCTAGTCCACAAAGTATTATGGAGAGTTTGGAATAAGTCAATGTCGTGGACCAGGCCCCCTCTGACCCACTTTTGTTGGAGGATCATTATTTGAAGGTGCCGAGTTTGTCTCCACAGATTGGGACTCATCATCATCATCCTCACTCCCACTTTGTTGGGTGTCTTTCGTTCCCTTTTTAGACTCGGGAATGTTGACAGGAGCAACTTCTACAACAATAGCTGTGGAGGTTGTAGCCTTCTTGGCCTTTTTCTGATTTCTGGTCTCCCTGGTGGTGACTTGGTCATCGGAGGAGCTAATGTTATGCTCCTTACCCGCTCGCACTTGACCCATTCTTCAAGAAAGTTGGTAGGGCCCTCTCCTTTGAAATTTGTTCTCGGAGAGCCTTGTCGGAAGCAACCTTGGACTTGAGTACCGTGGTACCTGTATTTGCTAAACCTGTTAGATCACAGTGCAGTATATGTATAGGTTCAGATTCATAAACAGATGATCCAACCTATGATCGTGCAATTAAGGTATGATCTTGCCTTCTGATCGTGGGTTGATCCAGTAAAATTTGACTTGCGGTATAGTCATCAGACGATCACAACCTACGATTATGCAATAAAAGTACAATCGTGCCTTCTGATCGTCGGTTCGATCCCTGAAACCAGCAAAATCACGTCACATCAGACGATCACATACCACAATCGTATGTTGATATTACGATCGTAGGATGTGCTCGTTTGATGAACTCCTGAAGATCATCAACCAGTATCATACAACGATCCAACTTACTATCGTAAGTAGAACTCACAATTGTTGGTTGTGTCGTGGGACCTCAAACACTACCAGATTTGACCACTTAACATTTGGACCCATAATTTGACCCTTTTTGACCCAATTTTTTACTAGAGTTTTAAAGTGCGTAAACACAATCAGGTACTCAGACTTCCCCTGTATTGTTGAAACTAATAATACCCATTTTTATCGTTCCCCGCTTAAATCAAAATAACCCATCAATAATACTTAAGAAAATACCCAAAAATTTATGTTTAACGAGTGATGTGCACTTACAGTGTGTGATGAGAGTGTTGAAAATAGAACAAAATGGAGGAAACGATGAGATCCAACTTGAAATCAAAGGTAATCGTCCTTTTTAGCCTTTGAAATACAAAAGGATTGCTATATTTTCTTAAGAAATAGCTTTAAAATCGTAAGAAGAGGCCAAGGGATGATTTTAACATGTATTTATACCTTTAACCCTTATTTTTTTGGGTCGGGTAGGGTCGCGACCTTTAAACTATCGGGCCTTTCAGACAGAGGGATTGTACGATCGTGGTTTGGTTATACAATTGTACAATGCATAGCTTGATGAAATCAGAAAACTTACCTGAGAACATACGATCCTTATGTATGATCGTGGGTTGTAATCACGATTGTGACTTAAGATCATATGTTCGATGCCCTATTTTGAAGGTTTGCAGGAGTATCATCAGATGATTAAGACCACGATCGAGCCTTTATGTTATGATCGTGATACCCAATCATGGGATGACTCCTTAACTTGTCACTTTGCAGAACTCCCATCAGACGAATGAACCCACGATCATGTGTTCAAGTTACGATCGTAAAACCCGTTCGTGGGTTCAGTATGGAGTTCAGTTTAGAACCAATTTTTCTTCTATGGTTTCCTCCACCGAAACAAACATTACCCTATAAATTATAAGCACAAAACATGGGTTGCCTCATATGAAGCACTTGATTTAACATCGGGGCACAATTTGGCTATGTCGGTTACTCAGACTTCAATAATAAGCCCATGGGTTGCCTCCCATGAAGCGCTTAATTTAACGTCATGACACGACTCAGGTTGGCTTGATTACTCAAGCCTCATTCAAGTCCACATCACAAATCATTTAGGCCTACTTTCCTTCGTTCATATAGTGTTTCTCCTTTGGCCATTGACTTTAAATTTCTTACCATCCTTATTTGCTGATTCAATTTCACCATGGGGGAACACCATGATCACTCTATATGGTCCATTCCATTTTGATCTTAGTTTGTCAGGAAAAAGCTTCGGCTTTGAATCAAACAATAGTACTAAATCGCCCGTAGCAAATTCTCTTCTCTCAATCTTGCAATAATGATACAATTTCATCTTTTCCTTGTACAAGGCTGAGCTCTCATATGCACAAACACGTAACTCATCCACCTCATTCATCTACTCCAGTATCAACCACGCTGCATCTTGCCATTTTAGATTCAATTGCTTCAATGCCCATAATTCCTTATGTTCAAGTTCGACAGGAAGATGGAAAGCTTTTCCATAAATAAGTTGATATGGAGATGCACCAATTGGTGTCTTGAATGCGGTCCGGTATGTCCATAGTGCATCATCCAATATCCTTTCCCAATCAGTCCTATTGGAATTTACAGTTTTTGCCAAAATAGACTTTATTTCATGATTTGAGAGCACAACTTGCCCACTTGTCTGAGGATGGTAAGGTGTTGCCATCTTGTGTTTTACACCATATTTCTCAAGCAGGGCTTTGAATAATCGATTACAAAAATGGGAACCTCCATCACTAATGGTAATCCGAGGTGTTCCAAAACGTAAGAATATGTTCTTTTTCAAGAAAGCAGTAACACTCTTACCTTCATTATTGGAAAGCACAATTGCCTCCACCCACTTTGATACATAGTCTACAGCCACCAAGATATACTTCATACCATGAGAACTCACAAATGGACCCATAAAATCAATACCTTATACATCAAATAATTTGAATTCAAGGATCGCAGTCATTGGGAGTTCATACCGTCTTGAGATATTTCCTTGACTTGGCATTGGTCAAATTCCCTAGCATAATCATGAGCATCCTTATGAATGGTAGGTAAATAGTAACCACATTGCAAGATCTTGTACGCAGTCCGCACACCTCTATGATGACCCCTAACTGGAGACGAATGACATGCTTCTAATATACTCATCATCTCGACCTCAGGAATACACCTTCGAATCAAACCACCTACACACACCCTAAACAAATAAGACTCATACCATAAGAATTTTCTCACCTCATGTATGAACTTTTTTTCTGCTGATATGTCATATCTTCTGGAACTAGATCACTTGCCAAAAAGTTGGCAAAATTTGCAAACCATGGGATTAAGTCTTGTGATGCTGCCAACACCTACTCGTCTGGAAAAGTATCATTAATATCAAGGTCATCCCATAGTTTTAGTATGGCTTCCTCTTCAAGGTGTGATAAATGGTCGGCAACCTGATTCTCTATCCCTTTTTGGTCCTTTACCTCAAAATCAAAATCTTGTAACAGAAGCACCCATCTAATCAACCTTGGCTTGGCATCCTTCTTTGCCATCAGATATCTCAGAACTGCATGTTCACTATGCACAATCACCTTTGTGCCAATCAAGTAAGACCAAAATTTCTCGAATGTAAAGACCACCGCAAGCAACTCTTGCTTAGTTACAACATAATTCTTCTGGGCTGGATTAAGTGCTTTGCTAGCATAGTAAATAGGATGCAAAATCTTCTCTCACCTTTGGCCAAGGACTGCACCTAAGGACAACCCACTAGCATCATACATGACCTCAAATGGTAAGGTCCAATCCGGAGATACAATGATGGGAGCTGAAATCAACTTATCTTTCAAATACTCGAATGCCTTTAGGTATGCCGCATCTAACACAAACTTCACCTCTTTCTCTAAGAGCTTGCACAATGGATTTGCAATCTTAGAAAAATCCTTGATGAACCTTCTATAAAATCACACATAGACTGAAAAACTACAAAAACCTTTCACAGAAATAGGTGGAGGTAACTTTTCAATTACCTCAATCTTTGCTTTATCTACTTCAATCCCATACTTCTAAATCCGATGTCCCAACACTATGCCTTCTTTTACCATGAAATGACACTTTTCCCAATTCCACTCTAAATTACATTCTTCACACCTTTGTAAAACATTAGCAAGGTATGCTAAGCATGCATCAATGAGTCACCCACAACAGAGAAATTATCCATAAATACCTCAATAGTATCTTTCACTATGTCGGAGAATATAGACATCATGCAATGTTGAAAAGTTGTCGGTGCGTTGCATAGACCAAATGGTATCCTCTTGAATGTGAACATCCCATATGGACAAGTAAAAGTAGTTTTCTCTTAGTCTTCAGGGGAAATGGAAATTTGATTGTACCCCGAATAACCATCATGAAAACAATACCATCCTCTACCAGCAAGGTGGTCTAACATCTGATCCATAAAAAGGCATAGGAAAATGATCCTTCTTTGTCCAAGAATTTAACTTTCGGTAATCCATGAAAACTCTCCATTCAGTCACCGATCTCATTGGTATTAACTCATTCTTCTCATTTGGAACCACAGTGATTCCACCCTTCTTCAGTACACACTGAGTAAGACTCACCCACTTGTTATCCACAATATGGTAAACTACACATCCATGTAATTACTTGATGATTTCTTTCTTCACAACCTCTTGCATAGGCGGGGTGAGACGACATTGATGCTCAATGTTAGGAATACAATCCGGCTCGAGCTGGATTTTATGCGTGCAAATTCCAGGTAGAATCCCGATGATATCAGTAATGGACCAACCAATGGCCTGCTTAAACCTTTGTAATATAGAAACTAAGGCCTCAACTTGCTAATCTAATAAGGTTGTTATAATAATAACTGGCAATGTGTTATTGACCCCCAAGAATGCATAACGGAGATGGGAAGGAAGAGCATTAAGCTCCAAAACAGGCGGCTCCTCAATAGAAAGATGAGCCGGTGGGGTCACTCTATTCTTCAGATCAAGATCGAGCTTCTTTGGCCCATAAATGTAGGAACCCCTACTAACAAGTGTTTTTACCGTCTCGTCGTATTTATTAATACCATCACTCTCAAAATTCATGATAACTACCGCAAGTGTCTCAAATCCCAGTCGCTCTTCAAATAGAACCACAAGTGCCTCCTCATCCACAGTATTAATGACCGATACTACATGCATCTTCTTTGACTGCTTCATGGATTTGCAGATGTTGAAAGTAACATGCTCATCATTCAATTGAAACTTCATCTGGCCAAATTCCAAATCAACTAAAGCACGGCCAGTCTCAAGGAATGGTCTTCCCAAAATGATGGGAACCTCAAAATCCACCTCACAATCTAGAATTATAAAATCATCTAGAAAAATGAAGGATGCCACCTTTACCAACATATCATACAAAATTTCCACCGATTTCTTCACAGTTCGATCCACCATGAGAAGTCTCATAGAAGTCGGCTTAGGCGACCCCAATCCCTACTGCTTGAAAACTGCTAGCGGCATCAAGTTAATGCTAGTACCTAAGTCACACAAAGACTTTGCAAAGTTGAATGACCCGATAGTACAAGGAATCATGAATGCTTCCAGGTCTTTCTTTTTCTCAACAAGGGAATGGGAAGTGATTGTACTACAATGATGCAAGTTATCAGCATGCTCAAAACTGTCAATCCTCTTCTTCGTCACCAAATCTTTTATAAATTTCACGTACCCTGAATTTTCTCTAAAGCCTCAATAAGAAGGATATTCATCGATAATTCCTTCAACATTAAAATAAATTTTTGAAATTTTCCCTCTTTGACTTTCTTCTTCAACCTTTGTCGAAAGGGAGGAGGAGGTCATGAAATAGGCTTTAATACTTCAGAGACCTCTTTCACCTTCCTTTTATCAGACTTAACCTCCTTTTCAGCAACTGGAGGCTTTTGAGTTGCCTTGTCCTCAACAACTAAATTTTTGGTTTCATTCTCATTCTCATCATCAAATATTATGGGCTCATCATCAAGTGCTACAAACATAGGTAGTCTTACCACTTCGAGTAGTTATAGCTAAGCAATGACCATCATTTTTGGGATTTTGGACTGTGTACTTGGAAGAGTGCCTGGTTGACGCTAATTCAATACGGTAGACATTTTCCCAAATTGTTGCTCCAGTTGTTTGATGGAGGTCTCATGAGGTTCCACCTTTTGTCTTCTAATGTCTTCCCTAATCTTCTTAAGTCAATTTTCTTGACTCTCCAACCCCTTAATAAGTTTTGCAAGCATGGAATCCATTCCAATCATTATCATGATCTCTGTTTCTATATCTATACTTGGACTTGTTAGAGTTGTCTTCGTAATAGTTTTGACCTTGATGCCCTTGCCTCGAGTTTCAATTGTCTTGATTAGACCCTTGGCCCGTGGCTCGAAAATCTGCCACTTCTCTATCCAAGTATTTATCCTTCTCTTCAGAATCAGATTCTTCATACCTAGGTGCTTTTCCATATGTACTCACCATATTGACTTTTTCCATACCTCCAGTTGTAATTTATTTGGCTAGCAACCTAATTTTCTTTCTCAGTTGTGCTACTTCTTGAGCCACTGATTCTTCCAAAGCTCTTTCTTCTGCCAAAGCTCCAATAGCATATGTACCCATGGGTATGTCTTCTTCCCAATTATGCCAACCTCGGTTTGTTTTAGTGATCCTATCTAGAATCTCTGATGCGTGCTCCGAGTGCAAACTCATAAATGCACCTCTAGTAATGGTGTCTGCTACAGCCTTAGTATTTGCATGCAAAGCTTGTAGAAGATCTCAAGTAGATTTCTACCACTCATCCTATGGTTTGGAATATTCTGCAACTTCTTTTTGAACCTCCACCATGTTTCTTAAAGTGCTTCTGAATGTAGCTGTCTAAAGTTTTAGATCTCATCTTTCAATTGCAGCATCCTAGAAGGTGGAAAGAATCATTCCAGAAACTGATTTCTCAACTCTTGCCAATTAGTAATGCAACCTCGTGGTAATTCAGCCAACCATAAAGTCGTTTCCCCTGTAAGAGAGAATGGAAATAGCCTCAACCGAATTGCCTCTTGACTCACTCCAGGTAGATTATATAAAGTGCAGATTCCAAAGAAATTCATCACATGCATGTTCACATCATCAGCATGTAGGCTAGCAAACACCCCATTTAAGTTTAAGAGATGAATCATAGCACTTGTAATATCAAACTTAGTTCCTTCAGGCAGTTCGGGTGGGATAGTGGCCCCAGTCTCTATTGGCTCCAAATAAGCTAAATCTTCTTCTAGATTTTCATAGATCAGGGGTTGTTGCACTCTAGGTCTTCTCTATCTTTCCTTAAGTGTAGCAAGACGCTGCGCTGCCTCTTTCATTGTTCAATGGTCTCTTTCTGCTTGTTTCGCATTCTCCTCAGCCATCAACCTAGCAGTTATTTGTTTCACAGTCTCCTGACCAGCCGAATTAAGTGGTGTCTGATTATGAATGTCACCCACAACTGTGAGATCTTAAACGCTATCATTATTTACCATTCTTTGATTATTCCTTAGAGTTCTTTCAATTTCTTGGTCAAGTGGAATTAGGGGATTACCTTGACTCTGAGTGCTGGGCATACGCCGACGTGTGCCCTAAAAAAAATTAGAAAATTAACTGAAGTAACCAAAACCAATCAACTCCAACAAGCAAAATTAATCAACTCCGTAACCGTATTTTTCGGCAACGATGCCAAAATTTAATGTCTCCTAAATTACACCTCTGAGAAAGTTTAAAGCGGTCGCTGTTTAAATATAGAATCCAACTGTTGTTAGGGTCGATCCCACATGGAATAGGTCAAAATCCAATTAATTTTGTTTGTTTGAGTTACTTGGTAAATAAGCAAATAAGTAAAAAGGGGACTTTATAAAGTATACTAGTAATCGTTTGCTGAGGTTGCAATCAAGATGAGAAAGCACTAGGATTGTGTTCCCTAATAACTTCATAACTTCATAGTTCTTCCATACTTGGTGTTCTTTTCAGGTATCTAGCCAGCAGAATCGATAGGCTAAGAATTGTCTAACCGACTATGTTACGCCCCTTGTAGACGACTATCCCTAAGCACAAAGTTTAATGCGTCATGAGTGCTGCTATGCTGCCCCCTATCAATGATCCCAATACAACCTTTCTATATTACGGTTCAAAGCTGATTAAATGAATATAACTCCAAGTCTTGTTGTTGAATCGCTAGTCCTATCCTACAACCATTGCTACAGTTTAGGGAAGAGACATGATGAGTCTCAGCGCGTGCACTCATCAGAAAGAAATTACTTTAGAAGAAACAATAATACTTGCCCTAATACCCTTCGAGAAACACCTTGTACTTCTAACTCTACGTAGTTAATCCACTACGGTTCCCACAACCCTAGTTATGGGGTTTAGTTACTCAAGATTGTATGAACAAAATAATCGTTCATGAATAAAAATATTAATTGAAGCATACAAGAATGAATGAACTCCAAAATCTCAACTTTAATAAAAATCGTAAAAACCAATATTCGTAAGAACCCAAGAAAGTGCCTTAGAATCCCACAAAATAGTGTTATAGAATAATAATAATGTCTCATACATAAAAATAACCCTAAAAGAGTATTTATAGACTTAACAAATCCTATCCTAAACAAAATAGAAAACTGGTGTCGCCTGCCTCAGCCGAGAAGAACATACGATTGTGGGTTGAACCCACGATCGTGGCTTCCTGTCATTTGATCTCTGTGTTAAAAGTCCTACAACTCTTCAAGTCTTGATCTGTGTCACGCCCCGACTTCCAACGAGGCGTGATTGGCACCCGAAGCCGATAAGGCCCGAGAGAACCAATCTTTGCTCATGTACTCTCATATGTATGTTCGCGTATGCATATCATTTTATCTCCTGTAATTAAATATCGTTAGCGAAAGTCATGGCAATACGTGCAATCTATGAAACTTGGCCGCTAGGGCCATCTCGTCAAAATGAACGTACATCTTTTACTTTCACGATACCCCACATATGTCTACAAAGCCTCTAATAGATACATGACCATGTCTGTACAATACTTACAAAATGCTAAAACCTAATGAACACATGTGACTTGGGAAGCCCCGAAGCAACTAGAGCTCACCAATAATCTGCGGATATCTCGCCACCTACTGCAGAGATCTACTAACACCTGTGCCTGCAGCATGTAAGGTAAGTTCCCCAAAAGGGGTCAGTACGAATAAAGTACTGAGTATGTAAGGCCAGATGAAACTAAAATAGCACATAAGTACTTCCAAGAAATTAAGCGTAAGAGAATAATCAATATGGATATACCTTCGTATAAAAATATGTGGAACCAGGTTCATTACTTCTATTAGTCTCAATACTTGATCAATCAGTCGCATCATTATCACTTTCTTATAACCATCTTCATGTTTATTTACATCTATGCACGTGAGGCATATATTCTCATCTCTTTACAACTATTTTCGGGCTATAATATATATATATAATACCGGACATCCACATTTAGTGGGCTATAATATATAAATATAATACCGGACATCCACATTTAGTGGGCTATCATATATAATTATAATACCGGACATCCACATTTAGTGGGCTATAATATATAAATATAATACCGGACATCCACATTTAGTGGGCTATCATATATAATTATAATACCGGACATCCACATTTAGTGGGCTATAATATATAAATATAATACCGGACATCCACATTTAGTGGGCTATAATATATATATATAATACCGGACATCCACATTTAGTGGGCTATAATATATAAATATAATACCGGACATCCACATTTAGTGGGCTATCATATATAATTATAATACCGGACATCCACATTTAGTGGGCTATAATATATAAATATAATACCGGACATCCACATTTAGTGGGCTATAATATATATATATAATACCGGACATCCACATTTAGTGGGCTATAATATATAAATATAATACCGGACATCCACATTTAGTGGGCTATAATATATACCCTTTTGATTTTTAATCCATTTTCAATGAACCATAACATAAAGTAACCATTTGTGCATTATTTCTTCACAATCTTATTTCTTTGACATAGCTATGAGAGTGATCCATTAGAGATCATGACACTAAAGCTCACATTTGTATACACATCTCACTTCACTTCACTTCATAAGATTCACATCTTCACTTATGAGGGATAATTATACTAACTTGCACATCGCCTCTCTTATCACCCTTATGAGGTTGGTACTTTTACTTATGCAAGATTGGTACAAGGCTAATCATCATACTATCGGACTTTGGAACAAGACATGATTGGAAAATGCCATCCAAGATGAAATAGATTCTCTTATGTTATTATTCTCTTGAAAATAGGTCCTTTAGAGATTTCAACGTTATGACAACTTTCCTTGAAGCTTTGGATCATTAACCAATGGGTGAGAGGTATGTGAATAAACATTGTGAGAAACATAACACTATTAAAACCATTGGACCATAATCCATGAACAAGGGACATGAGTATAACCACCATGGGAACCGTGGAACATAACCTTATTGGGCTTTTGGAACATTAATCATGAATATGAGACATGTGTATAACTCTATTGGAACTTTGGTTCATGGCATGATTGGAATAATGCTATTCAAACTCAACAAGTCCTCTTTACCTCACTACTCTTGTTGAGGTAGTTCTCTTAGGCTTTACAACATATGACAACTTAAGAACTTCCGTCCATAAATAAGAACTAAGTGGGTCATAATTCGTCTAAGAGGAAAACTCATATGAATAACAATATATATCAACCTTAGTTGGAATACTATAGAACCCACACTTTAGGACAATGAGCACTTCGGAATCAAATGACAATGTGAACACCACATGCTACAAAAGGATATAGAAGAATAACCTTACATACCTTGTATTCTTAATACGAATACACAATCTTAGATGCGCATACAATAGTCCCTCTCCGTTCTTGTGTTTTGCTCTACAACACAAGTTCATAACGAAACCAACATTAACCACCAATTACCTTATAATGGCATAAAATAATAATTAGTCACATGTTTAGCTTTAACATGTCATTTCCCTTGACAAAACCATTGATAAAAGTATTATTCCAAAAATTCCATAATATTCCCAACATTGACCAATACATGATAATTGACACATTTCACCACAACACTTCTCCTTTACACTTTCTTATCCATACCACATCACAATTAATCCATCAACTTACCTTAATACAACTCATAACACATATCGGTCAAAATCCCACAATTTCCACTTATAGACAATAACAAGTTTAATACCAAAAATAACACCATACATGTTTATATTTTGTCCATACCATGCTTTTTCATCAAAGGCACAAGTTATAATTCAAGTTACAATTCCATGGATTTCACATCTTTTTCACAAAACCAAAAGTGCCATGTCCAACACTCCCAAGCATAACCAACATGATATACATAATCTATCATGCTTATAATATGTTAAAGTACAAGAATAAGCACTTACCCAAGCTTGAAAAAGGATGATCTTGCCCAAAAATGCCTTAGGGTTTGAAGAGCACCAAAAAAGTGTTCTTGAGAATTCTAGAAAATGAGAGAAAAGCATGTGTGTGTACAATGAATTAAAATCTGATTTTTGGCCACCTTTTATAACCTTTTAAAGTCATCCTTAGCCATTAAGTCCATCATTGACAAGTCAAGGCAAGAATGGGTCATTTTGACCCATTGGGCCTTTCATGTTTTCTTTCACATTTTGGGTCCTTTTTGGGCCCAATTCACTTAATCCAACAAAATCCATAATTTCTCATGTTTAATTCATTTCATATGCGTTACAACAATATTCCCACTCACGGGATTTATATTTGTAGCCTCAATCCCAAAAACAAGTGATTCTAGCCACGTATGACCCATTTTGGCTATAGGGGTAAAATCGTCATTTTGACGCCAAATTCGTCCTCGGGTAATTGTATCATACCAATATAATATTTCACTAATTTCATGTATATTCTCATGGTTGTAGGATAAACGTGGCAAAAATCGGTCCGGTACGTCCCCGGGCACCCTTGGAACTTAAGAAAAATTCCAACTTTTGAAAGGTGCGCACAAGCAGCCCGGCACGCTGCCTGGCGCGCCCCCTTGCTGCCTCTGGACTAAAAATTTTAGCCCAGAGCGGCGTGGCACGCCCCTCCTTAATTTTTTTCGAAAATTTTGTTTTTCGACTTTTCTTCGCGGGTTTGGTTAGATACTTCAAGTCCTATTCTTTAACTTACTTCTTGGCCTCAATATACTTTGTTTAGAGGTCCTCTTAGCCTCATTTTTTAACCCCACAAATGCGCCATGAAAATCGCAAAACACCTTTTATGCAAGTTTAATCACATATACAAGGGCCAAATTTCAATTTCTCCATCACTAACATTACCAAATACATACTTATAGCTCGTGACACCTAAGTAAACATTATTTAATATCGTCAAATAGGGTTAGGAAGGTACGGGGTGTTACAATCTGATTCCTACAACCACATGGTACGATCGTGCCTTCAAGGTACGGTCATAGGATCCATCGTCTATTCTCCTTATACTTAACTCCTGCAGGTTGATTTTCCCCCTTTTATCTGACGACCCTATTGCATGATCTTAACATCAAATCACGATCGTAGGATCTTTTATCAGTTTGACTCCTGCATATGGCATCTCTGATTTAACCTACAAAGGCCTAGGCACGATCGTGATTAGATACCACGATCGTGGTAAGGCTCGTCTGATGCCCTTCATGTCCAGTTTTCAGCATTTTCTTCTCTAATTCCTCAAGGACTGCAAACACTAAACAAACACATCAAATACACAAAAAATTACCCTCAAACTAGAAAATATTCCTTGTTTTAAGAGTCTTAAGTATGGTAAATCCATGGCATATCATTAAGTTTCTCCCCGAATGAAGTGTTGTAAATTTCAAACTAGGCTAGTCTTAGATAGATTTCAGGAGTGGTATGGTCTAGGTAAGTCTGGTAATTGATGGGGTGGTGATTTAATGATTTAATATCATGACGTTTTAACTAAGAGGTTAGGGAGTTCATAGAAACTTTTGAAATAGAATTTGGGTTAGTAAAACTCTGGATATAGTGTTTGACATAAAGGGGTTAGTTCATAAAGTTGAAATCTGGGAGTGTGTTCTGAAAATAGCAAAATTGGGAACAATCCTGAGTTTCTACCTTACCTACCCTACCATAGCGGGTGGCATGCCACTATATCGGTCCCACTATAGCGGGAATTGTTTTACTATAGTGGAAGGCAATTTGGGTCACAATCACTATAGCATGCAGATCTCGCTATAGCGATGCTGCTATAGAGGGAATCAGGCCGCCATAGCAGACTCAATGTAGTAAATAGCAGTTTCTAACTTAAAACAATTTTTTTCAACCAAAAATGTTCAAAAGCTAAACAAGGGCTATTTAGGGTGATTTTCTTCAATTTCTTCATCAATTCCACCTTTGAGGTAAGTTATTCTACCAATCTAATGTATATTTAATTCTAAAATCCTTAGAACCCTCATTGATTAACCATGGTGAGAATGGTGGGTTAAATCCTAGGTCGGAGGAATTAATATGATATGCTTAAGGTTGGGTTAGAATCACTTATTTATAGTTTAAAAGAGTTAAATTAAGTATTATAAACTAGAATTTGTTCTCTTAATCTCAATGTATGGATAAGTCGAGTGGATTGAGGGATAGAAAAAACTAGAAAGGTAGAATTGCTCATTAACTTGGCTATAGGGCTATGAATTTAGGATTATAATGCCTAGAATTGGTGAACATTTAGTTGAATGAGTCTTGTTTGCTTTTTTTAGACCGTGATCAAGTCGAGATTGCACGAAAAGGCAAAGCTCAAGTCATTTAGAGCATTGCAAGGCTTGGATTAAGGTGGGTTATGGTTAAATTGGAGTTAAGGCTCAATTTGGTTATATGTGTGCATGTTAACTAATTATTTATTTATTTAGTTGCAATGCATGCTAATGAATGTAGAACTTGTGTAATTTTTGAATGCAAGTTTGGAAATTGATAACTTACAATGAAATTAGTAAAAGGGACCTTTTTTGATATACAAGTGTGGTTGATTTATCTTATTATGTGATTGTACTTGTTGATGGTACTAGTTGCTATTATGAGATGAATCGATAAAGGTTGATCATGATTGAATTGATGAAATTAAAGGAAGATAAGGGTGGAGACATTGGAATAAGGGTAGCATAACAGTTAGTTTGGTATAATGGTGGCAACTACTAGTTGTCTGGGATATTGGTACATGGACTGAGCTCATCCCCTACAGGTTATGGCTAATGGGCAGTCATAAGACCCTTAGCATGTGTGTACACCATGATTTGGAGAGTTTGATGATTTCTTGAGTAAACCGAGTTATCTTTTATTGTTCATATTTTGGATTCCTTGCACAGACCATGGTTTGGTGATATTGTACTTGAAATGAGATAATACTTGATATTGCACAATAATAAGATATTTTCTTAAGAAGTGATGAATTGAATTATTTTTATGAGTCTTTTGTAGTTGACTTGATTTGAATGTTATTTGCATAAAGGTGATTCATTTATTTACTTGACTTAGTTGGTTTAAAGTGGAATTATAGTGAAAAGACTAGTTAAATGCATATTGTTAAGGTGACATGTTTTTGCTATTTGTTTACAAACTATTAATTAAGTGTTCACATTGATTAAGTTGAGTTGGCCTATGATCCTACCAGTACATAGTGGTTTTGTACTGATACTACCCTGTAATCTTCTTTTTGTTGAGTGCAGAGCATATTCTAGTAGCTTCTATGAGACCTCACTTGTAGACCTTAGCGCGAATTCAGATCCAAGAGTGAGCATTCATCTTCCGAATAGCCATGGATCTCTCTATCTTGATCTTATCCTTACTGATTCAAAAAAAGACATTTTATTTAGTTTTGTTAGTTTTTGGTTGAAATATATTTTTGGTTAGAGCTCTATTATGTTGACTTTCAGTTCTTGGGGATTTTCGTTAAGATTAGCATTTGTTAAGCTTCCGCATTTATCTAAATTGTTAGAGGTTATTGATTTGGATAATGGATATGGTTGTTCTTGTTTCAAATAGCTAAGTATTGGTGTTGATATTTTGGTATAGTTGGTTTTCCCACTGGAAGGTTAGTGTGGGTTCCACTAATTTGGGTCGTGACAAAGTTAGTATCAGAGCCCTAAGTTCATTGATCCCATCATACCAGAATGAGTCTAGTAGAGTCTTACAAAATGGTACGGAGACCATCTGTACTTTTCTTCATGAGGTTACAGGACTTTAGGAAAAATTCCCTTCTTCTTTCTTTCACGTTATGACTGTATTCCAATTGGTATCTGGTGATCCAACTTGATATCTAACCTCTTCATTCTATTTTTCATAGATGGTGAATACAAGAGCGAATAGAGCTAGAGTAGAGGTTCTCGCACCAACTGGTACAAGTGCTGAGCCCATAGTTAAGAGCCGAGGACGGGCGAGGGAAAGAGGTATAGCAGCACCCACCAGGAGTGGAGCCCAGGCTACAAATAATCCATCCAGGCAGATATCTAAGTCATCTCCCCTACTGGTGGATCATCGTGATGAGCTAATAAATGAGGATATTTCAGAATAGGAAGATGCTACACCAGTTCAGGGAGGTATAGTCCCTATATAAATGTTTTCAGAGCTAATTCAACAAGTTCTAGGTTTTTTGAGTGAGCTGGCTGATACTGGGGCCACACCTACAGTTCTTGTTCACCAGCATCCTGGGGTACAATATGTTGTCATGGTATCCCCTAGGATAGATGAGATTTTTGGGAAAAAAGTATTTCCTCATCCGGTATTGGGTCATGTTATGACTGGTAATGCACATGAATTATTATGTAAGTTTCTAAAGATGAAACCCCCAACTTTCCTTGGTTCTAAGATGGAGGATTCCTTTGAGTTTATTATAGACTGCCATAAGAGGTTGCAATAGATGGGTATAATGGAGCAATATGGAGTATAGTTTGTGACCTTCCAACTGCAAGGAGATGCTAAGTAGTGGCGGAGAACGAATATGGAGTGTTAATCTTCACTGTTGCCTCCGTTGATTTGGACTCAGTTTCACACTTTGTTTTGGAGAATTATGTGTCATGCACCTTGCATGACAAGAATAAAGATGCATTTCTGGCCTTTGAGCAGGTCAATATAACTATTGTAGCTTATGAGGCTAAGTTCTATGCCTTGTCCAGGTTTTCCACCCAGTTACTTGATACAGAAGTAGAGCGAATTTACTATTTTGTGAAGGGTTTAACTACTAATCTACAGATCTCAACACTATTGATGACTTCCCTAGGTAAGACCTTTAATGAGGTAGCGGAGTTTGTGAAGAAAGTAAAGAGAGTTAAATAGGATGGTTATGCCAAAATGGGAGGAAAGAAAGCCCAAAATGTGGGCAACTTTAGCGGATCCTACTCCATAGTCCACGGTTCTCAAGCCTACCCTGTACGTCCTATCCATTCAGCCTTGCCACTTTCTATATAGGCTTCAGATATGGGTATCCAAGGGGTTTCATACTCTTCTGCTAATCGGACTTTATTAGATCAAGCTTATTTTACCTGTGGCAAGATTCGACATTTTAAAAGGAATTATCCTAATGTTAGATAGTTAGGTTTTCAGGGTCAACAGTAGTCTAAAACTTTGGTTTAGGCTAGTAAAAGGGGTGGAGGAATTGGTAGAGGTCATCCAGAGGGTAGGTGTGGTTGTTATCAGGCGGGCCATAGTAGTAATGCTGGTAGAGGAGGTGCACAACCTCATAGGGAAGTCACACAGATTGATGACAGGGCCTGTTGTTATGCCTTCCCGGGAAAATTCAAGGCTGAAGCATTAGATGCAGCTATCATAACTACCATTCTTATCTATGATTGGATGGCTTCGGTCTTGCTCGATCCGGGTTCTACTTTTTCAAATATGTCTGTTAATTTTATTTTGGGGCTAGGTATAGTTTGTGATACGCTTGATTCACCTATTTATATATCTACTCTGATTGGGGATTTTGTGGTAGTAACTCAAGTATATCATGCTTTCCCACTGATTTTTATTGGTTTTCAAACTTGGGTGGACCTGGTGATTCTGGATATGTTAGATTTTGATATCATTTTGGATGTGACTTGGTTGTCTCTGTATCATGTTGTTTTGAATTGTAATGCTAAGATTGTGACTTTAGCTATGCCAAGGATGGATAAACTAGAGTGGGAGTGTCACGACCCAAACCTGCCGTGAGTGGTACGTACACTAACTGGATGGATAAACTAGACTGGGAGTGTCACGATCTAAACCCATCATGAGTGGCACCCACACTAACTCTTCGGTGGGAGAACCATCTAACCCCAAACTATTAAATCCAACACTTAGCCAAATTAAGGCAAACTAGTTGTTATCTATTAAATAAATAATGAAACCAATATTCTACACGAAAACGAATAAAAAATTAACCCATACTTAGCAATCTCCTAGAATCTGAAAGTTATTGTACCAAAACACTATAAATGTCAATGAAAGGGTTCAACCCAAAAACAACTGAAACTATCCAAGTCTGAAACAATGGACCAGAAACTAAGTGAAGAACTCATGGCAACCTAAAAGATGTAGCTCACCCTTGAGTTCGAATGCTATCTGCTCTACAACTGAGGTCTTGAAACAACCATCGGATGATGCTCTTCACTCAACAAAAAGAAGAGCACATGTAGTATCAGTACATAAAAAAAATGATGTACTGGTAGGGTCATCGGCCAAACCAAAATGAGATATATGATCAAGTAACCATAACTTAGTAAAGCAAGAACAACCATGTAACCTTACCTCAAGATTATGAGACTTAACCTTATTCAACAACATTATAGAGTACAGTCAAGTACAAGTCAAAATAGACAACAAATCAATTCAACCATGTCTTCCAACAAGAATCCAAGTCAACTAACCATGACTCAATCAGAACATGCTACACCTTGTCTCAAATACATAAGTAAATATACAATAGAAGAGGTATGCCAATTATTTCCAACTTAGCCCGGACCACTCAAGGATCCATTTCAACAACAACAATGGCAATAATTATAAGCCCCAATTCATTGAAGAAACCAATTATATCAAGTCAATAAATAAACTCAGTTCACTCAAGAAACCAAATATATCAAGTCAACACATAAACTCGGTTCACTCAAGGAACCAAATATATCAATTAAACAAATAACCCTGGTTCACTCAAGGAACCATCAAAATCACCTATACCTTATACATACATGCTAAGGGTTTTATGGTCATCCACTAGCTATGACCTGCAGGGGACGAGCTTTTGTCCATGTACCAAAAACTCAGGCATCTAGTATCTGCCAACCTTATATCAACCAATCCTGTGAAGATGTCTAAATATTGATACATCCCACAATAGTCAACATGATATCACAATAATTACAACCACAATGATAATAGTAATCACACTTGTAAGACCAACAAGCTTTTCAGATAAGTTCATTGCATGTGATTAGCACTTAGGATATCAAATAGTCATTCACTTTTCCTACACATATATTGAAACAAGAAATAGGAAGGAACAATTATCATGCATACATAAAAAAAATTGGTTTTCAACTATATTAAACCATCACCTACCTCAATACAAGCCCCGAAATGCTTTAACAAACTTGGGATTTCCCTTTTCTTGCAACCTCGACTTGATTGTGGTCTAAAATTATCAATACAATATATAATTAACCAAATGACCTACAATATCAAGGATTATGACCTAATCCCAAAACCCCAAGACCAAATTCATGATCATTCCCCCCCCCCCATTCTTGAGTTTTTTATCATCATTCCACCTTAATCCTACCAATTTCATGGTTACAATGGGGAATAATATTCATGCAATAGTAATTTAGCAACTTTTAACCAAAACCTAAGGGTTTTCTACCGAATTTACCCAATTAAACCAAAAAAATTAGTTAGGTTAAGTTAAATCCTCCCCAGAACCCATAAACTAGTGATTCTAAGAGTTTATAATCGAAAAACTAGTTAATGGGAGTGATTAAGTTGCCTTTACGAAGAGTTTTGATAGAAAATAGGTGAAAATCACACTAAATCGCCACAGCTATGCCCAAAACAAGATTGGAATGAAAATAATGCTTTTGGGGGTGTTTACTGTATTAATCAGTGTATATCCCGCTATAGCAGCATTGCTATAGTGGGATCTGTCTGCTATGACGGGATTGACCAAAGCTGACTACCGCTATAGTGGGAAAATTCTCACTATAGCGGTGTAGTAGTAGCAGCCTGCCACCCTCTATGATGCAGAAACTTGAGATTGCTCCCAGTTTTGCCTTTTTCATAACGCACCCTCAAATTTCAATATTCCAAACTTACCCCTTTCTCGAATTCACTTCCAAAAGATCCTATGGATTCCTTATTGACTTAACTGACACAAAATTATCTCTAATTACATAACTTTTAACCGATCCATTCTTGTAGTTTCCTAGACCATACTACACTCGGATTTCACCCAATTCAGAGAAAACCTTAACCTAAATTTTGGTATGCTAAACTTACTCATAATGAAGGAAAAAGTCATTACAGGGAGGGTGTCTATAAGCCTAGTCCGGGGAAACTCATTTCTTTTATTTTTGCTAAAAATTTTGTAGGGTGGGTGTGTTCAGCCTTCTTAGCACATCTATAGAACACTAGTGCAGAAGTCCTATCTATTAAGTCAGTTCTTATAGTGTGTAAATTTCAGGAAGTGTTCCCTACTAATTTGCCTGATATGCCTCCAGATTGGGACATTGACTTTTGAATTGATCTAGAATCGGCCAATCACCCCATCTCTATTCCTCCCTATAGGATGACTCCAGCTGAGTTAACAGAGCTTAAGACTCAGTTGCAGGAGTTGCCTAATAAGGGTTTTATTCATCCTAGTGCTTCATCATGGGGTTCTCTAGTGTTGTTTGACAAAAAGAAGGATGGTACTGTGAGAATATGTATATATTATTGATATCTGAATAAGGTAACATCTAAAATAATAAGTTCCCATTGCCCAGGATAGATGATTTGTTTGATCAGTTGTAGGGTGCTTCATTGTTTTCTAAGATAGATCTAAGGTTGGGGTAACATCAGTTGAAGATCTGGCCTGAGGATATTTCTAAGACAGCCTTTAGGACTTGTTATGGGAATTGAAAAATTTTGGTGATGACCTTTGGGTTGACTAATGCATCGACAACCTTCATGAGTTTGATGAATAGTATCTTTAACTCTTACTTGGATTCATTTGTTATTGTCTTTATCGATAACATTTTTGTGTACTCTAATAGTAAAGATGAACATGTAGGGGATTTGCATATTATCTTGGATATATTTAGGGAGAAGAAACTTTATGCAAAATTCTCCAAGTGTGAATTTTGGATGTCGTCTGTGTCTTTTTTGGGGCATATGGTTTCTGAAAAAGAGGTAATGGTAGATCCCCAAAAGATTGAAGCAGTTAGGAATTAAGTTAGGCCCATCTTATTGACTGAAGTTCTTAGTTTTGTGGGTTTGGAAAGTTATTACCGCAGGTTTGTTGAGGGTTTTGCTTCAATTACTTGATGCAACTCAAGTCTTTTTTGATTATAACTCTTATTCTTGCTTTGCCTGCGGAAGGTAAGAATTTTATAGTATTTTGTGATGCTTCATATTCTAGCTTGGGTGATATGTTATTATAGGATAAGAATGTGATAAACTATGCTTCAAGGCAATTGAAGGTCCATGGGAGGAATTATCCGACTCATGACTTGGAGCTGGCGACGGTGGTCTTTATACTCAAAATATGGAGGGACTACTTATATGGTGTTAGGTGTGAGGTTTCATAGATCATTGCAGTTTACAGCATGTGTTCTCTTAGAAGGACTTAAATCTGAGACAACGGTAGTAGATGGAGTTACTAAAAGGATTACGATGTTATCATCCAGTATCAATAGGGAAAGATCAATATGGAGACAGATGCATTGAGCAGGAAATATTTAAGTATGGGAAGTTTAGCTTGCTAAAAAATTACACAACGTCCATTAGCTAAAAAGATTCAAACTCTAGCGATGCAGTTTATGCAGTTTGGGGTGTTAGAAAGAGGTAGAGTATTGGATAGTGTGGAAGTGAGGTCTATATTCCCTGATAAAATCAAGGCCAAGCAGTTTGAGGATGTGAAGTTAAATAAGACTCAAAATAAGGTGGTGTGTGGTGAGTCTCGAGAGGTCACTCTTGTTGCTAGTGCCACATTGAAGGTGAAGGGGTAGGTGTGTGTGCCCTATATTGATGATTTAATTTCTAGTTTGTTAGCAGAAGATCATGGCTCTAGATATTCTATACATCTTGGTGCGACTAAGATGTATCGTGACTTGAGAAAACTTTATGGTAGCCCCGAATACAGAAGGACATAGTGGATTATCTGGCCAAGTGTCAGAATTGTCAGCAGGTAAATTATAGGCATCAAAGACTGTATGTCTACTTCAGAGAATTTCCATTCCATAGTAGAAATGGGAGATAATTGCCATGGATTTTGTGGTGGATCTTCCTAAGACCTTGGGATAATATAATTCAATTTGGGTCATTGTTGATAGGCTAACAAAGTCTGCGCATTTCATTCCAATCAGGGTGAATTATAATGAGAAGTTAGCCAAGATCTATGTTAAGGAGGTATTGATATTGATAGAGGCATGCAGTTTATCTCCAAGTTTTGGCATAAGTTGCATGTAGAGTTGGACATTAAGCTATATCTCAATATTATATTTCATCCTCCGACTGTCAGGTAGTCTGAGAGGACTATTCAAGTACTAGAATACATGCTTCGGGCGTGTATGGCTGATTTTAGGGGTCATTGGAATTAGTTTCTACTGTTGTACGAGCATTCGTACAATGATAGTTATCACTCCAATATTGACATGGCCCCATTTGAGGCTCTATATGGGAGAAGATATAGATCACCCATAGGTTAGCTTGATATGGGTGAGATGAAACCTTTGGGTACTGATTTGGTAAGAGAGTCTCAAGAAAAGGAAAGGTTTATTTAAGAAAATTTATCAGAATTCCAAAGTCGGTAGAAAGAGTATGCAAATCATAAGGTGAGAGACATGTTCTTCAAGAAGAGCAAACATGTACTACTTAAGGTTTCTCCCATGAAGAGAATGATGTGGTTTGGAAAGTAGAGCAAGCTTAGCCTCAAGTATATTCGTCCATTTGAAATTCTTGATGATGTGGGTTTGGTAGCTTACAGAATTGCGTAGCCTACAAGTTTGTTGGAAGTCCATCCGATAGTTCATGTCTGTATGCTTAAGAAATACCATATGGACAGTGACTACATCATTCATTGGGACTAGGTATTATCAAATAAGTTAAGGAGGAACTGGTGGCAATAATTTATCGAGATGTTAGAAAGTTGAGAAACAAAGAGATTAGGGCTGTGAAAGTCCAGTGGAAGCACCGTCCTATTGAGGAGGCAATTTAGGAGATTGAATCGGACATGCGCAATAAGTACCCTCACTAATTTGAGGATTTGAGTATTTCTTTTGCTAGCTTTTCCATTTTTCCATTGATTATTTTTTAAGGATGAACGTTGGTAAATTGGTATTTATTGTAACGACCCTTTCCATCGTTACAGTATAGCTTAGAATGCAAAAATTTGGGTTAAGTTTGACCCCGAATGAAGTGTTGAAAATTTCAGATTAGGCTAGTCTTGGATGAATTTCAGATATGGTGTGGTTTAGGTAAATCCCTTAATTGATAGGGTGATGATTTGATAATTTAAGATCATGACTTGTTAACTAAGAGGTTAGGGAGTTCATAAAAACTTCCAGACTAGAATTTGGGTTAGTAAAACTCTGGATATAGCGTTTGACATAAAGGGGTTAGTTCATAAGGCAGAAATTTGGAAGTGTGTTGTGAAAATGGAAAAATTGGGAATAATCCTGAGTTTCTGCCTCGCCTACCCAGCCATATCTGGTGGCAGGCTGTTATAGCGGAAATTTTTCTGGTATAACAATAGTCAATTTAGGTAAGCTCTGAGATAGAAATGGAATACCGCTATAACAATGCTGATATAGGAGGAATCGGGCTGCTCTAGCAAGCTTAACATAGTAAATAGCAATTTATGACTTAACACATTACTTTCCAACCAAAATCGTTCAGAGGTAAAACAAGGGCGATTTTCTTTAGTTTCTTCTTGAATTTCACCTTTGAGGTAAGTTATTCCACTAATATAATGTATATTTAATTTCCAAATCCTTAAAATCATCATAGATTGAGCATGGTGGGATGGTGGGTTAAACCCTAGGTTGGAGAAATTGATATGATATGCTTAAGATTGGGTTAGAATCACCTATTTATAGTTTTGAAGTGTTAAATTAAGTCTTCTAAACTAGAATTTGATCTCTTAATATCAATGTATGGAGAATTTGAGTGGATTGAAAGATAGAAAATGCTAGAAGAGTAGAATTGTTCATGAACTTGGCTTTAGGGCTATGAACATAGGATTATAATGCCTAAAATGCCTAGAATTGGTGAACATTTAGTTGAATGATTCTTGTTTATTGTTTTAAGACCGTGATCAGGCTGAGATTTCACAAAAGGACAAGGCTCAAGTCATTTTGAGAATTTAAAGGCTTGGATTGAGGTAGTTTATGGTTAAATTAGAGTTAAGACTTAATTTAGTTGTATGTTAACGGATTGTTTGTTCATTTAACTACAATGCATGCTAATGAATGTAGAACTTGTTTAATTATTGAATGCAAGTTTGGAAATTGATAACCTATAATGAGATTGGTAAAAAGGACCTTGTTTGATATACAAGTGTGGTTGATTTATCTCACTATGTGATTATACTTGTTGATGGTACTGTTGATTATGAGATGAACCAGTAAAGGTTGATCATGATTGAATTGGTGGAATTCAGGGAGAATAAGGGTGGGGACGTTGGAATAAGGGTGGTATAATACTTAGTTTGAAATAAGGGTGATAGGCACTAATTGTCTGGGATGTTGGTACCTGGACTGAGTCCGTCCCTTGCAGGTCATGGCTAATAAGCGGTCATAGGACACTTAGCATGTGTGTACACCATGATTTGAAGAGTTTGATGGTTCCTTGAGTGAATCGGGTTATGTTTTGTTGATCATATTTTGGGTTCCTTGCACGGACCATGATTTGTCGATATTGTACTTGAAATGAGCTAATACTTGATAATGTACAATAATAAGACATTTTATGAAAAAGTGATGAATTGAATTGTTCTTATGAGTCTTATGGTTAACTTGAATTGAATTTTATTTGCATAAAGGTGATTCATTTATTTAGTTGACTTGCTTGGTTTAAAGTGGAATTATAGTGGAAAGACTAGTTTAATGCATATTGTTAAGGAGACATGTTTTTGCTACTTGTTTACAAAAATTTTTTACAAATTTTTAGTCAAGTGTTTGCATTGATTAAGTTGAGTTGGCCTATGATCCTACCAGTACATAGTGGTTTTGTACTGATACTACCTTGTGCTCTTTTTTTTTTGGGTGCAGATCATATTCTACCGATTTTTACGAGACTTCACTTGTAGACCTTAGCGCATCTTCAGATCCAACGGTGAGCATTCATCTTTCGGCAGCCATGAATTTTTCTATCTTGAACTTTTTCTAACTAATTCGTACAAAGATACTTTATTTAGTTTTGTTAGTTTTTGGTTGTTATAGACTTTTGGTTAGGGTTCTGGTAGGTTGTATTTCAGTTCTTGGGGATTTTTGTTAAGACTAGTATTTGTTAAGCTTCCACATTTATCTAAATTGTTAGAGATTATTGATTTGGTTAATGGATATATGCTTTTATTGTTTTAAATGGCTAAGTGTTGGTGTTGATATTTTGATATAGTTGGTTCTGCCACTGAAAGATTAGTGTGGGTGCCACTCATGATGGGTTTGGATCGTGACACTATAGAAGCTAGTTAACCAAGTTACCTGTCATTTTAAGAGCGAAGAAACAAAACTTTAGATGGTTTCTTTTGTTTTGTTGTGTGAAGTTGAGCAAGGTTTATCATCATAAGTTATCTCGAGAGAACGTCTTTTGATGCTTTTGGACATGGCCATCATCCTGAAAATACTTCTATGCTGGAATATTTGATCTTGAATGTTTTATTTTTTTTCCTTGTAATAATTACTTGTCTCCTCAATGGATCTGGTAATCAATTTACTCCATGTTCAAAGATTAAAAAAAATTTCTCAGTTCAGAATTTTTTCTTTCTGATAAGCTTGCAGTACATAGGTCCAAATATAGATACCATTTTTTTTGCCACACGTATATCCAATTCAAGAGATAAATTCCCTCGAATTAGCAAGTCCTGTTGTGTATTATTTTTCATGTGTGAAATTTTATATTTCTTCAACACATATATAACAGATTAATATTGGTTCTGCAGAACTGACACGATTTTGAGAAACCTGTTCGAATCTACAACTAGATAATCTTCAAAATTACTTAATCTTCAAAATTACTTTCACATTACTGTATGATTATCTTCAAAGGGAAGCGTGCTATTTTGCAAAGAAGGTGCACTAGGTTCAGCAAAAGATAGTGGATGGCAATTAAATATGGGTAATGTCACCTTGGTGGTAGTATAAATTTTGTCCTTTGAGGCGGTTAAACATTTATGCTAGTAAAACTGGTTTCTATCAGTTGTAATGTAGGCAATCCATACGATTTTGGGTGAGTAACGTATAAAGGGTACAAATAATTGGTATTCTAGTTTCATAACTAGTGTGAATGACTTTCTCAAGTGTGCATGTTCTTAGAAAAATCACATGAGTGGTGGTCATATTAAATGTCTATGTAAAAAGTATCACAACATTATATACATGAATATTAAAATTGTTAAACTGCACCTTTATCATTTTGTATTTGTTGAGGACTATTTTTTTTGGAAGTACGAAGGAAAAAAATAAGTGATTGGTGAGGTGTCTAGAGATTTACATGGTGATACACAAACTGAAATTGGATGCAGCTAGATTGAATTTTGGCCATGTTCAAGTTGGCAATCTTATAGTAATACTGAAGCTGGGTCATCTCATAATTATGAACCTTCAATGGAGGAGGTGTCTAATCTTGAGTCCCACAGATTTTATAACTACAAGTCGTTGATGTAGAATTGTAACTTGATTTTTTCCTTTCTTAACTAGCAGTAATTTCTATAATTTTAACTATTAAAATGGTGAACACTTACATAAAAAGGGTTGTAATAAAATGACTCAACTACTAAAAGAGGCTTTACCTTAAGATAACCTAGTGCTTGATAGTTATTATCAGATCAAGAAGCTAGTACGTATATAAGATTTATCTGTTGAAAAGATTGATGGTTGCAATTCAAGATATATGTTGTAATTTTTATTGGGACGATGATAAGGACCTAACATCTTTCAAGTTGTGTGGATATGAGAGGTATAAACGTTGTATTAGTTCTCATAAGAGAAAATTTGTCCCGTAGAAGAAAATGTGTTATTTTACTCTTAATCCTAGATTGCGGAGATTATATGCATCCCGTGACACAAGTGCAAGTAAGGTAGGTCAAATCATGTTCCACCATAAGTGGCTGTCAACTTTGTTCCACCAGAAACCCATGAAATACATTCTAAATACCAAACATTCCACATTTAGTAAGTAAGGTAGGTCAAATCATGTAACAATCGTAAAATCATTTACAATGACCACACCAAACAACATGCACCAACAAGACACACTACAAAGTAATTAACATTCACATATAGCACAAGTTGGATTAAACTACAATACCATCATCTACCTCTAACCAAGCTTGCACAACCCTCTAAGTCGGAGCTTTGCCCTTCCATGCAATTTTCCGTTTGCTCGTGGTCTAGAACATACATATAAACACAAAATTAATGAAATGACCTATCATGTTGGGACTTATAACTCACACCCGATCCCTAAGGTCAAGTTCATAATCATTCCCTTCTCGTTCTAGGGCTTTTCTATCGTAATTCTCCTAAAACTACCAATTCCATGGATAAATTAGTGAATTAATGAGAAGCAAGGGTAAATTAGCTGTTAATAATCGAACCCATTAAGTTATTACTTAATTTTCCCCCTTGCACTAGAAAATAACCAAAATCTTCCCTAAAACCCTCCCAGAACTCTGTAAATTAGTGATTCTAAGGCTTAATCATCAATTACAAGTTAACGGGGATGAATTACTTACCTTTACAGGGCCAAACGAAGAAAAACTGGTGTATTTTTTCCTAAATCGCCCTTCTTTTGCCCCAAAATGAGTTTTGAAATAATAAACTATTTTGGGGAAAATATTGGTTTTCACAACTATAGCGGCACCGCTAAGCGATACCTGCTGCTATAGCGGGCGTTGATCGCCTTTGACCACACCTATAGAGGGAATTATTCCACTATAGCGGAGTCTATCTGACAAAAAGTCCGTCTTAGCCCAAAAATCCTATTATTTGCAACACACTTTAAACCCGGGACATTCAAAACATTGCCCTTCACGCTAAGATCAATTTTGAGAGTTCTACTTACCCAAATCCAATTTCATAAATTTCTACGGGTTCCTTATCATCTTAGATAACTATAAATTAAATCAAAAAACCCCAAACCTGCCCAAATACTTTCCAAATTTTCCTATACCACACCTCGCTCCAATTTCATTTGAAACTAGCCTAGCTTAAAATTTGTAACTTTCAAAGTGGAAGGATCTTGGACATGTGGTTTTAAATAAAGGAATTATAAGTAATGATGAAGAGGGTCATTATAATAGATACCAATTTACCCATCATCCGTTCCTGAATGATCAGACGTGAAAAATAGGCTAAAGTGAGGAGAGAAAAGTACTTGTAGCCTCAAACAGTTGAAGGTACTTATCCCGCATGTCCTTCTTGGTTTCCCAAGTGAATTTCTCAACCATATGATGCTTTTATTGTACTTTAACAGAACAAATTTCCTTCGTCCTCTATTTTTGAACATCCCGATCTAAAATTACTATCGGTTCCTCTTCGTAAGCCAAATCATTATCCAGAAGCATTAAATCCTATTTAATGATATGTTCTCCATCCCTATGGTAGCATTTAAGCATAGAAACATGAAATAATGGATGGACTCCCAACGATCCTGGTGGTAGAGCTAACCTGTATGCAACTGAACTCACATCTTTAAGTATTTCGAAGGGAAATGTACCGAGGGATGAACTTGTCCTTCTTGCTAAATCTCATGACCACTTTCATGGGAGACACCTTCAGCACAACTTACTCACCTACCTTGAAGTCCATGTCTCTCACCTTACGATCTGCATACTCTTTCTTCCTATTTTGAGCAACCAACAACTTGGTTTGAATGAACCTTACCTTCTCTTGAACCTCCTTTACCAAGTCTGTGCCCAAAGGCTTGACATATCCTACCTCAAACCACCCAATAGATGACCTACACTTCCTTCCATAAAGTGCCTCGAATGGTGCCATATCAATGTTGGAATGATAACTATTGTTGTATGAAAACTCATACAACGAAAGAAACTGGTCCCAATGATCACCAAAATCAATCACACAAGCCCTCAACATATTCTCTAATACCTGAATCGTCCTCTCCGACTGCCCATTGGTTTGAGGATAAAAAGTTGTGCTAAAAGTAAGCTTAGTGCTTAACTCCTCATACAACATGTCCCCAAACTTAGAAGTGTACTTTGCATCCCTATCAAAAATGATAGTAAGTAGCACCCCATGAAGTCTGACAATCTCCTTGATGTAGATTTTAGCTAACTACTGAGAGTTGTAGTCTACCCGAACTGGTAAAAAGTGAGTTGATTTCATCAGCCGATCTGCTATCACCCAAATGGAGTCATATTTACCCAAGGTCTTAGGTATACCCACCACAAAATCCATGGCAATGTTCTCCCATTTCCACATAGGTGTAGGAATACTTTGAAGTAAACCTACAGGCCTTTGGTATTCATACTTCACCTGCTGACAATTGTGACACTTCGACACATAATCTACTATGTCCCTCTTCATCTCGGGCCATCAATAAAGCTGCCTCAAGTCGCGATACATCTTGGTCGTATAACATGAACTATGGGCCTCTAAAGTACATCACGAATCAAATCACCAACCCAGGGAGCACATAATCTTCCCTTAAACCACAACAGCCCCACTCGCGTCAAGAGTGGAATCTGCCACCTCCCCACGCACCATTTTATCTTGAGTGCACTCAATTTCTTGTCCTCAAATTGTTTGTCTTTAATCTGATCTGAAAAGGTTGACTTCACCTCAACACTAGCCAACACTCCACCCCTGTTTGAGACCCCAAACCGTATGCTCTGAGATGCTAGATTTTGAAACTCTCCATCTAAAGGTTTCCTGGACACCCTTAAAAATGACAAATTACCCATACTTAAAGCTTTACGGCTCAATACGTCTGCCACCACATTGGCCTTATCTAGGTGATGCTGAATACTCACATTATAGTACTTCAATAGTTCCATCCATCTCTGTTGCCTTAAGTTTAAATCCCTTTGAGTAAACACGTTTTGCAGGCTATGATGGTCTGTGAAGACCTCACATTTCACACCATAAAGATAGTGTCTCCAAATCTTTAATGCAAACACCACTGCTGCCAACTCCAAGTCATGGGTTAGGTAATTCCTCTCATAAGGCTTCAACTGCCTCGAACCATAAGCAATTACATTCCTATCCTACATCAACATAGCACTGATGTCGCCCAAAATATACCTCCTAAAAAGTATAATGCGGTCGCGGTCAAATATAGAACCCAACTAGGTTAGGGTCGATCCCACAGGGAATAGGTAGAAGTCTGTTTAGAATACTAGATGGAATAATTAGAAAGTAAGTAAAACAGGGGGGTGTGGTTGTGAATAAAAAGTGACAGTAACAATCGCTGGTTACATTGAGTTTGTAGACAATGAGAGAAATACACTAGGACTGTGATCCCCAATGATTCCTTAACTCCACCAATTATGCGTGCTAATAAAATCGTCCCGCTATGTGGCATGCAAAATCTAACAAGATATGTTCGTCTAAACGTCTCTCGACCTTGGTTAAACGAATTTCACTCTTTTCCTCTCGATTTTCGAGTGTCGAACTACTAACCCTTGTCCTGGATCTCAGATAACCATTCCCGCTAAGGCTCAAGTTATTAGATAAAGGTTGATAGCTTCAAATCTCTGTTGTTATCTCCTTTTCCCAATCTCTACCTCTCTCTCGAGCAAGTCTAGAATAAAGGCGAGTTTCTAACATTTGCAACCATTAGAAGAGCAATCACAATGAAGGAAACAACAATACATGCATTCACAGCGGTACAGAATTGCTTTGCACTTAACTGGTTTCATTAATTCCTCATGGTTCACACAACCCTAGTTAATGGGTTTAGCTACTCATAATTGTAAGAACACAAGAAGAATTCAGAGATGAAAACATAATTGCACACTCACAATAATGAAGAAGAACGGAAATCTCAATTATCTATAAAACTCGAATTAGGGTTTTTGACTACAAAACCAAGAATATGTTTATAATCTCAAACACAGTATGAAATAGCTCTCAAAACAATGTAATGAATAATTCTCACACATAGGACTATACAAGGGTATTTATAGATACAAAGCTAATCCTATCCAAATCAAAATAGGAGAACAGAGTCTGCAACTTCCTCGGTATCGTGACTTGGTGTCGTGGAATCGAGTCACGCCATGTAGGTTGGTGTGCGTGGAAATCAGGCTCAATTAGACGTCTTCAGAGGTTGAGTCACGCCATGCTTCCACGTCACGTGACTACTGGCATGGAAATCAGAACCTGTCTGATCTTCTGAATTGGACTCACGCCAGCCACTCATATCACATGAGTGGCAGTCACACCATGTGAGTGGTGTTGTGAGTCCATCTCTGGTGCAGGTTATGAGTCCATCTCTGGTGCAGATTCTTGTTCTTTCTTCTTCCGACACTTCGTTCCTGGGCTTGATTCTTCCTTTTTGATCATTTTGCCTTTAAAATCTATTTTCCGGCAAAGTAGGACATAAACCACATCATACCAACAAAATACACCCAAGTTATTGCATATTTTCCTTGTTTTAAGCATCGAAAGTGCCATGTAACCATGGCGCATCAACACCCTCAACTTAGAACGTTTGCATGTCCTCAAGCGAACAAAAAAAAAAAAACATATATGATGGTTGATTAAGAGAAACCTAAGGGACCTATGGCAGTCGACTCATTGCCTTTGGCACCAAAATTTTTCCGACCCCTCCTATTTGCAAATCAAAACCAAAGTGTGTATACAGGCAGCATATTATCATGACACAGAAGGGATCAAGTGATGGCACCAGGTTATGCACAAACAACTAAGCATATATGCAAATGACATTTTTTGAACAACTAGCATCTAATAATGCAACCCATGTACTCTCACAATTAAAGAAGTCCCATCCACTCACAGTATACTAATGAATATAAAAGTAGGGACGAGGTCAAAACACTCACTCTCACAAAGAAGTTAAAACAGTGTGCATGAAATACCATAGGCTTGCCCGTATTTTCTATGCCTTAGCTTTCGGACAGTTGGACTAGGATCACTATAGGACTTTTACTCGGCTTGTAATGTAGGTTTGGGGACGGGTATGGTATATATGAATATGGTGACTCAACCCTTCTTGACACTATACTATTTTTGGCTCCAACTTTCAACCTTTCTCATTTTTATTCTCCCTTGTTCTCCTTTCTTTTATTTTCAGATTTTGAGTGTGATTTATCTCAAACTTTACAACACAACTCATTCTTTTTTTTTTCTTTGCAATTTCTCTTCTTTTCACTTTTTTTTTTCTTCACACCCAAACCTATTTCCCTTTTTTCTTTTATTTACCTTTTCTTCATATCCAACTCAATCTACGCACCCCTATAATAGCCACCCTCAACTTAGGCGATTTGCCTGAATTAAGGTACACAGTGTCCAAGGAGGGACCAGGGCCAAGACAGGTTCATTGTAATTAAAATGGGAAGGTGAATAAGCTTAATGAAAGAAATAGGTCAATTACAGCTCAAAGTCGGGATCAAGGGATACTTATTCATTTGGTTTGGCATTTAGGCTAAAAAGTGAACTTATTCAAAAGCGGCCTATGATCCTTTCCTAATCCCCTATCCTCAAATCTTAGGCAAGACTAACCGGGCAAGTTCTGGATTGCACACACACAGTTAACTAAGTAGTGACCTTACACACACATATCAAAGGGTTGTATTATCAACTACTACCTATTCGATTCATGCAATGCTAGCTACAATTATTTTCCTATAATCCTAGTGCCATAACAAGATCCAACAGATGTCACACATAACCATGCTACTCACACAATTCAAAAACAAAAAATTTCAGGAGGGTAATTTTAACCTTCAAAAAGCATAAATTTTTTTTCTAAACTGGACTGCACTACAGTTCCCTTATTTTTCTCCTAATTTAGCAAGAAACATATAATAATGTAAATATAAACCTAAACATGCCGGTTCTACTATGATAGCACACTCGGGGGAAAAGAAACACGGCAACAAAAACCCCCAAGTGGTGGTACACCCCCACCCCCAACTAACAATGGTGAACTGCCCTCAATGCACCGCTATCAATAAAAGGACAAGGAAGTGAAGACATACCTGTGGCACCTTAAGCACCGAAAGTGGGCCCGCATGCAGTGGGATCATCAATCTGCTTATTAGTAGGGGCATCCGATAGAGGGGCAGCCTGACTAGAGGATGCACCATGCGCCCTCTGCTCCGTCTCAATCTGGCTTGCATGGTACTCTACCCGGGAGGCTTTAACCGCCCTCCGAAGATCACTCTCATACTCAGCATCACTATCAGCTCGATCCTCTGGACTGCGGGGTCTCTTGCCTCTATCCATCGGAGGCTCCTCGTTAGAGAACAAATCTACCTCAAATACTGGTCGCACGGAAGCCTGGGCAGGTATAGGTGGTATAATAGGAGTGCTACTCAATGCCAACACCCGAACCTTCTTTCTCAATGCGACTACCTCCTGGGTCAATCCGGTCATATCAGGACCTGGTGCAGCACTCAACAGGGAGGCCATCCGTGCCTCAAAATTGTCAATCCTCCCATACAACCCCGGCATAAACTGATCCATTGCCGCAGTCATCCGGGCCTCCACCCTAGCCTCCACAGCCTCTACAATGGTCCTAACCCAAGGCTTAAGCTGGGATACCAACTTAGCCATCTGGGTCTCAGTGTGAGTCTGTCTCTCAAACATCTCCGTCTGCCGATCAACCAACTGCTGCAGGAAGTCCCTAAAAACAGAAACCATACCAGAGGGAGGCGGTGGAGCGGTAGTACTGGGTACCTCATCATCAATAGGGCCAGCGCCCTCAGTCTGTACAAAAATAGTCTCAGGTACCCTAACCGGTACTGAAATCGGCATAGGAGTACTACTCGACTCATCTAGGGCTGCACTTGACGACTCTGACGGCTGCGACCCACGAGGAAGAATGGGGTGAGACCCCCGCTGCTGCATCAGACCAATATCCGCAATGCGGGTCACCTCTATGTAATGGTCGAGGCTAGGTATCCTAGCCATACCCGCCCTGTCGCATAGGCTCTGGATCAAGCATGGGAATGGGATACTCGTATGATCTCGGAAGGCCCGCTCATAGATCTCCCGGATGATGTATCTAGCAAAGTGAATCTCATAGCCAGCGAAAATACTGGCTACCACCAAAGCCCGGTCCAATGTAAGTGAGTTGTCAGCATTAGTTGGACCCAACCGATGCCGAACAACGTACCACCAGAATCTGCCAACAAAATAAAGCGTGGACTTTTTGATGTCCAGCTTCCCAGTCACCCAACTAGACGCCACACCATCCTCGGCTATATACCTCGCAATCTATTTAAGCAGCTCCAACTTCTGATCCGCATCTCGCATCCTAACTCTATCTCTGACAGTGTCCATCCGATGATCAAATTCAGCAGTCTAAGCCGAAAGTGGATGGTCTACCCCAAATAAGAAGCGGTGAATGGTCTGCTCCAAAATATCCATGCGGGTACCGCAAACCAAGATGTGCGTCAATAAGGGTTGATCCCTAAATCGCTGCCCCATCGGAGTACTCAAGTCAATGAACACAGCATACGAGGCATAGAATTCTCAGACTAACTCTGAGTTATAACGACCAGAAGGCTGTGCAATCCAACCAAATCCATATCGCTAAAAAATAACCCAAATATCAGGCAGTATCCTTAACTCCTCCACCAGGTATCGGGGCTCTTCCATAATGCTCCTCCAACACACACCCCTCTCCGTCAGCTCAGCATCTCTATCATAAAAAGCATACATGCCCTGCACACACCACCGCTGAACCTCCCTACTCTGTGCGGGAGTCGGAGCACTCTGGGCACCAGTACCAAAAATAGAGGCTGTAGCCTCCGCCGCAGATGTACCCTGACCCATATCATCATCCGCAGAACCTGACTTAGAAGCATCCGCCCCCTCTTCAGACTGGGGGGCGAACTCAGAAGACTCATCCGGAATAACCGGCGCTACCGGTGGTGGAACTGGCTGAAGTGCAGCTCGGGCAGCAGCTTGGGCCCGAGTCTGTAACCTCGTGGTATAAGGTACCAAAGTTGTATCATCATGGCCAATGGAAAACTCCTTCATGGACCCACTATTATTAGATTTTGTTGGTTCATCACGCAGACGGGTTGGGTTTTCAGGATTTTTTATGCGAATTCGGGATGAAGAATCAAAATGGCCGCTTTTGGGGTTTGATTTGGGAGGCATAGTAACGGGTTTAGGTTGGAATTTGTGGGTAATAGGGTTGGATTTTGGTCTGAGTAGAGCGTAGGGGGGTCGGATTTTGTGACTGAGGTGATGGGAGTGTCAGATTTTGGTTGATGGAGTAGAGAAAGATGGGAAATTAGGGTTTAATTAGAAGGATTTAAAGTATAGAAATAATGGAGTATTTTCAGGTTTTGTATCGGGTAGAGAAGATGGGAATCGATTTTATAAATGAAAATGGGGTGGGTCTGGTCTGGTCTTCGGGGCCTGCAGATCTAAATTTTTCATGGTATGACCTATATGACGTGGGTTGGACACACGTCACATGGGATCTGGCGTGGATGAGGTCCTGAGTATGGAAAATTTCTTCTGATTTCTACGTGACACGTGAGACCCGTCGTAGGTAAGATTTTGAAACCTGAAACTTCTTTCTGATTTTCACGTCACCATTCACGTGGCGTGACTGGCATTTACGTGGCGTGACTAGTAGCATGACTTGTACTGAACCACTCCAGGTAAATTTTGACTTTCAGCTAACTGCTCCTCCAATGCTCAGATCTCCACATAACAAAATCTTGGGTTGCCTCCCAATCAATGCTTGATTTAATATCGCGGTACGACACGGCTAATTCGAATACTCAGACTTCACCAACTAGCCCATGGGTTGCCTCCCATGAAGCGCCTGATTTAACGTCGCGGCACGACATGGCTAGCTTGACTACTCAAACTTGATCAAGCTCAAGTTCTTCACATGTCTTAATCTCTTCCGTGACTCCCACATAGTGCTTAACACGCTGTCCATTGACCTTGAATAGAACATTATCCACTCCTTTTAGTTTAATCGCTCCATGTGGAAACACCCTAACCACTGTGAATGGTCCAGACCATTTGGACTTTAATTTTTCAGCAAACAAGCGAAGCTTGGAATTATATAGTAGAACCAAATCTCCTGGGTGAAACTCTCAGTTCTTAATTCGACGATCATGATACAATTTCATCTTCTCTTTATATAATGCTGAACTTTCATAAGCCCGGAGATGAAATTCATCCATCTCATTCATCTGCTCAAGTCTCAAATGAGCCGCTTCACTCCAGTCTAAATTCAACCTCTTCAACGCCCATAAAGCCTTATGTTCAAGTTCGACCGACAGATGGAAAGATTTTCCAAAAACCAACTGATATGATGATGCCCCAATTGGCATTTTGAAAGCAGTTCGATATGTCCATAATGCATCATCTAGTCTTCTAGCCCAATCAGTTCTATTGGCATTAACTGTTTTTGCCAGAATCGACTTGATCTCATGATTTGATACCTCAACCTGCCCACTTTTCTGAGGATGGTAAGGTGTTTCCACCTTATGTTTAACACCATATTTTTCAAGCAGGGCCTTGAACAGAAGATTGCAAAAGTGGGATCCTCCATCACTAATAATAACTCGGGGAGTACCAAATCATGAGAATATGTTCTTTTTCAAGAATGTTGTGACACTTCTCCCTTCGTTATTAGGAAGCACAATTGCCTCCACCCATTTAGAAACATAATCAACAACTACCAAGATATATTTCATTCCATGCGAGCTCACAAATGGACCCATAAAGTCAATTCCCCACACATCGAACAATTCCAGCTCAAGTATAGTTGTCATGGAAAGTTCGTTTCTGCGTGAAATATTCCCTTGCCTTTGACATTGGTCACAAGCGCGAGCATAATCATGAGCATCTTTGTAAATACTAGTCCAGTAGTACCCACATTGCAGGATTTTATAGGCAGTCCGCGCACCTCCATGATGACCCCCAACTGGAGATGAGTGACATGCTTCCAAAATACTCATCATCTCGACCTCTGGAACATATCTTCGAATTATGCCATCAGTACACACCCTAAACAAATACGGCTTATCCCAGAAGAATTTTCTTATCTCATGCATGAATTTCTTTCTCTGCTGATACGACATATCCTCTGGAACTAGATCACTTGCCATAAAGTTGGCAAAATCAGCAAACCAAGGGATTAAGTCTTGGGATACTGCCAGTACTTGCTCATCTGGAAAAGTATCATCAATCTCAAGATCATCCTTTAATTTAAGCATGGCCTCCTCCTCAAGGCGTGATAGATGGTCAGCAACTTGATTTTTGGTCCCTTTACGATCCTTGACTTCAAAGTCAAATTCTTGCAATAGAAGTACCCACCGAATCAGTCTTGGCTTAGCATCTTTTTTCGACATAAGATACCGAAAAGCTGCATGGTCTGTATGCACAATCACCTTTGTACCTATCAAGTAAGATCTGAATTTATCAAAAGCAAATACTACGGCCAACAATTCCTACTCAATCATAGTATAATTCTTTTGAGATGGATTAAGCACTTTGCTAGCGTAGTAAATCGGATGTAATATCTTCTCACGTCTTTGGTCGAGGACTGCACCCAAAGCCACTCTACTAGCATCGCACATAACCTCAAAAGGCATCGTCCAATCTGGTGACACAATAATAGGGGTTGAAACCAACTTCTCGTTAAGACACTCAAATGCTTTTAGACATGCTTTATCAAACACGAACTTCACCTCTTTCTCCAAAAGTTTGCATAAAAGATGTGCAATCTTGGAGAAATCCTTGATGAATCTTCTATAAAAACCAGCATGACCTAAAAATCTTCGAATACCTTTCACGGAGATAGGTGAAGGTAGCTTCTCAATTACCTCAATCTTCGCCTTATCCACCTCAATCCCATTCTTTGAAATTTGATGCCCCAATACGATACCCTCGTTGACCATAAAGTGACATTTTTCCCAATTCAGCACTAAGTTGTACTTCTCACATATCTGCAGCACATTGGCAAGGTGTGCCAAGCAATCATCAAATAAGTCTCCAACAACAGAAAAGTCATCCACAAAAAGCTCGATAGTGTCTTCCACCATGTCGAAGAATATAGACATCATGCAGCGTTGGAAAGTGGCCGGTGCATTACACAAACCGAAGGGCGTCCTCTTGAATGCGAATGTCCCGTATGGACAAGTGAAAGTGGTCTTCTCTTGGTCTTCAGGGGTGGTAAAAATCTGATTATACCCTGAATAACCATCAAGAAAATAATACCATCCTCTACCAGCAAGACGGTCTAACATCTGATCCATGAAGGGCATAGGAAAATGATCTTTCTCAGTCCAAGAATTCAGCTTTCGATAATCCATGCAAACTCTCCATCCAGTCACCGGTCTCATTGGAATTAGCTCATTTTTGTCGTTTGGAACCACAGTAATTCCTTCCTTTTTCAGCACACACTGAACTGGGCTCACCCACTTGCTATCAACAATAGGGTAAACCACTCCTGCATCTAACCACTTGATGATTTCATTCTTCACAACCTCTTCCATTGGTGGGTTTAGACGACGTTGATGATCAATGCTCGATATACACTCAGGAACAAACTGGATCTTATGAGTGCAAATGTCGGGTGGAATACCTATGATATCAGCAATGGACCAACCAATGGCCCTCTTAAATCTTCTCAATACTAAAACCAGAGCCTCTACTTGCCAATCCACCAATTTAGCAGAAATAATCACGGGCAAGGTGTTGTTGGCTCCCAAAAATGTGTATCAAAGGTGGGCCGGAAGAGCCTTAAGCTCTAAAACTGGAGGTTCCTCAATAGACGGACGAGCTGGTGGGGTTACCCTATTCTTCAAATCGAGATCAAGTTTCTTTGGAGCATAAGTGTATGATCCCTTACCAGCGAGTGCACCCACCATCTCATCATATTCCTCAATATCATTGCTATCAAAATTTATGATCACGGTCGCCAGAGGTTCTACCCCCAACCTTTCTTCAAGAGACACAACAACCTCACTATCATCAACCGCATCTATCACTGAAATCACCCGCTTATATCTTGGCTGCTTCATTGAACGACAAACATTGAAAGTGACCTGTTCATCATTCAATCTGAATTTCAACTGCCCTATTTCCATGTCAACCAATACATGACCAGTGGAAAGGAATGATCTTCCCAATATGATGGTAACCTCAAAGTCAACTTCACAATCAAGAATCACAAAGTCATCCAAAAATATGAAAGACGCAACCTTTACCAAAACATCATACAGAATGCCCACCGGCTTTTTCACAGTCCTATCAGCCGTAAGGAGTCTCATAGAGGTTGGTTTTGGTGCTCCCAACTCCAACTGTTTGAAAATGGCTAATGGCATTAAGTTGATGCTAGCACCCAAATCACAAAGTGCTTTAGCAAAGTCGTAGGACCCGATAGTACAAGGAATTGTGAAAGCTCCTAGATCCTCCTTCTTTTCAACTAGGGAGTGCGAAACAACTGCACTACAATGATGTATGTTATCTGCTGGCTCAAAACTGACAGTTCTCTTCTTTATCACCAAGTCTTTCATGAACTTTGCATAACCTGGCATCTGCTCCAATGCCTCCACAAGAGGGATATTTACTGACATCTTCTTCAGCATAGTGATAAACTTCTGATATTTGCCTTCCTCAGCCTTCTTTTTCAACCTTTGAGGAAAGGGAGGAAGAGGTCGTGGGATAGTTTTAAGCACTTGTGGTACCTTCTTTTCCTTCCTCTTTTCAAATTTTGCCTTATCGCTATCATCATGATGATTTGGAACTGTGTCGCCCTTTGAATTATCCGTCTCTAACTCAGCTTCTACATCAATAACCACTGGTTCATTAGTCATACCACTGTCGGCAGGAATAGGTGGATCTGTCGTGCACTTCCCGCTTCTAGTAGTAATGGCTAGACAATGACTATCATTCTTTGGATTTTGGATGGTATTGCTTGGAAGGGTGCCTGGATGACGTTGATTCAGTGCCAATGATATCTGCCCGAATTATTGCTCTAACTGCTTAATGGCAGTTGAATGATACTCTACTTTCTGACTTATTCCCGAAATGTCAGTCCTAATCTCCTTCAAGTAATTTTCCTGGCTCTCTGCCCCTTTGACCAGTTTATTAAGAAGGGCCTCCATCCTTGAATTTCCAGAATCCTCATCACGTATTCCTGGTGGTACATAAAGGTCATGCTTCTCTCTATAATCATCTTTCCACCTCCAATCACCGTCACGGTCTCGTTCTCGATCTCTGTATCCCAATTTATTGTAGTTGTCTCCATAATAGTTCTGACCTTGATTCCCTTGCCTTGAGTTCCAAGAGTCTTGATTAGACCCTTGGCCCTTGGCTTGAAAACCCACTACTTCTCGATATAGGTACCTCGCCTCTTCATCAGACTCACTATCATCATGTCTAGATGATTTACCTTGTGCACCTACAGCATGCACCTTTTTAGCAACTCTGGCCACTATCTGTTTAGCCAGAAGACCAATTTCTTTCCTCAACTGAGCGACCTCTTGAGCCATAGATTCATCCAAAGCCCGTTGTGCTGTTGAGGCTCCAATAGCATATGTGCCAGACGGTGTATCTGCCTCCCGAGTATGCCATCCTCGGTTGGTCTTAGTGACACGATCTAATATCTCTGAAGCTCGTTCCCATCTCAAACTCATGAATGCTCCACCAGTGATAGTATCTGCTACCGCCTTTGTGTTGACATTCAAAACCCTGTAGAAGATTTCCAGTAAATTCCTACCACTCATCCTGTGATTTAGCACATTCTGCAGCTTCTTTTTGAACCTCAGCCACGTCTCATAGAGTGCTTCAGAATGAAGCTTTCTAAAATTGTAGATCTCGTCCTTCAACTGCAGTATCTTGGAAGGTGGGAAATTTTTTTCCAGAAATTGATTTCTCAATTCATGCTAAGTAGTGATGGAAACTCGGCCAACCACAAAGTATCTTCTCCTGTTAGAGAGAATAGAAACAACCTCAATCGAATAGCCTCTTGGTCAACTCCAGGCAGATTGTATGACGTGCAGACTATAACACCCCGTATACACCTATTTGGTTGGTGTATTATGCATTAACAATATTGGGCTAAATTAATCTTGTGTCATTAGGCTCAAATGAGGCCGAAAATGAACCAAAAGACATGGCCCAAAAAGGGGGAAAATGACCCATTCTACATGGACCAAGTAAGCATGTCATCTTTGACCAAGCGTGGCTAAGTATGAACTTGTGAGACTATATAAGGTGGAAAAATCAGATTTTTATCACCATTTCACGCATGTAAAAAGTCTAGAATTTTCCACAAAATTCTCTTCTCTTCCAAACCCTAAACTATCATTCTCTTTGGATAAGATCACTCCTTTTCAAGCTTTGGTAAGTGTTTACTCTCATGTTTTAATATATTATATGCGTAAGAGAGTGCATAAATCATGTTGTTTATGTTGACAAAGTGTGGAGAAGTTCACTATGTGTGAAAACTGTCTATTTTTGCAATCGAAAAAGGGTTTTGCCTCGTAAACTTGAAAATGGACTTATGGTCTTAAAGGAAGTGAACTTGATGGATTAAATATCAACATGTAAGATGTGGTTATATCCTTAAATTGTTTTATCTTTGTATATAACATTTGGAATTGTTGTTGCGAAATTGTACATGGAATCGGTGGCGTATTGAAGGAAAAATGTAATTTTGTGATATTTATGTGCGTTGTGAAACCATGGTTGTTCGTTGGCATCCATGATAACTTAAAATATGAAAAGAGAAGTTTAATTATGACCATGGACCATTCATTACAAAAAAAGGACCCAAAAGAGATCCATTTTGGCCGAAACGGGCACCCGCCCTCGCAGACGAAGGCACCTGCAGGAGCAGGTAACTGCGCAGGTGCCCCTAGACACTGCCAAGAGGCACCTGCGGCCTCACTTCAACCATATGCAGGTGCAGGTGGCTTCGCAGGTCAGTCCAGGGCCCCGTTTTGTATGTTTTTGCCTCTCTTTGATCCCCCAAAACCCCTATACCCTTCATGGATGCAATTATCAACTTATGGTACCTTTTGAATGACTTTAAAGGAGTATCCCGGAGGTATTTTGAATGGTATGAATTATGGATTGTTGTTCATGTGTTATTGTGAAAGGTATTGGGATGACTTGATGGAGTAATTGTGACGTAGTGTTAATGAGGAAGTGTAAAGGATAAACTTGGTGTGAAAGGTTATTGGTTTATGATGTCTTGGTCAATGTGTGGAATGTTATGGTATTTTTGGTATGGTGATGCAATAAATGGTATTGTAAGAGAGTGAAATGACGTTATATGGCAGTCACGTAATTCATTGTCGTCTTATGCACTTGTAATGTAGTTAGTTGTTAACGGGAGCTTTGTGATGTACTTGTGTTGTAAAGTAACACGTAAGGAAGGAGCTGGATTGTTGTATTCACATATAGGACTGTATATTCATATTAAGAAAGATAAGGTATGTAAGGTTATTCTTTCCGTATCCTTCTGCAGCACATAGTGTTCACATTGTTATTGTGCTTGATCCATTCCGAAATGTTCTAAGGTATATCATTTCAGGTTGTCATCTATTGTTATCCACATGTTCCTTATTCATTGATCAATTGTTATTCATGTGTCACATAATCGTGGACATGGTTCTAAAGTTCTAATAATGTTATGTTCCAAAGTTCCAATAATGTTATGGCCACTAATGTATCAATCT
Organism: Capsicum rhomboideum; assembly: GCA_031232105.1. Taxonomy (NCBI): domain Eukaryota; kingdom Viridiplantae; phylum Streptophyta; class Magnoliopsida; order Solanales; family Solanaceae; genus Capsicum; species Capsicum rhomboideum. The sequence goes on along the minus strand of CP124712.1, from coordinate 24,550,524 downwards.
CACACAAGCAAATGTATCAATCTTACACAAGTAAAGGTATCAATCTTACACAACTAAAGGTATCAATCTCTCACAAGTAAGGAATAAAGTAAGGTATATATATATATATATATATTTATATTCTATTATGGCCCACCGATAAGGTGGAAGATTGTTTATACTATATATATGGCCCACCGATGAGGTGGAAGATTGTTTATATTATATTATGGTCCACGGATAAGGTGGATGATTGTTTATATTATATTATAGCCCACTAATCAGCTGGATGAATGATATATGGCCCACTGATCAGCTGGATGAATGGTAATAAGGACGAAGGTAAAAGCAAGCAAAGAAGTAAAGCACTTGAATGAAAGTATATCACTTGAAGGAAAGCATTATATAAATGATAATGATATGAATGAAGGATCGAAAATGAAAGTAATGAAAGCAATGTACATGGTTCCACATATACAGAACGAAGGTTTATCCATATTGATTATTCACTTGTACTTGATATCATTGAAGTACTTCTGTCTCATGCAGTTTCTTATGGCCTTACATACTCAGTACATTCTTCGTACTGACAACCCTTGGGGGATTTACCTTACTTGCTGCAGGCACAGGTGCTAGTAGACCTCTACAGTAGGTTGTGGGTTAGTTGTGGATCTTTGGTGAGCTCCAGTTGGTTTGGGGCTTTTCGATTCATATGTGTACATTTGGTTTGGTATTGTAATGTTTTATAAAGCAGGGACTTGTTCCGACTGTAGGTTGGTTATGTACATGTATCTGTTAGAGGCTTTGTAGACGTATGTGGGAATATGAATGCAAGGGATGTATGTCCATTTTGACTTGATGGCCCTAACGGCCAAGTTTCGTATATAGTATATGTTTCCATAATTTCTGCATAGTTGCATGAGATATAATGATGTTCATACAAAGACATGCATATGAATGTACATGGGCAAAGATTGATTCTCTCGGGCCTCAACGGCTTCGGTGCCAGTCCGCCCCGTTGGAATTCGAGGCGTGACAGAAATGGTATCAGAGAAGGTCGTCCTAAGGGTGTCTACAAAATCGTGTCTGAGTAGAGTCTTACTTATGGATGTGTTGTGCACCACATTTATAAGTAGGAGGCTACTGGACATTTAGGAGTTGTTTCTATTCTTCATTTCTAGATTATGCAATAGAGCCAATGTTGTAAGTGGAATTATATCTGACCATTAGAATTGGTTTTCTTTGTTATAGTAAAATATCCATGACAAGACGAGGTAGGGGCAAAGGTAAGCAAGTAGATATGCTTGTCGGAGAAGGCATGAGTAAATCACCACCTGACCAAGTTAGTGAAGGTGGAGCTGACACTGAAATTGCATCGCGGTCTTCTTCTACTTTTCCAGCTCCAGAAGAGCCGAGAGGTAGAGAAGTAACTGCAGAACCGCCTGTGAATGCCACTGACCAGGATTTAAGAAATACAGTGCATATATTGACTCAGATAGTTGCTGGACAAACTCAGGGATGAGCTGGTCCAACGACAAGTGAGGATGACGCGGCTAGAGTAGCTAGTCGGCAGACACAGGATTTTCTGAAATTAGATCCTCCCACATTCACTAGGACAGATCCGAATGCAGACCCACAAGACTTTGTGGACCAAATTCAAAGGGCTCTAGAAGTTATGCATGTGACGGGTATAGAAACAGTGGAACTTGCGGCATATAGATTGAAAGGAGAAGCTATATTGTGGTATGAATATTGGAAACGATCGAGAGGTATCGGCACAAATCCAACTAGTTGGGAAGAATTTAAAATGGCATTCCTTGATCACTATCTTTCATATGAGATCCGAGAGGCTCGTACGGATCAGTTCTTAAATCTCCGTCAGGGGAATATGAGTGTCAGAGAATACAGTCTTCCGTTTAATTCTTTGGCCCGATATGCTCCGAATGTAGTGGCCACAATGGAAGACCGAGTCCATCGATATATGGATAAATTAGAGCCATATTTGGTGAGGGACTGTACTATTGCTGCTTTGAACAGAGATATGGATATAGCCAGAATACAGGCATTTGCACAGAAGACGGAGGACCAGAGGCAAAGAAGAAGGGTGCACGAATTTTAAAGAGAGCCGTCAAAAAGGGCTAGATTTATGGGACAAGTTATGGCATCCCAAGGATAATTTAGGCCTCGGGTTTTTCCTAGACCACCTGGACCATCATTTTCTTACCCTCCAGCAGGTACTCTATCTCAATTTCGAGGGTCTAGAGGCAGTCAAGCTGGGCATAGTAGTGGGACTCGGGGTTCACAGACAGTGGGGTATCGAGAACAAGGAAGTATGAGCCAATCAAGGTCTTTTAATCAGCTGTGCCAGTGCTACGGGAAGTTTTATTCAGGTGAATGCTTGTTTGGAATGAATGTTTGCTTTTGGTGTAGGAAGTCAGGGCACATGATGAGAGAGTGCCCAGAGAGGGCCATGGGTAGTATGACACGACCTACGGGATCAGCCGTTGCATTATCCTTATCAGGTGTACAACCTGCTGGCCATGGCACAGGTGCTAGTGGAGCAGCTAGTTCTAGTGAAATTCAAAACCGTGCCTATGCCTTAGTGGAGCGACAGAATTCGGAGGCTTATCCTGATAAAGACACAGGTACAGTATTCATCTTTTTACATAAGGTATATGTATTGATTGATCCATATTCTACATTACTCTATTGATGAAGGAAAATATTTTGAAAGAATAGCAGAACTAATAGTTATGCCATTCAAGGTCGATACACCAGTTGGCAAATCTACAGTAATTAAAAGAGTATATCGTACTTGTATAGTAACTAATTGTGGCTATGATACACTGGTTGGCATTGCCGAGCTAAGAAGTTACATTTTCATTTTTCCACAAAGAATGTTCTTGAATGGAAGGGTAATATGGGAGCACCGAGAGGTAACTTTATTTCCTATCTCAAGGCAAGAGAAATAATACGCAAAGGAGTACATATGTCACTTAGTAAGAGTGAAAGATATTGATGTGAAACCACTAACTCTTCAATCGGTTCCAGTAGTAAATGAAATTCCTGAGGTATAGTAGAGTTTGGTATTGACGTGATTCCAGGCACTCAGCCTATCTCTATTCCTCCGTATGTCCTACCAGAGTGACAGGAAGTAAAGAAGCACTTACAAAGACTTGCTGGATAAAGGGATACATAAGACCTAGTACATCCTCTTGGAGTACACCAGTATCATTTTTACGAAGGAAGGATGGGTGCCAAATAGTTTTCACGGGACATCACCAGGTGAGGGATAGGAAAAAAATAAATAATAAAAAAATAATAATATACCCAAGACAGCTTTTTGAACATGGTATGGTCACTATGAATTTCTAGATAACCAATGCACCAACAGTTGTTAGGGATTTGATGAATGGGGGTGTTCACATCATTTTTAGATGTATTCGTGACCATGCTCATAGATGACATTCCGGGCTATTCAAGTTCACAAGAGGACCATGCTAATCACTTACGATAGGCGTTACGAATTCTTCGTGACCGTAAAATATATGTAAAGTTCTTTAAATGTGGGTTTGGTTAAAAATCCGTAGCGTTCTTGAGTCGTATTGTATAGGATGAAGGACTAAAGGGTGATACACAAAAGCTACAAGCGGTGAAAAAAAAAATTGGCTAAGGCCTACGATGCTTACAGAGATTCATAGTTTTCTTGGCTTGGCTGGTTCTTATAGGAGATTTGTTAATTTGTTAAAGGGTTTTCTTCTATCTCAGTACCTTTAACAAAGCTTACACACAAGGAAATTAAGTTTTAGTGGAACGATGCATGTGAGAAAAGTTTCCAAGAGCTGAATGATAAATTGACTTTCACACCTGTATTGGTACTTCCCGAAGGTACAGAAGGGTTTGCAGTATATGTTTACGCAAAAGAACCCGTACTGAAGATAACAAAGGTGTGGAATTACTAAAAGATGATGATAGTGATATCCTATACCATCCAAAAAAATAAACGTGGTAATCGACGCATTAAATCGTAAAGCAACAGGAAGCACGAATAGCCAGAGGACGGAAAAAGCAAGATATAATTAAGGACCTACATCAACTAGCCAGCTTGGGAGTTCATCTTCTTGAAACTCCAGATGAAAGAATTATAGTGTAAAATGCGGCAGAGTCTTCACTTGTAGCTGAGGTGAAAGCAAAGCAATATGCCAATCCTATTTTATTTTAGTTGAAAAAGAATGTACAACAAAGTTTTGCCAAGGTATTTGAGCTTCTACAAGGGGGAGTACTTCAACGCCAAGGTAAAGTTTGTGTACCGGATATAGATGAGCTAAGGAAATGAATTATGACAGAAGCACATCATTCACGGTATCCCATTCATTCGGGAACTACCCAATTGTATTATGATTTGAACGAAATGTATTGGTGGGGGTAACATGAAGAAGAACATTGCAGAACCTGGAGGTTATATGCAATGTATTAATCTTCCAGTCGGGAAGTGGGACATGATTAACATGTATTTCATCACAGGTTTGTCTCGTACATTACGAAACTTTGATTTCATATGGGTAATAGTTGACAGGCTTACCAAGTAGCACACTTTTTACCTATCAAGACCACTTGTATAGCTGGAAATTATGTAAGGTTGTATGTTAAAGAGACAGTGCGATTACATGGCATTCCCAGTTCTATTCTACCAGACAGGGGAGCTCAATTTACTACATACTTTTGGCAATCTTTTCAAAAGAGTTTGGGAACCCAAGTGAGTTTGAGCACAACTTTTCATCCTCAAACAGATGGGCAAGCAGAATATACTATTCAAACATGTGAAGATATACTACGAGTTTATACAGGTGACTGGGTATTTGTGAAGGTGTTACCACTGAAAGGGGTAATGAGATTTGGAAAGAAATGAAAGTTGGCCCTATATAACGTGCTATATGAAACTGTCCGCAGATTTGGGCAAGTTGCGTATGAATTAGTATTACCCCGGGCACTCTCCACAGTTCATCCAGTATTTCATATTTCGATACTTAGAAAGTGCATAGGAAATCCATTTCGTATTGCTCCTATGAAAGCGATACAAGTTACGGAGGATCTCACCTATGAAGAGATACCTCTTGCTATTCTGGGCCAACAAGTGAAAAGACTAAAGAATAAAGAAGTAGCTTTCAGAAAAGTGTGTTAGAGGAATCAGCAAGTAGAAGAAATCACATGGGAAGCTGAAGAAACAATGAAATCTAAATACCCGCATTTGTTTCAAGTAGAAGAGAAAGTTCAAGCTACAAGATCGGAGCAATAACAAGTAAGCATCTATAAGCATTATGTATATAAATGATGACATGGAGAATGATCCAAGACCTGAAGTTGTTTAATTTGAATAATGTCACTAACATTCGAGGACGAATGTTTCTAAGGGGGGTAAGGATGTAACACCCCGTACATTTCTGAACCTATTTAATTACCGTAACATTTATGGAATTATTTAAACTTGAGTTGGTTGGTGTATTATGCATTAACAATATTGGGCTAAATTAATCTTGTGTCATTGGGCTCAAATGAGGCCCAAAATGGACCAAAAGACATAGCCCAAAAAGGGGAAAAATGACCCATTCTACATGGACCAAGTAAGCATGTCATCTTTGACCAAGAGTGGCTAAGGATGACCTTGTGGGACTATATAAGGTGGAAAAATCAGATTTTTATCACATTTCACACATGTAAAAAGTCTAGAATTTTCCACAATATTCTCTCCTCTTCCAAACCCTAAACTATCATTCTTTTTGGACAATATCACTCCTTTGCAACTTTGGTAAGTGTTTAATCTTATGTTTTAATATATTATATGCATAAGAGAGTGTATAAATCATGTTGGTTATGTTGACAAAGTGTGGAGAAGTTCACTATGTGTAAAAACTGTCTATTTTTGCAATCGAAAAAGGGTTTTGCCTTGTAAACTTGAAAATGGACTTGTAGTCTTGAAGGAAGTGAACTTGATGGATTAAATATCAACATGTAAGATGTGGTTATATCCTTAACTTTTTTTATCTTTGTATATAACATTTGGAATTGTTGTTGCGAAATTGTACATGGAATCGGTGGCGTATTGAAGGAAAAATGTAATTTTGTGATGTTTATGTGCGTTGTGAAACCATGGATGTTCGTTGGCATCCATGATAACTTTAAATATGAAAAGATAAGTCTAATTATGATCATGGACCATTCATTACAAAAAAGGACCCAAAAGAGATCCATTTTGGCCGAAACGGGCACCCGCCCTCGCAGACGAAGGCACCTGCGGGCACATGTGACTTTGCAGGTGCCCCTGGACACTGACAAGAGGTACCTTAGGCCGCACCTCAACCACCTGCAGGCGCAGGTGGCTTCGCAGGTCAGTCCAGGGCCCCATTTTGTATGTTTTTGCCTCTCTTTGATCCCTCGAAACCCCTATACCCTTCATGGATACAATTATCAACTTATGGTACCTTTAGAATGAATTTAAAGGAGTATACCGGAGGTATTTTTAATGGTATCAATTATGGATTGTTGTTCATGCGAAGTTGGTAGAAAGCAAGGACGACGAGGAGAAGCGGAAGAGAAGGGAGGATTACAAGTTAGCAAGGAAAGAGGTGAAGTTAGCGGTTACAGCAGCTAAGACGGCTGCTTTCGAGCGCCTGTATGCGGCTTTAGAGGAGAAAGGTGGGGATAAAAAGTTGTATAGGTTGGCCAAGGCTAGGGAGCGAAGGGGCCGTGACCTTGATCAGGTGAAGTGCATCAAGGGCGAGGATGACAGAGTGTTGATGGATGACACCCTCATTAGGAGAAGGTGGCATTCGTATTTCCAAAGACTGTTGAACGATGATGGAGTTGAAGGTTTGGTGCTGGGTGACTTGGAATACTCGTAGAGGTGTCGCGATTATGGTTATTGTAGGCGTATTAAGGTAGAGGAGGTCAAGAGGGCCATTTGTAGGATGCGTAGGGGTAGGGAGACTGGGCCAGACGAGATTTCGGTGGATTTTTGGAAGAGTACTGGCGGGGTAGGTTTGGAGTAGCTGACAAAGTTATTTAACAACATTTTTAGGACGACGAAGATGCCGGAGGCTTGGAGATGAAGCACGATGATTCCGTTATATAAGAACAAGGGGGACATTCAGAGCTGCAACAACTATAGAGGTATCAAATTATATAGCCATACTATGAAGGTGTGGGAAAGGGTGATAGAGTCGAGGCTGAGGAAGATCGTGACTATATCGGAAAATCAGTTCGGTTTCATGCCAGGTCGCTCGACTACTGAAGCCATCCACCTTGTGAGGAGATTGGTAGAGCAGTATAGGGAGAGAAAGAAGGACTTGCACATGGTGTTCATCGATTTGAGAAGGCGTACGACAAAGTCCCCAGAGAGGTTCTGTGGAGGTGCTTGGAGGTTAGGGGTGTGCCTGTGGCGTACCTTAGGTCGATTCAGGACATGTAAGCCGGAGCGAAGACACGCGTGAGGATGGTAGGAGGATAGTTAGAGCACTTTCCTGTTCGAACTGGGTTGCACCAGGGGTCGACTCTTAGTCCATTTTTATTCGCCTTGGTGATGGATGTTTTGACATGACGAATTCAAGGAGAGGTACCTTGGTGTATGTTATTTGCGGATGATGTAGTGCTTATTGGCGAGTCCCAGGGAGGATTTAATGATAAGTTGGAGGTTTGGAGACAGACGTTAGAGTCTAAAGGATTTAGGCTGAGCAGAACCAAGACGGAGTACTTGGAGTGTAAGTTCAGTGCTGTGTCGCAGGAGGCTGACGTGGTAGTGAAGCTGGACTCCCAGGCGATTCAGGGGAGGGGTAGTTTCAAGTATCTGGGGTCTATGATTCAAGGGGATGGCGAGATTGACGAGGATGTCACGCACCGTATTGGTGCAGGATGGTTGAAGTGAAGGCTAGCTTCGGGAGTTTTGTGCGAAAAGAAGGTGCCTCTGAAGCTTAAGGGTAAGTTTTACAAAGTGGTCTTCCGTCCGTCTATGTTGTATGGCGCGGAGTGTTGGCCAGTTAAAAACTCCCACATGCAAAAGTTGAAGGTAGCGGAGATGAGGATGTTGCGATGGATGTGTGGACTGACCAGGAGTGATAGGGTTAGAAATGAGATTATTCGAGAGAAGTTGGGAGTGGCTTTGGTGGAATACAAGATGCGAGAAGTGAGGTTACGATGGTTCGGGCATATAGTAAGGAGGTGCATGGAGGCTCCAATGCGTAGGTGTGAGAGGCTGGCGGGGGATGGTTTTAGGCGGGGTAGAGGTAGGCCGAAGAAATATTGGAGGGAGGTGATTAGGCAGGACATGGAGCAGTTAGAGCTTACAAAGGACATGACCCTCGATAGAAAGGTGTGGAGGGCACGGATTAGGGTAGAGGGTTAGGGGGTAGGAAGGCGTAGATTATTAGTAGGCAGGACTGTTTGAAGGATTGTTTGTTTGTATATGCGCCCGTTGCTTTGTTTGGCAGACTCTTGTTCGCGTGCTTTTGGTAATGTTTGTTATTCCCGAATTAATTGCATGTAGTACTACTCGGTGGGTGTCGTGTCTCCTTTAGCACCTATTCGTGTGTTATCTCTTTTTATTTCCTTTTGTTGTTTGTCCTTATGTTTTCTCTGGTATGGTGATTCTGTTCTGAGCCGGGGATCTATCGAAAACAGCCTCTCTACTTCATCTGAGGTAGTGGTATGGACTGCGTACACTTTACCCTCCCCAGACCCCACCTGGTGGGAATACGCTGGGTATGTTGTTGTTGTTTTTGTTGTTGTTGTTCATGTGTTATTGTGAAAGGTATTGGGATGACTTGATGGAGTAATTTTTACGTAGTGTTAATAAGGAAGTGTAAAGGATAAACTTGGTGTGAAATATTATTGGTTTATGATGTCTTAGTCAATGTGTGGAATGTTATGGTATTGTTGGTATGGTGATGCAATAAATGGTATTGTAAGAGGGCGAAATGATGTTATATGGCACTCACGTAATTCATTGTCGTCTTATGCACTTGTAATGTAGTTAGCTGTTAACGGGAGCTTCGTGATGTACTTGTGTTGTAAAGTAACACGTAAGGAAGGAGCTGGATTGTTGTATTCACATATAGGACTGTATATTCATATTGGAAAAGATAAGGTATGTAAGGTTATTCTTTCTGTATCCTTCTGCAGCACATAGTGTTCACATTGTTATTGTGCTTGATCCATTCCGAAATGTTCTAAGGTATATCATTTCAGGTTGTCATCTATTGTTATCCACATGTTCTTTATTCATTGATCAATTGTTATTCATGTGTCACATAATTGTGGACATGGTTCTAAAGTTCTAATAATGTTATGTTCCAAAGTTCCAATAATGTTATGGCCACCAATGTATCAATCTCACACAAGCAAATGTATCAATCTTACACAAGTAAAGGTATCAATCTTACACAACTAAAGGTATCAATCTCTCACAAGTAAGGAATGAAGTAAGGTATATATATATTTATATTATATTATGGCACACCGATAAGGTGGAAATTGTTTATATTCTATTATGGCCCACCGATAAGGTGGAAGATTGTTTATACTATATATATGGCCCACCGATGAGGTGGAAGATTGTTTATATTATATTATGGCCCACGGATAAGGTGGATGATTGTATATATTATATTATAGCCCACTGATCAGCTGGATTAATGATATATGGCCCACTGATCAGCTGGATGAATAGTAATAAGGACGAAGGTAAAAGCAAGCAAAGAAGTAAAGCACTTGAATGAAAGTATATCACTTGAAGGAAAGTGTTATATAAATGATAATGATATGAATGAAGGATCAAAAGTGAAAGTAATGAAAGCAATGTACATGGTTTCACATATACAGAACAAAGGTTTATCCATATTGATTATTCACTTGTACTTGATATCATTGAAGTACTTCTGTATCATGCAGTTTCTTATGGCCTTACATACTCAGTACATTCTTCGTACTGACGTCCCTTGGGGAACTTACCTTACTTGTTGCAGGCACAGGTGCTAGTAGACCTCTACAGTAGGTTGCGGGTCAGTTGCGGATCTTTGGTGAGCTCCAGTTGATTCGGGGCTTTCCGAGTCATATGTGTACAGTTGGTTTGGTATTGTAATGTTGTATAAAGTGGGGACTTGTCCCGACTGTAGGTTGGTTATGTACATGTATCTGTTAGAGGCTTTGTAGACGTATGTGGGAATATGAATGTAAGGGATGTATGTCCATTTTGACTTGATTGCCCTAACGGTCAAGTTTCGTATACAGCATATGTTTCCATAATTTTCGCATAGTTGCATGAGATATAATGATGTTCATACAAAGACATGCATATGAATGTACATGAGCAAAGATTGGTTCTCTCGGGCCTCAACGGCTTCGGGTGCCAGTCCGCCCCATTGGAAATCGGGGTATGACAAAGACCCCCATAAAATTCATCACGTGCATGTTTGGATCATCAGTAGGAAGACCGGCTAACACACCCTTCAAGTTTAGCAGATGGATCATGGCACTAGTAATGTCAAAATTAGTGCCCGGAGGTAACTCTGGTGGAATGATGGCACCAGTCTCTATTGGCTCGAAGTAGGCCAAATCTTTTTCTTCAGGATCATCATTATCAGGCACATATGGTCTTGGTTATTCTCTCAGTCGTCTTTTTTGCTCTTCAGCATCAGCCAAACGCTGTGTTGCTTCTTGTATAGCTCGATTATCTCTTTCTGCTTGTCTAAGAGCAGCTTGCCTAGCTTTCTCTTCCCGTGTCAATCGAGCAGTAGTTTGATCCGTTGTTTCATCACCAACTGGATGAATTGGTTGGTGACGAATTTCTCCCGCAGCTGTGGGATCCTGAACTCCTTCAATATTCACCATCCTTCGATTAGCTCTCAGAGTTCTTTCAATTTCAAGATCAAGTGGAATCAGGGGATTGACTTGACTCCTCAAAAGTATGTAACAACAAAACCAATCAACTCCAACCAGTAATAATCAACTCCATAATCGTAAGTCCCCGGCAACGGCGCTAAAATTTGATGTCGCCCAAAATATACCTCTGGAAAAGTATAATGCGGTCGCTGTCAAATATAGAACCCAAATAGATTGGGGTCGATCCCACAGGGAATAGGTAGAAGTCTGTTTAGAATACTAGATGGAATAATTAGAAAGTAAGTAAAATAGGGGGGTTTTGTGAATAAAAAGTGACAGTAGCAATCATTGGTTATATCGAGTTTGTAGACAATGAGAGAAATACACTAGGACTGTGATCCCCAATGATTCCTTAACTCCAGAATTATGCATGCTAATAAAACCGTCTCGCTATGTGGCATGCAAAATCTAACAAGATATGTTTGTCTAAACATCTCTCGACCTTGGTTAAATGAATTTCACTCTTCTCCTCTCGGTTTTCGAGTGTCGCACTACTAACCCTTGTCCTGGATCTCAGATAACCATTTCCGCTAAGGCTCAAGTTATTAGATGAAGGTTGATAGCTTCAAATCTCTGTTGTTATCTCCTTTTCCTAATCTCTACCTCTCTCTCAAGCAAGTCTAGAATACAGTCAAGTTTCTTACGTTTGCAACCGTTAGAAGAGCAATCACAACGAAGGAAACAACAATACATGCATTCACAGCGGTACAGAATTGCTTTGCACTTAACTGGTTTCGTTAATTCCTAATGGTTCACACACCCTAGTTGATGGGTTTAGCTACTCATAATTGTAAGAACACAAGAAGAATTCAGAGATGAAAACATAATTGCACACTCACAATAATGAAGAAGAACGGAAATCTCAATTATCTATAAAACTCGAATTAGGGTTTTTGACTACAAAACCAAGAATATGTTTATAATCTCAAACACAGTATGAAATAGCTTTCAAAACAATGTAATGAATAATTCTCGCACATAGGACTATACAGGGGTATTTATAGATACAAAGCTAATCCTATCCAAATCAAAATAGGAGAACAGAGTCGACAACTTCCACAGTATCGTGACTTGGTGTCGTGGAACCAAGTCACGCCACGTAGATTGGTGTCGTGGAAATCAGGCTCAATTAGACGTCTTCAGATGTTGAGTCACACCATGCTTCCACATCACGTGACTGACAGTCACGCCACGTGACTACTGGGGTGGAAATCAGAACCTGTCTGATCTTCTGAATTAGACTCACGCCAGCCACTCACGTGACGTGAGTGGCAGTCACGCCACGTGAGTGGTATCGTGAGTCCATCTCTGGTGTAGATTCTTGTTCTTTCTTCTTCCGACACTTCATTCTTGGGCTTGATTCTTTCTTTTTGATCATTTTGCCTTTAAAACCTGTTTTCCTGCAAAGTAGGACAGAAACCACATCATACCAACAAAATACACCCAAGTTATTGCATATTTTCCTTGTTTTAAGCATCGAACGTGCCATGTAACCATGGCACATCAAGCACCCAAGCCCAAAAGTGAGGCATCACAAAATACTATAAAGTCCTTACCTTTAACCGGTAATGAAAGAATAGGTGTTGTAGTCAAAAGTGTCATGAGCATTTGGAAACTCTCTTCATATTGATCTGACCAAACAAATGTTACCTCCTTCTAATTCAACCTGTCAAGTACATTGTAATGGATTCAAAGTTCTTGATAAATATGCGGTAATAACTAGCAAGACCCCCAAAGCTCCTTACCTCGGTCACTGAACTAGGCCGAGTCTAATTCTTTACTGCCTCAATCTTCTTGGGATCCACCGTCACCCTTTTTTTAGAAACCACATGCCTCAAGAAGGCAACTGAGGACAACCAAAATTCACACTTTGAAAATTTAGCAAATAACCACTTCTCCCTTAGAATCTCCAAAACTATGCAAAAATGACCTACATGCTCCTCCTTACTTGGCTTATACTAAAATGCCATCAATAAACACAATAACAAAGGAATCCAAGAAAGATTTAAAGATCTCGCTCATCAAACTCATAAAGGTTGCAGGTGTATTAGTCAACTCGAAAGACATCACTTGAAACTCATAATGACCATACCGAGTTCTAAAAATTGTCTTTGGTATGTCCTCCGGTCTAATTTTTAACTAATGATAACCTGACTGCAAATTAATCTTTGAAAACACTGACGCACCCTGTAACTGATTAAATAAATCATCTCTATGAGGCAAAGGATAATTATTCCTGATAGTAACCTTATTCAGCTGTCTATAATCAATGAACATCCTCAGGCTACTATCCTTCTTCTTAACAAACATAATCGGAGCACCCCAAGGTGAAACACTTGGGCGAATTAACCCTTATAAAGTAGCTCCTGCAACTAAGTTTTGAGCTCCCTCAACTCTGCTGGTGCCATTCGATAGGGGAGAATAAATACAGGGCGAGTTTCCGACTCTAAGTTAATGTAGAAATCAATATCTCTAGCGGGAGGCATACCCGGTAGGTCTGAAGAAAACACATCCAGGAATTCAAAAACTACTGAAATCGACTTTATAGAAGGGGACCCTGTATCTACATCACGAAAATGAGCTAGAAACGCTAAACACCCCTTCCCCACTAACCTTCTGTCCTGGAAAAATGATATAATTTTCATTGGCTTGGCCTTATACACTCCCTCCCACTCTAGTTTATCCAATCTAGGCATTGCTAGAGTCACAGTCTTAGCATTACAGTTTAAAACAACGTGATATGGAGATATCCAAGTCAGACCAAGAATTACATCAAAGTCCAACATATCCAGAATAATCAAGCCTACCTAAGTCTGAAAACCCATAAATAACACAGAACAAGAACAAATAACATGGGTTACTACCACAGACTCACCAATTAGAGTAGACACATAAACAGGATGATCAAGTACATCAATAACCAAATTCAGACCCATCGCAAACTGAACAGACACATAAGAATAAGTAGACCCCGGATCAAATAAGACAGAATTCATCCGATCACAAACAAAAATAGTACCTATGATCACTGCGCCAGAAGCCTCGGCATCAATCTTTCTTGAAAATGCATAACAGTGAGCTCGATCATCAATTTAAGCCAACTCTCTTCTTGGCTGCGCTCCTCCCCCGGTGCCGCCATTCCATCGACCACATTGATACACCTTCCTGATTTCCCCATTAACTCAGTGGACGACCCCTGCCATTACCTCCTCCCCCTCTACCCACTAGAACTATAGCTCGAGTATGTTGTTGTGCCTGGACATTTGCCTACCTCAAGGGACATTCTCTCTTAAGATGACTAACAACAACACAATAGTAACATCCACAATCAAGAGAAGGACGACTGGCAGAAGAGTACGAAGCCCCTTGGCCCATAACAACCTGTGTCTGGGAAGAAACCTTAGTTGGACCCACAGTAGAAGTTAGCAAGGCTGACTGAATAGGATGGGCTGAATAGCCCTGCTGACCATGGCCCTTAGAGTAAGATCCACTAAAATTTCCAATATTGTCGGACTTCTTGGCTAATATCTTAGCCTGATCCGCTTGCGTAACCCCCTCCAACTTCTTCACATAGTCTAACACCTCATTGAACCCTTTTCCTGCAAAAGTCATGTGAATAGTCAAAACCTGAAGATCATAGTTCAAACCCTTAACAAAGCGCCGAATCCTCTCTTCCTCAGAAGTCAACAGTGGAGTGGCATAGCGAGACAAGCATAGGACTTGGCCTCATAGGCCGCAACTGACATGTCACTCTGATCCAATGCCAGAAACTCATCCTTCTTGTGGTCACGGAGGGCCCAAGGAACATATTTCTCAAATAACAAAGTATGAAATTGCTCCCAAGTCAATAGAGGTAAAATCGGTGACCGACAATCAACATATGCCCTCCACCATTACTTAGCATCCTTTTCCAACAAAAAGGTCACAAACTCAACTCCATGCTGTTGAACAATACCTATCTTATGCAACCTCTCATAGAAATCAATGATAAATTCAAAAGCATCCTCAGACTCAGTACCCTGGAATGTTGGAGGTTCATCTTTAAGAATTATGTCAATAGTTCATATTCCATACCAGTCATCACAGAACCCAACACCAAATGAAAAAAGGCATATTCCCCGAAGCCTCATCCATCCTAGGAGCCATAGTAACAGTAGGGTGAACAACCGGAGCCTGGAAAGCTGGCACAGTAGGAGTGGCTCCAGTCCCAACCAACCCGTTTAAAAAAGCTAATAATTGCTAAACAATCTCAGTAGACATGGGAGGTAAGGCTACAACCCCAGCTGGTGCCGCCACTTCGGGCTCCACCACTTCTCTCTCCTCAAAATGATCCTAAGGTGGAGGAGGGGATAACGACCTGTCTTAAGCATGGCCAGTAATTTCTCGAGCTCTACCCTTGGCGAGTGTGGCTCATCCCCTTCCTGTCCTACCTTCCCCTCTCACTCGTCCTTTTTTCCTTACGGCTGGCTCCTCAGTTGGAGCAGTCGGTGCAGGGGCTACTGCTCAGGTTTCGTTGGACCTAGTATTCACCATTTACGGATAAAAGTATGAAGAGAATTAGATATCAATTTGGATCGCCAGATACCAATTGGAATCAAGTTATAGCACGAAGGAAACAAGAGTGACAATTTTTTCCTAAAGCCCCATAGCCTCCTAAAGAAAAGTACAAACGTCTCTGTACCTTTCCGCGAGATTCTACTAGACCCATTTTGGTACGATGATATTGACTAACCTAGGCTCTGATACTAACTTTTTCAAGACCCAAACCAGTCGTGAGTGGCACCCACACTACTCACCCGGTGAGATAACCATTTAACCCCAAACACCATCACAAAATCAATACTTAGGAGAGTCAAGAGCTAATCCATCAATAAATAAATGTCAAAACCTAAACAAAATCCATAAGTACAACTAAAAGAGAAACATTGTACTTAAACAAATCAGCCCTAGGACTCGAAAGTCGTCATTCCCAAAACTACTAAAGAATTTCAAGAAGGGGATGCAACTCCAAAAGTTGAATAAAAACACATGTTCAGAAAACAAGGAACTATGCCAATAAGGAGAGATTCCATGGTAGCCGGAGATGCTGCTCACCCTGAAATCTGGAGTCGACTGCTGGAATCATATTTGAGGTCTCGTAGGAGCCACTAGAATATGCGTTGCACTCATAAAAGTAAATACAAGTATAGTATCAGCACACTAGAGCAATAGTGTACTGTTAGGGTCATTTGGCCAACCCAAGATAAGCATATGAACACATAACTAAGTTATAGTACAACAAGTTAATCCATGCTTAACAACCATACACTTAGCATAACAAGCAGCAATAGGCAATTAGGGAATAAAACCAACAACCAACATATTTTCACCAAGTAAAGTTTAGTCAAGCCAAGTCAAACAAATCAAGACAATTTATTAAGTAGAAAAATATATTTCCCCGGTTCACTCATGGAACCGTCAAACTCACCAGACCCTCGTACATACATGCTAAGGGAAATACAACTACCCTCTAGCTATGACCTGTAGAGGACAATTATTGTCCATGTACTAAAACACCAGACATAAGTCCCTTCCAACCTTGTTCCACCAGAAACCCGTGAAATATGTTCTAAATACCGAATATTCCACATTTAGCAAGTAAGTAGGTCAAATCATGTAACAATTATAAAATCATATGCAATGACCACACCAAACAACATGCACCAACAAGTCATACTACAAATTAGGTTACATGTACACATAGCCCAAGTTGGATTAAACTACAATACCATCACCTACCTCGAACAAAGCTTACACAACTCTCTAAGCCGGAGCTTTGCCCTTCAGTGTAATTTTTTGCTTGCTAGTGGTCTAGAACATACATATAAACACGAAATTAATGAAATGACCTATCATGCTGGGACTTATAACTCACACCCAACCCCTAAATCAAGTTCAAGATGATTCCCTTCCCATTCTAGGGATTTTCTATCGTAATTCACCTAAAACTACTAATACCGTGGATAAATTAGTGAATTAACTAGATGCAAAGGTAAATTAACCGTTAATAATCAAACCTATTAACTTATTACTTAGTTTTCCCCCTTGTACTAGAAAATAACCAAAATCTGCCCTAAAACCCTCCTTGAACTCTGTAAATTAGTGATTCTAAGGCTTAATCATCAATTACAAGTTAACGGGAAAAAATTACTTACCTTTACAAGGACAAACGAAGAAATATTGGTGTATTTTTCCCTAAATCGCCCTTTCTTTGCCCCAAAATGAATTTTAAAATAATAAATTATTTTGGGGAAAATATTTAATTAATATGCGATTTTCAATGCTATAGCGGCCAAGACGGCTATAGCGGTACCTGCCGCTATAGCGGGCGTTGACCGTCTTTGACCACAGCTATAATGAAAATTATTTCACTATAGTGGTGTGTCGTCTGCTGTAGCGGCGTCGATGCGATAGAAAGTGTGTCTTTGCCCAAAATCTTACTTTTTACAACACATCTTAACTCGGGATATTCCAAATAAGGCCCTTCTGTCACGACCCGAAATGAGGCCCTGGCCGTGATGGTCTTTCCGATCCAGTGATGGTCCAAGAAGGACCCTTAGCATTACATCATAAGCATAGTCATAATAAAAGTGTGGAAAATAGACCCATAATGAAGAAGTTCAACTGAAATGATAATTTAAATCCAAATCTTAGAATGAAACTCAAAACAATAACCATCATTGAGTCTACGAAGCCTCTAACATTATGAATAGAAATTCAAGTAGGGACATGGCTCAGGAAATACCAGAAAACCCAAACAGTTTGAATTCAGCTAAAAATAAATCTAAGACATATGTCTTTCGAAAAATGGATGGCTCACCACTGGCTAGTTGCAACTCTGAATGTATCCTACTGCGGGGCAGAGTCTCGGGTAAGTGCTTCGAAACCTACATCATAAAAAGATGTAGTGTCCGGGGACAGTCAGTATGATAAGTACTGGCATGCAACCCGAGAAAAGGGAATCCAAAATAGTTTATGTAATATAATAATAATAATTAAAATTCAAAAAGCTTCGCAATATAAGTCTGTCATAAATGAGGTACAAAATAAGGAACAATGAAAAATATAAAATAAAGCAATCATTTAAAATTCTTAGTTCTGAACTATGTAGTTACACCGACATTAAGTAACCCACAGGTAATATGGGTCCAGTACTCCCCAACTGGAGGGGCCTCCATCCATATTAGTCGTATGGACTGAGATAACATAGTTGGACAAATGATAACATAATCATAGCTACATACAATTGCTCAAGGTAAGTATACAATGGTCATCTCTTTTTCAGGACAAGACCTCCCAACGTCGGCAAACGCAATTTTCAGTTTTGGTCACAGGGACTACACCTTCTCGGTAAACTACATAATTCTCTTTAAGCTCAATTAAAACATTTCTCATTACATTCATTTATGGAGTCTTTCATTAAGGCATTAACATGTTGGTATCGTCATACCAAGAACTTCCAAGTCACTCTTATCATGCCAAAAATTAATTATCATTAAACATTTAAGACTCTCAATTCCGTCTTTGAAATCATAAGCATGACCATAATCGATTTTTCATAAATATCTTAAAACATCCCATTAATTCATATTTTCGTAAATCAAGAAACGGGAAAAACATTGATATTTCTTCTTCCATCCAAAGCTTTCAAGAGACTTAAAATACATCTATTTAACATTCAAATTTCAAGACATGAAGATCCATTAATTTCAAATAACCATCTTAGTCTCCAACGCCAGATAAAGATCAAAAATCCATTATTAAAGAAAAGGGAAAAATTCATATCAAGCTTTCAATAACGAAATTCCCAACCCTTATTTCAAATCACCATCATAATATACATAATAAATAATATTCACAAATTTAGAATAGTAATTGAAATAGGGAGTGTTCAAACATGCCTTTTGACGGAGAGAACTTGAAGAAAGCTTAAATTTTTTGGACCTTGAAGCTTGAACCCCAGTTGATTTTTCCCTTAGTGTTTAGAGAGGAGATTAAGTCTGATTTGGGTGAATGAAATACGTTTCTAGAGTTTGAGAGGTGTTTTAAGCTGAAAAGGTCGGATCCATCATGGGAAAATGACTAAAATTCCCCTAGGATGACCCTAAAAATTTTTCCTCAGAATCAGTCCACGACTTGACCTACAAGCCGTGG
The DNA here is from genome assembly GCA_031232105.1 of Capsicum rhomboideum. Lineage (NCBI taxonomy): Eukaryota > Viridiplantae > Streptophyta > Magnoliopsida > Solanales > Solanaceae > Capsicum > Capsicum rhomboideum. The sequence continues at coordinate 24,531,423 of CP124712.1, read as the reverse complement.
AACAGTTCACGGTCTGTGGGTCAAAGTCATGGAAATTGGATGGATTTTTCAATTTATAGGATCTGATCCACGACCTGAATTCTACGTTCCGTGGAAACCCATCCACGTCCCGTGGGTCCATTTCGTAAGTCAGATTTTTTTTTTAAAACCTAAATTCATATAAATTTATGGGTTCTTGAACGTTCTAAAATTTTGGGGTGTTACAATACTTGGGATCATTCGCCCCCGAATGATTATTAGGGAAACATTTAGCTTGAATAAAGAGAGTGCATGAAACTTTAAGGACATGAATTTATAAGATAAAGGATGAGTATAGCGTTAGTACCTCAAACGACGTCATTCGACGTCTGAAACAAGAAGGGATATCTAGTCCTCATGTCTTCCTGGACTTCCTAAGTAGCCTCATCCTCATGTCTTCCTCAGCTTCCCAAGTAGCCTCTTCCACCTTTTGATTCCTCCACAAGTTCTTAACTGAAGCTATTTCCTTGGTTCCAACTTTCGGACTTGCCTATCAAAAATCTGTATAGGAATTTCCTCATAAGGCAAAGAGTCGTCCACACTAATGTTCTCTATGGGAAACACAAGAGAATGATCCCCCACACACTTCTTAATCATAGACACGTGAAACACGGGATGAATCGATGACAAACTCGCGGGCAAGTCCAACTCATAAGAGACATTACCAAACTTCTTCAAAATCGGATACGGGCCAATGTAACGAGGACTTAGTTTACCTTTCTTTCCAAACCTCATCACTCCCTTCATAGGAGAAATTTTTAAGAATACCCAATCACCAATCTCAAACTCCTACTCTCTCCGCCTCATATCCGCATGACTTTAGGCGACTTTGGGCAGTCTTAAGCCTTTCGCGAATAACCTTAACTTTCTCCATCGCTTGGTGAAAAAGATTTGGCCCGAACAATCGTGTTTCACCCACTTCATACTATCCAATCGGTGACCTATACCTCCTACCATAAAGAACCTTGAAAGGGGTCATTTGGATGATAGAGTGATAACTATTATTATAAGCAAACTTAATAAGAGGAAAGTGATCCACCCAACTACCTTCAAAGTCAATAACACGGGCCCTTAGCATATCTTCTAAGGTATGAATAGTAGGCTCTGCTTGCCCATCCATTTTGAGGATGGAAAGCGGTACTAAGGTTCACCTGTGTACCCAAACCTTTCTGAAAGGATTTACAAAATTGAGAAGAAAATTGCATACCTATGTCAGATATGATGGACACTGGAGCTCCATGAAGCCGAACAATCTCCTGAATGTACAACTTAGCATAATCCTCTCCTAAATAGTTTGTCCGCACAGGCAGAAAGTGAGCGAACTTGGTCATCCTATCCACAATGACCCATATGGAATCGTATTGGTTCCGAGAACGCGGAAGGCCAGTGATAAAATCCATATTTATCATCTCCCACTTCCACATGAGAATGGCTATCTCCTAAGACGTACCACCAGGCCTTAAGTGCTCAACCTTAACTTGTTGGTAATTCAAACACTTAGCAACAAAGTTCGCAATATCCCTTTTCATATTATTCCACCAGTACATCTTTTTCAAGTCATGATACATCTTAGTAGAACCGGGATGAATAGTGTACTTGGAGACATGGGTTTCAGTCAAGATTCTCTCTCGTAGCCCATCGACGTTGGGAACACAGTCTCCCTTAATATCGTAAAATACCATCTCCCCCAATCTTGAAAGCTAAAACCTTTTGCTGCCCAACATCTTTCTTGATTTGCATAAGTATGGGATCATTAACCTATTTCTCCTTAACTTCAGCACCTAATGAAGACTTAGCCACTTCGTGGACAATCACTCCACCATCTTCGAAATCCAACAATCGAAATCCCAAATTAGCAAGCCTGTGAATTTCCTTCACTAATCCCTCTTTTCTTTCTCAACATGAGAAAGTATCCCCATGGGCAACCTGCTAAGAGCATCAGCAACAATATTAGCTTTACCTGGATGATAGTGCAAGCTTATGTCATAATCCTTTAGCAATTCAAGCTACCTCTTTTGCCTGAGGTTCAACTCTTTTTTGCGTGAAGATATACTGCAAACTCTTGTGATATGAATAAATATCCACATGCACTCCATATAACTAGTGACGCCAAATCTTGAGTGCAAAGACTACAGCCACCAACTTAAGATCATGAGTTAGGTAATTCTTCTCATGTATTTTAAGTTGCCTTGAAGCATAAGCCACAACCTTCCCATGCTACACAAGTACACAACCAAGTCCTACTCGGGACGCATCACAATGCACCACAAATCCTTCAGTACCATCAGGAAGTGTCAAAATAGGGGCTGAGGTTAAACGACTCTTCAACTTCTCAAAACTACCCTCACAAGCATCAGACCACAAAAACTTCACATTTTTCTGAGTTAACTTCATTAGTGGAGAAGCTAAAGAGGAAAAACTCTCCACGAACCTTCTATAATACCCCTCTAGACCCAAGAACCTCATAATATCGGTCAGAGTTCTTGGTCTTGGCCGATTCTTAACCACCTCAATTTTTTGGGGATCAACTTTAATTCCTTCACTAGAAACAACATGACCAAGGAACGTCACGGTATTAAGCCAGAATTCACATTTAGAAAATTTGGCATACAACTCTTGGTCCTTAAGGGTCTGAAGTATAATTCAGAGGTGATTGGTATGCTCCTCCTCACTCCGAGAGTACATCAGAATATCATCAATGAAGACTATGATGAATAAGTCCAAAAACTGTCTAAACACCCTATTCATAAGATCCATAAAAGCTGCAGGTGAATTAACCAAACCAAAGGACATAATCAGAAACTCATAATGACCATATGGGGTTCGACAACCGGTCTTGAGAATAGCCACTTCCCTAACTTTCAGTTGATGATACCCGAAATGGAGGTCTATTTTGGACAAACACTTAGCACCCTGAAGCTTATCAAAAAGATCCTCAATTCTAGGAAGAGGGTATTTATTTTTCATAGTGACCTTATTTAATTGACAATAATATATGCATATATGAAGGGACCCATCTTTCTTTCACATGAAGAGTACCGAAGCACCCCAAGGAGAGATACTAGGGCAGATAAAGCCCTTATCAAGCAGATCTTTCAACTGATCTTTTAACTCTTTTAGCTCCACCGGAGCCATTCTATAGGGTGAAATAGAAATAGGTCGAGTGTCAGGCAAAAGATCAATACCAAACACGATTTCCCTATCGGGAGAAATATCGAGAAGATCATCGGGAAAAACTTTGGAAAATTCGTTAGCTATCTGAAGTGACTGCGGTGAGGGACTTTCAATGCTAGAATCTTTGACCTGAACTAGATGGTACAAGCAACCCTTAGATATCAATTTTCAGTCTCTAAGATAAGAAATAAACTTTCTCTTTGGTGCTAAAGAATCACCCTTCCACTCTATAACTGGCTCATTAGGAAAACGAAAGGTGACTCTATGGGTTCTAAACTCCAAGATAGCATAACAAGAGTGGAGCCAATTCATTCCCAGAATTAAATCAAAATCCACCATATAAAGTTCTACCAAATCCACCATAGTGTCCCGATGAAAGATAGACACCACACAGTTTTTATAGACCCGTCTAGCAATAATAGACTCGCCAACAAGAGTAGAGACTGAAAAGGGTTCAAAAATATTTTTGGGACCAAAATCAAAACTCACAGCCACATAAAGTGTCACATAAGATAGAGTGGAGCCAGGATCAAGTAACACATAAACATCACGAGAGAAAATCTGTAACATACCCGTGACTATATCTGGTGAGGCCTCTGAATCCTGACGAGTAAATGGTTATGGCCTCCGTCGGTTCCTAAAGTAGTACCCTTAGCTGTTGGGGCGGAAGAAGAGGTAACTTGGGAGTTATTGCCCCCAAAAGCTCCCTTTATCGAAAGGAATTCCCATTGAAAATGACTAGCCTAACCATAACCATAACACACACCCTTGCCCAAACGACAAGGCCCACGGTGCAACTTTCCACAAGTGCGACAAGGAGTTACACTGGCCTGAGACTGAGTGCCCTGCACCTTGGAACCATTGCTAGGCTGAAATCTCTGGTTGCCCGAAGGCTTAGGGGAAGGTGTACTAGCTGAAGACTGAACATTACCCCAAGATTTCTTCTTATGCCATCTCTTACCCCACTTTCTGTTACCACCAGACTGCTAATTTGTCTCTTGGTATGCCGACCTAGCCCTCTTACTCTGTCTATCTTCAACCTCTGTCTGTCTTTTCTTTTCATCCTCTACCTGTTGCATAAACACCACCAACCTGGATATATTTATGTCACTATTCAATATTACACCTCTACATTCCAGCACTAAATCATCCTTAAGACTGGAGCAAACTTTCTCATTCGAGACCTCATATTGGACACCAATTTCGGAGCATAATGACACAACTGAGTGAACTTCAAAGCATATTCCTTGACACTCATCTTTCTTTGTTTCAAGTTCACAAACTCCTCAGCCGTAGCTTTCCTCAACTCCTGAGGAAAGAAGTGATCAAGAAAGGCTTGAGAGAAATCCTCCCAAATCGCAGGCTCAGGATCTTCACCCCTAACTTCTTCCTATTCATCATACCACTGATAAGCTACCTCCTTTAATTGATAAGCTGCAAATTTCACCCCTTCAGTATTACTAGCATTCATCACCCTAAAAATCTTTTTCATTTCTTCCACAAACCCTTGAGAATCTTCCTCAACTTTAGAACCAGTAAATGTCGATGGATTCAATCGCATAAACTAACCCACTCGGGTAGCATCAGAAAAACCAGTGGCAGGACAACTATTACCTGACTAACAAGCCTGAGATGACACAATCTGTGCAAGTATCTGAATAGTCTGTCTAAACTTGGCATTTAAGACTTCACCCTGAGAAGCCTAGGTATGATTGGTGTCAGTTCTAGGGGCTCGCGGAGGACTGGTTGGGACTGGTGGGACCCCAACAAGAGCAGTCGGGCCAGAAGTACAAACTCCATTACGGGTCTGCATCCCATGAGTAAGAAGAACCCCTTCAATGTTTCCCCCAGCGCGTACAGAAGTTCTAGTAGGAGTTCCCGTTAGTCCTTCGTGGAGGCATGATCTAAAACATGGAAAAGTAGGAGTCAGAAAAATTTTCTTAGAACTATACTTTCTAGCACGAACTAAGAGTATGAAGAAAAGGGAACAATTCCTAAATGTCTTGTAGCCTCCCCTTTATAAGTGTGGTGCGCTACACACCCATTAAAAGGATTCTACTCGATACGGCTTTGTAAACACCCTAAGACCATAAACCGTGCTCTGATACCAATTTTGTCATGACCTGAATCGAGGCCCTAGCCGTGATGGGCTTCCCGAACCAGTGATGGTCTAAGAAGGCCCCTTAGCATTACATCATAAGCATAGTCATAATAAAAGTGCTGAAAATAGACCCACAATGAAGAAGTTTAACTGAAATAATAATTTAAAACCAAATCTTAGAATGAAACTCAAAACAACAACAATCATTAGGTCTACGAAGCCTCTAACATTATGAATAGAAATTCTAGATGGTACATGGCCTCGAAAATATTAGAAAACCCAAACAGTCTAAATTCAGCTAAAAATAAATCTAAGACATATGCCTTCCGAAAGATGGATCGCTCACCACTGGCTAGCTGCAACTTTGAATGTATCCTAATGCTGGGTAGAGTCTCGGGTAAGTGCTTCGAAACCTACATCATGAAAAGATGTAGCGTTCGGGGACGGTCAGTACGATAAGTACTGGCATGCAACCCGAGGAAAGGGAATCCAAAACAGTTTACGTAATATAAATAATAATAATTAAAATTTGGAAAGCTTCACAATCTAAGTCTATCATAAATAAGGTACAAAATAAGGAACAATGAAAAATATAAAATAAAGCAATCATTTGAAATTCTTAGTTCTGAACAATGTAGTTACACCGACATTAAGTAACCCACGCGCAATATGGATCCAGTACTCCCCAACTGGAGGGGCCTCCGTCCATGTTAGCCGCATGGACTGAGATAACATAGTTGGCCAAATCATAACATAATCATAGCTGCATACAACTGCTCAAGGCAAGTATACAGTGGTCATCCATTTTTCAGGACAAGACCTCCCAACGTCGGCAAACGCGGTTTCCAGTATTGGTCACAGCGACTACACCTTCTCGGTAAACTGTATAATTCTCTTTAAGTCCTATTAAAACATTTCTCATTACATTCATTTATGGAGTCTTTCATTAAGGCATTAACATGTTGGTATCGTTTTACCAAGAACTTGCAAGTCAATCTTATCATGCCAAAAATTCATTATCATTAAATACTTAAGACTCTCAATCCTGTCTTTGAAATCATAAACATGACCATAATCGATTTTTCATAAGGATCTTAAAATATCCCATTAATTCATATTTTCATAAATCAAGAGACGGGAAAAACATTTATATTTCTTTTGTCATCCAAAGTTTTCAAGAGACCTAAAAATCATGGCTTAAAATACATCCTTTTAACATTCAAATTTCAAGACATGAAGATCCATTAATTTCAAATAACCATCTTAGTCTTCAACCCCAGATAAAGATTAAAAATCCATTCTTAAAGAAAAGGGAAAAATTCATATCAAGCTTTCAATAACAAAATTCCCAACCCTAGTTTCAAATCACCATCATAATATACATAATAAATGATATTCACAAATTTAGAATGTAATTAAAATAGGGAGTGTTCAAACATGCCTTTTGACGGAGAGAACTTGAAGAAAACTTGAATTTTTTGGACCTTGAAGCTTGAACCCTAGTTGATTTTTTCCTTAGTATTTAGAGAGGAGATGGAGTATGATTTGGGGGAATGAAATACGTTTCTAGGGTTTGGGAGACTTTTTAAGCTAAAAAGATTGGATCTCATCATGGTAAAATGACCAAAATGCCCCTAGGATGACCCTAAGAAAATTTTCTTGAAATCAGTCCACGACTTGACCTACAGGCCGTAGAACAGTTCATGGTTCATGGGTAAAGGTCGTGGAAATCAAATGGATTTTTTGATTTGTAGGATCTGATCCACGACCTGAATTCTACATTCCGTGGAAACTCATCCACGTCCCGTAGGTCAATCCACGTCCAGTGGGTCCATTTCGTAAGTCAGATTTTTTTTTTAAAACCTAAATTCATATAAATTTATGGGTTCTTAAGGGTTCTAAAATTTTGAGGTGTTACACCTTCACACTAAGATCAATTATGGGAGTTCTACTTACCCAAATTTGATTTCGTAAATTTCTACGAGTTCCTTATCGTCTTAGCTAACTAGAAATTAAATCAAACACCCCCAAACCTACCCAAATCCTTCCCTAATTTCCATATACCACACCTTGCTCCACTTTTATTTGAAACTAGCCTAGCCTAAAATTTGTAACTTTCAAACCGGAAGGATTTTAGACATGAGGTTTTAAATGAAGGACTTCGTCGAAGAGGGTCATTACACTTTATACTTATAATTTTGATTAATTAATGAGTTCATTGTCAACCCATGAAGTTCGGATCGGTAGGTCCTAGGAAAAGGTGGAGGAGAAGGCTTTTCAGGTAAAGAAAGAGTCTTTTCATAAAAGAAAATCAAAATATTAAGGTAGTAGAGGCAGAAAAAGAGGTAGTTATCATGGTTGAGGTTGTGGCAACAGCAGATAAAGAGGTCAATTTGGTGACCAATGCCAAAATAAAAATAACATTTTGTGTAGATATTGCAAAAAGTTAGGCCATATAGAAGTTGATTGTTGGACCAAGCAAAGGGATGACTAAACACAAGCAAACTTCACATGGAAAGTTGAAGAGGGAAGTTATTCATGACTCAATCTTATATAGATAATGTCCTTAATGGAGTGTGGTTCATGGACAGTAGGTGCTCTTAAACCAAATGTCCGGAATGAGGTCACTGTTTAAAGAACTTGACAAATCCAAAAAAAGTGAAGTCTGACTTGGAGACGACAAGCCAATGAAAGTTGAAAGGAAAGGTACAATTTTCATCAAAACCACCCAGGGTAATGTAAAGTTTCTACATGATGTGCAATATGTTTCTAATTTAGCTCATAATTTGTTAAGTATAGGGAAATTAATGAATGGTGGTTACTTTATTTTATTTGATGATTGTTATTGCACTGTTTATGATAAGAAATCTATGTAAAATATTACCACCATTTCCATGACACAAAATCAAACGTTCCCTTTAAAAGTCTATAGTGTGCAAAATCATGCTTTAGTTGCAAAAACGAACGACACTAGTTTATGGTATCTAAGGTATGAACATCTGAATGTTAAAGGGATGAAATTGTTCATTCAAAAGAATATGGTTGTTGGGCTGCCTAAAATTGATGGCCTTGATTTCTATGAAGGGTGTGTCTATGGGAAGCAAAGTAGAATCTCATTTCCTATAAACAAGGCTTGGAGGGTCTCAAGGTTTCTTGAATTGGTGCACGCTGATGTTTGTGTCCTGATGAGTATTGATTCCTTAGGTGGAAATGGATTTTTTTTTTCGTTTATTGATGATTATAGTCAAATGTGGGTTTATTTCTTGAAGTTCAAATCTAAAACTTTTGAGAATTTCAGAAAATTCAAGGCATTAGTAAAGAAGCAAAGTGGATGTTCTTTAAAGGCTCTCTGTTTGGATAGAGGCAGTGAATTTACTTCTTAAGAATTTGATAATTTTTGTGAAAAAGATAGTATTCACTAGGAGTTGATAGCACCACCACACACAGAGGAGCAAAATGGAGTAGCCGAGCGAAAGAATCGAACAGTGGTTGAAATGGCTCAAACCATGATGAAAGAAGCAGGACCTCCAATAAAGTTTTTGGTAGAAGCAGTATCAATGACAATGTATCTTCTCAATATCTCAACGACAAAGGCAATCACGAATCAAACCTCATATGAAGCATAGAAGGACAGGAAGCCACGAGTAAGCCATCTAAAAGTTTTGGTTGTTTAGCATATGTTTTGGATACTTCTCCATCTCGTCGCAAACTTGATGTGAAATTAGAAAAATACATTTTTGTGGGCTATAGTCCTCAATCCAAAGCATATAAGCTATACCCGATGAGTGGAAAAGTTATTATAAGCAGGGATGTTAGGTTCAACGAGGCAGGAAGTTGGGCTTTGAATAATGGAAATACTTCAAGACCAAAACGTTCTTTAGTTCCTAATGATGCATCTGAATCACCTGTAGCTGAACAGTCAGCACCAATAACATCTAAAATAGTTGGAGAATCTTCAGTAGAGCCAACTCCACTAAGAAGATCAACAAGGGACAAAAAGCCAAATCCCAGATATTCTAGTAACATGTATACTTCTTATCAATTTTCTCTTCTTGTTTCATATCCCATATATTATGGAGAAGCGGCTGAAAAAGAAGAGTGACAATAATCAATAATGGAAGACATGAATGTTATCGAAAAGAATGAAACTTGGGAATTAGTTAACTTACCAGAGGAAAAGAATGGTATTCGTCTAAAGTAAGTATATCGCCCAAAGTACTATGTCGATAAATTAATTCAGAAGCACAAAGCTCGGCTTGTTGCAAAAGAATATGCACAGCAACAAGGAGTTAATTTTGATGAAACATTCTCTCCTATAGAGCTCTTTGAAACGGTGAGAACTTTATTAGCTCTTGCTGATCAACTCTCTTGGTCAGTTTGTCATTTTGATGTCAAGTCTACCTTCTTAAACAGAGAACTGGATGAAGAAGTTTATGTTGCTCAATCTGAAGGTTTTGCTGTGAGCGAACAATAAAATAAAGTGTATAGGTTGAAAAAGGACTTATAGGGCCTAAAGCAAGCCCCGCGAGCATGATATAGCAAGATCAACTCTTATCTTCTAGAGAATGGATTTGAAAGAAGCAAAAATGAGAGAACTCTCTATGTGAAGAAGCGAGGTAAAACAAATTTCTTGGTGATGTGTCTTTATGTAGATGATATGATTTATATGGGTTCTTGTGAATCTCTTGTTACTGAATTTAAGTCTATCATGATGAAAAAAATGAGATAACAAACATGGAGTTGTTGTAATATCTTCTTGGTCTTCAAATTAAAGAAAGTTTAGATGGCATTTTTGTATCGCAAAGAAAATATGCAACTTATTTTCTTAGGAGATTTAACATGTTGGGTTGTAAGATAGCTTCTACGCATATGAATGTAAATGAGAAGCTCATATCTGATGATTGTAGGGGTTTGGCAAATGCTCGATGCTTTAGAAGCATAGTCATAATTATTTGTCACACACACTGTTCGACATAGCATTTTCTATTAGTGTGGTTTCTAGCATTTTCTTAGGAGAATTAACATGTTGGGTTGTAAGATAGCTTCTACGCATATGAATGTAAATGAGAAGCTCATATCTGATGATTGTAGGGGTTTGGCAAATGCTCGATGCTTTAGAAGCATAGTCATAATTATTTGTCACACACACTGTTCGACATAGCATTTTCTATTAGTGTGGTTTCTAGGTTCATGCATAACCCAACAAAGCATTATTTTAGGTTGTAAAGCAAATTTTACGATATGTTGCTGGAACTGTTGACTTTGAAATTTGGTACTCTAAAATATCAGATTTTAGATTGTTTGGTTTCACTGATAGTGATTATGTAGGGTGTCTGGATGATAGAAAAAGTACTTCTAAATATGTATTCTCTCTTGATTCAGGTATCATAACTTGGAGTTCAAAGAAGCAAAAGTTTGTGGTCTTGCCGTCATCTAAAGCAGAATACATTGTTGCAACTGCATCATATTGTCAAGTGGTTTGGCTAAAGAGGTTGTTTGCTGTTGTCTTTCAGAAGCAGGCTATTGCAACTAAAATTTTCTGATATATCAAAGCCACTATTGTAATGACAAAAAAAATTCGGCATTTCACAGCAGGACAAAGCATATTGACATTCGATACTATTTCATATGTGATTTGATAGCAAGTGGAAGCATTGTGGCACAAATGAACTAGTTTTTGATATTCTAACCAAAGCACTTTCAGTTGGGAAGCATGAGTACTTCAGATTACAGATGGGAGTAACAAGTTTTGAAGCAAGGGAGAGTGTTGATTAGTGCTTCAAAACTGGTCAATTTAATTCCTAGTTTTTAGTTAGTAAAGATAGTGTTTGTTCAGTTAATTAGCATGAAGTTACCTATTTTCTAGTGGATAGGGCAGAGTTAGTGGGCATTCTTGTCTACTTCTTTTTTAGTTGCTTATCTTTAGCTTAAGTTATTTAGTTGTAAGCCTATTTAATAGGTCACTGTTGTAGCTTTTCTATTGCAATTCAAACACTTCAGAAAATTAATCTCTCTGCTTTTACCGTTCTCTTTTATACCCCAACAGGTTTCACTTCAATGTATTTAAACATCTCTTTTTTCTTTCCAAAAATTAGTTATTTTTGGTCCAATTAAAATATTTTCTTTACAATTTCACCTTGAGTCAAACGATCGATCGCGCTTCTTCAACTAGCCTAAAGTCAAGAGCTTCTCCTTTTCCTCCCAAACGAGCAAGAATCAGTTGCTTAGCTTTGAAGAGAGGTAGTCGCAGGTCTACTCCTTTCCTTGAATCCGGGATCGATTCTTCTTCTGGCGAAAAAGCATCACATGTGTCAAGAAGCGACCCACCTAAGAAAAGTTATACTAAGTTTATTATTTAATTATGATCAATTAATAAATATTAGGGATAATTTTGAGACCTTCCTTCAGGTTTAACTTTATTATATTGATGTTTCTTAGGAGATGCAATTAAAAGGGACAAATGAGTTTGTCAATTTAAGTGGGGATCCTTCAAGTTTTAAAAATTTGATAAAAGTAATAAAAAAATTTAGCTTTTTATATTTACACTTTTACCCCAACAATCGTAAAAGTTATTTCAACAACTATAAAAGTTGTCCCAACAACTATAGAAGTTGTTCAACAACCGTGCAAAGTTGTTGGACAATTGAATAGTTGTTGGGACAACTATTACAGTTGTCGAACAACTATGTGCAGTTGTTTGAAGGACTTGACTACTTCTAACTTAATTAATATTGCGGGACTCACTCGTGCCTTTTAATTAATTGGAGACTTGAGAGGCATTTTCTCCTATTTTTCCATGTTTCTTGTGATTTTTCCCATTTGGTCATGCGAGATGAGATCATGATTTGAAATTATGAGATGAAGTGGAAGTTTTGTTTGGACATGCAATTTGGACTTTTTTATGTTGTATATCTTCTCATGAACATAAAAACCTCATAAGTAGTGAAAACTATCAAAATTGCCCCAATTCTTTATACAGTCTTACCAAATAAGTAAAAGTTTATAACAAAGTATAATGCACTATCACAAAGTTATTATAAAAAATAAATACAACATTTATTGATTAATCTTTAGTTCAATAAAAAAGTAAAATTGAACATGAGTTGTAGCGTACTACTCTTTAATATAATTCTCCCACATAGTACGGACAATCTCCTCACGTTGAGCTTGCATTTCTTGATCAGATAACCAAGAAGACGAACCAACATTGTTACTTTGAGTCGTTTGTTGGTCAATATCATTAGTAATAGTTATATGAGATATAAATGGTTTAAAGAGTAATAATATGAACTATAAATTTTATTTACATATGAAATAAATGGTTGTTAGATATAAATGGTGGGGTATTTTTTTTTACAAAATATAACTTTGTGGGTCAACTTTTGTATTTAAAAAAATCTCAAATCACACTTTTTGGAGAATTTGGGATTTCATATCATGATATGAAATAATGAGATGAAATCACATGTCCAAACGCTGATTTCATCTCATAATTTCAAATTACACACTTCATGTTGCATGTCCAAATGCCTACTTAATATTATGCTCACCTCCTTTATTTTAACTTCTTATAATATATAATTAACGTGATTATTATTAAGTCAAAATAATTACAATATGACCAAGTTATTTTGTTCAATATTACACATTTTAAATTAAATAAAAAATGAAGGTTTATCCTGCTACTAATTGTTTAAATTCAACAGTTATAGATTCGATCTCTTCAATCAACAATGTTTCTTCCATCGATTTCATATGATATTCAATACAAATCAACACATCAATACCTCTTTGATACCACATAACCAAGAAAGATGCTTGATTTAGGATTGGATTTATTAGCAAAAACTAGTACTAATAAATCGAGAAGGTAAAAGAAAATGAAATGAAAGACATCTGAGAACAATTTCATTAACGTAATCGTCATTACCTCTTGCTAAAAATATTTATTTTAATTTAGGTATCTCATTTATGAAATCAAGAGAATTTTATTATGTTCTTCCAATACTACCCCTATCATTAAATGACTACATAAAGTGTATAAACTCAAATTTATATTTTCAAAACATAATTAATAAGGCTAATTTGGTAAAATAAAATCCTAATAAATATTTTCTAGGGGAGTGTCAAGTAAACAAGGATCAACTATTTGAAACGGAGACAGTATTACTCCCTCCGTTCGTTTTTATTTGTCACTTATTTCCTAATTGGATTTCTACTTTTACTTGTCATTTTTGACATATCAAGGAAGAACAATTTTTTTTCCCTATTTTATCGTTATCATTAATTTCTTATTCTTCAAACTGATTTCAAGACACATGGTAACCATCAATTAATAGGGACACTATGGTAAAAGCAAATGGAGGGAGTAGTTTATCTCTCTCATATTATCCTTAGGACTCCCTCTGTCGAACAATACTTTCCATGTTACTAAAAATAGATGTCCAACAATACTTGTTCAACTTGAAAAATCAATGGATAATTTACTCATTTCTACCTATTCAACCTTTAGTTATTAATCATGTCATTACCCAATACATTTTTCAAAATATTGAATTAATTATATTCAAAGGGTAATATAGTAAAAGTACCCCTATTATTTATTGCTTCTTAACATCTATGTCAAGTTAATGGGGGACAAGTATTATTGGACGGAGAGAGTATTAAATATCTACATCAACTAGTAATAGTCAAATTTAGAGCTCCAAAGCATCATTAATAATGTTATTTTAGAAAAATGCACCTCTAATTTAAAGTTTTTTTAAGGGATGCGTCAAGCCAATAAGGGTCAAGTAAAATGAAATGGAGAGATTAAATCGACATCAATAAATAGCTTTGCTTAAATAAAGAGTTCTTAAATGAAAGTTTTGATTAGAGAGACATTTTTTTATGTTTGTGTTCCCCCGTTTCATTTTACTTGATCCTTGTTGACTTGTCATATCTCTTAAAAAAAAATTAATTAGGGATGTTTTTACTAAATTAACCTTATTAATAATGTTTTGGACTCTAAATTTGACTAATATTACTTTATGTAGTTATTTGATACTAAGGGTAGAAGGGAAAAATATAACAAAATTCTCTTGAATTCATAAATTAGATAAGTTAAAACAACTATTTTTCGTATAAGGACAAAGTAAAATGAAATTGGGGGAGTATATGCCATTGTTTTTACTCTATTTCACTTCTAAAAGTCACTAGAGGGGAATCTCCCGTGCTAGCACGGCCCCAACATTATGAAAAGTAATAATGTTGCTCTCTTCATTTTATTTTGCCTGATCTCTATATTAAAAATAATTGTTCTAATTTACTTGTCCAATTTTTGAAATTAAGAAAATTTCATTATTTTTTTTCCTTTTCTACCCTTAGTATTTAATAATTAGAGTTTCTAAGCATTTTTAATAAAGTTAATTTAGTAAAATATACTCCTAATTAAAGTTCTCTTAAGGGTGTGTCAAGTCAACAAAGGTCAAATAAAATAAAACGCATGAAATAATATATTTTTGCCAAAATAACAAATATTATGATAAAAATATGTAGTCTAATTTTAGTTTAATAAATGCACAGTCTATTGATGTAAATTAAATTATAAACTTTCAATTATCACAGGACTATAGTAAGGAGAAGAAGTTTTGACCATTTATTCTCTGCCAAGAGTAAAACGTCAATTTATTATTATTTTCATATAATTTTATATGATATTATTTTTTTAAATTTTTAAAAAGTTATTTTTTATATTTAAAAATAATTAAACTTTAAAGATTTTATTTTACTAAAGATCTTGTATGTTAAAACCTACAGTTATGAACTACAATAATAACACACCCCGTGTATTTCCATAAAATGGGGTATGAAGAGGATAAAGTATACGCAATTCATACCACTACCGCAGTTATGGGCTCAAATATGTTAATACATCACTTCTTTTCTCAAATAAAATTCTCTAGTATATATATGAAAAAGTGAAAAAATTGTACGTCAATATTTAGTCAAACTAAACCATATAAATGAAATAAGTATATTTTTAATCAAAGTACATCACATAAATCTAAATTGAAAAACATGTGTTTTTGTGCTCTTGCTGTTTCTTTTTATGACGTCATCTTAATTATTTTTTTTAAAAAAAAATAAACATGTCATAAGTCCCTGTCTTTTTAGTGTTGATAAATTATATATATATATACTTGATAAATTTTCTTTTGATATAATAGTAAATTTTACCCCTGCGAAGGTAAAATCTTATTAGGAGTTTACGCCGACTTCATAAATTTTTCAGTTTTTTTATTTGGTCCATTTTGATTTGACACGAGTCTTAAAAAAAATTTACTAAAAAATTATTTTATTAAATTAATTTTATTAATATGTTTTAAAAATCTAAACTTGACATTTAGTATTTGATATAGTTATTTAATCACAGGTTAATATTAGAAGAAAATAATAATTTTTTCTTAATTTGGTAATATAAATAAGTGAAAAGAAAATTTATTTTTAATATAAGAGACAAATTAACAATAAATAAATGACATTTATTACTTTTAAAATTTAATTAGGATTAATTAATATAAATTATGATTTATTTAAAATTACTTAATTATATTAAATTTAGAAAATTTATTTAAACATGCATACAAATTTGGAACAAAAAGTAAAATTATTTCTTAATCCCATAAACGAAAAACATAAATGAGTATTTGCACTACTCTCATAAAAATAAAATATTTAAATAGGAGTTGGTTTTTTTCAAAAAAAATGAGGAGGAGTTGTCCTTGGAATCATGGGGTCCACCATGTGAAAGATAACATCACTTGGCGGAAACAATAGGTATTCAGAGAAAACTGTTTGGTAGTTTTGTCATTAGAATTTATGTTCATGTTTTTTAAAGCTAAAGCACAATCCAACAATGCACAATCTTTTTTGAATTGACAATAATACCCTTACAATAATTTATTTTGACAACAACCACACATGCTTGGAATCATGGGGTCCACCATGTGAAAGATTACATCACTTGGGGGATACAATTGATATTTAGAGAAAACTATTTAGTTGTTTTGTCATTAGACATTTATGTTCATGTTTTTTTTAAGCTAAAGCACAATCCAACAATGCACAAGATTTTTTGAATTGACAATAATGCCCTTAGAATAATTTATTGTGACAACAAACACATATTGAAGGTGGCTCTTCTATATAAGTAAGTAAGTTTCCCGATGATATTGAGAGGAATATAAATTAATTGCTACGCACCATGCAGTCATGTTTAAAGAAATGTTTCTAGGTATTTGCTCATGGATTTGGTAAAACCTATTTTAAAATAGATCTTTGATCTTTTTCAAAGAAGTTATGCAAATAGAACATTACCAAACATTGTTTTCCCTATAATTAATCAAAGAAGGAATGATTTGTAACATTCTCGTATCACGTATGTATTTCGATCTGATATTTCAACCTTTCCACTTTATGGATTTCATCTAAACCCCTTAATCTATTCAATACTAGTATTATAAACACTATTGAGCAGAAGTAATATCGTAAATGATAGGAAATATTGGTATTATGAAGTCAAATTTGGAGAATGTCTTTGAAATCATTCTTATATATTGTTATCTCCTTTTTTTTACTTTAACGGTAATAAATTTTAAAAAATTAGGGAAAATAGCAATTTTAGTTCCGGTGTTATAGGTTTATTTTAGTTTTAGTCCCTATATAATTCGAGGAAAGCATAATTAACCTTCAATTTGTATAAACATGTGATTTTGATCCCTCAAACTAACGATATCATTAATTAAAAATAAAATTAAAATTAAAAATTCAAAAGTGAAAAATATTTTGTTAAGAAGTCTATCCTCTATTGATAAGCACGATGATGAAGTTGTCATCATCATCAACTCACCCCATTCATCAATTCAAATTATAATTAAATTGGATTAAAAAAAAAATAGTTTCTCCAACTCTCTCTCCCCATTTCCTCCTGCTTTATGGCTTTTCTCGAGATTTATAATAAAATGAAACATTAACCCAAGACTTCTCAAGCAAAAGAAGATGACGATGGAAGTTGGAAAAGGACCTCTTCTTTTTACCTTGAAATTATGAAAAAGTTAAGAGCCATATATATGATCCATTAAGCATTTGTCCTTGGAATTTTTTTTTATTTTTTTTTTTGGGGGGCGGGGGGGTTGCTCCTTTCTTATTTATTTTGAAGTAATGCTTCTGTTAAATTTTAACTTCAGTGAATTTAAGGAATTAAAATTACAGATTTATATAAATTGAAGGCTAATTATATTTAATTTAATTATATAGGGAACCAGAACTAAAATAAATCTATAACACAAGGACTAAAATCGTTATTTGCCTTAAAATCTAATGCATATGAATTGGGTGAAGAGTGAATGAAGATGAAAGAGTGAGTGAGAGGCATAAAAGAATTTTTAAAAAAAATATATTATTAATAGTTTGTGGGGACAAGCAAGCAAGAGGACCCTTTCCTTAGTTTTTTCGAAATAATTTTCAAAAGTAACGTTTTCTCCGCCACAAGTTATTTGTGATGATTTTTAAAAGTAATTATTTTAAATTATTTGTCATTTTAGAAATTTAAAATATTTTTTTTATTTTATTCTTAATAGTAATTGTTTTTGAAAATTACAAATATCTTAAAAAAGTAAATACAATCAGACCTCTCTATAACGTCACCTCTTTAAAATGGTATTTCACTAAAGTGGTCTGATTTCTCTGAAACCAATTTTTCATGTTATATTTTACTTCTCTATAACGACACTCTACCTATAACAACAATGATGCTTATTATGGCGGTACACTCTTTGTAAAATTACCTCTTTATAACATCATATTCAAATATTATGTAATAATATTTTGTTAGAAATATATTATGTACAAAATAAAATATCAAAATATTTATTGTAATCATCATTAATGTCATGCACAAAGTAAATTTTAAGTACGAATATCTAATTTAAAGGGAAAAAATGTATTTAAATGATGCTCATTAGTTATTTCATAATTTCACGAGGAAAAGGCTACTAATGTTTTTTTTTTATATTCATGCTCTGTCTAATTTTGCATACTTTTGTTTATAACAGCTAAATGAGATCTAAACGTTAAATGTCAATATACATATATAACGGCACCTCTCTATAGCAACCATAAAATTTTCGGACAAACGCTGTCACTATAGAGAGATTTGATTGTATTAATAAAGAGAAAATATATTTTAAAATATTAATAAAGGTAAATAACTAATAGCCTGTTTGGCCAAACTTATTTTTCTTCAAAAGTGCTTATTTTTTCTCTAAAGTGCTTATTTTTAAAAATTGAGATGTTTGGCCAAGCTTATGGAAGAAAATAAGTGTTTCTGAGGAGTAAAATAATCAGTTTTTCATTAGCTAAAAAAAAATAGTTTCTCTCTAAAAGTACTTTTGAAAAAATATACTTAAAAGCAATTTTAAAAACTTGGTCAAACACTGCTGCTCCAAAAGTGTTTTTTAAATTTATTGATCAAACACAAACTGTTTCTCACTAAAAGTACTTTTTTGAAAAACACTTTTGAAAAAATCATTTTTTAAAATAAGCTAATTTTAGAAGATTAGCCAAACGGGATATAAATCTCCTCCTAATCAATATTTCTTTTAAAGGGCATATAAAAGGGAAAAAAAATGACAGATAATTTGGAAGGGTGGGAGTATAACTATTGCTTCGGCCTCCTAGTAATTCTTGTCAGGTTTTACCTAATTTATCTCGTGAATAGGCAGGTCACTTCTTTTAATTCTTACAACCTACGAACAACGATGTAACTAACAAAGATTTATAGAAATGACATGGTTGCGAGTGTAGACAATAAAATTTGCGATTGAGAAAATAATAATCGGGACAGAAAAATATTGCAACAATCGTTTATTGATTTTAATATGTGAGTGTTACAATCTCTATGAATCCTCTGATTCGCCTTTCTAAATATAAATTCAAGGATTTCGAGCTTGATCTTGAATTTGATTTGTGAACTTGGTGGATTTGATCTTGACTTGTGAATTTGGATTCAAGGGCTTTTGAGTTTGATCTTGAATCTTCATCTTGATCTTCAGTTGTTTATAAACTTGAATGCTTGGACTTGTAGCTTGTAGAGAAATTTGTGGTGTTTGATCCACGAGCCCTCTCTTGCTTTTTGTTAGAATTGTTCGTCCTTTTTTCTGAATTATGAAACCCCTATTTATAGTTGTAGGAAGGAAAGAGTCATGGTGAAGATGGGTTTTTTTTGGCCAATCAGATTTAAGTGACATGTCGCATTTTTATAAGCCTTTGATTTCACTAGGCTTGCTGCATCATTTTGACATGTGGCACGGTCATATTGGCTCCTTCACTTGACTTAGTATGCCACGTCATTTGACACGTGGCGCCAAATTGGGCCTCTAGAATGAGATGACATATTGGGCTTAACCAAGTGGGCTCATTATTTGTAGCCCAAATTAATGGACTAGCCCGATGAATTTTGGACTTTAATTAAATTCATATTTATTGGACTTAAATAATTAATTCAATTATATTAATCTACCATATTTATTTGGACTAATATATTTAAAATTCATATGATCACAAATGCCCTCACTTCGAGACTTGTCGAAGATATTTAATCTTTCGAAGACTAGGCTCGAAGTATTGACTTGAGTTTTTCCTTGTTTGCACGTCTTCAGGATACTCCTTTCCATTTTGGGAATGAAATTCTTCTACTCCATAACCAATCATTCTCCAGTTAGAATTAGGATGTCTATATTCCTACAAACTTGAACTGTTTCAATTCCACTCCAATTAGTAGTATGCCACCTCCTTAAGGACTTGAAAACTTCTCCTAGTTTTATTTCAACAAGGAGACTATTAATGTCTTGCTGCATCTATAAATAAATGGACTCTCTCTATTATTTTGACATTGCAGCATCGGGAGTCACACAAAGGAGCACAATGCTAGGTAATATATTCTTCTCTCTTAATTTTCGTCACTTTTTTTCAGCCCAGTATGCTGGTGGTAGAAAAATCATATCAAATTGTAGAAATATCAAAATCATGAACAGTTTGATATTTCAGAAACTTGACTTTGAGATCTACAACATGTCCAAAATTTAGACGTAAAAGCCTTCAATATCATTCTAGAATTCTTTTTTGAAATTAGCCTCAACTTTTATCATGCTGAAAATTTCAGATCTGCACGTCTTTACTAGAACCTTGATATCTCGAAGTAGGAATAATGAAATCACAAGATGCTTAATTCTTCCGAAACTAGACAAAAATATCTATAACATATCCGAAATTCAGGATTTAATACTTTTGGGATATTTTCAGATGTTATCCCGAAATTACCTTTGGATTTTGACGCACCAGCAGTTTCAGATTTGCGTGATGATCTCAAAAAAAATTGTATCTCAATGTGGGGGTATCGAAATCATGATCCGCTTAATTATATAGAAACCAGACATATTCATCTACGATATATCCAAAATTTAGAATTTAAAACCCCCCTGATTGTTCTAGATAAATTTTTGAAGTTGACTTTAAGTCTCGCAGAGAATTTCAGATTTGCATTGTCTCACCAAATAATTTATATCATGATGTCGGACCGTCACCATCAAAAAGTGTTTTGATTGCTTGAAACTAGACTTCAAGGGCTTCATTCTCACCAAAATATCTTGTCTCAAGCCTATCTGAGTTGGTGATGTATGGCTTCCAAGTTTGAAACGTCCTGACAGGTAATAATCTCTCTTCTTCTTGAGCCCCCCCTTTTTTTTTTTTTCCTTCTGTGTTGTCTTTTACTTTCTTCTTTTATAGGTAGACCTCAAACATATAGCATTCATGAAGGGTCAGTTTAAGGTGCGAGAGTTTAACTTCGCCTTCGTCACCTTGAGACCTGACAAGTTTGGTTTAAAGTTTGGCCCCTATCACCGACGTACTTATGCAATGGTCAGCTTAAGGTGCGAGAGTTTAACTTCGCCTCCGTCACCTTGAGACCTAACAAGTTTGACTTCAAGTTTTGTCCCTTTCACCGATGTACTTATGCAATGGTCAGCTTAAGGTGCGAGAGTTTATCTTCACCTCCGTCACCTTGAGACCTGACAAGTTTGGCTTCAAGTTTGGTCCCCATCACCGACGTACTTATGCAATGGTCAGCTTAAGGTGCGAGAGTTTAACTTCACCTCCGTCACCTTGAGACCTGACAAGTTCGGCTTCAAGTTTGGTCCATTTCACCGATGTACTTATGCAATGGTCAGCTTAAGGTGCGAGAGTTTAACTTCGCCTCTGTCACCTTGAGACCTGACAAGTTCGGCTTCAAGTTTGGTCCCTATCACCGACGTACTTATGCAATGGTCCGCACCAAAACATCTTGTCTCAAGCCTATCTGAGTTGGTGATGTATGGCTTCCAAGTTTGAAACGTCCTGACAGGTCATAATCTCTCTTCTTCTTGAGCCCCTTTTTTTTTTCTGTGTTGTCTTTTCCTTTGTTCTTTTGTAGGTAGACCTCAAACATATAGCATTCATGAAGGGTCAGCTTAAGGTGCGAGAGTTTAACTTCGCCTCCGTCACCTTGAGACCTGACAAGTTCGGCTTCAAGTTTGGCCCCTATCACCGACGTACTTATGCAATGGTCAGCTTAAGGTGCGAGAGTTTAACTTCGCCTCCGTCACCTTAAGACCTGACAAGTTCGGCTTCAAATTTGGTCCCTTTCACCGATGTACTTATGCAATGGTCAGCTTAAGGTGCGAGAGTTTAACTTCGCCTCCGTCACCTTGAGACCTGACAAGTTCGGCTTCAAGTTTTGTCCCTTTCACCGATATACTTATGCAATGGTTAGCTTAAGGTGCGAGAGTTTAACTTCGCCTCCGTCACCTTGATACCTGACAAGTTCGGCTTTAAGTTTGGTCCCTATCACCGACGTACTTATGGAATGGTCAGCTTAAGGTGCGAGAGTTTAACTTCGCCTCCGTCACCTTAAGACCTGACAAGTTCGGCTTCAAGTTTGGTCCCTTTCACCGATGTACTTATGCAATGGTCAGCTTAAGGTGCGAGAGTTTAACTTCGCCTCCGTCACCTTGAGACCTGACAAGTTCGGCTTCAAGTTTGGTCCCTTTCACCGATGTACTTATGCAATGGTCAGCTTAAGGTGCGAGAATTTAACTTCGCCTCCGTCACCTTGAGACCTGACAAGTTTGGCTTCAAGTTTGGTCCCTATCACCAACATACTTATACAATGGTCAGCTTAAGGTGCGAGAGTTTAACTTTGCCTCCGTCACCTTGAGACTTGACAAGTTCGGCTTCAAGTTTGGTCCCTATCACCGACGTACTTATGCAATGGTCAGCTTAAGGTGCAAAGGGACAAATTTTTTTCCACCTTAAGGCATGAAAGTTTAGAGACCCTTTTAAAGATAAACCCGTGAAAAGGCCAGCTTAAGGTGCAAAGGGACAAATTTTTGTCCACCTTAAGGCATGGAAGTTTAGAGATCCTTTTAAAGATAAGCCCGTGAAAAGGCCGCTTAAGGTGCAAAGGGACAAATTTTTGTCCACCTTAAGGCATGGAGATTTATAAATCCTTTTAAGGATAAACCCGTGAAAAGGCCAGCTTAAGGTGCAAAGGGACAAATTTTTTTCCACCTTAAGGCATGGAAGTTTAGAGACCCTTTTAAAGATAAACCCGTGAAAAGGCCAGCTTAAGGTGCAAAGGGACAAATTTTTGTCCACCTTAAGGCATGGAGATTTATATATCCTTTCAAGGATAAACCTGTGAAAAGGCTAACTAAAGGTGCAATGGGACAAATTTCGTCCACCTTAAGGCATGAAAATTTTGAAGGTCTCAACTTGAAACTTGGAGGCTTTGACGGTTCCACCTTGCAAACTTGGCGAATTTGGAGACTTCAGCTTGCAAACTTAGCGGATTTGGAGACTTCAGCTTGAAAACCTGGCAATTTTGACAACTTCAACTTGAAGACTTGGTAGATTTGAGATTTCATCTTGCATATGTGGTGAACCTGAGACTTCAATGTTACTGACTTGGTGAATTTTGACTTCAACAAGCACGCTTCAATTCGCAGGCATGAAAGACTTACAACTTCAACTTGTAGGCTCGGAGAACTTGAGGGTCTCAAATCCTGTTGCAGAAGCCTACCTTTTATATGGAGCTCTGCCCCCATTGAGTCATGAACATTTTGTGTAAGCCTAAAGTTTAATCAGAATATTTGCAGACTTAACTTTCGTGTGGCGGATCAAGCGAGAACATGTATTTTTTTGACACACATGTAACTGAACTTAGAATGAAACTTCTAAGTGCCTACGTACCTCGGTGAAGAGGATCAAGTCACAACGTAGTTCTGGAAGAGTGTTTTTTTTTTGTTTGTTTGAGTCCTAACTTTTTGCCTAGGCCACCTCTTTCGAGATTTTTAACCTAGCGGACATTTTTTTTTTGAGCCGTACACAGTTTATACTCTTGCGGGCCAGGAGTGGACATGTAGTTTATGCTCGCGACTTAAGGAGCGTCATCTTCCCTCAAGGATAGTACTTCTTCAAGAGTTTGGCATTGATAGGACCAATTTTCACGCCATCTGCATCGACAAGCTTGTAAGCGCCATTTGAATATGCCTCTTGTATGACGTATGGTCCATCCCATTTTAAGGTGAATTTGCCCCCAGATTTATGAGAAGTGATAATGGGCCTCCTTACTGCTAGGACTTGATCTCTAACTTGGAAGCACCTCAAGCAAACCCTTTTGTTGAAAGAACGAGATAGACGGGCTTGATAACATTCAAGATTTTGCTGAGCCTCTAGCCTCTTCTCATCAAGAGCTTCTAACTCCGCAAGACGCAACTTAGCATTTTCTTATTCGGTAAGCCCTTCTTGAATAACAAGTCTTAAAGAAGGAATTTGACGCTCAATTAGTAGGACTGCTTCAACTCCAAAAGCAAGTGAGTATGGGGTTGCTTGCGTCGGTGTGCAGAGAGTCGTCCTATATGCCCACAAAGCTTCTTCCATTCGTTCATGCCAGTCTCGTTTGGATTTGGAGACGACTTTCTTCAACAGGTTGCATAAAGTCTTATTGAATGCTTCAGCTAGACCATTGGCGGCAGCATGGTACATAGAAAATTTACGCTGCTTGAAACCAAAGAGATCACAAATCTTGTTCATCAGTTTGTTATCAAATGGCTTGCCATTGTCAGTTATTATGTAATGGGGAATTCTAAAACGGTAGATGATATTTACTCGGATAAAGTTTGCAACATTCTCCTTCTTCACTTCTTTGAGTGCAACAGCTTCGGCCCATTTTGAGAAGTAATCTGTCGCAGCCAAGATGTATAAGTGTCCACCAGAAGATTTTGGTAGTGGTCCAACAACATCCAATCCCCAAGCATTGAATAGCCAAATACAATAGTGGGGTGTAATATTTCAGGAGGCTGATGTATGAAATTCGCATGAAATTGACAGGACTTGCATCTTCTAGCATAGTCCAAGCAATCTTTCACCATCATTGTCCAATAATATCCTATCCTTTTTATGTGAAAGTGGAGCTTAGGTACAGATTGATGAGATCCACATACTCCCGAGTGTGCTTCCTGCAAAGCATGAACTACTTCTTCCTCTCCCAAACATCGCAAGAGTACTCCTTCAAATGACCTTCTGTATAGCGTGTCCTTGTAGTAAAGGAAATGAGGTGCACGACGACGGATGTCGGTCTTTTTTCTTGGATCTTCAGGAAGTATTTCATAACACAAGTAGTCAATAATTGGTTGTCGCCAATCTACCTTTACGATTTCAGACACAGCGACGAGATGCTCAAGTTTGTTTTCTGTATATTCCTCCTCATCCGGTGGTGGTACTACCCATTCTTGGCTAATAGTAACTTGTGTTTGATTCAAAAGTTGAAGCTAAAGCAGCCAATGCATCGACCTGCTTATTTTCCTTTCTTGGCACGTGTTGGAGGGTAACTTCTCCAAGCCATCCTATCAAATTCTGAGCATAACTATGATATGGGCGTAGCTCGGGCTTTTTGACTTCATAGTTTCCCAAGAGCTGCTTGATCACCAATTGGGAGTCACCAAAGACTTGCAATTGTAGTTGCTTCATATCGACGGCCATTTCAAGTCCAAGTATCAACGCTTGGTATTCAGCGACATTGTTAGAGAAATATTGTGTTAAAGTAAAGGAGTATGGGATAACCTCTTCCTGCGGAGTGACAAACAATACGCCAGCACCAGCTCCACCACGATGTGCCGCACCATCAAAATACATCTTCCATGGAGGTTGAACTTCAATAACCATTGCATCCTCATCAGGAATTTCATCAGTTAGCTCCCAATTATCTGGTATTGGGTAGTCTGCCAAAAAGTCTGCTAATGCCTGTCCCTTTACAGCCTTTTGAGGGATATATATGATCTCAAACTGTTGAAATTGAAGGTACCACCTTGCAAGTCGATCAATGAGCACTGGTTTTGACATTACAAACTTGATGGGGATTTGCTCTAGACACGAGATGAACAACATGAGCTTGAAAGTAGTGCTTCATCTTTTGGATTGAGAAGACCAACGCCAAACACAACTTTTCAATAGGTGAATAATTCAGCTCATTTGGCGTCATCATTCTGCTCAGGTAATAAAGAGAGTTCTTTTTACCTTCACTATTTTCTTGGGCCAATAGTGCTCCAACTGACCTTTCTTGTGCAGCAATGTAGAGAATCAACAATTTTCCAGGTATAGGTGCCGCAAGAACTGGAGGCTTCATCAAGTAAGATTTGATATTTTCAAAGGCCTTACTACAAGCTTGGTCCCATTCGAAAGGGGCACCCTTCTTCATGAGATGGCTAAATGGTTGACATTTTCCCGCCAAATTTGAGATGAACCTCCTTAAGTATGCAAGCTTCCCTTGAAGACTTTTTAATTCATGAATGTTTCGAGGCTCGGGCATCTTCAAAATTGCATCAACCTTGTATTGATCAATTTCAATTCCTCGGTGTCGTACAATAAAGCCAAGGAACTTTCCAGAAGTAACTCCAAAGGCGCATTTCTACGTATTCATCCTAAGCTGATATCTTCGAAGTAACTCAAATACCATTCTCAAGTCTTTCAAGTTGTCGTTCTTATTTCTTGACTTTACCACTAAATCATCCATATAGCATTCAACATTTTTATGGAGTAGATCATCAAAGATGTTTTGCATAGCCCTTTGATAAGTGGCACCAGAGTTCTTCAAACCAAAAGGCATCACCTTGTAGCAATATATACCTTTAGGCGTACGAAATGCAGTAAGCTCTTCATTCTTTGGTGTCATGCGGATTTGGTTATAGCCGAATGATCCATCCATGAAAGACGCCTCAAGACCAGTAGTAGCATCAATCATCAACTTTGGAATAGGGATTGGAAACTCATCCTTAGGACATGCATTATTGAGATCCCTAAAGTCGAAACAAACTCGAATTTGACCATCCTTCTTCCGTACAGGAACAATGCTTGATATCCATGTGGGGTACTTAACTTCACGAATGAAGCCAGCCTCAATGAGTTTGTTAACCTCATTTTCAATCAATGGAACCAAGTCGTGTCTGAAGCGTCTTTGGGCCTGCTTAACAGGACGAGCACCATTCTTGACTGCTAACTGATGAACTGCTTCTTTTGGATCTAAGCCAGGCATCTCCTTATAACTCCAAGTGAAAACATCCCTATATTCTTTGAGTAAATCTATGTAAGCGATTTCTTCATCCATTTCTAGAAAAGCGCTTAGGAAAGTTGGCCTTGGGTCTTCATCAGTGCCAAGATTAACTTTCTTTAGGGGATCTATTGTCGTCTTTACTCCTACTTCAAGTTCTGATGGAGCATCTCCAGAATTTTCCTCTTCTTGAGGATCACTGTCATTGATAGATATATGGTAACACCAGGAAATATCTTCCAACTCTTCAACCTTTATTAGAGATGATGTATCGTACTCACTCTTACTCACTCTGGGGTTGTAATATGATATGAAGAGCCTACACTTTCTTTGTCTTTCTCATATTCCTTGGTATAAACCACAGTATGAGTCTTTGCCTTTAACACTTCCTTGCACGAAATCACAAGTTTTGTTTGTCGCCTCATTCTAAAAGGTATCAAACTTTGGAAATCCTTTTGGATTCTAGGTGAAGAGTGTGTCATAGTGCCTTGATAACTTCTCCGAGGTTTGTTACTCTTCTTTTTCTTCAGTGGACCCAACCTCTCAAACACAGAAGTTCTTGTGGTTGATTCTCCAAGTCGATCAAAGACAGAAGGCCTTTTGCTGGAAGTAGTAGGCTCTTCTTCCACAGTGATGTAGTCACTAGCCACCCTTCTAATAGAGATACGCACCAGAGGTGGTGGCATGTACCCTAAGCCTTCGCGCGCTTGCCTGGTAGTGGCTTCTGATGGGATTTTCCCCAAATTTGATGGCTCATTAGGGTTGTATCCAGCCTTTACAAATAACTTGTAAGCGTTCCGATCAAAACCCTCTCTTGTACGCTTTGAAGGGAGTGTCATATCTCATGGTGAGTTTTGAGCCACAAATTCCCCAAGTGGCTTTGAGGGCAAATTTATTGTATCTATTCTCTTTACCGGAAGAGTTAGCCCCCCTAGTACATTATATTGTACATTAGATGAGAATCCTTCTTCTTTCCCCACCTTTGGTACATAGCGGAGCACAGGAACTGTCTTTTTCTTAAAGTACATGACATTCCCTTTATTTGAAGTGGAGGGAGGCTTTTTAATGACAACGTTTTCAACAGCCACCTCAACCTTCTTAGCTGCAAGATTATCACACTTGGTTGATGTGACATTATCAACCTTTTTCTCCTTCACTACATAATTCTTCAAGTAGAATTTTGCATCTGTGAAGTGTGATTCAGCTTCAGTGAATGGCTTATCATCGGCCACTATCTTTCTCTCCACTCCATTTTCAAGATACTTCAGGCATTGATAGTAGGAGGATGAAACAATTTTGTTCTCGTGTACCCAAGGCCTACCAAGCAATATATTATATGAAGTTTTGGCATCGATCACATGCATCAATACATTTAATCGTAAATCGTCCATATGAATCTCTAACTTGATGGATCCTATGGCCCTCTGACCCCCTTGATTGAACCCTTGGATCATCAAATGGCTTTCAATAAGTTCATCAGTTGTGATACCAAGTTCCTTCAGTATGCAAATAGGC
Organism: Capsicum rhomboideum; assembly: GCA_031232105.1. Lineage (NCBI taxonomy): Eukaryota > Viridiplantae > Streptophyta > Magnoliopsida > Solanales > Solanaceae > Capsicum > Capsicum rhomboideum. The sequence goes on along the minus strand of CP124712.1, from coordinate 24,502,936 downwards.
AAGATGTTTACTCCAGACCCTTCATCTATCAGGATTCTATTTATCTTGTTCTCTAGAACATGACCTACCATATACAAGGGATGATTGTGTAGTGTTTCAGCAAATAGGAGATCATCGTCTGTAAATGTGATTTTTGTATTACATACATGTGATTCTTGGTGAAGAGATTTAGTAGGCCTTTCAGGAGAAGGAGGTTCCATCAATAGGCTTTCGCCCTTTGCTTCTTCTTTGTCAATATTGAAACAAGATGTCTCAATGTTGTCTTGAGTAGTCTTGGCGCAGAACCAACTTGGAAAGAATTCTTCCAAGGTCACAGGACATCGTGGCTTTTGGTGGTGATGCTCCACTACACTCGCCCTCTTTGGCAGCTCAACCAACCTCTGTTTCCTCGGTTTTTTTACCATTCTCCTTCTGGTTGGTTGCTTGGATGAGTCTTTTCGTAGACTCATCATCTTGTTGCGTCTCCGCCTAGTCACCAAAGTCCAACCTTCATCATCACTTTCATCAATTAGAGACTTGTCATGCTCTAATGGCTTCTCATTACGCTCTTTAAAGTTGCATATTTGGACCGGATTGAGTGAGCCAAAAGTGATAGAGATTTGATGAGAACTGTCCTTCTCGTCATCAAGCACGATCTTCTTCTCATTAGCCAGTTGCATTATTTTATCCTTGAAGACAAAACATTTCTCCAAAGGCTGACCCACAAGCCTGTGATATTTGCAATAGTTTGGGTTATCAGTTCTTCTAGCTTCGTCGGGTCACTTCATTTCTGGTAGATCGATGAGCTTCAGCTCAAGAAGTTCATCAAAAATTTCAGAAACGTCAGAATCAAAGAATGGGTATTCTTTTTCCTGCATCTCCTTGAAAGTCAACTTCTGGTTTGGACGCGCTTGAGAAGTAGTCTTTACGCTTTGCTTCTTGCTCACCTTTGTGGTGAGCTTCACAGGAGACACGTTGACATTCATGGATTCTTTGTTGTCGCTTTTGGGGACAAACTTGGTCCATCTCCTGGGTTCCTGTTTGTCTTTTCCCTTTCGAGGGTCATGGATGGGTGCTACTCCTTTTTCGGCAGAAGACATGCTTAACTCCATATCGTGAGCACGGGTAGCTAACTCTTCAAAGGATTTTGGCTTAATGCCTTGCAAAATATAGAGAAGGTTCCAGTGCATTCCTTGGATACACATCTCTATTGCGGAAGTTTCACTGAGCCTATCTTTACAGTTTAGGCTAGCATTCCTCCATCGATTTATGAAGTCGATAACTGGCTCATCCTTTCTTTGAAAAGTATTTATGAGCTCTACCATGCTCACTGTACACCTCATGCTATAGAAGCGATTTAGGAACTCATGCTCCAGTTGCTCCCAACTATCAATTGAATTGGGTTCGAGGTCCGTATACCAATCAAAGGTGTTTCCTTTTAGGGAGCGAACAAATTGCTTGACGAGATAGTCACCATATGTTCCTACATTGTTACATGTCTCAACAAAGTGAGCGACATGTTGCTTTGGACTTTCTTTGCCCTCAAATTGTTGAAATTTGGGGGGTTGATAGCCGACAGGCATCTTGAAGCTATCAATCCTAGCAGTGTAAAGCTTGGCATACGTCATGGAAGACTTGGTAGCAATGTCGTATTTGTCCTTAAGGGTCCCTTCAATGAACTCCTTCAATAGATCAATTGGGATCATTCTGTCAGAAGCGACTGGCACCTCCTTAGTAGGTGGTGTCTGTTTGGTAGGAGGATCTATCTCTTGAACTTCTGGAGCCTTTCCAGGTGCATGGCTAGAATCTCCATCTAGTAAGCCTTCAACTCGATCCATCAACTTATCGATCCGAGAGTCTTGAGTTTGCACATACTTGGTCAAACCTTCAATCGCTTTTGCCATATTCACAAGTTGCTCCTCCATGGATGAGACATCAGTTACCATTGTTTGCATGATTATTGGAGACATCGGAGAGTAACACGGATTGTCACATAAGTTGATCTCTGAAGTCCTTGGCTTGAGCAGAGTAAGTGGAGATAACATGTTGGTTGAATGACCATCGTTCTTTGTGCTAGAGTATTTTGAACCAGAGAGATCAAGTAGAGCCAGAGTTTTCTTGATTTTCTCTGCCACGCTGTTTCCTTCTTCTGAAGCACTTGTAAAGGACCTTGTTCTTTTAGGGGTTGAAGACCCAAAAACTAGAGTTGATGTCGTCGATACTCGATGTGTTTGTTGCCCCATCATGTTGGCCTTTCTCCTTGTGACAGCCCCAAAGTTTCCAAAAGTAACATCAAGGATGCTTTCTACTTCGACGGAGAACTTAGAATCAGCAGCCTTAGGGGCAGTGGATTGAGAGTTGACCTTCTTCGAAGTCATTTCAATTTTTTTGAACTTTAAAGTTGGAAAGTTGAGATGAGAGGTAGAGATTGTCCCACTGGGCGTACCAGAATGTGTAGACAAGAAAATTCGCGACAGAGAAAATAATAATCAGGACAGAAAAATATTGCAACAATCGTTTATTGATTTTAATATGTGAGTGTTACAATCTCTATGAATCCTCTGATTCGCCTTTCTAAATATAAATTCAAGGACTTCGAGCTTGATCTTGAATTTGATGAACTTGAACTTGATTTGTGAACTTGGTGGATTTGATCTTGACTTGTGAATTTGGATTCAAGGGCTTTTGAGCTTGAGCTTGAATCTTCGTCTTGATCTTCAGTTGTTTATAAACTTGAATGCTTGGACTTGTAGCTTGTAGAGAAATTTGTGGTGTTTGATCCACGAGCCCTCTCTTGCTTTTTGTTAGAATTGTTCGTCCCTTTTTCTGAATTATGAGACCCCTATTTATAGATGTAGGAAGGAAAGAGTCATGGTGAAGATGGGCTTCTTTTGGCCAATCAGATTTAAGTGATATGTCGCATTTTTATGGGCCTTTGATTTCACTAGACTTGCTTCATCATTTTGACATGTGGCACGATCCTATTGGCTCCTTCACTTTACTTGGCATGCCATGTCATTTGACACGTGGCGCCAAATTGGGCCTCTAGAGTAAGATGACATATTGGGCTTAACCAAGTGGGCTCATTATTTGTAGCCCAAATTAATGGACTAGCCCGATGAATTTTGGACTTTAATTAAATCCATATTTATTGGACTTAAATAATTAATCCAATTATATTAATCCACCATAGTTATTTGGACTAATATATTTAAAATTCATATGATCACAGAGAGTTACTTGAGAAAAGTAAACAAAAGGAGCCTCAAGTCTCCTTTTAAATATTGGTGTCTCTTGACCAAGCTTAAGGGTCAAAGTCGATTAAAAAACTGATTAAGTTAATTGGGGATCAAATTAATATTTTTAAAATTTATTAATCTTTTTCAAAATACAAATCAACCCACATTTATTAAATGTGTAATAAACCCAATCAATTATTCACCCATATCAGCAGTTTTCAAAAAAAAAAAAAACTTACTTTCTCTTCAAACGTTTCCCCTCTCTCAACTCACTCTCTCCACTCTCTTCCCAATAGAACTCCAAAAGCTTCTCAATAGATCGGCGCCGGCAACCTTTTCGGCGACTCATTATTCGGCTTTTTCATCCTTCCCTCTTCCCTTGTAGCCGTCAATTTCTCTCTCTTCGCAGGTAAAGACTTCTCTTTTTATTGGTTTTCAGAAAATTAGGGTTTTTTAGTTAATGAAGAAAAAGAAAAACTGTAGTTGTATTCTCTTCAAGTATGGATTAACAATTTTGAGATTTGATGCTAAAAAAAGAAAGAAGAATTCGAGAAAATCCTAATTTGTAGTATTTGTTCTCTTATTATAGGGTTGATGTAAATGTGGTATCTTTTCTAAGTGAAATATAATTTTTTGTTGTTGTTGTTGTTCATGCTCTCGAAAATTATTGTAAAAATAGTAAAACTAGAATTTTGACTTTTTCCGAGATATCTGTTGTGACAATTTTGTCTTGTTGTTTGTGTTGTTGTATTGAATCACTCCACTTGGTGTTAACGTGTTTGTTATTGTTGTTGGTGGGTGTTGTTGGTGTTGGTGGTATTGTTGGTGTTCTTAGTGTTGTTTGTTTTGTTGGTGTTGTTTGTGTTGTAGGTGTTGTTTGTGTTCTTGGTGCCCTAGTTTTATTTTGTTGGTGCTGTTGGTGTTGGTGTTGGTGTTCTTGGTGCCCTAGTTTTATTTTGTTGGTGTTGTTGTTGGTATTCTTGATGTTCTTGATTTTGTTGGTTTTCTTAGCGTTGGTGGTGGTGGTGGTGGTGTATTGGTAAAAACATTGATATTGTTCAAGAGGTGTTATGACTTGTTGTTGTTGTTGTTGTTGTTTGTGTTCTTGGTGTCCTAGTTTTGTTTAGTTGGTGTTGGTGTTGTTGGTGTTCTTGGTGCCCAAGTTTTGTTTTCTTGGTGTTCTTGGTTTTGTTGGTTTTTTTGGTTTTCTTGTTGTTGTTGGTGTTGGTGTTGGTGGTGTATTGGTAAAAATATTGGTATTGTTCAAGAGGTGTTATAACTTGTTGTTGGTGTTCTTGGTGTGATATAGCTTGTTGTTGTTGGTGTTTTGAGAAAGTTGAACAAAAGGTGATGGTGTTCTTGTTTATATATGTGCATGATAAAAATGTTGCCTAACAGATGTGTAATATGTTGCAACAGAATAAGAATCTGTTTGAACATATTAAGCATCTGTTGGAAATAACTATACCATCTGTTGGTTTATTGTAAAAATATTTCCAACAGATGACTCATCTGTTGCAATAGATGGGTCATCTATTGGAAGAAAGCAAAAAATTAGCAAAACTATTTTGATTCCTTCCAACAGATGACCCATCTGTTGCAACAGATAAGTCATCTGTTGGAATAAATCAAAACAGTATTGAAACTGCTTTTGTTTCTTTCAACAGATGAGTGATCTGTTGCAACAGATGAGTAAATATTTCTTTTTTTATGTTTCATTTATTTTTTATTGAATAATTCTTTTGATTTGTTGGCATAATTTTTATAGGCTTGGGCATTTGAAGCCATTCCTCATCTCAGACAACAAGTGAACGGCTACCGAGAAGAGGTTTCTAGTCCAAGAATCCTGAGATGGTTATCGGTCAAAAATGATAAAAAAAAAAAAAAAATAAAGCAAAATTTCTTGATCTTTTCAACCCCCCCCCCCAAGGAAGTAGTAAGTCAACTTTTAATTAAGTTTTTGCTTTAATTTATGATTAATTTTAATGATTTAATCACCATTCTAATATATGTACTTGTTTATTTTAAATTGTGCATCTGTGGCTTGTCCCGATTAATCGAGAGTTGAAGATTCCATTTCTTATTACTTTATGGTCTATGAAAACTTTATCGGACCCTAAGGTAATTGATAGAATAAAAAAGAAACTGGCTGGAGCAACATTCATCAAAAGAAAAGCACTTGGGGAGGGTAAGCTTATTCTTGGTGATGTTGTTGTTGATGGTGCTTCTGTTGGTGTTGTTGATGGTGGTGGTGATGATGTTGCTGTTAGTGTTGGTGGTAGTGATGGTGTTGCTGTTGGTGGTGGTGGAGGTGATGGTGTTGCTGTTAGTGTTGGTGGTAGTAATGTTGTTGTTGGTGGTGCTGGTGTTGCTGTTGGTGTTGGTGATGGTATTGCAAATTGTATGGGATGCCGGTGTAGTATGCAAGAGTTTAGAGCCCTAGTCAAACAATTTGTAATTTGTGATGACTTTTATTTCTATGTAATTGTTGGTTCTGACAACATAACCGTTTTTATATTTTCATATTTTTGTTGAATTATTTTATGTAATTTGTGATGGCTTGGATTTATTTTTTGTTATGAATTAATTTCTTAGATGTATAAATTTACAGTATTATTTCCAACAGTTGTACATATGATGCAACAACTGATTAATCTGTTGCAACAGATGAATAATCTGCTGGAACCAATCAAACAGATATAGTAATTTGTTGCAATAGATTATAACCTATTGCAACAGATGACTATATCTATTTGATAAGTTCCAACATACTCTACATATGTTGCAACAGCTGATTAATTCATTGCAACAGATGAATAATCTGTTGGAACTAATCAAACAGATATAGACATCTATTGTAACAGATGGATGATATGTTTGATTAGCTCCAATATACTCTACATATGTTGCAACAGCTGATTAATCTGTTGCAACAGATGAATAATCTGTTAAAACTAATCAAACAGATATAGACATCTGTTGCAACAGATATAGACATCTGTTGCAACAGATGAATGATATGTTTGATTAGTTTCAACATACTCTACATATGTTGCAACAGATGAATAATCTGTTGGAACTAATCAAATAAATATAGTCATATGTTGCAACAGATGCATTATTTGTTGCAGCAGATGACTCATCTGTTGGAAATAATCAAACAAATATACTCATTTGTTGCAAAGATGACTCATATGTTGCAAATAATTAAACAGATATACACATTTGTTGCAACAAATGACTCTATTAGTCGATTGATCACTCTATTTAGGACGAATACACTTAGTTGAACATGTTATTACTATGTAATTCATTAAGATTGTAATTGAACTTATTAATTGAAGGCTAATTATAGTTAAATAACTTTTTTTTATTACTAATCATGGTTTAATGAAGCAATTCACATCAAATTAGTCGATTGATCGCTCTATTTAGGACGAATACACTTAGTTGAATATGTAATTACTATGAAATTCATTGAGATTGTAATTTTAAAACTTAAGATAAAATTAATTAGTATTAGTTATTCTTGCTTAATAATATGGAGAGAGATTAATATGGTGAAAAAAGAGAATAGTATTAAATTGAGATCAAAGAATAAATAAAGAAAATTTAGTGAAATTACTTTTTTAGTTAAAATTTTCTTTAAAAAAAAAAAGACTAGGAAAACATCACAAGTAAAATAGACCGGAGGGAATATTAAGCATTTTGAGGCACTAACTTTTTTTTTGATTTCTCATCTAGTGTTTGATATCGCTATTGAAGCCTGACTAATTTTGATTCGAGTTGTGCAGGACCTAGAAGTGTCAGATGGACGGGCTGAAATTTATTTTAGTTTAAAATTGACTAAAAACTGGATTGAATCTTGATCCGTCCAATCTGACCCGCTTAATCTAAACAAAATTAATGTATAGATATTTACCTCTTTTAACCACAATTTGAATTCCAGCTCAAGAAAATAAAAAACAAGTTTTTAATTTTGAAGAGAAAAGTCATCAAACATTATAACAATGAAATAAAATACACTATGAGTGTGTTAAGAATATATGGTCTAGGAAAACAAGTGTTTCTTACTTGTTTTTTCGTAGGTTAGGGTAGAGTAATGGATCTTGTAGTGGGAGAGGGAGAAAGCAAGGGATTGTGGCGAGTGGGGGGAGGGGGTAGACGGGGTGGTGGATGTAGGCAGGGTGGGGGTAGAAATTTTTTAAAGAAATATATTGAGGGGTGGAGAGTGGGGTGCGGTAAAATTTTTTTTTTTGTGGTGGTGGTGGTGGTGGTGGAGAGTGGTGTTTAGGGGGGTTAAGGTAGGGGATGGGGAGTAGGAGGGGGGGGTGTTGGGGTAAGAAAAATAATTAAATTTTTTTGGGGTGGGGTTGGGGTAGGAAAATTTTTGGGGGGTTGGATAAGTTGGTTTAGGGTGTGGTGGGGGTAGGGTGAGTCGTGGTGAGTCTGGATTTGGTGGGGTGAATGATTTTGAGTGTAGTAGGAAACATTGTCACTTGTTTTCTCCTTTTTCATTAAGGAAATCATTTTCCTTATTGAATGAATTGAAGTGGAGATTGAATTAAGCTCAGTTAAAGATCTTTTTAAAATGGATTTGAGGTTTAATGGGTTAAGATTGATCCAATTGTAAATTATCTTAAGACCGACCCATAAAATTCTTGATGGGTTGGACAAATCAACTTAATTTGGGTTCATTTTGACACCCCTAGTAGGATCCATTTAGAAGAAGTGCTCCTTACCAAGATTTTCCACATTCAGGACTATGAAACTGGAACATCTAATTAAAAACAAGAGTTGTCTCATCCACTGCACCACATTTTTTGTGGTACATTCTAAATCACTTCACCAGCAAGCCAGTGAAAGTTTGTTAGTAAATGATGTCATTTTTAAATATCTTTATCAATATTTTGTTTTGCATATTAAAATAAGTCAAAAGGCATTTTTAACTTAAAAACGCTTAAAATAAGTCAATTCAAACGGACTCTCAACCACTTTATTGACCAGGTAAAAGGTTATCTTTAGTAATAATTATCATTGAAAGTTATAAATACCTTAAAAGAGTAAATATATAATAAGGAGAGATCATATCTTAAAATATAAATAAAGATAAATCACTAAAGTTCCTCCCAATTAATATTCTTTTTAAAGAACATACAAAGAAAATGGCAAATAATTTGAAAATGAGGAAGTACACCAATTGCTTCCTCCTAATGCTTTGTCAAGATTTACCTAATTTATATCGTGAATAGGTAGGTCACTTCTTTTAATTCTTACATCCTACGAACAACTATGTAACGTACAAGATTTATAGAAATGACAAGGTTGAGAGTTACTCCCTCCATCTATCTTTACTTGTCTATATTTTTATTTTGAAATGTCCAATAATACTTGTTTAGTTTGAAAAATCAATACCTAATTTATCATTTTTCTCATTTTACCCTTGATATTAAATACTATTCATTCCTCATTGTATTTTTCAAAGCAAAAAATTTATTATATTCAAAGGGTGATATAGTAAAATTACCCCTCTATTTATTATTTCTTAAGATATGTGTCAAATTAAAAGTGAACAAGTAAAGATAGACGGAGAGAGAATACGTTGAAGACTTAAAAGCCTGCTACAAAAGTAGTAGTTCAATAGTAATAAATTTGTACTCTTGATCCATTTTAGTTACTCTCTCTGTTTCATTTTAATTAAGTCATATATAAAAAATAATTATTTTAATTTACTTATCTAATTTATAAAATCAAGAGAATTTTGTTATATTTTTTTCTTTCAACTCTCATATTAAATAACTAAATAAAATAATACTAATCGTCAAATTTAAAGTCTCAAAGCAGCATTAATAAGATTAATTTGATAAATACAAAAAATCATTAAGGGCGTTAATTTGATAAAATAACTCTTAATGTTAAAGTTTTCTTAAGGGGTGTGTCAAGTCAACAAGGGTTAAGTAAAATGAAACAAAGAGAGTGTCTTATTTGTTATGCATAATTGATCTAAAATAATTGTCATTTTAAATTATTAAGATAAATTAGTTAGTACTCCTATTTTGAACTTTACACGACCCTTAAGAAACAATGATTAATATGAGCATTTTATCATAATATCTATATTAATTGATGTTTAATAGTAGGTCTTGAAAAATGTTTGGAGAATAAGTAATTAGTGCTAAGGGTAAGACATGGAAAAAACTAATCGTATTTTCTTGATATGTTAAAATGACAAGTAAAAGTGAATTTATTTTTGAAATAATGGACAAGTAAAAATGAACGGAGGGAGTATTATAAATATGGAGAGAGATCAATTTGGTGAAAAAGAGAATAGTATTTATTTGAGATCAAAGAATAAATAAGGTAATTTAGTCAAATTACCTTTTTAGTTAAAATTTTCTTAAAAACTGATCACAAATAAAATAGACTGGAGGGAGTATTAAGCAATTTGAGGCATTTTTTTTTCTGTTTCTCTTCCGACGTTCGTATCCATATTGAATCCTGACTAATCCTGATTCGCATCACATACGATTCGTTCAGAGGAATTACTTCTTACCAAGGATTTTTCTTGAAACCAGGACCTCCAATTAAGAAAGAAGTAATTTCATCTGCTGCACTACATCTTTTAATGGTACATTATATTGTGAGTCACTTAACCAGCAAGCCCGTGAAAGTTTGCAAGCGATTGATGCCATTTTCTAATATCTTAATCAACATTTTGTTTTGCATATTATTTAGACATATTGTTGATTAACAAATTGAAACGGAGGAACTATAGAATTATACCCTCTGGTAATCATCCTCTTGAAATAAACATGTGAAAGATGGTTATAATGGGTGAAATCAACAAATACACGATGATAGTTATAAATTCCTAGTTTTTACCTAACCTCAAATTGAATTGGGCTTGAGAACTTACCAACTAAAGTTAATTTTTAGGCTTAAGTCATCAATAGCTTCTTAAAGTTGTTTGAAAAATTCACTTAGACACCCCAACTCAGTCTTATACCTATTAAGCACTTCAATTGTTCAAGAATCATTTCTATTAGACACAAAATGCTGACATGACAAACATCGTGTATTTCACTCTCTTAAAGCGCGTAAAACAATTCCCCCCCCCCCCCCCCCGCTCCCCGGCCCCCCTGCTTATACACCTAAATTAATTTTAAAAGAGAAAAAATGATTAAATAAATAAAAGGAGAAAGAAGATCGTCTTCCTCCTCTGTTCATTCCCTACAACTATTATTTTCCCATCCCCATTCCCCTCTCTCTCTCTCTCTCTCTGATTCCTCCTTTTTTTCTTTTTTTTAAAAAAAGTGTTTATATTTATTCATCAGCAAAAGTGAGGAGGCGATGGTTATCGACAATCAACGTCGGTGCTGTTGGAGGAGAAGTGGCATTGGAGAAGAAGAAGAAGGGGGGAGGGGGGAGGGGGGGTTAATTCAGGAAATAATTTGTTGGGGATTATTAAAAGGATTTAAAGATATTTTTAATTTTATTTTTACTCAAAATTATTTTGGGCATAAATGCCACATGTATTTATTTAATTTGTTAGTTTTCTACGCCATTCTCATTTGTCTTACACACATTTGAGTGTTTGACTGATTGTGAGACAAGTGCTTAATAGATACATATTTGTTAATATTGGAGTATCTAATAGATACAAGAATAAGTTGAGGTATCTAAGTGAATTTTAAGTACAACTTTAAGGAGTTATCGATGACTTAAGCTTAATTTTTATTTTCCCCCTATTACATCATAGTGGTCCCTTGCTTTAAAGAATACTGTTAGTTTCCCTTTAAAAATATTAAATGGTCCAAGCAAGAACTGGAGCTCAGATTGAACTGGGTTTTGAAGGACTAACAATGTCTTAGAATACGAGGTTATTGACGGATTCTAGGTTATATTAGGTGTTTGCTTTGATTTTTTATTTATTTATAATATTTGGAGTAAAATATTTTGGACTTTTATAAATTAACGCTCCTTCCTTTCTATTTGGTAACCTCCAAATGTAATTGTAAAAGCTTTGAGAGTCTTGTTTAGGTAAAATGAATTTGTAATACACATCTGTGACCCTACCACTTGTGTGAACCTTCTTCCTTTTTTTTTTTTTTTGAAAAAACTTTTGTGAGGTTAGTTCTCTTAATATTTTATATTCTTTTATATAGTGGATTGACTGAATCGTGTTAAATTATTATCTTTTTTGATATATTTTTCTTTTATTATCTAATTTATCTTCTTTCAAGATTTATTTTATTAACTCCCGGAAGATCTAAACTTACCAGACCCTAGACCTTTTTTTTTCCAAGTTATGTATTTCTTTCGATTTATTTTACTTGACCCATGTTGACTTGATAATTTCCTTAAGAAAATATATATTAGAGGTTTATTTTACTAAATTAATCTTATTAATTATGTTTTGAAAATCTAAATTTGACTACTAATATTTTATGTAGTAATTTAATTATAGATGGAGTATTGAGAGAAAATGATAATCTTCTCTTTGATTTCATAAATTGAATAAGTAAATTAAAATAATTATTTTTAGAAAGAGGGTCAACTAAAATAAAATAAAGAAAATATTTATTTCTCTACGTTGATTTCTTCTTCCTGGGTCCACTGCTATAAAAAGGTGACGTGGGCGTGGGGATGGAGGGGGGGGGGAACCTTGGTAACTTGTATTATTAAAGCAACTGATATCGACCTCTATGGTTAAAGAGCCCAGTGTCTCCTCTCTTACCAAGTCCAACGAAGGCGTGTAGTTAACATGCCCATGCTATATACAGAGACTTTGTCATCCAAATTTAGAAACCTATCAATATCAAAATAACAATAATACATGTCCAAATTGTTGCAATTTTCTTTCATTCATTAGTGCGTCTCTAATTCTTCATTAACTTCTTTCATTGTCTGCGTACTAGGAGTTGAAAAGGCTTTATTGAAAGTGAAAGACTATAGTAAAATCCTATGGTAGCTTAATAGGTCTAATTAGTATTAAGCATCTTAATTCTCACAAACTATACAACATGTTTTTTTCTCTTTCTGTTCATCATAAATGTGCAAGTTATTACCCTACATTATAGGTAAACAGAATTAGGTGCAAGTCGAATTGAATCAAATAGCTCGAAAGGTAAACTTCAAAAAATACGAATGAAACTAGAATCACACAAGAAACTTGAGGCACATTTGCATAAAAGGTCAAATCTTATCATTTCTTAAAAGCATTCATAGTCCCTCTAATGTAGATGTTTACCAGTCAGGAGTCCCCATCAATTATTGTAAAAAATTGGTAGAAGAATTCTACGCATTAATTATAGATTTTGGATTTGAGTTTGGGTATTTTAAATATCGTGATATGAAATGATATTTTTTTTAATAGGCCTTACGCTCGTGGTGAGAATTGGAATTAATGTGAAGCCAAATACAAATATTGAACACTTGATGGAAAAAAAGAGAGTTTTACATACTATTAAAAATGCAATAAACCATTTAGGACTAGTGGCAGAAAATTGCACTTTCTTCAAGATAGCTGAACGAACACAAGGAATAATATATAATCTTTTTCAAAAGTAAATTGAACTGTGTTCTTAATCCGCAAGTAAACAAAAGGTCAATTTGCAAGTAGAAACATTGTTATTTGCAAATAAACCTACGTACTAACAAATACATAACAAAATAAAGTTTAAAAAAAAATTGTAGTTAAATTAGTTGGCTACTTGGACTTTTACTTTATTGGTGAGGGTCTGATACCCGTCTTATAATCCCCTTCTGCATTTTCCGGCCTTTTCATGTATCTGTGTATCTAATTTCATAAATTCGTGTATATTTTAATGTACTTGTGTATCAAAGTTTCATAATTTTATGTATCTGTGTACTTGAATTTCATAATTTTACGTATCTGTGCATTTGACTTTCATAATTTCATGTATTTGTAAAGCATGTACCCAATATCAATTTCACCAGCATATCCAAAAGTCAATTGCATCCAAAGTATCTGATATCAATTTCATCCATGTATCAAGCATAAAAAAATCTAGTGCATCGATCTATGTGCTTGTGAACGATGTATCTAGTGTATTTGTTTGTCAGGTTCATAATTTAAAAAAGAAGGAGATACAAATACAAATACTTAAATGTATATCTGCCTTAGAAGAAGATAATAAAGATACATAGATACATGTTTTCGAATATGACCGACCGAGAACAGATCGGATTTGCTTGTGGAACAGCGACGTCGAAGAGAGAACGTCGTGTGTTGTTGATTTCATCGAAGCTAATTGTTGGTTTATTGATGGCGTGACTGACCAGAAATGGATCGAATTTGCTGGTGGAACAACAACGCCGGAGAGCAAACGTCGTGTGTTGTTGATTTCACCAGAGCTAATTGTTGATTTGTTGGCGGCATGACTATGACGAGGAGAGAGAACAGAAAAGGATTGTTTTGTTTGCTTCGGTTCATCGTAGCTTAAAGCTCATTGCCAGAGCAGTGGGAGAACGAAGGTGGAGAGGCGGTGAAAAAAAGGCAAAAATTTTGGGAGATCTAAGAATAATGGGGAGGGAGATCTGAGACAATTTTGGCGGAGAAGTTACGGGTGATGTGGGTTTGGTAATGTATCAAGTACAATGGAGAGAGAAAAATAAAAACGTGGAAAGATATGTAATTAAATAAAAGATGTGAGAGAATATATATTAATGATAAGAATGTATGGAGAACTTTGTAATTTATCCAAATTTAAATACAACCTAGTATAGCTCCTCAAAACCATGAGGCTTACATAATATTTGTAGTGATTTAAACTAGTAGATATTCAATGAAATAAATTAATATGCACACAAGTTATTTAAACATTATGTCACGATCCAACTAGAAGGATCGTGCGGGCACCTACTCTACTCTACCTAGATAGGAGAACCCATATCACCCAACCAAAATGTGCAGAAAATAGTTAAGTAAAATCATTAACGAGTAATTAATTCCTTAAAATGATACAACTCTTGAGACAATATAATAAAAATACAACTTTTACCCAATACATAGTCTAGACAGGTATAAGAGCTATTAAGGAAAAAGACATTATATAAGACGCTCAGCTTCCACCATGAGAATAGAATGAGCAAAAATTGTTGGAGATCACTAGTCGCATCACGTAAGAAACATCAACTGATCCTGCAATCAATCTATATCCCAAAGAGAGTATAGCAAGAGTGGTATCAGTACAACCACACGTATTGGTAGGCATCATCTACCGACTAAGATTAAATCACATAAACATACTATGAAAATTCAAGATCAACATGCCTGAGAAATAAGCAATTGAGTTCCGTTGCTTTCCTCTTTTGTACTACTACTCTCTACCTCAACATAAACCCGGTACTTCAATTTGTTTAAGGTGACTACAAGAACTTATTCCATTCTCATCACGTCTCACTAATGACTACTCTGTTTATGACACAATAGTTATAAATAAATTATCATTGTTCCACATGCATACACAAATTTATATTTCTCCAGTCTATATCATTATACAGATGCACATCACCTTAACAAAATGATGAAGTCCACATCCAAGCACTAATCGAGAACCTTCTCACCTTCGCCTTCCTCAACTTATCACTCTACAGTCAATTATTCACTAAATTCTACCTAATCTTGCATTAGTCAAATAATAATTCATTGACATTATTTTATCATAGTCCATTCTGTCAATTCCTAACAAACAAGAATTTGTATAATAGGTTGAATTGCTATAAAGGAAATTCACCAAGTTCATCACCACAAAGTCATATCAAGGAAATTAAGAGTTGTCCATACAAGTACCCAATCATAATATCAAGAATCATATTATTAAATAAATAGACCACACAAGGATCACAATGTATATCAACAT
Source organism: Capsicum rhomboideum (assembly GCA_031232105.1). Classification (NCBI taxonomy): domain Eukaryota; kingdom Viridiplantae; phylum Streptophyta; class Magnoliopsida; order Solanales; family Solanaceae; genus Capsicum; species Capsicum rhomboideum. Next base: position 24,487,833 of record CP124712.1, on the reverse strand, counting down.
AAATGGTTCACTCAAGGAACCTCAAATCATGTATAATATATGTAAAACCCGGTCCACTCAAGGGAATGTCAAACTCTCCAAATCACGGTGTACATATATGCTATGGGACTTATGATTGCTCACTAGCTATGACCTGCTGGGGATGAGCTTAGTCCATATACCAAATATACTAGACAACTGGTGTATTGCCATCCTTATCCCAAGCCAAGTGTTATGCCATCCTTATTCCAATATTCCCACCCTTATACGCCTTAATTCCACCAATTCAATCACAACCAAACATTTAGTATAATCAACTCACAACAACAATCACGTACTATTTACTAGTATAATTACATATTAAATTCTGAATTAACAACACTTGTATATCAATAAGGTCATTTATCAATCATATTGTATGTTACCCATCCACAACACTTGTAGTTAATATTTAACATGTTCATCACTTACTAGCATATATTATAACTAAATAAACAGTATTTAGTTTAAAGTGCACACATACAATCAAATTGAGCCTTACTTCAGTTTAACCATAACTACAACTTGTCTCAAGTACAATCCACAACTTACATCATCAACCTTATCGTACAATAATTTCTCACCAACAATTGTGCTCGGGGACTGAGCAACAGTTAATCAAGCAACACACACACAATCAATCGAGTCTAAACTCCTATCTTATGATACCCACAGAGGTTTATATAAATTCATATAAGTTATTTCACTTGATTACTACTCACTTCTGACCACCCACTATTACTCATCAACTTCCACATCCATTCCTCTATCACAACCTCTCATCATAGACTGAACCCTTTCTACTTCCCAACTTCCCACTTATCCCGATGACATAATTAGTCAGTTTATCTCACAACTTCCTGTAATTCCCTTGCCCGAAACATTAACCTACATCATTGCACTGTTTAATGTATAGCAATTGTCACTAATTGGTATAATTCAATGACTTTAACACTAGATTAATACAAGTTCACCTTGATTAATTAACTTTTATCCAATCATACATCATTACTCAATTAGCATGAATGACATAACAACATGTAGACACCACAACAACTTTACACAATCAATTACATTTACACTAAATTAATTCATGTCTACCTTAATTTACCCATTTTATCCAGCCAAAAACCATTGCCCGCAGGCCTAAATATAAAATCTCTCATCAATCTATATCAGGAATATATTTTTTAGATATAGTTTACTACTCAATTAAACCTAGCCTACCTGCACTCTAAGATGTTGTTATAGAGGTATAAACTCTCATTTCTTGTCCGGGTTATACCAATCTTGATAAAGATTCCATGAATATAAAGCTGGAATGCACCCTCTCGATGTTGCCTCTCAATTCGTACCGTTCTCAAGTCTAGGGACAATCCTAGGGTGTTTTTAGAAAGAGACAATGTCATATGTTTAAAGTTGAGAGGGAAAAAAGTTTTTAAAAATGCAGAGTTGACTGCCCGCTTCCCGTTGTAGCAGAAAGTGTCCCGCTATAGCGGGATAGAGGTAGTGAGCCTTTCTAAAAATTTTCCCGTCAAACTTCGACTTTTGAGTTTGTCTACCTAGAATATTAATGGATACCTAGACAAATTTAAAATTACCAACACCCCGTACCCTTTGAACATGGTGATCATAGTAAAGACGAAATGGGTCATTACAGTAGATATAATTTACCCATTATTCATCCCCGAACAATAACGGTAGAGAAGAATACTAAGTTGACGTACCTTAAGGGTCATTAACCCCAACCCAAAGATTTAGGGAGTTCTTGGTCTCAACATCATTTACCGGATTTACAACAGAGTCACACAAACTTTATACATAAAATTCACCACCATGAGTATCCTCACAACATACATAGTGGTTGTAATAAGGAATGATTATTTTAGTGAAGTATACATGAGAACCCAAGATAATTGGAGCCTCGTTAATACATCAAAACCTTATGCTAAACATAAAAAGGGAACAAAATTTCCAATCAACCTAACTGCCTGGCTTCTGCTATATCAGGACCCTTATTGCTATAGCAGGACTGCTACAGTGGGAAGCGAGCCTTAGCAGTTTATAAAAGAGAGAAATGGGTTGTTATAAAGTAAAGAATAGGAGTTAGAATGAGAATTTATCTTGAATTTGATACCGGGAGGGGGAGTTTCAGTTTTTAAAAGAAAGAGAAATGGGAATATTCTAACTCTTATTCTTTACTTTATAACACCTGTCTTTTAGGAATTGGGTTAGAATTTTGTAGAAATTTTAGAGATTAGGGTTGGTTTAGGCACGATTTGATTTTTCCCAATTTGGGATGAATTCACAAAGTATGCTTGCTTCTCTTACGTCTCCAATGCTTTTATGGTATTCTAGGCATAAGATTTATGGAGTTCATGGCAGATTTGGGGCTAAAACAAGGGGTAGAAAATGAAAAGTCACCTTTTTAAAAATTTCTTAGCCATCGGGGCTTGAATTGGGGTTAATTCACCTAGATTTCAACATTTAGAGGTTACAACTACTTCAGTAACCCCGATCTAAGTTAAAAATTCAAAAAAATTACAAAAAGATGCAATTGATGTGTCGAAGGTTAGCTGGGGATGATGAGGTCATTATAACGGGATCCTTCCTATATAGTGGTTCCTCTATGGTAGTATGCTCCCTCTATAGTAGGCCCTGCAGCAAGATGCTTTTTGCTATAGTGGGATTCTGGCAGTGGCCAACCCTGAATTTTGCCAATTTATAGTTTTTGAAAATCGCAACCTATCGAGTATAGCTACATCTCCTAACTTGATTTTACATGTTTTCATAAGAATACTTATACTATGGCTGACCAAAACTAAGGTAATGCTCGTCCTCCCTTCAGAAGATTTCTAGACAAGGCTTGCCAGCAGAAGTACAAAAATTATCGAAGGAAGGGGTTTTTCATGAAAGGGGCTTTGTAATGCGAGATGTGGAGGAGGAGACACCAAAATTCTTTGCCTGACTGCAGGAGTTTGGTTGGATGCTGCTGGTGGAAGCCGTTCGAGATTGCATTTCAAGCTGGGTATGGAAGTTTTAGCAGGGTATGGAAGTTTTATGCTATACTCCCAACTGTGCATTGGGTCGTCATACATACCCTTTGGATGAAGCAAAGATGTGAAACATCAAGAGCAATTAGATGGAAACCTCCCACGATCATTCCAAGAAACAAAGTATTCATCTCGAGGATTGTCATAAGAAGTTCAGTAGAGTGGCTAGTCTAAGTCTAATCCAACAAACACAAGCAATAAGCCATCCTTGGAAAGGTCGAGCTCGTCTTGAAGGTCATCCTAGAGAACATCAGAAAGTTATCAAAGAGCAACCATCCAGTAACGAGTAGGAAGAATGATCATTGTACCTACAATGAGTCATCTTGACTTCCGTCTGATATACCGACACTGTAATCCCATTGTGTTTAGGATAGGTTTTGTTTTGTCTATAAATACCCTTCCTAGATTTTCTTTTATCTTTTTTTTACGCATTCATACTGACTCTTTGGTCTTGGAAACACATATATTTATGAGATTTAAGAGATTATACATTGATTCTTGGTTGTTAATTCTTCTTTGATGATTCAAGTTTCTAGATTTCTTCTACTTTATTCGTAGGTCTATGATTATGAATTCTCTTAATAATTCTTATTATAATCTTATGAACATGAGTAGCTAAATCCCGCAACTAGGATTGTGGGAACCATGATGAATTAATAATATAGGTAAAGTACTTAGTGAATCTTGAATGGTGTTCATATATATATTATTCTTCCCTTCATTTTGAATGATTTTTAACGGTCGCAAACATTAAAACTCGCCTTATTCGTACTTGCTAGACCAATGAGGCTATGAATGGGAAACATGATTAACAACGAAGATTTGAGGCTACCAACCCTCATCTAATAACTAAACTTATTTTGAGAATAGTTAATTTGTGATCAAAGGTAAGGCTTAGTAAAGGAAACACCCATAGATGTACCAAGTTTCATGGTGATATTCATCTATCTAGGGGACCAACTATTTAGGTGAGCTTAACTTACCAATCTTGCATGCTAGACACCAGGATAAATCACTAGTACGAGATGCCTACTGCATTATGAAATCATGGGGAACACAATCCTAGTCCATTTTCTCATTGATTAAACAACAATTTTAATTAACAATCTATTATTTGGTTACTCATTGTCTGTAATAACTACTTGTTGCCACAAAACCCTTCTTCAAAAATAATTGACTGATAGTCCAAACAACTACATTGACCGAGCTCTTTGCCATGCCATATTTCCTGTGAGATCGATCCCAACCTCAGTTGGATTCTATATTTGACAGAGACAGTGTTATACTTCTTTTGAAGGTGTAATTTGAGCGACAACAAATTTTAGCGTCATTGTCGGGGGATACGGTTTAGGATGGATTGATTATGTTTATTTTTACCTGTTAGTCCTTATTTCCAATTTTTATTTTTTTTGTTATTTTGGTTTTTTTTATAGGTTGCACATCGGTGCATGCACAATACCCAGAGTAAAGTCAATACCCTGATTTCACTTGATCTTGAAATCAAAAGGACTCTGAGAAATTAGAGAAAAATAGTTAATGATGAACAACATAACGAAGTTCTTAATCTTGGAGTTCACGAGACTGTAGAAGAATTCACCACTTGCATGCTCGTTGAAGAACAACAAGGACAAGAAGCTGCTCGACAGCCAATAGTAAATGCACACGCTGGACAAGAAAAAACAACCCTTCTGGTTGCTGTTGTGGAACAAGCAAGGCAAAGAAGAAAATAGGGACCATGATTTTCCCCATCATTATGTTCCCTAGTTTGATGATGCAGATTTGGATGATGCAGGTGAAACGGGTGCTATTGTTCCATCCACACTGCCACCTGAGACTAAGTTCGACATCACCAATGCTATAATACAGTTGCTGAACTTGAAAGGAGTATTCATTGGCCTTGCACTACTGATGCAAACTTGTAATTAATAAACTTTATAGGGATTTGTAATTCCTACTTTCCTATAAGATACCTAGGGTGAACCAAGATGCTATCAGACTGTGGTTGTTTCTCTTTTTTCTGACTGGTAAAGCTACTCTATGGTTGACAGAGTTGCCAAGAGGATCAATAACTACTTGGCAGGAGTTGAAGATGTAATTCTTGGAGAGATTTTCCCACCTTCCAAAATTTACAATTGAAAGACAAGATTTACAACTTCAAGCAACTACATTTGAAAGAATTATCTGAGACATGGTTGAGGTTCAAGAGAAGCTGCAACAAGTCTCAAATCACAGAATACTGACTCATAGTTTGCTTGAAATCTTCTATAGATCCTTGAATGCTAACAATAAAGTTGTAGCTGACACTGTAATAGAAGGTGCATTTATGAGTCTTACATGCGAGAAGGCTTCAACAATACTGGACAAAATCACTAAAACCAACAGGGGGTGGCATACATGGGAAACTGATGTTCCCGTAGGCACATATTCAATAGGAGCATCCGTAGAACAATGAATAATAGATGAGGTTATCGCTCAAGAAGTGGCACAGATGAGGACCGACTTTAACTTATTTACAAAATAGTTCACAGCAGTAGGGGCAGAAAATGTACATGCAGTCGGTTCCTAAGGTAAAATGCCTAGACATGATGACTCTAATTCAGAGGAGATAATTGGCACTCTGGTCAAGGAAATAAAAGTCAGAACTATTACATGGACAACAACTACAACCGATCTGGGTATAGAGATAGAAGTAGAAGTAGAGATGGTGACCGAAATAGAAAGGATTACTACAAAAATGACATGAGTTGCTTATATGTTTCGCCTGGGAGCCGTTATGCTGATTCGAGTAATTCTAGGATGGAGGAGTTGCTCTCTAAAGTGTTGAAAGAAGTAGAGAAAACTGATAAAAGCCTTAAGAAGATTTGAGCAGATATTTTTGGTATAAATCAAAAGGTGGAGTCACATTTTACCGCCATTAAGCAACATGAGCAACAGTTTGGCCAAATCTCTGTGGCATTGAATCAACGTCAAAAGGGTACGCTTCTAAGCAACTCTATCCAAAATCTCAAGAATAATAGTCACTGCATGGCTGTGACCACTAAACGTGAAAACATGACTATCGATCTACCTATGCCTGTAGTTGTTGAGGACAAAGCTGAACCTGTGATGATTGATGATAAAAAGGTAGCTAAATCAAAAGATTGGGTTGTTGATGAAAATTGGTTTAAAAAGATGTCTCCAGTTGCTGAAAAGAAGACTGAATCTAGAAAGGGGAAGGAGAAGAAGGTCCCATAAGTTTTGACTCCCACTTTATGACCTCCTCTACCTTTCCATAAAGATTGAAGAAGATAGATGAAGAAGGAAAGTATCATAAATTTATTTTGATATTGAAGTAGTTAACCATGAACATACCTTTAGTTGAGGCACTTGAGCAAATGCCTGGTTATGAAAAGTTTATGAGGATCTGGTGACAAATAAGAGGACCGTGAGTTTTGAGCCTGTTGATAAATTACACCATTATAGTGCAATAGCTTCCTATTCTCTTGTGCAGAAAAAGGAAGATCCTGGAGCATTCAGACAGTTGGGGTTGGGGTCGCCTTAACCAACTTCAATGAGACTTTTTATGGTGGACCATACTATAAAGAAGCCTACGAGAGTTTTATATGATGTTTTTGTGAAGGTTGAGGGCTTCATCTTTCCAGCTGATTTTGTCATCCTCAACTGTGAATTTTATTTTGAGGTTCCCATTATATTAGGGAGACCATTCTTTGTGACTGGAAGAGCATTGATTGATATGAAAACTGTTTAGATAAAGTTTCAATTGAATAATGAAAAAGTGAATTTCAATGTTTGCTAATCTATGAAGCAACCGAATGACATGCGTGTGATCTCAGTTATTGATACAGTTGATAAGGAGTCCTTGATAGCTCCTTTTAAGGAGGGGCTTGGTGTTGAGACACTAGCAGCAGTGATCATGAACTTTGAACGCGAAGATATTGATGAGTATGATGAGATGGTGAACGCACTTGCTAGTAGGGGTTCTTACTTTTACACCTCAAAAAAGTTAGATTTGGATTTGAAGAATAGGGCAAATCTATCGGCCAAGCCTTCTATTAAGGAGCCTCCTTTCTTAGAACTTAAAGTTCTCCCTTTCCACCTTCGGTGTGTGTTCTTGGGAGCCAACAATACCTTTCTGGTCATTATTGCAGTAGATTTGGTTAAATGATAGGTTAAGGCTCTAGTATCGGTTTTGCAGAAGTTTAAGAGGGCTATTGGATGGTCCATTGCTGACATTATTGGTATTCCACCTAGAATCTGCACTCATAAAATCCAACTTGATCCGGATCATATTTCTAATATTGAGCATAAATGTAGGCTTAATCTGCTTATGCAAGAGGTAGTCAAGAAAGAGATAATCAAGTGGTTGGATGCAGGTGAGGTGTACCCTATTACAGACAGCAAATGGGTGAGCCCAATTTAATGTGTGCCAAAGAAGGATGGAATCACCATAGTTCCAAATGCGAAGAATGAGCTTATTCTGATGAGATCGGTCACTGGTTGGAAAGTGTGAATGGATTATAAAAAGCTGAATGCTTGGACTAAAAATATCATTTTCCAATGCCTTTTATGGATCAGATGTTAGACCGTCTTGCTGGTATAGAATGGTATTATTTTCTTGATGGTTATTTGGGATACAATAAGATTTGATTGCTCCCAAAGACCAAGAGAAGACCACTTTCACTTGTCTATATAAGATGTTTTCTTTCAAGAGGATGCCTTTCAGATTATGTAATGCACCAGCGACCTTTCAGCATTTCATAATGTCTATCTTATCAGATATGGTGGAGGACATTATTGAGGTATTCATGGATGATTTTTTTTGGTAGTTGGGGACTTTTTCAAAGATTGGTTGTCCAATCTGGCTAGTGTGTTGAGAAGGTGCGAAGATAGCAATTTGGTGCTTAATTAGGAAAAGTGTCATTTCATGGTTAAAGAAGGAATAATGCTCGGTCACAAGATTTCAGAGAAGGGGATCAAGGTTGATAAGGCAAAGATTGAGGTGATTGAAAAATTGCCTCCACCAGTTTCTATGAAGGGTATTTGAAGCTTTTAAGGGCAAGCTGGATTTTATCATAGATTCATTAAGAATTTTTATAAGATTGCACATCCTTTGTGTAAATTATTGGACAAGGAGGTAAAGTTCATTTTTGATGATGCGTGTCTAATTGTGTTTGAGTGCCTTAAAAAGAAACTGACATCGACCACTATTATTGTGTCACCTAATTGGTCCATGCCATTTAAGTTATGTACGATGCTAGTGGTGTGGCGCTAGGAGTAGTCCTAGGCCAAAGGAGTGAGAAAATACTTTATCCGATCTATTATGCTAGCAAGGAACTTAATCCATCTTAGAAGAATAATACTGTGACAGAACAAGAATTGCTCACTGTGGTGTCTGCATTCAAGAAATTTCACTCTTATTTGCTTGGCACGAAAGTGATTATGCATACTGACCATGAAGCTCTTAGGTATTTTATAGCGAAAAAGGATGCTAAGCCTTGATTGATTTGTTAGGTACTTCTATTATAGGAGTTTGACTTTGAGGTTAAGGATCAAAAAGGGACCAAGAATCAAGTGGTTGACCACTTGTCCCGACTTGGCAATGCTAAAGTTGAAAGACAAGATTGACATTAATGATACTTTTCCAGATGAGCAACTGTTGGCTACATCACAAGACTTGATCCATGGTTTGCGGATTTTGATAATTACTTCGTGAGTGAAGTGGTGCCTTCAAACTTGTCTACCAGCAGCGAAAAAAGTTTATGTTTGATGAGAGGAAATTTTCTAGGATGAGTCATACTTCTTCCGTATTTATTCAAATGGAATAATAAGTAGCTATGTGCCTGAGGTAGAGATGATGAGCATATTGGAGGCGTGTCATTAGTCTCCTGTTGGGGGTCACTATAGTGGTATTCGGACAACCCACAAATTCTTCAATGTGGGTACTATTAGCCAACCATTCATAAAGATGCTCATGACTATGCAAGGGCATGTGACCAGTGCCAAAGGAAAAGGGGTATATCTAGAAAGCATGAACTTCCTATCTCCCTCATACTTGTGATTAAGTTTTTTGATGTTTGGGGTATTAACTTCATGGTCTCATTTGTGAGCTCGCATAGGATAAAGTATATACTTGTATCTATTGATTATGTGTCCAAATAGGTGGAGGCGATAGTGCTCCTTAATAATGAAGGCAAGAGTATCACAACATTCTTGAAGTGGAACATCTGTTCGAGGTTTGGTACTCCAAAGGCAATCATTAGCGATGAAGGCTCTCATTTTTGTAACAATTATTTCATTCCCTTCTTAAAAAATATGGTGCGAAGAATTGGGTGGCAATACCTTATCATCCACAAACTAGTGGGCAAGTAGAGGTCTCCAACCGGGAGATAAAGACAATCCTTGCAAAGACTATGAATGCAAATAGAACGTATTGGTCTAGGAAGTTGGATGATTCTCTATAGGTGTACAAGATTTCTTTCAAAACCCTTATAGTTATGTCTCCCTATCAGCTTATTTATAGGAAAGTGTGTCACTTACCGATGAAACTTGAGCATAGGGCTATCTGGACACTCAAGAAACTGAATTTGAATTAGGATAAGGCCTCTAACTTGAGACTTGACCAATTGAATGAATTAGATGAGTTTCTACTGAAAGGTTATGTGAATTCAACTCTTTACAAGGAAAAGATGAAGAAGATATCACGACCGAAAGATAGAAAAGAGAGAGTTCAATCTGGGCGACCTAGTCTTGTTGTTCAATTCAAGATTGAAACTGTTTCCTGGAAAATTGAAGTCTAAGTGGACAGGACCATTTCAAGTGGTATGAGTGTTCCTATACGGTGACATTAAGCTTGATAACCATGAAGGAAAGCATTTTAAAGTAAATGGCTAGTGTGTGAAAGCATATTTTTGAACTGAAGAGGAGGTAAAGGTAGTTGACATATGGGCCCTTGCTGAAGTCTGAGTAACCAGAGGACCCGAGTTGTGCCACAATTTTAAATCAGGCTCTTAATGGTAGGCAACCTATGGGGGTATCTTGGTGAAGTCTGAGTAATCAAGATACCCATGTCGTGTCGTGATATTAAATCATATGCTACTTGGGAGGAAACCCAAGCTTATTTGTCACACTTTGTTTTCTTTTCACTTAGATTTATTGTAGAAGTAATGTTTTTTTATGTGTACAGGGATAACTTAGAAAAGAACCTGAAAGTTGGAACAAAGAAAATAGAACCACGTGCCATCGAATGAACTGTTGTATGGTACAACAATTCGTGGTTTCTATCATCTGCTCAAATATCAGAATTCAATTTTTAGGAGTTTATCCAACGGTTGAATACTGGGAACTGTTCCAAGATAGAATGAGTCATGAAATCCACCATCTGACTAAACTCTTGAAAATCAACTTTCAAGAGTTAGAACCAACAAGCATGAGGAATAGATCATTGTATTATACAATGAGCTGTCTTAAGCTCTGTCGGTTCCTAAGTAAGTTTTCTACATTCTTAGGTACGATACCATACAATGAGGTCATGGTTTCCACCAACGACCCATTGGACGAGCCGTCTGTTGGTCCTAATAAAGGAGTCTCTTTAAATTTACCTGACCCAACCTGGCTTACCCAAACCCCTTTAATCCTTAATCCCCTCTACTTGATGAACCAGTACCATCATATACCCATTCAAACACTACCATCACTGCCAAAACAAATCAACTATTGAATTTTCCCCATAATTCTATTAATTTCAACATAACTTGGTACATACTCCCTCAAATTCACGAACTCCACATCAACAGTTGCATCTAGTTGCCCGCTCTATACATTTTCATTCACTGATAAGATAAGTCAAGCTATATCCTTTTAATTTGATCATTCTTATTTGAAAAACTTGATTGGTGTAGGGTTTAAACTTACCTTAGGACTATATTGCATCTTCACACTTGAATTCTGAGGGAGTTTCACTTGCATCCATGGTGTAGTTGTTTTTCTGTTAGCTTTTGAGAAATGGGTTTGGTAGGGGTGAAGTCTGAGTATTTCAAAGAGTAAAATGAAGGCCTAGTTCTGAAATATATACATGTTCAAGGGAGGATAGACTTCACAAACCAATCAATGACCCGTTGTACCTCACAATAGCTCGTTGGTTCGGTCGTTGGGACTGTCCAATAAACTTGCTAAATAAATAACACTCCAATGATTGTTGTATGTCACCATGAATAATTAGAAGTACTCATTCTAAAGAATCAAGTTAAACCCTCGACATCGGAGTTTGAGTCTAAGGAGTCTAGTGGTTCAGAGGAAGAATACTCCATAAGCAAAGATGATGAACAACATGAGCCTCAAACCACTTGGTCCAAAGATGCCAAGTATAAAGTAATTATGCCCGCAACCACTCTCATTGTGCCTCCTCAATCCAAAGAAGGAGGCAAATCTCAAAGCCTAAATGGGAATAAGTCAGAGAACGGGGAAGATGGTGATTCTGAGAATGATGAGTCGGATGATGGGTTTGGAAAAGCTAGTATGAAAGCCTCCGACAAAGCTCTACTGAGGTAATCCCTCCAAGAGGGTCAAACAGTTCAATGAGGTATCCCACAGTCCCATTCCTATTACAATGATGGTGTGGCCATCAACAACAAAATAAAACTAAAGTAGACTATCTAAGAGGAACCCCAAATTTTTCTCGGGGCTTTGTAAAGGGTTCTATAATTATGTCGGTTGTTTGACAAGTATGACTTGGAATGGATGGAAAAACCACTAGACAAATAAGTGCTGAAATTATTTGAGAATTTTATGCCAACTACTTTGCAACGCTAGAGAATATGACTCCTTCGAAGAGGGACAAGGACATAAGAAAGAAACTCCAGTTGGATACGATGATGGTGTAGGGAGTAACTGTGGATATATCTATGAGGACCATTACCAGATTTCTCTATGGTCCTGATTTTGAGGCTCCGATAGAAACACCAAAATATAACTACCGAATGGAAGACTTGAAAAAGGAGAAGTAATTGAGCGCGGAGGATAAGTTGTTGTATTTTAAATAGATGGAACACCACATAGCTGAGGCAAAAAAAAGAATTAGATTGGGTTTCTAGTGGCACACCTATTTACAAAAATTCATTGAATTTCCTCGCTAAGTCTTGGTGGTCCATAGTTAGACACTGATTAGTACCTACTGGTAATGACAATGTGTTGAGTACAGATCGAGCAGGGATTGTGGCAGCTATTTTGGCAAAGTTGGATTTGAACATTTCGTAGATTATTGCCGATGATATTAGGTTATTTGACCTTGGGTCTGTATCCTCTTATGTGTCCACATATTTTGCTACTGGTTTTGATGTCGCATGTGAACCCCTTGTGATGCCTATTTGTGTTTCTACCTTATAGGTAATTCTTTAGTGGTTTATCGGGTATACCAATCATGTGTGGTGACCTTTGTAGGGTGTGATACCTGGGTGGACTTAATTATCCTCGATATAGTCAATTTTGATGTTATCTTGGGTATGAATTGGTTAGCTCCTTATCATGTTGTCTTGGATTATTTTGTCAAGACCGTGACCTTAGCGACTCTAGGTATGCCTAGATTAGCATGAAAGGGGTACTCCTAGTTTTTGTCTGAAGGAGGTTATATCTTTTCTACGTGTTGGTTGCATGGTAGAAAAAGGATGTCTTTCTGATTTGGTATACGTACACGATACTAGTGTTGCTTCATCGCCTCTCTTGGATTCTGTGCGTATTGTTAAAGTGTTTATGGATGTGTTTTCTATTGACTTGCTTGGTATGCCTCCGGACTAAGATATTAATTTTTCCATAGATGTTGAGCTGGGAACCAAGCCTATTTCCATTCCTCTTTATAGGATGGCCCCAACTGACTGAAGGAATTGAAGGAGAAACTACAAGACATATTGAGTAGGGATTTTATTAGGCCGAATGTGTATCCTTGGAGTGTTCCTGTCTTATTTGTTAAGAAGAAGGATGGATCTATATGCATGTGTATTGACTATCAGTAATTGAGAAAAGTAACTATTAAGAACAAGTATCCTCTTCCTTGCATCAATGATTTATTTGATCAACTTCAGGGTGCCTCGATATTTTTTAATATTGACCTGAGGTTTGGTTACCATCAGTTGAGGATTAGATCTTCGGGTATTTTGAAGACAGCTTTTCGAATGCGGTATGGTTATTATGAGTTCTTTGTCATGTGTTTTAGGCTGACTAATGCCCCGATAATATTTATGGAGTTGATGAATAGAGTATTTCTGCCTTACCTTGATTATTTCATATTGTGTTCATTGATAATATCTTGATTTATTCCAAGAATGAGGCCAACCATATGCGACATTTGAGGACAATACTTTAGAGATTGTGGGGAGAGAAGTTGTATGCTAAGTTATCCAAGTACGAGTTTTGGTTGGATTCTATTTTTTTCTTGGGTCATGTAGTGACCAAAGATGGTATTATGGTCGATTCGGCCAAAATAGTAGTGGTTCATGATTGGGCTACACCTACTTCTCCTACCAAGATTTGGAGTTTGTTGGGTTAGCGGGCTATTATCAATGCTTTATACAGAGTTTTTCTTCTATTGCAGCTCTTTTGACAAAGTTTACTTAAAAGAAGATTAGTTTTCGGTGGTTGGATGCTTGTGATGAGAGCTTTCAAAAGCTTAAGGAGTTGTTAACTTTGGCTCCTATTTTGACCTTACCCAAGGAGAGTGTGGGTTTCGCCATGTTTTGTGATGCTTTTAGAGTTGGTTTGGGTGGTGTTTTGATGCAGGAGGGTAGGTTGATTGCTTATGCTTCGTGATAGTTGAAACCTCATAAGAAGAACTACCCTACTCGTGATTTAGAGTTGGTTTTGGTTGTGTTTGTGTTAAAGTTATGGTGACATTACTTGTATGGAGTCCATTATGAGGTTTTCTCCGATCATCATAACCTTCAGTACTTCTTCACCCAGTAAGATCTTAATACGAGACAACGTCGATGGCTTGAGTTGCTTAAGGATTATGATCTTACTATTCTTTATCATTCAAGCAAGGCTAATGTGGTCACGGATGCCTTGAGCCAAAAGGTAGCTAGCATGTGGAGTGTGGCTCATCTTTGGACTTAGAAGCGACCTTTATCCTTAGAGGTTCAGTCCTTAGCTAACCAGTTTATTAGGCTTGATATTTTGATACCCAGGTATATTTTGGCCTTTGTTGAGGCTAGATCTTCATTAATGGAGCAGATTCAAGCTAATCAGTTTGATGATAAGAGATCGAGGGTGATTCATGATAAAGTGTTGAGTAATGTGGCATCTCTTAATCCCGAGGGAGTTTTGAGGATTAGTGGTCGCATTTGTATGTTGAGAGTTGATGGTTAGATTAGATTGATCTTGGAGGAGGCTCATTGTTTGAGGTATTCTATTAACCCAAAAGTGGCTAAGATGTACCATGACTTAAAGCAGTACTATTGGTGGGGTGGTATAAAAAAGGACATTGTGGAGTTTGTGGCCAAGTGTTTGAACTGCCAGTAAGTAAAGTATGAGCATCTGAGACCGGGTGGTATGATGTAGAGGATACTCATTCCTGAGTGGAAGTGGGAATGGATCACTATAGATTTTGTGGTTGGCCAATCCCCGACCATTGGGAAGTTTGATTCCATTTAGGTGATTGAGGATAGGTTTACCAAGTTGGCACATTTTGTACCTGTGATGGGTAATTATAATGCGGAGAAGTTGGCCAGGATCTACATTCGAGAGATTGTTCTATTGCATGGTGTATCTATCTCCATTGTTTATGATAGTGGTACTCAGTTTACCTCAAATTTTTTGAGTTCTATGCAGAGTGAGTTGGGTACTCAACTTGATTTGAGCATAACTTTTCATCCTCAGATATATGGTCAGTCTGAGAGGACCATTCAGGTGATAGAAGATATTCTTCGAGCGTATGTTATGAATTTTGGTGGTCATTGGGACCAGTTCTTACCCTTAGCGGAGTTTGCCTATAACAACAGTTACCATTCTAATATTTAGATGGAACCTTTTGAGTCTTTGTATATGCGGAGATGTAGATCCCCCATGGGATGGTTTGACTCATTTGAGTTTAGACCTTGGGGCACGAATTTACTGAGAGACTCGATGGATCGAGTAAGACTGATTCAGCAGAGGCTAGTGGCTGCCCAGAGTAGGTAGAAGAGTTACACTGACTGTCGAGCTCGTGATATTGCTTTCATGATTGGAGAGTGGGTTTTGTTGAAGGTATCACCCATGAAGGGTGTGATGAGGTTTGGGAAGAAATAAAATCTTAGCTCGAGGTTTATTGGCTCTTTTGAGATTCTTGAGAAGTATGGACATGTGGCGTATAGGCTAGATTTGCCTCCACATTTGTTAGTTGTTCATCCGGTATTCCATATTTTCATGTTGAAGAGATACCATCCAGATGATTCATATATGATTCGGTGGGATTCTGTTGCATTAGATCATGACTTGTCCTTCAAGTAGGATCCTATTGCCATCCTAGATAGGTAGACTAGGAAGTTGAGGTCTAAGCATATTGATCCAGTGAAGGTCCAGTAGAGACATTTCCCTATTGAGAAGGCTACTTGGGAGGTTAAGTCCGATATGAGGCGTAGATATCCCCAGCTTTTTACCAATTCAGGTACCTTAGTTGTTTTTTTAGTCGAGGACAAATTTGTGTTTTAGCGGTGGCTAATGTAACAATCATAGTTGTGATTTTTAGTATTTTCTATGTTTTGACCATTTTATCCTTTCCCGTAGTTTTTATATACTATTTACAAGTTGTGGGGATGGCTTGCACGATCCCCGAAGCATTCGGGAGTGGTTTAAGTGAGCTTGAGGTCTTTATAGCCTTTAAAAGTGCTTAGTTTGACTTTGGTCAACATTTTATGATTTGAGCATCGGATGGTGATTCTTTCAGTTCCATTAGATCTAGAATGTAAATTTTGGGTTTAATAGCATAGTTGGTTTTTGTTTCGAGCCTTTATATGCCGTTTTGATCTCTTAGGCGAGAAACTAGTTAAATAGCTTAAAAAGGGGTCTCGGGGGCTAACTTGTTGAAAACTACCTCTTTTCGTAAATATGATGGCTCCATTGAGTCTGAAATATTGAAATTAATTTTGTAGCATTATTGGATTATTTTTGTGGGGTTTTAAACGAATCCCGAGGGTTCAATAGGGACTAATCCTTCTTCTCTTTTGTGGGCCCCTGATCGTGATTCTAGAGAAGAAAAATATTCTTCATTACGAACGTGATGGTGGGACAACGTTCGTGAAGGGTTGTCCTTGTTGTTCAATGTGATCGCAGAGTAATGATCGAGTTCACGAAGGGTAATTGAGTTCGGGTCCTGGTCTACCTTTATTGCGATCGAGAAGGTCTGACGGTTATCGCGGTACTCGAATCAGATTGGTATTTGCATTTGTGGCCAGGAGCTCACGTTCGTGAAGAGTAATTGTACATGGATAGATTTTAAAATCCTTGCTCACTTAAAACCCCATTCTCACCATTTGTCATCTTTGAAACTTCGGTTTGTGGCGATTTCAAAGGAGATTTTCATCAAAACTCGTGTGGGTAGGTTTCAAATTTATATTTCCATTATTTTCCATGAATATTATCTTCAAAATAGCTTTTAAACAACGATTTCAAATTTGGATTTTGGGGCTTTTTCCCGGTAAACGACAAAATTGGTTTTCTTTGATTTCAAATCCGATTTCAACTCGTTTTTAGTTGAGTTTTTAGATTTAGACTCCTTTTGATATGGGAAATACGATTCGTAAATAAAATTTATAGATTTACCCTTTTTCGATTCTGTGTCAATTTTCAAACTATTTTTGGATCCAGAAAGAAAGTAGCCAATATGAGTGTCATTAGACTTCTTTTGACATGTAGATTATATTTTTGATAGATTTGGTCTGATCCAAAGCCGCTAGTAAAGGAAAGGATCCGTGTTGACGGGTTCAGGCTAGAGATTCAATGATTCAAGATAGGTTATCACTTAACTTTCTTCAGACTTGGCTGGTTAGTTAACTATTCTTGTAAAGCATGCTATAGGTTGGGGATTTCATCGTGAGGATTATATTTTGAGTTAGTTATTTTAATGTGTTGCCCGTGCGGGGGCCTATATGAGTATTATGGTTGACTTGAGATATTATTATTATTGTGAAGCCCGTATGAGCGCTTATGTGCATATTATATTTGACTTGATATATATATTTTTAGAGTCTTACATGAATATTCATTATTGTGGTGCCATGCAAAGGTCTATATCATGAATTATTGACATATTGAGGAGATTTTGAGCTTATTTAATATCATTGTTGAATTGATTCATTATATAATATGATTTTGGTTATGAGAATGCATCCTCATTTCAATTATCTATATACATGGTATTGGTCATTATATAATATGATTTTGGTTATGAGCATGCATCCTCATTTCAATTATCCATATACATGGTATTGGGACCACATAGAATACTGATTTTGAAAGAAAATAAGACAGTTTAGGAAACCCTTGACCTATGAATGTACTAGCAAGGTTGATTGAGATATGAGATTATATTGTGTATGGGTTGCGAACCCCCCATGGTGTCCTATCCTGGAAGCTTTCGCTCGGAAGGTGTATACGAGGTGATATTGAGACATTATATCATGGTTGTTGCATTGCATCATTTGCATCCTTTATCTGTTTCATATCATGTATTTAGCCTTCTCTATTACATACACTCGTGTGTAGTCTTAGATTGATATTATACTTGTAGAAACTATTAGGTAATACGGTGTGAGCTACCATTTGGAAACTTTTCTGTATGTAGGTGAAAGCATGCTCATAGTATTCTTTACTTGTTTTGTTTTCTAATTTATTCATGTGGCCTATGATACCTACTGAGTATAAGTGGACCGTACTCACAATCGAATCCCCCACTTCAATTCATATCATGAGTAAATTAGATTATTATTGAATGAGTCATAAACATTAAATTCTGAATCAAACTCAAAATACAACACTCAACATACTATAGTATCCACTTGGAGTAGTTTCTGTCTAGATTTTTGATATATCCATAAACATTTAAAGGTAACCTTAGTTATCATATACTAGTATTAATTTGAGGTTATTATATGAACTTTGTACACTTTGTAATGATCCTTTCCATCGTTACGGGTAAGTTTAGCATACAAAAAATTTGAGTTAAAGTTTTCCCCGAATTGGGAGTTAGAAATTTAAAGCTAGGCTAGTCTTGGATGAAATCCAAGTGAGGTATGGTCTAGGGCAATATGGGAATGGATTGGTTAATTGTGAAAGGATTTAATATGTATTTATGTTAACTAAGACGATAAGGAATTCATAGGATCTTTCGGAAGTGAATTTGAGTAAGTAGAACTCCCAATATCGAGGTACATTGTGCAAAAGGAAAAACTGGGAGTAATCCTGAGTTTATGCCTCGCCACACCTGCTATAGCGGGTCGCAGGCCGCTGCTACTGTACTTCTATAGCGGGAATTTTCCCATTAAAATGGGAGTTAGCATTGATCAATTTAGCCATTGTAGACGGATTCCACTATAGAGAGGACGCTATAGTGGGATAGGGCCGCTAAAGCGGAATATGGACAAATTTATGTAGAAAAATACCCCAAAATATTTTATTATTTTAAAACTCATTTTGGGAAGGGCTTAAGTGATTTTGGGTGAATTCCACTCAATTTTCATCCAAACTCTTCGTAAAGGTAAGTGATTCCTTCTATTAACTCATAGTTCGATTGTCAACTAATAGAATCACTAGATTTTGGGTTTTGGGGGATGATTTAACTTAACCTAGCTAACTTTCTGGTGCAATTAAGTGAGTTAGGTAGAAAACCTTTGGGTTTTGGTTAAAGATTGTTAATTTACTCTTGCATGTTGAAAATTCATTATTGAAACCATGAAATTGGTTGGATTAAGGTGGAATTATGATAGAAAAACCCTAGAATGAGGAGAATGATCATGAATTTGGCCTTGGGGTTTTGGGATTAGGTTATAATCCTTGATATTGTAGGTCATTTGGTTGATTATGTGTTATATTCATATTTTTAAACCATAATCAAGCTGAGGTTGCAAGAAAGAGCGAATATCAAGTTTGTTAGAACATTTCGGGCTTGGATTGAGGTAGGTGATGGTATAATATAGTTGAAACCCAATTTATTTTATGTGTGTATGATAATTGTTCCTTCATATTGCTTGATACAATTCATGTTTAAAGAAAGTGAATGACTATTTGATATCTAAGTGTTAATCACATGCAAAGATATTATGTGAAAAGCTTGTTGGTTTTACAAGTGTTATTGTTGTCATCATTATGGTTGTGATTGTTGTAATATCTATTGCATATTGTAGGATGTATCGGTATTTGGACATCTTCACGGGATTGGTTGGCATAAGGTTGACAGACACTTGATGTCTAGGATTTGGTACATGGACAAAAGCTCGTCCCCTACAGGTCATGGCTAGTGGGCGACCATAAGACCTTTAACATGTATGTACAAGGTACAGGTGAGAGTGATGGTTCCTTGAGTGAATCAGAGATTATGTGTTTATTTGTTATATTGATTCCTTGAGTGAAATGGGCTTAAGTGTTGACTTGCTATATTTGGTTTTTTGATGTAAACTGAGATTCATGATTTTTGCCATTGTGGTGGTTAGAATGGATCCTTGAGTGATTGAGTTTAATTGCAAGTTTTGGCATAACTCTATATTGTCTACTTACTTGTGTAACTGAGACACGGTTGATATACTTGATTGAGTCATGGTTGGTTAACTTGGAGTTTTGTCGGTAGTCATGGTTTTGACTTGACTTGTTGTCTATGTTGACTTATATTGACTGAATTCTATAGTGTTGTTGATTAAGGCTAAGTGTTATAAACATGAAGTAAGGCTACATGGTATGTGTTCATGGTTGTTATTACTTTACTGAGTTATGGTTACTTGTTCATATGTCTCATTTTGGGTTGGTTGATGATCCTACCAGTACATCGTTGTTTCTTGTGTACTGATACTACGCATACTCTTTTTTTTGTTGAGTGTAAAGCATTTTTCAGAGACAGTTTCAAGACCTCAGTTGTAGAGTAGATAACAATCGAACTCAAGGATAAGCTACATCTTTCGAGCTGCCATGAGTTCTTCTCTTAATTTTGGGTCCATTGTTTCAGACTTAGACATTTTCACTTATTTTGGGTTGAACCCTTTTATTGATATTTTTAGTGTTTAGGTACAATTTTTAGATTCTAGGGGATTGTTTAGATGTTCAATTATTTCCACATGGTTATCGTTTAGATTATTGATGACATTATCTTATTTAATGAAAAACAGCTAGTTTGCTCTATTTTGGCGAAGCGTTAGATTTGTACGTTTTTGGGGTTATGTGGTTCTCCCAACTAAAGTTAGTGTGGGTGCCACTCACGACGGGTTGGGTCCTAACACACTTTAAATTCTGAGTCCATCCGTGAATACAATATTAACCATATATACTAGTATCCACTTCGACTAACCATATTTACCTCTTTTTCTCATAGTTATTACTCATTAGGAAAATACTCCTCTCACATTATATTTATAAGTAAATCAACAGATTTTAGGTTGTTATGAATCCACTTGTTTTGAGTGAGTCGATGTCTATAACAAGTTTTGGATGATCGTAACAAGTTTTATGGTCATAACAAGTTTTGGATGATCACAAGTTTTATGATCATAACAAGTTTTGGATGATCACAAGTTTTATGATCATAACAAGTTTTGGATTGTCATAACAAGTTTTGAATTGTCATGACAAGTTATGTAACTATATATCTCTTGCTAAAAATATGGTCTTCTATATGACCTATTGAATATACTTAAAAGAAAAAGAATTCTCTCTATAAATTTCTTATCTAATTCTCTTAATTTGCCTTTATTTTATAGCATTTTATAACACGTTATCAGTATGAGACTCTGTCATCTCGAGCAAATACTTTTAAAGGTAATAAAATGTAAGAACTTCTCTTTATTTTCATTTCTTTTATCGGCTATAAAGAAATTAAATTAATCTTAGCTCATTAAGGATCTTACTCCTATCAAAATATTACTCCAAAGGCATGTATCTCTCCTATCAAGTTTTTTTTTTGGTTAATAATAGTGGCTATAGTGAAACGAAAAGGAAAATATGATGATTCTTTATTGTACGCAAACGAGGAGGTTCACAGTTATTCTTATTTTTGTTTCCATTAACTTTAAGCTTACATTTTCATCTTATAAGGCACTTGTAACAACCCTTTTTCTGTCGTTACGGTATAGTCTAACGTGCCAAAAATTTGGGTTAAGATTCTCCCTGAATAGAGGGTTACAAATTTTAGACTAGGCTAGTCTTGGATGAATTCCAAGTGTGGTATGGTCTAGCTAAATCCAATAATGGATGGATTGTTGTTTATACGATTTGGAACCATATTATGATAGCTAGGGGGTTAAGGAGTTCATAGAAACTTTTGAAAGTGAATTCAGGTTAGTAGAACTCCGAATATAGCATTTGACATAAAGGAGTTAATTCGGAATGTCAAAATCTGGAAGTTGTTGCAAAATTGGAAAATTTTTGGGACTGTCGAACTTTCTAGCTAGTCTGGGCCACTATAGCAGGAGGCAGGCCAATACCACGGGCTCACTATAGCAGGAATTATTTTGATATAGCGGGATTTAGCTTTGGTCAATCCCACCATAGCGAGCAGATCCCGCTAGTGGGAATAGGGCCGCTATAGCGGGCTATGCGCAGTTAAATGCAATTTTTAGAATTAAAATGTATTTTATATTCCACTTTCATTTCAAAGCCGAAAAGGGTAATTTAGGGCGAAAACCATTATTTTCCACCCAAAATTCCTTCATTAAGGTAAGTTAATCCACTCGTTTAACTAGTTTTTCGATGATTAATCCTTAGAATCACTAGGTTTAGATTATGGGTGAGGATTTAACTTGACCTAGGTTGATTTTTTGTCGTAATTTAGTGATAACAAGGTGTAATCCTTGGGTTTTGGTCAAGGGTGGATAATTTATAATTGCATGATTAGAATTCATTCTAATAAATAAGAATTTCATAGAATTAAGGTGGAATGAAGGTAGAAAAACCCTATAATAAGGGAATGATCATGATTTTGACCTTGCAGTTATGGGATTACGTTATAATCCTTGAATTTGTTAGGACATTATTTGAATTGTGATTGCATTGTTGTTTGTAGACCACAATCAAGTTGAGATTACAAGGAACGAAAAGGCTCAATTTCATTAGAACAGTGCAAGGCTTTGATTGAGGTAGGTGACGGTTGAATCGTATTTAAATACTCAATTCAGTTTATGGGTGCTTGATAACTATCGATTTGTCTACTTGTTGCAATGCATAATATTGAATGTTAACTTGTTGAATGATTTTACAAGTTGTTTATCACCTAAAATGAGAATATGTAAAAAGGCTTGTTTTAAGTGCAAATGTGATTGAATTATCTTATTATGTGATTGTACATATTCTAACATGGTTGCTATGGTGAGATGAATCAATAAAGGTCATCGTCATAGAATTGGGATATTAGGGAGTATAAGGGTGGGGACCTTGAAATAAGGATGGCATAACACTGGTCTGCGATAAGGGTGACAAGCACTAGATGTCTGGGTTATTTGTACATACACTGAGCCCCGTCACCTATAGGTCATGGCTAGTGGACATTTATAAGACCCATAGCATGTGTGTACACGACATTAGTGAGTTTGATGGTTTCATGAATGGACCATGTTATGTTATGGTTGTTTGTTGGTTCTTTGAGCAGGCCGAGTTATATTGTTGTTGTTAATTAGATCCATGAGTGATCCATACTATTGATATACTTGAATTGAATGACTTTGCTGAAGGACAGTAAAGAGGTAAATATGACAAGTTGAGCTAGTCGTTATAAGTTATGTTTGTTGACTTGGTTGATTATTTGTATTTGTTTCGATCTTTCCGATTTAGTTGCTTTATTATTGATGGAAAGACTAAGTGAAGGTATAAATGCTAAGTTTTACGTGGTTGCTCTTGTTTTACAAATTGTTGGTTGTTTGTTCATATTTATTGATTTGAGGCGGTTGATGACCCTACTAATATATAGTGGTTTTGTAATGATACTACCTATGCTCTTCTTTTTTTTGAGTGAAGAGCATATTCCAGTGGCTCTGACGAGACCTCAGTTGTAGCAAGTGATCATTTCGACTCAAGGTTGAGCTTTTTCTTTTGAGCAGCCATGAGTCTTCGCACATTATGTTCTTGTCCATTTATTTCAAACACAGACACTTTTGTTATTTTAGTTTGTCTGGTTGTACCCACAGATTATCATGTTTAGATGTTTTGGTACAATGACTTTTAGGGGTCATTTGGTAGAGTGTATTAAAAAGAACAATGCATGCATTAGTCTTGCGTATTACTAATACCTTGTTTGGTACATCTTTTTAGCCTATCTTGTATTAGTTATACACTCTATTGTGTATTGAGGTGTGTATTACTAATACCTCAAAATCAATGGTATTAGTGATTCAATTGATTCTAATGCATGCATTAGCATGATTAGATACAATTATCCCTCAAAATCTTTTCCACATCTTTTCCACCATATATATGAAGAGTATTTTTGTAAAACAAATATATTTTTTTTTAGAAATTATGCAATTCATGTTATTTTTAATACACTAACATTGCATAAGAAAAATGTAAGTATAACTAATGCAAGTATAGCTAATACAAGCATTACTAATACACCATATTTTGTGTTATTCTTATACACTCTACCAGATGACACCTTAGTTCTTGGGGGGATGGTTTTTAGACATTTGATTATTCCACATCTTTTTATTTTTTTAATCTATTGAGTTAATGTTTTTTGTAATAGTATGGTTACACTTTATTTAAAATTGGTTAAGTGTTGGCGTTGAGTTATTTGGTAAGATGGTTCTCCCACCAGAGGATTAGTATGGGTGTCACTCACAACGGGGTTTGAGTCGTGAGAAATTCAGTATCAGAGCCCTAGGTTCGTTGATATCATCGTATCAAAATGAGCCTAGTAGAGTCTCACAAAATAGTACGAAGACGTTGTACTTTTCTTTGAGAGGTTATGGGACTTTAGGAAAATATCACATTATTTGTTCTTTCATGTTATAACTTGATTCGAATTTGTATCTGACGGTCTAATTTGGTAGCTAACCTTTTCACTCTTTTGTTTGTAAATGGTGAATACGAGAGCTAATAGAGATAGAGCAGTAGCCTCTGCACCCACAGAGCTAGCCGCAGAGCCGACAGCCTAGGATAGAGGATGAGGTAGAGAGAGGGGAAGAGGTAGAGCAATACCCACTAGGGATGGAGCTCAGGCTATCACCAATCCAGCTAGGCAGAGATATGAGACGCTTCCCCCACCCGAGGATCATCATGAGAAGGTTACAAATGAGGAGTTTTTGGAACAGAAAGGGGAAGTACTAGCTCAAGGAGGTGCAATTGTTCCTCAACTGCCGTCTGAAACAATTCAGCAGGTGCTTGCTTTTCTAAGTGGGCTGGAAGGTACTGGAGCCATGCCTACTGTGCCTACTTACCAGAATCTAGGGGTGCAACAAGCTGCTGCGGTGGCTCCTAGGATAGATGGGTTTTTGGGATGGAAGCTTTCCCTCATCCGAACTTAGGTCCTATTATGAATGGGACTGAGCATGACATATTGACTAAGTTTCTGAAGATGAAATCCCCATCCTTCTTTGGTTCTGAGTCAGAGGATGCTTTCGAGTTTATTGTTGACTATTATGAGAGGTTGCATAAGATGGGCATTATAGAGCAGCATGGTGTTGAGTTTGTGACGTTCCAACTACAGGGTGATGATAAGTAGTGATAGAGCGATTATGTGGAATATCGATATCTAGCCTTACCTCCATTGACATAGACTCAGTTTCATACTTGTACTTAGAGAAATATGTGCCATGCACTTTGCGTGAGAAGAAGAAGGATGAATTTTTGGCCCTTGAGTAGGGTAGTATGTCGGTTGTAGCCTACGAGGCTAAGTTTCATGCCTTGTCCATATATGCTACTCAGTTGCTTAGTATTGAAAAGGAGAGGATTCACCTCTTTGTAAAAGGTTTGAACACTGATTTACAGGTTATGGTATTACAAATGACTTCTATAGGGAAGACTTTTAATGATGTTTCTGACTTTGTAAATAAAATGAAGGATTCAAACAGGTAGGACATGCCAAGATGGTTGCGAAAAAAGCTCAAAATTCAGGCAACTTTAGCGGGTCTTACTCTAGAGGCCATGGTCATCAAGCCTACCCAACACGTCTAATATATTCAACTCTACTAGCATCTACAGGGTTCATCATAGACGACTCAGCAGGTCTCGAATTTGGGAAGCTAAGTGGCTTCATATTCTTCTGCCACTCGACCTTCATTGGATCGATCTTATTTTACTTATGACAGTGTTGGCCACCTTAAGAGGAATTGCCCTCATGGTAGGTAGGTGAATTTTCAAGGGCAACAACAGTCCAAAGTTATGGTTTTGGCAGGTAGAGGTAGTGGTGGTAATAGAAAAGTTCATCTACAGGATAGGCGTGGTGGTAATCATGGTGGTCGTGGTGGTCATCGAGGTGCTAGTAATGTAGCGAGAGGTGGTGCAGAGCCTGCTAAAGAGGTTGCTTAGATTATTGATAGAGATCATTGCTATGCTTTTCCAAGAAAATCTAAGGTGGAAGCTTCTGATGTAGTCATTACAGGTACTATTCTCATCTTTGATCAGATGGCTACGATCTTGTTTGATTTGGGTTCCACTTATTCATATGTGTCTGTTAAATTTACCTTGAGTTTAGATATGGTTTGTGATATGCTTGAATCACTTGTATATGTATCTACTCTGATTGGAGACTCTCTGTTAGTGACTCAAGTGTATCGTGCTTGCTTTTATGAGTTTTCAGACTTAGGTAGATTTGGTGATTCTGGATATGCTTAATTTTGATATTATCCTGAGTATGACTTGGTTGTCCTTATATCATGCTGTACTGAATTGTAATGTTAATACTGCAACCTTAGACATGCCGAGGATGGATAAATAAGAATTGGAAGGTGTTTATAAGTCTGGTCTAGTGAAAATAATTTCCTTTATTTGAGCTAAGAAGTTAGTGGGGAAGGGGTGCTCGACCTTTTTGGCACATCTTTGGGAAACCAATGCAGAGGAACCTTACATTGAATTATTTCCCATAGTATCTGAGTTTCAAGAGGTATTACCTATCGACTAGAATGGTATGCCTCTAGATCGAGACATTGACTTTTGTGTTGATTTGGAGTCGGGCTCTAGCCCCATCTCTATTCCTCCCTATAGAATGGCTTTGGTCGAGTTAAGAGAGCTTAAGACTCAGTTGCAGTAGTTTCTTGATAAAGGATTTATTTATCCTAGAACTTCACCTTGGGGTACTCCAGTTTTGTTTATTAAGAAGAAGGATGGTAGCATGGAAATGTGTATAGACTACCAACCGTTGAATAAGGTGACCGTCCAAAATAAGTACCCTTTGCCCCTAATAGATGATTTATTTAACCAGTTTCATGGTGCTTCAGTATTTTCTAAGATAGATTTGAGGTTAGGGTATCACCAGTTGAAGATATGGCCTGTGGATATTCCTAAAACAACTTTCAGAACTTGTTATAGGCATTGCAAAATTTTGGTAATGTCCTTTGGGTTGACTAATGCACCGATAGAATTCATGAGTCTAATGAAAGATATATCCAAATCTTTCTTGCTTTCATTTGTGATTGTATTTATTGATGATATTTTGGTTTATTCCAAGAGTAAAGAGGAGCATGCAGGTCATTTACGCATAGACTTGGGTATTTTGAAGGAGAAGTAGCTTTATGCTAAATTCTCTAAAAGTTAATTTTGGATGTCTTCTATGCCCTTTTTGGGGCATGTGGTTTATAAAAAGGGGGTGATGGTGGATCCCCAAAAGATTGAGGTTGTTAAGTGTTAGGCTAAGCCTAGCTTTATAACTAAAGTTTAGAGTTTTATGGGTCTTTCTAGTTACTACCGGATATTCATCAAAAACTTTTCTTACATTGCTACTCACTTGAAGAGACTGACACAAAAGGAGGTACCATTTGATTGGTTCTACAAGTGTGAAGAGAACTTTCAAAAGCTCAAGTCTTTTTTGACCACAGCTTTCATCCTTGCTTTGTCAATATAAGGTAAAGATTTTATAGTGTTTCGTGATATTTCATGTTCTGGCTTGGGTGTTGTAAAGATTATGACATGACTATCCAATATCATCCAAGAAATGCCAATGTGGTGGCAAACGCATTGAGCAGAAAATCTGTATGTATGGGCAGTTTAGCTTGTTTAAGAGTAGAAAGATGGACTTTGGCTAGAGAGATCCAAACTCTAACAATCCAGTTTATGTTGTTTGGTGTGTCTGAAAGGGGTGGAGTGTTGGCTAGTGTCGAGGTGAGGTCAATATTCCTTGACCAAATTAAGGCTAAGCAATTCGAGAGTGCAAGATTGGATAAGATTTGTAACAACGTGGTGTGTGATGAGTCCCAAGATGCCACACTTGATGCTTGTGGTGTGTTAAGAATGAGGGGGCACATGTGTGTGCCTCATATAGATGATGTGATTCCAAGTTTATATGCAGAGGCTCATGGTTCCCGATATTCTATGTATCCTGGTGCAACTAAGATGTATCGTGACTTGAGGCAACTCTATTAGTGGCCCCAAATGAAGAGGGATCTAGTGGAGTATGTAGCCGATTCCCAAAACTATCAACAAGTGAAATATTAACATCAAAGACCTACAGGGTTGCTTCAGAGAATGCCCATTCCCTAGTAGAAGTGGGAGAGGACTGCTGGATTTTGTGGTAGATTTTCCTAAGACCTTGGGATAGTATGACTCAATTTGGGTCATTGTTGACAGGCTAACAAAGTTTGCACATTTCATTCCGGTTAAGATGAATTATAACTAGAAGAAGTTAGCCAAGATTTATGTTAAGGAAGTTTTGATATTTCACGGAGTGCCAGTATCTATCATATCTAATAGAGGTACGTAGTTTACCTCTAAATTTTGACATAAGTTGCATGAGGAGTTGGGCACAAACCTTAACATTAGCACTACACTTCATCCTCAGACCGATGGGCAATCAAAGAGGATCATTCAAGTACTGAAGTGCATGCTACGGGCATGTGTTAATGACTTGGGGGGTCATTGAGATCAGTTCTTACCATTTTGTAAATTCTCATACAATAATAGTTATCACTCTAGCATTAACATGGACCCGTTTGAGGCTTTTTATGGGAGAAGGTGTAGATCACCCATAGGTTAGTTCGAGATGGGTGATGTGAAACCTTGGCGCACAGACTTGGTAAAGGAAGCTCAAGAGAAAGTTAGGTTCATTCAGAACAAGTTGTTGGCAACCCAAAGTAGACAGAAGGAATATGCTGACCGCGAGGTAAGAGATATGTATTTCAAGCCGGGTGAGTATGTGATGTTAAAGGTGTCCTCCATAAAGAAAGTTATGCGATTTGGTAAGAGGGACAAGCTTTGCCCCAGGTATATCAGTTTGTTTGAGATTCTGGATGATGTGGGTGCGACAACTTATAGGTTGGCGTTACCTCCAAGCCTGTCAAGAGTCCATCCAGTGTTTCATATGTCCATACTTAAGAAATACCACAGGGATGGTGATTACATAATTAAATGGGACTCAGTTTTGGTTGACAAGAATCTTTCTTATGAGAAGGAATCGATAGCGATTCTTGACTGAACTGTTTGGAAGTTGAGAACTAAGGAGATTAGATTAGTGAAAGTCCAGTGGAAGTACCGTCCTATTAAGGAGGACACTTGGGAGATTGAGGCGGATATGCGCGAAATGTACCCTCACTTATTTAAGGAGTCAGATACTTTTCTTGCTTTATTTTCCTTATTTTTCTTGATTTATCATTCGGGGATGATAGATGGGTGAATTGGTATCTATTGTACTAACCCTTTGTCCATCGTTACGGTATAGTATAGTGTGCCAAAAATTCGGGTTAAGATTCTCCCCGAATAAAGGGTAGAAATTTCAGACTAGGCTAGTCTTGGATGAATTCCAAGTGTGGTATGGTCTAGATAAATCCAATAATGGATGGGTTGGTGTTTATATGATTTGAGACCATATTATGATAGCTAAGCGGTTAAGGAGTTCGTGGAAACTATCAGAAGTGAATTCAGATTAGTCAAACTTTTTACCTCGCCTAGGCTGCCATAAAGGAAGGCAGGCTACTATCATGGACCAGCTATAGCGGGAATTATATCTCTATAGCGGGAGTCATCTTTGGTCAATCCCGTCATAGTGGGAAAATTCTGCTATAGCGATGCCGCTATAGAGGGAATCGAGTTGTTATAGTAGGCTAGGCGTAGTTAAATGTAGTTTTTAGATTTAAAACTTATTTTACAGTCCATTTTCGTTCCAAAGAAAAAAAGGGCAATTTAGGGCTAAAACTTTCAGTTTCCACCCAAAATTCCTTCATTAAGGTAAGTTAATCTACCCGTTTAACTAGTTTTTTTATGAATAATCCTTAAAATTACTAGGTTTCGTTATGGGGGAGTATTTAACTTGACCTAAGTTGATTTTCTGGTGTAATTTAGTAATAACAAGGTGTAATCATTGGGTTTTGGTTATGGGTGGATAATTTATGATTGCATGCTGATAATTCATTTTTATAAACATGAATTTGATAGAATTAAGGTGGAACGAAGGTAGAAAAACCCTAGAATAAGGAAATGATCATGATTTTGACCTTGGGATTATGGGATTAGGTTATAATACTTGAATTTATTAGGACATTATTTGAATTATGATTGCAATGTTGTTTTTAGACCACAATCAAGTTGATATTGCAAAGAAAGGCAAGACTCAAGGTTGTTAGAGCAGTGCAAGGCTTTGATTGAGATAGGTGACGATTGAATTATAGTTAAAGATTCAATTCGATTTATGTGTGCATGATAACTGCATATTTGTCTACTTATTGCAATGCATGCTATTGAATGTTAACTTATTGAATATAATGGTTTTACAAGTTGTTTATCTCCTGAAATGAGATTATGTAAAAAGGCTTGTTTTTTAGTGCAAGTGTGATTGAATTATCTCATTATGTGCTTGTACATGTTCTAACATGGTTGATATGGTGAGATGAACCGATAAAGGTCATCATCACAGAATTGGTAGATATTAAGGAGTATAAGGGTGGGGACGTTGGAATAAATGTTGTATGACACTGATTTAGGATAAGAGTGGCAGACACGAGATGTTTGGGTTATTAGTACTTGGACTGAGCTCGTCTCCTGCAGGTCATTGCTAGTGGGTATTTATAAGATCTATAGCATGTGTGTACACGATATTGGTAAGTTTGATGGTTTCATGAGTGGACTGGGTTATGTTGTGGTTGTTTGTTGGTTCCTGGAGAGGAACGGGTTACATTGTTGTTGTTAATTGGATCCATGAGTGGTCCAAACTATTGATATACTTGAATTGATTGATTTTGCCAAAGGACAGCAAAGAGGTAAATGTGACAAGTTGAGCTAGTTGTTATGAGTCATATATGTTGACTTGGTTGATTATTTGTACTTGTTTTGATCTTTCTGATTTATTTGATTAATTATTGATGGAAAGAAAAATTGAATGTATAAATGCTAAGTGTTACTTAGTAGCTACTGTTTTACAAATTGTTGGTTATGTGTTCATATTTATTGATTTGAGTTGACCTATGACCCTACCAGTAGATAATGATTTTGTACTGATACTATCTGTGCTCTTATTTGTGTTGAGTGCAAAGCATAGTCCAGTGGCTCCGACGAGACCACAGTTGTAGCTAGTGACTGTTCCTGACTCAAGGGTGAGCTTCATCTTCCGAGCTGCTGTGAGTCTTTGCACATTATGTTCTTGTCCATTTATTTCGGACACAGACACTTTTGTTATTTTAGTTTTTTAGATTGTACCTACAGATTATCATGTTTAGACGTTTTGGTATAATGACTTTCAGTTTTTGGGGTAATGGTTTTTAGACATTTGATTATTTCGCATCGTTTCATTTTTTTTGAGTCAACCGAGTTAATGTTTTTAGTAATAGAATTGTTACACTATATTTAAAATTGGTTAAGCATTGGCGTTGAGTTATTCAATAAGATAGTTCTCCCATTAGAGGATTAGTGTGGATACCACTCACGACGGGGTTTGGATCTTGACATCGCTAAAAATTTTCTAGAGTTTTAAGGGAATTGTTATCACTGGCAGTGGTAAATATCTTCAAAGACTTATTGAGACTAAAATTGAATTATGTTTGAGAAAATTCTCTATATTATATGTATTTCTCGATTTGCTTCTGAAGTAGCAATATCTTAAAAGAGATTCTAAGCTATCATAATTTGATATGTTCAAGTCACATTGTGATAATTATGTTCAATTCCTGAAGAATGAAATTTTTTGATAAATGTTATGAGTTAAGATCCATTCCCTAAAGTGAATGTGATAATATTTAATAAAACATATAAATACAAAAGTGTTCTTAGTCATGAAGATATCACGATCCACCTCCGAAAGAGGTAGAATAATCGGAAAGAAATATTCTGAAACTTGCTCACAAAGTAGTAAGACTATGCAATAGTAAATCTTGTAATTTAGAACTCTAAAATTTAGTCAAGCAAATGATACATTGATTTCTAGTAATTCAAAATCGATTGAGGGCTCCAAAATAGCTACTATATTTCTGTCTAAGGGTACGAAACTTGTTGTCGAATATGCATTATTCTGTTCTAAATTCTCAAAAAAATTGTTAAGTTTTAAAGATACTCATCGAAATGGATATCATGTTGCGACAATTAATGAAATCAATGTTGAATATCTTGGTATTACCAAGTATGTCTCAGGCTAGAAATATATTTTGGAGAAATTACCGACTTTATCTTCTGGCCTATATTATGCAGAAATTAGTACAGTGGAGGAAATCTATCGTAAATCAGAAGTTTACCCATGTAAATACTTTTGTGCTTTGGCATGACCAAATAGGTCATCCTGGATCAATAATGATGAGATGAGTTATTGAAAATTCAAATGGGCATCTATTAAAGAACCTGAAGGTTCTTGCAAGTGATGAATTTTCATGTGCTGCATATTATCAAGGAAAATCGATAACTAAGTCATCGCCAATGAAAGTTGGCGTTGAATCCCCTCTTTTTCTAGAATGTATACATGGGTATATATAGAGACCTATTCACCATCCAATGGGTCATTCAGGTATTTTTATAGTCCTAATAGACGCATCTTTAAGATGGTCTCATGTGTGCCTCCTATCGTCTCACAACCTGGTTGTTCTGAATTTTTTTCCACAGATAATACGATTAAGGGCGCAATTCTCAGATTATCCCATTAAGACAATTTGCTTCGATATTGCTAGAGATTTACATCCCACGCTTGTGATGATTATTATTTATCAGTTGGGATAAGAGGTAAACATTGTGTCCCTCATGCTCACACTCAAAATGTCCTTACTGAGTCATTTATTAAGCGCCTACAATTGATAGCAAGATCACTACTTACAAAAATAAAATTGCCCACTACTATTTGGGATCATGCTATCTTACATGCAGTATCACTAATTCGTCTCAGACCGACTCATGATAATAAATACTCTCCTTCACAATTGATCTTTGGTCATGAACCAAATATTGCTCATCTACGAATTTTTATATGTGCTATATATGTGCCAGTAGCACCAACACAATGCCCCAAAATGGGCCCCTAAAGAAGGTTAGGAATATATGTTGGGTTTGATTCACCCTTCATAATTCGCTACCTTGAATCATTGATGGGAAATTTATTCACTGCTTGCAGATTGTTGGATTGATGAAACAAATGTTTCGTAATTAGCGGGGAGAGAAAAAAGAACTCATAAAAGAAATTGTGTGAAAAGTTTCATCATTATCTAATTTTGATTCACGTACCCCCATATGGGAATAGGAGGTCCAGAAGATCATTCACTTACAGAAAATAGCAAATCAAAAGTCAGATCCATTTACTAATTTGAAAAGGATAACTAAGTCGCATATTCACGCAGTGAGTGTGTCTATCCGAATTGATATTCCAAAAGAATCATCTACTAGTGTCATAGCTTCTGAATCCAAAACACGCCTAAATTGTGGTAGATCATTGGGTTTGAAGGATAAAAATTCTAGAAAAAGAAGCACGAAAAATGATAAAAATGACACTATAAAAGAATCTCATCATGAGATTCAAGATCTGATTAATCCTGATATTTTTGAAGAAATCAGTGAACCCGAGATTCAAGTGATGAATAGCGAACTTTCAATGAGTTTTACTGGTAATGAGATAAAGTTAGATTAATCAAAAATTATGGTGGATAATATTTTTGCGTATAATATTGCACTTAACATTATTAAGACAGTGAGGACCTTGAACCTCTATTTGTCAAAGAATATCTACAAAGATGTTATTGGCCAAAATGGCGAGGGGCATTTCAATTAGAATTGAACTCACTTTCTAAATGTGAGGTTTTTGGACATATAGTCCAAACCCCTAATGGTGTAAAATCAGTTGGTTATAAATGGATCTTTGTGCGGAAAAGAAATGAGAGAAATAAAATTATAAGATGCAAGGCACGCCTTGTTGCACAAGGATTCTCTCAAAGACCTGGTGTCGATTATGAAGACATATGTTCACCCATTATGGATGCAATAACATTTTGATATCTCATCGGTCTAGTTGTACATGAAAATCTTGAAATACATCTAATGGATGTGGTTACAACTTATCTTTATGGTTCGTTTAATAATAAAATTTATATAAAAATTCTAAAAGGATTAAAGATGCTTGAAACATATAATTTAAAATCTCAGAAAATTTACTCAATCAGAATACAAAGATCGTTAAACGATCTAAAACAATCAGGACGTATGTGGTATAATCACCTTAGTGAGTACTTGAAAAATGAAGGTTACATAAATGATGTTATTTGTCCTTGTATTTTTACTAAGAAAACAACATCAGAGTTTGTTATACTCATTGCTTATGTTGATGACATAAATATCATTAGAATCCAGAAGAGGTTCAAAAGGCAATTGAATAGTTAAATAAAGAATTTGAGATGAAAGATCTTGGAAAGACAAAACTTTGTCTTGGTCTGTAAATTAAATATTTAGCAGATGAAATCTTCATCCATCAATCTGCCTATACTAAAAAGATTTTGAAATGGTTTTATATGGACAAAGCACATCTACTAAGTACTCCAATG
The DNA here is from genome assembly GCA_031232105.1 of Capsicum rhomboideum. Classification (NCBI taxonomy): domain Eukaryota; kingdom Viridiplantae; phylum Streptophyta; class Magnoliopsida; order Solanales; family Solanaceae; genus Capsicum; species Capsicum rhomboideum. The sequence continues at coordinate 24,453,464 of CP124712.1, read as the reverse complement.
ATTGTTCGATCACTAGAAGTGAGTATAGATCTGTTCTGACCTCAAGAAGAGGATAAAGAGATTCTTGATCCTGAAGTACCATATCTCAGTACTATTGGTGCACTTATGTATCTTTCTAACGCTGCAAGGTCTGACATAGTCATTTCTGTTAATTTTCTAGCAAGGTATAGTTCTTCTCCTACATAGAGACATTGGAACAGAGCTAAGCATATATTGCGATATCTAAAGGGGACTATTGATATGGGTCTATTTTATACCAACAAAGATAGTGCAAATCTTATTGGTCATGCAAATATAGGTTATTTATCTGATCCACATAAATTCGATCTCAAATAGGCTATGTATTTACATACGAAGATACTGCCATATCGTGGCGATCTACAAAAAAGTCTATTATTGCTTCTTCTTTAAATCATGCTGAGATAATAATTATTCATGAAGCAAGTAGAGAATGTGTATGGTTGAGATCAGTGATACATTTTATCAGAGAGAGATGTGACCTGAAGTGTGATGTCAAGATACCCATCATCCTATATGAAGACAATGATGCATGCAAGTCCAGTTAAAGGGAGGCTTTATAAAAGGAGATAGAACACAACACATTTCACCAAAGTTATTCTTCACACATGATCTCCAGAATAATAGTGATATTGATGTACAATAGATCCATTCAAGTGATAATTCAGCAGATTTATTCACCAAATCTTTACCAACTTCAACTTTTGAGAAGATGGTACACAAAAATTGAAATGCAAAGACTAAACTATCTGAATTGTGGTCTTCATCAGGGAAAGTAAAATACGTGTTGTACTCTTTTTTCCTCAATCAAGGTTTTGTCACAATTGGATTTTCCTGGTAAGGTTTTTAATGAGGTAACACTCAAGGCGTATTAAAAGATGTGTGCACTCTTTTTTCTTTACTATGCTTTTTTTTCACTGGACTTTTCCTAGTAAGGTTTTAATGAGGTGCATTATCTATTAATGTACATCCAAGGGAGTGTGTTATGCATCCACTTGTTTTGAGTGAGTGGATGTCCATAACAAGTTTTAGATGATCGTAACAAGCTTTATGGTCATAACAAGTTTTGGATGATCAGAACAAATTTTAGGGTCATAACAAGTTTTGGGTTGTCATGACTAACAAGTTTTGAATTGTCATGACAAGTTATGTAACGATGTATCTCTTGCTATAAATATGGTCTTCTATATGACCTATTGAATATACTTGAAAGAAGAAGAGTTCTCTCTACAAATTTCTTATCTAATTCTCTTACTTTGCTTTATTTTATAGCATTTTATAACATACTCCTTCCATCCAAAATAGTTGGCATGTTTGCTTAAAAAAATTTGTCTCAAAATAGTTGATATGTTTAAAAGATCAAGAGATAATTAATCACTTTTTTTCAATTCTACCTTTAGTAATAATTATTCTAGAATTAAGAGGACGTAAAAAGATGAAGATTAAAGAATTAATAAGGGATATACTTATTAGTCAAATCACACTTCTAATTAATTTTTTCTTAAGAGTTGTACAAAATCTATACATACCAATTATCTTGAGATGGAGGGAGTAGGTCTTATTCTAACCTCGGGGGGGTCCACTTAGTTACTTAGGTGGCAAATACATTAATAACTCTGAGAAAAAGTCTCAAATTAAAGTCGATCATGTCCAAGAAAAAGTTCCAAATTACTTGATATTCTGTGCCACTTTTTCTTCTGATGTTTGTGATGTCAAAATCGACAGAATTGAATGTAGCTTATTGTCAAGAAATTGAGTGCTTTTTTAAAAAATATTTTATTAAATTGAATTCGTACAAATTATCACAACAAAAAATTAAGTTAAAATCTTGAATTAGCATTGCACTTTAGATGATCTAGCTTTGTAACATAATGGCATGATATCTCATTTTGGAAAAAAAAAGAAGAAATACTCACATTTAATGTTTATAAGACCAAATAGGGCTACGAATTATGAAAGGAACATTTAATTTATTTTTTTTTGAGTTACATATCTAAACTATTGGAAGCATAAGTTTCATACCTAAACTATCACTCAGTAGCTTGAGAAACACACCTCAGCTAATATATGATAGTATGTATACTACACTCTCTCTTTTACTTAAAAAATCTTGTCACGTGGACAAAAAATTCACCTTGGTAAAAATTAAACAAATTATTAATATTAGTTAAAAGTTAAAGAATAAAGTATCACTATGTAATGTAATTGACTCTCCATAGAATCAGACCTATGTCTGCTTCTCCTCAATCTTAAAATAAGTTTTACTTTAGCAAAAATCACATTCATTGAGAAATCAATAAATACAATGTGTAGTTTACTAAACGATCCATATTTAATAAATCTCTCTTGAAAATTGAACATTATTATGAAGATGGAGTATAAGGGTACTGTAGTTGAAAAAATATAGTTCTAATTTTTGTCTTGAATTCCTAACGTGACACTGATTTTGGGATAAATTTTTTTCTAAGGTGACACTTATTTAGGAATGGTTGAAGTATTTGAGTTCTTTCAATAATTAAAAAGTGTAGCATGCCCGAATCGAATCCCCCACTTCAATCCATATTATGAGTAAACTATACTGTTAACTTAACAACCGGAAGAAAATATCAAAAAAAATTATATAGTTCTAATCCGAAGAAAAAATAAATCCAACTACTGTTATACAACTCATAAATATTAAATTCTGAATTAAACTCAATACAACCACTCAAGATACTACAATATCCAGCATTTGGAGGAGTTTTTGTCTAGATTTTATCTATACCTATAAATGTTTGAAGGTAAACTCAATTATCATATACTCATATTAATATAAGGTGGTTGTAAAATTTTATACCCTTTAAATTCTGAGTCTATCCGTGAATATAATATTCACCACATATATTAAAGTACCCACTTTGACTAACCGTACTTACCTTTTTTCTTTTTCCATAAACCTTTTATTCTTTTTCCATAGTTATTACTCATTACGGCAATACTCCCAACCCCTCTCACATCATATTTATAAGTAAATCAACATATTGTAGGACGTATTCATAAGTTCAATAAATTCTAGTACCTCGGAGTGGATCCACTTAGTTACTTTGGTGGCAAATACATTAATAACTCTAAAAAAAAGTCTCAAATTAAAGTCGATCATGTCCAAAAAAAAAGTCTCAAATTACTTAATATTTTGTGCTACTTTTTCTTCTGATGTTTGTGATGTCAAAAACGACAGAATTGAATGTAGCTTATTGTCAAGAAATTGAAAGTTTTTTAAAAAAATAGCTTATATCAAAATTGAATTCGTACAAATTATCACAACAAAAATTAAATATTAATTAATGCAATAACAATAAACACCAACTAATTTAAAAATCTAGAATTAGCATTGCACCTTAGATGATCTCGCTTTGTAACATAGTGGCATGATATATATCTCACGTTGAAAAAAAAAATTACTCACACTTAGATGTCTATAAGACCAAATAGGGTTACTTATGTTTTTTTCAATATACCATCTCTGTTACGCTTTTGATTTGGTCATAGCTAACTCGAGTTTTCAAAAGAGAGAGGAGCATTTGGTGACCTATCATAGCGTGGTAGACTCAGATAGATTACCCACTCCTTAGGAAATGTGATAGAGGTTTATCCAAGAACTGCAAAATTATCCCGAGTGACAATCTTATAACCTAATAGAAACTCGCGGTTATGGATTTGAAAATCAGAAGGAAGAGGAAGAAAATGCAGCTATATGACCAACCTAGGATCAAGTGAGGAGGCTTGACAAATGCCAAAGCCCAGGAGATGTGGGGGGGGGGGGGTAAGTAATGGCTATGGGGGCTTATGGGATAGTAAGTGGACTAGGACATCCAGTATAATTTCATTAGGAAAGTAACTAGAGAGGTGTTCGGAGTTTCGATGGGTAAATTCGGTGGACATGCATAGAGGGAACAAGATGTTGTATAGGCTTTCCAAGGATAGAGAGATGAGGTCAAATGATCTGGACTAAGTGAAGTACATCAAAGGCGAGAATGACAAAGAATTTGTGGAAGAGGCACATATTAGATGAAATTGACAGACACAGTTTCTAAGCTCTTGAATGAATAGGGGACAAGAAAATTGGGTTGGGGGGATTTAGAGCACTCCAAGAGCCCTAGACATTTTGGGTATTGTAGGTGCATAAAATCCACGGAGGTTAAGGGGACAATTTGTAGGATGATGAGAGGAAAAGTGATTAGGCCAAAAGAATGGAGGTATAGTACGATGATTCCGTCGTACAAGACAAATAAGGGTGTTGTTCAAAATTAAAACAACTATAGGGTATAAAACTACTATGCCATAATCTGAAAATTTAGGGAGGGTGGTAGAGTCGAGGATGATGGGTGGTGTATATATCTCTGAGAACAAATTTGGATTCATGTCGAGATGTTGAATTACAGAAGTCATTTATCTTGTAAAGAGATTGTAGGAGTAGTACATGAATAGAAAAAGAGACTTACACATAGTATTCATGGACCTTGGAAAGACATATGATAAAATTCCTAGGGAGGTTCTATAGAGATTTTGGATTCGAAAGGTGTACCTACGATGTACATTAAGAAAATTAGGAACATGTGTGATGGAGACAAGATTCGGTAAGAATAGGTGACTTGGAACATTTTTTGGTCATGATGGAATTGCATCAAAGATCAACTCTTAGCCCATTTTTATTTGCCTTAGCGATGAATGAATTGACGCTTCAGATTCAAGGGAAGTGTCGTGGTGTATATGCTATTCACATATGATATAGTATTGTTTGACGAGACACGTGATGGAGTTAACAATAGGCTAAAAGTTTGGAGATAGACTCTAGAATCTAAATGTTTCAAGTTAAGCATGACCAAAATAGAGTGCCTAAAGTAGAAATTTGTGGCATAACGCATGAAATAGAGGTGGAAGAGAAGATCGATACTCAAGTTATGCGCAAGAGAGAAAGTTTTGAGTATTTTAAATCTATAATTTAATAAAAGAGGAGATTGATGGTGATGTCGGATATCATATAAAAGCAGGATAAGTGAAATAGTGGTTCGCGATCGAGGTACTTATGATAAGAATGAGTCTCCAAGGCTTAATGGCAAGTTCTACATAGTGGTGGTTAGACCTACTTTGTTGTATGGAGCAAAGTATTGGTCAGTTAAGAATGCATAAATACATAAGATGAGGATGCTCAAAAGAATATGTAGACATACTATGAGAGATAGGATTAGGAATGAAATTGCACAAGATAAAATGGGAGTGACCTCCATGACGAACAAGATGAGAGAAGTGAGGTTGAGACGATTCAATCATGTGAGAATGAGGGTGTGCAGATGCACCAGTAAAAAGGTGTGAAAGGTTAACTATAGTAGATCTTAGGAGAGGCAAATGCGGGCCGAAGAAGAACATAGGGTAATTAGACAGGACATAGCTCATCTTCAGCTTACTAAGGACATGATCCTAAATAAAAAGGTATGGAGGTCGAGGATTAGGATAGTAGGGTAGCAGGTGACCGAGTCTTGTCGTACTGTTATGTGGGTGTGATAGAGGGTTAATCTCTGTTTCTCATCTTATCCTTATCGATCTAGATAGTAGTACTATCTAGTATGCGCAGAGTATTATTGATCTTATTATTCTATTTGTGCTATTACTTGTTGCTTTACTTGCTCTGTTTATGTTGCTAATTTTTTGTCGCTATTTTCCTCTCATTCATACTTTGATTTTCACTTCTTTTGAGTTGATGCTCTATATATCGGAGACCACCTCTACACCCTACAAAAGCAGGAGCAAGGTCTATGTATATCCTACCCTCTTCGGACCCCACCTGAGGGATTTCACTAGGTATATTGCTATTGTTGTATACCATCTTTGTTACCATTTTCTACTAATAACTTAGAATAATTAAAATTTTATACAAACAGGGTTACTAATTTTCGTGCCGCTACGATATAATTAGGGTAGATTTTGAGGGTTGGTTATATAAATGTTTGATAATTTTTTCAAAGGAGAAAAGATCTCTAAAAATTGCTTCCTAAATGCGAAAGAGAGTACCAGAATTCTCCCAATAACTAAAAAGTGTAGCATGCTAGAATTGAATCCCTCACTGCACTCCATATCATGTGTAAATTCCACCATAAAGTTAGCAACCCCAAGAAAATATCATAAAAATTGTATAGATCTAATCTCGAAAAAAAATAATCAAATCCAATTATTATAATTATACGTAGTTATAAACTTAAAATTCATACTAAAGTATCCACTTGAGTAGTTTTTGTCTAGATATTGTGTATATCTATAAATATTGACGGTAAATTCAGCTCTTATTATAATATTGATTAGGTTATTGTACGAACTTACTCCCTTCATTCGGTTTTACTCGTCACAAATTGAGATGGCACACCCATTAAGAAAAATAATTAATAACATGATTAGTTTATCATAGTACCCCTATTAAATGATGTTTACATTGTGTCTTGAAATTAATTTAGAGAAAAAATAATTAATGCTAAGGGTAAAACAGGAAAAAAGAAGTTGTCTTCTCTTGATATGTCTAAAATGACAAGTAAAAGTAAAAGTAAAAATCAAATTAGGAAATTAGTGACAAGTAAAAGCGAACGGAGGGAGTATATATTTTAAATTCTGAATATGTGTCTAAATATGATACTCATCATATATTTTATTTGTGCTTTGATTTCACTTCTTTTGAGTCAAGGGTCTATTGAAAACCGCCTCTCTACCCCTACAAAGACAGGAGTAAGATATGTGTACCTTCTACCCTCTCCGGACCTCACTTGAAGGATTTTACTAGGTATGTTGTTGTTGTATACCATCTAGATCTGTTACAATTTTCTATTAATAGCTTAGAACATTTAAATTTTAATTCAAATAGGAGTTACTAATTTTCATGCAATTACGATATAATTAGAGTTGATTAAGTGTTATATATATATATAAATGTTTGATAATTTTTTCAAAGGAGAAAAAATTTCTAAAATGTGTTTCCTAAATGCGAGAGTATATACTTGGTTCTCCCAATAACTAAAAAATTTAGCATGCCTGAATCGAATCCCTCACTTCAATCCATATCATGTGTAAACTCTACCATTAACATACTAAAGTATTTACTTGAGTAGTTTTTGTTTAGATTTTGTGTACATATATAAATATTTGACTATAAAGTTAGCTATTATGATAGTATTAAATTTTAGGTTATTATAGGAACTTATACATTTTAAATTCTGAATCCACCTCTACCTCTAAATATAACACTCACAATATATATTGACTAAAGTATCCACTTCAACTAATCGTACTTACCTTTTTCTTTTTCATAGTCATAACCGAAATACTGCCCTCAGATCATATTTATAAATAAATCACCTATCTGATACCAAGTATTCTTAAATTCAATAAATTCTGATACTTTGGACCAGTTCCACTTTAGGTATTAGGTGGCTAATACATTAATAACACTTGAGGAAAAGTCTCAAAGTCGACCATGTGCAATATATACACTTTGCCTTAGGGGGTCTAATTTAGCATCTGAATTTCACAATCTTATGTTTATAGCATGTTTTTTCTCTTTTTGTTTATCATAAATGTGAAAGTTATAACACTATATTAGAGGTAAACGGTTATGTGTGAACGTCAAATCTAATTAAGTAGCTGGAAAGGTACACTAACTAGAATCACAAAAGAAAATCTAACATAAAATTAAGGCCAATCCCATAATTACTTGAAAGGTGTCAGGTCTCTATGTCATTTTATACTTTAATTTTAGACGTCTACCCGTGATAATAAACAGGATCCACCATCAATTATTGTGAAGGAATGGATAAAATTTGTCCACCTTTAATTAAAAGTTCCAAATTTAAGTTTGGATATTTAAATCATGATCTTTTTTAGGGGAAAATTACCTAAACTTGAAAATTAACATCAGCCCTCTAAGTATCGTTTATCATGGTAGTTTAAAATAATTTATGTTGTTTTTACTTAAAATAATTACCAAACTAACTACACTTTGAATTTTTTAGCAAATACCAAATGTACTCACAAATCCATATTTGAAGCCCTATATTTTCCACTGTATCGATCTTTCTCTCTCTCCCCTTAATCCCTATGTCCATGTAAAAAAAAAAAAAAAAAACCCCAACCCCAATAACATTTTTCCCTCCGCCATTCAATCTTCTCTCATTCCCCTTTTCCTTTCTCAAATGAAACCTTAGTGGCAGCCCGAAATGTCAATCATGTTGTTGATAAATTCGGGATTTTCTTCCTCTTATATATATGCTCGTTTTATTGTAGGAGTTTGAATAGGATTCGAACTAAAATCGAGCATCATGTCCGTATTTGCTCAAATACGATTTTTGAAAAAAGCTTCGGTTTCGTGCATGGATTACCTTCTTCTATTTCACAATTTTCAGTAATAATTTCTCAGAAATTGTTAGGATCTTTGGGAAAAGCTTTGATTTTGTGCATTAATGATGGATCCCAGTATTCCTATGAGAAATGAACTTTAATTTTGATACATACCTAAATATAATATAAAGTGTAAAATTGATGACCTATACAACCAAAATGTTTGTATACAAGTAAAGCACAAATACTTTGTGCATTAATGATACTGAAATACAATCAAAACAAAATAATGCATACGACCGAAAGCATACTGTAATCATACCCTTGTGTCAATAATCAATAATGATACATTTACCGAAATAAAATCAAAACAAAATGATGTATTCAACGAAATTATATGTGTTGATGACACAACTACGTTTGAACAAACAGATACACTGTTTCCAACAAGACACCGAGCAAATAAAGAAACCTCTAAGCGAACAAATACAACTTCAAAATAGTATTTATGAATCATAATTAGGCATACTATCACTATGTTTGGTTATTTGGCCTCAACCTGTCGTTGTTTCTAAAAATTCTTCTCTTTTTTTAATTGGTCTTACGCGCACGGTGAGAATGTGAAGTAATTACAGCCCAAATAGAACACCAAATTATTTTTTTTTAAAAAAAGAACAATTTCACATGCTATTAAAAATACAATAAACTATTTAGGACTAGTGGCACATAGTTATACCTTCTCCAAGATAGTTGGAACCTCTCTCGAACAAGAGGAATAATAATTATTTTAAGAAATTAAACTGAAACTGTGTTCTCAATTTCGCAAATAAATTACTACGTTCGTTGATATCAGTCCAAATAAAGAATTATCATGATGTTTATTCGTACGTAGGTTTATTTGCAAGTTGAAACATTATTATTAGCAAATAAACCTAAGTACTAACAAACATCATTATAATTCTATAAGCAAATGCGAACTATCAAAGCAAATACAGCTCCTGATCAAAACCATGAGGCTTAAATCATATTTTTAGTACAAATATTTTATACTCATTCAGATTATTGGTGTGGTTCTTATTAATACAGTCTCCATAGATTCTTGAGCAGAACTTTGATTACTGGAGTGGTTGCAACGTAAATCATTTTGAGTTCAGTTAACTAGCTAGCCACATTCCAATTAATTCTCTTTGGACACATCCTCTACTCGTATGGATTTCTACTCTCTTTTTTTTCTTATCAAAAATTGCATAATTGTCTTTATTAATCCTTGCAATCAACCTTGAATACTTCCAAATTCAGTATAAGTTCTCTTCATCTAATTATCTCAATTTTGTACTACTAAATATATGTCAAATAATTTCCAGTTGGAATAGTTCAACTTTCGAGTCTATTTTAAATGGGAAAATGACTTGATCCACTTTTTATAAGAAAAAATCAACTTAAAAAAGACACTAAAAACTTTATTTTTGTCTTCCTGTTATCAACACCGTTATCAAATTATAATTTCCGTCGTCATAACTCATAACGGAAATACTCCTCTCACATCACATTTATAACAAAATCACCAAATTGTAGCACGTATGACATATTCCTTAAGCTCAATAAATTCTGGTACCTCAAAGGGGATCCACTTAGTTGTTACTAGGTGGCTAATACATTAATAACTTTAAGAAGAAACCTCAAAGTGGAAAAAGCATTACTTTATATTTTGTGCTACTTTTCTACTGAAGTTTGTGGTGTCACGAACATCATAATTTAATGTAGCTTATTATCGAAAATTGATTTTTTTTTTAAAAATATTTCTTATCAAATTGAGTCCGTAAAAATTATTACAAAAAATATAATATACATATACCTAAATATAATATAAAGTGCAACCTATATAACTAAATACAACTGAATATCTATAAGTAAAGTGTCACGAGCCAAACTACAGATCGTATAAGGGCACCTACTCTAATCCACCTAGAAAGGAGAACCTCTTACCACCCTTTCAACAAGATATGCAGAAGTCTGAAAATAAGTAACAAAATACCCAAATCCTTATCACAACAAATTTTACAACATATATAAATGCAGAATGAAAACTACCTAAGGACCTAGTCTAAACAGGTACAAGAGCTTCTAAATTAAGAAAGATAAGACTAGACACAACTTCCACCATGAATGAGAGGAGTAGAAGCTATTGGAGATCACTATCCACGTCACCTGAGAACATCAACTAATCCTGCAACCAGACTAAGCCCAAAAAGGGTATAGCAAGAGTAGCATCAGTACAAACAACATGTACTGGTAGGTATCAAAGGCCGACCAGGGTTAGTTCATGTAAACAAAATATAGAAATCACAGAAAGGAAGCATGACAACTTACATAACAATCCAATCCACGTTACTTTCACATTAAATGTCATCCATCATAACTCTTACTTGCTTAATCCCAATAGTTATTATAAGACAATCTGTTTCAATTAACCTCAATAATAAATGAGCACAATAACCATAACCTTGTAACAAGTACAACCATAAACATTTAACAATTACTTCAATTATATATATACCATTTAGCCTTTCTCAAACAACACCAAATAGTTCAGTCAAGTGTAGTCAATAAAGTCAGTAAACCAAGACAAGAGCCTGACTATCAATCATTAACCCAGTCTGCAACTATGACTCAACAATATTCAAGTCAACAATTCATGGCTCTAACAATACCCATACCTCAATTCAAACATGAGAATAACAACAACAAATACGATAAGCATTTGTCAATTTAACCTGGATCAACTCAAGGGTCCATAAATAATAATAAAGCACATAATCCCCGGTTCGCTCATGAAACCGTCACACTCACTGCACCTTATACATACACGCTAAGGGTCTTATGGTTGCCCACTAGTTATGACCTACAGGGGACGAGCTCTGTCCCTGTACCAAAACCCAGACATCAAGTGCCTGCCAACCTTATTCCACCAAATCCCATGAAGATGTCCAAATATCGGTACATCCCACAATAACTAATAGAATATCATAGCAATCACAGAAAACAATGATAACAACCAACACTTGTAATAACCACAAGCTTTACATATAAATTCATTGAATACGATTACAGTTAGAATATTATTTAACAAATTCCTTTCTTAAGTATTCATTGCAACAACAGGCAACCACCCATAACACTTGGTCAACTTGAGTTAATCATTTCAGGTAAACAACAATCATACTTTAATACGTCAAATCACAAGTAGATATGAATCATTAGTTTCATCAATTATAGCATGTCCTTAGACCAATCCAAGGCTTATTCAAGTAAGCATTATCAAGCCATATTCATTAAATTCAAGTACTTATTTTAGGAGAGAACATTCAACTCAAAGGAGTCTAAACTCTAGTTCAACATTCATAAGTTCATTCACTAATCCAATCCTTCTTTATTTATACCGAGATCAGGGATTTCCACTATTATCCAGCGACCCATACATTCAAGTCATTACTAGGTTCAAGATCTACTCCATTAGCCAAATCATTCAACTTTATTCAACTTACAATCTAATTTTAGTCATACACCTTTATACCTTTTGCTTCCTAACCCTTAGCCTAACTTGACTTTAGGGTCTTAAGTTATGTCACCGCCTCCTCATACCATAATCAGTTCTCATCACTAACTTTAAGCAAGATTATCCCATATTCCAACACAAATAATATCAAGTTCACCATCTTTATGGTATTTAGGCCGACTCCCTAGATTATAAGCTCATACAATCTCCTTATCATCATCTACATTCACATAATTCACATTACAATACACCATGGAGTCATACAAACAACACAAAACACCCATAAAGGATTCATACATTAACAAAATAACACACCATTAGGTCCTTATTGTATTAAATCCATTTTTTATCCATGCAAACTCTATACCTGTAGGCCTAAGCTTGATTTCTCCCGTCAAATCTATATTATGGATACAATTACTAACCACAGTCTACTACTCATAAACCATAACCTACCTGGGCATCAAACTGTTGCAACAAGTAAGCTATATCACTGATGATCCTCCTTCTTCATGCTTTCGAAGGCTAATCATCTAATAAATAATAATTATAAGAGTAATTAATAAACTACTCTTCAAACAAGTACTTTGGAAATTCAAACCCACTAGTTCTACCCTTATTTACTGTCTATAAAATTACCTAAGGATCAATTAACCATCAAATAGTTCCTTCAAGCTCAACTCAACTCCATTAATGGAGTTTAAAGCTAAAGGTCCCACCTTTATTGAATTCAATGTCTCCAACTACCAACTTTCATGTTTTAGAACCACAATTTCATACTAGAAAGAGTTAATTCATAAACTAAAATCAATTCTAGGTGAAAATACGTATACCCATGGGTTTTTTTCCCATCATTTCATGAACTTAGGATTCTAAACCACAAGAATTTTACCATATATTCCCCATGCTAGTGATTCTAGAAGATAAATGGATTAATCTATGTATTTTTAAAAAAAAAGTAAGAATCGTACCTCAACAAAGGATTTCCACCCAAACTAAGAGAAAATTGCCCATCTAGGGCTTAGGAATGAAATGTTAGAGTTTGGGGCCTGAAACCCATCAAAATGAGGTTTTAAACTATTGCTACGTCACAATAGCAACGTGCATGTCGCTATAGCGACCTGAATCTGCTACGACGCCCTCAGCTTTTCAGCACGAAAAATCTTCAGTAAAATGGTCATAACTTTTTACTCAGGAAGCGGATTAACAAATGGTCGGTTGGTTGAAAAGAAGACTCAGAGATCTTTAATTTGGTGTGTATTCGGCCCCTAACTCTTTATATTCTAGGAGAAATGCTTGTTTGAAGTTGGCCTTAGTTTAAACTTAGCCCAAAACTAAATCGGTAAGGAAACTTTCAACTCAACTTTGTGCTAGGGGTATTGTGTGATCTTAGTACATATCAAATTCACTCTCATACTAAAAAATTCATCCTAACACATATTACGAATAAAATTAGTATACCTTTACCATATATATTTTTAGTAAAGACGGAGCCATTCGTTACATAAAGCACAAATACTTTGTACATTAATGGAACTGAAATACAATAAAGACAAAAGAACGTATACAATCAAAAGCATACATATACCATACCCCTTTATCAACCATCAACCATCAACAATGATATATTCACTGAAATAAAATTAAAACAAAATGATGTATTCAACAAAATTGTATATATTGATACAACTAGGTTTGACCGGATAGATACATTTTATTCAATAGATACAGAGCAAACAAACACAATAGACACAGAGCAAACAGAGAAACCCGTAAGTGAGAGCGAACAAATACAACTCCAAAATAGTATCTATGAATCGTATTTAGGCAAACTATTGCTATGTTTGGAAATTAAGCCTCAAACTATCGTTGTTTCTAAATATTCCTCTTTTTTTAATTGGTCTTACGCGATGGTGAGAATGTGAATTAATTAAAGTTCAAATACAGATACTGAATACCGAGTGAAAACAAACAAGGAGGAGAGATTTTACATGCTATTAGAAATACAATAAACTATATTTAGGACTAGAGGCACATAGTTATACCTTCTTCAAGATAATTGAAACCTCTCTCGAACAAGAAGAATAATATAATTTCTTTTCAAAATTAAATTGAATTTGTGTTCTCAACTTCGCAAATAAATTAAAGGTCAATTTGCAAGTTGAAACATCATTATTTGCAAATAAACCTACGTACCAACAAACATCATCAACATTCTGTAAGCAAACTGTGAACTATCAAAGCAACCCTTAAATACAATCTAGTACCATTCGTAATCAAAACCATGAGGCTTATGTCACATCCAAACTACCGAATTGTGAGGGCACCTATTCTAATCCACCTAGATAGGAGAACCCCTTACCAACCCCTTTAGAAGTCAAACGGAAACCTTTATTTAAATAAGAAATCAACTTTACTACAGAACCTTTTACAACAAATACGAAAATATAAACTACCCTAGGATCTAGTCTAAACAGGTACAAGAGCTTCTAAGGAAAAGTAAAACTGGACACAAATTCCACCATGATTAAGAGGAGTGGAAGCTATTGAAGAATCACTACCGCAACAATCATGAAACTAACACCGATTCCTGTAAAAGACTATACCCTGAAAAGGGTATAGCAAGAGTAGTATCAGTACAAACCACACGAACTGGTAAGCCTCATCGGTTGATCCAAATTGGATTACACAAATATAACATAAATAATTAAAAAAGAACATGCATTTATTAGACTCGTTAACCAACCCCAAACGATCCATTTATCCCTTACTAACTTCTAGTTATGAAATCCAAGATACCACTCTTTCCCTTAAGACTCTACTACATTGAACCCCTAAGTTTGGGCTTACACAAAGGACTACCGTAAATTCTAAGAGACAACTACATCAAGGACTGCCCTACCCTAAGTTAAGACCTTTAATAAGTCACCTAGCATATATGGAAAAGACCCACTCGGACAATAAATCTGTCAACCAGGCCCCCGAACATTAGATCGAATTTAACCCATAACGTACACCGGTTCTTCTCCTTATCCTATGGATACAGAACTCCTTACTCAGCCTTAAACCCATTTATCATTTCACCACCCGAGACAATACAATAGGTCAAGCAACAATAGGAATTAATAGTCAAGTCCAACCAAGTCAGGTCAATCAAACCCCAAGTCAAGACAAGCCCAACACCAAGTCAAGATAAGTCAAACACCAAGTCAAGTCAAGTAAACACCAAATCAAAACAAGTTAAGCAATTATCAAACATATAATATATTTCCCGGTTCACTCATGAAACCATCAAACTCACATGATCCTTGTGCATACACGCTATGGGTATCGTAACCACCCTCTAGACATGACCTGCAGGGGACAAATTCCGTCCATATATCTAAATTCCAGACACGAGTGTCTGACAACCTTCTTCCACCAATAAGCTATACAAATGCCCAAATACCGGAAATTCCACAATCAACAATAAAATATACAAAATCATACAAGACCAATACATCATTCAATACTTGAAATATTCATGACTTGACATATAATTCATTTGGAGAGTGACCGTACTTAAACAACATGCACTAACAAGCAATACTGGGATATTAGTTAACACACACACGTAATACCAAGGGATTAAACTACAATACCATCACCTACCCTACCGTCTAGGGCCTTAAACATTACACCTAACTCATTGCTCTATTCTAGAACAACGATACGGATTACCACCCTTGATTCTTCAACATTCACCAACACCTTATTTGGTATCATTACTTTCTTTAAGGGTTTAATTAATAACCATAATTTGCCCTTTCTCCACTACCTAAACTTTGAGTCTACAACAGTGAACCACCCAATTTATAGAATAACTATAGCATAACATGATAAGGTATACAAAATAGCCCCCTTTCGTAAGTTACCCCAACTTTAACCGATTTTAGCCATCCTAACTCTGTGCCCGAAGGCGTAGACATGAAATCTCATGTCCATCTACGTTACATTTATGCTCTTTAACCCGGATCTATACTAAATTAATTTTAGCTTACCTGGTTGTCAACCAGCTGTAGGAAGGACGGATGAATGCAAATTCCAACAGGTTGTCAAGATTACGGACGAGTTATTCCTCGAAAATCCATGGATTTGCACCCCATTTTCACCCATCTTTCCCTATCCATGGCTCCAAGACATACGAGGCAACCTTTAGAGTTTTTGGAGCCCTCCCACATAGTTGGTTTCAATTTGTGAAGAGAAAAGAAATAAAAACCCGTTAAGTGAGTTTATGGCCTGCGTCACGTTGTTATAGAGGGAGGTGTCACTATAGCGACGTTGCTATAGTGGAATGACGTCAGCCCGATTAATTTTTTTAAAATTCTAAAATTTCAACATAGTGACCCCACGCAAGTTTATGAATGTGATCCCGATAATATCCATACCCCGCACCCATCCCGAGGCATTTCCTAGTAATGAAGAATTAGGTCATTACAACCTACGCCATAGTTTTAGCACAAATACTTTGTATTTTGTATTGATTCGGATTATCGGTGTGGTGCTTAATATAGTTTTCATAGATTTTTGAGTAGACAATTAATTTTTTTTTGGACACAACATCCTCTAATCATATGAATTTCCAGAAAAAATTTGGCAACGTAGCCACCCTATAGACTTAATTTGTCAAATACCCACTCTATTTCTTTTTCATTTAAATTTTAGGATTAGGTTGAAAAAGGGTACAAATAAGTGAGCCAATGATTTTTAAAATCTTACCTTGGTCCCATAAAATTTATTGTCATTTATCTAGACCCTTTTATTTTCTCCAAAATAAACACAAGTCCTCAAGTACATTAACTTCTTCTTCACTTCCCTCACTCTCCTTCACTTTCTCACTTCTCTCTCTTTCTAACAAAACCTTTCATCTTCAAGCTCTCCATTTTTTATTTCTTTTCTACCTCAACTTCCAAGATTTTTTTTATCATCTTCAGATAAGTAATTTTATTTTTCTGCTCATATTTAGGTGCATTTTGCACTGATTTTGTTTTAGTAATTCTATAGTTCATAAAATTGATTTTTTTTAAAAAAATCTGGATCTTAATCTATTTGGGTTGAAGAAAATCTGTGTTATTTGATGCCTAATTTTTGTTTTAGTTAAGGGATTTTTGTTTTAAAGTTTAATTTAAAATGGCAATAGAAATTTAGTGATATTTTTCTAATTCGATTTCAAAAAATTTAGCAATTTTTTTAATAGCATTCATGTAAATGGAACTTTAGCGTATTTGAATATAGATTTATGAGGATACTGTAGTCTTATTTTAATTGCATCTTCTATGAATTTTTTATTTATATTCTTGTGGTTGATTAATAGATATGCAGTAGATAATGTTGTTTTTATATTATTCTTGACAAAGATCGTATTCTATTCGTTGTGGATCATAAAATATGTTTAGGAAGTATGATGTTGTTAGGAATGGAAGGTTTGTAGAAATAAAAAAATTTATAAAAAGAAAAAAACAATGAATTATTTCAAAAACTACATAGATGAGTCGAGTGTTGAGGAGAGCGGTAGATTAGATAAGGGTGATGATGAGGACAGTGTGCAGGGCAGTGAGGATGATGATCCTCTCTCCATTCCAATTTGTTCAGGGACCCTTCATGTAGAGGAGTATGATGTTGCTACTAGGTTGGATGAGGTTGATCCTTTCCGACAAAAATATCATTTATGTCTAGAGTGGAGTTGTTTTATCAATTTTAAAAAATTTAGTTGATCAAAAACTGATGCGTAGGTTCACAAACTCTTGTTTTGGCCACTTCAAAAAAAAATTCAGATCATTTCAAATTTCACAGACAATCACTACTAAAAAAGGCAAAAAAACGACGGACAAAAAAGCGGCGGATTGCGTCGCTTCAGAAAAACGACTGAAAAAAAGACGCTGTCCGTCATTTTTTTATTTATTTTAAATTTTTATTTATTTTTTTATTAAAATCGACGGACAGCGTCTCAATTTTCGTCGCTTATTTTCGCGGATTATTGTGCCAAACAATTAATAAATAATTTATAATTTTTTTTTTAATAAAAGCGACGGAATGCGTCGCTATTAATTTTTAAAAAAAGAAAATTAATTTTAGAAAAGCGACGCAGTCCGTCGCTTTTTTAATTTAAATTAAATTTTTAATTTTTTTTACAAATATCGACGGACAGCGTCGCTATTATTTTTTTAAAAAAGAAAATTATTTTTTAGAAAAAACGACGCTGTCCGTCGCTTTTTAAATTTATTTTTAATTTTTCTTTATTTTTTATTAAAAGTGACGGACAGAGTCGATTTCGTTAAAAATAAGTTTATAAAAATGACACTGTCCGTCGATATTTGATATTTTTAATTTATTAATAAATAAATAATTTTTATATTTTAAAAAATTAATTCATATATATATTTTTTTTAAAAATCGATGGACAGCGTCGATTTTTTCCGTCGCTTTTTTAGTCAACTTTTTAGTCTCCCATAATATTAGGGCAAGACTCTATTCTTGCTCTTTCTCTTTCTCTTTCAAGACTCTCTTCTCTCTTCTCTCTATCTCTTTCTTTTTTTTCCTCTCTCAAATATTCAACAAATCTCTCTCTCTCACACACTAATCTACACCAACATTGCTCCCGACGGAAAGAAGCAGCCGACGACGAACCACTGCCCTTGCCCACCAGCCGCCGTTGCCGTCGCCGCCGCCGCCTCCTTCCACCACCAGCAGTAGCCAACAGCAGCAACATTCTCTCTCCGCTCCTTCTCTCACCAACGACAACAACAACAACCAAGTAAAGGTAAGTTGATTTCTCTATATTTTCTTATATTGAAGTCCCTAAATGTAGTGTTATGGTAGGATTATTTGTTGTAGAAGGCTTTGAAAGCCCTAGGTTTTGTGATGATTATATGGTGTGAGAGGGACATGCGACGCCTCTACTTATTCGCTTTATTGAATTGTTTGACATATATTAGAATTGAAAATTTGAAGTAGTGACTTGAAAATGTTTAAATGTAGCGATTTGAAATTGTGAACTTATTTCTTGAAAATGGTTAAGTGTAGTTACTTGAAATGTGAATTAGTGACTTGAAAATGATTAAATCTAGTTACTTGAAATGTTGATTAGTGACTTGAAAATGGTTAAGTTGAGTTACTTGAAATTTGAATTAGTGTCTTCAAAATGGTTAAGGTTAGTTACTTGAAATGAGAACTTGTGACTTGAAAATGGTTAAGTGTAGTAACTTGAAATTGTGAACTTGTTTTTTGAGAATGGTTAAGTGTAGTGACTTGAAATGTGAATTAGTGAGTTGAAAATGGTTAAGTGTAGTGACTTGAAAATGGTTAAATGTAGTGAATTGAAATTGTGAACTTGTTTCTTGAAAATGGTTAAATATAGTGACTTGAAATGTGAATTAATGACTTGAAAATGGTTAAGTGTAGTTTTTTGAAAATGGTTAAGTGTAGTGAATTGACATTGTTAAGTGTAGTGATTTGAAAATGTGAACTTGTTTTTTGAAAATGGTTAAGTGTAGTGACTTGAAATGTGAACTTGTGAGTTGAAAATGGTTAAGTGTAAGCATTGAAATTGTGAACTTATTTTTTGAAAATTGTTAAGTGTAGTGATTTGAAATTGTGAACTTGTGACTTGAAAATGGTTAAGTGTAGTGACTTGAAATGTGAACTTGTGAATTGAAAATGGTTAAGTGTAGTGCATGGAAATTGTGAACTTATTTTTTGAAAATTGTTAAATGTAGTGATTTGAAATTGTGAACTTGTTTTTTGAAAATGGTTAAGTGTAGTGACTTGAAAATGGTTAAGTGTAGTGACTTGAAATGGTTAAGTGTAGTGACTTGACATTGTTAAGTGTAGTGATTTGAAAATGTGAACTTGTTTTTTGAAAATGGTTAAGTGTAGTGACTTGAAATGTGAACTTGTGACTTGAAAATTGTTAAGTGTAGTGACTTGAAATTGTGAATTAGTGTATTGAAAATGGATAAGTGTAGTGACTTGAAATGTGAACTTGTGACTTGAAAATTGTTAAGTGTAGTGACTTGAAATTGTGAATTAGTGTTTTGAAAATGGTTAAGTGTAGTGACTTGAAATGTGAACTTGTGAATTGAAAATGGTTAAGTGTAGTGCATGGAAATTGTGAACTTATTTTTTGAAAATTGTTAAGTGTAGTGATTTGAAAATATAAACTTGTTTTTTCAAAATGGTTAAGTGTAGTGATTTGAAATTGTGAACTTGTGACTTGAAAATGGTTAAGTTTAGTGACTTGAAATGTGAACTTGTGAATTGAAAATGGTTAAGTGTAGTGCATTGAAATTGTGAACTTATTTTTTGAAAATTGTTAAGTGTAGAGACTTGAAAAGTGAAGTTGTGAGGTGAAAATGGTTAAATGTAGTGAATTGAAATTGTGAAGTTGTTTCTTGAAAATGGTTAAATATAGTGACTTGAAATGTGAATAAGTGTTTTGAAAATTGTTAAGTGTAGTGACTTGAAATGTAAACTTGTGAGTTGGAAATGGTTAGTGTAGTGCATTGAAATTGTGAACTTGTTTTTTGAAAATTGTTAAGTGTAGTGATTTGAAAATGTGAACTTGTTTTTTGAAAATGGTTAAGTGTAGTGATTTGAAATTGTGAACTTGTGACTTGAAAATGGTTAAGTTTAGTGACTTGAAATGTGAACTTGTGAATTGAAAATGGTTAAGTGTAGTGCATGGAAATTGTGAACTTATTTTTGAAAATTGTTAAGTGTAGTGATTTGAAATTGTGAACTTGTTTTTTGAAAATGGTTAAGTGTAGTGACTTGAAATGTGAACTTGTGAATTTAAAATGGTTAAGTGTAGTGCATGGAAATTGTGAACTTATTTTTTGAAAATTGTTTAAGTGTAGTGATTTGAAATTGTGAACTTGTTTTTTTGAAAATGGTTAAGTGTAGTGACTTGAAATGTGAACTTGTGACTTGAAAATTGTTAAGTGTAGTGACTTGAAATTGTGAATTAGTGTTTTGAAAATGGTTAAGTGTAGTGACTTGAAATGTGAACTTGTGAATTGAAAATGGTTAAGTGTAGTGACTTGAAATGTGAACTTGTGAATTTAAAATGGTTAAGTGTAGTGCATGGAAATTGTGAACTTATTTTTTGAAAATTGTTTAAGTGTAGTGATTTGAAATTGTGAACTTGTTTTTTTGAAAATGGTTAAGTGTAGTGACTTGAAATGTGAACTTGTGACTTAAAAATTGTTAAGTGTAGTGACTTGAAATTGTGAATTAGAGTTTTGAAAATGGTTAAGTGTAGTGACTTGAAATGTGAACTTGTGACTTGAAAATGGTTAAGTGTAGTGACTTGAAATGTGAACTTGTGAATTGAAAATGGTTAAGTATAGTGCATGGAAATTGTGAACTTATTTTTTGAAAATTGTTAAATGTAGTGATTTGAAATTGTGAACTTGTTTTTTGAAAATGGTTAAGTGTAGTGACTTGAAATGTGAACTTGTGACTTGAAAATTGTTAAGTGTAGTGACTTGAAATTGTGAATTAGTGTTTTGAAAATGGTTAAGTGTAGTGACTTGAAATGTGAACTTGTGAATTGAAAATGGTTTAGTGTAGTTCATGGAAATTGTGAACTTATTTTTTGAAAATTGTTAAGTGTAGTGATTTGAAAATATGAACTTGTTTTTTCAAAATGGTTAAGTGTAGTGATTTGAAATTGTGAACTTGTGACTTGAAAATGGTTAAGTTTAGTGACTTGAAATGTGAACTTGTGAATTGAAAATGGTTAAGTGTAGTGCATTGAAATTGTGAACTTATTTTTTGAAAATTGTTAAGTGTAGAGACTTGAAAAGTGAAGTTGTGAGGTGAAAATGGTTAAATGTAGTGAATTGAAATTGTGAAGTTGTTTCTTGAAAATGGTTAAATATAGTGACTTGAAATGTGAATAAGTGTTTTGAAAATTGTTAAGTGTAGTGACTTGAAATGTAAACTTGTGAGTTGGAAATGGTTAGTGTAGTGCATTGAAATTGTGAACTTGTTTTTTGAAAATTGTTAAGTGTAGTGATTTGAAAATGTGAACTTGTTTTTTGAAAATGGTTAAGTGTAGTGATTTGAAATTGTGAACTTGTGACTTGAAAATGGTTAAGTTTAGTGACTTGAAATGTGAACTTGTGAATTGAAAATGGTTAAGTGTAGTGCATGGAAATTGTGAACTTATTTTTGAAAATTGTTAAGTGTAGTGATTTGAAATTGTGAACTTGTTTTTTGAAAATGGTTAAGTGTAGTGACTTGAAATGTGAACTTGTGAATTTAAAATGGTTAAGTGTAGTGCATGAAAATTGTGAACTTATTTTTTGAAAATTGTTTAAGTGTAGTGATTTGAAATTGTGAACTTGTTTTTTGAAAATGGTTAAGTGTAGTGACTTGAAATGTGAACTTGTGACTTGAAAATTGTTAAGTGTAGTGACTTGAAATTGTGAATTAGTGTATTGAAAATGGATAAGTGTAGTGACTTGAAATGTGAACTTGTGACTTGAAAATTGTTAAGTGTAGTGACTTGAAATTGTGAATTAGTGTTTTGAAAATGGTTAAGTGTAGTGACTTGAAATGTGAACTTGTGAATTGAAAATGGTTAAGTGTAGTGCATGGAAATTGTGAACTTATTTTTTGAAAATTGTTAAGTGTAGTGATTTGAAAATATGAACTTGTTTTTTCAAAATGGTTAAGTGTAGTGACTTGAAATGTGAACTTGTGACTTGAAAATTGTTAAGTGTAGTGACTTGAAATTGTGAATTAGTGTATTGAAAATGGATAAGTGTAGTGACTTGAAATGTGAACTTGTGACTTGAAAATTGTTAAGTGTAGTGACTTGAAATTGTGAATTAGTGTTTTGAAAATGGTTAAGTGTAGTGACTTGAAATGTGAACTTGTGAATTGAAAATGGTTAAGTGTAGTGCATGGAAATTGTGAACTTATTTTTTGAAAATTGTTAAGTGTAGTGATTTGAAAATATAAACTTGTTTTTTCAAAATGGTTAAGTGTAGTGATTTGAAATTGTGAACTTGTGACTTGAAAATGGTTAAGTTTAGTGACTTGAAATGTGAACTTGTGAATTGAAAATGGTTAAGTGTAGTGCATTGAAATTGTGAACTTATTTTTTGAAAATTGTTAAGTGTAGAGACTTGAAAAGTGAAGTTGTGAGGTGAAAATGGTTAAATGTAGTGAATTGAAATTGTGAAGTTGTTTCTTGAAAATGGTTAAATATAGTGACTTGAAATGTGAATAAGTGTTTTGAAAATTGTTAAGTGTAGTGACTTGAAATGTAAACTTGTGAGTTGGAAATGGTTAGTGTAGTGCATTGAAATTGTGAACTTGTTTTTTGAAAATTGTTAAGTGTAGTGATTTGAAAATGTGAACTTGTTTTTTCAAAATGGTTAAGTGTAGTGATTTGAAATTGTGAACTTGTGACTTGAAAATGGTTAAGTTTAGTGACTTGAAATGTGAACTTGTGAATTGAAAATGGTTAAGTGTAGTGCATGGAAATTGTGAACTTATTTTTGAAAATTGTTAAGTGTAGTGATTTGAAATTGTGAACTTGTTTTTTGAAAATGGTTAAGTGTAGTGACTTGAAATGTGAACTTGTGAATTTAAAATGGTTAAGTGTAGTGCATGGAAATTGTGAACTTATTTTTTGAAAATTGTTTAAGTGTAGTGATTTGAAATTGTGAACTTGTTTTTTTGAAAATGGTTAAGTGTAGTGACTTGAAATGTGAACTTGTGACTTGAAAATTGTTAAGTGTAGTGACTTGAAATTGTGAATTAGTGTTTTGAAAATGGTTAAGTGTAGTGACTTGAAATGTGAACTTGTGAATTGAAAATGGTTAAGTGTAGTGACTTGAAATGTGAACTTGTGAATTTAAAATGGTTAAGTGTAGTGCATGGAAATTGTGAACTTATTTTTTGAAAATTGTTTAAGTGTAGTGATTTGAAATTGTGAACTTGTTTTTTTGAAAATGGTTAAGTGTAGTGACTTGAAATGTGAACTTGTGACTTAAAAATTGTTAAGTGTAGTGACTTGAAATTGTGAATTAGAGTTTTGAAAATGGTTAAGTGTAGTGACTTGAAATGTGAACTTGTGACTTGAAAATGGTTAAGTGTAGTGACTTGAAATGTGAACTTGTGAATTGAAAATGGTTAAGTATAGTGCATGGAAATTGTGAACTTATTTTTTGAAAATTGTTAAATGTAGTGATTTGAAATTGTGAACTTGTTTTTTGAAAATGGTTAAGTGTAGTGACTTGAAATGTGAACTTGTGACTTGAAAATTGTTAAGTGTAGTGACTTGAAATTGTGAATTAGTGTTTTGAAAATGGTTAAGTGTAGTGACTTGAAATGTGAACTTGTGAATTGAAAATGGTTAAGTGTAGTGACTTGAAATGTGAACTTGTGAATTTAAAATGGTTAAGTGTAGTGCATGGAAATTGTGAACTTATTTTTTGAAAATTGTTTAAGTGTAGTGATTTGAAATTGTGAACTTGTTTTTTTGAAAATGGTTAAGTGTAGTGACTTGAAATGTGAACTTGTGACTTGAAAATTGTTAAGTGTAGTGACTTGAAATTGTGAATTAGTGTTTTGAAAATGGTTAAGTGTAGTGACTTGAAATGTGAACTTGTGAATTGAAAATGGTTAAGTGTAGTGACTTGAAATGTGAACTTGTGAATTTAAAATGGTTAAGTGTAGTGCATGGAAATTGTGAACTTATTTTTTGAAAATTGTTTAAGTGTAGTGATTTGAAATTGTGAACTTGTTTTTTTGAAAATGGTTAAGTGTAGTGACTTGAAATGTGAACTTGTGACTTAAAAATTGTTAAGTGTAGTGACTTGAAATTGTGAATTAGAGTTTTGAAAATGGTTAAGTGTAGTGACTTGAAATGTGAACTTGTGACTTGAAAATGGTTAAGTTTAGTGACTTGAAATGTGAACTTGTGAATTGAAAATGGTTAAGTGTAGTGCATGGAAATTGTGAACTTATTTTTGAAAATTGTTAAGTGTAGTGATTTGAAATTGTGAACTTGTTTTTTGAAAATGGTTAAGTGTAGTGACTTGAAATGTGAACTTGTGAATTTAAAATGGTTAAGTGTAGTGCATGGAAATTGTGAACTTATTTTTTGAAAATTGTTTAAGTGTAGTGATTTGAAATTGTGAACTTGTTTTTTTGAAAATGGTTAAGTGTAGTGACTTGAAATGTGAACTTGTGACTTGAAAATTGTTAAGTGTAGTGACTTGAAATTGTGAATTAGTGTTTTGAAAATGGTTAAGTGTAGTGACTTGAAATGTGAACTTGTGAATTGAAAATGGTTAAGTGTAGTGACTTGAAATGTGAACTTGTGAATTTAAAATGGTTAAGTGTAGTGCATGGAAATTGTGAACTTATTTTTTGAAAATTGTTTAAGTGTAGTGATTTGAAATTGTGAACTTGTTTTTTTGAAAATGGTTAAGTGTAGTGACTTGAAATGTGAACTTGTGACTTAAAAATTGTTAAGTGTAGTGACTTGAAATTGTGAATTAGAGTTTTGAAAATGGTTAAGTGTAGTGACTTGAAATGTGAACTTGTGACTTGAAAATGGTTAAGTGTAGTGACTTGAAATGTGAACTTGTGAATTGAAAATGGTTAAGTATAGTGCATGGAAATTGTGAACTTATTTTTTGAAAATTGTTAAATGTAGTGATTTGAAATTGTGAACTTGTTTTTTGAAAATGGTTAAGTGTAGTGACTTGAAATGTGAACTTGTGACTTGAAAATTGTTAAGTGTAGTGACTTGAAATTGTGAATTAGTGTTTTGAAAATGGTTAAGTGTAGTGACTTGAAATGTGAACTTGTGAATTGAAAATGGTTAAGTGTAGTGACTTGAAATGTGAACTTGTGAATTTAAAATGGTTAAGTGTAGTGCATGGAAATTGTGAACTTATTTTTTGAAAATTGTTTAAGTGTAGTGATTTGAAATTGTGAACTTGTTTTTTTGAAAATGGTTAAGTGTAGTGACTTGAAATGTGAACTTGTGACTTGAAAATTGTTAAGTGTAGTGACTTGAAATTGTGAATTAGT
Organism: Capsicum rhomboideum; assembly: GCA_031232105.1. Taxonomy (NCBI): domain Eukaryota; kingdom Viridiplantae; phylum Streptophyta; class Magnoliopsida; order Solanales; family Solanaceae; genus Capsicum; species Capsicum rhomboideum. Next base: position 24,427,438 of record CP124712.1, on the reverse strand, counting down.
GTTTTGAAAATGGTTAAGTGTAGTGACTTGAAATGTGAACTTGTGAATTGAAAATGGTTAAGTGTAGTGACTTGAAATGTGAACTTGTGAATTTAAAATGGTTAAGTGTAGTGCATGGAAATTGTGAACTTATTTTTTGAAAATTGTTTAAGTGTAGTGATTTGAAATTGTGAACTTGTTTTTTTGAAAATGGTTAAGTGTAGTGACTTGAAATGTGAACTTGTGACTTAAAAATTGTTAAGTGTAGTGACTTGAAATTGTGAATTAGAGTTTTGAAAATGGTTAAGTGTAGTGACTTGAAATGTGAACTTGTGACTTGAAAATGGTTAAGTGTAGTGACTTGAAATGTGAACTTGTGAATTGAAAATGGTTAAGTATAGTGCATGGAAATTGTGAACTTATTTTTTGAAAATTGTTAAATGTAGTGATTTGAAATTGTGAACTTGTTTTTTGAAAATGGTTAAGTGTAGTGACTTGAAATGTGAACTTGTGACTTGAAAATTGTTAAGTGTAGTGACTTGAAATTGTGAATTAGTGTTTTGAAAATGGATAAGTGTAGTGACTTGAAATGTGAACTTGTGACTTGAAAATTGTTAAGTGTAGTGACTTGAAATTGTGAATTAGTGTTTTGAAAATGGTTAAGTGTAGTGACTTGAAATGTGAACTTGTGAATTGAAAATGGTTAAGTGTAGTGCATGGAAATTGTGAACTTATTTTTTGAAAATTGTTAAGTGTAGTGATTTGAAAATATGAACTTCTTTTTTCAAAATGGTTAAGTGTAGTGATTTGAAATTGTGAACTTGTGACTTGAAAATGGTTAAGTTTAGTGACTTGAAATGTGAACTTGTGAATTGAAAATGGTTAAGTGTAGTGCATTGAAATTGTGAACTTATTTTTTGAAAATTGTTAAGTGTAGAGACTTGAAAAGTGAAGTTGTGAGGTGAAAATGGTTAAATGTAGTGAATTGAAATTGTGAAGTTGTTTCTTGAAAATGGTTAAATATAGTGACTTGAAATGTGAATTAGTGTTTTGAAAATTGTTAAGTGTAGTGACTTGAAATGTAAACTTGTGAGTTGGAAATGGTTAGTGTAGTGCATTGAAATTGTGAACTTGTTTTTTGAAAATTGTTAAGTGTAGTGATTTGAAAATGTGAACTTGTTTTTTGAAAATGGTTAAGTGTAGTGATTTGAAATTGTGAACTTGTGACTTGAAAATGGTTAAGTTTAGTGACTTGAAATGTGAACTTGTGAATTGAAAATGGTTAAGTGTAGTGACTTGAAATTGTGAATTAGTGTTTTGAAAATGGATAAGTGTAGTGACTTGAAATGTGAACTTGTGACTTGAAAATGGTTAAGTGTAGTGACTTGAAATGTGAACTTGTGAATTTAAAATGGTTAAGTGTAGTGCATGGAAATTGTGAACTTATTTTTTGAAAATTGTTTAAGTGTAGTGATTTGAAATTGTGAACTTGTTTTTTTGAAAATGGTTAAGTGTAGTGACTTGAAATGTGAACTTGTGACTTGAAAATTGTTAAGTGTAGTGACTTGAAATTGTGAATTAGTGTTTTGAAAATGGATAAGTGTAGTGACTTGAAATGTGAACTTGTGACTTGAAAATTGTTAAGTGTAGTGACTTGAAATTGTGAATTAGTGTTTTGAAAATGGTTAAGTGTAGTGACTTGAAATGTGAACTTGTGAATTGAAAATGGTTAAGTGTAGTGCATGGAAATTGTGAACTTATTTTTTGAAATTTGTTAAGTGTAGTATTTGAAAATGTGAACTTGTTTTTTCAAAATGGTTAAGTGTAGTGATTTGAAATTGTGAACTTGTGACTTGAAAATGGTTAAGTTTAGTGACTTGAAATGTGAACTTGTGAATTGAAAATGGTTAAGTGTAGTGCATGGAAATTGTGAACTTATTTTTGAAAATTGTTAAGTGTAGTGATTTGAAATTGTGAACTTGTTTTTTGAAAATGGTTAAGTGTAGTGACTTGAAATGTGAACTTGTGAATTTAAAATGGTTAAGTGTAGTGCATGGAAATTGTGAACTTATTTTTTGAAAATTGTTTAAGTGTAGTGATTTGAAATTGTGAACTTGTTTTTTTGAAAATGGTTAAGTGTAGTGACTTGAAATGTGAACTTGTGACTTGAAAATTGTTAAGTGTAGTGACTTGAAATTGTGAATTAGTGTTTTGAAAATGGATAAGTGTAGTGACTTGAAATGTGAACTTGTGACTTGAAAATTGTTAAGTGTAGTGACTTGAAATTGTGAATTAGTGTTTTGAAAATGGTTAAGTGTAGTGACTTGAAATGTGAACTTGTGAATTGAAAATGGTTAAGTGTAGTGCATGGAAATTGTGAACTTATTTTTTGAAATTTGTTAAGTGTAGTATTTGAAAATGTGAACTTGTTTTTTCAAAATGGTTAAGTGTAGTGATTTGAAATTGTGAACTTGTGACTTGAAAATGGTTAAGTTTAGTGACTTGAAATGTGAACTTGTGAATTGAAAATGGTTAAGTGTAGTGCATGGAAATTGTGAACTTATTTTTGAAAATTGTTAAGTGTAGTGATTTGAAATTGTGAACTTGTTTTTTGAAAATGGTTAAGTGTAGTGACTTGAAATGTGAACTTGTGAATTTAAAATGGTTAAGTGTAGTGCATGGAAATTGTGAACTTATTTTTTGAAAATTGTTTAAGTGTAGTGATTTGAAATTGTGAACTTGTTTTTTTGAAAATGGTTAAGTGTAGTGACTTGAAATGTGAACTTGTGACTTGAAAATTGTTAAGTGTAGTGACTTGAAATTGTGAATTAGTGTTTTGAAAATGGTTAAGTGTAGTGACTTGAAATGTGAACTTGTGAATTGAAAATGGTTAAGTGTAGTGACTTGAAATGTGAACTTGTGAATTTAAAATGGTTAAGTGTAGTGCATGGAAATTGTGAACTTATTTTTTGAAAATTGTTTAAGTGTAGTGATTTGAAATTGTGAACTTGTTTTTTTGAAAATGGTTAAGTGTAGTGACTTGAAATGTGAACTTGTGACTTAAAAATTGTTAAGTGTAGTGACTTGAAATTGTGAATTAGAGTTTTGAAAATGGTTAAGTGTAGTGACTTGAAATGTGAACTTGTGACTTGAAAATGGTTAAGTGTAGTGACTTGAAATGTGAACTTGTGAATTGAAAATGGTTAAGTATAGTGCATGGAAATTGTGAACTTATTTTTTGAAAATTGTTAAATGTAGTGATTTGAAATTGTGAACTTGTTTTTTGAAAATGGTTAAGTGTAGTGACTTGAAATGTGAACTTGTGACTTGAAAATTGTTAAGTGTAGTGACTTGAAATTGTGAATTAGTGTTTTGAAAATGGTTAAGTGTAGTGACTTGAAATGTGAACTTGTGAATTGAAAATGGTTTAGTGTAGTTCATGGAAATTGTGAACTTATTTTTTGAAAATTGTTAAGTGTAGTGATTTGAAAATATGAACTTGTTTTTTCAAAATGGTTAAGTGTAGTGATTTGAAATTGTGAACTTGTGACTTGAAAATGGTTAAGTTTAGTGACTTGAAATGTGAACTTGTGAATTGAAAATGGTTAAGTGTAGTGCATTGAAATTGTGAACTTATTTTTTGAAAATTGTTAAGTGTAGAGACTTGAAAAGTGAAGTTGTGAGGTGAAAATGGTTAAATGTAGTGAATTGAAATTGTGAAGTTGTTTCTTGAAAATGGTTAAATATAGTGACTTGAAATGTGAATTAGTGTTTTGAAAATTGTTAAGTGTAGTGACTTGAAATGTAAACTTGTGAGTTGGAAATGGTTAGTGTAGTGCATTGAAATTGTGAACTTGTTTTTTGAAAATTGTTAAGTGTAGTGATTTGAAAATGTGAACTTGTTTTTTGAAAATGGTTAAGTGTAGTGATTTGAAATTGTGAACTTGTGACTTGAAAATGGTTAAGTTTAGTGACTTGAAATGTGAACTTGTGAATTGAAAATGGTTAAGTGTAGTGCATGGAAATTGTGAACTTATTTTTGAAAATTGTTAAGTGTAGTGATTTGAAATTGTGAACTTGTTTTTTGAAAATGGTTAAGTGTAGTGACTTGAAATGTGAACTTGTGAATTTAAAATGGTTAAGTGTAGTGCATGAAAATTGTGAACTTATTTTTTGAAATTTGTTAAGTGTAGTATTTGAAAATGTGAACTTGTTTTTTCAAAATGGTTAAGTGTAGTGATTTGAAATTGTGAACTTGTGACTTGAAAATGGTTAAGTTTAGTGACTTGAAATGTGAACTTGTGAATTGAAAATGGTTAAGTGTAGTGCATGGAAATTGTGAACTTATTTTTGAAAATTGTTAAGTGTAGTGATTTGAAATTGTGAACTTGTTTTTTGAAAATGGTTAAGTGTAGTGACTTGAAATGTGAATTAGTGAGTTGAAAATGGTTAAGTGTAGTGCATGGAAATTGTGAACTTATTTTTTGAAAATTGTAGTGCATTGAAATGTGAACTTGTGAATTGAAAATGGTTAAGTGTAGTGATTTGAAATTGTGAAGTTGTTTTTTGAAAATGGTTAAGTGTAGTGACTTGAAATTGTGAAGTTGTGACTTGAAAATGGATAAGTGTAGTGACTTGACATGTGAACTTGTGACTTAAAAATTGTTAAGTGTAGTGACTTGAAATTGTGAATTAGTGTTTTGAAAATGGTTAAGTGTAGTGACTTGAAATTGTGAACTTGTGAATTGAAAATGGTTAAGTGTAGTGACTTGAAATGTGAACTTGTGAATTTAAAATGGTTAAGTGTAGTGCATGGAAATTGTGAACTTATTTTTTGAAAATTGTTTTAGTGTAGTGATTTGAAATTGTGAACTTGTTTTTTGAAAATGGTTAAGTGTAGTGACTTGAAATGTGAACTTGTGACTTGAAAATTGTTAAGTGTAGTGACTTGAAATTGTGAATTAGTGTTTTGAAAATGGTTAAGTGTAGTGACTTGAAATTGTGAACTTGTGAATTGAAAATGGTTAAGTGTAGTGACTTGAAATGTGAACTTGTGAATTTAAAATGGTTAAGTGTAGTGCATGGAAATTGTGAACTTATTTTTTGAAAATTGTTTAAGTGTAGTGATTTGAAATTGTGAACTTGTTTTTTTGAAAATGGTTAAGTGTAGTGACTTGAAATGTGAACTTGTGACTTAAAAATTGTTAAGTGTAGTGACTTGAAATTGTGAATTAGAGTTTTGAAAATGGTTAAGTGTAGTGACTTGAAATGTGAACTTGTGACTTGAAAATGGTTAAGTGTAGTGACTTGAAATGTGAACTTGTGAATTGAAAATGGTTAAGTGTAGTGCATGGAAATTGTGAACTTATTTTTTGAAAATTGTTAAATGTAGTGATTTGAAATTGTGAACTTGTTTTTTGAAAATGGTTAAGTGTAGTGACTTGAAATGTGAACTTGTGACTTGAAAATTGTTAAGTGTAGTGACTTGAAATTGTGAATTAGTGTTTTGAAAATGGTTAAGTGTAGTTCATGGAAATTGTGAACTTGTGAATTGAAAATGGTTTAGTGTAGTTCATGGAAATTGTGAACTTGTTTTTTCAAAATGGTTAAGTGTAGTGATTTGAAATTGTGAACTTGTGACTTGAAAGTGGTTAAGTTTAGTGACTTGAAATGTGAACTTGTGAATTGAAAATGGTTAAGTGTAGTGCATTGAAATTGTGAACTTATTTTTTGAAAATTGTTAAGTGTAGTGATTTGAAAAGTGAAGTTGTGAGGTGAAAATGGTTAAATGTAGTGAATTGAAATTGTGAAGTTGTTTCTTGAAAATGGTTAAATATAGTGACTTGAAATGTGAATTAGTGTTTTGAAAATTGTTAAGTGTAGTGACTTGAAATGTAAACTTGTGAGTTGGAAATGGTTAGTGTAGTGCATTGAAATTGTGAACTTGTTTTTTGAAAATTGTTAAGTGTAGTGATTTGAAAATGTGAACTTGTTTTTTGAAAATGGTTAAGTGTAGTGATTTGAAATTGTGAACTTGTGACTTGAAAATGGTTAAGTTTAGTGACTTGAAATGTGAACTTGTGAATTGAAAATGGTTAAGTGTAGTGCATGGAAATTGTGAACTTATTTTTGAAAATTGTTAAGTGTAGTGATTTGAAATTGTGAACTTGTTTTTTGAAAATGGTTAAGTGTAGTGACTTGAAATGTGAACTTGTGAATTTAAAATGGTTAAGTGTAGTGCATGGAAATTGTGAACTTATTTTTTGAAAATTGTTTAAGTGTAGTGATTTGAAATTGTGAACTTGTTTTTTGAAAATGGTTAAGTGTAGTGACTTGAAATGTGAACTTGTGACTTGAAAATTGTTAAGTGTAGTGACTTGAAATTGTGAATTAGTGTTTTGAAAATGGATAAGTGTAGTGACTTGAAATGTGAACTTGTGACTTGAAAATTGTTAAGTGTAGTGACTTGAAATTGTGAATTAGTGTTTTGAAAATGGTTAAGTGTAGTGACTTGAAATGTGAACTTGTGAATTGAAAATGGTTAAGTGTAGTGCATGGAAATTGTGAACTTATTTTTTGAAAATTGTTAAGTGTAGTGATTTGAAAATATGAACTTCTTTTTTCAAAATGGTTAAGTGTAGTGATTTGAAATTGTGAACTTGTGACTTGAAAATGGTTAAGTTTAGTGACTTGAAATGTGAACTTGTGAATTGAAAATGGTTAAGTGTAGTGCATTGAAATTGTGAACTTATTTTTTGAAAATTGTTAAGTGTAGAGACTTGAAAAGTGAAGTTGTGAGGTGAAAATGGTTAAATGTAGTGAATTGAAATTGTGAAGTTGTTTCTTGAAAATGGTTAAATATAGTGACTTGAAATGTGAATTAGTGTTTTGAAAATTGTTAAGTGTAGTGACTTGAAATGTAAACTTGTGAGTTGGAAATGGTTAGTGTAGTGCATTGAAATTGTGAACTTGTTTTTTGAAAATTGTTAAGTGTAGTGATTTGAAAATGTGAACTTGTTTTTTGAAAATGGTTAAGTGTAGTGATTTGAAATTGTGAACTTGTGACTTGAAAATGGTTAAGTTTAGTGACTTGAAATGTGAACTTGTGAATTGAAAATGGTTAAGTGTAGTGACTTGAAATTGTGAATTAGTGTTTTGAAAATGGATAAGTGTAGTGACTTGAAATGTGAACTTGTGACTTGAAAATGGTTAAGTGTAGTGACTTGAAATGTGAACTTGTGAATTTAAAATGGTTAAGTGTAGTGCATGGAAATTGTGAACTTATTTTTTGAAAATTGTTTAAGTGTAGTGATTTGAAATTGTGAACTTGTTTTTTTGAAAATGGTTAAGTGTAGTGACTTGAAATGTGAACTTGTGACTTGAAAATTGTTAAGTGTAGTGACTTGAAATTGTGAATTAGTGTTTTGAAAATGGATAAGTGTAGTGACTTGAAATGTGAACTTGTGACTTGAAAATTGTTAAGTGTAGTGACTTGAAATTGTGAATTAGTGTTTTGAAAATGGTTAAGTGTAGTGACTTGAAATGTGAACTTGTGAATTGAAAATGGTTAAGTGTAGTGCATGGAAATTGTGAACTTATTTTTTGAAATTTGTTAAGTGTAGTATTTGAAAATGTGAACTTGTTTTTTCAAAATGGTTAAGTGTAGTGATTTGAAATTGTGAACTTGTGACTTGAAAATGGTTAAGTTTAGTGACTTGAAATGTGAACTTGTGAATTGAAAATGGTTAAGTGTAGTGCATGGAAATTGTGAACTTATTTTTGAAAATTGTTAAGTGTAGTGATTTGAAATTGTGAACTTGTTTTTTGAAAATGGTTAAGTGTAGTGACTTGAAATGTGAACTTGTGAATTTAAAATGGTTAAGTGTAGTGCATGGAAATTGTGAACTTATTTTTTGAAAATTGTTTAAGTGTAGTGATTTGAAATTGTGAACTTGTTTTTTTGAAAATGGTTAAGTGTAGTGACTTGAAATGTGAACTTGTGACTTGAAAATTGTTAAGTGTAGTGACTTGAAATTGTGAATTAGTGTTTTGAAAATGGTTAAGTGTAGTGACTTGAAATGTGAACTTGTGAATTGAAAATGGTTAAGTGTAGTGACTTGAAATGTGAACTTGTGAATTTAAAATGGTTAAGTGTAGTGCATGGAAATTGTGAACTTATTTTTTGAAAATTGTTTAAGTGTAGTGATTTGAAATTGTGAACTTGTTTTTTTGAAAATGGTTAAGTGTAGTGACTTGAAATGTGAACTTGTGACTTAAAAATTGTTAAGTGTAGTGACTTGAAATTGTGAATTAGAGTTTTGAAAATGGTTAAGTGTAGTGACTTGAAATGTGAACTTGTGACTTGAAAATGGTTAAGTGTAGTGACTTGAAATGTGAACTTGTGAATTGAAAATGGTTAAGTATAGTGCATGGAAATTGTGAACTTATTTTTTGAAAATTGTTAAATGTAGTGATTTGAAATTGTGAACTTGTTTTTTGAAAATGGTTAAGTGTAGTGACTTGAAATGTGAACTTGTGACTTGAAAATTGTTAAGTGTAGTGACTTGAAATTGTGAATTAGTGTTTTGAAAATGGTTAAGTGTAGTGACTTGAAATGTGAACTTGTGAATTGAAAATGGTTTAGTGTAGTTCATGGAAATTGTGAACTTATTTTTTGAAAATTGTTAAGTGTAGTGATTTGAAAATATGAACTTGTTTTTTCAAAATGGTTAAGTGTAGTGATTTGAAATTGTGAACTTGTGACTTGAAAATGGTTAAGTTTAGTGACTTGAAATGTGAACTTGTGAATTGAAAATGGTTAAGTGTAGTGCATTGAAATTGTGAACTTATTTTTTGAAAATTGTTAAGTGTAGAGACTTGAAAAGTGAAGTTGTGAGGTGAAAATGGTTAAATGTAGTGAATTGAAATTGTGAAGTTGTTTCTTGAAAATGGTTAAATATAGTGACTTGAAATGTGAATTAGTGTTTTGAAAATTGTTAAGTGTAGTGACTTGAAATGTAAACTTGTGAGTTGGAAATGGTTAGTGTAGTGCATTGAAATTGTGAACTTGTTTTTTGAAAATTGTTAAGTGTAGTGATTTGAAAATGTGAACTTGTTTTTTGAAAATGGTTAAGTGTAGTGATTTGAAATTGTGAACTTGTGACTTGAAAATGGTTAAGTTTAGTGACTTGAAATGTGAACTTGTGAATTGAAAATGGTTAAGTGTAGTGACTTGAAATTGTGAATTAGTGTTTTGAAAATGGATAAGTGTAGTGACTTGAAATGTGAACTTGTGACTTGAAAATGGTTAAGTGTAGTGACTTGAAATGTGAACTTGTGAATTTAAAATGGTTAAGTGTAGTGCATGGAAATTGTGAACTTATTTTTTGAAAATTGTTTAAGTGTAGTGATTTGAAATTGTGAACTTGTTTTTTTGAAAATGGTTAAGTGTAGTGACTTGAAATGTGAACTTGTGACTTGAAAATTGTTAAGTGTAGTGACTTGAAATTGTGAATTAGTGTTTTGAAAATGGATAAGTGTAGTGACTTGAAATGTGAACTTGTGACTTGAAAATTGTTAAGTGTAGTGACTTGAAATTGTGAATTAGTGTTTTGAAAATGGTTAAGTGTAGTGACTTGAAATGTGAACTTGTGAATTGAAAATGGTTAAGTGTAGTGCATGGAAATTGTGAACTTATTTTTTGAAATTTGTTAAGTGTAGTATTTGAAAATGTGAACTTGTTTTTTCAAAATGGTTAAGTGTAGTGATTTGAAATTGTGAACTTGTGACTTGAAAATGGTTAAGTTTAGTGACTTGAAATGTGAACTTGTGAATTGAAAATGGTTAAGTGTAGTGCATGGAAATTGTGAACTTATTTTTGAAAATTGTTAAGTGTAGTGATTTGAAATTGTGAACTTGTTTTTTGAAAATGGTTAAGTGTAGTGACTTGAAATGTGAACTTGTGAATTTAAAATGGTTAAGTGTAGTGCATGGAAATTGTGAACTTATTTTTTGAAAATTGTTTAAGTGTAGTGATTTGAAATTGTGAACTTGTTTTTTTGAAAATGGTTAAGTGTAGTGACTTGAAATGTGAACTTGTGACTTGAAAATTGTTAAGTGTAGTGACTTGAAATTGTGAATTAGTGTTTTGAAAATGGATAAGTGTAGTGACTTGAAATGTGAACTTGTGAGTTGGAAATGGTTAGTGTAGTGCATTGAAATTGTGAACTTGTTTTTTGAAAATTGTTAAGTGTAGTGATTTGAAAATGTGAACTTGTTTTTTGAAAATGGTTAAGTGTAGTGATTTGAAAATATGAACTTGTTTTTTCAAAATGGTTAAGTGTAGTGACTTGAAATGTGAACTTGTGACTTGAAAATTGTTAAGTGTAGTGACTTGAAATTGTGAATTAGTGTATTGAAAATGGATAAGTGTAGTGACTTGAAATGTGAACTTGTGACTTGAAAATTGTTAAGTGTAGTGACTTGAAATTGTGAATTAGTGTTTTGAAAATGGTTAAGTGTAGTGACTTGAAATGTGAACTTGTGAATTGAAAATGGTTAAGTGTAGTGCATGGAAATTGTGAACTTATTTTTTGAAAATTGTTAAGTGTAGTGATTTGAAAATATAAACTTGTTTTTTCAAAATGGTTAAGTGTAGTGATTTGAAATTGTGAACTTGTGACTTGAAAATGGTTAAGTTTAGTGACTTGAAATGTGAACTTGTGAATTGAAAATGGTTAAGTGTAGTGCATTGAAATTGTGAACTTATTTTTTGAAAATTGTTAAGTGTAGAGACTTGAAAAGTGAAGTTGTGAGGTGAAAATGGTTAAATGTAGTGAATTGAAATTGTGAAGTTGTTTCTTGAAAATGGTTAAATATAGTGACTTGAAATGTGAATAAGTGTTTTGAAAATTGTTAAGTGTAGTGACTTGAAATGTAAACTTGTGAGTTGGAAATGGTTAGTGTAGTGCATTGAAATTGTGAACTTGTTTTTTGAAAATTGTTAAGTGTAGTGATTTGAAAATGTGAACTTGTTTTTTGAAAATGGTTAAGTGTAGTGATTTGAAATTGTGAACTTGTGACTTGAAAATGGTTAAGTTTAGTGACTTGAAATGTGAACTTGTGAATTGAAAATGGTTAAGTGTAGTGCATGGAAATTGTGAACTTATTTTTGAAAATTGTTAAGTGTAGTGATTTGAAATTGTGAACTTGTTTTTTGAAAATGGTTAAGTGTAGTGACTTGAAATGTGAACTTGTGAATTTAAAATGGTTAAGTGTAGTGCATGGAAATTGTGAACTTATTTTTTGAAAATTGTTTAAGTGTAGTGATTTGAAATTGTGAACTTGTTTTTTTGAAAATGGTTAAGTGTAGTGACTTGAAATGTGAACTTGTGACTTGAAAATTGTTAAGTGTAGTGACTTGAAATTGTGAATTAGTGTTTTGAAAATGGTTAAGTGTAGTGACTTGAAATGTGAACTTGTGAATTGAAAATGGTTAAGTGTAGTGCATGGAAATTGTGAACTTATTTTTGAAAATTGTTAAGTGTAGTGATTTGAAATTGTGAACTTGTTTTTTGGAAATGGTTAAGTGTAGTGACTTGAAATGTGAACTTGTGAATTTAAAATGGTTAAGTGTAGTGCATGGAAATTGTGAACTTATTTTTTGAAAATTGTTTAAGTGTAGTGATTTGAAATTGTGAACTTGTTTTTTTGAAAATGGTTAAGTGTAGTGACTTGAAATGTGAACTTGTGACTTGAAAATTGTTAAGTGTAGTGACTTGAAATTGTGAATTAGCGTTTTGAAAATGGTTAAGTGTAGTGACTTGAAATGTGAACTTGTGAATTGAAAATGGTTAAGTGTAGTGCATGGAAATTGTGAACTTATTTTTGAAAATTGTTAAGTGTAGTGATTTGAAATTGTGAACTTGTTTTTTGAAAATGGTTAAGTGTAGTGACTTGAAATGTGAATTAGTGAGTTGAAAATGGTTAAGTGTAGTGCATGGAAATTGTGAACTTATTTTTTGAAAATTGTAGTGCATTGAAATGTGAACTTGTGAATTGAAAATGGTTAAGTGTAGTGATTTGAAAATGTGAACTTGTTTTTTGAAAATGGTTAAGTGTAGTGATTTGAAATTGTGAACTTGTGACTTGAAAATGGTTAAGTTTAGTGACTTGAAATGTGAACTTGTGAATTGAAAATGGTTAAGTGTAGTGACTTGAAATTGTGAATTAGTGTTTTGAAAATGGATAAGTGTAGTGACTTGAAATGTGAACTTGTGACTTGAAAATGGTTAAGTGTAGTGACTTGAAATGTGAACTTGTGAATTTAAAATGGTTAAGTGTAGTGCATGGAAATTGTGAACTTATTTTTTGAAAATTGTTTAAGTGTAGTGATTTGAAATTGTGAACTTGTTTTTTTGAAAATGGTTAAGTGTAGTGACTTGAAATGTGAACTTGTGACTTGAAAATTGTTAAGTGTAGTGACTTGAAATTGTGAATTAGTGTTTTGAAAATGGATAAGTGTAGTGACTTGAAATGTGAACTTGTGACTTGAAAATTGTTAAGTGTAGTGACTTGAAATTGTGAATTAGTGTTTTGAAAATGGTTAAGTGTAGTGACTTGAAATGTGAACTTGTGAATTGAAAATGGTTAAGTGTAGTGCATGGAAATTGTGAACTTATTTTTTGAAATTTGTTAAGTGTAGTATTTGAAAATGTGAACTTGTTTTTTCAAAATGGTTAAGTGTAGTGATTTGAAATTGTGAACTTGTGACTTGAAAATGGTTAAGTTTAGTGACTTGAAATGTGAACTTGTGAATTGAAAATGGTTAAGTGTAGTGCATGGAAATTGTGAACTTATTTTTGAAAATTGTTAAGTGTAGTGATTTGAAATTGTGAACTTGTTTTTTGAAAATGGTTAAGTGTAGTGACTTGAAATGTGAATTAGTGAGTTGAAAATGGTTAAGTGTAGTGCATGGAAATTGTGAACTTATTTTTTGAAAATTGTAGTGCATTGAAATGTGAACTTGTGAATTGAAAATGGTTAAGTGTAGTGATTTGAAATTGTGAAGTTGTTTTTTGAAAATGGTTAAGTGTAGTGACTTGAAATTGTGAAGTTGTGACTTGAAAATGGATAAGTGTAGTGACTTGACATGTGAACTTGTGACTTAAAAATTGTTAAGTGTAGTGACTTGAAATTGTGAATTAGTGTTTTGAAAATGGTTAAGTGTAGTGACTTGAAATTGTGAACTTGTGAATTGAAAATGGTTAAGTGTAGTGACTTGAAATGTGAACTTGTGAATTTAAAATGGTTAAGTGTAGTGCATGGAAATTGTGAACTTATTTTTTGAAAATTGTTTTAGTGTAGTGATTTGAAATTGTGAACTTGTTTTTTGAAAATGGTTAAGTGTAGTGACTTGAAATGTGAACTTGTGACTTGAAAATTGTTAAGTGTAGTGACTTGAAATTGTGAATTAGTGTTTTGAAAATGGTTAAGTGTAGTGACTTGAAATTGTGAACTTGTGAATTGAAAATGGTTAAGTGTAGTGACTTGAAATGTGAACTTGTGAATTTAAAATGGTTAAGTGTAGTGCATGGAAATTGTGAACTTATTTTTTGAAAATTGTTTAAGTGTAGTGATTTGAAATTGTGAACTTGTTTTTTTGAAAATGGTTAAGTGTAGTGACTTGAAATGTGAACTTGTGACTTAAAAATTGTTAAGTGTAGTGACTTGAAATTGTGAATTAGAGTTTTGAAAATGGTTAAGTGTAGTGACTTGAAATGTGAACTTGTGACTTGAAAATGGTTAAGTGTAGTGACTTGAAATGTGAACTTGTGAATTGAAAATGGTTAAGTGTAGTGCATGGAAATTGTGAACTTATTTTTTGAAAATTGTTAAATGTAGTGATTTGAAATTGTGAACTTGTTTTTTGAAAATGGTTAAGTGTAGTGACTTGAAATGTGAACTTGTGACTTGAAAATTGTTAAGTGTAGTGACTTGAAATTGTGAATTAGTGTTTTGAAAATGGTTAAGTGTAGTTCATGGAAATTGTGAACTTGTGAATTGAAAATGGTTTAGTGTAGTTCATGGAAATTGTGAACTTGTTTTTTCAAAATGGTTAAGTGTAGTGATTTGAAATTGTGAACTTGTGACTTGAAAGTGGTTAAGTTTAGTGACTTGAAATGTGAACTTGTGAATTGAAAATGGTTAAGTGTAGTGCATTGAAATTGTGAACTTATTTTTTGAAAATTGTTAAGTGTAGTGATTTGAAAAGTGAAGTTGTGAGGTGAAAATGGTTAAATGTAGTGAATTGAAATTGTGAAGTTGTTTCTTGAAAATGGTTAAATATAGTGACTTGAAATGTGAATTAGTGTTTTGAAAATTGTTAAGTGTAGTGACTTGAAATGTAAACTTGTGAGTTGGAAATGGTTAGTGTAGTGCATTGAAATTGTGAACTTGTTTTTTGAAAATTGTTAAGTGTAGTGATTTGAAAATGTGAACTTGTTTTTTGAAAATGGTTAAGTGTAGTGATTTGAAATTGTGAACTTGTGACTTGAAAATGGTTAAGTTTAGTGACTTGAAATGTGAACTTGTGAATTGAAAATGGTTAAGTGTAGTGCATGGAAATTGTGAACTTATTTTTGAAAATTGTTAAGTGTAGTGATTTGAAATTGTGAACTTGTTTTTTGAAAATGGTTAAGTGTAGTGACTTGAAATGTGAACTTGTGAATTTAAAATGGTTAAGTGTAGTGCATGGAAATTGTGAACTTATTTTTTGAAAATTGTTTAAGTGTAGTGATTTGAAATTGTGAACTTGTTTTTTGAAAATGGTTAAGTGTAGCGACTTGAAATGTGAACTTGTGACTTGAAAATTGTTAAGTGTAGTGACTTGAAATTGTGAATTAGTGTTTTGAAAATGGATAAGTGTAGTGACTTGAAATGTGAACTTGTGACTTGAAAATTGTTAAGTGTAGTGACTTGAAATTGTGAATTAGTGTTTTGAAAATGGTTAAGTGTAGTGACTTGAAATGTGAACTTGTGAATTGAAAATGGTTAAGTGTAGTGCATGGAAATTGTGAACTTATTTTTTGAAAATTGTTAAGTGTAGTGATTTGAAAATATGAACTTCTTTTTTCAAAATGGTTAAGTGTAGTGATTTGAAATTGTGAACTTGTGACTTGAAAATGGTTAAGTTTAGTGACTTGAAATGTGAACTTGTGAATTGAAAATGGTTAAGTGTAGTGCATTGAAATTGTGAACTTATTTTTTGAAAATTGTTAAGTGTAGAGACTTGAAAAGTGAAGTTGTGAGGTGAAAATGGTTAAATGTAGTGAATTGAAATTGTGAAGTTGTTTCTTGAAAATGGTTAAATATAGTGACTTGAAATGTGAATTAGTGTTTTGAAAATTGTTAAGTGTAGTGACTTGAAATGTAAACTTGTGAGTTGGAAATGGTTAGTGTAGTGCATTGAAATTGTGAACTTGTTTTTTGAAAATTGTTAAGTGTAGTGATTTGAAAATGTGAACTTGTTTTTTGAAAATGGTTAAGTGTAGTGATTTGAAATTGTGAACTTGTGACTTGAAAATGGTTAAGTTTAGTGACTTGAAATGTGAACTTGTGAATTGAAAATGGTTAAGTGTAGTGACTTGAAATTGTGAATTAGTGTTTTGAAAATGGATAAGTGTAGTGACTTGAAATGTGAACTTGTGACTTGAAAATGGTTAAGTGTAGTGACTTGAAATGTGAACTTGTGAATTTAAAATGGTTAAGTGTAGTGCATGGAAATTGTGAACTTATTTTTTGAAAATTGTTTAAGTGTAGTGATTTGAAATTGTGAACTTGTTTTTTTGAAAATGGTTAAGTGTAGTGACTTGAAATGTGAACTTGTGACTTGAAAATTGTTAAGTGTAGTGACTTGAAATTGTGAATTAGTGTTTTGAAAATGGATAAGTGTAGTGACTTGAAATGTGAACTTGTGACTTGAAAATTGTTAAGTGTAGTGACTTGAAATTGTGAATTAGTGTTTTGAAAATGGTTAAGTGTAGTGACTTGAAATGTGAACTTGTGAATTGAAAATGGTTAAGTGTAGTGCATGGAAATTGTGAACTTATTTTTTGAAATTTGTTAAGTGTAGTATTTGAAAATGTGAACTTGTTTTTTCAAAATGGTTAAGTGTAGTGATTTGAAATTGTGAACTTGTGACTTGAAAATGGTTAAGTTTAGTGACTTGAAATGTGAACTTGTGAATTGAAAATGGTTAAGTGTAGTGCATGGAAATTGTGAACTTATTTTTGAAAATTGTTAAGTGTAGTGATTTGAAATTGTGAACTTGTTTTTTGAAAATGGTTAAGTGTAGTGACTTGAAATGTGAATTAGTGAGTTGAAAATGGTTAAGTGTAGTGCATGGAAATTGTGAACTTATTTTTTGAAAATTGTAGTGCATTGAAATGTGAACTTGTGAATTGAAAATGGTTAAGTGTAGTGATTTGAAATTGTGAAGTTGTTTTTTGAAAATGGTTAAGTGTAGTGACTTGAAATTGTGAAGTTGTGACTTGAAAATGGATAAGTGTAGTGACTTGACATGTGAACTTGTGACTTAAAAATTGTTAAGTGTAGTGACTTGAAATTGTGAACTTGTGAATTGAAAATGGTTAAGTGTAGTGACTTGAAATGTGAACTTGTGAATTTAAAATGGTTAAGTGTAGTGCATGGAAATTGTGAACTTATTTTTTGAAAATTGTTTTAGTGTAGTGATTTGAAATTGTGAACTTGTTTTTTGAAAATGGTTAAGTGTAGTGACTTGAAATGTGAACTTGTGACTTGAAAATTGTTAAGTGTAGTGACTTGAAATTGTGAATTAGTGTTTTGAAAATGGTTAAGTGTAGTGACTTGAAATTGTGAACTTGTGAATTGAAAATGGTTAAGTGTAGTGACTTGAAATGTGAACTTGTGAATTTAAAATGGTTAAGTGTAGTGCATGGAAATTGTGAACTTATTTTTTGAAAATTGTTTAAGTGTAGTGATTTGAAATTGTGAACTTGTTTTTTTGAAAATGGTTAAGTGTAGTGACTTGAAATGTGAACTTGTGACTTAAAAATTGTTAAGTGTAGTGACTTGAAATTGTGAATTAGAGTTTTGAAAATGGTTAAGTGTAGTGACTTGAAATGTGAACTTGTGACTTGAAAATGGTTAAGTGTAGTGACTTGAAATGTGAACTTGTGAATTGAAAATGGTTAAGTGTAGTGCATGGAAATTGTGAACTTATTTTTTGAAAATTGTTAAATGTAGTGATTTGAAATTGTGAACTTGTTTTTTGAAAATGGTTAAGTGTAGTGACTTGAAATGTGAACTTGTGACTTGAAAATTGTTAAGTGTAGTGACTTGAAATTGTGAATTAGTGTTTTGAAAATGGTTAAGTGTAGTGACTTGAAATGTGAACTTGTGAATTGAAAATGGTTTAGTGTAGTTCATGGAAATTGTGAACTTATTTTTTGAAAATTGCTAAGTGTAGTGATTTGAAAATATGAACTTGTTTTTTCAAAATGGTTAAGTGTAGTGATTTGAAATTGTGAACTTGTGACTTGAAAGTGGTTAAGTTTAGTGACTTGAAATGTGAACTTGTGAATTGAAAATGGTTAAGTGTAGTGCATTGAAATTGTGAACTTATTTTTTGAAAATTGTTAAGTGTAGAGACTTGAAAAGTGAAGTTGTGAGGTGAAAATGGTTAAATGTAGTGAATTGAAATTGTGAAGTTGTTTCTTGAAAATGGTTAAATATAGTGACTTGAAATGTGAATTAGTGTTTTGAAAATTGTTAAGTGTAGTGACTTGAAATGTAAACTTGTGAGTTGGAAATGGTTAGTGTAGTGCATTGAAATTGTGAACTTGTTTTTTGAAAATTGTTAAGTGTAGTGATTTGAAAATGTGAACTTGTTTTTTGAAAATGGTTAAGTGTAGTGATTTGAAATTGTGAACTTGTGACTTGAAAATGGTTAAGTTTAGTGACTTGAAATGTGAACTTGTGAATTGAAAATGGTTAAGTGTAGTGCATGGAAATTGTGAACTTATTTTTGAAAATTGTTAAGTGTAGTGATTTGAAATTGTGAACTTGTTTTTTGAAAATGGTTAAGTGTAGTGACTTGAAATGTGAACTTGTGAATTTAAAATGGTTAAGTGTAGTGCATGGAAATTGTGAACTTATTTTTTGAAAATTGTTTAAGTGTAGTGATTTGAAATTGTGAACTTGTTTTTTGAAAATGGTTAAGTGTAGTGACTTGAAATGTGAACTTGTGACTTGAAAATTGTTAAGTGTAGTGACTTGAAATTGTGAATTAGTGTTTTGAAAATGGATAAGTGTAGTGACTTGAAATGTGAACTTGTGACTTGAAAATTGTTAAGTGTAGTGACTTGAAATTGTGAATTAGTGTTTTGAAAATGGTTAAGTGTAGTGACTTGAAATGTGAACTTGTGAATTGAAAATGGTTAAGTGTAGTGCATGGAAATTGTGAACTTATTTTTTGAAAATTGTTAAGTGTAGTGATTTGAAAATATGAACTTGTTTTTTCAAAATGGTTAAGTGTAGTGATTTGAAATTGTGAACTTGTGACTTGAAAATGGTTAAGTTTAGTGACTTGAAATGTGAACTTGTGAATTGAAAATGGTTAAGTGTAGTGCATTGAAATTGTGAACTTATTTTTTGAAAATTGTTAAGTGTAGAGACTTGAAAAGTGAAGTTGTGAGGTGAAAATGGTTAAATGTAGTGAATTGAAATTGTGAAGTTGTTTCTTGAAAATGGTTAAATATAGTGACTTGAAATGTGAATTAGTGTTTTGAAAATTGTTAAGTGTAGTGACTTGAAATGTAAACTTGTGAGTTGGAAATGGTTAGTGTAGTGCATTGAAATTGTGAACTTGTTTTTTGAAAATTGTTAAGTGTAGTGATTTGAAAATGTGAACTTGTTTTTTGAAAATGGTTAAGTGTAGTGATTTGAAATTGTGAACTTGTGACTTGAAAATGGTTAAGTTTAGTGACTTGAAATGTGAACTTGTGAATTGAAAATGGTTAAGTGTAGTGACTTGAAATTGTGAATTAGTGTTTTGAAAATGGATAAGTGTAGTGACTTGAAATGTGAACTTGTGACTTGAAAATGGTTAAGTGTAGTGACTTGAAATGTGAACTTGTGAATTTAAAATGGTTAAGTGTAGTGCATGGAAATTGTGAACTTATTTTTTGAAAATTGTTTAAGTGTAGTGATTTGAAATTGTGAACTTGTTTTTTTGAAAATGGTTAAGTGTAGTGACTTGAAATGTGAACTTGTGACTTGAAAATTGTTAAGTGTAGTGACTTGAAATTGTGAATTAGTGTTTTGAAAATGGATAAGTGTAGTGACTTGAAATGTGAACTTGTGACTTGAAAATTGTTAAGTGTAGTGACTTGAAATTGTGAATTAGTGTTTTGAAAATGGTTAAGTGTAGTGACTTGAAATGTGAACTTGTGAATTGAAAATGGTTAAGTGTAGTGCATGGAAATTGTGAACTTATTTTTTGAAAATTGTTAAGTGTAGTATTTGAAAATGTGAACTTGTTTTTTGAAAATGGTTAAGTGTAGTGATTTGAAATTGTGAACTTGTGACTTGAAAATGGTTAAGTTTAGTGACTTGAAATGTGAACTTGTGAATTGAAAATGGTTGAGTGTAGTGCATGGAAATTGTGAACTTATTTTTGAAAATTGTTAAGTGTAGTGATTTGAAATTGTGAACTTGTTTTTTGAAAATGGTTAAGTGTAGTGACTTGAAATGTGAATTAGTGAGTTGAAAATGGTTAAGTGTAGTGACTTGAAAATGGTTAAATGTAGTTAATTGAAATCGTGAACTTGTTTCTTGAAAGTGGTTAAATATAGTGACTTGAAAAGTGAATTAGTGACTTGAAAATGGTTAAGTATAGTGATTTGAAATGGTTAAGTGTAGTGACTTGAAAATTGTTAAGTGTTGTGACTTGAAATGTGAACTTGTGACTTGAAAATGGTTAAGTGTAGTGCATTGAAATGTGAACTTGTGAATTGAAAATGGTTAAATGTAGTGATTTGAAATTGTGAAGTTGTTTTTTGAAAATGGTTAAGTGTAGTGACTTGAAATTGTGAAGTTGTGACTTGAAAATGGATAAGTGTAGTGACTTGACATGTGAACTTGTGACTTAAAAATTGTTAAGTGTAGTGACTTGAAATTGTGAATTAGTGTTTTGAAAATGGTTAAGTGTAGTGACTTGAAATTGTGAACTTGTGAATTGAAAATGGTTAAGTGTAGTGACTTGAAATGTGAACTTGTGAATTGAAAATGGTTAAGTGTAGTGCATGGAAATTGTGAACTTATTTTTTGAAAATTGTTTTAGTGTAGTGATTTGAAATTGTGAACTTGTTTTTTGAAAATGGTTAAGTGTAGTGACTTGAAATGTGAACTTGTGACTTGAAAATTGTTAAGTGTAGTGACTTGAAATTGTGAATTAGTGTTTTGAAAATGGTTAAGTGTAGTGACTTGAAATTGTGAACTTGTGAATTGAAAATGGTTAAGTGTAGTGACTTGAAATGTGAACTTGTGAATTTAAAATGGTTAAGTGTAGTGCATGGAAATTGTGAACTTATTTTTTGAAAATTGTTTAAGTGTAGTGATTTGAAATTGTGAACTTGTTTTTTTGAAAATGGTTAAGTGTAGTGACTTGAAATGTGAACTTGTGACTTAAAAATTGTTAAGTGTAGTGACTTGAAATTGTGAATTAGAGTTTTGAAAATGGTTAAGTGTAGTGACTTGAAATGTGAACTTGTGAATTGAAAATGGTTAAGTGTAGTGCATGGAAATTGTGAACTTATTTTTTGAAAATTGTTAAATGTAGTGATTTGAAATTGTGAACTTGTTTTTTGAAAATGGTTAAGTGTAGTGACTTGAAATGTGAACTTGTGACTTGAAAATTGTTAAGTGTAGTGACTTGAAATTGTGAATTAGTGTTTTGAAAATGGTTAAGTGTAGTGACTTGAAATGTGAACTTGTGAATTGAAAATGGTTTAGTGTAGTTCATGGAAATTGTGAACTTATTTTTTGAAAATTGTTAAGTGTAGTGATTTGAAAATATGAACTTGTTTTTTCAAAATGGTTAAGTGTAGTGATTTGAAATTGTGAACTTGTGACTTGAAAGTGGTTAAGTTTAGTGACTTGAAATGTGAACTTGTGAATTGAAAATGGTTAAGTGTAGTGCATTGAAATTGTGAACTTATTTTTTGAAAATTGTTAAGTGTAGAGACTTGAAAAGTGAAGTTGTGAGGTGAAAATGGTTAAATGTAGTGAATTGAAATTGTGAAGTTGTTTCTTGAAAATGGTTAAATATAGTGACTTGAAATGTGAATTAGTGTTTTGAAAATTGTTAAGTGTAGTGACTTGAAATGTAAACTTGTGAGTTGGAAATGGTTAGTGTAGTGCATTGAAATTGTGAACTTGTTTTTTGAAAATTGTTAAGTGTAGTGATTTGAAAATGTGAACTTGTTTTTTGAAAATGGTTAAGTGTAGTGATTTGAAATTGTGAACTTGTGACTTGAAAATGGTTAAGTTTAGTGACTTGAAATGTGAACTTGTGAATTGAAAATGGTTAAGTGTAGTGCATGGAAACTGTGAACTTATTTTTGAAAATTGTTAAGTGTAGTGATTTGAAATTGTGAACTTGTTTTTTGAAAATGGTTAAGTGTAGTGACTTGAAATGTGAACTTGTGAATTTAAAATGGTTAAGTGTAGTGCATGGAAATTGGGAACTTATTTTTTGAAAATTGTTTAAGTGTAGTGATTTGAAATTGTGAACTTGTTTTTTGAAAATGGTTAAGTGTAGTGACTTGAAATGTGAACTTGTGACTTGAAAATTGTTAAGTGTAGTGACTTGAAATTGTGAATTAGTGTTTTGAAAATGGATAAGTGTAGTGACTTGAAATGTGAACTTGTGACTTGAAAATTGTTAAGTGTAGTGACTTGAAATTGTGAATTAGTGTTTTGAAAATGGTTAAGTGTAGTGACTTGAAATGTGAACTTGTGAATTGAAAATGGTTAAGTGTAGTGCATGGAAATTGTGAACTTATTTTTTGAAAATTGTTAAGTGTAGTGATTTGAAAATATGAACTTGTTTTTTCAAAATGGTTAAGTGTAGTGATTTGAAATTGTGAACTTGTGACTTGAAAATGGTTAAGTTTAGTGACTTGAAATGTGAACTTGTGAATTGAAAATGGTTAAGTGTAGTGCATTGAAATTGTGAACTTATTTTTTGAAAATTGTTAAGTGTAGAGACTTGAAAAGTGAAGTTGTGAGGTGAAAATGGTTAAATGTAGTGAATTGAAATTGTGAAGTTGTTTCTTGAAAATGGTTAAATATAGTGACTTGAAATGTGAATTAGTGTTTTGAAAATTGTTAAGTGTAGTGACTTGAAATGTAAACTTGTGACTTGAAAATGGTTAAGTGTAGTGATTTGAAATTGTGAACTTGTGACTTGAAAATGGTTAAGTTTAGTGACTTGAAATGTGAACTTGTGAATTGAAAATGGTTAAGTGTAGTGACTTGAAATTGTGAATTAGTGTTTTGAAAATGGATAAGTGTAGTGACTTGAAATGTGAACTTGTGACTTGAAAATGGTTAAGTGTAGTGACTTGAAATGTGAACTTGTGAATTTAAAATGGTTAAGTGTAGTGCATGGAAATTGTGAACTTATTTTTTGAAAATTGTTTAAGTGTAGTGATTTGAAATTGTGAACTTGTTTTTTTGAAAATGGTTAAGTGTAGTGACTTGAAATGTGAACTTGTGACTTGAAAATTGTTAAGTGTAGTGACTTGAAATTGTGAATTAGTGTTTTGAAAATGGATAAGTGTAGTGACTTGAAATGTGAACTTGTGACTTGAAAATTGTTAAGTGTAGTGACTTGAAATTGTGAATTAGTGTTTTGAAAATGGTTAAGTGTAGTGACTTGAAATGTGGACTTGTGAATTGAAAATGGTTAAGTGTAGTGCATGGAAATTGTGAACTTATTTTTTGAAAATTGTTAAGTGTAGTATTTGAAAATGTGAACTTGTTTTTTCAAAATGGTTAAGTGTAGTGATTTGAAATTGTGAACTTGTGACTTGAAAATGGTTAAGTTTAGTGACTTGAAATGTGAACTTGTGAATTGAAAATGGTTGAGTGTAGTGCATGGAAATTGTGAACTTATTTTTGAAAATTGTTAAGTGTAGTGATTTGAAATTGTGAACTTGTTTTTTGAAAATGGTTAAGTGTAGTGACTTGAAATGTGAATTAGTGAGTTGAAAATGGTTAAGTGTAGTGACTTGAAAATGGTTAAATGTAGTTAATTGAAATCGTGAACTTGTTTCTTGAAAGTGGTTAAATATAGTGACTTGAAAAGTGAATTAGTGACTTGAAAATGGTTAAGTATAGTGATTTGAAATGGTTAAGTGTAGTGACTTGAAAATTGTTAAGTGTTGTGACTTGAAATGTGAACTTGTGACTTGAAAATGGTTAAGTGTAGTGCATTGAAATGTGAACTTGTGAATTGAAAATGGTTAAATGTAGTGATTTGAAATTGTGAAGTTGTTTTTTGAAAATGGTTAAGTGTAGTGACTTGAAATTGTGAAGTTGTGACTTGAAAATGGATAAGTGTAGTGACTTGACATGTGAACTTGTGACTTAAAAATTGTTAAGTGTAGTGACTTGAAATTGTGAATTAGTGTTTTGAAAATGGTTAAGTGTAGTGACTTGAAATTGTGAACTTGTGAATTGAAAATGGTTAAGTGTAGTGACTTGAAATGTGAACTTGTGAATTGAAAATGGTTAAGTGTAGTGCATGGAAATTGTGAACTTATTTTTTGAAAATTGTTTTAGTGTAGTGATTTGAAATTGTGAACTTGTTTTTTGAAAATGGTTAAGTGTAGTGACTTGAAATGTGAACTTGTGACTTGAAAATTGTTAAGTGTAGTGACTTGAAATTGTGAATTAGTGTTTTGAAAATGGTTAAGTGTAGTGACTTGAAATTGTGAACTTGTGAATTGAAAATGGTTAAGTGTAGTGACTTGAAATGTGAACTTGTGAATTTAAAATGGTTAAGTGTAGTGCATGGAAATTGTGAACTTATTTTTTGAAAATTGTTTAAGTGTAGTGATTTGAAATTGTGAACTTGTTTTTTTGAAAATGGTTAAGTGTAGTGACTTGAAATGTGAACTTGTGACTTAAAAATTGTTAAGTGTAGTGACTTGAAATTGTGAATTAGAGTTTTGAAAATGGTTAAGTGTAGTGACTTGAAATGTGAACTTGTGAATTGAAAATGGTTAAGTGTAGTGCATGGAAATTGTGAACTTATTTTTTGAAAATTGTTAAATGTAGTGATTTGAAATTGTGAACTTGTTTTTTGAAAATGGTTAAGTGTAGTGACTTGAAATGTGAACTTGTGACTTGAAAATTGTTAAGTGTAGTGACTTGAAATTGTGAATTAGTGTTTTGAAAATGGTTAAGTGTAGTGACTTGAAATGTGAACTTGTGAATTGAAAATGGTTTAGTGTAGTTCATGGAAATTGTGAACTTATTTTTTGAAAATTGTTAAGTGTAGTGATTTGAAAATATGAACTTGTTTTTTCAAAATGGTTAAGTGTAGTGATTTGAAATTGTGAACTTGTGACTTGAAAGTGGTTAAGTTTAGTGACTTGAAATGTGAACTTGTGAATTGAAAATGGTTAAGTGTAGTGCATTGAAATTGTGAACTTATTTTTTGAAAATTGTTAAGTGTAGAGACTTGAAAAGTGAAGTTGTGAGGTGAAAATGGTTAAATGTAGTGAATTGAAATTGTGAAGTTGTTTCTTGAAAATGGTTAAATATAGTGACTTGAAATGTGAATTAGTGTTTTGAAAATTGTTAAGTGTAGTGACTTGAAATGTAAACTTGTGAGTTGGAAATGGTTAGTGTAGTGCATTGAAATTGTGAACTTGTTTTTTGAAAATTGTTAAGTGTAGTGATTTGAAAATGTGAACTTGTTTTTTGAAAATGGTTAAGTGTAGTGATTTGAAATTGTGAACTTGTGACTTGAAAATGGTTAAGTTTAGTGACTTGAAATGTGAACTTGTGAATTGAAAATGGTTAAGTGTAGTGCATGGAAATTGTGAACTTATTTTTGAAAATTGTTAAGTGTAGTGATTTGAAATTGTGAACTTGTTTTTTGAAAATGGTTAAGTGTAGTGACTTGAAATGTGAACTTGTGAATTTAAAATGGTTAAGTGTAGTGCATGGAAATTGTGAACTTATTTTTTGAAAATTGTTTAAGTGTAGTGATTTGAAATTGTGAACTTGTTTTTTGAAAATGGTTAAGTGTAGTGACTTGAAATGTGAACTTGTGACTTGAAAATTGTTAAGTGTAGTGACTTGAAATTGTGAATTAGTGTTTTGAAAATGGATAAGTGTAGTGACTTGAAATGTGAACTTGTGACTTGAAAATTGTTAAGTGTAGTGACTTGAAATTGTGAATTAGTGTTTTGAAAATGGTTAAGTGTAGTGACTTGAAATGTGAACTTGTGAATTGAAAATGGTTAAGTGTAGTGCATGGAAATTGTGAACTTATTTTTTGAAAATTGTTAAGTGTAGTGATTTGAAAATATGAACTTGTTTTTTCAAAATGGTTAAGTGTAGTGATTTGAAATTGTGAACTTGTGACTTGAAAATGGTTAAGTTTAGTGACTTGAAATGTGAACTTGTGAATTGAAAATGGTTAAGTGTAGTGCATTGAAATTGTGAACTTATTTTTTGAAAATTGTTAAGTGTAGAGACTTGAAAAGTGAAGTTGTGAGGTGAAAATGGTTAAATGTAGTGAATTGAAATTGTGAAGTTGTTTCTTGAAAATGGTTAAATATAGTGACTTGAAATGTGAATTAGTGTTTTGAAAATTGTTAAGTGTAGTGACTTGAAATGTAAACTTGTGAGTTGGAAATGGTTAGTGTAGTGCATTGAAATTGTGAACTTGTTTTTTGAAAATTGTTAAGTGTAGTGATTTGAAAATGTGAACTTGTTTTTTGAAAATGGTTAAGTGTAGTGATTTGAAATTGTGAACTTGTGACTTGAAAATGGTTAAGTTTAGTGACTTGAAATGTGAACTTGTGAATTGAAAATGGTTAAGTGTAGTGACTTGAAATTGTGAATTAGTGTTTTGAAAATGGATAAGTGTAGTGACTTGAAATGTGAACTTGTGACTTGAAAATGGTTAAGTGTAGTGACTTGAAATGTGAACTTGTGAATTTAAAATGGTTAAGTGTAGTGCATGGAAATTGTGAACTTATTTTTTGAAAATTGTTTAAGTGTAGTGATTTGAAATTGTGAACTTGTTTTTTTGAAAATGGTTAAGTGTAGTGACTTGAAATGTGAACTTGTGACTTGAAAATTGTTAAGTGTAGTGACTTGAAATTGTGAATTAGTGTTTTGAAAATGGATAAGTGTAGTGACTTGAAATGTGAACTTGTGACTTGAAAATTGTTAAGTGTAGTGACTTGAAATTGTGAATTAGTGTTTTGAAAATGGTTAAGTGTAGTGACTTGAAATGTGAACTTGTGAATTGAAAATGGTTAAGTGTAGTGCATGGAAATTGTGAACTTATTTTTTGAAAATTGTTAAGTGTAGTATTTGAAAATGTGAACTTGTTTTTTCAAAATGGTTAAGTGTAGTGATTTGAAATTGTGAACTTGTGACTTGAAAATGGTTAAGTTTAGTGACTTGAAATGTGAACTTGTGAATTGAAAATGGTTGAGTGTAGTGCATGGAAATTGTGAACTTATTTTTGAAAATTGTTAAGTGTAGTGATTTGAAATTGTGAACTTGTTTTTTGAAAATGGTTAAGTGTAGTGACTTGAAATGTGAATTAGTGAGTTGAAAATGGTTAAGTGTAGTGACTTGAAAATGGTTAAATGTAGTTAATTGAAATCGTGAACTTGTTTCTTGAAAGTGGTTAAATATAGTGACTTGAAAAGTGAATTAGTGACTTGAAAATGGTTAAGTATAGTGATTTGAAATGGTTAAGTGTAGTGACTTGAAAATTGTTAAGTGTTGTGACTTGAAATGTGAACTTGTGACTTGAAAATGGTTAAGTGTAGTGCATTGAAATGTGAACTTGTGAATTGAAAATGGTTAAATGTAGTGATTTGAAATTGTGAAGTTGTTTTTTGAAAATGGTTAAGTGTAGTGACTTGAAATTGTGAAGTTGTGACTTGAAAATGGATAAGTGTAGTGACTTGACATGTGAACTTGTGACTTAAAAATTGTTAAGTGTAGTGACTTGAAATTGTGAATTAGTGTTTTGAAAATGGTTAAGTGTAGTGACTTGAAATTGTGAACTTGTGAATTGAAAATGGTTAAGTGTAGTGACTTGAAATGTGAACTTGTGAATTGAAAATGGTTAAGTGTAGTGCATGGAAATTGTGAACTTATTTTTTGAAAATTGTTTTAGTGTAGTGATTTGAAATTGTGAACTTGTTTTTTGAAAATGGTTAAGTGTAGTGACTTGAAATGTGAACTTGTGACTTGAAAATTGTTAAGTGTAGTGACTTGAAATTGTGAATTAGTGTTTTGAAAATGGTTAAGTGTAGTGACTTGAAATTGTGAACTTGTGAATTGAAAATGGTTAAGTGTAGTGACTTGAAATGTGAACTTGTGAATTTAAAATGGTTAAGTGTAGTGCATGGAAATTGTGAACTTATTTTTTGAAAATTGTTTAAGTGTAGTGATTTGAAATTGTGAACTTGTTTTTTTGAAAATGGTTAAGTGTAGTGACTTGAAATGTGAACTTGTGACTTAAAAATTGTTAAGTGTAGTGACTTGAAATTGTGAATTAGAGTTTTGAAAATGGTTAAGTGTAGTGACTTGAAATGTGAACTTGTGAATTGAAAATGGTTAAGTGTTGTGCATGGAAATTGTGAACTTATTTTTTGAAAATTGTTAAATGTAGTGATTTGAAATTGTGAACTTGTTTTTTGAAAATGGTTAAGTGTAGTGACTTGAAATGTGAACTTGTGACTTGAAAATTGTTAAGTGTAGTGACTTGAAATTGTGAATTAGTGTTTTGAAAATGGTTAAGTGTAGTGACTTGAAATGTGAACTTGTGAATTGAAAATGGTTTAGTGTAGTTCATGGAAATTGTGAACTTATTTTTTGAAAATTGTTAAGTGTAGTGATTTGAAAATATGAACTTGTTTTTTCAAAATGGTTAAGTGTAGTGATTTGAAATTGTGAACTTGTGACTTGAAAGTGGTTAAGTTTAGTGACTTGAAATGTGAACTTGTGAATTGAAAATGGTTAAGTGTAGTGCATTGAAATTGTGAACTTATTTTTTGAAAATTGTTAAGTGTAGAGACTTGAAAAGTGAAGTTGTGAGGTGAAAATGGTTAAATGTAGTGAATTGAAATTGTGAAGTTGTTTCTTGAAAATGGTTAAATATAGTGACTTGAAATGTGAATTAGTGTTTTGAAAATTGTTAAGTGTAGTGACTTGAAATGTAAACTTGTGAGTTGGAAATGGTTAGTGTAGTGCATTGAAATTGTGAACTTGTTTTTTGAAAATTGTTAAGTGTAGTGATTTGAAAATGTGAACTTGTTTTTTGAAAATGGTTAAGTGTAGTGATTTGAAATTGTGAACTTGTGACTTGAAAATGGTTAAGTTTAGTGACTTGAAATGTGAACTTGTGAATTGAAAATGGTTAAGTGTAGTGCATGGAAATTGTGAACTTATTTTTGAAAATTGTTAAGTGTAGTGATTTGAAATTGTGAACTTGTTTTTTGAAAATGGTTAAGTGTAGTGACTTGAAATGTGAACTTGTGAATTTAAAATGGTTAAGTGTAGTGCATGGAAATTGTGAACTTATTTTTTGAAAATTGTTTAAGTGTAGTGCATGGAAATTGTGAACTTGTTTTTTGAAAATGGTTAAGTGTAGTGACTTGAAATGTGAACTTGTGACTTGAAAATTGTTAAGTGTAGTGACTTGAAATTGTGAATTAGTGTTTTGAAAATGGTTAAGTGTAGTGACTTGAAATGTGAACTTGTGAATTGAAAATGGTTTAGTGTAGTGCATGGAAATTGTGAACTTATTTTTTGAAAATTGTTAAGTGTAGTGATTTGAAAATATGAACTTGTTTTTTCAAAATGGTTAAGTGTAGTGATTTGAAATTGTGAACTTGTGACTTGAAAGTGGTTAAGTTTAGTGACTTGAAATGTGAACTTGTGAATTGAAAATGGTTAAGTGTAGTGCATTGAAATTGTGAACTTATTTTTTGAAAATTGTTAAGTGTAGAGACTTGAAAAGTGAAGTTGTGAGGTGAAAATGGTTAAATGTAGTGAATTGAAATTGTGAAGTTGTTTCTTGAAAATGGTTAAATATAGTGACTTGAAATGTGAATTAGTGTTTTGAAAATTGTTAAGTGTAGTGACTTGAAATGTAAACTTGTGAGTTGGAAATGGTTAGTGTAGTGCATTGAAATTGTGAACTTGTTTTTTGAAAATTGTTAAGTGTAGTGATTTGAAAATGTGAACTTGTTTTTTGAAAATGGTTAAGTGTAGTGATTTGAAATTGTGAACTTGTGACTTGAAAATGGTTAAGTTTAGTGACTTGAAATGTGAACTTGTGAATTGAAAATGGTTAAGTGTAGTGCATGGAAACTGTGAACTTATTTTTGAAAATTGTTAAGTGTAGTGATTTGAAATTGTGAACTTGTTTTTTGAAAATGGTTAAGTGTAGTGACTTGAAATGTGAACTTGTGAATTTAAAATGGTTAAGTGTAGTGCATGGAAATTGGGAACTTATTTTTTGAAAATTGTTTAAGTGTAGTGATTTGAAATTGTGAACTTGTTTTTTGAAAATGGTTAAGTGTAGTGACTTGAAATGTGAACTTGTGACTTGAAAATTGTTAAGTGTAGTGACTTGAAATTGTGAATTAGTGTTTTGAAAATGGATAAGTGTAGTGACTTGAAATGTGAACTTGTGACTTGAAAATTGTTAAGTGTAGTGACTTGAAATTGTGAATTAGTGTTTTGAAAATGGTTAAGTGTAGTGACTTGAAATGTGAACTTGTGAATTGAAAATGGTTAAGTGTAGTGCATGGAAATTGTGAACTTATTTTTTGAAAATTGTTAAGTGTAGTGATTTGAAAATATGAACTTGTTTTTTCAAAATGGTTAAGTGTAGTGATTTGAAATTGTGAACTTGTGACTTGAAAATGGTTAAGTTTAGTGACTTGAAATGTGAACTTGTGAATTGAAAATGGTTAAGTGTAGTGCATTGAAATTGTGAACTTATTTTTTGAAAATTGTTAAGTGTAGAGACTTGAAAAGTGAAGTTGTGAGGTGAAAATGGTTAAATGTAGTGAATTGAAATTGTGAAGTTGTTTCTTGAAAATGGTTAAATATAGTGACTTGAAATGTGAATTAGTGTTTTGAAAATTGTTAAGTGTAGTGACTTGAAATGTAAACTTGTGACTTGAAAATGGTTAAGTGTAGTGATTTGAAATTGTGAACTTGTGACTTGAAAATGGTTAAGTTTAGTGACTTGAAATGTGAACTTGTGAATTGAAAATGGTTAAGTGTAGTGACTTGAAATTGTGAATTAGTGTTTTGAAAATGGATAAGTGTAGTGACTTGAAATGTGAACTTGTGACTTGAAAATGGTTAAGTGTAGTGACTTGAAATGTGAACTTGTGAATTTAAAATGGTTAAGTGTAGTGCATGGAAATTGTGAACTTATTTTTTGAAAATTGTTTAAGTGTAGTGATTTGAAATTGTGAACTTGTTTTTTTGAAAATGGTTAAGTGTAGTGACTTGAAATGTGAACTTGTGACTTGAAAATTGTTAAGTGTAGTGACTTGAAATTGTGAATTAGTGTTTTGAAAATGGATAAGTGTAGTGACTTGAAATGTGAACTTGTGACTTGAAAATTGTTAAGTGTAGTGACTTGAAATTGTGAATTAGTGTTTTGAAAATGGTTAAGTGTAGTGACTTGAAATGTGGACTTGTGAATTGAAAATGGTTAAGTGTAGTGCATGGAAATTGTGAACTTATTTTTTGAAAATTGTTAAGTGTAGTATTTGAAAATGTGAACTTGTTTTTTCAAAATGGTTAAGTGTAGTGATTTGAAATTGTGAACTTGTGACTTGAAAATGGTTAAGTTTAGTGACTTGAAATGTGAACTTGTGAATTGAAAATGGTTGAGTGTAGTGCATGGAAATTGTGAACTTATTTTTGAAAATTGTTAAGTGTAGTGATTTGAAATTGTGAACTTGTTTTTTGAAAATGGTTAAGTGTAGTGACTTGAAATGTGAATTAGTGAGTTGAAAATGGTTAAGTGTAGTGACTTGAAAATGGTTAAATGTAGTTAATTGAAATCGTGAACTTGTTTCTTGAAAGTGGTTAAATATAGTGACTTGAAATGTGAATTAGTGACTTGAAAATGGTTAAGTATAGTGATTTGAAATGGTTAAGTGTAGTGACTTGAAAATTGTTAAGTGTTGTGACTTGAAATGTGAACTTGTGACTTGAAAATGGTTAAGTGTAGTGCATTGAAATGTGAACTTGTGAATTGAAAATGGTTAAATGTAGTGATTTGAAATTGTGAAGTTGTTTTTTGAAAATGGGTAAGTGTAGTGACTTGAAATTGTGAAGTTGTGACTTGAAAATGGATAAGTGTAGTGACTTGACATGTGAACTTGTGACTTAAAAATTGTTAAGTGTAGTGACTTGAAATTGTGAATTAGTGTTTTGAAAATGGTTAAGTGTAGTGACTTGAAATTGTGAACTTGTGAATTGAAAATGGTTAAGTGTAGTGACTTGAAATGTGAACTTGTGAATTGAAAATGGTTAAGTGTAGTGCATGGAAATTGTGAACTTATTTTTTGAAAATTGTTTTAGTGTAGTGATTTGAAATTGTGAACTTGTTTTTTGAAAATGGTTAAGTGTAGTGACTTGAAATGTGAACTTGTGACTTGAAAATTGTTAAGTGTAGTGACTTGAAATTGTGAATTAGTGTTTTGAAAATGGTTAAGTGTAGTGACTTGAAATTGTGAACTTGTGAATTGAAAATGGTTAAGTGTAGTGACTTGAAATGTGAACTTGTGAATTTAAAATGGTTAAGTGTAGTGCATGGAAATTGTGAACTTATTTTTTGAAAATTGTTTAAGTGTAGTGATTTGAAATTGTGAACTTGTTTTTTTGAAAATGGTTAAGTGTAGTGACTTGAAATGTGAACTTGTGACTTAAAAATTGTTAAGTGTAGTGACTTGAAATTGTGAATTAGAGTTTTGAAAATGGTTAAGTGTAGTGACTTGAAATGTGAACTTGTGACTTGAAAATGGTTAAGTGTAGTGACTTGAAATGTGAACTTGTGAATTGAAAATGGTTAAGTGTAGTGCATGGAAATTGTGAACTTATTTTTTGAAAATTGTTAAATGTAGTGATTTGAAATTGTGAACTTGTTTTTTGAAAATGGTTAAGTGTAGTGACTTGAAATGTGAACTTGTGACTTGAAAATTGTTAAGTGTAGTGACTTGAAATTGTGAATTAGTGTTTTGAAAATGGTTAAGTGTAGTGACTTGAAATGTGAACTTGTGAATTGAAAATGGTTTAGTGTAGTTCATGGAAATTGTGAACTTATTTTTTGAAAATTGTTAAGTGTAGTGATTTGAAAATGTGAACTTATTTTTTCAAAATGGTTAAGTGTAGTGACTTGAAATGTGAACTTGTGAGTTGAAAATGGTTAAGTGTAAGCATTGAAATTGTGAACTTATTTTTTGAAAATTTCTTAAGTGTAGTGATTTGAAATTGTGAACTTGTGGCTTGGAAATGCAAATTTATAATTGAATATCTATATTTTTGTAGATAGATCATCGTTTGTGGATATATGATATGGATTATGAAACTGGTGGGGGTTTAAAACCGCAGTATCTTAATGGTGTTAGAGGTTTTATCGTTCATGCAATGTCACTAGACTTGTTTCAAAAAAGTGGGGTGGTTAGGTGTCCTTGTAGTTCATGTAGGTGCATGAAGTTTTTTCAACCAGATATAGTTATGACTTATCTCTGTCGTAATGGATTTAAGCCAAGATATTTTGTGTGGGTCGATCACGGAGAGATAGATGGTTTGAATGGTATATTTTATAATTCGTTGCCTAAGGATGAATATGACATGCTTGTACATGGTCGACATGCTAGGATTCAACATGCTAGAGTTCAACATAGGGTTCAACACGATAGGGTACAACATGATGATAGAGTTCATGAAATGGTTAATGATGCCTTTGGGATTGGGAATGGGATGGAACCAGAACATAATTTAGAAGAATCTCCCAATGAAGAAGCAAGACGCTTTTATCAACAATTAGAAGAGGCTAGTCACCCACTATGTGAAGGGAGTCGTCATTCTGCTTTGTCTATTGCAGTTAGACTAATGAGTATCAAATCCGATTGGAATGTTGCTCAATCTGCTATGGACTCTATGGTTGGTCTTTTGGGTGAACTAGTTAACCCGGAGTTGAACATACCTCAAAATTTTTATCAGGCATAGAAATTGGTTTCCAAGTTGGGATTGTCGTATACTAGAATCCATTGTTGTATGAATGGTTGTATGTTGTTCTATAAGAATGATGTTGAATTAGATAATTGTAAGTTTTGTGGACATGCCCGTTATAAGCGGACTCCCGGTGGAAAGATGGTTCCGATTAAGGCAATGCACTATTTACCTCTTATACCTAGGTTAAAGAGGTTGTATGCTTCAATGAGTTCTGCCCCACATATGAGATGACACGATGAAAATAGAAGGCCACTAGGTGTCTTGTCTCATCCATCGAATGGAGAAGCTTGGAAGTATTTCGATAGAACTTATCCTGATTTTGCAAGAGAACCAAGAAATGTTAGATTGGGCTTGTGTGCAGATGGTTTCACATCATTCTCTAATTCTGGTGCACCTTATTCTTGTTGGCCTGTATTTATTACTCCATATAATCTTCCGCCTGAAATGTGCATGACAAGTCCCTACATATTTCTAAGTTGTATTATTCCTGGGCCTCGTAATCCAAAAAGTTTGATTGATGTTTATCTGCAGCCATTGATAGATGAGTTACTACAATTATGGTATGAAGGTGTAGTGACATATGATATATCAACTAAGCAGAATTTTGTTATGCATGCTAATTTAATGTGGACTATTAGCGATTTTCCTGCATATGGGATGTTGTCTGGTTGGATGACTGTCGGAAAATTAGCTTGCCCGTATTGCATGAAAAATAGTAAAGCATTCACTTTAAAGCATGGTCGAAAAAATTGTTAGTTTGATTGTCACCGTCAGTTCTTGCCAATGGACCACGAGTTTAGAAAGATGAAAAATGCATTCAGAAAGAATAAGATTGAGAATGATCCGCCACCTCCATCACTATCAGGGCATCAGATTTGGGAAAGAGCTTGTAATTTGCCTAAAGTTACAGATGGTCCACCTTCTACACTTCCCGAATATGGCGTTGAACATAATTGGACCAAAAAGCATATTTTGGGAGCTGCCGTACTGGGGGGACAATAAACTCCGACATAATCTTGATCCGATGCACATTGAAAAAAATTATTTTGATAATTTGTTCAACACAGTCATGGATATTAAGGGCAAGACAAAAGACAATCCAAAAGCTAGAATGGACATAAAGCAATATTGCAAGAGAAAAGAGTTGTGGTTGAAAGAAAAAGAAAATGGTAAGGTGTTTAAGCCCAAGGCTAGTTTTTCATTCACATTGAATGAGAAACGATAAATACGTGAGTGGGTTAAGAATTTGAGAATGCCCGAGGGCTATGCTTCGAATTTAGGAAAACGAGCAGATATGGAAGAAGGAAAATTGATTGGTATGAAAAGTCATGATTGTCATGTTTTCATGAAAACCTTGATTCCTATCGCATTTAGTCACCTTCCCGACAGGATATGGAAACCAATCACAGAGATAAGTCTATTCTTCAAAGATTTATGTTCGAAAAAGTTGTTAGAGAGTAGTTTGGACAGAATGGAGCAGAATATTCCCGTCATCACCACTAAGTTGGAAAAGATCTTTCCATGTGGTTTCTTTGATGTGATGGAGCATCTTCCAATTCACCTTGTAAAAGAGGCACGTCTTAGGGGGCCAGTTCAAATGAGGTGGATGTATCCAGGCGAGAGGTACATTTTATTTTGATTAATGCTTTAGTTTTTTTAAAAAATTATTTAACAACCTAAGATACAATTATGCAGAAAAATTGGAGAGTGCAAACAAACTATAAAGCAAAGGGGAAAGATTGAAGGATCGATTTGTGAAGCTTATCTTGCAAAAGAAACTTCTCATTTTTGTTCTTACTACTTTGGGCATGAAGTGCCATGTAAGAGAAATAGGCCCAATCGCAATGATGAAGGTGATGGTGATCCTATGTTTCCACCAATTTCAATTTTGAATCAATCGGGCAAAGGATCTAAAAATCATGATACGCGAGCAATGGAAAGAAAATCTACTATGACACATGTTTTGGTTAATTGTCCCGAGATTCAACCATATCTTGAGTAAGTATTAATTGTGTTATCGAATTACATTCATTTGGTAAGGACACTTAACTAATGAAAAAATCTCAATGATGTACACTTAACAGTTTATTCATAAGGACATGGGGTAATGATGCCATATATACAAGGTTTTCCGATTGGCTGAATGAATATGTAAGTATGAAAGTTCATATGTGCATTTACTAAAATTATATGTCATTTAATAAAACTTGATATTTTGGATTAACGATATGTAGGTTTCGGATGAATATAGTACCATCAAACATTTGCAATTGGTGAGAGATGTTGCATTTGGGCCTGGAAATCAAATTCATACGATGAATAAATATTGTGTGAATGGTTTCAAGTTTCAAACTGAAGAAGTTTCTAAGTATAAGAAAACTAATAACAGCGGTGTGTGCGTTCAAGGTGATGTTGATGGTAACGGCCAAATCGTTGAATATTTTGGTGTCATACAAGAGATTATTGAAGTTAGGTACCTTGGTTGGCCAAAAAAGAAAATAATACTATTTCGGTGCAAGTGGTTTGATCCATCACATAGAGGTACCAAGGTAAATCAGCAACATAATATAATTGAAGTTAAGCACACGAGGCAATATAATCGCTATGATCCTTTTATCATTGTACAAAATGCCAGGCAGGTATATTACGCTACATATCCATTGCGTAGAGATAAAATCAATTGGTGGGTGGTTATAAAGACTAAGCCTGTAGGGAGAATTGAAATTGAGAATGTGTTACCTGTGGCATACCAGAACAAAGTCGCAGTTGTTGATCAAACAGTGGATGCTGAGTTGGAAAATAATTTAGAACATCCTCAACGCATTTTAGAAGAAGTTTCTGATGATGAGATCATTGCCATGAAAAATATTGATGAAGAAATAAATGAGGGAAATTAATTATTTTGGGAGGAAGAATGGAATGACGAAAATGAAACAACTGAAGAGGAAGAATGGGAGAATGATGGAAATGAAACAAGCGAGGAGGAAGATTGGGAGAATATAGATTAGCATGTTAGTTTTTTTTGTTACCACGAATTATTTGTTAATACTAATGATTTTTTATATGTTTTAATATAAACTTTCATACAGATGACATCCAATGGTGATGGAGATCGACCTCGTACTAATAAGAGTTCAAAATCAATTGCTAAGAAGAAATCTAGGATGCCTATAGACCCTAATGATACTCCTGGTCGACTTTCATCCCAGCCATGGATGCACACTTCTTCATCAGGGCGGTCTTATGTCCCCTATGGCACTGGAAATCCTGCAGATTTTCATGGTCCCAGAAAGCAATCACAACCGCTACACATTGCTGCTTCACATACTATTAGGCCTACAGATATAAGGACTTCGAGATTATCATCTGCTAGTCCATCCTCCCGCGATTCATCCCCCCATCTCTCAGGATTGAGGCTTAGAGATAGCTCTGACTCCGATGCACAGACATCTACTCCCCCTTTGACTCAGCATTATGTACTCCCGAGAGTAGCATCTA
This sequence comes from Capsicum rhomboideum, assembly GCA_031232105.1. Lineage (NCBI taxonomy): Eukaryota > Viridiplantae > Streptophyta > Magnoliopsida > Solanales > Solanaceae > Capsicum > Capsicum rhomboideum. Next base: position 24,390,379 of record CP124712.1, on the reverse strand, counting down.
CATCTGAATCTGTACCGCCACCTCCGCCTGTAGATGATGATATTGATCCGAATTTGATCGGACTAGTACCTGGTGATATGGACAGGCTTGGTAGAGTGTTCATGGATCCTGATGGATCATCGTAAGTTTATTTTCTTAATTGAAAAGTTTTTTAAATTTTTTTTATCTTTTTTAATTAAATATTTATGAGTTGACATATTTTTATTTTTTTTTACAGGTGGTATCCCTCATCAAAAGAAGTTAATAAAGCTGTAAGGGAGAGCGTTAGGAGGCTTTATTCGCAACCTTGGGTCAGTTGGAGGGAGATTCCAGAGAGATATCAACAAGCCATGTTTAATGAGTTTAAGGTATATTGAATTTAATTGTTATTTAATTAAATTTAATAATAATATCTATATCATCTAATGCTAGTCAATTAATTTTCAGACTATGTGTACTTGGTTGCGAAAGCACAATAAAGTCATGACTGTTATTTTTGAAAATCATGCTGGAGCGAGGCTAAAAGGTTGGCTTGAACGTATTAGGCGTAAGGGAAATGAAAAAGAATGGCTTCTTAAAGAAGTGTATAATGACATGCGTGTTATTTGGGATTCTCCTGAATACAAGGCATTGTCTGTGAAAAATAAGCAAGCCAGAGCTAGTTTAAAAGGTGGTTCATTACACACCGGCGGTGCAAAGAGTGTCGGGACCATAATTCGGGAAATGGTAAGTAATAACCTTAAATTCTAATTTACATGTTTATATAAATTTCATTAAATACTACTTGATTATGTTTATTTGTTTTTTGCTTGCAGACGAAAGCTTTGGGTCGCGAACCGACCCAACTTGAGGTTTTCGAACAAATACATTTAAGGAAAAAGATGAAAGAGTCAGACCCGGATGTATGGGTTGAGCCAAGGGCTGAAAATGCCAATGTAAGTTTTAAAAATTTACTTACAAAGTAGTAGTTCTTTTCTACGCTCTGCTCCACCTTTCTTAGTAATAGTAAAATCTACTAACATTTCTTTTTTAATATGCAGAATGATTATAAATGCTACTTGTCCGAGTTCGGTCCAACCGCGCCTTCACAAAAAGAAGTTACTCAAATTTGGACGAAAAAAGTAGCGGGGGGGAAACAAAAGGGGAGAGTCTATGGGATGGGCTCTCAAAATGAATTGGGACGCATCCGGTCAGGATTGGAAGGTATTGGTTCCTCACGCCAGGCAGAGGCAATTGACAGTGTTCAGCTTGCTGCTATGTCGCAGCAGATTGCACAGCTTACAAATGCCTTGACACAGTCTGTTGCTCAAAATGATATCACGTGCAAGACCATCGAGGAACTTAAAAAACAAATGGCTAGCATGGCTCGTCGTCGTCGTCAACATTCTCTATCACCCGATTCAAGTAGCGAAGAAGACACAGAGAGTGACGAGGAGTTAGTTGGGGCTACTCCTTAGTGTTGTTGGATTTGATGCTTCTAGACACTTTTTAGACATTCTTGAACTTAACTTATATCTTTTTGAAAACATTTACGATTCTTTAAGTGTTTTAGATGTTGTTGGATTAATTGTTTAAGTTTTGTTGACTAGTAATATGTGTTATATGCATAATGTGTGTTGCTTGGGGCTGTACATATTAAATTGCATTTTCATTTGACAGGTGGGATGCAGAAAATGCAGTTTTTTGCATCCAAAAAATATGCAGAAAAGCGACGGAACGTGTCGCTTTTGTCCGTCGCTTTTCTGGAATTTTATTAAAAAATATTCTAGAAATGCGACGGTGTCGGTCGCTTTTCAGTTTATTTTTTTTAAAAAAAAATAAAATATCGACGCTGTCCGTCGCTTTTTTCCTTCATTTGAAGAACAAAAGGCGACGGACCGCGTCGCATTTTCTGAAAAAAAAATAATTTTTTTTTCTAAAAAAACGACGTCGTTTTTTGTTCTTCAAATGAAGAAAAAAGCGACGGACCGCGTCGCATTTTCTGAAAAAAAATAATTCTTTTTTCTAAAAAAACGACGGAAAGCGTCGTTTTTTGTTCTTCAAATGAAGAAAAAAAAGCGACGGACAGCGTCGCATTTTCTGAACTAAATTAAAATTATTGTTTTCTAAAAATCGACGCTGTCCGTCGCTTTTTGTTCATCATGTGTTCTTCATATGAAGAACAAAAAACGACGGACAACGTCGCTTTTTCTGGAAAAATTTGTAAATTTTTTTTTTCAAAAAAACGACGTTGTCCTTCGTAAAAAAAGCGACGCTGTTCGTCGTTTTTAAAAATCATCGAGCCTTTTAAAGACGCAAGTGACTGGGTCGCTTTTCCGTCGATTTTGACCAAAAAAACGACGCGGTCCGTCGTTTTTTGGTCTTTTTTTAGTAGTGAATTAGTCCATCATACGCTCCTCCGTCGTCTCAGATATGACGAGCAGCCATATGAGATGTGTTTTTTTATAAATGATAAGCCAACTTTGCTTTGGCTTGAACGAGTTTGCTTTGATCACGGGCTTAAGGTGTTCATCATACCCCCATGAATCAAAATTGTTAAAGGTGTATAGAGACAGCGAGGAGTTTGATGATAAAATTAGCCTAAACAATAAGGTTACAACAATAAGCCTTTTGAATTTGGTTAAAGGTAGTAGGCTAAAGAAGAAGGATAAGTTGAGATGTTGTTTGGTGTGATTCTTGCATGTCATGTTGCTTGGAAGAGTTGTTTCCAAGGCTGTGGATTCAAATTTGATAAAAATGGTGTATTCTTTGAATTTCTTGGAGGCATACTTATGGAGAAAGAAGTCCTTTGCATTGACATTGGACTACTTGAAGAAGAAGACAGATATGAAAAAGCAGAAGAAAGCACATCAACAGAAAGAGAATGATGCATCTTATGCTCTATGTGGCTTTCCCTGGACATTTATGGCATATTATCAATCATACAGTCTATCTGATTATATGATAGACTTTCTTTGATAATCATTGTTAATTATTTCTTATTTTGTGTGATTACAGGTTTGGACCTATGAAGTTTTTTCCAATGTTGAGAGAAATTTTGAAAAATCAAAATATGTTCCTTTGCCCGCCCATGCCTAGCATCATTAGATGGCACATTAAAAAAATTGACGTATTTTTTGAAGGTGATTTATTTAGACATCAATGATGATTTTTGAAGGTAAAAAATTATATATTTTTTATTAATTGCTTTACAAAATCAAAATTAGTAGCTAATAGTTAATGTTTTTCCTTATTTTGAAGATTGTGCATCCTTCCTTCGTTTCTACTATGCGCGAGTTGGAGCAGGATTATATGCAAACACTCGTGCCATACAAGGATGAGGTGAAAGATATCTTAATTGATGCCTTAAAGGCTAATTTGAAAGGTGTCACTATTCTTGAGTCACCATCAAGGAGTCGATGGAAGGATCCAGATGTTGATGATGTTGATGACATGGATATTGATGGGAATGAGTACGTTGAATTAATTGATCGAGGGTTGAGGACAAATGAAAAAATGAAGTTTGTTGTAGATTATGTAAAAGAAGAGGAAGAAAGAAAAGTGCGAAGAAGAAGAAGATGAAGGTGAATAGATTTAGTTCTTATCGATGTAATTTGATCCCTTAGCGGTGCATTTCTGTTAATCATGTCTAGAAATATAGAAAAAGTACATGTGGACAGTCCTCCTCATCAATCAAAGCAGGATTTCAAAGTTGACGAGACCCTCAAAGCAGCTGCTCAAAATGAGGATTTGAATGAGGAAAGAGTAGAGGATAAAGTTATTGATAAAGACGAAGAGATGACTGAGGCCAGGGCGAACGATGTCCCAGTTAATTAAGCTACTGAAAATGTTGATGTCCCAGGTGAACAAGTTGTCGGTGTAGATGAGGAGCTGAATGAGTCTGAGACAGTTGATGGCTTCTCTAAAGAAGTTGCTCAAAATATATTTTTCAGCGAGATTGTGCTTTATGAATTTGTCGCTGAAGATTTACAGCTAGCCGAATATGACAATGAGATTTTCACGATTTAGTTATGAATTTTTACTTAGAATGTTTTTAAATATATCTTGGTTATGATAATTGGTGAATGTTTTGGAATGACTTTTGCATATGATTATTTTACTTGGAATGTTTTTAAAAATATCTTGGTAATGACAATGGTGAATATTTTGGATTGATTTTGGATATAATTTTTTACTTGAAATATTTTTAAATATACTTGAAATATTTGAGTATACACTAAATGTAGTGTTGATAATTGATAGGTCGTTGATGATCAATGATATAGACTATGAAGAAAAAATTAAAAGAAAGCACAACAAAAAGAATAAGTGATACGATCGACTTTTCGACTATGTAAGTGATTTTAGAAGACTTAAGACAAAATAAAAGGAAATACAATCTTACTAATTATTTTGTACATATTTTCAAACAGAAACTCATAATAATAGATCATACATGACCAACCTTAGTCTATTTTCTTCTTCTTCTTCTATTTTGTACTTTGTTACCGTAAATATGAATAATAGACTATCATAGAAAAAAGATATAGACCAGTCTGGTAGATTATATATCATAAGCTTCAATGCTTGCTGAATTTACACGAAAGATATATGCTAAATGTCACGACCCGATTTCTCATGTCATGATGGTGCCTACTATAACCCACCAGTAGGCAAGCCAACCCGTAGTCCGAAACTGCTAGTAATGTACTATCAAGAGAAATAAAGGAAACAACAAAGAGGAATCTAATAAAGGGATTAATATAGATTATAACCCCAAGACCTGGTGAAGTCAGTACAAGAGTTTCTAATACAATTGGAGTACAAAGTAGAATATAGAGTCAACATATATATACAAAGTCGTTTCTGAAATACAAAATAGAGATCAAATTAACAATATGAGGGAGAGCAGGAATACTCCGAATATCAGGAGCTCACCCAAATCTCCGATCCATAGCTGCTCCGTACAATACACACATCAACGGTGAGAACTAGTACTATGGCCTGCTGGCTGCAGAAGTGTCACATGACTACCAAACACGTGGTACTTAGTAGGCATCGACTGACTGAGCTCCAAAGATAATGCAAGTATAAATAATATGTAAAGCAGAAATATAATTACTGGCACCTATCCCAAAAACTAAGCATAATAATGCTAATGGGGCAATAAGGATAAACTATCCTATTCAAACAGTATTCAAGAACTAAAGTGCAATACCGTATATCACTAGCCAATAGACAACTGAAGAGTGAAAGAAGGATATGTAGTAGTAATACAAGGTCAAAGGATACATATACAATATGAATAGATAAGGAAAGAGAGGGATATACGGTAATACCATATATATATACATGTATTGGACAAATCTCAAGGAAATATCCTGAGGGAGCCAACCTAACATCTCGAGGATCATAGCCAAATAAGGGAGCTAATACTAGCAAATTCAAAGTCTCTCACCAAAGGGTGACTAATCATGAGGTAACTTAACAATAATGCACCTTACCGTAATAGAAAAAGGGAAATAAAAAACATACCGACAATCTCGGGTACCAGTCCATAACCATCCTGCCACGAACTAACCATAATAACCAACAATATGGTAACCGGCTAGTCCGAACAAACAATAACCTAACCAAGCCCCCATAAGCCCGAAAGGTTCAAGTAGACACTCAGCAAACAACAATCATAGCTTATACCTATACAATCCCCCATAAGGCCGATAGATATAAGCACCAAACAATCATACTAGCGATAGGCAATGCATATGAATGAACGAATGCAACATAAACCAATAGTACCATATCCAATCTGAGTACCATAATGTACCAAGTGTATACACCTCCTCCAGCTCAATAGCTTGCAAAAGCAGGACCTATGGCAACCATCCTTCTCCGGCACTATGGCTCAAGAACGAAGAGGCCCCTAAGGGACTTGGGATATCCGTATACACTGCTTAATCCCGAACCAGAACTTCCAATAATCATCATAATCAATCTACTCCGTCCAATACCGGAGAGAGATATAAGTATAATAAGTGCACGGAATCGAACCGTGACAGTAAGAGTGTAAGTTCGTAAATCCATTGTCCGAGATCAAGTTCGGGACTAAATCGGCATAATAGCGTAGAAAGGATCGGAATCTCTCTCGACTGAATTAAGTAGTAGTGGTAAAAGAGTGGATTCATAATTGGCTAGAATCAACCTTGGTCTAATTTCCAAATAATATTTTTAGTTCCAATGCTCATAATTCATTACATAAGATGGTATGATTCCCTTTGCAAAACAATCCATTTTAAAAGTGAAAAGCGGGAATAAATCTCTTTTTAGAAAACAATAGAAAATTAAGGTTTTGGTCAGAATCGTACCACTAAGTGAGCATAAATGCGCCCTAAAGTACGCATGCTATCACCAGTATCCAAACAATACAACCATAAGCGCTTAAGCGTCTGTAAACTAGAATCATGCCATCTTTAAAAGTAAAATACTCACCTGGAGGCCAACTAGTATCATAACATTGGCCTCGGGCGGCCCAACAAATAAATGATTAACATGATATTAGCACCATAATTTGGGAAACTACGATGAATACAGGCGTAATGCCACTTAAAGGATCTAATCGGGGGAAATATCATCCAATTCACTAAGACAAATGGTAAGTCTAATATTAAAGGATCCTTAACATCAAACTATGATTAACATGTTTATAATCAAAGGTAATAGGATTCTATGGCCATAATGGGTATTTTACACTAAGGTTCGAGTCACATTTCTATCCAAAATTCCCAACTAGGTTATGTCATGTTATAATAGTCATAAACATCTCATATCACCCTACCTAGCATGAAATCTGTACTATACACAATCTCTTAGAGAAGTGTAGACCAAAGCCTACCTCATAGCCGAACCGTAATCTCGAACCATCTGCGAATTGATGGTCTTCACCCTACGATCCCGAAACGACATTCCACTATCAAAATCATAATATATATATATATATATATATATATATATATATTAATGGGAGTAAAACTATACCCATATTGCTATATAAAACTCCGAGCTCAAAATCGGGTCAAAAATGGGCAGTGGAGCCCGTTAATGGAATCCCAAAATTGAATCTGTCACGACGTCCCTCGAAGGACAAGGAATACGTACTCAAAAGTTGAGCACAACAGAGCCCAAATCGGGGCCTAAATCAGCCCGTAAAGTTGGAGAATTAAAGACCTAATTTCTAAGAATTTACAATGAAAAAGGATGGAATTTGATAGGAAGAATAATGAAAAATGACCAAGGAGTGTTGAACTAGCTTACCTTAGCTTCAATGGATGATTTACAAAACTCTCCCAAGCTCCAAAAATGGAGAAAAGGCCCTACAGAAAATGAGGAAAAATCGGGTGAAGAAGGGGATTTATCACCAGCAGTTGCCGCTAAAGCGACTATCGCTTAACCGACGATTGATCGCTAAAGCGATTGGTCAGGAGAGGCAAGATTTGCTTAAGAGACATCCTGATCTCTAAAGCAACTATCGCTTAAGCAATAAGATGGTCGCTAAAGCGACCATGGCTCAGCTGGTCAGCATCGCTTAAGCGATGACTTTGCCGCTAAAGCGGCTACCGCTAAGCGATCCTTTGGCCACTTAAGCGGTTGCACCAGCAACTTGAGGTATCATATTTTTCTAAGTCCAAATGAACTCCGACTGGATGCTCGGGATTCGTTCGGCACCCCTTACGTGCAAACTAACTATGCTACCATACCAAATTCGACATTCCGGACCCAACTGAACCATCGAAACTTTCATCTGAGATAGTTTTGATTAAATATGGGGCCCAAAACTATAGTTCCATTTTTAACCAAATTATACCCAATAGCCCAAAATGAGTCTGAAAGCCTTGGGACCTGAACCAAGGGTCTCCCTAGCCTAAAATCAACATTTTGGAGCTGATGACGTTGTTGGAATTCTCATCTGAGATTGTTTACTAGGAGTTATGGTCTGAGACCAATTCCTTAACAGCAAATGCTCCAAAATAGAGAAATGAGCCTAAAACCCAAACAAACCATCCGATAATAGAACCGATAGTTTCGACAAGTCATAAATGGCCGGTAGCCACTGTGGGAAGACTCGAAACATCGAAAATATGCAAAAATTGAGAAAATAACTTAGAGGGTCATTACATTAAATTAGACCAATCAATGAGTATATCATTGACCGTGTAGTTGGTCTACGATAGGCCATGAGAATGTATAGAGAATCACAATAAAATGATTTAAAATGACAATAAATAAATACATAATTAAATAAAATAAAGGGGTAAACTACATTTCAAACATTGCAGTACTACTAATTACACCATATGAAAGTCCACATACATTTATTAGGATGATCAAATGAGTTTTAGTTTGAGCAATGGTTGAACAAAAGACAAGCAATATTTGTCAAAGCACAACATTGTTCTGAGAAAGTCATTTGTATTACCATTGTTCATCCTAAATCGATTTTGATCAACCTATGTGCACTTTCATAGGGTGTAATGGGTACTATTATAATATTTTAATGTGGTTCAATCCTTTATTTAATTTTATTTATTTAATTATTGTTTTTTTTTGATATTTTCTTGTGATTCTCTATTTATTCTCATGGTCTATTGTAGACGCACTGACTAGCCGATTATATACTCATTCATAGACGACAAATATAAAATGATTACTTTATTTTTGTTTATTTAAATATTATCAGTTTTTAGTCATATTCTAGTGATTGCCCATATATTCATCTGATCGATTAGAGATTAACTGCAAGATCGAGTATATACTTGTCCATGTACAAGGTCTACAAATGGCTAATTAATTTATTTAGATATTTTCTTGTGATTCTCTATATATTCTTATGGTCTATTATAGACTCACTAACTAGTCGATTATATACTCATTCATAGACAATCACGGTTACTTATTTTAATATTATCAGTTTTAAGTTATATTCTAGTGATTGTACATTGTTATTCTGGTTGATTATTGAATATTTGTAGTATATAATACACTTAATTTGGGGATCGATTAAAATGAATCATTCATCATTGTTCACAGTCCATTAGCAAATGCAGAAATCAAACAAGACAAAAAAAAGCACAAATATATATAAATAGATAATTTTATATATTAATAACTTGTTCATTGTATTTGGAAATTACAAACCAACAGAAAAAAGTTAGCAATGAACTTAAAACACCCCAATATCTACGGGGATGGTTGGGGGTGAGAATCCCATCAAGAGAGACGCGAAGCCTCTCCATCAATGCCCATAGACAACGGTCCATGCATCGGACATCTTGATTGAGCAGGGTCCGATCCTCCCCCCAGTCGCCGAAATAAATGATTGAGATCATTGTGGAGGACCAACAGGTCGCGATGATTGCTAGATTGGTGGGGTCTCCTTGATTTGACACGAAAGTGTCTTGCCATTTGAATATTTGGAAAATAAGAAGAAGAGGAAGATAGATGTGTAGTGAAATAAATAGAGGGCATGTTCTTATATACTAATCTGGGTGATGCGAAAGGTCGTTAATCGAAGAGTCTCTAGTCGATTGAGCTTCTTGGCCTATAAAGAGTTCCAATAAACTAACCTATAACTAGTTCCAGTAAACTAACATCGATGATGATGTAAAACAAGATGCAAGAAAACACAATCAAACAAGAAAGATAAGATACAAAGATATGATTACGAAATAGACATGAGGGAGAATAGATTTAGAAGAAAGAAGAAAGAAATCTTACAATTAAAATACATTAATCATTAGATTAAATCCAAGAGGGAAGAGAAATTGAACTCATACAAGGAAATACTTACTCAAGTAATCAAGAGGGTTCAATGGAAGAGATAAAAGGGTTTCCCCAAAACTCTCAAAAGAGCCTCAACATCAAAATGTTCATCCAAAGTCTAACCAATGACATAAACCCTAATCTCTGCTATATATAGTAGATAAACTAACCTATCTTAATTAAAATAATGCCCTTGAGCTAAAACAAGGAAAACAAGGAAATTATTTTGTCTAGCCAATTAACTATTTAAAACGTAGTCATCTCTTGCTTAAATTTCCACTTTAGTATATTGTAGAACTTCCTTTCTTCTTTAATTAATCCTCTAAGGTCTTCAAAATACTTCGGATCTAGTTGACGGTTTTTAAGTCCATGATGATTACTCCATATTCCATCAGATGAACTCAACAGTCGGTCAATGTGAGACTTTTTATAATTGAAATGATTAAAACATTACGTAATTTGTCTTAGAAAATTCGTCGGTTGATTATCTAGTATTCATAAAGTCGATTAGACATTATTCGTTGACGAACATCAGTCTATTATAAATGTATTGACTAGTGTATTATATATCAGATTCCTGGTGTTAGCATTAGCACATTTCAAACTCAAATAAAAATTCAAAATTTTTTAAATTTTATCAACTCAATCTCCATGAATATTCACTTTCATTGTAGACTAAAAGAACGACTATTGTAGAATCTAATTAACTAAGTAGATGTAGTATTAACAAATTACAGTTGCAATGAGTTAATAATTAACGAAGGCTTTCTCAGTTAAAAAGTTATTTAATTATTTTGACGTATATTTGCAATTGAAAACTGCAAAATGAAAGTTTAGAATTTTGTATTAGCTCTTAATCGTATTAAAATAGAAATACTTCTTCACGGAAGCACAATTCAATAAGAACTTCAAATGTTGCTTGTTATCAAATGTCTGAACAACATAAAAATCAGTTTCATTAAAGATGATGTGGTTGGGCTGATGTTGAAAATTCCCCTGAGGCCTCACAACAACATTTATTCTTAAAATAGGCCTCGAACCATCAGCAAAAACATCAAGCATATAGAATCTCACATGTCTATCTCTCTTTATGAATGATGGATGTATTTCCCCTTTTCATTCATCACATAACTAATGATGGCATTGCTAGGATCACACGTTAACTTCTCGCTATCCATAACACTCGCAATCATATCGTTATACATACCATTGTGGCGTAGGACAATGGAAAGTATCACCTTTCTCAAATATTTTCAAATCCAACATTTTGGAGTCTCCTTCCATTCACCCGTGAAATCACCACCTACCACAATATATTCTGCAATTGGCATAATAAACTCAAACTAATCGATGCTTCAATTAAGATTATGGTTTATTGCGGTCTATTATTGGTCGATGATGAAGAAGAAAAAAGACATCGAAATTGGAGCTTACCAGTAATGATCAGACCTACTGCAATGGAGCCTGAGATAATGTAGTAGTTTAGAAGTGCAAAACCACCCTCTAGTGTAGGTAGATGAGCTGAAAAAATGAAAGCTTTTCCAACAAGATTTATTGCTGAAAATCTAAGAAGCTTGGGGGTAACAATGGTGTTTTAACGATGAAACTATTAATTTTGGCCAAAAAAATCTATAATTTTAACTTCAAATTACAAGGATTTAGGTGACAGAAGCGGGGTGTTTTAGTGGAAAAAGCTGGAATAGGCGGTGGTTTTTTTTTGTTTTTAACAAAATAACTAGGGTATTACTTAGGTGAGGATTGAATTGGATATTATTTAGGTGATGATTGTATTAGGGGTAGTGGGTATTTTGTATTTTTTAAAACTTTGGGACTAATGTGGAGTATTCGACTTAATGATACTATTTAAATGTTTGGAGTGAGAAATGAAGGCTTTGAGAATTAGGATGATGATGTCATAAATGGTGGGCATTTGATAAAGGTTTCAAACTTAGTAGCCGTTTTGCCATGAGAATTTTTCACTTTTTTCAGCAAAATTATTTCACTCCTACTTCTCTCACAAAATTTCAAAAACAACTCCAATCATATATATATATAAAGGAGAATCAAAACACTGCTGATGTGGCACCTCTCTATGGCCAGCATTGGTATTTATCTTTTTTCTCCTTTTTTTGGAATTTTTTCTCCATTTCTCTCTTTTTCTTCTTTCTCAATCTATTTAATTTGTTCTTTAATTCTCACCTTAATTCTCCTTTAAGTCTTTCTCACATAACTGTTGAGACATTAGTGAAAGAAACAAAGAGGCAACTTTTCACCTTAATTCTTCTTTAAGTCTTTCTCACATAACTGTTGAGACATTAGTGAAGGAACCAAAGAGGCACCTAAAATGTTACTAAAACTACACTATAAATACTTGATCTTCCAATTATTCCTGCACATAACATAACATGAACGTGGACTTCCAAATAGAGGAGAGAAAGAAAGACCGAAAGTCCAATGCGGAAGAAGTGAAGTAATTTTTCTTTTTCTTCTTTTAGTATTTGTTTTGCTTTCTTAGTTCAAACAAATGATGAAATACATGAAAACATTTATGTTCATGTAGAATTTTTTTACCTTAACTTGATGAATTTTCATGACATGATGAATAGTTTTGCAAACATAAAAAGTTGTGAGTTCATATCAAATGTCAAGATTATTGAAGTCTTCATGATTAAGCACACAGTCTTCTTCAAAGGATTTGCAACAACAGCAAATTCAACCCTGTCTCATGAATTAGGTTGGTGTAGGGAGATTGTTTCCGAAAGACAACCTCGAGCAACGAACATCAGAGCAGCTAAAAACTTTAAAGAACTTGCAAGAAGATAGAAAAAGAGGTATTGATGATAAAAGGTCCGGCTGGAACAGCGAAGGATGGTGTATTTGACATTTTTTTTGTTATGAAATTGTATATACAATATAGTTGACAAAAGTTATTCTCTTCCTCTTTTTTCCTTTTTAAGACTCCTTTTAATAATACTACCTATAATAAATTTATAGGATGGATATATGGAAGTATTGTGATGGTGAAAAAAATATAAATAAAGAGGAAGAAGATTTTGCATTACGTTAGAATAAAATGGGGATTTGACTGATTCTAAGCGACAATCAAGACAAAGAAGTTAAGAAAATATTAGGAAAAAATGAAGTAAAAATGGTAGGTGTAAAACTGCAAAGGAGAGAGAGGTGGTGAATTATTTTGTCAAGAAAGGAAAGGAGCGGAAATGGGTGGGAAAAAAAGGAGAGATGACACGTTCACTTGTGCTCAAGATTTGTGCTCTTAATTTAGTACTGTTATTCTTTATTACTTTTCTTATTTTATTCCCTTCCAATTTGCTTTTTAATTTGCCTATTTTTTTTTTAACTTGTACCCATCGTCACGTTCACTTATTCCCCAAATTTGTGCTATTAATATTAATATTATTTATTATTTTCCTTACTTTACTCCTTGTCAATTTGCTTTTTAATTTGCCTTTTAATTCTTTTTTCTTAAACTAAGAAAATTGTTTGAAGAGAATTATATTATAGCTTACCGTTACTGCATCTATTAAATGAATTTTAAAGAATATAGTCCAATACAAAAATATATTGCCTATATATATACATTTACGAAAAAAGGGTGTATTAAAAAAATATGTAATTTTACATAAAATTAAATATCTAATGAAGTTTAATATAATGATAAAAAGTAGAGGAAAATAATTTTTATTTTTCATTTACGAAAAAAATTTGACGTGAAAAAAGAAAAATTAGTGTGATATTATTAATATTGTGGATGTAACCTTTCGGCTACGTGTTGATCATTTGAATTCATAATTTTTTTGATACAGAGTGTGTGTATATATATATAGAAATCTACTAAAATATCAAGAAATAATATATTTCAATCTATAATCTATATAACATTAATAATTAATATACTGTTAAAAAAATTTCAAAGTTGAACCTGTCAAATATATATCATGAATCCGCTTCACCATTATGGTACTTTTTATTTTCATAAGATTATGTTATGATTTTATTTCTTTCTTCATTTTTAAAATATAAATAATTCTGAGTTGAAATTATAAATTTGTTTTCATTAATGCATAAATTTACGCGTATGCTGCAAAGATGGTAAAAGAGTTGTTAGAAGGAAGAAAACAGAAAATGAAATCAAACTTGGTCGTATAGTTTAGGAAAGGTGATGTAGTATAACTCTAAAGTCAAAAATGACATTTATCCTTTTCTTAAATAAAATTTTTGACATTTTTATAATTTTTTCTATTTATATAATTTATTTAAAAAATCCACAAATTGTATCTTAATTATATTCTCTTAAGTACCCATTCACTTTTCAGTTTAAAAAACCCAAAAAACTGATCATATTTATCTCTAATTAAACCAAACAATTAATGTCTTCTCATCTTCTTCATCCGTTTGTACATTTTTCATTTTAATCTCTAATTATATTGAGCAATTAATACATTGAGGGTCTATTCTTTAGTATAGCTCATATTCTTTCATATTCCCTGTTTCTCTTTGTATTGTCAATTCATTTGTCATTGTATTGCTTCACTTTGCAGGTTGTCGGGGTATGCCTAAATGTGAAATGTCTAATTTCAAAAAAAAATTTCTTTACAGTATGTACGGTAAGTTGTTGGAATATATATATTTTTTTAATTATTTTTTTTGTAATTATTTTGTGCTAAATTGGATAGGATTATGTATTATCAACTAGAGGAGTCAAATCCCAAACAGAGAACCCAAAGTAATAATATTGATTTTAATCTTGCATACTCATTATATTTTATATTTTACTTTGCATCATCATAATTTATTTCGTGAAATTCATGTGTTATTAGATATTCTATTTTAGTTAAATTTATTTGTAGGTGTCATCTTCCCAATAAATTCAGCCGGACTCTTTTCTTTATAGTAAATTTAAGGTATGTTACAATCTTGGTTGAGAACTACTTTAAATTCCATTATCGATTTTATAAAATTCACTTTAGAAACAAAAAAAAAAAAGAGAGATAAAATTAAGTTGGATTTTCCCCCTTCTATTGAATTTATTTAAGGAGAATAAATACATTTTGCGACCTGGGATATATAGCATGAGATACTTTTTCTACGAATACATAATAATATACATTTTGCAATATTCAGTTATAAATGGTACAAGTCAGGGGAGAATGTTATTTTTTATTATATCCATTCCTTTAGATTTAAATCAAGAAAAATGATCAAAGCTTAATAATTGACTAATTAAAAGGAAAGGAAATATATATATATATATATATATATATATATATACACACACACACGCATGTTAGCAATCGGAAAGAGGTGAATTTAGAGAAAATTATAAATTTAGATGTTACTAATAAAATAAATTAAAACTCGAAACAAGATATAGACTTAATATTCGCATATTAGAAAAATATTATTTAGTTATGCATATTAACAATCGGAAAGTGGTGAAAATTAGAGAAAATTATAAAGTAGATGTTAATAATAAAATAAATTAAAATTCGAAACAAGATATTTGAACTTGAAGACTAACTTTTTAATATTCATATATTAGAAAAATATTATTTAATTATTTTGTCACTGCGCGAAGCGCGGTCAAATTCACTAGTTTATATTCATGTGGGTTAAGGGACCTAATGATATTATTTAAATATTTGGGGTGAGAAATAAAGGCTTTGAGAGTTAGGATGATGATATCATAAATGGTGGACATTTTACAAAGGTTTCAAACTTTAATTGTCAAATATAATTTGGCAAAGTGGCCTTTTGACCAATAACCTGGATTTCTACTCTCTTTTTTTTTTCTTCTTATCACTATTGTACTTATATGAATACAATGGCTCTTATAAATACTTCCAGATTCAACAAAGATGTCTTCACTGTTTTCCTTTTTTTTAATTTCCTGCAATAGTATACTTCTGAGTTTTGATTAGTTGATGTCATCACTAAAGTAAGTTTAATAGAGCTAACAGTGGCGTAGAGCTAAGTGTAAGAAAATGTCTTAAATTTAATTAATTATAATTACTATATATTTATTTGATTTCCTTTTTTGTTATTATTTTGTAGTGATGGCGTACGGACCATTTTATTACACATGTACATATCTTGACCATTCACTCGATCGACTACTTACTGCTCGCCACCATCAAGTAATCTGTAGCTCTACGCACCAAGATTTGGGATGATATTTCTTTACGGTATAGATGATATTTTTATAAGTTCTCCTCATCGAATTATCTCAATTCTGTACTAATATATGTTGAAATAATATCCATTTGGAATAGTTCAACTTTCAAGTCTATTTTAAATGGGAAAACTATAACACCCCGTACATTTCTGACCCTAATTTGATTAATTGGTAACCTAGGGTATGGTTATAAACCTTGGCTTCGAGAGCATTGAGTATGTATGATGTAGTGGTTTTTGGATGGAACATTTGATATCATACTAATCAATGCGTTTAGACTCTTGCATGAGGAGTTGGAAACCTTTTGATACATGTTAGGAGTGATAAATGAAGCTTGAATGACTCCTAAATAAAGGTTCTTAAAGACAAGAGGCAAGCTAAAGATTAGAACTTGAAGTATCTAACCAAGTCTGCAAAGAAAA
Source organism: Capsicum rhomboideum (assembly GCA_031232105.1). Lineage (NCBI taxonomy): Eukaryota > Viridiplantae > Streptophyta > Magnoliopsida > Solanales > Solanaceae > Capsicum > Capsicum rhomboideum. Next base: position 24,373,990 of record CP124712.1, on the reverse strand, counting down.
GTCGAAGAAAGAAATTTTTTTCAAAAAATGGGGCCAGGCACGCCCAGGGGCGTGTCAGGCCGCTCTGGGCTGAAATTTTCAGCCCAGAGGCAGCAAGGGGGTGCACCAGGCAGCGTGCCAGGCCGCCCCTGCGCACCTTTCAAATGCTGAATTTTTCTAAGTCTCTAGGGCGTCCGGGGCCGTGCCGGGGTACTTTTCGCCCGATTTCTTTTGCTATTATTAGTCTATAAAGACGACACTTGGGGTATTATATAATTATTCCATCTTGGTAGGACTACACTTGGATGACGTTGGCATCTAAATTACGTTTTTTCCCTTTTATGTTCAATTAAGCCATGAGTGGCTAGAATTGCTTATTTGGAAATTGAGGCTACAAATATGAGTCTTGTGAGTTAAATATTGATGTGACACTTACGGAATTATTCAAACATGATATATATGATTAATTACACCTTGAATTTGGTGGGATAAGTTGACATGTGTTATTGGGCTCAATTTAAACCCCAAAATGGAAATTAGACTTAAAGACGTGGCCCAATGGGTCAAATGACCCATTCTCCGTTGACCAATCAAATATTGACCCAAAGTGGGTTAAGATAACCATTAAAAGGAGTCTATATAATGCCAAAAATCTGATTTTTATTTCACAAAACCCCTCATGCCATTTCTAGAAATTTCCCAAAGATATTTCTCTCAAACTCTCAAACCTTAAGCCACCTCTTGGACAAGGTCATCATCTCTCAAGCTTGGGTAAGTGTTTAATCTTATGGTTTAATATATTACATGCATGATAGATTATGTAGATCATGTTGGTTATGTCTTATGGTGTTGATAGTGCACTTTTGTGTTTTGATAAAAGATGCATCATCCATGTGATTTGAACTTGAAAGAGGACTTGATGTTTTGATGAAAGTGAATGGTGTGGATGAGATCTCAACATGTATGGTGTGGTTATGCCCCTAACTTGTTATTTTTCCACATGTGTAAATTGTGGAATTTTGGTCATGAAATATATTGAAGTGATTTGGTGACTTAATGGTGACGTGATGTTAATGAAGAGGCGTAAAAGGTGAACTTGATGTGAAATGCTATTGGTTTATGATTTTGTGGTCAATGTGTAGAATATGGTGGTATTGGTGGTATGTTAATGTCGTGAATTGTATTGTAAAGGGTGAAATGATGTTATAGGGCAAGTATGTAACTCATTGACGTCTTATGCACTTGCCATGTAGTTGGTTGTTGACATGAGTTCCGTTATGTACTTGTGATGTAGAGTAGCTCGTAAGGAAGGAGCTGAATGGTTATATTCACATATTGGATTGTGTGTTCATATTAAGGACATAAGGTATGTAAGGTTACTCTTTCTGTATCCTTCTGCAGCACATAGTGTCACATTGTCATTATACTTGTTCCACTCCGAAATGTTCAAAGGTATCCTATTTCCGGTTAGTAATCATTGTTGCTCACATGTTCCTTATTCATTGGTCGACTATGATTCACATAACTTATATTCATTGGTTAATGTTCCAAAGTTCCAATTATGTTATAAGTTCCCATAATGTATCAATCTCATGAAAGTAAAGGAATGAAGTAATGTATACATGCGTTCCCAATAATGTTCCAATCACCAATGTATCACTTTCATAATAAATGTAAAGGAAAAGAAGATTGCAAAGAAGTAATGCACACGTGGTTACTTTATGTTTCATTGAGTATGGATCACAATCTAAAGGGTATAAGTTCAAATGGATCGATCCCAATATTATGCTATATTTATATATTATAGCCCACCAATGGTGGAGGCCCGGTATTACATATTTATATATTATAGCCCACCAATGGTGGAGGCCCGGTATTACATATTTATATATTATAGCCCACCAATGGTGGAGGCCCAGTATTACATATTTATATATTATAGCCCACCAATGGTGGAGGCCCGGTACTATATATTTTTATGATGTCCCACTGATCAGCTGGAGGTCCGGTTATATTATAGCCCACTGATCAGCTGGATGTCCAGTATTATGTAAATGGTATTATTATATGATCGATGATGATATGAATGAATGATCAGAAAAGAAAGTAATGAATGTAATGTACATGATTCCACATATACAGAACGGAGAATTATCCATGATGATTACGCACCTGTTATGACTTCTGTAAAGTAACATAATGAACGTAAGGCACATGGTTCCCTACATACAGAATGGTGACTGATCTAAAATGTTTATTTTCACATGCATTTTGATCCCATTTGAGATCCTATGGTTCATACAGTTTCTTATAGCCTTACATACTCAGTACATTCTTCGTACTGACCCTCTTGGGGGATTTTACCTTACTTGCTGCAGGCGCAGGTGCTAGTAGACCTCCACAGTAGGTTGCAGATCATTTACGGATCATTGGTGAGCTCCAATTTGGTTCGGGGCTTTCCGAGCCACATGCGTATACTTGTTTGATATTGTATATGTGTATAGAGCGGGGTGTTGTCCCGACTCTAGGTTAGTCATGGTTATGTATCTGTAGAGGCTTTGTAGACTTATGCGGGAAAATGATTGTAAGAGACGTGTATTCATTTTTACTTGGTGGCCCTAACGGCCGAGTTTCATACTTATATAACATATGTTTTCCATGACTTTTGCATAGTGGCATGAGATATAATGATATTCACACATAGACATGCACACGGGTGTACGTGAGTAAAGATTGGTTCTCTCGGTCCACATCGTCTTCGGGTGCCATGTCCACCCGAATGGGATTCGGGGCGTGAAAAAAGTGGTATCAGAGCAGGTCGTCCTAAGGGTGTCTACAAAGCCGTGTCTGAGTAGAGTCTTACTTATGGATGTGTTGCGCGCCACATTTATAAATAGGAGGCTACGGGACATTTAGGAGTTGTTTCATTTCTTCATTCCTAGATCGTGCAATAGAGCCAATGTTGTAAGTGAAAAGTTTATCTGACCATGGAATTGGTTTTCTTATTTATAGTAAAATGTAGATCACAAGACGAGGTATGGATAAAGATAGGAAGGTAGACATGCTTGCCGGAGAAGGAAGTAGTAAATCACCACCTGACCCAGTTAGTCAATACGGGGCTGAAACTGGGTCCCCAGAATCACCTGTTAATATTACGAAATAGGAGTTATAGGATTTGAGAAATGCAGTACATATGTTGACTCAGATAGTTGTTGGACAGAGTCAAGGATGAGTTGGTCCAATGACAAGTGATGATGATACGGCTAGGGTAGCTAGTCGGCGAACACAGGATTTCTTGAAATTGGATCCTCCCACATTTATCGGATCAGATCTTAATGAGGATCCGCAAGATTTTATAGATCAAATTCAAAGGGCTCTAGATGTTATGCATGTGACTGGAGTAGAAACAGTGGAGCTTGCAGCATATAGACTGAAAGGAGAGGCTATATTATGGTATGAAGATTGGAAATGATCCAGGGGTATCGGTGTAAATCCAGCTAGTTGGGAGGAATTCAAGGTGGTATTCCTTGATCATTATCTTCCTTATGAGGTCTGCGAGGCTCGTTCGGATCAGTTTTTAAATCTTCGTCAAGGAAATATGAGTGTCAGGAAGTACAGTCTTCGGTTTAATTCGTTGGCGAGATACGCTCCTAATATGGTAGCGACTATGGCTGATAGAGTTCATTGGTATGTAGATAGATTGGAGCCATACTTGGTAAGGGACTGTACTATTGCTGCGTTAAATAAAGATATGGATATAGCTAGGATACAAGCCTTTGCGCAAAAGATGGAGGATCAAAGACAAAGGGGAAGGATACAAGAATCTGAGGCAGGGCCATCAAAGAGGGCTAGACCCATGGGACAGTTCATGGCGTCCCAAGGAGGATTTAGGCCTCGGGTTTTTCCTAGACCACCTAGACCATCATTTTCCTACCCTACTATCACGCCCCGAATCCCATTCGGAAGGACATGGCACACGAAGCCGATGAGGCCCCGAGAGAACCATCCTTCATTCAAGTACCTTCATATGCATAAACTCGTATGACATCATTAAGTCTCATGCAACTACGCGGAAGTCATGGGAAACATGTGCTATATATATGACACTTGGCCGTTAGGGTCATCATGTCAAAATGGATACACATCTCTACAATCATACTCCCACATAAGTCTACAAAGCCTCTACAGATACATAACCATGACTAACCTAGAGTCGGGACAACACCCCGCTCTATATACATATACAATATCAACAAGTGTACGCATGTGACTCGGAAAGTCCCGAACCAAACTGGAGCTCACCAATGATCCACAACCTACTGTAGAGGTCTACTAGCTCCTGTGCCTGCAGCAAGTAAGGTAAAATTCCCCAAGGGGGTCAGTACGAAGAATGTACTGAGTATGTAAGGCTATAAGAAACTGTATGAACCCTCGGATCTCAAATGGGATCAAAATGCATGTGAAAATAAACATTTTAGATCAGTCGTCATTCTATATGTGGGGAACCATATGCCTTACGTTCATTATGTTAATTTACAGAAGTCATAACAGGTGAGTAATCATCAAGATAATTCTCTGTTCTGTATATGTGGTAACATGTACATTACTTTCATTACTTTCATTTTCGATCATTTCTTTATACCATTAACAGTCATATGATAATACCATTCTGATAGTGCCGGACATCCAGCTGATTAGTGGGCTATACTATATAATAACAGTCATCCACCATAGGTGGGCTATAATATAATAACAGTCATCCACCATAGGTGGGCTATAATATAATAACAGTCATCCACCATAGGTGAGCTATAATATATAAATATATAATACCGAGCCTCCACCTTTGGTGGGCTATTATATAATAATAGTCATCCACCATAGGTGGGCTATAATATATAAATATATAATACCGGGCCTCCACCTTTGGTGGGCTATAATATATAAATATAATAATATTGGGATTGTTCCATTTGAACTTATACCCTCTAGCTTTGTGATCCATAGTCCATGAAATATAAAGTAACCATGTGTGCATTACTTCTTTGAAATCTTCTTTCCTTTACATTCGTTATGAGAGTGATACTTTGGTGATTGAAACATTAATGGGGACACATATATCCATTACTTTATTCCTTTACTTTTGTGAGATTGATCCATTGGTAGTTATAACATCTTCAGTCTTTACTTGTGAGAAATTGATACATTAATTGTAACATTATTGGAACCTTGAAACTTGATTGGAACTTGTAACATATCGTTTTGGAAACCTTGGAACATTAACCAATGAATATGAATCTCGTGAATCATAATCGACTAATGAATAAGGAACATGTGAGCAACAATGATTAATAACCAGAAATAGGATACCTTTGGACATTTCGGAGTGGAACAAGTATAATGACAATATGACACTATGTGCTGCAGAAGGATACGGAAAGAGTAACCTTACATACCTTATGTTCTCAATATGCTTACACAATCCTACAAGTGAATAGAATAGTCCAGCTTCTTCCTTACGTTTCACTCTACAACACAAGTACATAACGGCACCAACATTAACCACAAGCTACATTCCAAGTGTATAAGACGACAATAAGCTATATGGTTGTCGTATAACGTCATTTCACCCTTTACAATACCGTTTACGGCATTGTCATATCAACAATACCACAACATGCCCAACATTGACCAAAATATCATAAACCACTAGCATGTCACACCAAGTTCATACTTTACACTTCTCCATCACCACGATATCACAATGATTCCACCAATTCACTTCAATACACCTCACAATAACATATCGGCCAAAATTCCATAATTTACACTTATAGAAAAATAACAAGTTTAGGATCATAATCACACCATACATGTTTATATTTCATCCATACCATGTTCTTTCATCAAAACCACAAGTCATCTTTTAAGTTTAAATTCCATAGATGACACATCTTTTTACAAAAACACAAAGTGCTATGTCCAACACTTCCAAGCATAACCAACATGATCTACATAATCTCTCATACATATAATATGTTTAAACCATAAGAATGAACACTTACCCTAGCTTGAAAAATGATTATCTTGCTCCAAAATATGGTTTAGGGTTTGAGAGTTTGAGAGAAATGTCTTTGGGAAATTTCTAGAAATGACATGAGAGTTGTAAATGATAAAAATATAATTTTTTCCACATTTTATAGCCCCTTAATGATCCTTTTTAATCACACACTTGGTCCAATAATAATTTTCTACTTGGCCAAGATGAATGGGTCAAATTTCCCATATGGGCCATGTCATTTTGACTTCATTTTGGGCCTCAATTGAGCCCAATAACACATGTTAACTTAGCCCATAAAATTCAAGGTGTAATTCATCATATATATCATGTTTAAGTAATTCCGTAAGTGACACGTCAATATTTAACTCACGAGATTCATTTTCGTAGTCTCAATCTCCAAATAGGCAATTCTAGCCACTTATGGCTTAATTGAACCTAAAAGGGTAAAAGCATAATTTGGATGCCAACGGCGTACAAGATTAGCCCTAAAAAGATGGAATAATTATATAATAACCCAATAGTCATCTTTATATATGAATAATCGCAAAAGAAATCGGGCGAAAAGCACCCCGGCACGGCCTCGGACGCCTAAAAGACTTAGAAAAATTTCAGCTTGTGAAAGGTGCGCAGGGGAAGCCTGGCACGCTGCCTGGTGTGCCCCCTTGCTTCCTATGGGCTGAAAATTTCAGCCCATAGCGGTGTGGAACGCCCCTGGAGGTGCCCCTCCCTTATTTTTTTGAAATTTTTTGTTTCTTCGACTTTTCGTTGCAGACTTGGTTAGATACTTCAAGTTCTAATATTTGGCTTGCCTCTTGTCTTTAAGAACCTTTATTTAGGAGTCATTCAAGCTTCATTTATCACTCCTAACATGTGTCAAAAAGTTTCCAACTCCTCATACAAGAGTCTAAACGCATTGACTAGTACGATATCAAATGTGTCATCCAAAACCACGACCATATACGTACTTAGTGCTCTCGAAGCTAAGGTTTATAACCATACCTTAGGTCACCAATCAATCAAATTAGGGTCGGGAATGTACGGGGTGTTACATCCTTCCCCCCTTAGAAACATTCGTCCTCGAATGTTAGTAACATTATCTCATTGAAACAAATTTAAGTCGAAGTGAATCCTTCATGTTATCATATACACATATACGTATAAAACTCAATTATTATTACTCCAATTCTGTACCTTGAATTTTTTTCTTCCATCTACAACAATTACAAGTACTCTAGATTGCAATATTTCTTCGGTTTCCCCCACGTCATTTCCTCTACTTGCTGATCCTCCCATAGTACCTTTAAGAAAGCTACTTTTTCATTTCTTAATCCCTTCACTTATCGATCTAGAATAACAATATGTAACAATAAGTACCTTTTTCACATGTGAGATTCTCCTTTATTTGTACATTTCCGTTGGCAACAATACGAGATGGATCCTCTTATATACTTTCAAAGCATCGAACATAGAATATCAAATGAACTGTGAAAAGTGCTTGGGGTAGTGCTAATTTATAAGCCACTTACCCAAATCGCCGGGTAACCTCTTTTGGCACATTATTTAGGCCAACTTCTCTATAAGGCTTCATGGGATGCCCTTTTTGATACGTAATTGATAGCCATTCTTATAAGCAAAATCAACAAGAAGTAAATCTGTGATGAAATCTATGTTAATCATGTCTCATTTCCAAACTGGAAGGTTGATACATTGCATATAACTTTCAATTTTTCGATGCTCTACTTTTATTTGTTAATCATTTGGACACTGAGCTACAAGTCTTTGCAATTTACTTTTCATATCACCTTACCAATACATCTCTTTTAAACCATGGTACATTTGGTTTCTTTTGAATAAATAGAATACCGTGATTGATGTGCTTCTGTCATGATTCATTTACTCCACTCATGTATAACCGGTGCACACAATCTATCTTGACATTAAAGTCCTCCCTCTTGCGTAAGCTCAACTATCTTTGTTGAACGTCGATGTATATCCTTTTTCAAAAAAAATTTTCCCACCTCTACTACAAGTGAAGACTTTGCCTCATTTTACATGATAATTCTTCCATCTGGAGTTTCAAAAAGACGAACTCCCATATAAATAGTGGTGTCATATCTTACAAACAATTATTACGACTGCTAACTTAAAATCATATATGGGATAATTTCCCTCATGTGGACGTAATTGTCATGAGGCATACCCTTTTTGTGCCTCCGGGAAGCACTAATACACGTTCAGTTCTTGGAAATCCTTCTCACACACATCATTCTAATCTTTATTCCTTCATTTGTTACAATTTAACCCCGAGAGTGCTACCGATTTTAACCAACCTCACATTTAGAGAACTTCGCATATCGCATACGGTCACAAAGAATCCGTAACACTTGTCGCAAGTGATTAGCATGGTTTTCTCATGATCTTGAATATCACCTCTAAACACGATCTTGAACACACCGAACAATGACTCGAACACTCTATTCATTAAACCCATAAAAACTCCAAGTGCATTTGCTAGCCCAATTGACATACTAGGAATTCGTAATAACCATACTGTGTTCGTAATGCTATCTTCGGTATATCACCATCATTCACTCTTTTTTTTTTTTATTTCATCATCATTCATGTCATTATTTAATCATCCATTCATTTCATTCATTCTTTTTGCTTATTCTTATTTTTTTTCTAACCCCGTCACTGATCAAACAAATCGTCAACTCTGGGGAGGGGATATTTATTCTTAATTGTCACCTTATTCATTTGTCGATAGTCAACACACATTCTCAACGTACTGTCTTTCTTTCGTACAATTAACACTGGTGCACCCTAAGGGAACGTACTAGGTCTTATGAATCCCTTGTTCATCATATCTCTAAACCTCTCTCTTAATTCCCATAACTTTGCCGGGGCCATGCTCTACAAGGAAATAAAATAGGTTGAGTGCCTGACATTACGTCAAGACCAACTCATACTTTGGGGAATTCCTTTACCACCAAGACCGATTGAAGAGGTGGTGGTTTTACATTAGTATCTGTCACTCTTACTAAGTGACATATGTATCCCTTAGTGTATCATGTTTTTTTCTTTGCCTTAAATAGGAAATAAAGTTACCTCTAGGTGCTCCAATATTATCCTTCCATTCAAGAACATTCTTTGTGGAAGAAATGAAAATGTAACTGCTTAGCTCGGCACTCTACTGTGGCCTAACAAGAAGCCAACCAATTCGTACCCATTATAACGTCAAACTCTACCATGTTACGGTCAACCAATGTATTGTGATCACCAATATCTACTATACAATTATAATATACTCTTTTAGCTATAATAGGTTTACCAACTGGTGTATAGAATTCAAATGGCGTAACTAGTAATTCTGGTGTCCTTTCATTCATCATTTTTTTTTTTACAATCCATGGGATAGCATATGATAATATAGAATACGGGTCAATTAATGCATATACCTTATGTAAAAATATGAATGTTGTACCTGTGTCTACATCAGGAGAAGCCTCCGTTGATCCCGTAGGTTGTGTCATACTACCTGTGGCCCTTTTGTGGGCACTCTCTCTTCACGTGTCCTGGCTATTTACACCAAAAACAGACGTCCGTGTCAAACCAGCATTCACCTAAATAAAACTTCCCGCAGTGCTGGCACAGTCGACGAAAAGATCCCATTGTCTACGAACCCCGTATCCACTACTCTTCCCAACCTGACTGCCTCTAGACCCTCGAAATGGAGGTGGAGTACCCGCTATAGGGTAGGAAAATGATGATCTAGGTGATCTTGGGAAAACTCGAGACCTAAATCATCCTTGGGATGCCATGAACTGTCTCATGGATCTAGCCCGCTTTGACGGCCCTGCCTCAGATTCTTGTATCCTTTCCCTTTGTCTTTGGTCCTCCATTTTCTGTGCAAAGGCCTGAATTCTGGCTATGTTCATATCCTTATTTCAGCAATAGTACAGTCCCTTACCAAGTATGGCTCCAATCTGTCTACATACCGATGAACTCTATCGGCCATAATGGCTACTACATTTGGAGCATATCTAGCCAAAGAGTTAAACCGGAGACTGTACTCCCTGACGCTCATATTTCCTTGACGAAGATTTAAAAATTGATCCGCACGAGCCTCGCGGACCTCATAGGGAAGATAATGATCAAGAAATGTCGTTTTGAATTCCTCCCAACTAGCTGGAAGTGCAGCGACACCCCTAGATCGTCTCCAATCTTCGTACCATAGTATAGCCTCGCCTTTTAGTCTATATGCTGCAAGCTCTACTGTTTCTATACCAGTTACGTGCATAACCTCTAAGGCCCTCTGAATTTGGTCCACAAAGTCCTGTGGATCTTCATTCAAATCTGACCCGGTAAAGGTGGGAGGATCCAATTTCAAAAAATCCTGTGTCCTCCGACTAGCTGCCCTATCTGTATCTTAATTCCTTACCATTGGACCAAATTGTCCTTGACTCTGTGCAACAACTATCTGAGTCAACATTTGTACTGCATTTCTCAAACCCTGTAACTCTTGCTTCGTAACATTAACAGGTGATTCTGGGGACTCAGTTTCAGCCCCGCATTGACTAACTGGATCAGATGGTGATTTAATCATTCTTTCCCCGGCAGGCATGTCTACCTCCTTTCCTTTATCCATACCTCGTCTTGTAATCGACATTTTACTATAAACAAGAAAACAATTTCCATGGTCAGATACAATTCCACCTACCACATTGGCTCTACTGCACGATCTAGAAATGAAGAAAAGGAAACAACTCCTAAATGTCCAGTAGTCTCCTACTTATAAATATGGCGCGCAACACATCCATAAGTAAGACTCTACTCAGACACGGCTTTGTAGACACCCTTAGGACGACCCGCTCTGATACCACTTTTATAACGCCCCGAATCCAATTCGGGCAGACATGGTACCCGAAGCCGATGAGGCCCCGAGAGAACCATCCTTTATTCAAGTACCTTCATATGCATAAACTCGTATGACATCATTAAGTCTCATGCAACTACGCGGAAGTCATGGGAAACATGTGCATGAAACTTGGACGTTAGGGTCATCATGTCAAAATGGATACACATCTCTACAATCATACTCCCACATAAGTCTACAAAGCCTCTACAGATACATAACTATGACTAACCAAGAGTCGGGACAACACCTCGCTCTATATACATATACAATATCAACAAGTGTACGCATGTGACTCGAAAAGCCCCGAACCAAACTGGAGCTCACCAATGATCCGTAAATGATTCGCAACCTACTGTGGAGGTTTACTAGCTCCTGTGCCTGCAGCAAGTAAGGTAAAATCCCCCAAGGGGGTCAGTACAAAGAATGTACTGAGTATGTAAGGCTATAAGAAACTGTATGAACCCTCGGATCTCAAATGGGATCAAAATGCATGTGAAAATAAAAGTTTTAGATCAGTCGTCATTCTGTATGTGGGGAACCATGTGCCTTACGTTCATTATATTACTTTACAGAAGTCATAACAGGTGAGTAATCGTCAGGATAATTCTCTGTTCTATATATGTGGCAACATGTACATTACTTTCATTTTTGATCATTTCTTTATACCATTAACAGTCATATGATAATACCATTCTGATAGTGCCGGACATCCAGCTGATTAGTGGGCTATACTATATAATAACAGTCATCCACCATAGGTGGGCTATAATATAATAACAGTCATCCACCATAGGTGGGCTATAATATAATAACAGTCATCCACCATAGGTGGGCTATAATATATAAATATATAATACCGGGCCTCCACCTTTGGTGGGCTATAATATAATAACAGTCATCCACCATAGGTGGGCTATAATATATAAATATATAATACCGGGCCTCCACCTTTGGTGGGCTATAATATATAAATATAATAATATTGGGATTGTTCCATTTGAACTTATACCCTCTAGCTTTGTGATCCATAGTCCATGAAATATAAAGTAACCATGTGTGCATTACTTCTTTGAAATCTTCTTTCCTTTACATTCGTTATGAGAGTGATACTTTGGTGATTGAAACATTAATGGGAACACATATATTCATTACTTTATTCCTTTACTTTTGTGAGATTGATCCATTGGTAGTTATAACATCTTCAGTCTTTACTTGTGAGAAATTGATACATTAATTGTAACATTATTGGAACCTTGAAACTTGATTGGAACTTGTAACATATCGTTTTGGAAACCTTGGAACATTAACCAATGAATATGAATCATGTGAATCATAATCGACTAATGAATAAGGAACATGTGAGCAACAATAATTAATAACCGGAAATAGGATACCTTTGGACATTTCGGAGTGGAACAAGTATAATGACAATGTGACACTATGTGCTGCAGAAGGATACGGAAAGAGTAACCTTACATACCTTATGTTCTCAATATGCTTACACAATCCTACAAGTGAATAGAATAGTCCAGCTTCTTCCTTACGTTTCACTCTACAACACAAGTACATAATGGAACCAACATTAACCACAAGCTACATTCCAAGTGTATAAGACGACAATAAGCTATATGGTTGTCGTATAACGTCATTTCACCCTTTACAATACCGTTTACGGCATTGTCATATCAACAATACCACAACATGCCCAACATTGACCAAAATATCATAAACCACTAGCATGTCACACCAAGTTCATACTTTACACTTCTCCATCACCACGATATCACAATGATTCCACCAATTCACTTCAATACATCTCACAACAACATATCGGCCAAAATTCCATAATTTACACTTATAGAAAAATAACAAGTTTAGGATCATAATCACACCATACATGTTTTTATTTCATCCATACCATGTTCTTTCATCAAAACCACAAGTCATCTTTTAAGTTTAAATTCCATAGATGACACATCTTTTTACAAAAACACAAAATGCTATGTCCAACACTTCCAAGCATAACCAACATGATCTACATAATCTCTCATACATATAATATGTTTAAACCATAAGAATGAACACTTACCCTATCTTGAAAAATGATGATCTTGCTCCAAAAGATGGCTTAGGATTTGAGAGTTTGAGAGAAATGTCTTTGGGAAATTTCTAGAAATGACATGAGAGTTGTAAATGATAAAAATATGATTTTTTCCACATTTTATATCCCCTTAATTGTACTTTTTAATCACACACTTGGTCCAATAATAATTTTCTACTTGGCCAAGATGAATGGGTCAAATTTCCCATATGGGCCATGTCATTTTGACTTCATTCTGGGCCTCAATTGAGCCCAATAACACATGTTAACTTAGCCCATAAAATTCAAGGTTTAATTCATCATATATCTCATGTTTAAGTAATTCCGTAAGTTACACGTCAATATTTAACTCACGAGACTCATTTTCGTAGTCTCAATCTCCAAATAGGCAATTCTAGCCACTTATGGCTTAATTGAACCTAAAAGGGTAAAAGCGTAATTTGGATGCCAACGTCGTCCAAGCATAGTCCTACCAAGATGGAATAATTATATAATAACCCAATAGTCATCTTTATATATGAATAATCGCAAAAGAAATCGGGCGAAAAGCACCCCGGCACGGCCCCGGACGCCCAAAAGACTTAGAAAAATTTCGGTTTGTGAAAGGTGCGCAGGGGCATCCTGGCACTCTGCCTGGCACGTCCCCTTGCTTCCTATGGGCTGAAAATTTCAGCCCAGAGCGGCGTGGTACGCCCCTGGGGGTGCCCCTCCCTTATTTTTTTGAAATTTTTCGTTTCTTCGACTTTTCGTTGCGGACTTGGTTAGATACTTCAAGTTCTAATCTTTGGCTTGCCTCTTGTCTTTAAAAACCTTTATTTAGGAGTCATTCAAGCTTCATTTATCGCTTCTAACATGTGTCAAAAAGTTTCTAACTCCTCATACAAGAGTCTAAACGCATTGACTAGTACGATATCAAATGTGCCATCCAAAACCACGACCACATACGTACTTAGTGCTCTCGAAGCTAAGGTTTATAACCATACCTTAGGTCACCAATCAATCAAATTAGGGTCGGTAATGTACGGGGTGTTACACCTACAGCGGGTACTCCATCTCCATTTCGGGGGTCTAAAGGCAGTCAGGTTGGGCAGAGTAGTGGAATACGGGGTTCGCAGACAGCGGGACCTTATCGTCAATTGTGCCAGCACTGCGGGAAGTTTCATTCAGGTGAATGTTGGTTTGACAAGGATTTTTGCTTTTGGTGTAAAAAGCCAACACATGTGAAGAGAGAGTGCCCACAAAGGGCCACAGTTAGTTTGACACGACCTACGAGATCAACAGAATTCGACGGCTTCTCTTAACGTAGACACAGGTACAGTATTCATATTTTTACATAAGGTATATACATTAGTTGACCCGTATCCTATATTATCATATACTACTCCATGGATTGCGAAAAAAAAAATGATGAATGAAAGGACACCAGAATTACTAGTTACGCCATTTGAATTCTATACACCAGTTGGTAAACCTATTGTAGCTAAAAGAGTATATGATAATTGTATAGTGGATATTGGTGATCACGATACATTGGTTGACCTTATTGAATAGGACATGGTAGAGTTTGACCGTTATAATGGGTACGGATTGGTTGGCTTCTTGTTAGGCCACAGTAGAGTGTCAAGCTAAGAAGTTACATTTACATTTTTTCCACAAAGAATGTGCTGGAATGGAAGGATAATGTTGGAGCACCGAGAGGTAACTTTATTTCCTATCTTAAGGCAAAACAAATGATATTTTAAGGGATAAATATGTCGCTTAGTAAGAGCGAAACATACTAATGTGAAACCACTAATTCTTCAATCGATCCCGGTAGTAAAGGAATCCCTCGATGTATGAGTTGGTATTGCCGTATAATGTCAGGCACTCAACCTATTTTATTTCCTTGTATAGCATGGCACAGGCAGAGTTATGGGAATTAAAAGATAAATTTAAAGATATGATGAACAAGGGATTCATAAGACCTAGTACGTTCCCTTGGGGTACACCAGTGTTAATTGTACGAAAGAAAGACAGTACATTGAGAATGTGTGTCAACTGTAGGCAACTGAATAAGGTGACAATTAAGAATAAATATTCCCTCCCCAGAGTTGGGGTTAGAAAAAAAATGAATGAGATGAATGAATGAGTGAATGATGAAATGAATGATGATGAAATGAAAACAAAAATGAATTAATGATGATGATATACCCAAGACAGCATTATGAACACGGTATGGTTATTACTAATTCCTAGTATGTCAATTGGTCTAGCAAATGCACTTGTAATTTTTATGGGTTTAATGAATAGAGTGTTCGAGTCATTGTTCGGTGTGTTCAAGATCATGTTTAGAGATGATGTTCAGGATCACGAGAAACCATGCTAATCACTTGCGACACGTGTTACGGATTCTTTGTGACCGTAAGTGATATGCGAAATCCTCTAAATGCGAGGTTGGTTCATTCTTGGGTTATATGGTAACAGATGAAAGAATAAAGATTGATACACAAAGTATAGAAGCGGTGAAAAATTGGCCAAGGCCTACGACACCTACGGAAATTCGTAGCTTCCTTAGGTTGACAGATTATTACAGAACAAATTTATTAAAAGGTTTTCTTCTGTTTCGGCACCTTTGACAACGTTAACACACAAATTAACCAAATCTCCGTGAAATGATATGGGTAGAAAGGATTTCCAAGAACTGAACGGGTATTAGTGCTTCCCGGAGGCACAAAAAGGGTATGTCTCATGACAGTTGTATCCACATGAGGGAAATTATCCCATATATGATTGTAAGTTAGCAGTCGTGATATTTGTTTGTAGGATATGGCACCATTGTTTATATGGGAGTTCGTATCTTTGAAACTCCAGATGAAAGAATTATCATGTAAAATGAGGCAGAGTCTTCACTTGTAGTAGAAAAAAAAAAAAGAAAAACAGAGAGCAATGCGCAAATTCTATGTTTATTTCAATTGAAAAAGGATATACATCAACGTTCGACAAAGATAGTTGAGCTTACGCAAGAGGGAGGACCTTAAGGTCAAGATAGATTGTGTGCACCAGTTATACATGAGTTAAGTAAATGAATCATGACAGAGGCATATCAATCATGGTATTCTATCTATTCGAAAGCAACCAAATGTACTACGGTTTAGAAGAGATGTATTAGTAAGGTTACATGAAAAGTAAATTGCAAAACTTGTAGCTCAGTGTCCAAATGGTTAACAAGTAAAGTAGAGCATCAGAAACCTGAAAGTTATATGCAATGTATCAACCTTCCAGTTTGGAAATGAGACATGATTAACATAGATTTCACCACAGATTTACTTCTTATTGAATTTGCTTACAAGAATGGCTATCAATTATGTATCAAAAAGGCATCCTACGAAGCCTTATAGAGAAGTTGGCCTACATAATGTGCTAAACGAGGTTACCCGAAGATTTGGGTAAGTGGTATATAAATTTGCACTACCCCAAGCACTCTTCACAGTTCATTTAATATTCCATGTTTGATACTTTGAAAGTATATAGAGGATCCATCTCGTATTGTTGCCAATGGAAATGTACAAATTACGGAGGATCTCATATGTAAAAAGGTACCTATTGTTACCTCTTGTTATTCTAGGTCGATAAGTGAAGGGATTAAGAAATGAAGAAGTAGCTTTCGTAAAGGTACTATTGTAGAATCAGTAAGGAGAGGAAATGACATGGGAAACCGAAGAAATAATGCTATCTAAAGTACTCGTATTGGTGGTAGATGGAAGAAAAAGTTCAAGGTACGGAATTGGAAGTAATAATAAGTAAGTTTTTAAACGCATATGTGTATATGATAACATGAAGGATTCACTTCAACTTAAATTTGTTTCAATGAGATAATGTTGCCAACATTCGAGGACGAATGTTTCTAAGGGGGGAAGGATGTAACACCTCGTACATTCCTGACCCTAATTTGATTAATTGGTAAAAATCTAAAATCTACTTTACTTCAAATAAAATTTAACTTTTTTTAATTGCATTTTGGTACTGCTTTTTATAGTTTTTATCTAAAATATGCAACTAATTTAGTTGAAAATAAATAAATAAATACGACTTGGTGCTCTCTTGTGAAGAGCCAAAAGCTTTTGACGTAGGGAGGTTCGGTCCAGTCTATTCACCTCAATTTGCGGCCATGGAACTTAACTTACCGAAGTGGCTTAGTAAAGTCGAAATCATTAGTTGTCAACTGTTTATAGTCAGCAGTGGAAGAGGGCGTAGTTTTGATTGCTCAAGTTTTGTTTACTTTAATTTTAGTTTTAAAAAAATGTAAATGGGTTCATTTGCAAATTTTTATTTTTTTTCCAACTTTGTTAAATAAAAAAAAGTGCCGAGTATTTTTTTCAAAAATAATCTTATTTTGATATTACATTAATAACAAACAAGAACAAAATAAAAGAGCAACGAAAAAATTGTTTATTGTGTTCGAAGTTGCTTACACTATTGATATTACCATCGTTTTCTATTTACTGATTGAACCCACTTATATAAAATTCTGGGTCCGCCACTGATGACGTATTCCTTAATAAATTTTGATAGCTCGAAGGAGATCCACTTAGTTATTAGGTGGCTAATAGAGTAATAACTCTAGTAAGAAGAAGTCTCAAAGTCGTGGAAAAAGCATGACTTTATTAATTGCGCTACTTTTCTATTGAAGTTTGTGGTGTCAAAACATTAGAATTTAATGTAGCCTACTGTCAAAAAGGAAATGAGAGTTTTTTAAAAATATTTCTTATCAAATTGAGCTCGTACAAATTATCTCAACAAATAATTAAAAAGGAATTAATGCAATAATAATAAAGTCACTCATATTTATAAGCGCTTTCAATCAAATGTAGGATTTTAATTAATTTATCCATTTAAATCTTATATTGTAGTTGCAATTTAGGTTTAAATGCTCAAACAAATTAGGGGCTGGTGAGCTGGTCAACAATGAAGAAAGAGTCACTATTTTGTCATTTGAGAATTTTAAAGAAAATGGATCTCTTTAGATATATTATACTTTTTGACCATAAGCATATGATATTATTAATGTGTGGAGTAATAAACTTTAGAATTGTGATATAATTTTCACGCAAAGGGGATAAGTTGAAAACTCATTTGGAAATATTGACAAAATAGATATGTAATTTTCTAGTTCCCAAGGCTTTATGAGCTCATATCTTTCAAGTACTTTGATTGAAAACACATATAAATATGAGTATGTGTATACAATATATAGTATTAAATATTAAATATATGATTTTGAACTTGGGGCTTGGGCATGGACACAGATCGAATTTTAAAATAAATATTTTTAGTTATTAATTTTATAATTTGAAATTCTATTTTATTTGAATTTTAATTTTTAATTTGAGTAAAACTAAACATGTCTATTTAGAAACAAAAGTGTTCTTTTCAAAAGGTCTAATCTTTGCTCTATAACCAACGAATTTTTCCTGGGAAGTGGTATAAAGAGATTCGCATGTATGAACTTGGCTTCTTGTTTCTTGGAGAAGATTATTTATATTTTCCCCAATCAACATATGTGTATTTTTCTTTAGAGGAAAGGATATGGACTGACCCTTTTTAAAATTAGTGGCTCATGTTTGGGCCACTAGACATTACATGGTCAGTCGGTCCAAGTAATTTCAATTAATGGTCATTTTAATTTGGAAAAATTACACAGCATAAGAAAATTAAGTCCTTAATTATGACTCATAACAATATTTTAAAAAAATTATAAACAATAACAAAAATAGCATTATTTTCACTAGGTCATGGTATTTACTCCAATAGATTTACCTGTGTATCATGCTCCATTTTTCACGCTTACTTGCAAGTGTCACTTCCATTTTGAACTCATTCTCTTTCATACTTTACCCAATTTTCAGCCATTTCTCAAGGGAATTTTTTTTAAACGATTTCAACAATTCTTTCTCTCAAAATCACGATCTTCACAAAATCAGGTATCTAATATTTATCACTATTTGTGCAGATTTTATCCATAAATACATTTTACTTGTAGTTATATTTGTGTGAATTTGTGTTGTCTGCAAATGTATTTTGTTGTGCAAATATACACACATCGTGTTCATATTGTGTGCAAATGTATGTTGTTGTACACATTACAGAATGTATGTGTATTGTGTGCAAATATATTGACTAAGAGCCTGTTTGGAAAGTCACCCTGCTAATTGAATTTGGTGTAATTGGGTGTAATTACACTATTTGACATGTTTGGTTGGTCAGGTAATTACTTGGTCACCAGGTAATTGAGTGTAATTGGCAGGGGTAATTACACTCTCAAATTCACAGGGGAGCTGTGAATTGCTGGTAATTGCATAATTACAAGCTGATTACTTTTTAATCTCTTCCTTTTATTTCTATTTTTATTTTTTTCGTTTTAATTTATTTTAAATTCTTTCTATTTTTATTATTCTAATATTTTTTAAAAAAAAAAATTATTTTATATTATTTATATTTTATTTCCTTCTCATTTCTCAACCTTTATTTCTTGTGATTACATGCAATTTTTCGTATTATCTATGTTTTATTTATTTTATGTTTATTTTTTTCATTTAACATAATTTAGTTAGTATTCTAATTTTTAAATTAAGTAGAATTCATTGTTGAATAAGGTTATAAACTTAGATTTTCCTTTTCTTTTGAATCCTATTTACTTTATGTTGAAATTTGACATAAGAGTATTATTTATTTTTTTTGAATTTTGAACTTATGTTATATTTTCAGTTTCTATTTATTTGTTTTACTAGTATTGACATGATATTTCATATTGCAAGCCATTCATTTTTAGTTAGAATTGATAAATTATCTTTTTGTCAAATGTTTTAATAATTTTATGACATTATATTTATAATATTAATCTTTTTGTTAAACATGCATTTTATAATGTTCTTAAAAATCATATACTTTATATTTTTATGATTAATTTAATTAAAATATACTAGTTTGAAAAATATAAATCAATGATTTTTTATAAGAACATATATTTATTCATTAATATATATATATATATATATTTAATCTAATATCATTTATAAAGTCACTTATTTGTCTAATATAAATTTTTAGTTTTTGATAATTATTTTTTATTTTAAAAATTGAATATAACCATGTAATTATACCTGTGCAACCAAACAGTACACAATGTAATTACATTGTGGCAAACAAACAGGTCATCATAACTATTAGGCTGTGTAATTAGTCAGCTGGTAATTACTACCCTAGTAATTACACCAATTCTAATTACCAGGTGACTTTCCAAACAGACCCTAAATGTATTTATATTTCTATTTTTAAAGGTATATATACACAAATATTTGCATTTGTTTTTCATTTAATCTGCTATCATTATACACAAATTTTTGATTTTTTGTATCGAGGTTTTACAGTTGTTTGAATGGAGAGAATAACAGTAGAGTACATGGAAATAGAATTGAAAGCACGATTTAAGCAATTAACAACAAATTTTTCCTTATTAATAGCAATTAGTTACCGAATTTAACTCAACAAATTAATGCATTGTATTTGTATTTAATGGAAAAATAACAACATAAATACAACTCGACAGTTTTAATAGAAGCTGAAAAGTTGTTATCGACAGTAATTAAGATAATGTTGTTACCAACTATCTAATTAACACTTAAGGTTTATTATTTGAAAAAATTACCTAATACCACATCTTAAGTTAACTAATCTACTTAAAATTCATACCCTTTTTATTAATTACAATAATCCCTGATTTTTAAAATATCCTAAGAAAGCTCGGATACATTCTTCAAGCCCCTATTTTTTCGACATCAACCAGCAAAGCGCAGTAACTTCTCCATCGGTGGCGCAAATCAAGGAAGATTAACTTGCAGTAACTCTCAAGAATTACAGAGTTTGAATTGTGCTCGTTTCACACCCTCTCCCTCCCCCAAACTTCATCTTAGATTTCAACTTTACAACTTCAACAAATACTCTCAAAAATTCAGTTAATTTTCTACTTCAAATTTCAGAGGTTCGTTTTCATTATTTTTAAAGTTTGAGTAGATCGTAATTTTGAGCCAATATTGGTTCGATTTATCGTTCTTAACTCAAATTTGAGGTGCATAATGGATCTTGATTCAGGACCATCTTTTAGTATAGGAATTTCTCAATTAGACGTATTTGTTCCTGGTGTTTATGATGTGGAGTCTGACGATTTTGATAAAAATAGATCAAAACACCGCAACAATCCCATTATGATGAAGAAGTTGCATGAAAAGGAGGATCTTAAATCTAAGAAAAAAGGAAGTTCTGGTGCTAAGAATGGAGGTTCTGGTGTTTCAAAACGCAAAGCTCGTGCTTCAAAATGAAAAGTTGTTGAAGTTTCAACAAGAGAACTGCTTACAAAGGTAAGATGTATTTGTATCTAAAATAAAATACACTAAGATACATTAATAATGTTACAAGATACAATTTATACGTCAGATCTATGTGTCATATACATCCAAAATTATGTATCTTTCTCTATTATATGTCAGATACATATAAGAATTATGTATCTCTTCTTATTTTAAATCAGATATTTGTGTAAGATACATTTAAGACTTTGAACTATATCTTAGTTTGTGTATGGAGTAATGTATCTCAACTCAATAGCTATTATTATTTAATGTATCTCAAATATTTTAAGCCGCTGATACATTAATTGATGATTAATCAATTAGTAATCTAAACTGTATATTATAATGTACCTCAATGCAGAGTATGAAGTATATTGTCGAAAAGGCTCATTATATATCATTCACAAAAAATAATGAGATGCAAAGAACAGAGAAGAGAGAGAAGCTTGTTTCTGCTTAAAGAATGAGGATCCTTTTTTTGAATTTCAAAATTTGAACTGATTACGTAATTATGTGGATTTTCAGAAGACAATACAATAGATGTCGCGTGGTTTGCTCCATAATTAAAAAGATTTCCGTTATTTTTCATTTTTAACGCGCATTAATTTCCTGCTGGATGTATTTGCAAGAATGTATCAGTTGTCAAAATATGTATCGAAAATATCAAATTCAGGAATTTTATGTAATTTTGTTAAAAGAAGGGATAGGGAGTAATTAGGGGTAAACTTATTGGGATTTATGTAAGTTACCCTTATTATTTCTAAAATTTGCTATTCTAATTTTGGCTAATTTCTCCCTTCAGCCATTCAATCCATTCTCTTTCAAGGCCCTTCCCCTTCTCAGGTCATAGCAGCCCATAGATTCAGTTTGTTTGTTTTTTTGTTTCAACCCCATTTTTAAATAGTTCATTTTGCTGCTTCTTTTTTTTTTATTTTACCACCTTTTTTTTTTTTTTGGAAATCTAAATTTAATTATTATTATTATTTTATATGTAGTTATTTAATATTAAGGATAGAACGAAAAAAAGTATAATAAAATTCACCTCATTTCATAAATTGAATAAGTAGATTGAAATAATTATTTTTAATATGGAAGACAAGTAATATGAAACGCGGGACTATATTAGAAAAGTGATTATAATGAGTAGAAGCACTTCATTTATTCTTGTATCTAGGATCATTCTATTTTCTAGAAGCTTTCCTCGTTTATTTTTACAATCATTTCTATTTCCACGTTTAGTTTTACAATCATAATAATTTAATATTGTCAAACCTAAAGACATTATCGTTTCTCATATTCAACATTGCTTTTCTTTTGGGAAAAAAAACCTAAATATACATCCTTAGAATGTTTATTGTAAGTAATAGCAACATTTTTTAGATTGTAAGTAATAACAACTATTTTAAAAAAAAAAAAAAAAAAATTGAAAAAACGATTTGCTTTTTATAAAAAGGAAAAAAACATCCTACGAAAAAGAAAAAAAGATTTCATACCCATTAAAAAAGACGTTAGTTAAGATCAGGATATCAATCACCCCCAATTTTCTTTCTGAAACCATTTTTCTTTTTCCTTTATCATACTGAATATTGTCTTCTCCTTCGTCAGTTTCACTCTTCTTCATATTTCTTGACAAAAATCAAGAAACATATATAGTTTGAAGCAGAAAAGATTCCCAAATAGTTGTAGTGTTTAAGTTGAGAAGATCTAATAAAATACTTATTTAAGTATTTTATTTGAAACTGAAATTAATCAAAAGAGAACAGTTATAAGAAAGGCTAACAAATTTTTTGAACTATGGATGGTGATAGTTTACATTCAATCATGATACAACATGGAGGAAGATGGGATTTCACAGGTAATTTATAATATTATAGATACATAATTTTGTGTTAATTTACACTCAATAATAATTGAAATCTTTTTTATACATTAATTCGAGATGTTGATGTTATTTCTGTTTTGTGATGGATATGTGTGTATAATAGATAATAGAACATTTTATTATTATTATGTTGGTGTGTGTTTTTAGGTTTTTTAAGTGTGTTGTGATTTTCAAATTACATATCTTCAACTATTCTGGAATTAATAACTCCAACTTTTTGTATTATTTGAAAAGGCAGACCTAAAAATTTTGGTGTGGATGGGATTATGTATGATGTGAATACCAAGTATAAAGGGTTGGTAGATGCAATAGCAACTCAAGATAAACAGTAATAAAAATTTCAAGGATGCATATGCAACACCAGTTGAACCTCTTCCTTGTGAGAGTACATGGGAAACACCACGTAAAGTATCGGATGAAATAGTTTTGCCTCCTGATTCTAAAAGGCCACCAAGAAGGTCATGCACTGAAAAATGAAAATCACCGGGCGAAGAAAAGTGTAAACGATCCAAGGTGACATGTAGTAGCTGCCATCGAGAGGGACACAACAGAAAAACATGCCACAGACATACACCTCCAGTTTAATCAATAATTATTTTTTTTAATTTGATTTATTGTTAAAACTTTGTTATGTTTCTGAAATATATTTTCTGTTTGTGGATGATGTTTTATAAATAACATTATTGAATCTTTATATTCAATAACTTCATTTGTGTTTTTAAAAATTGTTAACTTTTTAATCAATTTTTTAAACTATGATAATATAATATGTAAAACAGATCTAATATTTAACTACATAAAAAATAAGCATGTATAAAAACACACCACAGTGATCTGCTAACACCTTACGACATAAAAAGGTTGAAAAAGGTATATATAATCTGCTACCTAACATTATCAAGTGTATGTACACTTACATAAAAGGAAAATTGAAGTACTTAAGTGAGACAGAATAATCCAATTATGTTAACATATAACATATAAAGATAATTATATTGAATGTACCAAATAAATATATTTAGTCGTATAACATACACATCTGCGATAGGTATTATATTGACAATTTTAAAGAAATGATAACAAGCATTAAAATATCATAAAAATTTATTTATAATACATAGCATAAAAAACAAATCAAACACTTGATATCAACTTCAATATCAAAAAAATATTTGAAAAGATGTATGAACGTTGACACCAAAATAAATTTATAAAAGAGGAAAGACATAATTGATAGGACATAATAAGTTTGACCTACAAATACTTAAATAAAACATCCATGTCTAGACAAAATCAACATATAAGTACCAACAAACAACTACAATCTACTTTCAAGTCTATATTTTTCTATTTTTTTTATTGACACGCTGTAGTTTATGAACATCCGAAACAACTTCTCTAGAAATTTTTGGACCACCAAGTCTGCTAGTAACGTTTCCAGTCACCTCACTTTCACTAATTGCTCCATCATTTTGCTTTCTTCTAACATAGTCCCAAAGTAGTGCACCATATCTAAGATGATGGTTGGACGCATTGAAGTTGGTACTTGAAATATCAAACACATCATGGCTAACAAATTTAGCAAAGGCACATGCAAACATGTCACAATCACTGTAACAAAATAACCAAAAAATTCTAAGTACATACACATAGAATGATAGAGAAAAATAATAAAACTGTGAAAATAGAATATTTAGAATGTGGAGCCTGCTGAGGAGCATCCTTCGCAATTACATACTCGAGTGGATCAGTCATAGACTTATCAATATATGTGGATTCTCCATGCCAGTCAATATCCGCTCGCTTGCAATAAAATTCAGTACCCACCAAAAACAAAGGTATCATGATAGCAAGTGATTGAACATGCTCATGAACATTCTTTGTGTTCACAGCCCCTCCAATTAAGGAACCATAAATATATAGACACCTATGTCTAATGCGGAAAAGAACCATAATCCAATGAAATGATTCACTAACATTTGCAGGAATGATAATGTTATTCACGGAATTCCAAGGTACATTTGCCGGCATTTTAAAACCTCTAATGTACTGGCCAACGCAGTGTTCAGGAGATCTATATCTCATGTCGTTGTTCGCACTGGACCACTGCTTCTCGATTGAACAAACCCATCTAATAAACAACACATCTTTGTGGTGTATGTAATCGGCTTCATCACAGAATATTTTATTTTTTTTCGTAAATAATACATAAGCACATCAACAGGTTGATTTAAAAGAACAAGAATTAGAAACAATGCCCAAATGAGGATTTTACAAACATCTTAAAATGCTCTTGCTTCCATCTTTTTTTAAGATCATCAAACACATTAACCTTAATATAAGAAGACCAGTGGCTATACGTTTTTCTCTCCTGAAAAAACACAATGAAAAATTATTAAAAATATTTCTTGAATATAAAATACATACAACAACAACATACTCAGTGTAATCCCACAAAGTGGGGTCTGGGGAGGGTTAGGTGTACGCAGTCCATACCACTACCTCAGATGAAGTAGAGAGGTTGTTTCCGATAGACCCCCGGCTCAGGCCAAATAACAGTATAACAATCAGAAAACATAAAAACAAATAACAAAAATGGGGTAACACACGACTAGATAAAATAAACAAAACACCCACGGAGTAATGCTATGAACTATCAATCCGAAAACACACACATCACCAAAAGCACCACAAACAAGAAACTAACAGACACAGGCATAACACTATGACTACAGGTACATTAACGAACAAAGCACTCCTCCCTACTAGTAAGGACACACTCCTACGCACTAACCCTAATCCACATCCTCCCCACCTTCCTATCAAGGGTCATGTCCTCTGTAAGCTGTAACTACTCCATGTCATGCCTAATCACTTCCCTCCAATATTTCTTCGGCCTACCTCTACCCCGTCTGAAACCATCTACAGCGAGCCTCTCACACCTCCAAACTGGGGCATCCGTGCACCGTCTCATCACGTGCCCAAACCATCTCAACCTCTCTTCCCGCATCTTATCTTCCACCGAAGCTACCCCTACCTTCTCTTGAATAAATTCATTTCTAAATCTATCCCTCCTAGTAAGTCCGCACATCTATCTTAACATCTTCATCTCCGCCACCTTCAACTTTTGTATGTGGGAGTTCTTAAGTGGCCAACACTCAGCTCCATACAACATAGCCGGTCGGACTGCCACTTAGTTGAACTTACCTTTAAACTTTGGAGGCACCTTCTTATCACACAAGACTCCCGAAGCGAGCCTCCATTTCAACCACCCTGTACCAATATGGTGCATGACATCCTCGTTAATCTTTCCATTTCCCTGGATCATAGACCCAAGATACTTGAAACTATCCTTCTTCCGAATGGCCTGAGAATCCAGCTCCACTACCACGTCAACCTTATTTGTCAAAGCACTGAACTTACACTCCAAGTACTCCGTCTTGGTCCTGCTCAGCCTAAATCCTTTAGACTCTAAGGTCTGTCTCCAAACCTCCAACTTATCATTAACTCCTCCTCGGGACTCGTCAATAAGCACTACATCGTCAGCAAATAACATACACCAAGGTACCTCTCCTTGAATCTGCCGTGTCAATACATCCATCACCAAGGCGAATAAAAACGGACTAAGAGTAGATCCCTGGTGCAACCCATTCAGAATAGGAAAGTGCTCTGAATATCCTCCTACCGTCCTCAACGTGTCTTCGGTCCATCGTACATGTCCTGAATTGACCTAGTGTACGCCACAGGCACACCTCTAACCTCCAAGCACCTCCACAGAACCTCTCAGGGGACTTTGTCATACGCCTTCTCAAGATCGATGAACACCATATGCAAGTCCTTCTTCCTCTCCCTATACTTCTCCACTAATATCCTCACAAGATGAATGGCTTCGGTAGTCGAGCGATCTGGCATGAAACCGAACTGATTCTCAGAAATAGTCACGATCCTCCTCAGTCTCAACTCTACCACTCTTTCCCACACCTTCATAGTATGACTCAACAGCTTGATACCCCTATAGTTGTTGCAACTCTGAATGTCTCCCTTGTTCTTATATAAAGGAATCATCGTACTCCATCTCCAAGCTTTCGGCATCTTCGTCGTCCTAAAAATGATGTTAAATAACTTTGTCAGCCACTCCAAACCTGCCCCACCAGTACTCTTTCAAAATTCTATCGGAATCTCGTCTGGCCCAGTCGCCCTACCCTTACGCATCCTACAAATAGCCCCCTTGACCTCCTCAACCTTAATACGCCTACAATAACCGTAATCGCGACACCTCTCAGAATGCTCCAAGTCCCCCAGCACTAAACCTTCGACTACCTCGTCATTCAAAAGTCTATGAAAATACGACTGCCACCTCCTCCTAATGAGGGTGTCATCCATCAATACTCTGCCATCCTCACCCTTGATGCACTTCACCTGGTCAAGGTCACGGGCCCTTCGCTCCCTAGCCTTAGCAAGAATATAAAATACGATATATCAATGAAAGTATAAAGATAAATTTTGAACAGAACACAAATTAGAACATAAAAATTATATTTACGAAAATTGAAATAACTACAAATTAATAAATTTAAAGTAGATGTTAACAAAATAAATAAAAGCAAAAGTTGAAAAAATTAATTATCATGCATTTCAGAGTACAAAATTTTGTAAAATAGAAATATCATATTGTTTTAATACACAAAAAAAATAATTCAACAAACAAAATTAAATATAATTACCTTATAAACGTTTTTGGATTTCTTGTTGCTAACCTTCTTATCAACATCCTTCTGAATTGTTGCATTAGACCTTGACCTTGTAACTCGAGAAGGACCATCTATTCCACTTTTTGAAATTTTAACTTTGTGTGATGGGATTTCTTCTTCAAAATCAGAATCTAATATTTGCTCACACATGATATTTTTCCTCTTGTATGTCCTCTTAACTTGTGGAATAACATTTTTGTTCAGAATAATCTCACTTTGCATGTTGACGTTTGGCTTCTCAGACGGTGCTGCTATTTGAGGAAATTCAATCTTGTCCGAAAAAATCTCCTTCGATTGTTAAAAGTATACTCACTTTCAACTAACTTTTTCTTACTCTTATTGACAAGAGATGAAGTGAAACAACCGAGATCAAATGATGGTTTAGAAAGAACAATGAGGTTACTCTCTTGTGATAATCTAGGGCTCTTTCGTATCAGAGTAGCATCGAATTTGGGTTTAGAAGACATGATTCATACCAAATTGAAAATAAAACATAAATTTAACAAATAATGCATTTGAATCAAAATTGCTCCTATATTGATGCGATTTTCAAACCCACAA
Organism: Capsicum rhomboideum; assembly: GCA_031232105.1. NCBI lineage: Eukaryota > Viridiplantae > Streptophyta > Magnoliopsida > Solanales > Solanaceae > Capsicum > Capsicum rhomboideum. The sequence continues at coordinate 24,345,353 of CP124712.1, read as the reverse complement.
AAGCAAAATGTCGTTTAAGAAAAACCCAAAGATGAAACACAATAAACCCCAAACCAGAGAACTCATATAAAGATGAAAAAAAAAATTAAGGAAGTTGCGTATATTTATGGTAAAAGAAGTCTTTTACCAATAAAGAGACATATAGGGGAACGTGTATAACTAGGGAATGTAAAAAAATTATAACTTTTTCTGAAAAAGGGTAGAAAACGTGAATAAATAAAGATAATTAATTGACCAAATTTTACTCCTACCATAATTATCAAAACAGTTAATGAGAAGAGAAGTAGTAGTAAACACGAAAAATCAGGAGGGGTCCTAATTATTATATTTGTATTAAACAAATTTAAAAAATAAATAAAATCAATTAATTTTTAAAAATCTGCTACAACTTGCAATTAAAACCTTAATTAAATAATTATAAAAAAGTGTTGCTACAACTTGCAATAAACAATCTAAAATGTATATATAAGATAATTTTCCCTCTGTTTTTTCTTTTTAGCAACAAATATCATTTTTTTTGCCTTTTTTTTTTTAGGGAATATGATGAAGATAGTTAAATATGAAAGATCGATTTCTCATCCCTTGCGATTTTGCATCCCATTTTCAATTTCTTCCTTAGTAATGGGAGAAATGAAGGTTGTATAGAAAGTATATAGAAATTGTATAATTATTATATAAAATATGTATTTATATAAGATGTGTATAGAAACTGTATAATTATTGTATAAACTATGTATCTAAATAATTATTGCAGCTAAAGGTTGTATAAAATGAATATAGAAACTGTATAATTATTGTATAGAATATATATTTTGTATATGATATGTATAAAAATTGTATCATTATTTTATCGGATATGTATAAGATGTGCATAGAAACTGTATCATTGATGTATAAAATATGTACATGTATTATTGTTGTATAAAATATGTATTTGTATAAGATGTGTATAGAAACTCTATCATTATTGTATAGAATATGTATATGTATATGATGTGTATAGAAACTATATAATTATTGTATAAAATATGTATATATGTATTTGATATCAAATATGCATTGACACATTCTTTTTTAAAAAAAAATACTCTTTTATATAATAATTAACAATTTCTATAATTAATTGCTTTTTATTTTGGTAGAATTTTACAAAAAAATAGATCAGTTGTTCTTTTAAATAAAGGAGAGAAAAAAAAAAGGTAAAGCAGTGACCAAAAAAAAAAAAGAAAGAAAAGAAGAAGAAAAAGAAGCATAGGTCGACCAAAAAGTAACAAAGCAAAAAAGAAAAGAGGACTTTAGCCAGCACACACGTCAGCGGTTGACATCAGCTATATGACTACAATATGAAAATGCAATTTCTTAAGCCATTTTGGTGGGATTTGTTTTAGTCGACTGGCCATTATTGTCGTTTCCCCTTTTCTTTAAGGAGAACTAATTCCATGCCTCAAGTCTTTTATGAATTTTGTTGTTTTATTTTATCAATTTTTCAAAAATTCTTAAAGAAGATATTGCGCTATGGAGGACATTTTGTGTGTTATTGAAAATCCAAAAGAAATCATCATATTCGACCGCTTTGATAAATCAAACTTTACTAACTGGAAGGATACAGTGATTTTCCTAATGATTTTTTTGAAATATTTTTATGTTTTTAATCCACAATTAACAACATTAACAGAGTCTACTTCAAAAAAATTTGGAGATGTGAAATCAAAAAGGAAGAATCATAGACAAATAGCTACTCTACGGCTTGAACAAGTGCCAAAGCAGTGGCACAAAAGATTTGATAGTGTTGTACCGTCAAAAGAATCATACACAATCTCACAGACAAATGCATATATTCTAAATTCATAAAAGAATATGGAGTTATCATTCATATGTATACGGATGACATGTTGATTTTTGGCATCAATATACTTTGTGTTTCTGAAATAAAAAAGTATGACTTGAATGAAGTAGATAAATTATTGTTTTTCATATCAATCCATCATTATTGCATTTAACCTCTTATAACAAGTTAATTATCTTTTTTATCATGTTAATTAATACTTATTATTGAAATTTACGTGTAACTACCTTCTTTTTCGTAGTCATAACCGAATTACTCCTCTCACGTCATATTTATAAGTAAATTAATCACCTAATTGTACCATGGATTTTCTTAATTCAAATTGCCTTTAGAATAATCTTTAAAATGGATTGGGCTTCAATATATATCCTTCGGCGACTAAACTTACACCTAATGGGGCATAAATTCGTTAACAATTGAAGTTACGTGAGACATAACCTGAGAAATATTATGATACAAACAATAAAATATATATACTTATGCCCTACATTTTTTTTTTGTTATGAAGTACGTAAATTAAAAACCAACACAAAATAAGGACATAAGCACCATTTCAATAAAGGAAAAAAAATTCAAAAATAGCAAATTAGATCCATTAATTAGAAGGCACATAACAATCTTTTGCTAATTACCCTAAATATCAATATGTATATGTATTTGATACATAAGACAACATCAAATACATATACATATACAGTTAGTTACCTTATTTTTAGCAGGGGCGGCTCAACGGGATTTATGGCCTAAAGCCAACTTTAAGAAGAGGCCCTTTATGTTTATTTGATTTCCTTCTTTTTTTGTTTTGTAATGATGGTGTACAGGTCATTTTGTACGTATATTGACTATTCATTTGACTACACATTAGTATTTATTATTTAGTTTTTGAACATCTCGGTTTTAAAATATTGTATTAATCTAATCTTCCTTAATTTCAAAAATTAGTCAAATTAACCGCTAAAAAGCGAAAAATGACACATAAATTGAGACGGAAGGAGTATTTATAGAAGTTTAGTTTACCAAATTAGTCTTATTAATTATGCTTTGAAAATATAAATTTGAGTATATACACTTTATTTAATCATTTCATGAAAGGAGTAATATTGAAATAACATAATAAAATTCTATTGATTTCATAAATGGGACAACTAAATTGAAACAGATATTTTTAGTAAAAGTATCAACTAAAACAAAACTAAGAAAGTATATAATTTTAGATATTAATCATAAAAATATGGGGCCTTTACTTTTGGGGGGGGCCTAAAGCCATGACTTTAGTCGCTTCCCCCTTGAGCCGACACTGATTTTTAGGCAACAACTTGAGTTTAAAAAGGCAAAAGAATTTCAGTTTCTTTAATCACATTCACCTAATTAATTAAAGCTTAATTGAAAGATTCAAAAAAAAAAAAAAAAAAAAAAAAAAAAAATCGGAAGCTTTTTTTAATGAGCTTCAAACCTTTTTTTAAAAAAAAATCTATTTTTCTCTGTCTTTTTTTTTCTTTTTCAGTTTTTTCATTTTTTTTTTCTTTTTTCATTTTTTTTACTGTTTTTTTTCTTTGCCTTTTTTTGTATAAATCTTTTTTCTATTTTTTCTCTCTTTTTTTTTTCCTTTTCAGTTTTTTCCTTTGTTTTTTTTCTTTTTTCATTTTTTTTATTGTTTCTTTTTTCTTTGCATTTTTTTTCTTTTTTATTCTTTTTTTTCCTTTTTTTGTTTCTTTTTTTCTTTTTCGCTCTTTTTTTTGTTGTTGTATTTTATATTTATATATTTTTTATATTTTAAATTTATTTGTATCAAACTATATATTTTAAATCAATTTATTATTTATATTTGAATAGTTTAACCGAAATATGTACAATTTATCATTTGTATTATATAAAAATAAATATATATATTAATTGTATTTGCTTGAGTCTAAATATATAAATATGCAATTTATCATTTAATACAAATGTATCGTTAGTATTTGTATGTCAAATTTATCATTTGTATTTGTAAATAAACAAGTATCATTTATATAGGTATGATTCAAGTTGTATAAACATGTATCATATGATACAAGTGTGACATTTGTATTTGTAGAATTTATGTGTGGCATTTGTATTTGTAGAATTTATCATTTGTATTTGTATTGTTCAATTTGTATCAATAAAATACAATTCGTATCAATGAATATAAATACAAGTGTTCATAGAAAGAAAAATAACAATTCTTTTTCACTTGTTGAAAAATACAAATGATGCAGTCAACTACAAATTTAAATACAAACAAATGAAATTACAAATACAAATACAATATGCGGTCAACTTAAAAATATAAATACAAAATAGATCTTTAAAAAATACAAGTGTATCAATGAAAATAGAAAACAAATACAAATATAAACAAAATAAAACCACAAAAGACAAATACAATGTGCAGTCAACTATAAAATACAAATACAAAATAAATCTTTAAAACACAAATGCGAATTGTATAAAATATATATGATGGTGCGAACTATAAAATACAAATATAATTGTATCAATGAATACATTTATGATGATGCGAGTACATATACAATAAGTGGTTGTGGTATCTTCATTATCATTCATGGTTTGTGATCGACGTAGCCATACAACAACAACAACAACATACCCAGTGTATTCCCACCAAGTGGGGTCTGGGAAAGATAAAGTGTACGCAGTCCATACCACTACCTCAGATGAAGTAGAGAGGATGTTTCCGATAGACCCCCGGCTCAGAACAGAAAAAAATAACAAACAAAAATCATAAAAACAAACAACAAAAAAGAGATAACGCATCGCTAGTTAATAAAAGAAGCAAGACACCCACAGAGTAATACTATAGACTATTTATTCGAAATCACAAACATCACTAAAACACCACGAACAAGAATCTGCCAAAAAATAACAAACACAGATACAAACAAACACTCCTTCCTACTAATACGGACGCCTTCCTACCCACTAACCCTCTACCCTAATCCGCGTCCTCCACACCTTCCTATCAAGGGTCATGTCCTCCGTAAGCTGTAACTGCTCCATGTCATGCCTAATCACCTCCCTCCAATATTTCTTCGGCCTAACTCTACCCCGCCTAACACCATTCAAAGTCAGCCTTTCACACCTCCATACTAGAGCATCCGTACATTTCCTCAACACATGCCCGAACCATCGCAACCTCACTTCCCACATCTTGTCTTCTACCGAAGCCACTCCCAACTTCTCTCGAATAATCTCATTTCTAACTCTATCACTCCTAGTAAGTCCACACATCCATCGCAACATCCTTATCTCCGCCACCTTCAACTTTTGGATGTGGGAGTTTTTAACTGGCCAACACTCCACTCCGTATAACATAGCCGGCCGGACAGCCACTCTGTAGAACTTACCTTTAAGCTTCGGAGGCACCTTATTATCACACAAAACTCCCAAAGTGAGCCTCCATTGCAACCACCCTGCACCAATATGGTGTGCGACATCCTCGTCAATCTCACCATTCCCCTGAATCATAGACCCCAGATACTTGATACTACACCTCTTCTGGATAGCCTGAGAATCCAGCTTCACTACCACATCAGCCTCATGCGTCAAATCACTGAACTTACATTCCAAGTACTCCGTCGTAGTCCTGCTCAACCTAAACCCTTTAGACTCAAGGGTTCGTCTCCAAACATCCAAACCTCCAACTTATCATTAACTCCTCCTCGGGTCTCGTCAATCAATACCACATCATCAGCAAATAACATACACCAAGGCACCTCCCCTTGACATCCATCACCAAGGCAAATAAAAACGGACTAAGAGTCCATCCCTGGTGCAACCCTGTCAAAACAGGAAAGTGCTCCGAATCTCCTCTTACCGTCCTCACACGCGTCTTTGCACCATCGTACATGTCCTGAATCGACCTAGTGTACGCCACGGGCACACTTTTAGCCTCCAAGTACCTCCACAGAATCTCCCTGGGGACTTTGTCGTACGCATTCTCAAGATCGATGAACACCATGTGCAAGTCCTTCTTCCTCTCCCTAAACTGCTCCACTAATCTCCTCACGAGGTGAATGGCCTCAGTAGTCGAGTGAAAAAAATGACAATAGAAAAAAGAAAGAAAAAAAAAGGCTAGAAATAGAAGAGAGAGAAAGAGAGAAATATGGAGGGATAAGAAGCCACTAAAATAATGTTATTTTGCTATGCCACTAAATTTTTTTAAAATATTACTATTTAACTTAATTAAGGAATAAAATTTGCTAATCTCTATATTTTTCACTTTCAATAAACTCTCATACCTCAGAGGGGATCCACTCAAGTATAGCTGGTTAATACATATTCTTTAAGGAATAGTCTCAAAGTCGATGTCCAATAATTTGCCTCGTTGTAAAAGCATTACTTAATATTTGTTGCTACTTTTCTAATGCAATTTGGGGCGTCAAAAATGCCCGCATGCAGCTTATTATGTTTAGAACCTTTCTTCTTTTTGCAGACACCTCTAACTCAGATTTTTGAAGTTGTTCAAGGTGGTGATAAGACAGACCCCTACACTACATAGTGAAAAGTCTTAATGAACAAAGGTGAACTACTATGAAGGGAGATTTTACTTTGTGATTGTAGCTTGATTGTTTAAAAGGCTTTAAGCTTTCATGAAAGAAAAGCGTCCAATAATTTAGGATAGAGGTAGTATTACTTTGTAAATATACTCTCATTTGGCATGGCTTAAAGAAATTTAGGAAATGTTTTTCCTCAAGAAAAGACCTCTCTAATGATGAAATTGTGCTCTCCTGCAGTTGTCATTTGCTGACTAGAAACTTATTTACTCCAAATACACCCATTTGATGTTACTAAAGCTATATATATGCACAAGAACCAGTTAAAGCCAAGACCATTTTATGCATATGACTTAATCGCATCCACAATGGTGTGAATAATGAGTAGATGCATGTCAAAATACCAGTTCATGTGGCATGCCACAATAGTGAGCAGTGTGCACAGAGGGCTGAAATTCTAATTAGTTCAGCAGGACCAAGGTATTCAAAAAGGGTATTTAATAATGGATGCAAAACAGAACATTGCTCTTTACAAATTATGCAAGAAACTAGTTCATAACTCGGTAATTCACCTATTGTTATCTGTATTAGTCACAACATCCCTCATAGCTACTGGATACCATGATATCTATAACGAGGATATTTATGTTTCTGAGAAGCCCACGAATATAAGCTCAGCTTCACATTAATTTCTTCATCTTCTACCAGCTCGTGTCGCCTAAGAAGCTTAATACTGTTGATAAGGTTCAAAAACAAAATTCACAAAAGATAAACAGTGACTATTTTTCACCAGAAAAGGAAAGAACAAAATAAGTATTAAGCAGTTTGGAGAGGCAAAGCAAATGTTGTTTGGAAACAGCATTTTACTGTACATGCTTGATAATTCAAAAGAAATGAGGGCAATTAGTCTAAAACAGCAGGTAAAAAGCATACAATTTTATCTGGAGCGAGGAATTACCATGTTCAATACTTAACCTTTAATTCGAATCTGAAGATCGGATTCCATGCCGTTTGAAGAACTCACGAAATCCGTAAGCACTTACATCATAGTTGAACTGAAATTAAAAGAATATTAATGATCAGAACCGCTTTTATTACAAGATGAGTTCGGTTTACACATTAACTTTCCAGCATGCTCTTATTCTATCATTCATGAGATAGATCTCACTCATATATCGTATGATGATCGAGATCAAGTAGAAAAGCCAGATTACCATGGCAGAAAATTCTAGCAGATGGATGATGAAGCAAGTGATGGATATGGAGAAGCTGGCAAAACTCTGTGAACTCGATACTAGACTTATATATTAACTAGCAACAAATATGGACTCACTAGTAACATTACTGATGACCATTCTTCTTAACGAAGACATGTGTGAAAATAAAGGACAAGCAAGGGGACACTTGAATCCAGTCTGCAACAGAGGATTCAGCAGTTCTTGGTCTAAGTTTTGGGTTGTATGGTTGCTAGGTTTCTCCTTCACGAGGATCTTATTAACCATAATATTGCACCTAACAACATTCCACCTAAAATAAAGTTGGTCATGAACTCATTGGGTATCTGGTGGCTCCGTCAACAGGTGAATCTGGAACATGCAACTAAAATATTGTTTTTCTTGTTAATTTGTCACCTTTATAGGACTTAAATTTCCACAAAAGTAAATACAGGAGGGAATTTTCCCTGCCACCTAGAATCTTAAGAAACTGTAACCAGCTTTGCCGACAAGTAAAGACTTCCATAAAAATTGTAGAATACCAATACCATTTTTCTTGTTTTTGACAAGGTAAAAGTAATATTAAAAATGGCAGAATTTACAAGCTCTCCAGTATAACATTAGGGAGCCTGGAAAATCCAAAAATTGTATCATACCATCCTTGCCCTTACATCAAAAGTATAAATTTTGTAGACATCTAACTTCACAAAAGAACTGTGTTGTGTGATGAAATGAAAGTTCACATTCACTGTCTTTTGAAATGTGACTGTGTCACCAAAAATGAATGGTAAGTTTTATAAAGTGGTTATTAAACCAGCTGTGTTGTATGGTCGGAGTGTTGCAAGTCAAGAACTCACACCATCCAGCAGATTAAAGTAGTAAGAATAAAGATGTTGAGATAGATGTGTGGGCATACGAGGAGAGATAAGATTCAGAACAAAGATATTAGGGACAAGGTAGGAGTAGCCTCGACGGTGGAAATATGAGAGAAGCGAGATTGAGAAGGTTTGTACATGTGAAGAGGAGATGCACAGATGTCCCAGTGAGGAGGTAGGAGAGGACTATGGTGGGTCTAAGGAGAGGTAGAGGTAGGCCGAAGAAGTATTGGGAAGAGGTGATTAGAGAGGACAGAGTGCACCTGCAGCTTACCGAGGATATGACCCTAGATAGGAGGATTTGTTCAGGTCAAGGATTAGAATAGAAGTTTAGTAGGTAGTTGCGCGTTGTCTAGTTTCCCTATCAGTATTATTATTATTATTACTCTCCTACTATCTTATTCTTTGATTTTATTATTACCTGTTGCTCCCTTTGCTTCAGCTATTGTAGTACTTATTGTTGATACTGCTCTTTTCTCATTATTTTCAAAATGGCTTATTCACTACAGTATTTCCTTTCCAAACTTGTTTCGATGTGTTTTACTTGAGCCGAGGGTCTTTCAAAAACAACCTCTCTACCTTCACAAGGTAGGGGTAAGGTCACGTACACATCACCCTCCCCAGACCCCACTTATGAGATTACAGTGGGTATGTTGTTGTTGATATGACACTAACTATAATTTCAATGTAGACACAGCTAAATCGTCACTACGACATAAATTTGCTAATAAAATTTCAAGGACAAAAGCAAATATAAATTATCATTTCTCTACAGATACTTCATAAACATGAAAACTTACAGGTAAAACTTTGACAGAGTATTTGGTAATATTAGGATCGGCAACCCTTCCCTGAGTAGCTGCCTGGTAGAGAGAGCAAAGCAGAATCACTCAGTTGAAGACAAAAGAAAATAGAAATTTATGGTTATGTGAAGCACAAAGCTAACAAACATCCAAGTGAGTAATTGTTTTTATGCCCTGAAACTATAGAGAAAAAATAGAGCAAGCAATAAAAACTATAGCAAAATGCGACCTTCTCTGTGCAGATTATTGCCATGATGTTCTAGTTTTAATAATCTGGAAAGACAATTGAAAGTTTTTATTGCTTGCTCTATTTTTTTCTCTATAGTTTCAGGGCATAAAAACAATTACTCACTTGGATGTTTGTTAGCTTTGTGCTTCACATAACCATAAATTTCTATTTTCTTTTGTCTTCAACTGAGTGATTCTGCTTTGCTCTCTCTACCAGGCAGCTGCTCAGGGAAGGGTTGTTGATCCTAATATTACCAAATACTCTGTCAAAGTTTTACCTGTAAGTTTTCATGTTTATGAAGTATCTGTAGAGAAATGATAATTTATATTTGCTTTTGTCCTTGAAATTTTATTAGCAAATTTATGTCGTAGTGACGATTTAGCTGTGTCTACATTGAAATTATAGTTAGTGTCATATCAACAACAACATACCCACTGTAATCTCATAAGTGGGGTCTGGGGAGGGTGATGTGTACGTGACCTTACCCCTACCTTGTGAAGGTAGAGAGGTTGTTTTTGAAAGACCCTCGGCTCAAGTAAAACACATCAAAACAAGTTTGGAAAGGAAATACTGTAGTGAATAAGCCATTTCGAAAATAATGAGAAAAGAGCAGTATCAACAATAAGTACTACAATAGCAGAAGCAAAGGGAGCAACAGGTAATAATAAAATCAAAGAATAAGATAGTAGGAGAGTAATAATAATAATAATACTGATAGGGAAACTAGACAACGCGCAACTACCTACTAAACTTCTATTCTAATCCTTGACCTGAACAAATCCTCCTATCTAGGGTCATATCCTCGGTAAGCTGCAGGTGCACTCTGTCCTCTCTAATCACCTCTTCCCAATACTTCTTCGGCCTACCTCTACCTCTCCTTAGACCCACCATAGTCCTCTCCTACCTCCTGTCACCTCTTCCCAATACTTCTTTTACTTTGAGCTTGAACTTTGTATCTAATACAGTTTTAAAAAAGTTTCCAAATTTTGATATTCAATTGATTGCTTGTTATGGTTATTCTCCAAATTCATATTGAAAAAGAAGATAAATTCGTTATTCTAATTTTTTTTTTATAACCGTGGTGTCTAGGTCCTCAACTAATTCCGCGGGAAACCTGCCAGGTATACCAGGTAATTCTGTCCCCAAGGCTAAGGACAGATGGGAAGAAATCACCTGGTTGTTTTTCGTCTCTGCTGGAATTTGAACCTGAGACCTCATGTTCTCAACCCACTTCACTGACCACTAGGCCACATCATTCTTGTTGCTTGCTCGATGAATTTACATAATCACTGGTTATTTTCTTTTCCTTCGTGACAAAATTGAGAAATTTAGATGTTTTCTTGTATTTGGGTATGGATATTGTTACAGGAATAAATAGCAAAATACGGAGACTACATCTGCATTTTGATACCTGTTATGGAGGAGCAATCATTCTTTAGCAAGTTCCTTCTCAACCTTCGTTCATCTTGCAAGTATGTTCTTTATTCTTTTTGTGTATGTCTTAATTTTAGTTATTGCCCGCGCACTAGTAGGGAGAACAATGACACATAACTTGGTGATAAACCCGTATATGATGGAATGTGAAACAATGGTTTCAATACTTGAACTTAGCTTATTAACCAGCATAATTTGCATGTGGTTGGGAAGCGCTAGAGTACTTTCACTTCTATCTTGGTTGGTCTTTGTTAAATTATTTTTGTTCTGTTTAGTAGTCTGCATAAAGTTGCTAGCTTTGCTACCGTGATATGCTCTGCATAAAGTTGCTAGCTTTGCTACCGTGATATGCTGACTAGGTGTTACATTGCAGAAAGAGCAGTTATTTAGCTTTTGTGTGCTGCTTTTGCTTCAGGGCCAGAGCTACCTTGGAGAAAGGGGATTCAATTGAATCCCTTCCCTGAAAATTATACTTTGCAAATAGGACAAAACTAGTTTTTGGTTATATAGGCTGTTGAATTCCCTTGACATGAGGGAAAATTCTAGTAAAACCAAAAATTTGTTTTAGGTCACAGGTTCAAATCCCATGCATGACCCTTTCGAACCCCCTTTATGAAATTTTGGCTTTGCCACTGTTTTGCTTTATATCCATTGGATGTTATTTTACACCTGGTTAACTTTTTCTTTGGTTTTTGAAGGTATTACACAAGCTATCCTAAGGATCTTGATCCGTCGAGGGTTATTCACTTTACCTCAGAACGTGAATTTGTCCAACTTCTTCATCAAGGCTACCCGGTTGTTGTTGCATTTACGATAAAGTAATATGAGTTTATAGTTTCTCTTCCTTCCTCTCATGTCTTTTGTAGTTTTATCGTTTAATCCCTGGATCAATGTAATTTTTGGATGTTATAGGAGTAACTACAGCAAACATCTTGACAAAGTTCTAGAAGAGTCTGCAGCTGAGTTTTATCCACATGTAAAATTTTTACGTGTAAGACACTTCTTGAACTGCTCATTCAAGTTTAGATAGAATATAATTGCTAGAATGGTACAAAAAAGTCTCTTTAGGTGTCTGTGATGTCGGTGGTCTACGAGTTTAGTTTTGGCTAGAAATATGGAAAGTATCGCATTGTTTTGAATTGAATTTTGATAGAATAAAATGTTTTCCTAGCTCATGCGTAACATTGCCCATGTTTTCATTATTATTTTGTATTGTTCAGGTAGAATGCCCGAAGTACCCTGGGTTTTGCATAACAAGACAAAAGAAGGAATACCCATTTGTAGAGATATTTCATAGTCCAGAACAGGTACTTTGTAGCGTCGGGGCATTATATGTTTATACTAAGTGTGGCTTATGATTGCCTCGATGCATTTGCTACAATCTAATTAGAAAGTACCGTTTTATCTGATTACATCCTGATTTCTTCCTCCTTTTCAAAAATTGAGAATGCTCATACGTGACCTTCATAAACAATAGGGGGATATAGAATGTTTTATAGACAAATTTATTGATTTGTGAAAAGATACAAACTGCAGCGGAAGGATTAATGTCCCTCAGAATCAATTGCAAGATGAAGAAGAGGCTTTCTTGGATGCACACTCTCTTAAAGTAGGGAGAATCTACTGGATTTACTTTGTGATTGAACTTATAATAGGTAACTAATAGAGCGAAATATCTCGGTATATCGAATACAGTGGGTGAAGAGAGGGAGTGGTTTTATTCTTCATAACTTGTGTGCAGTTGAATCATGATAGGTTATCATATGTTTGTTATGCTGCCTGCTGTGAAGGCCTTATTTAGTAGAATATTAGGAGGTCCAAACACGTCTTGTCTTATGCATAATCTTCAGCAACTAAAGGGGTGTGCTTTTTTGTTGTGTCTAATCCCTACCTGACAAACTCAAGTTATTTCCTGCCGAGAACAATGATGTGCCTGACATAAAAAATGCCACGAACATCTAATCACGAGGTCGGTGACTTATAACAAGCTATTGAATAATCTAGCTGAAGAACAACCAATCAAAAAGCTAGTGGCAAGCTTGTAACTACCAACTTAAGCTACAAACAACAAAACATGAGCAAAATGCGACCTTCTCTGTGCAGATTATTGCCATGATGTTCCAGTTTTAATAATCTGGAAAGACAATTGCTAAGTTGCTCGGACTCGGCAATTTCGGTGCCGCACCCGTGTCGACACGACACTGACACGGGTAAGGGTGTGGGATCTGTGTCGGATCCGGTCAAACGAGATCGGGTGTGTTGACCAACAATTCGGAGAAAAAATTGAAATTTCGATATCTCAAAGTAAAGATTTGAATAGCTCGGAAACAAAATACCTTCAATTCTGCTGCGTCCTTTTGTCTCTTTTGAAGATTTTTTCTTGGTTAATCTTCCTGTTGTTGGCTGTTGCAGGTTTCTTGGATTTAGGAGCTCTAGAATTTCTATTTAGGAACAGAGAAGCCAAGAATTGGTGGTGCCGTGGTGGACTACTAGATTGTGCGCATCGTGATGTATTGTATTGGGAAAAAATCTCTTTGGGGAAGAAGATGCAGAGGAACAGCGAAGCAGAGGAATAGAGATGAAGAAGACAACTAGACACCCAACACTAATTTGTTTTTTAATTGCACCTGTAGTCCTTTAATAGCTGCCACATTGATTATTTATTATTAAGAATAAATATTATTTTTTTTAATTAAATGAGATAAACATTACTTACTCCGTCCCATTTTAGGTGATCATCTTACTAAAAATAAATATCTCATATTAGTTGATTATTTACTAAATCAAGATAGAATTAATTAATTTTTTCTCATTTTAGCCCTACAATTAATTATAATTCCAATGTCTATTTCTATGCCCAATGAATATTATTAATATGGATAAAAAATAAAATAGTAAAATTTATCATTTAATTTATGATTTCTTAATCATCGTATAAAATAAATGTGCCCAACAATAATGGGACGGAGGAAGTACATTTTATAATTAGAGTTCCTTTAATAGTTGTCCGTTGATTATTTGTTAGTAAAAATAAATAATTTATTCATTTTTTGGTTAAATGAGATAAGCATTATATATTAATTAGAGTTTATAAAATGAGGATAAACATTATAATTAAATTAAATATTAATGTATATAATTTGAAAGCACACATTTTTAATGAAACTAATTTTAGCGTAGGTATATATTGAACATATTAATATTCTCATCTTTTTTAGTTGTCAAATATACTAAAAATAGTTGTTTTTAAATACTTGTCAATTTAAAAAACAAAGAAAATATTAATTCTTCTTTTCCAACTTCAACCTTTGTATTAGTCCTTTTAGAATTAAGAAGGATAAAGATTAAAAAAATTAATAAAGAATATATTAATCAAATCGCACTCCTAAATAATTTTTTCTTCAACTAAAAAGGAACAGAGAAAGTACATTATAAATTCTATATAAAAAAAACAAAAATATGTAAAATAGTGATAAACGTCAAAATAGATACAATATTTATTTAAATAACAAATAATATTATTACATTGATCCAAATATTATGTTTGATGCATCTAATCTAATATTTATTTATATCTATAATTAAATTAAATTGTGTTTAAATAAAGTTATTTTTAATGAAATAATCTATTAAATGATAATTATTTGAGAATAATAGTACATGTCAATTTTGTCTATTGTAAAATATTTTAATGAAAGATAAAAAGTTTAATTAACATTTCCAAGGACAAAAGACAGATTTAATTAACTATATGCTATATTGTGACATGTAATTATATATTGTTTGATTATATACTTAAAATGTAATAATATATTAGAAGTAACGATTGACATTGTTTGACTAATTTAACTGATAACAGGATATCACATTAGGGATCACATCTTGGTAGATCGTTTGATTCTTCTTGTCAGTGTAAGTTCTGAACTATCGAAATACTTAAAATGTAATAATATATTAGAAGTAACGATCAACATTGTTTGACTAATTTAACTGATAACAGGATATCACATTAGGGATCACATCTTTTTAGATCGTTTGATTCTTCTTGTCAGTGTAAGTTCTGAACTATCGAAATACTTAAAATGTAATTATATATTAGAAGTAACGATCGACATTGTTTGACTAACTTAACGGATAACAGGATATCATATGATTTTGAAATTTGAATTTACGATCAAAATAAGACTAATTAACTCTCGAAATTAGAATTGTGCCACATAAATCGGCATAAAAAAATATTCTTACTAAAATATAATACTCCCTCCATCCCAATTTATGTGATGTAGTTTGACTTGATACGGAGTTTAAGAAAGAAAGGAAGACTTTTGAAACTTGTGGTCTAATATGAGTCATAGATGATTGTGTGGTTGTAAATCATTTCATTAAGGGTAAAGTGGGTATTTTAAAGTTAAATTGTTACCAAATATAAAAATGTGTCATTCTTTGTTAGACTGACTAAAAAGAAAAGTGTGTCATATAAATTGGAACAGAGGAGTAATATTTTCAAATTAAAATATCCAAAAATAAGGAGGTCAAATCTCATTAAATGAGATTTGTACTCTTTCACTCAAGATAGCCTCCAAAATGAACTTTCTCATCTAAAAAAGTCAAATATCATCACAAAAACATCTTGTTTTTGCAGATATACCGTGTAGCATGTATTAATATTTCTTATTTTTTGGGAACTTCTCCATCTTTCACCAACTTTTCCCTCCCAAAGACTAAAAAAATTTCAGCTCCCTCATTGTCCTTAACGAAATTTTCCTCCATAGCTAAAAAATTTCAAAAGTTCTCTGTTCTTCCATGGCATCAGCAGCAGCAAAAAAAAAGAGTATTTTGAGACCAACAAAAAGTGTTGGATCAGATTTTGATGATAAACCCTTGTGGAATCATGTGAAGGTTCTTAGGGTTGCTCCTAATGGTGGTGGAAATAGAGTGTGGTCATGTAACTTTTGCAATAAAAATGTTACGGGTTCATATTCTAAGGTAAAAGCACATCTTTTAAAACTTTCTGGTCATGGAGTTGCAATATGCAAAGAAATTAGTAATGAAGTATGTGCAACATTGAAGATGGAGAATGATGAAGCTGAAAAGAAAAAATCAATGGTGCAATTAGATGCAAGAAAAAAGGCAGATTATGTATCTTTGCCTGAAGGCTCAGATTTATCACAACCGAAAAAGAGAAAAGGATCAATGGGTGGAGTACTAGAGAAGTCGTTTAGCATTGCCAACATAAACACTGCTGACAAGTTGGCGGCTCAGATGTTTTATGCATCAGGTTTATCATTCAACCTTGCAACTTCTCCTTACTTTAAAAAGTATTCAGAATTTTTGGCGGCGAATCCTATACCCGGTTATGTTCCACCAACTTATAATAGGTTACGAACAACACTTTTGGCTCAAGAAAAGGCTAATATAAATAGAAAATTACAACCTATTAGAGATACATGGAAAAGAAAAGGGTTGTCAATTTGTTCGGATGGATGGTCGGATGTTAAAAGACGACCATTGATAAATATAATGGGAGCATCTAGTGGTGGACCAATATTCTTGAAATCCATTAATTCTAGTGGAGTTGTCAAGGATGGTGAGTACATTGCTAAGTTGTTTATTAAAGCCATTGAAGATGTTGATCCAAAAAATGTCGTTCAAGTTATCACCGATAATGCCGGAAATATGAAAATTGCCGGTACTATTGTTGAACAAACTTTTCCGCACATATTTTGGACACCGTGTGTTGTACATTGTCTAAATCTTGCTTTGAAAAGTATGTGCCAACCTTCCGAAAAATCGGCCCACTTTTCAAGTTGTGCATGGATACTAAAAGTGATTGGTGAAGTGAGTAGTTTAAAGAATTTTGTTGTGAATCATGACATGGCGCATGCCATTTTTCAAAAGCATTCGGAGCTATCTTTGTTAAAAGTTGCCGAAACAAGATTTGCTTCCCACATTGTCATGACTTCTCGTGTTTATAAGGTAAAATCGTCATTGGAAAAAATGGTAATGGATGACGAATGGAAGAATTACAAGGGAGACAAAGTACTTGAAGCGAGGGCGCGTGAGATAAAGTCGCTTGTGATGGATGATGCATGGTGGGATAAAGTTGAATATTTTTTAAAGTGTACGGAGCCGATAGTATCCATGCTTAGAAGAGCCGACCTTGATACTCCACAATTGCACCTTATTTATGACATGTGGGATACCATGATTGAAAAGGTGAAGGTGATTGTATTTGAGCATGAGGGGAAAGATCTTATTAACGGCCAATCGGATTTTTTTGATACAATTCATGAAATTCTTGTGGCTAGGTGGAATAAGAGTAATACCCCATTGCATTGTTTAGCACATTCCTTGGTTCCTAAATACTATCATGAATCGTGGATTCAAGGGGAAAGTAATGGGATAAGAAGACTTGCTCCAAATGAAGATAGGGAAATCTCCTCAAATAGAATCAAATGCTTTCAAAGATATTTCAAAGATCCAAATGATTTGAAGCAAGTTTCTTTGGAGTATGGGGCATTTTGTAGTTCGAGTGGTCACTTTAATGCGCCTTATGTAATTGATGCTATGGAGTATGAAGATCCTCTATCTTGGTGGGCTAACTATGGTGTAAATGCTCCACTTTTACAAAGTTTGGCTTATAAATTGCTTTCCCAACCGGCTTCTTCATCTTGTTGCGAAAGGAATTGGAGCACTTTTTCATTGATTCATAGCATCAAGAGAAACAAGTTGGCTACTTCAAGAGCTGAAGATCTAGTGTTTGTGCATTATAATCTTCGCTTGCTTTCTCGAAAGAAAGAAAAATACACAAGTGGTCCAAGCAAATATTGGGATTTAGGTAAGTCTTTTGATACTTCTTGAGTAATTTTTTTACTATGATAAGCTTCCTTCACAATATTCTAAATTCATTTGGTATTGTTTTAGGTGGAGACCATTTCAATATTGATGAAAGTATCAATGAGTTAGTTGAATTGTCAATTGACGAACCTCAACTAGAAGGTGTCTTCTTTGAAAATGAAATTGAGAATTTGGAGGAAGATGACAACATGGAAGAAATTGAAGAAGATGACCTTTGATTTGGATGTACTCATGTTCATGTTAGATGTCTCAGGTAGAACTTAGTTTAAATGTACATTTTATGTAATTATTTTTGGTCTATGAACTTGTGAACATGTAGTTTATGTATGATTTTTGGTGATCATTTGACTCTTAATTTGAATAGTTAATTGACTTGTGTCTCTTTTGACTTTCTCTTGGTCTATTTGATTCTAACTTGGGTAACTTAACTTACTTCCAAAAGACTTAAAGGTATGTTTCATATCTCTCTTAATCTTAGTTTTTTTTTAGTTTTTTATTTGCTATATTTCAATAGTGTTATACTATCTTATTTTAATACCTTGTTGTGTGAGTTGTAGGAAAAGGAATGAATCATGCCCTTTTAGAGAGGTCTACTTGCTTGCGGCCTCATTACTTCATGATCTAACTCTACAAGGCACAAGTTACATGTAAGTTTTCCACAATATCTCATAAATATAGTTATGCATATTTGATATTTTTATAGCTATATGAATAAATTTTTAATTTTTTTTTTGCCGAGTCCCGGTACCCGTGTCCGTATCTAGATCCATATCCCCGAATCTTAAAAATTCGATCATGAAGGATCCGACATTCGGATCCGCACCCGTGTCGGACACCCGCACCCGAGTCCGAGCAACTTAGGACAATTGCAAGTTTTTATTGCTTGCTCTATTTTTTCTCTATAGTTTCAGGGCATAAAAACAATTACTCACTTGGATGTTTGTTAGCTTTGTGCTTCACATAACCATAAATTTCTATTTTCTTTTGTCTTCAACTGAGTGATTCTGCTTTGCTCTCTCTACTAGGCAGCTGCTCAGGGAAGGGTTGCTGATCCTAATATTACCAAATACTCTGTCAAAGTTTTACCTGTAAGTTTTCATGTTTATGAAGTATCTGTAGAGAAATGATAATTTATATTTGCTTTTGTCCTTGAAATTTTATTAGCAAATTTATGTCGTAGTGACGATTTAGCTGTGTCTACATTGAAATTATAGTTAGTGTCATATCAACAACAACATACCCACTGTAATCTCATAAGTGGGGTCTGGGGAGGGTGATGTGTACGTGACCTTACCCCTACCTTGTGAAGGTAGAGAGGTTGTTTTTGAAAGACCCTCGGCTCAAGTAAAACACATCGAAACAAGTTTGGAAAGGAAATACTGTAGTGAATAAGCCATTTTGAAAATAATGAGAAAAGAGCAGTATCAACAATAAGTACTACAATAGCTGAAGCAAAGGGAGCAACAGGTAATAATAAAATCAAAGAATAAGATAGTAGGAGAGTAATAATAATAATAATACTGATAGGGAAACTAGACAACGCGCAACTACCTACTAAACTTCTATTCTAATCCTTGACCTGAACAAATCCTCCTATCTAGGGTCATATCCTCAGTAAGCTGCAGGTGCACTCTGTCCTCTCTAATCACCTCTTCCCAATACTTCTTCGGCCTACCTCTACCTCTCCTTAGACCCACCATAGTCCTCTCCTACCTCCTCACTGGGACATCTGTGCATCTCCTCTTCACATGTACAAACCTTCTCAATCTCGCTTCTCTCATATTTCCACCGTCGAGGCTACTCCTACCTTGTCCCTAATATCTTCGTTCTGAATCTTATCTCTCCTCGTATGCCCACACATCCATCTCAACATCTTTATTCTTACTACTTTAATATGCTGGACGGTGTGAGTTCTTGACTTGCAACACTCCGACCATACAACACAGCTGGTTTAATAACCACTTTATAAAACTTACCATTCATTTTTGGTGACACAGTCACATCTCAAAAGACAGTGAATGTGAACTTTCATTTCATCACACAACACAGTTCTTTTGTGAAGTTAGATGTCTACAAAATTTATACTTTTGATGTAAGGGCAAGGATGGTATGATACAATTTTTGGATTTTCCAGGCTCCCTAATATTATACTGGAGAGCTTGTAAATTCTGCCATTTTTAATATTACTTTTACCTTGTCAAAAACAAGAAAAATGGTATTGGTATTCTACAATTTTTATGGAAGTCTTTACTTGTCGGCAAAGCTGGTTACAGTTTCTTAAGATTATAGGTGGCAGGGAAAATTCCCTCCTGTATTTACTTTTGTGGAAATTTAAGTCCTATAAAGGTGACAAATTAACAAGAAAAACAATATTTTAGTTGCATGTTCCAGATTCACCTGTTGACGGAGCCACCAGATACCCAATGAGTTCATGACCAACTTTATTTTAGGTGGAATGTTGTTAGGTGCAATATTATGGTTAATAAGATCCTCGTGAAAGGACAAACCTAGCAACCATACAACCCAAAACTTAGACCAAGAACTGTTGAATCCTCTGTTGCAGACTGGATTCAAGTGTCCCCTTGCTTGTCCTTTGTATTTCGCTTAGTGAAATTTGCTTTGCTTCTACCAGTTGTCACTGCATCTGTTGAAAGAGCTTTTTCGGCAATGAAGTTCTTAAATTTATTAAGAATACCTTGCGGAATCGGATGAATGATGAACTTTTGAGCGGTTTCTTGGTGCCTTATGTAGAAAAAGATGTATTTATTAATATTTCGAATGATTCTATTGTAAAAACATTTGAAGAGATGAAACCTCGTCGAGTACGGTTGTGATAATATAATTACGTTCTTTTTCACTAGTAAAGTTTATTATTTTTTTTGTGTGTGCTTATTTTTTTATAGTTTGACACCCCTCATAGAAAATCCTGGCTCCGCCCCTGATTACATCACGGTCATTTGGATGATATTCCAAGATTGGTTTTCTTTTCGCCGGATCAAACTCTAAAGAATCTAAATCTATTTTTTGTCTTTGAGAAGAATGTAATGGTACTTCCAATTGGTTGACATTTTCTTCCCGAATAGCTTGATTATGAGAGACCGAATTTGATTTTGGTACTTTGGAAAAATACCTCTTCAGTGACTTTTGAGACTGAATTATAGAAAGAAAAAAAATAAGTTGGAAACATATCTAATTAAAATTTGTTAACTAATGTTTTGATTACTGATTTCGCAACAAAAAAGAGAATTTAGAAATCTAAACAACAAAAAGATATAAATAGAGATTAGAGGATTAAGACGGAAAGAAACTTACCATTGCAAACCGGCAACAACAGGACCTACGGCGACGAGTGGTTGGCTAGTGGAACGACGAGTAACGGACGTCGGCGACGATGAGCGACGACCGAAGGTGAGCTGTGACTGGTAGGGAGGCGTGCCGCGTGAGAAGATCGAGTGCCTGAGAGGCTGAGACAGACGTTTCGTGCGTCTTTGCGTTTTCTGTGTTGGAAATTGGAATTGCCGATTTGGGATTTGTCAATCCCTAGTTTTATTAAGTCTTGTTTTTAAATAAAATAATAAATAAATGGTAGTTTAAGTTTCAAAGTAGTGTACGGTTATTTATTTTAAAATTAATAAAATAATGATTGTTAGTTTAAGTTTGTAGTTTAAAAAAACAAACCTGAAATAAAAACTTCTAAAATTTGGCGCTAGCTGGGATCGAACACCCGACGTCCTGACCCAAAGCGCGATTCTGATACCCCTCAATCACTGCGCCATCACTTCACCTTGTGTCAAGAGGTGTCAATACTAATATATATACCTATAAAATCAAAATTTGATCTATATATACAATGTAATTTTCCGACGAAGGGGTGTCGCTCGACACCCCTCGGGTAAGGGTAGCCCCGCCCCTGATTGGGGGTAAAGCACTCCCTAACCCCAAACCTGTGGTGAAGAATGAAAGAGTATTTACCAGTCCACCACATCCCTTATTGGTCCAACACTAAACTTAACTTATAAATAATAATAATAATAATAAACTGTTAAACTAATGGTTGTTGCTTTTTCCAAGATAAAAAGAAAATAAACAAGCTTAGTTTAGTTGGTTATATGAACTTTCGCCTCTTAATGGTGAGGATTTGATTCTCCACCTTATATTTTTCGTTGTTTACTGCGAATCCGATGAAGCTCCCTGTTCAGACTTTCATTTCTCTACTTTCGTATGGATTCGAAATTTATAAATTTTATGAAGTAAATTTGGTGAGGACTCAAGTAGTTACCTTAAGTTGGTCTCTGATTATGTTGTTTAGATGAATAAAATATGGAGTAAGATCTAAAAAGATAAAAGAAAGAAAAGGAACAAACGAGAAAAAGGGAAATTTCGTTACAGCCACTGAAGTGCAGTTTTTTCTCTTTTCTTTTTCGAGTCCAAAGTATTTTTTTATTTTTATTACACAGTGTACACATATAACGCCGGTTTTCAACATTTTACTTGTGTGTATATTTATGTATGTATGTATAAAGTATGTGATGTGTGTAAAAATAAAAAATGAAATCCTGCAATCTACGGATTGGAAATCCCTTTCAAACATTCTTTCAAAAGATTGATGCATAATTTGTGATTTTCTGCGTATGAAATGCATTAACTTAGAAATTCAAGTATCCCGTATGTGAAAACTAGATCCGGGGGCGAAGCCAGGTACGGATCCAGAACTCTTTTGGTAAAAAAATTACAATTTTTATACATGATTAAAATTATTTATGTATATACATAGTAGATATTGAACCCCCATTGTGACTTCTTCATTCCTATTTTGAACCCCTTAGTGAAAATCATAGTTCTGCCACGAACTAAATCTGACTAGTCCGGTTTCACATAAGTTGTGTACATATTTTTTTCTCCAAGTCCTTTTGGTACATCAGAAATTGATTTTGTAACCCAAGATGGGAATGTAAATAGTTTGGTCAACATTCATTACTACCATTTTAAGTTATAATATCCAAGCTCAGGATTGCAAGGTTTTTCAGGGGGGTGGATTGTGCTCAACGCACACTATCAGACCAAAGCAAAATAGCACCATGTCCAACACTCACCTTCTACAAATTAGTCTGGGAAGACTATTTCTGCTCTAGCAATGTCACTGGACTTCTTAAACACAGAAAAGAAAAAGGTTGCAAGGACGATGCAACTTTCTTTCCTTCGTAAGAGAAGTGTGACATATGAATTAGGCACACATCACGAGTCCAAATTTGTAACTGATGAAAGCCTGCCTAGAAGTGGAGAAAGGTAGAACGATGGAAAACCCAATCATTCAGTAATGTTCCGAGTGTGCTACGACTGGCCCTTGGAGATTTCAGTCATGAGTGTGCTACGACTGGCCCTTGGAGATTTCAGTCATTTATAGAAAGAATAGTAGAGTATTAGGCTAATTACCAAGCCAACTTAGACATAACGATACTTCTTAGTGGCAAATAATTAAATGCAATAAATTGGAAGCTTTGATTAACTTATACAAGAGGAAGTCAAAAATAAACTAGGGAAGATACAAACCTACCTACCTTCCCTTTTCTAACTCTTAAAACAGGCTTGAGGGCCTATACGCCATACATACCATAAGGAGGGATAAAGGACATTCCACCATGTTACAACAGAATTAGCAAAACTTAGGATGGGAAGAAACTACCTTGTCCCCTCATACTATTAAACTTTACATGATTTTCACTTCATACCTTATATATTTGGAGAAACCACATCTAAACCATATGCATCTTATTCTCATAGATCCAAAGAATATGCAGCAAACGAGATATTTCAACTTTGGATAAAGCAAACACCAGCCTATCGATCATAACCCATAGCTACAACAGGAATCCTCACTTTGTGCCCTCTGCTACCTTTCAGTAAAACCTCTCCAAAACTGTAGGCTCCTGTTACTGATCGGACAGTGAGTGTTACCGTGAATTTCCTTGATGCACCTCGCCTTACAGTCATTGCAGGAGGATTAGTTTCAATGGCAACTTCTGGAGCCATTCTTGCTGTTACAACATAAGTTTCTTCCTCAGCAACATTTGTCACTGTGCGTGTGATTACTAGAGTTCCCACAAGGTGTGAAACTGCAATTGAGGGTGAGTTGAAATTTGATGGGTGACCAAGGGTGTAGTTGCATGGGGAATGCGTGAAGTTCCTTATTTCGTGAGCATCAATTCCAGGCAAAGTGCACAAGAACCCCAAATAATCTTGATAACCTAAAATCAATCAAACAAAAGCTAAAGCAGTTACAACATATTGAAAACTTTGTTATCAAGAGTCAGAATGCAGCTCAGAAAGCTGTTTGCATGAGGAATTCAACCCCGTATGAAGCTAAACCCACTGTAGAGCTGCAAAAGTTATGGATAAAAAACTATATTTTATAACATTCCTGAAAGCCAAAAGAACCATCACAACTCTCGCAAGTTTGCGAGAATTCAATCTTCCAGTATACTACTTTTGATGAAGAGACTCTTCCACTATACTATTACTCCCTCCGTTTCAATTTGTTTGGCCTATTTTGACTTGGCACGGAGTTTAAAAAGTAAAAAAAACTTTTGGATCTTGTGCTCTTAAACTTAGGATATGTCAAGTGTACGAAAATGTCTTTTAATCTTGTGGTCTTATAAACATGCCATGCGGATAGTTATAATTAAAGAGTTGCTAAAAAAGGAAAGAGGCATTCTTTTTGAAACGGACTAAACAGGAAAGTAGGCCAAACAAAATTGAAACGGATGGAGTATAAGTTTCTCGTACTTCTTCTGTCCATATAAGTTTATTTTCTGCAGGTTTGGCCACTAAAATGTCGTAAACGCATTTACATTTCTTGAACTCTACTCTACTTTTTTAGGGGAAGGTGTTTAGATAAGGCCATAGAGAAGTCAAGAGGTGCACGCCAACCTTCACAAGAATCATTGCAAGTCAACAGAAATGACAACAGCACATCTCACGTTCAATTTCAGCCAACCAAAAATAATTGCAAAGCAGGACACAAAATCTAAGGGGGGAGGGGGTATGATGAAACTGAATTTTTCTTCACGAAGCTAGTGCGAAAAAATTAGCTGCTTATTTTTTATAACCGAGAAATCCGCGAGTACCAATGGTGCAAGGTCCAAGACTTGGTTGACAATGGGTCTTCCCTCTACCCTTCTCCACTTAACCACCAATCTTTGGTCTATGGCGAAGTTCGAACCTCTGATGTGTATCTAATCCACATATGTGCTGTTTTACTCCTAGCACTAGACCAAATCCTTGAGGCTCTAGAGTGGAAAATTATCACAACTCAATTGAGGGAACAGTCATGATTGTGTACTCCTGTATCATTCCAAATTAGAAAGGAAACAACAAAGAGAGACTGAAAATCTTGCAACTAGACTATACGACTCAAGTGTATCGAAGGCAATTAGTCAAATAGGATCCCCAGCTTTAGTAATTGTTAAAGGCACTAACTATTCCCAATTAGCAAGAGGATTATCCAAGTAGGATTTATAATCTGGTTAGAAACAAGAAGCTATATCAAAACTAGAGGGAAAGAGGCACAGAAGATCACCTGCATCAAAAACGAGTCCAGGATCCAAAGCTGCTCTAGGATTAACATGTCCACTTCCATAGTCAAATGGAGTAGCTGGGACGAGCGTCAAGGTCTCAGATCCAGAATACTGTTGTGCTTGAAGCGGTCTCTCCGCCCTATCAATGGTTGATGAAGTTGTCATCAATGCTGATTTAATAGCAGCAGGGCTCCAATGAGGGTGGTGCTGCTTGATAAGGGCTGCTATTCCTGCTATATGGGGTGCTGCCATGCTGGTTCCAGAGATCAATGCAAATCCTTCACCTGATTCAAGCAAATTTTTGAAGTAGGTGTAATACATTTTGACCATGCAACTTATTTTTCTTGCTCAAAGCCTTCCTTTCCCACTATCACTTTAAATCATTTATCCTTTTAGTCTGAACTTAAGGACAACTAAATGGACATAAATGATCAATTTTATTGGTATCAGATTAAGTCCATTATGCAAGAGGAGCATCAAATTCAGAAGATATAAATCTACCATCTAGGAGTCTAATTCTCACTCTTTCACAAAATGGTACCATCTAACGAACAACATAAACATTTTAATTGATTTACCTATAAACAATAATATGAAGGCTACATACCACAATAGTTGGCTTCATCTGTCCCATTGGGAGCCCAGGCAGCCCATATAAGAGAACCAGGAGCCAGTATATCGGGTTTCAGGAGATCAGCATCCTGAAAGCTATAATCTTTGACATTAGGCCCTCTAGCAGAGAAGATAGCTACTTGAGGTGCAGATTTGTGGAGTATCGGCCTCAACCCATTCCCAATGCTTCCTGTTGATTTAAAGCTCTTAACTCGTCCAGTCCAATCTCTTGAAGTGGTGATGTTGTAGTAATTAACAAGCTCCTGTTAATTAACAAGACAAGCGTACAACTTTAAATAATGTTCGCAAAATGAGAGAGTTCTACCTATACAAGCTAATTGAAATAGCATTTAATGAGGCCAAAAGTTGAACGAAACACGGATTTAAGTCATTAGAAGGGATATCGATTACTTTTTCCTTCGGATGCTATATATGAAAAGAAACCAGTTATTATTAGTTTTTCAAGATGTGTGATCCTATTCGCATAAGTGGTAGGGAGACAAAGACTAGTTTTGTGTTGGACAAAGACACACAAATTATACATCTCAGTAGAATGTAGTGCGGCATCATACAAAAGGGAAGCAGAACTACCATTTTCTGGACATGATATTTCATATAACCAAGAAAAGATTATTAACCAAGAAATATCTATTTTATTATGCTCGATTGCTAGCTCTTGAACTAACTAGAATATTTTCTTAATCTTTATTGTCATATCCAGCAACTTCATCAATATATGTGATGTTGTTATCTTTGAGTTTAATGCACTATGTACTTCATATCTTTTGTTTGATAATTTTCAAAGATTCCAACATCGCATATACTGATGAAGTTGTTGGATGTAAGAATAAAGATTAAGAAAATATTCTAGTCAGTTTCAAGAGCTAGGAGTCCTGTATAATAAAATAAACATTATGCCAAATCTATTAATGGGGCTCCTCCTTTTCCTTCCAGCTCAGGACTTGGTCAAACAAAGGAAATTGGAGCTTTTTTTTCCTGATATAAGCGTCATTTCAATTGATCTATCCTATCAAGAATTAACTGGCCACCCTGAAAAACGATATCTTAAGATACAAATGAGGCAGGAAGTGATGTCCTGTTTGTGTGTAGGGGTAACAGATGTCTCCTGGTTTCAAACATAAAATTAGAAAGAGCAGGAAACAAGAAGGTGCATGAGTGAGTTGGTGACAGACAAGAGCTTCCATTGATGTGTTGCTTGTATTGGTTCAAATGTGCCTCTAAAAGACATACTAAACTTAGTGTCCGTGCTTCTTAGTTTTACCACTCGACCTTATCAGAAAAAGCAATTAACTTTCCATTAAAGAACCTCTCACGGCAATTTGCAACTTATTATAATTTTGCAGATAAATTTGTTTATTGCAAGAGACAAGAAGCCTAGAGGAAACCAAAAACTATGACGTTCCTACACAGAAAGCTAAAAGACAAAAGCAATGACACCAATAAAAGAATACAGAGAGTGTTGATACTTGCCATTGACATGGAAACATCTGTTATAAGAATCCCAGGAACTCTAACAGGAACGGGGTCAAATTTTGTTCCAGGTGAAGCATTTTCTACAGCAAGAACGAAGCCAGCTGCACCAAGAGCTTTTGCTGTTTCTGCAACTTTTTTAATCGATGCTGTGCCAACTACGAAATTGAAAGAATAGCCACAAAGAAGGATGTTTCCCTCCACCAAATTCTTGTTTAAAACTTCTGGCCTTTGACAATCAGCAGGACTGTACTTCGTAACCGACGAATCCAAAAGAACATCATTTGCTGCTACCATAGTGAATGTCCGGTTTGGATGTGTGGAAGCTGTAGAACCCGAGACATTTGCTTAGTAGTGGCAAAGATTTGGAACAAAAAAACTAAGTCTCTATATTAGCATATGAGTGTAAAAATTATCAAGATATAACACCCCACAGCAGCATCCCATAAATAAAGATCTTGCATCTCATCATCAATAAGTCTCTGATTATTCCCTTCTTTTTTTCTTTTTTTTTTGGGGGGGCTTCATTCAGTTCATTACACTATTTTGGCGATCTGAAGTTTCAAAAGCCGCTGAACTTCGTGAAGACAGACAGGAATGGATATTACATGAAGAGGGAGAAGAAGGAACGAGTAAGTCTGATGTTACACAATATCAAAGACATGGCAATTGAGGACATGATTAGCCTTCATTGCATGAAGTCACGAGTGATTAAAAACTTATGGAAGGTGGATTACAAGGAAATGATGCCAGCTACAGCAAAGCAGTTGCTAAGCTATGCTGCATGGTGCTGTTAAACCAGATGTGCTACTTTAAACATAAAGATCATAAATTGATCATTACTCTGACAAGTCGATGAATCAACGACATTATCCAGGAAACAATAAACAAAGAAGAACAAACAAGAAAGAAAAAGAACATGACCCAACCACAATAGAAAAGTTATAAAGAAACATCTCGAAACTTCAGCAATCATAAATTTCTTGCAAGACCGAACATGTAAAAGTTTCTGGATCAAACATAGATGAATCAGCCATTTGCAGTTTAGGTTAAAAAAAAAAAAAAAAAAAAAAAAGGGTGATGGCATCTATAGAAGATAACAAACCAGAGAAAAGAGAAAGATCAACTGATTGAGGAGAAGGCATAAAGCACTTACGTGATAGACCGAGTCCAGCTAAAATTTTCCCATTTCCCAATGTCAAATGATTCTTGTATCTACGATCATCAACTGCAGCAGCCACTGATGCTATCCACGGACTATAAGACAACAAAGTTTTGGGGAAAGGACCTCCATTTCCAGCAGCCTGTGCAACAAATACACCGGCTTTCACAGCTGAAAGAAGTGTAGCATCAAAAGGGTTCAAAAATGTTGTCTTTGTAGTTGCTGGTGGACTGTTTGGCCCCACAGAGAGATTAAGAATGTCCACACCATCATGAACAGCCTGTAAATAGAAGTACTCTTTTATCAGATTTACAGTCTAAAAGATGATGTTATCACTGAAAGATCAATCAATTATCAAATTCAAGCATATAATGAGTTGCAGTTAGTTCCTTGAATCTCAACTTAGAGATGAAATTAATATCGGCATTATTGTATGCAGAATTTGTTATTTTAGTTACAATTTCATCAAATAGTACAGAACTAATATATTTTGGTATTTATAATTTTTTGTAATTGTACACTTGACTTCACTTCACACTTCCACTTCAACTCACTTTTCGCTCTCTTTAAAACGCTGGTGGTACATGTTTTCCTCTTTCGATTTATAATTTTAAAACATACAAGTTCTGTTGCATCAATTCTTCTAATTATTGTATGCAATGTTCGACAAAACCATTATTGTTTCTTCTTTTTTTTTTTTTTTTTGGGTAATTCAGAAGATTTCATTAATAAAACATTAGGATGGTGTCAAAAGTATATATCATATGTTGAAGTTGAACTTAGCGTAGATCCATTCTTCTATTGGATCTAACCAACTACCACAAAGAGGTATTTTCTCTTTATAGCCTCTTGCAAAAATGCAGGTTAAGGCTACGTACAATAAACCCTTGTGGTCTGGCCCTTCCCGGACCTCGTTCATAGCGGGAGCTTTAGTACACCAAACTGGCCTTTTACCAAAAGAAAAACTATTAATACTCCCTATTATCCCTTTTTATGGTACAAATCATGAAATCATTTTTTTGTTCCTATCATTCCATACCCAGAAAATGCAGAATGATGTTGATTCTCAAGCAGCTTTCCTCTGTCAGATTTTTGGAATCTCCAACTCCCACCGCTTCCATAACCATTCTCCATAACAGATTGATATTAAACAATGATAACGCTAAAGACTAGAAAGTTCACCGGTGATCCTGCAATGTAGTAAATGATGATCTGTATCCACCCTACTATAATCCTTTTCCATAGTATTCCCCTCGTGAGCAAACTTCACAACCATTTCCCCACCAATGCCTTGTTGAAAATACTCAACCGCAAAATCCCCAACCCTCCTTACATGGATATTGTCCATTTCCTCATTAAACCAGATAATTTTTTTTCTCCCTGTCCTTCTGTCCTATTGGAGTCTCTCATCAAATTTCCCACTTGCTTCAGGACTGGTAATGACATTTATATTAGGACATGAAATATTTGGAGATGGTAGATAGAGATGATTATCCATATTGCCGACCATTGATTGGGATTGAGGTGGTGGTGGTGTTGTCTCCTCAAACATCACCAAGAAGGCTTTTGTTTTTAAATTTTCATCCTAGAGGCATTTTCAAGTACCTAATGGGTATAGTAGCGCTTTTGAGTCCATATATCCTGCCAAGGTGAATATCCTGCACTTCTCCAACTGATATCAATTTGAATTTGCCAATCTGAGAATTGTGTCAAGCCACGGCAGTGTTCCAAAGAGATACCACAACTATCTTGCATGTGATTCAGAAAGAATTAGTGTGTCATCAGTGTGAGATATATGTGTTCCACATAGTGGCCAATATATACATTTCACCCAGTGATCACTGCTCCAAATTCAGTAACAAAACCTTTTACAAACGCCCCCCACCCCACCCCCTCTCACCCCTTGCTTCTGTTCTCTCCATCAATTTCATAATTATTCCATCACAGAAAGGAATAAATGGGGAGATAAGGAGTCCCTTTATCTCATTCTTCTCGTCAGCGTTGTCAAAGGCAAAAAGTGTTAAAAGAAGCTCCAGCCTTCAGGTCTACCGGGGCTTTAAGCGCAAAGTGCAATTAAAGAATGAACCTTGTTTTAAAAAAAAAAAAGGTGCAACAAAAGAAAATTTATATATATATATATATATATATATATATATATGGGAAAGAAAATAATTGCAACTTTCATTCATAATGATTCCGTTTAACAACTAATACATCTTTTTGCCAATCATATCAATCGTTTAGTATTGTTCTATTCAAGATAGAACTTATGGGCAATGTGGCGCATTGCCTACACTGAAGTGCAGCCTAAGTGCCTAACCTGAGAGCACGCCTCAAATGAGCCTTTGACAACACTACTTCTCGCACTTCTGAAGAAGCCACAAGTTGTTCATTGAATATGATAAGAAAATTTAGTAGTAGCGTCTAATCAATAATCTCCACATTTGTCCAAAACGAATAATTGTTTTAATAATCAATAAATCCTCTGTGAGTTAGCTGGCCAACCCAATGTGCTCTTAGGTTTGAAACTCAGGCGCATATCGGTCCCCTCCTCCCACCTAACCTGCTTCCACTTATATTAGGCTTTAGTGCCCGTTTGGATTGGCTTTTGACTTATAAGCCAAAAGTCATAAGTTAGAATTCTACCTTATGGCTTTTGGCTTATTTTTAGCATTTTAGCCTAAGTGCTTATAAGCACTTTTTAAATTTACCCAGACACTCCAAAAGTGTTTAAAAGCAATTTTAGCTAAAAGCACTTAAAATAAGCTAATCGAAACAGGCTAAGTCAGTGGTAAATTTCAAACTCATGACGTGCGCGTAACTCACATTTCACATGTTGGTCTTTACCACTGAACTGAAGCCCCACGCGGACAAAAGAAGAACTCTGAATTTACATGATTATAGGCTTCTCTATATCCAAACTCCCAACTTCTTAACCTTGAATCTACCATTCCATTCACTATCATAGCGGCATGTTGAAACAGCCTTGCTCCCGTAAACGCAGTTTGCAAGTTAAGGTAAGTTCTTTTATTTCCCGGTCCTAGCCTTCTCGATAAAATGTTAGCTATTATTTACTGGACATTGCCCACAAAGGCTGATGGCTCAGATATAAATATCATCTTTTTGCTTCTATTTTCCATCTCTGTGAAGGAATTCTGCTTTTACTGTTTCTATTCGCTTTGATCTAAATCTTTTATCCTTTGCTGTTTAGAAGACTTTTAGACTCAACTTGCATAAACTGTGGCTGTGACAAGATTCTAGAGCTAATCTTCCTTGGCATTATCATTGAAGTGCTTGTATGCCTAGGGAAATCTTGTTGGATTATATTATTGAGGAGAGAGACCATGTCAGCAAGAAAATGAGTACCTTTGTGATTATTTTACTTTAAAGGCACACAAAATGATTTTTTTTTTCTAAAAACACAAGTACGATTTAGAAAAAAAAATCCTTTCTGGTTTGCTTTAGTTTTTCCAGCATTCGCCGCCCTGCCACTAGCAGAAGCTAAGCGCTTGAACCTTTTCGAACTCTGTCTCTAACTCACTAGAGGCACGGGAAACAAAGAGAAGAGTGTCTGAGCCACAGAGGACAACCAATTCCCCAAGCAAACTCTTGTTCTTTTATAAAGGTCACCCAAATGTCCTCATTTCCACTGTGATGAACTCAAATATGTTAATTATAACACCTATGCATGAATCTCAGTGACACTCAAATTCATAGCGCAACAATTTCTAAGTTACAGCTTACATGCATACTGTCTATCCATATTAATCATTTCCATTGGGCATACCTGATCAATAGCAGCAACTACATCTGCAACAAACCCTCCAAATAGCCTGTATAGTGCCTTGTATACAGCAATTCTACAAGGAATAAGAATTTCAACTTTTAGATGACTTTCTAATACTAAAGAGACCAGACAATATGCTAGTCAAATCTTGGAAGAGTTACTTTAACTTACCTCGCACGAGGTGCCATACCACTTGCTCTTCCGAACTCAAATCCGTGCATTCTCACAGGAATCCCATTGTTTCCAGCAGCGATAGCTGCCGTGTGGCTGGAAAAAAGTACCATTGATGTCAGTTCGGACACAAATATTGTGAAAGACAATAGTGAAAAAGTAGCTTTCAAATACAGAAGCTTTATGAAAAAGGAAAAAAAAACTGAGAAGGGGGGGTCAATCTTACAAAGCAATTCCTCTTGCATTGAAGCATGTTCAAAATGACGATGACATTATTTTTTCTTTTTGATCAGTTCAAAATGACGATATCAATAGAATGATTTTCCTTTGAAGTATCGCTATGCATTGATGCTGGTAAAGAGCGGAAGAACTTGAAGTTCCAGAGGATGACAATAATGTTTTGTTGTTAGTAATCACTAAGTCTATATCATTTTGGTAATTTGACAATCAAAGGTACTTTGGTCCTTGTACACACTGAAGAATAAGAGATTTTTGTCTACAGGAAACTATGCAGTTTCTTAAGCGAACATAGCTACTTCTCAACTCCCAAAAAGTGCCAAATTTCTTTTACCATCTGCAATTGTGTATGCCATTGCCAAGAAAAATTGAAGTTTACCCAACAGAATGGCAGTTGGGAAACACCATTACTTAGCATTTAAAATACAATGAAAGTTAACATCATAAATAATTAAGCACAAACCTTCCGTGTCCATCACCGTCTAGAGGAGAATCAAAATCCATTGCAGGATTAAATGAACCAGCTGCTTTTGCAGCTTCTGCAAAATGTTGAGCACCTATAATCTTCCCATTGCAATAGTCTTTCTTGGTGCTAGAATCAATTTCACATTTTCCTCTATACTTTGGAAGAGGTCCATAGGGTTCAGTGTTGTGGCTTGCAAAACTTGGATGGTGTGGATAGATGCCAGAGTCGATGAAACCTATTATGATATCCTCGCCTGCTCGGTCAAATCCACCACCTGTTGGCCATACTCCTGTAGGAAGCCCCAAAAACTGTGGCGTGTGAGTTGTAAGCCTCCTCACCTTCCAATCTCTCTCCACAGACTTCACACCAGGAACTCGTCTGAGGATTTCTGCCTACTAATGTATTCTTTATGTAAGAAAATACAGGTAGAGAAATACTGATCATGCTCAACAATAAATAGAAGGAAAAAGAAGAGCAGTCCCTGAAAGAGCGGAGTGTCACCTGCTCATGTGAAATATGAGCTGCGAAGCCATTAATTAGATGACGGTAGCTGTAGATTTTCTTGTAGGTCCCACGATCAAATAGCAAAGCTAGAAGCATATCATGCTTCTTTTCCAGATGTTGGGCGTAGGATGTAACCAATTCACTGAAAGGACAATGGTAATAAGAGTGAGCATATATATAAGGTTTCACCATCACAGACAGTCATCTGAAAGAGAGAACTATAGCTTGTACATACTATCCAATGAGAACAAAGTTTCTTGTACAAACTGAGAACTCTCGGTATGTATGGTATGAAGAGAAGCATTTTCTTGAAAAAGTTTTCCATCATGAAGACTGAAGACATTGTCTGGTGCTTTGATTACCCCAAACATTTCCCAAAAAAAATTCGTCTAATGGAAAAATATGGCTTCCCGCACTTATGAGCAAAAAACATTTCTTTTACAAATATCCTAACTGTTACTCTATATTAATTGCTCCAACCAACACTTAAATATTATTATCAATCTCTAGCACTTCAAAACTTCATCAAATTTGAAACACTACTCAACTGATAACATTTTGAACATGTTAAATACTAACCAACTGATGACATTATCATCACCCATCAATAAATATTTTCTACTTACTATCCAAACTCTAGAAAACATTTTCAAGTAAAACAAATTCCAGGAAATCATTTTCTAGGTAAACATTTCACTTCATATCAAACTCAAATTTCCTGTTTTCAGCTTTTTCCTTTTCATAAATTATTTGTTTACAAGTGATCGAGCAACGTGGAACAAAATGAACATTGTACAAAATGCACGTGCATGGAGAAAATATCTTTTATGGAAAATGAATTTCAAAAAAGTAACATTACAATGTCATACTGATTATATTACCAAGCTCTACAAATTTCAGAACTATTACAGTTTTTGTCACAACCAATTGTAAAACCATTTTCATTTGAACAAAAAATGCAAATGCATGGAGAAAATATCTTTTATGGAAAATGAATTTCGAAGCAGTAACATTACAATGTCATACTGATTATATTTCCAAGTTCTACAAATTTCGGAACTATCACATTTTTGTCACAACCAATAGTAACATCATAATACCTAAAACTGAAAGCAAAATTTTCATGAATGAAAATTTGATAGAATTTCTTATTTAAAGAGAAATATTAGCAAAAGTTGAAAAATATTAATTAAAACTTGGCTAAGTTCAGCAACCGATTCCACGAAAAATCCACTGACTGAAAAATGGTCATGCAGCAGTTTTTGCATCTCTCCTAGGTACTCTAGTTTTAGCTCTAAAAAAATGCATTTAACACAAACACGATATATTTTTCTTTTTCTTTTTCCTCTAATAAGTTAACTGTTAATTCCAGATGAATTTTGTTTCCTTGAACGAAAAAGACAATGAAAGATACTAGATGTTAGTTACATCAACATCCATCATTAGCCAAAAAAAACAAATAAGCCATTAATCCAACAACTTGAGAAAAAGTCAAACAAAGTTTAAGAAGTTATTAACTCCATAAGCACCTTCCTAAAAAAGAATATTTGGAAATTGAGGTGGCAGCTAACAGCTTTAACAAGATCACTTATTTTCCTATCAATCATAAAAAGTCAAGAAAAAAAAAAATCAAATGAACCATGTAGCAGCATAGACAGACTAATCAATATTTATTCACACTTCACCTCATGATGTTCAAACAACAACAACATTCAGTGTAACCCCACAAGTGGGGTCTGGTGAGGGTAGAGCGTAGAGGTTGTTTTCAAATGACCCTCGGTTCAAGTGCAACAAATCAAAGTATTCACGAAAAAGGGAATACGATAGTTAAGAAAACATGTCAATTAATAAGGAAAGCAGTATGATGTTCAAACACCTAAAAGAAAAAAGCAAAAGAAGTGGTCATACCTAGTGGTATCAATTTTCTCATCAGACTCAACAGCAGTAGCCTCAAAACCATCAATGCCACCTTTATAACTTATGACAGGCTCTCCTTCAACGGTCACTATGTAGATTTCAGCCTTCCCAACATTCAAGATACCCAATAACAAGACAATAACAAGACTAAATCCCATCTCTCCCATTTTAGCACAAGTCTCTTCAGACACCTCCAAAGTCCAAGATGCCTACAGTGTCTGTTTCAATCCACACCAAAAAAAAAAAAAAAAAAATCCAAAATACCAAAAATTAGTACAATTATTCCAAAGTTTCACACACACGTGTGTAATATTGGAATTTACTAAGCCAAATACTGAGCAAACTAATGTTAGTACTCTATGCATCATTTCTTGTACCCACCTAACAAAAACAACAAAATCACAAAGAGGAACTCACTCCAGCTCAAGAAATTCAAGAACATATACAAAACAGAAAACCCCAGATGTCCAATAAGATAAAATATTATTATTGTACAACTCAGCAAGCTAACTGTGGAGTAAACTTGTGTTGTACTCTATGCATCGCCCCTTGTACACACTTCAGAAAGCAAGCAAATACAGAGCACCAATAAATGACAAATCAGAAAAGGACATTCACACATGAACCAAAGAAAATCCTAAATATTCAAAAAATAACAAATCAGAAAAATACCAACAACATACCCAGTGTAGTCCCACAACGTGAGGTCTGGAAAGGGTAGAGTGTACCTAACCCCTACCACAGAGTTAGAGAGGTTGTTTTTGATATACCCTCGACACAAGTAACTACAGCAAAATAATACGATAATCAAAGTACAAGAAACAACAACAGAAAGTAACAGAGAAAATTAGAAAAATACCCAGATGCCAAATTAGCTAGATAATGTAAATATTCATTTATACTATTTTTACAAGTCTATTACACTAATAAGTTGATCCAAAAGCTGAAATAAACCCCTTCTTTCCTCTACATTACTGGAAAGATGTGTTAAAACTTAAAAGTGTGAAGCAGCTGAAGCAAATGAAGAAGAAGCACAAAATCCCAAGTAAAAATAGGAAAAGAAGAAAAGCTGAGATCTTTACTGACAAAATGATTCAAGAAAGGAATCAAATTAGAAAAACGGTAAACACTAACTCTTTTTAAACCAGACAAAGCAAAGTTTAAGCAAAAAGAAAAAGATAAAAAAAAAAAAAGGAATATATGTGTGTATATTATACTTTTTGTTAGTGTGTCTAAGGGAAAAGGAGAAGCACCATGAAAATGCAATAAGGACAACACAATGATCAAGTTGTTGATGTTGGAGAGTAAAAGAGTAGGGAATGCTAATTGCTAAAGGATATAGATACACAAAAGTGTATGTATTTGTAGTGATAGAGAGAGAGAGAGAGAGTGATGTGGGAAAGGAGACAAGTGCAGGGAAAAATAACTCAGTGGAGTGCAGTGTGGCAAGGTAGTTAGGGTTCTTTTTCATTTTTCAATTGTCTAGTTATTTCTTTAGTTTTATCTGTTAAATTCATTTTTAATTACCAAAATGAATGATTTGGAGAGAGTGGTGTATATGCAGAAATTGAGAGAGGTAGATAGATGGTTATTTGATAGACTCTCGGCTCAACAAAAAACATATTTAAAAAAAAATAACTAAAGTGAAGGTTTCATCATAAAATACTATAGAAAGAAGATAAAGCATTCTGGAAAAAAAATAACTACAAAAAATAATATAATAATGAAATTAAATACCTTGTAGGTTTAACCTATAAAATTTAAATTATTGTCAATATTTTTCTTTCTTCGTTATTTTCATCATTGCTTTTTCACTCTTGCTATTCTTTCAAACTCATTCACGAGTCAAGTCTCTAATCAGAAACAATTTTCTATCCCTCAAGAATAGATGTAAGGTCTGCGTACATCTCATCTTTCTAAATCTCGTCTGTAGTACTGTACTAGGTAAGTTGTTGCTTTGTAAAAGTCATATATGTGAAAGAAAATCATAGGACATTATTATTTAAAATTAGAAAATCAATATCAAATATTGAATAAAAAGTTTAATATTTTTATCGTCGTAATGCGAACCACGAGTCATTTTAGTAGGTAGTATAGCGCTGTCTTGCTTATCCTTTCACACTGGTCACTAGTATTCGTAGTATTTCTCCTGAAGTTTCTAGTGGGTATATATTTATTATTTATTTCAATTTTAATAAATTTTTACACAAAATTTATGTTTTGTATCGAAAATACTGAGTTCAGATAAATATAATTAGCATATTAAATAATTTTTATTATAATCGAAATAATTTATATGACTTTTTTTCTTCAATTAGACGATATTTTGATTATTTTAAAATATATATTTAACTTAAATTGATAATTTTTATTTTGGGCTCCAAGTCTCCAACTAATTAAAATTGAATCCTATCAAAAAAAAAAAAAATCAAATTGAAACGTAAGAGCAATAGATAGAATTTCGTATAATTTGTAATTCCAAAAGGGTCCCTTTTATATTATATTTTTTTTGTTTGTATATTTTTTATTATATTTTGTTATTTTTTGTTTTTATCTATTTGTGATGCTTTTATCTGTGTTACTGTAGAAACGCGCTAAGACAAAATCACCGAAGATGGAGGAGTCCTCTATGAAATCATTGTTAGCCCCCCCCCCCCAAAAAAAAAAAGATTTTTTGTAATAATTATGACAGGGCCATCTTTCTTTTACGCAAAATAACATTTTTTACCCATGAAAAAGATGGACATGATAATATTAGGACAAAATTTTTCTGAAAGCTATCCCTTTATTCGTTTTTACTTATCCAGTATTGACTTGGTACATTTCTTATGAAATAATAAATAGAACAACAAACATTACTATATTATTTTTTGAAAATAATAATTTAATAATTTAAAAGATACATTGAGAAATGAATAGTAATTTATAATAAGGATAAAATATGTATAAAGTGATATATTATCTCTTAATTTCTCAAACCGGATAAATAAACATGAATGGAAGAGTACCATAAAAGAAAGAAAAGAAAAAAAAATAGATATTCTTTTCCGTTCCAAATTAACAGACACTTTAGCTCAAAAAAGCTACTTCAAAATAATAATCACTTTAGAGATTAAAGAATAAATTTGTAATTGTTGTGAACTGCACCTTTAATAATAAAAAAGAACGTACAGAATTTAAAAGGAAACAATCAATCTACTTGTATTAAATAGGAATAAGTTAAAAAAATTGTATCTTATATTTATTGTTTTTATAATGGACGTGAAAAAAGTTAAAAGCGACAATTAAAACGAATTTTCTAATTAATAACCAGATTGTGATTCTTGGACTATACACTAATGACAAATTTTACTGTTAAAGATTAGAAGTCACAAGATGAGAGTCTCCATGTAATTTTTGGAAAGCATCTTATAGTATAGATTATAAAATTGAGATTGCACTTTAATCCATATTAGGAATAAGTAATCTTAAAGCCATATCATGTGACTTTTAAATGCTTGGTCTTAATTAAACTTCATATTTATAACAAAGTACTAATTAAACTGTATTTCTTAGCATTTATTTAAGATTTTGAATGTTCCTTCGAGGTCATCCGACAAGTGTAAATGGCACTTCAAACTTATACATAAATATTTTTTAGTGTCTGCATGTTTTATATTTGAGTAGAAAGGGAGAATCTTAGTAACTTAGTTGATTAGTTACCTAAACTCCACCTTGTTGGTGGGGGGTTCGATTTCTCACAATGTAATCTCCTTCCCCCACCCGCAATTTTTAAAAAAAAATGAGTAGAAAAATATATATGCTCGCATCCGTCACCTTTGTATTTATTGTAATAGCTTGAAGGAGCTGTTTACGTTTAATTTAATTAATTTGTTGTTAAATATAAGCAATATTTAATTAGAGCTAAACAATAATTATTTAGAATTTTAACACTTACTCAATTGTATAGGCAATCTTAGTTTATAATTTAATCAATACTCAATCATATAACCACAAATATTTGAAATTCTATAAACCTTATTAATCTATTAGCTAAATTATAAAAGTTTGCTTCCCATACCACACTACAAATCCAAATATATTAAGGGAATGTTATGACATTTTTGAAAATTTTAGGGCATACAATTGGAAATTTGATCTTTGTTTTACTTTTTTTTTTTTTTTGCCCACTCAGTGTTCAGTGTCCGATACCCGCATTAGAGCCCGACTAATTCAGATTCGTCTTGAAAAGTCCCACATTGGGGAGTAGGGTAAAGCACTCCTAACAAAGACGGTTCCGTACTCAGGAGGACTCGAACCTGAAACCCTCTGGTTAAAGGCGAATCCATACTCAAGGGGACTCAAACCTAAAACATATAGTTAAGGATGAAGGAGTATTTACCACTCCACCACAACCCTTGTAGGTTATATTTGTTTTACTTTCATAGCTATAAAAATGTTCACGCCATTAATTAATTATTTCATCAAAAAGTCATTTCATCATGGCACATACTTTTGAAGATCGAGTGATAAGAGACTATTGTTTATTTTACGAAAAAAGGCATAAAATACGCTTTAAGTATTGAAAATGGTCCTAAAATATCTTCTTTTTACTTTTGGAGTCTAAAATATCCTTTCATCCATCTATATGACTCTATTTTACCCTTCTCCATAACATAATTTTTTTTAAAAAAAAAAAATATTTTCATTTAATATGTGACAATTTCTTATTGATTGTAATTTAATTAATTAAAAACTTAAAAATCTCCAAATCCAACCCGGCACCCACTTCAAATAACCCAACCCAATGACCCAAATCCAATCCAACAACCCGACCCAACCTCATACAAATCATTGTGAATTCAAAGCTGCTTTAGAGAAACTCCTTGAAAGTGTGATTGCACTTAATCTGTCTTTGTAACTCACTTTCGCATGCCTTCTTATCACCATGTAGGTACATATGATTGCCATTTGATAGATGCCAGTTGGAATATCAAATCTAACCATATTGCTTTCCTTGATGTTTCAACCTTTCTTCATAGCTCAAACCCACAAAGAAGAATTCAACAATTCTTTTTTCGATTCCCCAGCCTGGTAATGACGACCAAACGTAGTTAACAATTTTGGACTGAGCCTCTGTCTGTAACAATTGGGACGTTTGGATTGGGTCTGACGATAGAAGCTTAATCAATTTTATATTCCGACTTTATTTTCAGT
This sequence comes from Capsicum rhomboideum, assembly GCA_031232105.1. Lineage (NCBI taxonomy): Eukaryota > Viridiplantae > Streptophyta > Magnoliopsida > Solanales > Solanaceae > Capsicum > Capsicum rhomboideum. The sequence goes on along the minus strand of CP124712.1, from coordinate 24,304,439 downwards.
TTATGTACTTAGTGTCCTAAGTTTATCTAATGTCGTTTGGGTCCTTTTTTATTTATCTTTTAGTCCTTAAAGCTGGTCATTGCGATAGTTGCCACGTGTTAGGTTGATTAGATTGTTTTGGGTCTTGTTAAATATCTTGTATTGGCATTGTACCAAAGATAACTTGAATGAAAATCTGACTTTTATCTTTTATTCTCTTTTCTCTTTCTTTGTTTTCTTTCATTTATCCTTTCTATGACGATTCTAATGTGTGAATCGTTATAATTGGTATCAGAGCCGATGATTCTCGGCCCCAACTCTGTTCCAAATTCTTATCATTATTACTATCACTTGTCGGAAGGCTCGGCTACAGCAGCCATACCTCAGATCCATTTTGAGGATTGGCCAAGTCTGTATGAAGTTCAAACAGGGGAAACAGAGCTGAAAAACTCACTAGTTTGGTGTGCAAATCAATATTATAGAGCAGATCCTAGTGTCTATCGAGACTACTGCGGTGTTGAGTTCAGCGAGAATTCTTCTGCTTATGTCCATTACAATACCGGGGGATTCACTAACCCAACGAATGAAAGATGGAATTATCTCGATCCATCCATAAATGCACACTCGGTACAAGCTCCATTTGCTTATTATTATAATGGTAATTGTAACACCCCGTACCTTCCCAACCTTACTTGACGACATTTAATAATGGTTACGTAGGTGTCGAGACCTATAAGTATGTATTTGGTAATGTTAATGATGAGAAAATTAAAAATTTGGCCTCGTACATGTGTTTAGCCTTTCATAGGAGGTGTTTTGTGATTTTTGTGGAGCAGTTGTGGGGTTCAAAACGAGGCTAAGAGGACCTCTAAACAAAGTATATTAAGGTTAAGAAGTAAGTTAAAGAATGGGACTTGAAGTATCTAACCAAACCCGCGAAGAAAAGTCGAAAAACGGAATTTTCGAAAAAACTAAGGCTGGGGCGCGCCAGAGAGCGTACCACGCCGCTCTGGGCTAAAATTTGTAGTCCAAAGGCAGCAATCTGGCGCGCCCAAGGGCGTGCCACGCTGGTTTTTCCACTTTTTCGAAAGTTGGAAATTTCTAAGTCCCAAGGGTATCCGGGGTCGTACCGAGCCGATTTTTGCCCCGTTTCTTCTACAACCATGAGAATATACATGAAATGAGTAAAGTATTATAGTGGTGTGATAAAATTACTCGAGAACGAATTTGGCATCAAAATGACAGTTTTACCCTTATGGTCAAAATAGGCCATACGTGGCTAGAATCACTTGTTTTTGGGATTGAGATTACGGATATGAATAGCGTGAGTGAGAATATTGTTATAACACGTATGAGATGATTTAAACACTAGAAATTATTGACTTTACTGGGTTAAGTGAATTGGGCCCAAAAAGGACCCAAAAATGAAAAGAACTCATGGCCCAAAATGGGTCAAATGACCCATTCTTTCAAAGACCTTCTAGAAATAACAATCAATGCTAAAGAAGTGGCTAAGGATGGACTTGAGGGCCTATATAAAGGGCATAAAATCTGATTTTTATTGATTACAAAGTCTCATGCCTTTAGACAAATATCCAAGACATTTTCTCCAAACCCTAAAGACTCAAAGACAACTTTTGGAGCAAAATCATCATTTCTCAAGCCTTGGTAAGTATTTATTCTCATGAATTAATATATTATATGCATGAAAGAGTATGTGGATCATGTTGGTTGTGCTTGAAAATGTTGGACATGGTACTTGGTGTTTTTGTATGAGATTTGTGATCCATGAGGTTCAACCTTGAAATATGACTTGTGCCTTTGATGAAAGATCATGGTATGGATAAAATATGAACATGTATGGTGTTATTTTGTTATTAAACTTGTTATTTTCCTATAAGTGTAAATTGTGGGATTTTGGCCGATATGTGTTATGAGGTGTATTAAGGTAAGTTGATGGATTATTTGTGATGTGGTGTGGATAAGAAAGTGTAAAGGAGAAGTGTTGTGGTGAAATGTATTGAATATCGTGTATTGGTCAATGTTGGGAATATTGTGGGATTTATAGAATAATAATTTTATCAATGGTTTTGTCAAGGGGAAATGGCATGTTTAAAGGCAAACATGTAACTCATTGACGTTATATGCATTTGTAAGGTAGTTGGTGGTTAATGTGAATGTCGTTATGTATTTGTGTTGTAGAGTGACACAAAAAGAAGGAGCGGGACTATTGTATACGCATCTAAGATTGTATATTCGTATTGAGAATACAAGGTATGTAAGATTACTCTTTCCGTATTCTTCTACACCATATTGTTCACATTGATGTTAGGCTTGTCCTATTCCGAGAGGCTTGAAGTATATCAATTCAGGTTGACATATGTTGTCTTTCATATGTGTCCTATTCTTAGATGACTTATGATTTGCGTATCTCTTATTCTTTGATTGAAGTTCCAAAGTGGTTATAATGTTGTCGATTCTAAAAGAACTATCTCAAAGAGAGTTGGATGTAAGAAAATCTATTTATTCTTGAGAAGTATTTTCCCAATCATGTCATGTTCCAAGGTCTCATGTTATTGTGATTATCTTTGTACCAATCTCTCACAAGTCAAAAGTTCCAATAATGTGGTAGTTACCAAAAGAAACTGTTTCAAGGGAAGTGACGGCATAAGGAGAATCTATTCATTCTTTGTTGTTCATAAGTTACATAATTATGGACATGTTCCAAAAGTTCCAATAATCTTGTGTTCTTAAGTTTCCAATAATGTTGTGGCTATGTATATATACGATCATCTCTCATAACTGAGTGTATCAATCTCTCATAAGATGATGAATCAATCTCTTGCAAGTACATCTCTCAAAAGTAAGAAATAAAGTAATTCATATATGTTGGTGGTCAATGATCAAGTATGGGTGGTAGCTTTGGGGGCAAGAAGCCTAGCTCAAGCCGATCCCGAGATTGTTGGATCAGGGGGCAGTCCTGGAGGCATAAGCCTAGCTCGGACCGATCCTGACAAGGGGCAGCTCTAGGGGTAATAACCTAGCTCGAGCCGAACCTGCTATATTGGTATGGGTGGCAGCTCTAGAGGCATAATCCTAGCTCGAGCCGATCCCAATATATATTGATTTATGGGTGGCAGCTCTATAAGCAAAGTCCTAGCTCGAGCCGATCCCAACATAACGTTATGTTATGTTAAGACCCACTGATCAGTCGGGGCCCGGGTACGTTATGATATGAGCGATGAGGAATAAACCATAAAGAGAAGAACTTAATCTATGTAAGCTACATGGTTCCACATATGCAAATCGATGGGTTATTCACATGGATTATCCTCCTACATTTTTATTCTATTGATGTATTTATGACAGTTTAATATGGCCTTGCATACTCAGTACATTATCCGTACTGACCCCTCCTGGGGGCTTACCTTACTTGCTACAGGCGTAGGTACTAGTAGACCTCCACTGTAGGTTGCAGATCTTTTGCAGACTTTTGGTGAGCTCCAGTTGGTTCGGGGCTTTCTGAGTTGCTATGTACATGTATTTTGGTATTGTATATGAGTTTAGAGCGGGGTGTTGTCCCGACTCTAGGTTTGTCATAGCTATGTATCTGTAGAGGCTTTTGTAGACTTATGTGGGAACAGAATGTAAGATATGTATGCTCATTTTGGCTTGATGGCCCCAACGGCCGAGTTTGATATATATATATATATATATACATATGGCATATGTTTCCATATCCATGACTTCCGCATAATTGCATGAGGTAATTGTAAGGTCCATACGAGGAGAGGCATACGAGTGTTCATAAGCAAAGATTGGTTCTCTCGGGCCATATCGGCTTCGGGTGCCAGTCCGGCCCGAATGGGAGGTGGGGTCGTGACAGTAATAATCTGGGGTACTATAACGTTGCATTAGTTGATGGTTCTGTAGTCTTGATGCCAACCGCTGCAATTGATCATCCACTTAAACATTAGCAGACAATAGCAATAAGATTTAAGAAGAACAAGAAGAAGAGAGGGTACCTCAGGGCTTGCCGTGGCCATAGTAGAAAATACAGAAAACATCCCAGAAACTCCAATGGACTGCACCATTACAAAATCCTTTTTGACAAATATCATCCAAGTTACTTTGGGAAAGTGTGTACGAGGTATTTTCACAAGAGCAGGAACTTATCTGAGCAAGAAAGGATAGGAAAATCATCTCTCCAGAATGTTGTTGCAGAAAAAATAGTACATGAGGATGAAGAAGAACAAAATCCAGAAAAAGTTGATTTTCATAAGTGTGATGAATGTGGACAAGTAAAAACTAAAGATGAGAAAGAAGGAAACTCAGTAGAGGACCAACTGTTTGATAAAAGTTCTCACAGAAAACAAACTATTGGAAATTATGCAGATAAGATGTCCACCAATTGTTTGGAAAAGAATTGGACAACTTCAGTAGACAATTCTTATTCTGCCAAGGATATTATTTTGAAGAGGGGAAGTGTGACAATAATAGGTAACAGGGAAATGTAGGACTATACAAGGTTTGGTTCTTGTTGAGGCACACAATTCACCTCCTGGTCGTTCAAATTACAGCACAAACCAATTGTTTGATGAATGTCCTCAACAGGAGGAATCTGAATTTAATGGGCCATTTGAGTTTCATTTTAAGAAATTTGATATGAATGTTCAGAAATTGGAGATGACGGATGATGACGCGCCAATAAATTTGAAAGATGTTGAGAACTCCAGAAATCACATGGACCTGATGTTCGATAAAAGGCTTCAAAGGGATGAAGCACCCTTATCTGACGAAAAAGCTCTTAATGAAGGACAAGGAGTCAACTTCAAGTCCTTTGTTATCGGCGTTGATAATCAGGAAACACATCAGAAGTCTCTCACTATGGACATTCTAATAGGAATCGATCTCAATTCAAATGATGTAGGTATGATTAATTCTCCATCTGTTATAACCATGGTCAAACGCAAAACTGTGATTGCCACATATGCCAAATATGAAGAGCTTCGAATGGCTAGCAAGTTATGTAAAGAAATGTTGAGCAAAAAAGTTATTTCTGGAATTGCCATGATGTTTTGTAGAATTGATAAGAAAGTAAGGTTTTCTCAGGTTGCTTTTGCTGCAGATTTGGATGTTAATAACCTTCCTTTGTTGATTAAAGTGTATGGGAAGTCTACTTTACTTAACGCGGTGAAATCTATAAAGAAATTGACGGAGTTACAGTCGGATTCTCCTATGAGTATTTGTGGCATTCCTTTTGATGATATTTTGATTCTTTTACATGCCGGAAACTAGGGTTCAGGTTACACTTCGAGAAATAAAGGTATGTTTAATCTAACACTTAAATGTACAGATGGTTATCCTGATTTATCTTTGTTGCTTCAATTTCATAAGCATTTCCCACAGTCAAAAGCGAAGGAATGTTGTGAAGCACTCACTAATGCAAAGTTTTATGGAAAGACATTATGGAAAGGGATGTTATTGTAATGATTGGGAATTTCATGTTTATTCTTGTGTTTTTGGTCCAACTTAATATGACTAATTCTGCAATTGTAATATCTATTTGTGTTAGGAAGTTATCTTCATCATCAACAACTAGTTTTGTCAATGATTATTGTACAAATGCTAAGTTGAGTTGGTTCATGGAAACAAAGATTTTTAGGGCAGCTAAGAAGGTTGATTGGTTAAGACGGAACGATATTCTTACTGTTGGTGCTACAGAGAAGGATGAGGCTAACAATGAAGATTTTATGTTTCAGAATGTAAGATTTCATATGCTAGACTGGCAGGCTGATCATTTAATGTGTGAAGCTTTATTCTACGAGGAATATATTGGAAAGTCGAGACACTCCACATGTAGTAGGCTCTCTAGTCTTGGCTCAGTGAAATCTCTAATTAATATTTGTAGGAAGCGACATGGTATGCCACATTTTGAGAATTATTTGCAGCCATATCTTGTTGCAGACATGTGTTGGAGTATATCAAATGCTCGGTTAATCTTGTTATTTATTCGTAAGCTTATTGTACCATCACTTCTTGGATCAGTTTGTTCCTTTGCTCTTATTTGTTATTCATTTCTCAAGGTTCCTGTGAAGAAAGATTTAATTAGAGATGATGTTGTTTCTGGTTCATTGCTGCTAGTTTGGAAGAATACTTTGACTGATAGAGTAACCTCTTTACCTTATCTCTTTGAGTTCCTTTTAATTTTGGCTGCATCTAATTATCATTACGGGGTAACTACATCCTTACTGGGAATTGATAGCACATTTGTCTTGGAAGTTGTTAGTTACATGAATCAAGATGAATGGAAGGAGATAGTATCGTCTGCAGGTCTACTAATGGTTGTGGCTGCTGAACATTCTAAGATAGCAGATGGGTCCTTGAAAAAGATAATCACTTCAACTGTTGTAATTAATTTCATAGCAAGTAAAATTTATTTTGTAACTCTTAAGATGAGATCATATGGTGGCATTACGGATGCATCAAGTTGTAAGTTTGCCTCACTTGTATTTGGGAGCAGAACTGATGCAGCAGTACTTAATCATCCTTATGGAGATGATTTGCTCAAAATATATGGTGCTTTGACATCTTTAAATGGTACTATAATTTCTACTTATAGGATGGGGACAACAGTCCAGTGTAAGATGATGAGGCCTCATGTATTTAAATAACACTGGTGTATTGGCTTCTGCAGTTGGAATGCTATTTTTGAAGCATATGTCAATGTTTATAAATAACATTAACTGGGCAACACAAGTTGAAGGAATCCCAAATTTATGAACCTTGAGGACAAGGTTCTTTGAAGAGGGATGGAATGTAACAATTGGGACGTTTGAATCGGGTCTGACGATAGAAGCTTAATCAATTTTATATTCTGACTTTATTTTCAGTTTATGTACTTAGTGTCCTAAGTTTATCTAATGTCATTTGGGTCCTTTTTTTATTTATCTACTAGTCCTTAAAGCTGGTCATTGCGATAGTTGCCACGTGTTAGGTTGATTAGTTTGTTTTGGGTCTTGTTAAATACCTTGTATTGGCATTGTGCCAAAGATAACTTGAATGAAAATCTGAATTTTATCTTCTATTCTCTTTTCTCTTTCTTTGTTTTCTTTCATTTATCCTTTCCATGGCGATTCCAATGTGTGAATCGTTACACTGTCACAGAGGGCATTTTTAATTTTTTTCTGTTCCTATTTCGGCTCTAATTAAAGCAGAAAAAATTTCAAACACGAGTGCATATTCGAAGTGTAGGCTACTATACGCGCACAATCACACTTTCAAGGAGTTTCTCTAAAGCAGGTTGTTGGGTTGGATTTGAGTCGTTGGGTCGGGTTATTTGAAGTGGGTTCCGAGTTGAGTTTGGGGATTTTTAAGTTTTTAATTAATTAAATTACAACCAAGAAGAAATTGCCACACATTAAATGAAAATACTAATATTTTTTAAAAAAACTCTGTTAAGGAGAAGGGTAAAATAGAGTCATATAGGTGAATGGAAGGGTATTTTAGACCTAAAAGGTGGAAGGAGAGTATTTTAGGACCATTTTTTAAGAGTATTTTAGTCTCTTTTCCATTTATTTTATTTTACTTTTATACATTATCGAGTCAAAAAAGTAAGAATAAAAAATGTGAACATTTGGGAGGTTTTGGATTCTCATTTCCCATTTTTGGCGGGTTGAAAATGAAGTGTTTTAATTAAATTGACCCTTTTGTCACAATCACATTTCCACCCTTTGAAAATAATTTTTGAATAATTGAGTGGACCTATTGCTAGCAAAATAAATTAGAAATAATTTTCCTGTTAGCCTAAGTCATAAAGTTAATGTTCCTAAGATTTTTAATATATTTTGTTCTTCTTTATAAAAAGGCAACTTATATTTAAATCGTATAATTATCTCATATAAAAAATTTAAGTTGTTAAAGGAGATACATTAATTATTTTTCATGAGTCAATCACGTAAAACTTCTTTTGTACATGCGTGATAGTGTAAGATTTGAGTTCTCAATTCTAACACAAGGTACTTATTTGATCTAATAGAATGATGTTTGCCCTATCCATAATAATACTAATTCAAGTCACTTTATGAATAAAATATGATCAATTAACCAACTAACCAAATTAGTTGTTATAAAAAAGATTTTGTTGTTGTATCAAAAGTGGTAAATGTTAACTTATTCTGCTTCACCTTAATTATTATTTGAACAAACAAAAGTTTTGTCTTGATTTGAATGGAGGTAACATTTCTCTTCTGCATGTCAATGGAGTTATGAAAAATTCAAACATCTCAAAGATAGATAAAAAGGTAGAAATTTCTCAAACGAACTACATTCCTTCATATACATCAGGAGTCCATTTATGAGAAGGGATTGAGGAAAGTTTGAATCCAAACTCTGCCCCTCGAGACCAACAAGGGGGTGGTATATGAATGTTCACTTGTTGTGCAAGTATTTTATGGTTATGAAACAATTGTCTCTTGTACAAATTGTATATTAATCTACTATAGTCTATAGCTATAGGATACTCCCTTTCACCGAATTACTATATTTATCTGTGTAATCTACAAATGACGAAAAGTCTATTGTTTTTCTATCATGTTCCGATCCCGACGAGCTGGAACTATAACTCTTATTTTCTATTGAGTATAGTTCGAGTAAGCCTTGATCAATGAACCCTCGAAAACTTGATTCAAATAAATATTTGTTCAACGTCTATGAGTTGTATATCCTCGTTTAGTTCTGGTCCTTCAATAGATGAAAATTTGGCGTTTAACTAGTTATTGCTTTTATTTCAATTATTCTTTTCACCTTTTCTAGTATATTAGTAATCACAAAATATATTTTTTTACGAGACTAGACAAAAAAAATATTGATAAATAGAAGGATGAAAGAAAGAGCGATAGAATTTATACAAAAGATATAAAATTTCAATATGTAACTATGAGTAAGCTCATAAAAGACATGTAATAAAGCATTAATATGCATTTATACCATAATAAGTGGATTTTCTTATAGAAATAAAACAAAAATCAAAAGCATTGAGCCTATAAAAGCTGAGAAAACAAACTCAAAAACTTATTTCATTATGAGCTCCATCGTGGAATTGAGACTTAGCTATTTAATAAAAAGCGATAAAATGACGAAACTATGAATGCAAATGATATTATTGAAATAAAAAATCTTAATGATTTATTGGTCGGGATGATCGAACAAATCAGAAGTCAATTCATACATTTTGAGATATGAGAAGTCACAAGTAAACCCAACAAATGAAATATGATTAAATGAGTAAATATTCGCTTAATGGGTCTTTTTTTTAATTGCAAAATTTAGGATACTACAATAAAGTACAAAAATAAGAATTTAGTATAATATATCCACCCATGTGGTACTTCGTTCTATAATATATATATGTAAGATTCATCTATATAGATATCATCATATACATTCAGAAAGTTATTTTTTATAAGAAAATTGTACAATCTGAGAAGTATTTTGATTGATCAAAAGAAGAATCTACTTCAACCGATATGAGAGTGTCATGACCCCACCCACCGAATCGTGCAGGCACCTACCTACACCTACCCCAGATAGGAAAACCCTGAATACCTCATCACTTAATCAAATGTAGAAGTTTAATAATTTTTAAAAGTAACGCTTAAACTTAATTATCTGACTAGCAACTTGAAACCAACTATCATTAGTCAATCTACTCCTTATACAATTTTAATTAATATATTTGATACGTAAAAGAAATGAGAAAAATAAGCAATAACGAATCTCCAGAAACTAGCTTAAACTGGTACAAGAGCACTAGAAAAGGAGTAAGAACATCCATGACACAACATCCATGCAGAATAGAGAGGGCAGGAGCTGCTGCAAAGTGATCGGCGTCGCTACTAAAGAAACTCCAACTAACCTGCGCCATGACCATACCCTCGATTCGAGGTATAGTAAATGTAGCATCAGTACAACCATACGTACTTGTAAAGCATCATCGGCTGACCAGGGTTAGAAACAAACAACATCAATAACAAATACAGAGAGATCATAGCAACAAGTAAGGTTTCGGTTCTGAATCCCCAATTGAACAATTACTAACACCCTACTTTAGCATCTCTGTGACCTACCTGTCATTTAATATTTTAGTATAACTTTGTCGTTTGACTGTCCATTCCAGCCTATACCTCTTCTACCCTTAATTAACTTATCTTAATGGTATCCATAATTCTTAATCCATCTCTGCCCCAACTTTCCCGATACTCAACTACCACAAGGCACTACGAACTCCACCTTACCACAATCGGCCCACCCAAGGGACCGTAGAATTCTCATCAACAGGTGGTCCGCACAAGGAACCCATTTATACATATAGACTCTTTTTCACAATTCGCCACAACACAAACATATATAAAAATATAGATAGTGGAATCACATGAAAATGCATATGAATGAATGCAGGTATGCAAGATGTGTGCATCATCTTTCCTTATCCCTTCTCATCCATCTCATCAACATCATCCACATCATATTGTACTGGTGTGGTACCCGACCCAATTACAACATAGCATATCCGTACCAGCATGGTACCCAACCCATAACACAATATATCATATTTGTATCAGTGTGGTATCCAATCCTTCATTACACAATATCATCACCATGCATATGAATATGAGATGCAATCAAAGAATCATAAGCCATGCTAGAAGGAAATCACAGATATTCAGTTCACAAACAAGCACAAGCCAAGCCAGTCTAAGTGTTGCACCAACCGCCTAACTCATTTGATAATTGAAATTAGTTTATATACGTGTTATCAGCCATAATAAACCATACACCCCTACGTGGATGACGTATTCTAAGATCACGCTACGTCACACCTCACCTCTGTCCACGCCCCAGACTCACGTTTCCTCATCGTCCTCTCTTCATTTCTAACCACTTCTCATGGAAAATCTATGGTTCACTTACCTTTTTATTTTACTCATTAGTCGCATGACTCGATTGCGATAATAACTACCCCAATTTTCCACATCTCATGTTTAACCGCCTTTCTAAACATAACTGACCAGTTATGAGGTTTAGAATTACTTAAGTTAATCTAGTTTTTGTCTTACTATCTTTTACTATTTTATCTAACCTTCCGCCATGCTCAAGAACCTTGGAAGGTATTAAGCTACGCACATTTGGTACCCGATTACACCCATCTCTTATCACAATTAATGTCTCAACACAATGTACAACAATGCGACCCATTCAAGCCTAATCGAATTATACTATGTCCAACCATCCAACTTCGTGCCCGAATACCTAATGCATGAGGCTCGTGATATTACTATTAATGTTAATTGAATCTAGCCCAATCTAGTTGATACAAAATAATCCATAACTTACCTTTTAGACAAAACATGCTGCTACAGAGAGGGGTGAGCTGGCCCACGTGTGTTAAGCATATTTCCATATCGGGTTCCCTCCGGGTGTGTCTTGAAACTTTCCTCATTAACCTTGGCCTTTGAAATTTCATGGTTAGGGAGATAGGATTTTTCAGAGTATTTTTGGAGAAAGGGGGCGACTTGAGGAAATAATAGAAATGAGGGTTTTTAATTTTTCCTCAGGCTGGCTACTGTCGGGTACCGCTGCAGCGGTAGGCTGCTGACTAACACAAATTCTTTTGTGCCTTTTAGACCAATTTCTTTGGGCCTCGCTTTACCTTTCCGTTTTAAAATTTTCTCGGCTCAACTTGAGCATATTATTTATCGAAATTTTTTTTTGGGGTATTTTCACACATAACGACGGTTTGAGTCATTACATTAGATACTAATTTACCCACCATTCATCCCCGAATGGCACTAAGGTGGGATTTCGTACACTTGCATAATTATTCTAGGGATTTCCAACTATACCAGGTTGTTAGAAGGAATACTGCAATATTTGTTGGTGGGCTTGCGTACGTCTCTACTCTACAATTAGTTGTAGCTAAGCGTTGCCTAACTTTTGGCATGACAGTTATTCCCACATCCCCGGAGAAGGTGTACATAATTACTTCTCGAGATCATTATCTACTACGATTGCCTGAATAGGGCATAATAACACAATGCACGAAAAGTCAGGATGAAACTGACATCGGGAAGAGTTTTACTGCTGCAACGATAATCAACCGCAGCAGTCGTTCGTGACAGTTGAAATAGGGGGAAATGTTCATTTCCCCTATTTTTCACTTCAACCTCTCAAACTCTCTCCTCTCTCTGCGAAATCTCCCCCCTCCCGTCGATGATTTCAAGGTAATTTCTTCTCTTCTACTACTTACTTTATGCATTTCTCTTTGTATAATTGTAGAATTACGTTAGAATAGAGAGAATTCGAGTGGTTTTGGGTGTAAATCTTTGAACTTAACTTTTGGTGGTGTTTTTGAATGAAATAAGGAATATGCTAGGATCTCTTACATCTACAACGTTTCTATAGCATCCTGGGCGTAAAATTGACGTAGTTCATGGTGGATTTTAGTCATGGGAGGGGTAAAAGGTGAAGGGTCACCTTCCCCAATTGAATTTGAGTGATTGGGGTGTGAATTCGAGTGTTATACACTCATATTTTAGTTTAAATATGAAATATGCATGTGGATACTACTACCATCAACCAGGTCTTGTGGGTTCCCAACCCCTCCAATGCAGCCTTCAAGGTAAAAATTCGAGAGTCTGACTTGAGATGGGCGGCCCGATAGTTGGCGCCAGAGGGTAAAGCTGGCGAAGTGAAGTGGTCCAATCAGAGGGGGACCAACAATGTATATTTCTCGATAGAGGCTAAGATTCGCTTACAGCTGGTCTCCCGAAGGATCCATTCTTTAGGAAATGTTACGGATGTGGTATTTCATCGGGCCATGGTGGTGGCGTGTATTTTGGCAGGGATCGAGGTGAATATGGGGGCACATATCATGGACGAGTGGCAGTATTTCTATACTCGGGAGAGGTCAGCAAGGGATCTGTTCTTGCCTTCCCTGATTATGGAGTTGTGCAAACGGGTAGATGTCCCCCAAAAGGACCCTGATACCTTGGAGGAGTGCAACATGTCGTATAACCCTCTAAGGGATAGAAGTACCCGGGGAGGAGGCTAAAAGAAGAGGAAGGCAGGGGGGATGGGGAGAGCAACAGGGTTGGAGGGAGCGAGAGTACTCCCCTTTCTCAGTCAACCGCTCCCCCTAGTGATTGTGCGGTTGGCTTCGCTGCTATGCAGGGTTACATGGAGAGGACCCAGGTGCCCCAGTCGGGGTTGGATCCTTCGAGCTCGGTTGCCTCAGTGGACTCGGTCTGTGCTTACGCTGAGCTCCCAAGGGAGCTAGATGAGAAGAACAAAAAATGTTGCACTCAGGATTGCATGCTCGTGAGGATGTGGAAGTCCGTGCAAGTCATGTTTGCGTGCACCTCCCCTACTAAGAAGCTCTTAAAGCTGACCAAGAAGGATGCTGAGGAGTTCTCTTTCCTCCGTGGGTTGGAGGAGGAGGGTTCAGACGCTTCAAGCCTCAGAGATAGTGTTGCCAGCTAGATGTCCTCTCTCCCCCTATTTACATTAATGGTTTTTGGATTTGGGTTACCCCGTTTGGGGCATGTAACAAACAATTACTCTTTTTGTTTTTCTTACTTTTTAAGACATTTTTCCTTCCCGCCCCTTTAATAATAACCGCCTTAGCTTATAATGCGTGTCTGATTGATTTTTGTCATTTTATTATTTCAAAAACAGGGATGCTTTGCAAATTCACCAAAAACAGGGAATCCTCTGGCAGCTTACTGCTTGGAGCCACTGCAGCAATTAATTTACTGTTGTAGCGGTAACCTCCAGTGGTTCTGCTTTTCTTTTTTTGCTAACTGTACCCAGGTCTTTTCCCACACTATGTCATCCCCTGAACACTATTAGTTTTTAACTCTCACGAGCCAGAGTTTTTAAGGCCTAAAGTAATTATATCGCGAGTCAATTCCTTGCAAACGCACTAATTCCTCCACTTAATCAGCTCCTAACACATTTCTCTTTTCCTTTCCTCTCAAGCACCACACCCCACACGACACTTTTTACCAACGGCAAGACGTATGGGTAGTTTGTCATGATTCAGAATGAAGTTAAGGAATACTCCAAATCACGAAGAGATAAGACGTGTCTCAAGTCACAGAAATGAAGACACCCTTGATATCACACCCGGGCTTCTCTGCTACACACAATTCAGGTAGCATACATAACAAGCATATATACATATGAGTTAAGCATCACAATTCAAGTTGCACTTCAGTACGATTCATAACAACATACATAGTGACTATTAACACACCTTTATCTCACAACAAGTATTTTACACATGATTAAGCAACCATATCAATCAACCTTCTATACTTCTTTACTGGCCTCTACCGGTTAGAACGTTCATTTTAACCTGTTAATGTTACAAGATTCCAATTGGGGCCAACCAGTCCTAATTGTAGTGGTCGAGATACCAATTGGAATCTGTCAGATACCAATTGGACTCAACTCGGGGAGACAACACAGAAATAACACTATAGGAGAGAAGAAAGTGAAACAGTTTCCTAGATACCTTGTAGCCTCCTACAGATTTGATGTAGACGTTAGCACACCAATCCGCAGGACTCTACTCGATATTTTCTCTTGTGCTGAGAGACCGGTAATCTGGGATCTGATACCATCTTGTCACGACTCCACCCACCGAATCGTGTGGGCACCTACCTACACCTACCCCAGATAGGAGAACCCTGAATACCTTATCACTTAATCTAATGAGGAAGTTTAATAATTTTTAAAAGTAACCCATAAACTTAATTATCTGACTAGCAACTTGAAACCAACTACTATTATTCAATCTACTCCTTATACAATTTCAATCAATAGATTTAATACGTAAAAGAAATATGGAAAATAAACAACAACGAATCCCCAAAACTAGCCTAAACCAGTACAAGAGCACTAGACAAGGAGTAGGAATATTCATGACACAACATCTATGCAGAGTGGAGAGGGTAGGAGCTGCTGCAGAGTGATCGACGCCGCTGCTAAAGAAACTCCAACTAACCTCACCATGGCTATACCCCTGATTCGAGGTATAATAAGTGTAGCATCAGTACTACCACACGTACTGGTAAGCATCATCGGTCGACCAGGGTTAGAACCAAACAACATCAATAACAAATACGGAGAGATCATAGCAATAAGTAAAGTTTTGATTCTAAATCCCTAATTAAACAATTACTAACACCCTGCTTTTGCATCTCTGTGACCAACCTGTCATTTAACATTTTCATATATCTTTGTCCTTTGACTGCCCATTCTAGCCTATTCCTCTTCTACCCTTAATTAACTTATCTTTATGGTATCCACAATTCTTAATCCACCTCCACCCCAAATTTTTTGATACTCCACTACTACAAGGCACCATGAACTCTACCACTACTTAAAACTCAGAGTTGTAATAAGCCTACCTTACCACAATCGACCCACTCAAGGGACCGTAGAATTTTCATCAACAGCTGGTCCGCACAAGGAACCCTTTTATACTTATAGACTCTTTTTCACAATTCACCACAACACAAACATACATAAAAATATATATAATGGAATCACATGAAAATGCATATAAATGAATTCAGGTATGCAAAATGTGCGCATCATCTCTCCTTATCCCTTCTCATCCATCTCATCAATATTATCCACATCATATCGTACTGGTGTGGTACCTGACCCATAATATAATATAACATATCATATCCATACCAGCGTGGTACCCAACCCATAACACAACATTTCATATTTGTACCGGTGTGGTACCTGATCCTTTATTATACAATATCATCACCATGCATATGAATATGAGATGCAATCAAAGAATCATAAACCATGCTAGAAGGCAATCACAGATATTCAGTTCTCGAACAAGCACAAGCCAAGCCAATCTAAGTGTTAAACCAACCGCCTAACTCATTTGATAATTAACATTAGTTCATATACGAGTTCTCAACCATCATAAACCATACACCCCTATGGGGATGACAAATTCTAAGATCACGCTACGCCACACCTCACATCTGTTCATGCTCCAGACTCTTATTTTCCCATCGTCCTCTCTTTATTTCTAACCACTTCTCATGAAAAATCTATGGTTCACTTACCTTTTTACCTTTTTTATTTTACTCATCAGCCGCATGACTCTATTGCGATAATAACTGCCCTAATTTTCCACGTCTCATGTTTAATCGTCTTTCTGAACACAACTGATCAGTTATGAGGTTTAGAATTACTTAACTTAACCTAGTTTCCTCTTACTATCTTTTACTATCTTGTTTAACCTTCCGCTATGCTCAAGAGCCCTAAAAGGAATTAAGCTACACACATTTGTTACCCTATTACACCCATCTCTTATCACAATTAATGTCTCAACATAATGTACAATAATGCGACCCATTCAAGCCTAACTGATTTATACTGTGTCCAGCCATCCAACTCTGTGCCCGAAGGCCTAATGCATGAGGCTCCCGACATTACTATCAATGTTAATTGAATCTAGCCTAAGTCTAGTTGCTACAAAATAAATCATAACCTACCTTTTAGATGAAACATGCTGCTACAGAGAGGGGTGAGCTGGCCTGCGCGTGCTAAGCGTATTCCCTTGTCAGGTTCCCTCTGGGTGTGTCTCAAAACTGCCCCCATAAACCAAGCCTTTGAAATCTCATGATTGAGGATATAAGATTTTTCAGAGTGTTTTTGGAGAAAAAGGGGCGACTTGGGGAAATAATAGAAAGTAGGATTTTTAATTTTTCCTTGGGATGGCTACTGTCGAGTATCGTTGCATCAGTTCTTTTAGCGCTGCAGCGGTAGGCCGCTGACCAACCCAAATTCTTTTGGGCCTTATGGCCAGTGGCGGAGCCAGAAATTATACTAAGGGGTGTCAGTAGGATGAGTTGGGGGTGGGTGGGGGGGAGGGGGGCTCAAGACCCATCTTTGTTTGCGTCAAAACGGGTCAAGTAACGGGTCATAACCCGACCCACCTAATTTTACTAAGTTTTAATTATTTTATTTGTTCTTTTATAAATTTTTAGTATCTAATAAATATGTTTTTTTCTTTATTATAACTATATATAACATATCAAATTTAAAAAAAATAATTAAAGAAGAATAAAAATAAATAAACAATATATTGGAGCTCCGTTTTTTTGGCTCAAATAATAGAGTTCCACACAATTTTTTCAACAAATTTGGCAAAAAAACAAAGAAAGAAAAAATTAAACAAATTGTTGCAAAATGGGGGAAGAATTAAGAAAATAGATATATTTCAGTTACTATTAAAAATGGGGGAAAAGAAAAAACAAATGAGGAAAAAGGAAAAGGAAAGGGCTGAAATAAAAAAAGTGATACATTTGTTGCAAGCAAGATTCAAACTCACAACCTTGAGAATCTTTTGCAAGCCCCTGACCACTGCACTAAGCCTTCTTCTTGTTTCAAGGAGTGTCAACTTTAAAATATATACCCATAAAATTAAAATTTAATCTACATATACAATGTAATTTTTCGACGAAGGGGTGTCACTCGACACCCCTCTAACAAGGGTAGCTCCGCCCATGCTTATGGACCAATACTTTGTGCCTCGCTTTACCTTTCCGTTTTAATATTTTTCCGGCCCAACTTGAGCATATTATTTATCGAAAATTATTTTTGGGGCATAGCGATGGTTTGGGTCATTACAGAGAGGTATTAGCAACAGTTTTCAGCTATTATTCCCTTTCCGAAGGAAGGTTCTTATGTGTGTCTGCCACTGAAAACATCATTCCAAAAACTTCAGAACCAAAGTAGTAGATTGATTCTCATAATAATAATAAAATAAATAAATATGTGAAAATATTTTTATAAAAATCATCAAATTCATAATAAATGTTCACTAGCTCGTCGAACAAAATGTTTAGAGATACACATACGAGGTTTGCTTATTACTAATATAATCTAGTCTCTCTTCTTATTTAGATCCCTTGTTTTGCTCTAATAGTAGTAATGGTCGTGGCTACAACGTACATAAATTATTTATATTTATTTATCATTACTTCCATTGAACTCAGTATTCTATAATGACAAAACTTCTTATTTTATTGATCCTCAAAATCTAAAATTCGAGCTCGCACATGTTATGAAACATGTAATTTAATTCCATGCAAAGCGAAGAATTTTATCAGGTTTTGAAATATTGAATTCTCTTAAAAGGAAGAGGTGCCTTCGGGAACATGGACACAAATGGTGCATGAAAAAGCAAGTGGTTCACCTCAAAATGCGTTGAGGTTAAGGGTGGAGCCAGCTTATGGCAAGGGGCTCATATGAGACCCCTTCAGCGAAAAATTATACTATTTATATATGGTTAAAATTATTTTTTTATGTATATATAGTATATGTTGAACCCCTTTTGGGTAGTTCATGTGTTTACTTTTTCAATTTTAAATCCCTTTAGTAAAAAATTTGGCTCCGTCCTGAACCTTCAAGTTATGATCTTTATCTTCTCTAATTACCATATGTTAAATTGTGTATCCATCTTAACTTTCATTGTTACACAATTCAATAGGATTTAATACTACATTTTTATATATATATATATTTATTTTTTTTACTCCCTCCTTCCCATTTTAGTTGGACACATTTTATTTTACACAGTGATTAAGAAAATCATAAATGGAGTGATGATTTTTACTATTTTACCCTTTACTCATATTAATGATATTCATTGGATATAGGAATGAACAATGAAATTGTAATTAATTAAAAGGGTAAAATGGGAAAAAATTAATTAATTCTATCTTGATTTAGTAAGTGATCAACTAATATGAGACATTTATTTTTAGTAAGATGACCAACTAAAATGAGACGGAGGAAATATCTTCTAATCAACTAGGATTTTTTAATTTGAAATTAAAAAATTAACCTCGTAAAGACATGGTAGGAATGGCATATATAATAACAAAAGTAAAAATTGAATTGGACCCTTCTCCAGTTGGATTTTAATTTATTAATTGAAGAGTCATTATTATTTCATGTGCTTTGACTATACAAAAAAGAACCATTACCACTTGTTAAATTGAGTCCCTACCATAGATTGTGATTTGATTTTTGTATTATTATTAGTTTCTGCTTTAATGTCCGTTTGGATGGACTTTTGCCTTTTGACTTAAAAGCCAAAAGTCATAAGTTAGAAATCTTAACTTATGACTTTTGACTTATTTTTTAGAATTTTAAGCCAAAAGTCATAAGTTAGGATTCCTAACTTATGACTTTTGGCCTATTTTAAGCATTTTAGCTAAAAATCAAGTGCTTATAAGCACTTTTAAAATTTACCCAAACACTTCAAAAGTGCTTAAAAATTATTTTTAGCTTAAAAGCACCTAAAATAAATTAATCCAAACGGGCCCTTAATAAAACATTTACCCTTTTAGTTTTTTTAATTCCTTAATTCGAGAATTGCATTAATTTCTCTGGGTTCTCTCTTTAATTAACTTTTTTTTTTCTTTTTCAACACAGTAGAAACTTTATTGTTCTCTAAAGACAATTCGTTATGTCTTTTGTAGAGTCAATTTATTCATGATTTACTATGTTGCTTTCGGTTTGAAAATGATAAGAGTATATAATCAAAATGAGTTGTGGTATAGTGGTGGAATTGCTCTATCCTTAACCAGATGCCTCGGGTTCGGACCCTGGGTATGGAGAAAATCCTGTTGGGAGCTCCACCCTCAGAATGGGCCCTGCAGTGAGCGATCCGGATTAGTCGGGGCTCCAATGCAGGTACCGAACCCCGGGTGGGAAATAAAAAAAAAAAAAAAAGATAGAGAGTATATAATACTCACACCATTCCAAAATACTTCCCCCCGTCCCATATTAGTTAGTCATTTTTCTTTTTACAAGCATATTAAGAAATCATAAATAACAAGGTAATTTTATTAATTTACCCCTTAAAAAACTTCTTGGGAACTTTATAAACAAGTGTAAATACTTTCAAAAAGAATTAATTGCAGGAGTAATATGAAAAAAATTTAATTAATGTTTTCTTGATTTAGCAAGGTGAACAACTAATATGTGAACTATTTTTAGTAAGATTACCAACTACTATGACACGAAGGGAGTAAGTGTTATTTTAACAAAAGAATAGTCCAAAATAATTGTTGAGTTAGAAATTCAAGATAATAATTAGTAATTGTTTCCAACTGTATCCTTACATTGAATAACTATTTCTTCTTAATATTCCCTCCGTTAGAATTTACTTGTCACATTTTGACTTGACACACCTATTAAGAAAATAATAATTGGTATAGGACTTTACCATATTACCCAAATTACTCCCTCATTTCAAAATAGTTGGCCCTCTTTCTAAAAATATTTGTTTCAATTTAGTTGTCCCTTTTATGAAATCAAGAGAATATTATTATATTTTTCCAATATCACTCCTATCATTAAATGACTAAACAAAGTGTATATACTCAAATTTATATTTTCAAAGCATAATTAATAAGGCTAATTTGGTAAAATAAACTCCTAATAAATTTTTCTTAATGAGAGTGCTAAATCAACAAGAGCCAACTATTTTGAAATGGAGGGAGTAATTGATATTTAGTAATAGGTATAGAAAAATAATTTGGAGAATAAGTAATTAATGATAAGAATAAAATATGATTTTTTTTTTATTTTTCTTAAATTGTGAAAAATAATAATAAAAATAAAAATTAAATTAGAAAAATAGTAGTAACAAGTAAATCTAAACAGGGAGTAGTACTCAATTCTCAAGAAACTTTTAAAAGAGTACCTCATATTTACTCTCATATTTATTGGTTTTCTTAATAAGCGTGAGAATAATTAAAACGGTATTTATTTTGAGATGAAAAGAGTATTAGAGTCAGTAAGATATCACTTTAATGTCTCATTCTTGAAAGCTTTTCAATTTTTTTTTTAGTAAAGAAAAAAGAGTTGACATGACATTAGTTTTCGTTGTTAACGTCAAACAATGTGCTACAAAAAGAACAACTTTATTCAAATTTCATATTACAAAAAAACTCATGTCACAACTTTAAAAATGTAGTTTTCTTTTTTGAATTGAAGAAAGAAGTGTGACAATTAGATAAAATATCAAAATGGTTCCTTATGTTCAATGGTAGGTTTAAAGTAGTCTATTAGATATATTATAGAACAATTTTGATTCTTTCAATTTTTCAAAAGTGAGCATTTTTTAATTTCATTAAATATTTAATAAACTCTATCTGTTAGATTTGACAGAAAATGTGAAGAAATTGAATTAAGAGTGAACCCACATTCAGATATGTAGTTTTGATAGTTTCTGCTATTTTTAATATATTTTTCGTACAATTTCTTTTAGATGTAACCTCTGCTATTTTTGTATTTGATACATTTTTTCATAGCGCAATTTAAAGAATTTTGATAAGACTTTTCTAGTGATTTTGGTTAAAAATGTTTCCGTAGTTTCCCACTAATCTGATAGACAAAATTTGTTAAAATATTTAAATATAGATTTGAAGTGTTTGACCAAAAATAATAAGTGATTTTAAGTAGCAATAAAGTAAAACAACTTTTTTGTTCTTGGGAGAAATTAAAACGAAAGCAAAAATATTGGTATTTTCAAGATAAAAATATATTTATCTAATTATCTCTCATTAAGTTAACCATATATCTTTCAAATATAAATACAACTCCATTCTCCTCTTCTTTTTCTGGTTTAGCAATATTTACATTGGTTAAGATCTTAATTACTCCCGCCGTTCCATTTTACTTGTCCTTCTTTCTAAATATGTTTGTTTCAAATTAGTTGTCCATTTTCGCAAATCAAGAGTGTTTTATTACTTTTTTCATATTACCCTCATTATTAAATAACTAAAGAAAATAATAATAGTTAGATTTAGAGGTTCAAAACATCATTAGTAGGATTAATTTTATAAAATATACTTCTAATTAATGTTTTCTTAATGGGTGTGCCAAGTCAAAAGAGGCCAAGTATTTTGGAACGGAGGGAGTATATTTTTTATTTTATGTTTAAAATTTTATCTAGATAAAATAAAAGCTCAATTAAGTTATTTTTATATTAAAATAAAACTAGTAAATCTAACCGCGCTCGCGCGGTCGTAAAAGATCTTATTAAATTCACAAAATGTTCTTCTAATGTTGTAATATATATTTTGAGAAAAAGAAAAAATTTGCAAAAATTAAAAGTATTTTTGATTTTCCTTCAAAAAAAAATATTGTAAATATTCAATTTATAGCTTAACACAAGTAGTATTTTCTTAAATTTCCATCTTTAAATACTACTCCCTCCATCTTTACTTGTCCACTATACTAAAAATAAATATTCAACAATACTTGTCCAGTTTGAAAAACTAATGGATAATTTATCCATTTGTGTCTATTTTATCCTTAATATTAAATGCTATTCATAATGCAATGCATTTTCCAAAACATTAAATTTATTATATTCAAAGAGTAACATAGTAAAATTACTCCATTATTTATTAAGTTATATGTCAAGTCAATAGTAGACAACTATTGTTGGATGGAGGGAGTAACCAAAAGTCCAAAAGTCAAAACAAAACATTTCATACTAATAATGTAATTTATAGCATAACAACACGTAAATGGATGTTTACATTAAGATACAGTATATATAATAAATGAGCAATTATAGAGGAAGGGGAAAACCTTTTTCTTTTGAACATACTCCCTTCATTCATTTTTACTTATTATATTTGGACTCATTTTTACTTGTCACATTTAGATTTGATATATCCATTAAGAAAATAATGATTAATATGACTATTTTACCATACTACCCTCATTAATTGATGTTTAATATTAGATCTTGAAAAATAATTTGTAGAGTAAGTAATTAATGCTAAGAATAAAATATGAAAAAAAAAATAATTATCTTTTTTTGATATGTTAAAGTGACAAGTAAAAATAAATATTTATTTTAGGAATATGTGACAAGTAAAAAATGAACGAAAGAAGTAAAATAATTTTAACTATTCTCATTCTAAAAGAAAAAATTACCTGAGCAATTGTCATGGATCAATTTAAGCCAATTTGATTGTTTATGTTCATACAATCGTCATTAATTTGCAGTAATTGCCTGGAAAGTTTGACCTAGGGATATGCAAATTTCAATTTAACCGATAAATCGAATAAAAATTATTGATTTATCGATATCAAGTTATTATTTAATAGCTTTCAAATGATGTTGTATTTTTTTTATATTGGCCTATTGGCTTGGTAACCAGTTGAATTCTATAAATATCATTTTTTATTTATTTTATGTATTGCGATCATTTTAGAACTTCTACTTTATTTTTATAGGTTGTTGGTTGTTTTTCTTTCAATTTTTGCAATGCCTTCGTCTTATAAACTTTTTATGCAATACTTTCAGAATTCGATTAAGGATGAATATAACTATAGAAGTATTTTTTTTAGGTAAAGGAAAAAAATAATTAGAGGAGCATTTTGTTATCGATTAAATCGATATACAAATGAAGGATCAATAATTGATTGACCGACAATCAATAATAAATCAATAAATGAAGGACCAATTCGATTATTGATTTAATACATTTACAAATCTACAGCTGATAAACCAAACTGATACTATATAAAATTGAACTGAATCGGTAAGCAACCTAATTTGTCCAATGACAGAGTTATCAAGTAACATAAAAAGAAAAAAAAATTAAATACATTGTAGTTTTACGCAGTTCTTATCCCGGCTCAATGCTTTACTGGTAAGTCGTTGATCGTCTTTAATGTTGTAGGCTCTCCAAACCAGCACCTTCATATAGCAATGAAATTGTTTCAATATACTGAAACTTTCTTAAGTATATATGAAAAAGAGTTTGCCTAAGAAGTCATGGTAAAACAAACCATCTGGAGGCATAAAAGTTGTAAGGCATTAGTGGTAGCTTGAAACTGAAGTGGAACTTTGTATCCAAAAATTTTTTGACTCTTATTTTGAAGTCCCTCTTGCTTTCTGAATGAGGAATAATTATGGCTGAAATGTCCTCCCTCCGTCCATCTTTACTTGTCCACTTTTGACTTGTCACATATCTTAAGAAATAATAAATAGATGGGTGATTTTACTATATCACCCTTTGAATATAATAAATTTTTTGCTTTGAAAAATGTAACTAGGGATGAATAGTATTTAATCTCAAGGGTAAAATGGAAAAAAAGATAAATTATGTATTAGTTTTTTAAACTGAACAAGTATTATTGGACATCTCAAAATAAAAATATGAACAAGTAAAGATGAACGGAGGGAGTAACCTCTACTGGGAGAAAAGTGTAGTCAAATGAGTACCACTACCAACTCTTATGTATGAAGCGGAAATCTGTAACTCATAGAAGTAAAAGATGTAAGTATTAATAGAATTAAGAGGTGTAATTAATTAAATTAAGAGAGTACCTTTTGACCTTTCAACACACTAATTTTAAGATGAGGTAAAACTGATGATACTTTTAGTTTTCTAAATTACACGGGAATTGAGTGGAGTAGTAAATTTTGATATATTTAATTTTTTTAACATTAAAGTGCAAGAATAAATGTAGTAGCAGTAATTGAAATGTTTATTTTTTTACAAGTAAGAAAATATTAAAAATGGAAAGAATTGTCAAAAAAGAAGAAAAAAAAAATAAGAAAAAAGACCATTGGGAGGTGCCACCTCACATCTTTTACATTCTTCTTTATTATTATATATTGATTATATAATGAATCTTAATATTGTTTCTTTTCGAAATTTGAGACTCAAAAGCACTTTTTGGACAGATTTGTCCCACACAATCACATTACTCCCTCCATTCTATATTAAATAAATTGTTAAGATCTTTTTTATAGTTCAAAATAAGTGAATTATTCAAAGTTCAAGAGAATTATTTGGACTTTTTTTCATAGTTATCCTTTCTTTTAATGATGTTCTTAACTACTTTATATTTTTCTAGAAGGATAGTTTGGATAATCAAAAAGGTAGAAAGTAGCCCTGAATTTATGTCCTTAAATATTTTTTTTAATAGGTGTACATTACCTCAATAATTCAATTATTTTGGACTAAAGGGAGTATTAAATATTAGATGAAGCACTTTCCAAAGCCAAACTCAAATTATTTCTCTGAAAAACTATTATAAAAATTACTCCTTTAAATAAATAATTTTAAAAACTTGACTAAACAGACCTTAAGCATCACATAAAATACTATATGAATGTGTTGTGGACTTGTGGTGGAAAATGCATGGTAATTAAATAACTAAATCTAGAAACAACCAAAAATATGAAAAATAACAAAAAATAATGAGGTTGTGAGTATCTTTCCATTTTAAACAGAATTTTATAGTCTCCCTTGATAGGGAAAATTCAAATTAGTTAAGTTCCAAGAAAATATCAACACCGAATGATTTAAATAAAAAATAATGTTAGAGTGCAAAATTATCATCCTAGAGCAAAATATTACTATATGTATTGTTTTTTTTTAAAAAGAAATGCTTGACGAACTTTTTTTAATGTCAATGCTTTGGGTATTACTAGGCACAACATAGCGAGAAGTCGTTCTGCTCTACTCATCTATCCCTAACAATAACAAGCAAGAGGAGGTGCTAAAGTTCAAATCCGTATTGATCTCTGCTGATGTATATAGTGTGTCACATCAGATAACTTGACTCATTTACATCGATGAAATGAATCAATCTCGGTATGTCACCACAAATAGTACCTTGTGAGTGTGCTAGACTCAAGATGCAAATAGTTATAATCTTCCCCCACTCCACCTTTTGACAAAGAATTTACGGCGATCTCTGGGAAAATTACATCGAATAAGTATATATTTCGCATTTCTTGTGCTAAAGCTTTAGCTCGGAAAGCTATCAATCCCCGTTTCTTTCTCTCGCATCGATTCTGCATCAAGTGATGAGCTCATGCAAAAACTTTCTCTTTTATTGACACCCAATAGGT
This sequence comes from Capsicum rhomboideum, assembly GCA_031232105.1. Classification (NCBI taxonomy): domain Eukaryota; kingdom Viridiplantae; phylum Streptophyta; class Magnoliopsida; order Solanales; family Solanaceae; genus Capsicum; species Capsicum rhomboideum. The sequence continues at coordinate 24,278,455 of CP124712.1, read as the reverse complement.
AGACTATTAGATTGAGTCGAAAGGCTACCTACATATAAAGATTCCACTTCGAACGAGAGTTTGATCATGCAAGAGTTGCTTCTTTTTGTGACTTGATTTGTCCACTTCAAAAGGTTTCCAGAAGACCTTATTCTTCAAACCTCATGTGGAAAGAGAGATTCCTTGGTTTGCTGCTTGAAGCATCCAAATAAGTACCATTAAAGGTCAAAGTGGCTAATTTCAAATAATGTGACTTTTCCCTAATGAAAACTGTGCTTCGCATAAATTGAGTCACACTTCTGCCAACTGTAGCCAGGTGATACGCATTAATAGATTGTCCTCCTTTTATCTCATTTAAATAATTTACACTTACTTTAATAATTATATTTTTAATTTTTTTAATTTATTTTATTGTTATTATTTTTTTTCCGATCCTATTTTGATTACACTTTTTTAAGTCAAAGATCTAGCGGAAATAACTTCTCTACCCACAAAGACAAGAATAAGGCCTGCATACACCTACATTATCCAAACTTATGGAACAACACTTGGATATATTATTGTTATAATTAGATTTTTAGTTTTTATCTAATTTGCATTTTTCTTTCCGTTCTGACAATTAGCCCTACTTATATATAAGAAAAATTTGCTAACGGTAATATTGCAGTATCAAATACTAATTAAATTCTGAAACACGTACAAATGTATTCGTTTATAAAATAATTCAAAGACAAATGTCGAGGTCGAATCAATTGTCTACTTGTTTTCAATAACGGTTAATAAAATGGTTTAAAAAATTTAGATTAGTATTCAGATCCTAGCAGAGAAAAATTAAGTTTTTTTTTTTAATTTGCTAATAGCCTGTTTGGCCAAGCTTCTAAAATCAGCTTATTTTTAGAAGTGTTTTTTTCAAAAAAGTACTTTTGGTGAGAAACAGTTTGTGTTTGACCAATAAAATTGAAAAAATACTTTTGAGCAGGAATTAGTGTTTGACCAAGCTTTTAAAGTACTTTTAAGTGTATTTTTCTCATAAGTACTTTTTTTAGCTTATGAAAAACTGTTTTTTTACTCCCCAACACTTATTTTCTTCCATAAGCTTGACCAAACACCTCAATTTTTTTTAAAATAAACACTTTCGAAAAAAAAAAGTACTTGACCAAATAGGCTATTATGGTACGGTCGGAGGCTCAAAACTATGGAGTGGAAGGAAATATTACTATATATGTAAAATCAAAATTATTTATATATATAACCAATACTATTTTATTTTTTTTAAAACTTTTTTGTGGTTGAATTCTTTATATTTTGCATCCACTATTTATATTGGTGAGAGGTAGCGAATATTTAGTGAAATAGGTGACATGCGTGTAACTTGATCCAAACACCACAAATATGAGAAAATTATTAGGGTAATAAGAGTAAAAACCTAGAAAAATCATATGTGAAGACTAATATAAAAAACTAAATTACTGACCCAGGCAAAACACACAAACTACGTAGTACAGTACCACTGTACTACAGCTATATTTCAATCAATATTTAAGAAATCCATCTATCTAAAATTTTTGTACTGTAGTATATACTACCTTCGGACCAATTTATTTGTTGTTCTTATTAAAATAGATGGTCTACAATAATAGACATTTTAAAAAATTAAAATATAATTAGTCAGTATTTGTTTTTATCTTTATTTTTAGTCATAAGATGAAGAGATATTAATATAATGCAATAATAAACTATTAAATTGAGAGAAGTAGTGCATAATGATAATTTAATCAAATTATGCATTTGTTAATATTTTTCTTAAGCGATATATTCCCTCCATCTCAAAATAGTTAGCATGTATAGATTTTGCACAACTCTTGAGTAAAAAATAATTAGGAATGTGATTTGACTAATATAATTCTTAATCTTTATCTATTTATATGCCTCTCAATTGTAGAATAATTATTACTAAGGGTAGAGTTGGAAAAAAATGATTAATTATCTCTTGATAGTTGATATAATTTTTTACTCCCTCCATCCAACAATACTTGTCTACTATACTAAAAATAGATGTCCCACAATACTTGTCCAGTTTGAAAAACCAATGGATAATTTATTCATTTGTACTCATTTTATTTTTGGTATTAAATATAATTCATTTTTCAAAGCAATAAATTAATTATATTCAAAAGGTGATATGATAAATTACTTTTATTATTTATTATTTTTTAATATATGAGTTAAATCAATAGTAAATAAGTATTATTGAATGGAGAGAATAACAAACATGCAACCTATTTTGAGGAGGGGGGAATAGAGAATAAAATACTAAAAGTAAAATGAATCGGAAGGAGTATTAGATATCAATATCCTAAAAACAAAATTTTAATAGTAAGGGTTAATTTCTTGGGACACATGTGAGGGTAGGACCCTCCACACAAGATTGTAATTTGTCCACATGCTTGTACATGACATGTGCCTTTTGAGTTAGACCATTTCCCTTGTTTGGACACAAACTAAAACATTGAAGATTCCAAACACAATGGAGAAAAGGTCCCCGTGTCACAAAAAGATTAGTCGGACTTTATTCCAAAAGTCGATATCACAACAAATTTATAAAATTTACTTATTTTAAAAAATATTTTTTGATCATAAGTATTTCTGCTATTACTCAAAATACTTATTTTTTTTCTTCTAAAAGTTTGTATCTCAACTAACTCGCTAAATAAGCACTTCTCTTAATTTAAAAGCAAACATTTTTGGCTTCTAAAAATTTGGTCAAAGAAGCTATAAGAAAAGTTAATAATTTTTTTTTCCAGGATTAAAAAAATCAAACTCTAAACAGGTAGCTAAATTTTAATTGTACAACGATTTCAGAAGATGAGACTTGTTTGCTCCAATATGCATTTAATTTCTTAAATAAATTTTATAAATTAAAAGCTAAATAAAAAGTACTTTAAATTATAAGTTTTGATGGTAAAACTATTACTATGTGCACCCCCGATAACCTTCCCAAGCAGTGAGTTAGACATGATTGATACCAATATTGCAACATAATCAAGGATGCATTGATGGATGACATGTCATTGCGTAGCTGGATAATTCACAAGCAAATTGAGCTCACCTTGTTTTTGCGAGAAAAATTATTATGGTAGTTACATTTCAAATTTTACTGTTCACATTTCCATTTCCTATAATTTCTCTTTCCCTCTTCATTTGAGTAGTATATATAGGATGATCGTATTAGAAGGCATGACTTTTATGTGATATCTCAATACTCTCTCTCTCTCTCTCTCTTCTAATTCTCTGTTCTTCCTCAATTCTCTGTTCTTTTCTATAGTTTTGTCCTCGATACATGCAATTAGGTATCAACTGGTATTAGAACCATTTAATTTCATAAAATAGAATCACGTAAACAATCCGAGATGACTCTTACAGTTGCTAAAGTGAACATTCAAGAGCAATTTGAAGATCTGGCAGCATATCTATCAGATTTGCACATTGTTATAGAGGAGAAACACCAGGAATTGAAGTTGGCTATGGATTGCAGACAAGGTGAGATGCTTCAACTTGTTCAAGATTTGAAGAATTCTGTTGACAGATTGCAATTATATCACTAATCTAGAGATAGTTCTACTGGAACCAGTACTAGAGAGGCTTCCCAACCTATTGGATAGGAGATCCTAGGTCCTAACCTACTCTATGCTGGTAATTCTCGCACTTATAACTTACTTTTCCCTTGTTTTAATGGTGAAAATCTGAAGACATGGCTGTATATAATTGATCAGTACTTCGCGGTGGATGATACTCCATTAAACCGAGGCTAATGCTAGTAGCTAGGAATTTGGACGATGAGGCCCTACTTGGCACCAATCCTACTTGAGACGTAGAGAAACTCCTAATTTACCTGCTTGGGATGAATACTTGAGGGATTTAATTGAAACTTTAGGAGATGATTTTGCTGATCCTATGATTGAGCTTAAATAACTGAGGCAAACTGACATAATGAAAGAATTTCAGTTCTTATTTGACAGGTTATAGCACAATGCAATCTTACCATTGCCCAGACTATCTCTTGTTTCCTGGGAGGCTTAAGAGATGATTTAGTGAATACTATTTTGATGCAAGAACCTCAGACCTTATCAAAAGTGTATAGGCTGGCTAGACTAGCTGAGGCAACTCAACTGGCTAATACTAGATCTCACAGGTCATCTGGTATGCAAAGAGGGTCTGTTAAGAAACCAATTGTGGATGCTCGTTATATGAGACTACCACAATTTAATTCCAAACAGGGTGCTACATTGGCATTGCCACCTCTACTGGTCCTTCAAATCCTAGATCTAGAAGAACTATATCCCAGTTGAAATGCAGGCCAAAGAGGCTCGAGGACTTTGTTACTTTTGTGATAAAACGTATAGCATTGGTCACAAGTTCACACAGTCTAAGTAGCTATTTGTGATGGAATTGAATTAGAGTTTGTTGAATCAGAAAATTTAGCACCAGTGACTGGTCCACCTATTACTAACTTTGTAGAGATCGAAAACTGGCCAATAGCTGAAGATGATACTCCTATAATTTCTTTGTGTGCTCTTGTTGGAATCTAAAAGGCTCAAACTATCCATGTGAAGGGGTATAATGGTAGGAGGCCAATTCAGATTCTCCTTGATGGTAGAGTACCCATAATTTCATTAATGAGAATTATGTAAAGAGGTTGGGGTGTACGATTACCCCTACTCTTTTAAGCTATGTTAACCTTGGTAACATTCTAAGGAGGTTACTTCAGGAGTTTCTTACTAGCTCTAAAGCTATGAACAGGTTACTAGGTGATGAGGTAAAATTATTTCTAATGCAATTACTTCCTTCTCATTCTGACAGAGAGGTTATGGGTCATAAACACTCCTTATATTTTTCTAGGGATGAGACCATACTAGATGAGCTACTCAGGCAGTACACCAAGATCTTTGATGAACTCGTGGTATTTACCACCCTTGAGAGGATCATTTGATCATAAGATTCCCTTACTATCAAGAGTTAAACTGTAACACCTTAGATTTTGAGCTTACTAATATCAGTGCTTAGTACTGAAAACAAAAATCTAAAACTTAAAGTCCCAAGCTTGCACGAGAGGGTTCAGGAGTCGTAAACCCAGTCCACGAGTCGTAGACCAACTCGTGAAGCCAATCACCCTCATGTCCATTTCCCAGGCCACCATGATGCACAGTACGAGATATGGACTGGGACCACGAGTTGTAGTTTAACTCGTGAAACTATGCCTAAGACTTGACAAAGTCCCCTTGAATCCACCAGCAACAGTACTAATCGTAAAACAATTCATAATTTGTGAACTGAACCCAAGAGTCATGGTTTGAAATCAAGAGTCGTGATTTGAAACCAAGATTCATGAATTGTCCAATGAAATGAATATCAACAATTTTCAGCAACGTCTAAAAGGATATTTTTTTACTTTTCTTGACCCTATTACCTTATTCCACTACGTTCTAACTTCTAAAAAGTATAATTATCACATCCTAAGTCAAGTCTCTCCAAATCCAAGTCAAGAACAAGTTCTAAAGTAAGTCAAGCACGAAGGGTTTTGTTCAAGCAAGTTCTTCATAGTTCTTTCTTTAAGATTAGTTGTCTTCCTCAGGTATGCAAGATTTCAGTGATGAATTTCTTTCATCCTCACATTCAAGTACTTTCAAGATATATGTAAATTATGTTCAAAGCTAGGGTTCATACTCAAATTACTAAAGCTGGTTTCTTTACTTGCTTTACTTGATTTCTATGAAAAGTGTTTTCCATGATCTTATGATTTCTTTTCAAAACTCTTATCTATGCACTGCAACTCATTCTTTAAGGTTTATTTATAAATTATAAATCTATATAAAAAGACTTGCTTTTAGATACATGATTTCCATCACATGTTTCATGACATGGAATTGAACACAAACTCACAACGACACAGTGTACAAATATGTTGAGCATAAACTCAAACCATAATTTAATCTATGTTATAAGAGCACTAATATATTTTAGGAGGATTATTTTGCTCCGAGATGACAAGGGTTCAGATAACCCAAGTCCCATAACTACGTGCCACCGTAGATTTTTAGCCCAAGAGGCTCAGTTTTGAATCCGTATGTTTATTGTCTTATACTTTGGCAGGTTAGGATAACTCACCTAGTGTGGATAAGATGTTGGGCATCATGAGATCACATGGTGTTTGTCGGTCATGAGAAACTCCCCAAGTTCATAATCTTTATGAAAATTACTACTCCCTCCATCCCATTTTATGTGTCGCCATTTTCTTTTTAGTCCGTCCCAAAAAGAATGTCATATTTCCTTATTTAGCAACTATTAATGGCATTATCCCCATTTTATTCTTACTGGGTCCCACTTAATAAGAAAAGACAACTAAAAGGCAGACAATAAAGTTACTTTAAGAGGGGCAATTTTGTAAACTTAACAAAGTCATCATTTATTTCTTAAACTCCGTGTCCGGTCAAAAGGCGATACATAAAATGGGACGGAGGGAGTATTTATTTACTTACATACTCTAGCTATCATGACTTTATGATCTCATTATATATAAGTATTAAAGAAAGAAGCTTTTATGTAAGGTTTCTAGCCGTTAGGCTCTCATCAGATTTTCAACATGTTTAAGGTGTTTAAAAGGCTTTTCTCATGATTCATGATTCAAAAGTTAATTTAGTTTAAAGGATTTTTATTTTCATGTTATCATGCTTAGTTTCAGCTTTATAACATATATATATATATATATATATATATATGTATGTATGTATATAACTTGTGTACCAATATATTCCATTGTATTAAATATTCTTTGCACTACATTTTTCATGTGATGTAGATCCAGGTACTCAAGCTTAAGGTTCACTGCTAAACATTCGGTAGCACCTGATATTCAGCTGATTGGTGAATGTTCCTATCGTTCAGAAGGCTTAAAGATGTTTCTAGTTTTCTTATTAGTTCGACTTAGACTTTTGTTTCCATAAAAGGTTACAGGGCCTTGTCCCGATTTACTCCTATGTTTAGTAGTAGAGGCTTCATTAGACAAAAATTATACAGTAGTTGATAGTCTTCCACTTATTTCTAGTTATGTCTCAATAAATATTGTTTCTCTTCAGATTTAACTCACTATCATTATCTATATTTCTGCATCAGTTTCATTATTTATATTACACTATAGATATATTATATCAAGGGTCCCATTAAACCATTAGTGAGCAGCTAGATATGGCTCACAACTGGGGGTAGTCTTGGATTATGACATGAACCTGTCAATATAAGGCCATACATGTATTCATTTATGAAGAAGGAGATCATAGAGAAGATAGTCCAGTATATGCTACAACAAGGGGTCATTCAATATAGCAATAGTCTTTTTTTCTTCACTTATAGCGGTAGTGGGTAAATTTGATGGCCATAAAGGTTGTGTGCAGATTACAAAGAGCTGAATCAGTGTACCATCAAAGATAAATTGCCTATTTCCATCATTGATGATCTGTTGGATGAACTATCAAGGACCGCTATATTTTCCAAGGTTGATTTTAGATCAAGTTATCACTATATTAGAATGGTAAGGGAAGATGTTCCAAAGACAACTTTTAAAACTCAGTTGGATCACTATGAGTTTTTAGTTATACCCTTAGGATTGATTAATGCACCTTCCACATTCCAATGTTTTTTCCAGCAGTTTCTGAGGAAGTTTGTTTTGACATTCTTTGATGACATTTTGATCTATAGCATGTCCCTGCAATATCAACTTGGTCATTTATAAATTATTTTTGATGTGATAGTGCAATATTAACTCTTGATTAAGCTGTCCAAGTGTGCGTTTGAGGTATCCAAGGTTGAGTATTTATGGCATTATATCTCCTCTGAAGGAGTGTTTACTGACCCTAAGAAGATTTAACCTGTTTAACATTGACCTATTCTTAAGAATAGTTAAGGGGCTTAGGGGTTTAGCAGGAGGCTATAATAGGAAATTCATCAAGGGTATGGGGTCATTAGAAGACCATTTACTGACTTGCTAAAAAAGGATGGATTTATACAGTTTGATTGTGCTACTAAGTCATTCAATGAGTTGATATTAGCCCTTATTTCTACTCCTGTTTTAGGCTTGCATAATTACTCTATTTCCTTTGTTGTTGAAATTGATGCTAGTGGTCTATGATTGATGTTGTTCTTATACAGAATGACCACTCTATGCCTTTATTAGCAAAGGTCTTAATGCTTGTTATATGGCCTTTTCTGTGTATGAAAAGAAGCTACTAGACCTAGAGTTTGCTGTCACAAAGTGTCCCCATTACTTATTTGGTCAAAATTTCATCATGTAAACTGACCAAAAGGCACTAAAGTATTTATTGGAGCAGAACTCCACATTGACTCTCAAAGTAGGTGGTTAGCTAAGTTGCTACCCTTTAATTTTGAGATCTAGTACAAAAAGTTCAAAGAGAACTTAACTGTTTATGCTTTATCTAGAGTTCATGTTGCTGAACTCATGACTATGATGTTATCTTTAGTACAAGATGACTTATGACTGAGATTAAAGACGTTGGGTAATTGATCCTAAATTACAAAGTCTTATCCAGACCCTGCAAACCACTTCTCAAAAACATTGTTCTTGGTTATCTGAGCAACTAAGAAGAAAAGGGAAGTTAGTTATTGGTAATGCTACTACTCTCAGGACCAAACTCCTAATTTTATGACATTCTACTCCTGCTGGTGGCTATTCAGGCATTAATGCCACTACTAAAAAGGTGTTCACCTACTTCTATTAGAAAGGAATTAGGGTTGATATTGCTGATTTTGTGCACATATGTATTGTGCGCCAAAGGAACAAGTATGACACTTCAGTATCTCTTGGTTTACTACAACCACTTCCTATTCCTTCTCTTCCTTGGACTGACATTTGCATGGACTTTATTGAGGGTCTTTCTAAGTCCAAATGAAAGACTGTCATTTGGGTCAGGTTGACTATGTCTGGCCACTTCATTGCCTTGTCTTACCCTTATAATGACCAATTCATTATCCCTATATTTCTAGACAACAACTTAAAGTTGAATGGTTTCCCTGCTTATATTAAAGATGGAGAGACACATTCATTAACTTTCTTGAAAGGCTTTTTGGACTGCAAAAGGTGTTGCATTACACACCTCTACAACTTATCATCCTCAAAATAATGGCCGAACTAAGTGTAACACCCCATACCTTCCCAACCCTACTTGACGACGTTGAACAATGTATACTTAGGTGTCGAGAGCTATAAGTATGCATTTGGTAATGTAATGTTGAGGAAATTGAAATTTGGCCTTGTACATGTGATTAACCTTGCGTAGGAGGTGTTTTACGATTTTCATGGAGAATTTGTGGGGTTCAAAATGAGTCTAAGAGGACCCCTAAACAAAGTATGTTAAGGGTAAGAAGTAAGTTAAAGAATAGGATTTGAAGTATCTAACCAAACCCGCGAAGAAAAGTCGAAAAACGAAATTTTTAAAAAAATTAAGTCTGGGGCGCGCTAGGGAGCGTGCCACGTTGGTTTGGGCTGAAATTTTCAGTCCAGAGGCAGTAAAGGGGCGCGCCAGGCAGCGTGCCACGCCGCCCCTGCGCACCTTTCAAAAGTTGGAAATTTTATTTAAGTCCCAAGGGTTCCCGGGGACGTATCGAGCTGATTTTTGCCACGATTCTTATACAAACAGGAGAATATACATGAAATGAGTGAAATATTATATTGGCATGATAAAATTACTCGAGAACGAATTTGGGGTCAAAATGACGATTTTACCCTTTTGGGCAAAATAGGTCATACGTGGCTAGAATCGCTTGTTCTTGGGATCGAGGCTACGGATATGAATAACATGAGTGGGAATATTGTTGTAACACATATGAAATGGATGAAACATGAGCAATTATTGATTTTATTGGGTTAAGAGATTTGGGCTCAATAAAGCCCAAAAAGGAAGAAAAAAGTTATGGGCCAAACATGGGTCAAATGACCCATTCTTCCATAGACCAAGTGTATATATTATTATTGGACCAAGTGGCTAAAGATAACCATGGAATGGAGCCTATATAAGGCCAAAAATCTGATTTTTATTCATAAAAGTCTCTCATAACATTTCTAGAATTATCTCAAGTTTTCTCTCAAGCTCTTCAAACCCTAAGTCATCTATGGAGCAAGACCATCATCTTTCAAGCGTAGGTAAGTGATTATTCTTATGGATTAATATATTATATGCATGGGAGATTATGTAGATCATGTTGGTTATGCTTGAAAGTGTTGAATATGACACTTTGTGTTTTTGTTAAAGATGTGCCATCTATGGAATTTAAACTTGGAATATGCTTTGTGGTTTTGATAAAAGAGCATGATATGGGTAAAATACCAACATGTATGGTGTGATTATGGTCCTAAACTTGTTATTTTTTCATAAGTGTAAATTATGGGATTTTGGCCGATTTGTTGTTGTGAGGTGTATTGAAGTGAATTGATGGAACCATTATGATGTTGTGGTGATGTGGAAGTGTAAAGTATGAATTTGGGGTGACATGCTAGTAGTGTATGATATTGGTCAATGTTGAGAATATTGTGGGATTCTTGGTATGATAGCTTTGTAAATGGTTTGTTGGTGGTTAATGTAAACTCCCTTGTATATTTATGTGTTGTAGAGTGAAACATAAGGAAGGAGAGGGACGATTGTATTCACGTATAGAATTGAGTGTTCATATTGAGACGATAAGGTATGTAAGGTTACTCTGTCCGTATTTTTCTGCAGCACATATTGTTCATGTTGTCATTGTCCTTGTTCCATTCCGAAATGTTAAAAGGTATCTCATTTCAAGTTGTCATATGTTATTATTCTCATGTATCACATAATTATGGACATGATCCCAAGTTCCAATAATAGTATGTTCCAAGGCTTCCAACAATGTTACAACTTCATAAGTATCAATCTCATGAACATAAAAGATTGAAGTAATGCACTTATGTGTTTCCAAAATGGTTATGATCCCCCAATGTATCAATCTCAGAAAAGTAAAAGGGAGAAGTAATGCAATGAAGTAATGGAAGAAGAAATCCCCTCATGGTTACTTTATATATATTCCCTCATGGTTACTATATATATATTCCCTCATGGTTACTTTATAATTTTCCTTATGGTTCCTTTAACATTATTTTTTTTATAAGTACTTTATCACTACTTTATGGTTCTTTGAGTGCGGGTGATAGCTTTGGGGGAAAAAGCCAAACTTGATGCCGAACCTGCTTCCTTGTTTTCCGGGTGGTAGCAGGGGGAAAGCTCAGTGGGGCAAAAGCCAAGCTTGACCCTGAACTTTATTATATTCACTGGATCAAGGGGGAAGCTCAGTGAGGTAAAAGCCAAACTTGATGCCGAACCTGCTTCCTTGTTTTCCGGGTGGTAGCAGGGGGGAAGCTCAGTGGGGCAAAAGCCTAGCTTGATGCCGAACTTGAGACGGTTGCATATTGACGGATGCATTGCATATTGACGGTTGCTTATTGACGGATGCATTGCATATTGACGGTTGCATATTGACGGATGCATTGCATATTGACGGTTATACATTATTGACGGTTCTAACTGTTAACGGTAATGGGCATAAAGGCAAATGAAGTAATGAACATAAAGTACCTATTTCCACACATACTAAAATATGATTGATCCACATTGACTATTCTCTTGAAATCAAGTTCATTGAGGTGTTTAAGTTTCATGAAGTTTCTTATAGCCTTGCATACTCAGTACATTCTTCGTACTGACCCCTTTGGGGGACTTACTTTATCTGCTACAGGCACAGGTGTTAGTAGACCTCCACAATAGGCTACGGGTTATCCGCGGATCATTGGTGAGCTCCCAGTTGGTTCGGGGCTTTTCGAGTCACATGTGTATATTGTTTTGGTTTTGTAATTATTGTATAAAGCAGGGACTTTTCTCGACTATAGGTTGTTGTATTTATGGATCGGTTAGAGGCTTTGTAGACATATTATGTGGGTTATGGATGTAAGAGACAAATGTCCGTTTTGACTTGATGGCTCCAATGGCCAAGTTTCCTAAGTATATTTATATAGCGTATGTTTCCATGTTCATGTTTTCTGCATAGTTGCATAAGGTATCCTAAGATTCATACGAGGATATGCATACGAAGGTTCATAAGCAAAGATTGGTTCTCTCGGGCCATATCGGCTTCGGGTGCCAGTCCGACCCGGATGGGATTTCAGGTCGTGACAATAAGGTCCTCAATAGGTGTTTAAAACTCTATCTCAGATGCTTTTGTACCGACTCTCGTATAGATTGGGTTTTTTACTTACCACTAGCTTAATGGTGGTACAACTCTAATCCATCTCAGCCATACAAACTTCTCCCTTTGAGCTTCTCTATGGATACTTTCTCCATTCCATCTTTTTTATTTACAAAATGATTTTTATTTTTGATGCCATTAAAGATCTTATGTTGCTTACTGACTTCAAACTGCATTTAACCAAATTCTATCTTCAGAGAGCTTAACAAAGGATGATCTTTCATGCCAATGCCCACAGAACTGATAAACACTTTTGTAAGTAGGTGATTGGGTGTTTGTTAAGTCAAAACCTTATAGACAATACTCCCTATCTATCTTTCCTTATTACAAGCTTAGTTTAAGATACTTTGAGCTCTATCCTATTCTTGAGAAGGTTGGTGTTGTAGCTTAAAAACTTCTTTTACCTCCGAAGGCCCTTATCCATTCTACTTTTCATATTTCACATCTTAAACTTTGCCATGAACTTTTGTCACGACCTAAAATTGCCGTGAGTGACACCCATACTAACTCTTCGGTGGGAGAACCATCTACCCCTAAAACATGCAAACCCAACACTTAGCCAAAATAAGGCAAACTAGCCATCTTGCATTAGTAAGACAATGTCATCAACAATATAAATGAAAATTATGTGGAAGTAATCGAGCACCTAACAATCCCCTAGAATCTGAAAGTCATTGTACCAAATCACTACAAATGTCAATAAAAAGGGTTCAACCCAAAACAACTAAAAATGTTTGAGTCCGAAACAATGGACCAAAAACTAAGGGAAAAACTCATGGCAGCCCAAAAGATGTAGCTCACCCTTGAGTTCGAATGCTATCCGCTCTACATGTCACTGCCCAACCCACCGGATCATGTCGGGCACCTACCTACACCTACCCTAGATAGGAGAACCCTAAATAACCCATCGTTCACTCAATGCAGAATTTACTAAAAAGTTCACTTAATTAATTTATGTCTTCCATATGAAACAATAAACCAACAGTTGAGGTATGTTTACTCAATCAATTCATCCCCAAACTTGTTTTAATACATCAGATATGAAAAGTAAATGTGAAAGATAACCATAAGATATTTTCCAGAACCTAGCTTAAACTGGTACAAGAGCACTAGACAAGGAGTAGGGACATCCATGGTACAACATCCATGTAGAATAGAGACGACATGAGCTGCTGTTGAGTGATCGGCATCGCTGCTATAGAAACTCCAACTAACCTACACCATGGCTATATCCTCTATTAGAGATATAGTAAGTGTAGTATCAGTACAAACCACATATACAGGTAGGTATCATCGGCCAACCAGGATTAGAAACAAATAACAATAATAGTAAGTAGTAAAGAAACATGACTTTAACTTAAATTCCGATTACTAAAGCACAATTTTACATGCATAGTCACTTACACTTAGTCTCTTTAAACATACTTTTCCTTTAAATTTTTTTGTGTATCTTAGTCCCTTGATAATCCATTCCAACTTACGTTATTTCTTCACTTTATATAACCCCAATTCTAGCCTAGTACGGATAGCTCAACAGGGTTCACTATATCAACACTTTGGGGTCATTGATGGTAACCGGGTTTCTAATTCCTTAGAAGTCATGGAACCTCTGGCTATATAGAATTAGGTAATCAAATCTTGTTCCTTTGTCAAGGACAACTGGCACAACAATATACAACACCTAACCACTATATACACAGGGGGAATAAGACTTATACATGAATCAGGACGTACCTTATCTTCAGATTTTGCTACAATGTCAAATCACATCCATCAACATAACCGATCTACTCAAGGGACCACAATATCTCATTAAATAATGGGTCCACACAAGGAACCATGACATATCATCAACATAACTTGGTCCACTCAAGGAACCATCAACCACATATAAATATCAATATATATTCAAATGCATATGAATGAATGTACGAATGAAGGATGTGCGCATCATCTCTTTCTCTTTTCAATCTCATCAACAACATTATATCCATATCACTCATACCGACATGGTATCCTAACAATATCACATTATGTCATATTCGTACTGGTGTGGTACCCAACCCATATTACTCATACCGGCATGGTACCCGACCCCTATCACATCATGCCATCCACAATGTGTATGAATATGCAACATAGTCAATAACTATAAGTAGTGCCTGAATGCAAATCACGAGCACCCAATTGAAGCCGGATGCAAGCAACAACAACGAAAACAAAACTTACACTTAATGACGACCAAGTGAATGCAGTCAAATCACAAAATCATCATTTCAGATACAACGAGTATTCACTATCACGAGAGATCACAAGTATGCCCGAAGGCTAAGTCACCATTATTTAATCCATCATTATCAAATCTAATCATTAATCACCACAGGTCTGAAGACCAATCAAATTGGTATCCATTTAGTAATTCACAATTCACCAAGGTTGACATCTGTATTCTAGATCATCAACCTATTTCTTTCACCTATCTAACCCTCTTTCATTCATATGGGAATAGGTCAATTTTAATTACTGACTAGTAACCCTTACACTCAAGTCATCACTAGCTTCTCAATTTATATTATCACATTATCTTATCACAACCAATCCTCTTAATTATCTCCTAGCAAGAACGTCTCTAACTTTGACTATACCCCATATTGCATTCACCCCTCTTTAAGATAATAGAGATTAGATTTATAGCTTAGGAGGTCACCTAGTTCTTCTGTTATTAATCATATTTACATATTAGCTCTATACACCATCAAACAAGTCATACAACCACAAACACCCATCAAGGGATCCACACAAAAGATAAAATCACACAATTATCTTATTAATACATTATTTTCATGTCTTTCTCATATCTTTTTTACTAATACTCTTTACCCAAACCATTTAGGGTTGACCCTTCTACTCCTAATCTTAGAAATCTATCATCCCATTTTGGGATATCTTACCTTTCTCTATACTTTGCTATTAGGCTACCAACAAGTTGTCCCATTTACTTAATCAACCGTACAACACTCAACTCGAGTAACTTTACTAACATAGTCTTTATTTCACACTTACGCCTCATTTCCACTTCTTATTTCAAATTACTGGTTACCTCAGGTTACTAGGAGCAACCTACTCAAACTTTAATTCGCTTATTTAGCCTCTTTTCTATGGTATTTACCCCACCATATACATTTAATACAATCACGTCTTTCAGCTAATTATAATTCTTTCCATAATCTACCAATTTCATGCCACAAATATCACACCTGCTGAGTATAACAATAACCCACTATAAAATTAAAGCCTAACCAAATTTTATCAATTCCATCCATCCAAACACCGTAACCGAAGGCTTAAGACTTGGAACCTCCCGACATTACTATTAGTATAATATGCATCAAACCCAAAACTACTACAATTAACCTCAACCTACCTCATAGAAAAATCTTGTTGCTATTGAGAGGAGAAGGTTGTCCCACACGTGCTAAGCATATTCCCGTGTCGGTTTACCTTCGAGTGTGTCTCGAAACTACCCTTATGAAGCCTAGCCTTTGAAATCTCATGGTTGGGGAGATAAGAGTTTTCAGAGTGTTTTTGACGGAAGGGGGTGACTTGGGGAAATAATAGAAAAAAGGGTTTTTAATTTTTTCTCGGGCTGGCTACTGCCGAGTAACACTGCAGAGGTTATCCTACCACTGTAGAGATAGGCCGCTGACCAGCCCAAATTCTTTTGGACCTCATTTTACCTTCCGTTTTCAAATTTTTTTTGCCCAATTTGAGCATATTATTTATCAAGTATTATTTTCGAGGAGTTTTCACATGTAACAACCGATTGAGTCATTACACTATAGCTGAGGTCTTGAAACAGTCTCTGAAAAATGTTCTACCTTCAATAAAAAGAAGAGCACGTGTAGTATCACTATACAAGAAACAACGGTGTACTGGTAGGGTCATTGGCCAACCCAAAATTAGACATATGAACAAGTAACCGAAACTTAGTAAAGTAAGCACAACCATAAACACCTATCATGTAGCCTTACCTCAAGTTTATGACACTTTGTCTTAATCAACACCACCACATAGTTCAGTCAATATAAGTTAACATGGACAACAAGTCAAGTCAAGACCATGACTACCTACAAGCCTCCAAGTCAACAAACCATGACTCAAGCAAATATATCAATCATGTCTTAATTACACAATTAAGTAGATAATACAGAGTTATGTCAAAACTTGCAATTAAATTCGGACCACTCAAGGATCCATTCCAACAACAACAATGGCAAAAAAATTATGAATCCCGATTTACATTAAGAAACCAAATCTAGCAAGTAAACACATAATCCCGGTTCACTCAAGGAACCAATATAACAAGTCAACACTTAAGCTCGGTTCATTCAAGGAATCAACATAACAAGTAAACACATAATCCCTGGTTCACTCAAGGAACTGTCACACTCACCTGTACCTTGTACATACATGCTAAGGGTCTTATGATCGCTCACTACAAATGACCTGCAGGGGACGAACTCTTGTCCATGTACCAAATCCCAGACATTCAGTGTCTGCCAACCTTATATCATCCAATGCCATGAAGATGTCCAAATACCGATACACCTCACAATAATCAATAGATATCATAGAAATCACAACCACGATTATAACAAAAATAACACTTGTAAAACCAACAAGCTTTTCATATAAGTTCATTGCATGTGATTAACACTTAGGATATCAAATAGTCATTCACTTTCCTTGAACATGCATTGTAACAAGCAATATGAATGAACATTTATCATGCACACATAAAACAAGTTAGATTTCAACTACATTAAACCATCACCTACCTCAATCCAAGCCCAAAATGCTCTAACGAACTTGAGCTTAGCCCTTTCTTATAACCTTGACTTGATCGTGGTCTAAAAATATGAATATAACACATAATCAATCAAATGACCTACAATATCAAGGATTATAACCTAATCCCAAAACACCAAGGCCAAATTCATGATTATTCTCCCCATTCTAGGATTTTTCTACCATAATTCCACCTTAATCCTACTAATTTCATGGTTACAATAGTGAATTATCAACATACAAGGGTAAATTCGCAATCTTTAACCAAAACCCAATGGTATTCTGCCCAATTCACTTAGTTGCACCAGAAAATTAGCTAGGTTAAGTCAAATTATCTCCAAAACCCCGAAACTAGTAATTCTAGTAGTTGACAATCAAACCAAACTACGAGTTAACGGAAGAAATCACTTACCTTTACAAAGAGTTTGGATGAAAATTGAGTGGAATTCTCCTAAAATCGCCTTAGCCCTTCCCAAAATGAGTTTTGAAATAATGAAATATTTTGGGGTATTTTTTTGCATTAATCTGTGCATATCCCTCTATAGCAGCCCTATCCCATTATAGTAGTCTCGCTATAGTAGAATCTGTCTGCTATGACGGGATTGACCAACGCTGACTCCCGCTATAGCTACGCAATAGTAGCGGCCTGCCACCCGCTATAATGGGTGTGGCAAGGCAGAATCTTTAGGATTGCTCCCAATTTTTTATTTTTTGCAATGCACCCTCAAACCTTGACATTCTGTACTAACCCCTTTACGTCAAGTTCGATATCGAAGTTCTACTTACCCAAATTCATTTCCCAAAGATCCTACGGACTCCTTATAGTATTAGCTAATATAAAAATAGATTAAATACTTTCACATTTACCCAATCCATTCACGGATTTTCCTAGGCCATACCTCGCTCGAATTTTATCCAAGACTAGCCTAGCCTGAAATTTCTAACTCTCAATTCGGGAAAAACCTTAACACAAATTTTTGTACGCTAGACTTACTCGTAATGACAGAAAGAGTCATTACAACAAATACCAATTTATCCATCATTTATTCTCAATCAATCAATAGAAAAATGAGGTAAGTCAAAAGTAAGCAAATTAAATGTAGCCTCAAACAAGTGAGGGTACTAGTCCCGCATGTCCCTCAGTTTCCCAAGTATCTTCCTCAATCGAATGATGCTTCCATTGTACCTTTACCGACTGAATTTCCTATGTCCTCATCTTTCGGACATCCCGGTCAAAAATAGCAATCGGTTCCTCCTCATAGGAATTATCCTTATCAAATAAAACCAAATCTTATTTGATAATGTAATCCCCATCTCCATGGTATCTCTTAAGCATGGACACATAGAACACCGGATGGATCCCTGACAGGCTTGGTGGCAATGCCAACCTGTATACTAACGGACCTATATCCTCAATAACCTTAAACAGACCGATATAATGAGGGCTAAGTACCCTTCTTACCAAGCTGCATAACTCTCTTCATAGGAGACACTTCAACAATACTTGTTCGCCGGGTTTGAATGACATGTTCCTCACCTTGTGATCCGCATATTCCTTGTGCCTACTTTGGGTTGCTAACAATTTGCTTTGAATGAACCTCACCTTTTCTTGAGCTTCCTTCACCAAGTTCATGCCCAAAGGCTTCACATTACCAACTTTGAACCATCCTATGGGTGATCTATACTTCCTCCCATAAAATGCTTTGAATGGAGCCATATCAATACTAGAATGGTAGCTATTGTTGTATGCAAACTCACATAACGGTAAAAAATTATCCCAATGACCTCAAAGTCAATCACACCGCCCCTTAACATATCCTCAAGTACCTGAACAGTCCTCTGTGACTGCCCGTCAGTTTGAGGATAGAAAGTAGTGCTGAAGTCAAGCTTAGTGCCTAACTTTTCATGTAGCCTATCCTAAAACTTAGAGGTGAATTACGTACCTCTGTCAGAAATGATGGAAATTGGCAACCGATGCAGCCTCAATATCTCCTTGATATAAATCTTGGCTAACTGCTTCAAGCTATAATCCACTCTAACTGTGATGAAATGAGCTGACTTGGTCAGCCTGTCTATTATGACTCAAATCGAGTCATGCTTCTCTAAAGTCTTGGGAAGACCTACTACGAAGTCCATAGATATCCTCTTCCACTTCCACTCGGAATGGGCATCCTCTGAAGTAAACCCGCAGGCCTTTGATATTCGTACTTCACCTCCTGAAAATTGTGGCATTTAGACACATACTCCACTATATCCCTTTTTTATTCTGGGCCACCAATAAAGCTGTCTCAAGTCTCGGTACATCTCAGTTGCACCTAAATGAATAGAGTATCGAGAACCATGAGCTTCTGCAAGAAAACCTGAAATCAAATAACCATCTCGAGGCTCAGACATGCATATCCCCTTTATCAATACTCCACACGCATCAAGTGTGGCATCAGAAGCTTGACCACATACTACCTTATTTCAAAGTTTATTCAACTTTTCATCTTCAAATTGTCTGGCGTTGATCTGATCAAGGAATGTTGACCTTATTTTCACACTAGCCAACACCTCACCTCTTTCAAAAATGCCAAACTACATAAATTGAGATGATAGAGTCTAAATCTCTCTAGCCAAGGGTTGCCTTGACACCCTCAAACAAGCCAGACTACTCATACTTACCGCTTTCCTGCTTAATGCGTCTGTCACCATATTTTTGGGACCAAAACCAAAATTCACAGCCACATAAGGGGTCACATAAGATAGAGTAAAATCGAGGTCCAGTAGCACATAAACATGATAGGAGAAAATCTGTAACATACCCGTTATAACATTCGGCGAGGCCTCTGAGTCTTGACAAGTTGATAGGGCATACAGATGGTTGCGACCCCCACCTATACCAGAAGTAGCCCCTTTTTGAGTTGGTAAAGAAGTAGTAGCTTGGGACTTATTGCCCCTAAAAGTTCCTTTTACCGAAGGACACTCCCACTTGAAATGACCAGCCTGACCATAATTATAACACACACCCTTACCCAGGAGACAAGGTCCACGATGGCGCTTCCCATAAGTTTGGCAAGGAGGATAAGGTGAAGCCAACTGAGCCCCACTAACCTGAGACTGAGTACCCTGCATCCTGGGGCCATTATTAGGCTGGAACTACTGATCACCCAAAGGCTTAGGGGCTGGTGCACTAGCTGATGAATGAGCATTACCCCAAGATTCTTTTTGAACCATTGCCTGCCCCATTTACCACTTTGCTGCTGGCTTGCATCCTGATCTGTTGGCCTAGGCCTCTTATTCTTCTGCTCCTCAGCCTCAGCCTGCTTTTTTTTTTCATCCTCAACCTGTTGCATGTAGACTACTAACTTGGATAAATCCATGTCGGTGTTCAGCATCGCCTCTTTACTCTCTAGTATCAAATCATCAAAGAGACCAGAAACAAACTTCCTCATTCGGGCCCTCATTTTAGACACCAACTCTAGAGTATAACGAGACAACTGAGTAAACTTCAAAGTATACTCCTTAACATTCATTTTTCCTTGCTTCAAATTTATAAACTTCTCAGTCTTAGCTTCCCTCAACTTCTAAGGAAAGAAGTTATCAAGAAAGGCTCAGAAAAAATCTTCCCAAATAGTAGGTGCAGTATCTTCGCCCCTACACTCATCCCACTCATCATACCACTGATAGGCTACCACTTTCAACTGATAGGCTGCAAACTTCACCCTTTCAGTAACACTAGCATGCATAACCCTGGAAATCTTTTCTATCTCATCAACAAACTCTTGAGGATCTTTCTCAACCTTAGATCTCGTGAAGGTCGGTGGGTTTAGACGTATAAACTGGCCAATCCGAGTAGCATCCGACGAACCAACAACAGAACCAGCATTACCTGACCGGCGGGACTAAGACGACATAATCTGTGCAAACATCTGGATAGTCTGCTTAAACTCAGCATTAGAAACTTTACCTTGTGGGGATTGAGTACGGTTGATACCAGTTCTGGGAGCCTGGGAAGGACTAATTGGGGCTGGTGGAACCCCAGTAGGAGTAGTGTAATTAGAAGTGCGGGCTCCATTATGGGTCTGCATCCTATGAGTAGGACGAGCCTCTTCAGCATTTTCCCCAGTGGGGGTGGAGGTTCCAGCTGAAGTCCTTTAGCCATTAGTCTTTTTTTGAGGCATGATCTAAAACGTGGGAAAAATTAGGAGTCAGAAGAACTTTCTTAGAACTAGACTTTCTAGCACGAACTTAGAATATAAAGAGAGGGAAACATTCCTAAATTTCTTGTAGCCTCCCATTTATAAGTGTGGTGCACTACACACTAATAAAAAAGACTCTACTCGACATGGCTTTATAAACACCCCTGGGACCTTGAACCGTGATCTGATACCATATTTTTTACAACTCGAGCCCTGGTCTTGGACGTGACGGGCATCCCAGACAAATAAAGGCCTTAGAAGACCCCTTAGCATATCATCATAAGCTTAATCATAATAAAGTACGAAAATAGGCCCATAAAATAAGAAATTCAACTTAAATAGTAATTCAAAACCCAAGTCTTTATCTATGACATGAAAACATTTGTCTAACTCAGTCTACGAAATCTCTAACAATATGAATGAAAATCCTAAGTAGGAACATGGCCCCGGCAAATACCATTAAAATAGTATAGTCCAACTCTAACTGAAAGAAAGAAACATGAGCCCTCCAAAAGATGGATTGCTCACCAATTACCAGCTGCTGTCCCAAATGAATCCTAATGCTGAGCTGGATCATGGGGAAATATTTCAAAAACCTACATCATGAAAAGATGTAGCGTCCAGGATTGGTCAGTATGATGAGTACTGGCGTGCGACCGAAGAAAAGGAACCAAAGCATTTTATATAACAATTCATAAAATTCATAACATAAATCCATCATAGAGAAAATAAGAAACAAGTGACTTAAAACACAAAAGAAATATAATCACTTGAAAACCTTTAATTCTTAACTATGTAGTTTGCACCGACCTTAAGTAATCCACGAGCTATATGGGTCCAGTCCATACCCAACTGGTGGGGCCTCAATCCATGTTTTCCGCATAGATTGAGATAACATTATTAGCCAATCATAACATAAACATAGACTGTAATACTACTGCGCGGCGCAAGCATACAATAGTTATCCATTTTTTAGGATTGGGGGACGTCCCCACATCAGCAAATGCGGTTTCAGGTGTTGGGTCACGAGGACTACACCTTGAACTACACAATTCTTTTTAAGCCCAAATTAAAATATTAATCATAACATTTATCCGTGGAGTCTTTCATTAAGGCATTCACATTTTGGTATCGTCATACCAAGACATGCAAGTCACCCATATCTTTCCAAAATCATTATTATTAAACATTTTAGACTCCAAAACTCCGCCTTTAAAATCATGAGCATAATCATAATTTAATTTCCCATAATAATTTCAAACCATTTGATTAACATAATACCTTCAATGATATAAAGGACGGGGAAAACATTGATATTCCTTATGCAATTTAAAGCTTTCAAGAGACTTAGAAATCATGGCTTAAACATTCATTCGTTTAACATTCAAATTTCAAGACATGAACATTCATCATTTTCAAATAGCCATTTTAGTCTCAAAACCCCAAATAAAGCTTTAATCATCCATTTATAAAGAAATAAAAATTTATATCAAGCTTTTCATAACAAAATCCTCAAC
This sequence comes from Capsicum rhomboideum, assembly GCA_031232105.1. Classification (NCBI taxonomy): domain Eukaryota; kingdom Viridiplantae; phylum Streptophyta; class Magnoliopsida; order Solanales; family Solanaceae; genus Capsicum; species Capsicum rhomboideum. Next base: position 24,255,603 of record CP124712.1, on the reverse strand, counting down.
CCTAGCTTCAAACCATCAACATAATATATATAAATACTAATTAAATTCACAATTTATAATAGTAGTTAAAGTAGGAAATGTTCAACATGCCTTTTTGACGAAGATATTAGAAGAGAAACCTTAAAACTTGACCTTACGATCACCTTATGCAACCTTGAGTTTTCTTGGACTTAGAGAGAATAAGAGAGTAGGTTTTTAATCGATTTAGGACTAATAGTAATCTAGGAAAATATTTAGAATGATAGGGGATGGTTTTGGATAAGAAAAAAACCAAAAGACCCTTAAAAATGCGTACAAAAATAAAGTCTTATCGGGAAAAATAAGGGGGGTGCAGCGCACACCCCATTGCGCGACCCTCTCCTTTCGGTGCATGGCCCATCGCGGGGCCTCCCACCTTGCGGTGCATGGCCTGTCGCAAGGTTGGTCCAGTGGACTCTCACGGAGGGTTGTGCAACGCGAGGGCTATAACATGGCCTCCCCCGTGCGACGCACGGTCCATTTCCTCATCCTAAACTTTCCCCAACACTACCAAACTCATCCTCAATCGGTATCTACTCAATCTAAGGGTCACATAGGCTCGTTTCTATCTCAAAAGGGACGTCCAAACATACTGGGCGTTACACATACGTTGCTTCATAAAATTTTACTACTAGTCCATTGTCATGCCTTGACATTTATCATATAAATATGATCCACCCCAACATCACTTTAAAAGGTTAAGTGTACTACCACTTTATATTCCTTTGTTTTTGATGGTGGATTTACATTCCTTTGTTTTTGATGGTGGATTTACAAAACTTATTAGGTCGCACGATAACCATGTGCCCAATGACCTTTCACGTCACTTTTGATAGCAAAAAGTACCTCACATTTTGAAGGACTATTTGGAGAACGTAACCCATAATGTTCTTTCTTTTATTATTATCAAAATAATGACTGTCATAATTTTTTTCCTCAAGCCCACATACATTTAACTACGTACTTGTCTTTTTTCAGAAGTATATGCACTACTACCACATTCACATCAAGGAATGGAGCAAATCAATGTGGACAGACTTCACAATTTAATCAAGAGTATATCGATTTGCTAATTCATCATTATATCATCAATATATTACGTTGAGACTTAAACCCAATGTCTTACTCATAAGAAGGCATGTTAGGCCATAATTTGGTGGGACTCAAAACCCAATACCTTATCATCATGGTGCATTGGGCCTCCAACCCGATGTCTTACCCTCTTGGTGCGATGGAACTTGAATCCACCATCTTACCCTCAATCAGTGGCATTATAGACCAAAGTAGAGCAAGACTCACTCTTGAGCCTTTGACATATCACCACTTTATAATTATAGACATAATTGAATAAGTTTCAACAAGATATAAAAATTAACCATTTTCTATTAAGTAGCACTCAAGAATTAGGAAACCACACTAACACCAATGAAAAAAATTAATTTCTGGCGATAAAATGAATTATCAAAGTATAAATATACCTACCACAAAGAGTCGAATAAATCTGTACAAATTAAATACTTATTGTTAAGACCTTTTATATTCATTCTAATAGTAATGCTAAATTATCATTTTAAGCACTACTATATTTAAACATATTCCAACTCTGATTTGATGCACTCAACCAAGCTGTTAATATAATTTCTTCACATGTAATGCAAAAACTTACACAATTTTACCGATCATCCATTCTTTTCTCATATTACGGGCACTTGAGCATTGAAATGCTATGCAATCACAAATTTGCACATGTCAAACAAAAATAAATTTGTGTCTACTTACCTAATGCTTGTTCACAACGTGAAATTCATTTCGACAGCAGAAGAGCACCATAATGCAGATATATACTTTTCTATGTAAAAAAAATAAATAACAAACCTGACAACCAAAAACAATTACCATCGATTTTTTTTATAAACAGGATGAGCATTTGTGCTGATAACGTGTTTTAAAACTTAGTTAAAAGAATAACAATATGAAATAATTAAGTAAACAAGAAGTATAGAGAGACAAGAGAGGAGAGCATTCTTATTTCTTCCAAGTATCAAGTCTTTCAAGTGTATAAGTGTTTACAATGTGATTCTCAATACCTCTATCTATAGGGTTACATTGAGGAATATCAAAGGATGTCATAAATATGACATTAAACTTGATCAATGAGGGGGAAGAATATGGAGATTAGGAAGATCAATGGAGAGGTAGTGGAGGTGTGACAATTACTTCACATAATGGTGGGAATTACACCTAGAGGTTATGGTCATCCACAATCACATAATAATAATATTTACAATAGTTTCAATAATTATTAGATCAGATTTCACGAGACATCATTTTTAAGTCACCCGACTTATCGTAAAAAGACTATTCAATTTTTTTATTTTCACTAAAAGAATATTAGTTTTTGAATTAAAAAATTAACAATTTTGATCTAGTAGGAACTTTTAGATACAAATCTTACAAGAGACAAAGTGGACTGAGATAGATTATTCTTTTAATTCATGTAAATCATGAAAAGTTAATATTTTATCAAGTTGATAAAAGTAACATGAGAGGTATGTATTGTACAAAGATATTTGTTTCAATTTGAAAAAAAAATCACTCTAATGGTGATGAATAATCATATATCTACTCTGATAAGAATGATTTCTTATTGGACAGGTTTAAGAAATGAGGCATTTCAGTGCCTCAGGACTTTGTCCTTTGTGATACAGGAGATGTTGAAACGTCTAGCCACCTTTTATTCCAATGTGAGTAAGCTCAGAGTATGTGTTCCATTTTATTGCAGTGGCTAGGAATACACAAGTAGATAGGGATATGGGAGGAGGAAATCTGATAGACTACACGACCTAATGTATTAGTGACTTTTACTTAAGAGTTGCCTAACGTGTTCCAAAGAAGTAGTAAAACAGTAAGTAAAGAACACAATAATTTTCACGTGGAAAACTCCTGGCTCAAAAGGTGCAAAAAAACCACGACCTGTACCTCTACAGGATTTAACCCCAACTTCGCTAAATAACTCTGAGCCTCAAACAACGACTGATTACAAAACTCTTGTAATTATAAACTCTAATTCCTATAACTCAATAGCTAAGAATTATAAACTCTAATTCCTATACCTCATTAACAAGGAATTATAAACTCTAATTCCTATAACTCAACAATCACCCTTGACTGTTGAACCCACTTCAAGTTATCCCAACTTGAAGTTAACTCAACTCAATATTGTTCCTAAACAACCAATCTAGGAAAATAATAAATTACAACTCAATAAGAACAATACATCAAAACTGACTCATGAACTGTAAAGCTTAATCCTATGAAACAGGTTCGTCAATCTGTTTCATTGTACTGACAACACTTGAATCTTCAGTCAGAACTCTCTCGATTATGAACTTTCTCAATTTGATTGTGTTCAGCCTTTTCTCTCTCTGTAAGTGTGCAAGTCACTTGAATGACTGACCTTCTATTTAAATACAACTCTCCAAAGAGTTATTCTTTAAATCAAGCTCCTCAGCAATACGAACTCTCATTGTATAAAGTTCTACTTCAAGTGAAAGTCCTTCTTCAATTCAAACTCGTCTCTTTTAGTATTGTAGTCAAACTTCAACACCTCAAATCAGCACATGATTTATTTCTTTGAGTTTATCATAATCAAGCATTATCTGTTCCTTAATTATTACACACCTGTCTTTGTTCATTCATGATCTTGTTCCAAATTCAACTCTTTGAGGCAGTGTGTCTGTGAACCAGCTTGACTTACATGTTTCATCTCATTTTGTCAATCATCAAAACTGCATAGTACCCAACAAATTTCACTTTTTTGATAATGACAAACCTCTTGTCTTTGTACATGTCTTTGTGCAATCAAACAACTTTACCTACAACTATTGAAGTTGAAAGCACAAGAATGAAACAGGTTAGTCAATGGGTTAGAAACATTGCACAACCTTTACTTTATCTTCCCTTTTTGGCATCATCGAAAAGCTGAATTTAAGATTAGTAGAAGCCAAAAATAATTATTAGACTATTTAGGGCCACTGGGGCTATCACCAAGACAATCAGATCAATACATAATTCAAAACAATAAGGCATTAAAATGAGCAAGAACTGGGAGACATTTAAGCAAAAAGAGATTCATTGCATTAAACTTCTTGAGCATGGTATACAAGAGATAAGTAAATACTGAAAATATAAGCCAGTTGAGCATTGAGCAAAAACAAGGACTTCGGACAACAAGGAGCATCCTTATGGCACTAAGAGTAGAGGACTATTAGGAGGATGGAACAGGTGGTAGCAGTTCCGTCAACCTGCAAATAGTTTCTGCATTTTCAGTCCTTTCCCTTGCAAGATCATTTTTCCAATGCCACAATCCTAGCTTGAAGAACTTTTTTCTCTTTTTTCATGAGTGGATTGGGCATCCTCTAGTCAACAAGGCATTTTTAGACTTCCACAAAGGAGTGTCGGCACGCCTTATTGACTCAAGTAGTGCAGAGTGGTTCACTCTACCTAGAACATCTTTTGTGGTATGGTAGTCCCTCACTTGTATTAGAACATTAACCAACCAGAAGCCATAATCCAAGGAGTAACCATTTTTATCCTAATTAAGCACCCTTATCATGTTCTTGATGATCAGACTTGGCAAGTCAATTTTGACTTTAGTGTCCAACAGTTCTATCATTGTCAAGTTCAAATAGTTTGCCTCATCTGTGGGTGAAGTGGTAGTGAAAGAGGCTAGCATCTCATTGAAATTATTTCACACTGTAAAGTCAAGACATTTTGAAGGAAAGTGTGGAAGGTATTTCAGGAGTGGAAGTAAATGTAGCAGTGTTGTGCATAATTATATCCATGGAGGTAGAGGAAGGATGTTCAGGCTCTATTTGGTCTTTGGTGGATGAGGACTTGGAGGAAGTTATGATGGAACGGGTTGAACCTTCAAAGAATAGTTGTTACTTTTTAGAGAAAAGGAGAAAGGTTCATGAGAAACTCCCTTGAAGAAGATACTTCTTAAATAAAAGTAATCTCGATTGAAGGATTTGGGGAACTGGAAATGGTTCATCAGTGGAGAACCAATAGAATTTAGGAGATGTGAACTTGATTGGACATGCGGTGGCAACTTTTTGAAAAAGAAGGGACTCTTTGAATTTTGGCAGTTTTAACAAGAAGTGATGTATTAGGACTAATTAATACATAAAATAGGAGTGCTCAACTATTTCATCCCAATCAATACTCACTTAGCCAATATAGAACATATCTTTAGAGAGAATAAGCAAGTGATCATATGTTGCTTGCTTGCAACATTTTCTTTACACACTTTAATACAAAATTAGTTCAAAATTATCAAGAATCTGGAATTGGGACACACAACTAAATGTGCAAGATTGAATTGAATAATATTTTAGCTACTATACTATAAAAACAGTTATTCTAGCCAATCATTGAGGGTGGTTTATGCAATCTTAATCATCCGTAAGTCTAACCTATTTTTTTTTAAAATGCTCCCTATTTAATGCCTTGGTAAAAGTATTAGTAATTTTCTCTTTAAGTGTTGGACAAGATTTTTTGCTATATTTATAGTACTAGTATTTTCACAAAAAAATAGGAATACAACCAACATTCATACCAAAATCCATTAATTGTCGTTTAATTCGTAGCAATTGAGCACAACATGATCCAGCAACTACATACTCAGCCTCAACAGTGGACAAAGCTACAGAGTTTTATTTCTTAGTGGATCAGGAGATGAAACATGATTCAAGAAAGTGTGCCATACCTGTAGTACCTTTTTTTTAATCAACCAAATAACCTGCATAGTTAGCATCTGCATAGTCCATAAGATTGAAATTGCTCCAAGTCTAGAAGAAGGTACAAATGTCTCATCATAATCAATTCCTTCTTCTTGGTTGTATCCTTGGACCACCAACCTTGTCTCATTCTTTGTAACTGATCCATCTTTATCAACTTTATTCCTGATCCCTTGAGATTTTCCAGCAATAGTATCAATAGATTATGCTGGTGTTGTGAGTGAATCATCTTCTTGATTTTTTGTTCCCCCGTCATTATGCCCTCAGTCCATTCAACAGTTAGACAAGGTGGCACAACCTGTTCCTATGAATGCTCTTCAGTTTCACTTTCATTCTGCATGTTAGTCTCAAGCACAATACTAGATTCATCAAAAACAACATGTACACTTTCTTCCCCCTTACACAGGCACTACAAACGTTGTCATCTTTGAACTTAATTCTAGGCAAGCCTATAACCATGTCCTTTGAAGCAAGTTTGTTCAACTATTTTAGACTTGTATGTCCAATTATTTTATGACAGATCTTCCAATCTTTCCAACTCCAGTAACTTTACCCTTTACCATAAATGATACATTTCCCCCCTTTTTAATGAGTGAGTGAAAGGAACTTCTGTTTGTATCCAGTCATGCCTTGAGCAAGCATTACCCATGTACCAATGTTGCTTGCCTCTTTTCACTTTCACCTGTAAAATAGTTTAGGGGTTAGTCTTAGGAATGCAGACAAGCTTGGGTTCTTTCTTATGATCAAAAGGATGAATCTGATTACTTCTAGTCCATCTAGGCAACAGGTTTGTATACCTGGTTCTTTGAACAAGTTTAAAAATGTTTTGATTTTCCAGTTTTGTGCTTCTAATTTTACAACTAGCTGCAACTGGACATTCAGTAGTGGGATGTCCAAGTTTTCCACAAATGTAGCACAAGTCCTTAGTAACACCAGTTTCTTTATGAAATCCTAAACCTGTTTTTTCACTATGACCTCTTCCACTCAATTTGTTTACAATCCTAGAAGAATTAGTCCATCTATTTGCTCTTTTAAGATCCAGTTTTAACCTAGACACTTCTAGATTCAACTTTCTCATTTTTTCTCCCTCATATTAAAAATCATCCTTGCACTTCTTAAGTTCTGATTCAATCTTTTTCTGATTTTCACTCATAACTTTTTTTCTCTTTTCAGTAATGGATAACTTCAAGATTTCAGATTTCAATTTTAGGTTTGTTGAATCAAGTTGACTGACTTGGTCCTTTAGGGTACTGTTTTCTTTATCAGTGACATTCTTACAAGTTTTAAGATCAATATAATCGAACTTTAAGCTTGAAAATGCACCGAACAACTGATCCCTATCAGAGGTCAACTCTTGAAAATCATCAATTAAAGCATTCATTTAGGAAATAAGTTTCTTTTTTGAAAAAAAATGCAGCTTTTCCTTTAGTTTAAGAATGCTTACCTTAGTACTTGCTTCTTCTTCTTCCATGTCTGAGTCTCTTATGACCATGAAATCAGTCCGATATATCTCTTCATCATCTGAATTTTCTAACCCTGACCCCCATGCAGCCACCATGGCATATTCTTCCTTATCCTTCTTTTTTGCCTTTTGCCTTTGTTCTTTTTCAGCCCTTTCTTTCTTTCACTCAATTTTCCATAATGTACACTCTTTGATCATGTGATCAATCTTGTCACACTTGTAGTATCCAGCTTGAGATCTATCATTAGAGCACTTCTTGCTACTTGTTCCTTTCTTGTCATATTCATTTTCTTACTTGAAGAACTTCTTGAATTTTTTTGTCAAAAATGTCACTTGTTCTTCATCAAGACCGAAATCTTCACTATCAGATGCCTTGAGTGCATGTGACCTTTCCTTACTTACTTCTTCTTTCTTGAGATCATCCATGTTCATCTCATAATTTTTAGATTTCCAACTAGCTCATCAACTGTCATAGTAGTTGTGTCCTTGGCTTGTCTTATGGCAGTGACTTTCACATCCCATTTTGCCTTTGGAGGACTCTCAAGACTTTGTCAACTTGCTCCTTAGTGGTGAGAACCTTTCGTAAGGAGGATAACTCATTCACTAGGGAAGTGAGTCTAGTTATCATTTCTTGCAGTGACTCACTCTCCTTCATCTTGAAAGCCTCATACTCAGTAAACAACATTGCTACTCTGAACTTCCAAATTTGGCTAGTCCTCTCTTCATGAGCATTAACCAAGGCATCCCATATTTGCTTGGCAGTGGTGCAATTTGAAACTCTATTGTACTCATCTGGACCTAGGCCATACACAAGGATATTCCTGACTTTTGCATTTTTCTTGAGTGCAACAAGATCGTCTGGAGTGAACTCAGTCCTCACTTTCTTAACTTGCTTTCCTTCCATAATTTTCATTGGAATTGTTGGTCCATCAATGTATTTGTCCCATAATTCATAGTGTTCACCTTAAATACACATTTCCATTCGTACTTTCCACCAAATGAAAAGAGATCCATTGAAGAAAGGAGGTCGAGTTGTTGATTGTCCTTCACTATTTCCAATAGGTGGTGCAGAGTTCATCATGATCTTATCTTAGGTGTTAGCCTTTTATAAGATAACCCGCTCTAATACCAATTGATAGACTACACGACCTAATGTATTAGTGAATTTTACTTAAGAGTTTCCTATGGATGGAACGGTTTGCCTAACGTGTTCCAAAGAAGCAGTAAAACAGTAAGTAAAGAACACAATGATTTTCACGTGAAAAACACCCGGCTCAAAAGGTGTAAAAAAACCACGACCTGTACCTCTACAGGATTTAACCCCAACTTCACTAAATAACTCTGAGCCTCAGCAATGACTGATTACAAAACTCTTCTAACCTAGGAATTATAAACTCTAATTCCTATACCTCATTAACAAGGAATTATAAACTCTAATTCCTATAATTCAACAATCACCCATGACTGTTGAACCCACTTCAAGTTATCCCAACTTGAAGTTAATTCAACTCAATATTGTTCCTAAAGAACCAATCTAGGACAACAATAAATTACAACTCAATAAGAACAATACATCGAAACTGACTCATGAACTGTAAAGCTTAATCCTGTGGAACAAGTTCTTTAATCTGTTTCTTTGTACTGACAACACTTGAATCTTCAGTCAGAACTCTCTCAATTATGCACTTTCTCAATTTGATTGTGTTCAACCTTTTCTCTCTCTGTAAGTGCGCAAGTCGCTTGAGTGACCGAACTTCTATTTAAATAAAACTCTCCAAAGAGTTGTTCTTTAAATCAAACTCCTCAGCAGTACTAGCTCTCATTGTATAGAGTTCTACTTCAAGTGAAAGTCCTTCTTCAATTCAAACTCTTGTCTCTTTTAGTGTTGTAGTCAAACTTCAACACCTCAAATCAGCACATAATTTATTTCTTTGAGTTTATCAGAATTAAGCATTATCCGTTCCTTAATTATTGTACACCTGTCTTTGTTTATTCATGATCTTGTTCCAAATTCAGCTCCTTGAGGCAGTGTGTCTGTGAACCAGCTTGACTTACATGTTTCATCTCATTTTGTCAATCATCAAAATTGTATAATACCCAACAAAATCCATTGGCTAGCTGCAAAGGTAAAATTAAAGAACAGGAGCTAAAAATCAAATTCTCGGCTGGTTGTTCGCTGCATGTGTATACCATGTCTGGAAGGAGAGAATGTCAGACAATTTCAGACACTGAAGACATCAGTAAGGCATTGGAGCAGAGACATTTTCTTTCAACTGCACATCAAAGGCCAATATCAAAGCAGTTGGAGTAAGACTCTTCAAGAGGTAAATAATTTTCCTAGTTAAGGATAGAGTTATTGTTTTCTTTATGTTATTTTGATAATTGTATATAGGAACTAGCCAAGAGTCCAAAGTGGTAGTTGGTGTAAAACGTTTACTTGGTTGAAATAAAAGGTTACAGTTCGACCAAAAAAACAGAATGATTTCTTATTCTCTCAACTCATATTTTTGTTATTTGTGATTTTGCAAGTATATGATGGTATATTTGTGGTGTTTGTTTATCATATACACTTACAGTCGACTCAAAATATTCTTTTCACTATTTTACATTTTGGAAATCTTCTTCAAATATTTTGATTGATTGTCCTTTGACTAACAGTTTGCAACAGATTTTAATGTGATGAAAAATAAATTACAATCACAAATAAAATATGAAGAAATAAGAATTCTTTAATAATAATATGTGAGTACAGCTTTGTTCCTTCCTTGATTCTTCTCCCTGATTTTTTTTCATGATTCGAGAGTTGTAAGTAGCATATTTCTCGAATATAGGATGATTTATACTTCCTTGCGATATATTTGATCACTAAAAACATCGGACAATGACTTTGATAAAGACAATATTTAAATTTAAATACACTTGTTAGGAAGATATTATTGAATACATATTGTAAGGAGATAACATGAATCTATTTTGAAAAACAAATCTACTATGTTGATCAGGAAATATTATAGCATCAGCTGAAGGTGACAAATATTTATTATGTGATATGAGAGATCTTCATATATTAACTATTGTTGAAATTTGTGCAGTCCAACGAAGTGAAATTAAAGAAAGTTATGATGAAGGAGTTATAATTTTTAGAATTTTTTTTTTTGTTTGAAGTAATACTTAATTGAAAAAGCAGATTCAAGCAAAGAGGCCATCAAGAAAATAAATACTACTATAAGAATTTATCTTTTGTTGGATCTCACATGGACAAGAATTGAAACAATAAGTATTTACTACATTGATAGAACATTAATATTTTACTATAAAAGGAAAAGACTTTTATACTGTATGGAATGAGAATTTTTTTTCTTTATCAATATTAAATCTGGAAGCTTGAATATCAAGAATAGATCAAGAAAGCAGTCAAAGAAACGTTGAAAAAAGGTCAATAGTAAAGAGATTCTTTTTCAAAACTGAAGACTAATTGATCAACGACTAGAATATTCAAGACTAAGCATTATGAAAGAGAAGATAACACACCAATTTAATTCATGCAGTCATAATATTTTGTCTCAATCATTTTCAAGTTTCTTTGTTCTGCTCATCATAGACATTGTAATTTATTAGCGATTTACTATGTATTTAAAAGAGAGAAGAAAGTAAAAATATTATTTGATGAGACAGTGTATTTTAGAGGTTGTCACTGTTCGTTGTTGGTCAGTGAGTAAAAAATCAAACTCGATATGTTGTTGGTGAGTGTGTCAAAATCAACCCTGTTCGTTGTTGATGAGTAGTGAAAATCATCCTTGTAAACATTAACGATGAGCATGAAAAATCATAAAGGTTGTAGTCAACCCAAATCACAAAGAACTTAAAGAGATAACTTTCTTGCAATTCAAGAAAACTGGACTAAATACCGTATTGTTTCTGAACCAATACAAAAAATTCTGATGTCATTTATTAGTAGTTTCTCATATTATATTTTAGACTATGATTATTTATTGTGGCTTACACTTCCCTTGTTCTAAAATACTTGACCTTCTTTCTAAATTTGTTTGTTTCAAATTACTTGTTCATTTTCGTAAATCAAGAGTGTTTTATTACTTCTTTCCCATATTACCCTCAATATTAAATAATCAAAGAAAATAGTAAGAGTTAAATTCAGCATTTCAAAACATCATTAATAAGATTAATTTTATAAAATACACTTTTAATTATTGTTTTCTTAATGGGTGTGCTAACTCAAAAGAGGCCAAATAAAATGAAACGGAGAGAGTAATTATTAACTTGAAGAACGTTATGTGCAGACTGTCTCCTCCCTTCTTGTATTTTCAAATTTTATGATATCTGATCAGTTCTTTGAGAAGACGAGGCAAATCAACAAATAGGAAAGAACCATAATGAATTGCAATAATGAATATAATATTTTGTGCTTGTCCCGATTATGATTATTAAAAAATTATTAAGTATCACATAATTTATTACTTCCTCCATTCCAAAATAAATGAATTGTTGAGACTTTTTTTATAGTTCAAAATAATTGAATTGTTCAAAGTTCAAGAGAATTATTTGGACTTTTTTCCATATTTACCCTTTATTTTAATGATGTTCTTAACTACTTTACATTTTTCTAGGAGAATAGGTTGAATAATCAAAAGGATAATAGTGAAAAGTAGTCTTAAATTTATGTTTTTAACTATTTTTCTTAATAGGTGTGCATTACCTCAATAATTTATTTATTTTGAAATGGAGGAAGTATAACATAATAACATCTCTTGAATCATTTTCATATACAATAAGTCAATGACCGAACAATAATTAGGATTAAAGCAAGTGATTTTAATTACTTTTCTGGACCGAATTGGAGCATAACAATTGTCACTAAGGAGTTAAATTTGGACCAATAAGGAAAAACAGAAGAAAAAGGAAAATGTTGTACTAATGACATTTCCTCCACTCTAAAAACAGTTCATAAGTATAGGTTAAAATAATATTATCAGCATGGTACGGAGTCGAGATCTGTCCATTTCCTCCAGTTCTACCTTCTAATACTTATACGTGTTTCTTCAAAAATTTAATGGTCCAGATTAATTTCCTTATCAGAAAAGGACCAAAACTATCCCTGAACTATTCGAAATAGAGCAAAAATACCCTCCGTTTGTTTTTTGGCTCAAAAATACCCCTCCGTTTAATTTTTGGCTCAAAAATACCCCTCATTTTAACGGAGTGCCAAAAAGGGGCCAAAACTACCCCTGAACTATCCGAAATGGAGCAAAAATACCCCTCCATTTGTTTTTGGCTCAAAAATACCCCTCACATTAATGGAGTGCCACCAAGTGAAAAAAAATTGTCACATGGTTAGTCCACGTCAGTATCCCATTTAATACCCAACCAGCCCACTTAGCCATATTCCAACCTAACAGCCATTTAATATCCGTACCCGACCCATCTTAAAAAAAAACCCGACCCGTCCTCATAAGTAAATGGTAAAGATAGATCCACCCTTCATTTCACTTGAACTCTCAAAAAAAAAAAAATCGATGAAGACTAGGGATTCTGAGGAAAAAGAAAGCTCTTAGTACACGGGTTGATTTTTTCCCTAAGGGCTTTCTTTTCCCTCAGAATCCCTAGTCTGCATCAATTTTTTTTTGGGAGAGTTCAAGTGAAATGAAGGGTGGATCTATCTTTACCATTTACTTATGAGGACGGATCGGGTTTTTTTTAAGATGGGTCGGGTACGGATATTAAATGGCTGTTAAGTTGGAATATGGTTAAGTGGGCTGGTTGAATATTAAATGGGACACTAACGTGGACTAACCATGTGACAATTTTTTTTCCACGTGGTGTGCTTGGTGACACTCCATTAATGTGAGGGGTATTTTTGAGCCAAAAAACAAATGGAGGGGTATTTTTGCTCCATTTCGGATAGTTCAGGGGTAGTTTTGGCCCTTTTTGGCACTCCGTTAAAATGAGGGATATTTTTGAGCCAAAAAATAAACAGAGGGGTATTTTTGAGCCAAAAAATAAACAGAGGGGTATTTTTGAGCCAAAAAACAAACGGAGGGTATTTTTGCTCTATTTCGGATAGTTCAGGGGTAGTTTTGACCCTTTTCCGTTTCCTTATTTATTGATTTTAACCATGGTTTCTCCCTTTTCTTTTTTTCTTTCTTTTTCACGCATATATACTTTTATTTGTAAAATAAAGAGCAAGGACAGAATAACAAATTCAAGAGTACACAATAGGAAGACTAGAAGCAGAAAATTCTCACAGAAGCTTACATCATATCTAAACCAACCACAAAAAAGAAGATGAAATTAAAAAGGCTGGACTATTATTTACTGATAATTGACCTATTAAATTACGTTGAGTGAATATTGCTTAAAGGACCTCACTTTTCACAAAATTCTGAGAAACTTTAGATACCCAAATCTCTAAACAAAATCCTCATTTTCCCAATTGAAATTACCAGAAATGGTTGCAAAGTGTAGATAGCTGAGAGAGGCATAGTTATTTGGAAGAAGGCAAAAGATGAATGTACTTAACTTTGGATTATAATGAAATCCATTGTTTCTTCTTGTTGTAGCTTTTGTTTTTGTTTTGATAAAACCTTTTATCTAAATCTTATTTGCTAAAATTTTTGTAGATGAAATAGCTGCCATGGTTCAACGAGTAAAAATGGTGGGCGGGTTTCAAGGGAGAAAATGGGGTGGGTGGTATGAGAGAGAAGTTTTGACCTCATTTAGTTAAGTAAATAAATCTGGTCCATTAAATTTTTGAAGGAACACGTGTAAGCAATTGAAGGCCCAACTAGAGGAAATGGACAGATCCATTACTGGAGGGGAGCCTCATCCGCATGGTACCTATCTCGCAGCACACTCGTACGTGAATGTTCGCATGAGTAAACAATTAGAAAAAGAATTATTTATTTAAAGTTTAAATTTTGTGCATCGTCAATGTATAATTTTTTTTACACCATCAGGTAACAATCACCTGCTACCCTAGGTAACCAACTTTCTTCTAATTATTATTTTTTTCCAAAATTCAAACACTGGTCCCCCCCCTCCCCTCCCACAACGGGATCTCTATCCCTTGAAATTCTTCATATTCAAAGCACTTCAAATCTAATAATTCATTTTCTCTCAGACTTTTCCAACCCTTTTGTCCACAGTCCCTTCTCTAATCTATCTATAGATTGTTCAATGCGTACGTATTTATCAGACACTTCTTTTGAAGAACTTTGTATTTTTAATTTTTCGATTGTTGGAAATAAACTTCACTGACACATGAATTTTCTCATAGCAATCTCCACTACGATTTCAACACGATAGGAGAAGAAGGTGAGAACTTATTACAGAAAATAAAATTAACCCACTAAGAAGATAGAACAAAATGAAGCCTTTAAAAAAGGTTTACTCTTGCAATCAAAAATTATATTGCAATGATCATTGATCATATGATGGCCATCACCAGAATATGTCTCACACTTTTGAGGATACACACAAAATAAGAACTCCAAGTCGGACTGTTAATTAGCAATATTATTGTCGTTACCAATTTGATTCATAAGTATTACAACACTTCCTAATGAACATTCAAATTTTCCGACAATTAGATATTTGATAAAATAAATTATTTCTTTTAAGATTCATAATGTTTGACGATTGAAGAATTACTTCAGAGGTTGATTTAACTGAGAAGAAAACCATGAAAAAATGTAACATTTAGTAAATGATGTTGGAAAAGGAAAGAATTTTGGTCATATAACTAGATTTAATTTTCCTTTAATGATTTTTGGTCACAAAATTATAATTATATAAAAAGGTAAATATATAACCTTTAAAATTACCTGATGGTATAAGAAGTCTACTACACTGACAGTGCATAAAATTTAAACTCATTTATTTATAGTAGAATTGATTTTTTTTTTTTTGGAACCCCAGGATAACCCGCAGCCTCTACAATCTCTGCCACTTCCTCTGCCATTCGGGTGAGCACTTTGTACGCCCTGAGTAAACCCCCCACTGTGTAATAGCCTGCAAACCACACAAGGGATGTAAACTGCACTAGGCAAGCCTAGTACGACAGTCTCGACTCAGAAGGCATTGAGGGGGGATAGAATTCGGGTCATCCGTGTGGATAACCACCTCAAAACCAACTGAGCCATTCCGAAGGACAGCAAAATTGATTTTGTAGACCGCTTATTTTTATTTTCTTAAGTTTTATACGAGATCTTCATTTTTACACATAAAAGATCTGAAAAATCATTTTCTTTATGTAAATGACCAAGAGATTTTATTTTCACTTTATTTTCTCTCTTTCTTTTTTTTTTTGGGAGGGGGGCAGGGGGCAGGGGTGAAATTATTTGAAGAAAGGAAATAAGAACAATTGTCCAAATAACTTTATATAGAACGGACACGAGTTTATTATATACCGTCGGCTTGGTTGGATTTTGATTTGATTTTTTAAGTTAAAATCAAACTAAATTAATAATGATCTGGTCTTGTTTTTCACTATCAGGTCAAATCAAACCTAGGTACTAATCAATTTTTTTAATAATTTGATACAATTTATCGTTTTTCTTTGAACAACGGGTGGAGGGGGAAGGAATAGGGATATTGGAGAAAGGGCATTAGCATGGTCCTGTCCAAATAACTTCATAGGAAAATGACAGAATTAATAATATTTCAACATGGGGAACAATTGTTGCCATCAAAATGTGACATGGACCATGGACCCTTTTGGCTTTTTCATCAATGTTTAATACTATTCTTCACGTTCAAGTGGGCATATGCCTTTTCTTTTTCCCCTTATCCTCACTGCATATGAACAGTGTTTTTTCACATCTTGTTTTTTAGGTATATATTAGGTCCTATAACAGTATATTAATTCGGTGTGATTTTGTAAGTGAAATTTAGGGAGGTTGAATGTACGCAAACCTTATGTTTATCTTGTATGAGTTAGAAAGGTTATTTTCAACAGATCCTCAGATTAAAAAAAATGTTTTCAAAAACAGGTTAGACAAATACAAAAATAAAAGCTACAATGAAAATATTGTAGAAAAAAAAGTACTAGCAATAAAAAATAACCAAGCAGCAACAACAACAGTAGTAATACAATTGAAGAATAACTTGTTGTAGGTTACATTGACATGACTTAAACCTGTTAGGAGAGTAACTCAATTTCCTAAAGAGCATCTTCCCAAATTGAAAAATATTCTACATGGGTTATGAGTCTTTTTCTCTTCCTATGTGGATAAATAAAGCTCAATTTGAACCAACCCACTTTGCTCATAGGCCCAATTCTATGGGGCATATGTATAGATCTTTTTAGGTCTTATTTCATCATCCACAAAAAGAGAAATCAGCAGCCACACATAGAGAGAAAGTGCAGATTTTTGCACCTAATTTCAGCCCTATATTGTCAATTTCAAATTGTGATTCCCGCTTCGTTTCTTGTTCGATTGAATTGATTTTTGGACAACTTGTTTCTCTCATCTAAATATTTGACTAGGAACTGACGGAGTTCGATTTGGTGGCCTGTAGCTTTTGTTTTTTCATTCGTGAACAGTAGCTGTATTTTGGTGTTTTTGCTCCTTTAGTTCTCGTATTTTTGGTGTTGTGCATTATGTATTGTTGTTCGTTGTTTGACACTTCTTTGGTGGACATTTTGGATGACATTATTGTAACTCTTGGTGATTATAGTAGAGGTTTTGGTCCCGTGGTTTTTACTCTTCACACTGAAGGGTTTTCCATGTAAATCTTGGTGTCTCGTGTGATGGATTTTATTCTTGTCTTGTCATATTCATTTGGTTGAATACTTGCTGCCCATTATTATTATTGTGTTTGATTTTTTTGTCTTCTCTTGGTTCAAATTGTAAGGAAAAGTTTAGACTTGGGTATTCTTCCGCTACTATCCTGTCGTGCACTTTGTTAGTGCCTTGCTTTTCCCAACAAAGTGGCATCAGAGCATTGGTTGTTGTTGATTGTCTATTTGAATTATGAAGACAAATATGAGCAAAATGATGTGTTTGAATGGTAGTAACTATAATACTTGGAAGGGCAAGATGAAAGATCTTCTATTTGTCAAGAAAATACATTTGCCTGTGTTCGCTTCTAATAAACCTCAATCCATGACAGCGCTTCTAATAAACCTCAATCCATGACAGATGAGAATTAGAAATTTGAGCACTTGCAGGTTTATGACTATATCAGACAATGGGTTGAACACAATGTTAGAAACCATATTGTGAATGAGACACATGCTAGAAGTTTGTGGGACAAGCTCGAGACACTTTATGCTTCGAAGACTGGCAATAACAAGTTGTTCCTGATGAAACAGTTGATGAATATCAGGTATAAAGAGACAGTCCAATTTCTGATCATATCATAATTTTCAGGGTGTCCTTGACCAGCTGTACGGAATAGGTGTAAAGTTCGACGAAGAAATTCAGGGACTTTGGCTTCTTAATACTCGGCAAGACTCTTGGGAAACTCTTCGAATTTTTTTGATAAATTCTGCTCCCAGTGGTGTTGTAACTATAAAATATGCTAAGAGTGGTGTCTTAAATAAAGAGATAAGGAGAAGATCTCAGGCCTTATCTTCTTCAGCTTCACACTTTGATGTTTTGGTTACTGAAGATAGGGGAGAAATAAGTTCAGAGGTCCGAATGACAGAGATAAAAGTAGAAGCAAGTCGAAGTCCAGATTCAAGAATGTTACATGTGACTATTGCCACAAGAATGGGCATATCATGAAATATTTGCACAAGCATAAAAGAAATATGAGACGACAAAAGAAAGAAGGCGATAATGAAAATCGTGTTGTTGTTGCTAATGATGATCTTCTTTTTTATTGTGATGAAAATGCCATTAATCTTGTTCGTGATGAGTCTAGCTGGTTTGTGGATTCTGGTGCTACTTCTCATGTCACGCCCAAGAAGGAATTATTTTCTTCTTATACTCCAGGTAATTTTGGGATCAATAATGATGAGGTTGAAGTTCTTGGCATTAGGACAGTTTGTTTGGAAAGTAACAATGGTTCCAAACTTGTTTTCAATAATGTCAAGCATGCTCCAGATGTTCGCTTGAATCTGAGTTTTGTAAGAAACCTTGATGATAAGGGTTATATTAACACCCTTGGTGCTGGCCAGTGGAAGCTTACTAAAGGTTTGATGGTTGTGGCTCATGGTGACAAGTTTTCTAACTTGTACTCATTTCAGGGCTCCATCTCTATAGGCTCAGTAAACTTAGTAGAGAATGATACTTCATCAGAGTTATGGCATAGAAGGTTGAGTCATATAAGTGAGAAGGGGATTGACAGTTTGGCTAAGGAAAATTTACTTTTTAGAGTGAAACAAGCAAAGTTGAAGAAAAATGTTCATTGCTTAGCCGGTAAATAGAAAAGAGTTTCTTTTTAAAGTCATCCGTCTTCAAGAAAGCTTGATTTGCTGGAGTTGGTACATTCTGATTTGTGTGGTCCTTTTAAGGTAAGGTCTCAGGATGGTGCACTTTACTTTGTGACTTTTATTGATGATCATTCTCGCAAACTCTGGGTATTTCCTTTAAAGTTCAAGGATCAAGTACTTGATGTGTTTAAGGGTTGTTAGACAGGAAAGAAATTAAAATACATCTGCTCAGATAATAGTGGTGAGTATATTGGTCCTTTTGATATATATTACAGAGAGCAGGGTATTCAGCATCATAAAACTCCTCCAAAGACTCCTTAGTTAAATGGTTTAGCAGAGAGGATGAATAGAACTGTAGTTGAGAGAGTTAGATGTATGCTTTCAGATGCTAAGCTGCCAGATTCCTTTTGGGTAGAAACACTTAATACTACTTCTTATGTTATCAATTTATCTCCTACTGTTGCTTTGGATGGTGATTCCCCTGACAGAGTTTGGTCTGGTAAGAATGTTTCTTATGATCATCTTAAAGTCTTTGGGTGTAAAGCCTTTGTGCATGTTCCTCAGGATGAGAAGTCCAAGTTGGATGTTAAAACGAGGTAGTGTATCTTCATTAGTTATGTTCACGATGAATTTGGCTATCGTTTCTATAATCCAGTTGAGAAGAAACTTGTTAGAAGTCGTGATGTTGTGTTCTTTGAAGACCAAACAATTGAACATTTTAAAGATTGATTCTCAGAGTAGTGAGAACCTAGTTGATGTTGATCAAGTTCCTTTAACTATTTCTCCTGGAGATAATCTTCATAATGATGAAAATCAAGTTGATAATAAAGATGGTGATCATGTTCAAAATGACTAGGATGTTTTTGATGCTCCAGTTCAAGATGATGTGGTTATCCAACAACCAGTTGTTATTGATGCTCAGAGAGTTCTCTCAGATGATCCACTAGAGAGAGAATACCTTCATCTCGTTATTCTCCCAATGAGTATGTACTCTTGGCTGACGGGGGAGAACCTGATAGTCTTGATGAGGTCATGGAAAATGAAGAAAAAGAAAGGTGGTTTGATGCTATGGAAGATGAAATTAAATCTTTATATGATAATCACACCTTTGATTTGGTTAAGTTACCTAAAGACAGAAAATCTTTGAAAAACAGGTGGGTTTTTTGGGTGAAACATGAAGATGGTAATCCCGTTCCATGGTACAAAGTTAGATTAGTTGTGAAGGGTTTTAACCAAAAAAAGAGAGTTGATTTTGATGTGATATTCTCTCCAGTTGTGAAGATGTCATCCATTCGTGTGGTTCTAGGCTTAGCTGCAAGTTTAGATTTAGAGGTTGAGCAAATGGATGTTAAAACTGCTTTTCTCCATGGTGACTTAGATGAAAAGATTTATATGGAACAACCGAAAGGTTTTGAAGTCAAGGAAAAAGAGAATTATAGTTGCAAATTGAAGAAGAGCTTGTATGGTTTGAAACAAGCTCCCAGGCAGTGGTATAGGAAGTTTGGTTCTTTTAGGAGTCAGCAGGGCTTTAAGAAGACTTCTTCAGATCATTGCGTTTTTGTACAAAAGTTCTCCGGTGATGATTTTATTATCATGTTGCTTTATGTTGATGACATGTTTGTTGTTGGTCATAATACTTGTAGGATTTAGAAGTTGAAGCAAGATATAGCACCTCGGGAAAAAAAACTGAATCCAAGTTAATATTATAAAGGAGTATAACATTAAGTTTATGAAGAGTAGTGTAAGTATAATTATTTATCTCAATGTTTGATGTATATTGGGATAAAATACTTAAATGATGCCTCTTTTTTTATGTTTGTTATTTATATTAGGAATAGGTGGGGACCACCTCTTAAATATTTTTCTAAAATAGCAAAAAGTGGGGAAAGGAGGGAGTATTTTGGATTTCACTGGAATTGGTTTCCGTAAACAACTAAAATGCTACTCCTCTATTCTTTCTTTCCACCTTTCATTTCAACAAGGAAAAATAATCTTAAGGATCAAGAGAGGATTATAAATGGAGGAGAGATATTCGTGTCCTTACGAAGCATATAAGCTAAGGGATTTTGTGGCAACCTCAAGAGATTTCAAGAATTGATTTATAAAATCTAGAGTTGAAATTTGAACCCCAAGAGGTAAATTCTCTATCACTTTCTTGAATTTAATTTGAATTTCGGGGATATATAATTTGAATCCTTGTACCAGTTCTTGAAGTGGGTTTGGTTAATTAGGGTTTTTGAGGAAGGGGAAAAAGGTGAAATTTTGATAAAAGTCGAGTTTTTAGGAATTCCTATCAATTGGGTGGATTTAGCATTGAATTTTATAAGTTTTAAACTAAAGAATTCATTTTGGATTCTTCATAAGAAATTCAATTAATTTCGAATATAAGTGAAGCCTATTAGAATAAATTACTAAATGCACATATGGGTTATTGATGGACGTACGTTATTCTTGTAATTAGTAGGTTCCCTAACGGATAGAGGGCACTAGTAATTGGAAGGATAAAGACTACACTTGCGCTGGTTGTATTGTTTGAAGCTCGGAGTACTATCATAGCTAGTAAAGTGCTTCCCTCGACACTAAGGAACCACCTATGTCATGTGCTCCTTTTTATAAACGTCACTATAGTTCTCATAGGATATGAAGGTAGGCTTTCATTCCCTCATCCTGCCATCAAGCTTATAAGCATATACTTTTCTCTCTTTATGTCAAATCTTACAATATTCAATATCATCGTAAGTTCCTTTACTTGAAATTCTTAGGCCACATGGTATATATATATATATATATATATATATATATATATATATATATATATATATATATATATATATATGTCACTTGTTACGAATGGAAATAAATATCCATAGCATAGTTACACTTGTATGTAGTAGCTAAATCACCATTACCATAATTCACATGTCATAGGCCTTTAAGGCATTATTTGATAAACATTAACGACAGGAGGGTACATATGTTTTACTTGGAAAATGTGCTCGACGTGATTATATGCACAGGATCGAGATTACACCATTATAGTGAGCCCAAACGTTGAGGCGAACCCTTCTTTGTGGCATCATTTGTATTTGGAGTCAGCTGGAACGTCATGCACTGGTTCCACCTGATTGGAGCCAATATATGACATATATGACCTGCGGGTAGACCCTCATAGTGAACCCCTAGAAGGGAGTACCTTGTATCAGACTACGATTACAGTTATACATACAAATCATAGTCATATTTATTTGGGTGACGTACACCTTATATGTGATTCATATCGCCTTCAGTAGGCCATCTTATTTGTACTTCAGATAGTTTAAGTACATCACCTAGGCAAATTATAGGTTCTATATTATAATGAATGCCCTCCTGGACATTATACGACGAACTAATAAGGTTGGTGCATAGGTTACAGTTTCATATCTTATATGTTGTACTTGTATGCTCATAATTCTTTCCCTTTGGTATTTGATTCATATGAGCTTCCACACTTGTTTAGCTATCATTCCGTCTTCTTTTATACCAGTACATATACAATATGTACTGACGTCTCCATATTACCACATATTATTGATGCAAGCTTAAATTCACAGGATAACAGTCGTCCACGTTAGGCTCTATTGCCATTTTCAGCTGATATTTTTGGTGAGATCCATCTTTCTCTGGAGCCAGTTTATGTCTAGTATTTTTTATTATATGTACACATTTCTTGTTGGGTATGTCAGGCCTTATGCCAACTAGTTATTCGTAGTATAGTGTGTTAAACTGACTAGAGGCTTCATGGACATCATACAATAGTGTATTGTACATTTTTTGTTAGTATAACTCCCTCGTGCATATATACAACTCATATTAGATATCGTGCTCGTTATTATCCCATAATCTTGTATATGTCATAGACTGTTTGTAAAGTAAGTGTATGCGGTTCTTGTCGTTCATTACCAATTTGGGGCATGACAAACTTGGTATCAGAGCCTAGGTTCAATTGTCCCAGGGAGTCTATGAAGTCGTGTCTAGTAGGACCTTACTTATCGATGTGTTGCGTGCCGTATTTATAATTTAGGGAATGCATGGACATTTAGGAATTTGACCTTCATTTATAATCTAGATCGTGCAATAGAGCTAAGTCATAGAAAATTACTTCTGACTCATATTCTGCTTATCTGTGATACAGATCATGTCTGCTACAGAAAAGGATAAAGCAGCCCTACAGGCCACTACCAACACCACTTAGGAGGCAACCACTACAGGGAAATCTCCCGTATTGGTGGATTTGAATAGGACTCAAGAAAGTTTGGTGGGTTCTATGCTTTCAGGTTCTCAAATGCTCGGGATGGAAGGACCTGCAGGGGTTTCTGCACCTCCAGTGGCACCAACAGTAGTTCCTATCCCACCACTAGGTGCCTCAAATTAGGATCTCAGAGGAGCAATACGGTTGCTCTCATAGTTGGTAGCCGCTCAGGCGTAGAGATAGAATGTGGATATACCTGTTGCTGCTCAGGGAGGGGTAGCCGAATCTAAGATCAAATATTTCCTCCATATGAATCTGCCAAAATTCACAGGTTCTATTTTTGTAGATGACCCTCAACAGTTCATTGATGAGATTCATAGAATTTGTAGAGTAATGCGGGTATTGAACACAGATGTTGTGGAATTGGCCGCTTATCTATTGAAAAAGGTTGTTGCTGATTGGTATGATATGTGGGTAGCCTTAAGGGATCAGGATGTTCCCTCGGCGGTCTGGACGAACTTTACGAGGGCCTTCATCGATCATTTCATGTCATTAGAGCTCAGAGAGGCAAAGGTAGATGAATTTCTGTCTTTAAGGCAGGGTAATCTTAGTGTCAAAGAGTATTATTTGTGGTTTGCACAATTGTTCAAATTTGCTCCAGAGTTGGTTAGCACTTAAACATCACGGATTCATCGCTTTGTGAATGGCCTCGTGGGTCCTTTGAAGGACCTTCTTTCTGTTGCTGCTATGAATAAAGATTCAGATATAGCGAAAATCATGGTACATGCTCAGCAGTTAGAGGAGGATCAACGTAATCATGAAGTAGATAGCGAGAGAGAGCAAAGTAAGAGAGCTAGGACAGCCAGCCAGTATCAGAGGAACAGTGGAGCTTCCACTAGTAGAGGGCCACCTAGCCATACCCATTCAGCTGTGCGTTCACATCTAATTCTCCAACTCTATTCTCGAGATGCAGATATGACCAGGGTCAGACTTCTAGGGCACCAGACTCACGTTCTCAGAGCGGCATTAGTCTGGGATTACCACCTTAACCTATATGCAAACAGTGTGGCCGAGCATATGAAGGAGAATGTTAGCGTGGTTCAAATACCTGTTATTGGTTTGTTATAGAGGGTCATATGGTATGAGATTGTCCAGTACTTAAAGATAGAGGTAGAGGTGATCGATCACAGCCTATAGGGTCTGCATCAGCTTCATCACCATCAGTACCTTCTTCTTATCCCGGTCCTCAGGCACCAGTAGGTAGATGATATGGTAAAGGCAGAGGGTCTAGTTCGAGCTCTGTCCCAAATCGTATTTATGCACTAGCTGGTTGGCAAGATTCAGAGGCATCTCCAGATGTGGTCACAGGTATTTTAATTGGCCTATCACACGATGTATATGCCTTGATAGACCCAAGATCTACCTTGTCATATGTTACTCCATTTGTTGCTAAGAAGTTCAGAATAAAGCCAAAGTTTTTATGTGAACCATTTGCAGTATCGACTCCAGTAGGTAAGTCTATCATAGCTAGATGGGTTTATTATGATTGTGTGGTAACAGTATGTGGTCGTGCAATATTAGATAATTTGATTGTACTTAAAATAGTCGACTTTAATGTTATTATGGGTATGTAATGATTATCCTCTTGTTATGCTATAGTTGATTGCCGAGCCAAGATGGTCCGATTCCATTTCCCAGGAGAGCCAGTCCTGGAGTGGAAGGGCAATTCTATGATGCCTAGAGTGAGGTTTATTTCTTATCTTAAGGCACGAAAGCTTATTACAAAGGGGTGTTTGTATCACCTAGTCCAAGTGAAAGACCTTGAAGCTAAAAAACAAGCACCGACTCTCCAATCTGTACCAATGGTGGATGAGTATCCAGATGTGTTTCCTGATGAACTTCCTGGATTACCTCCCGTCAGAGAGATAGATTTCAGTATTAATGTGGATCCCGGTACTCAGCCGATATCAATTCCACCTTATAGGATGGCGCTTGCACAATTGAAAGAGTTAAAGGCACAATTGAAAGACTTTCTTGATAAAGGCTTTATTCGACACAGTATATCTCCTTGGGGTGCGCCAGTGTTGTTTGTATATAAAAAAGATGGCTCGTTATGGATGTGTATAGATTACAGACAACTGAACAAAGTGAAAATAAAGAATAAGTATCCTCTTCCCCTAATAGATAACTTATTCGATCAATTACAGGGAGCTAAATGCTTTTCGAAGATCGATTTGAGGTTCGGTTATCACCAGCTAAGGATTCGTGAAGTAGACATTCCCAAGATGGCTTTTCGAATAAGATATGGGAACTTTGAGTTCCTTGTCATGTCATATGGACTGACAAATGCTCCAACAGCCTTTATGGATATGATGAATAGGGTTTTCAAATCCTTTCTTGATTTGTACGTTGTTGTATTTATAGATGACATTTTGATATATTCATATAATGAAGCTAAGCATGCAGATCATTTGAGGTCAGTATTGTAGAAACTCAAAGAGCACCAGTTGTATGCTAAATTTTCTAAATGTGAGTTCTGGTTGACCTCAGTAGATTTTCTTGGTCACGTGGTATCTGGAGAAGGCATCAGAGTAGATTTTCAGAAGATAGAAGCTGTGAAGAATTGGCCTCGACCAACTAATCCTACAGAGGTGCATATTTCTTGGGGTTAGCTAGTTACTACAGGAGATTTGTGGAGAGATTTTCCTCTATTTCTGCCCCATTGACTAAATTGACGCAGAAAGCAGTTAAGTACCAATGGTCAGATGCTTGTGAAAGAAGTTTCCAAAAGCTGAAACATAGATTGACTACAGCGACAGTATTATACTTACCAGAGGGCACAGAAGGGTATGTTGTGTATTGTGATGCTTTAGGTATTGGCTTAGGTTGTGTTCTTATATAGCATGAAAGAGTTATAGTGTATGCTTCTCGGCAGTTGAAGAAGAATGAATAGACTTATCCCACTCATGACTTAGGGCTTGCAACAGTGGTATTCACGCTTAAAATATGGTGCCATTATTTGTATGGAGTGCATATTGATATCTTTACAGATCATAAGAGTCTTCAATATCTATTCAACCAGAAAGAGTTGAATCTGAGGCAAAAGAGGTGGCTAGAGTTGCTAAAAGATTACACTATCAATATTCTCTATCATCTAGGCAAAGGTAACATTGTAGCAGATGCTCTTAGTAGACTATCCATGGGTAGTCTAGCATATTTTTCACCTATTTAGCATGAGGTAGCCAGAGATGTTCACAAATTAGCCAGCCTTGGAGTCCGTCTTATGGATTCCGTAGATGTCAACGCTATGGTACTCAATACATCTGAGTCGTCACTCATAGAATTGGTGAAACAGAGGCAGTATGATGATCCTTTATTACTCCAGTACAAAGATGGAATTTAACAACATCAAGTCACAGCATTTGAGCTAGCAGGTGATAGCACTTTGAGGTGCCGAGGTAGACTATATGTACCGAATGTAGATGGGTTGAGACAACAGATTATGGCTGAGGCACATTGCTCCCGTTATTCAATCCATCCCGGATCTACGAAGATGTACCATGATCTTAAGGAGATCTACTGGTGGAATGACATGAAGAAAGATATAGCAGAGTATGTGGCACGGTGCTCTAATTATCAGCAAGTGAAAGCAGAACGTCAGAGGCCCGGTGGCCTAGTTCAGACCTTTAGTATTCCAGTATGGAAATGGGATGCTATTAGTATGGATTTTATCACAAGTTTACCTTCTTCTTATCAGAAATATGACTCTATTTGGGTAATAGTTGATTGGTTGACGAAATCAACTCATTTTCTTCCTGTTAAGACTACCAGCACGACTGAAGATTATGCCAAGTTATACGTAAAGAAGATTTTTCACCTACATTGGACCTCGATGTCCATTATTTCAAATAGAGGTTCCCCGTTTAAAGCTCAATTTTGGACATCATTCTAGAGGAGTTTGGGTACTCAGGTGAATCTTAGCACAACATTTCATCTGCAAACAGACGGTCAAGCTGAACGCACTATTTAGACACTCAAAGACATGTTGAGAGCATGCGTGTTGGACTTTAAAGGTAATTGGAATGATCATTTGCCCTTAATAGAATATGCTTATAATAACAGCTATCACTCCAGCATTGGCACAACTCTATTCTAAGGTTTATATGGGAGATGATGTCGATCGCCTATTGGCTGGTTCAAAGTAGGCGAGACCCAGGTATTAGGACCAGATTTAGTCCATCAAGCCGTTGAGAAGGTTAATTAATACGAGAGCGATTAAAGACTGCGCAGAGTAGGAAAAAGTCATATGCATATGTGCGGTGTAGAGATTTAGAATTTCAAATTAATGATTTAGTATATTGAAGGTGTCACCGATGAAAGGAGTTATATGATTCGGAAATAAGGGTAAGCTAAGTCCCAGGTATATTGGGCCTTATAGAATTATTTGCAAAATTGGCCATGTAGCGTATGAGTTAGAGTTACCTCCAGAGTTGGCTATAGTACATCCCATCTTTCATGTGTCTATGCTATATAAATGCTTAGGAGAGCCTTCTCACGTCAATCCTACAGAGGGTATTGAGCTTGCGGGAGACTTATCATTTGAGAAAGTCCCCATGGCTATATTAGATCGGCAGGTCAGGAAGATAAGGACTAAAGACATAGCTTCAGTTAAAGTGCTTTGGAGGAATCAAGACATAGAAGAAGTCACTTGGAAATCAGAAGCGGATATGAAAACTAAATATCCATACTTGTTCCAGGAACCATCAGAAGGTTCTTAAATTATTTGTCCTTTTATATGATCATTAGTTTCTAATATATTTTGTTCTGTTGACATCTGATTCTTACTTGATATGTTTAGGTACATGATGTGTGCCTATGATTCTTGAGATTTACATAGATACAGCGTGCGGATGTAGAGTATAAGGTAAGTTGAATCATTGGTTATGACTTTTATTTGAGCTTAAGGCCAAGAGGGGCCTTGTGTATTATTTGTTGAGTTTAAGGCCAAAAGGAGCCTCGTGTATTATCTGTTGAGTATTATATGTGTTATGACGCTCTGTGAAGCGTATTTTGATATATTTTGGCTTGCTGACAGGTTCCCAATAGGCCTATTTACAAAGGGAACTCTGGCAAAAAATTTAGAAATTTGGAGAGTTAGCCAAATTGTAAGGCCTTATGATGGGATAAAGTGGGTCCAAAGCTGGTTAAATGATCTTGTGGATATCTTGGATAGTTGTGGAATGGAAAGTAAGCTACAAGCATCATTCGAGGATCAATGATTCGAAGTGGGGGAGATTATGGCACCTCAAAAAAAAAATTGAATCCAAGTTAATATTATAGAGGAGTATAACATTAGTTTATGAAGAGTAGTGTAAGAATAATTATTTATCTCAATGTTTGATGTCTATTAGGATAAAATAATTAAATTATACCTCTTAAATATTTTCCTAAAATAGCAAAAAGTGAGGAAAGGAGGGAGTATTTTGGATTTCATTGGAATTGGTTTCCAGGAAACAACAAAAACGCTACTCCTATGTTCTTTCTTTCCTCCTTAAATTTCATCAAGGAAAAATAATATTAAGGATCAAGAGAGGATTATAAACAGAAGAGAGATATCTATGTCCTTACAGAGCATATAAGCTAAGAGATTTTATGGCAACCTCAAGAGATTTTAAGAACTGATTTATAAAATCTATAGTGGGAATTTGAACCCCAAGAGGTAAATTCTCTACCCCTTTCTTAAATTTAATTTGAATAAGTGTTTGGGGATATCTAATTTGAATCCTTGTACTAGTTCTTGAAGTGGGTATGGTTAATTAGGGTTCTTCAGGAAAGGGGGAAAAGGTGAAATTTTGATAAAAGTTGAGTTTTTAGGAATTCCTATCAATTGGGTGGATTTAGCATTGAATTTTATAAGTTGTAAACTAAAGAATTCATTTTGAATATAAGTGAAGCCTATTGGAATAAATTGCTAAATGCACATATGGGTTATTGATGGACGTACGTTATTCTTGTAATTAGTAGGTTCCCTAATGGATAGCGGGTACTAGTAATTGGAAGGATAAAGACTACACTTGCGCGGGTTGTATTGTTTGAAGCTCGGAGTACCATCGTAGCTAGTAAAGTGCTAAGGTATGTAAATCTAAACCTTCCTTCGCCACTAAGGCACCACCTATGTCATGTGCTCCTTTTTATAAATGTCAATATAGTTCTCATAGGATATGAAAGTAGGCTTTCATTTGTTATATATCATTCCCTCGTCCTACCATCAAGCTTATAATCATCTATTTTTCTCTCTTTATGTCAAATATTTACAATATTCAATATCATAGTAAGTTCCTTTACTTGAAATTCTTAGGCCACATGGTATATATATGTCACATGTTACGAATGGAAGTAAATATCCATAGCATAGTTACACTTGTATGTAGTACCTAAATGACCATTATCTTAATTCTCATGTCATAGGCCTTTAAGGCATTATTTGATAAACGTTAACGACGGGAGGGTACATAGGTTTTACTTGAATAATGCACTCGACGTGATTCTATGCACAGGATCGAGACTAAACCATTATAGTGAGCCCAAACTTTAAGGCGTACCCGCCTTTGTGGCATCATTTGTATTTGGATTCAGCTGGAATGTCATGCACTGGTTCCTCTTAACTCGAGCCAACATATGGTATTTATGACCTGCGGAAAAACCCTCATAGTGAACCCCTGGAAAGGCGTACCTTGTATCAGACTGTGATTACAGTTATACATATAAATCATAGTCATATGTATTTGGGAGACGTACGCCTTATATGTGATTCATATCGCCTTCAGTAGGCCATCTTATAATTATTTGTACTTCAGATAGTTTAAGTACATTACCTAGGCAAATTATAGGTTCTATATTATAATGAATGCCCTCCTGGACTTTATACGACGAACTAATAAGGTTGGTGCATAGGTTACAGTTTCATATCATATATGTTGTACTTGTATGCTCATAATTCTTTCCCTTTGGTATTTGATTCATATGAGCTTCCACACTTGTCTAGCTATTATTCTGTCTTCTTTCATACCAGTATATATTGCATATGTACTGACGTCTCCACATTACCACATAGTATTGTTGCAGGCTCAAATTCACAGGATAGCAGTCGTCCACGTTAGGCTCTATTGCCATTTTCAGTTGATATTTTTGGTGAGCTCCATCTCACTCTGGAGCCAGTTTATGTCTAGTATTTTTGATTATATGTAAAGGTTTTTAGTTGGGTATGTCAAGCCCTATGGCAACTAGTTATTCATAGTATAGTGTGTTAAACTGACTAGAGGCTTCATGGACATCATGCAACAGTTTTGTACAGTTTTTGTTAGTATAACTCCCTCGTGTATATATACAGCTCATATTAGATATTCTGCTCGTTATTATCTCATAATCTCGTATATTTCATAGAGTGCTTATAAAGTAAGTACAGCCTCTCTACTTCATCTGAGGTAGTGGTATGGACTGCGTACACTTTACCCTCCCCAGACCCCACCTGGTGGGAATACGCTGGGTATGTTGTTGTTGTTGTTTTTGTTGTACACAAAAGTTGAGTAAGTTGTTGGCTATGAAAGACTTATGACCAGCAATGCAGATTCTTGGCATGCAGATTGTCTATGACAGAAAGGCCAAGAAGTTGTGGTTATCACAAGAGAAGTACATTCAAAAAGTACTTCACAGGCTCAACATGGAAAAGGCTAAGGTTGTCAATACACCTTTAGTTATGCCCTTCAAATTGAGCACGAAGCGGTGTCCTTCCAGTGATGATGAAAAGCAAGATATGAGAAAAGTTCCTTATGCTTCAGGTGCTGGTAGTTTGATTTATGAAATGGTTTGTACAAAACTAGATATTGCTCATGTTGTTGGTATTGTTAGCCATTTCTTTATAATCCGAGAAGAGAGCATTGGAATGTTGTGAAGTGGATTACGAGATATCTTTGTGGCACTTCTAGTTTGTGTTTTGGTACATGGATGCCTATTCTTTGTGGTTATACTGATTCAAACATGGATGGTGATGTTGATACTCACAAGTCTACTTCAGGATATTTGGTTACTTTTGCAGGGGCAGCTGTGCCTTGGCAATCTAGGTTGCAAAAATGTATTTCTCTATCTACTACAAAAGCTGAGCTTATTGCTACCGTTGAAGCTTGTAAAGAGTTGCTCTGAATGAAGAGGTTCTTGGAGGAACTTAGTTGTGCTCAAGAGAGGTATGTGCTTTATTGCGACAGTCAAAGTGCTATACATCTTGGCAAGAATTTTACATTTCTTGGTCGGTCTAAACACATTGATGTGTGATCTAAGGCGTATTTATATGCCTTATTGCCAATTTTGACCCATGTTTACCTTAGTTTTGAGAGCAATAAGTATGTAGTATTTTGTATTGTTTTGATGAAATATTTGAAATTGTGCTAATAAATGTGATTAGACCCTTGTAGGTAAAATTTACGACTATTTGGAGCATTTTTGGCATGGAAAGCAAGGCTTGGAGGAGCTATGAGCCAAGGATATTGAAGATAAGAGGCAATCTAAGGATTTGAACTTGAAATATCCAATCAAATCCGCAAAGAAAATTCGAAGAAAGGAAGAAAAACGGAGTCTAAGTGGTAGGCATGTCGGGCCACTTTTGACAGAAATTTTGATAGCATGGACAGCAGAGGGGCGCGCCAGGCAGCGTGCCGGGCCGCTCATGCACCACCTTTCAGGGGCAGAAATTTGGCTAAGTCCCAGACGCGCCCAAGGGCGTGTCGGGCCACCTTTTGCCAAATTTCTTCTCTGAATTCTAGTCTATAAATAGGGCTCTTGGGTTATTGTATCATTATTTCATCTTGGTTGGACTACTCTTGGGTGATTTTGACATCCAAATTAGGGTTAATTCTTCTTCTTTTTTATTTTTATTTCTTTTTTATAATTTTTTATCAATTTATGTTATTAGAGCAAGCTATGAGTGGCTAAAATCCCTAATTCTTGGGGTTGAGGCTATGAACATGAATCTCGTGAGTTGATTATTATTGGTTTTTACTAAAGTTTATCAATTAGTGGTTATTCTTATATTCTTGATTTTACTATTTTAATGCTTAATTACCATTGAAATAAATCTATTGTCTTGAGAGGAGCTCGAGAGAGAAATTGAGAGATAGAACGTGGAATATAAGGAGCGTGATCTTTACTCGAGGAAGCGATTCCAAGATATTGATATGCGGTTAGGACCAAGAGGTACCTAATTCGCCGCACTTGTTCAAATACGGAAAGATAGCTTAAAGGCGTTAGAATTGGTTAAATCTATCCCCGCTGAACGATGTAGTTAGGTTTCCAATTTCTAATAGAAGGTTATAGTTTGGAGACGAATATAATCATATTATCAACCTCGTGATCAATAACAACGATAGACAGCTCAATTTACTTAAACCATTAATATTCATGTACTAGAGATGACGTTCGGGATTCCTTGACCCTGGGAATTCAACTTGCTATTGTTTACACCCCTAGTTTATCATGTAAGCTTAGTTCATAGTTATTTTATACTTTATAACCATCATATCTCTATATTCCACCGCTTAAATAAATAATCAAGAACTAGTTTAGTCTAGTGAATAGTTAAACGACAATTCCCTGTGGGTTCGACATCCGGCTCTTTTAAAGGAGCCATTATATTACTTGAATGACCATGTACACTTGCGTGTATAGCTAGGTCACAACAATGTGAGATATCATATGATTCGAGATATGTTGGATTCTAAGTTGCTTGAACTTGAGAATATTCATACGGATGATAATGGTTCCGACATAATGACTAAAGCTTTGCCAAGAGGGAAGTTTGAAGATTGTTACATGATCGCTGGGATGGCGATCTCCTCCACATAGTCGTGAGGGGGAGACTTGTTGGGTTATGGGTCTTTTTTTCTTCCTATGTGGATAAATAAAGCCCAATTTGGACCAACCCACTTTGCCCATAGGATCAATTCTATGGGGCATATATAGATCTTTTTAGGTCTTATTTCACCATCCACAAAGAGAGAGAAATCAGCAGCCACACATAGAGAGAAAGTGCAGATTTTCGCACCCAATTTCATCCCTAAATTATCAAATTCAAATAGCAATTTTTGCTTCATTTCTTGTCCGATTGAGCTTATTTTTGGACAGCTTGTTTCTCTCATCTCAATATTTGATTAGGAACTGACGGAGTTAGATTTGGTATCCTGTAGCTTCTGTTTTTCACCCGTGAACAGTAGCTGCATTTTGGTGTTTTTGCTCTTTTAGTTCTCTTGTTTTTGGTGTTGTGCATTATGTATTGTTGCTCGTTGTTTGACACTTCTTTGGTGTCAATTTTAGAGGACATTACTATAACTCTTGGTGATTATAGTGGAGGTTTTGATCCCATGCTTTTTAACTCTTCACACTGAAGGGTTTTCCACGTAAATCTTGGTGTCTCGTGTGATTGGTTTTATTCTTGTCTTGTCATATTCATTTGGTTGAATACTTGCTGCCCATTATTATCATTGTGTTTGATTTTTTTGTCTTCTCTTGGTTCAAATTGTAAGGGAAAGTTTAGACTTGGGTATTCTTCCGTTGCTACCCTGTCGTGCACTTTGTTAGTGTCTTCCCTTTCCCAACACTACATACTCATAATAAACTCGTGATATGTGATGATGAATGAGTGAAATTCCTTCATCTTTAATTAAAAGTTAGGAGTCATAAGAATAGGAAAATAAACTTATAGTTGGGAGGACGCTCCCTCTTCAAAGGTACTACATGATATGAATATGACTTAATTGAACATAAATTTTGATTTTTTTTAAAAAAGGAACGGATTAAACCTCCGAGAGGTAAAGACGACTTATCACTGTATAAACCTTTATTGTGAGAGACTTGAATTTTTAACTTACACGATGAATGTGACTTGTGTATGGTGTTTTATTAGAGGCTCTAATTAGATTTATTTGACAAAATAATATTTGATTTAGATTCTTGGCAAAAGGCATAACTACCCCGTTTAACTTATCTTGTTATTTCAACTACACACTTAAACTTTGCTAGAGTCCTATTACCCCCTCAAACTATTTTTAAATAAAATTATTACACCCTTTTTCACTGACATGACATAAAATATATAACAAGTTAATTTCAAGTGCGTTAAGTGAAAAATAAGAAAAAATTAAAGCTTATGTGGCTGGACAAGACCATTTGTTTTGGCCAAACAACATATGTTTCGATCAAAACTCTTTTTCCAATCAAAATTTGCTCAAACGCCATTTTTTCCACTAGTCAATATGTATGAGTGTCTTTCATATATTTATCACTTAATCATAACTAAACAATATATATTCACATTTCAATTTAGCACCAACAAAAGTAAATTAATGTGGTTTACTAAACAAAGTTGTGCATAAATATTTTCCATCAATCACGCTCCATTGAGCGCAAATAAACTAGTAGCAGTTTTAAGTAACTATAATGGAACCTTTTCATATTTTATATAAAAAGGAAAGAGTTGTACCGTCAAATAGTCAATAACAATGTAACCTTATTTATTTTTATAGCGATTAACTGTTTTACGCCTATAATAACACATGCCAGAAATATTATTTGGTTGTTATAGACAAAAAGTTATTCAAAAGGTACTTTTTTTTATTTTTTAAACGGTATAAAAACTAAACAAAACAACATTTAAATTTTAAATCTCAAAAGATGTGCATATTTAAATAATTAAAATTAAAGAAAAATTATAAAATATTAACAAATTCATAACTAAATGTACAGAAATTTAAACTCTAAAGAACATATTTACTTGAAAATTAAATTCTTTCAAGATTGATAGAAGAAATATTGAATTATAACTTTTTTCGAAGACTCTACTCTCTTAGTAGTCATATAATACTTGAATTGGCGAAAAGTTATTCTTCTCTATCTCATCCCCCATAGCAGGGTATACCCCCAATCGTCCAGCCA
Organism: Capsicum rhomboideum; assembly: GCA_031232105.1. NCBI lineage: Eukaryota > Viridiplantae > Streptophyta > Magnoliopsida > Solanales > Solanaceae > Capsicum > Capsicum rhomboideum. Next base: position 24,220,720 of record CP124712.1, on the reverse strand, counting down.
CACATAGAATCCCGACCACACAAACCATCTGATAGTGACAAAAGCCCAATGGAGGAGGACCAGCTCCCTAAACCCACTTACAAAGATATCAATAATAAGGCAAATCTTCAAGCCTCCAGCTCTTTCTGTATGGACTTTACCAATTCTTCATCACCTGCCCCAATGGTGGAGGAGGACTTCATTCATCTCACCATAGAAGACAAACAATGCCTCTATCTCCCCTGGAAGTACTTAGTCATAATTAAAGTTTTTGCGGAAAAAATCAACCACCAATTCATAAAGGACAAGCTCAAGGAACTATGGAAGCTTGAAAAAAAAATCATACTTATCAATTTGGGAATGGATTTTTTCACAGTTAAAATCTCACGGGAAAAAAGTCAGCACATAGTCTTGCACGAGGGGCCCTGGTTCATTGGAGGTCATTTCGTCACTGTGCAAATTTGGGAGCCCAATTTTGTTCCCTTAGATAATTAAATCCACTCCACAGCCATTTGGCTTAGGCTCCCTCACCTTCCCATGGAGTTCTACGACCACCTAATTTTGAAAACAATAGGGCAAAAAATTGGAAAGCTACTAAAAATAGATTCATGCATATCCTCTACCTTGAGAGGGAGATATGCACAAATTTATGTACAAATCCCCTTGGAAACCACTGTTCGGACTTCCATCACCATTGGCAGTCACAAGCAATCTATCTGCTATGAAGGTGAAAGGATCATATGCACGGAATATGGGCGACTGGGCCATACGCTCGTCAATTGTACACACGCACCACCACAAAAACCAATCCAACCCACAGAGGTTACTGCTAACACGAAGTCGGGAGTCAATGAAGGGAAAATTATCTCTTTTGCAAAAAATAAGAAGCACATCCATCATGAGTCCTCATCAAAGGATTCAGGTAACTTAAATCATCCTCCGGCCGGGAAGGTAAAACTCCACAACACTACGGTAGGTAAGTTCCTTGACCCTTTCCCTAGTCTGATGTCATTGCTGGAAAACTCAAAGTACAACAATCAAATGCTATTGGGCCTCACCCCTCTTCTAAGCAAAAAAGACCCATGTAGAACTCTGATTTCTCCAAACCCACCAACTACTCTGGGAATGCAAAACCCAATCCATTATCAACCCATCCTCACAACCTCTGGCTGACTTGACTACCCCAGTTGTGAAGTCAACCCAGTGCAGCTCAGCTTTTCCCTTGAAAGATCCTACTTTAGAGGGTAATCATTTCTCTCCCCCTAGGAAAGATAACTCTCTCTCTCAAAAGATTCTACAGCACCGGCACCCCCTAGTGGAGATAACATAACTGATGTTTTCATGTTGGCTCAATCAGTCGCCCAGACTCTGAAAGGACAAAATGGGGTTCCTTCTAAAGAACTCCTCCCTTACACTCCTAGTGTTTGTTCTCCCCACTTAACCAAAGAAGGAAAAAATGGCTTCCCATTTTCCTCTTTACCCATCGAAGAAACCCCTAATCTTCAACTCTGTTCCTCTCCCCTAGACCATGCCCCAGAATCATGGATAGAAATGGGCCTCTAGGACTTATAAGTGAAGTTCAAACTTAAGGTAAAAGGGACTCCAGTAAATCTCTTTGTCAAGAACCCTCGCTATCTAGCTAACTTAATCACGAAAGGACTAAACCAAAGGTTCACGAACTTCAGGAAACACACCTGGATGGCCACCCTCATGCAGGTGATGAGCCAAACTTCTCTAGAGAGCCTCTCCCCAGAGATGTTAAATGTTCTCATCCATCAAGTCACTCAGATCATGCCTTTATTTCCCCACCCACCTTGGATCTCCTTTATAAAGGCCTGGTTTTTGTGAAAGAGAATGGGGATACCCTTCACCCCTACCCCCAGAAAGGGCCTTCCACATTGAACACTCTTCTGTTCCTAGGGTAGGAGGATAGAGAGAAAAATATAAATGCCCTGAGAGAGGGTAACATGAAGATGGAATCAATACTAGCCTCCATGAAGGTTCTAAAGATAGATGTACTGACATTGGAAAAACTAGTAATCCTAGAGTTTGTGGAATTAGTAAATGAAATGGTGGTCGTGCTCTATCTGGTAGACCTTATGAAATTTGAACTAGGAACACTCATACCAAATCTCAACACTCAGGGCTTCTTTGTAGCCAATCTAACTCTATCCTCCAGGAAAAGAAAGAGAGCAAAACCAATGAACCTATCTGATCCACTAGGGAAGGGGAGGGATACACCGTCAACACCTCAAACATTCCCAAGACCAATGATAAATCTCATAATATGGAATGTTAGGGGTACAAATAATGCAGAATTCCAAATACATTGTTCCTCCATGTTGGGTATTTATAAGCCTTCCATGTTGTCTTTTCTTGAGGCTAGGATGAGTGACCACTCCCAACTAGTTGATAAGCTAGGTTTTTCCAAGCATATTCAGTCTGTTGCTACAGGTCTTTCTGGGGGTATAATACTCATGTGGAATGAGGATCTTTTCAACATCACTGATATCTCTATTTCTACTCAGAGCATCCATGTTTCTGTCTAGGTAACCAGGCCACCTACTATTTGATTTCTTAGCATTATCTACACTACAAATTTTTTTTGAGGATATAAAAGCTTTGTGGGATCAACTTAAGACTATTGTTGATACAATTAATAGGGACAATCAGAGTAGCTGGCTTATAGGTGGGGATTTTAATGAAATTTTCAAAGCATCTGATAAGTTTGGAGGCAATGCTATTAAAAACAATAGAGCTAACTACTTCTGGAATTGCATTAACCACGGCAAACTAGTTGATTTAGGCTTCAAGAAAAGTAAATATACCTGGACCAACAAAAGGTATAGAAAGTAGAAACAACCTTATCATAGAAAGACTAGATAGATGTTTTGTCAATGACTTCTGAATCCACAAATACCCTAAAAACTCTATCACTCATTTACCTAGAACTCATTCTGACTACTGCACCTTGTTGGTCAATTTCAATAGGAACTCTTCTTGTGATGCTGATAAACCCTTTAGAATGGAAAGTATGTGGTGCTCCCATCAAGACTTTCTTGCTTTAGTCAAGCACTCTTTTGAAAATTCCAATAACCTCACTGAGTCCTCCTCCCATTTTGAATCTTCTGCATAAACCTGTAATAAAGAGGCTTTTGGAAAACATTTTTAAAGAGAAGAGGATCATCCTTGCAAGACTAGCTGGTGTATAAAAATCCCAAAACTACCCTACTAGCTACTACTTGCATGATCTTAATAAGTCTCTTACCAAGAAATTCAATGACATCCTCAGACATGAAATGAGTTTTGGAAACTCAAGTCTAGGATTAATTGGTTAGTTGATGGAGATTCTAACACTAGGTTTTTCCACACCTCCACCTCAAACAAAAGGATAAAAAACTCTATCAATATTCTACAAGACGATAGTGGTAATTGGATCTATGATCTACTAGAGGCATCAGATAAGGTGACCCCATGTCCCCTTATATCTTTATTCTCTTTATGGAATTGCTCTCTAGGAGAATAAACCATGAAGTAGACATCCTCAATTGGGACCCCATCTTCATTAGCATGGGAGGACCTAAGATCTCTCACTTATTCTTTGTTGATGATCTCACTCTCTTTGCAAAAGCTAGCCCTAGCAACTGCAATACCATCACCGAAACCTTCTCCAGTTTTAGCACATTCTCTGGTATGAAAATAAACGCCACCAAGTCCAAAGTTATATTCTTTAAAAACTATTTCAATACTACCCATCCAGTCCATGTCTGACCTTTTATCCATCAAGGCTAGGAATTCCTTTGGTAGATACCTTGGTTTCCCCATCCTCCATAGGAAACCTACCAATTTAGACTTTAAATTTATTGTGGATAATCTCAAAACCAAGCGTGCAGGTTGGAAGACTAAATTTTTGAATTTAGCTGGTAGAACAACCCTGTCCAAAACCTCCCTCAATAGCATTCCAAATCATATAATGTAGTACATCAATCTCCCTTTCAAGATCCATAAACTCATCAATAGCACCCAAAGAAATTTCATTTAGGGGTCCACTGATCAAAGGATAAAGATGCACCTGGTACGCTGGAATACTATTACTCTCTCCAAGAAAGATGGTAGTTTGGGCATTCAAAAGGCTGAATTAAAGAACTCTACCATGCTCACTAGCCTCTCATTGAGATTGAACATGGATCCTACTACCCTTTGATCCTCCATCCTCCTTTCTAAGTATGGCAAACATGGGATGAACCGTTCTTCCACTAGCTCTAGGACCTAGAAAGTCATCATAAAAGGATGAGAAACTTGTAAAGAAGCTTCCCAGTGGAACACTTATAATGGGAACCTTGTAAACTTCTAGTTGGACAGGTGGTTACCCAACCATCCAACTCTGAGACAATGCATTGCTGGGCCCATTCCTAGAGACCATATGCAAACCAAACTCTCTGAAATTTGGTCCAATGGCTCTTGGAACTTTGATTCTCTCCCAATGGACCTCCCTCCTCAGTTGGTCTACTCTATCACTAGCTCTTTTGTCCCAAATCCTAGAACCAACAAAGATCATCTCATCTGGAAACTAACAGGAAATGGCCTCTTCACAAGTAAGAGTGCCTACAACTTTTTACACTCCATCAACTATAGGAATGCTGACACCACCAAAAGCTTTTTCTCTTGGATCTGGAAACTCCACATTTCAAATAAAATCAAACATTTTATTTGGATCATCAATCACAATAGGCTCCCCTGCAGTGCTACTCTCAATAGAATGGGCATCAATGTTGATAATGAATACAAAATATGCAACTACCCTAATGAGGACATTGACCACATTTTTTCCTCTACAACTTAAATCAAGAATTGTGGTCTGATATGGTAAGCAAGAATCACCCTCTTTACCTCTCTCACACAATGCCTTCAGGAGAGACAACTGGGCAACTATATTGCATATACTAAAGCAACAACAATTAGATCACCTCCTCCCTTGGGAAACTATCCTCCCTTTCTGCTAGTAGTCAATCTGGAAAACCAAAAATAATAACTTATTCAATGGGAAAATTGACAAACCCTCTTTCAAGGATACTTATACTGAGGCTGTCAAGTTTTTTTTACTTAAACCCCTCAAGCATCAAATCTCCCACCATCAGTATTTATGTTAAATGGGTACCACCTAACTCATATAAACTGAACACAGATGGAGCATGTCTTGGCAACCCGGGAAAAGGAGGGATAGATGGAGTGATTAGAAACTATAAGGGAGATTGGGTTCTAGGTTTTTCCAAGAGTTTCCTCACTGCCACTAATAACCAAATGAAGCTCATGGCTCTCTTAGAAGGGCTTAGGATTGTGAAAAGCAATAATCTCACTCCCATTTATGTTAACATTGACTCAAAAGAAGTCATCTACATGCTCACTAATGGTAATCTTCTCTATGATGCAATACTTGGTGAATGCAGGTTACTCCTAGCAGGGCTAGGACATCCAGTGGTGGAGCATAGCTACAGGGAACAAAACAGAGTGGCAGATGCTCTAGCCAAAGAAGGAGCAAAAATGCAACAACTGGGAAACATGGCTATTTTTGTAGTTCCTCATGTGCGCATCGAAAGCAGTATGGGTGGACATACTAGGAACTAATTTTGCTAGGCAAATTAAATCTTGTAATTTTTTGGCCCAGCAAAACTCAAGATCTCATGTTTTGGAACCAGACTAGACTGGTCTGTTTTGTATGTTACTTAAGTTTTTATTTTAATGGTACTCTCAATTACCAAAAAAAAAAACTTTTAGCAAGAGGATATCCAATAGCTTTTCCTTGAGCACAATCTAAAAGCTTAATAGTTAAATTTTATATCTCAATCTAAATAGCAATAGCCATGCCTTAGTAGAAGTACGGCCTGTTAATTTATCAATAACAATGGCGATAATAATTACATACTGATGCAAATCGAGGTAGCAAAATTAATATTAATAATGAAGGTGTAAGCTATCTTGGATATGAAAATTTTCAATCACCTATGAAAAATTCAAAATATCATGAAAGATTCATTAAAAGTATTGTTAAGGTTTATAACATGTTCAAATGAATTTTTTAGGAAAATAATGACAACCACAGAGTCACCAAAGACTTTGGAATAATATTTTGGAACAAACTAAAGCTCCAAATTGATCAATAATGAACATAACAAGCAAATGTTCATCAATAGTAACCGAAAAGAAAAATAGGAAAGGGAGTTTCCAAAAAGTTCTACAAAACTAAAATAACACAAGTATTAGCATAAGCCCTAAATACATTATTTTTCCCCTTTATATATAGGCATCTAGCTAGGGTCCAAATGTAATTTTCCAAGCTCACATTTCATAATGGGTCCTCTACTGAGGCCATGCTCATAACATATTCTTCCAACCATCATGAGTTTGAAGGACCTAAAGAAAATATGGTAGGAAAACTTAAATGCCACTAACATGCTCAAGTGACTTTTTTAATAATTTGATCATTTTTGTAATTTAACTATTTTTTCAAGGCTAATATAAATAGTTTTTAAATCTTCATATTAGGTTAGTTAACTTTGAAGAGAAAAAAGATACTCTTGTGTGAATTTATGAAGGATTCGATGCTATCTTCTCAGTGAAGCTATTTTGGATGCTCTAAGTAAGGATTTCCATGCATGGGTTCATTTCTCTTTTTCCTTAAATTTATTCTAGTAATTTTTTTGTTAAGTAATTTCTTCTAATAATTAGTGTCTTTTAATTGTTAAATTATCCTTTCTTTCTTCTACATCTCTTCCTCCCTCCCTTTCTATTTCTTAATTATATTCTTGTTATTATGTCTTACTTCTTTGATTATTGTGATTCAATCTATTATTTTTATATCTAAAATCTTATCATATACTGAGTATAATCACACAAATGGAAAAAGAGGAACAAAAAGAAGGGAAAAGTGTGTGAACCTACTATGACCAATTAGTTGGATTACCTACTACTTTTGGATTATGATATTCATCTAACTGATTAGGCCATGTTGTGATCGGATTGTTTTTTTGACTTTCCTTACACCATCAAAATCACCAAAAGTTACTTTTTGCAATTAAAAGCCAAAAATAATTGATTTCTTGTTCACATCAGAATGTATAGTTGATATTTTTGGAATTTAGTCCGCTCTTTTCCTTTCAATCTGACTAAGATACAGGATGAGTAATAGTTTTCTTTTGTCCAACGATGTCTTGTATCAAGTTGTTCAGAATAAAAGGACCAATTGTGCTCAGTTAAACTTTAGAATAAAATAATACAAGTCTTATCGTAACTAGTAAAGTTGTTGCAATGTGATCAGGGGGATCATGAGTTTGGTCATGAAAATAGTTTCTTGCAAAAATGCAGGATAAGACTGCATATAATAGACCCTTATGGTCCAACCCTTTCCCGAACTTCACACATAGCGAAAGCTTGATGCACCGAGCTGCAGTGGCAGACCTAGCATATAATGAGGGGGTTCGAACCCCCTTCGATGAAAAATTACACTATTTATACATGGTTAAAATTATTTTTTATGTATATATAGTAGATGTTGAACCCCCTTCGACTAGTTCGTGTGTGCACTTCTGAACCCCCTCAATAAAAATTCTGGGTCTGCCACTGCCGAGCTGCCACTTAAACTAACTCTATAAAGATTTTAGGTGCATTTTACTTATAAGTTTTTCTGTTATTAGTTTGATTTATCAAATTCTGATATTATTAGTCATTTTGAGCATTTTTTATTTATTTCATGCAAAAAGAACCATATGACGTTCGTAATGAACTATACAAAAATCCGTTTAGTCGTGACCATAAATATAATTTAGACTTTGTAAATATTACTGCTTTTGTTTTCTTTGACATGGGATGTTGGAAGTCCCTGAATACTTTGATTAATTAATAAAAAGGGTCGGGCCTGGGTCCAAAGTTCGATTAAAAAAAAAGGGGGATAATTATGCAAAATGACCACTCGGTCATCTTATTTACAAGAAAATTGATTCAAGTGTATTAAAATTACCTGAAATAGTCATTTGGTATACCGCTTCTTCTTTTTCCTTCTACTTCAACCATTAATGGCTTCTTCTTTCCTCCTCCTTCTTCTTCCTTTTTTTTCTTTGCTACTTTCAGTCTTCCTTTCTTCTTCCATGATCAATCGGCCATTTAAGTTTTAAAGCTCAATTTTAAAATTTGAGGTGTCGTAAACGTGAACCATTTTGAGTGAATAATATATCAAAAGTCTCAAAATATTCAGAAGATCTCATATCTAAAATTTGAAACTATTTAGAGGAGATTTTGAGTTAGTCGGGATTGAAAGATTCCTCTAAAAATCTTGTGACTTTCTCATTTTATGTATGTGGGTTGCATTTCCATGATTTGTTGTTTGAGATCTTGTTTTGGGTAGTTTGTCGTATATGATATTATGATATATGTTTGATCTTTGATGTAGATTCTCCAATTCCTATTTTTTCCTTATTTGTGTGTTAAGGTTGAGGAGTTGATGTTCCAATTAGTGTGCGATCCATCTGGAGTGGTAGCGAAAAGAACAATCAAGGAACTTGTTTTCTTTCTTCTTTCTTCTCTGTTTCCTAGCAATTTTTTTTCCTTTTGTGGCAGTTTTTTTTTTTTTTTTTGATCTCTTTCTTCTTCCATTACAAGCTTTTTCCTTTGTTTTTTGCAGCATCTTTCTCTTCTTTACGGCAACTGCTACAACTCCATTTTCTTGCTCAGTTGCTCTCTTCGTCCTCTGTATACTCCGTTACAAGCTTCAACAGTTCAACTTCTTCCTCTGTTTTTTATTTTTCAGCCCAATAATTTTCTTTTTATGTTTCTGCCCAATTCAGATTTGTTGAACAATAACTAATACATTTATGTTGTTTTATTACTGTTTGTTTATACTTTTATTTATTAGGGTGGAACGCATGATAGTCAAATAAATATTGATATCGATACATACAAATCATTACATAATTATTTATGCAATATCAACACACGTTTATACACCATTTATACAATATCGATACATGACATATATATTACAGAACTATTTATATAATATTGATACTCGTTTATACAAATTTTATACAATATTGATACACATTTATACAATATCGATACATGTTTATATACATTTATACAACATTGATACATTACATAACTTTTATACAATGTCGATATATTACATATACAAGCTGCTATTTTTTTGTGGCTAGTTCATTTTTGGGCTATTTTTTTTGTAAAGAAAAGTTGGCTATATTTATTGTAAACTAGTTACTTTATTCTACATATTTAAAATTATCCCAAAAAAAAAATCATATGGTTAGTCTTTAGACAATTGCATTGGTTAATTGTGCAGTAAAGAATTAGTAAATCTTCTCTAAATATGAAACTTAAAGTTCATAGTTGCTACTAAGTTTTTTGAACTGAAGCTTAAATTTTATTTCCTTCCATATATCTACTAAAAATAAATATGATGAATATGAGTGTCTATTAAACACCCAAAACTTCAGATCCAAAAAGTGGTACAATTGATAAACTTGAGAGTTAAAGTAAAGTGGAGATCCATTTGGAAACATGTACTGAAAAAGGTTACACAAAAAATTTATGAAATCAAAGGCAAGGGCAGTTTGGTAGCCGATTTTAGGTGTTATGCAGGTATTATATTCACCCTAAGTAATTAATACCACGCCCCATAGCTGATTAGATTTATTTATGTATAAAATTACACGGTATTTATGATTTGCAATTTAGAAACCCACATAATACATGTTTAAGATATGAGAAAAATTATATATTATTTTATGTATGATAGAGGGTGGAATAACTAATACTTGAATAACTAAATCATACATGGCTAATATCTGCATAGAAAAATACATGGATTTTCTCATAATTTATCTTTACAGAACTAATATTTACATAATTCGAAACAACTGTCAAACAACCCCGTGTGCAAGAAAAACTCACTCTTTTTAAAGTGTATGTTCTATGATTGACAGTTTTGAAAATATTACACATAATTATATTACTATTGGAGTAATTACAAGTAAGTAGTAATTGGTAACATATTAAATGATGATTAAATTACTATCACAGGTTAAACTATTAGTGATAATTTTTTTTAAAAAAAACTTTATATTGTTAGTTGTATGTGTATAGATTGAAGTTTTTTCCAATCTTTGTGGATTGGGCTAAATGTCGACCAGCCCATACTATCCAAATGATATTTCATCTGTTTCTTGCTTTATTTGTGAACTTGGTTCTTTTATAGGCTTCTTATTAGGATACTTCAGCCTCTTAAGGGAAAAATACACACCTAATTGATGAGAATTGGGCACTAAATGCTAGATATATGTCTATCACAACTGCTCGAGTGCTAATAACAATTTGAAAATAAAAATAAATAAAAAGGAAAAGATAAATACTCAAAAACTCTTACGAAATCATTATTAATGAAGTTTGAAGCTCAAAGTTGACAAATTGAATTTTCACAAATAAATTCCTTTTTTGAGTGATGTTATTTCAAAAGATTAGTCGTAACATCGAAAGGAGTTCATGTATGGAATATAGGACTGTTTGGAAAAAATTGAGGTGGTGTTTGAATGAATTTTAGTAGTTAAATCGCTGAGAAAGAACTATTATGGGATAATTACCTAAATAATGTCTTTTGAAGGCATTATTACCCTAAATTATACTACTTACGGATTATAGCCTACTTTTATCATTAATAGCTTTCCTCTTTTTCTATTGTCTTCTCCAGAGCCATCCATGCCGGAGTTCTGACTCCGGCAGCCATCAGAACACCCACGTCAAAATTGTAACGGAGCAACCAGATCTGGTCGAAATTGTTGGATTTTACTGGAGTTGTTCGGTGATGGAGAAGAAACGTAGTGGGTAGTGAAGTTGTTGATCGCTGGAGAAGACGAGGGTTGTTTGGTGGCTGGTTCGTAGGAAAAATTGAAAAAAGGGAGGTGGCGGGTCTGTTGGTGGTGATGGTGTAGCTCTGACCGGAGTTTGATGGTGGTGGCTCGTCGGCAGTAACAAAGGAGAGATGAGGTGGGTGGTCGGAGTTGTTGTTTAGTTGTGGTGTTTTTTCGAATTCTGGTGGCTTAAGGTCGGAGAAGATAGTGACGTCACGGTTGAGGTTGTTGGAGTTGGCAGTGTTATTGTTTGTTTGCCGGATAAAATGGGGTGTGGTGGTGGTGATTCACCGGAGAAGAAGAGGTGAAGTTTTTGAAAGTTGTATTAAAACTGTATTATATATAAACGATCATTGTAATACAATTCGAATTCAATATTATACATTGTTATGAATTCGATAGTTGTTATTTCATAACAAATATAATACATTTCTTACAACGTAAACTAATTTAAATTGTAATGAAATGTTTGAAATTCATATATACATACTTATAATACATTTGTATTAAAAATATTTTAGTTATATATATTCAGCACGTGCATTGAAATACGTTTATAATACGTACAATATATTGAATTCAAAATTTATTACAATCATTGTTTAGTTTTTTTCTCTTATTAATGATATTAAAAAACGTATTATACCTGAATTTCAAATATTTAAATACTATTCAAATTAGTTTATGTGTTACTATATTAAAATTGTGTTAAAAATGTATTATATATGTATTTAGCTATTTTTGGTAAGAAAAATTAGGTTGTAATCTGTAAGAATTAAAATTGTACTATAATTGATAAATAAGGCTATATATTATATCATTTATGTAAATTGGCCTATTATTATTGCTGGATTTCAGAAACATCTAATTTTTTCCAGAAATAGCTAAAAATCTGTCACGCTATTTCTGAATTAGCCAATTTTTCCTAGTAACCAATTTTCGATTCTATTTAAATTATAACCTTTTCAGCTTTTTTCCTTTGTTAATTCTAACTAATGTATTTATTGTATACAATAAATTTTAAGCCTCTCTCTCTATGTATTCTAAATTGTATACATAGAAGAAATAAAGAGATGGAGAGCTGCCAAGGTGGGAGGATGAAAGGCAAAGGGAAAAGAAGAAAAGAATGCAGAAAAAAGTTGAGGTGTCTTATTTTAGAGCACAATAATTTTTTTATAAAAATTGTATACAATGTTGTTATAGTTGTATTAAATTTTCAAAGAATTGAATATAAACTTTATACAAAATTTATATAGTTGTATAGATATATCATACTGATTTATACCCGAAATTGTGAATGAAATTTTAAGCTTTGAGCAAGATTTGAAGCGTGATTTTTTCATAAACCTAACATGAAGTTTATACAATACCGATTTTATAAATTTTCATACATGAAATTATAGTGAACTTCTGTACAGTCATACCTGTTTGGATGGTGTATTTTAAGTTCTTTTAAGTTAAAATAGTTTTTAACCACTTTTATAATATTTAAATAAAGAATATAATTGTTTTTACTCACTTGTTTTTAAGTTAAAAAGTGAAGAATACTCCCTCCGTTTCATTTTACTTGACCCTTGCTGACTTGGCACACTCTTTAAGAAAATATTAATTAGAGACGCATTTTACTAAACTAACATTATTAATGATGCTTTGGGACTTTAAATTAGTACTATTTTATCTAGTTATTTAATACTAAGGGGTCGTTTGGTAAAGTGTATAAAAATAGTACTGAATATGGTGTACTAGTAATGTTGGGATTAGTAATGTTGAGATTAGTAGTGTTGGAATTAGTTATGCTGAGCTTATTTCTTATTTAGTGTTTGGTTTGATGTATTAAACAAAACATGTATTGCTTTTTTTAAAAAAAAAAAAATATTTGTTTACAAAAATACCCTCCACACTCTATAACTTTATGTATTTTCTTTGTAAAATTTTATTATTCATTCTTAAAAATAAAAGACAAAAAGAAATTTGGTATTCTCACTTAAATTATTTGGAGGAAAATTGTCATCTTGATAAATTAAATTGAAAAGAAATAATTCATACTATATAAATATAAAACATGAAAATTTTCATGGGAGTTGCAATTTCATTTTGAGATATGTATAATTTTTCAAGTAAAAGAAAAAAATTTAGCTTCAAAATTTTTGTATCTGGAAATGAAATGATCTGTGCATTATGTTAGTCGACAGTGTCCCATGACAATACATTTGATTTAAAGAAAATATAAACTAGGTTGTACAATAGTGAATTCCTATGATTCACCATTTAGCAATTAAGCTTACCCTCTCAAGTTTAAAAGTCAGGCAAAAACCTATAAAAAAAAAATGAATAGGATTTAGAAAAGAATTAAAGAGATTTGAGGATATTTTTATCTTTATTCATATTTATTTCATGTATTAATAGCATATGTATTGCTTGTTCCAAAACTTTGTATAAAAAGTTCTTTGTAAGCATGAAAATTCATGAGAAGTATTACTAATTTTTATTGACCATTTCTTAATCCATGGAATAAAAATTCTATAAAGAAATACATAGTGGCCATTCCACTCAAGAAAATATTATTATTTCTCGTCACATAAAATATGTATTCAATGTTGTGAACTTCAATAATAAGTTCAAACTGAATTATGACCAACCAAACCAAGCTCTTACTCTGTATCCACAAATATGAACTTTAACAATAAGTTCAAATCAACTTATGAACAACAAAAATGAAGTTCAAACTATTTCAGAAAATAGTAAACAAACTTAAAAAGAGATAAAGATAGAAGAATCAAGTCCACTGAATTCACGGTGTGTCCTTACGGAAATTATTTTCCTCAAGTACCCGAGGTTATGGAGTATATCCTTCTAGGATAAAATGATCCACTTCAGCAGAATAGCGGTATCTCAAATTCCGCTGAACAACTCATTCACTCAACGGTAGCAAATTACACTTAAGTTTTTGTAAGAAAGAGGAGTTTTTAACTTCAAATTTTTGTATCAATATCTGAGAAAAAATCAAATATTTATAGCTAAAAGGAGTTGCTTCAAAAAGAAGTAATGATTTGTGAAGAGTTGTACTGTTTTGGACCTTCAGACCCATCTGCAGACGCACATGGCCATATGTAGCTGCAGATCATTCAACAGACGTAACAGAAACTTGAGAGCTAATTTGTGGTGCCTTTTGCGTCCGTAAATGCCATTTTGCGTCCGCAATTGGAAATATTTTAGTTCAGATTTTTGGATTAAATACTCATTAAACAATTAAGTTTCAAATAAATTTTGTCCAACAAGATAGACTCTCGATCGATCATTTGACAAATCCAAATTCGAAGTCGAAGCCAAAGCCGAGCGAGTGAATGCGACGACCGCATAAGGTTTGTCTTCTTCTTACCTCACTAACAACATGGAGTAGTGCTTCTACACTTAAACACAAGAAAGTTCCTTTCTCCCATCAATGTGGGAGAAACACTTCTCTTATAAGTGAGACCACAATCACTTTTTTCCTTCATTTTTCATTCACATTTTATCACTAGAACCCAACAATCCCCTATATGAATGGGGAATGGCTGTAAGATCAAAAATATACGGACAAGTGAGTGATTGACAAGTAAAGACTAATTGCATCTGGATAAGTAGATTTTCCTTTGAACTTTTCGTGGTGAACTTATATCGGATGCACTCGATCAACCAGTAGATGCAATATCTTTGAACCATCGAACTTTATTTGTACAGACAATACAAGTTACCCAACCAGCCTTTTACCATTTATGGTTCTCACGGTTTCATTTGTTTTAATCATAAACACTGCCTGGTTTCATAAAAGCATAGAGAATAGACATTTACTATTATTCTCCTTGAAACGGCTTTCGCTTCACACTCACATAGGTAATTCCTAAATGTTTAATCCTATAGATAAACTATTTGGTCATAACTGCCAAACTTAAAAACTATTTAAAAGCTTCAAACCTTAAGCTTTATTCTTATCTCCTGAACATTGTCTTCATCATGAGAATGAGTTGAGTTATTTGACAATGTTGAACCATGAGTCACAACTTTGTTTGATCTCTTTAAACCTAGCTCTTAGGATCTTCAGTCTTCTAAGTAGAGTTACCGACGTGATGACTTGTCTTAGGCCTTAAATCCATTCCCTTTGATGATCTCTCAACTCCCTCTCTGGTTAGGCCTTTTGTAAGTGGATCTGACACATTATCTTTTGACTTTACATAGTCAATCGTGATGATTCCTCTGGAGAGTAGTTTTCTAACAGTATTATGTCTCCGCCTTATGTAAAGAAATTTCCCATTATACATCATGCTCCCTGTGCTACCTATTGCAGCTTCACTATCACACTATATGCATACAGGTACCAAAGGTTTGGACCAAAAAGAAATATCTTCCAAGAAATTTTGAACCCATTCAGCTTCTTCACCGGCCTTATCTAAAGCGATAAATTCAGATTCCATAGTAGAGCGAGCGATACATGTCGGTTTGGATGATTTCCAAGAGACTACTCCTCCACCAAGAGTAAATACATACCCACTTGTGGATTTATTTCATTTGACCCAATGATCTATTCAATTGTGTTAGATATTTTTTTATAACACAAAGCATAGTTTAGAGTATGTTTTAAATACCGATGTCTCTCAAATTAGACCTCGCACTGAAGTATAAAGCAGTCGCTGTCAAATATAGAACCCAACTACGATTGGGGTCGACACAGAGAATAGGTCAAAGTATCAAGAAAGAAGTAGCTGAGTGATGTGTCATGATCACATGAAATTTTCGATGCTTAAAACAAGAAAAATATGCAATAACTTGGATATATCTTGTGGGTATGATGTGTTTTCTGTCCTACTTTACAGGAAAATAGGTTATGGATGCGAAATGGAGATAAAGTGAAGAATGATGCATAAGAATGGAGAAATTAAAGATGAAAGAGTCAAGGTGTAACCCCACGGGTGAATCACGACAGAGACTTACGTCCTGTAGGTACACTCACGTGATGTGAGATGGTACCGTGGATCAACTTCAGATAGGTGGAATTACAACCTGCTTCCCACGATAGGCATCCACGTGGCATGAATCAACTCAGGTGACATGAGTGGGTGCCGTGAATAGACTTCAGAGATTATGTGGTGCTGCCTAATTCTCACGACAGGGACCCACGTAACGTGGCTTAGTTCCACGATACCGTGGAAAATTGCCGACTTTAGTCTCCTACTTTATTTAGGATAGGATTCGCCTTGTATCTATAAATACCCCTGTATTGTCCTATGTTCAGGGTGATTCCATTACATTGTTTTGAGATAGTTTTTCATTACTTTGAGTTCATAAGCACATTATTGGATTTTGTAATCTTGGAACATCGATTCCCTGGTTTTATTTATCATTGAGATTTCAGAGTTTCTTCAGTATTGTGAGTTTGCAATTATCTTTTCATCCTTGAATTCTTATTGTGCTCATGCAAATATGAGTAGCTAAACTCATTAACTAGGGTTGTGTGAACCATGAAGAATTAACGAAACGGGTTAAGTGCAAAGCAATTCTGAACTGGTGCGAATACATGTATTGTTATTTTCTTCGTTGTGATTGATCTTCTAACGGTTGCAAACGTTAGAAACTCGCCTGTATTTTAGACTTGCTCGAGAGAGAGGTAGAGATTGGGAAAAGGAAATAACAACAGAGATTTGCTATCAACCTTCATCTAATAACTTGAGCCTTAGCAGGAATAGTTATCTGAGATCCAGGACAAGGGTTAGTAGTGCGACGCTCGGAGACCGAGAGGAGAAGAGTGAAATTCATCTAACCAAGGTCGAGATACGTTTAGATGAATATATCTTGTCAGATTTTGCATGCAACACAGCGGGATAGTTTTGCCAGCACCAATAATCGGTAGAGTTAAGGAATCATTGGAGATCACAGTCCTAATGTATTTCTCATATTGAAAACAACTTCAAAGAATCAACACTTGTTACTATCACTACTTGTTTACAAATATTTCCCCCTTTTTACTTATTTGCCAACTACTCAAACAAGAACTCAACCTACTTTCGTCCTATTCCCTGTGGGATCGACCCCAACCTAGTTGGGTTCTATATTTGGTACAGCGACCGCTTTATAATTCTTAGGAGTCATATTTTGGGTGACATCATTGGGACAATCAAAAACAATCTCTAGAAAAAAGGGGGGCTTGTAAATAAAGAATTTAATAGTAACAGTTGTTGGTTTGTTGGATTTGTAATCAATATGAGAAAAGCACTAGGACTGTGTTCCCCAATAACTTCATGACTTCGTAGGTTCTTCGTACTTTGCAATTTCTCCCGGTGTTCGGTATACAGAATTGATAGGTTATGTATACTTAGAACAGCTTTACGCTCTTGTCTAAGCAATGTCCTCAAGTAAGTTTTCTCTTCTCCTGAGTTTGCGCTACTAACCTCTATCTTGGATCTCATATTAGCTATCCCGGATTATCAGCTCAAGCTATTAAGTGGAGGTTGATAGCTCTAAGTCTCTGTTGGTTGTTCCCTTCTTTCCATCCGTATTCATCTTTTCATTCAGAATAAAGATTAGGTGAGTTCTAACATTGTACACATCTAAAAAGCAATCAAACCCAAGGAAACACTCAATACGCGTATAAACACTGGTTGAAAATTACTCCGTACTACGAATCCTACTTCGTTACTCCGTCATGGTTCCCACAACTCTAGTTGTGGTGTTTATCTACTCATAATTGTAAGAACATAAGAAGAAATCTGATAAGAAAATATAATCATGAACTTACAATAACAAGATAATAAATCCAAGATCTCACTTTGAATTAAAACCCTAAAATCGATGTTTTGTATTTTCAAGACCAAGAATGTGCCTCATAACCTTACAATAATGTAATAGAACGTAAACTCATAAAATAAAACAAATAAGAGTATTTATAGACAAAATAAATCCTATCCTAAACATAACAGGATTTTTGTGTCGGTCAGCTCGGGCAAATAAAAGGTATGATCGTGGTTTGATTCCACGATCGTTCGGTGCTCATGGTTTGCTCATGGACTTAGTCATCTTCAGGTATTATCAGGTACGATCCTCACTACTACTCCGTATCTTCTACCTAAAATCGTACAATGTGGTCGTCTGATCCCTTTTCACTTCAACTCCTGCAGACTTCAACTCTGATCTTCATTCCCACGACCTCTTGGTACGACGGTCATTTCTAGGTACGGTCATAGGATCCAGTCGTCTGATCTTCTCTACACTTATGTTTTCCAGCCTTGCTTTCAGAAATTACTTTCTACAATCAGGTTGTACGATCGTGACATCAAATCACGATCGTGGAGGCTTCCGTCTTATAAGATCCTGAGAGATGTCCTCTGATCTTTCTTACGATGGCTTATCACGGCCGTGATCAATTTCCATGGTCGTGACATGGTATCGTCTGCTGCATTATCAGTCCAAATTCTAGCAGTCTACTATTTCGAACCTATTTGACCTGCAAACACCCAAAAACCCATTATATCCACATAGAAATACCCTCGTACTTGTAAATATTCACTGTTTTAAGAGTCAAAAGTGTCGTAAGTTCACGACATATCAACACCCTCAACTTAGACCATTTGCATGTCGCCAGGTAAACAAAACACAATTATACCATCACTACATTTAATCAAGAAAAAACTAAGATCACTATGGCAGTCAAATTTTCATAAAATCAGTTTCAGCACGCATTCCCAAAATTCAAGTCAATACCCTCCAAAAGCATTAAAAATAAACCTATGTTTTGTATCTACAAACCATCAACCATAACACAATGGGATCAAGAAATGGCATCATATTATCAACAGACCAACCCAGCACTTAACTACTGACACCACCCAAACAAATAGTAACCACAATACAGCCCCTATGCCCTCAAAACAAAGAAGTTCCTAACACTCTAAATTTACAATACATGCCATGATTGGGAGTGAATCAAATCTCTCACTCGTAAAAAGAAGTCAGACAGTGTGCGTTTGATACCATAAGCTTGCCCTTATTTTCTACGCATTAGTTTTCAGACAGCCAGATTAGGATCACTATAGGACTTTTATTGGCTTGTAATGTAGGCCCGGGGATGGGTATGATACATATAGGTACAATGACTTATTCCTCCTTGGCACTACACTATTTTTGGCTCCACTTTTCCTACTTTCTTTTATTCTTTTCCCTTTTTCCAACATTTACGAACCTCGAGTGCGGTTTTATTTTCACAGCTTCCTCTTTTTCTTTTTCTTCTTTTTTTTTTTCTTTCATTTTATTTTCTCAATTTTTCTTTTTTCTCTTTTCTTTACCGCATCCGAATCTTTTTTTTTATTAACTTATTCTTCATACCCAATCTTTTTATGCACCCCTATGATAGCTACCCTCAACTTAGGTGATTTGCCTGAGTTAAGGTGCATAGTGTCCAAGAAGGGACCAGGGCCAAATAAGGTTCATTGTAAACGTTTGGGAAAGTGAATAGGCTAGTTCAATAAAAAGGTTTATTTAGGCTCAAACTTTGGGATCAAGGGATATCACATTTATTTGGCAGGCTTTTAGGTTTTTTATTAGACTAAATCAAAAATGGCCTATGATCATTTCCTAAGCTTCTATCTTACGACTGTAGTGAGACTAACAGGACAAGTTCTAGATCGCACACACAAGCCTACTAGGTAACACCTCACACTCACTTGGCTCAAGGCTATGTATTCAGTCACTATTTCATAATTCTAATGCCATTACGAGATCCATATTAGTTACAGTCCACATAAGCACATAATACAATCCAAAAAATTCAAAAATTTAGGAGGGGTATCATTTAAATCATTCAAAACCAATTTACATGCTCTTTTTAGTTCAACTGCACCAAGTTCTCTTATTTTTCTCTCGATCACACATCAAACACAATATAACACCAAAAACAACAAAATAAACTCCTAGACATGCTGGTTCTAACTAAGATAGCGCAGTTGAGGGAAAAGAAACATGGCAATAAAAATCCTTGGTTGTGGTACACCCCCACCCCAACTTGAAAAGCATACAATGTCCCTATTGCACTACACATAGAAAACGTAAAGTAAGGGTAATGGAAATACCTGAGGTGTACTAGTCGGTAGTACTCTGATCAGCTGGGATCTTGGATGGGATCCCTCTAGTCTCCTCTGCTCTCGTGGCGTCGGCTGTAGCCGAGGTACTCTCTAATAAATGGGCACTGGTGGCGGCTGGTGCACTCAACTATTTCACAGGGGCGGTCTTCGCACCCCCTACTATTTGGACCACCACCTCAGTAGTAGGTGAGATATCAACCACTTCCTTTGGTAAACCTACCTCAAAAGTCTAATCGCTCTCTTTTGATCTCTTTTTCTTCTTCTCCCCACTCCTATCTCATCTCTTCCTCTTCAGACGGGTCTGCAAGTCATCGCCCATCTCCTAAATATCAGAATTATTGTACCCAACCATTGGGGCCTATGTGTAAAAATTTGGGACTAAAGAGTCCACATCTACTACCAAATCCGCTAAAGATAGCATAGGAGGAGGTGGAGAAGGTACAACTGGGACGGTTCGCTCCGTAAGCTCTTTGACTGCTTTCTTTAATGCGGCCAAGTCTATAGTAATCATACTCATTTCAGGAGCCTGGACCTCCTCTAACCTAGCTATTGTCCAACTCTCGAATCTATTAAAGCGGGTCTGAACCACCCGCACTGCCGCCTTTATCTCATCTGCTACGTAGGGCTTTACCCCTATCTCTAATTTCTAAATATGAGTATCATGCAATAGTTGGTTCCACATGGTCTAATCCAACTATGCTGTAGGGATCAAAGTATATCCAGCCGACATCAACTGACGGGCACCCATAGGAGTTGTGGCCTACTGAGAGAAGGATGAAGTAACACCGACTTCAAAAGCTGAGATCGCACTAACTGGGGTAACCCCCGCTACCTCTTGTGGTAAATCTAGTAAAGGACCTCGAGCTGAAGCCATCGGGTTCCTCAAATCCTTTATCAAAGCAATATCCAAGCTCTTCGTAGGCTGAATAAATCTATCCACCTCCGGTATAGCCGATACATATGAATCCTACATCAACTGTGTGAGTAGACACGGGAACAGGAGCGTGGTACTGAATTGTAGTACTCTATCTCAGATTTTCTCTACAATGATCTATGGGATATTCAGCTCCAACTAAGACATGAAAGTCGCTACCATGTATGCATTTGTGGCACCCAATGTGTTGTCATTTACCGTGGGTACGATGTAATGCCTAACAATTAACCACTAAGCTTTTTTTTAGAACTTCAAAGTATGTTTGTAAATGGTTGACCCATTCACCCAGACTGCATTCTCCCCTGCTTTTGCAATGTGGTTCACCAACCACCTATAATGCATATTCTTATCATCAGCAGTCAATTTTTTCACTCTTTTCAGTCCATTCATCTAGAAGTCGTATTCTGGAGTTTCTTCAACCGGTATAAATGCAGTACCAAACAAGGCCCTAGCAATGGCCTCAACTGAGATATCAACGTCATGATCTCTAACCCATACCATATACAGTCAGGGTTGTTTTCTCATATCTTTATCTCTGCCCGAGGGAGTCAAATTTTTAAGCATCACCGCATAATTGGTGTAGAATTTCTTCACCATCTCTGGGCCATAATTCTGGAGTGATCTTGTCATCTACCCCAGCTCATACCAATCAATTACTTGGCTCAGCTCTAGGACCTTTTGAAGTGATTCCGGCAAAATTTGGGGCTCCTCTTGAATGCTCTTTTTCTTATTTCCTCGATTAATCAAGGAGACCCCATTAATATAATAGTCGTGGGAGTTTGGCACACTCCACCACATCGGGTCTATACCCCTTTGAGGCCTAGCAGTGGTAGGTCTCTTAGAGGATTCATGTTTTGATTCTTCCTCCTCCTTCAAGGACCCTACTTCATCATCATCACTTTCAGCCTCACCCTTGTCTTAGTTTGTGTGGTGCCTTCCCTCTTTAGACTGGAAAGTTTCACGGGGGTGGCAACTGGCACCAAGGCAGTAAAAGTAGTAGCCTTGGACTTTACAAGATCCTTAGTCTTGTCCCTAGTGGTCTGAGGTGAGTGTTGATCATCGGAAGCACTAGTGGAAAACTCCACATCGGACCCACTTGAACTACCGGACTTACTTTCCAAGCCTAAAGGTGTGTCTTTGGGTGCTCGATTCTTTGAGATGTCCTTCTGTATCTGCTTGAGAGTTTTAGAAGCCACAACACTTGTACAGAAAAATACTAGTCTCAATTCTTATTGAATAATATAGGTTCAGAAATTTTCACAGATGAGCCTACCTACAATTATGCAAAAAAGGTACGATCGTACCTTTCGATTGTAGAAAGGATTCCCCAAAAGTACTGAGGAGTCATCACATCAGACAAGCACATACCATGATCGTACCATAAAATGACAATCGTGGGATGTAGTCGTCTGATGAACTTCCTGCAGGTTAACATCTAACACCCACAATGATCTAACCCATGATCATAAATTAAAGTGATGATCATGGATTGTGTCGTGGATTATACGCTAATACTTAATCAATTTTAAACAACTGATCTGACCCCTATTTGACCCTTTTTAACCAAATTTTAAGCTAAAATGGGTACTCAAACTTCCCCCTTTGATCAATTTATTCATTCCAACACCCATAGGTAGCCCTTACAGACCTAAACAACCCTATTGCAATGTTATTCGATTAGAACTTCAATTTTCAATATGGGAAATATTTAAGGCATGAATATTAACTTACAATAATTTGTTTGCTCGGGAGTTTGAGTGTTTATACAGTACCTAGGGCCGAACACTGATGAGAGGCACAAATCATGCAAGTCTGAGGTAACCAATTCTTAGTTTTGCCCCCTTTTTTTGATCGATTGATTGAATGAAAATTTGGTTTGAATGTAATTGGGGTTAATCGGGTCTCAAGGCTATAAGGTTTAAGCATTTTAAATCCAATTTGGGTTGAGTCGGATCGAGTTCTCTTTAATTAAGTGGACCCAACGGATGACACTTACCCACGATCGTTGGTCTCACCACAATCGTGAGGCTACTCGTACCTGGAGGATTAAAAAAAACTTACCTGGGAACCTACTAACCTTAAGGACGATCGTCATATGTAACCATGACCGTTCCTTAAAATCATAGGTTCGATATCCTGAATGTTGGATTTCAGGAGTTGATCAAATGATTGATAACATGATCGTGAGATCTAAGTACGATTTTGGTGACCAATCGTATGGTAACTTATGAGATTCCTCCCTCTGTACTTTGTGCAGACTACTGAACCCATGATCATGGGACCTTTCCATGATCATACAATCCTCTTGTTGGTTTAGTGTTGATTTTAGTTTTTCAGTTTCTTTTCTGCACAATCCCTGCACAAGTAACACACATTACCCTATAATATAAAAAGCATAAAATCATGGGTTGCCTCCCAAGAAGAGTGTGCTTTAACATCGCGGCACGACGTGGCTAAATTGGTTACTCAGACTTCACCAACTAGACCATTGGTTGCCTCCCATGTAGCGCCTGATTTAACATCACGGCATAGCTCGGGTATGCTTGACTTCTCAAGCACCATCTAGATCTGTTTCACATATCACTTTTATTTCATCAATGTCACCGAGATAGTGTTTCACCCTTTCGCCATTCACTTTGAACTTCTGGCATTCTTCATTTTCCAACTCGATTGCACCATAGGGAAACACTCTAGTCACTCTACATGGTCCTCTCCATATTGACTTTAGCTTGCCTTGAAATAACTTCAGCTTAGAGTCAAATAGCAATACCACATTGCTTGTAGTGAATTCTCTTTTCTCAATCTTGCGATCATGGTATAACTTCATCTTCTCCGTGTACAAAGCTGACCGTTCATAGGCGCAAAGATGGAATTCATCCATCTAATTTAGCTTCTCTAGTCTCAATTTAGCCGCATTGCTCCATTCCAAATTCAGCCTCTTTAGTACCCACAATGTCTTATGTTCAAGTTCGACAGGCAAGTGGCATGCTTTACCATACACAAGATGATATGGGGAAGCACTAATAGGGATTTTGAATGTTGTCCGGTAGGCCCATAGTGCATCATCTAACTTTTTAGTCCAATCTATCCTATTTTCATTCACAGTCTTCGCCAAAATGAACTTGATCTCACGATTAGAGACCTCAATTTGCCCGCTTGTCTTAGGATGGTAAGGCGTTGCCACCTTATGTTTCACACCATATTTCTCAAGCAAGGATATGAATAGACGATTACAAAAGTGCGAGCCTCCATCACTAATAATAACCCTTGGTGTCCCGAATCAGGAAAATATGTTTTTTCTCAAGAATGCTATGATATTTTTCCCTTCGTTGTTTGGAAATACGACTGCCTCCACCTATTTTGAAACATAGTCAATAGCCAACAAAATATACTTCATACCATGCGAGCTCACAAAGGGGCCAATGAAGTCAATATGTCACGCCCTAAATCCCAATAAGGCGGACTGGCACCCGAAGCCGTTAAGGCCCGAGAGAACCAATCTTCATTCATGTACACCCATATGTATGTCACTAAATGAACAACACTCTATCACATATAGATACAAGATGCCAATGGCGGAAGTCATGGAAAACATATGATATATATATATATATATATATATATGAAACTTGGTCGTTAGGGCCACCACGTCAAAAGCATACATTCCTTACATTTCCTTCATTTATCCCATACGTCTATAAAGCCTCTAATAGATACATAACCAACCTAAAGTCGGGACAAGTCCCTGCTTTATACAATCCTCTATACAATACCAAAACAAATGTACACATGTGACTCGAAAAGCCCCGAACCAAACTAGAGCTCACCAACAGTCTGCAGATGACCTGTATCCTACTGTTGAGGTCTACTAGCACCTGTGCCTGTAGCAAGTAAGGTAAGTCCCCCAAGGGACGTCAGTACGAAGAATGTACTGAGTATATAAGGCTATAAGAAACTGCATGATACATAAGTACTTCAATGGAATCAAAAACAAATGAATAGACAATATAGATAAATCACCGATCTGAATACGTGGAACCATGTACATTACATTCTTTACTTTACGTCACTTTTACGCTCATCATCATTATCATTCATTACTTCATCCTTCTTTGCATTAAGAAATTGTAAAGCATATGATAAACAAATGACCAGCTGATCAGTGGTAAAACAGGATGACCCATGCTAGGTATTTTAACCCCTGGGATGTGGTTCTCATAAATACACAAATTGGGATCGACCCATGCTAGGCTTTTCTTTTGCCCCTGGAATGCCACCCGTGATATTGGGATTTACCCATGCTAGATATTTTAACCCCTGGTATACCACCCATGATATTGGGATCGACCCATGCTAGGTGTTTCTTCCACCCTTGGGATGCCACCCAAGAATATACAGATTCTCTTTGCATCATTTCTTTCTTTGAGATAGTTCTTTTGGTAGTTATAACATTATTGGAGCTTTGGAACTTCAGTCAATGAATAAGAGACATGTGAATAACAACATATAATAACCTGAAATGAGATACTTGAGACATTTGAAATGAGAATAAGTCGGTAACAATTAGAACAAGAGATGCCGCCAAAGGATACGAAAAGAGTAACCTTACATACCTTATCTTCCAAGTATGAATACACAACCCTATATGTGAATACAACAATCCATCTCCTTCCTTACGTGTTACTCTACAACACAAGTACATAACAGAGCTCACGTTAACAACTAACTACATTACAAGTGCATAAACTGATAATGAGCTACGTGACTGCTATATAGGGTCATTTCGTCCTTCTACAATACAACTCACTGCATTACCATACCAACAATACCACAACATTCCATACATTGACCAAGACATCATAAACCAATAGCATTTCACACCAAGTTTATCCTTTACACTTCTTCAATAATACTACGTCACAATTACTCCATCAAGTCATCGCAATACCTTTCATAATAACACATTAACAACAATCCATAATAGATATAATCCAACATGCCTCCGAAAGACCCCTTAAAGCCATTCAAAAGGTACCATAAGTTGATAATTGCATCCAAGAAGGGTATAGGGGCCTTGGGGGTCAAAGAGAAGTAAAAACAAACAAAATGAAATTCTGGACTGGGCTGTGGAGCCACCTGTGCTCGCAGGTGGATGATATGTGGCCAAAGGTGACCATCTAGCCCTGTCTAGGGCCACCTGCGTTGGCATCTGCGCCCGCAGGTGCCCCATCCGCGAGGTCGGATGCCTAGTTCGGCCAAAATGGGTCTCTTTTGGGTCCTTTTTTGTAATAAATAGTCCATGGCCATAATTAAGCATCTCTTTTCATATTTTAGGTTAAATTGTATGCCAACGAACAATCATGGTTTCACAACACATATGAACATCACTAAAACTACATCTTCCTTTCAATACATCACCAATTCCATGACCAATTTCATAACAACAATCCCACAAGTTATACACATAGAGAAAGCAAGTTAGGGACATAAACATATCATACATTTTGATATTTAATCCATCAAATTCACTTCCTTCAATACCACAAGTCTCCTTTCAAGTTTATAAGGCAAAATCCTTTACCGATTAAGCAAACATAGATTGTTTCACACATAGTGAACTTCTCCACACTTTGTCAACATAACCAACATGATTTATACACCCTCTCATGCATATAATATATTAAACCATAAGATTAAATACTTACCAAAGCTTGCAAAAAGAGTGATCTTGTCCAAAGAGATAGTTGCTTAGGGTTTGTGGGAGAAGAGAAATGTCTTGGAAAAATCTAGAAATGGCATGTGTGTTGTAATGAATAAAAATCTGATTTTTTTGCCTTATATAGTCCTTTGTATTCATCCTTAGCCAAGCATTAATTTTGTTTACTTGGTCAATCTTAAGAATGGGTCATTCCCCATTTGGGCCATGTCTTTTGCTTAATTTTTGGGCCTTAAATTGAGTCCATTTGCACATGTTAATTCAGCCCAACAAATTTAATGTGTAATACCCCAATAATCTCATGCTTAAATAATTCCATGAATGTTACGGTAATCAACTAGGTTAAAAAATGTACGAGGTGTTACATCCTTTCCACTTTAGAAACATTCGTCCTCGAATGTTAGTGACATTATCCAATTTAAGCAAATTCAAGTCTAGGATCATTCTTCATGTTATCATATGTATACATAATGCTTATAGATAATTACTTGTTATTACTCCAATTCCGCATCGTGCACTTGTTCTTCTGTTTGAAATAGATGCGGGTACTTAGACTTCATCATGTCCTCGGCTTCCCATGTGATTTCTTCTTCTTGTTGATTTCTCCAAAGCACTTTTACAGAAGCTACTTTTTTATTCCTTAACCTCTTCACTTGTCGATCCAGAATAGCAATAGGTATCTCTTCATAGGTGAGATCCTCCGTAACTTGTACATCTTCAATGGGAGTAATACGAGATGGATCTCCTATGCACTTTCGAAGCATCAAAACATGAAATACTGGATGAACTGTGGAGAGTTCTTGGGGTAGTGCGAATTCATACGCAACATGCCTAAATCTTTGGACAATTTCATATGGCCCTATATAATGTGGACTCAACTTTCCTTTCTTTCCAAATCTCATTACCCCTTTCATTGGTGACACCTTCAAGAATACCCGATCACCTATGGAGAATTCGATCCCTCTTCTTCGAACATCACCATATGACTTGTGTCAACTTTGGGCCGTTTGTATCACCTTAACTTTCTCCATAGCTTGGTGAACAAGATCTGGCCCAAGTAAAGCAGTTTCACCCTCTTCAAACCATCCAATTGGTGATCTACACTTTCTTCCATATAAAGCTTCAGAAGGTGCCATTTTGATACTTGAATGATAGCTATTGTTGTAGGCAAATTCAATAAGAGGTAGATGATCATCCCAACTACCTTTAAAGTCTATTGTGCAAACTCGTAGCATATCTTCAAGTGTTTGTATAGTACGTTCTGCTTGTCCATCTGTCTGAGGATGAAAAGTCGTACTTAAATGCACTTGGGTTCCCAGACTCTTCTAAAAAGATTTCCAAAAGTATGCAGTAAATTGAGCTCTCCTGTCTGATATAAGAGAGATTGGAATCCCGTGTAGTCGCACTATCTCTTTAACATACAACCGTGCATAATCTTCAGTTGTATAAGTGGTCTTGACTGGTAGAAAATACGCTGACTTGGTAAGCCTGTCAACTATTACCTATATGGAATCAAATTTTTTCAGTGTACGAGGCAAACCTGTGATGAAATCCATGTTAATCATGTCCCACTTCCAGACTGGAAGATTGATACATTGCATATAACCTCCAGGTTTCTGATGCTTTACTTTTACTTGTTGACAATTTGGGCATTGAGCTACAAATTCTGCAATGTTCTTCTTCATGTTTCCCCACCAATGTATTTCTTTCATATCATGGTACATTATGGTGGCTCCCGGATGAATAGAATATCGTGAATGATGTGCCTCTGTCAGAATCCGCCTCCTTAGCTCATCTACATTCGGTACACATAACCTACCTTGGCACTGAAGCACTCCTTCTTGTGTAAGATCAAATGACTTTGTCAATCCTTGTTGTACATTCTCTTTCAGCTGCAATAAAATAGAATCCGCATACTGCTTCTCTTTCACCTCAGCTACTAATGAAGATTCTACTGCATTTTGCACAATAACCCCTTCATCTGGAGATTCAAGCAGGCGAACTCCCAAGCTGGCTAGTTGATGTAGATCCTTGACTATACCTTGCTTTTCCGTCAACTGGCCATTAGTGCTTCCTATTGCTTTGCGACTCAATGCATCGGCTACCGCATTTGCTTTTCTTGGATGATATAGGATATCAATATTGTAATCTTTTAATAGTTCTAGCCACCCCCGCTGCCTCAGATTTAAGTCCTTCTACTTAAAGATATATTGCAAACTTTTTTGATCAGTATATATATCAACATGAACCCCATACAAATAGTGGTGCCATATCTTTAAAGCAAATATCACGGCTACTAGCTCAAGATCATGTGTGGGATAATTTCTCTCATGTGGCCGCAACTGTCGTGGGTCATACGCTATTACATTACCGTACTGCATCAATACACATCTCAGGCCAACTCCAGAAGCATCACAATATACTGTATACCCTTCTGTGCCTTCCGAAAGAACCAATACGGGTGTAGTCGTCAATTTTTCCTTCAGCTCTTGGAAACTCTTCTCACATGAATAATTTCACTGAAACTTGATTACCTTGTGTGTTATCTTCGTTAAAGGTGCCGCAATGGAAGAAAACCCTTCAACAAACCTTCGATAATAACCTGCCAATCCAAGAAAACTATGAATCTCTGTAGGCGTCGTAGGTCTTGGCCAATTCTTCACCACTTCTATCTTTTGCATACCAACCCTTATTCCTTCATCTGACATAATATGACCCAAGAATGCTACAGATTTTAACCAAAATTCATATTTAGAGTACTTTGCATATAACTTACGCTCACGAAAAATCTGTAACACCTGACGTAAGTGGTAAGCATGGTCCTCTTGTGATCTTGAATAAACCAGAATATCATCTATAAATACGGTCACGAATACATCTAAGAAAGGCTTGAACACCCTATTCATCAAATCCATAAAAACTGCTGGTGCATTTGTTAGTCCAAATGACATAACTAAAAATTCATAGTGACCATACCGTGTTCGGAAAGCTGTCTTGGGTATATCTTTTTCTCTAACCCTTACCTGGTGATATCCCGATCTCAAATCAATCTTTGAAAAGTATTTGGCACCCTGTAATTGGTCAAATAAATCATTAATTCTAGGGAGGGGATATTTATTCTTAACTGTCACCTTATTCAGTTGCCGATAATCAATACACATTCTCAATGTGCCATCTTTCTTTCGTACAAATAACACTGGCACACCCCAAGGGGACATACTAGGCCTTACGAATCCCTTGTCCAGCAAATCTTTTAATTGCTCCTTTAATTCCCGTAACTCCGCTGGGTCCATTCTGTACGGAGGAATAGAGATAGGCTGAGTGTCTGGCATCACATCAATACCAAACTCTACTTCCCATTCTGGAGGCAAACCTGGAAGATCTTCAGGAAATACATCAAGGAATTCATTTACTACGGGAACCGATTGAAGAGTTAGTGGTTCCACATCAGTATCTTTCACTCTTACTAAGTGACATATGTACCCCTTGGATATCATTTTCCTTGCCTTAAGATAGGAAATAAACTGACCTCTCGGTGCTCCAACATTACCCCTCCATTTAAGGACGATCTTTTGTGGTAAATGGAAATATACCCTCTTAGCTCGGCAATCTACCATGGCATAACAAGAAGCCAACCAATCCATACCCATTATAACATCAAAATCCACCATTTTTAGTTTAATAAGATCAGCCAACGTATCATGATCACACACAGTTACTACACAATTACGATATACTCTTTTTGCAATAATAGATTCACCAACTGGTGTAGATACTTCAATTGGCTTAACAAATAATTCTGGTGTTCTTTCAAATTTCGCAGCAATCAATGGAGTAACATATGATAGGGTAGAGCCCGGATCAATCAGTGTATATACATTATGTGAAAAGACAGATAATGTACCTGTAACCACATCAGGAGAGGCCTCCAAATTCTGTCGATCCGCTAGAGCATAAGTACAGTTCTGGACTCCACAAGAACTGGTTGCTCCTCTGGCATCTCTACCACGACCAGCAGGCTGTACACCTCTTTCTAGGGAAGGAACCAATGATGATAATGCAACTTTTGATCCCGTAGGTCGTGCTATACCACCCGTGCCTCTTTTTGGGCATTCTCTCATTATGTGCCCCATCGTACCACGCCAAAAGCAAACATTTGTCCCCAATCGGCATTCACCTAAATGAAACCTTTCGTAGTGCTGACACGGCTGACGAGAAAATCCTGTTGTCTGTGAACCTTGAATCCCACAACTCTGCCCAAAATGGTTGCCTATAAACCCCCGGAATTGGGATGAAGTACCTGCTGTAGGGGAAGAAAATGATGGTCTAGGCTGTCTATTAAAAACCCGAGGTCTAAATTCTCTTTGGGATGCCATGGACTGTCCCATAGGTCTAGCCCTCTTTGATGGCCTTCTTTCAAATTTGTGCGCCCTTGTTCTTTGCCTCTGATCCTACATCTTCTGTGCAAAAGTCTGTATTCAGGCTATATCTATATCTCTGTTCAAAGCAGCAATGGTACAGTCCTTCACCCAATATGGCTCCAATCTGTCCACATATCGATGGACTCTGTTATCTATTGTGGCTACTACATTAGGAGCATACCTAGCCAAAGAATTAAACCGAAGACTGTATTCTCTTACACTCATATTCCCTTGACGAAGATTTAAAAACTGATCTGTACGAGCCTCTCGGATCTCATATAGGAGATAATGATCAAGGAATGCCGTTTTGAATTCCTCCCAACTAGCTGAAATTACGCTGATACCCCTAGATCGTTTCCAATCTTCGTACCATAATATAGCCTAGCCTTTTAGTCTATGTGCTGCAAGCTCCACTGTTTCTACACCAGTCACATGCATAACATCTAGAGCCCTTTGAATTTGGTCCATGAAGTCCTGTGGGTCTGCCTTCGGATCTGACCCGGTGAACGTGGGAGGGTATAATTTCAGAAAATCCTGTGTCCTTCGACTAGCTACCCTATCCGCACCATCATTACTTGTTGTTGGACCAACTTGTCCTTGATTCTGTGCAGCAACTATACGAGTCAGCATTTGCACCGCATTTCTTAGATCCTGCTCAGTAGCATTAACAGGTGGTTCTGCAGGTTCATCTCCCCTCCTCGGCTCTTCTAGAGCTGGAAAATTAGAAGGAGCCCGCGATGCAAACTTAGTTTCAGTCCCACCTTGACAAGCTTGGTCAGGTGGTGATTTACTAGTTCCTTCTCCGGCAAGCATGTCTACCATCTTACCTTTGCCCCTACCTCGTATTGTAATCGGTATTTCAGTATAATAAAGAAAACCAATTCCAATGGCCAGACATAATTCCACCTACAACATTGGCTCTAATGCACGATCTAAGAAATGGAGGAAAGAAACAACTTCTAAATGTCCCGTAGCCTCCAACTTATAAATGTGGTGCACAATACATCCATAAGACATACTCTATTCAGACACGGCTTTGTAGACACCCTTCGAACGACCTGCTCTGATACCACTTTTGTCACGCCCCAAATCCAATTAAGGCGGACTGGCACCCAAAGCCGTTAAGGCTCGAGAGAACCAATCTTCATTCATGTATACCCATATGCATGTCCCTAAATGAACAACACTCTATCACATATAGATACAAGATGCCAATGGCGGAAGTCATGGAAATCCTTACATTTCCTTCATTTGTCCCACACGTCTACAAAGCCTCTAATAGATAGATAACCAACCTAAAGTCGGGACAAGTCCCTGCTTTATACAATCCTCTATATAATACCAAAACAAATGTACACATGTGACTCGAAAAGCCCCGAACCAAACTAGAGCTCACCAACAGTCTGCAGATGACCTGTATCCTACTGTTGAGGTCTACTAGCACCTGTGCCTGTAGCAAGTAAGGTAAGTCCCCCAAGGGACGTCAGTACGAAGAATGTACTAAGTATGTAAGGCTATAAGAAACTGCATGATACATAAGTACTTCAATGGAATAAAAAACAAATGAATAGACAATATAGATAAATCACCGATCTGAATACGTGGAACCATGTACATTACATTCTTTACTTTACGTCACTTTTACGCTCATCATCATTATCATTCATTACTTCATCCTTCTTTGCATTAAGAAATTGTAAAGCATATGATAAACAAATGACCAGCTGATCAGTGGTAAAACAGGATGACCCATGCTAGGTATTTTAACCCCTGGGATGCGGTCCTCATAAATACACAAATCTGGATCGACCCATGCTAGGCTTTTCTTTCACCCCTGGGATGCCACCCGTGATATTGGGATCGACCCATACTAGGTATTTTAACCCCTGTGATACCACCCATGATATTGGGATCGACCCATGCTAGGTGTTTCTTCCACCCCTGAGATGCCACCCAAGAATATACAGATTCTCTTTACATCATTTCTTTCTTTGAGATAGTTCTTTTGGTAGTTATAACATTATTAGAGCTTTGGGACTTCAGTCAATGAATAAGAGACATGTGAATAACAACATATAATAACCTGAAATGAGATACTTGAGACATTTGAAATGAGAACAAGTCGGTAACAATTAGAACAAGAGATACCGCCAAAGGATACGAAAAGAGTAACCTTACATACCTTATCTTCCAAGTATGAATACACAACCCTATATGTGAATACAACAATATAGCTCCTTCCTTACGTGTTACTTTACAACACAAGTACATAACAGAGCTCACGTTAACAACTAACTACATTACAAGTGCATAAAATGATAATGAGCTACGTGACTGCTATATAGCGTCATTTCGTCCTTCTACAATATAACTCACTGCATTACCATACCAACAACACCACAACATTCCACACATTGACCAAGACATCATAAACCAATAGCATTTCACACCAAGTTTATCCTTTACACTTCCTCATTAACACTACGTCATAACTACTCCATCAAGTCATCTCAATACCTTTCATAATAACACATTAACAATAATACATAATTGATATAATCCAACATGCCTCCGAACAACCCCTAAAAGCCATTCAAAAGGTACCATAAGTTGATAATTGCATCCAAGAAGGGTATAGGGGCCTTGGGGGTCAAAGAGAAGCAAAGACAAACAAAAGGAAATTCTGGACTGGGCTGTGGAGCCACCTGTGCTCGCAGATGGATGAGATGCAGCCGAAGGTGACCATCTGGCCTTGTCCAGGGCCACCTGCATTGGCATCTGCGCCCGCAGGTGCCCCATCCACGAGGGCGGATACCCAGTTCGGCCAAAATGGGTCTCTTTTGGGTCCTTTTTTGTAATAAATAGTCCATGGTCATAATTAAGATTCTCTTTTCATATTTTAGGTTAACTTGGATGCCAACGAATAATCATGGTTTCACAACACACATGAACATTACCAAAACTACATCTTCATTTCAATACATCACCAATTCCATGCCCAATTTCATAACAATAATCCCACAAGTTATACACATAGAGAAAGAAAGTTAGGGACATAAACATATCATACATTTTGATATTTAATCCATCAAATTCACTTCCTTCAATACCACAAGTCTCCTTTCAAGTTTATAAGGCAAAACCTTTTACAGATTAAGCAAACATAGACTGTTTCACACTTAGTGAACTTCTCCACACTTTGTCAACATAACCAACATGATCTATATACCCTCTCATGCATATAATATATTAAACCATAAGATTAAATACTTACCAAAGCTTCCAAAAGAGTGATCTTATCCAAAGAGATAGTTGCTTAGGGTTTGTGGGAGAAGAGAAATGTCTTGGAAAAATCTAAAAATGGCTTATGTGTTGTAATGTATAAAAATCTAATTTTTTGTGCATTATAGTCCTTTGTAGATACTTAGACAAGCATTAATTGTGTTTACTTAGTCAATCTTAAGAATGGGTCATTCCCCATTTGGGCCATGTCTTTTGCTTAATTTTTGAGCCTCAAATTGAGCCCATTTGCACATGTTAATTTAGCCCAACAAATTTAATGTGTAATACCCAACAATCTCATGCTTAAATAATTCCATGAATGTTACGGTAATTAACTAGGTTCGAAAATGTACGGGGTGTTACACAATACCTCATACGTTGAACAACTCATGCTCAAGAATAGTGGTCATTGGAAGCTCTTGCCTTCGCAAGATGTTTTGCCTTTGACATTAGTCAAAAGCCTTGGCACAGTTGTGTGCATTTTTGTAAATGGTGGGCTAATAGTATCCATATTGCAAGATCTTATGCACAGTCCATACACGACCATGATGACGCCTAACTGGTGACGAGTGGCATACCTCTAAGATACTCATCATATCAACCTCAGGAACACATCGCCGAATCACTCCATCTGCACAGCTTTGAAATAAGTATGGCTCATCCCAAAAGAACTTCATCATATCATACATAAACTTCTTATATTGCTGTAGTGACAGGTCTTCAGGAACCATATCACTCACCAAATAATTAGAAAAGTCTGCAAACCCTGGATTCAAATCTTGCGATGTGGAAAATACGTGTTCGTCCAAAAAAGTATCATCAATCTCAAGCTCATCTTTCAGTTTCAGCATGGCCTCTTCTTCTAGGCATGATAAGTGATTATACACTTGATTTTCAGTCCCCTTTCGGTCCTTGCCCTCAAAGTCAAATTCCTGCAACAAAAGTACCCAATGAATCAACCTCGGTTTTGCATCCTTCTTTTCCATAAGGCACCTAAGAGTTGCATGGTTAGTATGCACAATCACTTTCATGCCAAGCAGATAAGAGCAAAATTTTTCAAATGCAAACACCACAGCGAGCAACTTTTATTCCATCACAGTGTAATTTTTTTGTGCAGGGTTAAGTGCTTTGCAAGGATAGTAGATGAGATATAAGATCTTATTTTGCCTTTGGCCTAGAACTGCACCTAGGGCCACGCCACTAGCATCACACAGAACCTCGAACGGCATGGACCAATCGGGCGACACAATAATAGGGGCTGAAATCAACTTCTCTTTCAGGCACTCAAACTCCTTCAGACATGCATCATCAAACACAAATTTCACCTCCTTCTCCAACAGCTTGCACATAGGATTTGCAATTTTATAAAAGTCTTTGATGAATCTTTTATAGAAACCGCATGACCCAAAATTCTATGAATACCCTTCACAGAAATTGGTGGAGGCAACTTTTTAATTACCTTAATCCTTGCCTTGTCAAATTCAATCCCCTTTTTTGAAATATTATGACCAAGAACTATTCCTTTTTTAACCATGAAGTGACACTTCTCCCAATTTAGGACCAAGTTACAGTCCTCGCATCTCCTCAAAAACATTAGCGAGATGTGCCAAACAATCTTTGAATAAATCTCCCAAAATAGAAAAGTCATCCATGAACACCTCAATAGTGTTCTCAACCATGTTAGAAAAAATAGCCATAATACAAACGCTGAAAGGTTGTTGGTGCATCACATAAACCAAAAGGCATCTTCTTGAATTTGAAAGTCCCATATAGATAAGTGAAAGTGGTCTTCTCTTGGTCTTCGGGAGCAATGGAAATCTGATTGTACCCCGAATAACCATCAAGAAAATAATACCATCCTCTACCAGCAAGACAGTCTAACATTCGATCCATAAAAGGCATAGGAAAATGATCATTCTTAGTCCATACGTTCAACTTCCTATAGTCCATGCAAACACGCCACCCAGTAACAGGATACATAGGAATAAGCTAATTCTTCTCTTTTGGAACCACAATGATTTCACCCTTTTTTGGCACACATTGGACTGGGCTCACCACTTGTTGTCTGCAATCGTATAAACCACACCCACATCCAACTACTTGATGATTTCTATCTTCACCACCTCTTATATAGATGGGTTCAACCTACGTATGCTCGATACTCGACACACAATCTGACTCAAGTTGCATTTTGTGCGTATAAATTCTGGGTAAGATCCCAATGATATCAGCAATGGACCATCCAATGACCCTCTAAAAGCTCTTCAAAATGGACACCAATGCCTCAAATTGCTAATCTACCAAATCTACTACAATAATAACCAGCAAGTTATTGTTGGCTTCCAAAAACGCATAACAAAGATGGGATGGAAGAGACTTGAGCTCCAAAATTAGAGGCTCCTCAATAAAAGGTCGAGTTGGTGGGGTTACTCTGTTCTTCAAATCAAGATCCAACTTCTTTGGTGCATACGTATATGAAACCCTACTATCAAGTGTGCTCACCATCTCATCATAACTATCAATATTATCACCCTCAAAATTTATGATTACTGCTGCGAGGGCCTCGACTCTAAGCCTCTCCTCAATAGGAGCTACCATGTTATCCTCGTCGGTTGTATCTATCACAAAAATCACCCACATATCATTTGGTTGCTTCATGGATTGGCATATATTAAAGGTGGCATGTTCATTATTCAACTGAAACCTCATTTGCCCAGTCTCCATATCAACTAATGTATGC
This sequence comes from Capsicum rhomboideum, assembly GCA_031232105.1. NCBI lineage: Eukaryota > Viridiplantae > Streptophyta > Magnoliopsida > Solanales > Solanaceae > Capsicum > Capsicum rhomboideum. The sequence continues at coordinate 24,183,628 of CP124712.1, read as the reverse complement.
CCAGTCGCAAGGAACGATCTTTTCAAAATAATGGGCCCACCAACAAGTCTTCAAATTCGGCAACCCTCTCATCATCGACAATTACCGATTTACTTCTTCTTGAAAATCATGAGCATAGGTGGATCAATGGTCATCTTACCACTTTGAGTAGTAATCACCAAGCAATGAGCATCATTCTTTGGATTTTGTATAGTGTTTCTCGAAAGTGTACCTTGTTGTTGCTCGAGCTGTTTTATGGTGGTAGCATATGATTCAACCTTCTGATTTATTCCCAAAATATATGCCTTAATCTCTTAAGGCATTTTTTCATTTTCTCTACCCCTTTCACAACCTTTACAAGCATGTCTTCCATCATCGAATTGCTCGAACCAGCGTCACGGTTCTCGGGTGGAACATAAAGGCCACTCTTATTCTTGTAGTCATCCTTTCTCCTCCAATCACTATCTCAATCCTACTCCTATCTCTATACCCAGACTTATTATAATTATTATCTCCATAGTAGTTTCGACTTCCGACCTTGATTTCCTTGCCTCGAGTTCCAAGTGTGTTGGTTAGACCCTTGGCCCTTGGCACGGAAACCCGCCACTTCTCAGTGTAGATATTTTTCCTCCTCCACAAAGTTCAAATCTTAATACTTAGGTGTCTTTCCTTGTGAATCGACTGCATTCACCTTTTTAGCTCCAGCTACCGTAAATTATTTAGTCAGCAACCTAATTTTAGTCCTCAGTTGTGCTACCTCTTGAGCTACCGTCTCATCTAATGCTCTCTGCTCTGCAGATGTGCCTATTGCATAGGTATTTGTGGGTCTGTCAGCATCCCGAGTATGCCAACCTTGATTGGTTTACGTGATCTGATCTAAGATCTTAGAAGTGTGCTCCTAACGTAGACTCATAAATACTCCACCAGAGATAGTGTCTGCTACAGCCTTAGTATTATAATTCAAAGCTCTGTAGAATATCTCAAGCAAGTTTTTACCAGTCATCTTGTGATTTGTAACACTTTGCAACTTCTTCGTAAACCTCAACCAAGTTTCATATAACGCATTTGAATACAAATGTCTAAAATTGTAAATCTCATCCTTCAACTGCAATATCCTGAAGGGTGGGAAGAATCTTTTCAAGAACTGAATCTGCAATAAGAAATGATCAATCCATGTGGTAGCTCGGCCAACCATAATGTGGCCTCTCCCGCCAAAAAGAACAGAAAGAGCCGCAGTCTGTTGCTTCTTCGGTAACTCCAGGCAGATTATAAAATGTGCAAATACCAACAAAGTTCATTACATGTATGTTTGTATCATCAGTAGGAAGGCCTGAGAACACCCCTTTCAAGTTCAACAAGTGAATCATGGCACTCGTGATATCAAACTTAGTCCTTGGAGGTAACTCTGGTGGAATAAGAGCATCAGTTTCAATCGGCTCTAAATAGTTTAAATTTTCCTCCGGATCTTCATAATGAGGGAGGTACTATTGTAGCGGCTGTTGTGGAGGTTGTTTCCCCTTATGCCTTCTCTGTCTCTCTTGCTCATCAAGTGCAGATAGACGGTTTGCTTTATCTTGTCTAGTCATTTCTTCCCTAGCTGCCCGTCTGGCAGTTTCTTATCTAGCATTTTCCTCAGCCATCAACAGAGCCATGATCTGTTCTGCAGTCTACTGACCACCATGCTAGTGTACTGGCTGATTTAAGATTGTTGGATCATTGTGAATGCCTTCAAGAATGGCTCCTTGATTATAAACTTCCTCGTTAACCATCCTTCTGTTAGCTCTCAAAGTTCTCTCAAGTTCTATATCAATTGGAATCAGGGGATCGCCTTGACTCTGCGTATTGGGCATACACCGGTGTGTGCCCTAAAAATAATAGAAAAGTAAATCAGGAAATAGAAACCAACAGCCCAACACACTCAATGAATCAATTTTATAATTGTATTCCCCAACAACAGTGCCAAAATCTGATGTCTCCCAAATTATACCTTGCACTAAAGTATAAAGCGGTCGCTGTCAAATATAGAACCCAACTAAGGTTGAGGTCGATCCCACAGGGAATAGGTCAAAATATCAAGCAAGAAGTAGTTGAGGCAATCAATAACAATCTCCAAAAAAATGAGGGTTTTTGTAAATAAAGAATTCAATAGTAACAGTTGTTGGTTTGTTGGATTTGTAATCAATATGAGAAAAACACTAGGATTGTGTTCCCTGATAGCTTCATAACTTTGTATGTTCTTCGTACTTTGTGATTCCTCCTGGTGTTTGGTATGCAGAAACCCGATAGGTTATGTATACTTAGAATAGTTGTACGCTCTTGTCTAAGCAATATCCTCAAGTAAGTTTTCTCTTCTCCTGAGTTTGGGCTACTAACCTCTATCTTGGATCCCTGATTAGCTATCCCAGATTATCGGCTCAAGCTATTAAATGGAGGTTGATAGCTCCAAGTCTCTGTTGGTTGTTCCCTTCTTCCCATCCATATTCATCCTTTCATCCAGAATAAAGATTAGGTGAAGTTCTAACGTTGTATACCACCAGAAAGCAATCAAACCCAAGGAAAAACTCAATACACGTATAAACACCGGTTGAAAATTACTCTGTACTACAAATCCTACTTTGTTACTCCGTCATGGTTCCCACAACCCTAGTTGTGGAGTTTTGCTACTCATAATTGCAAGAACATAAGAACAAATCTAATAAGAAAATATAATCATGACCTTACAATAACAAGATAATAAACTCCAAGATTTCGCTTTCAATAGACAAAATAAAACCTATCCTAAAATAATGTAATAGAATGTAAACTCATAAAATAAAATGAATAAGAGTATTAATAGACAAAATAAAACCTATCCTAAACATAACAGGATTTTTGTGTAGGTCAGCTTGGACGAATGGAAGGTACGATCACGGTTGATTCCACGATCGTCCTTGGTGCTCGTGGTTTGCTCATGGACTTGGTCATCTTCAGGTCTTCTCTAGTATGATCCTCAGTATGACTCTGTATCTTCTACCTAAAATCGTACAATATGGTCGTCTGATCCCTCTTCACTTCAACTCTGATCTTCATTCCCACGACCTCTTGGTATAACCGTCATTTCTAGGTACGGTCATGGGATCTAGTTGTCTGATATTTTCCTCACGTATGTTTTACAGCCTTGCTTTCAGGAGTCCTTCCAAAGATCAGGTTGTACGATCATGACATCAAAGCACGATCATGGGAGGCTTTCATCTGATAGGATCCTGAGAGATGTCCTCTGTTCTTTCCTACGATGGTTTAGCACAACCGTGATCAGTTTCCATGATCGTGACATGGTGTTATCTACTACATTTTCAGTCCAAATTCTAGCACGCCATTGTTTCGAACCTATTTGACCTGTAAACACTCAAAAACCCATCATATCCACATAGAAATACCCTCGTACTTGGAAATATTCACCGTTTTAAGCGTTGAAAGTGTCGTAAGTTCAAGGCACAAAACTCTTTTCATTGACATACAATGAGTTTGATTGGGATTACTTGTGAACCGACTCAATTTACTAATAACACATGCTATATCTGGTTGCATACAATTCATGATATACATTAAACTTCCCAACACTCTTGCATAGTCCAATTATGAGTCACTTTCACCTTCATTCTTTTGAAGTGAAAATCTCGCATCTATTGGTGTCTTGGAAATATTGAAATCCAAATACTTGAACTTGTCAAGTACCTTTTCAATGTAATGAGATTGTGACAAAGCTAAACCTTATGGGTTCTATGATTTCTTATCCCTAAGATTACATCAGCAACTCCAAGGTCTTTTATATTAAATTTGCGAGCTAGCATTCGCTTAGTATGTCAGAAATATCTCTATTGATGGTCAACATGTCATCAACATATAAATAAACAATGACTTCATGATTTGAAGTGTCTTTAATATAAACACATTTGTCACACTCATTAATCTTAAATCTATTTGCCAACATGATTTGGTTAAATTTTGCATGCCACTGTTTGGGTGCTTGTTTTAGTCCATAAAATGACTTAACAAGTTTACAAACTTTCTTTTCTTTATCAGGAATTACAAAATACTCGGGTTGTTCCATGTAAATTTCTTCCTCCAATTCTCCATTTAAGAAAACTATTTTCGCATCCATTTGATGAATTTCAAGACCATATACTGCAGCTAGTGCAATCAACATCCAGATTCATGTAATCCTTGTTACTGGAAAGTATGTGTTGAAATAATCAAGGCCTTCTTTTTGTCTGAAGCCTTTAACGACAAGTTGCCTTGTATTTTGTTAATAGTTCCATGAGCATTCATTTTCTATTTGAAGATCCATTTTGAACCTAATATCCTCTCAAGATAAAATGATTCACTTCAGTAAAATATCTTGCCCGCATCAAACTATTTAATAATCTCTTTCTTAACAACCTCTTACATTGGAGGATTCAACCTTAGTTGATGTTCCACACTTGGCACACGTTCGATCTCCAACTTGATTTTATGAGTGCAAATACCGGGAGGGATCCCAACAATGTCGGTGATAGTCCAACTAATAGTCCTTATGAATTTCTTTAATACCAATTTCAAAGCCTCGACTTGCCACACCAATAAGTTCGCATCTATAATACGGGCAAGGTATTGTCTTGCCCTAAGAATACATAGTGAAGATGAGGAGGGAGCGTCTTGAGTTCAAGTTGTGGAGGCTCCTCCATGGATGGCTTGGTGGGAGGACTCTTTCGATTCTTTAGGTCAAGGTCAAGCTTATGCGGGTTCATATTGTATGAACCAAGGCCGATCAAGGAAGCTACAACCTTATCATATTCTTCAACATGTTCACTCCCGTAGTTTTATAAGACTATCGCTAGTGGCTCACTCATAAAATTCTCCTTCATTGCATCGGCAACCTCATCATCAATCACCGAGATAACTTGCAAATCTCTAGGTTGCTTCATGGACTTGCATACATTGAAGGTAACTTTATTTCCATTGACCCAAAATTTCAACTCTCGAGCTCCACATATATGAGTGCTCTTTCAGTAGCCAAGAAAGGCCTACCAAGAATAATAGGGATTGAACCACATAGTCGATCACACAATCTAGAATAATGAAATTGGTAGGGAATATGAATTGATCCACTCAAACAAGAACATCATAGAGGACTTCCACCGGTCTTTTTATGAGTCAATCTGCCATCAAAAGCCTCAGAGTAGTGGCTTTGGGAGTTCCCAAGCCTAACTTTTTTGAACACGGTCAATGGCATCAAATTTATACTTGCCCCTAGATAATATAAGGTTTTATCAAACACTAAAGGTACAAGAAATGGTAAAAGAAATGGTAAACGCCCCTGGATCTTCCTCCTTCAGCACTATGTTACTAGACATTATCGCACTATAATCGTGCGATACTTCAGTTGTTTCAAAATCCATGACTCTCTTTTTGGTTACCAAGTCCTTCATAAACTTGGCATAACTGGGCATTTTGAGTAAGGCCTTAACCAATGGGATATTCACGGACTAGTTTCTAAATTTGGAGAGACTTTTTAAATTTAGTATCATCCTCCTTCTTGAATCTTTATAGGAATGGAGGAGGTATATTGATTGTCAGATTTGAAGCAACTGGGCTTTTTTTGATTTTGAGACATTTTCATCAACCGCTCGTTGTTTCTCTTTATTCTCAACCACTTCTTCAACTTCTTCTAGTTTTTCAATATTCAGCTCTTTGGGAATAGAAACTTTTTCATTCGGCTTGTCAAGACTTTTTCTCTTCCCACTTGTTTGCTCTTCAACCACCTAATCATTGGGGTCTTTATCAAGATTCAAAACCTCACCACCAAGTGTATTTCCACTCCAAGTGACAAGCATCATTTTTTAGATTTATCATGATGTCACTAGGGAACCCTCCCTTTTGCCTAGGGTTGAGGTGAGCCGAGATTTGGCTCAGTTGGGTCTTAAGTTGTTTAATCGAAGCCGCGTGGGAAGTGACCATTTGGTTTAATTGATAAAAGTCTCTCTTCATTTCCTTGAGCATTTTGTCACTCCCTTCAACTCCCATAAGAATTCTAGCAAGCACATCTTTCTTTTTGTAGTTTTTTAAATCAATGGAGGTGGCTTCTTTGCCCTTTTGTCTATCATATGGTGGGACATATCTATCACGATCATGCTTTTTGTCCCTCCAATCATGATCTTTTTTTCATTCCTTATTCTTCAAATCATGATCACGATCACGATCTCTCCAATCTCTAACTCTATCTTTACAACCTTGATTCCAGCCTTGCCTTTGATAGATAGGTGGGGAACCCTCTATTTGATTCGATAAGAAATGGATCTCTTTATCAAGTGACTCGATATCATCATCTCATAAGCTCTATTTCTTCTTAAAGCTACGGTGTTGACTGCTTTGGGGGTTGACCCCATGACATGCTTTTTTAAGAGATCCATTTGTGTCATGATCTTGGCCATATTTTCATATCTCTCTATCTTTTTTCCTTTGTTCTTGGATCACATAAGACACGGAGGGAGCCCCCAAGGCCACCTTGGTATCTCATGTGTGCCAAGCTCTACTTTGCTTTGTCATTTGGTCTAGCAAGCCTGTGGCAATCCTAAATATTTGGTTTATCAATGACCCACCTACCAAATTATCCACTATGGTCTTGTTTAATAAGTCCAACGACCGATAGAATATTTGGAGCAACATCTTATCCGACAACTCATGGTTGGGGCAATGAAGTAATTTCTTCTTAAATCTTAGCCATGCTTCATAGAAGGGTTCACCACTCACTTGGTGAAAGTTTGTAATCTCATCTGGAAGTTGAAGTATATGAGACGAAGGGAAGAATCTATCAAGGAAGCCTCCGTCAAATCAACCCAAGAAGTAATAGATCCCTCGGGTAACTCCCTCAACCAAATCATTACTTCTCTGGTCAAAGAGAATGGGAACAATCTCAACCAGATGGTATCTTGGGAAATATTTGCAATTTCAAATGGAGTGCAAACGTCTATGAAATTCTTTAAGTGTATGTTTGCGTCCTCATGTGCTTGGCCTCTAAACATCCCTTTCGTTTGGAGCAAGTGAAGCATGACGCTAGTGACATGAAAGGCCGCATTGCCTACCGTGGGTGGTAGACGAATAGCACTAGACCTTCTAGCATCTCCCAATTGGTCCTCATCCTTGAGTTGCTCATCAAAAGTTGTGGTATCACTACCGTATTGACTCATAATACTGTGTTGACTCATATTCTCACCTAAGCAAAACAAAAACAACAAATAAAGTGAATTAAAACTTCGTCTAACACGAGCAATTCACAACACTACAAAAAAATAAACTCTAACTTTTATTTTTCGACAATAGTGTTATGTTTAATAACTCTCAAATACACTCTAGAAAGGATGTACGCGGTCGTTATACAATATATTTATCCAACTCAATCCCAAGGGAAATGAAGGAGATAGGTTCACCTTCGAGTGTAATAAGTCACTAGATGTTTGCTCGTATTGTGTAAAATGCAATAAAAATAAAATGGGGATTTTTTTCAAACGTTTTTGCATTCAATTTATCAATTGTAAGATTGGTTTGCAAAATGAGTACTAGAAATTTGTAATCAAAGGTTAAAGTAACCTGGGGTTATGCCATCATGAGTATGAGTACATACATGGGTAAGTGAACATTTACCTAAATTCAACTAACCATTATGGGCAGGCTAGGTTTTGAATCTTAATGCTAATCTTTCAATAAAACATTAAATTTCACAGGTGGGTTCTTTCGAATACCTCACATGTGTTTCTTCATAACCAACCTAATTAATACCTCAATTTGATAGTCTTATGTCTAAGATCTACCATTAAATGATAAAAATCAAGTCATTGTTAGCCACTACTCCTCGCCCTTATCCCCTTTGTCAAGGATGATAAAGGATATAGTCTCAATTGGAGTTTGCAACCTCCAATATTAGGATGATAACATGGAGTAATGGTCAAATACATAACAATTAATCAATTAAAAAGTCAAATAAACACTTCTCGTGCCATAATCACTACTCAATCATACATAACCCCAAGTTGAGAAATTTAGTTACACATAGTGAGAGAAAGAGGAATTCTACCCATATTCTCATTGAAGTCTTCCATTGAATCAAAATATATACAAGTGAAAACCAAATCCAAACCAAAAGAACAAGCGATAAACTAAATTCCAACTTTAGGATTTTAACTACAAGTTTCTAGATCTTAAATTTGACAAAGGATGGGGTTGAAAGCTGCCAAAAAGCCTTTTATAGCTGAAGCAAAAAATGGATCAGAAATTTACAAAAATGCCACAACACTCACTTCGGCTAAGGGGAGCCAGAATTGCTGAACTCTACAGCGATACGCCAAAATGCATCTTTATCGCCAAAATGGCATTGAACTTGAGCTTCAGTGATTTGCATCTGGTGACTTTGGCAATGGACTGTTGCTTCGCCGAACTATTTAAAAATACTCTGAACTTCTTCTCCTCATCACTGAATTGTTTCATTTGGAACTAGGCTGATCTGTTGACTTAGGTAATGAAGCCTCAACTTAGGCGATACGCCGTCTACTTTGGTGATACGACAAACTCCATAGGTGATGCCTTTTTGTATTTTAGTTCCAATTCTCGTTCTTTTTGCTTTCTTATACTCTATTAACCTCTTTTTGGCTTCAACCCAAAAAATAAATCAAACTAACTCAAATTGGCATTGAGGACTTGATTTCTTATCATTTTTAGGCTAAATGAGTCGCAAATTGCCGACTCATCAACAAATCAAGAATGCTTTTTATTGGCATTCTCATATAAAATAGCTTCATTAAAGCTATCAATGTAATCCTAATAATTATATTTAACCACAATTTCTTAGTCCAAATAGATATAATCCTTTTCTTTGAGAGTACTTAGACCTCATTCATCAGGAGAAAAGATCTTTTTAATTATGATCTTTGAAAAGTTATAAACTTTCCTAGTGTTTGTGGGGTAAAAATGCTGAAATTTAGCAGTCCTTGTCTATGAGAGTATCATCTCATAGTGCATCCTGTATTTATAAGCAGGAGTGGCATATGACGTCGTATCAAAATACCTGTTCATGATCTGTCATGGATTATCTTTCCATTTTAGATCATTTTGTTCAAGAAGAAGTATGACTTTTTTTTGTCATTTTGGTTGTATACTTCAATATTTCCATTGCTATCATTGGCCAGAGCAGTAGAATATGAAGGCGGATTATTATCCTCTCATTTTTTATATTTGATGAAATCCATAAATTCCTTGTACATAGGGTGATCTGTATTAAGATTAGAAGAAGTTCCAACAATATTGAAAGATATTAGCTTTTGGTTTCCCATTTGAACTATGACATTGCCTCTGCCCATTTCTGTTCTTCCTCTTTCTCTATTAGAAGAGGGATAAAATGTGAAGCAATGAGATCAAGTTGAAGAATATTCCACTTAATTTATTGTTGGAAGATTGTTCCACTTGTGTCTTGAATTGTAGCAAGAATAATTCAATATTATCAATATCAACTTCTTCGGTGCTATGAGCACTTTGAGATTCTCCTCCCAGACAAGCTCTATCCTTTTCTGTGGTATGACCTACTGATGCCATGGAAATATCATCTGTATTTCTATGTCTAAATTCTTCATCAAATCTTTTTTGAACTCTTCCATGTAAGAGGCAATTATTTTAAATATGGAGATGGATCCTTTCTTCATTTGAAGTTTTCTTGTTATCTATTTGAATAGACTAGAATCATCCATTTGTGGTGTTGATTCTGCTAAACCTCTATATGTATTAATAGAGGTCTTGATAGAGTCTATAATCTCTTGACTGTGGAAATTTCCTTCAGTATTTATGGTTGGTGAGATAATAATTTAATCTAGGAACCACGTTATAAGATCTTACAAGCTATAAAGCAAGAGGGTGAACAACCTGTTCAAAATGTTGTGTATACTTTAGTTCTTAATATTATAGAACATTTCTCGAGTAGATAGTCTGACAATAGTGAGACTATTAGGAATGTGCTTCAAAATTTGAGATGTAAAACTCACATCCTTTAGATGGTATAAATGTAAAACTATCACATCTTTTACATGGTATAAGTATGTATTTTTATCTAGAGTCATTGAATTATCAAAGTGTAACAATCCTCACTGGAAGTCTAAATTTATAGATGGGCTACCAGCACTCTTTGCTGAAGGAATTAGGAAAATTTTAAGGTTGCATCAAAGAGTATAAATTATGATGAATGTACGTATGGTTTTATAAGATCTTCTAAATCTCCATGGTCATGTATTGTTTTCTATGTTAATAAATAAGCTGAACAAGAATAAGGAGTTCCAAGACTGATTATTAATTATAAATATTTAAATAAAATTTGGAAAAAAGTGGTGGAGACAGTGTAACTACCCTTTCTCATTACGGTAAAGTCTAATGTGTCAAAATTTAGGTTAAGATTTTTCCTGGATAAGGAGTTAGAAATTTTAGGTTAGGCTAGTCTTGGATAAAATCCTAGCGTGGTATGATCTAGGGTTATACAAGAAGGGATTAGTGGATGATTTTGTAGTTTCGAGTTATTTGATGATAGCTAAGACATTAAGAAATTCATGGAAACTTTCGAAAGCAAATTCGGGTTAGTAGAACTCCCAATATCGGATTTGATGCAAAAGAGATAGTTTGGGATGTCAATATCCAAAAGTGTGTTATAAAATGGGCAAGTTTCAGGGGTTGACGGACTTTTTGCCTCCGCCTAGGCCACTATAGCTAGAGGCAGGCCGCTACCACTGGCCCGCTATAGCGGGATTATTCTCTCTATAGAGGGAGTCAGAGTCGGTCAATTCGATCCTAGCGGGCAAATCCCGCTATGGCGATGCCGCTATAGCGGGAATTATTCTACTATAATGGGATAAGTTGATTAATGCAGAAAATAAGTCAAAAATATTATTTTAATTCTACATTCATCCAAGGGATGGGAGAGGAGATTTTGGACGATTCCTACGGTTTTTTCACCAATTTCCTTCATTGAGGTAAGTTAATCCATCCCACTAACTAGTTTTTCAATAATTAGTCACTTGAATCACTAGTTTTTGGATTTGAGGAAGGATTGGACTTGACCTAGGTGGATTTCTAGTGCAATTAAGTGAATTGGGTAGAAATTCTTGTGTTTTGATCAAGGGTTGTTAAATTATGATTGCATGCTTATAATTCATCATTATAATCATGAAATTGGTAAAATTAAGGTGGAATGATGGTAGAAAACCCTAGAACGGGAGGGGGGGGGGGGTGATCATGAATTTGACCTTGGGGTTGAGAGATTAAATGGTAATCCTTGCATGTGTTAGGTCAATGTCTGAATTATATTTATATTATTATTTTTAGACCACAGTCAAGTCGAGATTGCAAGAAAAGGCAAGGCTCAAGCTTGATAGAGTGGTGCAAGCTTCGATTGAGGTAGGTAATGGTTAAATATAGTTGAAAATCCGATTTGATTTATGTGTTCATGTTAACTGTTTCTTTGTATACTTATTACAATGCATATTCAAAGAAAGTAAATAGTTGAATGATATCCTAAGTGCTAATCACATATAATGAGGTTATATTAAAGGCTTGTTGATTGTATAAGTGTGGTTGTTTATTCTCATTGTAGTTGTGATTATTTTGATATATGTTGCTATTTATGGGATGAGCCGATAATAGACATCTTCACGGGATTTATTCTTATTATTGTGGGATGAGCTGGTAATGGACATCTTCATAAAATTTACTTGTTATTGTGGGATCCGTCAGTAATTGGACATCTTCATGGGATTGGTTGACATAAGGATGGTAGACACTAGATGTCTGGGATGTTTGGTACATAGAGAAGAACTCGTCCCCTGCAAGTCATGGCTAGTGGGTGACCATAAGACCTTTAGCATGTGTGTACAAGGTATTGGGAGTGTAACAGTTCCTTGAAACCAAGGTTTGTGATTATTGTTATTATTGTTGTTGAATTGGATCTTTGAGTGGTCCGGGATAAAATTATAAGTGATTGATATGTCTCCTTTTGTTTTCTACTTACTTGTGTATTTGAGGCAAGGTGTCACTTATTGTTGTTGAGTCATGATTTTATTGACTTGGTTAAAGTTGGTAGTCATAGTCTTGACTTGGTATATTGTTTAAATTGACTTGTACTTGACTGAATTCTTGGTGTTGGTTGAAAAATAAATGGTACATATTTGAGGTAAAAGTTAATTAGTAGGTGTTCATAGTTGTACTGGTTTACTAAGTTATGGTTATTTGTTCACATTTATTAACTTGGGTTGGCCGATGACATTACCAGTACATAGTGGCTTTGTACTGATACTACTTGTGCTCTTCTTTTTGTTGAGTGCAGAGCATTTTTCAGCTACTACATCGAGACCTCAGCTTTATCTCGGAGCGCATTTTGACTCAAGGGTGAGCTACATCTTTCGGGCAGTCATGAATCCTATACTTAGTTCTTGTCCATTTATTTCGGACATGGATAGTTTCATTATATTTTGGGTTGAACCCGTTTATTGACAATTATAGTGTTTTGATACAATGACTTTCAGTTCTTGTAATATTTTAGACTTTTTTCGTTTGGTTTGTTGTTAGATTATTCGAAACATTGATTTATTCAATGAAATGATTAGTTTCTCTTAAATTGACTAAGTGTTGGTATTGAGTAGTTCTGGTTGGATGATTCTCCCACCGGAGGGTTAGTGTGGGTGTCACCCGCGATGAATTTGAATTGTGACAAACAAATGCTTCTGATATTGAATATAGTGAAATATTAAAATAATATTCTCTGGGTAATAAACAAGAATATCATGTTTAGTTTTATTCTGAAAAATGAAATAATAGTCAAAAAGAATTATGCAACTATTGCAAAAGAGAATTTTTCCGATAGTAAAATGCATATTAAATTCAAGGTAATATATATATAATCAAAATTTCTTAATAAGAACTGATTGCCAAGCTGCAAGATTTATCCTTAATAAAGATTGTAAATACGATATTTATAAACAGATGTTTGCAAGATGGCAGGCTCTATTAGCATCGAAAGTTTAAATTATATTTCTCCTTTTATAAAGAATCTTTCTAAAGATACATCTATCTTATATGATAGATTGAAAAAGAATCCAAAGGCTTGGACTGATAATCATATACAATCAGTAAAAAAATCATGTGGAAGAATTTTTCAGCAACAAAAACGATAAAAGAAAAGAAATAGCTAAAAGCTCAAGAAGGTCCCATACCTAAAAATTATTGGAGAAATATAAACAAACAACTTTTTTAAAGAAGATTCTTTTATAAAGAAGAATGTAATTATTAAACTTTTAGGGTCAAAATGACCAATCTTATTTTTATTTTGTCGTCCACATTTTAGCCATGATTGTTTTTTAGTGTTGCCCTTTTGTTTGGATGATCCATTATATAAGGATCAATTTTTCTTCATTCAGAGGCAGGTTTTAGAAACACACACACCCCCTCTTTCGCCCCTCCCCCCTCTCTCTTGTAAAAATCTTCTTTAAGAAATAAAAGTTTATAAGTCTATCTATCTTCTAAAGGCTTTGGTCACAATCCTGAATTTAAAAGTATTCTAATTCTTATATTTTATTTTATTATCTTTATTGTTAATTATCCTAAATGATAAGCTAAATATCTTTGTGTTGAACTATGACACTAAACTACAAACAAGGCATGGTGCTAATTTCTTAATAAGAATCTTATCACCCAATGATACTAAGGTAGGGGGAGAATAATTCAGGCGGACGGTCCAGGCTATACCGGAAGTCCATAATAAAATGTCCAAAGAAGGCGTCTAGGGCTGCTTTTGAACTCGTAATCGATCATCCTTGTCAGAATTATTGACTCGTAAAAAGTCCTTCCTTGTCAGAATTATTGGCTCGTAAAAAGTCCTTAGTATCATCAAAGCGATCCGATTCTCATTTGAATTGTTGTATTTTATTAAGACAATGTCGTTTGGTTTTTTTATTCAACTTGATCTCATTGCATACAGATAAACCTTCTTAAGTACATACACTTATCAATTTTTTATAAATACATTCATCATAATTTATACTCGTTGCTGGGGCTGCTATAAAACTCTCAGATGGGCCTCTTAAAATAAGTGGCTTAAAAGCAACTTGTATTAACCTAATATGCATAAATCTATGTGTTTTCCTATAAGGGGACAAATCACTTTCAGATAATAATCTAAACGTAGCATTATTATTATCAACAATAATAGTTTCTTCAGTAGTTTTAACAACTTGTTTGAGACCTAATTTTTCAAAAATACCCATTTGGTATATAACCTTGGGTTGAACTTTTAGAATAGTCCATTTATTAAGAAGATCTAAGTGACATGGTATATCATATTCTTCTTTTCTACTATTTTTAACAGTAGCATGTCTCTTAATGATATTTATTAGGAGGAATGTGTTGAACATATAACACTTATCGCTATCAAAAAGCATGGCTCTGATACCAAATGAGAATCGTATCGCTTCAATGATACTACAAGACTTTTTACGTGGATAAACCTCCTTGAATACATACACATATCAATTTTTCGAACCATGGCAATTTAGAAGGTCTTATTAGACCTTTATGTAATAAAGAATTAATTTCTTTTTTACATAATTCCAAATATTCAGAATCATTTGACATGGTCTAGCCTTGGTAGAAATATTATCTTCAAGAAAATTATCTTCATATGAAAGGCTGACTACATGTTTTTTTCTTTTTCAAAAAGTATTTGGGTGATCTCCACAAATTTGTAAAAAAATTAATTTTTTAAGAAATTATTTTTTTCTCTCCTAATTTAGGATTTTGTAAAAATTCTTCAATAGTCAGGCTATAAATCTCATTTTTAATAAAATTGACTTGTTGATTTTTTTAAAGTATTTTATACCTTATTTTATTTATAAATCTTGAAAAGGGTTAGATGATAAAATCAAATCTAATTTCTTTATTATCAAAGGTTTCATTTATGTCAGTGAAATTGGGTATATATGCACAAAAAAATGAAACTCCCAAATTAATTTTATTTGAAATATATTTTACCAAAACAAAGGTTTCAGGCATGCAAACTTTATTTTGACAAATAGAAGTTTTGTATAGTTTGTATGCAACTCTCATTTTATGACTACTAGAATTTCTAAGACTATGAGTAGTGAAAATATTTAGAAGGTATTAATTCCTCCTGTATACAATTTAAATTTGCTCCACTATCAATTAAAATAATAAATTCTTTTTTGAAATTATAATCAATCAAAAGAATAACTTTCGCATAAATTTTTTGCGAAGTAATTAATTCAAGAGTTTGAAGTTTCCTTCTTATCAGGAATTTCTAAAACAAGTCTTTGTTCTTCAAGATTGGAGACCCTATTATCCAAAACAATATTCTTACTCATACGATTAAATATATTTTTTTAAGGTTATTAATCTCTATCATCAAATCCTGTGTTGTTGTCAGATTATCAATAATTTTTTTTTGGTCTTAAAAAGTCTCTTAACATCAAACATGGTATAAGATTCTTTTTGAGAGGAAATTTTTCATTGTTCTTTAATATAACTTGTAGATGGTTCTTCCATCTTATCTATTATCTGGGATCTTATCTTTGTATCTTTGATAATCTTCAAAAGTTCTATCAATTTATCATTTTCAAGGATATTAATATTTAAAATTTTAAACTGGGAGTAAATATTATAAAACTCATCTCCACCTTGCTTATCACAAGGTTGTCCTAATTGCCAAGACATACATTCATCTTCAGATGACGTACAATCCTCATTATGAAGAGCTCAAATCCTCATTCGTAGAGGAATTTTTATTACCACTTTGCTCTGAACTTGAATTGTTCGTAGAAGAATTTAGTAGAATCTTGTATATAGAGTCTTTCAACTTATCATCAATGTTAAGGTTCTTGATTTTTTTTCCTTAACATTGCAATCTTTGACAAAATGGCATATTCTACTACATTTGTAGCAGGTATTAGGCTTGTTGAATATAATAAAATCCTTTCTTATTTTAAAAATCTTTTTCCTTTTTGATCGCTATTTCAACCTTCTATTTTTCAAATCATTAAAATTACTTTTCTTCTTGTGCCTATGAGGCTCTTTGGACTTATTAGGGATGTTTATGGCAAATTGTTCACAGAATTCACCTAATTGTTGTTTTTTATTAAGACGGCGTCGTTTGATCTGTTGATTCAACTTGATCTATTGCATAGTCCTCGATCACTGGAAGTCTAATACATTAGTTTGCTAGGTATTAGTTCACCCTATAATACCAAATAGGGTGTATAACTAATTCATGTATTAGCTATACATAGACTCAAAATACCTATCAAATAATGTATTAAATGATATTATACTTAATACATGTATTATTTGTTCTAATACATTATACCAAACGACCCTAAGGATAGTATGAAAAAGAAGTAATATATAAAACCCTCTTAATTTGCAAAAATGGACAAGAAAATTGAAAAATCTATTTTTAATATGGGACAACTAAAATGAAACGGAGGGAGTAAATCAAAAACTATAAGGGATCATTTGTAGAATGCATTAGTAAAAATAATGCATGCATGCATTAGCTCTGTGTATTAATAATAGCTTGTTTGGTATACTTTTTCATCTTATGCATTAGCTATACACTTTATTTGGTATTAAAGTGTGTATTACTAATACATGTAAATCCATGATATTAGTAATGCAATGAATTCTAATACATGCATTAGTATGATTAAAGTCAGAATTGTCCTTCAAAATCTTTTCCACATTCTTTTCACCATATTCAGGGAGGATATTTTTGTAAACGAATATATTTTTTTTTTTAGAAATTATGCAATTCATGTTATTTTTAATATACCAAATCAAACACTGCATAAGAAAAATGCAACAACAACAACAACATACCCAGTATATTTCCACCACGTGGGGTCTGGAGATTGCATATGAAAAATGCAAGTATAACTAATGCAAGTATTACTAATATACCATATTTTGCACTATTTCTATATACCCTATCAAACGACCCCTAAGCCCATCCAAATATTAGTGTTATAACTTTTGACTTATAATGAAAAATGAGGTGTTACCAAACTTATCAAATACTAGTGGCATGTTGCTCGTGCTGAGCATGAGCCGGATATTTATATTTTTTTGTCTCATTTATATGACATATTTTGCTTTTAAATTCGTTCAAAAAAGAATGTCATTTTTTTATTTTTAGAAATAATTTATTTTTAAAATTTTTATTTTATTTTTTAATGAAATGATTTATGACCACTCAAAATCTAAGGTTTATTTTATACCACAAATTTTCAAAAGCATTCCATTCATTCTACTCCATGCTTAATCAATGGTGTCACATAAATTGAAGCGAAAAAATAGCAAAGATAAAATTTAAAATTAAATTCCCTTTTTTACGTGTTTTATGCTTCATTTATTTGTACCTAATAAAAATTAAAATTTTGATCATTTAGATCTTAGCTCGTAACTATGTATTTAATTTTTTGTTTGAATCTAATCATTTAGATCTCAATAAGTGTACTACTCCCATACTTCTTTTTTGACACAGATATTACTATTGAAAAGTACTGCATCCGATCATTTTTTATTTTTTAATTTTTATCTACTTTATTCTTGTTATTAAATATTATTTATTTTCTAATATCTAAATGACTTATAATAACTAATTAGAAGTGATATAGTAAAATTACTATAAAAAATATTTGTGAAAAAAATTTAAATGAACCCCATACAAGACGTCAAATTAATTTAAAACATCAAGAGTTAATTTATCATTTTGTGTCTATTTTTTTTTTTAATTAAATATTACTAATTTTCTAATACTTAGATAACTTATAATAATTAATTAAGGGTGATCTAGTAAAATCACGGTTGTAGCAGCTGAAGCAGGCATGTCGACCATGAGTTGCCTGCTTCAACAACTTCATCCACACTTAGGCACTGTTTGTCCATGAAAATAATAATTTTTCGGAGTTGGATTTGGAGTTGGAGTTGGTGTTGTGTTTGGCCATGAATATAAATTAGATTATTTTTGAAATTTTGTGAGAGAAATAGGTGTGAAAAAAATTGAAAACAAGTTTTCACTTTTCCAAAAATAATTGTCACTAAAGTGAAATAATTCTTATGGCCAAAAACTACTATTTTCACTAAAGTGAAATAATTTTGAGAAAAAAAGAGAAAAAAATTCCATGGTCAAACGTCTTACTTAATATACTAGTGTACTTATTCGCGCGAACTGATGTCACTGGTTGACAATTATTTCAATAAGCAATGTTTAAAAAGAAAAAAAATACAAATTAAGTCACGGTCTTGATATTGTCTATTTAGAAAATTGCCAACAGTAAATTTAATTGATTATAAATTACCTAAAAAAAATTTTATGTATAAACAACTCGATCTGTAATATAAATAAATAAAAATATATTTATGAGACATTAGAGTATGAAAAATACTTGAATTATGTTTCAACATAGTTATACATGCAATCCAGAAGTTAGTGAGATCTTCTTCTTTTTTTTTTTTTTTGGTATTGATTTTTCATATTGAGGTTTATTTACTGTGTATTTGTATTGTGTATAATTCATTAATATTAGAGATCTCATATCTCAACGTTCATTTTTACACGATATTTATTGAGAAAAGCATCTCAAGAAAAAGAAATTAAGTTGTGATAGTAAAACATTACATTTGAGATTATACTTTACAATAGAAAACAAAAGAATTGAAACACATGATGCAAAATGAAATGTATATTTAAAATAAGTTATGATGTTATTTAGTGACTTGATATGGTACTTATCTACTCCATTCTATAGAGATTATTATAGAGAGACAAAATATTAAATTTTTAGGAGTACACATAGTGTCAAGTTATAGAAACGGTACAAAAAATTAAATCAATAATTATCTTTGGAAGAGTTTGACAACATTAATACAATTATTATTATAGTCATTACTAATAAAAATATATGATAATAACTCTTCAAAAGATAACTCCTTCTTTAATATGAAAAATTAAGAGTAACCGTTTTTGCTTTAAATAATCATAAGTAAAATACATATTAATCACATATACACATTTATTATAGTAGAACTATAACATGACTTTTTATTAGGACATCTCATTTACAATGTAAGCAAGAAAAATAGTTTACATATTCAGCCATACTATATAGATATGTTAGTGAGAGAACTAAATGAGGGAATTTGAAGTTTTTTTTACAATATAATTAAGAGAAGTTAAAGAAATAATTTATTTTTAGTTTTAAAATAATATATTTAATGTGATTAAGAGAGTTAAGGAGTGACTTTTGAGCTTTTATAACATGGCACATAAATAAAAAAATTTTAAAGAAAAAAGCGAATAAAAATAATTGTTTATATATATATATATAATACTTTTTTTTTCTTTGATTTGCTTTATATCATTTATAGCATCTTTTCATTTTGAAAATTAAATAACCATAAAGAAAAATAAAGGAGATCAATTATATGAGCAAAAATAAATTTATAAGGAGATAACAGACATTATACATGCTTGATAATTTTTACAACCAATCATTTGAAAATATTCTCATATGATTACATTACTACCGCACATTGTCATAAGTTATTCATTCACATTGAATAATATCAACATTATGTGCTTAATTAAAATAACAAATACAATATACCTGATGTAGTCCCACAAAGTGAGGTTTTAGGTATGCTAATGAAAATGTATTATAAAAATTCTAAAAGACTAAAAAGATGATTTATTCATTTATTCTTTGATTGATTTCTAATATAGTAATATCATATATTTTGGGGGGCATTAATAACCAATGACTATGAGAAATATACCATTGGTAATATATTTTCCAACCGTGGCAAATTTTAGAATATTACTGTTAACAAAAATCATGTGTTATAACATTAAAATTATTGAAAAAAGTATAATATTCAATTAGCATAGTCAAATTAATTAGAAACTGACAAAAAGATATACACAACAACAGAAACATGCACTAATAATAAGAAGAAGAAGAGCAAAGTTAATTGAGTAAAATTTGCTAATTCAGCTTTCTAATATGTTGGTTAGTAGAGTTTTACAATTTAGTTTTTGTTAAATAAAAGCAAATTATATATGTGATCAAACATCTTTGTTCAAAAAGAAGAAATAAAATAAAGAAGAAGAAAATAATATTAATTGAAATCAAAACAATACACTAATGAATCTTCAAAATATTTGTAAATCATTCAAACTTCTATATTTCATCAAACTAATATGACCATCTCTCTTGATGAATCGTCCAAGACATGAATTGAGCTTCCTCCTTCATCTTGATGAACTCGTTCAAAACTAATGTAAACATCTCTCTTTGATGAATCTTTGAAGAATATATTTATGACCTTCATCCAAATGATGGTCATACTCATATTGGAACATCATCTTTTCTACGTCCTCTTGTTTGATTATTAAATACATGATTGGTAAAAAGATGAAGAAAAAAACCATGAAAGGAGAAAAATAACTATACTAATAAAAAAAATGAGAAAATGGAAATGAACATTCAACAACTCCATAGATGATTGTTATTTATGGATGGGATAATCCATAAAAATTAGATAGAAGGGAGTTGAGGAGACGTGTTATTTAAATAGAGAATGCAAATAGATGGAGGTTTTTTTTTTTAACTCATTAGATTTAATTAAAATAGTAAATATGATTGAATTTTTTTGGTTTAATAAGTAAATTGATTAATGGAAAGAAAGCAGAAAAAAATTCAAAAAAATAATAAATAGAAATGGAGATAGAGGTGTCACAACACCTTATTTTTTTTTTTTAATTATTATATATTGATTAGTAATAGAAATAGATACCCTAGTGGACATTTTCCCACCAAACCAAAGCTGCACAATCCCAATTTATATGACATATTATTTTTTTTAGTCAGTCTCAAAAGGAATAACATATTTCTATTAATAATAATTTAATTTTAAAATATTCATTTTATTATTAATAAAATAATTTACAACTATACAAATATTAACCACAAGTTTAAAAATTCTTCATTTTTTTTTTTAAAACTCCGAGAGGGAGTAAATACTCCATTTGTTGAATTGCATAGTCATTCATAGCCCATAGCCCATAGCCCATAGCCGGAAGTTGAAGAAGAGCAGATATTTATCAGTGGCAGAGCAGCTATAATATTCCCACCTTCTCTCCTTATCGCCATTTTCACTTCTGCCCCCATATTGCTGAAGAGGTACTTCATATACTACTACTAATTTTTCCTCTCCTCCATCCCTTTTTAATTTTTGTCCCTAGACCAATTTTAACTCAAATAGGACACTAATCTTTTTTTAAAAAAAATTAACTTTATATTAAAATGCTTTAAGACTGTTCCATGTTACTTGTTTTAAAATTGTTATTATATCTTCACATTTTGTTCTTCTTTAATATTACTGTTTTCATTTTGTTACTCACTTCAGCATTTTATTGGTTTGTTTTTGATGTTTATTGAATGGATGGAGGGGCTTCATGGAATTTCAAGTCTATT
This sequence comes from Capsicum rhomboideum, assembly GCA_031232105.1. Taxonomy (NCBI): domain Eukaryota; kingdom Viridiplantae; phylum Streptophyta; class Magnoliopsida; order Solanales; family Solanaceae; genus Capsicum; species Capsicum rhomboideum. The sequence continues at coordinate 24,162,065 of CP124712.1, read as the reverse complement.
GAATAGTTTCTCTTTCTGCCGGCCTATGCTTTACCATTACAACAATAACATATCCAGTGTTGTGTAATCCCACAGGTGGGCTCTGGGTAAGTAGTAGTGTATGCATACCTAGAGGCATGATTATCATTCTGCAAAGAAAATCTTATTCCTGATTTATCTTGACGGATTCGCATTACTTGTCCCTCAATTTGGTGGGTCATGGGTCGGGTTTAAATGGAGATGCATTTGGTTTGAACTTTGAAATTGGGCAATTTTGATCAGATTCGAGAAAAACATTAATTGGTGGTATATTTGATAAGTTTAGTAATGGAGAGGGTAAAATTGGCAAGTGGTATAACGGAGGATAAAGTTGAACAATTTAGTAAAGTAGAGGGATATATGTAGCCCTCCTATCTCTACGAGGTAGGGATAAGGTCTGCGTACACTCTACCCTTCCAAGACCCCACTTTGTAGGATTACCCTAGGTTTGTTGTTGCTGTTGTATTGAAGTTTGATTTGCCAAAGAGAAAATGAGATTCAATGTGGCAAAGAGGACTTCTCTTTGATAAACCTCTTAGTTATTTGTAAACTTCATAAAGTTGAAATGGCTCTGATTTGCAGCATTTTCCATTTCTCCATGTACCTCTCTTCTTTTCTTTCCTTCTTTACTAGGTTGTCTTTTGCTCTTCTCTTTGTTCTTTTTGTTATTATTTTCTTTTGAAGAGTAGTGATGTTGTTTGGCGAAGATAAAGGGGAAAACAGGACTAGTTTCGGAGTTTATGCCAATGTGAAGCTAATCTTGAGAACAATATGGAGAAAGGAGAAGAGTACGATACACAGAAGCGGCGAATGAGTGGGTTTACACAGAAGGGGCGAGTAAGTGGGTTTATTGGATAAAATATGGTGTTCTTTTATGCGACGGATGTTTTTGTAATATTTGCAGTAATGAGGGACTTCTATGTGATTAACCTGATGATGAAAGAAAAACTTGGTACTTTATTTGAATTAGCTATAATTTTTGACGGTTTCGTTCTTGTCCTCTGCCCTTATTCGCTGAACCTTTTGTGCAGGTTTATTTGCTTGAGTGAAGGACCTTTTAGATAAAGAAGAAATGTGCTAGTACATGAGAACTTCCCTTCGTATATGGTAAATGGTACCGGAAATTCTTGGTTCACTATTGCATCATTGCTCTAAGACCAAGGCATTCCATTATGGACTCTCTCTTCATGCCGCTGCAATCAAGTCAGGCTTACAAGGTGATGTTTTCATATCCAATCACATCCTCAACATGTATGCAAAGTGTGGAAATATTAACTTTGCCAGTCAGATTTTTAATGAGATGTGCAAAAGAAATCTTGTTACCTGGTCAGCCATGATCTCAGGTTATGATCAAGATGGGAAACACCTCATGGCTATCAGCCTCTACTCCCAGATGCCACTAGAGCCCAATGAATTTGTCCTTGCCAGTGCTCTTAGTTCATGTGCTAACCTCTTGGCCTTGAGACTTGGTAGACAAATACATGCCCAGTCTATCAAATTAGGCTGTTCGTCCATTTCGTTTGTGTCCAACTCTCTGATCTCAATGTACATGAAAAATGGTCAATGTAGTGACGCTCTATCAGTTTTTGCATTAACACCCAGTCTTACTGATGTCTCTTACAACACAATCATAATGGGTTTGGTAGAAAGTAATCAAAGAGAGAAAGCATTTGAAATCTACAAAAGTATGTGCCAACAAGGGTTGGTTCCGGACCGCTTCACTTTTGTTGGCTTATTAGGAACCTGCAATGCTGCACATGATTTGGGAAAAGCAATGCAATTGCATAGCCAAACAATCAAACTCAAACTTGACGGGACTGCCTTTATAGGCAATATAATAATGACAATGTACTCAAATTTAAACTTGTTAGATGAAGCTGACAAAGTTTTCAGATCAATCAAAGAGAAAGATGTTATTTCATGGAATACTCTCATTGCTGCTTGTTCTCATTGTGACGATCATTCAAAGGCCTTGGTTGTTTTTAAAGAGATGATGGATTTTCTTGATGGAAGGCCTGATGAGTTTACCTATGCTAGTCTGCTTTCTGCATGTGCTGGCATGGGTTCTATGCAATTTGGGCGGCAAGTACATGCTCATCTTGTTAGAACAAGTTCAAGTGTAGATATTGGTGTTGGCAATGCCCTTGTGAACATGTATGCTAAATGTGGCTGTATTCAATATGCATATACAGCTTTTAGGCTAATGACTTGTCGTAATCTTGTCTCATGGAATAGCGTCATTGCTGGATTTGCTAACCATGGACATGCAAAAAAAGTTATAAAATTGTTCGAGGAGATGAAGAGTGTTGGTTTAGAACCTGATTCTGTGACATTTCTCGGACTTCTAATCGCTTGCAATCATGTAGGGCTTGTAGATGAGGGTCTATATTACTTCAATACCATGAACGAGACTTATGGGGTTACTCCTGACATTGAACATTTCTCTTGCCTCATTGATTTACTAGGACGAGCTGGGAGACTCAAAGATGCTGAAGAATACATGCAAAGGTACCCCTTTGGGCATGATTCAGTTGTTTTAGGTTGCTTACTTTCAGCTTGTCGGCTGCATGGTGATGTTGTAATTGGGGAAAGAATGGCTAAAAAGCTCTTACAGCTTCAGCCAGTTTCTACTTCGCCTTATGTTTTGTTATCAAACTTATATGCTTCAGACGAGAAGTGGGATAGTGTGGCAGAGGCAAGAAAAATGTTGAAGAGCTGTGGTTTAAAGAAGGAAGCTGGTCATAGTTTCATTGAGGTGAAGGGGTCTGTAGAAAAGTTCACAATTGGCAATTTCTCTAATTCAAGGATTGAGGAAATCATGAATGTGCTTGGAACTTTAGGCTGTGGATGGGATGAAGAAATTATTCTCCTTGATTTAGCATAAGAAAGGGAGATCTGTTCCTCCTATCACTGCTTTAGCACTATTGCGAACATGAAGCTTAGCATGTACAAAGGGTTTCTGAAATGACAGATTTTACTGAACTACAAAGGTATGGACTTATATTTTCAATCCGCTTCTTTCAAACTGCTTTTGGTCTTTCTAAATTTGATTCTCAGAGATAAATGTTGTTGTGGTTTCCTTCATGATGTAATTGGACTGCTTGGTTATCTAGCTGTTGTTCTGGATATTAATTTAAGAGTTTATATGTTTAGTCTGACAGGTCGAGTTTTGTGACTGCGATCACTCTATGCTTTGGTAACAGCTGAATTTGTTGCCCTCATTCTTTAGGGATAGATTTGGCATTTTGATCTCTATTTACTGAAATTTTCCTCTTAAAGGTGCATAAGAAAGTTTAAAATTCTTTCACCTTTGTGGCTGATTTTGTTACTCTAATTTCTTTAAGGATAGATTTCACAGATTGATCTTACAGAAAGAAATTTGCCTCTAAAACTGCATAGAATACTAATACGTTCTTGACCTTTCTGTTTCAGGTATGAATCTGTTAGAACGAATAAGGGGATCTTGTTAAAACTAGTTTCTCTATAAAGATGCTGTTGTCCTTTACCTGCATTCCGTACTTGAGTCTCGACGATCTTATGCATATTGAGATTCCTTTGACAAATGAATGAATTGTCATTTCGCTTTTGAGATTTTTTCTTTTCTGTGACTATCAATTTTGAGCTACAAATAAACTCTAAGCATGTCTATCGTTCGTACACATCTTCTCTTTGTTTCCCGGGCTTTTTCCAGATCACATAGGAATATGTCTCAAATCACTTTTGAAAGCTTAAATATGATGTAATGTAACAGAATAAGTGGCTCTTTGAATGCTAGTTGTCCTGGTACAGTGTCTGTATCTATTTGTCTATAGCAGCTATACTTTCTAATTTCATGTACACACTTCTATTCTCTTCAGCAACAGCAATTCTCATGCTTTTGCCATCACATGACTTCTTCCAGCATCTAAAAAGCTGATACTTTTTTCATCAAAAATAAAAAAATCTGTTCTGGTGAATTCACTTTACCTAAAGCAAAGCACACTTTTCTGTTGGTGATCTTTTGATAGGATGAGTTTCTGTTGATTAACATATATGTTTATGCAAACAAAAAACGCTAGGTGATTTCTTTTCATCTGTCCTAGCCTTGGCGGATAAGGCTTGGACTACTTGTTGCTGGTAGGAGGTGGCAGGTATCCCGTGGAATTAGTTGAGATCCACGCAAGCTGGCCCGGACACCACAATTATAAAAAAAAAAAAGAGATATATGTTTATGCTCTATGGTGCTACTACTTTGTTGGTGTTGCCATTACCTGATATCCTTACCTTGTCTGCTCTTTTTTGTTCTTTCAAAATGTGTGTGTCTTTTATTATATAGATAACCAAAAGTATCAGACCGTCACTCAGTTTTGCTTTCTGTTCAGATACATATGCCAACACTCATGGAAGTACATCATCCATAAGCATCAGTGGATCATTAAAGATGAACTATGTTCGTATTGTTCAAGAAGAATCTGCAGCAACAAGCTGCTCGGCCAAAGGGAAGCAAGCTGCAAAAATTCTATGTCCTTGCAATATACTTGACACTAATAGATAACTGGAAGGTACAAAGTGAATTCGTTGTGGTACCTCTCTAGCCGTGGGTGTTTGGCTAAGAAATGCCTCAGAGATTGTAGGAATTGCAGCAAAGCTGTGAATTTTTAGTGAATATTCTTTAAATACAATGGTCTGCGTTGGTGGGCAATGAAACATAATTTTACAAGGCTGAAGCGTGAACTGCACGTACTCTGGAAGTGATATCAGCAAGATTCCCCCTGTGTTTTTGAATCTTCTAAGGTGATTTTCATGTTGCTATGTAAGAAGTAAGAAAATCTTATAATTTCTTTAGATACTCCGTGACACTTCTTATCTTACTATAATCAATTTCAGAATCTTTAAATTTGCATTTTCAGTGTTTCTGTTCCTTTTAAGTGAAAGTTATTGAAGGTTATAGTATTTTCTTTTACTTTTGGTTAATCGTCCATTGCTTCTAATATAGTTACTTCACGAACCAGTCCTATGGATAAGAAATATTCATGTATGTAATGGTTCTCTTACCACAGCTAGCGAATATTTGCTCGTCTTATTTTGTGTGTTACAATAGTAAATCTTGAGTAGAGACCACACTATTGGGTGTAGCCTAGTGGTCAATGAAGTGAGTTCAAACCTTAGACGGTTCAAATCTCATCAGAGACAAAGAACACTGACACTAGGCGATTTCTTACCATTTGCACAAGTCTCAGGGTGGACAAGTTACTTGGTACCTATGCTGGTGGGAGATAGCAGGCATCCGATGAAATAGTCAAGTTCCAAGCAAGCTAGCCCATACAGTTCCGTCAACAACAACATCCCCAGTATAATTCCACGAGTGGGGGTCTGGGGAAGGTGGAGTGTACGCAGACCTTACCCTACCTTTGTGGGGTAGATAAGTTGTTTTCGACAAACCCTCGTCTAGAGAATCATTTTTCAAAACAAGTTTGAAAGAAATGCCAGAGTAGAAAGCTACGATGAAAATAATGAAGAAAGAGAAGTACTAACTGTAAATTAATAAACATAACCATAGTACAAGAAATAGTAGTAATAAAATTTGAAGAATAAGATAAAGATAGCATAATAATAATAATAATAGAACTGGTAAGGGGACATATAGGTTCTCCATACTAGAACCTTATTCCACCACAGATAAGAGAGAGAAACGCTCGACTACGTACTGACCGTCTACCTTAATCTTCAACTCCATTCTCTCGTGTCTAGGGTAATGTCCTCGGTGAGTTGAAGATGTGTCATGTCCTGTCTAATTACCTCGCCCCAATTCTTCCTTGATCTACTTCTACCTCTCAAACCTATCATCTCCAACCTGTCGCACCTCCTCATCAGGGCATCTGTGCTTCTCTTTACGTATTCGAAGCATCTTAGTCTCTCTTCCCGCATCTTGTCCATCATAGAGGTTATTCCCACCTTGCCCCGTATATCTTTGTTTATAATCTTGTCTCTCCTAGTATGCCCATACATCCATCTGAGCATCCTCATTTTTGCTATATTCATTTTTTAAACTTGAGAATTCCTGACTGGCCAATGCTCAACTTCGTACAACATAGTCAGTCTAACTTCCACTCTATTGAACTTAACTTCAAGTCTCGATGACATTGTGTCTTATCACATAAACCACCGAATGCAAGCCTCCATTTCAGCCACCCTGCTCCAATACAATGTGTGACATTCTTCTCAATCTCTCCATTTCTTTGGATTATAGACCCAAGAAACTCAAAGCTCCCTCTCTTGGGGATGACTTCTGTATCAATCCTCACTTCCCCATCCCATGTGATTCAATACTGAACTTGCACTCTATGTACTTTGTCTTGGTCCTGCTCAGCCAGACAGCCACACCCCTTTAGACTCTAGGGTTTGTCATCCAAACTTCCAGTCTATTGTGAACCCGTCGTGTGTCTCGTCGATCAATAGTATCTCATCTGCAAATAACATACAAGATGATGCTTCCACTTAGTGGTGGGCTTTTGGTATTTTCAAAGTTTGGTCATGTATGGTAAATCAAACTTCGGTATGATAATTCGGTGATATCGTATTGAAGTTAAAGTTGACTGTATTATAAAACAAAGAAAGGACAACTAACGAGGTCAAGAGCCAAATATGGATGCTATATGACCTGAAAATGAACTAGAAGATAGATTCAAGACTGTTAAGATACTAAAACCTTCGGTAACATTTCCTGACAACTTGTTTTCTTGCAAAGAAATCACTTGTAAATTAGGCAAACCACCAAGAACAAATGGCAATTCCGCTGATAAATTCTGTCCACTCAAATCAAGAGCTACTAGCTTATACAGAGTTCCAATGTTAAACGAAATAGTCCCACTAGTAAAACCAGAAAATAAATGACTTCACCAATACTTCGGAATTCGATAGTGCCTAATACCAATTGTCTGAAATTGGGTATAGTTGAATCGAATATAAAATTTTTTGAAATTCTCTCCGAATACCGAGCAAGACGCGTAATAGGGCAGAAGGTTAGTAGGTAGGGCCGTAGGGGAATGTTGTCTTTCTTTTCGAGGGTTCTGCTTGTTGGGATTTGTCGTTGTACCAGCCGTATTATTGTAGTTCTTGCTTTTGTTATCTTTCATTATTTGTTTGTTTATTGTGTTTTGATTATCGCACTATTTTGTCTTGCCCTTGCTCCTTTCTTGTAGGGTTTGCACTACTTTTCTTGTTAGTTGTTATGTGTTTGTCATTGTTTTCTTCTTCTTTGTACTTGAATTTGTTGCACTTGAGCCGAGGGTCTTTCAAAAATAGCTTCTCTACCTTCACGAGGTAGTGGTAAGGTCTGCGTACACCCTACCCTTCTCAGACCCTACTTGTGGGAGTTTGCTGGGTATGTTGTTATTGTTGTCTCTTTCGAACACCGAATTACCAAATTTTTTTGATTCAACTAAATAATTCAGTTTGCGGTGATTTATGTTCACCCCTACTTTCTCTTGAATATGTCGTGTCAATTCATTCATCACCAAGGCAAATAAAACGGGCTGAGAGTTGATCATGATGCAGCCCCATCTTGATTGGGATGTGTTCCGGGTCTTTTGCCACTGTTCTCACTCGAGTCTTGGTTCCATCGTACATGTCCTTACTCTAATGTATGTCACAATACACCTCTAGACTCCAAACATCTCCTTAATCTTCCTCTGGATTTTGTCATATGCCTTTTCTAGGTCAATGAACATCATGTGTAATTCTCTTTTCCTCTTTGTACTGCTCCAACAATCTCATTAAAAGATGAATGACTTCCGTTGTTGATCGCCCTGGCATGAATTTGGATTGATTCTCGAAAATGGACATATTTCTCCTCGTCCTCATATCTCACAAACTTTCATACTGAGACTTGGTAGTTTGATACCCTATAGTTATTGCAATTTTGGTATCGCCTTTGTTCTTGTATAACGGGATCATTATACCCCAGCTTTATTCTTTGGGCGTTCTAGTCATTATGAAAATGACATCAAACAATCCAATTAGCCATTCCAAAACCACCTTGCCTGCACTCTTCTAGAATTCTTCCACTCTTCTAGAATTCCGAAGAAATCTCGTCTGGTCCGGTCACTCTTTCCCCTCTCATCTTACGAATTCCCCTTTAACCTCAATAGTGAAGTCTTGAGTAGATGGTTTTATCCATTCATTCCATTTCTGTAGCATTTGCTATTTAGAGAGTTAAAGTTACTCTATCCCAAAATGTACCTCTGGCCCCCGTGTGAGCATCTAACAACCTATTGTCGTTGGAACTAGCCTGCCTTCCCTAATTTCTCGTCTAAGCATGTTAAGACTCAAAGAGAACCTGATGAAGTAGATGTGCTTCCCTCTCCTGCCTCTTAAATTTACATCTATCTATAATCATTGCTGATTTCTCATGATTTCGATACTAATATTGATCTGATCATTATTATTGGAATTGATCGTCTCTTATAAAGGCTGCTTCGTTCTGCACATTTGCTGTTACAGTTGTGCAAATGGAGATGCATGCTTTTGCCTCCTCATGTGACGACTCTGTCCAAGTTGAACTTTTCTCTTTTCGTTTTTGTTTGTCTGCAGGAGACTAGTGGATGGATCATGATAGCTTTGGGTCAGAATACAAACAGGGAATTGCTCCGATACAGGCGACAGTAAGTAATGTAATAGTGGCCTGCCTCTCTAAGATGCCGTTATGTTTGCATTATGGGTGCAAAACTTTGATGTTTTTGTATTTTTGTAATAGGCATTGCTAACTTACTACACGAAGATACTAGGTTATTACTGTCCCATTTGTTTATTTTTGTAAATACCCATATTAATTTCTGACCTACATTAAACTATTGACATATTTTGGTCATTTCAACAGATGACAACAACATACCCGTTATAGTCCACAAAGTGAGGTTGGGGAATGAAGAGTGTACGCAAACTTTATCCTACGTCAGAAGTGCTCAAGAATTGTTGTTTGAACAGACAAACCCCAAATTCTTTTCCCTCTCATTCCTTTTTCTGCCGCTTCTTTCCCTCTTCTTTCTTCTTTCCCAATTCCAGTGAACCGAACCCTTTTTCTTTCTCAATCATTGTTTTCTTTCTCTGCGAAACCCAAAGTCAAATTAGGTCATGACTCTCATTGCTTCTTTTTTTCTAGTAGGTGCAGAAAAAATGGGTTGGTAAAACAGCAATTTTTGGTCCTCACTCTTGAATCATTTCCGGGCTGTATGTATATATTTTAGAAGCAATATCAAACAATTCAACTTTAAGATAATTACGATGAAAGACTACATTAAATTTTGTTTTAACTTTGCACAAGCTTAGTCTACATGTGGATTATTACTCTTCAGAATTGAGTTCTCAATCTTAGGAAGAAAAAAGAAAACAGAAAGGAGAGGAGATGACGGATGGAATGGGAACCAGATGGGGAAGGAAGATAGCTGGTAAAAGTATTCTGCCTTGTTGGTAGTACAGAATTAAGGTACTTATTTTAAAAAAAAAAAAAAAAAAAGCAAAAACAGAAACCACGTTAACCTACTAGCTTTGTAGGTTTTGCAAGCTTTTAACTTACTAGATATATAGGCATACATATAACCAAAAAATTGGATTCAAGACCAATTAATTGTACCAACACATCCATTGTTGCATGCTTGATTCTTGTCCTTTGGCTGGGAAGTCATTTAATAGGCAAGAAGAAGCCAACACGGGAGGCAAGAATCTCTAATTCATTCTTTTCCCCAACAAGAAGAGGATCAGAAGCTGAGGTAAGGAGACCACTCAAAGCACTACTCAACAGTCTGTTAACCATAAACACCAACATCCTAGTAGCTGTAATGTTACACACACTTCAACCGACAGGCCATGGACAAACAATATCAAGACTACTCGGGCATACTTGGCTTTTCCTCGGAAGATGAGAGCTTTCCACCAAGCTTGTCACTTTTATAAACCTCTTCACTAATTACCCAGTAACTTGGAAAAATGAATTTCCACTAGGGTAAAGTAAAATAAAGGGACGATAAAAAATCTACTACCCTAGCCTAGTAAGTTGTCTATTTCGCACCTCGCCCTTCCTGTACTAACTTATACTGTATACCTCGCTGTTAGTGGACTGACAGCGTTAGCTGGAAAGAGGCTTTTCCGGATGAAATGATAATTGGATTCATGTACAAAAAATCTTGCCATAACTCACAATTATTCATTCACCTTCTAAACCTTGCACAATTCATTTGCGTTGCAGCTCTCCCCATATAAGTGCTCCTACAGTTGTGGGGTTGAGGAAAATCAACACTAAAAACACAAGTTACTCCTCTAATGTACAAGCATCTGAGTGTTTTGCCACAAGAAACAGTCAAAACTAAATTCTACACAAGTAAAGACGGTCATCCTCCATTGCATACAGTGGCATCAAACTACAAAATCACGTCTCATCGAGCTACAAAATCATTTCATATATTTACAACTTGTTTCATCTAATATCACTGACCACTACTCTCTGTATTACAGCTTGAAACATACAAGAACACAAAAGTAACCATTTGATTTGACTAACCAAATGACGAGGGGGAAATCTCACCAATATATGTTTGTATATTATGTAAATGTATCCTCCCGATCTGCCTCAGCAGTGTCACCCTCCTCCATATTGCTGAATTCCAGGAAATGTGTTGGTCTATGATCCTCATTGTAGTACTCACGCGGTGTACCTAACTTCACTCCATACTTCATGCTAACAGTGTGCTTCACTCCCATGAAGTTGTAATTCCATGGTCCATTATCAGGTATCTGCACAAAATAAATCAATTTAGATTCAAATCTAGATGGAGGTGGCATGGAAGGAAGCATTGCAAAGATGCGGTAAACATTGATGCAGCAATCAAAAATCCAATTATTTGTAGACCAGCACGCTTACCATGTAAAAGCCAAGGAACCGGTCACTCAAGAGCATCTGGACCTTCTCGTAATGAGTCGGCAGGTAACCATGAGGGTTGCTTCCTGTATCTTTGTTAGCACGTCCCCATTCATACCCAGTTGGTGTCAACTTATATGCAGTTAACGAACAAGACCCCGGAGTGAAACTGCATGTCAATATAATGCACTTCTCTCCGTCCCAGTGTTTGTTGTTCTCCAGGATCCGAGCATGTGAAGTCACATCCTGTTATTCGGAATAATTTACACATCAGAAGAGCCATGCATAGAGGAAATAAACGAACTCATCCTAATGCCTGGAATAACTCATTACGGCTTAAAGCACAAAAATGAAGATCATTAGAAGTTTACCTGTGGCGATAACTGAGGAAGCTCATTTGGTTGTGTGTGCATCCATCCCAAAGGCTCCAAGTCGGTGAGAAAATCATGCTCAGGAAGCCCAGAAGGTAGATGCACTTGCTGATGTGTCCCCCACTGTGGAGGCATTGCAATACACCGGATTTCTTTCACCTGAGGATTATCTGGTGGACTTACACCATACAAGTAACCAGCAATTTGTGTCCGCAGATCAGCAATGCAGATGAACTTCTTCAGTATATTTTTCGGCATGATGTACGTATATCCAGTCTCCTGTACAAATGGTTAAAACGAAATATATTATATATTGACGGAAGTTTTTTGGTAAGAACAATGATTCTAGGTCAAAGGGGATATATTAACAGATTTTTTTTGGTAAAAACAATGATTCTAGGTAAAAGGTGATAAAAGGTATAGTATGTATAGTTGAGCAAAAGAAGGCGAGAAATGGGGCACCTTTATGTCCTCTGAATTTACATATATGTGGTTCACGCGGAGATAGAGATTTGTGGCAGAAATTGCTCTGACACGCCAATCTGTTTTAGAGCCGAAGGCAGCTTGCTCATAAGGACTTGTTGTAGTAACAATCAACTCATCACCATGGACATTAGTGGTCTTTGTGGTAACAGCGGTCAGTTGACTTGCCTCCTTGGCCTGAAAGGATATGGCACATTAGCAACAGCAGCTCTATAAACAAAGGACTACTTCGCTAGGTACTAGAAGGACCAAGACCATTACCTGTTTCTCAATCTCAGCTATCTGTTGGCGCTGCTGCGATGGAGGAGTTATCTCAGCTCCAAGTATGATATCACGGATCTCAGACTGCGTCAATGCTGATGTGTTTACATTGTTCTTTTTTGCATAGTCTGAGAGAATGAGATCTCTAAGCGCTACCTCAACCTGAAACCATGCACAACAATTCAGAATCAGAAATAAGTCTACCAACTCAAAATCCACACAACCTTACAGGTGTGCCAGCAAACAAGTCAAAAGAGAAAGATTATCCTTATGAAGTACTCATAAAGCCACTGACAAAAGTTCCTTTAATGACACCAAGGTTTGGCAATACCAGAGGAAGCATAGACTAAGTTGCACGGACTCTTCTTTTTCTCTGCCGCACCCGTGTCGAGACGAGACGGGTGCGGGTGCGGGTGCGGGATACGTCTGGGGTTCGGTCAACCCACATCGGATACTTTGACCAGAGTCCATGGACAGATTTGGGGGGAATTGAGATTCTGATTTTCTTAAAATAAAAGATAAAATAGATTTAAGACCTGGGAAATGGAATACTTTCAATATTATAGTCCTTTTGTCTCCTTTTTAGCTTTTCCTCTTGGTCAATATTAGTTTATTCATGTTTCAGGCCAAACAGAGAAAAACTAAGAATTCAAGTGGTTTTGTTCTGACTTCATTAGACAGTAGCAACGAGTTGCAAGGAGAGTTGGTAGATGACCTTGAAAGACTTCTCTTTTTCTTTTTTTTTGAGGGGAAGAACCAGACAGCTTGAAACAAGTTGGGGTCTTGGGAAACACGACCTAGAAGATCTTTCAAAATTTAGAATACCTTTATAGCTCTATTTTATAATTTTGGATATTTTTAGCCGAATCCCAGCACCCGTATCCATACCTGGATCCGTACCCCCGAATCTTAAAATTTAAATTTTGCCGAATCCGACACCTGGATTCGTATCCGTGTCGGATACCTGCACCCGAGACCGAGCAACTTAAGAGCATAGATACATTTACGTAAACATACCTTCATCCACTGGTCATCTGTAAGTGAAGGCCAGATGTGGTGAGGCTCGGTAATGACCGACTTGTCAGGCTTGAGTAACATCTTAGCCTTTTCATTGTTCACATGTAGTGCACGCAGGATGAGGATGAGCCTGGAGAATGCTGTATAAGATGAGATGCTCTTCAACCAATCATCATATATGTTGAACAGAACCATCTGTGGCTCCGTAGCCTTCAGTATCAGATCACCAAATTTCTCTATCTTCAAACAAGCCTGGAATGGTAATTGCAGCTCACTTCCTTTGATAACAATATTTGGAAAATCGAGCAAGTGGACCTCCAATGGATCAAGCATTCCCTTCCGAGTCACAATAATTTGCTTTGGTTGTTCTTCAACAGGCAAAGACCTCACAAGCGCAGCCACTTCTTCGGCTGTTTTCCACTTCGCCAGCTGGCCAAGACGCTTTTGCCCTGCCCACACACTTGTGTGAATGACCTGTAAATGAAAAGCACAGGACACAGATTAGCTATTGGACAATGGAGTTCTCCCAAGAGTTCACGAGAAAATTATAGTCTAACAACTGCAATTACCTTCAAAAACAGTTGACCTGTCCTGGGATTGAAAATGAAAATTGCACCATTTATGGGCTTTGTTGTCAAATTTCCCTCGAAGGTCTTGTGGATGGTCACACGGTACACATTTGTGTCATCAACAAACCATATGATTTGATTGCTGAAAATCTCTCCATAGTTCTGAGATGACAAATATGGCTCTGTGGGCTCTGAAGAATACAGTTGCAACCCTTTCCTAATGCGTTCCCTCAGCACATAGAGCGCAGGATTTGACTGCATAATGGAACATAAGGATGTGTTAAGAAACTTACTTTCAGCCATAACACGTACTGTACGCACATCAGTTTATTAAATAATGGATGATTGGACGGGGAAAAGATACCTTCATAATCTTGTTCATGGCTTGGGCGAGCAAAGGTTTTGAACCAGGGAACCAGTTTCCAAAGGCGGAATGCAAATTGTAAGCAAGGTCAAGTCCAATCATTACACCTAAAAAAAGAACAAATAAATAAAACTTGTCTGACAAACAGAATAAATTCAATTGATCACCAGATGTACACGTGACACACCAGTAGGCGAAGGATAAATAGACATGTTGTCTGTTGTGTAATCCATGAACTTCGCTCGTGTATAACGCTCAATATCATGAGAATCATAGTCACCCCATCGAAGTTGCACATCAATCCAGTATTTGTTGCTAGCTTTCTGGTCAAACACATCCTTCGATTCAGCCACAAGGCTAGGTTTTGACATTGGCCATCTATGCGCAGCAAAGAGGAGGATGTCAGCACACGAGCTATTCATTTTGTAACTCTTTCTTGGATGAATTGTTTCCTTTTGTACAGTCTCAATTTCCAACGCGTCCAACTCTTGATCCAAAACTTGGCAGAGATCCATGACAACACTCTCATGGATCTTCTGCCATAAATGTGCACGGAATATCTGTATCAAAGATATCTTCAGAGTTGGAATCTTCCCGTGCATAAATATCCCAGTCAGGTCCAGCTGTACTTGGAAACCAACATACACATTTGCCCTATTTATAGTTGGAGACCACCAAAGAGTAAACCTACGATTAGGAATTTGATTAAGCCCAGACCGTTGAGCATTAGTCAGTTTCTTGTATTTCATGGATTCCTCAAAACCTGAAGCTTTCTCCCAGAAAAGACCCTCCCAAGTAGGGAAACTGAAATATCAAAAGGAACTGAGTAAGCAAAACCTGCACCAAGGAGGTTATCTAATCCAGTTCAGCGAGTAAACAACATTCCCCCCCAAAACAACACAAAATAAAAACAGAATTTTCCCTTGAGCCACTCCTAGAAGTAGGGGAGTAAAATTGCTAGCCCCAAAGGTTACACACCAACTAATGACAGGACTTTTAACAGTCATTGCCACATTCCCAAAACAAACAGGACATAACAAGCAGTAAACGAAAACTCTTAAACTGAAAAGGAGAGCATAAGGCGCAAAGACAGCTGTGCTGTACTATTAAGATATGAAACCAGTAAATAATAAAGAAATGTGAAGAGCAATGAGGAAGAGAACATACTATGTTCCTTTGAATAACGTATGCTCAAGAATCCCTTCAACTCCTCCAAGAGCTTGAATAACATCAGTACGATAGTTATTCAGGTTCCATAGCTTTCCATCATGCCTCTGGTGTGTCCACCAGAATGGATTCTGCTTAAGAACTTGGTACTGTTTAAAATCTGTTCTTACTCTCCATCCTTTGTCATATGCAAGGGTGTGGCGATCCTTCTGGAACAATGTATTTATTCGAGGTATTCCACGATCCCATGAATCCTAATGCATCACAAGAGGCAGTTAAATAAAATGAGCCAATAACCAGCTACAAAATAACATGAAAGCTGCAAGTAACACATACAACCCCCTCACGAGAGAGAGAGAGAGAGAGAATGTGTTAGGCATGATTTCAGCATCTCCTCTAGCTTTTGTATTTTGTCTTTTTTTCTTTTTTTTGAACGATAATTAAAGGAAATCCAAATATCACAATGTGATTTCGGCATGGCCTGTAAACCAATTAAGAGAGGGCACGGTAGAGAGTGAAGAAAATTTACTAATCCAAAGGACACGAGAGAGTTATCAATGTAGTAAGATTACTCACTTCCAAGTCTTCAAGAGTCAAACGCCTATTCTGCGCCTGGGCTTCCTGCCTCTTCAAAGCATACTCGGCCCAAACTCTCTGAGAGTCTATGAACTCGCTTTCCCAAGGCTGTCCAGGAGTAATAAAGTGGTATTTAGTAAAAAGTGAGGACAAAAGAAAAGTCAACCAGCATCAAAACTCACCTGTATGTATCGGTAGAGATTTGGGATCAACTGGTCCTCTTCATGGCTCATTCCACTTCTGAAATGTGTCACACCAACATCTGTTTGCTGACTATACCTAAGATCACTCTGTGGGATCAATATGTGACCCATTGACAACATTCCAAGCCCTCCAATTTCCTTTGGTGTGTAGAAAATAACAGGAGGAAACCTAAAACAAATTCATCAAAAAAGAAAATGTAACTACTGAAGATTTAGCTAATTCCAAACACAAGGTCACACATATTCAAGAACTTACCTGCTGGGCATTTTTGAGTTTAAACCAATCTTAATACGAGTTTGTATCTTGTTTTCACATTTGACCAGCAGGTCCAGCAACTCTTGTGTATGCACTGTTGCTTCACGGAAATATGTCATAAGGCCTACAGGAACAAAACAAAAACCTTAGTTACAAGGACCCACTAGCAAAGATCAATGTTCATGCTGGAATAATTTTTAGACAGATATTCAGGACAAGATGTTACCAATAAGAGCAGTGTTCCATTTGTTAACGATCTTTGTGAAAGTTGTAGAACCAGAGGACATAAGGATCTGCCTAACACGATTCTCAAACACCTTCATGTGCTCATCATCTACACGCAAGAAGGCAACAGCTGTGCGTTCCTTGGTCTGCTCATTTTGTAAGTTCCAGACTCCATCTCTTGTATTGCTGAATGCCTCTTGGGTCATTCTTATCTTAGGCAGTATACGAACTTCAAACCCACACCTAAACAAGTATATCGTAAGATCATTCAATGATAACAGTGTTTTCAAAAAAGAGTAAGCCGTAAAACACTCTTCATGAAAGAATATCCATCAAACCATTGATTTTTAACAAGTCTAAGGTTTAGGAAAAGCAAGACAGAAATTAACTTTAACTCCTATCTAGAGATGCTAAACACAACAGTTCCCAAGAAAGTTCTGCATATAGGATCATCCAGTCCCACCCACCCTAAGCAACCTATAGGATTCTCTAAGTAGGCATCACCACCCACAAAGCAATAAGAGAAAACAAACAGAAAGAGGTACATACATGCTGAAGAGCAAGTTTGGATTATCTTTGCTATAAACAGAGACAAAGCTGTTTTCCCACTCCAAAGTAGTGATACTTCTAGGCAGTCGATTCTTCATGTCCCAGAACACACTTCTCCCAAGATTAACTGAAATGTGAATTAACCAAATGGAAGTCAAGTTTCACAGTAAAATGAAAATAAATGAACACTCATTAATATTTACCCGTAATCAGAAACACTAACTACACTAAATAACAATTACCGTCATGCTTCATGAGCCTCATTCTTGCGTCCCTTGGCCAGCATTTCTTGTTGTTATAACCAACCATATTTTCATTGTTGGGATCAGGATGTTCAGTAAGATATCTTTGGATAAGGTCCCGAGCCTCCTCATGAGTGAAGCGAAATAATATGTGCACCTTGTCAATGTATCGAGAGTACAACCGGATTGGATGCCTTGTTTCCACTCTAGAATCACTATAGGTTATGAACTCATTAGGCATCTGCGGTGGACCCGCAATTTCACTAGCTCGAGTTAACCCAAGGAGCAAAAGATCCAACACAAGCCCGTAGTACTGTACAACAAATGAAGCAAACTGGAGACCGCGTATCAGCCCATATGAATTTGTATGACTCATATCTTTGTAAGACAGTACGACATTGTTTTTTGCAGTGACATAATCAGCAATATTGTGGTCCAGCACCAAACGCAGAAGCCTACAAAAAATAAAAAGTAAGTTAAAAAAAATATCAGAAAAACCATTATGAAATTCAATACCAGTAGCTCCAACAACAATACCTGTTAAGCATGGTCAAGTCGATCTTTTCAAAGAATTTCTCAAACTTCGTCTGCAGCATCACCACACACTGTCCTTCACTGGTGTCCCATACCCCTTGCAAATTGTTTATGCCTTGACACCATTTATACACTAACAGCGGTGGTGGCTCCGAGTCAGCAGGCTTAATCCAATTTGGAAAGAGATGACGCTTATCACCTTCATACCATAGGTACTGGTCCAGATATGCGTCAGTAATCTTCTCAAGTGGCTCAATCTCATAAACAGGAATCAGGTAACTGTACAAGTCCATAAACTCAATGCCAACCTGTGAAATGCAATTATCAGTTCGTTCATTCAGAGACCTAACAGAAACTACCAAACTAAATTTGAAGGGCTCTGTGCTTAGCAACTTCCAGGAGAGGATCAGAGCAGGCATCTAATCTTAATTAAACTAGCCCGAAAATCAATCAGCTAATACCTGTTTAAATTCAATTTATATTTGATCCAAAATGAAACAGAATCTCAATTTATCCAAAACTTTTTAAGGATATCATTGACCTAGGTTTTTTTAAAGCAAAATTTGCATGATATTGACCAATAGGTCCGGTTGGGGTATGGCAGCAGTAGTAAGAGTGGTCAAAGTAGCTGATATCCCTGATACTTGTATATGACCCGTCAGCATGCCTCATTCTCGATTTAGGGTATCTAGATTAAGTAAACCCTAAGATATAAACTTTCTCAACAGAGGATAGTCTGAAAACACATAGTTGCTCCAACCAAATCAGTATATTGATCTCCTTGCCACTTAAAAAAAGTTTCAAATAGTGAAACTTACTTCTTTGAAGGCACGCTGAGTAAGCAGATGACGCTTTATCCTTGATAATGCCTCATGCGGATTATCATAAGCTTGCTCAATGAGGCCCAACTCTTCCCTTTGCTGCTGGTTTAACCTCACAGCCACACTGTAAGATTCTTTCAGTCTCTCAAGTGCAAGGATAAGTAGCTTCGTGTCATGCTTGTATGACAATGGAGGGAATGGTATAGGAGAAAACTTCCTCGACTCCAACCAATGCACAGTGGTAGTGTATATGGCTACTGCCTCTTCTGGAGTAACATATGGACCGTCTTTCAAGTAGTTATGTTGCCGCTCCTGTTAATTGCAAGAAAACAACCAAGCAGCATGAATTACCCCAAGCTTGTCTCCAATAAGCAAATGTAATGGAGGTAAACCCAAAAAAAAATTATGAAAAACAACAGATAATAACAGTAGTTATTACCTGTTCAGCCTTCAGCCAAAGGCGAGTCAATCTTCCAAGGTTTTTACGACACACAGTCTTGTCAACAGTTGCTCCTCTTCTTATACGTTCACGGTTGTAGTGAGCAACATTTGTCCACCAATCAGCTTTGGATTTGACATAGCGGAGAATCATGTTCTCAATAGGAACAGGCAAACCAGGGACCTAACAAAACAAATAGCCAAAAAAAAAAAACTGAATGTCTCTGTCTTGAGCAAAACTCATTGTTGTGGGATAAAAGGATAAGAATAATACCTTCCAAGGAATATTTGCCTTCCAACAACGCCATGCTTCACTTAGATGCTGCAAGATGGTTCTTGCTTTATTTTGCTTGATCCCCTCTGCAGTAAAGAGGCACTATCTTAGCAAAAAGTATCGGTCGAGCAACGAATGAAATAGAAGCATCCCAAAAAAGACAGACAATCAACAATACGAAAGTGTTCACCTGGCATAGCATCAAGGACATCATGCATTACTGCAGCACGTAGCTCCAAATCAAAGTGACTTTCAACACGTTGCTTTGTGACAGTTTTGGCCACTCCCTTAGAATGGCGACCCTCAAATTGCCTTGCCAGTAGATTTCCTAACCAACGTTCCAAAAGAGGTACTATCCCCCGAAGAAAGAATAACCACACCCTCCACATAGGTGCCCAGAAACCACAACCAGGACCTTTTCCAACCGGCCCGGTATTAAATCGATAATAGATCAAATGTTTCAGATCCTTGCACATCCGAATCTGCCTCATAAGCCTGTACTTGTAACGATACATACCCGTCAACTGACCAACATGAGAAAAGATGTACTGCAAGCCATCTGCCAGCTGAAATGCATCAACATTTCCCAGACGAAACTGGACATTGGCATCAACAACAAGCTTTGTCAAACGCAGAATTTCACGACACAGGTGGAAAGCATTTCCAAACCGGGATTTCTTACGTTCCTTTGTAGTTAGTGTCTTAACAGGCTTCAAATTAAAATTGTAATCAAGGTGAAGATAATTCAGGTTCTTCCTATGGATCAAGAGATTCAGCATATTATATCCCTGCTTGCAAACTTGAAGACCAGCCTCAGCCCAATCAAGTTCTGTGGTTTGGAAAAATTTTGTCGCTTGAAGTGAGCGGAAGAGGTGCTTCTTCTTCTGGGCCTTGGGGGGTCTATGATGCAACTCGTTCAATACAAAACATTTCAACAACTTCTGATAACTGACACGCACCTTGACAGGATATGAAGGAGGACTGGAGGAAACCAAATAGAGAGTTAAATACATTTGAAGTATAAGGATTAACTTACTATAACAAAAAGGATAAGCAAAGGCAAAGATGAAAGCATACCAATGCTCCTTAAACCAATCTGACACAAGGGGAATATCTTCAGCACGTCTTGTTCGACCAGATCTCATGTTAAATGGGCGTGGGGCAAACAATAGGGAAATACCAGCAGCGGTAGTATCAGTGTAGATTGGAGTCTCAGTCAACAACGGTTCCACACCCTCAGGTAAGGCAAAATCATCATCGTCATCATCTTCAGAAACTTTCTTCTCTCGGCGGTCCTTGGTGACTATGGGATGTATAAGCGGATCATAATAAAAAGCAGGTAGATCCGGATCCTCTGTTTTTATGTACATGATCATCGGAGTGTGATATATGCCAAGCTTCACCTTTCTTGGCCTGTTGTTGTAGAGGTGAGGGAAGGCAATTCTGTACTCTGTCCTAAGTGGTGACCTGATGATCAATTTGTTGATATCGTTGAACTCATTCCAGTCTTCATCTCCTTTCTCCATGTCACGATATAACGGTTCGAACTTTGGACCACCTGCAGAAAAGAAGCTTCTTAGGGAAAAAAGCCAACCAACCGTGAGGATTCAACATGTACCATGAAAAATAATTCCCCTCTCGAGACCAGGAAAAAGGAGAGAACAGTTGATATTAGAAGGAAACCATGTTCGAATGTGACACATTACCCAAATTATAAGAGGAAAGCCAAATATGCAGGGCGATCAAGGAAATACCCAAACAAATATTGAGCAGATAAGAGAACTCAGAAATATCATAATTTTTTACGTTCCTGAACTACCACACTCAGGTATACCTTCTGGATAAAGTTATGCAGGTAATAGGCAGAATAAAGAACAAGAATTCCATGGGAGGATAATCTTCATCTAGGCAAGCTAAAGCAGTTCAGACCAATTAGTTAAGAACTCAGAAGACAGAAACAGAGAACTAAGGACTCATTGAGCATATTCCTATTCCTTACCAGGTATGCACATGTTCAATGCTTTAGCAGTGAAAAAGGACTCCATATCAAACAAGTAGAAGTAATTGCGATCAGTCAGATCTGAAAGCAGCTGTCCAGCCAGGCGGTGAAGAGTTGCCATTATAGGAAGGGACAAATGCCACCTGCGGTAACTAGGACCATTAATAAGTTTTGTCTTCACCAATGGCTTATGGTCATAAAACCAGTTATAAACCGCAGAATCCTCTTCTTCATCCAACTCCAACTGGATTGGCTCCAAAGGATCAACATCCAAAAGATTATCAGCATAATCTAATGGAGGCTCCTCATCGTCAAAAGGAGGAAAACGCATCCTCTTGAAATGCCGCCGGTCTCTCTTCTCCCTTCTCATCATGATCCACATTGAGCCCCACTACAAGATTTCATGATTATGAATCCGTCTCAACATATATGGCTCAGTGGAGTTAGAAACACAACCAAAGCAAAGCAGAATCTAGTAGCATACCTGAGCTAGATAGATAGGTTCAACAACCCATGGGATCTCATTAACAAATGTAATAGCACCAGTAATATGGTACAGAATTTTGACATCTCGAACCTATTAAAATAGAAGAATTTTAGAACAAACTGAATATTTGACTAGTAGAACAAGACACGGCACAATCAGGATAAAACAATCAAAAAGTATGTAGGGAGTACCTGCTCCCACGGCATAGGCATGTTCTCAAGTAGTTTGTAAACAGCATGCGGAACAAATTTAAGAGCTCCGAGATACACACGTTTATCATGACGATATTTTTTTGATGACATATCCCCATGGTCCCTGTAATATGTATGAGCTCGATAAGTAAACGAGAGAAAAAGCACAACAAAATCACATTTTATAAAGCTGAGGAAACATTATCACCGAAGTCGTGAATTATATTCGTGAATCGTATTCTTTTTTCATGGTTCACCAACGTCATGATTTCTAAGTTAAGCTGGTGCCAAGACAACGGAGAAAACCCCATTTATATTTGCTGACATCAGAACGTTAAGGAGATTATAGATATAGAGCAACAGAATTTGAATTGAACAATTACACATTCTCAGATAATTTTGTCATTTCTCTTCTTAATTCTAAGAGTCCTCGTCCCTGGATAACAAGGTTCTACTTTCCAGGTGTTCATTAAATTCATTTGCACACAATTTGATATAACAATACTGGTCATGAGGCCCCACCAAATATCAGAACTCAAGAAACCACATTGTTAGCACCGATTTACCACTCTTATCATATCCCCGCTATATAAACATAGTGGAAACTCATTCTGAGTATCCAAATTCAAGTTCAATGCGAAAGTACACACCACTAGCTCATGCACAACCAACTACCGTTCTCAGTAGACAATGAACACTTAAGTTTCACCCAACAAAACCAAAAGTATACCAAAGGACAAAACCAAAGGTATACCCCCAAACTTCCCCAAACGTACACATAGATCTGAAACAATTTCTAACAATATACACCTAACAATCCATGTACTGTAATCTGAAAAAAATCTCAGGCATACACAATTGCACAAAAATCCCAGCATATTACGTAGTAACTAAACCACAACGTCTCCAAAATATATTAGCACATTTTCTGATACTACACACCAACTAATACATTTATTCACAGCACAACAACCTGTCTAATTCAAAAAAATAAATTACCTAATAAAATAAACCCTAAAAATAGATTAACTGCATTTTCTGATATTATACACTTAAAATTGCACAAATTCACGACCAGACAATGAGATTCAGCAGTCAACAACAACAACAACAACAACAAATAGATTAACTACATTTTCTGATATTATAAACCTAAGAATGCACAAATTCACGACTAGAAAGTGAGATTCAGCATTCAAAATTGCAAAAAAAAACAAAAAAGATAAAAAATACCTAATAATCTTCCGGACATGTTCCGGCGGCATATCCTCCTTTTGCGTTTCAACAAATCCAAACTTCCGTTTATCACTATACCGCTTGGAGTTAAGCTGCATCCATTTCCTAGCTTTCTCTTCAAGCTGAGCCTCAGTAGGCAAAACAGTATACGACGGCGGAGGGAGAGGCGGTCCAGCATCACCACTGCTTGTACCCGGAGGCATCATAGACGGCGGTCCTGAACTACTAGTACCAGGTGGGGGAGGCATCATAGACTGCGGTGGAGGTGGAGGCACCATTGACGGCGGCTGTGGCGGTGGTACTCCGCTAGTACCTGGTGGTGCTATGTTACTATTGTTCCACATATCTTGTCCGTTTCCACTCCACATAACTTCGTTAGAAGACGAAATCTCAGACTACATAGAGCAAATACTCCCAAGTACAAAACCCTAGCTATGTTTATGACGGAGAGGGAGGGAGAGGGAGGAACAGAGGGGTGGGGTAGTAGAACTGAAGTGGAATCGCAAAGGGCCAACTTATATGGGGGGGTTTATAACGAATGGGGAAACACCGACTGTATAATTAGATATTTTTATTATTGTTATTGTTATTGGGACTTTTTTTTTGCGGGGGGGGGGGGGGGGGGGGGGGGTTAAATGGGAGAAATGATTTCTGTATAAATATTTACTAATTTTTATTCAATATTACTTTTGATTAGGGGTGTGCATCGATCGGTTCGATTCGATTTTATGTATTATTAATTTGGTTTATCAGTTTATTGGTTTTCGGTTTGTAAATATGTTAAATCGATAACCAAACCAATAAGATATTCGTTATCGGTTTTTGATTAATCGATTTTTGGTCTTTATCGATTCGATTTTAGATTTAATCATAAGAAAATACTCCCCTAATTTTTTTTTACTTTCTCTCATTTTCATTTGTTCTACACTAACTTAATGTATTAAGTCTATACAAATTATAAGAACTAAGACAACAACTATAAAATACAAAAGACAATAAGGTGTGTATTTAAAATCTAAAGTCACTATTATACAATTACGAATAAAAATATAATTTTAATATAATCTTATTGGGTTATCGGTTTAACCGTTAGCTAAAACCTTAAAATTGAAAACCGAACCGATAGCCCAATAAAAAAATTTACAAAACCGTTAAAAAATCGTTAACCCAATAACCCGGGTACCAATAAACCAATAATATTTTTATCGATTCAGTTTATCGGTTAAACTGATTTTTGCACACCCCTACTTTTGTTCATAAATATCTGGGCCTTATTTGTTTTAATTAAGATTAACATATTTGAATTCATATATTTAGATGTGCATAGCTTTATTTATTTTTATGAAAATTAAGATGTTTGAATTTGAAGACATGTCTGAATACTAAATGTTTATATTAAGATTTAAATAATAAATAATTGAGGCTATTTATTTTCAACATTTGAATGTATAATTTTATTTTTAAGACAAAGTAGTAGACATAAAAAAAAATGGTAAATAAAGACTTTTATTTAACCAAAAGT
Source organism: Capsicum rhomboideum (assembly GCA_031232105.1). Lineage (NCBI taxonomy): Eukaryota > Viridiplantae > Streptophyta > Magnoliopsida > Solanales > Solanaceae > Capsicum > Capsicum rhomboideum. Next base: position 24,137,371 of record CP124712.1, on the reverse strand, counting down.
AGTCAGTTACAGCTCAAGCGGGAAAAAAAATAAAAATCAGAAACAGAGAGTGAAATGCACTGAGACTAGACACAAACCCAAATCTCAGCATTTCTTCTACTTAGCGACATTTATCCTTCCAGTAAACTGCACTAGGTACTAAAGCTGCTACATCACATAAACAAAGAGGACAAAGTAAGGATAGAAATTCATGTTGTCCAATTTTTTCACTAGCTTCCTATTCAACCTTCCTTTATAGCAGATTTCTTGAATTAACACCTTCACAACCTGATCAGGTTGTCTCGACTTGGATTGAAAATTCTCATATTTCGTTCTTGCCACACATAATACACATATCCAGCTAATGCCATTTTATAAATTTCCTCTCGAGCACCTCGTCCCTTCACTTGGCAGCATGCCCATGCCAATTCATTATTCCATTGCTGTCTTAGAGATGCCTTGCCAACATAGAAGTTTGTCCCATATACCAGCTGAAAATGAACATTTGAAAAATAGGTGATTTATGGATTAATCAACTTCCAGACACAACGGGCAGATCCCATTATTTGCAATACCCCATCTTGTTAGTTTATCTCTAGTAGCCAACCTATTAAGAGCAGCAAGATAGAAGATGAATATCCATCTAGGCAATCCAGCATTATGACATAATAGCCTCCACCAGTATACTTTCTGAAATTCACCTCTCATCCTGAGTTACATTGTCTTTTTTTAGTAGATAAGTATTTCTAAAAGTTCCTCATAGCTTATAGCAGCGTCAACCAGGTACTTTTTAGCATGAAGAATTTTCCTTATGATCCAAGATGTTTGATTAGCTTCTACCTCCCATAAACTCATTTGTTTCCTATAGTAGATATGCACCCATTTCACCCAAAGTGTATCTTTCTTATTGCGTAGATTCCATAATAATTTTGTAATAACATTTTTGTTCCATAGTTCAATGTTAAGAATATTCCAGCCCCATGCTTCTTGTGGCCAAGAAAGTTGTTCCCATGCTACTAATGCTTTCTTGGATAACTCAATACCCCGATTCCACAAAAATCTTCTACAAATAGATTCTATCATCTAAATTACCTTTTTGGGGAGTACAAATATCTAGGACCAGTACACCTGAATTGAGAATAACACGTTTTTAAGCAGTTTCATTCTACCTATATGAGATAGGCATTTTGTCGTCCAAGATGCTATCCTTCCCAGCATCTTATCAATCAGTGGCTGATATTGCACAATCGACAGTTTCTTAGTGCATAATGGTACTCCAAGATATTTGAAAGGTAGTTCACCTTTTGGGATACCCAACTCTTCCAGCACATGTGTTTTACTTGATCCACTCCTCCAAAATATATGGAACTCTTCTCCTTGTTTGCAATTAGACCCGATACCTCTGAGAATTCCAGAAACTTTTGATACAGTAGACAAATACACTCTGTGTCCCCTCTACAAAACAATAACAAATCATCAGTAAATCTTAGATGTACCAGTTGAAGCCTCTCACATCTTGGGTGGTAGTTAAAATCTGATATATCTTTTAGTGTTCGGAGCAGTCTACTGAGATAGTCCATGACTAAGACAAAAAGAAAGGGAGACAAAAGTTCTCCTTGCCTAAGTCCTTTCCTGGCCGAAAAAGGTTTGGTAGCCCAGCCACTGATTAAGATAGAGTATGACATTGTGGTCACACAAGCAAGGATCCATTGAATAAACCCAACTGGAAAATTCATTCCAATCATCACTTGTTCAAGAAAGCACCATTCTATGGAATCATATGTTTATTTGCATATCTAGCTAAAGCATACTTCTAGGTGAGAGGCCTTTTCTGCCATATCCTTTCACTAGCTCCTGACTAAGAATGATAACGAAAGTTTCTTGACATTTGTCTATCAAATAGTCCATCACTTCCTGAAGCCTATTAGTGAGTACTTCAGAGATTATCTTATAAAGCACTGTACAACATAATATGGTCTCTACTCTTTAACAGTAGAGGGATTTTTCACCTTTGGAATTAGAGTCACTGAGGTGCAATTTATTGCTCTATATATCTTAGATGTGGCAAAGAAATCAGTGACTACTTTGGTAATGTCCTCACCGACTATTGTCCATGCCTTCTTAAAAAACAAGGAGTTAAGACCATCACACCCTGGGGCTTTGAAGCTATCTATGTCTTGGATAGAATTATGAATCTCATCCTTAGTCACAGGTCTAACTAATCTCAACTATTGAGACCTATTTAGAATGGACCCTTCTTTCATAATATCAGTCCTGATAGCTGGGATTTGAGCATTTGATGATCCAAGCAACTTCTTATAATAATCAGTTATCTCCTCTTCAATTCCCAGAGCCGTTTGAACAAGTACACTATCGGAGTTCAATAGAGACTTTATCTTGTTTTGTGTTGACCTATTCTTTATGCACGCATCAAAGAGGCTGAATTTGAATCCCCTATGCTAAGACATTTGCATCTGGATTTTTGACTACTAATACTTTCCTCAATATTGTCCCACTTCTCTAGTTGCTCTTTGAAATCTTTCTCAATGTCAAACAGTCCATGTTCATGGTGGATATCCCTCATCTGTTCTTGAGTGTCTTTGAGCATAGATCTGATGCCTTTCGTTTTCTCTTCGACTTTCCTGCACTCAGAACTATTAAGTCTTTATAATGCAGTTTTTACCATTTTCAATTTTCACTATACCATTGTCATTCCTTGTTGAGATGTAGATTGGTTCCAAGCAGTTTGGACTGCCTCCAACAACCCTGGAAGATCAGTTATATATTTGACAAATTTATAAGGCTTAGGTCTATTCGTACTGTTGTTGGCAAACTGAATCCCCAAAGGTGCGTGATCAGAGAAATTTGGATCCATTACATGAACCTTTGTCTATGTCATTGAGTTCATCCATTGAGTATTGACAAGGGCTTTGTCAATCTTACTGGTCACATGAGAGTTAGTCCATGTATATGTATTGTCTCCCAAAGTACTTTAACTCAACCATACTGGTATCTTCCATGAACTCTCTGAAATCTCTTACTTTAGAGTAGGGGTGGGTATGATATGATATGGTACGGTATTTGAAACTTCCATATGGTAATTTCTATATTCGATTTTTAAAAATACTATACCATTACCATACCAAATTAATTCGGTATTTTGAAGTTCAATTTCGGTATTTTGCGGTATGGTAATTCGGTAACCATAGTTTGTTCACCTTCGACAATATATACTCGAATAATAGACTATTATGACTTTGACATTTAAAAAAAAAAGTGTCAATTGTATCATAATAGCACAGTATACATAGAAATATATATTAAAAAGAAAGTACAAACAATTCCCCGTGTTAATCAATTACATAAAAAAGATATTTTGTCAAGATCGAGTAATCAAATTTTCAATGTTTAAATATTTAGTTTATTATTGATATTAGGTTGTATATTTGGTCGTATTTTAATAGTATATACAAATTATTTTTGAAACTATATACTTTGGTATGGTATTCGGTATTTCTGTATGGTATTTATAAATATCAAATACCATACCGAATACCAGTTTTTAAAAAATATATACCATATTATCAAAACCGTGGTATAAATTTTTTTTATTTGGTATGGTAATTCGGTATATACCATACCATGCCCACCACTAAGTAGAACATAGAGTAGCTAGTATTACCAAAGCTGCCAAGATCATACATAAAGTGGCCAGGGGATGGAGTTGGTGTAACAATTATGCTGCCAGTAATAGAGAAAGTATATGGATTTTATGGAATCCAGATGTGATTGATTTACAGATGATACATGAAAACACCAAGCTAATCCATGGAAAGATTCACATTCATTCATTACAGATGATACATGAAAACACCAAGCTAATCCATGGAAAGATTCACATTCATTCATTGCCACTAAGTTTCTACATGTCAGAAATATATGGCCTCCATACTGTCAATGATAGAAGAGCCTTTTAGACTGCGTTGAGGCAAATACATCATAACATGGATGGAGCTTGGCAGGCTATGGGAGATTACAATGTTGTTTTGCAAGTGGATGATCAAATTCTTAGGGCACAAATTCAAGACTCTGAAGACATATAGTCTTCCTTTAGGAATTTGCACTTTCACCAATTCTGGTAATATGATAGTGATAGCCATTTCAACCAAGACTCTAGCATAGAAAATCCTTTCCATGTTTGGAGTACGTTCATCAACGTATAATGGCAATCCCAAACTGCTTGCAATTCGACTCAAAGAGTCCATGCTCCAACAACTAACAGGCAAATTTGGTAATCTCACCCAAAGTGGAATTATTTTCAAAATTTCATTACTGAAGTTGAACTCAGGAGTCCACATTTTAATGATTACAGGTTTGCTTCCCATAGTATGGGGCCCAGAGAATAACACAACATCCCTATCTTTCAGTGAGTTAAATTTCAAAACAAAGTACCCATCGTTGTGATAAACGCTTTGGGCTTAGAGGTAAAGTTCCATTGACTAGCGATAAATCTCTCTAGGGCTCCAAATGCAGGAGAGTCTCCTACCACATGCAGGATAATCGAATTTTTCCACTTTTTGGCTTCCTTCTCAACCTCCAACTTCTCTAGATCAATAACTTTCACCCCATTTTTAATGATTGGGGCAACAAAAGCTAGATTCATACCTTTCATCGCAAACTTGCTGCCTCCTACCAAATTTTCCCAATTTCTGAGTGATCTTCCCAATTGCTTCATTAGTTTTGTTGTTCTTTGCATTCTTCCCAGTAGCGTTAATCGTGTTATTGTTAGTAGGTTTCTTAGGACGGCCTGGAGCCATCGCCGGTAAGCGGTGTTACCGACGACTTAAGGATAGGTTTAGTTACTAAGAACAATTTGTCAATGATAAGACATGAATTAATAAAATATTTATTCAATCTAATACTATATTAATAAAATATCTTTAAGAAATATCTAGCATTTGGTGTTAGTTATGGTGATAGCTAGCAATGGTGGTTGTAGATTGTGTTGACAATAGTGATGTTATAGGTAGTAGCTAGTGGTTGATTGTCACGCCCCAAATCCCATTGAGACGTGATTGGCACCCGAAGCCGGTATGGCCCGAGAGAACCAATCCTTGCTCATGTCTACCCATAATAATAAACACTTACCCAAGCTTGAAAAATGATGATCTTGCTCCAAGAGAAAGCTTAGGGTTTGGAGTTGAGAGAAATGATTTTGGGAAATTTCTAGACTTGGCATGAGACTTTTGTGTGTTAAAAATATGATTTTTGGCCCTTTATATAAGCCCTCAATTCATCCTTAGCCATTATTTATAGCATTAATTGGTATTTCTAGAAGGTCTTTGGAAGAATGGGTCATTTGGCCCATTTGGGCCAAATCTTTTGCCTCATTTGGGCCTTTATTTGTATTGAGCCCAATTCCTACAACCCATGTATATCCACCAACTTTCTCATGCATAATCCATCATATATCTCATGTTTAAATGATTCCATAACGTCACGACAATATTCTCTTACAAAATCCTCATTCGTAATCTTAATCGCAAAAATAGGAATTCTAATCGTCCATGGCTTCCTTAAACAGTTTTGGATAACTACTTGTGTTTCATGGTTTGATCATGTAGAAGTATGTAGGAGTGTATTGAGGTATTTGAAGCTTTAACAATGCTCAAAGAACTTCAAGGAACCAAAAGAAACCATAAAAGAATCGCCATAGCATTGCGTTGCAAAACGGGCGCGGAATAGCCATACTATTTGTGCCTTGCGCCACTGCTGCAAAGCAAGGCAGTGGCGCAAGAATGGGAAGCCCTCTGAATCAGGGGCTTGCGCCACACCCCCTGAAACAGGGAGTGGCGCAAGTTTCCATGCTTTGCTGAATTTTTCGGCCATTTTTCCAACACTTGCATATCATCCAATGCCCCATCCAAACACTACATAATACGTACTTAGTGATGTTAATCATCAAGTAAACATGACTCCAAGTCACCAAATGAGGTTGGAATATGTACGGGGTATTACACAAATGCTCCACAAAACCACAAAACACCTCCTACGAAGGTCTAATCGCACATATTAGGTCCGATATCAAATGTTTCACCAATGACACTATAAAACACATACTCATAGCATCTCAACACCTAAGTATACATTTTTCAACGTCGTCAAGTAGGGTTGGGAAGGTACGGGGTGTTACATTGATGGTGGTAATTGGTGGCGATTAGAGCTATCAACATGATCCCATTTAAACTTAGCCCGCCCAATTTTTTTTGGGTTGGGTACAAAGTAATTTAAAATTGAGTCAGTTTTGAGCCCATTTGAACTTAACCCCTTTTAAAATAAGGGGAAAGTACATTCATGCCTCATAGGAGCAAACTATTTACAATTAAATGTCCCTTTACATAAAATAACCCCCCTAACTAATCTATACTATATTAAAAGTGTAAAGGGCCTTAGAAATATTTTTAAAACTTTTTGCCCTTTATTAAAAGTCTCCACTTTAAACAAAATCATCTTTTCACTATTTTCATCAAATTTAATATTGGACTCTTAAATATAAAAATTAAGAACTCCTAAAATATATGGTAAAAGAAAATTAGTGTAGACTCCTAAAATATTTAGTAAAAAGAGAATAATAGGGTTTTTTTTTTGTTTTTTTTTTTGGGGTGGGGGGGTGGGGGGAGGGGGTGTACGTGAAACATGGGAATAATATAGATTTCTCAAAGACGTGGTAAGGAGAAAAATAGTAAGTTTTCCTTTACTTGGTGTAAGAAATATGATTAATGTTATTTAGGTTAAGGTTTTGTTTATGTTTAGGATTTATTCTTTTTTTTTTTAATCAAAATACTTCATGATACAAAAGGAAAAGAAGATCTAACTATTAAATTACTAATGTCATCGTAGAAGAAGTCTTAAAATACCATGTCGGTATTAGGTTAATTTCTTATAATTTAAGTGAACAAATAAAACACTATCATAAATAATTTGATATCATAATAATTGATTTTTACTTTTCGCAAAAGAAAATTAAAAATCTTTCATATTTAAATAACCCCTTTCTTGGATGAAAAGGTTTTCTACTTCTGTAAATTAAGTATTCTTCCTTCTACAACAACATACATAACGTAGTTCTCGAACTAAATATTATTTAGAAATTCCCTCAATAGTTTTATATTTTTTTTTATATCAGTCATATATAGGTCAATTGACCAAATCAATTCAATATATTATGAGTTTTTCTTATAATTATTCTTTGTTATGGTCGTTCAAGTTTCTTTATAGGCTTTTGCACGATGCCTTTTATTTTGATCCCAATATCATACGCATAATTTGAATTATATCGCATTTAATGGAATATCAAAAGATTATTAAGTTATTGCCCAATCTGTAAAGGTGGGTTATGCAATATATAAAAAAGAAATCTAATTTCTCTTCTCATCTATTGTATTATTCCTTATTTTTGTCATTGGGTGTATATATTCTATAGATTAATATTTTGAAATTTTCAAATTAGATTCTAATCTTCATAAAACATTAATTATTGAGGTATAACTTCTATCGATTTATAAACTGCATGCATAAATTTACCTTTAACTTATGCTCATTGCTTTTAAGTGTTGTTTTGATTTTGTCCTTAATCTAATTGTGTAATTTATAAGATTTGTTCCTACAATTATTGTCGTGCCCTATTTCGAACCGGTCGAAACAACACACGACGATGTGGTGATCGTTGTGACTCACTGGTTTTGAAAATTTATTTTTTAGAGTCGCCACCTAAATTTTAAGGAAAAATTAGGAAAACCATTTTTTAGGTATAACTCTGTTTTTGGTCTTTCGAAAACGTGTGAGATTCTGAGTAAGGGTTTTGGTTACTCGAGGGGAAGGTGTTAGGCATCCCTCAAAGCCTATCCGAAGATAGTCCTTAAACTCAGTTTAGGAAAAGTATTTGAAAAATATTTGTTTCATTACTTGCTAGAAATAGTTAACTACGAAATTTATCAAATTTAAAATGAAAGAAAAACACACGAGGTATATAAATATACACTTATGATATACAAAATGTAACATAATTTATTGTAAAATATAGATGCATATCAAAAAAAAAAAATACGAAGAGGAAAAGTTAATATTAGTACCTTTGTTATAATAAAAAAAATCTAAGATTTATAATTTTAATATAATGTCTAGTGACATATAAAAGTTAACCACATAAAGAAATCATTTATGAGGTAAAAGAAAATATAACATTTAAAATCATGTGAGAGTTTATTTATTATAAAGTTTATTATATATGTCTAAAATCATGGAAAGGTATTTATTTTTGAGAGTAACTTTATACAAACTAAAGATATTGAAAAAAATGCCAAAATACGGTAACATGTTAGTTCTTGAGTAAAATAGACTTGTGTATATTTAAAATATAAAAGTCATGCTAATGTTTATTTATTTGTAAAGATCCTAAAGGTAATGGTTTAAAAATAGGTAAAATAAATGTAATAGTAAAATACCCGTATACAGTTGAGATAAAGCGTAAATAGTGATAACAATAATTTTGTTAAAAAAATAAAATAAATAAGTAAATAAATACGTAGATAAGAATAAATAAATAAATACGTAGATAAAAATAGTGATGAAAATATTTTGTATATGATAATGTATACATATATGTACCTTGTGCCTTTTTGAGTCTTTTAGAATTTGAAAGTTTTATACTGTTGTTGAGAAAAACGAGTAAAAACAAGGTAAAATATTGAGATCAATTTATTGAAATAAGTCGGGATTGATAGGTTAACTCCTTTTGAAAGAAAATTCAGATTTTAGCCATTCGTAAAATGATATTAAAACGATATTAAAATTCTTTTTGTTTTTACGAAAATGTTGAGGTTGCGACTTGTTCATTCTTATTGGCCAAACATTAAAGCTGCTAAAGCACCCTTTTTATTTAAGAAAAATACATTTAACTAGTCATGTGTTAGTTGCGAAAAGGGGAGGACGTTAATCTACTTTAAGGAAATTTGCTAACTCTAAAGCAATGTAAACACTATAAATAAATACTAATACTTTAAACAATTCTAATAAGAGTAAAAATACTAAGTCGTCATCCCAAGTATCAAAGAAAACTAATATCGTAACAACAATAATAAATAAAAGAGAGAGGGCTAAGAGATACTAGACTCCTAACGGAGTTGAGCTTCTAATCTACGAGACTCCAAGCATTGCGATCCTAGAAGAGGTTGACCCGACGTTTGGGTCGCTATGGAGTTTCAATTGAAACTCCAACTCCCGAGTTCACATGAGACAAGGAAAGAAAATAAAGATGAGTAAAAATAACATGGAAAAATCAAATGGATAAAATACATGAGTAAAGGCATGAGTCATAAGCAAATAAAGATAAGAGTTTGAGTATGTAAGCTTATTTTCAAATACCCAGACCACCACAACAAGTCCGCTTATTGTTCGTCCGGAGTGCAAAGTTAACAAAGTTTAGCATATAAAATAGTGGGCAAATTTCTTCTAAAGAAATATATGAATTTTTTTTCAAAATAGGCACTTTAACAGATGGTTATTCATAGGATTTGTGGTCACATTGACAGTTTCAGATTTAGAGAAATATTGAGCCAAACATTCAGCAATCCAGGTATGCAATCCGCAAACTGAACACATATGATGGTATATGTATGGACATGTAACAACCCCACCCTTTTCCAGCAAACAAATAATCTCTCCCTCACCATAACAAAGTAAATACAATAACAAAACCATCGACACTAAATTTCCAATCCCAATTTCCAGAGAACAAAAACTTCTCCAACTGAAAATTTTCATTTTTTCTTTAACAATCCCCTTTCACCCACTTCAATGCACAAACACACCTTACAATTCTAACTAATACTTACTAAAATTACGGGAGAAGGGGTTTGGGTTCACGACTTTGAAGCAAAAAACAGAGAAGAGTTGATGGAATCAAGACGACAACATTTTGTTTTAAAAGATGACTTATTTTTAGTAAAATAAAGTAATATATATATATATTAAACAGCCTGCGCACACCTAAAATCATGGAGACATGATAATTAAAATGCTATCAAAATAGGAGGTTAGATTTCAACGCAACTCGGACTCGAAACAAATGTGCCTTGAACGAAACCATATTTTAAGTTTGATTTCAAAGAAAAGAAACAACAATTCCACAACCAAACTTGAATCTAAAAGAGATCACATATTTGTCTATTTTGAGTACGGGACAGCCATGAAAGTGAGAATTGAGGCTAAATCAAATTCTTTAAACTTAAAACAGAGACGACAATACTAATGTAAACCGAACCTGAAACAAGTCACATAGACACCTATTTATGAACTTAACGCGATATAACTCCTCAGAACCAAATTTATATTTATTCACAGAGTAATAACGCAAGCTAAAAAAATAGTAGCAACGTGAACTTAAAACCAAATCATGCTTATGAAGTCTATTCCCGGAAGAGAAAATGAACAACAATACCATAACCGAATTTGAAAACCAAATACACTACACATTTACATACAAATCCATTTTCCAGAATCAATGACAACAACATAAACTCGATCGAAGTTCACACACAAACTCATTTTTTCAGAATTAACAACAACGTAACCTTGGCCGAAGTTAAATCAAGAACACAAGGCGGCCGTGACAAGGAAAGTTTGAGACGAAATCGAAGTCTTTAAACTCAAAACGGGGACGATAATATAAGCTCAAATCCTAAACAAGTCCCACATTCACATATTTACGTACTTAGATGAGAAATCAAAACTTAAGGCAAAAAACCATATTGTCAAAATGATTTTTGGGAGAAGAAATGACAATACCAACTCAAATCAGAAACCAAAAAAAAATAAAAATCACCTATCCGTATACCCACATACTTGCACCAAAACAAATTTCATAAATATCAACGAAAACAGCAACAACAACAGAGTTCAATATTAGCATAAAATTACACATATCTTGACCAAAATAAATAAAGGAAAGGGAGATGAGAGTGAAGTGAATCCGTACCTCTTTCAGGGCAGCGATTGAGGCCGTAGAGTGTCGAGTTTCAAACTAATGATTCCGACTCCGGCTTAAGCTTGAAGAATCGAGAAGAGCAAGGAACTAATTGGATATGAGTAAAATAGAGAACAATTTGAAGAAAGTTATTGAGATGCCTAAGTGTGTGTCTTCTCTCTGTTTTCTGACCTCCTTAAATGGAGGCCGAAGCCCCCTTTTATAGCTGAATTGGGGGTTCCAAACGGTTCTTCATGGAAGCTCCCAAGAATTCAAAAAAATTGAATTCTTGGGAAGCTAATTTCAGAGGTGTCATGATGAATTGAAAGAAACAAAAAGGGTGGGTTTACCCCCCTTTTTTTTAGATCGATTTGGAGGCAAAAAGAGATGGTTTATGTACGAATCCATCAGACTAGAGAGTAGATGACCTCGAATCCGGTGGTCCTTCACGTTCTTTCCTTCACTAGGAGCGTCAGGGGAGACAGAGTAAATTTTTGAGGTTCGGCTTTTTTCAGAAAAGGCGATGGAGGAGGTATAAAGTTGATGGGGTCGGCGAGATCGATGAAAAAGGTGAGCGGAGAAAGGCGAGGACCACCGAAATTTGCCATTTTCCGATGGTCATCAGACTTCCATTGCTGGCAAAAGAGAGAGAAAGGTGGAGTTTGGTTGAGATGGAACGAGAGAAGTGAGGGAGTGAGAGTAGAGGGGCTGATTTGGTTAATTTAGAAGGGATTTGGGTCGGGTTAGGTTATTTAGGTTGGGCTGGGGGGTAGTTTTAGGCTGAAATGAATTAGATATAGGCCCAATCAATATATGTGAATGAACTTGTAAAAAAAATTTGATTTTCCTCAAATCGATTTTACTTAATTAATTAAACGATGCTTGTTTCGTCCTAATTAATTTTTTTCGAAAGTGTATATGTATACATATACATTTTCACACATCTAGGTGCGTATATACACGTGTGCAATTTGTATAACTATAGCTCAAAAATAAAAAGTAAAATAAAGTAAATTTGCAAAAAATGTAATGGTATAGTGAGGATTATTTGGAGTTTTTGAAATAAAAGTTAATACGCTAGCATATATATAAAATTAGGTTTAGCTTTATGTTTGAATGTACAACAAGCTTTTATATATTTAGCTAGTCTTGTCTTTTTCATAAACTAAGGGCCTAGAAACTTATAGCTCTGATACCAATATATTTAAACACTTAGATAAAAAGATTATTTCAAGGATCGTATAAATGTTTGCAGGTTAAAGATGTTAGAGATTTGAAGAGGGTGTGTTCTTATAGTTATAAAATCCTACTCGGTACTTCCTCCTCCTTGTATCTACCTCTGTAATTTGGTATAATTTTCCTAGAATACTAAGTATATTCCCCAAAATAATAAATTTTTTTTCATAGTCATACCCTGTTCATCTCTTCTTCTTAAACTTAATACTTAAGACCTGTTTCTTTGATCACACCCCGGAACCGTTAATTATTTTAACTTATCCATGGCCATACCCTTTCATCTCTTTCTCTTAAATTTATTACTTAAGAACCGCTTCTTTAATCGCACCCTGGATAAACACTGTCCTGCAGCTCTCTTAGCTATGGCGGACTTCAACATCCTAGGTATTTATCGGTTAATCCATGGGGGTTCAATAAGCATTTAAGAGACCAACCATATACTAAGGGTAGCTATGGATCATCCTAGGAATTTACAGATCAATCCATGGGAGGTCATTAAGCATTTAAAAAACTAACCATATACTAAGGGTATTCTTTTAAAACATTAAATCAAAGATAACATTATATTAATTTAACATACATCATCATGCTGTACATTCAAACATAAAGCTAATTTACATACATAAGGGGGAATAGTACCTAGTTCTAAGAAAACCATAACCTACTTACATGGTAGAGGAGAGAGGGTTCCCTTTCGGGAGTCCCCGAAGAGCTCCTGGCTGAACTTGAAAGTAAACACACACACTCACTTACTTACAAATACTCGCACTCTTTATTGTTTTTACAATAGCTCACACTCTAAAATATTTAGTTGAATATTCTGATATTCAAACTTTCTAATAGTCGATTGCTGTAATCGCTTCTTATTTTTGCTGAATGAAATGAGGGGTTTATATATAGGAGAGAGTAAGAGGTGGACTTCAAAACTTCATTCAATCTTGCAAAGGAATCTGAATAATTGAAGTTCTGTCGTTGTCTTAGGTCCCACATTGTGCGTCTGTTGAAATTCTGAAATTTATTGAAGTGGCTGTCTCTTTCTGCTTTTTCTTTTTGAATTTTGAGGCAGCTTGTCTACTCTAATCCGTCATTTCTTACGTCTTGTTAGTAATAGTCTGAAATTTCTGAGATCATGGCTGAGGTCTTCAACAAATAGTGTCTAAGTGTCCAGGTTGTGTAATGCTTCTGAGTCAAAACTCATGCCGGAATCATTATCTGCATTCGGGTCTTGAGCGAATTGCTCCATTGTTGGGTCATAATCTGAGTCTAAGTCTGGATCATCGGAGTCTTCTTCTTCTGGTTTTGGTTTTATAATCATATTTTTAGTTTTTTCTGGGGTTTCATTTTTGGTTGCTTTAGGAGGGACGCTTTGTAGAAGTCTCATTAGAGTCTGTCCAATAATATTTTCAATTGTCTTGGTACTGGTCTTATTTTGTCTCTGAATTTTTGTTGTTCTTGTCTTGGAGCTTGAAGCTTCTAAATTAAAACTTACGGGTAACCGCCTTACTTTTTTGGCAAAGTGTCAGCCATTAACGGTCTTGATGAGTCTTTACCAGTTGCCGTTTGTACTGGACTAGCTGTACCTTTACCCGATACAGTAGGTCTTTCTACATTCACTGGGGAATGTACACCCGTCTGATCCATGTTTTGTAGAGTTGGAGAACTCTCTTGGGTCTGAAACTCAGTCTGAGTAGAAGAATTTTGGAAAGATTTTAAAGAATTTTGCTGTTGAGTTAACTCTAAATTTCGAATATAGTCTTGTAAAATCATGTTTTGTCTAAGTAAACTATCTCGTTCTTTTTCCAGAAGATCATTTTTCTGATTTAGTCTTTTGAAACCTTCTGTCATAGAATTACAATGATCACAAAAAATTATTTTATTTGAGTCTTTCTGAATATTATATTGAGTAAAAACTGTCTGATTTTGAAGTTCTGGAACGATAAAGAAATTAGGTCCTAAATTACCTCTGGCATAGTCTAATGCCTCATTAAAATTGTTAAAACCTTTGTATAAAGGGTCTTTAAATCCTTTGATAGTCTCTATTACTTGAGTCCAAGCTTGATATATTCCTGGTGTCTTTCCCTGTATGATCACATAAAACTTAAACTTATTAGTTAGGTTTTTGTCTGTAAAGTATTGGGCCAGGGCGTTCATAACAGCTAGAAAATAGCTGACATCCCTTGGAGTCTTGTTGTAAGAAATCCATAAATTGTCTAACAAACACTTCTGATTTCTGTCAACCCGTGCCTCAGGTCTTGTCTTGAAACTGAAATTGCATTCTGGATAACAAATCAAATTATATCTGCCAAAATGAATCCTTTCTATTGTCTGATTAGTAGAAGTCTGAGATGCACTTAATAAGCTTAATGGTCTAAAATGAGTATTGCTTAAAAGAGTCTTTAAATAGTCGTCTGTATTTGAGTCTGAAGAAAAAGCTTTAGCTTTTCCTTTGTCTGTCATGCTGCAGAAAAAACTAGTCAGTAGTTTTTGAAATTAATCTACTAAGTTTATCAGTTAAAACATTCTCTTTTCCTTTAATATGCTCAAATTTAATGCTATAAATGGAAGTGGCATCAATAAAATTTAACCATCTTCTTTTACTACTATTTTTCTCACTAATTTTTTCATGAAATTTTACTATTGCTTCACAGTCTGTTCTTACTAAAATTTCTGGTTTGTTTAAAATGTATATCTTAAAGCTATTAAGCCCATATATTACTGTTAATATTTTTGCATCTATCCTACTCATATTTCCTTGTTCTTAATATTTACCACTTTGGTAGGCACATATTCTTTCTTCCTTTTTATCACTATATTTATTTTTCTTTGCTTTGAGGACAGCTCCCCATCCTTCAAAACTTCCATCAGTTTCTACTATTAAGTAGTCTGTTTCTAGAGGTAGGACTAAGTCTGGTATTTCTTTTATCATTTCTTTTAATTTCTGTACTAGCTTTATATATTCAGTATTAAAAGTCTTTTATCCTTTAGTGCCTGTCTTAGCATAGAGGGATCCTGCTACTTTTCCTAAGTTTTTAATGAACTGCCTAGCATAATTTAATATTCCTAAAAAATTTTGTAAATCTTTAGTTTTTTCTAACTTATCGGGCATCTCTAGAGCTTTCTTTGCTATGTGAGGTTGTAACTTAATCTTTCCATCTCCTATAGTAATTCCTAAGAAATTAATATATGGTTTGCATAACTCCATCTTTTTCTTACTAATTATTATTCCATTTTCTATAAATAAATTAAAAACTATTTGGAAATGTTCTAGATGTTCTTTCATGTTATAGCTAAAAACTAAAATGTCATCTACATATACCAACACAAAATGTTTATATTTTTCAAATATATTATCCATCTTACGTTGGAAAATTGGTGGAGCCGTTTTAAGTCCAAATGGCATAACTAACCATTCAAAATGTCCTTCGGAACAAGTGAAGGCTGTCCACTCAATACTGTCTTGGTGCATCTTGATTTGCCAATATCCTGACTTGCAATCAAATTTACTGAAAAGTATTCTTCCCTGAATTCTATTAATTAATTCTGTCTTGTCTGGGAGTTTATAGGCGTCCATTACAGTATTATCATTAAGTCTCTTATAATTTATTACCATTCTAGCTTTACCTCTAACTATCTCACTATGGTTTCTTACCATAAATGCTGCTGACCTATGTCTTGACTTTGATCTTCTAATTACTCCTAAATTAAGTAATTCTTTTATTTGTATTTCAAAATCTTTTAAGTCTTCATTAGTGGCTTGTATTGCAGCTGTCTTGACCATGTATTCTGGATTTATAATTTCTAGCTTACACTCTATTTGGTTATTCTTCCAATGTTCTAAAGTTTTTTCCCTATGATATCTATGTCATCTAATTTTTGAATTATTTTCTGCAGATCTGCTTGATTTCTAATGATTCCTATGTTATGTCTGTTAAAGTTATACTTGTCTATCTGAATTTCTATTAAGTTGTAATTCTTTTCGATATCTTCATCTATGTCTATCCATTCTTGTGTATCTACTACTTCTGATAAGAAGTTTTGGTTGCAGGTACAATCTGTTCCTTTATCACAAACTGTATCCGAATTGATTTGTTTTCTTTTGGAGTCTTTAACTTTTTTAGTATTTCTTTGTACATTTTTTCCAAAAAATGAGGGGGTTATTGTAATATTCTTTGTAAAGATTACTCCATCTCTTGTAATAAAACATCCTCCATTGTTTCGGACCATAAAGTCTAATCCTATTACAAAGTCTGCTTTTATATCTAAGTTCCTTGTTAGCATATATCCTAACTTATATCTAGTTTTGTAGTTTGAACAAGTATTATTGAAACTAACTATAGCATTTCGTACATAATGAGTATAAATATTATGAGAGCCATCCATTTGCATGGCTTTCTGTGGTTTAGTAAATTCGTTTAGAAGGTGCTTTGGTAATAAATTTTGATTTATTATACACTGTGTACATCCTGAATCTACTAATCCTAAAGTTTCTATTTCATAGTCTTGTATTATTATTTTTTTCATTACGTTAATAGAACTTAACTTTACGTCTTCGTTGCATACTAGTCCTTCAAGGGACTGGTTTAGCAATTCGGTGTCTTCACAATCTTCTATAATAATTCCCTTTGGTTCTTGGGAGACTATTTTCCCTTTTTCTAAATATCTTATTCTATCCTCTAGTTCATTTATTTTTATTTCTAGGTTATGTATTCTAGTTTCATCTGCGTTATCTGCTGTAATTATGACAGTCTGTTTCTTTTCTATTGGTTGTATTTGTATTGACTGTATTGCTTGCTTTCCTATAGTCTTTTCTATACAAGATATACATCCTTCTAAGTAGCATTTGCTACATTTAGCTCTTCTAGTTCTACTAGGGTACCAATGACAAATATAACATTGGTTACTGTCTAAACCTTTATGTCTTTCAAACTCATGTAAACATTGTTCTGATTCTACGATATTTACTAGGGCAAAACTAGTTAATGCATCATTCAAATTTTCTAATCCTATATCGTTGTCTGAATCCGAAGAGTTTGGATCTTTATCATAATCGATACTTACAATTGAATATATACTTTCTGTGTCTGACATGTGTTCGTCTACGTTTATTAAAGTTTCGTTAAAATCTTCTATTAATTGAGAATTCCTTGTCCTAGTATTATTTCTTTTGGGACATGTATTGGCTAAATGGTCTGAACTTCCACATGTAAAACATTCTAAAGTATTCTTATAACTTCTATCATCTTTGTATTTTCTTCCATGTCTGTTTTTATTTAGATAAGGTTTTATGGCTAAAGATTTTCTCAAATAATAGCTATTCTTTCTATAGTCATTACGTTTGTATGGCTTTTTATACCTTTTAGTATATTTATTTTTTCTTTGGTAATTTTCATCGTAGCTTTGGGTAGTATAAATAGTCTTACAGAAATTTGTTTCTCCTTTCTTTAATTGTTTTTGTATTTGTATGTTTGTACATTTTTCTTGTAATATATCTATTATATGTTGTATTTTATGTCCTATTGACCATCTGACAGTAGGATTCTGTAATACACCATCTCTCTTACTCCATCTATCTTCTATTTCTCGTCCTAGAGCTCCTGGTAATTTATTAAATAACTTCTTACCTAAGCTTTGGTCAAAGGCATTACCACTTATATTTGCATAATAAAAGTAGTCTAAGAGAAAAGGTTTAATGTGATGCCACCTACTTATACTTAATTGTTCTAATTTTATTAGTGATTTTTGTTGTAATATTAATAATCCACTGTTTGGATCTTCTCCTGTTATTAGAATATGCATTTTATTAGTAAAATTATATGGATTAGCTCCTAGCTCTATCAAATCTTTAAATTCATCGAGAAATTCTCTTTTAAAACTTTCCCATAAACCTTTGGTTGATTCCCCTAAATATGTCTCTAGGTATTTATACATGGTTTCGGAATCTGTCTCATTATATGTTTTAATATAGTCTGCTACTACAATTCCTTTCCATAAATCAATGACTGTATTCCAGGACTGTGGATCGTGTGCTGCTATATTAAGTATTTTTCCTTTATCACCTCCTTCTTGAAGGATAATAGGTTCTTCTATTGACATTCTTTTTCCTATTGGTCTTACACTTTCTAACTCTGTTTCCGGATTTCGTCTATATACTCTATGTCTTGGAACATTTCCAGTATTAGTTTCTACTGTATGCATTTGACTAGTTCTCTGGAAGGGGCTTGAGCTTGTAGAAGCTGATTCCATAAATTCTTTAATACTTCTGTCTGTTTCTGAAATTACATCTTCTGAATTATCAAATAGTTCTCTATACCTTATATTATCTGTTCTTAAGGTACATAACCTAAAATGGTCATCGACTTCGAAAATGTCTAATTGTCCTAGCTTACATCCACTACATCTAAAACGTCTCTTGTTATCGGATCTATATATTTCTCTTGCCTTTTGTATTGTTTTATCTACTTCAAATTCTTCTAATTCAATTATATTCATAAATTCTGTTCTTTCCGTTTGCTCAATTTCTTCTTCTATTTCATTTTGATTTGTCTTTTGATAGTCTAGGAATCTAATTGATGTCTCACCCTTTTTATTTGTATACATTAAATGGTCTGTAGGCTTTAAAGTCTCTTGTTTATCCTTTTCTTTATGTTCTAGGTTCCATTCTAAACCGGCATAGATTTCTGAGTCTATTTTTATGGGCTTCATTAATTTAATTCCTTTATTTCCCATTAAACCTACAACATCGTTAACTTTTAATTTAAACTTGCTGCCGCTATTATTGGCTAGTTTGCCTAGGAAACCGACACAAACTAAAAGGTTATTACCTCTGGTCATGTCTTCATATCCTTTAGTCTGAATACCTATCTTTATATATTTTCCAAATTCGGAAGAATTAATCATATAATCTGGGCTACAGTAAAATATTCCGCCATTATTAGTCATGTCTACTTCAGTTAATCCTATAAGGGATCTTTGAGTGTCTGACCATCTATCATCATATATAGTTATTAAAGCTTTTGTTCCTAAATTCTTTCGTGTTAGTCCTTTTAATCCTATTATTATTAAACCCATGTGCATTAGGTTCATCTGTCTTTTTTGAATTTCGTCTGAAGATTCTGAACTAATTAATGTAAGATTTTCTTGATTATCTCCTATTACACATATCTGTTCTTCTCTATAATGTCTATATAACAGAGCTTTTTGTGAGAATAAACCGGCACTATATAATACTTTGGGGTTTAGTAAATTTAATTTATTTTGTTGGAAAATCTGAATATCTTTATCAACATCTATTACTTCGTCTAATTGTTGCGAAGTTGATGCAGTGTGTCTTCCAGACGTCATTATGTTAGATATTATATTATTACTTAGTCTGTTTTGGGTGTAGCTATGTCGTGGTCCTTCTTGGTTTTGTCTCCTACCTGATAAAAAGTCCATGGTTTTACTTTTCTTACTACTGCTATTCTTTCTTTTACTGGTGTTACCTCTGTTCTTTTTAATTGATCTATTAGTTCGTTAAGAGTGTCTTCAGGAACTGGTGGATACTTAATCTTATTTAGTTCGTCTGAATGTTGTTTTAATATTTCTTGATGGTCTTGTAAAGTTTTTCCTTTAACTAATTTTTCTATATTTTCGTTAAGTTTTATGAGTAATAAAATTATAGCATTATTTTGCTTAATTATTATCTTGTCTGTTTTACTTTGAGGTGAATGGGTACTTGAACCTTCTGGATTTGGTGCTATTTGTTCTGCTTGTTTAAGTATTTCGTTATATAAGGGGTCGTTCATGAAAGGATTATTGCTTTTATTTGTTCTAGCTTGTTTTAAATCTTTAAGGTCTTTATGGAATATATTTTCTTGTGGTTCCTTACTAAGTTGTCTTTTTTCTATCTCTGTATATTGAATTTTTAGAAAATCTAACTTTTCTTCTATCTGATAAAAGATTTTTGTTTGTTTGACTTGGATATCTCTGAGAATTTCTAGTATTGAAGTATTATCTTTATGAATATTATCTCCTAAATTCAGTAATAAATCTACGATACTATTTAATTGTGGGTCTTCGTTATGTAAACTATGGTCTCCACTGATAAAATTACACCTAATTAAAGAATTATCTTTGAGTCTTTTGTACTTCTTTTCTGGAATTAATTGTAAGTCTAAGTATTCTAACTTTTTTAGATTTGTTACTTTATCTATTTTATCTATCCTAGTGCTATCCAGATTGGTCTAGTTTTATACCACTCTAACCACTCTCTATAATTTTTTAGGTCGCTTTCTATACCTTGTAATTCCCAACTAATATTGCTTGCTACTTCGTCTAAGTTTTTAGAATTTGAAATTTTTATCCTTTTTAAAGATTGTTTTAAATTTTTTTGTTTTTTAGTTGAATATACTAATCTTATTACTTGGGTAATATATAAAATATTATTAGCTTGTATTTCTCTAGCAAAAGGATGTGTTTTCATTACCTACTTTATCCTAACGGACAATTGTCTAGATATTCTTTAAAGAACAATCTACTTTCTCTAATATCTCTATTTACTGTAAGTAATTTTGATTTTATTCTAATTTGGTGTCCTCGCCTTATCGAATATGTTTCTTCTGATCTAGTTCTATAATCTTCGTCAGTTGCGTTATTAAAGTCTTGTAAATGTTGAATCAGTTCTTCACGTACTTGTTTTTATCATCTTTCTTCAATATATGAATTATGTATCTGTATATTGTAATGATTTATATAATTGCAATAATTATCGTTTCTTCGCATAAAAAGAAATTAAGATCGCCTTTATTAAATATTCTTGAGCCTGTATGTCTGTTTTAACTTGTTTTATTTCTTTCTTTATATAGTTATAATAGTCTGTTATTTGCTTTCTCAGATGAACTTCTATATCCAATTCTAAATATATTTTAAATCTTGTTGATACTGCTATTAACTTTTGTTCTAAAAAATGTATATAATTTTGACCTTGCTGAATACAATATAGTCTTTTGCTTAGTTCTTTATATTTTCTACGATATTTTCGAATAGTATGTTTTGAGTATTGCATAAACTTCTTATCCCAAAGGAAAATATTTTACTCTATTTCTTAAAAACTTAATATAAGCTTTGATATTTCTAATTTCTTTTTCTACGCGTATTAATTCTCTTTTCTGAGTATGTAATAAAAATTCTTTAATTATTATAGATTGTCTTAGATCTTGTTTATAATCGTATATTTCCTTATAATGATATGCAATGTTTTTAGTATAAAAATGTTGTTTCATATATTTAATAATCTAAAAAGTTGTCTATATCGCTGGTTATTTCTTATGTGTTGAAGAGCAAATCGACTATGTCTTGCTAAAGCGTATCTAACTAAATCTCTTTGATATTGTCTTAATTCAGAAATACAATAAGGGATTCTACCGTTTTGTACTATTCCATCTTTTGTTTCGGGATTATTATACAAATTCTGAAGTTCTGAGTATAATTGGTTTATCTTTCTTTTTGTTTCTATATATTCTTGGAAAGTAGTAATTGGTCTATTCATAAACTTAAGCTAAAGGAAAGTATTTTATGTAGTAATTAAGTTGTTTATTTTATGTGTTTGGTGTCTTATATGGTAGGCTGATTCTTGAATACTAAAGCACATAAAATTTAGAATATATATATATATATATATATATATATATATATATATATATTATATTATATATATGTATATGTATATATATATATATATTATATTATATATATGTATATGTATATATATATATATATATATATATATATTATATATGTATATGTATATATATATATACATATATTTGAATCAGTTCTTCACGTACTTGTTTTTATCGTCTTTCTTCAATATATGAATTATGTATCTGTATATTGTAATGATTTATATAATTGCAATAATTATCGTTTCTTCGCATAAAAAGAAATTAAGATCGCCTTTATTAAATATTCTTGAGCCTGTATGTCTGTTTTAACTTGTTTTATTTCTTTCTTTATATAGTTATAATAGTCTGTTATTTGCTTTCTCAGATGAACTTCTATATCCAATTCTAAATATATTTTAAATCTTGTTGATACTGCTATTAACTTTTGTTCTAAAAAATGTATATAATTTTGACCTTGCTGAATACAATATAGTCTTTTGCTTAGTTCTTTATATTTTCTACGATATTTTCGAATAGTATGTTTTGAGTATTGCATAAACTTCTTATCCCAAAGGAAAATATTTTACTCTATTTCTTAAAAACTTAATATAAGCTTTGATATTTCTAATTTCTTTTTCTACGCGTATTAATTCTCTTTTCTGAGTATGTAATAAAAATTCTTTAATTATTATAGATTGTCTTAGATCTTGTTTATAATCGTATATTTCCTTATAATGATATGCAATGTTTTTAGTATAAAAATATTGTTTCATATATTTAATAATCTAAAAAGTTGTCTATATCGCTGGTTATTTCTTATGTGTTGAAGAGCAAATCGACTATGTCTTGCTAAAGCGTATCTAACTAAATCTCTTTGATATTGTCTTAATTCAGAAATACAATAAGGGATTCTACCGTTTTGTACTATTCCATCTTTTGTTTCGGGATTATTATACAAATTCTGAAGTTCTGAGTATAATTGGTTTATCTTTCTTTTTGTTTCTATATATTCTTGGAAAGTAGTAATTGGTCTATTCATAAACTTAAGCTAAAGGAAAGTATTTTATGTAGTAATTAAGTTGTTTATTTTATGTGTTTGGTGTCTTATATGGTAGGCTGATTCTTGAATACTAAAGCACATAAAATTTAGAATATATGTATATATATATATATATTATATTATATATATGTATATGTATATATATATATATATTATATTATATATATGTATATGTATATATATATATATATTATATTATATATATGTATATGTATATATATATATATATATATATTATATTATATATATGTATATGTATATATATGAGGATTATTTGGAGTTTTTGAAATAAAAGTTAATACGCTAGCATATATAGATACATACATATACATATAATATATATATATATGTATGTATCTGTATATATATGAGGATTATTTGGAGTTTTTGAAATAAAAGTTAATACGCTAGCATATATATATACATATATATATATATATACTTTCAGAGAAAAAATAGTGAAAATAATGAATTAAGATATATTATTATCATTAATTTATTTTTGAGGGTAAATTTACGATATAAGTAATTTGATAGAAGAATAATAATTATAAGAAAAATATATTATTTTCGAAAAAAATTGTTATTGGTGTTAATTTTATTGAAATTAATGTTAGAAATAAGGAAAAGAATATTTAGGACTCATAATCATCGAGAAATTAATTTTAGGAAAAAAGAGAGCCAAAATTGGGTGTCAACAACTTGCCCCTCTTTGTACATAGATAATGAGAGAGTCTATGAGCGAAGACATTGACATAAACCAATTTTGTCTCGACTGGTAAATCAGGTTGGTTTCAGAAAACTGCACCCTAAAGGTGGAATGGTGAAGCTAAAGCCACCATGATTGTGATTATGGATTCGACCGAACTCTGGTCTCTGAGTAGCCTACATATCTCAGGTTTCATGAGAATCAGGCCGATGTAGTTCAAAAAATATAAAATTTTGATAGGTCCTCAAAATTTTGCCCCAGTGTCGGGCTTATGAAGACACTAGTATTAATTGTGATGGAAATAAGAGTACTTTGACATGAATAGAGTGGGTTCGACCTTGCTTGAAATTGAGATACATATATGTCCCTAGGAAATTAGGTCGGTAGTAGTGCTGGAATGAAGAATTATGGAAAATTTTGAGGCGGTCCTCAAAATTTGCCCCAATGTAAGACTTATGGTTGACACTGGCTTCCTTGAAAAGAATTTCATGGTATTAATGGGAGAAACGAACTTTTTTGGACGACATAATTCTTTTGGGATGGGGCATACTTCATAGCCTCCCGATTATAAATGTGGTGCACAACACAACCATAAACGGGGCTCTACTTAAGTGTGTCCTGCGTCTCTACAAGATCATGTCAGATTATGGACGGAGGAGGGGGGGGGTAGGGTCTTCCAAAATCTCTAGCGAGGATCCTGGAAGGGGGATAAGAAGAGAGTAATGACATTTGTAAGAGTAGATGAGCTCTGATCTGGAAGTGCGAACGATTGATTATGAGGATCGGAGTCGGAGTGCTAGTTTTGAATTCTAGCTTGTGAGTTTGGTATTCCTCATCAAGCAATGCCTCAATCGCTGCTTAGAGGTAATTCCACGTTAGAATGTGTTGTCCTGCAAAAATAGGTAAAGAGGATGAAAAGTACCTGTTGCAGTGTAAAAATCGTAAATTGAAATTGAAATGTAAAGAGAAGAGTGTAGATATTCGAACTAAGATTGTAATCTTTGTTCTGTAGTGTAGATGCCTCCGACTGGCGGGGCAACAGTTGGAATGTAAAAGTCTCCGTTGGCTGGAAATTACTGGAATGTAGTAGCCTCTATCGGTTGGGAAATTGCTGGAATGTAATAGCCTCGGTCGGCAGAGCAATTGCTAAAAAGTAAGAGCCTCCAACTGGCAGGGCGATTGCAAAAGAGTAAAAGCCATCCGACTAGCGAGACAATTTTCTTAAAAGTAAAAGCCTCCGACTGGCGGGGCAGTTGCTTATAAGTAAACGCCTTCTTCTGGAAAGGTAATCTCCAATGCAAACTCGATGACGATGTTGCTTATTGGAATCTGATGCTACTACTACGGCGGATTTCTGATACTACTTTGCTATGGTGTGGATCTCTGATTGGCAGAGCGTGCTTTGCTTGCTGAAATACAATCTCCTGATATGGAGGAGCGTCATTTTGCTTATCCGCAATCCCAATGTGGCGGAGTGTCGTTTTGATCATATACAACCTTCGATATGGCGGAGAGTCGCACTGCTTATTTACATCCTCCGATATGGCAGAGGGTCGCTTCGCTTGCTTATGTACAATCTTCGAAACACGAAATTTGCTTCCTTATGTACAGTCCTTGAAATGCGGAGGTTTGACTTCGTTTGTTTATATACAGTCCTCGGAATGTGAGATCTTGATGAAGTTAGACGACATTGTCCGATTGGGGAGTTATATGACGCAATTAGGCGGTGATTCTTCGATTGGTGAAGTTATTCGACGTAGTCAGGTGGTGAGCTCCGATTGGTGGAGTTTATTGACAGAAGTAAAATAGCCTAATTGTTCTATGAGGGGCCCCTTTCTTTGTCATCTCTGGTCTGGATCTTTGACGTACCTACAAAAGAATTCAAATAAAACTCTTAGAGTTTGTGAGGATCAGTATAAACATCTAAAAATGGAGTAGGGAGAGAATATTTTGGCTCATGTCGTCATGATAAGCCGCGTGATGTTTCTGATCATGTCTAAGAGCTTGACTTGATATCATCTCTCCTAATTCCTGTTTTCCTGCGCTCAAAGAAAAAATTCTTAGTTGGGAAGGGGTGTTGATTTGTGCCAACTCAGGGATCCTGGCTTTGTCATCGGAATCCTTCAGTACTTCCTCGGCTGCTCGATCTTCCCAATTTTGGAGACTTGGTAGGTGGCAAAGTAGGAAAGTAATTTTTCGAAAAATATTTTCGCAAATATATTATGGATATATTGAGTACATATAGTAATTTTTTATTGTTTCTAGATTATGACATGTTCCGAAATCCATCGAGCCTCCATTTGTCAATCGTATACACATGTAGCCTTATCCTCCGGATGACACTTCTCTGGCTATACAGACGCTAAGATGATTCTGATGGAGAGATCTCTTATATTCTGAGGCTATGCGGTGGGTAAAGAAGGGTTCTTCCCTAAGGGTACGACCGAACCTTTTAGGTTGCCTACGTATCCTCAAAAGGAATCAGGTCTGTACGTAGTTCGAGGGTAGAGAAAGAGATATAAAATGCAACGACCGAGCCTGACTCAGGCTGCCTACGTATCCAAGTGGAATTAGGTCATGACGTAGTTCAAGTACAAGGGAAGAAATAAAAATATGAAATGCAATGACCGAGCCTGACTCAGGCTGCCTACGTATCCAAATGGAATCAGGTCAAGCCGTAGTTCAATACAATAAAAGAGTAAAATATAAAGGGACCAAATCCGATGAGGATTACCTACGTATCCTACCGAGGGAAGTCAGGTCGAGAGTAGTTCTAAATACATGAAAGCTGATGTTTTTTGTTTTTTTCTAAGGGAGACCGGACCCGATGAGGGTTGCCTACGTATCCCGCCGTGGGAAGTCAGGCTAATACGTAGTTCTATTACATTAGAGAAAAATGCAAAAGTACATGGAAATAATAAATAATCCTATTGTCTTTAGATGTAATACTTCTTGATAGCGTCGAAATTGATCGGCTTCGTGCTCACTGTGCCATTCATTTCTGCGAGGATTACTGCTCTTCCTGATAGTACTCGGTGAACAATGTAATGACCTTGCCAATTTGGCGCAAATTTTCCTTTAGCTTCATCTTGGTGAGGGAATATTTTCTTTAATACTAACTGCCCCAGTGTGAATCGTCGAGGCCTAACTTTCTTGCTGAATGCTTTGATCATTTTGTTCTAATAGAGTTGACCATGGCAGACTGCGTCCATTCTTTTCTCATCAATGAGCATCAACTATTCGATCCTGCTACGAATCCATTCAGCATCATCTAGATCGACCTCTTGGATGATTCTCAAGGAAGGTATTTCCACCTCTGCGGGTATCACTGCTTCTGAACCCTAGACCAACATGTAGGGAGTTACCCTAGTGGATGTTCTGATTGTGGTGCGATAGCCGAGCAAAGCATAGGGTAGCTTCTCATGCCATTCTCTATTACTGTCCACTATTTTTCTCAAAATCCTTTTGATATTCTTGTTTGCGGCCTCAACTGACCCATTCATTTGTGGACGATATGCTGTGGAATTTCGGTGAGAGATCTTAAATCTTTCACAAGTCTCTCTCATGAGATCACTATTAAGATTGGCCCCATTATCTTTTATAATTGACTCTGGAATTCCAAACCGGCAGATTAGGTTACTGCGAACGAAATCTGCTACCACTTTTTTTGTCACTGCCTTGTGCGTTGATGCTTCAACCCATTTTGTGAAATAGTCGATAGCTACCAGGATGAAACGGTGTCCGTTCGATGCTGGAGGCTCAATGGGCCCAATAACATCCATGCCCCAAGCAGCAAATGGCCAAGGAGAACCCATCACATTGAGCTCGTTTGGTAGAACTCGTCTAAAATCTCCATGCACTTGACACTGATGACATTTCTGCACGTATCGGATGCTATCCCTCTCCATGGTCATCTAGAAGTATTCGGCTCTCAAAATCTTCTTTGCTAGCATGAACCCATTCATATGGGGCTCACAGGTTCCTGCGTGTACTTCCTCCAACAGCCTGGTTGCCTCTGTGGCGTCTACATATCGCAACAATCCCAAATCTAGAGTCCTCCTATATAGGATTTCTCCGTTGAGAAAGAAGTGATTAGCCATCCTTCTCAAAGTTCATTTTTGCTTGCTGGTGGCGCTTTTTGGATATTCTCCTGCTTCGAGCAACCTCCTGATGTCATAATACCACGGCTTTCCATCTGGTTCTTCATCTACAAAGAAGCAGTTTGTATTTTGATCGTGTATCTCTACCTTGATGGGATCGATGTAATTCTTATCTGGATGCTGGATCATCGAAGATAGTGTGGCTAGGGCATCAACAAACTCATTTTGAACTCGAGGGACATGTCTGAACTCAATCTTCGTGAATCTTTAACTCAACTCTTTGACACATTGCATGTAAGGAAGGATCTTGACATTCTTAGTGGTCCATTCCTCTTGTACTTGATGAATCAACAAATCAGAATCTCCTATGACCAACAGCTCTTTGATGTTCATGTCTACAGCCATTCTGAGTCCGAGAATGCA
Source organism: Capsicum rhomboideum (assembly GCA_031232105.1). NCBI lineage: Eukaryota > Viridiplantae > Streptophyta > Magnoliopsida > Solanales > Solanaceae > Capsicum > Capsicum rhomboideum. The sequence continues at coordinate 24,109,200 of CP124712.1, read as the reverse complement.
AGCTTCGTATTCTGCCATGTTGTTCGTACAAGGAAACCTAATCTTTTCTGAGATCGAATAATGTTGACCTGTTTCTTATACCAAGACGGCTCCGATTCCAACACCTTTAAAGTTTGACGCTCCATCAAAGAACATCCTCCATCCATCATACGACTCTGAGATGTCCTTCCCTGTGAACAATACTTCTTCATCGGGGAAGTAGGTCCTGAGTGGTTGGTAATCTTGATCAATAGGATTTTCTGCCAGATGATCAGCCAAAGCTTGTCCCTTAACAGCTTTTCGTGTCACGTACACAATATCAAACTCGCTTAACAAAATCTGCCATTTTGCTAATTTCCCAGTAGGCATTGGTTTCTGGAAGATATACTTGAGTGGATCTATTCTTGAAATCAAGTATGTGGTGTATGCAGACAGGTAGTGCCTGAACTTTTGTGCCACCCAAGTTAACGCGCAACAGGTTCGTTCCAACAATGTATATCTTGCTTCGTACGGTGTAAACTTCTTGTTTAGGTAGTACATGACTTGTTCCTTCTTTCCTGTTTCATCATGTTGTCCCAACATACACCCAAATGCACCATCCATAATGGATATGTACAACAACAATAGCTTCCCAGGCTCTGGTGGAACCAATACCGGCGGGTTGGAGAAGTACTCCTTAATTCTATCAAAAGCTTTTTGACATTCTTCCGTCCATCTGGTGGCGACGTCCTTCTTCAGCAACTTGAATATGGGCTCACATATTATCGTGGACTGAGCTATGAACCGGCTGATGTAATTGAGTCTTCCCAAGAAACTCATCACGTCCTTCTTGGTCTTAGGGGGTGGTAACTCCTGGGTTGCCTTGATTTTGGATGGATCCAACTCTATACCTCTCCTGCTAACAATGAACCCTAATAATTTCCCAGCGGGGACTCCAAAAGCGCATTTGGCTGGATTCAACTTCAGGTCGTACCTCCGCAACCTTTCAAAGAACTTTCGTAAATCATCCAGATGATCTGAACTCTTCTTGGACTTGACAACAACATCATCCACGTATACCTCAATCTCCTTGTGAATCATATCATGGAAAAGGGTAGTCATGGCCCTCATATAAGTTGCGCAGGCATTTTTGAGTCCAAATGGCATTACCCTATAGCAATATACTCCCCACGGAGTGATAAAAACTGTCTTCTCAGCATTATCTTCATTCATCAAGATTTGATGATATCCCGCAAAGCAATCAACAAATGATTGCAACTCATGTTTCGCACAATTATCAATGAGTATGTGAATGTTTGGAAGAGGAAAATCATCTTTAGGGCTAGCCCTGTTAAGATCTCGATAATCTACACATATCCTTATATTTTCGTCCTTCTTCGGCACCGGCACAATGTTGGCCAACCATGTAGGGTAATTTGTGACCTTTACGACATTTGCTTTTATCTGCTTGGTCACCTCCTCTTTGATTCTCAAACTCAAATCGGGTTTGAATTTCCTCATCTTTTGCTTCACGGGCGGACATGCGGGATCAATTGGTAGCCTGTACGAGACGATATCGGTGCTTAACCCTGGCATGTTGTCATAAGACCAAGCAAACACATCAACGTATTACTTGAGCAATTTTATCAGTTCTTGCTTTCTTTCGGCTTCCAAGTGTATACTGACTCGCGTTTCCTTTATCATTTCTTCATCGCCCAAATTGACAACCTCAGTTTCATCTAGATTAGGCTTCTTCTGACTTTCAAGTTGCTCAATCTCATGTGGAAGGTTTTCAGGCATCATGCTTTTGTCATATTCCTCATAATCATGCTCATTGCTCGTATTTTGCTCAGTGAATTCGTTACACGTCATAATCGTTGAACGAGGATTGTTATTAATATTAGCACTGAAAGTATAAAAGGTGAGCAGAATAAATATATTTTAATGGAAACTAATGAAAGTATATATTTTTTCCCTTTTTAGAAAATAAAGACTTTTATTAAAGAAAAGCACTTGGCTTTAGCAAGAGGCGAGTAACAAAAAGGGCTTAGGCATGATTCGAGCCTCAATTGATCACACAAAAACAACTTTTAAACTAACTACAATTCCACTCTACCAGGACTCTTGCCGAAATAGGGTTGGGCTGATGGTCCAATTCTGCGAGACTTCCCCAGGCTCAGCATCACGGATAGTCAGCTCCTTGAGATCCATCTCTAGTCCTTCCTCGATCACGGCCACAAACAAATTCCCTATTCCTTCTATGATGTCCTCATCAACTGCTTGCTCCAAAACTGGAACTTGGGCTGGCACAAATACTGTCTTACCTGATCCTATACCATGCACCTCTCCTGGAGTAGGTTCATATCCTAGCCCAGTGATACCTCTCTGATGTTTTAGCTGAATCGGCTCAATTATATCGTTGGCATTTAGTCCTAGTCCTGTCTTAGGCTGATACCCATACTTTAACATCTCAGACGTAACCATCTTTGCTGCACTCTACATTTTCACTTCAACCGACTCTACTTTCTCATTAATCCTTGCAGCTTGCATGATCTCCAGAGTATGGAAAGTGGCTCCATCTAACTCCTCCGTGACTGGAACAGAATTAACAGAATATATGGAATGACTGAGCTCCCCATGAATGGTAACTTCTGTGCGATCCCACTCAAACTTTAGAAACTGATGGAGAATCGAGGGAACTACTCTCGCCATGTGGACCCATGGCCATCCCAGCAATAGGTTGTAACTGGACGCTACGTCCATCACTTGAAATAAAACTGGAAATTCAGCTGGCCCTACTTGCAATGTTAGGTAGATTTCTCCAATGACGCTCCTTTGCGATCCATCAAAAGCTCTGACCTTCACCCGACTCTCCCTTATCTCTTCTATATTCACACCTAAATCTCTCAGAGTGGAGAATAGATAGATATTACAACCAGAACCACCATCGATTAGAACCCTATTCACGACCTTATTGCAATATCTGGCTATGATATGAAGTGCTTTGTTGTGTCTAGCCCCTTCTAACGGTAGCTCATCATCATGGAAAGAGACCTTATTTGCTTCCACCATATGTCCGATTGCGGCAGCCAAATTTTCACTTGTGATGTCTTTCGGTATGCTAACTTCGCTTAATACTTCCATCAAAGCATTCCTATGGGCTTCAGAACTCATGAACAAGGACATAATGGATATGTGGGCCGGTGTTTTCTTCAACTGCTCCTCGATCGAATAGTCCTTAGGTTGCATCTTCTTCCAGAATTCTGCGGCTTTTGCATCAGTGACATTCTTCTTTGGATTTGGTTCTTTCCCAGAACCCCCCCGATTTAAATCCTCTGGGGCATAACACCTTCCTGACCTGGTCATCCCGTGAGCTACGACAACATCTATCGTCTTGCCTTTAGCTTCCGTACGATAGTCCCATGGGACTACTTTAGTGTTATAGTCAGGCTTTCCAGCAGCTACAGTGGTTACTACAACTCTCGGCAGGTAGGTTTGAATAGTCAACGGCTCCCTGAACTGAACTATGATAAAAGGTTGCGCCGGAGATGTAGTGGCAACTTCTTCTGTATTCCAAGTAGGCACAATAGCTCCCTCCAAGTCATACTCTTCCTCCAGAGTAATCATGTTGACTTCTCGATTCTCATGGTTCGGTAAAGGGTTATTATTCACATTTGGAGAAGATGTGGTGCATTTGATCACTCCTTTTCTGATTAGAGACTCAATCTGGTTCTTTAAGCCATAACACTCTTCCGTGCCATGCCCTTGGACTCCCGAGTGATAAGCACATCGTTTGTTTCCATCAAAGTTTTGAGAGGTTGGATCAGGGGTCTTCCCTTCGACTGGGTACAACAATCCTGCTGCCCTCAATCTTTCAAATAGTTGAGCCAAAGGTTCGGCAATAGGTGTGTAGGTGCGGGTATTTCTGGCTTCAAGATTTGGACATGGCCTTGGTGCATATGTTGGTCTATTTTGGTGAACTGGAGCTTGGGCAGGGGCATATGGTCTTGGTGGATTTTGGTGTGCTGGAGCTCGAGGCAGATTATAGTGTGGCTAAGTATTGTATACGGGGACATGTGCAATAATTTGGGGGTTGTTAGGGTAATGGTAGGAAGAACTTCCAGGCTGGTAGTATGGTGTAATAGTTGAGACATCTTCTTTTTTCTTCTTATTAACGCCGATGGAACCTGACTGTATGGCTTTACTTGCGGCTTGCAATGCAACCATAGACTGAATCTTTCCTGACTTGATGCCTTCTTCTATGAAATCTCCCATCTTGACCAACTCTGCAAACTTCTGTCCTATCATCGACATCATTTTGTCAAAGTAAACACCTTCTTGGGCTCGGATAAAGTACTTGGAAAGTTCACCCTCATCCAGTGGGGGTTGGATCCTGGCAGCCTCAGTCCTCGATCGCCATGCATATTCCTGAAATAAATCCGATGGCTTCTCTGTATATTGTACAATGAGAATCTATCTGGGGTGATTTTGGTATTAAACCTGAAACGACGCATGAAATCTTCAGCCATCTCCTGCCAATCACGCCACTTACAAGGGTCTTGCGAGTGTACCAAGTTAAAGCTTCTCCTGACAGACTTTGAATGAACACCTTCATCCTCAACTTCTCGTTCCTTCCTACACCGACCAGCTTGTCGCAATAGGCTCTTAGGTGTGCATGAGGATCACCCTTCCCATCAAATACATCGAACTTTGGTGGTTTGTACCCGACTGGCATGTCGATGTCTGGATGGATGCATAAGTCATCATAATCCAAGCTCTCGGTTCCTCTGGTGACCTGCATGTTTTTGAATGCCCTTTTCAAACTCTCCAGTTGAGCTACTATCGACCTTTCTCCATTCAATTGGACATCCTTCTCCAATCCCACATACTGATCGACCTCATACGGGATTTTGACAGCCGTGGATGTTGCATAGGTAGGAGCTTCAGTAGCATATACCGGTGGCACAGGTATCTCACAAGTGACGTGTGCCTCAAGTATGTGCTGCATTATTGGGTGAATAGGAACAGTGAAGTTTTGAATAGGTAATGAAAGATTAGGTGCAGTCCTGGCGGCAGGTGGAGTAGCAAGTGGAGCTTGAGCATAAGTCGGAACATATGGGGTTTGCGTAGGTGTGTTTATTAAGTTTACAGGCGAGACTGGAGGTAATTCAACATTTGGAAATTGGAATTGAGTGGGGAAGGTAGCAGCCGTAAGCTTAGTCAAGTCCCGCACTTGACGCAGTTCTTCCTTTAGGATCTCAATTTCTTGAGCCATGTTGGCCATTTATTCGTCGTTTTGAGTATCTATCGACTTTTGGGAACTTCTATTGGAACTATTGAGGCGTTGTTGGATTCTTCCATCATTTTTCCTTTAGATCGGAGGTTGTATTGTGATTCAGCCAGTTTGCAAGTCGACACAAATCAACGTTCTTTTCTTGGGGATTAATAATGAACAAAAGAGAAAAGAAAAGGAAAGGAAGAAAGGAAGAAAAAGAAAACCATGTTAGTTTGGGAAATATTGAAAAATGTAACAAATAAGTAACACGTATACACGCCAAGTTGGCGACATTCAAGCACGTCCTAATATGGGTCCTCTTTTTGCCATAGGTGGGCCTACAATGCAATCAGTTTGATGATAGATGATCCATTTTAAACACATTTGGATTTGGAATAAACGACTTTCATTAAGAAAATACGGCTTCAAAAGATTACAATGAAATAGAGCAAAGGAAGCGTAAAAAGGAACTGAAAGTACATGGGCGGCCGCAAAGGCATACACTGGGATTGGCCATGTGACTCTTTAGGGGAAAGAAAGGAAAAACACAACAAGAAAAACAAATCTAAGGCAATGCAACGTCATCATCATCATCATCGTCACTTACGTCATAATATGACCTTGGATGGTACTCTGGGGATCCATCGGGGTTATAGTCAGGTGGCAATTCTGTATCCATCACCCCCCATTTTCAGGATCATAAATGTTGGAGACAGTTTTAGAACCCTCCTGGGGGTTTTCTTCCATCCATTCCTCGGGGTCCTCTTCAGGGTTTTTTTCTGGGTCTTCCTCGGGATCTTCTTCGGGGTCTTTTTCAGGATCTTCTTCCTCGTCCTCCTCCAACTCGTTCGAATCCTCCTCAATTACTGGTATCAGATAATCGGCTGAGCCTGGAACTATCTGATTATACATAGGCGTGGTGAGGTGCCTGCGATGAAGCACCTCTTCCCTAACCCACTCGACCCACTGAATGTCCATGAATCCTCTGAATCCATACACACTTGGTTGAACCATGTGGCTCATGGTAGTACGCCATGCGTAATATTCTGGTGTGCACCATCTTTCTCCTTCCATGTGCAGTGTAATCATGTAGTCCCATTCTGCTTGTAAGTTTCTCACATGTGCTGCTGGAACTGAATCACCACAACCGTCCTCATGTAGCACCATAACTGACCACGACGGTATATCCTGAACAACGCCAAACTGTCTCAGAACTCAAAGAGGTGTATACGGCTGAATGCCTCCTAGATCAATTAACTCAATGAAGTAAAGGTGTCGAGTCCTGACGAAAGCCAATCCTGTCATCCAAGGGTATCTCCATTGGATGGAATCTCCAGTAAGATTAGTCAAATACTCGCGCCATTCTGTCTCTCCAGTGGGTGCGATCCAATACCTTAGACGATTTTCATGGCTTTGGATCCTACTGCGCACGTCAATGGTGTAGTCCATTTGTGGATTGCGACTATAGAAGTGTTCTATTGCCCAGATTTGCAACAATAAGTTGCATCCTCCGAAGAAATTATGGCCTCTAGTGCATGCGGACAATGACCTGAATACCTCGACAAGAATCATATGTACCAAAGTAAGTCTTTGCGGCTCTGGGAAGATACTCATCACAATCGATAAAATGTTGATGTCGATACAATGAAATCTCATTGGGAAGACCATGGTTCCCAAGAAAGCCAACACGAAGACTCTGGGCCGCATATATAGCCACTGCCTAACTGCCTACGTGTGCAAACAAATTCACCTTGATGTTCATCGTAGCTTTCCAGATGACCATACCTTCTAAAAAGATAATTCAACCTCACTTTTCCTCCTTCCACATTTCTTAATGACGGAAAAATGTCCAACCCTAAGAGCCTCAGAAAATCTTCCTTTCTTACGGATGATGGGAGTACTGACAATTTTCCTCGAAGCGGTAGTTCAACAAATTCACTGATTTCCTCTAAGGTGGGAGTGATTTCAAAATCCAGGAATTTTAAAGTTACTGTGGCTAGATCTCAAAATTCCATTAACAGAGTAATGAGGGTTCTGTTAGCTTGGATCCTCATGAGTGATAACAAAGCGCCCAAATGCTCTCGAATCTCACCCCCATGTGCTACATGAATATTCCGCCACCAATTTTGCAAATTGTCGGGAGCCGAGATGACCATTTGGATATTCGGTAGGTTCTGATTGATATTCATCTGAAAGGGAAAAGGGTAAAGGGTATGAAAGGTTTGTTTATTCCAAAGAAAATATAACATTTTATTTATTATAAAGTTTATTATATATGTCTAAAATCATGGAAAGGTATTTATTTTTGAGAGTAAATTTATACAAACTAAAGATATTGAAAAAAATGCCAAAATATGTAACATGTTAGTTCTTGAGTAAAATAGACTTGTGTATATTTAAAATATAAAAGTCATGCTAATGTTTATTTATTTGTAAAGATCCTAAAGGTAATGGTTTAAAAATAGGTAAAATAAATGTAATAGTAAAATACCCATATACAGTTGAGATAAAGTGTAAATAGTGATAACAATAATTTTGTTAAAAATAAATAAATACGTAGATAAGAATAAATAAATAAATACGTAGGTAAGAATAGTGATAAAAATATTTTGTATATGGTAATGTATACATATATGTACCTTGTGCCTTTTTGAGTCTTTTAGAATTTGAAAGTTTTATACTATTGTTGATAAAAATGAGTAAAAACAAGGTAAAATATTGGGATCAATTTATTGAAATAAGTCGGGATTGATAGGTTAACTCCTTTTGAAAGAAAATTCAGATTTTAGCCATTCGTAAAATGATATTAAAACGATATTAAAATTCTTTTTGTTTTTACGAAAATGTTGAGGTTGCGACTTGTTCATTCTTATTGGCCAAACATTAAAGCTGCTAAAGCACCCTTTTCATTTTAAAAAAATACATTTAACTAGCCATGTGTTAATTGCGAAAAGGGGAGGACGTTAATCTACTTTAGGGAAATTTGCAAACTCTAAAGCAATGTAAACACTATAAATAAATACTAATACTTTAAACAATTCTAATAAGAGTAAAAATACTAAGTCGTCATCCCAAGTATCAAAGAAAACTAATATCGTAACAACAATAATAAATAAAAGAGAGAGGGCTAAGAGATACTAGACTCCTAACGGAGTTGAGCTTCTAATCTACGAGACTCCAAGCATTGCGATCCTAGAAGCGGTTGACCCGACGTTTGGGTCGCTATGGAGTTTCAATTGAAACTCCAACTCCCGAGTTCACATGAGACAAGGAAAGAAAATAAAGATGAGTAAAAATAACATGGAAAGATCAAATGGATAAAATACAAGAGTAAAGGCATGAGTCATAAGCAAATAAAGATAAGAGTTTGAGTATGTAAGCTTATTTTCAAATACCCAGACCACCACAACAAGTCTGCTTATTTTTCGGCCGGAGTGCAAAGTTAACAAAGTTTAGCATATAAAATAGTGGGCAAATTTCTTCTAAAGAAATATATGAATTTTTTTTCAAAATAGGCACTTTATTAGATGGTTATTCATAGGATTTGTGGGCAGATTGACAGTTTCAGATTTAGAGAAGTATTGAGCCAAACATTCAGCAATCCCAGGTATGCAATCCGCAAACTGAACACATATGATGGTATATGTATGGACATGTAACAACCCCACCCTTTTCCAGCAAACAAATATCTCTCCCTCACCATAACAAAGTAAATACAATAACAAAACCATCAACACTAAATTTCCAATCCCAATTTCCAGAGAACAAAAACTTCTCCAACTGAAAATTTTCATTTTTTCTTTAACAATCCCCTTCCACCCACTTCAATGCACAAACACACCTTACAATTCTAACTAATACTTACTAAAATCACGGGAGAAGGGGTTTGGATTCACGGCTTTGAAGCAAAAAACAGAGAAGAGTTGATGGAATCAAGACGACAACATTTTGTTTTAAAAGATGACTTATTTTTAGTAAAATAAAGTAATATATATAATAGGAGGTTAGATTTCAACGCAACTCGGACTCGAAACAAATGTGCCTTGAACGAAATCATATTTTAAGTTTGATTTCAAAGAAAAGAAACAACAATTCCACAACCAAACTTGAATCTAAAAGAGGTCACATATTTGTCGATGGAGGAGGTATAAAGTTGATGGGGTCGGCGTGATCGATGAAAAAGGTGAAAAGGTGAGCGGAGAAAGGCGAGGACCACCAGAATTTGCCATTTTTCGATGGTCTGCAGACTGCCATTGCTGTCAGAAGAGAAAGAGAGGTCGAGTTTGGTTGAGATGGAATGAGAGAAGTGAGGGAGTGAGGGTAGAGGGGCTGATTTGGTTAATTTAGAAGGGATTTGGGCCGGGTAAGGTTATTTAGGTTGGGCTGGGGGGTAATTTTAGGCTGAAATGAATTAGATATAGGCCCAATCATGATATGTGAATGAACTTGTAAAAAAAAATCTGATTTTCCTCAAATCGATTTTACTTAATTAATTAAGTGATGCTTGTTTCGTCCTAAATAATTTTTCCCAAAAGTGTATATGTATACATATACATTTTCACACATCTAGGTGCGTATATACACGTGTGCAATTTTAAATACATATATATGTTATATCTTAGATACGTATAACTATAGCTCAAAAATAAAAAGTAAAATAAAGTAAATTTGCAAAAATTGTAATGGTATAGTGAGGATTATTTGGAGTTTTTGAAATAAAAGTTAATACGCTAGCATATATATATATATATATATATATATATACACATATACTTTCAGAGAAAAAATAGTGAAAATAATGAATTAAGATATATTATTATCATTAATTCATTTTTGAGGGTAAATTTACGATATAAGTAATTTGATAGAAGAATAATAATTATAAGAAAAATATATTATTTTCGAAAAAAATTGTTATTGGTGTTAATTTTATTGAAATTAATGTTAGAAATAAGAAAAACGAATATTTAGGATTCATAATCATCGAGAAATTAATTTTAGGAAAAAAGAGAGCCAAAATTGGGTGTCAACAACTATCATCGCAATAGTTGTTAAAAAAGACATGTACATTTGAGTCTCATGTAAGTCTTCTTATTTTCATGGCAGAGTTCCTATTTTTTCACATTCACACATAATTTGAGAAATTAAAATCGGAATGGAGTGTTGTTCACATTGAATTTTAAGATTCTGATTGTTATGCTAAACATAAGGCAAAATTAATAGATTCCCACTTTTTACTTCAAAATTAAGAAAAAGGGAGAAGAAATAACTTGGTTCACTATAAGGTAAATAGTGCCTGTGAAGATTCATCAAATTCATGTTTCATATGTGAATTTCATAATATTATTTGTGGTAAGTTTATGTCCACACTTATTGGAGCTATTACAAACTAAAAAAAAGAGAAGGTGAACAAGAGACCATTCTTTTGGGCAAACAAGATATGGATTATGTCTCCTTTTTTTTTTTTGTAACTAACTTTTTGCATTAATCACCAAAGTGTTTCATTACAAACCTAATAGCTAGCTATACACAACTTGCTATAAAACTCTTACAAAATTCAAATAGCTAAACTAGAAAACTAGGCTATGAATTACATTTTGATTTCTAGGGGTGGCTCTAACACAACTGATATATATAATCTCCTTTCCAATAACTTCACAAGTTCGTCTTTGTTTCTAAAAAATCCTTATGTTTCGCTCAATAAGATGGCATGGCTAATTTATGTACTAAGCATCTTAAAGATAAGAGCCTACTGAGATTTCCCTTTAGCATTACAAATCATCCACTGTAGGTGTTGCTCCCATGTTACCGGAGTAAACTGCTGCCTCTGTAGCCACTTCAACACTCTATTCCAAAGTCCTCTAGCAAAATCACACTGTACGAACATGTGCTCTCTTGTTTCATCATGAACCTGGCAAAAAAAACACTTGGGATCCACCTCCATTCCCCACTTGCATAGTCTATATGTAGTTATTATCTTGCCATGAAAGTGAAGCCATGTGGTGAAGATGGTTTTGGGCCTGACATCATTTTTGAACATATAGAATTTCCATGGCACTGTCTCACAAAAATTCAAAGATTGTAAGTAATATGTCTCACCACACTTTTCCCAGCTACCTGCAGTTGCATTGGTGCTAGTAGTGCTCTAGCTTCAAAAAGTTTTCGGATCATCCAGCAGGCCTGCTTTGGCACTGATACACTGTCTAGCTGTTGGTTCTTGACATAATATGAATGAATACACTTAATCCTCAAGGTGTCCTGTTTGTGCTCTATATTCCAACTCTGTTTTGCAATTGCTGCCCTGTTCCACAAATACATATTAGTAAAATTAAAACGTCCAACACTCTTGGAAGTACACACCTTTTCCCAAGTTATTGATTCCTTCTTTGTGATAGTACCAACCCCTGACCATAAGTAACTTTTGCATTGAGCCTCTATAAGTTTCAGTACTTCTGCAGGAAGAAGAAACAGTTGAGCTCAGAAAGCTTGAACTCCAAAAAGAACAGACTGTATGAGTTGTGCTCTTCCTGCATAAGAGAGCTTTTTAGTTGTCCAAGAGGAGATTTTTGTTATGATCTTGTTAAAAAGAGGTTGCCACTGGACCAAAGAGATCTTCTGAGTGGATAATGGGACTCCAAGATACTTGAAGGAAAGATCTCCAACATAGTATCCCAAATAATAAAAAAATTCTTTCTTTCATACCCTGAGTCACACCACCAAAGTATATTGAACTTTTAACAAGATTAGCTTGGAGTCCTTATGCATGAGAGAACACATTGAAACACTTATGGATTCCTGACACAGACTGCATATCTCATCTAGAGAATAATAAGAGGTCATCTGCAAAACATAAGTGGCTTATTCCAAGTTTAGAGCATTTAGGGTGATATTGAAAACCTTTGTCTACCCTTAGATTATTCAGCAGTCTACTAAGGTACTCCATTCTAATAGCAAAAAGATAAGGTGACATAGGATCACCATGTCTTAGGCCTCTAGCTGCAGGGAATAGAGCAGTTGGTTTACCATTAATCATGATGTTGTAACTCACAGTTCTTACACATTCCATCACCCAATTCACATACATAGTGGCAAATCCAAGCTCATTCAACATTTGCTCTAGATAAACCCACTACAAAGAGTCATAAGCTTTTTGGAGGTCTATTTTAATCATACACCTAGGTGAGATGTGTTTCCTATTGTACCCTTGAACCAATTCTTGAGCTAAAATGATATTATCACCTAACTTTCTCCCTAGAATAAATCCAGCTTATGCTTCACAAATTAGACTAGGCATCACCTTTTGCATTCTATTAGCTAAAATCTTAGCAATAATTTTATATAAAACTGTACAATATGAAATAAGCCTATATTCCTTGATAGATGCAGGTTGAGCATTCTTTGGTACCTATGTAATAGATGTGTAGTTTATAGGCTTGTACATTTTACCTGTGTTAAAAAAGGCAAGCAGAACATCAATGATATCCTGTTTGATAATACCCCAAGTTTTCTTGAAGAAGAAAGCATCGTATCCATCCACCCCTGGAGCTTTATCTTCACCTATAGCTTTGAGACTCTCCAACACCTCATTTGTAGTGATAGACTCACATAACAATATCTTCTGATGATGATTTAGGGTAGGTCCCTTATATCTAATCTCTTTATTATCTACTGGGGGACTTGTAGAAGCAGAACCCATTATTCCCTTATAAAAAGTAGTTATCTCCTTTCTATGTCTTCATTCTGTGTCAATACATACCCATCCCGTGAAGTGAGTGTAAAAATTAGCTTTCTTTGTGCCCTCTCTTTCACCATATGTCACGACCCAGCCGGTCATGATTGGCACCCACCCTAACCTATGGCGAGAGAACCATACTAACCTCACCCTCACCGACTCAATTGTTACTCTTATATTCACTTATATCAATACCCAGTTTTAATCAATTACAAATGGGAAGTTATTCCATAATTAAAGTCACCTATCAATGAATACCAATATTCAAACAATAGAGTGCAGAAACCTATACTTATTACATCTCCGGGACTTGAAGTCACCGTACAAGAACATCTAAGATTAATCTAAGTCTGAAATAACTAAGATATCCAAAAACAAAAAATAGATAATTATCTTAGTCTCGAAATAAGGGACGTCAACATCAAGGAGAAGATCCAAAGGTTGCCCGGTCATGGTGCTCACCATCAAAATCAAGTACGAATCGCTATCTAAAGCCTAGGTCGCGTATCAACCGCAGGAAGCTGTTCTGCACTCAACAAAAAGAAGAGTACAAGTAGCATCAGTACAACCACAAGTACTGGTAAGCATCATAGGTCGACTACCTCAATAATGTATAAATAAGCAAGCCAGACAAGTATAAAAGTGATCATAACAGAACTCATAATCAAGACATCAACGACTAAAGACATCATATAAGGAAAATTTCATAAGTTTTTACACTTAGTCACTTTCAACAATAACTCATCATCACATATAACTATTATAAAGGTACTCAGTGCATATGAATGAGTGCATGCATGCAAGATGTGCACATCATCTTTTACTCTTCTCCTCCTCATCAACATATCATATTGTACCGGCATGGTACCCAACCCTTTTTATCATCCAACAACATCACAATGCATATGACACCATAAATCACAAGTCATGCTAGAAGTCAATCATAAATGTTTAGTACACAAACAAGTACAAAACCAAGAAAATCTAAGTGCTACAACAAAACCATAGCCTACCTCAATTCCTTTGCTCAAAGTCACCTTTAAGCCATACTTTTGCCATTTTGATCTCGTTCTTGATCTATAACAACAAGAATATACACTCATTTCGATAATTCATCCCTTTTTTTTTTTTTTAACTATCATGGATAAATAATTACTTATTTTAGCCTTAAGTTCACCCTATTTCACGATCTTAGGATTTTTTATCTCTTAAACCTCATGGAATTTTACTTGAATTAACATGAACAATCGTAATTCTAATCCCATTAGTATTTTCTAACATCCTAGGATCGTTATATACCAAATTTATATACATTCCTACCACTTTTCATCAATTTTCTTGAACTAAGGTTAAATCCCAATTTTTACCATTACTCCGCTTCTAGTGATTTTCTAAGATTAAACGAAGTAAATTCAAGTCTAGAATGTAATTACTTACCTCTAAAGATGAAAAACTCCAAAAACCCTCTGAAAATCACCTTTCCTAGAGCTCCTTTGCGTTTTTTGAAAAAAAGTGGAGAATGAAAATATTTTTTGGTTTTTAAAAACTGTTATTTTACTGCACGTTACCGCTGCAACGGATAATTACCGCTGCAGCGGTTCACGCATTTTACGCGGAGGTCGCTGTTACGGTTCCCGTTACCACTGCAACAGTTACTTTTTCCGCTGCAGTGATCCCAGGTAGAAACTCGGGACCTCTCCTCAGTTTTTCTCATTTTACAATACATAGCACGAATCGTAACATCATGAACCAACCCCTCCACGGTAAGCTCTATAACTAGAGTTCTATACCTCTATTTCAGGTGCCGAAAGTTGCTATGACTTCCTAAACTCGTTGCCTATCCAAATATTGCATCAAACATCGCTACCAACTATCACATTAGTACCATATTTTATTTTACTAATATACCTCAAAAATTGTCCAACCTTAGACTAGTCCTGAATTTCTCAAAATTCGTCTAAGGGAAGGCTAAGTGCGAATTTTATCCCTTTTTTCTGCGTAACGACAATTTGAGTCATTACATTCGATACTAATTTACCTCTCGTTCATCCCCGAATGATAATTATCACCCAAAAGACATAACAAGGTAAAGAAATGTATCTTTATCGATGAACAAGTGCAGATATCGCTTGCGCATGTCTGCCTCTGTCTCCCAAATAGCTTCTTCAATATTACGGTTCCTCCATTAAACCTTCACACAAGGAATGACTCAGGTCCTTAGCTTCCTCACATCCTTAGCTAGTAAAGCAATTGGTTCCTCTTCATAAGACAACTCCTTATCAAATAATTCAGGGTCCCAATAAATGATGTAATAACCATCCCTATGATACTTCTTTAGCATAGACACGTGGAACACTGGGTGAACCCCAGATATACTGGGGGTAAGTCCAGTCTGTACGCCACTGACCCCACTCCCTTCAAAATTTCAAAGGGTCTAATGTATCTTGGGCTCAACCTTCTTGCCAAACCGCATTACACCCTTCATGGGTGATAATTTTAGAAGTACCTTCTCTCCTTCTGCGAACTTCACATCTCTCACATTATTATCTGCGTACTTTTTTTGCCGATTCTAGGCGGCTATGAGCTTTTCACAAATGAACCTCACCTTCTCCATTGAATCCTTAAGTATGTCAGTACCCCAAGGCCTCACCTAAAATGCATCAAACTACCCAATTGGAGACCCATACCTCCTACCATATAAGGCCTCAAAAGGGGCCATATCAATACAATTGGTAACTATTATTGTAGGCAAATTCACACAATGGTAAGTGTTGGTCCTACTGACCCCCAAAGTCCATAACATAAGCCCGAAACATGTCCTTAAGCACTTGGATAGTTCGCTCTGACTGACCGTCAGTTTGTGGGTGGAAGGCCATACTTAGGTCCAATACGGACCCCAACTCTGACTAGAATTTCTCCCAAAAATTAGAGGTGAACTGAGTACCTCTGTCTAACATTATCAAAATCGGTACCCCGTGTAACCTTACAATTTTTTCACATAAACCTTGGCCAACTTAGCAACATTATAGTCTACCTTTACCAAAATAAAATGAGCCGACTTAGTCAACCGATCTACAATGACCCATATAGAGTCGCACTTCCTCAATGTCTTTAGAAGACCAACTACAAAATCCATTGTTATCCTTTCCCACTTCCACTCCGGAATAGGCATTCTCTGAAATGTACCACCCAACTTTTGGTGTTCGTACTTAACCTATTGGCAGTTTTGACACTTTGTTACGAAATCCAAAAATGACTAAAAAACTTCATTCATCAGGCTCATGAAAACAGTTAGGGTGTTGGTCAAACCAAAGGACATAACTAGGAACTCGTGGTGCCTATAATGAGTTCAGAATGCAGTCTTTGGGATATCCTTCTCCCTTATTTTGAGCTGATGATAGCCTGCCGTCAAATCAATCTTAAAGAACACTGCAGCTCCCTGTAGTTGGTCAAACATGTTGTCTATTCTAGGCAAAGGATATTTGTTACGAATGGTCACCTTAGGTAACTGATGATAATCTATGCACATCCTCATGTTGCCATCTTTCTTTTTCACGAACAACACAACTACACCCCAAGGAGAAACACTTGGGTGAATAAAACCCTTTTCTAACAATTCTTGCAACTGAGATTACAACTTCCTCAACTTTGCTGGTGTCATGCGATAAGTGGAATAGAAATGAGGCGGGTACCTGGTTCTAAATCTAAACAAAAATCAACTTCTCGGTCTGAAGGCATACCCGAAAGATCATCCAAAAACACTTCTAAAAACTCATATACTTCTGGAAATGATGCTATAGGAGGGATCACAGATTTATCTTCTCGAAGATAGGTCAAAAACTCCCTACACCCCTTTTTCAGTAGCTTTTGGAATTAATTGCTGACACAACCCTCGCATGCTTAGGCTTAAAAGTACCCTCCCACTCTAACTTATGCATCCCAGGCATCTCTACAGTGACAGTTTTGGTATAACAATTAAGAATGGCACGATAAGGGGACAATCAACTCATCCCCAATATAACATCAAACTCCTCCATATCTAGAATAACTAGGTCTGCTAGGGTCTTAAACCTCATAAACATCACAGGGCATGCACGATACACCTGATCAACACATATGGACACCCCAACTGGCATAGACACATACATAGGAGCATCAAGATACTCACAGTTTAAGTCCCAGCCCAAAGCAAATTTCACAGACACATAAGATAAGGTAGAACTGAGATCAAACAATACAGAAGCCATACGGTTACAGACAAGAATAGTGCTTATGATCACAACATCAGAAGCTTCTACCTCGGGATGTGTCGGGATTACATAAAGATGTTCTTTATCACCACCCTGACCGCCACCTCTTTTGCCCTGAGCTCCAGTTCTACCAACTTGTCCTCCACCTCGGTTGGCTCAGTTACTACCCTTAGCCTGGCCACCACAGCCACCTTGTGGATAACCCCTACCACTTCCTCCACCACCATGACCTGCCAGAACCAGAGCAGTAAAAGCCAGTTGCTGAGTCAACTGACCTGCAGATAAGAAGTTAGGACCATACCTCCTAACATGTACCAAACCCTCACATTCAAAGCATTTGGGTCCCAAAGTAGGCTTCTAAATTAAAGAGGATGAATATGTATAGCTGTCGGCTCGGAAAGGCTTATAATTGACCTTAGATGGACCCTCTGCAGATACTGGCATAGCTGAATGATAGGGCTTAGAAGAACCATGCCCCTTTGAGAAGGTACTACTGAATTGGCTCGAGGTCTGGGCCTTCTTCTCTTCTGCTTTTACCTGTCCCTATTTCTCAAGCTTCTTGTCTAATTAAACAACATCCTGAAAAGACTTACCAGACACAACCACAAATAAAGTAGCCAACTGAATCCCAAAATTTAGACCCTTCACAAAGTACCTGATCTGCTTATCTTCTGAGGTAATCAGCTGCAGTGCATAACGATACACAACATGAAACTTGGTCTCATAGACTGCCACAGACATGTTACCCTGCTGTAATCTCAAGAACTCATCCTTCTTCTGATCATGATAGGTACGGGGATCATATTTCTCAAGGAACACATTCTGAAATTGAGCCTAGGTAAGTGGAGGTAAAACACCTCTGCACTCTACAATGGACTCCACCATTGCTTGGCTTTAGCCTGCAGCAGAAAAAAAACAAACTCCACTCCTTACTTCTCAACAATACCCATCTTGTACAAATGTTCATGATAATCTATCAAAACTCAAATGTGTCCTTGGATTTTGTACCTTGGAATACCAGAGGTTTCATTTTCATGAATTTGCAGAACAACCTATGTTCATGATCCGTCATCACTAGTCCAAGTACCCGTTGGGGATACACCCCTGTTTCAGAGCCTGCATCTATCCTTAGTGCTACAATAACATCATATTGCAAGACTGTAGGCAGAATATTCAAAACAACTGGAGTGTAGTATGTGCCATCCAAGCTACCCAAGAATCCCAACACTTGTTGAATCACCTCCACAGATAAAAGCACCGGAGATGCACCATTTATACCCAATGTTCTAAACTTGTCTTCTATTCTTTTTTGTGTAGATGGTGAGGACTAGGTCCAAAGATGTGAGGGATGCTGAGCAGGCACCCTATATGGGGGCTCTGATCTGAGAATGAGGCATGGGTCATGGTCAATCTAGAGGTAGAGGATGGGCTCGGGAGAGGCCTCCCTAGCACGTCCTCTAGCTGGGGCAGCTCCTTGTGACCGTCCTCTACCTCTAGGTCGACCATGACCCATGCCTCATTCTCGAATCAGAGCCCCCATCTAGGGTGCCAACTCAGCATCCCTCACATCTTTGGACCTAGTCCTCACCATCTACACAGAAAAGAATAGAAGACAAGTTTAGAACATTGGGTATGAATGACCCACACAATAAGGAATCAAATTAGAGAAGTTCTTACCCAACCCCGTCTAACTCCACCCCTAGCCCAAGGCCTGTCCCGAATTGCGGTTCCAATGACCCATACAGGAGCTGTTGTAGGTGCTGCAGTAGGTGCGACTGCTCTGATAGAATGAATATTCACCATCTGTGAATAAAAATGAAAGGATTAGATACCAATTTGGATCGCTATATACTAATTGGAATGAAATCATAGAATGAAAGAAGGAAAGAAAGGAACTCATTCCTAAGGTCCTATAGCGTCCCAAAGAAAAGTACAGTGTCTCCGTACCATTCAACGGGAATATACTAGACCTGCTCTTGTACGATGATATCTACGAACCCAATGCTCTGATACCGTCTGTGTCATGACCCAATAGATCATGATTAGCACATACTCTAACCTATAGCGGGAGAACCATACTAACCTCACCCTCACCAACTCAAGTGTTTCTCTTATATTCACTTATATACATACCCAGTTTTAATCAATTACAAACAGGGCGTTATTCCATAATTAAAGTCACCAGTCAACAAATACCAATATTCAAACAATAGAGTGCGAAAACCTCTACTTATTACATCCCCGGGACATGAAGTCATCTTACAAGAATATCTAAGATTAATCAAAGTCTGAAACATCTAAAATATCCAAAAACACAAAATAGACAATCGTCATAGTCTCGAAACAAGGGACGTCAACATCAACGAGAAGATTCGAAGGTTGACCGGTCATGGTGCTCACCCTCAAAATCAAGTTTAAATCGCTATCTAGAGCCGAGGTCCCATATCAACCGCTGAAAGTTGTGCTGCACTCAAAAGAAAAGTATATGTAGCATCAGTACAACCACAAGTATCGTTAAGCATCATAGGTCGACTAACTCAATAATGTACAAGTAAGCAAGCCAGACAAGTATAAAAACGATCATAACAGAACTCATAATCAAGACATCAAGGACTAAAGACATCATATAAGGAAAACTTCACAAGTTTACTTTCACAAACTTTTACACTTAGTCACTTTCAACAATAACTCATCATTACATGTAACTATTATAAAGGCATTCAATGCATATGAATGAGTGCATGCATGCAAGATGTGCGCATTATCTCTTACGCTTCTCCTCATCATCGACATATCATATTATACAGGCGTGGTACCCGACCTTTTATCACAATCATATCATAACCGTATCAGTATGGTAACCGACCCTTTTTATCATCCAACACCACCATAATGCATATGAAATAAAATGCAGTCTATAAATCACAAGTCATGGTAGAAGACAATTATAGATGTTTAGTTTACAAACAAGCACAAAGCCAAGAAAGTCTATGTGCTACAACAAAGACATAGCCTACCTCAATTCCTTTGCTCAAAGTCACCTTGAAGCCACTCTTTTGCCCTTTCGATCTCGTTCTTGATCTATAACAACAAGAATATACACTCATTTCAAAAATTCATCCCCTTTTTAACTATCATTACACCATCTTAGGGTTTAATATCTCTTAAAACACATGGATTTTTACTTGAATTAGCATGAACAACAATAATTCTAATCACATTAGTGTTTTCTAACACACTAGGATCATTATGTACCAAATTTATACACATTCCCACCACTTTTTATCAATTTCATTGAACTAGGTTAAACCTTAATTTCCACCATTAATCCATTTCTAGTGATTTTCTAAGGTTAAATAAGGTAAATTCAAGTCTAGAATGTAATTACTTACCTCCAAATATGAAAAACTCCAAAAACCCTCTGAAGATCGCCTTTCCCAAAGCTCCTGTTATGACCCTCTTGGTCATTTTCTACTTCTCCATATTATTTCGGTGTCTAGATCTTTCCCATAGATGCTTCAAGTCATTTATGACTTACTGGAGCTGATAGTTTGGTTACCAGGCAGTTCGTTTGATTTTTAGAACTATTTCTCTATTTTGAAATCGTCGTTTTTCAAATTTGGCTACTGGGCCTAAACATCATGTAGACGGTATCATATGCCAACTCTGACTGTTCCATCAGATCTGAAATTTCAATTTTAGTTTAGAGAGACATTTAGTTCTGGTCTCGAGGCTTCCGAACTTGTTTTGGGCTATTAAGTAGAAATTGACTAAAACGACCATTTAGGTGTGGGACCCATATTTCATTGAAACGACCCCAGATGATAATTTCTATTTCGCTATTGAGTCTGGAATGTTGAATTTGATAGGATAGCATAGTTCATTTACGTTCAAGGGATTCCGAACAAATCTCGAGGGTCTGATCAGAAACTTGGCAATTGCCAAGTTTTGTTGATGCAACATCAGCTGGTGCAGACCAAGAATGGACTTCGCATTCGTGAGTCCTTGGCTACATTCGCGAAGTCCAAGCCTTTAGGCCATCATATTCGCGAGGCCTTGGCCGCGTTCGCGAAGGCCAAGCCTTTAAGCCATCGAGTTCGCGAGCCGACCTTCGCGTTCGTGAAGGGTCCTTCTTTTCTAGGGTGGCGTTCGCGGCGGGGTCCCCGCATTCTTAATGAAGGGACTCCTGGCAGTGTAAATACATGCCAAACCTAATTTTCATCATTTTCCATAAGTCCCAAATAACGTTAAATGCCCTATAGAGCTAAGAGAGTGAGAGGGTCGGTACGTGGGTGTTCGGGGTGAGTTGGAGAGTGAGTGGGAATATTTCCTCATCAAATATTATCGTAAGTTTTCATAAATTTATCGATAAATTCCCTGTTTTAAAGTTATAACCCTAGTTCATTGATGGGTTGATTTTGAATGTTATTGTGTTTGAAAATTATTCATTGTTGAGGAAAAATGATCCTTGAGCCTTAAGGGACGTTTTGACGGTTTCAAACTTGTGATTCTGTAAGCAGGCCCCCATGGGATTTTCGACTCGATTTTGGACCCGACGCATTTATATGCAATGTGGATATTGTTATTCTCGTATTGATGAGTAGATGCTGCAGCAAATGACATAGAGCCAAGTATTAGTTGAAAAAAAAAATCCCATTCAATTCTATGGTTGAAGATATTTTTGTTGTTTTTATACAGTTAGAACATATTCTTTTGTTTATCCGAAGATGTCTAATTATTTCTTTATTATCATATTTGTTTTCGTTTCATCTTTTGGTGTCTTGGATACTTAGCCCTAAGATTCCAAGATGGCGATGTTGGCTCCCAGGTGCACACGCAAGTGTACATGATCGCGCAACTAATAAAGTGGCTCTTCGCGAGCCAGATGTCGAACTCACAGGGACTTGCTTAATAAATAATCTAACTTCGATTATTACTATTCAATTTAAACAAGCACAAGTTGTAACCAAAAGAGAGTTTGAGATTTCTTTCTATAACTAAATACTAAAAGCAATAAATACAAGTAATTCAAGATGTAAACAATATATGGAGAGTTCCAGGGTTACGACAATTGATACAATCATGCGTGGTAGTTATTCTATTAACCAAGCTTTATTTCTCAGATTATGGGTTTCAGGGGTTAGAGTTGATCCGAAAATTGTCACCCTCTCAATTGTCTACTTAAAATAGTCACACAACTCCTTCATTGAGTGGGGATGCGGTTACCTAATTCAAGCGCGTTATTCTATCAACCCGTTCATAACAGAACAAGGCACATAGGTATACGTCTATCCTAAGTGCAAATCAACCCTAACAAAAGAGATGATCTTATTCCTTAAGTTCCTTGTCCTATTCATACAATCCCATGGTCATTTCATGCATGAATTACATATATTATAATGTTGGCCAAACATCACAATAGTAAAAACAAGAACAAAAGCATAATCGAATAAGAAACAATTGTAATTGAATGAAATAAACTACTACACAATCATGTTCTAGACATAACCCCAAAATGAGGGTGTTTATCCACTCATGTTAATACAAACAATCTCCAAAATAAAGTTCAAAACTTTAAATTACAAGAATGAAAAGTAAAGTGGACAAAATCCTAGTGTAGAGCTCCTTGCCTTCTCCTTTGATCTCCAATTCATGCGTAAGATGAATCCCCTCTATAATTGTGGATATGTCCTACTTTTATAGTGATTTTTGTCATCCATGTGTATCCCAACACGAAATATATGAATTGACAACATTGCCCCTCACTTAAGAGACTTAAAAATTGACTTTCGGACGTCCCCGGAGTTGCCTTGTGTCGTAAGGACAAAGACCATCCTGTGGGAGTGCGGAGCCACCCAAACAAAGGATAAGGCAGTGAGGTGTAGACCTAGGGGTCGTGGCACACACCCCATATCCAGATTTAGGGGGTGCAGCGCAAGACACTCCCACAAAGGGGAGGATTCGCTCCGGTTAAGCTCCTATCTTGTTGTACGCTTGTTCCTTGTTTGACCACTTCTTATGGCTTGTTTGTAGGCTGAATTTAGATTACATGACACCTCAAATGGTATCCTACAACATCATATAACAATAATTAGTCCACACAACACAATAGAGCTCATCAAAGTACACAAGAATAAGCGTAGCTCAAGCTAGCATCACAAGTTTCCTCTTCTAAGTTCTATTTGATCTTTTTACCTCTTGACTTGATTCAAATGCACCTTGAACACCATAAACATGTACTTAAATACAAAAATAAACATATACACTCTTTATTTCTCATAATCACCTCAAATTACCCTCAAAACTAAGCTAAAAGCGCATAAATAATGACACTTAGGAGTACAAATACGCCTAAGATCACCACCCCACACTGAAATCCTTGTTCGTTCTCGAACAATTCCTTATATTAATCACCATCAAGGAAGACTCTAATAATATTACTACAACTAAAACACTCAATTTAGAACCATACAGACCACATGAATAGCAAGTTCTACAATCAGTATGTCATATTGCAACTCCGAACACATGAATACTACTTCAAAATCTCATAGCCTCAAGAATTGACTCTACCAAATTGGAAAACTCATGCATATTACAAAACAAAGATATCATATATGTCACCTATCTATCATCAAACATGCGCACTCACCACAAGAGAGTCACCCATATTCACTTCACAAGTATGCCATTTAACACAAGAATGGTGTAAGAATCAAAATTGGCTCACTCCCACAAAGAATTCACATGTCACATAAGATGAACCATACGCTTTCCCTTAGTGAGTACTCCACTAATATCAGAATGTCAAAGCTTAAGATCAAGTAGGACTTTAAGGGTTGTAATTTAGGCTAAGGGACTGGTAGGAACTATTTGTTTAAGAATAGTGACTATCTTCCCTAAGTGCTTTAATACACTCCAATTTACATTAAACTCATCTTAAACCAACCTATTTTACACCACTTTTGTATTACCATCTCTCTTTTGTTTTGCCCCATCTCTTTAAGCTAGCTTACACATATTAGGCAAGGAGTATTTTCTATCAACACATGATTCACTTCTTTTGATCGATTTCTCTTTTCATTGCATTACTCCCTACCAACAATACATAAACCTTTTCAACACACCAAAAGCTATTTCCTTGAGGATTCAATGTCACTTTTTCCTTCTTCAATTTTACACTCCTTAACATCTTAATTTCTCAACTAAAATGCTTTGGAGTTTTGGATCAAATTACGGTTAATTAGAAGAAAAGGAATAAGTTGCATATCAGGCTACCAAAGAATAGGCTAAAGTATTAACAGGGCTAACGAGGATAATACAAAAAGGATAGATAAAGTGAGGTATAAAACATGAATATCAAAGAAATGCCTATATCATCTCATAAACTCAACACCCTTTATTTCGCTTTGCAAACACACTGGGCAAGTTCTAGACATCATTATGCACATGGAATATAACAAAAATCTCACTCACACATGGCACATGTTAAAGTCAAGATGGATCTCTATAGAGTCTAAGCCTTGCAATAGTAAGAATTTAACATTAATCCAACATCAAGCAAGAGTCAAACAAATGAGCCTAGGTGTCTCAACAATAGTCATTTAGTTCACTACACATGCCTCAACACTCAACACCAACTTGCATCAAGTAATCATGCGTAGCATCTAACAAGATTATCTCTAAAATTTTAAACTTACTCCTAAAAATAAAAAAGGGTACTGGGTTCAAAGGGCGTCCCCTCGAAAAAGAACCAAAAAAAAAAAATCGAGGGGTGGATGATGTGTGCTCCTAAAAGAACTAAAACTTACTAAAAGATAATATCTTTGTATTTTTCAAATTTTAAGCAATATAAACAAAAACAAGTAACCAAAAGACTCCTATATAAACAAAAATAAATAACCAAAAGATTCCCATAGCACAATCCACCCTAACCAAATCGGAAGATTTCCCACCCCACACTTAAAATCACACTTTGTCCCCAAAGTACAACTTAAAAGTAAGGATAGAAATACTCCCTGAGGCTTCTAAGCCTAGCTAGTAGCATCATAATCCATCAAAGAGGTCCAAGGGACCCCACACTCAGTTTTTACGATGCTCCTTAGCTTAGATTTTGGGTACTCAGACTTTTGCTAATCTGCAAAACAAAATAAAACAAAAACAAAGGTGATACTAAATAAAAACAAAAAAGTAAAAATACTACCTTAATTTGGGTTGCCTCCCAAGCAGCGCCTAAGTTAATATCGCGGCACGACTCAAATCACAACTTCATTATCCACATTCTCTCATCCTCTTCCTCCTACTTGGAGCCCATTTCCTCCTTCTATTATGACCTCTTAAGTGCTCATGATTGAAGTCTGCATCTTTTCTTACACCTACCTTTTCAGCACGCCATTCAAGTTTTTCGGGTTCAGGCTTATTTGTTAACTTGGGCAACTCCATGAGAGAGTTCGAAGAAGTAATTGGTGGTTTGCACTCTTCCACCCCACACTCATCCACTTCCATAGCTGTGATCATGCATATATCTCTATAATGTGAGGGTGTGTTGAGTGCTTTGTACACTCTGAAAACCACTTCTTCATCATTTAATCTCATCTTGAGTGTGCCTTCTCTCACATCTATCAATACTCCACCAGTGGCTAAGAATGGGCACCATAATATGATTAGTACCCTGTCATCTGCATTATAATTAAGAACAATAAAATCAGTAGGAATAATGAACTTACCAACTTTAATGAGAACATCTTCTATGATTCCTTCAAGCACCACTCGTATTCTGTCCGCCATTTGTAACACCACTGAGGAGGGCCTTGACTTTCCTAAACCAAAAGTATTAAAAATAGAAAGGGGCATCAAATTAATACTTGCCCCCAAATCACTCAAGGCGTGGACCACATCATTTTTACCAATTTGTATGGAGAGAGTGAAACTCCCAGGGTCCTTGAGCTTTTTGGGCATCTTTCTCATGACCACAGAACGAAACTCTTCAGTGAGTGTTATAGTTTTAATATCACTAAGCCTCCTTCTATTTTTCACCACATCTTTCAAGTACTTCGCATAGTTAGGCATTCCCTGCAAAACATCTATAAGAGGAAGGTTAATATGAAGCTCTCTGAACATGTCAAAGAACTTCTAGAAACAAGCCTCTTCCTTTGCTTTATTAAACTTTTGAGGGAAAGGTGGTGGTGGTATTTTGTGAGGTTGTTCAACCGGCTTCTCCTTTGGGTACTCAGAATTCCCTTTTTCATTGGCAATTCTAGACTCAACTTGCTTGTTTGTCTGCTTGGGTGTGACCAATTCAGCTTGCACCTCGTGATTTTTCTTTAGATGTGCATCACCCAAATCTCTATCGCTCCTTAATTTAATAGCCATAACTTGCTTTGAAGCTTGCTCTGTATCACCCGGACGAAGCCCTTGAGGTCTTTGATTCTGTGGCTGAGCTAACTGACCCATTTGTATCTCTAAATTCTTTTGGGAAGTTACTGATTTTTGAGATCTGCAGCCATTTGCTCTTGGGTGGCCATGATTTTCTTCAATGACTCTTCAATATTATTGGCCTGAGTATTAGTCTGCGTACCTTGCTACTGCTGAAACTGCTGAGATTGGGCTTGATTATTGCCCCAAGAGTAGTTGGGTTGAGCCAACCAATTTTGATTGT
The DNA here is from genome assembly GCA_031232105.1 of Capsicum rhomboideum. Classification (NCBI taxonomy): domain Eukaryota; kingdom Viridiplantae; phylum Streptophyta; class Magnoliopsida; order Solanales; family Solanaceae; genus Capsicum; species Capsicum rhomboideum. The sequence goes on along the minus strand of CP124712.1, from coordinate 24,082,327 downwards.
AAGCATTACCATAATTCTGATTTCCTCTCTGAGCATAGCCCATAAAATTTAAAGATTTCGGATTTGCTGAACAATAGTCTGAAGAGTGACCACCATTACCACAGGTTTCGCACTAAGTCTGAGCCTGTTCCACTGCATTAACTTATGCCTGAGGTTGGGCCACACTCAATTTGCTAAATTGGGCCATCATCTGATTTTAAAGCTGGACAGCTGTGCGGCTAATGCTGTGAGACCATGTACCTCAATCATACCTGCTGGCTTCTTCACCATACTTCTAGACATATCACCATTCCAGTCTAGATTACCTTGTGCAATTCTATTCAGTAGAGTGTATAGCTCATCATAAGTTTTCTCCAATGCTTGACCGCATGCAGCTGAATCTAGCAAAATTTTTGTGTTGTGGTCAAGTCCTTCAACAAAAGTGTGAGCCTGTACCTCATTGGTTTGTTGGTGATGCGGGCAATCTCTGAGGAGAGACTTGAATCTTTCCCATGCATGATAGAGATTCTCGTCTAGTTTCTGCTTGAAACTCAGAATCTCACTCCTTAACCTTGCAGTTTTGCCTGATGGGAAGAATCGAATGAGGAACTTCTTCACTAAATCATCCTAAGTTGTGATTGAGTTTGAAGGTTATTTCAACCATTTCTTTGCTTCTCCCAAAAGTGAGAATGGGAAAATTGTGAGCCTCACATAGTCTGTGGAGACTTCAGCAGGAATGAAAGTATTACTTATCTCCAAAAAAATTTGAAGATAGACTTTTGGATCCTCACTTGACAAGCCTTTGAACTACTCGCTTGCGTGCAACAATTGCACCATGTTCTGCTTCAGCTCAAATCTATCTCCTACGGCTAGTTTTTGAATACAAGAGGTCACATTAGTTGCGAGTGGAATTTCCACATCGCGCACTGTCCTGCGGGTGGGTTGTTGTTCATCACCCATTGTTGCAGGAATGGTCTTGTGAACTTGTGCCAAAAACTTGTTCCTACAAATTCAGTAGCTAAGACCAAGTTGTTAGCACTTTATCAAACAAAATAGTAAAACTAAAAATTAAAAGGTTGCTAATTTTCAAGTCCCAAGTAATGGAACCAAAAAACTTGTTGGCTCCTAGGCGCACACGCAAGTGTGTGTGGTCGCGCAAGTAATAAAGTGGCTCTTCGTTAGCCGGATATCTAACCCACAGGGACTTGCTTAACAAACAATCTAACTTCGATTATTACTATTCAATTTAAACAAGCGCAAGTTGTAACCAAAAGAGAGATTGAGATTTCTTTCTATAACTAAATACTAAAAACAATAAAGATAAGTAATTCGAGATGTGAACAATATATGGAGAATTCCAGGATTACGGCAATTGATACAATCATGCGTGGTAGTTATTCTATTTTCAACAAGCTTTATTTCTCAGATTATGGGTTTTAGGGGTTAGAGTTGCTCCGGAAATTGTCATCCTCTAAATTGTCTACTTAAAATAGTCATACAACTCCTTCATTGAGTGGGGATGCGATTACCTAATTCAAGCGCGTTATTCTATCAACCCGTTCATAATCAAACAAGGCACATAGGTATACGTCTATCCTAAGTGCAAATCAACCCTAACAAAAGAGATGATCTTATTCCTTAAGTTCCTCGTCCTATTCATACAATCCCATGGTCAGTTCATGCATGAATTACACATATTATAATGTTGGCCAAACATCACAATAGTAAAAACAAGAACAAAAGAATAATCGAATGATAAACAATTGTTATTGAATGAAATAAACTACTACACAATCATGTTCTAGCCATAACCCCGAAATGAGGGTGCTTAGCCACTCATGTTAATACAAAAAATCTCCAAAATAAAGTTCATAACTTTAAATTACAAGAATGAAAAGTAAAGAGGACAAAATCCTAGTGTAGAGCTCCTTGCCTTCTCCTTTGCTCTCCAGTTCGTATGTAAGGTGAATCCCCTATGTAATTGTGGTTGTGTCCTCCTTTTACAGTGCTTTTGGTAGTCCATGGGTAGCCCAACATGAATATATGCATTGACAACATTGCCCCCTCACTTAAGAGATTTAAAAATCAACTTTTGGACGTCCCGGGAGTTGCTTCACGTTGAAACCCCAAAGGCCAGACTTTGGGGGTGCGGCGCCCACCCAAAGCAAGTATAAGGCCATGAGGGGCCGCGACGCACACCCCATATCCAGCTTTAGGGGGTGCGACGCAAGACACTCCCACAAAGGGGAGGATTCGCTCCATTTAAGCTCCTATCTTGTCGTACGCTTGTTTCTTATTTTCCCACTTCTTCTGGCTTATTTGTAGGCTTAATTTAGCTTCCATGACATGGTTTCCTTCAACATCATATAACAATCATTACTCCACACAACACAATAGAGCTCATCAAAGTACACTAGAATAAGCATAGCTCAAGCTAGCATCACTAGTTTCCTCTTCTAAGTTCTATTTGATCTTTTTACCTCTTGACTTGATTCAAATGCACCTTGAACACCATAAACATGTACTTCAACACACAAATACACATATATACTCTTTATAACTCAGAAGCACCTCAAATTATCCTCAAAACTAAGCTAAAATCCCATAGATAATGACACTTATGAGTACAAATATGCCTAAGATCAGACAACTTCGTTATTCCTAATGTTATGGTTTTTGCATACGTTGGACGTTTCCCAAGAGTTTTTGATTTGATTTGTGACTTTTCCTTTTAGGTTTAAGACTTATATCTATTGAAAGAGACAAATTTGGTGAAGCTCCAATCTAAGTACAAAGATACGTTTGTTAAGAAGCATGGTGTGAAGTTAGCACTCATGTCGGGATTTGTGAAGGTATGAAAAGCATCAATATCCTCTTTTCATTTTTTTTTAAAAATTTTATCCACAGAATATGAATTGGAATTGGAATAGACATTTGTGAAAAGGTGATCAGTAGAGAGAATATGATTAGGAGGGGAGTAAAAAATAGACATAAGATGTCAAGCCCGTGAAAATTAAGACGCCATATCGAAATGTTAAACATAAAGTTGTAACCACAAAAATATGTAGAACAAGCCATTAAACAAGATTTTCCAGTTGATGCAAAACTTAGCTCTAATTCTTTAAAATTAAATCGCAAGGTAGATTCGTATTATGAGACCAAATCTAAAGGGAGATAACCTGTAATTTGATGGCTCGAATTTGTGCTTTACCTGCTTTTTTAGATCCTACCCTTTGTATTTATTCTCAATGTTTCAAGTGTCTTCTTCCGTTTATTATCATCATTCTTTTTACCTTTTTTTAATTCCTTTTAGTTAATAGATTTAAAGATTATATATGAATTATGCATAGTCGACAATTGACAATGGATTCTCTCTCGATAATTTCTCATGTTTCTCTTTCAGTTAAAATTTTTTAATTAAAAAATTGGAAGAAACAAGCATATTTCCCGAATGAAGTAGCCGGAAAAATCAAAGGTTTATCTCTATCCTTTTTCAACTATTTTTTTACGAGAATTGTTAAGTGTAGGAATAAGCGAGGGACTAAAAGAACCCTAATTTGTTTTGAAGATATTGTTCATGGCAGAAATTGTTTTGTTTTTTTTAAAAAAAGAAAATTCACCTGTTAGATTGTAATTGGTTGGTTGACGTATAAAATACTATTGAAGCAAGAAATTACTTATATTGTTATGCTCTTAGAGTGTGTTTTTAATATTACCACTATTTTTTTTAACAAGACATACACTGAAATCACAAAACTAAGAAATATATTTGTCCTTTTAATTATAGCCTAAAAGTCATATGCACCTCATCTTCAAAAATTTACAAACCTAGAAGCTTGTGAGTTTATTTGACGGGCTTGACTGCCCAGGGGTGTAAATCAAATAAATACTATAACAAGCGGCAAAAAAAGGGAAAAAAAAGAACTTAGAAAAATTACTTACTACGGGAAGAATATTGAAAGCAGGGGAGGCTTACTTACTATAGGAAGAATTCTATGTTTTAAGTGGCTTTGACCTATTTTTTTGGTTCTTTCTTGATCAAAATTATGACTTTAGATAAATTAGCGAATAAACCTATTTCAATTGGTATTCGAATGCGAAGGGAAGCTTTCAATTGGCGAACTCCACGTCTACCGGATGATACTTAGGAAAACAAATTTAAGTTAAATATCGTGAACATCAGCAAGTGCAAGCTCTAAAAAGTAAAAGTTCATAGATATTGGACATTTGAGTTTCCTAGAGTATTATCAATGGATCAAACACTTTTAGATGTACATCTACTTTTGTTAATAGTTTAATTTTAATGAACAAAAATTAAATGGTCAAATCATTATTTTTTATTATAGCATAATGATTAAGGACAAACGTACAACGCACATTTTCATAAACTAGTTTACTTAAGTATACACATCTTTAGCACACATTCTTATCCCACGTACCTAAACTATTTCATCCATGCATACTAACATTCCCACCGGCATATCTTTGTCTATTAAGAATTAGGCAAATGAATAAACCAGTGAGCATTTTTTTTTTTTTTTTTTTTTTTGGGGTCTCTATTGGGATTTGAACCACATAGCCGCTAAGTCGCACCCTCATGTGCACGACATACATGCTTACTGAAGTTCGCAAGGAGTTCTGTAACAAAACTTTTGTAGCACTATCAGTGAATATTCTAAGGCAGTGGTTGACAAATTATGCTCTCAGATATCAAATCTATATTTAGATCTGAAAACAAGGGCAAGGCAATAGTGTAACTATTTGAACGCTTCACCAACACACGAAGATGGGGGTCACTTAGTTATTGAACTCTGCTATCTCAAATACCCGTGCTGTTTCATCAATCGAGACAGAAACGAGGTACTCCCCATTGGACGATGCAGCTAGAGACTGAATTGCATCAGCATGTCCGCTAAAGGTCTTCACACATTCTCCAGAAAGGCTATCCCATATCCGCACTTTACCATCAACACAACCTGTTGCCACATATCTACATTGCCCCAGCCACAATAAGCATGTCACGCCCTCCTAAAAGAAAGTATTGTCAGTGAATATCAAGCCAATGAAAAAACTGCGGTTTAATACAAAACTCCAGTGTATTTACAGAAGCAACTGCTTGTTCAAAGAAGTTCATACCGGATGTTCACATGTGGAGCGAGGCAAGGACTGTTGTAAATCCCAAATAATAAGCTTATTATCCATGCCTCCAGTTGCAGCCCAAGGAGCGCTGAAAGTGATTTCAGATGATAAAGTAGTTTAAAGCACCAAATGTTAATTTAGAAAAAAAGAAAATAATTTTTAGCATAGAAATAAGTATTCTAGGGACGCAATCCATGATGATCAATCAGGATCTAATATGTTATCGCAGACTATGTCCAGATAACTGTCTCTTCAGTAAAATCATCTTCAGGCTTGCTGACAACATTTGGTTCCTCTTCGGGCTATTTTGCTATACGACAGTCAAGTCTTCATTGGTCAAGGCACATTCACATATTTGTGGTTTAATTGTTGCACAATTTTTTCCAATCCTTGTCCACCGTCCTCGTTCAGATAAAAGGCATTCAAAGGGTAAAAGTACAAGGAAATATAGAAAGATGTCAGAAGTAGACAAAACCTTGCTGAAAAGCTGGCACATTCTATCGAATCTGTATGAGCACTCAGAGAAGTGACAACCTGACAGATAAAATATTAATCAGTGACAGACAAAACGGCTTCCAATGTCTGGGAGCATCAATTACATTAAAACCATTGTGAAAAATGTAAAGCGAAGATTATCATGCATCGAGGATTCTGACCCTTCCAGTAATTATATTCACAATGTGAGCAGAACCATCCTTTGAGCCTGTGAGAGCAAGAGTAGAATCCGAGCTGATTGTCAAACATGTCAGTCCTTCCGTGTGATATGGATGGCCTTGCATTTTCAAAAATTAACAAACAATAGCGAGATCAGATCTGACAAATCATGTATCAATCTAGAAATAGTTTCTCTAATAAAAGACCAACTTTGTGACGACCAATCTCACCACTGATAAGAATTGCTGACATCATAGAACTGAAAGTACAGAGCCAGCTCAACATAACATAATGAAAGGAACGAAACAAGCGAGACATTGAATCATTGATCAACATCAAATACACAATTTAAATCCAGTATTTTATATTGTAGCCACATCCCCCAAAAAATGGGAAACACATTTTGTTACGATTGCCAGAAAGCACTCTACCCTTTTATTATAAGTGCCGGAAAGCTTTCTATCTGTAGGCCCCCTCTACTCCTTTCTTTTGATGTGTCGGGGGGGGGGGGGAGTTGGGGGAAGAATTATGGCTTCCCTTTACACCTAATTTGGGAATTGAGATGCAAAAGAAATGAAGGTATTAGCAGCCATAAAGAAGAAGTCTCACCTCTTACCACATGGATACTTTGGGCACTCTTTGGATCCCATATCCTCAGGGTCGCATCATCAGACCCGGTACAAATTAATTTACCTGAGCAACCATATATAAGAAACTTAAGTCTACTCAAAAGGAGGAAAACACTAGAAATTTTACCAGAGAAACAAGGATGTACCATCAGGAGTGAAACCACCACAGGTTACACTATCACCATGACCTAAAAACGTGTTCATGAAAGCACTGGTATCAGCATTCCACATCCAAACAGAAGAATCCTCTGAACCTGCCAACACCACATGTCCTCTTGGATGCCACCTGACCCACTGAGCAACCTCACAGTTCATAATTGATCTCAAATTGTTAAGGAAAATTGGATTTGTTATGCACGAGAAAATGATTCACCTCTATTCCACCTCCAGGACCTTCAAGTGTGTCCTTCAGACCTCCTGAAGTTATGTCCCACAATCTTATATGTCCATCAAGACTCCCAGAAGCAAGCAGCTGACCATCAGTACTAAACGCCAAACTAGATACAGAATCTGTGTGACCTGCAAATTAAAAAGTGTATGAATACGACCCATCTGTGATACAAAACCATGGATCATTCAGATGATAAACATAAGAGAAGGATTCTTGGTGTTAGTCACGACAATTACCTTGCAACTCCAAAGCAAAATCACCTTGACCGATCTTCCACATAAATCCTTTATCATCTCCGCCACCTGTTACCACCAAAGTAGCATCTGTTGGGCTGCAGGTAACAGTGTATAGTTCACCTACAAAGAGGAAACGGTATTGAAATGATTAAATTATAAGGAAAACAGTAAGCACCACAATGTACAAACTAGTTATAGTCAATACCCAATCAGGAGGCATTGACAACAATCAACTCATGGCTACGTCTTACTATTAATTGCTACAACATCCATGATAAACACATTTAACCTTCATATTTGAAATCCTTGTGCCAATGAGGTAAACCATCTTATGTAAAGTAGGTATCACCAACATCAGATGCAAAGTTTTTAATAAGCTAAATAGTTACATTGATGTGTGGGAAACTCCAGTAATAAATCCCAAAATGAGGACCACCATCTGATGCAAAAATTTTGTTTATATTTCCAGATTAAGTTCTCGGCAGAATATGAACAGCTAGAGCAATTAGCTAGCATAATGTCATTTTGTTCTTTTCATCTTTTCATCAAGTATTTTGTTCCCTTTTAATGAAAGATGCTGTTTTCCAAAGGCATACTATAGAATTTACCAACCGAAATCATGTAGATATAGTTGGCTATAAACTTGATCTTAAGTTTTGTATTAATTTGTGCAGAAGTTGAATCTTGTCTTCCAAGAACAATCGTGATCCAAGAAAGGACAAGCTTAACATAGCCCTTTTTCCAATTTCATATTCCACGTATGAAACTTGTTTGGTATTAAGCTTTGGAATCTGCTTTCTACTTTCTACTATTTAGTATTTACTATTACACCATGATCCATATGTGACTTAAACAATAGTCCCTCCACCCCATTTTCTGTGATTTTATTTAACAGGAGTTTAAGAAAGAAAGAATGAATTCTGAAACAGTCTAAAACAACTCATAGATATTAGTGTGGCTATAAATCATCACATTAACAGTAAAAATATGAAGTTTAAAAAATTAAATTATTTCTAAGTACAGAAAAGAATCATTCTTTTTGTGACAGATTCAAAGGAAAGTCCACCACATAAAATAAGATAAAGGGAGTACTCCATGCTCTTCCACCAAGCCCACTTGTTTTCTTTTTCATCATTGAATCTTTTCTTTTACCACTTATTGTTGTTTCAAGCTTGCCCCTTGGACAAATTGAAGATTTCATAATGCACTTTCCAATGATATTTGTGCCCCTTATATCAAGCACCATCAATCGAAAGAAACATTACTTCTAAGAATACCATTGTACGTGATTGAATGGGGAGGCAGATCCAAGATTTGACCTTTATGGTTTTGAATTCCAGTGAGCTCATTGACCATTTGAGTTACTGGGTTCGAAATTTAATATTTGTGCATATTTAGTAGATTTCTTAACAGATATACAAGGACCCATTAAATGCTACTGGATTCAACTGAACCTGCAGCGTCTATTATGCATCTTCCTTCTACGGAAAATGCAAAGTTTCCCATACAGAATGGCCAGGCTGTCTTGATTCATGTCCACAATTGTGAACTCAACATAACACCAGGTAAACTAAAATGGAAGTTGCAACGGAATAGCATATCAACTGAGCAGTGTTCATTACCAATATCAAATTACGTTACAAGAATACTAAAAGAAGTAGAATACCAGTATGGCCTGTGAATGTATGAAGGGAATCATCAGCTTCATCTGCAAACCATTATCCCAAATATCAGTATGCTAATTAACTAAAAACAAGTTTGAACTAAACTTCCCAACCCCCAAAACAAATGCACCCAACCAAACAATAAGTAACCCAAACTCCAAACCCAGAATCACAGCAATAACTGAATCTCCCAAAATTTGCAGCTGAGTAAAAATATAAGTACAAGAATTACTCTCTCCGTTTCATTTTACTTGACCCCTTGACCCCTGTATCAAAAATAGATGTTTCATTTTACTAGTCCCCTTTTAGCAAATCAATAGAGTTTATTACTTTCCCCATACTATCCTTAGTATTTAATAACCAAGTAAAATAGTAGAAGTCAAATTTAGAGTTCAAAAACATCATTAATAATATTAGCTTAGTAAAATATACCTCTAATTAAAGGTTTTGTAAGACGTATCAGCAGGGGCCAAGTAGTATGAAACGAGGGAGTGGGAGTAATAGTATAAGTAAACAAGATACAAGATTTTTTGGCTGAAGTAATTGAGTTGAATAGAAGTTAAAACTTTATTTTATTTTATTTTTTTAAAAAAGAAGTTTCTGGAAGTAATTGAGCCAAATCCAATTACCTATAAATCCTCCTCCTTCAACTTGTTCATCTTCATCATCATCATCATCATCTTCGTCAGCATCAACAAGCTCTACAACCATAAATCAAAAACATTATTTTTTAATTGGATTTTTTATTTGTACAAAAATTGAATTTTTTATTTGTACCTTCTTCATCAACATTGATTTCTTGAATAATATCATTTTCATCTATATAGACATCCTCTTCGTGTTCGTCGTCTTCATGGTGGGGTGATGGAGCGTTCATGATTAACCCCAATAAGACGTCGTTGTACGGCTGCAACTGCCGCGGCCGAAGAAAAGCGGTGGGGTGTCTGGGATTTTGGGGTTCAAGGAGGGTATTACAAGGAAGGTAATCTATGGGCCATAAATGGAAAAAAAGTTTTTAAAGCGAAAAATCATTAAAAATCACCTTAAACTATAGTCGATAAGTTAAAAACGCGCTTAAACAATAAAAATGACCTAATACACACCTCTATCATTTTAAGGTAAATTATTTTATTCCTTAAAATTGATGTGGCAAAAATAATTCATTAAAGTAAAAAGTAAGTGCTTTATTTTACTCTCTAAAATTGATGTGACAAAAATAATTAATTAAAATAAAAAGTAAGTATTTCTTAAGGCAAAAGTTTTAAAAAAAAAATAAATCAAAATCCTTGCATCTTCTTCTTCATAACCCTCAACCCACACATCTTCTTCTTCACACACTCCAGCCACACCTTGTATTCTTCATTTTTTTTTTTATTTAATTCTCTCCAGCTAAATTTCTTTGTCAATCCTATTTTTATTCTTATTCCATTGTTGGTTTTTCACCCGATTTCACCACCTCTTTCATATTTTCGTCACTTGATCTACTATCACCAATTTTACCACAATCCCACCATCAATTTCATCACTTGAAGCACCACCACCAATCTCATAACCTGCCATCCTCAATTTCATCATCTAACATACTACCATTAATAATATTTTTGATTGATAGAACAATAATTCAAACAACAATTTGATTATTAATATTTATTAGGAGCTATAAAGTATGATCGATTTTAACTTATCAAAATTTTTTATGATCGACGAATTTTATTATTTAAACATTTTTATCAAATTTTTGTCGAACAGATTCAAGCCCTTAAGCTTCTCTCTCTCTCTCTCTCTTCATCATCTAGATTCATTCCACATTTTCTTCTTAAAAAGGATCTTTTACCTCACCTAAAAATCAATGAAGAAGGAAAGTAAAAGGGTTAAAGATGAGTAACAACATTAGAACAAATTGGTGGTGATAGTAGCTTTGTTGGTTGGTGGTAAAGTTGATGGTGGTGATTAATTGGTGATTTGGGTTAGGCTATGGTGATGATATCCATAAAAATGGAGGCTTTGTGATGGGTATAGAAGAAAATAAAAAAAGAAAAAGTTTAAATTAAAAAAAAAGTAAAGTAGTGAAAATAATAAATTTATTATATTTTTTATGTTGTATTAATGTGGCGCTGACGTGGCGTGTGCGTGTGGACATCCCACCTTGTGAAAGTGGTATAACACTTTACAAGGTGGAAAAAATTTACTTTTAAGTAGTACAGATGTGTATTAGGTCACTTTAATAGTTTAAGTGTGTCTTCGACTTTTCAGGTATAGCTTAAGGTGATTTTGGTGGCTTTTCCCTTTTTTAAAATTTGGCCAAACACATATGTGACCTCTTAAACTTATCCAAACTTTCCATTTAGACACTTGAACTTTGCCTTGTTCTGATTGAATACAAAACTATTCACAAGTTTGTTCCTACCAGACACAAAGCCAACTTGGCACATTTTATAAATAAACGCATGTACTTATGCGTCTGACGTGGAAAAAATTATTCCATATATTGAAAAAATGCCACATAGAAACAATGACAGTAAACATAAGTGGGAAGTGCCTTCAACGAGTTCAACGAAATTGATAGAGAAACAATTCCTACAGAAATTGGAGGCAAAAATCAGAATGAAATTCAGAACAAGGGCCTAAAAACACATAAGATTTGATCAAAATTTGGTTCTATGAGCTAATTTGGACAAAAAAACCCAGACAAACGATGAAGAAGATGATAATGAAAACTATGTAAAAGAAATTAGGGTTTAAATAAAGCTTTTAGAGATGGTAATATTACCATTGTGATCCACGTCAGCCAACACTCATGTGCCTAAATGTTATGCAACCCACAACTTATGCCAAGTCAGCCTTTTGTGTTTGATAGGAATAAACTTGTGTATAGTTTTGAGTTCAATTAGAACAAGACAAAGTTCAAGTGTTTAAATGAAAATTTTGGACAAGTTTAAGGTGTTTGGCCTTAAAATTTTGACAGTAAATAGTAATAAAGTCATATTAATTGACATTGGGGGTTATGTGTCAATGCTATGAAGTGGATTGATTCATGATGTACTCAACTTTGATTGATTAATAATGGATCAAAATGCCTTTTTTCAAAAAAAAAAAAATGATTATATTTAAAAAAATTCTAAAAACTTGTGGTAAAAAAACCGCTCGTAAATTTTTGGATTAATTAAATACAGGGATTTGAATACTAATAATTTTGGCTAGAATTTCTAACTTATGTTTTTGATTTTTTTTCACTTAAAACTAGTGCTTATAAGTACTTTTAATTTTACATAAACACTATAAAAGTGCTTAAAAGTTATTGTCAATCTGGCTCTTAATCTGCTAGTTACTACTTTTTATAAGGCTAGAAGCAAACGACTATTCGTCGAAATGTTTGCTTCTAGCCGAGGGTATTTCAAAAAATTTCTCCATTTTAATTTATTTGTCTTACTTTCTTTTTTAGTATATTATATATTTAAAAAATTACGTAAAAAAATACTATAAACCACAATAATTAACAACTTAAAATATCTAAAAACATATAAAAAATTTGATTGATTCTCGAAATTATATCTGTGTCACATGAATTGGGATACAAGGAGTAACATATATCATGTGAAAATTACGTAAAATACTGTATATCACAATAATTAACAAAAAATATTTAAAAACATATACATTTTTTATGACCATGGTGTCCGAGCCATCTTTCAACACCTCGACTAATTCTACATGATACTTGTCACCTCCCACCAGCAACAGTTACCGGGGAACTTTATCTATCAAGGCTAGAACATATGAAAATAAATCACCAAGTGTTTTTGTTTCCACTGGAATTTGAACATAAGACCATAAATTTTGTTGACTCTAAATTCTATCTATGTCACATAAATTGAAACGCACGGGGGGAGGGGGGCGTAACATATATTGAGCCCACAGTGGCACGTCCTCCTGCATCTAGTACTAATATATTTAGCTTCAAGACATTGTCATCAGTTAACAAGTGTGTGCAAAACAGAAAACAAGAATCAGGCAAAATGCTTTGCAAAGTGCAACTCAGCGCTCTATGTAGTACTTAAACCTTGATGCAGCTGTTTTAACTCTTCAAGAACAACACACATACATGGGTCTCTTTAGTTGAACTCTGCTATCTCAAAAACGTGCGCTGTTTTGTCCGAAGAGCCATAAACTAGGTACTCTCCATTGGACGATGCAGCTAGAGACTGAATTGCATTAGTGTGCCCACTAAAGGTCCTATCATGATCTGAGTCTACACCCTAGATGTGCCCAATACTTAGGACCACAAGTGATCCCATATGGACTCTTCGTACGGGCAAGCTGTTAAGAAATTATCAACTCAAAACATAGCAGAAGCTTTGAACATGGAATAATGGGCAAATACAACTGACTGAATAAACTGTTTCAACTGAGTATACAACTGATCACAAAGACATTAAACTATCTATATCTGAAAGCCTCTACTGATAAAGATGAGTTGCTGGGATAAGACCCTAAACTAAAAAATGTCTAATAAAATGAAATATTGATCAACTAAGTCTCTAAATGAAGAGAACACACCAAAAGCTGACTCGAGGTTCTGCAACTATCTAGCCACGAGTGTGAGAGTGAGCGCCTGAATCTACATTATAATAAAATATAGCGTAAAAGAAAAGTATGCGGTCAATACTTTGAATGTATTGAGTATGTAAGACATGCTAGTGGTATTTAAAATATGCAATGAGTAATCATGGAAAACATGGCTGAAATTTAAGAATACAAGTATCTAAAAATGCATTGCCAACATAGTGAGACTTTAATCATTTTCTGAGTCATGAGCTAAAACATGTCTAAGTTGTGAAGCTGTAAAACTAAAAATCAATAATAAGACACAAAGCTGATACTGGGGAGTTTCTTACAATCGATATCCATCACGTGAGCTCGTGATGTCTAATGTATAATCCGAGTTGGAAGGGCTACCCTATACCTTGCCAGGATATAGAACCTGTTTGTTTAATATTGATCCATTACTGAACCCATTGGGCTAAGGAGACGACCGACTAGCTGTCTGCTCAAAACCTATGGTGGCACGCAGTTCTGGGACTTGGATTGTCTAAATTCTTGTCCTCTCGGTGCTAAATAATCCTCCCAAAATATAATTCTATTTACTATTTGCTAATAGATAGATAAAAATTCTGTTGCCTGAAAGTAGAGTATGATACTCAGCAGAAAATATCTATTTATGCTAAATTCGAAGGCTGAGAAGTTAAATCATTCTAAATCATGTAAAATTCTTGTTCAAACATATAGACTGAGATTAGGGTTGTTAAAACCATGCATAGTAGTTTTAAACTAGAATAATTTGAACATGGTAAATTGTTAAAACGAAAATCAACAATAAATGACATAATTAGGGTGAAACCCCTAAACCTAAAATTATGAAATCTGTGGTTGAATTCTAAAACTTGAGCAAGAGGATAGAGGGAAACCCTTATTGAAGATCTCACATACCTGATAGTTGAAGAATCTGGACTAGAACTTGAATTTTGAAAATTGAAAGATGAACCCTAGTTTTCTCTTCTTGAGAGCCTAGTTCTAAATTCTGAGAGTTTAATCGTGAGAATAGGGGAGTAATCGCTTTAGTTTGATAAAATCCCTCTTTGGAACCCAAACAACATAGTTTAGGTGTAAAAGGATAAGGGAAAAACTGAATTACCCTTTAAAACTATTTTAAAGATTTCTGTCGGTAGTGATCCACGAGTGCTACGACCCAAATAACTAGATCGTACGGATACCTATTCTAATATACCTAGATAGGAGAACCCTTACCACCCATTTAAAACATATGCAGAAGTTATAAAAGAATACTATTAATTTCTTCAACTACTGATAAACTTATTACAATTTTATTTTAAAAATACAACAAGAACAATCCTTTACCCCAAGGACCTAGTCTAGGCATGTACAAGAGATACTAAAAGGACAAGGCTAAATAAACAAGACTCAGCTTCCACCATAAGAATGAGAAGACGGAAGCTGCTGAAGATCTCTAACTGCACCATGCAATAAAACCTCAACTGATCTTGCAATCAGACTATACCCCCAAAAGGTTATAACAAGAGTAGTATTAGTACAACCATATGTACTGGTAAGCATAATCGCCGATCAAGGTTAAAACACATAACATATACAGAAATTCAAGATAAATCATGTACGAAATTCAAGATAAATCATGTACATATAATGTGACTGTTTAACTTCCCTCAGTATACAATTCATATCACCACTTAATGTAAGTAACTTTCATTTTCCACTCAAATATACCAGCCTTTAGATTTTCGGCCTAGGTTAAATATGAGAGCACACAACTCCACAACCAACCTAGGACTACAAGGATTAACTACCCACATTTCCTTAACCTTCACTGTTCCTAAATCATTACTCTCAAACCATTTGTTCATTCAACCCCACCAACACTCGAGTAACCAATTATCACTTTATTCACATTCTTAAAACTTAACTAATTTTATTCATTTATAAACACACCATGGGTTTTGTACAACTAGTTAGTCTGCCTTTGGTACATCAATGCTTTTATCATCATAAAATCATTCAAGTCACTTAACCAAATATGCTACTTAATTGTCAATTTCACAGTTAAGGTTCAATTTACCAATATTAAGTAAAACCATCATTATCATCTCCACTTATCATATTACCGGAAGCAACCAGGACATATAATTCAAATAATCTACAACAGTGTCTACACTTAGACAGATATACACCCAACTACAAGTCAACACACAAGACTATTTTACAACCAACTCTAGTTGTTCTTTCTTTCATGAAGTCTTGTCCAATATTGAAATTACAATTCTTATCTTGGAAAAAATAATTATAAACCAAGCAAATCAGTTCACACCAGAAATCCAAGTTAAAATAGCAAGTTGGAATATCAATTTAACAGTTCACTCAAGGAATCCAACCCAATAATATCATTAACTAGATAATTTTCCTGCGCTTCGCGCGGTCATAAATAATCACATTAAACTTGTGACAATTCATTTTCTCATATTCAAATTTTACAAATAATGAAAAGACAAATCCGTGTCAAAGTTAATTACAGTACTGTAAAATAGTTCAAGATAAATTAAAAATCCTGTCATTGTCAAACATTTCAAGACCATCTAATGAATGATTGCAAAAGTCTTCTTCTTTGATCTATTTTATCTTTTATATATTTTCTGATAGAATTTAACATCGTACGCTATACTTGTTCTCAAAAACTTCACGATAATAAACAACACACACAAAAAAAGAAAAACAATGATAACCTTAATTGGATATTGCAGAGCACAATGTTCTTCCAATAATCTGCATCCTTCATATTTTGTGCTGGAAAACGTGGAGTAAAAAGACAATACAGGAACTACGGAAGTGGGTGACCCCTTGCAACAATTTTAGTTGTTATACCGAAATAGTGATTTGTTGCACTTGCACCAGCCATGAAACCAATCAAAATCTCATTTCTAGAGAAAACAATGATAAATTCTAACCTGCAAACAATAATAATCCAGCCATGAACTTTAAGTTAATTACCATTTAAACTAACTGAATCTGCAAACACATGACAACAAATTAAAATTTGTACAACTAAATTTTTGATAACTTTAGTTTACTTTGAAACACAAAGTTAGAATGAAATGGACGCCCCATACAGGCGGAAAGGGCATATATAGGACTCAATACTTATACATTTTAAGTTTTTCACTACACCACTATAAATATCACTGAACCTTCTCTAATTCATCATCAAAGACTCATCAAGAAAATTCAAACACTAAAATCAAAAGCAATTTTTAAAGCTATATACATCCTCTGTTTTTTTCTTCAACCAAAATTTGCAAATTGAGAAAAAATGTCCCTGATTTTATGTCGCTCGGACGCTTAAAAAAGGTCAATAGGTGTGCTATAAAATTTTCAAAAGTAGTGTATTTTTAAGGAATCTGATGTGAATGCGGTATCGAAAGTGAAGAATCGGCACAACTTAGAGTCTTGAAAAGGAAGGTGCTAAGCTGGAAGAAGTTCAAAACTCCTGTTGGTCACTTTCAGAGCAGTAACACAACACAGTAAATTTGTATAAACACGAGTATGAAATGAAATTACTGTTGTGAGTCTAGAAGGAGTATTATGTTTATGATCTAGAATTGTCATGATTTGTGAGAGTAGTGATTTGACCTCATACTCATCCTTATTTTTTTCATTCATTGAATTTGCAACAGATTCTTCTCCATCCTTTTCTATGGATTTCCGCAATAACTTGGGATGAATTTGAGCTACCCCTCTCAGGAGGATGTATGTTAACAAACAGAGATGGTTGGACTCTGAATGTCCTATTTTTATGAAATACTGTACCACAGGCAAAGACATAAATCTGGCATATTTTCATAAGACAATAGATGCTAGAATTACAAGAAAACTCATTTTTTTTGTCTCCAAACAATATTATTCTAATTTGGCAGTACAATGCAGAAATTACAATACATTGATCTCTAGATTTACTACTAAGAAGAAGATAGTCATTGAGAATTATTTGCTAATTGGTATTGGCAATCACATAAACAATTTGAAGTGGATTAGAAACAAATTTATCATATGAAACAATATCTTAAATTCCAAACTACGATTCGAGCATATTCACTATTAGCACTACAGGTAAGTGGGCATGAAATACCATACGAACATGAAAGAAATGAACAAATGTCAACATAACAAAGTAAAATTTACCTCGTGAAGGACATAAAGAGATTGAAAGGAACTGAAAAAAATAAGAGGAAGAAGAGGAAAAGATGCAGACGATACAAATTGAAGAGATGCACAAGTCAAGCACACGTAGGTAAAACAATTAGGCATAATTTGAAAGATTTAATACGGTGCCTGTTCAATTGTTTTAACCTATAACACTAAATGAGGTGATGGATTAAAATAAGATTAGAATAAATGGAAGAAAATATCAAAAAAAAAGAGGAGAAAAGATAAATAGGATTCTTGATTGTGAGACATGCCACATCACCGGGTTGATGTCCCTCAATTAATAAACAATGAGGACTATTAGTGCTCTTCATAAAATAATAAGGATGATTTTAAGTCTTAAGCCCAAAATAAGGGATTGCTTTAAGGTCTTTCTCAAATATGAAAGGATAGGTTAGAAAATACTTACCCTTGGACGGTATTCCGGCAAGGCTGTTTCTGCATGATAAGAAAGGACAATTGTAAAAGTAAATCTCACCGATCTTCTGCTTCTATGTTCAATTGGAATACTCACCAACTCAGATTTCTCATGGTATTTTTGAATACTATGTTGCTTTTGTGATGTTACAGCAAGTGTGAATCTAAATAACATAAGATTCGTTGCCGAAGTGTACTTGGTCTTCGAAAGTGCTGTGCCAAAACACATAATATTTGAATACCAGTAGTGCTTCTTGATCATGTTGCTTCCCCTTAAGGAGTGATTTCCACACTTATCCATAAATTTGAGAAAGGCTCTAACACGTTTCTTTGTGTAATTGCAACAACAACCAAAATATTGATGAAATAAACCTTGAAAAAATCTAACTGAAACATCCAACTTATGTGAACTTATATTATGATTCGACTAACAATGTCACAACATTTCCCCAGTAGACATCAAAAAGTCAACTACTTTCTTTCCAGACTGAAATCAGGCTAGAAGGGGAAGAAATTTTGCACAGAAAATCACAAGTTCAATTTTACGAAATATTCCTTTTGAAACCAGAGTATAAGAAATTGAAAAAGTAAAAGTCAACTAAAGCAGCCCAGACCCAATAAATTAGGAAGTAAAAGAACACGTTCAAACAAACAATCAAGCCAATAATATTTGACAGCCTGCAATAATAAGTTTCTACGGTACCTCACGCGCATAAACATAAAGTTCATTAAAGGTCAAACATGGCACATTAAGAGAAAATCTTCACCCCTTTGCAAGCATCCATTAAAGCAGGATCTTGAGGAGATGAAAAAATCAACCATATGCAGAAAAGCAGTATAAAAAAAAGTCAGCATAAATTAAACCTAAAAAGTTGATCCCTAGAAGAGAAGTAATTTGAAAACTGAAGGCTGTTGTCGAATGATGAAGTAGGATTTTAGGTAAATAGTGATCTTAAAAGAACGGTTATCCATGGAATTTGATTGTTCCATGAAAAGTCACAAGGTAAAAATTAGCGGAACTATTATTCTCCATGTTCATCCATTGTCCATCACCCGTCCGTATGTTGTATAATTGAATTTGACAAAAAATAAAAACACAAAACAGTCGAGAAATTACTTCATACGAACCTGAAAATGCAGGCAAACAAATTATCAGCTGTCATCGTCTTCTCCGTCCAGTTCATGGCCGTTAATGTCACTAAAATCAAAAAGCATCCCAAATGCCTAACAAAAAATTCCTCAAAATCCAGGGGAAAAAATTGAATCTAAATTTACCAAAAATTTTGTTCTCGTTACATCCAAATATTTAGAGTCTCATTGTGCCTCATAAATCCAAACTAAAAGGAGGAAAAGAAGAGTTGAAGGATGGGGCAGCAAAGCGACATTGAGAAAGAAGAAGGAAAGAAACGACTTTTCAAGTAGGGACTGATAAAACTCAAAAGAGGCGACTATTTAGAATAGTTTTTTTTAATGGCACATAAAATAAATGTAAAATTCAAGGAAAAAGGCTAAAAAAAGAATAAAATATGGTTGTAGACCTAAGAGAGTGCCACGTAGGCGGGTTTTTGTCCCTCTTTTATATATATATATATATATATATGTATATATATATATATGGTTCACACAAGGAGCACCACACACACACACACACACACATACACACACACACACACACACACACACACACACACACACACACACACATATATATATATATATATATATATATATATATATATATATATCACACCAGACCACACAAGGATCCCAAATATCATTACCATTAATCAGACCACATAAGGATCCCAAATATCATTATCATCAACCAAATCACACAAGGATCCAAATATATACCAAGTAAATCGGACCTCACAAAGATCCAAATATATCAAAATAATAATATAATTCAGTTTGCTCAAGGAGCCGTCAAACTCTCTAATAACGTGTACACACATGCTAAGGGTCTTATATATGTCCACTAGCTATGGCCTATAGGGGACGAGCTTAGTCCATGTACCAAATAACCCAGACAACTAGTGTCTGCCCCGTTATCCCAAATCAAATATTATCCCACCCTAATTCCAACGTCCCTACCCTTATACTCCCTAAAATCCACCCATTCCGTGATGATCAATCTTTACCGGTTTATCTCACAATATCAAACAATACCATAATATGTACAATCACATAATGAGATAATTCAACCACACTTGCATATCCAAACAAGCCATTTTTACATAATCTTATAATAGGTGATCAAAAACCAACTTGTATACGCATCCAAAAAGTTTAACATTCAATAGCATGCATTGCAACAAGTAGACAAATAGTCAGTTAACATGCACACATAAATCAACTTGAGTTTTTAATTCTAATTTAACCACAGGTCAAGCATATAACATTAGCCATTTTACAACCACAATCACAATCAATCAACTATGTATTCAACATAAATAATCACATCAACCATATAGTGGATCAAGTTCAATCATCAAGAAAGTTTGTAAATATTATGACTTGCACAACAACACAATCTTTACCCAGAAATACAATAATTCCATTATTCAATAATACTTGTGTTAAATCATTTAGCAGGTTCAATAGCCTCTCAATATAAATCAAGTATTCATATTTACTAGCATGCAACGTAATCAATGACCAAACATTTAGTTAAATATACTCATTTATAGATAATTAGCCTTAATTCGATTCTCAATAACCATACAATTATGACAATGCTTTAGTATAAACTGATCATCACCCAACTGCTCAATTATGATAACAATCTATCAATTCAGTCAAACTTTTCAATCTATTCACTATCATTCCCGCTCCACTATACTCAGGTTACATCAATGCCTTCCAATTTCGAGAAACACCATAATTACTAGTTACTAGTTTTCACAATTCATAGTCCCATAATCAAACACCAATATACATATATCCCTGATGTGTCATGGTCTCATGGAACTTTCGATGCTCAAAACAAGGAAAATATACAATAACTTGGGTATGTTTGGTTGGTATGATGTGTTTTCTGTCCTACTTTGTAGAGAAATAGGTTATGGAGGAAAACTATATAAAAACGGAAGAAACATGCATTAGAATAGAGCATTTGAGGAAGAAAAGAGCCAAATCGAAGGTGGAGAGTGTCCCACGACATGAACTCACGTTACGTGAGTGGACCCACACCACGTGGGTGGGTACCATAGGTCAACTCCTGCAGACTAGAAGGAAGCCTGCTTTCCACGCTAGGGACTCGCGGCACGTGAGTCTACCCACATCACGTGGATTGGTGTAGTGAGTCAACTCCCGAAGATTGAAAGAAACCCTATTTTCCATGGTAGGACCCACGTGGCGTGACTTGGTTCCACGATACCAAGTCACGGTACTGTGGAAAGTTGCCGACTCTGTTTTCCTGTTTTGTTTAGGATAGAATTCGTCTTATATCTATAAATACTCTTTTATTTTCCTATGTTCAGGGTTGGTCAGTACATTGTTTTGAGAGATATTTTTCGTTGTTTTTGAGTTTATAAACATATTATTGATTTTGTACTCTTGGAACATCGATTCTAGGGTTTTATTGATATTGAGATTTCAGAGTTTTCTCTTTACTGTGAGTTTACAATTATGTTTTCATCATCGAATTCTTCTTGTGTTCTTGTAATCATGAGTAGCTAAACCCATTAACTAGGGTTGTGTGAACCATGAGGAATTAACAAAAAGGGTTAAGTGCAAAGCAATTCTGAACCATTGGGAATGCATGTATTGTTTTTACCTTCATTATAATTGATCTTCTAACGGTTGCAAATGTTAGAAACTCGCCTGTATTCTAGACTTGCCCAAGAGAGAGGTAGAGATTGGGATCAAGGAATAACAACAGATATTTGAAGCTATCAACCTTCATCTAATAACTTGAGCCGTAAACTCGGAGACCAAGAGGAGAAGAGTGAAATTTGTCTAACCAAGGTTGAGAGACGTTTAGATGAACATATCTTGTTAGATTTTGGATGCAACACAGCGGGATAGTTTTGCTAGCACAAGTAATCGGTGGAGTTAAGAAATCATTGGGGATCACAGTCCTAGTGTATTTCTCATATTGTTTACAAATTCGAAAACCAACACTCGTTACTGTTACCACTTACTCACAACCCCCCCCTAGTTTTACTTGCCAATTACTCAGACTAGCATTCGACATAATTTCGTCCTATTCGCTGTGGTATCTACCCCAACCTAGTTGGGTTCTATATTTGATACAGCGACCGCATTATACTTTTCTGGAGATATATTTTGGGCGATATCAAATTTTGGCATCATTGCCGGGGACTATGGTTACAGAGTTGAGTATTTTGCTTGTTGGAGTTGATTGGTTTTATTTTACTATATTTTTAAGGGCACACGTCGGTGTATGACCAATACTAGGAGTCAAGGCAATCCCCTGATTCCACTTGATCCTGAAATAGAAAGAACTCTGAGAGCTAATCGAAGAATGGTGAATACCGATGGAGTTCAGGATCCCGCAGCCGCGGGAGACATTCATAACCAACCAATTCAGCCAGTTGGTCATGAAACAGCAGACCAAACTACCACTCGATTAACACGGGAAGAGCAAGTTAGGCAAGCAGATAGAGATAATTGAGCTATGCAAGAAGCAACACAACATCTGGCTGATGCTAAAGAGAGACAACGAAGACTGAGGACACAATAAACACCTCAAAAGACCACACATGCCGATTTTTGATAATCCAGAAGAAGAGGATGTGGCTTATTTCGAGCCGGTAAAGATTGGCGCCATTATCCCACCAGAATTTCCTCAGGGCACTAAGTTTGACATTAATAGTGGCATGATCCACCTGTTTAACTTGAAAGGTGTATTCACTAAACTTTCGACGGATGATCCAAACATGTATGTGATGAACTTTGTGGGGGTCTATACTTTGTATAATTTCCCTGGAGTGGACCAAAAGGCTATTCGATTAAGATTGTTTCCGTTCTCTTTAACAGGAAAATCAACTTTGTGGTTGGATGAATTACCACGAGGCTCCATTACTACTAGGCAAGAGTTGAGAATCAATTTTTGAAGAGATTTTTTCCACCCTCTAAGATGCTACAGTTGAAGGATGAGATTTACAACTTCAGAAAACTATATTCTGAAGCACTTTAAGAGACATGGATAAGGTTTAAGAAGAAGCTACAGAATGTTCTAAATCATAGAATGAGTGGCAAGAGTTTACTTGAAATCTTCTACAGGGCTTTAAACGCAAATACTAAGGCTATAACAGTTACTATCGTTGGTGGAGCATTTATGAGTCTGAGGTGGGAACAAGCTTCAGAGATTTTAGATTGTATCACTAAGAGCAACCGAGGATGGCATACTCAGGAGGCAGATACACTTGCTGGTGCATACACTATTGGAGCATCAGTAGCACAATGGGTGTTGGATGAGTCTATATCTCAAGAGGTCGCACAGCTGAGGACAGAAATTTGTTTATTAGCTAAATAAATTGAGGATAGAGCTGCTAAGAAGGTGTATGCCATAGGTGTCCACAAGGAAAAACACCTAAGCATGATGATTATGAATCTGATGAGGAAGCTAAGTACTTGGATTGAGAAGTGGTGGATTTCCGAGCCAAGGTCCAAGGGTCCAATTAAGACTCTTGGAACTCGAGGCAAGGAAATCAAGGTCAGAACTATTTAGGAGACAATTACAACAGGTCAGGATATAGAGACAGAGAACGAGATCGTGATGGAGACTAGAGACGAAAAGAGGATTACAAGGAGAAAAGCGGTGCTTATATTCCACCACAGAATCGGGATACTGACTATGAAAATTCATGAATAGAAACCCTTCTTACCAAATTGGTTAAAGGATCAGAAAACTAAGAAAATTGCTTGAAGGAAATTAGGGCGAACATTTTTGGAATAAGGCAGAAAGTTTAATCTCACTCAACTACCATAAAACAGTTGGAGCAACAGTTCAGGTAGATATCGGTGGCTTTGAATCAACGTCAACCAGGCACTCTTCCAAGTAACACCATCTAAAATCCTAAAAATGACGATCAATGTCTAGCCATTCCTACAAGAAGCGGAAAGAGCACGACCAACCCATCTATTCCTATGGATAATGATAAGAAAGATGAGTCAGTGGTGGGTGACGAAGAGGTTGAGACGGAGCCAAAAAATTTAGTAGCGAAAAACAATGTAGCTTACAAACCCTACAGTATTAATAAGAAAGTGGAATCTGAAAAGAGGAAGGAGAAGGAGGTTCCACAAATATTGAAAACTATCCCACGACATCCTCCTCCCTTTCCTCAAAGGTTGAAAAGGAAGGATGAGAAAGGTAAATACCAGAAGTTTATTACAATATTGAAAGAGCTATCGATAAATATCCCTCTTATTGAGGTATTGGAGCAGATGCCCGGCTACACGAAGTTCATGAAAGACTTGGTGATGAAGAAGAGAACTGCCAGTTTTGAGCCTGTAGATAACTTGCATCATTATTGTGCAGTTGCTTCGTGTTCCCTAGTAGAAAAAAAGGAGGATCTAGGAGATTTCACAATTTCTTGTACTATCGGGTCGTACAACTTTGCAAAGGCACTGTGTGATTTGGGTGCTAGCATTAACTTAATTCCGCTAGCCTTTTTCAAGAAGTTGGGGTTAGGAGTGCCATGTTACTTTCAATGTTTTTCATTCCATGAAGAAATCGAAAGATATGCGGGTGATTTCTGTAATTGATATACTTGATGAGAGTGCCATAGTCGTTCCAATTGAAGAAAGGTTGGGGGTAGAAGCTCTTACGGCTATGGTTATGAATTTTGATAGTGATGATATTGAGGAATACTATGAGATGGTAGGAGCACTTTCTAGTAGGGGATCCTACACTTATACTCCAAAGAAACTTGATCTCGATTTTAAAAATAGGGTGACCCTACCAGCTCGCCCTTTTGTTGGGGAGCCTCCAGTTTTAGAGCTTAAGGCTCTTCCTTCTCACCTTCGCTATACATTTTTGGGAGTCAATAACACCTTGCCCGTAATTATTTCTGCTAATTTAGCAGGATGGCAGGTAGAAGCTATGGTTTCGGTATTGAAGAATTTTAAGAGGGCCATTGGTGATATTATAGGGATTCCACCCGGCATTTGCACTCATAAAATTCAGCTTGTTCCTGAGTGTATACCGAGAATTGAGCACCAACGTATTCTAAACCTACTTATGCAAAAAGTTATGAAGAAAGAAATTATTAAGTGGTTAGATGCAGGCGTAGTGTACCCTATTGCTGATAGCAAGTGGGTAAGCCCAGTGCAGTGTGTGCCAAATAAGGGAGGAATCAATGTGGTTCCAAATGACAAGAATGAATTAATCCCAATGAGGCCAGTCACCGGATGGAGAGTTTGCATGGACTATCGAAAGCTAAATTCTTGGGCCGAAAAGAATCACTTTCCCATGCCTTTCATGGACCAGATGTTGGACCGTCTAGCTGGAAGGGGGTTGTACAGCTTTTTTGATGGTTATTTGGGATATAATAAGATTTTCATTGCTCTCGAGGACCAAGAAAAGAACACGTTCACCTGCCCATATGGGACTTTCGCGTTCAAAAGGATGCCGTTCTGGTTATGCAATGCACCAGCCACTTTTCAGCGTTGCATGATGTCTATTTTCTCCGCCATGGTGGAAGACACTATTGAGGTATTCATGGATGATTTTTCTGTAGTGGGAGATTCTTTTGACGACTATCTGGACCACCTCGCTAATGCGTTACAAAGATGTGAAGAGTGCAACTTAGTGCTAAATTGGGAAAAATGTCACTTTATGGTTAAAGAAGGTATTGTATTGGGACATAGAATCTCAAAGAAGGGTATCGAAGTATACAAAGCAAATATTGAGGTAATTGAAAAATTAGCCCCACCAATTTCTATGAAAGGGATTCAAAGTTTTTTAGGTCATGCTGGCTTTTATAGAAGATTTATCAAGGATTTATCTTAGATTGCACATCCGTTATTCAAAATTTTGGAGAAAGAGGTGAAATTCATGTTCGATGGAGAGTACCTAAAAGCATTCAAATGTCTGAAAGAGAAGTTGATTTCAGCTCCTATCATTGTCACACTAGACTAGATGATACCATTCGAGGTTATGTGTGATGCTAGTGGAGTAGCTTTGGGTGCAGTCCTTGGCCAAAGTTATAAAAAGATTCTACATCCTATTTACTACACTAGCAAGGCACTTAATCCAGCCCAAAAGAATTACACTGTGACTGAGCAAGAGCTGTTTGCTGTGGTTTTTGATTTTGAAAAATTTCGATCTTACTTGATTGGTACGAAGGTGATTGTACATACAGACCACGCCACACTTAGATATTTTATGTCAAATAAGGACGCCAAGCCAAGGCTGATTTGGTGGGTACTTCTACTACAAGAATTTACTTTTGAGGTCAAGGACCGAAAGGGGACTGAGAATTAGGTTGCAGACCACCTATCACGCCTTGAGGAGGAAGCCGTGCTCAAATTAAGGGATGATCTCTATATTGATGATACTTTTCTAGAAGAACAAGTATTAGCAGCATCACAAGACTTAATCCCATTTTGCGGATTTTGCCAACTTTCTGGCAAGTGATGTAGTCCCGAAAGATATGTCGTTCCAGCAACGGAGGAGATTCATGCACGAGGTGAGAAAATTCTTCTGGGATGAGCCTTACCTATTTAAGGTATGTGCAGATGGTATGATTCGAAGGTGTATCCCAGAGGCCGAAATGATGAGTATTTTGGAAGCATATCATTTATCTCCAGTTGGGGGTCATCATGGCGGTACACGAACTGCGCACAAGATCTTACAATGCGGGTATTATTGGCCCACCATCTATAAAGATTCTTATGACTATTCTCGGGCATGTGACCAATGTCAAAGACAAGGGAATATCTCACGCAGACACGAACTTCCTATGACAACTATACTTGAGCTCAAATTGTTTGATGTATGGGGAATTGATTTTATGGGCCCCTTTCTGAGCTCACATGGGATGAAATACATTTTGGTAGCTGTTGACTATGTTTCTAAGTGGGTGGAGGCGATTACGCTTCCCAATAATGAAGGAAGAAGTGTCACAACATTCTTAAAAAGGAATATATTTTCACGATTTGGTACACCCCGAGTTATCATTAGTGATGGAGGATTCCATTTCTGTAATCAGCTGTTCAAAACCTTACTTGAAAAATATGGTGTCAAACATAAGGTTGCAACACCTTACCATCCTCATACGAGCGGGCAAGTTGAAGTGTCAAATCATGAGATTAAGTCTATTCTGGCAAAGCCAGTGAATGCCAATAGGACTGATTGGGCAAGAAGATTGGATGATGTACTATGGGCATATCGAACTGCATTCAAGACACCGATTGGTGTATCTCCATATCAGCTGGTATTTGGTAAATCAGGCCATTTGCCTGTCGAACTTGCACATAAAGCGTTATGGGCATTGAAGAGGTTAAATCTGAAATGGAGTGATGCGGCCAAATTGAGACTAGAGCAGATGAATGAGATGGATGAATTTTGTCTTCGGGCTTATGAAAGTTCAGCACTGTATAAAGAGAAGATGAAACTATATCATGATCGGAGGATTGAACGACGATAGTTTAACCCGAGAGATTTGGTGCTGCTCTATAACTCCAAGCTTAGCCTTTTTCCTAGAAAACTGCGGTCTAAATGGTCTTGACCATTCACTGTTGTTAGGGTGTTCCCACATGAAGCAATCGAAATAAAATGTGATGATAATGTTCTATTCGAGGTAAATGGGAAGCGTATAAAGCACTATGTGGGAATCACGAAAGAAATTAGGACATATAAGGAGCTGAGTCTTGATGAAGTCTGATTAGTCAAGTTAGCCATGTTGTGCTGCGACGTTAAATTAGGCGCTGCTTGAGAGACAACCCATGGGCTGGTTGATGAAGTCTGATTAGTCAAGTTAGCCATGTCATGCCGTGACGTTAAATCAGGCGCTGCTTGGGAGGCAACCCAAGGTCTGAGTTGGTTGTGATCCGACTATTGGAGCATGCGAAGGATAAGTTAGCTGGAATTTAAAATATTGAACTGAAAATGTCAGCACAACCCATGACAGTGATTCCCGTGTCGTAACTTCATCCACATTACGTGGGTTTGTACCGTGGAAGTTAGAGAAAATTGTTCAAATGCAGAACCTGACCCACGCCAGGGACCCACGTGGCGTAGGTACAACCACGAGGTGTGGGTCAGTATTGTGGGAATCAGAGATTATTTGTGGCTGCAAAACCCAATCCACGACAGGGACTCACGTGACGAGGGTCAACCCATGTGGTGTGGGTCGGTACTATGAAAAGCAGATCCGAAATTAATTATCAAGATCTGACCCTACCCAACCCTAATTTTGGCTTAACCCTATAAAATTTGATACTACCCGTTACGAACTCCAAAAACCCGATCCTCCAAGCCTCCACATTCGCGATTTCTTTCCCAATTCATCCAAATTAACACTTTCTATCCTATAATCACTATAAATCCCAAGTACCAACCATTCCAATTCGTACCACCACCACTCCAATTACAAGAAAATTCAAAAATCATCCACCCTTTAACCCCAAAAGTTTCAAAACCCTAAAACCCCAAACTCGAACCAACTTCGACCTAAATCCACCCCAAACTCAATCCATTTGATCCGAAATACCACCAAAATTTAACCCCAAATGCAAATATATGAGTTCATCTTTGAGAATCCGCACTAAAAACCCTGAATTTATGGCTAGGTTGCGTGATGAACCTTTGGGGTCAAATAAAAGTGGATCCGAGGAGGTGTTTGAAATTTCTCATGATTCTGCACTTGTACCTCGCACAACGAGGTTACAAACTAGGGAACAAGCTGCTGCTTGAGCTGCACTTCATCCTATTCCACAGCCCCCGCAACTTTCTAAGCCAGCTGCTTTTGATCAGTCTTCTGAGTCAGGCCCCCAGTCTGATGAGAAGACGGATGCTTCTGCAACCGGTGATGATCACGAGGATGATGTATCTGGGTCTGAGGAGCATGCTGAAGGTACTGATGAGTCTGCGTCTGGTGAGAGTAGTTCAGCTACGAGGACAGATTCTGTCTTCGATACTGGTGGCCAGGGTTCGATTACCCCCTCCCAAAGAGCTTTAAATGCACATCAGGCCGCAGCTCCGGTCCAAAGGGATAACAAGAGGTGGTGTGTTGAGGGGATGAAAGACATTTATGATAGGTATGCCGACCTAATTGAGCGGGGTACATGGAGAAGAAATATCATGAAGGAGGCTCGGTATCGAATAGATGAGGTGAATGCATTGCCTGAGATTAAGACATTGTTTGATCGCTATGGATTTGGGTGGATCGCGGAATGTTTGGACAATTATAGCCGTGAGTTGGTCCGCGAGTTTTATGCTTCATATACTGTGTCAATAGCGTTGAATACACCTAATGAGCAGAGATATCTAGACCAGCCACCACTGACTCATATTTTGGTTTGTGGCACCAGAGTTGACATATCTGAGCGTACGATCCATAGGTTCTTATTTGGAGCAGAAAGGGAGATTCCCACCACGAATTCTGAGTTTGATCACCGCTTAGAGACGGTGAGAAATAGGACTAAGATAAGAGATGCTAATTAGCGGTTGGAGTTACTGCGGTGGATTGCAGGTTACATAGCGGAGGATGGTGTAGATGCTAGTTGAGTTGCTGGAAAGCTGGACATTAAGAAGTCCTCGATTCACTTTGCAGGACGATTTTGGTGGTCGATTTTCAGGCACCGTTTAGGTCCCACTAATACTGATAATTCACTCAAACTTGATCAGGCAGTGTTGGTAGCAAGCATCCTGGCAGGTTATGATATTAACTTCGCTCGCTACATCATTGAAGAGATCCATGAGCGTGCTTTCCGCGACTTCACCAGCATTTCTTTTCCATGTTTGATCCAGGGCTTATGTTATACTGCTGGTGTGGCCTCAATACCTACAGTTGATCATGATGTTGAGGTGACCCGAATTGCTGCTATAGGATTGATGCAGCAGTGGGGGGCTAACTCAGTTTTTCCCAGAAGGTCTCAACCTTCCACGTCATCTGGCGTGGCCCTTTTTGAAGGGCTTGGAGATAGAGAGAAACCGGTTAGTACTCCAGTACCGGTGAGTGTACCTGAGTAAATGCGTGTACCTGTTGAGGGCACATGCCTGGTGAGTGATGAGGTTGCAGGCACTATAGCCCCCCCCCCATCTAGTATGGTCTCAGTTCCGAGGGACTTTCTTCAGCAGTTGGTTGATAGGCAGATGCAGATGTTTGAGAGGCAGGCGCACACAGAGGCCCAGATGGCTAAGTTAGTAGCCCAGCTTAAGCCATGGGTCAGGTCCATGGTAGAGGCTTTAGAGGTGAGAGTGGAGGCCCACATGACTGCGGCCATGGATAGATTTATGAGAGAGTTGCTTGGGCGGATTGATAGTTTTTAGACACGGATGGCAAACCAGATGAGTTCGACACAGATTCCTGATATGGCAGGATTGGCACATGAGGTGGTTGCATTGAGAAAGGAGGTTTGAGCTATGGCACCGAGCAATACCCCTGTCATTCCACCTATGCCCGTGCCAGATCCGATGAGGCCAACTACGAGAAACTTGGGAGCATTTTCTAGTCAGCCACCTTCCCCGCTGTTAGCCCATAGCGTCGAGCCCAGTGAACATGCATAAGATCCTGCTGTGTATGGGCCCACATCCGATGCCTAGGGCGTCGCAGGTATGTCTTCACTCCCTTACACTTATTCTATTGATAGCTGTGCACTAGGGGCAGTGAACTATTATTTAGTTGGGGATAGGGGTATACCACCACTTGAGGATTTTTGTTGCCGTGTTTTCTTTCCCCCCAAGTGTGCTATTATAGTTGAACCGGCATGTTTAGATCATTATTTATAGTATTTATGTGTTTTCATGATTAATTAGGAGAAAAATAAGGGAACCTTAGGGTAGTCCAATTCTGAAAGTATTTTGAATGATAATGATGCTTTTTGATTGTTAAAAGACACCCCTCTTGAGAGTTTTGTGTTAAAATGTGTGTGTAGTATATTAGTTTGTGACAATTGTTGGATCTTGTTATGACATTAGTACTGTAGGAAGAATGACTGTAGCTAGCAATGCATGAACTGGATAGGTAGTAGTTGATAATGTAACCCTGTGCTATGTGTGTGTGAGGTCATTACCTAGTTCACTTTGTATGTGCGATCTAGAACTTTCCTGGTTAGTCTTGCCTAGGTTATAGGATAGTGGTTAGAAAAGGATCATAGGCCATTTTTGAATAAGTCCACTTTTAGCCTAAATGCCTGACCAAATGAAATAAATATCCCTTGATCCAGATTTTGAGCTGTAATTGACCTATTTCTTTCATTAGCCTATTCACCTCCCTATTTTGATTTACAATGAACCTGTCTTAGCCCTAATCCCTCTTTGGACATTGTGTACCTCAACTCAGGTAAATCGCCTAAGTTGAGGGTGTCTATTATAGGGGTGCATAGTTTAACTTGGGTTTGAAGAAGGGGTTAGTGAAAGAAAAAGAGAACATATTTGGGTGTGAATAAAAAAAAATGAGTGAAATAAATAGAAATTACAAAAAAGAAAAAAAATAAAAATAAAAATTTGTGTTTTGAAAGTATGAAGAAAATCACACCCAAAAATCTGAAAATAAATGAAGGAGAATAAGGGAAGATAAAATGAGAATGGTTGAAAAGTGGAGCCAAAAATAATGCAGTGTCAAGGAGGGTTGAGTCACTATATCCATATGTACCACACCCGTCCTCAAGCCTACATTACAAGCCGATGAAAGTCCTATAGTGATTCTAGTCCAACTTTTCGAAAAACTAAGGCATAGAAAGTAAGGGCAAGCCTATGGTATTTCACGCACACTGTTTGAACTTCTTTGTGAGAGAGAGTGTTTTGACCCAATCTCTACTTTGATATTCATTAGTCTACTGTGACGGACTTTTGTGTTGTGAGGGTACATGGGTTGCATTATTAGCTGCTATTTGCTCGGATCATGTCATTTGTAGATATGTTTAGTTGTTTGTTCATAATCTGATGCAATCATTTGATCCCTTTTGTATCATGATAATATTCTGCATGTATACACACTATAGTTTTGATTTACAAGTTGGAGGGGTCAAAAAAGTTTTTATGCTAAAATCAATGAGTCGACTGCCATAGGTCTCTTAGGTTTCTCTTAGTTAAGCATCGTACGTGTTTATTTAGTTTTGTTCGCCTGAGGACATGTAAATGTTCTAAGTTGAGGGTGTTGATGTGTTATGGTCTCATGGCACTTTCGATGCTCAAAATAAGGAAAATATGCAATAACTTGGGTATGTTTGGTTGGCATGATGTGTTTTCTGTCCTACTTTGTAGAGAAATAGGTTATGGAGGCAAACTGGAGAAAAAGGGAAGAAACATGCATTAGAATAGAACATTTGAGGAAGAAAAGAGCCAAATTGAAGCTGGGGAGTGTCCCACGACATGGACTTACATTACGTGAGTGGACCCACGCCACATGGGTGGGTACCACAGGTCAACTCCTGCAGACTGGAAGAAAGCCTGCTTTCCAAGACAGGGACTCACGGCACGTGGGTCTACCCACGTCACGTGGATTGGTGTCGTGAGTCAACTCTCGAAGATTGAAAGGAACCCTGTTTTCCATGGCAGGACCTATGTGGCGTGACTTGGTTCCACGATACCAAGTCATGGTACCGTGGAAAGTTGCTGACTCTGTTTTCCTATTTTGTTTAGGATAGAATTCGTCTTGTATCTATAAGTACCTTTTATTTTCCTATGTTCAACGTTGGCCAGTACATTGTTTTGAGAGATATTTTCCATTATTTTGAGTTCATAAACATATTATTGATTTTGTACTCTTGGAACATCGATTCTAGGGTTTTGTTGATATTGAGATTTCAGAGTTTTCTCTTTACTGTGAGTTTACAATTATGTTTTCATCGTCAAATTCTTCTTGTGTTCTTGCACTCATGACTAGCTAAACCCATTAACTAGGGTTGTGTGAACCATGAGGAATTAACAAAACGGGTTAAGTGCAAAGCAATTCTGAACCGTTGGGAATGCATGTATTGTTTTTACCTTCATTATAATTGATCTTCTAACGGTTGCAAATGTTAGAAACTCGCCTGTATTCTAGACTTGCCCAAGAGAGAGGTAGAGATTGGGATCAAGGAATAACAACAGATATTTGAAGCTATCAACCTTCATCCAAGAACTTGAGCCGTAACAAGGATAGTTATCTGAGATCCAAGATAAGGGTTAGTAGTGCGACACTCGGAGACCGAGAGGAGAAGAGTGAAATTCATCTAACCAAGGTCGAGAGACGTTTAGATGAACATATCTTGTTAGATTTTGCATGCAATGCAGCGGGATAGTCTTGCTAGCACAAGTAACCGGTGGAGTTAAGTAATCATTGGGGATCACAATCGTAGTGTATTTCTCATTTGTTTACAAATCCAAAAACCAACAATCATTAGTTGGGTTCTATAATTGATACAACGACCGCATTATACTTTTTTGGAGGTATATTTTGGGCGATATCAATCCCCACGAATATCACAAATAACACACAATCCACAAAATCATCAAAGAATTGACCAAAAATAATAATTATACCAAATTATATTCAATTCACATTAACAATTCGATTATTACCAACCATGCACCGTACCCGTAGGCCTAAGCATGAAATCTTCTGTCAAACTATATCACAATCATACTTTTAACCAAGATCTACTACTCAACAAATCTAGCCCACCTGGGCGCCAAGTTGCTGCAAAGTAAGTTATACCATGGATGCTCTTTCTTTTTCTTCACATTTCTAGATGTTAAATCATCTAATAAACAAGCAATTATAAGAGTAATCAATCTACTACTCTTCAAGCAAATACTTTAGGAATTCAAACCCACTAGTTGTACCCTTATTCACGATCTACAAGCTTACCCAAGGGTTGATTAATCATTAACTAGTTCTTTCATATTTACATTATCTCCATTAATGAAGTTTTATTGCTAAAGGTCCCATCTTTATTGAATTTAAGGTTTCCAACTATCAAAATCCATGTTTTGGGATAACAAATTCGTGCTAGGAATCGTTAGTTTACAATTTAGAATCAATTATAGGTAATATTACCCCAACCCATAGATTTTCACTAAAATCTCATGAACTTAGGGTTCTAACCTTCAATTCTGCCATAATTTCTAATTCTAATAATTCTAGAAGAAAAACGGATTAATTGATGTTAAAAGAGAGTAAAAACCTTATCTCAACCAAGAACTTTCACCCTAGACCTTGGAAAATTACCCCTCTAGGTTTGTTGAATGAAGTTTTTGAGTTTTGGAACTGAAACCTAGTAAAAATAGGCATATATATTGCCCGAACCCCGCTATAGCAGCCCAGATCCCGCTATAGCGGCCTGATCCAGCTACAACAACCTCAACTTTTCAGCATGAACAGTCTTCAATAAAATGGTCATAACTTTTTACTACAAAAGAGGATTAACAAATGGTCAGTGGCATTGGAAAGAAGACCCAAAGATATTTAATTTGGTGGGTATTAGGCCCCGTAACTCTTTATATTCTAGGAAGAGTGCTTATTTGAAGTTTACCCTAGTTTAAACTTAGCCCAAAACTCAATCGGTAAGGACACTTCCAACTTAACTTTGTGATTTTTGTATGACCTTAATTCATATCTAGTGCACTCCCATACTAAATAATTAATCCTAAAAACTATGTAGAATGAGATTCTTATGTCTTTACTATTGAAATTTTCAGTAACGATGGAATAGGTCATTACAATGGTCACTTCACAACTCATGATCTCAGTCCATGAGTCGTGGTCTTGAATCATGGTTCCTGAGACAATTTTTGAACCTTTTCTATTTTGGGATTATAAATGCCTTCCACGAGTCGTGCTTTGATACCACGACTCATGGTTTAATTTGTGGTTTCCTAGATCATTTTGATCTCTTCTGGAATTTTCCCCATGACTCTCAGTACTACTTGTGGTCCCAATCCATGGGTCATATATAGATTCATAGTAACTGGGGATAAATCATTATCAGAGGCTGTTTCCAAAGACAAAATAGACAAAAAGTAAAGTGATAGATGAAGCTGGGGTAGTCTCCAAAGGTAGAATCTCACCACAACTTTGATACTACTGCCTCACACTATCTCTACACACGGGGCCCACTCAAACTGGGATCTATATTGAAAGGATGCAGAAAAGATGGAGTGAGTATGATCCACTTTTACTTTATAGGCATCATAATCCAACCAAGCTTAAGTTGAAAACTATAACAAGTAAAGAATACTAACAATAACCCTACAAGTGGAAAAGTCCCAACAGTTCAGTATCAAGTAATATCACGATATATCACAACCACAACAACAATCCATGAATATCACAATGCAATGCAATGATATATAATGGCCAATGCTTACCCGTATACACCATCCAAGCACATAGCTCTAGGATGGGACCCATGGTGGAATCGCAAGGTCCATATACAATCACTCAAAATCACTCAATAACATCATATCTCACCATCCGACAAATGCAACGTACCACTCAGAATATCAAGCCTCACCATTCGGCAAACGCAATGGATCAGTTGATTCAAAAATTAGTTTCCTTACAATATCACTCTTTAGAGATCAATGAGATGAATGAGTATGCATGAACACATAAGTGAAAATGATACCAAATGCAACAGATATATCCAACACCTCAGAATCAGATTCAATCCATAAAAATAGGCTATAAGCCTCAATATCAAACCATGGATCCAAGTCCCATATCATCAGTACCATATAAGCCTCTAACCGAGCATCACAATGATATTTCATCTTATTCAATACTCAGATTAAAAGTTTTTTCCAACCCATAGCATGGTTTTCACTATAAGTCCCCACCCAAGAAAAGTCTGAAAGAAGTTAAGCCATAATCTACGTCGAAGCCAAACCACAATCTCAAAAAATCACAAACTAGTGTTCCTCTTTCAAACAGCCTCAGAACTCTCCCTATTTATAAAAAATAGGTTCTACACGTAAACACGAGTCCAATAATACCTATATTTCTAAGCTTCTAAACTAGGTCCAAAAGTCTACCCAAAAACTGATTTAGAGAATCCAAGGGCAAAACTGAAATTTTATTAAAAAATTAATTTATTCATAAATTAAGAAGTTTAAATCTTAAATTTCATCAAAAATGGAGTCAAAATCAAGCTTGAAATCATAAAAATACCATACTTAAACTTTACCAGAAAACCTCAAAATTTCAAGTTGAAAAACCAAGATTTAAGGATGAAATCATGAAATAATCACATGGGATTGTGTAAAAATGCTATAGGAAACTTACTTGGTGAATAAATCTCAATTTTTTTTTTGATTCTCCCAAGATGAGTTTTAAAGCTTCAAAATCGAGTTATGGGGTTTGGGCTTTGAAAAAGGATTTTAATTCTGTTCAGGTGATTTTCTTCATTGCTATGGGTTTGTCGCAATTGCAATGTTGACCCAACCTGGTTAACCGAAATCACGATGCCCATATCGCGAATGCATTGAACACTGTCCTGACTTAGATTCCTAATCCCTTCATGAATATGGCCCCTCCATCATGATCGTGAAGGTCAACAATTTTTCTTCTCCACGATCGCGACAAAGGAGCATCACTAATGCAAAAAAGGCAACATGGCCACACCAGCTGAAACTTATGATAAAAAAAATATCCCAAATGGACCCTCAGGATTTATTTAGGACCCTACAAAAAGAAATAGACTATGCTACTAGACAAAATTCGACGTTCCAGACTTATGGGAACAATCAAAATTTCCAATGAAGGTCGTTATCATCGAATGTTGACTGAATTCAACCTTAGGCCAAACTTTCTAACATCTCCTCTAAACACTCAAATTCACACCAAAAACCTTAAAATCCAAACCAACTGCACTACTATCCCAAAAAATGATGTTTCAGAGCTGATGTAATTCTCATACAACATCTAAAATACCAAATGTTGACCAAAGTCAATCCTACTAACTTAAGAACCTTCCAAAATAAAAAACTTACACATAACCAACCAAACACCTCAGGACCCGAGCCACCCACTCCCGCAACTCACAAGTACCATAAAGAAACTACGGGAAAGGGTAAAATGGTTAAAATACCTAAAATTCAAAAAATCACTATTAGGGTTATTACATCATCTACCACTAAAACTCACGTTTGTCCTCAAATGTAAGGGCAAGGAAGGTACTTGAACTATCGAAAAGTTGACGATATCTAGTCCGCATGTCAGACTCTATCTCTCATGTAGCCTCCTAAATCAAATGATGGTTCTATTGGACTTTTACTGAATTGATACTCTTAGATATAAACTTTCTAGTCTGCATACCCTAAATAGCTATAGGCTCTTTCTCAAAAGTCATATTTTGATCCAAATCAATTGAGTCCCACCGAATCACATGAGAGCCATTAGAATGATACCTTTTCAACATAGACACATGGAAAATTAGATGCATGACTGAAAGGCTCGGAGGTAAGTACAACTCATAGGCCACCTCTCTAACATGTCAAAGAATTTTAAAAAGACTAATAAACCTTAGAATAAGCTTGCCCTTATTCCCAAACCTCATCACACCCTTCATGAGTAATACCTTTAATAAATCTTGCTCACTTTTTATGAACTCCAAATCACAAACCCTTCGATCAACATAACACTTCTGCTACTCTGGGTTGCTAAGAGCCAATCCTAAATCAATCTCACTCTATCCATCAAATCTCTTACTAAGTCAGTGCCCCAAGGCCTCACCTCAAAGGAACTATACTTTCTCTCATACAAAGCCTCAAATGGTGCCATCTGAATGATGAAATAATAGATGTTGTTATAGGCGAACTCCACCAAAGGTAGAAACTAGTCCCAATGACCACCAAAATCTATCATGCAAGCACGAAGTATTTTCTCTAGCACCTGGATAGTATGCTATGATTGACCATCGATCTGAGGGTGAAATTTCGTACTCATCTCCAACTAAGTACCCAACTCCCACTACATAAAACTCCAAAAACGTAAAGTAAACTGAGTACCTCTATCTTTAATGATAGAAATGGGAACACCATGCAACCAAACTATCTCTCAAAGGTAGATCTTCACTAACTTCAATGCATTGTAGTTCACCTTAACTGGAATAAAATAAGTTGATTTTTTCAACTAATCCACAATCACGCAAATGGAGTCAAACTTCCCCAAAGTCTGAGGCAAACGAACCACGAAGTCCATAGTGATACGATCCCACTTCCACTCGAGTAAGAACATTCTCTGGGTTAAACCACCTGGTTTACGATGCTCAAACTTCATCTAATAATAATTCAACCCCTTGGCCATAAACTCTTTGATAGAACTCTTCATTTCACACTACTAATAGTATTGCTTTAGGTCTTGGTAAATCTTAGCCGGCCCCTGATGAATAGAATGCCTCAAACTGTAAGCCTTCTTCATGATCAATCTGGTCAAGTCCCCTACTCTAAGAACACAAACTCGACCCTTGATCCTCAAAACACCCTCTGGATCAAGAATTGCTTCCTTAGCTTCACCACTCAATAATAATTTCCCATCCTCAAACTGCTTACCCTTAATCTGCTCCAACATTAATGACCGTGCCTCAATGTAAGCAAGAACTCTACCCGGCTAAAAAATATCAAGTCGCATAAAACTATTGGCCAAACGCTGAGCATCCCTAGCCAAGGGTCTCTCCTCAGCCACTAATAAAGTAAGACTACCCATGCTCATCCGCCTTCCTACTCAAGGCATCCTTCGCTACATGGACCTTGCCTGAATAATAAAAAATAGTTAAATCATAGTGTTTCAACAACTCCAACCACTTGCGATGTCTGAAATTCAAATCCTTCTGACTGAAAATATACTGAAGGATGTGATAATCGATGAAACCCTCATAATAAAATCCATTCAAGTAATGCCACCACAACTTAAAAATGAATACTACCGTCGCTAACTCTAAGTCATGTGTAGGGTAGTTCTTCTCATGGGTCTTTCAACTATCTAGAGGAATAAACTAGCACCTTCTCTTTAAGCATCAACACACCACCTAGGCCAACTCTTAAAGCATCATAATACACCATAAAACCTTTACCCTCTAAAGGTAAATTCAAGTTAGGCACTGAGTGAATAATATCTTGAGATTTTAAAAGTTCCTCTCACACTTATCGGACCACTAAAAAGTAACATTCTTCTGAGTCAATCTGGTTAATATAGCTACGATAGAAGAGAAGTTATCATGACCCGAGACTATACACTGGATTTATCATGGTGCTTAGAGCCACAAGTAACCCCAAACTAATCCATAACATAACATAAACACTAAAACACTAAATATGAGACATACTCAGTGGATACTAAAACTAAAATAATATAATAAAAGAAGTTTGAACCAATTCCAATACTGAAATGAAAAACTAAAATCTGTAACACAACCCATAAAGCTAAAATAACTAAATGTCTGTCTGAAAGCCTTTACTAAATGATTTGTTACTGGGACAAGTCCCCAACTAACTCTAAATTGTCTGAAAACTAGAAAGAAATGTTGAAATAAATATAGAACCTCATCCTCGGATAGTGAGGACGCACCACTGTCAGCTGCTGAAATAGTACTAGAACATATCAACTGCGGAGTAGGGGCAGACCAATCTTGAGCTAAGGGGTGACACCCCTTTATCAAATTTTTTAAATATATATATATATATATATATATATATATATTAATACCATGCATAAAAGGTTATATTTTTAAAGAAATGAAACTGCTTGACAAAGTACCCTCTTGGCATAATAGTACATTTCTCCGTTACCTTCTTTGTGGTTGGGTGTTCGAACCCCAATCTAAAATTTTTCTGCAAGATTTTCTTATTTTAGAATTTTTTCTCAAAATGGTGGTTAAGTTGTATTGAACCCAAGACCTCTTCTAGCTTAAAACTACACTTTACAATTGGGCAAGGATATGTAATATGCAAAATTATGGTAATAATATTTTATCCTTTCTCATATAAAAATTGACACTGTTACGGGAAAATTCTGCGTACACCTCTGCTGCAGGGCTAATGCTGAGTGTCCAAACCTATATCATGATACGATACATAGAAAGAAAAGGTATATAATCAGTAATTTGAATGTACTGAGCATGTGAGATACATAAATATCAAATGTGTTGAATATGCTGGAAAATTCTGAAATATTATACTAAGATGTAAACTGAACTGAAGTACAATGACCCTGTCTGAAATGCATAGACATATATGTATACTGATATTAATATGATAACCTAAAAAGTCATAAGTGAAGCTAGTACAAACTAAAATAAGGGTCATGTACTATACTGAGTCTAAAACTATGAGAGGTTCTCGTAACTAACATAGACTATATGAGCAACATGGAATCCAATCTATAGCCTAAGTTGGGAGGGTGTTCTAT
Organism: Capsicum rhomboideum; assembly: GCA_031232105.1. NCBI lineage: Eukaryota > Viridiplantae > Streptophyta > Magnoliopsida > Solanales > Solanaceae > Capsicum > Capsicum rhomboideum. Next base: position 24,041,905 of record CP124712.1, on the reverse strand, counting down.
ACCTTTCCAATGGTAAGAACCATGACTGGCGTGAATTCACTCATGAGCCCATTCGGGCTATGGGAGACACTCTCAACTAGAGAGGACCCCTTTAACCTATGGTGACACGTAGTTTGGGACTTGGTTGTTTGAATCTGTGTCCTCTCAATGCTAAGTAATACTCCCATGATCATATAATTATGCTCATAATCATACTGAAATATGAGTAAAATACATAAACTAGTTCAATTTAATGTAAACGAAGATGACAGAAATCATGGAACTAATTATATGTAATTTACTATCTCAGAAAATCATGATAAACATAGTATACTGAATACTCATATGAAATTATGCTTCAATTACATGTTTCATGCTAATCTTACAAGAATCTAGATCGTGTGTTCATAACACTCCAACATATATAAAAACCCTATTTAAAATCATGCATAGAATAATAATCATGTTCATAAGATGTTCAAAAACATAAATTCTGAAAGAAATCATAAAATTGGGATACTTGGGAATTTGCCCTAATTCATGAATTTCATAAAATTGAACTTTGAAAATATCTTTAGGCATATGGGTGAAAGGAGACCCTCATTGAATACCCACATACCTGGAATTTAGAGAATTATTGCTAAGAACTTGGACCTTGAAGGTTTTGGAGAAGAACCCTTGCTTTTTTCTATTGTAGAGAAAAAAAATCACCTTCGGAGAATCTTCTAAGTGTTTTGGGAGATAATGAGGGTGAGAAGCATCTAAGTCCCTTTAACCTTTCTCCAAAAAGCCTTAAAATGACATAGTATAAGTCTAGGCAGTAGGGAAATATGAAAATACCCCTGGGGAAACATATCTAAAAACTGTTGAATCCCGATGGACGAGTCTCAGGATAACTTGTCGTCATTTACAATGAATCATTGCTTGAGTCATTGTGAGGGGTCTAGTTTTGGGTAACCTAATGAAGAGTGGTCACAACAACCCGTCATGACACCTAACGACCTATTGTCAGAGGTCATTATCATTGGATAATATTTTCAACTTGCAAAAATATTCACTGGATCTCTCAAGACGGAAGCTTATGATGACTCGTCGTGGCTGACAGTGACTCGTCATCACTGAGTCATTGTCACCGGGTCGAAAAATAGTCCTTCAGGACTTTTGGCTAATTCTTCAAGATGACTGACAAGATGAGTCATCCTAAGTGACGATGACTCATCGTCTAGAAGCGTCACCACAGAGCTAACTTTTCATCCTTCAGAACTTTGGGCCAAACACTAAGATGAGTGGTCAGGACGACTCGTCTGGCATGACAACAACTCATTGAAAGAGTCGTCGTATCGATTTTTCTACTAATTTCAACTAGATTTCTATACTAAGTCTGAAATAAAACCTTAGAAACTTTTGGGTGTTACAATATCTCCCTATTGGGAACATTCATCCTCGAATGAAGACTAACTAGGCTGAAAAGATAGGAAAAGAGCTATAATTCCAAAACTGAGCTCTAAAAGCTAACTACTGACATAATAACTGAATTTTCTAACTACAATGTGAGCTGAACTGAACTCATGAAACATGCATGCATACTAATACATGAAAGCAACTGAGGGACATGGAACTGAGTTAAATACTAAGGAGGAAACTATAACCTCAAGCTAAAACTAAACTAGAAAGGAAAAGGTGAAGGTACTTGGTCATCGTATCTACTTCTGCTTCCCAAGTAGCTCCCTCAACTTGCTGATTCCTCTAAAGAACTTTCACTCAAGTGACTTCCTTGTTTCTCAACATAGTAACCTGACACTCAAGAACCTTAATTAGAACCACTTCGTAAGAGAGACTATATTTCATGCCCACACTCTCTAAAGGCACAACCAAAGCTTGATCACTACTGTATTTCTTCAACAGAGACATATGGAAGACTGGATGCACCGATTCTAAGTCTGCAGGCAAATCTAACTCATAGGCCACATTGTCAATACTACTCAAAATCTTATAAGGAACAATATATCAGGGATTGAGTTTTCCTTTCTTATTAAACCACATCACCCCTTTCATGGGTAAAATCTTCAAGTAACCCCAATCATCAACTGTAAACTCAAGTTCTCTTCTTCTCACATATGCATAGGATTTTTGATGACTCTGAGCTATTTTCAGCCTTTGTCTAATCAACTGAATATTCTCCATAACCTCATGAACTAAATTAGGCCCTATCAAAGTAGCTTCACCAACCTCAAACCAACTAATAGGAGATCCACACCTCCTACCATAAAATGCCTCCAATAGTGCCATCTGAATACTGGAGTGATAACTATTATTATAAGCAAATCAATCAAAAGCAAGTGATCATCCCAACTACCCTTAAAATTGATCACGTAAGCTCTCAAAATATCCTCTAAGGTCTGAATAGTTCACTCTGCCTGTGGGTAAAAGGTTGTGCTAAGATGAACCTGGGTATCAAGATCTTTCTAAAAGGACTATCAAAACTGCGAAGTAAACTAAGTACCCCTATTCGAAATACTAGTCAAAGGAACACCATGCAACTTGAACAACTCTCTAAGGTAGAGTCTAACATAATCCTTAGCTGAATCTATAGTGTTAACTTGCAAGAAATATGCTGACTTAGTCATCTGATCAATAATAACCCAAATTGAATCATGCTGTTAGCTAGTACGAGGTAACCCTATAATAAAGTCTATATTCACCTCTTCCCACTTCTACGTAGGAATACATATATTCTGAGTCATACCACTAGTCTCTGGTGCTCAACCTTAACCTGCTGGCAATTTGGACACTTAACCATAAGTTTTACGATATCCTTCTTCATGCCATTCCACTAATAGACTTCTTGTAGGTCACGGTACATCTTGGTGGCACCTTAGTGTATAGAATACCAAGAACTATAAGATTTTATCAATATCCTCTGCCTCAAGTCAGCTAAATCTCAAACACATAGCCTACCCTAATAACAGAGAATTCCATCTCCCCGTTGGGAGAAAACCTTAACTTTCTGACTTTGGACTACTTCCTTTAACTTATGCATTATAGGATCGCTATCTTTTTTTGTATTCACCACTTCCACTAATGAAGATTCTGAACCATTCTGAACCATGACACTACCTTTAGCTGAATCAACCAACCGAACTCCAAATCTAGCAAGCCTGTGAACATCACAAACTAATTATCTATTTTCATATTCTACGTGAGCAACGCTACCCATTGAAAGTATGCTAAGAGCATCAGACACTACATTGGCTTTACCTGGATGGTACAAGACACTCATATTATAATCTTTCAGCAACTCTAACCTTCTCCTCTAATAAAATTTTTGATCTTTCTGACTAAACATATACTAAAGGGTCTTATGATCTGTGAACATATACACATGAACTTCATATAGATAGTGCCTCCAAATATTTAAGGCAAAAACAACTGCTTCTAACTCAAGATCATGGGTCGGGTAATTCTTCTTATGGGGTTTGAGCTGTATAGAGGCATAAGCTATGACCTTACCGTTCTGTATCAACACACAATTGAGGCCAACTCCAGAAGCATCATAATAAACAACAAACCCATCTGAACCTTTTGGTAGAGTCAAAACTGGAGCAGAAGTGAGTCGAGTCTTTAACTCCTAAAAACTCTTCTCGCAAGTGTCGAACCACTGAAATTTGACTTTATTTTGAGTCAATCTAGGCAATGGAGAAGCAATAGATGAAAATCCTTCAACAAACCATCTATAGTAACCGACTAAGCCCAAGAACTCCTAATATCTGATGGAGTGATGGGTCTAGGCCATTTCCTAACTGCTTCGATCTTTTGAGGATCAACCTGAATGCCCTTACCAGAAATGATGTAACGAAGGAATGCTCCTAATTTCAACCAGAATTTACATTTTTTGAACTTTGCAAATAATTGGCAATCCTCAAATGGTCTGCATGTTCATCCTCACTCCGAGAATAAATGAGGATGTCATCAATAAAGATAATGACGAACATGTCTAAGCACTACTTTAACATTCTGTTCATCAAGTCCATAAAAGCTGTAGAAGCATTCGTTTATCCAAAAGAAATAACAATAAATTCATAGTGACCATACTGAGTGCTGAAGGCTGCCTTCAGAATGTCACATTCTCTAAGTCTGAGCTGTTGATAGCTAGATCTGAGGTCTATCTTTGAGAAACAACTGATGCTTTGAAGCTAATCAAACAAGTCATCAATCCTAGGAATGGGATACTTATTCTTGATTGTGACTTTGTTCAACTGATGGTAATTGATGTATATTCTGAGGGAACCATCTTTCTTACTCACGATAAGAACTGGAGCACCCCATGGAGATATGTTGGGTCTAATGAAACCTTTATTTAAGAGGTCCTTTAAATATTCTTTCAATTCCTTAAGCTTAGTTGGATCCATTTTATAATAAGGAATTGAGATCGATGGGGTATCTGGAAGGAGGTCTATTCCAAAGTCTGTTTCCCACTCGGGAAGGACTCTGGGCAGATTTTCTGGGAACATTTCTTGAAATTCATTCATAATTGGAACTGACTGAAGAGTTGGGGTTTTGGACTTAGTGTCCTTGACCTAAACTAGATGATAGATTCAACCCTTAGAAATTATCTTTCTAGCCTTAAGGTAAGATACAAACCAACCAATAGGCATTGAAGTACCCTTTCATTCTAGGACTGGTTCATTTGGAAACTGAAACTTAATGAATCTATTTCTATAGTAGTATAAGGTATAATAGGAATGTCGCCAATCCATGACAAGAATGACATCAAAAAATCAGTCATTTCTAACTCTACTAGATCGATCGTGATTTCCTAGGGAATTGTGGCTGGGTTTTTTCTGTATACCCATTTAGCTATAACTAGGTCACCAATAGGAGTAGAAACTGAGAAGGGTTCTGGGACTGACACCAAAATCTACTATAATATAAGGAGTCATGAAGGAAAGTGTGGCTCTGAGATCTAACAAGGCATAAACATCAATGTGAAAGACTCGTAATGTACCAGTGACTATATCAAGGGAACCCTCCTAATCCTATTGAGTCTGTAAAGAATACATCATATTCTGGCACTGCCCGCCACCTACATTAGATGAGGCACCCTACTAAGTTAGGTGACCTGCTGGAGCTGCTGAGGAGGTAGCCAGAGTACGACCACTAGTGTCACTTCTCTTGGATGATAGATAGTCTCAAAGTCTGTGACCTGACTTTTCACAACCAAAATATCCCTCTCTACCTATCAAACATTCTCTTGGGTGGTTGGAAAAGTGCAACTACTAAAAGCATTATTATGAGATTTATAGCTTCGTGCTCTACCTTTCTGATCCTATCTGGGCCTGTGAGATGGAACATTAGCAGAAGATGGTGCTGGGGATGAAGATCTATGCTGATACTAAGAGCGATTTCCACCACCTGACTTCTGCTGAGAATAGTTAAAATTACCTATTCTAGCTCTCTTAGTCTCCCTTTCCTTTTTCTTTATCTTCTCTTTCTCAATCTACTGAGCATGAGTCATAAGTTTGGAGATGTCTATATCCCCAACAAGTATAGTATTCCTATACTCATTAACCACTGACTCAAAAACACCTAAAACAAACTTACTCATTTGAGCCCTTGGCTCTATAACCATCTCTGGAGAGCTGGGTAAACTTTAAAGAATACCTTTTCACTGGCATATTGCCCTGCTTTAAATTTATGAACTCCTCAACCTTAGATTCCCTCAACTCAAAGGGAAAGAATCTATTTAGAAAAGCAATCACAAACTCATCCTAATTAACTAGACCTGCATCCACACACCTAGCCTTTTTTTAATATTTGCCTCAAGTCTAGGCCACTTCCTTTAACTGATATGCGATTAAATCTTCACTCCTAACTGGAGTAATGCCTTTAATATAAGTGATTTTCTGAATCTTATCAATAAAGTCTTATGGATCATCATTCATCTTCAAACTATGGAACTCTGGAGGATTCATCCGAGTGAAGTACCAAACTCTTATAGCAGATGTATTTCCTTTTAGAATAGCTGGTGTAATAGCCTGCTAGTTGACTTGGTTGGTCATGTCCTGAGAAAACACTTAAAAAGTAGCCCTGAACTCAACGTGAGTAACTTGCTCATTTAGGGTTCTGCAGGAGCTGGTGAGGTTTTCAGGTTACCATTACCGTTCCTTCTTCCATTGGATCTTCTAGGAAGTATTTTTTATAAATGCATAGATCATGAATTAGAAGGAGATCAAATAGATTTCCCACTCTATCACACGATATGAATATAAAAGAAGTGAGATTTTCCTAAAATGTTTTGTAGCCTCTTCCTCAAAAGTCAGGCGCACTTCACACCCATGAATGTGAATCTACTTAATTCAACTTTTAGACACCCTAGGATACTTTAAGCCTTATACTCTAATACCAAGTTTGTCACAACATAAGATTAATGATGTGCCATGGATTTACGACACTTGTGATGCTTAAAACAAGTAATATTTTCTAGTTTAAGGGTACTTTTTATGGATTTGATGTGTTTGTTTAGTGTTTCCAGGCCTTGAGGACTTAGAGAAGAAAATGCTGAAAATTGGACATGAAGGGCATTAGACGAGCTTTACCACGATCGTGGTATCTAATACCTATCGTGCCTAGGCCTTAGTAGGTTGAATCAAAGATTCCATATGTAGGAGTCAAACTGATGAAAGATTCTAAGATCGTGAGTTGATGTCACAATTGTGCAGTGGGTCATGAGATGAAAGGGGGAAAATCAACCTACAGGAGTTAAGTGTAAGGAGAATAGATGATGGATCCTATGACCGTACCTTAAAGGCACAATCGTACCATGTGGTTGTGGGAAGCAGATCCATATTTGAAGAGTTGCAGGACTTTTAGCACAGGAATCAGATGATAGGTAGCCACGATCGTGGGTTCAACCTACGATCGTATGTTCTTCTCGTCCGAGGCAGCCGACACTAGTTTTCTGTTTTGTTTAGGATAGGATTTGTTTAAGTCTATAAATACTCTTTAAGGGTTATTTTTTATGTGTTAGACATTATTATTGTTCTATAACACTATTTTGTCGGATACAGGGATCTTAAGAATATTGATTTTTACGGTTTTAATTAAAGTTGAGATTTCAGAGTTTATTCATTTTTGTATGCTTCAATTAATGTTTTCATTCATAAACAATTTTTTTGTTCATACAATCATGAGTAACAAAACCCCATAACTAGGGTTGTGGGAACTATAGCAGATTAATGACTTAGGGTTTGAAGTACAAGGTGTTTCTCGAAGGGCAAGTATTGTTGTTTCTGCTAAAGTGATCACTTTATGATGAGTGCATGCATTAGGAGTCATACTGTCTCTACCCTGGAGTATAACAAGGGTAGTAGTATAGGACTAGATATTCAACAACAAGACTCAAAGTTATCTTCATTTAATCAGCTTTGAGCCGTAATACGGGAAAGGTTGTATTAGGATCATTGATAAGGGGCAACATAGCAACACTCATGATGCATTAACCTTTGTGCTTGAGGATAGACGTCTACAAGGGGCGTAACCTAGTTGGTTAGATGATACTTAGCCTATCGATTCTGCTTGCTGGATACCTGAAAAGAACACCAAGTACAGAGAACCTATGAAATTATGAAGTTATTGGGGAACACAATTCTAGTGCTTCTCTCATCTTGATTTTAACATCAGGAAATGATTACTAGTTTACTTTATAAAACCCTTTTTTTACTTATTTGCTTATTTACCAAATAACTCCAACAAATAAAGTTGATTGGATTTTGCCCTATTCCTCGTGGGATCAATCCCAACCTCAGTTGGGTTTTATATTTGAACAACAATCGCTTTATACTTTTTTAGAGGTGTAATTTGGGCGACATCAAATTTTGGCGCCGTTGCTGGGGAAGTACTATTTTGGAGTTAGTTGATTGTGCTTGTTGGAGTTGATTTGTTTTAGTTACTTCAGTTAGTTTTCTTATTTTCTGAGGGCACACGCCGGTGTATGCCTAACACTCGGAGTCAAGGTAATCCCCTAATTCCACTTGACCAAGAAATTGAAAGAACTATAAGGAATAGTCTAAGAATGGTGAATAGCGATGGAGTTCAAGATCCCACAGCTGTGGGTGACATTCAGAAGCAGCCACCATTTAATTAGGCTGGTCAGTAGACTGTGGAACAAGTAACTGCTAGGTTGATGGTTGAGGAGAATATGAGACAAGTAGCTGCTAGACAAGCAGATAGAGACCATCGAGCAATGCAAGAGGCATCGCAGCATCTTACTACACTTGAGGAAAGGCAAAAAAAGACTATAGTGAAACAACCCCTAATCTATGAAGAGTTAGAAAAAGATTTAGCATATTTGGAGTCGATGGAGACTGGCGTCATTATCCCACCCGAACTGCCTGAAGGAACTAAGTTTGATATTACAAGTGCTATGATTCACCTCTTAAACTTAAAAGGGGTGTTTCCTTGCCTCCTTACTGCTGATGAAAACATGCATGTGATGAATTTCGTGGGAATCTGCACTTCATATAATCTACCTTGAGTGAGCCAAGAGGCAATTTGGTTGAGGCTATTTTCATTCTCTCTTACGGGGGAAGTGACTTTATGGTTGGCTGAATTACCATGAGGTTCTATTACCAATTTGTAAGAGTTAAGAAATTAGTTTCTGGAATGATTCTTTCCGCCTTCTAGGATATTGCAATTGAAAGATGAGATCTATAACTTCAGACAGCTCCATTCAGAGGCACTTTACAAAACATGGCTGAGGTTCAAGAAGAAGTTGTAGAATGTTCCAAACCATAGGATGAGTGGTAGGAATCTACTGGAGATCTTCTACAGAGCTTTGAATGCAAATACTAAGGCTGTAGCTGACACCATCACATGAGGTGCATTTATGAGTTTACGCTGGGAACATGCAACAGATATTCTAGATCGGATCACTTAAATCAACTGAGGTTGGCATACTTAGGAAGAAGACAGACCCGCCAGTACATATGCTATTGGAGCTTTGACAGAATAAAGGATTTTGAATGAATCAGTGGCTCAAGAGGTAGCACAATTGAGAACGAAAATTGGCTTGCTATCCAAATAAATTATAGCTGGAGGAAAAGAAAAAGTCAATGTAGTGAGTGCACATGGAAAAACACCTAGGTATAAAGAATTTAATTCTGAAGAGGAGTCTAAATGCTTGGATAGAGAAGTGGCGGGTTTCCGACCCAAAGGCCAAGGGTCTAATCAAGACAATTAAAACTCGAGGCAAGGGAATCAAGGTCAGAACTATTATGGAGACAACTATAACAAGTCCAGGTATAGACATAGACAGAGATCGTGATGGTGATTGGAGGCAAAAGGATGATTACAAGGAAAAGAGTGGTTTGTATATTCCATCGGGGAACCGTGATGCTGAATTTGAAAATTCAAGAATGAAGCCATGCTTGCAAAACTTGTTAAGGGTCGAAAAGTCAAGGAAATTACCTTAAGGAGATTAGGGCAGACATTTCAAGGATAAGCCAAAAGGTGAAATCTCATGCAACTGCTATCAAACAATCGAAGCAATAATCTGGGTAGATGTCTACTACATTGAATCAGCATCTCACTCTTCCAAGTAACATAGTCCAAAATCCCCAAAACAACAGTCATTGCTTGGCTATAACTACTCGAAGTGGTAAGACTACTGTTGATCCACCTATGCCTGTGGTACTTGATAATGAGCCTATAATACTTGATGATGAGAATGAGAATGAAACTGAAAACTTAGTGGTTGAGGACAAGGCAACTAAAGAGCCTCGAGTTTCTGAAAAGGAGGTTAAGTCTGATAAAATAAAGGTAAAAGAGGCCTCGCAAGTAGAAAAGCCTATTCCACGACCTCCTTCTCCCTTTCTATAAAGGTTGAAGAAGAAAGCATAAGAAGGAAAATATAAAAAGTTCATTTCAATGTTGAAGGAATTATCAGTGAATATCCCTCTTGTTGAAGCTTTGGAGAAAATGCCAGGCTACGCAAAATTTATGAAAGATTTGGTGATGAAAAAGAGAATCGTCACTTTTGAGCCTGCTGATAACTTACATCATTATAGTGCAATCACTTCCCATTCCCTTTTTGAGAAAAAGGAAGACCCGGGAGCATTCATGATTCCTTGTACTATTGGGTCTTATAATTTTGCAAAGGCTTTGTGTGACTTGGGTGCTAACATTAACTTGATGCCTTTAGCAGTTTTCAGGCAGTTGGGATTGGGGTCGCCTAAGATGACTTCTATGAGACTTCTCATGGCAGATCGAACTATGAAGAAGATGGTGGGAATTTTGTATGATGTGTTGGTAAAGGTGGCATCTTTCATTTTTATGGCTGATTTTGTAATTCTAGACTATGAGGTAGATTTTGAGGTTCCCATCATCTTGGAAAAACCATTCCTTGCGACTGGCTGTGCTTTAGTTGATTTGGAATCTGGACATATGAAGATTCAATTGAATGATGAACATGTTAATTTCAATGTCTGTAAATCCATGAAGCAGTCAAAGGAGGCGTGTGTTGTGTCGGTCATTGATAGTATGGATGAGGAGGCACTTGTGATTCCATTTAAAGAACGACTGAGAGTTGAGACACTTGTGGTAGTTATCATGAATTTTGAGAGTGATGGTATTGATGAGTACGACGAGATGGTATAAGCACTTGTTGGTAGGGGTTCCTGCACTTATGCGCCAAAGAAGCTTGATCTTGATCTGAAGAACAGAGTGACCCCACTGGCTCATCCTTCTATAGAGGAGCTTCCTGTCTTAAAACTTAAGGCTCTTCCTTCCCATCTTCGTTATTCTTTCTTGGTAGCCAATAACACGTTGTCGGTTATCATTTCAGCAGGTTTATTGGAGTGGAAAGTTGAGGCCTTGGTTTTAGTGTTATATAGATTTAAGCAGGCCATTGGCTGGACTATTGTTGATATCATCGGGATTCAACCCAAAATTTGCACACATAAAATCCAGCTCGAGCAGGATTGTATACCTAGCATTGAACATCAACATCGTCTCAATCCACCCATACAAGAGGTTGTGAAGAAAGAGATCATTAAGTGGTTAAATGCAGATGTGGTGTACCCTATTGTAGATAGCAAGTGGGTGAGACCGATCCAATGTGTGCCAAAAAAAGGTAGGAACACTATGGTTCCAAACTAGAAGAATGAGTTGATCCCAATGAGGCCGGTTACCGGATGGAGAGTTTTCATAGACTATTGGAAGCTGAACTCTTGGACCACAAAGGACCATTTTCCTATGCCTTTTATGGACTAGATGTTAGACCGTCTTGCCGGTAGAGGATGGTATTGTTTTCTTAATGGTTATACGGGGTACAATCAGATTTCCATCGCCCATGAAAACCATGAGAAAACCACTTTCACTTGTCCATACGGGACGTTCGCATTCAAGAGGATGCTATTTGGTCTATGAAGTGCACTAGCCACTTTTCAACATTGTATGATGTCTATTTTCTCTGATATGGTGGAAGAAACTATTAAGGTATTTATGGATGATTTCTCTATTATGGGTGACTCATTCGATGCATGCTTAGTACACCTTGCTAATGTTTTACAAAGGTGTGAAGAATGTAATTTAGTGTTGAATTGGGAAGAGTGCCATTTTATGGTAAAAAAGGCATAGTATTGGGACACCAAATTTCGAAGAATGGGATTGAAGTCAATAAAAAAAAGATTGAGGTAATTGAAAAGTTACCTCTACCTATTTCTGTGAAAGGTATTCATAGTTTTTTAGGCCATGCGAGATTCTATAGAAGGTTCATCAAGGATTTTTCTAAGATTGCAAATCCATTGTGCAAACTCTTAGAGAAAAAGGTGAAGTTTGTGTTTGATGATGCATGCCTAAGGGCATTCGAGTGTCTAAAAGAGAAGTTAGTTTCAGCTCCCATCATTGTGTCTTTGGATTGGACCTTGCCATTTGAGGTCATGTGTGATGCTAGTGGGGTGGCCTTGGGAGCAGTCCTTGGACAAAGGCGAGAGAAGATTTTGCATCCTATTTACTATGCTAGCAAAGTACTTAATCAAGCCCAGAAGAGTCATACTGTGACTGAGCAAGAGTTGCTTATGGTGGTCTTTGCGTTTGAGAAATTTTGGTCTTACTTGATTGGCACAAAGGTGATTGTGCATACTGACCATGCAGCTCTGAGATATCTTATGGAAAAGAAAGATGCCAAGCCAAGGTTGATTAGATGGGTGCTTCTGTTATAAGATTTTGATTTCAAGGTAAAGGACCGAAAAGGACAGAGAATTAGGTTGCCGACCATTTATCACACCTTGAAAAGGAGGCCATGCTAAAACTGAGGGATGACCTTGATATTGATGATACTTTTCTAGAAGAGCAGGTGTTGGCAGCATCACAAGACTTAATCCTATAGTTTACAGATTTTGCCAATTTTTTGGCAAGTGATCTAGTTCCAGAAGAAATGAAATATCAATAGAGAAAGAAGTTTATGCATGAGGCAAGAGAATTATTCTGGGATGAGCCTTATTTGTTTAGGGTGTGTGAAGATGGTCTGATTATAAGGTGTATTCCTGAGGTCGAGATGATGAGTATCTTGGAAGCATGTCATTCGTTTCCAGTTGGGGGTCATCATAGAGGTGCACGGACTGTGCACAAGATCTTGTAATGTGGTTACTATTGGCCTACAATTCATAAGAATGCTCATGATTATGCTAGGGCATGTGACCAATGCCAAAGGAAAGGAAATATCTCAAGACAGTTGCACTTTTCAATGTCTACCATTCATAAGAACCATTCATAAGAACTCCCAATGATTGAGATCCTTGAGCTCGAATTATTTGATATATGGGGTATTGATTTTATGGGTCCATTCGTGAGTTCTCACGATATGAAGTATATTTTGGTAGCTGTTGACTATGTATCGAAGTGGGTGGAGGCAATTGTACTTTTCAATAATGAAGGTAAGAGCGTCATGACTTTCCTGAAAAAGAACATATTCTCATATTTTGGAACACCTAGTGTTATCATTAGTGATGGAGGATCCCATTTTTGCAATCGATTGTTCAAAGCTCTACTTGAGAAATATGGTGTAAAACACAAGGTGGCAACACATTACCATCCTCAGACAAGCGGGCAAGTTGAGGTCTTGAATCGTGAGATAAAGTCCATTTTGGTGAAGAATGTAAATACCAATAGGACTGATTGGGCAAGGAGATTGGATGATGCACTATAGGCATACCGGACCGCATTCAAGACATCAATTGTTGCATCTCCATATCAGCTTGTTTATGGAAAAGTTTGCCATCTGCCTGTCGAACTTGAACATAAGACATTATGGGCATTGAAGTGGTTGGAACTAGAATGGTAAGATGCAGCGAGGCTGAGACTGGAGAAGATGAATGAGATGGATGAGTTTTATCTCTGCGCGTATGAAAGCTCTGCCTTATACAAACGATAGATGAAATTGTATCATGATAGCAAGATTAAGAGAAGAGAATTTGCTACGGGCGACTTGGTACTATTTTTTGATTCAAGGCTGAAGGTTTTTCTTGGCAAACTAAGATCAAAATGGAATGGACCATATAGAGTGATCACGGTGTTCCCCCATGGTGCAATTGAATTGGCAAATAAGGATGGAAAGAAATTTAAAGTCAATGGCCAAAGGGTAAAACACTATATAGGCTAAGAAAAGGAGGCCCGAATGATTTGTGATGTGGATTTAAATGAGGCTTGAGTAATGATGTCGCCCAAAATATACCTTCAGAAAAGTATAATGTTGTCGTTGTATCAAATATAGAACCCAACTAGGTTGGGGTCAATCCCACGAGGAAATATGACGTAAGTTTGTCGAATGCTAGTCTGAGTAATTGGAAAGTAAGTAAAACTGGGGGATTCTTGGTAAGCAAATAGTAACAGTAACAATTGTTGGTTTTCGGATTTGTAATCAATATGAGAAATGCACTAGGACTGTGATCCCCAATGATTCCTTAACTTCACCGGCTATTTGTGCTTGGAAAAACTGTCCCGCTGCATTGCATGCAAAATCTAACAAGATTTGTTCATATAAATGTCTCTCAACCTTGGTTAGATGAATTTCTCTCTTCTACTCTCGGTCTCCAAATGTCGCACTACTAACCCTTGTCCTGGATCTCAGATAACTATCCTTGTTATGGCTCAAGTTATTAGATGAAGGTTTATAGCTTTAAATTTCTGTTGTTATTCCCTTTTCCCAATCTCCACCTATCTCTAGAGCAAGTTTAGAATATAGGTGAGTTTCTAACGTTTGTAACCATTAGAAGATCAATTATAACAAAGGTAATAATAATACATGCAGTCACACCGATTCAGAATTGCTTTGCACTTAACCAATTTTGTTAAGTACTCATGGTTCACACAACCCTAGTAAAAGGGTTTAGCTATCATTATTGCAAGAACACAAGAAGATTTCGAAGATGAAAACATAATTGTAAACTCACGATAATGAAGAAATCTCTGGAATCTCAATATTAATAAAAATCCTAGAACTGGTGCTCCAAGATTACAAAATCATTAATGTGTTTGTTGGCTCAAAATATTGGAAATATGTTTCAAAATAATGTACTGACTAACTCCTAAACATAGGACAATACAATGGTATTTATAGATACAAGTTGAATCCTATCCTAAATAAAATAGGAAAACAGAGTCAGTAACTTTCCACGGTAGCGTGACTTGGTATCGTGGAACCAAGTCACACCATGTGGATCCTATTGTGGAAATCAAGTTGCTTTAACTAGCTGCAGGAGTCAACCTATGACACATACCCACGCCACGTAGGTTGACTCACACGACATGGGTCCTGCCGTGGGTCACTCCTCTAGTGCAGGACCTGGTTCTTTCATCTTTAGATACTCCATTTTCGAGCATGATTCTTCCTTTTTGATCATTTTTCCTTCAAAATCTATTCTCCTGCAATATAGAACAGAAAACACATCATACCTACCAAACATACCCAAGTTATTACATAATTTCCTTGTTTTAAGCATCGAAAGTGTCATGAATTCATGGCGCATCAACACTCTCAACTTAGAACATTTGCGTGTCCTCAGGCAAACAAAACAAAATAAACACGATTGATGCTTAACTAAGAGAAACCTAAGAGACCTATGGCAATCGACTCATTGTTTTTGACCTCAAAACTTTTCTGACCCTTCCTACTTGAAAATCAAAACCACAGTGTGTATCCATGCAACATATTATCATGATATAGAAGGGATCAAGTGATGACATCAGATTATGAACAAACAACTTAGCATATATGCAAATGACATTATCCAAACAAATAGCAGCTATCAATGCAATCCATGTACTCTCACAACAAAGAAGTCCTATACACCCACAGTATACTAATGAATATCAAAGCAGGGACTAGGTTAAAACACTCTCTCTCACAAAGAAGTTCAAACAATGTGCGTGAAATACCATAGGCTTGCCCTTATTTTCTATGCCTTAGTTTTTCTGACAGTTGGACTAGGATCACTATAGGACTTTCATCGGCTTGTAATGTCGGCTCGGGGACGGGTATGATACGTATGGATATGGTGATTCAACCCTCCTTGACTCTACACTATTTTTGGCTCCACTTTCCAACCATTCTCATTTTATTCTCCCTTATTCTCCTTCATTTATTTTCAGATTTTTGGATGTGATTTTCTTCATACTTTCAAAACACAATTTTTTTTCTTTTTTTTTCCTTTTTGCAATTTCTATTTATTTCACTCATTTTTTTTTCTTCTTCACACCTAAATATGTTCTCTTTTTTCTTTCACTAACCCCTTCTTCAAACCCAAGTTAAACTACGCACCCCTATAATAGCCACCCTTAACTTAGGCGATTTGCCTGAGTTGAGGTACACAATGTCCAAGGAGGGACCAGGGCCAAGACAAGTTCATTGTAAGTCAAAATGGGAAGGTGAATAGGCTAATGAAAGAAATAGGTCAATTACAGCTCAAAATCATGGTCAAGGGATGTTTATTTCATCTGGTCAGGCATTTAGGCTAAAAGTGGACTTATTCAAAAACGACCAATGATCCTTTCCCAACCACTATCCTATAACCTAGGCAAGACTAACCGGGAAAGTTCTGGATCGCACACACAAAGTGAACTTGGTAATGACCTCACACACACATAGCATAGGGTTACACTATCAACTACTACCTATCTAGTTCATGCATTGCTAGCTACAGTCATGTTGCCTATAATACTAATGCCATAACAAGATCTAACAGCTGTCATAAACTAACATACTACAAACATATTTCGAAATAAAATTCTTAGGAGGGGTGTCTTTAAACAATCAAAAAGCATCCTTGTCATTCAAAATACGTTCAAAATTGGACTGCACTAAGGTTTCCCTATTTTTCTCCTAATTAATCATGAAAACACATAAATACTATAAATAACGACCTAAAAATGCTGGTTCTACTATGATAGCACACTTGGGGGAAAAGAAACACGCTAACAAAAACCCTAAGTGGTGGTATACCCCCACCCCAACCTAAAAATGGTGCATTACCCCTAGTTCACAGCTATAAATAGAATAAGTGTAAGGGAGTGAAGACATACCTGCAGTGCCCTAGGCGTCGAATGTGGTCCCACCCATAGCGGGATCATCAGCATGCTCTCTGGGCTCTCTGCTAAGTGCATTCAGTGAAGGGGGTACCTGACTAGAGGATGCACCCCATGCCCTCTCCTCCTAAGCAATCTGACTGGCATGGTACTCTACTCTAGAGGCCTTAACCACTCTCTAAAAATCACCCTCGAACTCATAACCACTATCAACCTGATCCTCTGGACTACGTGGTCTCTTACCTATATAAATAGGAGGCTCCTTGTCAACAAATAAATCCACCTCAAAAACTGGCCTCATAGGGTCCGAAACTGGCATAGGTGGAAGAAAAGGAGTGCTGCTCGCTGCCAAAGCTCTAATCTCCTCCCTTAACGTTGCCACCTCCTGTGTCAATCCTGTCATATCAGGAATCTGTGCCAAACTCATCCGGGTGGCCATCCGTGTCTCAAAGCTATCAATCCTCCCATGCAGCTCTCTCATAAATCTATCCATAGCCGCAGTCATACGGGCCTCCACTCTAGCCTCTACCACCTCTACCGCGGTCCTAATCCATGGCTTAAGCTGGGATACCAACTTAGCCATCTAGGCCTCAATGTGATCCTGCCTCTCAAACATCTGTGGCTGTCTATCAACCAACTGCTGCAGAAAGTCCCTTGAGACTAAAACCATACCAGGGGGGGCAGTGGTGCTATAGTGCCTGTAACCTCATCGTCAATCACCGGGCCTGTACCCTCACCAAGTGTACGCACTATCTCAAGTATACTCACTGGTACTAGGGTACTCACCAGCTTTTCTCTATCTCCTGGCCTTTCAAAAAGGGCTGCTACTAATGACCTAGGAGGTTGAGACCTCCGCGAAAAAACTGGGTGAGATCCCCGCTGCTGCATCAACCCAATATTTGCAATGCGTTTCACCTTGATATAATGATTTACTATAGGCATCTGAACCACACCAGCACTATAACATAGACCCTGAATCAGACAAGGGAAAGGGATGCTGGTAAAATCTCTAAAGGCACGCTCATGGATCTCCCTAATAATGTAACGAGTGATGTTGATGTCATATACGGTGATGATGCTCGCTACCAAAATAGCTCGGTCCATAGTGAGTGAATTATCAATATTAGTGGGACCCAAATGGTGCCTAACAACCGACCACCAAAATTGGCCCGCAAAGTGGACCATGGACTTCTTGATGTCCAGCTTCCCAGTTACCCAACTAGTATCTACACTATCCATCCTATGCTATATACCCCACAATCCACCGTAGTAACTCCAACCGCTGATCGGCGTCTCTCATTTTAGTCCTATTTCTGATAGTATCCATACGGTGATCAAACATAGCAGTCGTGGCTGGAAATGGAGGTTCAGCACCAAACAAGAATTTATGGATGGTCTGCTCAGAGATATCTACTCTGGTCTCCCTAACCAAAGTGTGAGTCAATGGTGGTTGGTCTTAATACCGCTGCTCAATAGGTGTGATTAACTCAACAAACGCAGCATATGAAGCATAAAACTTGTGGACCAACTCTGGGCTATAGTGACAAGGAGGCTTCGTCATCCACCTATATCCATAATGATCAAACACTTCCTTAATGTCGGGTAGTGCCTTTAACTCCTCTAGATGATATCGGGGCTCCTCAGTGATACTTCATCTATACACGCCCCGCTCAGTAAGTTCGACATTCCTGTCATAAAAGTACCTTATACCCTAAACACACCATCTCTTATTTTCCCTTCTCTATGAGGAAGTCATGGAATTTCGCCCACCAGTGCCAGAAACAGATGTTTTTGCCTCAACCGCAGAATTATCCAGACCTGCAGCATTTTCCTCAGACTAAGATACATCAAACTCAACATTATTTGTTCCCTCAGCATTCTCCTCAGACCCAGATACATCAACCTCCTAGTCATCACAGGTTGCCGAAGCATCCTCCTCCTCTTCAGACTGGGCGACGAAATCAGAAGACAGATCAGGAGCAGACAACTTGGCAGGTTGCGGAATAGGCTGAAGTACGACCCGGGCAGCAACTTGTGACCTAGTTTGTAGCCTCGTGGTATGAGGTACCAGTGTTGAATCATCAGTAGCAAGCTCGTATACCTCTTCGTACCCACTTTTATTAGACCCCGAAGGTTCATCACGCAACCTAGTCATAAATTTGGGGTTTTTTAGTGTGGATTCTTGAAGAAGAACCCATGTCTCCATGTTTTGGGTTTGATTTGGGTAGCATTATTGACATAAATGGATCGGTTTTGGGTCGAGTTTGGGTTGGGTTTTGGTCGAATTTGGGTTGATTTTGGGTCAAATTTGGGTTGGGGTAGATTTGGGTTTCAAAAATTTGGGGATTTTGGGCTAAATGGTGGTTGGGATTTGATGAATTTCGGATTTGGTATTTGGAATTTGATGAATTGATGTGTTTTTGCCAATAGGGTTTATGTTAGGAGTTGGATTTGTGAAGGTTTAAGTCAGATTTGAGGTCGGGTTTATATTGGACCAAAATAAATTAGAGTTGGGTCGGGTCGGATCTCGAGTTTAATTTGTTTCTGTATCCCACGGCACAGACCCATGTGACTTGGGTTGACCTATGCCACATAGGTCCCTATCGTAGGTTGGGTTTTGCAGGTGATATATTTTCTTTGATTCTAACGGCACCAACCCACGTTATGTGGATGATCTAATAGCGCCAACAGCGCCTGATTTAATATCGCGGCACTACATGGCTAACTTGGATACTCAGACTTTACCAATCAGCCCATGGGTTGCCTCCCATAAAGTGCCTGATTTAACGTCACGACACGGCATGGTTAGGTTGACTACTCAGACTTCATCAAGACTAAGCTCTTCACTCCTCTTTATTTCTTCCGCAGTTCCAAAATAAAGCTTCACACGCTGACCATTGACCTTAAAAAGGACATCATTATCACCTTTTAACTCAATTTCCCCATGCGGGAACACTCTAACAACAGTGAATGGTCCAGACCATTTGGACCGTAGTTTACTAGGAAAAAGGCGAAGCCTAGAGTCATAGAGCAACACTAAATCTCCCGGGTGAAATTCAAGGCGTTCGATTTTTTGGTCATGATACAGTTTCATCTTTTCTTTATAAAGTGCTGAACTTTCATAAGCCCGTAGATGAAATTCATCCATATCATTCATCTGATCTAACCTCAATTTAGCCACGTCACTCCATTCCAGATTCAACCTCTTCAATGCCGATAATGCTTTATGTTCATGTTCGACCGGTAAGTGGCACGATTTACCAAAAACCAGCTGATATGGAGATGTACCAATACGTGTCTTGAATGCAGTTTGATAAGCCCATAAAGCATCATCCAATCTTCTCTCCCAATCAGTTCTATTGGCGTTCACAGTCTTTGCCAAAATAGACTTAATCTCATGATTTGACATCTCAACTTGCCCGTTTGTCTGAGCGTGGTAAGGTGTGGCCACCCTATGTTTGACACCATATTTTTCAAGCTGGGTTTTGAATAGTCGATTGCAGAAATGGGATCCTCCATCACTAATGATTACTCGGGGTGTACCAAATCGTGAAAATATGTTCTTTTTCAAGAATTTTGTGACACTTATTCCTTCATTATTGGGAAGCGCATCTGCCTCCACCCACTTAGAAATATAGTTGAAAGCTACCAAAATGTATTTCATCTCATGTGAGCTCATAAATGGGCCCATAAAATCAATTCCTCATATATCAAACAATTCGAGCTCATGGATAGGTGTCATAGGAAGTTAGTGTCTGCGTTAGATATTCCCTTGTCTTTGGCATTAGTCACAAGCCCGAACATAGTAATGAGCGTCTTTATAGATGATGGGCCAATAATACCCGCATTGTAAGACCTTATGAGCATTCCTCGCACCTCCATGATGACCCCCAACTGGAGATGAATGACATGCCTCCAAAATACTCATCATTTTGATCTCCGTAATACATCTTTGAATTATACCGTCTGTACACACCCTAAACAAATAAGGTTCATCCCAGAAGAACTTTCTCACCTCATACATGAATCTCTTTCTCTACTGATACGACATTTCTTCCGAGACTAGGTTACTTGTCAAAAAGTTGGCAAAATTTGCAAACCAAGGAATTAAGTCTTGTGATGCTGCCAGCACTTGCTCATCTGGAAAAGTATCATCAATATCAAGATCATCCCTTAATTTAAGCATGGCCCCCTCCTTAAGGCCTGATATATGGTCAGCGACCTGATTCTCGGTTCTTTTTTGCTCTTTGACTTTAAAATCAAATAGAAGCACCCACCGAATCAATCTTGGCTTAGCATCCTTCTTCGACATAAGATACTGAAGTGCTGCATAGTCTGTATGCACAATTACCTTTGTGCCAATCAAGTAAGAATAAAATTTCTCAAAAGCGAAGACCACTGCTAACAACTCTTGTTCAGTCACAGTGTAGTTCTTTTGAGCTGAATTAAGTGCTTTGCTAGCGTAGTAAATTGGATGCAAAATTTTCTCTCGTCTTTGGCCAAGAACAGCACCCAAGGCTATTCCATTCGCATCACATATAACTTCAAATGGTATCGTCCAATTTGGTGAGACAATAATGGGGGCTGAAGTCAATTTCCCTTTTAGACACTCGAAAGCTTTTAGGCATGCCCCATCAAATACGAACTTTACCTCTTTCTATAAAATTTTGCGTAATGGATGTGCAATCTTAGAGAAATCCTTGATGAATCTTCTATAAAGCCAGCATGGCCTAAAAAACTTCAAATCCCTTTTACAGAAATAGGTGGGGGTAATTTTTCAATCACCTAAATCTTTGTTTTGTCTACTTCAATACCCTTTTTTGAGATTCGATGCTCTAATACAATACCTTCTTTGACCATAAAGTGACATTTCTCCTAATTTAGCACCAAGTTGCACTCCTCACATCTTTGCAATACCTTAGCAAGGTGAGCCAAGGAATCATTAAAAGAGTCTCCTACAACCAAAAAATCATCCATAAAATACCTCAATAGTGTCTTCCACCATGTCAGAAAAAATGGACATCATGCAATGTTGAAAAGTTGCCGGTGCATTACATAATCCGAAAGACATCCTCTTGAACGCAAACGTCCCCTATGTACAAGTGAAAGTGGTCTTCTCTTGGTCTTTGAGAGCGATGAGAATCTGATTATAACCCGAATTACCATCGAGGAAACAATACCATCCTCTACCAGCAAGGTGGTCTAACATGTGGTCCATAAAGGGCATAGGAAAATGGTCCTTCTCGGTCCAAGAATTCAGCTTTCGATAATCCATGCAAACTCTCCATCCGGTTACTGGCCTCATTGGGATCAATTCATTTTTATCATTTGGAACTACAGTGATTCCTTCCTTCTTTGGCACACACTGAACTGGGCTTACCCACTTGCTATCTGCAATGAGGTAAACCACACCTGCATCTAACAACTTGATGATTTCTTTCTTCACAACTTCTTGCATAGGTGGGTTCAGACGACATTGGTGCTCAATGCTTGGTATACACTCAGGAACAAGCTGGATCTTATGAGTGCAAATGCCTGGTAGAATCCCTAAAATATCAGCAATGGACCAACCAATGACCCTCTTAAATTTCTTCAATACCAAAACTAGAGCTTCTTCCTTCCATATTGCTAAATCAGTAGAAATAATTACGGGTAGGGTGTTATTGGCTCTCAAAAATGTGTAGCGAAGGTGAGACGGAAGAGCCTTAAGCTCCAATACTGGAGGCTCCTCAACAGAAGGGTGAGCTGGTGGTGTTACCCTATTCTTCAGATCAAGATCGAGTTTCTTTGGAGCATATGTGAATGATCCCCTACCAGCTAGCGCAACAACCATCTCATTGTACTCCTCAATCCCACCACTATCAAAATTCATAATCACTGCTGCAAGTGCTTCTACCCCTAACCTTTCTTCAATTGGAACGACCAAGCCACTTTCCTCAAGCGCATCAATTATAGAAATCACCCTCATATATTTTGGTTACTTTATGGAATGACAAATATTGAAAATAACGTGTTCATCATTTAACCTGAATTTCATTTGCCCAGTTTTCATGTCAACCAATGCACGACCAGTGGCAAGGAATTGTCTTCCCAGGATGATAGGAACCTCGAAATCAACTTCACAATCTAGAATCACAAAGTCAGCTGGAAAGATAAAAGATGCAACTTTCACCAAAACATCATACAAAATGCCCATTGGCTTTTTCACAATTCTATCTGCCATAAGAAGCCTCATAGAAGTCGGTTTAGGTGCTCCTAACCCCAATTGCTTGAAAACGTCTAGCGACATTAAGTTAATACTAGCACCCAAATCACATAGTGCCTTTGCAAAGTTGCAAGACCCGATAGTGCATGGAATTATGAAAGCTCCTAGATGGTCCTTATTTTCTACTAGGGAACGCGAAACAACTGGGCTACAATGATGTAAGTTATCTGCTGGCTCAAAATTGACAGTTCTCTTCTTCATCACCAAGTCTTTCATGAACTTAGCGTAACCTAGCATCTGCTCTAATGCTTCAACAAGAGGGATATTTACCTATAGCTCTTTCAACATTGTAGTGAATTTCAACAATTGTGGAACCTCCTTTTCCTGCCTCTTTTCAGATTCAACTTCCTTAGTAATACTATTGTCTACTACTAAGTTTCCTAGCTCCATGTCAACCTCTTTATTGACCACTAATGGCTCATCTTTCTTACCATTAGCCGCATAAATAGATGGGTTAGTTGTTCTCTTTCCGCTTCTTGTAGTAATGGCTAAATAATGACCATCATTTTTTGGATTTTGAATGGTGTTGCTCGAAAGAGTGCCTGGTTGACGTTGGTTCAATGCCACTGATATCTGCCCGAACTGTTGCTCCAACTATTTTATGGCAGTTGAGTCAGATTCAACTTTCTGAGTTATTCCTGAAATGTCCGCCCTAATTTCCTTCAAGCAATTTTCTTGGTTTTCTGATCCTTTAACCAATTTGGTAAGAAGGGTTTCCATTCATGAATTTCCATAGTTAGCATCACGGTTCCCTGGTGGAACTTAAGCACCACTTTTCTCCTTGTAATCATCTTTTCGTCTCCAGTCTCCATCACGATCTCGTTCTCTATCTCTATATCCTGACCTATTGTAATTGTATCCGTAATAGTTTCGACCTTGATTTCCTTACCTCGAGTTCCAAGAGTCTTGATTATACCCTTGGCCCTTGGCTCGAAAACCTGCCACTTCTCGATCCAAGTACTTAGCTTCCTCATCAGATTCATAATAGTCATGCTTAGGTGCTTTACCTTGTGCACTTATGGCATGCACCTTTTTAGCATCTCTATCCGTAATCTGTTTGGCTAGAAAACCAATTTGTGTTCACAGTTATGCAACCTCTTGAGCTACATATTCATCCAAAGCCCGTTGTGCTGCTGATGCTCCAATAGCATATGTCCCACCAGATGTCTCCGCCTTTCGAGTGTGCCATCCTAGGTCAGTCTTAGTGATACGATCTAAAATCTCTAAAGCTTGTTCCCATCTCAGACTTATAAATGCTTCACCAGTGATAGTATCTGCAACAGCCTTGGTATTTGCATTTAAATCCCTATAGAAGATTTCCAGTAAACTCCTACCACTCATCCTATAATTTGAAACATTCTGCAGCTTCTTCTTAAATCTTAGCCATGTCTCATAAAGTGCTTCAGAATGTAGTTGTCTGAAGTTATAAATCTCATCCTTCAACTGCAACATCTTGGAAGGTAGTAAAATCTCTTCAAAAATTGATTTCTTAGCTCTTGCCAAGTAGTAATGGAGCCTCGTGGTAATTCGGCCAACCACAAAGTCACTTCTCCTGTTAAAGAGAATAGAAATAATTTAACCGAATAGCCTCTTGGTCCACTCTAGGCAAATTAGATAAAGTGCATACCCCCACAAAGTTCATCACATGCATGTTTGGATCATCTATAGGAAGACCGATGAATATGCCTTTCAAGTTAAGCAGGTGGATCATAGCACTTGTAATATTGAACTTAGTGCCCTGAGGTAATTCTGGTGGAATAATGGCACCAGTCTCTATCGGCTCAAAATAATCCACGTCCTCTTCTTCTGGATCATCAAAAACTGGCACATATAGCCTCTTTTCAGCATCAGCCAGACACTGTGCTGCTTCTTGTATAGCTCGATTATCTCTTTTAGCCTGCCTAAGAGCAGCTTGCCTAGCTTGCTTTTCCTGTGTCAATCGAGCGTAGTTTGGTCCGCTGTTTCATGACCAACTAGCTAAATTGGTTGTTTATAAATGTCTCCCGCAACTGCGGGATCCTGAACTCCGTCGATGTTCACCATTCTTCTATTGGTTCTCAATGTTCTTTCTATCTCAGGATCAAGCAAAATCAGGGGATTGCCTTGACTTCTTGTATTAGGAATACACTGGTGTGTGCCCTTAAAAATATAGAAAAATAAAACCAATCAACTCGAACAACAAGCTACTCAACTTTCGTAACCATACTTCCCTAGCAACGACACCAAAATTTGATGTCGCCCAAAATATACCTTCAGAAAAGTATAATGCGGTCGTTGTATCAAATATAGAACCTAACTAGGTTGGGGTCGATCCCATGAGGAAATAGGACGTAAGTGTGTCGAATGCTAGTTTGAGTAATTGGCAAGTAAGTAAAACTAGGGGATTCTTGGTAAACAACTACTAACAGTAACAATTGTTGGTTTTCGGATTTGTAATCAATATGAGAAACACACTAGGACTGTGATCCCCAATGATTCCTTAACTTCACCGATTATTTGTGCTTGGCAAAACTATCCCGCTACGTTGCATGCGAAATCTAAAAAGATATGGTCATCTAAACATCTCTCGACCTTGGTTAGAGGAATTTCACTCTTCTCTTCTCGGTGTCCGAGTGTCGCACTACTAACCCTTGTCCTGGATCTCAAATAACTATCCCCATTACGGTTCAAGTTATTAGATGAAGTTTGATAGCTTCAAATTTTTTTTGTTATTCCCTTTTCCCAATCTCCATCTCTCTCGAGCAAGTTTAGAATACAAGAGAGTTTCTAATGTTTGCAATCATTAGAAGATCAATTATAATAAAGGTAATAACAATACATGCAGTCACACTGGTTCAAAATTGCTTTGCACTTAACCAGTTTTGTTAAGTACTCATGGTTCACATAACCCTAGTTAAAAGGTTTAGCTGCTTATTATTGCAAGAACATAAGAAGAATTCGAAGATGAAAACATAATTGTAAACTCACGATAATGAAGAAAACTGAAATCTCTATATTAATAAAAATCCTAGAACTGGCGCTCCAAGATTACAAAATCAATAATGTGTTTGATGGCTCAAAATACTGGAAATATGTTTCAAAATAATGTACCGACTAACACCAGGACATAGGACAATATAGGGTGTTTATAGATACAAGATGAATCCTATCCTAAACAAAATAGGAAAATAGAGTCGGCAACTTTCCATGGTATCGTAACTTGGTGTTGTGGAACCAAGTCACGCCACATGGATCCTGTCGTAGAAATCATGTTGCTTTAACTAGCTACAGGAGTCAACCTACAGCACATACCCATGCCACGTAGGTTGACTCACATGATGTGGGTCCTGCCGTGGGTCACTTCTCTGGTGCAGGACCTGGTTTTATCATCTTTAGATACTCCATTTTCAAGCATGATTCTTCCTCGTTGATAATTTTATCTCCAAAACCTATTCTCCTGCAATATAGAATAGAAAACACATCATACCTACCAAACATACCCAAGTTATTGCATAATTTCCTTATTTTAAGCATCGAAAGTGTCATGAAATCATAGCGCATCAAGTAATCAAGACAACCTGAGTTGTGTCGGGACATTAAATCAAGTGCTTCATGGGAAGCAACCCATGTTTTTTACTTTAAATTTATAGGGTAATGTTTGTTTTGGAGAAGGAAACCATAGAAGAAAAATTGGTGCTAAACTGAACTCCATAATGAACCCACGACAGGGTTGTATAATCGTAACTTGAACACACGATTGTGGGTTTAGTCGTCTTATGGGAGTTCTGCAAGGTGACAAGTTAAAGAGTCATCCCACTTTTGGGTATCATGATCGTAACATAAATACACGATCGTGGTCTTAATCGTCTGATGATACCCCTACAAACCTTCAAAATAAAGTATCAAACATACGATCTTGAGTCACAATCATGATTACAACCTACAATCATGCATAAGGATCGTATGTTCTCAGGTAAGTTATTTTGATTTCATCAAGCTACAATAGGACTGTACGATTGTAGAATCAACCACGATCGTACAATCCCTCCATCTGGAAGGCCCAACAGTTTAAAGGTCGTGACCTAACCCGACCCAAAAATTAGGGTTAGGGGTATAAATATATGTTACAACTGTCCTTGGCCTCTTCTTACAATTTAAAAGCATTTTTTTAAACAAATATAGCAAACCCTACGTATTTCAAGGCTAAAAAGGATGATTACCTTCGATTTCAAGTCGTATCTCATTGTTTCCCCCATTCTCACTCACACTGTAAGTGCACATCACCCATTAAACAAAAATTTTTGGGTATTTTCTTAAGTATTATCGATGGGTTATTTTGATTTAAGTGGGAAAATATGAAAATGGGTATGTTCAATTTAAACAACACAGGGGAAGTCTGAGTACCCAGTTGTGTTTATGCACTTTAAAATTCTACTCAAAAGTGGGGTAAAAAAGGGTCAAATTATGGGTCCAAAGGTTAAGTGGTCAAATCTGGTAGTGTTTGAGGTCCTATGACACAACTCACGATCATGAGTTCTACTTACGATTATAAGTTGGATCGTTGTAGGATACTGGTTGATGATCTTTAGGTGTTCATCAAACGAGCACATCCCACAATCGTAACATCAACATACGATCGTGGTATGTGATCATCTGATATGACATGACTTTGCTAGTTTCTGGGATCAAACCCACTATCAGAAGGCGTGATCGTACCTTCATTGCACGATTGTAGGTTGTGATCATCTGATGACTAGACTACAATTCAAATTTTACTGTATCAACCCACGATCAGAAGGCACGATCGTACCTCCTTCATTGTACAATCATAGGTTAGATCGTTTGTTTATGAATCTGAACCTGTCCATATACTGTACTGTGATCTAACAGGTTTTCCAAATACAGGTATCATGGCACCCAAGTCCAAGGCTGCTTCTGACAAGGCTCTCTGAGAACAAATTTCAAAGAAGAGGGCCCCACCAAGTTCCTCGGAGAGTGGTTCAAGTGCGATTAGGTCAGAGGAGGAGTATGATATTAGCTCCTCCGATGACCAAGTCACCACCAGGGAGACCAGGAACCAAAAAAAGGCCAAGGAGGCTACAACCTCCACGACTATTGTTATAGCAGCTGCTCCTGTCAATTTTCCCCAGTCTGAAGAGGGAAAAGAAGACACCCAACAAGGTGGGAGTAAGGATGATAATAATGAGTCCCAATCTGAGGAGACAAACTTGGCACCTTCAAGCAATGATCCTCCGGCAGAAGCGAGTCAGAGGGGGCTTGGTCCACCATATTAGCTTATTCCAAACTCTCGATAATACTTTATGGACTGGGTCACTCTCAAGGATAATGGAAACCAATGGAGGAGCATCCAAGATGAACCACGAATATTAAATGAGTCTTTATAAAAGATGTCAAAGGTGGTGTAGGTTTTTCAGCAGTATCAGTTGGGGTAGATGACAATGCCACTCCGCTTTTATAGTAGAGAGCTAGTGAGGGAGTTCTACGCAAACTATGCCGCAACCTCAAGAATATGACTCCCTCTTAAAAGGACAAGGATATGAAGAAGCAGCCCTGCTTGGATATGATAATGGTGTGGGAAAAGGCAATTGATATTTCTATTGAGGCTATTTCTAGGGTCTTGTTTGGAGAACATTTTACATCACCTAGAGAGACTCTGAAGTATGATTATCGAATGTTAGAATTAAAGAAGGTTAAACAATTGTCCACTGAGGATAAGACGATGCACTTCACTTGGCTGGCGGGATATTGCTGAGGCTGGCATAAATGCCTCTTGGGTTAATAGATCATATATTATAAAGAAGAGTATCAAGTATGCCACCAAGGCATGGTGATCCATCGTGAGGTGGTGGCATGGTGGTCCATTGTGAGGCACCGGATAGCACCCACAACATTTGTAGCAGGGTTGGAGCTGAACATTTTGTACATTATCGTCCAAGAGATTAGAGACCGAGCCTTAGAGAGAGACTCCACCCTTCCATTCCCATGTTTGGTTACTCAGCTGATGTAAAACACGGAGGTGCCACAAATTCCGCTAGTGGATAAATTTCTTAAGCCCACTAAGACTGTAGATCTGGCAATGATAAAAGATATGTACAACCCCGCATCCTCGATTCGAGGTTTGGGGATCCTAGAGGTAAGAGGACATACCCTGGCTGGTGATGTAACAGCATCTTCAGATACAGATGGTTCAAATTTGTCCCTACTAGTAGATTCTTATTCGAGGACATTGGTTTCGACAGGGTACACTTTGATTTCATCCTCTCTGTTGGAGGAGATTCTCTGGAACCAAGTCTTACATGTTGCCTGGATTTGAAACTTGGAAGTAGGGGTCAACTCCCAAGTTACTGATGAGATTTGAGTGGCTGTACGAGCGGAGTAGACATGGATGGACAATATGAAAGGTTGACTCATGACTCGAATTGATGCAGTCTAACCGCCTGACATGGTTTCTATCCAGACTGAGTTGATCGAGTTGAAGGAAGCGGTCCATACCTTAGCTGCGTGACTTGACATGGCACCTCCAGCTCCACCACCACCTATGCCTTCCATGGAATCTATTCAAATGGACATTACTTCACTAGTCACCCCATTCTACACTCCTCCCGCTTTGCAAATTGAGCTAGATGAAGATGCGAAGGAGGACAAAGGTCTTGAGTCTAGGAAGAGACCATTATAGGATGTGTTCAAACTGGGTAAGAAGAGAGAGAGATCTGGAAAAAAGAGAAGAAGGAAGGAGAGAATCACTGAGGAGACCTCTGAGGGAGTTATTCCGAAGGGTGAGACTATGGGAGGGGGTCCGAAGATGGCCTCGTATCTATTCCTTTGAGTACCTCGACCACCGTTGATTTGAGTACCACGGCCACAATTGAGGCCACTCCTGTTGAGGAGCCATATACCCATGTGACCCAAGTTCCACCAGTGCCTAGACCACCCCAAGAATGCCCTTTACCCCAGTTTTTATTTTTTATGTGATTTCGTGCTATGGGGACAGTATGATTTCAAAGTTAGAGGTGGGGGTATACCATAACCGAGGGTTTTTGTTGTCGTGTTTCGTTTACCTCAGCTGTGCTATCATAGTTAGAAACAACATGTTTAAGTGTTTTTAAGTTTGAAATTGTTATTATATGGAGTTTAGTCATTGTAGTATAAGTTAGAGTAGTAAAAGAGAACTTTGGTGCAGTCTGTCTAAATTAAGCATGCTTACCTATTTTCAAATTGTTTTAAATGATACCCCTCAAAAAATATGTTTTTTTGTAATGTAGTGTTTGCATAGCCCATACTAAAACCTATGTTATGATCTAGATATGGCATTAGGATTGTAAATAGGACAACCTGACAGACCTTGCATCAACTGAATAGGTAGCAACGTAGATAACAACCTTGAGTGAGTGAGATGTATTACCTAGATGGTGTGTGTACGATCTAGAACTTTCCTGATTAGTCTCGCTAAAAGCTATAGGATTAAAGTTTAGGAAAGGATCATAGGCCATGTTTGAATTAGCCCACTTCATCCTAAATGACCTACTAAATGATATGTATCCTTTGAACCCAAATGTTAAGCCTTAGACTGTTTCTTAAAACTACCCATGACACCTTCCAATTTTTACAATGAACCTTCTTTGGCCCTGCTCCCTCCTTGGACACTGTACACCTCAACTCAGGTAAATCGCTTAAGTTGAGTGTAGCTATTATATAGCGGTGTGTAAAAATTTGGTATGAAGTTTGAGTAGTGAAAAGAAAGAAAAAGGACGTGGGTACGATACGAGAAAAAAAAAGAAAAAATAAAATAAAATAAAAAAATAGTTGTGAAAGGTGAAAAGTAAAGCCGTACCCAGGGTTCAAAAAAGAAAAAGAAAAAGAAAATGAAATAAATGGAGAAAAGGTAGGTAAATAAAGAAGAGGAGGAAAAGTGGAGCCAAAAATAGTGGAGTGCTAAGGAGGATTGAGTTACTTTACCCAAATGTACCACACCTGTACCCGAGCCTTCATTTCAAGCCTAGAAAGACCTATAGTGATCCTAACCTGTCATTTGAAAGCTGAAGTGTAGAAAATAAGGGCAAGCCTATGGCATCAAAATGCATACAACCATACTTTTTTTTGAGAGTGAGAGATTTAATTTAGTCCCGGTGTAGATTTCATTACATATACTGAGTGATTAGGGACTTCTTTATTGTGAGGGAATAGGGGATATAATCTAGTTGTTATATATACCGGTCAATGTGTTAGATTGGCTAGTTACAATGTACTGCCATATCCTGATCCCATTGTGTTTTTGTACTTGTATACCATATACACTGCATTGGTTATTTTTGATGAGAACGGAGGGTGTTGAACACATGGATTGGTTTGCATGCATATTTTAAGAAAGTTGACTGACATAGTGACCTTTATTGTACTCAAGGTTAAGTGTCTTAGATTGGTTAGAATTTTGTTTGCCTGAGGACATGCAAACGTTCTAAGTTGAGGGTGTTGATGTGCCATGGACGGTACTTGATACACTTAAAACGAGGAATATTTTCTAGTTTGAGGGTACGTTTTATGAATTTGATGTGTTTGCAGGCCTTGAGGACTTAGAGAAGAAAATGCTGAAAACTAGACAAGAAAGGCATCAGACGAGCTTTACCACGATCGTGGTATCTAATCACAATTGTGCCTAGTCCTTTGTAGGTTGAATCAGAGATGCCATATGCAGGAGTCAAACTGATGAAAAATCCTACGATCGTGAGTTGATGTCATGATCGTGCAATGGGGTCGTGAGATGAAAGGGGAAAAATCAACCTACTGGAGTTAAGTGTAAGGAGAACAGACGATGGATCCCATGATTGTACCTTGAAGGAATGACTGTATCATGTATTCGTGGTAAGCATATCCATATTTGAAGAGTTTCTAGACTTTTAGCACAAGAATTAGCCGATAGGAAGCCACGATCGTGGGTTCAACCTACAATCGTATGTTCTTCTCGTCCGAGGCAACCGACACCAGTTTTTTGTTTTGTTTAGGATAGGATTTTTTAAGTCTATAAATACTCTTTTAGGGTTATTTTTTTACGTGTTAGACATTATTATTGTTCTATAACACTATTTTGTGGGATTCAAAGGCACTTTCTTGGGATCTTACAAATCTTGGTTTTTACGGTTTTAATTAAAATTGAGATTTCAGAGTTTATTCATTCTTGTATGATTCAATTAATATTTTCATTCATAAAAAATTATTTTGTTCATACAATTATGAGTAACTAAACCCCATAACTAGGGTTGTGGGAACTATAGAAGATTAACGACGTAGAGTTCGAAGTATAAGGTGTTTCTCGAAGGGTATTAGGGCAAGTATTGTTGTTTCTTTTGAAGTGATTGCTTTGTGACGAGTGCACGCATTGGGACTCATTCTGTCTCTACCATGGACTGTAGCAAGGGTAGTAGCACAAGACTAGTGATTCAACAACAAGACTCAGAGTTATCTTCATTTAATCAGCTTTGAGCCGTAAAACGGGAAAGGCTGTATTGGGATCATTGATAGGGGACAACATAGCAACACTCATGATGCATTAACCTTTGTTATTGAGGATATTCTTCTACAAGGGGCGTAACCTAGTCAGTTAGACGTTACTTAGCCTATCGATTCTGCTTGCTGGATACCTGAAAAGAACACCAAGTACAGAGAACCTATGAAGTTATGAAGTTATTAGAGAACACAATCCTGATGCTTCTCTCATATTTATTTTAACCTTAGAAAATGATTGCTAGTTTACTTTATAACACCCATTGTTTACTTATTTGCTTATTTACCGAATAACTCAAACAAACAAAGTTGATTGGATTTCGACCTATTCCTCGTGGGATCGACCCCAACCTTAGTTGGGTTCTATATTTGAATAGCGACCTCTTTATACTTTCTTAGAGGTGTAATTTGGGAGACATCAATTACACCCTAGGCGTAACACGGTGCTTAGAACCACAAGTGACCCCAAGCTAACACATGGCATAGCATAAATACTAAAAAACTAAATATGAGACATACTGAGTGGAAGCTAAAACTGAAATAATATAATAAAAGAAGTCTGAACTAATTTTAATACTGAAATGGAAAAATAAAATGTCTAACACAACTCATAAAGATGAAATAACTAACTATCTGTCTGAAAGACTCTACTAAATGATGAGTTTTTGAGACAAGTTTACAACTAACTCTAAACTATCTGAAAACTAGAAAGAGATGCTAATATAAATAAAGACTCTCATCCTCGGATGGTGAGGACTCACCACTGTTAGCTGGTGGAATGGCACTGGAACATATCGACTATAGGTCTAATGCTGAGCTCCTGAACCTATATCATTATATGATACAGTGTAAGAAAAGGTATGTGATCAGTACTTTGAATGTACTGAGCATGTGAGATATGTAAATATAAATATGCTGAATATGCTGGAAAATGCTGAAATTCTATATTGAGATATAAATTGAACTGAAGTACAATGACCCTATCTGAGATGCATAAAAATATATGTATACTGATATAAATATAATAACTTGAAAAGTCATGAGCAAAGCAAGTACAAACTGAAATAAGGGTCATGTAGAATATTGAGTCTAAAACTGTGGGAGGTTCTCATAACCGACATAGACCATGTGAGCAACATGGAATCCAACCTGTAACCTAAGTTGGGAGGGTGTTATATACTTTGCCAAAGGTAAGAACCGTGACTGGCGTGAATTCACTCATGAGCCCATTTGGGCCATGGGAGACACTCTCAACTGGCGAGGACTCCTTTAACCTACGATGACATGTAGTTTGGGACTTGGGTTGTCTGAACCCGTGTTCTTTTGGTGCTAAGTACTACTCCCATGATCATATACTTATGCTCACTATCATACTGAAATCTGAGTAAAATACCTAAACTAGTTCAATTTACTGTAACTGAAGATGACTAAAATCATGGAACTAGTTATATGCAATTTACTATCTCTGAAAATCATGATACACATAGTATAATGAATACTCATATGAAATTATGCTTCAATTAGATGTTTCATGCTAATTTTACAAGAATCTAGGATCGTGTGTTCATAACACGCCAACATATTCAAAAATCCTTTTTAAAATCATGCATAGAATAATATTCATGGTCATAAGATGTTCAAGAACATAAATACTAAAAGAGATTATAAAATTGGGTTACTTGGGAGCTTGCCCTAATTCATGAATTTCATAAAACTAAACTTTGAAAAAATCTTTGGGCATGAGGGTGAAAGGAGACCCTCATTGAATACCCACATACCTGAAATTTGGAGAATTATTGCTAAGAACTTGGACCTTGAAGCTTTTGGAGAAGAACCCTAGCTTTCTTCCATTGGAGAGAAAAAGAATCGCCTTTTGAGAATTTTCTAAGTGTTTTGGGAGATAATAAGGGTGAGAAACGTCTATGTCCCTTTAATCCCTCCTTAAAAATCCTTAAAACAATGTTGTATAGGTCGAAGAAATAGGGAAAGTATGAAAATACCCTTGGGGAAACATATCTAAAAACTACTGAATCGCGACAGACGAGTCTCAGGATGACTCATCCTTACTTATAATGACTCATCGTTTAAGTCATTCTGAGGGGTTTGGTTTTAGGCAGCCTGACGACGGGTGGTCACAACGACCCATCATGACACCTAAGGACCTATCCTCAGAAGTCGTCATCATTGGGTAAGATTTTCAACTTTTAGAACTTTTCATTATATCTCTCAAGATGGAAGCTTATGAAAACTCGTTATGGGTGACAACAACTCGCCGTCACTAAGTCGTTGTCACTGGGTAGAAAAATAGTCATTCAAAACTTTTGGCTAATTCTTCAAGAAGACTGACAGGATGAGTCATCCTAGGTGATGACTCACCATCTTCTAGAGGTGTCACCATTGAGCTAATTTTTCTTCCTATAGAACTTTGGGCCAAACACTTAGGATGAGTGGTTAGGATGACTCGTCTGCCTTGATAGTGACTCATTTTAAGAGTCGTCTAGTGGGTTTTTATGCTAATTTCAATTGGTTTTCTATGCTATGTCTGAAATAAATCTTTAGGAACTTTTGGGGTGTTATAAAAGCCCTACACAAATCGTCTATAGTAGCCTTCCAACCCATTAAAACTCCAAATCTTGGCAAGAGAAGTAGGCTTAGACCAACCCCAAACTGCCTCAACCTTTGCCGGATCGACCATGATACTGTCTTTGTTCACCATATGCCCCTAGAAAGATACTAAACTCAACCAAAAATCACACTTTGAAAACTTGGCATACAAATTTTCATCCCTCAACCTCTGAAGCACGATACTCAAATATTTCATATAATCTGCCCCACTCTTAGAATACACCAAGGATGTCGTCAATAAACACAATCACAAAAGAATTTAAATAAGGATGAAACACTCTATTCATCAACTCCATGAATGCTAATAGAATGTTAGTCAACCCAAAGGACATCACCAATAACTCATAATGCCCATATCATGTCCGAAATGCAATCTTAGGATATTTGATGCCCTAATCTTTAACTGATGATAACCCTATCTCAAATCAATCTTAAAAAAACTAAAGACCCTATAGCTAATTAAAAAGGTCATCAATACATGGTACAAGATACTTATTTTTTATGGTTACCTTATTCAACTGCTGGTGGATGATGTCGCCCAAAATATGACTTCTAAGAAGTATAAAGCGGTCGCAGTATCAAATATAAAACCCAACTAGGTTGGGGTCGATCCCACAGGGAATATGACAAAAGTAGGTTAAATTCTTGTTCGAGTAGTTGGTAAATAAGTAAAACAGGGGAAATATTTGTAAACAAGTAGTGATAGTAACAAGTGTTGATTCTTTGAAGTTGTTTTCAATATGAGAAATACACTAGGACTGTGATCCCCAATGATTCTTTAACTCCACCGATTACTTGTGATGACAAAACTGTCCCGCTGTGTTGCATGCAAAATCTGACAAGATATGTTCATCTAAACGTCTCTTGACCTTGGTTAGACGAATTTCACTCTTCTCCTCTCGATCTCCGAGCATCGCACTACTAACCCTTGTCCTGGATCTCAGATAACTATCCCTGCTAAGGCTCAAGTTATTAGATAAAGGTTGATAGCTTCAAATCTCTGTTGTTATTTCCTTTTTCCAATCTCTACCTTTCTCTCGAGCAAGTCTAGAATACAGGTGAGTTTCTAACGTTTGCAATCGTTAGAAGATCAATCACAACGAAGAAAATAACAATACATGCATTCACACTGGTTCAGAATTACTTTGCACTTAACCCATTTCGTTAATTCCTCATGGTTCACACATCCCTAGTTAATAAGTTTAGCTACTCATGTTCGCAAGAGAACAATAAGAATTCAAGGATGAAAACATAATTGTAAACTCACAATAATGAAGAAACTCTGAAATCTCAATGATAAATAAAACCCTAGAATCGGTGTTCCAAAATTACAAAATAATAATGTGTTTCTGAACTCAAAAATAATGGAAATCTAACTCAAAATAATGTAATGGCTAACTCCTGCACATAGGACAATACAGAGGTATTTATAGATACAAGATGAATCCTGTCCCAAAAAAAATAGGAGACTAAAGTCGGCAATTTTCCATGGTATCGTGGAACCAAGCCACGTCACGTGGGTCCCTGTAGTGAGAATCAGGCAGCACCACACAATCTCTGAAGTCTATTCATGGGCACCCACTCACGTCATGTGAGTTGAGTCACGCCACATGGATGCTTGTTGTGG
Source organism: Capsicum rhomboideum (assembly GCA_031232105.1). Taxonomy (NCBI): domain Eukaryota; kingdom Viridiplantae; phylum Streptophyta; class Magnoliopsida; order Solanales; family Solanaceae; genus Capsicum; species Capsicum rhomboideum. Next base: position 24,005,333 of record CP124712.1, on the reverse strand, counting down.
GAAGCAGGATGTAATTCCACCTATCTGAAGTTGATCCACGGTACCATCTCACATCATGTGAGTGTACCTATGGGGGACGTAAGTCTCTGCCGTGAGTCACCCCTGGGGTTACACCTTGACTCTTTCATCTTTAATTTCTCCATTCTTATGCATTCTTCTTCACTTTATCTCTATTTTGCATCCATAACCTATTTCCCTGCAAAGTAGGATAGAAAACACATCATACCCATAAGATATACTCAAGTTATTACATATTTTCCTTGTTTTAAGCGTCGAAAGTGTCATGTGATCATGACACATCAGTGGCTGATACACATATGCATATATCTATCCTTCTTCTTAATGAACAACCCAAGAGCACCCCAAGGTGAAACACTAGGATGAATGAACTCCTTGCTTTACAAATCCTGAAGCTGGTCTTTTAATTCCTTTAAATTCATTAGATCCATCCTATAATCATGCATAAAGATGGGCTTAGTGCCTGGCTCCTAGTCAATAGCAAAATATATGTCTTGGCACAGAGGAACATATGGTAAATCTGAAGGAAACACATATATAAACTCCCTAACCACCTGTACTAACTGTAAAAGAGGTATGTTGGTACTAGTATCATGCATATAATCCAAGTAAGAAAGACACCCTTTCTCCATCATCCACTGAGTCCGAAGAAATAATATAACCCCCCTCAAGATATGAACTCGGAATACCCCTCCACTTTTGGGATTACTGTACTTAATCATATGTATTAATAATATTCGAGGATGAATGTTCCTAAGGAGGGAAATATGTAAGTCCCCACACATTTGGAGTTTTTAAATTAGGCCTCCAAAGACTTACGAGTCTAATATATCACTTTATATCACCCTTCATTGAGATGTTAGGAGAATGAGGTTGCAAATGGGTGGTTGTATCAAGGGAGTGATGTATAAAGGTGTTTGAAGTATTAGACCAAAATTAGAAGACAAAGGGAGCCTTGAAATAAAGATTCAAGTTGAAGGTTTCGTTATGGCGAAGTATTTTAAATAATCTTGAGATATTCTTTTATTAGATGGTGTTATACATACAAATCAAGCTATCTATTATTCACCGTATAAAGTTGATATCATGAAAAAAATGAATTTTAAATCTTCATTGTGAGAAACACCGACAAATTGACCAGTAGTGAAGATTAGTGTTTTAGATTTTTCATCCCTATATGGTAAGAAAGGTAATTGTTTCTCATTTTTTATGAAAAATATTCTGGATGATCGGAGCGAAAAATCTCTCTGATAATTGGAGAAAGAGAAAGCCATTCCTATGGGCAAGAACTATATGTTGTCTGGGTTGGAATGCACATAACTCCCAATCAATTAGGATTTATAGGGCCTACTACCTATCAAATTTGAATTATTTGAGTCTAGTTTCTAGCAAAAATAAACCTCTTATCAGTTAGAGTTTGGGTAAAAGTTTATATGTATTTTACCATGAACCTACTTAATACCCAAGTGCATATGTGACTTCAGCCCCACCCAAGCGTAAAGGATAAGGAAGGATGTGGTGTTGCCAACTCCACTTCCACATGGACGTGGAGAAAGAATTCAACAAAAGTTTGAAATAATTATAGCCACTAAAAGTTATCACCTTTAACTATTAAGTAATATTGTAAGCTTTAGTTTATTGGCGTCAGTCAAGTGACCAAACCCCCTTGTAGATATATATGATATCTATACATAAACTTCAACCACCTTTTTCCATTCAATTTCACTAAATATTCAATTTATGCAGCAACTATAATGTATACATTGTTGTAAAAGGTATGGATAACCATGTGGATGCCATGTGGTAGGTGTAGTGGCCAAGCTACCCAAATTGGCCTCCAAGTACTATAAGCGGCTAGTACTTAACGTTGTCCCCAAGTACTATTGACTATAAATAGCCATTTCATGTACATTATGAAAGATATAGAAAAACAGTGAAATAAAAGTATCATTACTCATATTCTCCCTTTGGTTATATTTGGTTACTTTTATAAGTTTAGAGGAACATAATGAAGTAGTTACTGTTCCATCTATTACTTTGACATTTACTTTAAACATTAACTTTAATTATTTAACACATTATCAGCATGAGACTCTGTCATTCCAAGCAAATACTTTTAAAGGTAATAAAGGTAAGAACTTACTTTTCTTAAATAATGTCGAATCTATCTAAATGTAAATTTGTTGCACTAGTTATATCGGGCAAAACTTACTTATCTTGGGCACTTGATCTTGAAATCCATTTGGATGATATGGATTTGGCAGATACCATCAAAAATAAAAACCAGGCATCAAATCAAGACTATGCTAAAGCTATGATATTTCACCATCATCACTTTGATGAGGGCTTAAAAATGGAATATCTCACTGTTAAGGATCCTCTTATACTGTGGAATAATCTAAAAGTTAGATATGACCACCTGAAGATGATCATTTTTCCACAGGCACGTTATGAATGGACCCATTTGAGAATACAAGATTTTAAAGATATAACTGCGCATCTGCCATATTTAGAATTATTTCACAGTTAAATTTATTCAGAAAAAATATCACAGATCATGATATGCTAGAGAAAACATTGTCCACTTTCTCAGCCTCGAGTATGCTCCTGCATCAACAATACCAAGAAATAGATTTAAAAAGTATTCTGAATTAATTTTGCATCTTCTTGTTGCTGAATAACATAATGATCTTTTGATGAAAAACTATGAAAGTCGACCTACTGGTACTGCTCCATTCCCTGAAGTGAATGTTGAAATTTTTTACCAATCCAGGCATGAAAGAGGTCCTGGCCCTAGTCGTGGTCGTGGTCGAGGAAGAAATTCTAATCATGGTGATTGTCTTGCACCAAATAATAACCTTTCTCACCAGTAGTGTAAGAAGAAGGCTGAAAAACCTGAAGCGGTGTAAAGAAAATTTTTAGAAAATAGCTACTATTAGTGTGGAGGAAAAGGGCATTGGTCATGTACCTGCCATACGCCAAGGCATATGGTTGATCTTTATCAAGAATCCCTCAAGAAGATGAATAATTATGCAAAAGAAAACTTTATCTCTAAAGATAATATTGAGCCTATGCATTTAGATGTTGCAGATTTTTTTGAATTCCCTAAAGGAAATTTAGATCACCTTGTCAGTGACGAATCTAGAATAGCCTAAGTAATTTACTTTTTTGTTGGTTGTCTTGGTTTACGTTCCCATTAGTTGTGTTTCTCTAGTCTTGTAAATAAATAAAGTTTGTGTAATACGTTGTTTTCTAGTAATACTATAATGTTTACTTTGTTTATATTTTCATCTTGGAGAATATATGGATACTCAAATTTTATTTTGATCAATGATCAATTGTGAGGATATTTGTGTAATTGATTGTGGAGCAACACACACCATATTTAAAGACGAGAAATACTTTTCCTACTTACTTATAAGAAAATCAAATATTACAACAATCTCTGGTAATTCAAAATTAATTGAAAGCTCTGGAAGAGCAATATTGAATATCTTAGAATTACCAAGAATGTATCAGGCCAGAAATGTGTGTTGGAGAAATTACCAACTTTGTCTTTTGTCTTATATTATGCAGAAATTAGTACAGTTAAAGCACACTCTATCGTAAACTAGAAGTTTATTAATTTAAATACTTTTGTGCTTTGGCATGACCGGATGGGTCACCCTAGATCAATAATGATGAGACGAATCATTGAAAATTTAAATGGGCATCCATTAAAGAATCTAAAGATTCTTAGAAGTGATGAATTTTGATGTGCTGCTTGGTATTAAGGAAAATTGATAACTAAACCGTCGCCACTGAAAGTTGGTGTCGAATCCCCTCTTTTTTTAGAGCATATACATGGGGATATATGTGGATCTATTCACCCATCCAGTGGGTCATTTAGGTACTTTATAGTCCTAATAGACACATTTTCAAGATTGTCTCATGTGTGCCTCTTATTGTCTCTCAACCGACCATTTGCAAAATTATTGGCACAAATAATATGATTAAGGGCACAATTCCCAGATTATCCTATTAAGTCTATTCGCCTCGATAATGCTGGAGAATTTACATCCCAATCTTTTGATGATTACTGTGTATCAGTTGGGATAAGATTTGAACATCTTGTTGCTCATGTTCATACTCAAAATGGCCTTGTTGAGTTATTTATTAAGCACCAACAATTGATAGCAAGACCACTACTTATGAAAATAAAATTGTCCATTACTATTTGGGATCATGCTATCTTACATGCAACATCACTTGTTCATCTCAGACCGTCTTATAATAAATACTCTCTGTCACAATTAGTCTTCGGTCACGAGCCAAATATTGCCATCTGCAAATTTTTGGCTGTGTTGTATATGTGCCAGTAGCACGACCACTAAACACTAAGATGGACCCTAGAGAAGGTTAGGAATACATGTTGGGTTTGAGTCACCCTCCATAATTTGCTACCTTGAACCATTGACATGAGTTTTAATTACTGCTTGATTTTCAGATTGTCAATTTGATGAAATAAATTTTCCGTAATTAGGGGGAGAGAAATAGGAACTCAAAAAAGATATTGCGTGGAAAGTTTCATCATTATCTCATTTTGATCCACGTACCCCCATATGTGAACAAGAGGTCCAGAAGATCATTGAGTTACAGAAAATAGTAAATCAAATGCCAGATGCATTTACTGATTTGAAAGGATAACTAAGTTGCATATCCCTGCAGTGAATGTGACTATCTGAATTGATGTCCCAAAAGAAGAACCATATACTAGTGTCATAGCCTCTAAATCCTAAACACTCTTGAAGCGTGGTAGACTATTGGATTCGAAGGATAAAAATCTTAGAAAAAGAAGCATGAAAAATGGTAAAAGTGACACTATAAAAAATTTCATGAAGAGACTCAAGATATGATTAGTCCTGATATTCCTGAAGAAATCAGTGTACCCGATACTCAAGTGAATGAAGAACTTTCAATGAGTTCTACCAGTGATAAGATAAATTTATAGCCATTAAAAATTATGGTGGATAATTGTAACACCCCGAAACTCCAAGTTAAGATCAAAATCATGCTTCAAGTATATTTAGAACCAACTTAGTGATTTGTTAGTATAAGAAGTGCTTTAGATATGAATTAAGGCTATATGTAACTTCTAGCTCATAGTTAAGTTGAAATCTTTCTTACCGATTGGATTCTTGTATAGGATCTTTTTGGAGTCAACTTCACATGAGCATAACTCCCAGATTATGAAGAGTTTTAAGGATCAAAACCCACCAAATGAAAGACCTCTGATTTTGGACAAAAGAGTTATGGCCATTTTAGTGAAGCACTATCCAGCAGTAAGATACCACGACCAATCCAATGACCGTTGGTAGAACCAATAACTGTTAGAGGTGTTCGTCTATAGGAAATAGCCCCAAAGTCCCGATGATTAAAAAAAATACCTCGTTGGAATTGAATGAGACCAATGAACATTGGTAGAACCCATAATTATTTGTAGGGACCGTGGTCACTAGTTGGCCCGAGAAAGAGGATCCAATGACCAACCAAGGAATGATCGTTGGAGGATCCAACGAGCCATTCCTTGGCTCATCTGATGGATTCTAGAGAACCACCAAGGTAACCTCCCAATGAATGCCCAACAACCAATTGTTGGTAGATCTAACAAACGCTGGTGGGTTTGTCCATCGCGATGTGCATATTTTTTAATTTCGAATTCAGAGGGGTATTCCAATCTTTTCCCATTATTTCACCTCCTAAAATACATCGCTATTGGTATACTAAGGATGAGTAATAATCCTAAACTACCCTAAATCCCTCATTCCTTCAAAATTCAGTCGACACTTAGAGAGAAAATAGAGAAACCAATTATTTCATCCTCCAAAGAAAGAATTAGGGTTCATCAGTTCTAGACTTCAAATTCAAAGTTTTTACCAAGGGTTTCACCTCCTGGCATGTGAGATTTCATCAATTGGTTTCCTTTCACCCATTGAGTCCCTTCCCTAAGTAAACTCAATCCTTCAGTTAATTTAATCTTCAAGAGCTAAAGGTTTTCATGAAAGCATGAGCTTCTTTATATTTTGTTCCTTACTATGAAGAATCCATGAATACATGTTTCCCATGAAATTTAGCATCTTTACATACTTGTACCTGTGAACGCTTAATACATATAGTAAATTCATAATTTTGGACTGGTGTAATATAAATTCATATTCTATTCTGATTATAAAAACTGTCATGGATAGTTGCATTCTTCAGAGATGGTGGATTATGAACACCTGATGACTTAGTTTCTCAAGCATTGATTCTTAAACATTTATGTCACGATCCAAACCCATCGTGAGTGGCACCCATACTACTCACCCAATGGGAGAACCAATAAAACCAATCGTCATCTTAAGGTTCACTCTTAAATGAGAGTAAGCTAACTAATCCATCAATAGTAATCCAACCAACATAAACATGTAAGTACAACTGAAGCGGAAATATTATACTTAACATAACAATTCTTAGACCCAAAAGTCATCTGTTCCAAAACATCTAAGAATATGAAGAGAAGGGATGCAACCCCAAAAAAGAAATGAAAGTAACAAGTCCAAACAAAGGACACTATCTAAATAAAAGAGATCTCATGGTAGCCCAGAAATGCTGCTCACCCTGAAATCCGAAATCGACTGCTGAAATCACAAGCAAGGTATCGATGAATCCACTGGAATATGTGCTGCACTCACAGAAGTAAATGCAGGTATAGTATCAATACACAAATAAACCACAGTGTACTGGCAGGATCATTTAATAACCTAAGATAGAAATATGGACATTTAACCAAAATACAGTACCATTAGCTAGCACATGCTTACACATCAAACATATAGCATATATGTATAAGTAGCACTCAATAGACAAGACAACAAGTTTCATTTAGGCAATACTATGCAACTCATTCCAGGATAAACAAATAAGGACAAACACAACTATGCAAATCCTTCGGTTCACTCAAGGAACCGTCATACTAATACAAGGCACAAGGCACACCTTGTTGCACAAAGATTCTCTCAAAAACCAAGTGTCGACTACGAAGAAACATATTCACCCATTATGGATGCAATAATGTTTCGATATCTCATCGGTCTAGCTGTACAAGAAAATCTTGAAATATATCTAATGGATGTGGTTACATCTTATCTTTATGGTTCACTTGATAATGAATGCAATTTAAATGAAAATCCTAGAAGGATTAAAGATGCCTGAAGCATATAGTTCAAAATCTTGGGAAATTTACTCAATCTGATTACAAAAATCATTATACGGTCTAAAACAATCAGCATGTATGTGGTATAATCGCCTTGGTGAGTACTTGATAAATGAAGGTTAGTAAATAGTGTCATTTGTCCTTGTATTTTTATTAAGAAAAAAACATCAAAATTTGTTATACTCGTTGTTTATGTTGATGACATAAATCTCATTGGAACTCCAAAAGAGGTTCAAAAGGCAATTGAATATCTAAAGAAATAGTTTGAGATGAAAGATCTTGAAAAGACAAAACTTCGTCTTGGTCTGCAAATTGAACATTTAGCAGATGGGGTCCTCATCCACCAATCTTCCTATACTGAGAAGGTTTTGAAACAATTTTACATGGAAAAAGCATATCTATCAAGTACTCTAATGGTTGTTCGATCACTTAAAATGAGTAAAGACTCGTTCCGACCTCCAGAAGAGAATGAAGAGATTTTTGGTCCTGAAGTACCATATCTCAATGCTATTGGTGCCTTTATGTATCTTGCTAATGCTACAAGACCTAATATAACATTTTCTATTAATTTACTAGCAAGGTATAGTTTTTCCCCTACGCAAAGACACTAGAACAATAGTTAAACATCTATTACGATATCTAAAGGGGACTATTGATATGGGTTTGTTTTATACTAACAAATATAGTGCAGATCTTGTTGGTCATGAAGATGCAGGTTATTTATCTGACCCACATAAAGCTCAATCTCAAATAGACTATGTGTTTACATAGGGAGGTACTGCTATATCATGGCGATATATAAAGTAGTCTATTGTTGCTACTTCTTCAAATCATGCTGAGATAGTAGCAGTTCATGAAGCAATTAGAGAATGTGTATGGTTGAGATCAGTGATACATTTTATCAGAGAAAGATGTGGCCTAAAATGTGATGTCAAGGTACCCACTGTCCTATTTCAAGACAATGCTGCACGCATAGCCCAATTAAAGAGTATTTTTATAAAGGGAGATAGAATGAAGTGCATCCGTTCAAGTGACAATCCAACAAATTTGTTCAATAAATATGTACAAATTTCAACTCAGGGGGAGTAAAAATACGCGTTGTACTCTTTTTTCCTTAACCAAGATTTTATCCCACTGGTTTTCCTGGTAAGATTTTTAATGAGGCAGCAAACAAATGCGTATTCACTGGATTTTCTTTTACATGGATATCCAAGGAGGAGTGTTGTAAAAGGTACGAATAACCATATAGATGCCATGTGGTAAGTGTAGTGGCCAAGCTACCCAACTTATCCTCCAAGTAGTATAAGTGGCCACTACGTAACTTTGTCCCCAAGTACTATTGGCTATAAATAGCCATTTCATGTACATTGTGAAAAATATAGAAAATAGTGAAATAAAAGTATCATTACTCATATTCTCTCTTTGGTTATATTTGGTTACTTTTATTATTATAGAGAAACATAACAAGTAGTTACTGTTTCATATCTTACTTTGACATTTACTTTAAACATTATCTGGAATTATTTAACGTACATATATATTACACTAAAAAAGAGGTTGCGACAAAATATTTTGGTGCTATATTTAATTACCAAAAGAGAAAAAAGCATCTACATCATGTTTGTTGAGTCCATATTTAAGATTAAACACTATAAGGAAGGGTTTAATTTATTATAGTTGTTTTATACAGTCAAGGTATGTCTTTTTCTCCCTTTATTGATTATGAGAACTATTTTGACATTCTAATTACATTTTATGAGAAGAACTCATGGGACAATAATCGAAAGTCATGAGTTCATCTTTTATGTATTAAAATGAATATCTTATTGTGTGAATACTATGCAACAGTTAGGGCTAGTACTATTGACCCTATGTGAAGGTCATATGATTATTTGAGAAGTTGAGGAAAGGAAGGGTGTGGTATACACAATTTATTTATCCTAATTGCCGAGCTTGTTGCTCGTGAGTTATTGTTGTATTGCCGTCATCTCCGTTCTTCTTGGATAAATGCTTATACTACCCCTATATAAAATTGTGATATACATAAAGTATTATTGAAGGATGATGACACAGTTCAAGAGATAAAGTCCAAGAAGTAAGATATGTAAATGCTATTTCTTTCTATATGGAATGGTTCCATAGTTCTATAAGCATCAAGTCTAGCGGGCTAGCGAAGAACTACTCGTAGATGTCTCAAATTGGGGTTGTTTAATCTTGTGTTATCATAGTAATGATGTCACGCCCCAAACTCGAGGGGCACAACTGACAAGTGATGCCAAAACATAATCCCGAGCTGACCCAGCTGAACCATTTTCCAATGACGTATAGCAGCCATACATAATCAAAAAAACAAACAAGTATATCTCTACTTAAAAACAAGCCCTCGATTGGTGAGGCCCCTGTCAACAGCTCACCAAAGAAAAAAACTACTCCCAATAGTTCGTATGAAGTAGTGAACATTTAGCACACAAGTCCTATTTGGGCATTCAAGGCCACCATGATACTAGAAAAGCATAAAAACTATGTGGAACATCGAGGCCACCATGATATCTATAAAAAAACTAAAAATAGCTATATAAAATATAAGATAGGACAACATGCAGCTGAATAATTAACAACGACAATAAGGACCAACATGGATGACAACACACATCTATACTAATGAAATTTGGTCGATACAGGGCCCCAGTCTACCCAAAAGCTTTCTACAACCACAATTAACAAACCTCATAAGCTCAGGTAACATTGAATGGAACTGATGATACAAGACAAATCGGCGTCAACCTATTTTGGCTTGTATTTCAAGGGCAACAACAAGGGAACCAAACCACAAAGAGCTTAAGGCCATATGGACATGGTCGGAGGATCCATTTTACACTTCAAGTATAGCAATATCAAGTATGAAAGATAACTTGAAGTCAAGGGAATCATTGGAGATGTCGTTGGAGAGTCAAAAAAGAGTTAAACAATGACCTGCGGCCATCTGCACCCTGACCTGCGGCCGCAGGTCATCCAACTGCACCAGCAAGTGGACATTTTAGCCCTTCTAGAGGCACCTGCGCCCTAACATGCGCCAGCAGGTGCCCCACCAGCGTGGGCGGATGCCTAATTTGCTGAAATGGGTCACTTTTGGGCCCATTAAATGTAATAAAAGGCCCAAGGCTATAAATACTAGTTCCCCTTTTATTTTTCCTTAGTTTTTAATGAATATTGATATTATGAAACTCTTGAGAGAGTGTAGCTTGGAAAATCTTATGTTGATCCTTGCCTAGAAACCGTTGTTGCGAGGGCGTTATGATTCCCTCGTGGTCATTCGTTAGAGTTAGGTGCTTTCTTTGGATTAATCTTTCAGGGTTTTTGGATTCAATATATCCTTAAGTTTTGTTGGATTTCCTTGTTTGTGTCTATCTTTCTATCTCTATCTATCTATCCTTTATTTTCCACATTTGAATTATATCATTTCTTTAGTTTTCGTGTTTGTTTCCTCTTATTGTATTTTGGGGGTTATCATTTGGTATCTTATTCTTGGTGTTCTTCATAAATTCATATCTTGTTGAAGAAGAATCTTTCAGAAAGGGTGTTTGATCCAAAAAGAAAGAAAGAGAAAGGTGTTTGGGTGTTGGTACAAAGTAATATCCAAAAGAAAAGGGAATATTCCAAGAAAGAGGGTGCAAAAAGGACCCACAAGAGCAAAAAATGTGGAGTTCCAGCTGGCTGTTCGGAGCATCTGCGCCCACAATCTGCCAACCTAGGTGGAACCTGTGGTCGCAGGTGCCCAACGCAGGTCACTCCTGCAGCCCACTGATTTCACCTGCGCCCTCCACCTGCGAGGGCAGGTCATCACCTGCGTCCGCAACTCACTCAAACGCACCTCAACCATTCCGAAACTCATTTTGCTCAGGTTCCAACATCTTAATTCCATTTTTTTGTGATTTTAGATTTTCTTTGATAACCCCCAAAATACGATAAGAGGAAACAAACACGAAAACTAAAGAAATAATATAATTGAAATGCGGAAAATAAAGGATAGATAGATAGAGATAGAAAGATAGACAAAAACAAGGAAATCCAACAAAACTTAAGGATATATTGAATTCAAAAACCCCGATAGATTAATCCAAAGAAATAAACTAACTCTAACGAATGACTACGAGGGAAGCATAACGCCCTCGTAACCATCGTTTCTAGGCAAAGATCAACAAAAGCTTTTCCAAGCTACACTCTCTCAAGAGTTTCATAACATTAATATTCATAAAAACTAAGGAAAAATAAAAAGGGAAGTAGTATTTATAGCCTTGGTCCTTTTATTACATTTAATGGGCACAAAAGTGACCCATTTCAGAAAATTAGGCATCCGCCCATGCAGGTGGGGCACCTGCTGGCGCATGTCAGGACGCAGGTGCCTCTGGAAGGGCTAAAATGGCTACCTGCTGGCGCAGGTGGATGACCTGCAGCCGCAGGTCAGTGCGCAGACGGCCCCAGGTCATTGTTGAGCTCCTTTTTAACTCTCTACCGACCTCTCCAATGATTCCCTTGACTACAAGCTATCTTCCATACTCGATATTGCTCTACTTGAAGTGCAAAATGGACCCTCCGACCATGTCTATGTGGCCTTAAGCTCTTTGTGGTTTGGGTCCCTTGTTTTTGCCCTTGAAATACAAGCCAAAATAGGTTGACGCCGATTTGGCTTGTATCATCCTCCCCTTTTTGAAAAAGATTTGAGCTCGAATCCAAGCCTTGGAAAATCATAGAGAAAACAAACAACAACAATATCCTCAAGGTACGAGGGTTAGTGTTAGCAAAATCAATCATAGCACCATGCCAAGGTTGCTCACACTTAAGATATAACCAAGAATCCTTTGCGTTTAACACAAGAATTTTATTGAAAAGGGTACAAAGGAACTGACTATGAAGAATACCAAGAGATAAGGAAACCACAAAGGTCGTAATGGCATCAACAAACCAAGTAGGTAAGATCACATTCATTTTAGGAGCCATACGACACAATTGTTTCAAAAATCCACAAGAGTTTTCCTGGGTCAAAGATATGAGAGACCCACATTGCATTATTACTCAAACAAGTGGACCAACGAAAGGACATACTACCTCCAAATAAAACAATTCCACAACTAGTATGGACATCATCATAAGAAAAGAGGTAATATAGAAAGGAATCAAGCATAGAAATCTCATCCAGGGTATTACTATCTACAAGAATTCCACATGGCTCAAGAGATTTAGCAACTAATACACTCAAGGATGGATTCAAGCCTACATAAGATGTTGATTCAACATGGTTATGAATAACATCATATGCAAAAAGGCAATAAACAAAGGTGCTAAGGACACTAATCTCATCCAGGGTGTGCTCATGAGTAGGAACACATAAAGAGAGAAAGAGAAGTTTCAAGCACAGAGAACCTCTCTTTTCGAAACAACTTCCAAGAGTCCCACTTGACATTTCAAATTGTCTAACCCTATAAAGGTGAAAAGAAGTCTTTAACAACCATGGACTCTCCCACAAACAAGTAATCAACTTAGCATCCACAAGTTATGGTCCACACAACTTAAGCACAAGTGTGTCAAATAAGGATGCAAGTATATAAGCAATACCCAAAAGAGGCAATGACACATTTGCCCTAGGGTCCTCAAGAATTATACCACCTTTGAGAAAGGGGTCATCAATTTCGATTGAGAAACAAAGAAAGGTATCACATAAATGGAATTCAACCAAAGTACTTTCAAGAGAAAACTCACTCTTTGACCTACAAGTCATAAAACTTTGGTCAAGGATGGAAACAGACAATGGCGAATTCTCTTGAACCATTTCATTACTCCCCTTCTTTAAAGGACACCCATCTTTGTTAGAAGTGTATCCCATGCACAACTTGAGTCTATCAAGTAGATTGTAAATCCTCAAGAAAGACTTTCCATCCTAAGGAAGAATACCAACAACCTCAATCAAATTTGGCTTGCCATCTTGACCAAGTACCAAGTCGGGTGTATAACAACCACCACATTCCACGAGGTCACCGGGGTCAAATGGGAGAAGTATCTAAGAACATGGGTCAAGAAAATACCCATTTTCCCTAAAGGTGTCAACCTCACAAATAGACATACCCTTTATACTATCATTGACAATGTTATAAGCAAAAAGAGGGTAGACAAAGGTGTCACACAAGTTAACTTCATCTAAGGTGTCCTCAAGCATGTACTCACTATTAGATTCAAGAACATCACCATGAGTACCTCTGATAAAGGAAGCACACAAATAAAAAGTAGAAGCAATTTCTAGACAAATAACACCTTCTTTTTCAAGGGAAGAATCCTCAAGTAGACACAATCCACTAACAACATCAAGAAGGTTATGACTCAAGTCTTTACAAGAATCATACAAGTCATCCTCACATTTATCAAACAATCATGGAGTGTTATACAAAGGATCACAACCAAAATCATTTTCACAAGAACAATCACTAGTTGGGTTCCTCAAATATTCAAGCAAATCAATATTATCTTCACCCAATTGATCATTCTTTTTCACAAGTAAGAGTTCACTATCAAAAATTGTACATTTAGCACAATCTTCACTCAATCCTATATTCTTAAAGTATTTCAAGAAATAAGATAACATGTGAATCTTAAGCATACCATCCCCTTTTTTTAAGCACATCACATTGCACATAACTAGGTGTCATGCAAGGAGTGATCTCATTATTTTCAAACAAGACATCTTTATTTAAGAGAGTATCAATAACCAAAGGTAAGGAATCAAAATATGCAAGCTCACTCTCAAAAAGATACATGTCATCTTTCACAACATCTTCATTCACATGATATTTTTGAGAAAGACTAATAATAGGATCTTCATCACATGACATGCTCAAAGAATCATTTCTATTCACATGATCAACTTTATCAACAATATCACTATCTTGAAGCTCATCAAGAACACAACACATACACTCAAGTAGTGGATTAGGTTCACAAGCAATTTGATCAATGCACACACCTTCACTAGTTGTAGGCCATTCACATGCCAACATAGACTCAACTTGATTTTCACAAGGGTCAACTAGTGTGTGAATACTCTTATCACATGGCAATGGGACGTCATTTAAGTTACAAGTGCTAGCACTCGGTGGACATAAATCGATCTTGCTAGAAGAGTCAATTTGGTCATCTAAAGGATCAACTAGTATTTATAAACTCACAATAAAAATTTGATCATCATGAAACTTATTACTATCAAGAGTATCACAAAGGGAAGACTCATTATGCTCAACATTAGACAAGCTACCGATTACACTCACTTGGCTACTAGCCATATCAAGACATTTCAAGTGAAAGGGTTAGCATTGTTACCTTGTAGCTCGTACAAAGTATGGTCTTCACCTTAGGGTTCAACATGGGAGCTCATTTGCTCCCTTGGGAAGCTTTCATCACATGGGAGTTTGTCAATTCCACTCCCTTGAGTCAACTCCTCATCACTCTTCCCGAAGTTGGAATTTTTAGCTAAGAACTCCGTTAGGTCTTCAGGCATGTGTTCGTAAGGAACTCTCCTTGGGTCTTTCTTTGGAAGTTCATGAACCTGCACAAGAGAAGGGGTGATACTAGGTAAAATGCTAGCATCATGGTTAGTAGAGAGCAAGGGATTAGTGTTGACAAGTCCCACAATTAAGTGTTCCTTGTCCACGTGTTTCAAGCAACTACTTGGCTTATCAATCTTACTCAACTCTCCTCTTTGACCCAAGCCTTCCTTTCCTTGTACAAGGGACAATTCCCTTTCCCTCCTTTCAACTTCATCCTTCTTTAATACTTCTCAAAACCCCTTCATGATCTCATAGTCCCTACTCACTTGCTCGGGTGATAAGGGTATGATGTTAATCTTTCGTATTCCCAATACAATTGAGTACCTATTGGACTTCTCTTGATATTGGGAAACCCTATCATCTTGCTATGACCTACCAAGCAATATATGACAACATCGCAAGGGCACTACATCACATCGCACTTCATCTTGAGAACTACCCCAGCTAAATTTAATAACCACTTGCTTGGTAACCTCTATTGGACCACTTTCATCTAAACACATTAGCTTGTAAGGCTTGGGGTGCCTTTGTGTAGGGAGTTTCAAGAAATAAACACATTTACAAGATATAACATTAGTGCTACTCCTCCCATCAAAGACTAAGGAACATAGGGTCTCCACCACCTTAACCCTCATATGAAACAAATTCACACTTTGTTCTAGTTCCTCTTTCACAAGGTCTCCCATAATTTGCACTAAATCAAAAGATAAGCTCAAGTTTACCTCCCTTACGGGTCCAAAAGTAACACCTCCCGCACGGTTTGGTGTTTCTTTTTCCAAAGCCATTGTACCTAGCAATTAAGACACTCAACAAAGACAATAAACAATGTTAGCATTAGCAAAATAAAGCTCACAATCACTCGTGTTTACATACCTTTGATTGCCTCACAATTGGAGCGGCTAGTGTTGAAAATTGCCTATACTTTGGTAGTACACAAGGTGACGATTACTACTTTTGGCCAAAATAGATTCTTATTTAAAGAAAGAAGGTCGACTCAATTATAAATAAAAGGACTTGAAACAAGAAGTTAACTATGAAGCTAAACTAGAAAAGCACAAAAGAAAATGGACTAAGAAAGAACGGACTCAAGAACTAATCAACCAACTAAGTAAGAAAAATTACCCATTGATAATTAGTTTAGGAATCAATAAATGAAATAAGGAATCAAGAAATGAAACTAAGACGATGGAACCTGAGTAAAATTGGTTTTGGAGTGCTTGAGGTGCATTTGGATGGGTTGTGGGCGCATGTGGTGACCTGACCCTGCAGGTGGAGATCGCAGGTGAAGGCAGGAGGTCACTAGAGTGGTCTGCATTGGCCAGGTATGGTAGCATGTGCTACCTGCGCCGGCAGGTGCTCCAGTCAGCTTAGCTGAAAGATTCAATTTTTGCTCTTTTTGTGGGCGGCCCATTTGGGTTCTCTCTCCTAAAATATTCCCTTTTCTTCAGAGATATTCCTTTTACTAACACCCAAACACTTTTCTCTTTATTTCCTTTTAGATCTAAATATTCCCCTTCAACAAGATATGAATGTCATAAGAATACCAAGAACATGAATGAACTTCAAAATTTCATATCTTCTTCGTTTTAGCTCGGAATTCAATGAAATTTGAAATCTATGCTCTCTTTGATATGAGGAACAATCCCCAATAATCTTTAACCCTCAATTACAAGCTAAATTTTTCAGATTTTCAAACCCATTTGAAACTTCTTCAAGTTTCAAACTAAAAAATGGTGGATTCTCCAAAACTTCTCCAAAAAACTCCAAATTTAGATCTAGGGTCCCTTTGATATGAGAAGAACTTTCCAACTATTTTCAACCCTCAAATCCACACCAAAATCACAAGATTGAGAAACCCCTTTTCAATTTTCTTCAAACTCAAGAACACAATATTAGGGTTTCTTCAAATCTACTCAAATCAATCCCAAATTTTCAGATTCTGACTCTAATAACACTAGAGGAAACAAATCTAGTGTTGAAACTTCAAAAAATGACTCAAAAACACAAAAATATTTTTGGGTTTTTTGCTAAAAATGTTTTGACACATTTTTTTTTTTTTTGATTTTCTAGATAACAAAACCCAAGATTGAATTCGTGGGAACGAACTCAAGCTCGGCTCTGATACCAAATGATAACCAACAAAATATGATAAGAGGAAACAAACACAAAAACTAAAGAAACGATATAATTAAAATACGGAAAATAAAGGATAGATAGATAGACACAAACAAGGAAATCCAATAAAACTTATGGATATATTGAATCCAAAAACCCTGATAGATTAATCAAAAGAAAGCACGTAACTCTAACGAACGACCACGAGGGAATCGTAACGCCCTCACAACCACCATTTCTAGGCAAGGATCAACATAAGCTTTTCCAAGCTACACTCTCTCAAGAGTTTCATAACATCAATATTCATCAAAAACTAAGGAAAAATAAAAGGAGAACTAGTATTTATAGCCTTGGGCCTTTTATTACATTTAATGGGCCCAAAAGTGACCCATTTCAGCAAATTGGGCATCCGCCCATGCAGGTGGGGCACCTGCTAGTGCATGTCAGGGCGCAGGTGCCTCTGGAAGGGCTAAAATGGCCACCTGTTGGCGCAGGTGGATGACCTGCGGCTGCAGGTCAGGGCGCAGATGGCCCCAGGTCATTGTTTAGCTCTTTTTTGACTCTTTAACGACCTCTCCAATGATTTCCTTGACTCCAAGCTATCTTCCATACTCGATATTGCTCTACTTGAAGTGAAAAATGGACCCTCCGACCATGTCCATATGGCCTTAAGCTCTTTGTGGTTTG
Source organism: Capsicum rhomboideum (assembly GCA_031232105.1). NCBI lineage: Eukaryota > Viridiplantae > Streptophyta > Magnoliopsida > Solanales > Solanaceae > Capsicum > Capsicum rhomboideum. The sequence goes on along the minus strand of CP124712.1, from coordinate 23,987,687 downwards.
GGTCCCTTGTTGTTGCCCTTAAAATACAAGCCACAATAGGTTGACGCCGATTTGGCTTGTATCAACTGACCAATCTGCTGGGACTCGACTCTACTACGGAAGAGGAGTACCCTATCTATTAGGACCTGTAGGCATGAGTGAAATGAGGACAAATTCGAGGTGTCAATATGAAATAATGTACTAAGTATGTAAGGTAAATAGTAATTGAGTAGGTATTATAAAGTACTGAATGCAAACATAAATAAGGGGTCAAAGATTATCTAAAAAATATGCTTACTGACTCTTTAATTTGTAATTATCTAACAAATATCATAAAGTACTATAGATACTAGGCTAGATAGCCATAGGATAACTAGAATGTACTTGTATATTCCTAACTTTAAATTTAAAACCCATACCCAATATCGTAATTAATTTCGCAATCAAATCAATAACCATGCAAACTGATATCACAAACTACTGAATGTAACTAGAACAAGGTGTTATCAATAGTCAAGACATAACCTACCATTTACTATGTAAATCATATGAACAATAATCTAAATACACCCCATAATCTTGGTATGAACAAATAACAAACAATATAACCCAATCGGGCCCCCATAAGCTCAGCAGGTTCCACGAAAATCTACACAACTCTACAAGAAATTATATAGGCTCGTAAGCTATCTGTATATATGTATAGTATTAAAGGAAAATGTAGATCTATATAGACCCAAAGAAACATGTAAATCTGTATATCCCTAAAGATAATTATGTATCTGAATAGCCCCAAGGGCAACTATATATCTGTATAGCCCCAAAGGTAACTGTATAAATGTATAACCCCAAATGCAATTATATATTTGTATAGTCTCGAGAGTAATTGTGGGGTCCATATAACTCAATCAATCCCTCTTAGTCAACTGCGTGACTCATAGGCCTCAATCTAGCCTCTTAAGGTAAATATTATAAACCATGAGTGAACAAGCTTTATTATATCCCCTTAGGTAATCATAATATCTCATAGAGTAGCTCATAGGCTTCAACTTGTCTTAATATCCCCTTAGGCAACCTTCTTATAACCCCGATGACATAAGTTATATCTGCAGCTAAGCACAATAGCCCCAAGGGCAACACCAATAATGAGATAGCCCAAAGGCAAGCAATGTAGTTATAAGTAACATATATAAATATCTTTATGTCGTATCTAAGCTTGGGTCCGCTATTAATAGAATACTAATCCTGACAAAGGATGGCTATATCAGCATAAGTATCCCAATAAATCAAATAAGGCTATGAGTAATTCAGCTATAACAACTAGATATATCATTTTTAAGCTTTATGGAAACTTGCCATAAGAAGGGAATATCCTTAACATACCTCTTTGTTGATTCCAAGCATCTTATACAACCTCCACTCCTACTTCTAAAACAATTACAAAAAGCTAAACTTCTATACTTACTTACTTTGTCTTTCCCAAATAACTCACCTCATAATAACTATTTCCCAAAGATAATTACTAACCATTTAGCTTTTACTATCTTTAGCACTTATATAGATTTTTTCATATATCTAAGCCCATGATATTTCCTCAATTATAGTCTTTGATCGCATATGAACTATCCTTATAACTAGAATTTATCCATTCGTTACTTTTTGACTAGGCACTACATCCATGTTAATTAATTATAAGTTCTCGACAAGGAATAACTATTTTGACAATGAATGAGAAAAATATAGTCTAGAAGCTCAATGAACAATTCTTGAAATTAAGGAATCATGCCATGAAAAGAAGGGAATTTACATGCCTTAAATTTGAGTTCTCCTCATGTGTCCTACCTATAATACCTTAAATTCAAGCTGTCCTCATGTGTCCTACCCACATACTCTAAGTGGCATCCTTACTTTTGAGCCAAAACCTTGGGAGCACTAAAATCTCTAAATAAGATTGAACAGATACGACTTAACTTCACACCCAAGTTCATATTTACTCCAATTACAAGTGAAGAAAATCGAGGAAAGCTACTCTTCTTTGTAACAAATTAACTATCAGCGAAATACACCTCATACCGAACCAAACAATTAGGATATTGAGCCACTTCATTTCAACACAACCTTAACAAAGAATAGAGAAAAACGCTAGTGATAAGAGGGGTAGCTAATGGAGCAAATGTTTATCTTTTCTTTTCTCTCTTTAATTAGAGATAATTCCTAATATTAGAAGCAGTGCAACAACACTCTTACACATGTAGAAACTTTGGAATTCTCATTGGACTAATGCCACCACATAAATTAAAAAATGCTGTACAATCTTACTATTATAACATGTTAATAATTATTTTTCTATATAGCTAGATTTAATATCTCTATTCAAATATTAAAAAATTATAAAACTCTTATAAAATATATATGTATACAAATAGATCATAAGTAAATAATTTTTCATATATATTTTAGGAAGAAAATGATTTTTTTTTCAAACTACAATTTAAATTAGATAGTCTTGAGTAAGCATAGTGTTAATAAAATACTCAAATCTAGGCTCGTTAACCTTTAGAACGAGAAAAAGAGTAGCCTTAAACACCTGGGGTATTAAAAATCCCTTGTTGGGAATTCATGTCTGGTTTGGTGTGTATTCCATGCCCTATTGTAAATTAAGGAATGCATACTTTTGTTGTTTGTAGCTTTATTACTTTCCTTTGGTGCTATATGTGGTTGCCTATGAGTCTATATACAGTTTTATTTAGGGATATATATGATCGCCTTCGAGGCTATGTAAGGTTTTTTATGGGGCTATACGAAAGTGCACATTGCCTTCAAGGCTAGTTTATGTTTATTGTTATTTTTATATCATTTGGGTCTGCAACAGATAAGTTTGGTTGTAGATTAACTTTGATATTGCATGGTTTTAGTTTTAGTTATTTTTTTTCCTTACATACTTGTTATTTATTTTGTAATAATGCCCATTATCTAGGGTGCTTCATTAAAGCTTGAAGGTTTGGACAAACAGGTAGACAGATTTCCCACTTGGCCATTATTGAGTTCAACGACTAGTTAGTAAACTTCGTTCCTTTTGAAGTTAGTTATTAATAAGTCTTAGTAAGTTGTGCATAGCTGATGGATAGGCTGGAGTCGTCTATGTGATAGCAGTTATGTTCCTAGAGGCTTGTAGGCTGGTGTTGTATAGGTGGCCTTGTCAGCCTTGTATGTATTTTGTTACATTACAAGTTGTTTAGTTTTTTTGTATGGCATGGCCTTGAAGACCCATATGTGTAGTAGAACTCAGTTTGTATGGTTTTTGTTGGTTGCACCTCCCTAGGTTTGGGGTATGACATGTTTCACAATCCAGTTTATGACTGTGGATTCACTTTAAACTCAAAAAGGTAAACAGAACTTAAAAGACCATGGTTTGAACCATAGAGTACAATCCACAACCATGGATCTCACTGTACATGGGGGAAGGGTATAAATACCCAACCCTCTACCTTTACTTGCACAACTCAAAAACTTTCATCTTTCCTCTTCCTTTACCTTAACCGCTATTCCCCAAAACCAAGTCCCATGATTCTATTCCCTATAAACTCACCCCCACACACTCTCTCACTACCTGACTACTCCCCTTTGTTGAGCACACACTTGCACAAATCAAGAAATTAAACACCTTAGGTCAATTCTCTTCGATCACTCAAAATAAGGTATACAATGCTATATACTTGATATTGTACTTTATTGGATTTTCTAGGTAGTGGATTAATCCCATGTAATACACCAGCTTAGGGATGAAGTTATGATACGATCCAAAGTCCCTTAAAGCCATTCGCAAGGAGTCAAGCTTGAGAGTTGTAAGGCCTTCAAGGGATGTTCATGAAGAGGGACATATTAGAGCATGTTTTGATCTCACATAAGGGGTTTCATGTCTTGAAAATTGGACTAAACACTCAAGATGTAGAGAAGGCATTCTTCCGAAGAGTGATGGCTTACTTGGAGAATCTTCAAAATCTTGAAGAACAACATAAGCCACCAAAGGGAAGCCAAGAAGAAGGCATACTGCCTAGGCTTGACGACTTGCTTGGAGATTCACCACAAGCTTGACAAGATGTCAATTGAACTGGCAAGAGAACGACAAGTAGAGAGCACACTGCCTAAGGGTGATGACTTGCTTGAAGAACCACCACAGGATTGACCAATCGCCAGAGTGAACTGTCAAGGGGAAACCACAACAATTTGGCTATTTCCTTAATTAGTTTCAAGGGACACTTTTGGGCTGTTTTGTAATTGACTATAAATAGTTAAACCTAGGTCATTATTCATTAGTTATCTTTGAATATTGATGAACAATACTCTTGAGAGAGTTTTGGTAAGATTTTTTTGAGTATTTGCTTAGAAACGTGTGGTTTCGAGGGCGTCACGATTCCCTCTTGGTCAAAGTAAGAGGTAGGTGTTCGTAGGTGAATTTAATTAGGGGTTTTTGGATTCCTTTATTTCCTATTTCTTCAACCTTCTTATGTCTATCTTCACTATATATCTATTTTCTTTCTTGTTTTTGTAGTTAAATTCTCGTTCTCGTAGTTTGGTCGTTATCATTTGGTATCAGAGCCGAGCTTAAGATCATTCCAATGATTTTAGTCTTGGATTTGATTTGACCAAAAAAAGAGGAGAAATATTTTTGAGGGTTTTTGAAAATTTTGATTTTTGATTTTTGTCTCTTCTTGAGTTTCTTATGCTAGAATAGCGTTCTCTAGTATAAATCGAGTCTAATTTGAGGGTTCTACCATTGTTGGGTTTGATCTTGAAGAAAAATCAAAATGAGTCTTTAAATCTGAAAATTTTAGTGTGAAATTGAGGGTTAAAAAGCATTGGGCTTTGTTTTCCATACCAAAAGAAGCTCAGATCTCAAATTTAGTGCGATTTCTTGTTAAAATGAGAGAGTTGAGTTTTTGAAATCTCCATATTTATTCTGGGTGTTCTTGGTGAAGAAGAAGCAAGAAAGTATAATTTAATCCAAAACCCTTGGTGAAAGTTTGGGGAAAAGTGTTTTTGCACCCATAAAGGGTAAATACTAGGTGAAGTGGACCCTAGAAGTCAAGAAATCGAAGATTACAACCTCAAAACTTAGAGTCCAAATTGCACCTAATCTGGTTGTTGTTGACGGTTTGTGTGACTAATCCCCAAATCCTTGATGACCCACCAACTAAACCACCACAAAGAACAGTTGTGGACAACATTCTGGTTGTTATTGACGGTTTGTGTGACTATTCCCCAAGGCCTTGATGACCCACCAACAAACCACCATAAAGAGCAATTGTGGACAACATTCTAGTTGTTGTTGATGGTTTGTGTGACTAATCACCAAAGCCTTGATGACCCACCAACCAAACCACCATAAAGAACAATTGTGGACAACATTTTGGTTGTTGTTGATGGTTAGCTTGACTAATCCCTAAGCCCCTGATGAACCACCGGTGCAAACCGTCATAACCACCAAGTTTGGAAAACATTCTGCTTAGCCTTGACGCATCACCTGGCGATTCCCCACACCTTGACGAATCACCAACCCATCAGTCACAAAGAACAAGTTTAGACCATGTTCTGGATAGGGTTGACGGTTCCCCTGATGAATTCCCAAGGCCCTGACGAATCCCCAACTGAACCATAAGTTGAACAAAATTCAGTAAGCTCATTTATATTTCTAGTTTTTTTCCTTGATTCTTAATCATCTTTTCCTTGATTCTTACACTAATTAATAACTAGTAATCACCCTACTTAGTTGTGATTAGTTCTTGAGTCCATTTTCTTTCTTTGTCCTATTTCTTTTTTGCTTTTCTCATTTGATTTCGTTGCTACTTCTTAACTCAAGTCTGTAATCACTATTGAGTCATTTATTGTTCTACAAAACACGAATCCATTCTGATCAAGAGTAGCAATCGACACTTTGTCTACCATTAGAGTATAAGCAAGCCTTCAACATTTGCGGATCCAAGTATGAGGCTATACAAAGGTATGTAGAGATTTAGAGGTTGATTACTTAACACTAAATTATTTGTTGTTTTTGTTTAGTATTTCTCTTGATAGGTACCATAACTCTAGAAAGTGTAACACCACATGTCATAGATGGCAATACTTCGAATGTAATCTTAGCGGCAGTTGAATCCTTGAGTCGAAGAATGGAATCCATGGAAGGTCATATGACCACGCTCTAAGGAAGTATGTCAAACATGGATGAGAGGATGGTCAACATGGAAGGTCATCTAAATTCCACTCAATCCACTCCCAAAAACTCTCATGCCTCCTATAGTTGGCATCCTCAAAACACCTCAACTACTATCTCCCCGGAAACACTCCACCAAGATAAGTAAAAGATCCCATCACCCAAGCCACTACATATCCAAACAACGAAAAATCCCGTTCATACACTTCAACCTCAATTCAACCAAGTCAACCAAGAAGTTTCCAAAAACCAAAACCCACCTCACCAAATACCCCATTTCCAAGGTCTACCCCAAGGTCCACCAAACCAAAACCCACCAATTCAAGAACCACTTAACCAAAATCAACCCGTCTAAGTTGGGGAAGGTTTATAAGTTGAGACTGAAGAGTATGATGAAGTGGCCATGTTTGCAGAATTCATGAGGAATATACCAATGGGTCAAGAAGGACATAGAGACCGAGGACAAAGATTTGGTCCGGTACCACTTGAAAGAGAAAACTTGGGAAATCATCCCTAAAGTAAAGGTCAATAGAATTATTATGAGAACCAAGGTGGAAATGGAGGCCAGGATATGGGAATCAACTCTATCAAGACTAATCTTCTGACATTCAAAGGAGAGAGTGATCCCAAGGCTTATATAACATAGGAGTCCACTTGTGAGAGAATCTTTCGAGTCAATGACCTAACCGAGGTTAAGAAAAGTTGTTATGCCATAGCCTAATTTGAAGGGTTTGCTATTACATAGTGGCAATATGCCAAAAGGTATCAACAAGGCCTTAATAAGGGACAACCACCACCATGGGATGGATTGAAGGGCCTCATGAGACAAAATTATGTGCCAAAGAGATATCAACATAAGTTGCTTGCCATGTTGTACAACTTAAGGCGAGGGAACAAGAGTATTCTGGCTTACTATGATGAATTTCAATAATTGAGCTTGAAGCTTGAGTATTATGAGAATGAGAAACACACCGTCATCCATTTAAAGGTTGGATTAAACAAGGAAATCTCCTCTTTGATAACTTGTCATTAATTTTTACTATGAAAGGAATATTTCAAGCGGCTTTGGATATTGAGAGAGATCTCAAGAAGAAGACATCTTTCAAGCCTAAAGGATACTCATCGACCAATTCTTGGGGAAAGAACAAAGAGTTAGCTCAATCTTCATCGGGTTGGAACAAGGACAAGGATGTCAACAAGTCCTATGACAAGAAGCCCATAAAAAATACTACTCCAAAATATCCACTAAAGAATGAAGGCAACAAATATCTGACTCCTAACCCTATGAGTTTCCAATGTTTTAAATGTCAAGGTTTGGGTCACAATGCAAATAAGTGTCCTAACTAGAGGAACAGCATTCTTAGAGAAGGAAGATTGTATTACCTTAGAGAAGTGGTGGGACAAGATGAGGGTAGTGAAGGAGAGGCCCAAGAAAAAGATGAGTTTGATAATGATGAGAACGTTGGGGAAGGTCAAGAAGATACTTGGCCTCAAGAAGGAGAGTTCGTGGTTCTTAACTTTATGGTAAGACAAATGATGGTTAGTAAATCATTAGATGACCTAATTCAAAGGGAGAATCTATTCCATTCAAAGTGTCTTATCAAGGAGAATTTGTGATCTTTGGTCATTGATAGTGGGAGTTGTGCAAATGTTACTAAAGATACTATGGTAGACTTCCTAAAGTTACCCACAACCAAGCATGCTATACAATACAAGCTCTAATGATTACGTGAGTGTAGAGAGTTGAGAGTGAGTAGACAAGTTATGATTCAATTTAAGATTGCGAATTATCAAGATGAGGTAGTTGCGAATTATCAAGATGAGGTACTATGTGATATGATTCCCATGCAAGCTTGTCACATATTTATTGGAAGACCATGACAATATGATCGTTCAACCAAAAATAATGGAAGGACCAATCAGTATTCTCTTGAATATAATGGTAGGAATTTCTTACTTCATCCCTTTTCACCCTCACAAGTAAATAGAGTACATCAAAAGATGAGAGAGTTGTAGGAGAAGGGTAGGAAGAAAGGGGAGGAGGATTCCCAAGAAGAGGAGATTGATGAGGGAGAAGATACAGGGAAATTGAAAGGAAAGGGTCAAATGATGATGTTGGCTAGAAACAAGGATCTATTCAAAGAGGTTGAGGAGAAAGAGCCCATGCTCCTCCTAGTCCATGCTTTTCATGCTAACCACTCTACTTCTCCTATCTCTCATTTTATTTCCCTTGTTTTACAGGATTATGATGTTGTGTTTCCAAAGGAGCTTCCAAAAGGATTGCTCCCACTTTGGGGAATTGAAAACCAAATTGACTTTGTGATGGGTTCATAATTACCAAACAAACTGGCCTATCAAAGCAATTCGGAGGATAGAAAAGAACTCCAAAGGCAAGTTGAGGAGCTTCTCAACCAAGGATATATCAAGAAGAGTATGATTCCATGTGCAATTTTAGTTTTATTGGTTCCAAAGAGAATTATTGGTGCCAAAGAGAGATAGGACTTGGCACATATGTGTTGATTATCGAGCAATCAACAAGATAACAGCAAAGTATCACCACCCTATTCCGTATTTGGATGATATACTTGATGAACTAAATAGTTTTTGTGTGTTTTCTAAGATAGACCTTAGGATTGGGTACCACCAAATCCAGATGTACCCAGGTGATGAGTGGAAAGCCGCTTTGAAGACCAAGTTTGGTCTATACAAATGGATGGTTATGCCTTTTGGTCTTACCAATGCTCCTAGTACTTTTATGAGGTTGATGAACCTTATCGTAAAACCTTTTATTGGTAAATATGTGGTTGTATACTTGGATGATATCTTAGTTTATAGAAAATACTTTGAAGAGCATGTTTTACATTTGCAAAGTATCTTTGATATGCTTAGGAGAAAAGTTGTATGCTAATCTTGAAAAATGTTATTTTGGTATGAACGAGGTAATGTTCTTAGGATTTTTTGTAAGCTCAAGAGGAGTCAAGGTGGCTGAATCCAAGATAGATGCTATCAAGAATTGGCCAAAATCCATTAGAGAAGTACGAAGCTTCCATGCATTGGCTAGTTTTTATAGGTAATTTGTCAAAGGGTTGAGCGCCATCTCTGCTCCCTTAACCGAAGAAGGATCACCTACCTTTAGTCGAATTTTCTTACAATAGAGTTATTCACCCGACTATTGGTATGAACCCTTTTAAATGCGTTTATGGTTTTAACCCCCTAACCCCTTTGGATCTCACCCACTTGTCTAGTGATGTTGTGTTAAGTCTGGATGGAAATAAGAGGACAAAAGCCATGAAGAATCTACATGAGAAGGTGCGACTTTGCCTTGAAAAAAAGAATCAAGCGGTGGCTAAAAGGGTGAACAAAGGGCGAAAGTGACTTGTACTCGAACCTGGTCATTGGGTGTGGGTGCATCACTAGAAGGATCGATTCCTAAGTCATAAAAAGACCAAGTTGATACCTCGAGGGGATGGACCTTTCCAAGTTCTTGAGACGATAAGTGATAACGCATACACAATTGATCTACCCTCGGAATATCAAGTACACAATACCTTCAATAAGTGTGATCTTTCAACCTTTGACGTGCCTGAGGAGGATGATCCCACAAATTTGAGGTCAAATTATTTTCAATAAGGATAGGATAATATGATCCAAATTCCCTTAAAGCCATTCACAAGGAGTCAAGCTCGAGAGTTGCAAGGCCTTCAAGGAATGTTCATGAAGAGGGATGTATTAGAGCATGTTTTGATCTCACCTAAGGGTTTTCATGTCTTGAAAATTGGACTAAACACTAAAGAGGAGAAAAAGGGATTCTTCCAAAGAGTGAAATTTCACTTAGATAATCTCCAAGAGCTTGAAGAACTGTCATATAAGCTGCCAAAGGGAAGCCAAGAAGGAGGCACACTGCCTAGGCTTGACGGCTTGCTTGGAGACCCACCACAAGCTTGACTGGCCATCAAGTGAACCACCAAGAAAAGTCCAAGTAGAGAGCACACTTCCTAAGCATGATGGCTTGCTTGAAGAAACACCATAGGTTTGACCAATTGCAAGAGTGAACCGTCAAGGGAAACCACAATAGTTTGGCTATTTCCTTAATTAATTTCAATGTCCACTTTTGGGTCATTTTTGTAATAGAATATAAATAGTTAAACCTAGGTCATTATTCCTTAGTTATCTTTGAATATTGATGAACAATACTCTTGAGAGAGTTTTGGTAAGCTTTTGTTGAGTGTTTGCTTAGAAACGTGTGGTTTTGAGGGCGTCATGATTCCCTCTTGGTGATCGTAAGAGGTAGGTGTTCATAGGTGAATGTAATTAGGGGTTTTTGGATTTGAAACATCCTTTATTTCCTATTTATTCAACCTTCTTATGTCTATATTCACTACCTATCTATTTTCTTTCTTGTTTTTATAGTTAAATTCTCGTTCTCGTAGTTTGGTCGTTATCAAGTTCTATAGGTTTGACATCCATGGAAGTTTGTTGATGGAAAAGGACTAAGCCCCTAAAATTCTTGTTGTTTATGTCAAAAAAAGGGCGGGTGCATTGTTGGGGTGTGTGGGTAATTATATTCTACGCTTAAAATATCAGAAACCCTAAGCAAAGAATGTCGAGATTATTATTTTTGTAAGGAAGAAAACTTCTACAGTTAGAATATTTCATATATGACCATAAAGATGGACTTTCTTTTAAATTGACCAAAAAGTTAAAAATAATGCTAAGTGTGTAAAGTTATTAATCCAAAGAGGGATTCGCGACCATATATTTAATCTGCAATTTGTAAATCCTACTGTAGAAAAGTTCAAAGATATAGTTTGAGGACTTCTATTCCATAGAGGGATTCACGGTTGTACTATTAATATATGATATGTAAATCTCATCGTAGAAAACCACATAGATTGTGCTTGACAGTGAAATTTTTGGCAACTTGATACACAAGATGAATTATTGATCGTAGACTTATTCTACGGTCCGTATCTCCATCGTAAATGAACTACCAAATTTGACATCTAGAAAATACAACCATGAAAGGTTATTCATGGTCTGTTGATAGAATGTACAAATTATACATTGTTTTTACAGACCGTAGGTTTTATTTACGATTGGACACTTAAAGTTATCCTAGAATTTCACAACTTTGGTTTGTGCCGTCGGGGTGCATCTCTTTGTTAGTTTTTGATATAATTTGATACTAACAATACCTTTTTTCTAGGTAATGGCTGTCAAATAGTTTACTAAGAAATACATAAAGGAAATACCTGCCCAAGGCAATAGGGCCACTTCTCAAAAGAGATCCTGACTTGAGAACCAACCTATGGAATTTGACGAGGAATGGTAAGCCACTTTGAGTAAATGCAAGAAAAAAAGTAGACAACCATGGCTCCCTCTCAATTTGAAGAGGAGAGGTCTTCTAAAACACCCATTACTCATGTAGAGGACAACTTAGTGGAAGAGAGGAATCAATACAAGAGGGCTTATAATAGTGAAGGTTTTCACATGTTGGCTTACATGATATTTTAGGGTCTACTAAGTACTAATTTGAAGTACCAGGGTCCAAAGTCCTATACATGATAGGCATGCAAATGTTAAGAAGCAAGCCTTGCCATAACTTTACTAAGGAGAAGAGGATTATCCTAAATGGGCTGGAAGATCACCCTATCATCCTAGCCATGCTCCAAACACTGGCATGGATTACATTCACCACACCATGTAGTACCTATTATCCGACCATGGTCTGGGAGTTCTTTACTTCTTATAGGGCTGCACCATAGCCTAGAAGAAGTTTCCAAAAGCCACTATGGATGTATCTTGAGTTTGTTTTTGTTCGAGAGGTTTCTATTGACATCAATATAAAAAAAAATCAACAAATTTAATTTTGGTGAGCTAGAAAAAATAACCACCTAAAAAGAACCAAACAAGTGGCTAGCTAGGGTCATTGCTCAGGCCACCCTAGCTTGGCTGATTAACCCTTTAAACCTAATTTATAAGAGGGACATTTTGTTAGAAGCTATGTTTTGGTGGAACATAGTCATAGCACGTATCTACTCAACCTAGCCGCTAATCTATCCTATGATTTTCTGAAGTGATAGTTCTATTGTTGTTACTATAATTTCACTAATGTCAATATGTTCACAACTAATAGAGCAGTTTTAGTAGTAACCATCATCTCCAGGATCCTATTTTATGTTCTAAAGATCACAGTAAAGGACATGAGGGAAATGTCACCATAAAAATCCACATCATTGCCTTTCTTATGTCTTATTACATATTTGTGTCATGCTTCCTGTGTTGTCAACAAAGAAGACCTATATCAGTGCCTATGACTATTTGGGAAATACTATCATAGTAGGATATTTATACTAAGGTACCACCGAGTGTCTTTGAGCTTGGAATCTCCACTTTCAAGCCAGTGAACACATCCATTATTCTACTTAGAGCTGCTTCTAGGTGTACGTCAACCACCATAGCTAGACCATCCATTCCTACTGCTTTCTTTTTGACCTTTATGCTTACCAAGCCAAACAGGCATCCACACTAGCTTTTAATATATTATCATATGTGGTCAAGGCTATTGATATGACCTTGAGTCCCTGTAAAGAGTCTGTGTCGTTTACATAAAGGCAAACCACCACTTGGATAAATAGATTAGAGATGAGCGTGCTGTAATTAGAGAAAAGTTCCTTCACTACTGAAGCCAATAAGCTGAGAGAGGAGTTATCCAAAACACATGCCTAACATTGCTAAGCTCCAGTCTAGGGATCTAGATATCTTATCCACTTTGGCCTTGGACTAGTATAAAGAGATTTATATCCAACGCCAAATAGTCATATTATTATTAAGTCCCCTTTGTCTACTGATAAAGGCCAAGCTACTATGAGAAAGCCTTGGGAGATACCAATTTAGATCTTGAAGGCAACTTTCCCATTAATATGGAATGTCAAATGAACTTGGCGCGATAGAGGTATTTGTTCAAGTTCCATAATCGACCACTTCCTGGGACTAAGGTGGGTTCCTCTTCCCATGAACCTGTGGAGATGGAGGTCTTAGCCTCCCAAACAAACTTAGATCCCTCCACCACCACCACCATGCTAGTAGAAGTCGAGGTATCACAAACTATGATGAGCTAGTGCACCACATGGAGTTCTAACTCTTTGTTCTTAATTTATTTATTCATTTGGAATAATATGTAATTAGTATAGTCTCGAACTCAGAAAGGGATGCTCAAGCTTTATACAAGTACTTTTTCCATCTTTTCAACATTAGCTTTATTGGTCCATAAAATATTAGGGAGGTGGCCTATATGTTGGCTTTAACTCAAAGTCTTTCAACTATGTGTCTCATATTTCATGTGTCTATGTTGAACATGTAATATTTTGATGGTTCATATATGATTCAATGGTATTCGGTGCATTTGGATCAGAATTTGGCTTTTGAGAAGGAGCCTATGGTTATTTTGGATAAGTAGATTCAGAAGTTAAAGTCCAAAGAGATACCTTTAATGAAAACTCAATGGAGACATTGTCTAGTGGAGGATGCAACTTAGGAGGTCGAGTTACACATATGTAGTTGATATCCCGACCTTTTCAACAATTTAGGGATCTTCTTTCTCTTTATGTTTAAGGATGAATATATGTTTTAATGGTGGATGATGTAACAACCATCATAGTTATTTTGTTATTTTGAGTATTTTTCCTACTTTACTCATTCCCATAACTTCTATATGGTATTTGGGGTCTATAAGGATGGGTTGTGTGGTTCCCTAGGTGATTGGATGGGTTTTGAGAGTTTTTCAATTTGAAAGGTTTAGAAGTTGAAAAGTTTGACCAACATTTATATTTGAGGAAAATGAGCTCAAAATGGAATTCTAACACTTTGTTAGATTTGAAAGGTGATTTTTCAGTTAGTAGGATAGGTGGTTTGGGTCCTGAGGCATTCGAGAGTGATTTGGGTCATACATTAGATTTTTTGAATTTAAAAAGCTTAGAGATGACTTCGATCAATATTCAGTCCACCCTGGATATGTGATTTGATTATTCTAGTAGGTCTGAAATATGGTGTTTAGTCAATTTACATGTTTTGGTTTGTTTTCACAATTTTTGAGTGAATCTCGAGGGTCTTCAAATATTTTGGAGAATTGACACTTAGCTGATTTAGCTGTCAACTGGTGTTGGTGCACCCCTCTTTGTGTTTGCAAAGGGTTAACTATGATCATGAAGGACTGGTGGTCTATTATGTTCGCAGGCTCCTTATCATATTTGCGAAGGAGAATGGGTCATGTTCAGCTAATGTTCATCATGGCGGTTAAGACCAATTAGTGGAGGACATACTGACCTGACGAGGTAAGAGAGGACTAGTTTTCCCTTATGTTCCTCTTGTTAAAAGCGAGGATCTTTCCCTTGAATTGGGAAATGTTAATATGACTCAAGATGAAGAGAGTGAAACTAACCCTGAAACTTCTGATCTTGATCTTATGATTGCAGTCAGGAAAGGGGAAAAAGAGCCTGTACCTAACTCCCTTTGAACCCGGAAGATAGAGGGAACTTAGCCTCTGACAAAGTAGTAGCTGACATAGGAATAGCTGGCAAAGGAAGAGCTTCCGCTAAGATTCTGACTTATTTGGAAACTAGATTTGCTGCCCCTGCAGACTCTTCTTTTGAAGAATCTGATTCGCTAACATTGGTATACTGAATTTGCGACATGGCATAGAATAGAACATGAATGGGTCTTCCTTGCGAGATAAGCATTGCATTTGTAAGGGTCGGGTTGGGTCAGTGCATCACGATCACGATGATCCACCATGTTCGTGATGAAGAAAGTCACTTGGGTATATTTAAATATCTATTTTCGATTCCAAACACCATTACTTTTGGGAGATTGGGATCATGTTTGAGATGATTCAATAGGAGATTTTCAAGATATCTTCATTTGATATGATTCTAAGCCATTATTTATGCATCCTATGCTAATTTATTGTCGAATTCACCTTAAATCAGTGTTTTAAATATGGGAAAATGAGGACTTTGGGCTTAAAGTTAAGAATCAAATTTTGATGATTTGAAGGTCGAATTAAATTCCATTTTTGATGAAATTTTAGATTTGAACTCCTTACCTTGTGGGTAATCTAATTTTTATAGAAAATTCTTGTTTTGACCTTGGGGGCTTAGGGTTGACTTTTAGTGCCTAGATTAAAAGTATATTAGTATAAGTGTCTACGGATTTGTTTACTTATCTAGATTACATATTTGATTAGACTAGGACCATTCAAAGGATTTAACATTGGGAAAAGCCATATTTTAACATTCACACTTCATTTAAGACAAGTTGAGACCTTTATTTACTCTTTACAAAGTGTTAGTATATTGTTGACTATATATAGGGCCAATAGGTAATGGGGTCCTGTATAAAATAAGATGATGAGAATTTATATGGGTATGGATGCATGCTATGGGTAATTAGATATTTTCTTCCCGATTTGATGAACTCTGCGACTATGTGAGTTTTATTTTTAGTTGTAGCAATGGTTAGAAGCTTAAGTTTCTTACTTGATATTTCTAAAAATGATTTATAGCCGAAGTTTAGCATATGAAATGCTTATTTGATTATTTTTTCACATCCTACTCTCGTTGTTGAATTACTTTGGACTTATTTATGATTGTCTGTTGCTGAGGATTGAATTCGGTATAGGATATTTTGTGTTTGACATTGCATCTCATGTACATTGACATTGAGAAAGTGAAAGAATAAATCTCGATAAAAGGTTATCTAGGATATTTCCTGGTGAAGGATTATTTGGTATATGATGTTTCACCTAACGTATTTCTCGATAAAGGTTGTTTGGTACATACTCGATATATGGACCTTGTAGGTACTCCATAGGTCCCGACTATCTGGTATAAGAGGCGGGTATATATAGGTTTCTGGCTAGGTAAGAGGCATTATATTATCCTCATATTTCATATCATTATCCTTATACTGTGCATTTGCTGGTTTTGGCAGGTAATTAAGTGTTTTTGAACATGGTTTATTATTCCTACCTGGGTTTAATTATGATTTGGATTGTCTTGATTAGATATATTGCTATTGACATTAGCTACTAGTCTAGGTTTGTCTTCCTTATAATTGAGTATTGTATGTAATTATGTATTGAACAGAATAGTTTAGGGATGACCGCACATCCTTTGTGGTAGGGTTAGTTAACGATGTTGTTAAGTACACATTAATTTTCTTACTCACCCTTGCTTTTTCCTTCACCTTTGTTTTTCAGGTTTTGAGCCGAGCATGAGTGGTAGGTGATCCTCATTGTTGTTGTTTCAATAGAGATTCAAAGCTAGTTGTTTGGCTATTGTTCAATTCTTGGATCTTTTATATCTTTTATTTTGTTTTTCTTTTTCTCATACCGAAATATTATAAAGGTTATTAATTGTAATGTCCCCAAAGTTTGTGCATATTTGTTGCAGCCCTTATATGCGTTTACAGTCATAAAATGAGTTCATTTTACACTTAGAAAGGTTAGAATATGTTTGGGTTGAGTGTTGGGTCTTAAAAGGATACCATGGACCGAGAAATAAGGTCGTGTGCTGCTCATAGAGCCTCCACCTTGGCCACACACCACAAAAGACATAGAAGTTGGACACTGTATGGCCTGCGCACTGGGGTATATGGTGCACAACCCACTTTTCCACATTGGGGAGTTCGGCGCACCCGTCATTCCTAGGCGTAAAAGTTTCGCCTCTCTCTTTTAAGTTGAGGGAAATCTCATCCTTTCACTCAACTTTAACGTCCCCAAACCTATATATTAGTCCTGAAAATGTCCCAAATATATCATATCATTCCCAAGTCCCTCATTCCCTTTCTCCCAAAACTTTAGAACGTAATAAAGGGGTTTTCTCAATTCCAAGCTCTCAATCTCCCAAGTTCAAAGCTTTCTTCCGAAATTCTTCAAATTTCAGGTATGTAGGACTTCAATGAGGATTATATTTCAGCCTCATGTCCAAAAACTTCAATAATTCATAACTCTAGGTTTATGATTAGGGCTTACAAACCCAATTTCAATTCTCTCTTTAACTAAACAAATTTCATGATTTTCTTGAAGTTCCTTTTTATGATTATGGTTTTTATGGAGATTGCATGTACTTATACACTTAGAAAGGTGTCTCCGTGTTGACTTTATTAGTCTTGACATGACTTCTACACTTTGTTTATGAAGCTTGTCTCTTAAAGTATGAATTTTTGAACCTTATGATAGTATGAATATTCAAGAAGATAGAGTAACCCATAGATAGGTGAAGTTATGATAGTTTTGAAACATGAATTTGGCAAAGATTCAAGCTTTACAAACAGATTTACAGTGATTTAAATCTTTTATTGAGAATATAATTATATGAATTGTTTTGGGAGGATTATTTAGCACTAAGTAGCTACGGGTTTAGAAAATTCAAATCCCATAACTACATGCCACTGTAGATTTATGTTTTCACTGTAATGTCGGTTGATCTTTAGCCTAAAAGGCTCACTTTAGTGTCCCTTCTATAAAATGTCAATATATGTTCCCATCTATGAAATGTATTGACTCATGACTGGTCCCTACTACAGTGCAACAGTAGGGTGTTCCTGATTTTGACTTCATCGGTCCCAAGCACAGTTGGTGAGGAATTGTCTGTCTATCATATTTGGTCGGCCACTAGAATCATTGCTATTCATAATTGCCAAAGCTTATTTTAGAAAGAAAAATCTAAGAAAGTTAGTAAATGGGATAGTGGGTCAAACCAGTAGCACAATTGTCCTAGCCTCATGGTGGGCACCAAATTATTTACTCGATAAAAAATAGTAAGTTGAATTCTTATGATGTTAAGGACATGCATTTTAATTTGACTTATAAATTATAGATTAAGTAAGTACATTGTTTGGTAAATGTATAAAGAACAGTAATATAATTGAACAAGAAAACTAATCAGTAAGATCAAAGTATCATGGTTTTAGTTATAGTTCCAGTGACAACTATCACGACCCAAAATCGGGATCATGATGGCACTTATCATACCCACCACGAACGGTAAGCCTAAACCCAACCTGAGACATTTACCCAAAAAATTAAGAAGTGGAAGAAAATATAAACAACAACAAAACTTGAATAGCCTTAAAATAGATAAATACAATATGATAATCTCAAATACCCAAGGTTTGGTAGTCACAGGTACAAGCCTCTAACAAAAATAATATAATGAATTGTCCAAAGCTATCTAAAATGTGGAGAAAACACAAGAATGAAATATAGAGGAAATCTAGGGCAACCAGAATCAATAGCCACTACTTAGGGATCTCCGTGAAGTAATCACCAAACAATTGCAAAATCAATGTTCGAGGACCACCAGCTCAGTACTCGCACATAAGGTGAAAAAAATAACAAGTGTGAGTATGAAAACACATGTACTCAAAATTATTGTCCACTGACCCTAATTCAAAGAGGTGGCAAGAAACACCAAAACCAACCACCCAAAACAACCACATATCGTGCACTCAGGAAAGCCACACCAAGTCTAGAAGATATATGTCAACAATAAAGGAAAACAATATGATTTTTCAATACAGTATAATATCAGCAAATCACTAATTGCAATATTAAAACACAACAAAACAATCATATATAAATGATGAAATGATGCAATATGATGTAATGTATGACAATATACACCCACTGCACTATTTACCTAGCTGGGATCCATGTAGGACTTACGAGGTCTATATACTCACTTAGAATACTTTCCCATTAGGAATGTAAATGAATGAATCCACTCGGAACCATTTCCTATCAAGCCACCAAAAATAATTTCCCATTGGGCATGCATGTATATTAGTAAAACATACTCGGTGCGCATTCCATCGGGCATGCAAGTCGTTTCAAAATCAACCTTTCTAGAATATCATCCTTATCAATGCTATGATATGAAAATTAGTGAGTATGCATGATACACAATGATAAGAAATAAATAATATCTCAAATTCAGACTTACAAGGCCATACTCACATCAATAACACTGGATACAGGCCCAAAATTTATCAATTTAACTCAAATAGTTCAAATCTTGCTCATAAAGGGATATACCATCAATATCAACACCTATCAAGTTCAATACAAACATTAAACCACCGATCACATGACAGTCCACCAATCAAGAGTAGGGAAATATCTAAAGCAAATCATTGAGTTCTATTTTTAACCCTTTAAAATACACATGTACCTACATAGATGCTCGCCATCTTATATATATGAGACTCCAATCTCATTACTCATAATATAAGAAATTAACCTATAAACACTCCGAAGAAGAGTCAAAGAAAGTCTAAACTTCTCTTAAAGAAGCCCGAAGAATCAAATAAAATCTTTGCCCTTCTGAATCACCTCTGAACAAGTGTAATCAAGTCAAATATTAATTTTACAAAAAATTATGAAATCAAAGACACCTAGATTGTTATACTTCAAATTCAGATTCAAAAGGCCAATCCCAAGTTCATAAGAGTAAAAATGGAATTTTATAAAAAAATCACGTTGCCCATAATTTGAGAAGTTTAAATATGAAATTTCATCCCAAAAAAAGTTGAAATCGACCTTAAACCCATTAATTTATCAAACTTTAACTTTACCAGAAAAATCCTTGAAAAACCAAGATTTGAAGGTAAAATCATGATATAATTAGTGGGGAATGATAAAATCTTGATTCAAACCTCATCCAATGGTGTAATCTTAAAAATCTCTTTTGAACCCTCTCAAAATCATTTTCTAAGCTTTAAAAATGGTGAAATGGGGTTTTGACTCAAAAAAGGGAATTAAATTCTGTCAAGGTCACGTTCCTTCTTTGCATTTGTGAATGGCCTGTCACAATCATGACTGACCCGGCCCATTAACCTTTAAAAATGCAAAGCCTTTATCACAATCACAATTAAGGAGCTCCAACCCTAACCTAGACACATCTTTTTGCAAATATGATAGCCCTATCGAGAATGTAAAGGCTGATCCTCGCTGATCATTACAAATGCGGTGCCACTTCACAAATTAGAAGAATGAAACAGTTAATTCTTACCCAAAAACTTCCCAACGGACCCTCAGAATGTGTTCGAAACCCTATGAACACAATCCAACTTTGCTACTAGACCATATTCAACATTCCGTACTCAATGAAAAAGTCAGAATTTCCAACATAGGTCATTATCAATGGATGTTAACCAAAGTCAACTCTAGGTCTTAGCTTTCTAACATCTTGTGTAAATGCTTAAAATCATTTTTGAAAGCCTCTGGACCCGAACCAACCACGCTAATAACCCAAAAATAACATTCTAGAATTGATGGAACTGAACAGAATTCACATATGATGCTTGAATCTACAAATGTTGACTAAAGCCTTCCAAAATGAAAAACTCATTGAAATCTCAACCAACCAACTCGAGAATCATGCCACCCTCTCCTGCAGACCAGAACACTAAAACACAACTACAGGGTGGACTAAAATAGTTAAAACATGCCAAAAACTAAAATTCACAATTAGGCTTTTTACAATATTTACTACTAATTTAATGATCCAAATCATCGTTATGCTGAAATAGAGAGTAGAACCTGAACTTAGTCTTCCCTTAGACAAAAATTTAAAAATTTATGGTTGTCCTGGTTTTAGGCGTATTTTGAGTGTGTGGTGGTCTAGGTAAATCTGGTAGTCATTAGAGCATAGGTTGGTGATTTTGATTTTATTTTGTGTTAGAGGATTAGTTTAGGAATCCATAGTAACTTCCAATGCATAAAATGAGTTAGTAGAACTCTGGTTATAGTAATTACCATGAAAAGATTAGTTTGTGATGCCGAATTTCGAGAAATGTGTTGTGAAATGGCCAGAACTAGGACCAAGTCCTGAGTTACTGGTTTTAGGCCCACTACAATGAAAGAAGTGCCACCGCAGCGGCAACCCATTTTGTCCTGAGTGCCGCTGCAGTGATAAAAATACAGAATTACAAATTTTAAATCTAGAAAACTTATTTTTCATTTCCACTTTTCTAAAAACGTTCAAGGGCTTAACATAAGACAATTTATTTTTGTAATTTTGGAATTTTAATCCTTTGAGGTAAGGTTTCTTTACATTCTAAACTTTAATTCCTTCTTTAAATTCTTAAAAATTGCAAGAATCTTGTTCATGGAAGAATTTGGAGTTTAGCCCTAAATTATGAACTGAATGGAATTGGTAGAGAATTAGGTTGTTTTCAGTTGTTGATGATCCTAGGGTGTTAGAAAACACTTCCCATGATAGAATTCTTATTAGTTATCCTAAAATATGATGAATTCATGAGGTTTAAAGGGTAGAAAACCCTAAGATGATGAACTAGGAAAATTTCTTAGGTTAAATCGATAAATATAAATTCCTATTGGTTAGGAAAGGTGAAATATTGAATAGAGTGTCATGTAATTATTGTGTATAGATCAAGACTAAGCTGAAAGAGAAAAGTAATGATTATAGTGATTTGAGCAAGAAATCGAGGTAGGTTATGGTTTAATTATAGTAAAGACTTGATTGACTCTATGCTTATATGTGAATTGGGTGTTTCTGATTTATTTTTGGGCATTACTTGTGATTATTGACTGTATTCTTACATTGTACATTGATATTGACATGATGAAGAGATGATATTGATATTGAGATGGTATTGAAATGATATTGATATTGAGATGTTATATGGATTGGGTGTCGCTCTGACACTGTTATTGGATAAGGTACCATGGAAGTACTGGTACATGGAAAGAGCTCATACTCTGCAAGTTATATTTGAGAGTCCCTAATAACACTAGCATGTGTGTACATGTTACATGCATGCACTCTTCATATTCATTTGAATATAGATGTTGTGGTGAACATTGCTAAGAATCTGCCTAAGTTTAATTGATGTACTTGTGTACATGTATTCCTAATGAGATGAAGTGTTATACCTATATTTGGTTGTCATTAATTGTAAGTTGTGTTTTGATTATTTTTACCTGCATCTGATTTGCCTATTTGTATAGTGTTCAGTTCAGTCGGCCGATGATGCATACCAGTATTAAGTTGTTGTACTGATACTACCTGTACTCTTTTTGTTGAGTGTAGAGAGTGTTCCAATATTTGAGACAAGACCTCGACTCTAGCCAGTGATTTTAGACTTCGATTCAAGGGTGAACACTATGATCGTGAAGCCATTTGGATCCTCCTTATATTGTTCAGTAAGACATTCCTTTATTTTGTGTTTTGAATAATCTTTTAGACTTGGTTTTGGATACTATTAGATGTTCTTATACGGTGACTTCAGGTTCTAGGGGTTGTAATAATTAGAGATATTTCGAACTTTGTTTTCTTAGTTTTTTTTTGGTTTACCACCCAGTGTTTGGTACCCGCATTGAAGCTCGACTAAATTTGAATTTATGCCGGGAAGTCCCATATTGGGAGGTAAAGCACTTTTTAACAAAGACAATTCCGTATCCAGGGGGACTCGAACCCGAGTCCTCTGGTTAAGGATGAAGGAGTACTTACAACTCTACCACAACCTTTGTTGGTTTGTTTTCTTAGTTATGAATATTGATTAAGTTAGAGTTGATTTCAGTTGATAACATTGTGTTTTATTTTTTCAATGATAAGCAATTAATGAAAGTGACTTGTCAAGGTCTGACTTAGTTGGTAAGGGTTGAGTTAGATGGTTCTCCCACTATAGTATTAGGGTGGGTGCCACTCATGACCACTTGGGTCGTGACAACTAAAATACACATCCGTCCTCAAATATAGAGATACATAAGGTACCTGAACTGTTAAAAAGCTGGGGATATCTACTCTGTATGTCAAACTCTATCTCTCATGTAGCCTCCCTACTCAGATGATGCTTCTATTGAACCTTCACTGAATTAATTCTGAGGCCTCATCTTCCTAGACTGTCTATCCAAAATAGCTATAGGCTCCTCTGCAAATGTCAAATTCTGATCCAAATCTATCGAATCACATAAGAACCATTTGAATGATACTTCTTCAATATCAAAATATGAAACACGAGATTCATAACTGAAAGATTAAGAGGTATGTCCAACTGATAGGCCACCTCCCTAACACTTAAAAGGATCTCAAAAGGCTCAATAAACCTCAGGATGAGCTTGCACATCTTCCCAAACCTCATCACACATTTCATGGGTAGTACCCACAATAATACCTTCTCACCTTCCATAAAATCTAAGTTACAAACCCTCTTTCCAACATAACTCTTTTGCGTACTCTAAACTGCCAAGAGTTGATCCTAAATCAATGTCACCCTCTCCATAGAGTCCCTCAGTAAATTTGTACTCCAAATTTAATCTCAAATGAATTAAACCAACCAAATGGAGATCCATAATTTCTCCCTTATTAAAGCCTTAAACGATGCCATCTGAATGCTGGAATGGTAGCTATTGTTGTAGGCGAGCTCTGCTAAGGGCAAGAATTGGTCCCAATGACCACTAAAATCCAAAACACAAGCTTGGAGCATGTTATTTATCACCTAAATATGGTCAAACTGACCATCTATCTGAGGGTTAAATAATATAGTCATCTCCAACTGAGTACCCACCCCACGCTGCATAGAACTCCAAAAATAAGAAGTGAACTATGTACCCATATCTGAAATGATAGAAATAGGCACACCATTTAACCGAACCACTTCACAAATGTAGATCTAACTTCTCTGTATTGTAGTTAACCTTTAGTGGAATGAAATGAGCTGATTTGGTCAATCTGTCAACAATTATACAAAGAGAGTCAAACTTCCACAAAGTTTGTGACAACCCAACCACTAAATCTATAATAATGTGCTCCTACTTCCACCCCGGTATCGACATCCTCTGAGTAAAACCACCCGGCCTCTGGTGCTTGTGCTTAACCTATTGATAATTTAGACAACTGGCTATATACTTCATGATTTCCCTCTTCATCCTTCCAAAATGAAAAACTCAATGAAATCTTGATCAACTACCTCGAAAACCATGCCATCCACTCCCGTAGACCACGAAAACCAAAATACAATTATAAGAAGGGGTAAAATGGTCAAAACATGTCAAAAAACTAAAAATTTCTACTAGAAATATTTCAATAACTTAAGGTGTTGGTTACAGAATTGTAGGTTCCACTATGAATACACTCTTTCAATCTTTCTTAAATGAGAAATTGTAATGATCTGTCCTGTTGTTACGATGATCACTGCTTCCAAAAGGCAAGGGGTCTTGGTAATTTTAAATTTGTTTAGATATCCATTAAAATTCTTGGTAGACGAAACTCGAAAGTTGAAGTTTGACGGGGAAATTTTTAGTGGAAACTGACTATCTCCATTCTGTAATAGTGGGATACTTCCTGCTATAGCAACACCGCTGCAGTGATAATCAAGCCGCTAAAGTCATACTCTATAAAGGGAGTAAAGCAAGGAGATCCCTTAACTCCAAATTTATTTATTCTCTCAGCTGAAGTATTATCTAGGGCCCTAATTGATGCATTTGATGATGATATGTATATAGGGTATGGATTATCAAAGTGGAGTGCAAATATTAATCATATGGCCTATGCATATGATACTATCATTTTTACCTAAACTAATAGATATTTTCTAAAGAAAATTATGTGTATTTGACAAGAATATGAAGATCAGTCAGGACAAAAGGTGAATAAGAAGAAGAGTGCTTTTTATCTTCATTAAAATGTTGCAGTTGCTGATAGAATTCTGATGGAGGAGTGTACAGGAATAAATAGAGGACAATTTCCTTTGATTTATCTTGGGTGCCCTATATATCATGCTAGGAAAAGTAAGGAACACTATGTTGATTTGATTAAAAGGGTAAACTTCGGTCCTGGAAAGAGAATACGTTATCTTATGAAGGTAAAAAAGTTTTAATTACCAGTGTGTTACAGAGTATTCCCATTCATATTTTATCATCCATAGTCCCTCCTATGTGTGTTATTAAGGAACTTCATAGAATCTTTACAAAGTTTTTTTTGGAGTAACAAAGTTGAACGTAAAAGTAAGCATTGGGCTACTTGGGATAAAATTTGTTTACCCAAGCAATAAGGAGGTCTTGGGTTCTAGTCTATGTTTGAGGTATCTCAGGCCATGTATGCTAAAATTTGGTGGAAATGCAGGACTCAAAATACTTTATGGGCCAATTTTATGTGAAACAAATACTGAAAGAAGTAAATACCATCCCTAGTGCAGAGTAAAGGTGGCTCACAACTATGGAAGTACATGCTTTAAAACATGGAGAACATTGAGAAATTTTTATGGTAGGAACCTAAAGGAGGTACATCTTCTATATGGTTTGATAATTGGACTAGTTTGGGACTATTGTTTGCTAAACCATCAAAAATAATTACTTGTCATTCTATGACTGATATTGAAGTTTTTGTAACTGCCAATGGTTGGGATTGTGAGTTAATGAGGAATCATCTTCCTAGTAACATTGTGGATTATGTGCAACAACACTTGAATTATTGTAGGAAGGAAGATATGTGGGATAGACCATAGTTGACCAAGATAAGTTTAGGGAAGTGTACAGTGAAAAGTGCATGGGAGTTGCTGAGCTGCAATCATGGCACTTTGGAACCCTATTATTTCCCAAGTGTGTCAGTGTTATGAAGTCACTGTAAGGGAAACTATGGAATATTTGTTCTTGAAAGGTGAGGTTGCATCATCTATATGGAATTTTTTCACTAATGCTGCTAGTATTTTAGGTCCATTGATTCAAGTGAGACTGGCTATAAAAAGTGGTGGGATGCCCAAGGAAATGACAGATAAAAAATTATTTTCAATGTTGTTCCTAATGCTCTTTTATGGTTCCTTTGGAAGAGAAGGAACACTGTAGTACATGGGGATAGTTATTCTACAATGAAAATGATTTGGGACATTAATAATACAATTCCACTGTTCATGAAGTAGAAGTTTGAGTACAAGGAAATACCAAGGAATTGGCCTCAAATTGTAGCATTATTGGAAGTATACATGCCTAAGCTGAAGGCTACTGTTGCGAGATGGAATTCTCCTTCTAGTGGTTGGTGGAGATGCAATTCAGATGGGGCATCTAGTGGTAACCCTGACCTTAGTTCTGTACCTTTTTTATTAAAAATCAGCCGTGGAGATCTAGTTGGTGCTAAGGAGTTCAGGATTCCTGATTCTACCAATATGGTTGCAGAAGCTATGGCCATGAGAGAAGGTTTACAATACTATTTTGATAACAATCTGTTAAATTTTATCATGGAAATAGATTCACTGGCTTTAGTTCAGATGGTTAATGGAGTTTGAGAAACTCCATGCAGTGTGACAATGGAGGTCAACTCCATAAAGGGACTGATGGCCCTACTGTCAGTAAGAGTACAACACTCCTTAAAGGAGGGAAATACTCTTGCTGACTTTTTTTGCTAACCTGGTTTTTCATTTTGCAGTTTCATATGAGTTTACTAGTTTCTATGAGGTACCAATTGCAGAAAGAAGGATCATTAATTTAGACAAACGTAGCATGCCACAATTCAGAATCAGACAAGTAAGAAGATAGTAAGGTGTCAAAGATCAGTAAGGTATGATTTTAACATAGGATGATAGTTTAAATGTTATATTAATAACTCATATGATGTCTGAATTAATTTTGGTTGGTTAATGTACCATGTGCCTGGTGAAAGCTTTGAGGTGTTTCATATGGTATAAAACTAGTACTCAAGAGTTAAATATAGCATTCACAATTTTCATCTGTGTTAAAATCATATTCATAGCACAATTTTTAGAACATTATTGAACTAAATGATTTATTCCATTAAGGGAGATAAGTTTCTAATATGGAATCAGTTTAATTGATGGAATACAGTGACAGGGTGTATAATTTTATACTCAGAATAGATTTGGATGCAAAAAAGAAAAAGTTTATTTTCTAATCTTGGATTTTATTTAGATGGTAGTATTAAATCTAGCAGAGATTTCAATCCATCAAAAATGAAATTCAAGATAAGAAATATACACTTACATGTGATTTTGAGTAGAGTCAAAAGAGGATGATAATTCAGATCTATGCAAGATCAAGTTGTACCTGTACAAAACATCATTGATCTGATATTGTATAAATTAAAGCATCACGGAGCAAAATTAGAGCAAGAGAAAAATCAAAAACTTAGCTTTAGGAATAACTAATAGTACCCATCAAAAAGGCATGAACTTTGTAAGGATTTAGAGGCGGGTGGTGGCATCAATCCTATTTAGGATTCAATCCACTGTCCTCGAGATTCAAGCAAATGAAGTGGTCTTTCAAGTAGGTGATGATGCTATACCAGAGATCTGCTAGAAAGATTCAATATCAAGGCCACTAAGCTCAAGTTTAATGAAATACAATGACATAAAGGGTAAGCTTACAAACTACAACTCGGAGATGAAACAAATCAGAGCTTATCTCAGCTGTGCGAAGCTTGAATCATCGACCTTTGCTCAAAGATTGAAGAAGATGAAGCATTTCCACTATTGTCTAGAAGAATCCAACTACTTTCCTAATTTTTGTAGATATTTTCCATTGTTTTTGTTTTTTTATTTCCTTTAATTTGCTGGATTTGGATTATGGGCTCAACACTTTGGGCTGACCCGCACTTTGTACATAGTTTTGTTGAAAATAAATGACCCATTGGGTCTTTTGATTTAAAAAAAAGCCTCTATAGTGAGAAGCGAGCAATCAGCTCTATATTTTGAAATCCTTTTTCCTTCTTAAATTAAAATATATGCCGCTGTCTTCTCCTAAAAAACACTCTAGGATTATCCCTAGACATGAGAACGTGTGAGTGGAAAGGTGAATTCAAGAGGGTCCATTCTAGTAGTAGATTTCTAGAATCTTCATCAGGATTAGTAGAACCCGGCCAAGGAAGGAGAGTTCATGTCTCCATAACAACAGCTTGGTGCCCAGCTAGGCTAGGTTTAATTGAGTAGTAGACTATGGGTAGAAAGCATATTTGTGATATAGATTGACAGGAGATTTCATATTTATGCCTACGTACGTGGTGTTTGGCTGGATAAAAAGTGGTAATTAAGGTAGACATAAATTAATCCAGTGTAAATATAATTAACTGTGCAAAGCCGTTGCTAATGTCTACGTGTTATTATGCCATTCATGCTAATTGAATAATGATGTAAGGTTGGATAAGCATTAATAAATCAAGATGAACCTGTATTAATCTGATGTTAGTGCCATTGAATTACACCTATTATTGACGATTGCTATGTGTTAATATAACCCCTTGTATGAAACAGTGCAATTATGTATATTAATGTTCCAAGAAAGAGAACTACGAGAAATTTTGAGATAAACCAACAAATTATGGCATCAAGATAAGTTGGGAGTTGGGAAGTAGAAAGGGTTCAGTCTATGATGAATTGTTGTGGTAGAGGAATAGGTGTAGAAGTTTATGAGTAATAGTAGATGGTCAAATGTGAGTGGTAATCAAGTGAAAGAACTTATATGAATTTATATAAACCCTTGTGGGTATCGTAAGATAGGAATTTAGACTCGGTTGATTATGTGTATATTACTTTGATTAATTGTTGCTTGGTCCCTGAGAAAAAATGTTGTTGAGAAGTTTTTGTTTGATAAGGTTGATGTAATAAGTTGTGGATTATACTTGAAACGAGTAGTAGGTTATGGCTGAACTAGAGTTAAGACTCAATTTGATTGTATGTGTGAATTTTTAACTGAATGTTTATTTATTTAGTTGCAATGCATGCTAGTAAATGATGAACATGTTAAATGTTGAGTACAAGTGTTGTGAATTGATAACATACAATATGATTGATAAAGGATCATGTTGATATGCAAGTGTTGTTGATTCTGAACTTACTATCTAATTATACTTGTAAATAGAACATGGTTTTTGTTGTGAGTTGATTATGGTAAATACTTGGTTGTGATTTAATTGGTTGACTTAAGGCGGTATAAGGGTGGGAATGTTGGATAAGGGTGGCGTAACACTTGTTTTGGTATAAGGGTGGAAAGACACCAGTTGTCTAATATATTAGGTACATGGATTGAGCTCGTTCCTTGCAAATTATGGCAAGTGGGCAATCATAAGTCTCATAGTATGTGTGTACACTGTGATTTATAGAGTTTGACAGTTCCTTTAGTGGACGGGTTGAACTACTATACATGTTTGGGGTTCTTTCAGTGAACCATTTATGTTGATATACATTGTGATCCTTGTGTGGTCATTTTGCTTTATGAGTCGGTTCTTGGTATTATGTTTGGGTGCTCATATTATCCTTGTGTGGTGATTTTCCTTCATGGAAAGTTCAAGTATTTATACAAACTGTTGTTTGTTAGGAGTGGATGGAATGGGCTATGATAAAATAATATTAATGAATTATTAATTGGCTAATGCAAGGTTAGGTAGAATTGATTTAATAGAATTACGTGATTAATCAATTGTAGATTAATGAGTTCAGGAAGGCGAAGGTGAGAAGGTTTTTGGTTAGTGCTTAGGTGTGGACTTCATGGGTTTGTTAAAGTGGTCTCATATAATGATATAGATCAGAGACCTAGAAATTAGTGTACACATATGGAATAATGATAATGTTACAATCCAAACCCGTCGTGAGTGGCACCCACACTAACCCTCTAGTGGGAGAACCGTTTAACTCAGACTACTCAACCCAACACTAATTCGAAATTCAAAATAAGCTAAGCACTTCATTTAATAATTCAATGTCTCAAAGTATACTAATAATAATAGTTGTGGAATTAAAATGAACATCTAAAACGACCCCTAGAATCTAAAAGTTATTGTACCAAAACCATTACAAATGTTAATAAAAGGGTTCAACCCTAAAACAAGTAAAAATATCCGAGTCCGAAACAATGGACTAAAAACTAAGGAGATGACTCATGGCTGCCTGGAAGATGTAGCTCACCCTTGAGTCAGAATGCAGTATGGTCTAAAGCTGAGGTATCGATGCAGTCACCAAAAAATGCTCTGCATTCAACAAAAAGAAGAGAACATGTAGTATCAGTACACAATAGACAACTGTGTACCGGTAGGGTCATCGACCAACCCAAAATAAGAAATCTGAACAAGCAATCATAACTTAGTAAATAAGAAATAATCATGAACACCTACCATATACTATTCTTCAATTATGTGACACTTAGCCTTTCATACAACACCACAGAGTTTAGTCAAGAACAAGTTAATATAGGCAATAACTCATGTCAAGACTCTGACTACCATCATTAATACAAGTCAACAAATCATGACTCATAAACCATATGTTAAATCATTTCTCAATTACACAAGTAAATAAACAGTAAAAGAGATATGCACATCATTTTAAATTTAGCCTGGACCACTCAAGGATCCAATTATACAAAAACAATGATAATAATCATAAATCTCAGTTCACTCAAGGAACCGTCACACTCACCAATACCTTGTACACATTTGCTAAGGGTCATATGGTTGCCCAACTATGACCTGCAAGGGACAAGCTCTTGTCCACGTACCAAAATCTTAGACATCTAGTATCTGCCAACCTTATATCACCAATCCCATAATGATATCCAAATACTGGTACATTCCAAAATAGTAAGTATGAATCCTGTGAAAATGTCCAAATACCGGTACATCCCACAATTATCAATAGATATCACAAAAATTACAACCACAATGAAAATAATCAACAGGCTTTCAACATAACCTCATTGCATGTGATTAACACTTAGGATATCATTTAACCGCTTACTTTCTTTGAACATGCATTGTAACAAGTATATAAAGAAACAGTTAACATACACACATAAATCAAGTTGGGTTTCAACTACGTTAAACTATCACCTACCTCAATCCAAGCTTGCACCACTCTATTGAACTTGACCCTTCCCTTTCCGTGCAATTTCGGCTAGTTTGTGGTCTAAAAATAATGAAATGAGTATAATTCAGACAATGACCTCGTACATGCATGGATTACAAGCTAATCCCATAATCCAAGGTAAAATTCATGATCATTCCTCCTGTTCTAGAGTTTTCTATCATCATTCAACCTTAATTCTACCAATTTCATGAATTTAATGGTGAATTCTAAGTATGCAATTGTAAATTAACAACCTTTAACCAAAACCCAAGAGTTTTCTACTCAATTCACCTAATTGCACTACAAAATCACTAGGTCAAGCTAAATCCTTCCCAAAACCCAAAAACTAGTGATTCTAAGTATCAATAATTAAGAAACCAGTTAATGGAAGGGATTAACTTACCTTTACAAAGAAATACGATGGAATTTGGGTGAAAATCACCCAAAACTGCCTCTCTAAGCCCTTAGATAAATGTGGAATAAAAACAATGTTTTTGGAGTATTTTCTACATTAATCAGTGCATATCTAATTATAGTTGCCTCGCTATAGTAGGATCCGTCCCCTAGGGCGAGATTGACCAAAGCTGATTCCTGCTATAGAGGCACAGTGGTAGTGGCTTGCCACTCACTATAGCAAGGTAGGCAAGGAAGAAAACCCAGGATTTCTCCCAGTTTTGCCATTTTTGCAAATACCCTCAA
Source organism: Capsicum rhomboideum (assembly GCA_031232105.1). Lineage (NCBI taxonomy): Eukaryota > Viridiplantae > Streptophyta > Magnoliopsida > Solanales > Solanaceae > Capsicum > Capsicum rhomboideum. The sequence continues at coordinate 23,955,931 of CP124712.1, read as the reverse complement.
ATTTTGACATCCAAAACCAACCCCATTACGTCAAATTTGATACTAGGAGTTCTACTCACCCGAATTCACTTCCAAAAGTTCCTATGGATTTATTAATTTCTTAGCTATAATAAAATCATCTCAAATCACTTAACCTATAACTAATCCATTCTCATATTACCCTAGACCAAACCATGCTTGAATTTCATCCAAGACTAGCCTAGGTTGAAATTTTTAACTTTTGATTCGGGGAAAACCTTGACGTATATTTTAGCATGATAAACATACTCGTAACAACGAAAAGGGTTGTTACAAAATATACTAATTTACCCATCATTTATCCCCGAATGATCAAATAAGAAAAATGAGGTAAGTAAAAAGGAAGAGAGTACCTGTATCCTCAAACAAGTGAGGGTACTTGTCCCGCATGTTCCTCTTGGTTTTTCAAGTAGCTTCCTCAATAGGATGATGCTTTCACTGGACCTTTACAGATCAAATCTCATTCTTTCTTAATTTACGAATGTCTCGGTTAAAAATTGTAACCGGTTCTTCTTCATACGAAAGATTCTTATCAAACAAAACCAAATCCCATTTAATGGTGTAATCTCCATCTACTTTTTATCTCTTAAGCATTGAAACATAAAATACCGGGTGGATCCTGACAGGCTTGGTGGCAACACCAACCTGTAAGCTACTAGGACCACATCATCAAGAACCTTAAATGGACCAATATATCAAGGGCTAAGCTTATCCTTCTTGCAAAACTGCATAACTTCCTTCATTGGAGATACTTTCAACAAAACTTGCTCACCGAATTTGAATGATATGTCCCTTACCTTGAAATTCTCATACTCTTTTTGCCTACTCTGGGGCAATAGAAAATGTGACGTAAGTATATTTATTAAAAAATTAAATTTACAGCTTTTGTATCATGAATTTAGGCCCAGGCTTAGCACGGGCCGTATGCAACTAGTTTTAGAGATATATGGGTTAAATTAGTGAGGCATAGTTTGATAAACATAAACCCTTGGTAAAAATATTTTTGTATTGAAAAAGTTATTTATTTGCTTGAAAGAAATACAAATTTGAAGTTTCCTTTTTCATAGCAAAAGAACTGCTTCAACTGTTGCTCAAAAGTAATTTTCCTTATTGGCCAAATACTTCACACCTCCAAAAATAATGTTCTCTTTATCTATTAAGATTTTTGAAGAGCATTTTAACTAGTAGCACTTTTTTTGATTTTCTATCCCAGTGTCTTTTACTCATTGTAGGGTCTCAACAAATCCAAATTAGTGCCGCATAAAGCTAATTTAAGGGTGAATCCTCCCTAAATTTTTTTTTCAATCTAGAGCTAAAACCCAAGGCCTCTAATTAAGGTTGGAGGATCTTATCTATCCCACCACATTAACGCTGGTTGATAAAATAGGAGTACTTGTATGCAACATTCATAATCTCAAAGACAATATATCTATAAGAAATCACGAAGCGATAATAACACCAATAAGTAGAAAAGCTTAAAAGTTTTAGTCAACACCATAAATTCTTAAATCAAAAGATCCAGTAAAAGATTGTCCTAAAACATATAAGAACCTAATAAGGAAGTTCTTAAAGCAAAAGAAGAAACTAAGACAAAATAGTCTAATAAAACTGTAGTTGGTAACATCTTGTCACCAGCTAATACCCCAGCGCATGTATAGCAACAAAATAAGCTTCCACAACAAAATAAATCACTCCATCTGTATAGAAACACCCAAAAAATTATATCATCATAACATACTATGATCCTACATGAACATGTGCAGTACCCTATCATAATAAGAAATAAACTCAAAACTCTTGTTAAAGAATAAATATTACATGCATCAATCTTGAATTGAGAAATCAGAGCTGCTCTAAAGTAGTTATCCATGTAAAAACATATTGTTGTAGGCATTTCAGAGGCTACTTATTTATATTTATTTTTACTTATATTTATATCTATTGTAGTATATTATTTTACTCTAGTGTAGTCTCCATGAAAGCACTAGCTTTGAAAATCATTTCCTCGTTAGGTGAAGATTTGAACCCAGTGTGGAAAATTTCCCGTAACATGGAGAAATAATGTAGAGAGGATAAAATAACTCAACTGTCAACATAGTTGGAGGGGGGGGGGCTCAAGTTCTAATAGTATCTTCTACAGTTTTTCTTGTGTAACAATATTTTCTTGATCATAAGTCCCAATATCTTCATGGACAAGCTACATAAACAATGGTGTGAACTCGCTGCAAGCATAACAAGAGAAAGTATTTAAATTTAAATTTTGTTATAAACCTTTAGCCGTTTTGTTTGTGATGGGATTTGCACAATATCATTTTGTTGATGAGAGGTCCCGACATCTTCGTTGACAGACTGCATACACATTGATACTAAGAATAAAAAGCTGATAATGATTTGGAATGTAAAATCTATGCAGGTTGAATAAGTATAAGGCAAAAGATGAGAAAAAATACACTTACTTCATCAGTTGATTCAAAAGCCCGTTTAGGTCCACAAGATAAATGGATCCCAACATTGTATTCGATGTTGTCTACAGTTGCTCCACGATTAGCAGCTTTCTCTACTTGAGGTTCACAATTTGGAAATTAGTTACTCCTAACATTTGTAAAAAAAGATATATTTATTTTAAGTACGCGTTTTGACATAAATTAAGTGATACTGGAAAAAGTAGTATCTGGACCAGCTTTTCAAATTTGAAAAACTCATTCTATGTATAACCTAAAAATTATTTTGAAAATATTTTTGAAAAAAAAAAAAAGAAAATCAAATTATGTCTAAACGAGACAATACTTGCTGATTTCAAATTTATGGTACGCCTCTGCCACCTCTATCTTTCCCTTCCTCCTAATCATTAATATACACCATCCAAAATGAAAAAAATAAAAATTAATATAAGTTTTAAAAATGTATAATTTCTAATTAATTACCATTGATGGTTTTTTTGTGTTCTTTGTCAATGTTTGTCTACTCAACAGAGATGAGTTGATCTTTTCCCTTTTCCTCTTCAAAGTCTACATCATATTTTTGGTTTTGAATCATCTTCTTAAGGGCCTCCTTTTCTTTCCTTTTCTTTTCAGTTTCCATCCATAGATACTGTGGAATTATACAAAAAAGTAGTTCACCAAATTATATATCAAAATTTAAATGTTCATGATGACAAAAAAGTAGAACCTTTGCTTGATAGTACTAATATGTTCAAATTTTAAAAGCAAAGTATTAGAATAGAACAAAAAGTTCACCGAATTGGGAGCGGAACCACAATTTAAAACTTTCACCTTATAATAAAGAAACAATACAGTACATCAATGGATGTTATGCTATACTATGTAATTTCCAAATGAATGATAAAGGAAAAAAATAAAAAATAAAAAATAAATTAAAAAGAACAAGTGAATAAAATGGGAAACAAATCACAAAATTAGATTTCGAGAGAATCAAAGTTACCATCACATAATCGTTGTCCCTCATCGTAAAGCAAAAGGAGATTGAATTCAAAGTGTCGCTCTCATGTTTATATTTCTCCTCCAAGCTACTAAGCTATTCCCTTCTCAATTTGAATTAAATTTAAAAACATCAGTTAAGGCTGACACACATATATACAGAAAGAAAGAGTTTAGCCTCATCATTTATATACATCACAATGATCATGTAGAGTTCATTGTAAAAGAATAGGCTATCATCATACCATATTAAGACTTAAATACTGCAGACTGAAGAAATTCAAAGGAATGCCTCTTTTTTTTTACCGAAAGACTTTTCAAAAAGAAGTAACTAATAGACTGCTAGAAATAAGAAAACAACAAAAATCTCAGAAAAACTGAGAAAATTCTATGCTTTATCAAAACATGAATGAAGTTTAGAAAAATTCATCAATTAAATCACTAAAACAACACAAAAAGAAAGAATCTTTTGTGAATGTGAACTCACTTTTTTTGTGAGAAAAGATTCATTTGTGGGCATTGGTTTTTGTTGAGTTATGCTTATGAAAAGGCGTGACTATTGAGAAACAGAGTACATGTTTTTGTTTGAAGGCATCTCCATTTTCTTTTTTTGTTAATTTCATCCCATATTAATTAAAATATTCTTATTTTAATCCTTTCTAGTCGGGGTTTATATTTCTTAAAATTGAATGTTATATGTAGTTAAGTATTAAAAGGGAAGTTTAGGACTGACCCTGTTAAGACCCAAAAATCCAAGGTCATGATAGCACCTATCCCGACCCGACTTTTGTAGGTAAGCCTGACTCACAAATAGAATAAATTGAATAGCAAATCAAATAATGAAATAAAACTCAAAACTTTAAATAAAATCGAACTAACAATCGACAACAACTCAATATCTAGAAATACACCTCAAAATCCCAAGAAGTAGCGTCATTAGTACACATCGACTCTAAATCAACATCAAGTACTAGTACATAAATATCTGTCTATCAAATGAAATAAAGACATAACTAGGATAGATGAAGCTGGAAAGATGCTTCGAATGGAGAGTTCACCACGACTTCGATAACTCAAAAAATGCACGATCAATGTCCGCAAAAAGCACTCGTACCAGGATTTGCACCAAAAGAATACAAAAGGTGGGAGTGAGTACGGTCCACTTGTACTCAGTAAGCATCATAGGCTGACCGAGCTAGAGTAGACAACTAAATCAAGTAATGTAAACTAGGAGTGAAGTAAATGTCTGCAAGAAAAAAAGTCTCATGCGAATCAAGCCACAACAATCACATAATACTAGAATGAACTCAACAATAATTTGTACACCACGTATGAAGATATCCAAAGTGCAATATCACCCAAATGAAAGAGGTACAATGAAATGCAACACAATGATATGGAATGAATGTACTGGCTAGAAGTACTCTTTATATTTACCTTCTGAGCCTAAGCTTCAAGAGAGGACCTATGTAATGGGGGGGGGGGGTTATTCGATCTTGTTGGTACTTCCCTCGGTCAAGTTGCTTTTTAAAATAGTTCATTTTCTTTCACAAATAATCCAAGTTCAATGTAGTACCAGTACCATATAAATGAGTATGAATGAGTATGCATAATCATTGCAAAATCAGTATTGCATAATAATCTGCCCAACAATGGTATAAATGAAGCCAAATCATCCAAGACTTAGTAAAACATGACACACACTCCCTCATGGAAACACAATATAGAACAATGGAAGGTACTGAAAAAAATCCCCTACAAGCCCCCAACATGGGCATTACAATAGTAAAAGAATCAAATAAGATACCAATCAGATCAACACAAGCCCCTACTCAAGTATCAAAATAATAATAACTCTCTAATTAATAATAAAGTCAACACAAGCTCCCACTCGAGTATCACAATAATAATAATAATCAACCCCAAATAATGTAAACACTGTAATTTCACCCAACCCATTGTATGACCTATATGATAAGTTCTCTACCCAGCTAAGTATGAAGAAAATTAAGCCATAACCTTCCTAGGGATAATACCACAAGCCCGAATTACTCAACTTAAATCCTTCCCTTTTAGAACGGCCTCAGAACGCTCCCAATCTATTAAAATAGTTTCTACATATAAATACAAGTTTATTAATACCCATATTGGGATATTTTAGTTTGGGGTCTAAAAACTCAATCCGAAAATCAACCCCAAGAAAAAAAGAGAAAACATGGAATTTTAATAAAAAAATCACCTTTTCATAGTTTAAGAGTCTCAAGTCTAAAATCCCATAAAAAATGGAGTTGAAATTGAGTTAGAATTCATCGAATTGGCACTTTTTAACTTTAAACCCCAAAATTTCAAGTTTAAAAACCATGATTTGAAGATGATTTTGCAATATAATCAATGGGTAATGATCAAATACAAGATTAGAAGCTTACCCAATTGAAAGATGATGAAATTCCCTCTTAGATTCCCCCCAAAACATGCTCCCAAATCTTGAAAATGGTGAAAATGGGGTTTAAGACCGAAATAAGGTATTTATGTTGTTATGTGAACAGTACCTCTATCGCGATCGTAGCTGTACCCTCACGATCGCAGCACTACCCTCGCGATCATGAGGGTCAACGTTGGCTGCCCCTCTTAAGTTGCTCTTTTCAATCGCGGGAATAGGCCACTCGATCGCAACACCCCTTCCCATGCGATCATAATGAATAATATTTGGGCTCTTCACGATCGCAACCCTAGCCACGTGATCACAACCCCAACCACACGATTGCAATGAGTAAATGTCTGCTGCACAAACAATAGTTCATATCGCGACCCAATTTACCGGATCGTAAGGGTACCTACTCTAATCCACCTAGATAGGAGAACCTTTTACCACCTAGCCAACATACATGCAGAAGCCTTTAATAATTTGAAATAACTAACCTTTACTACAACTATTTAAATAAAAGGAAATGCAGAAAATAGAAGCGACCCTAGGACCTAGTCTAAACAGGTATAAGAGCTACTAAGGAGAGAAAGTGGACAACACACAACTTCCACCATGAGTAAGAAGAGTGGGAGCTGCTAAAGAGTCACTACCGCAACAGTCAAGAAATCGACACTGATTCCTGGAAAAGGCTATACCCCAAAAGGGTATAGCAAGAGTAGCATCAGTACAAACCATACATACTGGCAAGCCTCATCGGTTGACCTGAATTGGATAACACAAATATAACATAAATATACAAAAGAAAATATGCATTCTTTTTACTCTTATAGCCGAACCCCTAAGACGACCCAGTTTCGCACTGCTAAACTCTAGTTATGAATTCTGAGATACTACTCCTTCCTTGCGACTCTACCCTCCCAAACCACTAAATCTGACCTCACACCGAGGATCAACCTAGCTTTTAAAAGGCAACTACAATGAGGGAATACCCTAGACCTGAGTCCAGAATTTAATAAGTTATATAGCATACCTAGAGAAGACACACCCGAACATGTAACCTGTCTACCTGGCCCCAGAATATTAGATCTGATCTAACCCATAACTCACATCCGATCTTCTCCCTATTTCACTAACCATAGGAATCTTTACCCAACCCCCACTTCTTTGGCCATTCCACTACCCGATGCAATATAACCAGCCAAGATGAATAAGAAGTAAGAATTACGCTATAAACAGACCACCCTTAACTACAATATAGTACAAAAAGTTAATCCATACTCAAACCACATAAACTTAGCACAAAAGCAAGCAAATAAGCAGTTCAGGAAATAACCAACAAGTTAACATATTATCACCAAGTCAAATTTGGGTTGGCTATGAAAGGAAATTCAAGAGACAACTAGTTAAGTCAAACCATGATCAAGTTAACATGATATCTAGGCGCTACAATACAACATAGAAATCCATTCCATGAATACCAGTTGAAGGATCATATTTAATTCCAAGATCAATGTCAACATACCATGACTCCATTAACAAAAATCCCCAAAATAGATGACAAGCAACCAAACCACACAAAGATCCCAAACATATAACTGCATATAAATGTATTCCCCTTTCCACTTATGGAACCATCAAACTCACCTGACCCTCATACATACACACTATGGGTGATGCATCTACCCTCTAGACATGAACTGCAGGGAAAAATATCCATCCATGTACTAAATTTCGGACACGAGTAACTGCCAAAATTATTTTACCAAAACCATGAGAATGTTCTAAATATTGAATATCTGATAATAAAAAATGAGGTAAGTTAAATTATATAATTACCGAAAAATCCGCAATAACCACACCAAACAACATGCACCAAAAATCCACACTATCAAGTAGGAAACATGCACACATAATACGAATTGGATTAAACTATGATACCATCACCTGTATTACCGATTAGGGGCCTTAGCCAAGACACACCCACAATGCTACACTCCTAAGACCATCACAAGGATTACCCCCTTAAATTCTTTAGAGGCTCACTAACAACTTACTTGGTATAATTATTTCCATTAAGGTTCAACTAATAACTGGTAAATTGCCATTTTTACTACCCCAATTACAAGTCTACAACCATGAATCATCCGATTTATAACACAAGTATAGCATAAATATGATAAGGTATACAAACAACCCCTAATTATACTTTACCTGAACTTTAAATAATTTTAGCCATCCTAATTCCGTGCTCGAAGGCCAAGATATAAAATCTCCCATCCATCTACGTTACATTCATGCTTTCTAACCCGGGTATATGCTACTCAATTAACCTTAGCTTACCTGGATGTCAACCAGCTATAACAAGAATGAACAAGTGCTAATTCCACCCTTGCCAAGATCATAGACACGTAAATCCTTAACAATCCATGGGTTTGCACCCATCCACACCTCTTTCTCCTCTCCTTCATGGTTCTAAGGCATGGGAGGTAGCGTTTAGGGTTTTTAGAACCTCCAATGTTATTTGTTTTAACCAAGGTGGATAAAGGAAATAAAATCCACCTAAGTGACATTCTGGTCTATGTCATACCGCTATGGCGGCCTGCTCATGGCTACAGCAGCGCTGCTATAGCAAAATAAATCCTGCTATAGCAGGCTGATATTAGCCCAACCCAACTATATTTAATTCTTGATAATTTAATACCCGTGGCCCATATAATTTTTCTAATGAATTCCCACCTAGGCACACACTCCATACTAATATCGAGGCATTTCCTAGTAACGATGGATTTGGTCGTTACAACAAATATCAATTTACCCATCTTTCATCCCCGAATAATCAAAGAAGGAATAGTTTGGGTCTAGATTTTGGACTTAACACTCGCCCCACGAGATTGGAATAACTAACTACAGAAGTTAGGATCCCAACTCAGAAATTAAAATACCCGATGAATTACATAACATGAACGTCTAAACCCTGATTCACTAAACTACTAGTATTGAAACCCGACCATTGGTCTAACTGGAATAGGTCTTTCGTAACTGGAATAGGTCCTTCGTGACCATACAGGCACACTGTGACAACAAGGAACTCATTTTTTTCGAAAGCCTGAGATACCCAAAAACTCGTCAAACCATGAATGTTGGATGGTGTGCTAAGAAATTCTGAAACTTAAATTTTGCAGAAATCAAGGCAAAACCCCACTATAGCAGTATACATTGCGCTATAGCAGCGTAGGTCGCTATAGCGGGCTGAAATAGTTTAGGATTGGGAAAATGGGTTCATTGCCCATTTCTCCCTCCTTACTCAAAAATACTCTCCCCCTTCCCTGATTACTTCGTTCTCGTCATCGAAACAAGGTAACAATCGATTCCCTTACTCTTTGTCAGTTTATTACTTGAAATTTGCATGCATTAGACTAGATATACATTGAATAAAGAGGGTTTTGAGCTGTTTTTTCAAGTTTCCATTTTTAGGGCTTGTTTGAATCGAAACTCTAAGCATGGTTGCTTCTGTTACGTTCACAACACTTTGGTTCCATTCTGGGTGTAAGAAGCTCAAAATTTATGGGTTAAAATGAGCCAAAACTGAGAAGAACGCATGGGGTCCTTTTTGGTTTTAAATTGATGATTTGGGCATGATTTAGGAGTTATCATCCCCAAATTTTTGTTTAAAGTAGTTCTAGGGTACTTTTGGAACATTGAACTGAGTTCAAAACTAGGAATGGTAGAATTCGAGTCAAGAGGTGCCATTTTCGCACCCCCTGACTGCTGGGGATGATGAAGGTCGCTATAGCGGCCTTCATTGCTATAGCGACACCACTATAGTGGAGAAATTCCTGCTATAGAAGCGTCACTATAGCGGCATGCCTGTCCCTATAGCGGGAGGTTGTAGGTAGTAGCCTCCTAGCTAAAATCCTAAAATTTAACTTTTTATTTCAATACCCTCTTTGACGCTTGATTATTTTTAATGAGTCACTATGTTAAATTTTGTAGGTTAAACATCTACAATGATCGAAAACCAAGAAAATACCCTCGCCTACGAAAGATTTACAGACATATCTAGTCAAGAGTGATACCGTAATTACTAGCAGATGGGGATTTTCTTTGAGCGGGGATTCAATATGAGGAGGGTGGAGGAGAGGGAGCTGGAATTCTATAATCAGCTACAGGAATTTTGTTAGGGCCCACTAGTGGTAGCTCACCCTAATGGAGTCGCGACTTGGGTAAGGGAGTTTTACGCTCTACTCACTACCATGATTTGGGATTCTCCCAGCCCTTCTATCCACGTCCGAGGAGTGTATGTCTCGATTGACTCTCACACCATTAATGAGGTGCTAGGGGTGCCTCACATCTCCACTGCCGACTACTTGGCCAAGGTACGGGAGACAAACATGGCGTAGCTGCTGGAAACTCTTATCCCTGAGGAGATTAGGGAGCAGGTCTATTGACTTTCCTCTGAGGGCATTACCAGCACTTACTTTTCAGTCGATGCGAGGAGGTGGCTGATCTTGATGACTCGAGGTATTCGCCCGTCGAACAATACTACTGGAGTGACCTATCCTCGAGCTCTGGTGGAAGCCTGCGCCATTCGGGGTATTCAGCTGAATATAGGAGGCCAGATAGTGATGGAGTGGAAGGATTTCTATCGGGGCAGTAAGAAGGGTCCTTTATTTCCTGGGTTGGTATCTGAATTATACAGGCAAGAGGGGGTACCGGAGGAGCTTAATGATATTGTGACGGAGATGGACATTCCTTTTCACCCTCTCTTAGTGAGTGCACCCTCATCTTAGAAAGTAAGAAAAAGAAGGTAGGTGGGGCGGAGAGTAGCAGAGCTGCGAATGAGGCTTTTGAGGCAGATAAGGATGATGATGATGCCGCTCCCTCCCAGTCCCAAATCCCTAGCAGCCAGTTGGAGGCTGATTTGGCTGCTGTCAGGAGGTCTATGGAGCATCGCCCCTCTAGTTCTACAACCTCCTCCACTTCTCAGGATATTTCAGCACTCCGTCAAGTGCTTGATGAGGAGAGGAAAAAAAGGCATTCCCGGGATCGCTTGCTTGCATGAATGTGGAAGACCATAAAGGTCATGTCCGGGTGTGTGGCTCCCAACCAGGAGCTTCCCGAGCTGGAGCCAGAGGATCTGAGAGAATTTTCCTTCCTGAGTGATATGGAAGGAGATTGCCCTGCCCCAATAGCCCACGACTGGTAGCGTATCTAGATAGTTTCCTTTTCCCCCTCCCCTTTTATTTATGATTGATTTGGGTTGCCCCCATTTGGGGTATGTACTAGACACTATACCTTCTTTCCTTTTATTTTTCCACACATGGATGCTGTTCTCTTTTTCCTGCATTATTAAATATAACCTGTTTGTATGGTATTTTAAACAATTTTTATATTTATGTAATGCTCGAATTCTAAAATGTCAAAGTAAACAAGAAAACCGCAAAGGTCAAAACAGGGCATAGTTACTTCCCCGCATGTCCCGCTATAGCAGTGTGCCTCCCACTGTAGCGGCATTTCTATAGCGGAGGAAATCCCGCTATAGTGGCGTTATTGCTATAGTGGCACTTCATGCTGTTATGATGGCCAAAACATTGGCAGCCCAGATTTGCTAATTTGCTCTATGTTTTCTCCCCAAACTCCTTAATACCCATAATGTAAACCCAAACACAATTAAACCTTGTAAATTTCCTGAAAATGAGTTTTAGCTGTTTACCAATCGATAAATAACACTGCATTATAACACAATGCTTTTGTGAAATCATAATTACAAGAGAAATTCCTTTTTTAAACTAGCCCTGCTATTGCGGATTTCAAACCTTGTTTTTCATGGTAGGCAATTTAGCCTTGTCAACAACAAAAAACAACCATGTAAATTCTATGCGTTTGACTAGGCTTAGGGCAGATTTCTAGTTTTTAAGCAACAACAAGTTAGACTCTGTCTAATGTCACCCTTTCACCATAATTCAAACAAGTATGATTTCACATGAGTACCCAACTCACTTAGCCTTAAGCACCTGCTAAACCCTTATATTCCCAATAACCAATAGTACAATCATAGTCAAAGTTTTTCCCAACACCACACAACACATGGCAATTCACAACATTTACATAGCATCGATTTAAGCAAGCCAAGCAACTATATTCACACCGCCTGAAATAAGGAATCAAAATCAATATCATTCATTCATGTCTCATTAACATGCCCTTTACTCACACGTTTGATGACCTTGATTTGGTCATCTAACCTGTTATATACGGCCCTTATGGCCAGATACCAATTTGAACCTTTTCGATTCCAAATTTCATTGCTTGTACCTTTCCAAGCAGAGTCAAGTGACATCCACTTGCCTCGTCCAGATACCAATTGGATTTAACCCATACAACAACTGAACAATCGCACAATAGGGAAGAAGGAAGTGAAATAATTTTCCCTAAAATACCTCATAGCTTCCCAAAGATTAGATGTGGACGTCAACACACCAATCTGCAGGACTCTAATCGATACCTGCTCTTGTACTGGGAGATCGGTAACCTAGGCTATGATACCACGTTGTCATGACTTAATTTATCGAATCATGAGGGCACCTATTCTAATCCACATAGATAGGAGAACCCCTTACCACCCAGCCAACATGCATGCAGAATTTTTTAATAATTTAAAATAACCAACATTTACTACAACTGTTTAAAGAAAAGGAAATGCGGAAAATAGAAGCTACCTAAGACCTAGTCTAAACAGGTACAAAAGCTGCTAAGGAGGGAAAAGTAGACAAGATACAACTTCCACCATTAGTAGGAGGAGTGGGAGATGCTGAAGAGTCACTACCGCAATAGTCAAGAAACCAACACTGATTCCTGCAAAAGACTATACCCAAAAAGGGTATAGCAAGGGTTGCATCAGTACAAACCACACGTACTGATAAGCCTCATTCGTTGACCCGAATTGGATTACACAAATATAACATAAATATTCAAAAGAAAACATGCATTCTTTTACTCTCATAATCGAACTCCTAAGACGACCCAGTTTCCCATTGCTAAACTCTAGTTATGAATTTTGAGGTACTACTCCTTCCCTACAACTCTACCACCCCGAACCACTAAATCTGACCTCACACCGAGGATTAACCTAGCTTCTAAAAGGAAACTACAATGAGGGAAGACCCTATATCTGAGTCCAGAATTTAGTAAGTCACATGGCATACCTGGATAAGACTCACCCATACATGTAACCTATCCACCTGGACCCTTAACATTAGATCAGATTTAACCTATAACTCACACCCGGTCTTCTCCCTATTCTGCTAACCATAGGACTCTTTACCCAACCCCCACTTTCTTTGCCATTTCACTACCCTACGTAATATAATGAGCCAAGACAAAATAAGAAGTAAGAATTACACTATAAAGAGACCACCCTTAACTAGAATATAGTACAACAAGTTAAATCCATACTCAAACCACATAAACTTAGCACTTAAGCAAGCAAATAACCAGTTTAGGAATAACTAACAAGTTAACATATTATCACCAAGTCAAATTCAGGCAGGCTATGATAGGAAATTCAAGAGACAACTAGCTAAGTCAAACCATGATCAAGTCAATACGATATCCAGGGCGCTCCAATACAACATATAAATCCATTCCATAAATACCAGTTGAAGGATCATATTTAATTCCATGATCAATGTCAACATACCATGACTCTATTAACAAAATTCCCAAAATATATGACAAGCAACCGGACCACACAAAGATCCCAAACATATAACAACATATAAATGTATTCCCCGGTCCACTGATGGTACCGTCAAACTCACCTGACCCTCGTACATACACGCTATGGATGATGCAGCCACCCTCTAGACATGACCTACAGGGGACAATATCCATCCATGTACTAAATCCCAGGCACAAGTGTCTGCCAACCTTATTTCACCAAAACCCATGAGACATTCTAAATACTGAACATCCCACAATAAAAAAATAAGGTAATTCAAATTATATAATTACTGCAAAATCATTTGCATTGACTGCACCAAACAACATGCACCAATAAGCCACACTATCAAGTAGGAAACATGCACATATAATACGAATTAGATTAAACTAGGATACCATCACCTGCATTACTGGTTAGGGCCTTAGCCACGACACACCCACAATGCTACGCTCCTAAGACCACCACAAGGATTACCACCTTAGATTCTTCAGAGGATCACTAACACCTTACTTGGTATAATTATTTCCCTTAAGTGTAACACCCCCTACCTTCCCAACCCTACTTGACGACATTAAATAATGCTTACTTAGGTGTCGAGAGCCATACGTATGTATTTTGTAATGCTAGTGATGAGATAATTGAATTTGGCCCTCGTATATGTGATTAAACCATCGTAGGAGGTGTTTTGTGATTTTCATGGAGCATTTGTGTGGTTTAAAATGAGTCTAAGAAGAAATCTAAAAAAAGGATATTAAGGTTAAGAAGTAAGTTAAAGAATAGGACTTGAAGTATCTAACCAAACCCGCGAAGAAAAGTCGAAAAATGAAATTTTTGAAAAATCTAAGGGTGCGGCGCGCCAGAGGGCGTGCCAGGCCGCTCTGGGCCAAAAATTTTTGTCCACAGGCAGCAACCTAGTTCTCCCAAGGGTGTGCCAGGGTGGTTTTGTCACTTTTTCGAAAGTTGGAAATTTTCTAAGTCCCAAGGGTACCCGGGGTTGTACCGAGCCGATTTTTTGCCACGTTTCTTATACAACCATGAGTATATACATGAAATGAGTAAAGTATTATATTGGTATGATAAAATTACTTGAGAACGAATTTGGCATCAAAATGACAATTTTACCCTTTTGGTCAAAATAGGTCGTACGTGGCTAGAATCTCTTGTTTTAGGAATTGAGGCTACGAGTATGAATTTCATGAGTGGGAATATTGTTGTAACGCATATGGAATGAATTAAACATGAGAAATTATTGATTTTATTGGGTTAAGAGAATTGGGCTCAAAAAGGGCCCAAAATGAGAAAGAAAACATGGGCCAAGAATGGGTCAAATGACCCATTCTTCCATTGACTAAGCCTCACATTGCATTAAATTCCAAGAGTGGCTAAGGATGACCCCAAGGCCTATAAAAAGGGGCCAAAATCAGATTTTTTATCACATAACACTCTCATTCCAAATCTAGAATTATCTACAAGCTTTTTCTCTTAACTTCAAACCCTAAGGCACTTCTTGGAGAAAGATCATCAATTTCCAAGCTTGGGTAAGTGATTATTCTTATGTATTAATATATTATATGCATGGGAGAGTAAGTAAATCATGTTGGTCATGCTTGGAAATGTTGAATATGGTGCTTTGTGTTTTTTGTAAAAGATCCGATATCCATGAGCTTCAAGCTTGAATTATGACTTGTGACTTTAATGAAAGAGCATGGTATGGATAAAATATGAACATGTATGGTGTGATTTGTTATTAAACTTGTTATTTTTCTATAAGTGTAAATTGTGGAATTTTGGCCGATATGTGCTATGAGGTGTAGTAAGGTAATTTGATGGATTAATTGTGATGTGGTGTGGATAAGAACGTGTAAAGGAGAAGTGTTGTGGTGAAATGTATTGAATATCATGTATTGGTCAATGTTGGGAATATTGTGGGATTTTTGGAATAATAATTTCATCAATGGTTTTGTCAAGGGGAAATGACATGTTTAAAGGCAAACATGTAACTCATTGACGTCATATGCATTTGTAAGGTAGTTGGTGGTTAATGTGAATTCCGTTATGTATTTGTATTATAGAGTGACACATAAACAAGGAGCGGGACTATTTTATGCACATCTAAGATTGTATATTCGTATTGAGAATACAAGGTATGTAAGGTTACTCTGTCCGTATCTTTCTGCGGCAAATAGTATTCACATTGACATTACATCTGTACCATCCCGAAATGTGCTAAGGTATCCTATATCCGGTTAGCAATGGTTATTATCACATTATCACATATTTCCTACTCATTGATCAATTGTGAATTGTATGTCTCATATTCGTTGGTCAATGTTCCAAAAGCCCAAAAAAGATTACGTTCCAAAGTGCCAATGGTGGTTATACACATACCTCTTGTTCATTGAATTGTGTCTAATGGTTTCAATAATGTTATCTATTGTTAAGTCATATACTCCTCATTCATTAGTCATGGTTGTTCATGAGTTGCATAATGATGGACATGTTCCAAAAGTCCCAATAATGTTGTGTTCTTAAGCTTCCAATAATGTTGTGGCTATGTGTATATATACGTTAATCTCCCATAACTGATTATACCAATCTCTCATAAGAGGATGAATCAATCTCTCGCAAGTACATCTCTCAAAAGTAAGAAATAAAGTAATTCATATTTGTTGGTGGTTAATGATTGAGTATGGGTGGTAGCTTTGGGGGAAAAATGCCTAGCTCAAGCTGATCCCGAAATTGTTGGATCAGGGGGCAGTCCTAGAGGCATAAGCCTAGCTCGGACCGATCCTGACAGGGGGTAGCTCTAGAGGTAATAACCTAGCTCGAGCCGATCCCAATATATATTGATTTATGGGTGGCAACTCTAGAGGTAAAGTCCTAGCTCAAGCCGATCCCAACATAACGTTATGTTATGTTAAGACCCACTGATCAGTTGGAGCCCGGGTACGTTATGATATGAATGATGAGGAATAAACCATAAAGAGAAGAACTTAATTTATGTAAGCTACATGGTTCCATATATGCAAATCGATGGGTTATTCATAATGATTATCCTATTACATTTTGATTCTATTGATGTATTTAGGACAGTTTCATATGGCCTTACATACTCAGTACATTCTCCGTACTGACCCCTCTTGGGGGATTTACCTTACTTGCTGCAGGCGCAGGTACTAGTAGACCTCCACAGTAGGTTGCAGGCCTTTTGCCTACTTTTGGTGAGCTCCAGTTGGTTCGGGGCTTTCTGAGTTTCTATGTACATGTATTTTGGTATTGTATATGAGTATAGAGCGGGGTGTTGTCCCGACTCTAGGTTTGTCATAGCTATGTATCTGTAGAGGCTTTGTAGACTTATGTGGGAACAAAATGTAAGATATGTATGCTCATTTTGGTTTGATGGCCTTAACGGCCGATTCTCTTATATGTATATAATGTTCCATGATTTACGCACTTAGCCTCTTATGTCCTTACGAGTTGGTGATGATTCTTACGGTATGCATACGATTGGGCATGAACAAAGATTGGTTCTCTCGGGCCTTATCGGCTTTGTGTCAATTCAGCCCGAATGGGATTTTGGGTCGTGACATTAAGGTTCAATTAACAACTGGTAAATTGCCATTTTCACTACCCCAATTTCAAGTCTACAACCGTGAACTATCCAATTTATAGCACAAGTATAGCATAACTATGATAAGGTATACAGACAACCCCTAATTATACTTTACCTAAACTTTAAAATTTTTTATCCATCCTAACTCTGTGCCCGAAGTCCTAGACATGAAATCTGCCATCCATCTATGTTACATTCATGCTCTCTAACGCGGGTCTATGCTACTAAATTAACCTTAGCTTACCTGTATGTCAAACAGCTGTAGGAAGAATCAATGAGTGCTAATTCCACTCTCGCCAAGATCATGTGCATGTAAATTCTTGAAAATCCATGGGTTTGCACCCATCCGCACCTCTTTCTCCTCTCCTTCATGGTTCCAAGGCATAAGAGGCAACCTTTAGGGTTTTTGGAACCTCATAAGTTCTTTGTTTAACCAAGGTGGAGAAAGAAAATAAAACCCGCCTAAGTGATATTTTGGTCTGCATCATACCGTTATAGCAGCCTGCTCTTCGCTATAGTGGCACCAAAATAGCGACATGACGTCTGCCCAACCCAGCTATATTTAATTTCCAAAACTTTAATACCCATGGCCCCCACATAATTTTTCTAATTAATTCCCATCTAGGCCCGTACTCTGTACTAATATTGAGGTGTTTCCTACTAACAACAGATCTGGTCATTACAGTCCATCACTAAAAACTTTTTGAATGGACCCTCAAGATTCATTCGAAATCCCACAATAACAAACCAATATTGCTTCTAGGCTAATTTCGATATTCTGGACTCGACGAAACAATTAGAATTATCAACAAAGGTTATTTTCAACAAACCTCACCCAAAAACCACTTTAGGCCAATAAAACTAGTTTTTCACCCAAACACTCAAAAATTACAATAACGCCTTGAACCTCGAACCAACGACGCTACAAAACCAAAATTGATATTCCAAAATTGATAAAATTTTCATCTGATGCTAAGATCTCAGAATGTTGACAAAAGGTAATTATATCAACTTATATGCTTCTAAGAACCAAAAAGTCATATAAAAACTTTCCCGAACACTTCGATACCATGCTACCACTCCCACAACTCACAAATGCTATGATGTAATAATAAAGAGGACTAAAATAGTCAAAACATAGAAAAAGCTAAAAATCACCACGAATGTTGTAACATTATCCACCACTAAAACTGGCATTCGAATGTAAAGAAACAATAACACCTGAATAGGTGAAAAGTTAGGGGTATCTACTCTACATGTCAGACTCAACCTCCCATGTAACCTTCTCAATTGGGCTATGTCTCCACTGAACATTCAAAAAATTGATATTCTTGGACCTCAACTTTCTAGTTTGCCTATCCAAAATGGCTATAGGCTCCTCCTCAAAGGTCAAGTCATAGTATAAGACAACCGAATCCCGTTGGATCACATAAGAACCATCATGATGGTACTGCTTCAACATCAAAACATGAAGCACTGGATGAACCGGTGATAAGCTCGGAGGTAAGGCAAACCTATAGGCCACCTCCCCAACCTTCTAAAGAATCTTAAAAGTCCTAATAAACCTCGGGCTAAACTTTCTTTTTTTTCCAAATATCATCACACCCTTTATGGGTGACACTTTCAACAAAACCCGCTCACCCTGCATTAACTCCACATCACAGATCCGCTGGTTGGCGTAGCTCTTTTGTCTGCTCTGGGCTGCCACTAGCCTATCCTGGAATAGTCTCACTCGATCTATTGAGTCTCTCAATAAAATAGTATCACAAGAGCTAAAAATAATATCCCAAGAGCTAACTTAGAAAGAATCAAACCAACCCATGAGAGATCTACACCTATTCTCATACAAAAGCCTTGAATGGCATCATTTGAATACTGGAATGGTAATTATTGTAGTAGGTGAACTCTGTTAATGGTAAGAACTGGTCCTAATGACCACCAAAATCCATAGCACATGCTTAAAGCACACCATCTAACACCTGAATAGTACTCTCTGACTGGTCATCCGTCTGAGGGTGAAATGTTGTGCTCATATCTAGTTGGAGTGCCTAACTCTTACTGCATAGAACTCTAAAATTAAAGGTGAACTGGGTACCTCTATCAGAAATGATGGAAATAGGCATGCCATGGAAGTGAACTATCATACAAATATAGATCTTAGCCAACTTCTCTACATTGTAGTTCATCCTAATAGGTACAAAGTGTACTGATTTGGCCAACCTATCTACAATTACCCAAATGGAATCGAACTTCCCTAAATTCTGAGGCAAATTACACTAATAATAAATTCCATAGTAATTTACTCCCACTTCCACTCTAGGATAGACATCCATTGCATCAAACAACTCGATCACTAATGCTTATACTTCACCTACTAGCAATTAAGACACTTGGCCACAAATTCCATAATGTCTTTCTTTATCCCACACCACTAATAGTGCTGCTTCAAGTCATGATACATATTAGTTGCTCCTAGATGAATAGAATACCTTAAACTGTGAGCCTCATCCAAAATCAATCTAATAAAGTCACCAACCCTCGATACACAAACTCAACCACTAATCCTTAAAACACCCTCTGAATCAAGGAATGCCACTTTTGCCTCACCACTCAACACTTTATCCCAAATCACACTCAACTTCTCATCATAAAATTGCCAAGCTTGAATCTATTCTATCAATGAGGATTTAGCCTCGACATAAGCCTAAACATGCTTGGGTATTGAAATATTAAGTCAAATCAACTGGTTGGCCAAACACTAAATGTCCAATACCAACGGTCGCTCCTCCGCCAAAAGATCAGCCAAGCTCCCCATGCTCACCGCCTTCTAACTCAAGGCATCCGCTACCATATTAGCCTTGCCTAGATGATAAAGAATAGTGAAATCATAATATTTAAGCAACACTAACTATCTACTCTGTCTCATATTAAGGTCTTGTTGACTAAAAAAGTATTAAGGCTGTAGTGATCGGTGAGAATCTCACAATGAACCCCATACAAATAATAATGCCTCATCTTTAACACAGACACAATTGCCGCTAACTTCAAATCACGAGTATGGTATTTTTTCTCATGAACCTTCAATTTTTTAGAGGTATAAGCTATCATTTTATCCTTTTGCATCAACATACTACTCAAGACAATTCTGGAAGTATTGTAATACACTGTGAAACCCATGCCATCCTCAAAAGAGTCAATAGATGAGTCAAAGTCAACAAAATCTTGGACTTTTGAAAGCTCCTTTCACACTCGTCCGACCACTGGAAAACACCCTTGTTTTGAGTTAATTTAGTCGAAGGGGCTGCAATGGAAGAGAAGCCCTACATAAACCGCCAGTAGTAATCTAGTAACCCAACAAAACTCCAAATCTTAGTAGGAGTAGTAGTTCTATCCCAATCACAAACGACTTCTACCTTGGTTGGATAAAACATAATACCATCCTTGTTCACCACATGACCCATGAAAGACACCGAGTCCAACAAAAAGTCACACTTAGAGAACTTGACATACAATTGCTCATCTCTCAACCTCTAAAGTACGACCCTCAAATAACTCACATGCTCGGCCTCACTCTTGGAATATGCCAAGAGTCATTGATAATACAATTACAAATGAATCAAGGTAAGGCAAAAATACTCGGTTCATCAAATCCATAAATTCTTTTGAGGCGTTAGTCCGCCCAAAAGACATAAATAGAAACTTATAATGGCCATAACGCATCTAAAAAGCCGTCTTTGAAACATCTGAAGCCTTGATCTTCAGCTAATGATACCCAAACCATAAATTGATCTTAGAGAACACCATCACATCCTAAAGCTGATAAAAAAATATATCAATACGAGAAAAAAAATACTTGTTCTTAATTGTCACTTTGTTCAAATGCCGATAATCAAAACACATACGCATGGTCCCATCCTTCTTCTTAACAAACAGAGCAGGAACACCCCAAGGAGAAGTACTTAGTCTAATAAACCATTTACTTAACAAATCCTATAACTGCTCACTCCTTTCATTCTATCAGAGCCAACCTATAAGGAGAAATAGAAATGGGACTCGTAAAAGGCTCTACATCAATAGTAAAATTAATATCCCTATCTAGAGGAACACCAAGCAAGTCCATAGGGAACAGATCCATTAACTACCTAACTACTCTCACATAATCCAAAGGAGGTGGTAAATCACCACTGGTATCTCACACATGAGCCAAAATAGATAGACACCCCTTCTCCACCGTCCGATGGGTATGAAGAAGTGATATAATCCCCTTACGACACAAATTAGAAGTACCTCTCTTCTCTAATGTCAACATATCAAGCATCACTAGGGTAACAGTCTTGGCATGGCAATCCAAAATTACATGATAAAAAGATAACTAGTCCATACCCAAAATAACATCAAAATCAACCATATCTAGGATTATCAAATCTACCAAGTATCACACCCAAAAAAGAGTCACTACATAGGATTGGTACACCTGATACACAACTAAAGAATTGCCCATAAAGGCAGAACACAGATGGGTACAATAAAAGGACTCACACATAGAATCAATACCAGAAGCAAAATATGCAGACACATAAGAGAATATAGAACATGGGTTACACAATATTGAAGCATGACGATGGAAAAATGGGACAATACCTATGATAATAACATCTAAGTCCCCCACCTCAGGTCTCCTGGTAAATGTATAACACTGCCCATGTCTGTCTCCGGATTCAGCCACTTCTCTTTTACCACCACAAGCTCCTTGAGCTCCAACCCTAGAATCTCGAGATCTACGTACCCCCTTTAGTTGGAGGTGCTGGTGCTTGGTAAGTCTAAAGTTGTAAACCCTATAGTGGAGGACTAAACACACACCTAGGATAATCCCTCGTTATGTGAGCAAACTCATCAAATACATAACATTTTTTTCTAAAAAAATTATATTGTGAGGGCCCAGAAGAACTAGACTGCCCTCTTTAACCAGAATAACAATAATAAGCCCTTCTATTTAAATGACCTAACCTCTAACTACCTGAAGCCTCAAAACCTAAAAACCCACTATCTAAACCCCAAAGCTATCTAAAATAGCCTGCTGTGATGCCCATAAGAACCTTTGCCTAAAGACTACCTACCTTGATATGCCTGACCACTAAAACCACCTTACCTGTGGAACCTCTTACCTCTACCACTCTAAGCCTCTTGGTGAATACTCTCAACCCTCTTAGCATGATCCAGAATACTCTATAAAGAACCACCTATAGTTAGTAGCTCAGTTGTAGCCAATGAAAAAGTAGTAGTAAATCCCTTCAACCCACAAAATATCTCCACCACTGCTTGGCTGCCCTAACCAACTAAAAAGTAGTATAATCCACACCATGCGACTCAAGAAAATTGAGGTTATGGTGCCTCTCCTGACAACTGATCAAGAACTCATAAGCATCTTTCTCGAGAGCAATACTAAACTTAGAATGAGCCAATGTCATAAACCTCTCAGACCTCTTCTGCTCATTGACAAACTTCACTGATCCAGGACCTATTGGAGGTACAATAAGGTTAGCAGGTAACACATCAACCTGTGGTTCTACAACAGTATCTGACTGTACCTTGAGTGTATGGAATCCCTAAATCAGAACCTATCCTATAAGATAAGAAATAAATTGACCTCTTGGAGATCTAATATTATCCCTCCATGCAAGGAATATCTTTATTAGAAAATAAAAATGCACCCTCTTAGCTCAGCAAGCTATCAAGGCATAATAAGAAGCCGACCAATTCATACTTATTATGACATCACAATCTACCATTTATACTCAACAAGATCAGCTAATGTATCACAATCACAAATAAGTAATATACAATTACGATAGAATCTTTTAGATATAATAGACTCACCGACAGGTGAAGATATTTCAAATAGTTTATCAAATAATTCTGGCATTATTTTTAACTTTTTAGTGATTAATAGAGTGACATATGATAGTGTATACATTGTATCCATTAATGCATATATATTATGTGAAAAGATGGACAATGTACCTGTAACTACATTAGGAGAAGCCTCTAAATTTTGTCAATATATTAGAGCATATGTACAATTCTAGACTCCATTGGAACTAGATTCCCCTCTAACACCTCTACCATGACCTATAGACAATTGTGTTGTAATGACCTATTCCATCATTACTGAAAATATCTGCGGTAAAGGCATAAGAGCCTCATTCATCATAAGTTATAGAACCAATTCTTTAGTATGGGAGTGAATTATACAGGAACTAAGGTCATACAATACCCCTAGCACAAAGTTAAGTTGGAGTGTTCTTACCGATTGAGGTTTAAGCTAAGTGTAAACTAAGGTCAACTTCAAACGAGCATATTCTACGGTCTGTGTCTCCATCATAAATGAACTTCCAAATTTGAAATCTTCAAAATACAACCATGAAAGGTGATTTATGATTTGTTGATAGAATGTACAACTTATAAATTATTTTTATAGACCGTAGATCTCATTTACGGTTGGACACTTAAAGTTTTTCTAGAATTTCACAACTTTGATTTATGCCTTTGGGGTGCATCTCTTTGTTAATTTATGATATAATTTGATACTAATAATACCCTTTTTCCAGGTAATGGCTCTCAATAGGATACTAAGAAAGATGTGAAGGAAATATATGCACAAAGCAATAGAGCCACTCCTCAAAAGAGTTCCTGACTTGAGGACCAACCAATGGACTTTAACGAGGAGTGGTAAGCCACTCTGAGTAAAGGTAAGAAACAAAGTAGATAACTATGGATCCCTCTAAATTTGAAGAGGAGAGGTCTGCTAAGACACCTATTACCCATGTAGAGGGCAACTCAGTGGAATAGAGGAGTCAACATAAGAGGGCTTACAATAGTGTGGGTCTTTACCTATTAGTTTGCATGATATTTTAGGGTCTAGTAAGTCCTGATTTGAAGTACAAGGGTCCAAAGTTCTATACATGGTAAGTATGCAAATGTTACGAAGCAAGCCTCACGATAACTTTACTAAGAAGAAGAGGATCATCCTAAATAGGCTGGAAGATCACTCGACCATCCTATCCATTCTCCAAATAGTGGCATTGATTCAATTTAACATACCTTGTAGTACCTATTATCCGAACATGGTCTGGGAGTTTTTTGCTTCTTATAGGGATACACCATAGCCCAAAAAAAGTTGTTAAAAACCACTGCAGATGTATATTGAGCTTGTGTTCATTTGAGGGGTTTCTATTGACATCAACATCAAAAAAATCAATAAATTTTCTTTTGGTGAGCTAGAAAAAATAACCACCAAAAAGAATGAAACAAGTGGCTAGCTAGGGTCATTGCTCGGGCCATCCTAACTTGGGTGATTAACCCTATAAGAATGATTTATAAGAGGTATATTTTGTTAGAGCCTATGTTTTAGTGGAACATGGTCATAACACGTATATACTCGATCAAGCTGCTAATCTATCTAATGATTTTCTAATATGATAGTTCTATTGTTGTTACTATAATATCACTGATGTCAATACCCTCACAGCTAATAGAGCAGTTTTATTTGTATCCATCATCTCCAGGGATATGGCACCATAAAAGTCCACAACCTTGCTTTTTAATATTGTATTACATTTATATGGCGGGTTGCCAGTGTTTGTCAACAAAGAAGACTTATGTAATTGGGGAAACACTCTCATAGTAGGGTATTTATACCAAGGTACCACCTAGTGCCTTTGAGCTTGGAACCTCCACTTTCGAGCCAGTGAACACATCTATGTTCTACTTGGAGCTTCTTCGAGGGGCACAACATCCACCACCGCTAGACCATCCACTCCTATTTCTTCCTCTTCTACTTTCATGCTTATTAGGCTGAACATGCTACAAAATAGGCATCCACACTAGATTTTAAGATATTTGCATATGTGGGCAAGACTATTGATATGGCCTTAAGGCCCTGAAAAGAGTCTGTGACATTGTCATAGAGGAAAATCACCGCTTGGATAAACATATTAGAGATGCGCATGGTATAGTTAAAGAAAAGTTCCTTCACTACTGAGGCCAAGAATTTGAGAGAAAATTTGGCAAAAACACATGCCTAACATTGCTAAGCTCAGTCTAGGTATTTAGATATCTTAGCCACTTTGGCCTTGGACTAATCTAACGAGATTTATGTCCAACGCTGAATAGTCAGCTTATTGTTGAGTCCCCTTTGTCCACTGATAAAAGCAAAGCTACTATGGGGAACGACTATAAGACTAATGAGAATGACTTGGGAGAGGCCAATTTAGACTTGAGAGTGACTTTCCCATTAATATGGAATGTCAAATAGACATGAGGTGATAGAGGTCTTTGTCTGAGTTCCATAATCGACCACTTTTTAATACTGAGGTGGGTTCCTCTTCCCATGAACCCATAGAGGTGGAGGTCTTAACCTCTCAAATAAACTTATATCTCTCTACCACCACTATGCCAGTAGAAGTTGAGCTAGAGACTATAGTTCAGACTCGAAAGGTCGAGGCATCACCAATATTATGACTGACTAGTGCACCACATAGAGTTCTTACTCCTTGTTCTTAATTTATTTATGCATTTGGGACAATGTGTACTTATTATAGTCTATAACTAAGAAAGAGATGCTTGAGGTTTATCCAAGTACTTTTTGCTTCTTTTCATCATTAGCTTCATTGGTCCATAACGTATTAGAGGAGGTGGCCTATGAGTTAGCTTTACCTCCAAGTCTTTCAATTATGCATCTCGTATTTCATGTGTCTAATTTAAAGAGGTAATATTTTGATGGTTCACATGTGATTCATTGGGACTCGATGCATTTGGATCAAAATCTGGCTTTTGAGAAGGAGCCTGGCTATTTTGGATAGGTAGATTCAAAAGTTAAAGTCCAAAGAGATAGCTTCAATGAAAGCTCAGTGGAGACATTATCCAGTATAGGATGCAACTTAGAATATCGAGTTAGACATGTGTAGTAGATATCCTGAGCTTTTCAACAATTTAGGAGTCTTCTTTCTCTTTATGTTCGACAATGAATGTATGTTTTAATGGTGGATGATGTAACGAGCATCATAGTTATTTAGTTATTTTGTGTATTTTCCCTATTTTACCCCTTCCCATAACTTCTATATGGTATTTGGGGTCTATAGGGATAGGTTGTGTGGTTCTTGAGGTGATTGGATGGGTTTAGAGAGAGTTTTTCAATTTGAAAGTTTTAGAAGTTGAAAAGTTTGACCAACGTTAATATTTGAGGAAAACAAGATCAAAATGGAATTCTAACACTTTTGTTAGGTTTGAAAGGTAATTTTTCAGTTAGTAGGATAGGTGGTTTGGGTCCTGAGGCATTCGAAAGTGATTTGGGTTATTTATTGGATTTTTTGAATTTGAAAAGCTTAGAGATGACTTCGATCAATATTAAGTCAAGAAACCCCTGGATATGTGATTTGATGATTCTAGAAGGTCTAAAATATGGTGTTTAGTCAATTTACATGTTTTGGTTTGTTTTCACGATTTATGAAAAAATCTTGAAGGTCTTCTGGAATTTTGGAGAATGGACACTTAGCTTATTCTGCTGTCAACTAATGCTGGTGCACCCTTCTTTGTGTTTGCAAAGGGTTAACCATGATCATGAAAGAATTGGTGGTGTATAATGTTCACAGGCTCCTTATCACATTTGCGAAGGAGCGTGGGTCATGGTAAGTCTAATGTTCCTCATGATTGTGAGTTGACCGTTGCATTTGCAAGTATCGATTGGGTCAGTGCATCACAATCGTGATGGTCCATCACGTTCGTGATAAAGAAAGTCACTTGGATATATTTAAATGTCTATTTTTAATTCAAAACTTCAATAATTATTTTTGGGATCTTGAGATCATGTTTGAGATGATTCAGAAGGGGATTTTCAAGATATCTTCATTTGATATGATTTTGACCCAGTATTTATGCATCCTATGCTAATTTATAGTCGAATTCACCTTAAATCAGTGTTTTAAATAGGGGAAAATGGGGATTTTGGGCTTAAAGTTAATAATTCAATTTTTGATGATTTAAAGGTCGAATTAAATTCCATATTTGATGAAATTTTAGATTTGAACTTCTTACCTTATGAGTAATCTAAATTTTAAAGAAAATTCTTGTTTTGACCTTGGGGGCTTGGGGTTGACTTTTAGGGTGCAGATTGTTAGTATACTAATATGAGTGTCTACAGATTTGTTTACTTATCTAGATTACATATTTGATTAGATTAGGACCATTCAAAGGATTTAATGACAGGAAAAGCCATATGTTTACAATCACAATTCATTTAAGACAAGTTAAGACTTTCATTGACTCTTTACAAAGTGGTAGTATATTGCTGATGGTGTATAGGGGCAATGGGTAATGAGGTACTATATAAAATGAGATAATGAGAATTTTTTTGGGTATGGATGCATACTATGGGTAATTAGAAATTTTCTTCCTAATTTAATGAACTCTATGATTAAGTGAGCATGATTTTTATTTGTAGCATTGGTTAGATGCTTGGGTTTCTTACTTGATATTGCTAAAAATAATTTGCAGCCAAAGTCTAGCATATGAAATGCTTATTCGATTATTCTTTCACTATCTAGTCTCGTTGTTGAATTACTTTGGACTTATTTATGATTGTCTGTTGCTGAGGATTGAATTCGGTATAGGATATTTTATTTTTGCCATTGCATCTCATGTGCATTGACATTGAGAAAGTGAAATAATAAATCTCAATAAAAGGTCATCTAGGATATTTCCTGGTGAAGGATTATTCGGTACATGTTGTTTCACTAAACTCATTTCTCGGTAAAAGTTGTTTGGTACATACTGGATATATGGACCTTATAAGTCCTCCATGGGTCCCTACTATCTGGTATAGGAGGCAGGCATACACAAGTTTCTAGCTAGGTAAGAGGCATTACATTATCCTCATATTTCATAACATTCTCCTTATACTGTGCATTTGCAGGTTTTGGTAAGTAATTATATGTTTATAAACATGGTTTTTTATTCTTACGTGAGCTTAATTGTGATTTGGATAGTCTTGATCAGATATATTGCTATTGACATTAGCTATTAGTCTAGGTTTGTCTTCCTTATGATTGAGTATTATATGTAATTATGTATTGAATAGAATAGTTTATGGCTGACCCGCACATCCTTTGTGTTAGGGTTACTCAATGATGTTGCTAAGTACACATTAGTTTTCTAACTCACCCTTGATTTTTCCTTTTTCTTTGTTGTACAATTCCTAGCCGGGCATGAGTGGTAGATGATTTAACTTTTTTTTTTGCAGGTTCCCTTACAAGAACGAGTGGTAGGTGATCCTCATCGCGATTGTTTCAATCGAGATTCAAAGCTATTTGTTTGGTTGTTGTTCAATTCTTGTATCTCTTTTTTTTTTTGGTCTTTTTCTCATACCTGAATTTTGTAAAGTTTATTAATTGTAATGTCCCCAAAGTGTGTGCATATTTGTAGTAGCCCTCATATGTATTTAGTCATAAAATGAGGTCATTTGACACTTAGGAAGGTTAGAATATGTTTGGGTTGAGTATTGGGTCTTAAAAGGACACCATAGTCCAAGAAATAAGGTCATGCACCTCACATGGAGCCTCTACCTTGGCCCCGCAATGCGGAGCACATAGAAGTTGTCCACTGGATGGCCTGCATACAGGGTGTATAGCTCATAACCCACTCCTTCCCATTGGGGAGTTCGGCGCACCCGCCACTCCAAGGCATAAAAGTTCTGCCTTTCTCTTTTAAGTTGTGGGAAATCCCATCCTTTAACTCAACTTTAACGTCCCCAAACCCCTATATTAGTCCTGAAAATGTCCCAAATATATCAAATCATTCCCAAATCCCTCATTCCCTTTCTCTTAAAACTTAAGAACGTAATAAAGGGATTTTCTCAATTCCATGCTCACAAGCTCCCAAGTTCAAAGCTTTCCTCTGAAATTCTTCAAATTTCAGGTATGTAGGACTTCAATGAGGATTCCATTTCATCCTCATGTCCAAAAACTACAGTAATTTCATAACTTTAAGTTTATGATTAGTATATACAAACTCACTTTCAATTCTCTCTTTATCTACACAAATTTCATCATTTTCTTGAAGTTTCTTTTTTATGATTATGTTTTTTATGGAGATTTCATGTACTTATATGCTTAGCAAGGTGTCTCCTTATTGGATTTCTTATTCTTTACATGACTTCTACTCATTGTTTATGAAGCTTTTGTTTTACAGTATGAATTTTTGAACCTTATGATAGTATGAATATTCAAGAAGATAGAGTAACCCATAGATGGGTGAAGTTATGATAGTTTTGAAAGATGAATTAGGCAAAGATTCAAGCTTTACAAACAGATATACAATGATTTAAATCTTTTATTGAGACTATAATTATATGAATTGTTTTGGGAGGATTATTTAGAACTAAGTAGATTCGGGTTTAGAAAACTCAAATCCCATAACTATGTGCCACCATAGGATTATATTTTCACCGCAATGTCGGTTGATGTTTATCCTAAAAGGCTCACTTAGTGGATCCACACATAGATAGATAGGTCCAATACCATAGCAAGGTATGGGGCAGCCTTCCTAACTAGCTTAGATGTTGGACATCATTAGCTCAAGTGATGTGTGTCGGTTGTAAGAAACTCCCACCTAAAAGACTTTACTTTACTTTGATAATTGACTTGATATGGTCATCATATGATTTTAGAAAGTATGATTTTAGATATGTATTTCTCAGAATTCCTTACTTATGGTTCTAGACTACATTTACTTTTGGTTGATGATTATGATTATGAAAGACTCATTTTTACTTCTTTTGATATAAACATGATTTCAGTTATTTAGTTTGGAATATCATGGTTTGAGGGTGCATTACGAAAAAGGAAAAACTGGGAGAAATCTCAAGTTTCTACCTCGGTACCCTCTCTATAGTGGGTGGTATATCTCTATGAGGTTACCGCTATACTGGAGAAATTTCCACTATATTGGGAGTCGAAGCTGGTCAATCTTGCTATAGTGGGAGGCTTTCGCTATAGCCATACCGCTATAGCGGGATTGCGTCACTATAGCGGGGTAAATCGTTGTTTAATGTAAAAATTCCCCATAAATGGTTTAATACTCTAAACTTATTTTTGGGGAAAGTTTAGGTGATTTGGGGAGATTTACATCCGTTTTCCATCAGAATTCTTCGCAAAGGTAAGTTATTCATCCCCATTAAGTGAATGACTATTTGATACTAAGTGTT
This sequence comes from Capsicum rhomboideum, assembly GCA_031232105.1. Lineage (NCBI taxonomy): Eukaryota > Viridiplantae > Streptophyta > Magnoliopsida > Solanales > Solanaceae > Capsicum > Capsicum rhomboideum. Next base: position 23,925,457 of record CP124712.1, on the reverse strand, counting down.
AATCACATGCAATGAACTTATATGTAAAGCTTGTTAGTTATTACAAGTATTGTTTCTGTATTCATTGTGGTTGAGATTTTTGTGATATCTGTTATTATTATAGGATGTTCCTGTATATGGACATCTTCACAGGATTATTTGGTATAAAGTTGGCAGACACTTGATGTCTGAGATTTGGTACATGGACAAGACTCTTCCCCTATAGGTCATGGCTAGTAGGCGATCATAAAACCCTTAGCATGTATGTACAAGGTATAGGTGAGTGTGACGGTTCCTTAACTGATTCATGGATTATGTGTTTTCTTGATTATATTGGTTTCTTGAGTGAACCAGGATTTAGTGTTGTCATTATTATGTTGGTTCCTTGAGTGAGCCAGGTTTATGTGCTTAATTTCCAAAGGTGGTTTCTTTATGTAAACCGAGATATATGATAATTTCCATTGTCATTGTTTTATGGACCCTTGAGTGGTCCGAGCTAATTACAAGTTTGTGGCATAAACTCTATATTGTCTTTTTACTTGTGTAACTGTGACATGGTTGATGTAATTATTCAGTCAAGGTTGTTGACTTGGAGTCTTGTTGGTGGACTTAATTTGACTTGTTGTCAATGTTGACTTATATTGAATAAACTCTATGATGTTGATGAATAAGGTTAAGTATTATGAACTTGAAGTAAGGTTACATGATAGGTGTTCATGGTTGTCTTGTTGTACTATGTTATGGTTATGTGTTCATATTTCTCATTTTTGGTTGGCCAATAACCCTACTAATACACCGTTGTTTCTTGTATACTGATACTACACATGCTCTTCTTTTTATTGAGTGTAGAGCATATTTCAATGATAGTTTGAGACCTCAGCTGTGATTCAGACTGTATTTGAACTCAAGGATGAGCTGCATCTTTTGGGCTACCATGAGTTCTTCACTTGTTGTTTTGGTTCATTATTTTGGACCTAGATATTACTTTGTTTTTTGGGTTGCATCCCCTTTTTGATAATTATTAGAGTTTTGGTACAATGACTTTTAGGTTCTAGGGGATGGTTTATTCCACATATTTATATTGTTACTCTTTGTTTGATATATTAAATATTGGCTTTGCTAATTATATTGGGTTAGTTGCCTACTTTTGGCTAAGTGTTGGATGGTTCATTGGGTTAGTTGGTTCTCCCACCGGAAGTTTAGTATGGGTTCCACATACGATGAGTTTGGGTCATGACAAAGTTGGTATCAGAGCCCTAGGTTTGTTGATCTCATCGTACCAAAATGGGTCCATTAGATTCCTGCGAAAAGATATGGAAATTTCTATACTTTTCTTTGAGAGTCTATAAGACTTCAGAAAACTATCCTTTCTTTCTTCTTTAATGCTATAACTTGATTCCAATTGGTCTCTGGCAATCCTAATTGGTATCTGACATTTTTTATTCTTTTGTCTTTATATAGTGAACACTAGAGAAAATGGAGCAAGAGCAGCAGCCCCAACACTAACAGCTCCAGTTATAGAACTGGTTGTTTGAGGATGAGAATGAGGTAGGGGTAGGAAAAGGGGAAGAGAGAGAGCAATACCTGCCAGGGATAGAGCTTAGGCAGTAGCTAACCAGGCCCTTTAGAGGTCAATATCACTTTTCCCACCCTAGGATCATTTTGAAGAGGTTGAGGAAGTGGATGATGATGGTATGGAGCAAGAGGTCTCAATAAAAGATAGAGGTACAACCCTTCCTCCGATGTCTTCTAAGGTTATTAAGCAGAATCTGGCTTTTTTGAGTGGGTTGGATGGAACTGGAGCCACTTTTCCTATGCCAACTTTCTAGGTTTTGGGTGCTCATCCCACTCCCACTTTATCCCCTAGAGTGGATGAGGCTTCAGATATTGATGTCTTCCCTCATCCTGTGTTAAGCCTCGTCATGACTGTTACAGAACATGAGTTGCTGACTAAGTTTCTAAAAATGAAACCTCCTAAATTTCATGGTGCTGAGACTAAGGATGCATTTGAATTCATCATGGATTGTTATGAGAGGCTATACATATTGGGGATTATGTAACAACATGGTGTTCAGTTTGTGACTTTCCAACTGCAAAGGGATGCCAAATAGTGGTGGAGAGCCTATGTAGAGTTTCAGTCACCGGCCCTACCTCCATTGACTTGGGCTCAGTTTATACCCTATTTTTGGAGAAGTATGTGCCCCATACCCTTCGTGATTGCAAGAAAGATAAGTTTCTAGCTCTTGAGCAGGGAAGTATGTTAGTTGCAACCTATGAGGCTTAGTTCCATGCTCTATCTCATTTTGCTACCCAGTTATTGGGCACTGAAGAAGAGCAGATTCAATTGTTTATTAAAGTTTTGAACACTGATCTTTAGGTATTGCTTGTTCACATGATTTCGATAGGGAAGGGTTTCAATCATGTGGCTGATTATGTAAAAAAGCTTGAGGGAGTTAAGCAGGTGGGTCAGGTTAAGGCATTAGCCAAAAAGTTCTATAATGCGATAACTTTAGTGGTTCTTATTTTAGGGGTCATATATAACAGGTTTATATAGCTTGCCCTATTAATCAACTCTACTAGCTTCGACAGTGGGTCCAGCATTGACTTTTTCTCTAGCACCAGTTGTGAAAAGCCAAAGGTTTTTATATTCTTCGACTAGTTGGCCTTCTCTTGAGCAGGGTTGTTATTATTATGGTGCTGCAGGGCTCTTTATGAGAGAGTACCCTTTGAGAAAAATAGGTAATCAAGCACAACAGCATACCAGGGTTGTGGTCCTAGTAGGTAAAGGTGGAGGTGGTAACGGTAAGGGTCATCCATAGGGTGGACGTGATAATAATCAGAGAAGTCATGATGGAAACAAAGGTAATGGTAATGTAAGGAAGGGTGGAGCATAGCCTGCTATGAAGGTTTCCTAACTTGATAATATTGGCCAAGGTGTTTGATGCAGTCATTAAAGGTACTTCTCTTGTCAGTGATTGGATGGCTACTATTTTGTTTAATCTGGGTTCTACTTACTCTTATGTATCTATTAGATTTGCTTTGGGTCTAGACTTGGTCTGGGATGTACTCAATTCTCCTATATATGTGTCTACTCATAGTGAAGATTTTGTAGTGGTAACCCATGCGTATCGTGCATGTTCTTTTTGTTCATGGATTTTCAAAATTGAGATATTTGATCATTTTGGGCATGCTTGATTTTGACATTATTTTAGGTATTCTTGGTTGTCTCCATATCATGCTATATTGAACTATATTGCTAAGACAGTGGCTTTAGAAATACTTGAGAGGTATAAACTAGAGTGAGAAGAAGTGTATAGATCTAAGTCGTTGAAAATCATATCTTTTGTTCAGGCTAGAAAGCTAGTGGGGAAAGGGCGTTTAGCCTTCCTAGCTCATCTTTGAGATGTTAGTGCGGAGTCCCCTTATATTGAGTCAATTCCCATGGTTTCAGAGTTTTAGGAGGTATTTCCCATGGATTTGTCTGGTATTCCTCCGTAAACACATCAAAGGCCTATAGGTTTGCTTCAAAGGATGTCCATTCCCGAGTGGAAGTGGGAAAGGATTTCTATGGATTTCGTGGTAGGTTTTCCTAAGACCTTGGGAAAGCTTGATACCATTTTGGTCATACTGGACAAGCTGACCAAATCATCATATTTCATTCAAGTTTGAGTGGACTACAACTTTAATTAATTATCCAAGATCTACATCAAGGAGATAGTGTGGCTACGTGGGGTGCTAATTTCCATCATTTTAGATAAAAGTACGCAATACACTTCTAAATTTTGGGATAGGTTGAATGAAGAGTTGGGAGCCCAACTTACTTTTAGTGCAACTTGTCATTCTCAGGCTGATGGACAATCAGAGAGGATGACACAGGTGCTTGAGGACATGTTGAAGGCATGTGTGATTGATTTAAGTGGTCATTGGGATAAGTTCTTACTGTTGTGCGAGTTTTCATACAATAACAATTATCACTTTAGCATTGATATGGCTTTATTCGAGGCACTCTATTGTAAGACGCCAAAAATCCAAGCTAAGATTAGAACCATGCTTCAAGTACATGTAAAATCAAACATCATGTTTTGGGTAGTATGAGAAGTTATTTAGACATGTATTAAGGCCACAAGTAACTCCTAGCTCATAGCCAAGTTGAAACCTTCCTTACCAGTGGTTTACTTGTGAAAAATCTTGCTCTAGTCAATTTCAAATGAGCATAACTCCTAGATTTTGATGTATTTCTAAGCTCATGATCCACCAAATTACAGATATTTGAATTATATTTTCAACGCATCCAGATTCACCCTAATCCAAAATCGGAGCTAAGTGTTATGGCCATTTTAGTGAAGCACTGTCAAATAGTGAGAACATACGAGCATAAACCACAACCGTGGTTAGAACCCACCACCGTACCATGGTATCGTCTTATCAAAACAACCACAAAAACCTGAAAGTTGAAAAGTATATCTTCCAACCACGAAAGGGTTCCATGACCATGGTTAGAAACCAAGATCTTAGGTACAATCTTGACATCTAAAGTTGATCTGGTTGGAACCCATAGCCTACGAACCAAGGCACGATCATGAGTGGGTCCCATTATTGTACCAAGAATTTTCTGATCAAGTCCAGATACCTTACAGCCCATCCACCCAACCACCAGCACCACCCACGACCATAGGTGGGACCCAAAATTATGGGATGGTTCGTATGACGCGTTCTGCAGCTTTTTCAATTACGAACTTAAAAGGGAATATTAGTATTTTACCACTATTTTAACATTAAAACTACATCATTTATGCTATTCGAAGGCTGATTATTAAGGTTAATATTACCCTAACCCCTCATTACTCAGAAAAGCACTTGACACATAGCATCACAGAGAAAGAAAGAGACAATTTCTTCTCTTCAGGGTAACTAGGGTACATCTTTTCAAGCTTCCAATTTCAATGACTTCTTCAGGGTTTTCATATCCAGGTATGTGGGATTTCATCAATGGGTCTCCTTTTACCCATTAAGTCCCAAATTTATTTCAATTTCTCAGTTTAATTCCTTCCTCAGAGCTTATGGTTCATGAATACTGTGAATTTCTTGATATTCTAGTTCCTTGATCTCATTAAGTTATAAACCCATGTTTTAGCATGAATTTCAGTACCATTACATGATCAAAACTACAAACCCTAATTATATTATAAAATCTATGATTTTGAACCTGAGTTATTAAATCCATTAATTCACCTAGTTTATGGAATTGTCATAGTAGTTGTTTCTTCTAAGATGGTGGGTTATGAAAACTGATGACCTAGGATTTCATTCATATACTTATGAGTATTATATACTCTAGTTTACATGTTTTGAATTCTCTTAGATAATTCATTTATTTTCAGTCTTCAGAATTTTGCTATTATTGAGCATTTCAGTTATCAGTGTCATTCAGTTGGGAGTAGTACTTAGCACCAAGCGGGCATAGGGATGAAGGCTCACCCATCAGTTAGGCTAAGAATTTTAGTAGAATTCCCTAAGTCCCAGAACTAAAGTGCCACCATAGGTTCTAAATGGCCAGCCGTCAGACCAGGCTTAACACCTTAATCCTTTTGGACATCAGTTTAGTATATCCACGTCAGTCAGTGTTCGGACCCTTGGAAAGGTACTGAACAACCTTCCAGCTGAGTTTATAGGTTGGACCCCAGTTAGCTCAAATTGGGGTATATCAGTTATCAGTAGCTCCCACAGTCCACAATTTATAGCTCAGATTCAGATAGTTGTATGACCTTGTATTATGTTATTCAGCATATCAAAATATACACGTTCATTACTTGATCTTGCATCAGTTTATCATGTTACATGTATCATGTTCAACTTATATCAGTTATTTTCCTATCTCATCTACTCAGTACATTCAAAGTACTGATATCTTACGTTATATTATCTCATAATATGGGTTCTGATGTTCAGCACCAGATCATGCTTAGTACGACTCCACATCATAACAATAACAGTTTTTGGTGAGTCCTCATTATTTGAGGACTAGTTATCAGTATTTTATTTTTTATCTTATTCCAGTTTTATATAGTTAGAGTTAGTTGGGGGCTTGTCGCAACAACTCATATGACTTAGAGGTTTTTGAATAGATAGTTAGATTTTCAGCATGTTGATTATGTCAGGCAGTCTTAGTTTTGACATTCAGTATTGATTTTGGCTTTTATTATAATCATGTCATTTCATTTCAGCTTTCGTTCAGTATTTATTAGTTTACTTTATTATTTTTAGTGTCATGCCAGGCCAAGGGTTAGCTTGGGGTTACTTGTGACTCTAAGCACCGTGTTACGACTAGGGGTAGTCTAGGGTCATGCAAAACTTAGTATCAGAGCATTAAGTTTAAAGTTTCCCAAGGTGTCTGAAAGCTGCGTTAAGAAGAGTCTTGTTCACTGGTGTGAAGCGCCCCACACTTATGAGTGACAGGCTATGAAATATTTTAGGAAAAGTTTCACTTCTTTCATGTTCATATCGGGCTATAGAGTGGGAACTCTACGACAATCTTCTTCTAACTCCTGATCTATAAATTACCATAATATGCCTCCCAAGAGAGCTTACGGAAAGAGGTATGGCAATGGCAACAGAAATGGAAATCAACATGTACCACCAGCTCCCTCAAATCCCTCTGAATGAACAAGTTTTCCATGCTGAATTCAGGGCTACTTTCACAGCATTAGCCCAGTCCATGACCACTTAGAATAACCAGCAAGCTATTACACCAGCCAATACAATAGTGAATACGACATCAACTAGAGTTTGAGACGTCACTTGGATGAATCCTTCAATATTCTTTGTGTCTAAGTCTAAAGAAGATCCACATGAGTTCTTGGATAATATTCAAAAAGTCACTGAGATCATGGGTGTCACTCTAACTAAAAGTGTTGACTTAGCTACTTATCAGTTATAAGGAGTAGCTCATAGTTGGTGCCAATAGTAGAAGAAGGATAGAGGTGTTGATGCAGGTCCGGTAGAATGGGACGAGTTCAATTTTGCTTTTCTAGATTGGTTCTTCCCACTTGAGTTAAGGGAGTCCAAGGTGTAGGAATTCATCAATTTGAAGCAGGGCAACATGAGTGTGAAGGAGAATTCTCTTAAGTTTACTCAACTGGCAAACTTTTCTCCACCAGTGGTTGCTGACTCCAGGGCCCACATTAGTATGTTTGTGACAGGTGTTTCTGAGGATGTAGTTAAAAAGTGTAAGATTGCAATGTTGGTTAAAGAGATGGACATCTCTAAGTTGATGGCTCATGCTCAACAGATTGAAGAAGAGAAAATCAAAGAGAAGGAAATGGAGAACAAGAGGGCTAGAACAAGTAGCTTTAATTTCTCTCAGTTTAGGTTAGATAATGGTAACCGTTCTCAGTTCTGCCATAAATCATCAGTTTCAACCCCATCTTCTGCTAGTGCTCCAGTACCCAAGTTCAGGCAGGATAATCGGGATAAGAGATGGGCTCTAAGTCCCAAGGTAGCGTTACTAGTGGTCGTACTAACCTATTTTGCAAAAAGTATGGTAAGAACTATAAGGGTGAGTGTATGGATGGTAGTGATGCTTTCTTTTGGAGTGGCAAGTTAGGCCAAAGATTGAGGGAGTGTCCAGTGGCTTTATAGAGAGGCAAAGATACTCTTCAGGAGTATTAGTCTAACTCCTCTGCAGCACTAGCAGGTCGCCTGACTTAGCAGGGTGCTTCATCCAGCACGACTGGTGGACAACATCAGAATAGGTTCTATGCCCTTCAGACTTGACAGGTCAGGAGGGCTCTTTTGATGTGGTCACTGGTATGTTATATGTATTTCATATTCATGTCTATGCATTGTTAGATTCCGGATCCACACTTTTCTTCATGACTCCCTATAGAGCAATAGACACTGCTGTTAGTCCCAAAACTCTTTCAGAACCTTTCTCAGTCTCTACTATAGTTAGTGATTTAGTCATAGCTAGACTAGTATACAGAAATTGCCCAGTCATAGTTTCTCAGAAAGTCACCTCATTAGATTTTGTAGAGTTAGACATGATAGATTTTGATGTCATTCTTGGTATGGATTGGCTCCACTCTTGCTATGCCTCTATCGATTGTAGAAATAGAGTAGTCCAGTTTCAGTTTCCAAATAAGCCAATCATAGAGTAGAAGGGTAAAACCTCAGTGCCTATAGGTCGATTTGTCTCTTACCTTAAGGCTAGAAGAATAATTTTCAAAAGGTACATCTATCATCTTGTTCGGGCTAAGGATTCAAAGTTTGAGAACCCAACTCTTGCGTCAGTCCAAGTGGTTAATGAATTTACAAAAGTGTTTCCTAAAGATCTGCTCGGAGTTTCTCTTGAGTGGGAAATTGACTTCGGAGTAGATCTCCTTCCAGATACCTAACCTATTTCAATTCCACCCAACAGAATGTCTCCAGCCGAGCTTAAGGAATTAAAGGAGCAGTTAAAATATCTTTTAGACAAAGGTTTTATTAGGCCTAACATCTCTCTATGGGGTGCTCCAGTTCTTTTCATGTGCAAGAAAGATGGTTCTTTCAGAATGTATATCGACTACTATAAGTTGAACAAGGTCACAGTCAAGAATAAGTATCTCATTCCTAGGATTGATGACTTGTTTGACCAGCTTCAGAGTGCCAATTATTTCTATAAGATAGACCTCAGATGATGCTATCATCAGCTCAGAGTCAGAGAATGTGATATTTCGAAGACATCCTTCAGAACTCGGTATGGGCCCTTTGAATTTGTTGTTTTTGGACTAATGAATGCTACTACAGCTTTTATGGACTTGATGAAAAGGGTGTTCAAGCAGTACTTGTACATGTTCATTATTGTATATATTGACTACATTCTCATTTATTCTTGGAGTGTGGATGAATATGCAGACTATTTGAGAATCGTTCTACATACTCTCAAAGATCGCCAATTATTCGCTAAGTTTAAAGAATGTGAATTTTGGTTGAAACTAGTAGCATTCCTTGGTCATATCATTTCTAGTGAAGGCATTCAGGTTGATCCTTAAAAGACTAAAGCAGTTAGGAATTGGCCTAGACCTATTTCTCCATCAAATATCAGGAGTTTCTTGGGTTTAGCTGGTTACTACAAATGGTTTGTTGAAGGATTCTCCTCTATTGCTTCTCTTATTTCCAGGTCAACTCAGAAGAAAGTCAAGTTTCAGTGGTTCTATTCTTGCGAGAAGAGTTTTCTGGAGTTGAAGACTCGACTCATCTCCGCTTCAGTTTTGACTCTGCCAAATGGTTCAGATGGTTTTGTGGTTTATTGTGATATTTCTAGAGTAGGACTTAGTTTTGTATTATTTCAACATAGCAAGGTTATATCACATGCCTCTAGACGACTCAAGCCTCATGAGAAGAACTACCAAACTCATGATCTTAAGTTAGCCGCAGTTGTTTTTGCCTTAAAGATTTGGAGGCATTATATTTATAGGGTTCATGTTGATGTATTGACTGATCACAAGAGCCTTCAGTATATGTCCAGTTAGAAAGATCTAAATCTTCGTTAGAGGAGATGGCTAGAGTTTTTGAAGGACTATGATATGAGTGTCTTGTACCATTCAGTAAAGCCAATATTGTGCAATACACTCTTAGTAGATTGTCTATGGGAAGTGTTGCTCATATTCAGAATGAGAAGAAAGAGTTAGTTCATGAGGTTCACCAGCTTGCTAGATTGGGAGTTCGGTTGGTTGATTCAGTCGAAGGTAATATTTTGGTTCAGAATGGCTCAGAATCTTCATTAATAGATGAAGTGAAGGAAAAGAAAGAGGATGATCCTATTTTGCTTAAGTTAAAAGAAGCAGTCCAGAGTCAGAAGGTTGAGGTTTTCTCCCAAGGGGTAGATTGTGTTCTTCGTTGTCAGGGCAGACAATATGTACTAGATGCGGATGACTTAAGGGAGAAAATGCTAATAGAAGCTCATAGTTCTCTGTATTCTATTTACCCAGGAGCCATTAATATGTACCGTGACCTACGGGAAGTCTATTAGTGGAATGGCATGAAGAAGGATATCACGAAATTTATGGCTAAGTATCCAAATTGCCAGCAGGTTAAGGTTGAGCACCAGAGACCTGGTGGTAAGGTTCGGGATATTTGTATGCCTACTTGGAAATGAGAAGTGGTGAATATGTACTTCATCACAGGGTTGCCTCATACTCATCAACAACATGACTTTATTTGGGTTATCGTGAACCGAATGACTAAGTCAACCCATTTTCTGCCAGTTAACATTATAGACTTAGCTAAGGATTATGCTAGACTCTATATTAGGGAGTTAGTGAAGTTACATAGTGTCCCTCTGACCATCATTTCAGATAGTGTACTCAGTTCACCTCTCAGTTCTAGAAGGCTTTTCAGAAGGGTCTTGGTACCCAAGTTCATCTCAGTACAACTTTTCAGCCGCAGACAGATGTCTAGGCAGAGTGGACCATTCAGACTTTAGAGGATATGTTGAGGGTATGCGTGATCGATTTCAAACATAGTTGGGAGGATTATTTGCCTTTGATTGAGTTTGCTTATAATAACAGTTATCACTATGGTATTCAGATGGCCCCATTTAGAGTACTGTATGGCAGGAGGTGTAGATCTCCTATTAATTGGTTTGAAGTTTGTGAAGCTACTTTGATAGGGCCTCACTGAGTCCATAAGGTAATGGAGAACGTTCAATTGATTAGAGAAAGACTGAAAACAGCTCAGAGTTATCAGAAATCCTATACAGATGTGAAGAGAAGGGAGCTTGAGTTTGATATTGGTGATTTTGTCTACTTGAAAGTTTCACCCATAAAAGGGGTGAAGCGGTTTGGTAAGAAAGGGAAACTCAGTCCTCGCTATATTAGTCCTTATAAGATTGTGGGTTGTTTTGGCAATATAGCCTATGAGTTATAGTTACCCACAGACTTAGCATTAGTGCATCTAGTTTTTCATGTGTCTCAGTTGAAGAAATGCATTGGTGATCCCATATAGGTTGTGCCTTTAGCTAGTGTGGGTGTGAAAGATAGCCTTTCTTACGAAGAGGTCCCAGTTGAGATCCTTAACCGTCGGTTCGTACGTTGAGGAATAAAAAGGTTACTTCAGTAAAGGTTCTATGGATAAATCAGCTCATTGAGGGAGCTACTTGGGAAGAATAGTCATACATGAAGACCAAGTACCCTCATTGTTTCTCTTCAAACTCTGTTCCAACTTAAGGTAATAGTTTCCCCTTACTTAATTCTTTCTATCTCATGTCACCCAGTTATTTTCATGTCATATCATGCATTCATGAGTTCAAATCAGCCCATGTATCAGTTATAGACTCAGTACATGTCAGTGTTCGTCTCTTAGAAATTTTTTGTTAGGATTGCATCTCTTTCCCTAACTTGTCATCTTAGTTAATTTTCACATGGGAACGAATGACCCCAAGGGGGAGATATTATAAGACCTCAAAAATCCAATATAAGATTATAACCATGCTTCAAGTACATGTAAAATCAAACATCATGTTTTGGGTAGTATGATAAGTGATTTATACATGTATTAAGGCCACAAGTAACTCCTAGCTCATAGCCAAGTTGAAATCTTCCTTACCAATGGTTTTCTTGTGAAGAATCTTGTTATAGTCAACTTCAAATGAGAATAACTCCTAGATACTGATGAATTTCTGATCTCAACACCTACCAAATTATATATATATGAATTATCTTTCCAACGCATCCAGATTCGCCCTAATACGATATCAGAGCTAAGAGTTATGGCCATTTTAGTGAAGCACTGTCCAACAGTGAGAACATACGAGCAGAAACCATAGCCGTGGTTAGAAACTGCGACCATGGTTAGAACCCACAATAGTAACATGGTCTCGTCTTATATAAACATCCCTAAAACCTGAAAGTTGACGAGTATACCTTCTAACCACGAAAGGGTACCACGATCGTGGTTAGAAACCACGATCTTAGGTATGATCATGACTTCTAAAGTTGATCCGGTTGGAACCCACAACCTACAAATCAATCCACGATCATGAGTGGGTTCTACGATTATACCAAGGCTCATTCGATTGAGCCTAGAGACCCTCCAGACCATCCACCCAACAACGAGCACCAACCACGACCATATGTGGGACCTACGATCTTGGGATGGTCCGTATGATGCGTTCTGCAGCTTTTTCAGTTAAGAATTTAAAAGGGAAGATTAGTCTTTTCCCACTATTTTAACATCAAAACTACGTTGTTTAGGCTATTTCAAGGCTGATTGTTAAGGTTAATATTACCCTAATACCTTATTACTCAGAAAAACACTCGACACTTAGCATCACAGAGAAAGAAAGAGGCGATTTCTTCTCTTCAGGGCAACTAAGGTTCATCTTCTTCAAGCTTCCAATTTCAAAGATTTCTTCAGGGTTTCCATCCCTAGGTATGTGGGATTTCATAAATGGGTCTCCTTTCACCCATTGATTCCCAAAGTTAATTCAATTTCTTAGTTTAATTCCTTTCTCAGAGCTTAGGATTCATGAATATTGGCAATTTTTTGATATTCCAGTTCCTTGGTCTCATTAAATTATAAACCCATGTTTTAGCATGAATTTCAGTATCATTACATGATCAAAACTACAAACCCTAATTATATTATGAAATCTATGATTTTGGACTTGAGTTATTAAATCCCTTAATTCACTCAATTTATGGAGTTGTCATAATAGTTGCATTCTTCAGAGATAGTGCATTGTGAACACCTGATGACTTAGGATTTCATGCATATACTTATGAGTATTATATCCTCCAGTTTACACATTTTGAATACTCTCAGATAATGTATTTATTTTATCTTCTGAATATTACTATTATTGAGCATTTCAGTTATCAGTGTCATTCAATTGGGAGTAGTACTTAGAACCGAGCGGACGCAGGGATGAAGGGTCACCCTTCAGTTAGGCTGAGACCTTTAGTACAAGTCCCTAATTCCTAGAACTATGGTGTCACCATAGGTTCTAAAGGATCACCCGTTAGACCAGGCTTGATTCCTTAGTCCTTTCGGACATCAGTTTAGTGGAACCACGCCAGTCAGTGCTCGGACCCTTTGTAAGGTACTGAACACCCTTCCAGCTGGGGTTACAGGTTGGACCCCGATTAGATCAAATTGGGTATGTTAGTTATTAGTAGCTCCCATAGTCCACAGTTTTGTTCAGATACTTGCATAACGTTGTATTCAATTATTCATCATATCATACAGTACACATTTATTACTTTGTCTTGCATTAGTTTATCATGTTACAAGCATAATGTTCAGCTTATATCACTTATTTTACCATCTCATATAATCAGTACATTCAAAGTACTGATCGCATACTTTTCTTTGTGCTATATTGTATCATAATATAGGTTCTGACATTCAACATGCAGATCGTGCTTAGTACGATTCCACATCATATCAGCAGTAGTGTTTGATGAGTCCTCATCATTCGAGGACTAGTTATTAGTATTTTATTTTTTTAGCTTATTCCAGTTTCAGACAGTTAGAGTTAGTTGGGGGCTTGTCCCAACAACACATATGACTTAGAGGCTTTCAAATAGACAGTTAGATTTTCAACATGTTTATTATGTCAGACAATCTTAGTTTTGACATTTAGCATTAATTTTGGCTTTTATTATAATCATGTCATTTCAGTTCATCTTTCGCTCAGTGTTTATTAGTTTACCTTATTATTCATAGTGTCATGTTAGGCCATGGGTTAGATTGGGTTTACTTATGACTCTAAGCACCATGTTACAACTACGGGGTAGTCTCGGGTCGTGACATCTATGGGAAGAGGTGTAGATCACCCATAGGGTGGTTTGAGGCTAGTGATGTGAAGCTTTTGGGAACTTATTTGGTGAGGGAAGCTCAGGAAAAGGTGAGATTTATCCAAACCAAGTTGTTACCAGCCCAGAGTAGGCAAAAGGAGTATGCAAACAATAAGGTGAGGGATATGTCATTCAAGGTTGGTGAACAAGTTTTATTGAAAGTGTTTCCCATGAAGGTAGTCATGAGGTTTGGTAATAAGGGCAAGCTTAGCCCCCAATATATAGGTTTATTCAAGGTTCTTGACAATATGGTTTAGGTAGCATATAGGTTGGTATTTCTGCCAAGCTTTTTGGGGGGTCCATCCAGTGTTCCATATATCCATGCTTAAGATATACCATAGGGATGGGGATTACATTATCAAGTGGGATTAAGTTTTATTAGATAAGGACCTTACTTATGAGGAAGAACCAGTTGCCATGCTTTATTGAGATGTTTGAAAGTTGAGGACAAAGGAGATTCGATCGGTAAAGGTTCAATGGAATTAATATCCATTTGAGGAAGCTGCTTAGAAAACTGAGAAGGACATATGAGACAAGTAACCTCGCTTGTTTGAGGATACAAGCACTCTTTCTTTTCTTAACTTGGCTTATTTTCCTTGTTTGATTATTCGCGGATGAACGATGGGTAAATTGGTACTATTGTAACGACCTTTTCCGTCTTTATGGGTATGTCTAATGTGAAAATTTAGGTTAAGATTTTCCCTAAATTGGGAGTTAGAAATTTTAGGCTAGGCTAGTCTTGGACAAAATCTGAGTGAGGTATGGTCTAGGGCAATCCAGGAATGAATTGGGTAAGTGTAATAAAGTGGAGCTTATTATTATGTTAACTAAGATAATAAAGAAACCGTAGTATTTTTAGGAAGTAATTTTGGGTAAGTAGAACTCCTGATATCGAACTTGAAGTAAAGGGGTTAGTCCAAAATATCATGGTTTGAGGGTGCATTACAAAAAAGACAAAATTGGGAGCAATCCCGAGTTTCTGCCTCACCACCCCTTTTATAATGGGTGGCATGTCACGATGAGGCTACTGCTATAGCAGAGAAATTTTCGCTATAGTAGGAGTCAAAGATGGTCGATTCTGCTATAGCTGGCAGCTTTCGCTATAGCGATGCTACTATAGCAGGATCGAATCAATATAGCGGGGTACATCACTATTTAGTACAAAAATTCCCCAAAAATGGTTTATTATTCTAAACTCATTTTTGGGGAAAACTTAGGGAATTTGGGGTGACTTTCGCCTGTTTTCCATCAAAATTCTTCGTAAAGGTAAGTTATTCATTCCCATTAACTAGTTTTTGATTTCTAATCCGTAGAATCACTAGTTTACGTGTCTTGGGGAGGGTTTATCTTAACCTAGCTGAATTTTCTGATTCAATGGGGTAAATTGGGTGTAAAGCCTTTGGGTTTTAGTTAAAAATTGATAATTTACTCTTGTATGACTATAATTCACTGTTGTAACCATGAAATTGGTAGGATTGAGGTGCATTTATGGTAGAAAAGCCCTAAAATGAGGGGAATGATCATGAAACTAGACTTGGGGTTTGGTATTAGGTTATAATCCTCTATATTGTAGGTCATTTGGTTGGTTATGTGTTATATTCCTATTTTTAGATCACAATTAAGTCGAGGTTGCAAGAAAAGGGAACGCTCAAGTTTGCTAGAGCATTTCAGGCTTGGATTGAGATAGGTGATGGTTCAATGTAGTTGAAACCCAACTTAATTTATGTGCGCATGCTTTCTATTCCTTAGTATTTCTTGTACAATACATGTTCAAGGAAAGTAAATGACTGTTTGTTAATCGCATGCAAGTTTTGTTTCTATATTTATTGTGGTTGTGATTGTTGTGATATCTGTCATTATTATAAGATATACCGATATTTGGACATCTTTAAGGGATTGGTTGGTATAAGGTTGGTAGACACTTGATGTCTGGGATTTGTTACATGGACAAGAGCTCTTCCCCTATAGGTCATGGCTAGTGGGTGACCATAAAACCCTTAGCATGTATGTACAAGGTACAGGTGAGTGTGACGGTTCCTTGAGTGAACTGTTGATATTGTGTTTTCTTTATTATATTGGTTCCTTGAGTGAATCGGGTTTATGTGCTTAATTGCTAAAGGTGGTTTGTTTATGTAAACCAGGATGCATAATAATTTCTATTGTTGTTGTTTTATGGACCCTTGAGTGGTCCGGGCTTGTTACAAGTTATGGTATAACTCTATGTTGTCTATTTACTTGTGTGACTGAGATATGGTTGATGTAATTATTGAGTTAGGGTTTTTAACTTGGAGTCTTACTGGTGGACTTAATTTTACTTGTTATCTATGTTGACTCATATTGACTAAAATCAATGATGTTGAAGAATAAGGTTAAGTATTATGAACTTCAAGTAAGGTTGCATGATAGGTGTTCATGGTTATCTTTTTGTACTATGTTATGGTTATGTGTTCATATTTCTCTCTTTAGGTTGGACAATGACCCTACCAGTACACCGTTGTTTCTTCTGTACTGATACTACATATGTTCTTATTTTTATTGAGTGCAAAGTATATTTCGGCGACTGTTTGGAGACCTCAGTTTTGATTCAGACCATATTCAAACTCAAGGGTGAGCTGCATCTTTTGGGATAAAATGAGATCTTCACTTGATGTTCTGGTCCATTATTTCGGACATAGATATTACTTTGGTTTTGGGGTTGCATCACTTTTTTGACAATTGATAGAGTTTTGGTACTATGACTTATAGTCTTTAAGGGAAGGTTTATTCCTCATATTTATATTATTACTTTTCATTTGAGAAATTGAATATTGGTTTTGCTAATGAGATTGGTTTAGT
Source organism: Capsicum rhomboideum (assembly GCA_031232105.1). Classification (NCBI taxonomy): domain Eukaryota; kingdom Viridiplantae; phylum Streptophyta; class Magnoliopsida; order Solanales; family Solanaceae; genus Capsicum; species Capsicum rhomboideum. The sequence goes on along the minus strand of CP124712.1, from coordinate 23,908,808 downwards.
TGCCTAATTTTGGCTGTGCTGGATGGTTCATTGGGTTAGTTGGTTCTCCCATCGGAAGTTTAGTGTCGGTGCCACTCACGATGGGTTTGGGTAGTGACAAAATCATGCCACCCACTCCTGTAGAGCACGAACACCAAAACACAACTACGAGGAGGGGTAAAATAGTTAAAATATGCCAAAAACTAAAATTCACAATTCAGATTGTTACAACATCCACCACTAATTTAACAATCCAAATCTTCGTTATGTTGAAATAGAGAGTAGAACCTGCACTTAGTCTTGCCCTAGACAAAAAATTAAAAATTCAGGGCTGGCCTTGTTTTAGGCGTATTTTGAGTGTGTGGTGATCTAGGTAAATTTGGTAGTGATTAGAGCATGGGTTGGTGATTTGATTTGATTTTGTGTTAGAGGATGAGTTTAGGAAGCCGTAGCAACTTCTGGTGCGTAAAATGAGTTTGTAGAACTCTAGTTATAGTAATTATTGTGAAAGAGTTCATGATGCAAAATTTCAAGAAGTGTGTTGTGAAATGGCCAGAACTGAGACCAAGTCTTGAATTACCAGTTTGAGCCTGCTGCATCAAAAGAAGTGTCTCCTTAGTGGCAACCCATTTTGGCCTGAGGGCCACTACAGTAGTAAAAATGCAGAATTCCAGCATTCCAACTTTTAAATCTAGATAACTCATTTTTCATTCCCACTTTTCTAAAAACGTTCAAGGGCTTAGCATATGACAATTTTCTGCAATTTTTGGGTTTTTAATCTTTGGTGGTAAGGTTTCTTTACATTCTAAACTTGAATTCCTTATTTAAATTTTTAAAAATCGCAAGAATCTTGTTAATAATAGAATTTGGAGTTTTGCCCTGAATAATGAACTGAAGGGAATTGGTGGGGAATTTGGTTGTTTCAGTTGTTAATGATCCTAGGGTGTTATAAAACACTTCCCAAGGTAGAATTCTTGTTGGTAATGCTAAATTATGATGAATTCATGAGGTTTAAAGGGTAGAAAATCCTAAGATGATGAACTAGGCAATTCCTTAGGTTTAGTTGATAAATGTAAGTTCCTATTGATTTGGAAAGGTGCAATATTGAAGTGAATGCCATGTAATTATTGTGTATAGATCAAGAATGAACTGAAAGAGAAGGCAAAGGCAAGGTTGTGGCATTATAGTGATTCGAGCAAGAAATCAAGGTAGGTTATGGTTTAATTGTAGTAAAGACTTGCTTGACTCTATGCTTATATGAGAATTGGGTGTTTGTGATTTTCTTTCAGGCATAACTTGTGATTATTGACTGCATTCTTACATTGCACATTAACATTGACATGATGAGGAAAAGATATTAATATTGAGATGATATTGATATTGAGATGGTGTTGAGATGATATTGATATTGAGATGTTATATGGATCTGGTGTCACTCCGACACTATTATTGGATCGGGTACCACACCGGTACTAGTACATGGATAATGCTCGTTCCCTGCAGGTCATATCTAAGAGATCCTAATGACTCTAGTATGTGTGTGCATCTTGTATGCTGTATTCTTCATATTCATTTAGATGTATACATATATATGCTGTGGTGAAAATTTTTAAAGAATCTACCTAAATGTAATTGATGTACTTAAGAACTTGTATACCTAATGATATGAAGTGTTATACTTGTATTTGGTTGTCATTAATTATAAGTTGTGTTTTGATTGTTGTTGCTTGCATCTGATTTTCCTATTTGTATAATGTTGAGTTGAGTCAGCCGATGATGCCTACCAATACTTAGTTGTTGTACTAATACTACCTGTACTCTCTTTTTGTTGAGTGTAGAGCATGTTTTAGTATTTGAGACAAGACCTCGACTCTAGCCGGTGATTTCAGACTTCGATTCAAGGGTGAGCACATGATTGAGCAGCCATTCGATCCTCCTTGTATTGTTCATGTACTTTGTTTCAGGACTAAGCATTCCTTTATTTTGTATTTTGAATAATCTTTAAAACTTGGTTTTAGATACTATTAGATTTTCTTGTATAGTGACTTTAGGTCCTAGGGGTTCACTCTATTTTCTTAGTTATGAATATTGATTAAGTTAGAGTTGATTTTGGTTGATAACATTGTGTTGTAGTGTTTTAATGATAAGCAATTAAAAAGTGAATTGTGAAGGTATGACTTAGTTGGTAAGGGTTGAGTTAGATGGTTCTCCCACTATAGTGTTAGGGTGGGTGCCACTTATGACCAACTGGGTCGTGACAACTAAAATACACATTCATTCTCAAACGTAGAGATACAAAAGGTACCTGAACTGTCAAAAAGTTTGGGGTATCTATTCTGTATGTCAGACTTTATCTCCCATGTAGCCTCCCCACTTGGATGATTCTTCCACTGAACCTTCACTGAATTAATACTTTGAGACTCAATTTCCTAGACTATCTATCCAAAATAACTATAGGCTCCTCTTCAAAAGTCAGATTCTAATCCAAATCCATTGAATCACATGAGAACCATCAGAATGATACTTTTTCAACATCAAAATATGAAACATGGGATGCACAATTGAAAGACTCAGAGGTAAGGTCAACACATAGGCCACCTCCACAACACTCTGAAGGATCTCAAAAGGTTCAATAAACCTCAAGCTGAGCTTGCACCTCTTCCCAAACCTCATTGAACCTTTCATGGGTGGTACCCATAGCAAGACCTTCTCACCCTCCATGAAATCTAAGTTACAAAGCCTTTTGCCAACATAACTCTTTTGCCTACTCTAAGCTAGCAAGAGTTGATCCTAAATTTATGTCACCGTCTCCATAGGGTCTCTCAATAAGTCTGTACCCTAAGACTTAACCTCAGATGAATCAAACCAATCAAATGGAGATCTATAATTTCTCCCCCTACAAAACCTTAAACGATGCCATCTGAATGCTGGAATGGTAGCTATTATTGTAGGCGAGCTCTGCTAAGGGTAAGAACTGGTCTTAATGACCACCAAAATCCAAACACAAGCTTGGATCATATTTTTTCATCACCCGAATAGTATGCTCGAACTGACCATCTATCTGAGGGTGAAATAATGTAGTCATCTCCAACTGAGTGCCCAACTAATACTGCATAGAACTTAAAAAATGAGAAGTAATCTATGTACCCCTATCTGAAATGATAGAAATAGGCACACCATTTAACCAAACCACCTCACAAATGTAGATCATATCTAACTTCTCTGTATTGTAGTTCACCTTCACAGGAATGAAATGAGTTGATTTGGTCAAGCTGTTAGCAATCATCCAAATAGAGTCGAACTTCCACAAAGTCTAGGCAAACCCAACTACTAAATCCATAGTAATGCGCTCCTACTTCCACTCCAGTATCGACATCCTCTAAGTAAAACTACCCAAACTCTGGTGCTCATGTTCCACCTACTGATAATTTAGACAGCTGGCCACATACTCTATGATGTCCCTCTTCATCGTTCAAAAATGAAAAACTCACTAAAATCTTGATGAACCACCTTGAGAACTATGCCATCAACTTCCATAGACCATAAATACCAAACGATTACGGGAAGGGGGCAAATGGTTAAAACATGCTAAAAGCTAAAAATTTCAACAAGAAATGTTATAATAACTTAAGGTGTTGGTTAAAGAATTGGAGGTTTCGCTATGAATGCACTCTTCCAATCTTTCTTAAATGAGAAATTATACGATCTGTCCTATCGTTACTATGATCACTGCATCCAAAGGGCACGGGGTGTTGGTAATTTTAAATTTGTCTAGATATCCATTAAAATTCTTGGTAGAAAAGAATCAAAAGTTGAAGTTTGAAGGGAAAAATTTTAGGGGGAGCTGACTGCCTCTATCCTACCATAGTGGGATACTTCCTGCTGTAGCAGTACCGTGCAACAACAATCGAGTTGCTTTAGTGAGAAGCGAGCAGTCAACTCTAGATTTTAAAACCTTTTTTTCCTTCTTAGATTAAAACATATGACGTTGTCTCCTCTTAAAAAGACTCTAGGATTATCCCTAGACCTGATAATTATGTGAGTAGAGAGGCAACTTCAAGAGGGTGCATACCAATAGTAGATTCGTGGAATCTTCATCAGGATTGGTAGAACCCCACCAAGGAATAAAATTCTTGTCTCCATTATAGCAGCTTTGTTCTAAGGTAGGCTAGGGTTAATTTAGTACTAGACTATGGGTAGAAAGCATATTTGTGATATAGATTGACGGGAGATTTCATATTTATGCGTACGTGCATGGTGTTTGGCTAGATAAAATATGGTAATTAAGGTAGACATGAATTAATCCAATGTAAATATAAATGACTGTGTAAAGACTTTGCTGATCTTTGCATGTTGTTATGTCATTTATGCTAATTGGGTAATGAAGTAGGGTTGGATAAGCATTAATAAATCAAGGTGAACGTGTATTAATATGATGTTAGTGCCATTGAATTATACCTATTATTGAAAATTGCTATGTGTTAATATAACCACCTTATATTAAACAGTGCAATTATGTATATTAATATTTTGGGCAAGGGAACTACGTGAAGTTTTAAGATAAACCAACTAAATATGACATCAGGATAAGTTGGGAGTTGGGAAGTACAAAGGGTTCAGTCTATGATGAATGGTTGTAGTAGAGGAATAGGTGTGGAACATTATGATCAATAGTAGGTGGTCAAAAGTGAGCGGTAATCAAGTGAAAGAACTTATATGAATTTATATAAACCCCTATAGTTATTTTAGGATAGGAGTTTAGACTTGATTGATTATGTGTATATTGCTTTGATTAATTGTTGCTTGATCCCCAAGCAAAATGGTTGTTGAGAAGTTGTTTTTTGATAAAGTTGGTGTAATAAGCTATGAATTGTACTTGAAACGAGTAGTAGGTTATGGTTGAACTGGAGTTAAGACTCAATTTGATTGCATATGTGCATTTTTAACTGAATGTTTATTTATTTAGTTGCAATGCATGATAGTAAGTGATGAACATGTTAAATGTTGAGTACAAGTGTTATGAATTTATAACTTACAATATGATTGATAAAGGAACTTGTTGATATGCAAGTATTGTTAATTCTGAACTTACTATGTAATTATACTTGTAAATAGCACATGGTTTTTGTTGTGACTTGGTTATGGTAAATGATTGGTTATGATTGAATTAGTTTACTTAAGGCTATATAAGGGTGGGAATGATGGATAGATGTGGAGTAACACTTGTTTTGGGATAAGGGTGGCAAGACACTAGTTGTCTAGTATATTTGGTATATAGATTGAGCTCGTCACCTGCAGGTCATGGCAAGTGGGCAATCATAAGTCCCATATCACGTGTGTACACTGTGATTTGCAAAGTTTGACAGTTCCTTAAGTGGATGGGGTTTTGAATAAGCTATACATTATTTGGGGTTCTTTGAGTGAACCATTTATGTTGATATACATTGTGATCCTTGTGTGGTCATTTTACATAATGAGTCGGTTCTTGGTATTATGATTGGGTGCTTGAAAGGAAAACTTTTTAATTGCCTTGATATGACCTTGTAGTGATGAACTTGGTGATTTTTCTTCATGGCAAGTTCAACCAATTATACAAATTCTTGTTAGTTAGGAGTGGATATAATGGACTATGATAAAATAATATTAATGGATTATTAATTGGCTAATGCATGAATAGAATTCAGTGATTAATCAATTGTGATTGATGAGTTAAGGAAGGCGAAGGTGAGAATGTTCTTGGTTAGTACTTAGGTGTGCACTGCATCGGTTTGTTAAAGTGGTGTGCACCCATATAATGATATAGATTAGAGACCTAGATATTAGTGTACACATGTAGAACAATGATAATGTCACGACCTAAACCCGTTGTGAGTGGCACCCATACTAACCCTTGTCATGAACCAAGACTACCCCCTAGTCGTAACACGGTGCTTAGATTTACAAGTGACCCCAAGCTAACCCATGGCCTGGCATAACACTAAGAATAATAAAGTAAACTGATAAATAATGAATGAAAACTGAGCTAAAAGATATAACCATAATAAAATAAATCGAAAAGGGCCTAAAATGCCCTTCAATTATGTGAAATGGTGCAAACATGCCCTTCATCTACATATTCGGACGGAAATGCTCTCACTGTCTACCTATTGGGTCTATTTTTCCCTTTCATTTAATGGCTCAGCCTGGCCCCACTTCACTAATAATGTGGCATATTTCTATTGGCCAACTAATATTTAAGTAAAATAATTAATTTCCCCCTAAAATCCCAACCCGCCCAACATAATAACCCACCCCACCTAATAAACCCCAACCCATTTAATCTAAAAAAACCCTAAAAACCCTCAATTATCTGCTTATCTCCTCTCTTCTTCTCCATTGTCTTCTTAAAAAATTGAAGGAAGCAAAACTCAGAACAAACTAAGAACCATTTCAATTGCAAAGATCGAAGTAGACCAAAACTGTGTGTTCATCATTGTCAACAGAAGGAACCTAACAAAAGAAACCAAGGAAGTTTCCACCAAATTCTTCCTTCTAGCTTCCTCGTGGTCCATGATATCAACAGAGGTAGTCAGTACATGTATCCAAACTGTCGGGAAGGCAACAACCTTGCGGTCCATCCTTCAATCTCCTTAACCCCAACATCAAAGTGAGGACTAATATATAGGGTAGTTTATGCCACTTCTTAGAAATTATGCAAAGGTGAAAGTGAAATTTGCTCCATGTGATGCAACTTCCAGTGCTTGTAGGGAACATTATTATTGACAATGTTGATCAACTTAGATGATAAAAGTGAAAAATAAGTTAGAGAGACTATTGATCCACTACATCTGTCCTTACAATTTCTTTCTCATTGGTTTGAAACAAACACAACAAGTATTGTTAAATCTGCTGAAACTAGAATAACTTGGGAACTAATCTAGTTGAGGTTGGAAGGTGGAAACACTACCATGAGTTTTTCTTATCATCAGATATCAATCCTCAACACTTAAAAGAAGTAAGAACTTCATCAAGCACCACGATAAAATGATTAGTAACAAATAAACATATATATGGACAAACACTGCCTACGCTGCCTTAGAGTATTAGTTCATTGCTATGGGCACAACATTGTCATATGCAATTCAACAATCAACAAACCATAGATATGGTTGGAAATGAAAGAAATAAATGTGTAAGCAATGAACATTAGCCTTAATTTGTAAAAGGAAACCATGAACTAATAGCTTACATCGCACAAAACAAGAAGTAAAAGGTACCATCACATTATAGTGCATTAATGTATAGTCCAAAGGTACCATCACATTATAGTGCATTAATGTATAGTCCATTTCATATCCAATTATGCTCTAATTTATCGTAATTTTAATGTGTGGCTGCAAAATATGCCACATGGCAAATTTTGAGAATTATATGGAACCTACACATTATGTGAGTCAGAATTTGCTGAGATTTACATGCCAATGTTGCATTCTCATATAAACTAGTATCTGCCCGATTGAGCCAAACTGCGAAGTGATGATGGTCGTGTGTTAATGTTCTCCAAATCACTTTTCAATTCTTCTTTTTCTGTCTTGACAGATTAATCCGTGGGGCCTTCAATGAACAAGTACACCTTTCTTTCCCCAAATTCTGGTACCTTGCCAGGTGGAACATAATGTCCTCGAACAGTGATGGTAGCTTGTAACACCCCGTACTTTCCCAAACTAATTTGACGACGTTGAACAATGGTTACTTATGTGCTGAGATGCCATGAGTATGTAATTTGTAAGGTTAGTGATGAGAAAATTGAAATTTGACCTTGTACATGTGATCAACCCTTCGTAGAAGGTGTTTTGTGATTTTTGTGGGGCATTTGTGGGATTCAAAATGAGGCTAAGAGTACCTCCAAACAAAGGATATTAAGGGTAAGAAGTAAGTTAAAGAATAGGACTTGAAGTATCTAACCAAACCCGCGAAGACAAGTCGAAAAACAAAATTTTCAAAAAAAAGTAAGTGTGGGGCTCGCCAGAGGGCATGCCAGGCCGCTTTGGGCCAATTATTTTAGCCCAGAGGCAGCAAGATGGCGCGCCCAAGGGCGTACCAGGGTAGTTTTTCCACTTTTTTGAAAGTTGGAAATTTTCTAAGTCCCAAGGGTGCCCGGGGGCGTACCGGGATGATTTTTGCCACGTTTCTTCTACAACCATTAGAATATACATGAAATGAGTGAAGTATTATATTGGTATGATAAAATTACTCGAGAACGAATTTTACATCAAAATGACGATTTTACCTTTGTAGCCAAAATGGGCCATACGTGGCTAGAATTGCTTGTTTTTGGAATTGAGGCTACGAGTATGAATCCCATGAGTGGGAATATTGTCGTAACGCGTATGAAATGATTTAAACATGAGAAAGTATTGATTTTATTGGGTTGAGTGAATTGGGCTCAAAAAGGGCCCAAAATGTGAAAGAAAACATGGGCCATTCTTCCATTGACTAATGCAACACATTGCATTAAATTCCAAGAGTGGATAAGGATGAAAATTAAGGGCCTATATAAAGGGCAAAAGGCTGATTTTTATTCATTTGGAAATCACATGCCTTTTTAGATATTTCTCAACCCTTTTTTTCTCTCAAACCCTAAGAGTTCAAAGCCAACTTTTGGAGCAAGATCATCATTTTTCAAGCTTGGGTAAGTGATTATTGTTATGGATTAATTTATTATATGCATGGGAGAGTATGTAAATCATGTTGGTTATGCTTGGAAGTATTGAACATGGTACTTTGTGTTTTTATAAAAGATTTGTGATCCATGAGATTCAAGCTTGAATTATGACTTGTGACTTGATGAAAGAGCATGGCATGGATAAAATATGAACATGTATGGTGTGATTTTGTTATTAAACTTGTTGTTTTCATATAAGTGTAAATTATGATATTTTGGCCGATATGTGCTATGAGGTGTATTAAGGTGACTTGATTGATTATTTGTGACGTGGTGTGGATAATAAAGTGTAAAGGAGAAGTGTGGTGGTGAAATGTATTGATTATCATGTATTGGTCAATGTATGGAATATTGGGGTATTTTTGGAATAATAATTTCATCAATGGTTTTGTCAAGGGGAAATGGCATGTTTAAAGGCAAACATGTAACTCATTGATGTTATATGCATTTGTAAAGTAGTTGATGGTTAATGTGAATCCCGTTATGTATTTGTGTTGTAGAGTGACACATAAAGAAGGAGCGGGACTATTGTATGCACATCTAAGATTGTGTATTTGTATTGAGAATACAAGGTATGTAAGGTTCCTTTTTTCGTATCTTTCTGCAACATATTGTTCATATTGACATTGACATTGGACTTATTTCAATTCCGAGAGGCTTGAAGTATATCAATTTAGGTTGACGTATATTGTTATCCATATGTGTTCTATTCTTAGATGACTCATGATTCACTTATCTCTTGTTCATTGATTTGAGTTCCGAAGATGTCATAACGTTATAATTCCTAAAAGGACTATCTCAAGAGAGTAATAACACAAGAGAATCTCTTTAATCTTAGATGGCATTTTCCAATCATGTCTTGTTCCAAAGTCCTATAATATGATGATTATATTTGTACCAATCTCTCACAATTAAAAGTACCAATCTTATAAGAGTAATAAGAAGTGATGTGCAAGTTAATATATATTTCTCATAAGTGAAGATGTCAATCTCATGAAGTAATGAGTGAAGTGAAATGTGTATATGAGTGTGCTTCAAATTATGTCATGATCCTCATTGTATCACTCTTAAGAATGGAGGTAAGAATAAAAAGAGAAAGAAGTAATGTATAATTAATTAGTAATCATAAGTACATCCCAGGGGTCAAAGTACCTAGCATAGGTTAGTAACATCCCAAGGGCGACACGAAAGCCTAACATGGGTTCACATAACATCCCAGGGGTCAAAGTACCTAGCATGGGTTAATCTCATCCCAGGGGCGAAAGAATAGCCTAGCATGGGTAGACCAATAAAGATGAATCATAGATGAAGACAAGAGGAGTAAAGAACGTAATATACATGGTTCCCCACATACAGAAAGAGAGTTTATTCACATTTCTATTTCTTTATATTGATTCCATTATTGTTGTTATTATGTATGATGAATTTCTTATGAGCCTTACATACTCAGTACATTCTTCGTACTGACCCCCTCGGGGGAATTACCTTACATGTTGCAGGTGCAGCCATTAGTAGACTTCCTCTGTAGACTGGGGATCATTTGCAGAGTTTTGGTGAGCTCCACTCGGTTCGGAGCTTTCTGGGTCATAGTTGTATATTTGTTTTGGATGTTGTAATGTTGTATAAAGCGGAGAATTGTCCCGACTGTTAGTTGGTCTTGTATATGCATCTGTTAGAGGCTTTTGTAGACATGTGTGGGTTATGAATGTGAAAGATAAATGTTCGTTTGACTTGATGGCCCCAACGGCCAAGTTTCCTAAATATGTATATAACATATGTTTCCATGTTTTCCGTATAGTTGCATAAGGTTAAATAAGATTCATACGAGGATATGCATACGAAGGTTCATGAGCAAAGATTGGTTCTCTCGGGCCATGTCGGCTACGAGTGCCAGTCCGGCCCGAATGGGATTTCGGGGTGTGACATAGCTCCTATTCATTCAGAAATAGAATCCAAAGTCGCCTTGTGTGTAACCTTCCAATGGGAATTTTAAGGAAAATCATTAACCTCTAATTCTGTTACATAATATTTAGGCATTACATTGCTTTTACGGAACTAGCCCGTTAAGTTTAAAGTTTAAACATTACCAAAACAACGAATGCAATAAAGGTACTGATGAACGTTTATGAGTGGATGGCTAAGGTTTTTTTTAAGGTTAAATGGGTTGGGACTTATTAGGTGGGGCGGGTTATTATATTTACTGGGTCAGGATTTTAGAAGGGAAATTAATTATTTTAATTAAATATTAGTTGGCCAATAGAAATATGTCATGTCATTAATAAAGTGGGGTAAGACTGAGCCGCTAAATAAAAGGGCAAAACAGACCCAATAGGTAGACGGGGAGGGCATTTCAGGCCCAATAGGTATATGAAGGGCATTTTTGCACCATTTTACATAGTTGAAGGTCATTTTAGGCCCTTTTTCGTAAAATTAAATCAATATAGACTATCAAAACCCATAATGTCTATAAAACCATCATGCTAAAAGTCTAGCTGATTGTCTGAAAGCTTGTACTAAGATGAGTTGCTAGGACAAGCCCCCAATTAACTCTAACTGTATAAAAACTAAAATAACAACAAAAGAAATATTGATAACTAGTCCTTGAATGATAAGGACTCACCAAAGTACTGCTGCTGATGTAGTAGGAGATCGTACTAAGCATGGTCCGGATGTTGAACATCAGAAACTATATTATAAGACAATATAATGCAAAGGAAAGTATGCGATTAACACTTTGAATATACTGAGTACGTGATATATGCACTACACTATATAAGATGAGTATGCTGAAAATAACATGATAAACTGAACATGGACTAAAATTAGTAAACAGATGCAATGGCCAAGTAATAAATGTGGCACAATATGATATATTAAAATAGATGAGACTGAACTGTGGGAGATACTATTAACTGACATACCCTATCTGAGCTAAATAAGGCCCAACTAGTAACCCCAGTTGGATGGGTGTTCAGTGCCTTGCCGAGGGTACGAATATTAGCTGGCGTGGATCCACTAATCTGATGTACAAAAGACTATAATATCAACCTATGGTGGCAACATAGTTCTAGGACTTGGGTTATCTGAACCCGTGTCCTCTCGGTGGTAAGTACCACTCCCAACTAAAGGTAAACTTGTATACTAAAAGGCCCAACAATAATAATGTTCTGAAACTGAAGGGTAAATACTTTATCTGAAAATATTCTAAATCATGGAAACTGAATAAATGAGTATTTGACTGACAATGAATGATATCCTAAGTCATCGAATTTTCATAACCCGCCATTTTAGAAGAATGTAACTAAACATGGCAATACTATAATCTGACTGTAATAAGGAATTTCGTAAATCAAACCAAAATCCAAAATTTATCAATATAATGTGGGTTCATAGTCATGAGTACGTATTGATGCTCAAATTTATGGGAAAACATATATTCAGGGTTTATCCAAAACAAGGAACTAAAAGATATTGAAATTCATTCGTTTCACGAAAACCTTAAACTTGAAGGATGAATTAATTTGAGGAATGGAGTTACTTTTGGGACTCAATGGGTGAAAAAAACCCATTGATGAAATCCCACATACCCGGAGACAATAATCTTGAAGAAATCTTTGAACTTGAGGACTGAAGTTGAAGAACCCTTACTCTTCCTTGGGGAAAGAAAATCACCTCTTTCTCTGTGTTTTTGCTAAGTATAGATTTTAATAGGAGGAATGAGGGACTTAGGGTAATATTAGGCTTAATAGTCATCCTTGAAATAGCTTAATGGATGTAGTTTTGATGTTAAAAGAGTGGTAAAACACTGATATGCCTGTTTAAATTCGTAACTAAAAAAGTTGCAGAAGGTGACGTATAGACCATCCCACGATCATGGGACCCACCTACAATCGTGGGTGGTCCTTATGGTTGGGTGGATGATTTGAGGCTCTATGGACTTGATCATATGAGCCATGGTATGATCGTGGTACCCACCTACGATCGTACCTTGGTTAGTAGGTTGAAAGTCCAAGCTGAATGAACTTTAGGAGTCATGATCGTCCCCAAGGTCGTGGTTTCTAACCAAGATAGTGGTACCCTTTCATGGTTGGAAGGTATACTTGTAAAATTTTAAGTTTTTGGGCTGTTTCATATAGACGAGTGGATTGTACGGTCGTACAATCTAACCCACGATCGTGGTTATGATCGTACTATCCCACTGCTGGACAATGCTTCACTAAAATGTCCATAACTCTTAGCTCCAGAATTGGATTAAGGCGAAAATGGATGCGTTTGAAAGAAGACTCAAAGAACTTTCATTTAGTGGGTATTTAGATCAAAAATACTTTAGAACCTAGGAGTTATGCTCTTTTAAAGTTTAGTAAAGGAAGATTCTTCGTAAGAAAACCACCGGTAAGGAAGGTTTCAACTTGGCTATAAGCTAGGAATTACTTGTGGCCTTAATACATGTATAAATCACTTCTCATACTACCAAAATATGATGTTTGATTTTTACATGTACATAAAGTATGGTTCTAATCTTAGTTTGAATTTTTGGGGTGTAACAATATCTCCCCCTTGGGGTCATTCATCCTCAAATGAAAACTAACTAAGCTGAAATGTTAGGAATAGAGCTGCAATCCCAACACTAAATTTATAAGAACTGAATACTAAAATGATAACTGAGTATATAACTAAAATATGGACTAAACCAAACTCATGAATGCATGCTATGACATAAGAATAACTAAGTGACATGAGACAGAAATAATTAATTAAGGGGAAACTATTACCTCAAGTTGAAACTGAGTTCAAAGGGAAAAGATGGGGGTAATTAGTCATCATATCCGCCTCTGCTTCCCAAGTAGCTCCCTCAACCAACTGGTTCTGCCAAAGAACCTTTACTAAAGCAACTTCCTTATTCCTCAACTTACAAACCTGAAGTTCAAGAATATCAACCGGGACCGCCTCGTAAGAGAGACTATATTTCACACCCATACTATCAAAAGGTACAACTAATGCGGGATCACCAATGCATTTCTTCAACTGAGACACATGAAAAATTGGAGGCACTGAGACTAGGTCTACAGGCAAATCTAACTCATAGGCTACATTGCTAAAATGATCCACAATCTTACAAGGGCCAACATAACGGGGATTGAGTTTTCCTTTCTTACAAAATCTCTTCACCCCCTTCATGGATGAAACTTTAAAGTAGACAAGATCACTAATAGAGAACTCAAGTTCCCTCCTCTTCACATTTGTATATGATTTCTGAAAGCTCTGAGCTATTTTCAGACTTTCTCTAATCAACTGAACTATCTCCATCATCACGTAGACTAAATCAGGCCCTACAAAAATATCTTCACCAACCTTAAACCAACCAATATGAAACCTACACCTTCTACCATAAAGTGCTCTAAACAGGGCCATTTGAATACATGAATGATAACTGTAATTGTAAGCATACTCAATCAAAGACAAATGATCATCCAAACTACCCTTGAAATTGATCACATATACCCTCAATATATCCTCTAAAGTTTGAATGGTACGCTCTGCCTTACTATCTATTTACGGGTAAAAAGTTATTCTAAGGTGAACTTGTGTACCAAGACCATTTTGGAATGTCTTCAAAAATTGATAGGTAAACTGAGTACCCATATCTGAGATGATAGTCAAAGGGACTCCATATAATTTCACTAACTCCCTAAGATAGAGCCTAATAGAATCCACGGCTGAATCTGAAGTGTTAACTGGCAGAAAAGGGGCTGACTTAGTCATTCAGTCTATAATAACCCAAATAGAATCATGTTGTCGGTGAGTACGAGGCAACCCTTTAATGAAATCCATATTCACCACTTACCACTTCCAAGGAGGAATATTGATATACTAAAGCATACCACTAGGTCTCTGGTGTTCAACCTTAACCTACTGGCGATTTGGACACTTATCCAAAAATTATGCGATATCCTTTTTCATGCCATTCGACCAATAGACTTCCCGTAGATCACGGTACATCTTAGTAGATCCTGGGTGAATCAAATATAAAGAAATATGACCTTCTGTTAACATCCTCTATCTCAAGTCATCCATATCTGAACATATAGTCTGCCCTAACAACAAAGAACACCATTTCCCCCTTGGGAGAAAACCTCAACTTTCTGACTTTGAACAACCTCTTTCAACTTAAGAAAAATAGGATCACTATCTTGTTTTTATTTACCTCACCTATCAAAGAGGATTCTGAACCATTCTGAACAAAAATATTACCTTCACCTAAATCAACCAACTTAACTCCCAATCGAGCAAGATGGTGAACCTCACAAACTAACTTTTTCTTCTCTTCCTATCTATGAGTAACACTTCCCATCAACAACCTACTAAGAGATTTATCCATAACGTTGGCTTTTTCTGGATGGTATAAGACACTCATATTATAATCCTTCAATAACTCTAGCCATCTCCTTTGACAAAGATTTAGATCTTTTTGGCTGAACACATACTGAAGGCTCTTGTGATATGTGAACACACCAACATGAATCCCATATAGATAATTCCTCCAAATCTTTAAGGTGAAAACAACTGTTGCCAACTCAAGATAATGAATCGGGTAATTCTTCTCAAAAGGTTTGAGCTGTCTAGAGGCATATGCTATAACCTTGCCATATTGTATCAATACACAACTAAACAACTCTGGAAGCATCACAATAAACCGCAAAACCATTTGAACTCTTTGATGGAGTGAAAACTAGAGCAGTGGTGAGTCGAGTCTTTAACTCTTAAAAACTCTCATGCACGAATTGGACCACTAAAATTTGACCTTCTTCTTAGTCAGTCTGGACATGGGAGAAGCAATAGAGGAAAATCCTTCAACAAACTACCTGTAGTAACTGGCTTAACCCAACAAACTCCTGATATCTGATGGAGAGATGGGTCTAGGCCAATTCTTCACCACTTAAGTCTTTTGAGGACCAACTCGAATGCCTTCACCGAAAATAATATAACCAAGGAATGCTATTGATTTTAGCCAAAATTCACACTTACTGAAATTAGTATATAACTGGCGATCTTTGAGAGTCTACAAGACAATCCTCAAATGGTCTACATGCTCATATTCACTCCGAGAATAAATAAGGATGTCATCAATACAGACAGTAATGAACATGTCCAAGTACTATTTAAAAACCCTGTTCATTAAGTCCATAAAAGTTGTAGGAGCATTAGTTAGTCCAAAAGACATAACAATAAATTTGAAGTGACCATACCAAATTTTGAAGGTTGTCTTTAGAATGTCACATTCTCTGACTCTAAGCTAATGATAGATGGATCTTAGGTCTATCTTAGAAAAAAAATTGGCACCCTAAAGTTGGTCGAACAATTCATCAATCCTAGGAATGAGATACCTATTCTTGATTGTGATTTTTTTCAACTGGAGATAATCAATGTACATTCTGAGAGAACCATCTTTCTTGTGCATAAAAAGAACTGGAACTCCCATGAAGAGATGGTGGGTCTAATGAAACCCTTGTCTAGGAGGTATTTGAACTACTCTTTTAATTCTTTAAGCTCGATTGAAGCCATTCTGTAGGGTGTAATTGAAATAGATTGGATATTTGGAAGAAGATCTATTTCAAAGTCAATTTTCCATTTGGGAGGAACTCTAGGTAGATCTTCAGGCAATATTTCTGGGAATTAATTAGCCACTAGAACTGACTTAAGGGTTGGGGTCTCAGACTTTGAATCTTTAACTCGAATAAGATTATAGATGCATCTTTTGGTAATCATTTTTCTAGCCTTGAGGTAATAGACAAACAAACCTATAGGCACTGAAGTACTACCCTTCCACTCTATGACTAGCTCATTTAGAAATTGGAACTGGACTACTCTATTGCTAGAATCAATTGAGGCATAGCTAGAGTGGAGCCAATCCATGCCAAGAATAACATCAAAATATATTATGTCTAACTCTACAAAATTAACTGAGGTGACTTTCTTAGAAACTGTGACTGGGAAATTTTTGTATACCCATCTAGCTATGACTGACTCACTAACTGGAGTGGAGACTGAGAAAAGTTTTGAGAGGATTTTAGGATTGATACCAAAGTCTACTGCTATTTAAGAAGTCAGAAAGGAAAGTATGGCTCTAGGATCTAGAAATGCATAAATATGAATATGAAAGACCTGTAATATACCAGTGACTACATCGTGAGAACCCTCCTAATGTTGGTGGATCTAAAGGGAATAAAAACCTATTCTGATGCTGATCGCCACCCATACTAGATGAGGCACCCTGCTGAAGCTGTTGAAGTGTTAGACTGAGTCTGCTGATAAGAATCTCCACGCTTTTGCATTGCACTTGGGTGCTCCTTTAAATGATGCCCTGGCTTGCCGCATCCAAAACAATTCCCACTATCGCCCATACACCCTCCTTGGTGATTCTTACGGCATCTCTTGCAAACTGGATTAGTACGTCTTCTAGTGACAGTATCCTGGGACTTAGAGCCTGGTGCCCTATCCTGATACTCTTATTTTTAATTTAGGCACTAGAGTACTAAAATAAGATAGATCTAGAGCTAAAGATTTTTGGCGGAACTGAGAATGATTACCATTATCTTACCTCTACTGAGAGAAATTAAAGCTACCTGTTTTGTCCCTCTTACTCTCCCTTTCCATCTCCTTGATTTTCTATTCTTCAATTTGTCGAGCATGAACCATCAACTTAGAGATATCCATATCCTTAACAAACATAGAAGTCCTACACTCTTTGACCACATCCTCAGAAACACTAGACGTAAACTTACTCATGAAGGCTCTAGAGTCAACAACCATTGCCGGCACATACTTAGCCAGTTGAGTAAACTTAAGAGAATACTCTTTCACACTCATGTTACCCTACATCAGATTAATGAGATCCTAAACCTTGGCTTCTCTCAACTCAAGTGGGAAGAACCTATCCAAAAAAGCAGCAACAAACACATCCCATTCTATCAGTCCTGCATCTGCACCTTTATCCTCCTTCTATTGCTTGCACCAAGTGTGAGCTACTTTCTTCAACTGATAAGCAGACAAGTCAGCACTCTCAATTGGAGTGACACCCATAATCTCAGTAACCTTCTGAATATCATCAAGAAACTCTTGCGAATCTTTCTTAGTCTTAGAACCATGGAACTTAGGAGGATTTATTCGAGTGAAGTCCTGAACTCTAGCTGCTACTGTGGGACAAGTGATGTTGATTGGGGCGATAACCTGCTGATTAGTCTGGGTAGTCATGGCCTGAGCAAGCACCATGAAAGCATCCTTGAACTCAGCATGAAAGACTTGCTCGTTCAAATGGTCTGCTGAAGCTGGTGGTGCTTGCTGATTCTCGTTCCTGTATCATTTCTGTTGGCTCTTTTAGGAGGCATTTTTTGTAAATGCGTAGAGCACGAGTTAGAAAAAGGTGTTAATAGAGTTCAAACTCTATTACATGATATGAACATGAATAAAGTGAAACTTTTACTAAAATGTTTCATAGCCTTTCACTCATAAGTGTGAAGTGCTTTACACCCATGAATAAGACTCAACTTAACGCGACTTTCAGACACCCTAGGACATCTTAAACCTAATGCTTTGATATCAAGTTTTTCATGACTTGAGACTACCCCTAGTCATAACATGGTTCTTTGAGTCACAAGTGACCTTAAGATAACCATGGCCTGGCATGACACTAACAATAATAAAGTAAACTGAAAAATACTGAGCGAAAACTGAGCTAAAAGATATAACAATAATAAAATAAAATCAATGTGGAATATAAAAATCCATAATGTCTACAAAGCCATCATGTTGAAATTCTAGCTGATTGTCTGAAAGACTATACTAAGATGAGTTGCTGGGACAAGCCCCCAACTAACTCTAACTATCTAAAAACTAAAATAAAAACAAAAGAAATTCTGATAACTAGTCCTCGAATGATGAGGACTCACCAAAGTACTTCTGCTGATATAGTAGGAGATCATACTAAGCACGGTCTGGATGTTGAACGTTAAAGCCTATATTATAAGACAATATAGCGCAAAGGAAAGTATGTGATCAATAATTTAAATGTACCGCGTACATGATATATGAACTACACTATATAAGATGAGCATGCTAAAAATAACATGATAAGATGAACGTGGACTAAAATCAGTAAACGGATGCAATAACCAAATAATAAATGTCGAACAATATGATATGCTTAAATAACTGAACACAAGGTCATGCGAAGTCTGAGATTAAACTGTGGGAGATACTATTAACTGACATACCTCATCTGAGCTAAATAAGAACCAACTAGTAACCCCAATTGGATGGGTGTTCAGTACCTTGCCAAGGGTACGAACACTAACTGGCATGAATCTACTAATCTAATATCCAAAGGACTATAATGTCAACCTATAGTGGTAACATAGTTCTGGGTCTTGTGTTATCTAAACCCGTGTCCTCTTGGTACAAATTACTACTCCCAATTGTAGGTAAACTGATATACTAAAATACCCAACAATAATGATGTTTTGAAACTGAAGGGTAAATGTTTTATCAAAAAATATTTTGAATCATGGAAACTGAATAAATGTGTATTCGGCTGATAATGCATGATATTCTAAGTCATCGGGTGTCCATAACCCGCCTTTTCAGAAGAATGAAACTAAACATGGCAATACTATAATCTGACTGTAATAAGAAATTTTTTAATTCAAACCAAAATTTGGAATTTATCAATATAATGAGGTTTCATAGTCATGAGTACATATTGATGCTCAAATTTATGGGAAAACATATATTCATGGTTTATCCAAAACAAGGAACTGGAAGATATTGGAATTCATTCTTTTCACGAAAACCCTAAACTTTAAGGATGAATTAATTTGAGGAATTGAGTTACTTTTGGGACTCAATGGGTTAAAGGAACTCATTGATAAAATCCCTCATACCTGGAGACAAGAATCTTGAAGAAATATTTGAACTTGGGGACTGAAGTTGAAGAACCCTAACTCTTCCTTGGGGAAAGAAAATTGCCTCTTTCTCTGCATTTTTGTTAACTATCAATTAAAATAGGAGGAATGAGGGACTTAGGGTATTATTAGGATTAATAATTAGCTTAAGCTTTATCTGAGTACTTTTTTCATCTTTTTGTCATTAGCTTTATTGGTCCACAACGTATTATGGAGGTGGCCTATGAGTTGGCTTTACCTCCTAGTCTTTCTACTATGCATGTCATATTTCATGTGTATATGTTGAATTGATAATATTTTGATGATTCACATGTGATTCAATGGGACTCGGTGCATTTGGATCATAATCTGGCTTTTGAGAAGAAGCCTTTGACTATTTTGGATAGGTAGACTCAGAAGTTAAAGTCCAAAGACATAGCTTCAATGAAAGCTCAGTGGAGACATTGTACATTAGAGGATGCAACTTAGGAGATTGAGTTAGACATGTGCAGTAGATATACTGAGATTTTCAACAATTTAGGTATTTTTTTTTCTCTTTATGTTCGAGGATGAATGTATGTTTTAATGGTGGATGATGTAACGACCATCATAGATATTTTGTTATTTTGTGTATTTTCCCTACTTTCCCCCTTCCCATAACTTTTGAATGGTATTTGGGGTCTATAGGGATGGGTTGTGTGGTTCTTGAGGTGAGTAGATGGGTTTTGAGAGAGTTTTTTAATTTGAAAATTTGACCAATGTTAATATTTGAGGATAAAAAGCTCAAAATGGAATTCTAACACTTTTTTTAGGTTTGAAAGTGATTTTTTCAGTTAGTAGGATAGGTGGTTTGGGTCCTGAGGCATTCAAGAGTGATTTGGGTCATTTGTTGGATTTTTTGAATTTAAAAAGCTTAGAGATGACTTTGATCAATATTCGGTCAAGATGACCCTGGATATGTGATTTGATGAGTCTAGAAGGTCTGAAGTATGGTGGTTAGTCAATTTACATGTTTTGGTTTGTTTTCACAATTTCTGAATAAATCTTGAGGGTCATTGGAAATTTTGGAGAATTGACACTTAACTGATTCAGCTATCAACTGGTGTTGGTGCACCCTTCTTTGTGTTTGTAAAGGGTTAAACATGATCATGAAGGACTTGGTGGTCTATCATGTTCACAGGCTCTTTATCATATTTGTGAAGGAGAGTGGGTCATGGTCAGGCTAATGTTAATTGTGATTGCGAGCTACGCATTACATTTGTAACCGTCGATTGGGTCAGTGCATCACAATCGCGATGGTCCATCATGTTCGTGATGAATAAAGTCACTTAGATATATTTAAATGCCTATTTTTGATTCCAAACTCCATGAATTATTTTTGGGAGCTTGAGATTATGTTTGAGATTATTTAGAAGGGGATTTTCAAGATATCTTCATTTGATATGATTTTAACCCATTATTTGTGCATCCTATGCTAATTCATTGTCGAATTCACCTTAAATCAGGGTTTTAAATACGAGAAAATGTGGATTTTGGGCTTAAAGTTAAGAATCAAATTTTAATGATTTGAAGGTCGAATTAAATTACATTTTGATGAAATTTTAGATTTGAACTCCTTACCTTAAGATAAATATAATTTTTATAGAAAATTCTTGTTTTGACCTTGGGGGCCTGGGGTTGACGTTTAGGGCCTAGATTATATGTATACTAATATGAGTATCTAAGGATTACTTTACTTATCTAGATTACATATTTGAATAGATTAGGACCATTCAAAGGATTTAATGATGGGCAAAGCCATAATTTTATATTCACACTTCATTAAGACAAGTTGAGACTTTCATTGACTCTTTATGAAGTGTTAGTATATTGTTGACTGTGTATAAGGGCAATAGGTAATGGGGTCCTGTATAAAATAAGATGATGAGAATTTATGTGGGTATGGATGAATGCTATGGGTAATTAGAAATTTTCTTCCTAATTTGATGAACTTTCTGACTATGTGAGCTTGATTTTTAGATGTAGCATTGGTTAGATGCTTGGGTTTCTAACTTGATATTGCTAAATATGATTTATAGCCAAAGTCTAGCATATGAAATGCTTATTTGATTATTCTTTCACTATACTACTCTCGTTGTTAAATTACTTTGGACTTATTTATGATTGTCTGTTACTGAGGATTGAATTCGGTATAGGATATTTTGTGTTTGACATTACATCTCATGTACATTGGCATTGAGAAAGTGAAAGGATAAATCTTGATAAAAGGTCATCTCACATTTCCTGGTAAAGGATTATTTGGTACATGATGTTTCACCTAATGCATTTCTCGGTAAAGGTTGTTTGGTACATACTGGATATATGGACCTTATAAGTCCTCCATGGTTCTGAGTATATGGTATAGGTGGTGGGTATATACAGGTTTCTGGCTATGTAAGAGGCATTACATTATCCTCATATTTCATATCATTCTCTTTATACTGTGCATTTGCTAGTTTTGGCAAGTAATTAAGTGTTTATGAACATGGTTTATTATTCTTACCTGGGTTTAATTGTGATTTGGATAGTCTTGATCTGATATATTGATATTGACATTAGATAATAGTCTAGGTTTGTCTTCCTTATAATTGAGTATTGTATGTAATTATGTATTGAACATAATAGCTTAGGGCTGACCCACGTATCCTTTGTGTTAGGGTTAGTCAATAATGTTGTTAAGTACACGTTAATTTTCTTACTCACCCTTGATTTTTCCTTCACCTTTGTTGTGAAGGTTCCGAGTCGAGTACGAGTGGTAGGTGATCCTCATCGCGGCTGTTTCAATTGGGATTCAAGGCTAGTTGTTTGGTTGTTGTTCAATTATTGGATCTCTTCTATCTCTTATTTTGTTTGTCTTTTTCTCATACCCGAATATTGTAAAGGTTATTGACTGTAATGTCCCCAAAGTTTGTGAATATTTTTAGTAGCCCTCATATGCATTTAAAGTCATAAAATGTGTTCATTCGACACTTAGGAAGGTTAGAATATATTTAGGTTGAGTATTCGGTCTTAAAAGGAAACCTTGGATTGAGAAATAAGGTCGTGCGCCACACACAGAGCCTCCGCCTTGGCCCTACACCATGGAGCACATAGAAGTTGGCCACTAGATGGCCTACGCACTGGGGTGTATGGAGCACAACCCACTCCTCTGCATCGGCGCACCCGCCACTCCCAAGCATAAAAGTTCTGCCTTTCTCTTTTAAGTTGAGGGCAATCCCATCCTTTCACTAAACTTTAACGTCACCAAAACCATATATTAGTCCTAAAAACGTCCCAAATTCATCAAATCATTCCCAAACCCCTCATTCCCTTTCTCACAAAACTTAAGAACGTAATAAAGGTGTTTTCTCAATTCCAAGATTCAATCTCCCAAGTTCAAAGCTTTCCTTCAAAATTCCTCAAATTTCAGGTATGTAGGACTTCAATGAGGATTCCATTTCATGTTCATGTAGAAGAACTTCAATAATTTCATAACTTTAACTTTATGATTAGGGTTTACAAACCCACTTTCAATTCTCTCTTTAAATACATAAGTTTCATGATTTTCTTGAAGTTTCTTTTTATGATTATGGTTTTTATGGAGATTGCATGTACTTATACGCTTAGCAAGGTGTCTCCTTGTTAGATTTCTTATTCTTGACTTGACTTCTACTCATCTTTTATGAAGCTTATGTTTTAAAGTATGAATTTTTGAACCTTATGATAGTATGAATATTCAAGAAGATAGAGTAACACATAGATGGGTGAAGTTATGATAGTTTTGAAACATGAATTTGGCAAAGATTCAAGCTTTACAAATACATATATAGTGATTTAAATCTTTTATTGAGAATTTAATTATATAAATTATTTTGGGAAGATTATTTAGCACTAAGCAAATATGGGCTTAGAAAACTCAAATCCCATAACTATGTGCCACCATAGGATTATGTTTTCACCATAATACTGGTTGATCTTTAGCCTAAAAGGCTCACTTAGTGGATCCACACATATATGGGTAGGTCCTATACCATGGCAAGTCATGGGGTAGCCCTCCTAACTAGGCTAGACATTGGACATCATTAGCTCAAGTAATGTGTGTCGGTTGGAAAAAACTCCCTCCTAAAAGACTTTACTTTACTTTGATAATTGACTTGATATGGTCATTATATGATTTCAGAAAGTACAATTTTAGATATATATTTCTCAAAATTCCTTACTTATGGTTCTGGACTACATTTACTTTTAGTTGATAATTATGTTTATGAAAGACCCATTTTTACTTCTTATGATTTTAGATTTTAAGCATTATTCCTACATACTTAGTACCTTCACTATACTGATCCAACACCTCTTTTGCCTACATCATTCATTTGATGTAGATACGGGTGATCATTCTTAGGCACGTGGCTAGTTTTTAGCAGTTCAAATTTCAGTAGTGGTGAGTCCTCCTTATTCGGGGACCAAGGTCAGTTGCTCTTTTCCTTATTTATTACAAACTTTGTTCTATGGATAGTTGGGAGCCTTGTCCCAGCATATTGTTTTATTCAAACTTAGAGGTTTAATAGACATTAGATTATGGTTCCTGTTAGCCATTCGAGCTCAGTATTTCGTTCATTTAACTCTCAGTTGCAATGTATTTTTAGAACTTATAAGTTATGCATTCAGTTACAACTTCCACTTTATGTCATTATTGTGATTTGATATGCTATGGCAAGGGTTAGCTTGAGACCACTTGTAGTTTTAAGCACTGTGTCTCGTCCACATTGTTGACTCGGGTCTTGAAATTAATGTAATTTATTATTCGAAGATGCTTGTACTAGTTACATCAGATGTTGGAGATTTTGTCTTGTTTTCCGCTTTTCGTTATATTTTGTAAAAGAGGCCATTTAAGACTTATTCTACTTTGAGCTTTTACTTTTGTATTTATTATTCTTCATTATTTGATTTAAAAAGTATTGGCTTACCTATTGATGGGTTTGAGATAGGTGCCATCACATTCCTAGTTTTAGGGTCATGACAGAAACGACTTATTGTTGGCTTTGAGTCCAAATCCCACACCTTTACAATTATTTCATGGTATTGACAATAAGTAACTTTTACTAGGATCTTCAACCAATACTGATTATGTACATCGGCCTAAGTAGTAGCCTCGAGTTTTGTTAAATATTCTTTCAATTTTTGAGAAGCAACTTATTTGTCAGGGGTTTAAACTCTTTATAAAAGCTTCCACGACCCAATATTCCAATACCAAAGGCAATAACATCCTTTTCTTTTGGAATCTATTTATGAAATTTTAAAGCAGCTAGGCTTGCTATGTTCAATTTTGAAGATGTCTACTCTTCTAGCTTTCACATTAGGGCTCTGGCATGTGCTTTGACAATGGACTCTTTAAGCATAATGAGGAATCAAGAGAATTTTCCTGTAATAATGAGTAACATGCGAGATCTCCTCCTAATAGAGCCTCTATGAACTTCTTGACTAAGACCAATTAAATTTCATCCTTGGTTAGGTCATTTCCCTTGACTGTTGTAGTAAAAGATAAAAATATGCTCATGAGGTCCATCTTCACATCATACATAGTAATATCCAACTTATGAAACCTTTTTGGGATTAGCCTCAGTGTCATGCTGGGTTTTTAAGGCAGTTGGACATATTTCTTTAAATCAGGTCCATTCAAGAGTAGAGGTGCCTGCGGTATGATACATATAGGTATGAAACTTATTTGGTATTCTCTCAAAATCCTCAATGAAAGATTCAACTACTGGTATATCTAATCTAGAATCACTCTCTAACCCTCCAACTCTATATTCTATTGATCAGGTTTTTTCTATGAGACTAGTTCCCAAATTTCCCTTTGGTAGGGCCTCAACTGATGGAGTATGTTCACCTATTTTGATGTTGTTAGAAGATGTTATAGTCAGTGATTTTTGTAACTCTATCACTCTTCAGTCCTAATGATATAATTAGTTCATCATGGACATGGATTGAGCAGTAAAAATTTCCAAAGTCTCCTTAATGGTTTCCATATCTAAACGAGCATCATTCCAGTGATGATTTTCTTCCTCATCTTATAGTTCATTAGGTGTCCCTTCTCTCAAATGTCAATGTAAATTCCCATCTACAAAATTTATTGTCTCATGACTGGTCCCTACTACAGTGCAACAACAGGGTGTTCCTCATTTTGACCTATTTGATCCCAACTACTTTTGGAGAGGAATTTTCCATCCATCATATTTGGTCGGCCACTAGAATAATTGTTATTCATAACTGCCAAAACTTATTTTAGAAAGCAAAATCTAAGCAAGTTAGTAAATAGGATAGTGGGTCAAATCAATAGCACAATTGGTCTCGCCTTATGGTGGGTACCAAATAATTTACTGGCTAAGAAAAAGTTTAGTTGAATTTGTTATGATGTTAAGGACATACTTTTTAATTTGACTTACTAAACAAAGATTAAGTAAGAAAATACATTAATTGGTGAATGTATAAATAACGATAATATAATTGAACAAGCAAACTAATAAATAACATTAAAGTATCAGTTATAGTTTCAGTGACAACTGTTACAACCTAAAATCAAGATCGTTATAACACCCCATACCTTTCAACATATATACAACTAAGTAAATCCACAAAAATATTTAAACTTGATATAGTAAAAGGTGGAGTTTAAATGGCCAAGTTTATATTATTAGTGTTAAGTTAAAGTAGAGGGATTAAGAGTTTGAAATAGAATAAAATAAGTGAGGTACTTGCTTGATTTATTAAGATAGTAGGTTACAAGTAGGTGCATCACCTACTTTGATTTATTGTCCAACTTACAGGGCCAAGTACACCTATCACCTACTTGATAATTTTGGACCAAACTATGTGAAGGAAATGGAAAGAGAGAATGGGCAGCCCAACACTCTAAAATCTTCCCCTTAGCCCAACAAGGTAAAGTGAATCTACATATTTATGGGTGGCAGCTAAGAGGCCGAGAGCCTACCAAGGGCCAATCCCTATCTAAGTATTTATGGGTGGTAGCTTAGGGGTTATAATGTAACACCTCAGGTGCTACGATCACATGACAATATACAATAGTTGAGGTATAAGGATAAATGAAGGAAAGGTGAAGAAACCTGTATTGGAAACGAGCATGCGAAGAAGGAAAGAACTAAGTCTCAGAGGTGAGTCACAGAAGGACTCACGTGACTTGAGTCCCACACACGTGACGTGGGTGGCTGCCGTGACCAACTTTAGAGAGTTGGATAATGTTGTATGATTTCCACGGCAGGAGTCACGTGGCGTGACTCCCACTAACATGACGTGAGTGGGTGCTGTGGATAAGTTCAGAGACTTGGAAAATGTAGTCTTATTTCCACGACACCACCTACGTGGCGTGACTGGGGTCCACGACACCAGTCACGGTATCGTGAAATTTTGCCGGCTTTGTTGACCAATTTTGACTAGATGAAATGTTTGAGTGTGGGACCCATTAAATGTGTTGGGCTGGATTTATATGCTGTATTTGAGGCCCAAATATCATGTAACAAGACATGGGCCTCAATAAATAAGGGAATGACCCATTTAGCATGAGAGATTGTGTAGATCATGATGGTTATGTTGGCAAGGGTGAATAGGGCACTTTTGCTTTTTGGTAAAAGATGTGCCATTTTTATGATTTAAACTTGAAAGTAGACTTGATGTTTTTATGAAATTGCATGGCATGGATGAAATATCCACATGTATGGTGTGATTATGTTTATAAACTTGTTATTTTTCTATAAGTTTAAATTATGGGATTTTGGCCGATATGTTGTTATGAGGTGTATTAAGGTGACTTGGTGGATTAATTGTGATACGATGTTGATGAGAAAGTGTAAAGGATAAACTTGTTGTGAAATGCTATTGGTATATGATGTTGTGGTCAATGTATGGCATGTTAGGGTATTATTGGTGTAACAATGCTGTGAATGTTATTGTAAAAGGGGGAAATGACATTTTAAGGCAAATATGTAACTCATTGTCGTTTTATACACTCGTAAGGTAGTTGATTATTAATGTAAGCTCCGTTATGTACTTGTGTTGTAGAGTGAAATGTAAGGAAGGAGCTAGACTATTGTATTCACGTATAAGAGTGTATATTCATAGTGGAAGTATAAGGTATGTAAGGTTACTCTATTCGTATCCTTATGCAGCACATAGTATTCACATTGACATTGTACTTGTTCCATTCCGACATGTTCTAAGGTATCCTAATTCCGGGTATCAATTATTGTTCATCACATGCTCCTTATGCATTGATCAATTGTGTTTCACATGTTTCATATGCATTAGATGTTTCAAAGATCCCATTATTCCATAATGTTACGTCTCCATAATGTTATGACTATCATTGTATCAATCTCAAAAGTAAAGAATGAAGTAATGCATATATGGTTAATGATTGAGTATGGGTGGTATCTTTGGGGGAGAAAGCCTAGCTTAAGCCGATCCCGAGATTATTTGATCAGGGGGTAGTCCTAGAGGCATAAGCCTAGCTCAAACCGAACCTGATAGGGGGTAGCTCTAGAGGTAAGAACCTAGCTCGAGCCGAACCTGATATGTTGGTTTATGGGTGGAAGCTCTAGAGGTAATAACCTAGCTCGAGCCGAGCCCGATGTATCGATTTATGGGTAGTAGCTCTCGAGGCATAAGCCTAGCTCGAGCCGATCCCAACATAACGTTATGTTATGTTAAGACCCACTGATCAGTTGGGGACCGGGTACAGTATAGCAGAGATAAAGATGAATAAAAATAGAAGCAAAGAAAGTATTGAAAGAAAAATATATGATTCTACACTAGAGTGATGGTTTATCCATATTGACGATTCTCTTACATTTTGATTTCATTTGAAGTGTTTATGTCTCTTACAGTTTCATATGATCCTTACATACTCAGTACATTCTTCGTACTGACGTCCCTTGGGGGACTTACCTTACTTGCTGCAGGCGCAGGTGCTAGTAGACTTCCACAGTAGGTTGCTAGTTATTTGCGGATCTTTGGTGAGCTCTAGTTGGTTCGGGGCTTTCCTAGTCACAGTTGTACATATGTTTTGGTATGGTATATGTTGTATAAAGTGGGGACTTGTCTCGACTTCCAGTTGGTCTTGTAAATGCATCTGTTAGAGGCTTTTGTAGATGTACGTATGTGGGTTTATGAATGTAAGAGATGTATGTCCATTTTGACTTGATGGCCTTGACGGCCAAGATTCACATATGTATATATCACATGTTCCATTATTTTCGCTATTAGCATTTTATTTTCTTATGTGATAGTGATGTTTCTTATGGCATGCGTATGAATGGACTTGAGCAAAGATTGGTTCTCTTGGGCCTTGTCGGCTTTGGGTGCCAGTCTGCCTCATTGGAATTTGGGGCGTGACAAAAGTGGTATCAGAGCAGGTCGTCCTAAGGGTATCTACAAAGCCGAGTCTGAGTAGAGTCTTACTTATCGATGTGTTGTGCACCACATTTATAAGTAGGAGGCTATGAGACATTTAGGAGTTGTTTCATTCCTTCATTTCTAGATCGTGCATTAGAGCCAAAGTTATAAGTGGACTTGTTTCTTACCATAAAAGTTGTTGTTCTTGTATATTATAGCAAAATGCCGATGACAAGAAGAGGACGAGGTAAAAGTAAGAGGATAGATAGAATTGTTGGAGAAGGAACTAGTAGAGCCCCGCCTGAACCAGTTAATCAAGGAGGCGCTGAACCAGAGATGGCATCACAGGCTTCTTCTACTCTTCTATTTTCAGAAGAGTCAAGAGGAAGAGAAGTATCTGCAGAACCACCAGTGAATACTACTGACCAGGACTCAAAGAATGCAGTGCATATGTTGACGCAGATTATTATGGTACAAACTCAGGGACGAGCTAGTCCAATGACAAATGAGGATGATGCGGCTAGAATAGCGAGTCGCAGAACACAGGACTTCCTGAAATTAGACCCTCCTATATTCACGGGGTCAGATCTTAAAGCGGATCCACAGGACTTCGTGGATCAAATCCAGAGGGCTCTAGATGTTATGCATGTGACTGGTGCCAAAACAGTTGAACTTGCGGCCTATAGATTGAAAGGTGAAGCTATATTGTGGTATGAAGACTGGAAAAGATTGAGGGATATTGATGCACTTCCAGCGGGTTGGGAAGAATTTAAAATGGAATTCCTTGATCATTACCTCCCATATGAGATTCGGGAGGCACGTGCAAATCAATTTCTAAATCTACGTCAAGGGAACCTGAGTGTTAGAGAATACAGTCTTCAGTTTAATTCCCTGGCTCGATATGCTCCGAATGTAGTGGCCATAATGACAGACAGAGTCCATCAATATGTGGATAGATTAGAGCCATATTTGGTAAGGGACTGCACCATTGCCGCCTTGAACAAAGACATGGATATAGACAGAATTCAGGCTTTGGCACAAAAGATGGAAGATCAAATGCAAAGAAAAAGGGTGCATGAATCTGATAGAGGAAAGTCCAAAAGAGCTAGACTGTAACACCTCAGGTGCTACGATCACATGACCATATACAATAGTTGAGGTATAAGGCTAAATGAAGGAAAGGTGAATAAACCTGTATTGGAAACGAGCATGCGAAGAAGGAAAGAACTAAGTCTCAGAGGTGAGTCACGGCAGGACTCACGTGACATGATTCCCACCCACATGACGTGGGTGGCTGTCGTGACCAACTGTAGAGAGTTGGAAAATGTTTTCTGATTTCCACGACACCAGTCATGGTATCGTGAAATTTTGCCGACTTTGTTGACCTATTTTGACTAGATGAAATGTTTGAGTGTGAGACCCATTAAATGTGTTGGGATGGATTTATATGCTTTATTTGAGGCCCAAATATCATGTAACAAGACATGGGCCTCAACAAATAAGGGAATGACCCATTTAGCATGGATCAAACATGTGGCCAAGGATCCCTTTGCCTTGAGGGCCTATATAAAGGCACAAAAATCAGATTTTAATTCATTCATCACTCTCATGCCTTTCTAGATATTTCTCAAAGTCATTCTTATCTCATAAACCCTAAGGCAACAACACTTAGTGGGACAAGAGCATTTCCTTGCAAATATTGGTAAGTGTTTAATCTTATAAATCTTATGGATTAATATATTATGTACATGAAGGGTGGTGTAGGTCATGATGGTTATGTTCAAAAGTATTGAGAAGTCCACTTTCTTTGTGGTAAGGTGGAATAAAGTGATATGGTAGTAGGACGGGAGGTGGGATGATATATCCTATGTGGAGGATGTTGGATGGTTTCATTACTGTATTGTGAACTTGTACTAGTCTTGGTTCCTAATGTGAATTCCCTTATGTGTAGAGTAGAAGGAAAGGTGGAATTGTTGTAGTCACATATTGCAAGGCTAAGGTATGTAAGGTTTCTATTTTCCTTGACCTTTGGTCACACCTCTTGTTCATCGTTTGACCGTAGTACTTCCATTTTGAAATATGTTTCATTCTAAGTAAGTTGTTAGAAATTGTTGTTTGTATGCCGTTTATTCATTGCCTATGGTTCCCAAGTGCCAATAATGTCGCAACCACCAATGTAGCACGCTCATAACGAAGGAATTAAAGTAATGCATATTTGTGTTTCTTGAGTACGAGTGGTAGCTCAAAAGGGCGAAAGCCTAGCTAGAGACGATACCGATTGATTATTGGACACAGGGGGTAGCCCAAAGGGGTGAAAACCTAGCTAGGGCCGAACTTGCTTTATTGATTTATGGGCGGTAGCTCGAAGGGGCATAAGCCTAGCTAGAGACGATCCCAATGTTATGACTCACTGATCAGTCGGGGCCTGGGTACGATATGATTTATTGATGATAATAATGAACATAAAAGAAAAGTAATGAATGTAATGTACATGGTTTCACACATACAGAATGGTGGTTTATCCATATTGTTTATTCACTGGCATTTGTTTCCATTTGAGTTCTTATATGTCATGCAGTTGCTTATCGCCTTACATACTCAGTACATTTTTCGTACTGACGTCCCTTGGGGGACTTCCCTTACTTGCTGCAGGCACAGGTGCTATTAGACCTCCACTATAGGTTGCGGATCATTTGCTGATCATTGGTGAGCTCCAGTTGGTTTGGGGCTTTTCGAGTGTCGTATGCACATTTGTGTTGGTATGGTAAACGTTGTATAAAGCGGGGACTTGTCCCGACTGTAGGTTGGTTGTGTATATGTATATGTTAGAGGCTTTGTGGACCATGGTACAGAAAAACATAGAGGTGTCTTATTTTTGTGACTTGATGGCCCTAACGGCCAAGTTTCATTGATATATATCATATGTTTCTCCATTACTTCCACCATTAAGACAAAGATTGGTTCTCTCGGGCCTTACCGGTTTCGGGTGCCAGTCCGTCCCGTTGGAATTCGGGTCATGACATAGACCTATGGGAAAGTTTATGGCATCTCAAGGAGAATCTAGGCCTCGGATGTTTCCTAGACCGCCTAGACCCTCGTGCTCTTATTCCACAGCGGGCACTCAAGCTCAATTTCGAGGGTTTAGAGGTAGTCAATCCGGGCAGATTAGTGGTCATGGATCACAGGCAGAAGGATTTCCTCATCAGCAGTGTCAGTACTGTGGGCGTACTTATTCAAGTACATGCCGGTTAGGGACGAATGCTTGCTTTTGGTGCGGTATGACAGGACACATGATGAAAGAGTGTCCACAGAGGATCATGGGTGGTATAGCACGACCGACGAGATCAGCCATTGCATCATCATCACAGGTTCCTTCGTTAGGCCGAGGTGTACAGTATGTTGGTTGTGGTAGAGGTGCCAGAGGAGATGGGGTCCAGAACTGCACTTATGCTCTAGTGGACCGATAGAATTCGAAGGTTTCTCCTGATGTCGTCACAGGTACATTATCCATCTTTTCATATAATCTATATGTATTGACTCGGGTTCTACATTATTATATATTACTCCATTGATTGTCGTAAAATTCAAAAGAACACCGGAATTATTAACTTAGTCATTTGAAGTATCTACGCCTGTTGGTGAATCCATTATAGCTAAGAGGGTTTATCGTAACTGCATAGTCACTTTTGGTGGTCATGATACCTTGGCCGATCTTATTGAGCTAGATATGGTGGATTTTGATGTTATAATGGGGATGGATTGGTTGGCTTCTTGCTATGCTATGGTGGATTGCCAAGCTAAGAAAGTA
Organism: Capsicum rhomboideum; assembly: GCA_031232105.1. NCBI lineage: Eukaryota > Viridiplantae > Streptophyta > Magnoliopsida > Solanales > Solanaceae > Capsicum > Capsicum rhomboideum. The sequence goes on along the minus strand of CP124712.1, from coordinate 23,875,954 downwards.
TCTTTTCATTTTCCGCAAATGACCGTCCTTGAATAGAAGGGTAATTTTGGCGCACCATGAGGAAAATTTATTTATTATCTCAAGGCGAGGAAAATGATATCCAAGGGATATATATGCCACCTAGTAAGGGTGCAGGATATTGATGTGAATCCACCAACTCCTCAATCAGTCCCAGTTGTCAATGAATTTCTTGATGTATTTCTTGAGGATCTTCTAGGGCTACCTCCAGAACGGGAAGTAGAGTTCGGTATTGATGTGATCCCAGGTACACAACCAATCTCTATTCCTCCATATCGAATGGCTCCAGCTGAATTGCGGGAATTGAAGGATCAAATAAAAGACTTGTTGGACAAGGGATTCATATGACCTAGTGTGTCCCCGTGGGGTGCACCAGTGTTGTTTGTGCGAAAGAAAGATGGCACGTTAAGAATGTGCATTGATTATCGACAGTTGAACAAGGTAACGATCAAGAACAAATATCCCCTCCCTAGAATTGATGATTTGTTTGATCAGTTACAGGGTGCCAAATGTTTTTCAAAAATTGACTTGCGATCGGGTTACCATCAAGTCAGGGTTCTGATATACCCAAGATAGCTTTCCAAACATGGTATGGCCATTATGAATTTTTGGTTATGTCATTTGGACTAACAAATGCACCAGCTATTTTCATGGATTTGATGAATAGGGTGTTTAAGCCATTTCTAGACGTGTTCGTGACGGTGTTTATAGATGACATCCTGGTTTATTCCAGATCAGAAGAAGACCATGCTAATCATTTACAACAGGTGTTACAGATTCTTCGTGACCATAAGTTGTATGCCAAATTCTCTAATTGTGAATTCTGGTTAAAATCTGTAGCATTCTTGGGTCATATTGTGTCGGATGAAGGAATTTGGGTTGATACGCAGAAGATAGAGGCGGTGAAAAATTGGCCAAGACCTATGACACCTATTGATACTCGTAGTTTTCTTGGATTAGCAGGTTATTACAGAAGATTTGTGGAAGGTTTTTCCTCCATTGTTGCACCATTAACAAAACTTACATACAAGGCAGTCAAATTTCAGTGGAATGATGCGTGTGAGAAAAGTTTCCAAGAGCTAAAAGATAAATTAACTTCCACACAAGTTTTAGTACTTCCCGAAGGCACAGAAGGTTATGTAGTGTATTGTGATGCTTTCGGGGTTGTCCTCGGATGTGTATTGATGCAGCACGGTAATGTCATAGCATATGCCTAACGACAGTTGCAGCCACATAAGAGAAATTATCCCACCCATGATATTGAATTAGCAGCGGTAGTATTTGCTTTAAAGATCTGGCGTCATTATTTGTATGGAGTTCATATTGATATTTATACTGATCACAAAAGTTTGCAGTGTATCTTTAAGCAGAAGGAACTCAATTTGAGGCAACGAAGGTGGCTAGAACTCTTAAAAGACTATGATATTGACATTCTATACCATCCAGGAAAAGCGAATGTGGTAGCTGATGCATTGAGCCGCAAGGCAATAGGAGTCACTAGTGGCCAATTGACGGAAAAGGAAGAGTTAGTCAAAGATCTACATCAATTAGCCAGCTTGAGGGTTCATCTTCTCGAATCCTCCGATGAAGGGGTTATTGTACAAAATGCGGCTGAATCTTTATTGATAGCTGAGGTGACAAAGAAGCAGTTTGAGGATCTTATGTTATTGCAGCTAAAAGACAATGTACAACAGGGTCTGACTAAGGCATTTGATCTTACACTAGAAGGAGTACTTCAACGCCTGGGTAGATGGTGTGTCCCGGATGTAGACGAGCTGAGGAGACGAATTATGACAGAGGCGCATCATTCACGATATTCTATTTATCCGGGAGCTACCAAAATGTACCATGATCTAAAAAAGGTGTATTGGTGGGGCAACATGAAAAAGCACATTACAGAATTTGTGGCTCAATGTCCAAATTGCCAAAAAGTCAAAGTAGAACATCAGAAACCAGGAGGTTACATGCAATGTATCAATCTCCCAGTCTTGAAATGGGACATGATTAATATGGATTTCATCATAGGTTTGCCTCGTACACTGCGGAAGTTTAATTGGGTGATAGTGGACAGGCTTACCAAGTCCGCACATTTCCTACCAGTCAAGACCACCTATACCGCTGAAGATTATGCAAGGTTGTATGTGAAAGAGAGAGTACGATTACATGGGATTCCACTCTCTATTATATCCGATAGGGGAGCTCAATTTACTGCACATTTTTGGAAATCTTTTCAGTGGAGTTTGTGAACCCAAGTGAACTTAAGCACGACTTTTCATCCTCAGACAGATGGACAAACAGCGCGTACTATCCAAACACTTGAAGATATGCTACAAGCTTGCATGATGGATTTTAAAGGTAGCTGGGATGATCATTTACCTCTGGTTGAATTTTCCTACAACAACAACTATCATTCAAGTATTATAATGGCACCTTATGAAACTTTATATGGAAGAAAATTTCAATCACCAATTGGGTGGTTTGAAGCGGGTGAAACTGCTTTACTTGGGCCCGATCTTGTTCACCAAGCCATGGAGAAAGTTAAAGTGATCCAACAGCGGCTATAAACGGCCCAAAGTTGACATAAGTCATACGCTGATGTTAGACGATGGGGACTCGAATTTTCCATAGAAGATTGGGTATTTTTAAAGGTGTCGCCAATGAAAGGGGTAATGAGATTTGGAAAGAAAGGAAAGTTGAGTCCACGTTATATAGGCCCATATGAAATTGTTAAAAGATTTGGGCAAGTTGCATATGAATTGGCACTACCCCAAGAACTCTCTACTGTTCATCCCGTATTCCATGTTTCGATGCTTCGCAAGTGCATGGGAGAGCCATCTCAAATTGTTCCCATTGAAGATGTTCAAATTACAGAAATTCTCACATATGAAGAAATACCTATTGCTATCCTGGATAGACAAGTGAGGAGATTGAGGAATAAAGACGTAGCGTCCGTAAAGGTACTTTGGAGAAATCAACACGTAGAAGAAATCACATGGGAAATTGAAGAAATGATGAAGTCAAAGTACCTGTATTTGTTTCACACGGAAGAAAAAGTTCAAAGTACGGAATTTGAGCAATAATAAGTAAGTACCCATTAGTATTATGTATATGTGTATGTGATAAATGCATTTAAACTTGAACTTGTCTATACCGGATAACGTTACTAACATTCGAGGATTAATGTTTCTAAGGGGGGAAGAATGTAACACCTCAGGTGCTACGATCACATGACAATATACAATAGTTGAGGTATAAGGCTAAATGAAGGAAAGGTGAAGAAACCTGTATTGGAAACGAGCATGCGAAGAAGGAAAGAACTAAGTCTCAGAGGTGAGTCATGGAAGGACTCACGTGACGTGAGTCCCACCCACGTGACATGGGTGGCTGCCGTGACCAACTTCAGAGAGTTGGATAATGTTGTCTGATTTCCACGGCAGGAGTCACGTGGCGTGACTCCCACTCACGTGACGTGAGTGGGTGCCGTGGATAACTTCAGAGACTTGGTAAATATAGTCTTATTTCTACGACACCACCTACGTGGCGTGACTGGGGTCCACGACACCAGTCATGATATCGTGAAATTTTACCGGCTTTGTTGACCTATTTTGACTAGATGAAATGTTTGAGTGTGGGACCCATTAAATGTGTTGGGCCAGATTTATATGTTGTATTTGAGGCCCAAATATCATGTAACAAGATATGGGCCTCAACAAATAAGGGAATGACCCATTTAGCATGGATCAAACATGTGGCCAAGGATCCCTTTGCCTTGAGGACCTATATAAAGGCACAAAAATCAGATTTTAATTCATTCATCACTCTCATGCCTTTCTAGATATTTCTCAAAGTCATTCTTATCTCATAAACCCTAAGGCAACAACACTTAGTGGGACAAAAGCATTTCTTTGCAAATATTGGTAAGTTTTTATTATTGTGATTTACTATCTTATATGCATGAGAGATTGTATAGATCATGATGGTTATGTTGGCAAGGGTGAATAGGGCACTTTTGCTTTTTGGTAAAAGATGTGCCATTTTTATGATTTAAACTTGAAAGTAGACTTGATGTTTTTATGAAAGTGCATGGCATGGATGAAATATCCACATGTATGGTGTGATTATGTTTATAAACTTGTTATTTTTCTATAATTGTAAATTATGGGATTTTGGCCGATATGTTGTTATGAGGTGTATTAAGGTGACTTGGTGGATTAATTGTGATACGATGTTGATGAGAAAGTGTAAAGGAGAAGCTTGTTGTGAAATGCTAGTGGTATATGATGTTGTGGTCAATGTATGGCATGTTGGGGTATTGTTGGTGTAACAATGCCGTGAATGGTATTGTAAAAGGGGGAAATGACATTTTAAGGCAAATATGTAACTCATTGTCGTTTTATACACTCGTAAGGTAGTTGATTGTTAACGTAAGCTTCGTTATGTACTTGTGTTGTAGAGTGAAATGTAAGAAAGGATCTGGACTATTGTATTCACGTATAAGAGTGTATATTCATATTGGAAGTATAAGTTATGTAAGGTTACTCTATTCGTATCTTTCTGCATCACATAGTATTCACAGTGACATTGTACTTGTTCCATTCCGACATGTTCTAAGGTATCCTAATTCCGGGTATCAATTATTGTTCATCACATGCTCCTTATGCATTGATCAATTGTGTTTCACATGTTTCATATGCATTGACAAATGTTCCAAAGATCCCATTATTCCATAATGTTTCGTCTCCATAATGTTATGACTATCATTGTATCAATCTCAAAAGTAAAGAATGAAGTAATGCATATATGGTTAATTATTGAGTATGGGTGGTAGCTTTGGGGGCGAAATCCTAGCTCAAGCTGATCCCAAAATTATTGGATCAGTGGGTAGTCCTAGAGGCATAAGCCTAGCTCGGACTGAACCTGACAGTGGTTAACTCTAGAGGTAAGAACCTAGCTCGAGCCAAACTTGATACGTTGGTTTATGGGTGGCAGCTCTAGAGGTAATAACCTAGCTCGAGCCGAGCTCGATGTATCAATTTATGGGTGGAAGCTCTAGAGGTATAAGCCTAGCTCGAGCCGATCCCAACATAACGTTATGTTATGTTAAGACCCACTGATCAGTTGGGGCCCGGGAACAGTATAGCACAGATAAAGATGAATAAACATAGAAGCAAAGAAGCAAAGAAAGTATTGAAAGCAAAGTATATGATTCCACACATAGAGTGATGGTTTATCCATATTGACGATTCTCTTACATTTTGATTTCATTTGAAGTGTTTATTTCTCTTACAGTTTCATATGAGCCTTACATACTCAGTACATTCTTCGTACTAGCGTTCCTTGGGGGACTTACCTTACTTGTTGTAGGTGCAGGTGCTAGTAGACCTCCACAGTAGGTTGCTAGTTATTTGCGGATCTTTGGTGAGCTCCAGTTGGTTCGGGGCTTTCCTAGTCACAGTTATACATGTGTTTTGGTATGGTACATATTGTATAAAGCGGGGACTTGTCCTGACTTCCAGTTGGTCTTGTAAATGCATCTGTTAAAGGCTTTTGTAGACGTACATATGTGGGTTCATGAATGTAAGAGATGGATGTCCATTTTGACTTGATGGCCCTGACGGCCAAGTTTCACATATGTATATATCACATGTTCCATCATTTCCGCTATTAGCATTTTATGTTCTTACATGATAGTGATGTTTCTTATGGCATGCGTATGAATGGACTTGAGCAAAGATTGGTTCTCTCGAGCCTTGTCGGCTTCGGGTGTCAATTCGCCTCGTTGGAATTCGGGGCGTGACATATAATACCTAGCATGGGCAGATCCCAATCTATATATTTATGGGTGGTATTCCACGGGTTATGATACCTAGCATGGGTCGATCTCTATTTGTATATTTATGAGAATCGTATCCTAGGGGTTAAAATACTTAGAAAGGGTTATCCTCTTCTACCACTGATCAATTGGTCATTGTATCACATGATACAAAGTTATAAAGCAAAGAAGATCAAAGTAAAGAAAAGAACATAATGTACATAATTCCATAAGTATAAGCAATGGTAGTCTTTTACCCTTATCTATACATTTGTACATGATTTTATTTGAACTCTTATTTTACATATGGTTACTTTAGTCCTTAAATATTTAGTACATTCTTTCGTACAGACGTCCCTCACGGGGGCCACTGAGTTTCATGACGCATGTATATATACTCAAGCTAGTAGATCTTTCCAATAGAGGCACTAGATACTCAACGGTTTTTGGTGAGATCCAAGTTGATTTGGGACTTTGTCGAGTCTTCAGCATGTATTTGATATTGTATCAAAGTTAAGGGTATGTCGAGGTCCTATCTTGACCTAAGATAAGTTGTCTATCTTTTAGAGGCTTTGTAGACTATTGTTAAAGTAAAGCTCAGTTGTGTCTTATTTTTTAGTAATTAAGACCCCAACTGCCAAGTCATGTATATCCATTATGGGCCAATCTATGTTGGTATTTTATCAGGGAATCTTACATATATTTTTCAAAGCCTTATGTTTATCATAGTTAGATGCACGATAAGCACAGGGTACCTGTTGGTTCTCTCGGACCTTTAGGGCATCAGGTGCCTATCTTTCTCAATGTGATTTGAGGTGTGATAGAAGTGGTATCAGAGCAGGTCATCCTAGAGAGTATACGAAGCCATGTCTAGTAGAGCCTTACTTATGAATGTGTTACACACCACATTTATAATTAATGGGTTGCTTGGACATTTAGAAAATATGTCCTTCTTTCATAATCTAAATTGTGTGATAGAGTTGTTAAGAAATCTGTTCTGACACATACTATGATCCATGTCAGCTTGATTATGCCTACAATGATGAAGGTTAATGGTTGTAAAGGGCTAGTATTTTCTGAGAGGCAATCTTTATAGAAAGGTCTTATGTTATCAAAATTCAGAGAAAAACTTGTAGAGGTTTCTGCATTAATTGCATCTACATATATATTTGTACCACTTGTATCATCTTGATTTATCTGAGCCATATATAACAAGGTAATTCATATGCTACACAGTAAATCATTACATAGAGATGGGCTACAACATTTCCTAATATAGCTTCTTAAGAAGATGTGACCAATTCTTGAGTCCGATATTTCCTCCACATGACTCCTCTAATGTTATGATGTATTGGAAATAAAAGTTATTGATTAAACTTTATATTAGTTAAAATATATAGCAGTAGCATAGTTCAGTAGGCATATACCACTATGGTATTAATTACAAATGTTCTTAGGTTGTCGATAGAACTCAAGTGCTTATTAGTCATCTTAGGTATGTTAGTAGTTAGAATTATTAGATATATGCATATGACCACCCCAAATAGGTTAAAAAGTATGATCCTTTTTGTTGTTTGAAAACTCATAGGATAAGCGTATCAGTTTTTTCGTATAAGAGTATATGCATATAGTGTCCTGTTGTGATCTATGTGTTGGTGATAGAAGAAAATGCGACTAAATATTTAAGTTGAAAATGTTGAGAAGTTAGATATAAGTTATGATATGCTAGAATATTCATAGTAAGGGAACACTCAGTGTTAATTAATCATTGGTATGAGAGTATTTGGTTATATAAGTAAAGGAGAATTCCATTTTTATACCATAGAATGGAGAGATGAGTTGAGTAAAGTTCCTTGATAGTATAAGAAGATGACATATATGAGTATTAGAAGAGAAGGTGACATAGGTTGTGCCCTTATTATAGAGAATGCTTATTAAGCATATGACAGTAAGAAAAGGATATTGACTTTTCAATTCTAACTAGTAACTTTTGTTAGACAGAGAAATCATTTTAGTATTGATGTGAATTCCTGTACCCAATTTTAATAGCTACAACAACAAAGAGGGCAATCGAAAGAATACGTTATAGGAGATACATTGACCACTTTTGTACCCTAGGGTGCACATGCATCATTCATATGAAAAAAAGATATTTTGTCATGCATATGTATAATGGAGTTGACTAAATAGAGCTACTACAAGGTTTATTTGATGTATTCCTACGGTAGACCTATCATAACTCGAATAAGTGAGAGGACAGTTGATTATATACCAATTGTTCTTATTGGTTCCTTTGCATAGAAAGGGGATGGATCACTCTCACTTTTTATACTGTTATGGTAACTCTATTAGCATGGACAAACCTAACTTGTTAAGACAAAGTGGCTACCCCTCTTGTGATACAAAATCATGAGGTAAGTTTGTATGTACTTGAAATTATGTGTAATTGGCAACGTGTAAAAGATCATTGGTTATAATGCCCTTAAACTTCATTTGTTGATTTGGTTATTTGAATATCTAGTTTACTTGTGTATCGTCGGCCTAAAACAATGACATAGCAGCCTCAATCTTCCATTACTACATATAATTTATCAGTGGCTTCTCCTATCATTGTCCCAATGTTTGGATATACTCAGAAAGATACCTGATTCTAATAGCCAAAATACCTGTGAGAAAAATTTCAGGAGCTAAAAGGTTTCATCATGGAAAATCAATCGTACATCCACTAAGGTGAGTAAAGAAATGCAAGCAAAACTACACCACCCATGATTTAGACCTAGCGGCAGTATATATATAGATAAGTGGTTCTATAGGAAGTCTCTAGTTTCTAAAGGTTTTAGTTGCTTATACATTTATACATACTACATGCCCTATAGTTCATCTATTTGGAGATCATATCATGCGCCCTTTAAGGATTACTGTTACATATGTTATGTATGATATAGAGCACTTGCATATAGGTGTTATCTATGTCATAAAACTCTCATTTATTGCTATACATTTCATAGAACGTTACCCTATTTCACAATCAATAGCCACAACTCACTTGTCCATATGTTATATACATTATAGATTAAGGGCTCATATGATATAGGCATTATAAATTACTTGCTCATGGATTATATGTACCATAAGTCACTTGTCTAAGCGCCACATTCTTCATAGACCATCTACCCATATGTCACATGCCTCATAGACTACTTGTTTAAGTCTTACATGCTCCAAAGCTTATTTTCCCATATTTCATACAATCACATGCTCATATTTCATAAAGGTTATTTAATCATGTTTTAATACACTTGCTCGTGTGATATAAGTCCACCTACCCATGTGATTCATATTACATATCTCACATTATTTTATGACTATATGTCTAGTTCACTTTCTTATATGTAAAATTCGTTCTTAGCTTTAGTGCTTGCATGTTATGTGCTCATCTAGTCCATTCGTTCAATGTGTTTTACAGTCCATTTGATCATGTACTAAAATTTTGTAACTCATCTTCCCACAAACTATATGTCCTATAGTTCATTTTCTCACATGCTCATGTATTATAGGTTGTTACATCTAACTTGCATATTGATCATATGTCCTTATAGCTCAAATTTCTAGGTATGTGCCTCTTATGTGCACCTGTTCATATGCTAAATGCACTTCTTTGTGGCTCATTGTTCATATAGCGGATGATCTTCTATGCCCACCTACTTATGTGACATAGACTTTATGTGACTTATTTGTTCAGGTGTTATATGCCCCTTTGTGCTTGTTGACTTGAGTAATTAACATGTTGGGATAAAGTTCCACCTTAACATGATGAAGTGAGTATTTTTTGTATTAATCAGTGCATATCCTGCTATAGCGACCTCGCTACAGGAGGATCCGTCCGCTATAACGGGATTGACCAAAGTTGACTCCCGCTATAGAGGCATAGTGGTAGCGGTCTACCACTCGCTATCGCGGGGTAGGCGAGGCAGAAACTCAGGATTTCTCCTAGTTGTTCTATTTTTGCAACACACCCTCAGATTTTGACATCTAAAACCAACCCCTTTACGTCAAATTTGATATCGGGAGTTCTACTAACCCGAGTTCACTTTCAAAAGTTTCTATGGATTCCTTATCATCTTAGCTATCGTAAAATCATCTCAAATCACTTAATCTATAAATAATTCATTCTTGGATTACCCTATACCATACTACGCTTGAATTTTATCCAAGACTAGCTTAACCTAAAAATTTTAACTTTCAATTTGAGGAAAACCTTAATCCAAGTTTCTGCATGCTAGACTTACCCGTAATGACTGAAAGGATCATTACAACATATACCAATTTACCCATAGTTCATCCCACAAAATGATCAAATAAGAAAATCGAGATAAATAAGAAGGAAGAGAGTACTTGTATCCTTAAATAAGTGAGGGTACTTGTTCCGCATGTTCCTCTCAGTTTCCTAAGTAGCTTCCTCAATAGGATGATACTTCCACTGGATATTTACAAACTTAATCTCCTTCATTCTCAATTTACTAATATATCGGTCAAGAATTTCAACTGGCTCTTCTTCATACGAAAGATTCTTATCATGCAAAACTGAATCCCATTTAATAATGTAATCCCCATCTCCATGGTATCTCTTAAGCATAGACACATAGAATACCGGGTGGAACCTTGACAGGCTTGGTGGCAACGCCAACCTCTAAACTACTGGGCCTTCATCATCATGAACCTCAAACGGACCAACATATCGAGGGCTAAGCTTTCCCTTCTTGCAAAACCGCATAACTCCCTTCATAGGAGATACTTTCAACAAAACATGCTCACCAAGTTTGAATGACATGTCCCGTATCTTGCGATCCACATACTCCTTTTGCCTACTCTGGGGTAATAGAAAATGTAACATAAGTTATATTTATTAAAAAAATTAAATTTACTACTTTTGCATCATGAGTTTGGGCCCAGGATTAGCACGAGGCTTATGCAACTAGTTTTAGAGATATATCGGTTAAATTAAAGAGGAATAGTTTGATAAACATAAACCCTTGGTAAAAATATTTTTGTATTGATAAAGTTATTTATCTTTTTGATAGCAACTTAAATTTGTAGTTTCCTTTTGCACAGCTAAAGAACCGCTTCTACTGCTACTCAAAAGCAATTTTCCTTATTGGCCAAATACTTCACACCTCCAAAAACAATGTTCTCTTTATCTACCAAGACTTTTCAAAGAGCATTTTAACTAGTACTTTTTTGATTTTTGATTCCTGTGTTTTTTTACTCATTGTAGGGTCTCAAAAAATCTAAATTAGTGCCACATAAGGCTAATTTACGGGAGAATTCTCCCTAAAAAGTTTTTTTAATCCAGAGCTTGAACCCAAGGCCTCTGATTAAGGTTGGAGGATCTTATCCGTCCCACCACATTAACCCTGGTTGATAAAATTAGAGTACTTGTATGCAACAGTCGTAATCTCAAAGACAATATATCTATAAGAAATCATGAAGCGATAATAACATCAGTAAGTAAAAAAGCTTATAAGTTATAGTCAGTACCATAAATTCTTAAATCAAAAGATCTAGTAAAAGATTATCCTAAAACATAGAAGAACCTAATAAGGAAGTTCTTAAAGCAAAAGAAACTAAGATAAAATAGTCTAATGAAATTGTAGTTGATAACATCTTGTCACCAGCTAAAACCCTAGCGCATATATGGCAACAAAATAAGCTCCCACAACAAAATAAATCACTTCATCAGTATAAAAACACCCAAATTTTTTTTATCATTAGAACATTCTATGATTCTACATGAACATGTTCAGTACCCTATCATAATGAGAAATAAACTCAAAGCTCTTGTTAAAGAATAACTATTACATGCATCAATACTGAATTGACCAATCAGAGATGCACTAAAGTAGTTATCCATTTAAAAAATATGTTGTTGTAGTTACTCCAGCGGCTACTTATTTATATTTGCTTTTACTTATATTTATATCAATTGTATTATATTATTTTACTCTAGTGTAGTCTCCATGAAAGAACTAGCTTTGAAAATTATTTACTCGTTAGATGAAGATTTGATCCCAGTAGGGAAAATTTTCCATAACATGGAGAAATAATGTAGAGAGGATAAAATAACTCAATTGCCAACATAGTTAAAGGGGAGAAAAACTCAAGTTCTAATAGTACCTTCGGCAGCTTTTTCTTATGCAATAATATTTTCTTGATCAGAGGTCCTAATATCTTCATTGACAAGCTGTACAAACAACTTGGTGTGAACTCACTTCAAGCATAACAAGAGAAAGCATCTGAACTTAAGTTCTATCAATAATCTTTTGCCATTTTGTTTGTGATGGGATTTGCACAATATCATGCTATTGATGAGAGGTCCCAACATCTTCATTGATAGACTGCATACACATTGATTCTAAGAATAAATAAATGATAATGATGTGGAGTGTAAAATCAATGCAGGTTGCTTAAGTATAAGCCAAAAGATGAGAAAAAAATGCACTTACTTCATCAGTTGATTCAAGAACCCATTTAGGTCCACAAGATAAATGGATCCCAACGTTGTCTTTGATGTTATCTACAATTGCTCCACGATTAGCAACTTTCTCTACATGAAGTTCACAATTTGGGAATTAGCTACTCCCAACATTTGTAAAAAAAAGATATATTTATGTTAAGTAGGTGTTTTGACATAAATTAACTGATACTGGAAAAAGTAGTATCTGGACCAGCTTTTCAAATTTGAAAAACTCATTCTAATGTATAACCTAAAAGTTATTTTGAAAAGTTTTTTGAAAAAAAAAAAAAAAGAAAAAAAAACAAATTATATCTAAACGAGACAATACTTGCTGATTTAAAATTTATGGTACGCCTCTAGCACTTCTATCTTTCCGTTCCTCCTATTCAGTAATACACAACATCCAAAATGAAAAAAATTGAAATTAATATAAGTATATAAAATGTATAATTGCTAATAAATTACCATTGATGTCTTTTTTGTGTTCTTTGTCAACGTTTGTCTTCTCATCAGAGATGTGTTGATCTTTTCCCTTTTCCCCTTCAAAGTCTATATCAGATTTTTGATTTTGAATCATCTTCTTAAGGGCCTCCTTTTCTTTCCTTTTCTTTTCAGTTTCCATACAAAGATACTTTGGAATTACACAAAAAAAAAAGTTCACCAAATTATATATCAAAATTTAAGAGTTCATGATGACAAAAAAGTAGAACCTTTGCTTGATAGTACTAATAAGTTCAAATTATAAAAGCAAAGTATTAGAAGAGAACAGAGAGTTCACTGAATTGGGAGCGGAACCTCTATGTAAAACTTTCACCTTATAATAAAGAAACAATAGAGTATATCAATAGATGTTATGCTATGATAAGTAATTTCCAAATGAGTGATAAAAGAAAAAAATGAATTAAAAAAAACAAGTGAATAAAATGGGAAAGAATCACAAAATTAGATTTTGAGAGAATCAAAGTTACCATCACATAATCATTGTCCCTCATCGTTAGAGCAAAAGGAGATTGAATTCAAAGCATCTTTCTAGTGTTTATATTTCTCCTCCAAGATACTAAGCAATTCCCTTCTCAATTTGAATTGAATAAAGAAATATCAGTTAAGACTAACACACATATATACAGAAAGAAATAGTTTAGCCTCATCATATATACATCACAACAATCATGTAGTGTTCATTGTAAAAGAACAGGCTATCATCATACAATATTAAGACTTAACTACTCCAAATTGAAGAAATTCAAAGAAATGCCTCATTTTATTTACCCAGACTTTTCAAAAAGAAGTAACTAATAGAATGCTAGAACTAAGAAAACAACCAAAATCTCAGAAAAACTGAGAAAATTCTATGCTTTATCAAAACATGAATGAAGTTCAGAGAAAAACTCATCATTTAAATCACTAAAACACACAAAAAGAAAGAATCTTTTGTAAATGTGAACTCACTTTTTTTAAGAAAAGATTCGTTTGTGGGAATTAGTGTTTGCTGAGTTATGCTTAGATTATGAAAATGTGTGACTATTGAGAAACAAAATACACGTTTTTGTTTGAAGGCGTCTCTAGTTTATTTTTGTTGGGTTTTATCTTCCTTAGAATTGAGTGTTATATGTAGCACAATGATATGGAATGGATGAAATGGCCAAAATTACTCTTTGTATATACCTTTCGAGCCTAAGTTTCAGGAGAGGACCCATGGGGGGTTCGCAACCCATATACTAATCACGATCTCAATATTCAATCTTGTTAGCACTTCCCTCGGTCAAGTCGCTTTATAAAATAGTTTATTTTCTTTCACAAATAATCCAAATTCAACTGTAGTACCAGTACCATGTAAATGAGGATGAATGAGTATGCATAATAATAAGCCCAACAATGGTATAAATGAAGACAAATCATTCATATCTTAGTAAAACATGATACACGCCCCCTCATGGCAACACAATATAGAATTAATGAAAGGTATTGACAAAAATCTCCTACAAGCCCACAACACGGGCACCACAATAGTAAAAGAATCAAATAAGACAACAATGAGATCAACAAAAGCACCCACTCGGGTGTTATAATAATAAAAACTCTCTGATCAATAATAAAGTCAACACAAGCTTCAACTAGGGTATCACAATAATAATAATCAACTTCAAATACTATAAACACCGAGTTTTCACCCAACTCCTAGCATGACTTACATGATAACTTCTATACCCAGCTAAGTATGAAGAAACTTAAGCCATAACCTTCTTAAGGGAAACACCACAAGCCCAAAATACTCAACTCAAATTCTTCCCTTTAAGAGCAGCCTCAGAACTCTCCCAATGTATTAAAATAGTTTCTACATGTAAATACGAGTTTATATGGGTCCAAAAACTCAATCCAAAAATCAACCCAAGAATAAAAGACAAAATATAGAATTTTAGTAGAAAATAACCTTTCCCATAGTTAAAGGGTTTCAAAGCTAAAATACCATAAAAATAGAGTTGAAATTGAGTTAGAATTCATCAAAATATCACTTTTTTACTTTACCAAGAAAACTCCAAAATTTCAAGTTCAAAAACCATGATTTTAAGATGATTTTGCAATATAAACAATGGGTAATGATCAAATACAAGTTTAGAAACTTATCCAATTGAAAGATGATGAAATTCCCTCTCAGAATCCCCCCAAAAATGCTCCCAAACCTTGAAAATGGTGAAAATGGGATTTATGACCAAAATGAGGTATTGATGCTGTTAAGTGAACTATACCTTTATCACGATCATAGCACTACCCTCACGATTGCAGCAATACCTTTTACGATCGTGAGGGTCAGCATTTACTGCCCCCTTAAGTTGCTCTTCATGATCGCAGGAATGGGCACTCGATTGCGCCATACCCATCCCAATGAAAATATGATGAAAAATATTTGGCCTTTTCATGATTGCAACCCCAGTCACACGATCCCGACCCCATCCACATGATTGCAATGAGTAAATGTCTGGTGCACCAACAACAGTCCATCACCCAAATTCTTGGAGTGGACCCTCGAGATTCATTCAGAACCCCATAACAACAAACTAATAATGCTAATAGGCTAATTTTGATATTCTTGACTCAATGAAACAATCGGAATTATCAACAAAGGTCATTTTGAAAAAGTCCCACCCGAAAACCACTTTAGGCCAATAAAACTAGTTTCTCTCCCAAACACTCAAAAATCACAATAGGGCCTCGAAACACAAAACAACAATGCTACTAACCAAAAATCAATATTCCAAAACTGAGAAAATTTTCATCCAATGCTGGGATCTCAGAATGTTGATGAATGTTAATTATATCAACTTATAACCTTCAAAAAACCAAAACTCGTATAAAAACTGTCTCGAACACTTCGATACGATATCGCGGGTAAAAGTTGGTGCTACACTACTTTAGATCTCATTTTTGCAGTGTGCGCATATGGATATTAATACTCTGGATTTTTCCGACCTTGGGAGCACAAATGGAGAGTCTCTAGCTGGTACTGAGTAAACTAAGCCACATGCTACTCCTGATGCCACAACATCTATAGCCACTAGACCATCTCCAATCCCGAAATAGCCCAGTCCGAGACCATTTATGCCACATCTACCCCCTGGTGGATATGTCTTGATTTCACAAGATTATCTAAATGATGTGTTGAAAAGAATACTCACTCTTGAGTGGAATGTGAAAATTTTTGAAGAGGGTGTACAATCCTGGGTGAAGAAAGAGATAAAGAAGGAGATACACGGTATGAAAACTTGCTTTGACAGTTTTGATAGGAGAATTAACAAGAAGCTCGAGGGGACAACCTGTCTAGATTTATTCGGCATTCAGGATGAGTTGGTTGTGCTATGAGCTGCATTGGAGGACATGGACGCGAGATTGTTTCCCACTTTTTCGACCCCCACCATACCTATTATTAAGGAAATACAAGACCAGAATACGGCCAATATTTGGGACACTAAGGGTAAGGGCAAAGTGGTGGAAGAAATTGTATAGAAAGAAGGTAAGCAAAAGAAGATGAGAAGAGAGAAAGACGACATGAAGGGGGCTACAATAGTAAGTAAGCAGACGACACACGACTAGTTATCTGAGGTCCATGAGATAGGGCCTAGAGTCAGAAGCTTCAGATTTGTGATGCCCATGATGGATGCTGCTATTAGATTTATGAGAGTGGGGGCATGGTGTAGACCCCTGTTATTATTACTGAGAGTGCCCCAACCACCGTTGGGGCTAATATTGCTTTGAGTGCCCTAACCATAATTGGGGCGCATGAGAACTTGAGTGCCTCGACCACAATTGAGGCCACTATTGATGATGTCACCATAGGGAACCCAGCTACATCCCCATATGACTCGAGTTCCACCGGTGCCTAGGGCACCCTAGGTATGTCCCTTCCCCATGTTTTGTATTTCATTATTTGATTTTGTGCAATAGGGAAATTGCATGACTTTAAAGCTAGGGGTGGGGGTATGCCACAGTCGAGGGTTTTTGTTGTCTTGTTTCTTTTCCCTCGAATGAGCTATCATAGTTAGAACTGGCTTGTTTAGGTTTTTTTAATTTATGTTTCTATGTGTTATTTTGTTGTTTTAGCCATTGTAGTATAACTTAGAGTAAGCTTGGTGTAGTCAGGTGAAATAAAAGCATGCTTACCTGTTTTTACTTGTTTTATATGATAGCCCTCCTAAAAACTTTGTTTTATGATATAGTGTTTGCATATACCATGCTGAAACCAATGTAGGATCTAGCTATGGCATTAGTATTGTAGGACAACCTGATCGACCTTGCATGAACCGAATAGGTAGCAACTGATATGAAAGACCTTAGCTATGAGTGTGTGAGGTGTATTACCTAGTCGGTGTGTATGTATGATCTAGAACTTATCTGGTTAGTCTCGCTAAAAACTCTAGGATTCTAAGGTTAGGAAAGGATCATAGTCCATGTTTGAATTAGTCCACTTCAGCCTAAATGACCTACCAAATAATGTTGTATCCCTTGAACCTAAATGTTGAGTGTTAGAATGTTTCTTTTTAACTACCCATGACACCTTCCCAATTTTACAATGAACCTTCTTCAGCCATGGTCCCTCCTTGGACACTGTATACCTCAACCCAGGCAAATGACCTAAGTTGAGGGTGGCTATTTTATAGAGGTGCGTAAAATTTGGGTATGAAGTTTAAGTAGGAGAAAAAAGGCCTTGGGTACAGTATGACCAAAAGTAAGATAAAAAATAATGAAGTGGTTAAAAATAAAACCGCACCCAAGGCCCAAAAAGAAAAGGAAATGAAAAAATGGAGAAAAAAAAGGCAAAAAAAATAGGAAAAGGGGAGACAAAGATAGTATAGTGCCAAGGAGGACTGCGTCACTTTATTCATATGTACCATACCCGTCCCCAAGACTACATTACAAACCTAGAAAGACCTATAGTGATCCTAACCCAAACATCTAAAAGTTGAAGCATAGAAAATAAGGGCAAGCCTATGGTATCAAATGCACACAACTGGACTTCTTTTGAGAATGAGAGATTTGATTCAGTCCCGGTGTTAGATTTCATTAAATATACTGAGTGCTTAGGGACTTTTTTACTATGACGGCATAGGGGTTGTAGTCTAGATGTTGCTTTTGTGTAGGTAGTGTATTGGTCAATATGTTAGATTGCCTATGTATAATGTATTGCCATATCCTGATCCCTTTGTATTTGAATACTTGTATAGCATATACACTGCATTGGGTGTTTCAAAAAAATGGAGGATGTTGAATATGCTTTAAAAAAATTTGTATCCATGTGTTGAAAAGATTGATTACCGTAGTGATCTTGATATTGCTCTGGGTTAAGCGTCTAGATAGTTTTGGTAGTTTGTTTGCATGAGGACATGCAAACGTTCTAAGTTGAGGGTGTTGATGTGCCATGGATTTACGACACTTGAGACGCTTAAAACATGGGATAATTGCAAGTTTAAAGGTGTGTTTTGTTGGATATGATATGGTTTGTTAAGTGTTGCAGGAAAATAGGGTCACTAGGTGAATTATGAAACACGAAGAGGATTCTACACCAAAAATGATGACTGGACAGTGAGTCGTTAGGTTACAGTACGACCCGTTGCCCTAGTCGTTGTGTGACCAGAAAGATTTGGGAACTTGAAGGAAGTGGCTACGGCTGAGACACTATGACTCGTAACCTGACTAGATGAGTCGTAGTGTGTAATCATCACGACGCCAGTAAAGATAAAGCTGAAGGACATGCAGAGGACGCTTGGAGGCTACGACTCGTAGGGTCACGTGATGACTCATCTTTTCAAGCCATTTTGAGCAAAAAAGTAAAAGTCCTGAGAAGATGCAAGTGAAGTCCCAGGGGAATTGAGTCACCCTAAGACTTGTAGGGTGACTAAATAAGTCATCACCAGTATATAAAAGGAAGAGAAAATGGTGAAGGAAGAAGTGACCATGAGTAGTCGTCTGACCAGATGACCAATCATATGGATCGTAGCCAACGCCGACTCCTGTACTCCTATTTTGTTTAGGATAGTTTTTCTCATTTCTATATATACCCAATGTGGGTATTTTATTTTTAAGGACGTTCTTTGATTACTTTGAAAAACAAACATCACTTTTAGGGTTTTAATTAAAGTTGAGATTTACAGAGCTTATTCATTCTTGTATGTTTCAATTTATGTTTTTATCTATCAATTCTTGTTTTGTTCATAAAATTATGAGTAACTAAACCCCATAACTAAGGTTGTGGGAACCATAGCGGATTAACAAAGTAGAGTTCGAATTACAAGGTGTGTCTCGAAGGGTATTAGGGAAAGTATTATTGTTTCTTCTTAATTGATTGCTTTCTGACAAGTGTGCGTGTTGGGACTCATCCTGACTCTTCCCTGAACTATAGCAAGGATAATAGGACTAGCGATTCAGCAACAAGACTCAGCGTTATCTTCGTTTAATCAGCCTTGAGCCATGATACGGCAAAGGCTATATTGGGATCATTGATAAGGGCAACATATAACACTCATGATGCATGAACCTTTGTACTTGAGGATATTCATCTACAAGGGGCGTAACATAGTCAGTTAGACGATACTTAGCCTATCGATTCTGCTTGCTGGATACCTGAAAAGAACACCAAGTACGGAGAACTTTTGGAGTTATGAAGTTATTGGGGAACACAATCCTAGTGCTTTTCTCATCTTGATTACAACCTCAGCAAATGATTACTAGTTTACTTTCAAAAACGCCCCTTTTTACTTATTTGTTTATTTGCCAAAAAACTCAAACAGACATTTTTTATTAGATTTCGACCTATTCCTCATGAGATCGACCCCAACCTCAGTTGGGTTCTATATTTGAATAGGGACCGCTTTATACTTTATTGGGGGTGTAATTTGGGCGACATTAGTATGATCAAGAATATGAAAGAAGGGAAATATTTCCTAACTGCCATGTAGCCTCTCAAAGAAAATTACAGATGTCTTCATACCATTCCGCCAGACTCTACTAGACACAGCTTCATAGACACCCTAGGACACTTGAACTCTATGCTCTAATACCAATTTTGTAATGCCCCAGACTACCCCCTGGATGTAACATGGTGCTTAGAACCACAAGTGATCCCAAGCAAACCCATGGAACTAACATAATGTATGAGCAACTTATTAAACATGTATAAAAGCTAAACTGACTGAGCAGAAGCTTAATCTTAAAATAAACTGATTCAATACATAACTGTTAAATTTTTTTAACAAATGTAATCAAAACAAAGAAGAAAAAAACTAGAACTAAATACAACTATGTCTAACCATCTATGAAGCCTCTACTAATACTTACTTTAGGTATCCTGGACATGAATCCCAACTACCCCAAATCAATACATACGAATAGAAATAAAATACTAGAACTATAAACTGAATGGAGTCCTCTAATAAATAGAACTCATCACCTGCTGGCTGGAAAATTTGATCTTCTTGACTATGAACCTGATAGTAAGCATCTGAATCATATGAATCTACATCATATGAAAAATATAGGCAAAATAGGTATGCGATCAGTACTTTTATATGTACTGAGTATCTGAGATATACACTATTCTATATGGAACTAAACATGCTAAACATACAAGACTAAACTGAACATGAGACTAACAAATGTAAACTGATGCAACGACTAAGTAAATAAATATGTAACTGATCAATACTATACTAAATGAACTGAATACAAGGTCAATGCAAGATATGAGTTTGAAATGTAGGAGATACTATTAACTGATATAGACCACGTGAGCAACATAGAATCCAACCTGTAACCCAAGTTGGGAGGGTGTTCAATACTTTGCCAGTGGTAAAAAACCATGATTTGGTGTGATCACTCATAGGACCACTTGGGAAAAAACATAGTATCATACCTACGGTGGCATGTAGTTCTGGGACTTGGGTTGAGCTAAACACTAGTCCAACTCGGTGCTAAGTATTGCTCCCAACTGAACATAATTGATCTCTTGATGAGATGAAATATCTAGATGTCAACCTGTCCATAATTATAGATTCCATAACTGACTACCATACTACTAGTGACTTTGCTATTATAAGAAAATGGATCCACGATCATTGATGGCACTCCAAATACCATACTAATTGGGAACCTAGTATTGAAAAAAAAAAATGTTCAAAAGCATTGATGGCATATTTGAAGGTCATGCATGTCATGTATCTTTCTATTATGAGTTGAAGCTCTTGATCATCATATGAGAATATAAATGTATACATATATGCATCATGTATTTCTGAACACTGTGACTTGTAAGTTTTTGGGAGCCCTGAGATGGCTGGAGTAAAATGCATAAGATAACACATGAGAGATAAGCTTTAAAATGACTCTAGAAGGCTGGACTTAAATCCTTATTCTCAACCTATGGATATGCTAATAGTTTACTAGTATGCATTATCAGAAAATACTATTTTAGAATATA
The DNA here is from genome assembly GCA_031232105.1 of Capsicum rhomboideum. Taxonomy (NCBI): domain Eukaryota; kingdom Viridiplantae; phylum Streptophyta; class Magnoliopsida; order Solanales; family Solanaceae; genus Capsicum; species Capsicum rhomboideum. The sequence continues at coordinate 23,854,645 of CP124712.1, read as the reverse complement.
CTTTATCAAAAATTACTATAAGGGTCTGCAAAACTGATAATATCGAAATTTATTAATTTTGATGCCTGAGATTGAGTGACAAACACTTTATCTGAAAGCATCCTAAACATATGAAATATAATGAATGAATATTTAACTATCAATGCATGAAGTCCTAAGTTATCGGGTGTTCATAACCCACCATCTCTAAAGAATGCAACTACTCACGACAATTTCTATGATATGAACGGGACATGGAATATCATAAAAACAATATCAAAATCAAGACCTTGATAAACATATTGAGGGTTTACACTAATAACTCTGAGATTTCAAGAGAGACATGTATTCATGGATTATTCATGATGAGAAACTAAAATACAACAAAACCCAAATTTTCATAAAACCCCAACTCTGAAGTATAAATTAAATTGAGTAATTGAGTTCACTTAGGGACTCAATGGGTTAAAGGAGCCTATTGATGAAATCTCACATACCTGGTCTTGACAATTTCTTAAAGGAAACTTTGAGTTGGGAGCCCTTGAGGTTGAATTTTGAGAGAAATCCCTCATTTTTTGTGTTGTTGAGAGTTTGGGAGGAGAGTAAATGATGCTTTTATGTTATGTAATGATGAAAAATATTTTAGTATTGCTTATATGGTCATTTAGGATCAAAAGGACTAATTTACCCTTGAAAAGCCAAAGGAAAAATAGAAATTTTACGTCTCTGTGGCCACTAGCGTGGCACGGCCAAAACGCGGAGCACCACTAGCGAGGCAGTCCTCAAATACAGAAACCCTCTTATGTGATACTCCTCTAATGCGCCAGGCTACTGGTTTTGGCATTTGGGTCGTGTTCCGCCTCTGTGGCACGGATCGAACGCGGACCCCTACTGTTTTGGGGTTACCTTAAGCCCCAAAAGTCATTTTAACAATTCTGAAACACTTCCTAATAGTCCCCTTACCATTCCTAATCATTAATCAACCTTAAAATTGCAAAAACATATGTGAGAGTTATCAAAATAAAAATTGTTGAACTTATGGGGTATAATAGTAAGGCTTTTCACATACTAAGGAATTAATCTTACCACCTATCTACAATTAGAAATCATTAGATTTGGGTTTATATAAATTTGGTTAACAGGTAAGTTCTTAGCTCAAAAACTCAGGGTGTTACAGAGGCCAAGGCGTAGGGTCCGTGTGTGGCGTACGACCTTATTTCTTAGTCCATGGTGTCCTTTTAACATTGAATACTCAACCCAAACATATTCTAACCTTTCTAGGTGTCAAATGACCTCATTTTATGACTCTAAACGCATATGAGGGCTATTACAAATATGCACAAACTTTGGTAACATTACAATTAATAACCGTTACAATATTCGGGTATGAGAAAAAGACAAACAAAATAAGAGATATAAGAGATCCAAGAATTGAACAACAGCCAAACAACTAGCTTTGAATCTCAATTGAAACAACCATGATAAGGATCATCTACCACTCGTGCTAGGCTCGAAACCTACATAACAAAGGTGAAGGAAAAAATAAGGGTGAGTAAGAAAATTAATGTGCACTTAACAATATTGTTGACTAACCCTAACATAAAGGATGCATGGGTTAGCCCCTAAACTATTCTTTTCAATACATAATTACATGTAATACTCAATTATAAGGAAGACAAACCTAGACTAATATCTAATGTCAATAGCAATATATCTGATCAAGACTATCCAAATCACAACTAAGCCCATGTAAGAATATTAAACCGTGCTCATAAACACTTAATTACTTGCCAAAACCTACAAATGCACAGTATAAGGAGTATGATATGAAATATGAGGATAATGTAATGCCTCTTACCTAGCCAGAAACTGTATATACCCGCCTCCTATACCAGATAGTTAGGTACCATGGAGGATTTATAAGGTCCATATATCCAGTATGTACCAAACAACCTTTACTGAGAAATGCATTAGGTGAAACACCATGTACCGAATAATCCTTCACCGGGAAATATCCTAGACGACCTTTTATTGAGATTTATTTTTCACTTTCTCAATGTCAATGTACATGAGATGCAATGTCAAACACAAAATATCCTATACCGAATTCAATCCTCAGCAACCGACAATCATAAATAAGTCCAAAGTAACTCAACAACGGGAGTTGGATAGTGAAAGAATAATCAAATAAGCATTTCATATGCTAGTCTTCGGCTATAAATCATTTTTAGCAATATCAAGTTAGAAACCCAAGCTTCTAACCAATGCTACAACTAAAAATTAAACTCACATAGTCACAGAATTCATCAATTTAGGAGGAAAATTTCTACTTACCCATAGCATGAATCCATACCCACATAAATTCTCATCATCTCATTTTATACAGAACCCCATTACCCATTGCTCCTATACCAAGTCAGCAATATACTAACACTTTGTAAAGAGTCAATGAAAGTCTCAAATTGTCTTAAATGAAGTGTGAATGTAAAAATATGGATTTCCCCATAATTAAATCCTTTGAATGTTCCTAATCTAATCAAATGTGTAATCTAGATAAGTAAACGAATTCGTAGACACTCATATTACAATACTTATAATGTAGGCCCTAAAAGTCAACCCCAAGCCCTCAAGGTCAAAACAAGAATTTTCTATAAAAATTAGATTACCCATAAGGTAAGGAGTTCAAATCTAAAATTTCATCAAAAATAGAATTTAATTCGACCTTTAAATCATCAAAATTTGATTCTTAACTTTAAGCCCAAAATCCCCATTTCCCTATTTAAAATACTAAATTAATGTAAATTCGACAATAAATTAGCATAGGATGCATAAATAATGGGTTAAAATCATATCAAATGAAGATATGTTGAAAATCCCCATCTAAATCATATCAAACATGATCTCAAGCTCCCAAAAAAAAGTAATGGAGTCTTGAATCAAATATAAACATTTAAATATATCCAAGTGACTTTCTTCATCACGAACATGATATACCATCACGATTGTGATGCACTAACCCAACCGACCCTTGCAAATACAACGCTTAGCTCACAATCATAATGAATATTAGCCTGACCATGACCCACTCTCCTTCGAAAATATGATAAGGAGTCTGCGAACATGATAGACCACCAAGTCCTTCTTGATTATGGTTAACCCTTTGTAAACACGAAGAAGGGTGCACCAGTACCAGTTGACAGCTCAATCAACTAAGTGTCATTTTTACAAAATTCTCGAAGACCCTCGAGATTTATTTAGAAACCATGAAAACAAACAAAAACTTGTAAATTGACTAAACACCATATTTCAAACCTGCTAGGATCATCAAATCACATATCCAGGATCGCCTTGACTGAATATTGATCGAAGTCATCTCTAAGCTTTTTAAATTCAAAAAATCCAATGAATGACCTAAATAACTCTTGAATGCCTAGAGACCCAAACCGTCTATCCTACTAACTGAAAAATCACCTTTCAAACCTAACAAAAGTGTTAGAATTCCATTGTGAGCTTGTTTTCCTCAAATATTAACATTGGTCAAACTTTTCAACTTCTAATCCTTTCAAATTAAAAACTCTCTCAAAACCCATCCAATTACCTCGTGAACCACACAACCCAACCCTATAGACCCCAACTACCATACAAAAGTTATGATAATAGGTAAATTAGGGAAAATTCACAAAATAATAAAATACCTATGATGGTTGTTACATCATCCACCATTAAAACATACATTCATCCCCGAACATAAAGAGAAAAAAGATTCCTAAATTGTTGAAAAACTCAGGATATCTAATATATATGTCTAACTTGATCTCCTAAGTTGAATCCTTCACTGAATAATGTCACCACTGAACTTTTATTGAATCTATCTCTTTGGACTTTAACTTCTAAATCTACCTATCCAAAACAGTAATAGGCTCCTGTCACACCCCGAATCCCATTCGGCATGGGCTGGCACCCAAAGTCGTTGAGGTCCGAGAGAACCAATCTTTGCTCATGTACATTCATATGCATGTCTTCGTATGAACCTCATTATACCTCATGCAACTATGCAGAAGTCATGGAAACATATGTTATATATATGTGAAACTTGGCCGTTAGGGCCATCAAGTCAAAACGGACATTCATCTCTTACATTCGTCTTCCCACATCTGTCTACAAAGCCTCTATAGATACATAGCCATAACCAACCTAGAGTTGGGACAACAACCCGCTCTATAGACATATACAAAGCCAAAACAAATGTACATAACAACTCGAAAAGCCCCGAACCAACTGGAGCTCACTAATAATCTGCGAATGTCTCATAGCCTACTGAGGAGGTCTACTAGCACATGTGCCTGCAGCAAGTAAGGTAAGTCCCCCAAGAGGGGTCAATGCGAAGAATGTACTGAGTATGTAAGGCTAAGAGCAACTGTACAAAAGATATGAACTTCAATGAAATCAAGATAAGAGAATAGTCAGTGTGGATAAACCGTTGTTCTGTATGTTTGGAGTCATGTATTTTGCTTTCATTACTTGCTCATCCACTCTTACCTTCATCATTCTTATAAAACCCTTCATATTTATATATATATTCATGCAAGGAATATACTCTCATTTCTTTTACAACTATCTTCATTACTGCTCATCCAACTAATTAGTGGTTCATAATATCTTATGGATCATCCACCTTATCATTATCTTTTGCATAACATCACTCATTTAATACCGGACATCCAGCTGACCAGTAGGCTATAATATAAACCGGACATCCAGCTGGTCAGTGGGCCATAGTCGAATATATAATAATAATAATAATAATACCGGACATCCATCTGATCAGTGGGCTATAATATAAACCAGACATCCAGCTGATCAGTGGGCCATAATATAATAATAATAATAATACCGGACATCCAACTGATCAGTGAGCTATAATATAAATCGGACATCCAGCTGATCAGTGGGCCATAATATAATAATAATAATAACATAGCATAATATTGGGATTGTTCCATCCGAGCTTATGCCCTTTTGATTTGATCCATACGCCAGAAACATAAAGTAACCATGCGTACATTACCTTTTTTGCCTACTTCTTTCCTTTCCAAAGTTATGAGAGTGATATATTGGTGATTGAAACATATATACATTACTTCATTTCCTTTACTTTCATGAGATTGATACCTTTGTTGTAAGAGATTGATATATTTGTAGTCATAACCTTATTGGAAGCTTTAGAACATAACATTATTGGGACTTTGGAACCATGTCCATGATTATGCAACATATAAACAACAACGACTAATGAATGAGGAATATGTTACTTAACAATTGGTAACAACCGGAAATGAGATACCTTAGAACATTTCGGAAATGAGTAAGTACCATAAAAAGGTGAATACTATATGCCGCAGAAGGATACGGAAAGAGTAGCCTTACATACCTTATGTCCTCAATATGAACACACAATCCAATATGTGAATATAACAATTCATCTCCTTCCTTAAGTTTCACTCTACATCACAAGTACATAACGGAACCAACATTAACCACAAGCTACATTCCAAGTGCATAAGCCGACAATGAATTACGTGACTGTCGTATAATGTCATTTTGCCCTCTTACGATACCATTTATTGCATCACCATACCAACAATACCATATAATTCCACAAATTTACCAATAAATCATAAACCAATAACATTTCACACCAAGTTTACCCTTTACACTTCCTCATTAACACTACGTTCCCTTTTCTCAGTCAAGTCACTCGATAGCTTTCACAATAACACATTAACAACAATATATATTTTATACCATTAAAAATACCCTTTTAATACTCCTTTATAGTCATTTAAAAGGTACCATAAGTTGATAATTGCATCCATAAAGGGTATAGGGGTTTCGGGGGGTCAAAGAGATGCAAAAACAACCGAAACGGAGTTCTGGCCTGATCTGAAAAGCCACATGAGACCGTAGGTGTATCAACTGCATCCTAAGGTGACCTTTTGAAGTAGCCAAAGTCACCTACGAAGTCACCTGCGCCCGCAAGTGCTTCGTCTGCGAGGGCGGGTGCCCGTTTCGGCCAAAAAGGGTCTCTTTTGGGTCCTTTTATGCCATAAATAGTCCATGATCATAACCAAGCTTCTCTTAACATATTTTATATCATATTAGATGCCAAATAACAACCATGGTTTCACAACGCACATAAAAATCACCAAAACTACATTTTTCTTTCATTTTGTCACCCATTTCATGACCAATTTCAGAATAACAATTTCCAAACATTATGTACAAGAATAAAACAAGTTAAGACTATGATCACATCTCATATGTCAATATTTAATCTGTCAAATTCACTTCCTTCAAGACCACAAGTCTATTTTCAAGTTTACAAGGCAAAACCCTTCACCGATTAAGCAAACACAACTTGTTTCACGTATAGTGAACTTCTCACACTTCACCAAAATAACCAACATGATATACACCATATTAAATGCATATAATATATTAAACCATGAGAATAAATACTTACCAAAGCTTGCAAAGAGTGATCTTGGCCCAAAATATGGTTGCCTTATGGTTTGAGAGAATAAGGATATTTATTGAGAAAATTCTAGAGTTTGCACATGTGTAGAATGGTGAGTAAAATCTGATTTTTTTGAATTATATAGTCCCTTTAAATCTCATCCTTATCCACACTTAGTCAATAATTGAGGGCCTTCTTTGGGTCAAAGCAAGAATGGATCATTTTCTTCTTGTTGGGCCATGTATTCATGCTAATTTTTGGGCCTCATTTGATCCCAATGGCACAAGATTAATTTATCCCAACTAATTACATGTATAATACCCCCACAATCTCAGGTTTAAATAATTTCATAAATGTTATGGTAATAAAATAGGTTCGGGAATGGACGGGGTGTTATATTCTTCCTCCTTTAGAAACATTCGTCCTCGAATGTTATTAACAATCTATCATGTACATGCCATGCATCTCTATATTAACATATATATACATATACACACAATGATTATGGATACTTCCTTGTTATTTCTCCAATTCCACACCTTGAATTTTCTCCCCCGTTTGAAATAGTTACGGGTACTTTGACTTCCTCATTTCTTTGGTTCCCCACATGATTTCTTTTACTAGTCGGCTCCTCCACTGTACCTTTACCAAATCTATCCTTAATCTCTTCACTTATCCATCTAGAATAGCAACATATCTCTCTTCATAAGTGAGATCCCCCATAACTTGTACACTTTCAATAAAAGCAATGGATCTCAGCATGTGACTTGTGTTAGCTTGTAGCTACTATTATACCACCTTAACCTTCTCTATATCTTAGTGAACAAAATTTAGCCCCAAGTGAGGCAGTTTCCCTCGCTCTAAATCATTCAATTGATGATTTAAACTTTCTTCTATATAAGCCTTTGTAAGATACCATTTTGATACTTGAATAATAGCTATTGTTATAAGCACATTCAATGGGTAGATGATCATCCCAACTACCTTTTAATTCTATCGTACAGGCTCGTAGTATATCTTCAAGTGTTTGGATAGTACGTTCTGCTTGTCTGTTCGTCTGAGGATGAAAAGTTGTACTCAAATTCACTTATGTACCCAACCTCCTCTGAAAAGAAACCTCCAGATTTCTGATGCTCTACTATTACCTATTGACAATTTGGTCAATAAGCTACAAATTCTGTAATGTTCTTCTCCTTTATATGGCCTCATCAATACATTTTTGCCAAACTATGGTACCTTTTGGTTTCTCCCGAATGAATAGAATACCGTAAATGATATGCTTTGGTCCTAATTCATTTTCTTAACTCAAATATATTTGGTATACATAATCTACCTTGATATTGAAGTATTCCTCCCTTATGTAAGTTCAAGTACTTTTTTTTTGCCGAACTTCATTGTACATTCTTTTTCAACTGAAAAAAATAGGATTTGCATATTGTTTTTCTCTCTCTCAGCTACAAATGAAGATTCTCCCACACTGTTCACGATAATTCTTTCATCTGGAGTCTCAAGAAGATGAAAACCCATACTAGTTAATTGATGTAGATTTCTTGACTACATCTTCCTTTTCTGCGAGCTGGCCATTAGTACTTCTTACTGCTTTGCAGCTTAATGAATCAGCTACCACATTTGATCTTCCCGAATGTTACAAGATACCAACGTCATAATATTTTAATGGTTCAAGCCACCTTCGCTACCTTAGATTTAAGTCCTTCGACTTAAGGATATATTGCAAACTCTTATGCTCAGTATATATATCAACATGAATCCCTTACACATAGTGACACTATTTCTTTAAAGCAATATAACAGCAACTAGTTCAGGGTCATGTGTTGGGTAATTTCTCTCATGTGGTCGCAACTGTCGTGAGGCATACGCTATTACCTTACCCTGCTACATCAATACACATCCGAGGCCAACCCCGGAAGCATCATAATATCCTGCATAACATTCTATGCCCTCGGGTGGTACTTATAACTGGTGTGGAAGTTAATTTATCTTGCAACTCTTGAATTTTTTTTAATTTTTTTTTTCACACTTTACAGCAAACAATGGAATAACATATGATAAGGTAGAGCCTGAATTAATCAATACATATACATTTTGTGAAAAGATAGATATTATACCTGTACCCCAATCAGGAGGAGTCTCCAAATTCTGTCGGTCTGCTGCGGCCAAGGTACGGTCCTGAATCCCACTAAAATTAACTGCTCCTCTTGCACCTCTTCCATGACCAGTAGATTGTACACCTGGCAATGATAACGCAATGGTTGATCCCGTAGGTTGTGTTATACTACCCGTGGCCCTCTGTGGGTACTCTCTCTTTACGTGCCCTGACCTGCGACACCAAAAGCAAACATCCGCATCAAACCAGCAGTCACCTAAATGAAACTTCCCACAGCGCACCGTTGATGAAAAGACCTAGATTGGATCAAATTTACTTGTTCTCGATACCCCACTGTCTGTGATCCCTGAGTCCCATCATTTTGCCCGGCTTGACCGCCTCTAAACCCTTGAAATTGAGATGAAGTACCTACTGTAGGATAAGAAATTGATGGTCTAGGCGGTCTAGGAAAAATTTGGGGCCTAAATTCTCCTTGGGACACCCTGAACTGTCCCACAGATCTCGCCCTCTATGATGGCCCTTCTTCAAATTCTTGTATCCTTCTTCGTTGCCTCTGGTATTCCATCTTTTGTGCAAAGGCCTGTATTCTGGCTATGTCCATGTCTTTGTTCAATGCAGCAATGGTACAGTCCCTTACTAAATATGACTCTAATTTGTCCACATATCAATGGACTCTGTCTGCCATTGTGGCCACTACATTTGGAGCATATCGAGCCAAAGAATTAAACTGGAGATTGTATTCTCTAACACTCATGTCCCCCTGACGGAGATTTAAAAATTTATCTGCACGAGCCTCTCAGATCTCATATGGGAGATAATGATCAAGAAATACTGTTTTAAATTCCTCCCAATTAGCTGGATTTGTGCCAATACCCCTCTATCATTTCCAATCCTCATACCACAATATAACTTCTCTTTTCAATCTATAGGCCGCAAGTTCCACTGTTTCTATACCTGTCACATGCATAACCTCTAGACCCCATTGAATTTGGTCCACGAAATCCTGTGGATCTTCATTCACATCTGACCCAGTGAAAGTTGGAGGGTCTAATTTCAAAAAATCCTGTATCCGTCGACTATCTGCCCTATCCGCACCATCACTACTTGTCATTGGACCTACTTTCCTTTGATTCAATACATCAACTATACCAGTAACTATATGAGTTAACATTTGTACTGCATTTCTTAGATTCTACTCAGTATCATTAACAGGTGTGTTGGCAGGTTCTTCTCTCCCTCTCAGCTCTTCTGGAGCTGAAAAAGTAGGGGAAGCTCTTAATCTAAATTTAGTTTCAGTCCCACCTTGACTAGCTTGGTCAGGTGGTGATTTACTCGTTCCTTCTCTGGCAGGCATATCTACCTGCTTATCTTTGCCCCTATCTTGTCTTGTCATCGGTATTTTACTATATCAAAGAAAACCAGTTACAATGGTCAGATATAACTATCACTTACAACATTAGCTCTATTGCATGATCTAGAAACGAAGAAATGAAACAACTCCTAAATGTCCCGTAGCCTCCTACTTATAAATGTGGCATGCAACATATCCATAAGCAAGACTCTACTCAGACACGGCTTTGCCTACACTCTTAGGACGACCTGCTCTGATACCACTTTCGTCACACCCCGAATCCCATTCGGGACGGACTGGCACCCGAAGCCGTTGAGGCCCTAGAGAACCAATCTTTGCTCATGTACATTCATATGCATGTCTTCGTATGAACCTCATTATACCTCATGCAACTATGCAGAAGTCATGGAAACATATGCTATATATGTGTGAAATTTGGCCGTTAGGGCCATCAAGTCAAAACGAACATTCACCTATTACATTCGTCTTCCCACATCCGTCTACAAATTCTCTATAAATACATAACCATAACCAACCTAGAGTCGGTACAACACCCTGCTCTATAGACATATACAAAGCCAAAACAAATGTACATAACAACTCGAAAAGCCCTGAACCAACGGGAGCTCACCAATAATCTGTGGATGTCTCATAGCCTACTGAAGAGGTCTACTAGTAACTGTTCCTACAGCAAGTAAGGTAAGTCCCCCAAGAGGGGTCAGTACGAAGAATGTACTGAGTATGTAAGGCTAAGAGCAACTGTACAAAAGATATGAACTTCAATGAAATCAAGATAAGAGAATAGTCAGTGTGGATAAACCGTTGTTCTGTATATTTGGAGTCATGTATTTTGCTTTCACTACTTGCTCATCCACTCTTACCTTCATCATCCTTATAAAAACTTTCATATTTATATATATATTCATGCAAGGAATATACTCTCATTTCTTTTACAACTATCTTCATTACTGCTCATCCAACTAGTTAGCGGTTCATAATATCTTATGGATCATCCACCTTATCATTATCTTTTGCATAACATCACTCATTTAATACCGGACATCCAGCTGACCAGTAGGCTATAATATAAACCGAACATCCAGCTAGTCAGTGGGCCATAGTCGAATATATAATAATAATAATAATAATAACACCGGATATCCATCTGATCAGTGGGCCATAATATAAATCGGACATTCAGCTGATCAGTGGGCTATAATATAAATCGGACATCCAGCTGATCAGTGGGCCATAATATAATAATAATAATAACATAGCATAATATTGGGATTGTTCCATCCGAGCTTATGCCCTTTTGATTTGATCCATACGCCAGAAACATAAAGTAACTATGCGTACATTACCTTTTTTGCCTACTTCTTTCCTTTCCAAAGTTATGAGAGTGATATATTGGTGATTGAAACATATATACATTACTTCATTTCCTTTACTTTCATGAGATTGATACCTTTGTTGTAAGAGATTGATATATTTGTAGTCATAACCTTATTGGAAGCTTTAGAACATAACATTATTGGGACTTTGGAACCATGTCCATGATTATGCAACACATAAACAACAACGACTAATGAATGAGGAATATGTTACTTAACAATAAGTAATAACCGGAAATGAGATACCTTAGAACATTTCAAAAATGAGTAAGTACCATAACAAGGTGAATACTATATGCCACAGAAGGATACGGAAAGAGTAACCTTACATACCTTATGTCCTCAATATGAACACACAATCCAATATGTGAATACAATAATTCAGCTCCTTCTTACATTTCACTCTACATCATAAGTACATAACGGAACCAACATTAACCACAAGCTACATTCCATGTGTATAAGCCGACAATGAATTACGTGACTGCCGTATAATGTCATTTTTCCCTCTTACGATACCATTTATTGCATCACCATACCAACAATACCATAACATTCCACACATTGACCAAGACATCATAAACCAATAAAATTTCACACCAAGTTTATCCTTTACTCTTCCTCATTAACACTACCTTCCCTTTTCTCCATCAAGTCACTTGATATCTTTCACATTAACACAGTAACAACAATCCATATTTTATACCATTCAAAATACCTCTGGGATACTCCTTTATAGTCATTTAAAAGGTACCATAAGTTGATAATTGCATCCATAAAGGGTATAGGGGTTTCGGGGGTTCAAAGAGATGAAAATCAGGTGGTTGAAATGCATCCGCAGGTGACCTTTGGCAGTAACAAGAGGCACTTGCGAAGTCACCTGCGCCCGCAGGTACTTCGTCTGCGAGGGCGGGTGCCCGTTTCGGCCAAAAAGGGTCTCTTTTGGGTCCTTTTATGCCATGAATGGTCCATGATCATAAACAATATTCTATTAACATATTTTATATCATATTAGATGCCAAAGAACAACCATGGTTTCACAACGCACATAAAAATCACCAAAACTACATTTTCCTTTCATTTCGTCACCCATTTCATGACCAATTTCAGAATAACAATTTCCAAACATTATGTACAAGAATAAAACAAGTTAAGACTATAATCACATATCACATGTAAATATTTAATCCTCAAAATTCACTTCCTTCAATACCACAAGTCTATTTTCAAGTTTACAAGGCAAAACCCTTCACCGATTAAGCAAACACAACTTGTTTCACGTATAGTGAACTTCTCACACTTCACCAAAATAACCAACATGATATAAACCATATTAAATGAATATAATATATTAAACCATGAGAATAAATACTTACCAAAGCTTGCAAAGAGTGATCTTGGCCCAAAAGATGGTTGCTTTAGGGTTTGAGAGGATAAGGATATTTCTTGAGAAAATTCTAGAGTTTGCACATGTGTAGATTGGTGAAGAAAATCTTATTTGTTTGAATTATATAGTCCCTTTAAATCTCATCCTTATCCACACTTAGTCAATAATTGAGGGTCTTCTTTGGGTCAAAGCAAGAATGGATCATTTCCTTCTTATTGGGCCATGTATTCATGCTAATTTTTGGGCCTCATTTGATCCCAATGGCACAAGATTAATTTATCCCAACTAATTACATGTATAATACCCCCACAATCTCAGGTTTAAATAATTTCATAAATGTTATGGTAATAAAATAGGTTCGGGAATGGACGGGGTGTTACAGCTCCTTCTCAAGAGCCATATTTTGATCAAAATGTACCGAGTCCCATTGAATCACATGTGAACCATAAAAATATTACCTCTTTAAAATATACACATGAAATACAAGATGCATAGTTGAAAGACTTGGAGGTAAAGCCTACTCATAGGCCACCTCCTTAATACATTATAGACCGATGAAGCTAATGATGAAAAGATGTAAGAAGTACTTTGATAAAGCTCTAATATCCCTTTCTTAGTTCTATACTATAATAAGTACACATTATACCAAATGCATAAACAAATTAATAACAAGTAGTTAGAACTCTATGTGGCACACTAATCAGTCATCATGCTTGTGATGCCTCGACCCCTAGAGTTTGAACAATAGTTTCTATCTCAACATCTACTAACATGGTGGTGTTGAAGGGGTCTATGTTTGTTTGGTAGGATAAGACCTCCACCTCCATGGGTTCATGGGAAGATAAACCAACCTTAGTATCGAGAAGTGGCCGATTATAGAACTCGAACAAAGACCTTTATCGCGCCAAGTTCATTTCACATTCCATATTAATAGAAAATTCACCCTCAAAATCTAAATTGGTCTCTCCCAAGGCATTCTCATCAATCTCATAGTCGAACCCTATAGTAGCTTTTCCTTTATCAGTGGACAAAAGAGACTCAACAACAAAATGACTATTCTGTGTTGGATATAAATCTCTTTAGACTAGTCCAAGGCCAGAGTGGCGAAGATATCTAGATACATAGACAGGAGCTTAGCAATGTAAGGCATGTGTTTTTGCCGACTCTTCTCTCAACTTTTTGGCTTCAGAAGTGAAGGAAATTTTCTCTAACTATACCATGCTTATCTATAATCTGTTTATCCAAGTGGTGATTTGTATCTATTATAACATAATAGACTCTTTACAGGGCCTCAAAGCCACAACAATAGCCTTGACCACATCTGCCAATCTCTTAAAAGCTAGTGTGGATGTCTGTTTGGCAGTATTTTTGACCTAGTAAGCATGAAGGTAGAAGAGAAAGTAGTAGGAGTGGATGATATAGTGGTGGTAGTGGCCGTTCTCCTAGATACAACTCCAAGTAGAACAATGGATGTGTTCACTACCTTGAAAGTGGAGGTTCCAAGCTCAAAGGCACTCGGTGGTACCTTGTTATAAATACCCTACTATGAGAGTGTTTCCCTAATAGTCATAAGCACTGACATAGGTTTTCTTTGTTGACAAACACTGGTAGCCTGACACATATATGTAATAAGACATAAGCATGGCAATGATGTGGACTTTTATGGTTCCATGTCCCTCATGTCCTCAACCATGATCTTTCTAACATAAAATAAGATTATGGAGATGATGGTTACTGCTAAAAATGCTCTATTATCTACGAGGGTATTGACATCAATGAGATTATAGTAACAACAATAGAACTATCACATTAGAAAATCATTGGATAGATTAGCAGCTTGGTCGAGTAGATACATGCTATGACAATTTCCACCAAAATATAGCCTTTAACATAATGTCCCTCTTATAAATCATGCTTAAAAGGTTAATCAACTAAGCTAGTGTGGCCCGAGTAATGACCCTAGCTAGCCACTTAGTTGGTTCTTTTTTGGTGGTCAATTTTTTCTAGCTCACCAAAATAAAATTTGTTGATTTTTTTGATGTTGATGTCTATAGAAACCACTCGAATGAACACAAACTCAAGATATATTTGTAGTGTGTTTTGACAACTTCTTCTAGGCTATTGTGCAACCTATAAAAAAAGAACACCTAGAGCATGGTCGAACAATAGGTATTACAATGTGTGGTAAATGGAATCCATGCAAGTGTTTGGAGTATGGCTAGGACAATCGGGTGATCTTCCAGCCCATTTAGGATGATCTTCTTCTCCTTAGTAAAGTTATGGTAAGGTTTGCTTCTTAACATTATCATACCTGCCATGTATAGGGATTTGGACCATGGTACTTCAAATAAGGACTTTGTAGAGCCTAAATATCATGTAAACCTAAGAACCACACTATTGCAATCCCTCTTATGCTAACTCCTCTGTTCGACTAAGTTTCCCTCTACATGGGTAATGAGTGCCTTAACAAACCTTTCCTCTTCAAATTGAGAAGGAGCCATAGTTGTCTACTTTTTTTTTTGCATTTACTCGGAGTAGCTTACCACTCCTTATCAAAGTTCATAGGTTGGTCCTTAAGTTTGGTCCTCTTTTTAGGAGAGGCCCTATTACCTTGGGCAGGTATTGCCTTCATGTCTTTCTTAGTAACCTATTTGAGAGCCATTACCTAGAAACAAGGTAAGTTGTACATTCTATCAACAGATCATGAATTACCTTTCATGGTTGTATTTCTAGATGTCAAATTTGGAAGTTCATTTATGATGGAGATACGGACAGTAGAATATGCTCATTTGAAGTTGACCCTAGTTTACACTTAACTCAAAACTTAATTGGTAAGAACACTTTCAACTTAACTTTGTGATAGGTGTATTGTATGACATTAGTTTATGTATAATGCACTCACATACTAAAGAATTGATCCTATAACTTATGATGAATGAGGTTCTTATGCCTTTACAAAAGATATTTCAGTAACAATGGAATAGATCATTACAACACAATTGCCCACAAGTCGTGGTAGAGGTTTTAGAGGAGCAGGTAGTTCCAGCAGAGTCTAAAATTAGACATATGCTTTGGCGAATTGACAAAATTTGGAGGCTTCTCCTGATGTGGTTACAGGTACATTATCCATATTTTCACATAATATGTATGCATTAATTAATACAGGTCCTACACTACCATAGGCCACTCCATTGATCATACGAAAGTTCAAAATAATGCCAAACTTTATAGTTAAACTATTTGAAATATCTATGCCAGTCGGTGAGTATATTATAGCTAAAAGAGTCTATAGTAATTTCATAGTACTTATTTGTGATTATGATACATTGTTTGATCTTGTTGAGCTATAAATAGTAGATTGTGATGTTATAATGGGTATGGATTGGTCGGCTCCTTGTTATACCATGATAGATTGCCGATCTAAGAGGGTGCATTTCCATTTTCTAAAAGAGGTAGTCCTTGCATGGAGGGGTAATATTGGGGATCCAAAAGGTAAATTTATTTCTTATCTTATAAGATAGGTTCCAATTTAGGGATTTCATACTCTCAAGGCACAACCAACTATTGTTGTTGTGGCCCCATAGGTTGATGTGTTATCTGCCAAGCTTAGTGTTCCTCGAGTATGTTCTGGACCAGTGATGTTAGTCAATAAGCAGAAGAGGTTTGAGAGGTTTATGACATTGTCTCCTCCGAAGTTTAGTGGTACCCTCGAGGAGAATGCTTTTGATTTCTTGATCAACTATTAGGAGAGGTTCCATAACCATGGTTTTCCTAAGTCATATGGTATGGATTATACTACTTTTCGGTTGGTTGAGGCAGTCATGAAGTCATGGAGATATTTCATGGGTTGAAGGGATTGACTACTACTCTTTGGTTGGCTACAACCTAGCTAGTAACTATAGGTGGTTCTTTTTAGAGTATTCTAGATTATGCTAAGAGGGTTGAGAGTATGTGCCAGGAAACTCATAGTGGGGAAGGTAAGAGGTTCTACAAGTAAGATAGTTTTAGTGGCCAGACGTCTTGAGGTAGGGATTCTTCAGGCAGAGGTTCGTATAGGCATCACAACAGGGCATTTTAGGTTGATTTGTAAAGTTTAGATAGTGGTTGTTAGGTTCTGAGACTTTGGGTAGTTAGAGGTCAGGTTATTCAGAAAGAGGGGCTTCTTCTGGTTCTTCAGGTCATGGTGGGTGGTCTAGTTTTTTCGAGCTGGGACTTTATAGCGTGATTCTTCTAGAAAGAAATGTTATATATGTGATAAGTTTGGGCACATATTATTGTCCCATGCATATATTAGTTCTTAACTATAGGGTTTACAACTTCAGACTTACCAAGCACCAACACCTTCGACTAGAGGGGTTGTACAGAGTGATAGAGATGGATCTCGAGGTTCTAGGGGTAGAGATCAAGGAGCTTATGGTGAGGAAGAGGAGTGGCTCTATCCTGATGTAGATGTGGGAAGTGTTATGCATTTACCAGGAGACTTGAGATGGAGGCCTTGGATGCTATTAACACAGGTATTATCCTAGTTTTTAATTGTCATGCTTCAACATTGTGTGACCCATGGTCTATATTCTCTTACGTTCCTTTAGATTTTGCTTCTGGTATTGATTCTATATTTGAGTTCCTTTGCTGTACCCATCCGTGTTTTGCCTTTGTGGATCAGGTGTACTGATCCTGTGTAGTGACTCTTTTGGGGTATGATATCTGGATAGATTTGATTATCCTAGATATGGTTGATTTTTATATTATTTTGGGTATGGACTAGTTTTCTTCTTATCATGCAATTTTAGATTTCCATGCCAAGACTGTTACCCTAATGATGCCCTAATAATGCCTCATATGCTGAGGTTAGAGTGGAGGGTTACTGCTAGTTCGTGTCCGAAGGGGTTTATATCATTTCTTCATGACCATCGGATGGTGGAGAATGTGTGTCTATCTATTTTGGCTTATGTGTGAGATACCAGTGGTGATTCACCACTTCCTCTGGATTATGTGAGAGTAGTTTGGGAGTTCATGGATATGTTCCCTATGGACTTGCTTGGTATTCCTCCAGATAGGGATATATTAACTTTACTATTGACATGGAGCTGGGCATGAGTCCCATTTCAATTTCTCTTTATTGGATGGCTCTAACAGAATTGAAGGAGTGAGCAGCTATAGCATTTGTTGAGTAAAGGGTTTGATAGATCGAGTACTTCCCCATGGGGTGCTTCTATTTGTTTGTTAAGAATAAGGATGGGACCATGTGTATATGTTTTGATTATCGGCAGTTGAACAAAGTGACCATCAAGAACAAGTATCTTCTTTTTCATATTGATATTTATTTGATCAGCTTTAAGATGCGACGATGTTCTCTAAGATTGATTTGTGGTCTGTGTATCATCAGTTGAAGATCAGGGCTTCAGATGTTCCGAAGATGGCTCTCTAGATGAGTTATTACCATTATGAGTTTCTATTTATGATTTTTAGGCGGACTAATGCCTCGACGACATTTATGGATGTGATGAACAGAGTATTTTGGCCTTACCTTAATTCATTTATGCTTGTATTCATTGATGATTCTTGGTATATTCTAAGAGTGAGGCCGAGCATGTGAGGTATTTAAGGGTTATACTCTAGAAGTTGAGAGATGAGCAATTGTATGTCAAGTTCCCCAAGTGTGAATTTTTCTTACACTCACTGTCTTTTGTAGGTCATGATGTGACCAAGTATGGTATTATATTTGATCCAGCCAAGTTGAAAGCGATTTGTGATTGTCCTAGACCTACTACTCCTACTGAGATCTGGAATTTTGTTGGGATAATATATTACTACTGGCGGTTTGTGTAGGGCTTCTCTTCCATTACAGTCCCTTTGACAAAATTGACTCAAAAGAAGTTATTTTCCAGTGGTCAGACAAGTGTAAAAGGAGCTTTCAAAAGCTCAAGACTTTGTTGACTTTGACTCATATCTTGACTTTCAATTAAAATGGCATGGGTTTCCCAGTGTATTGCGATACTTCCAGAGTTAGCTTGGGTGGTGTGTTGACGAAAAAAGATAAAATAATAGCTTATACCTCTATCCTATTAAAGGTTCATAAGAAGAACTACCCTACTCATGATTTAGAGTTAGTAACAGTTGTGTTTGTGTTAAGTTATGGCATTATTATTTGTATGGAGTTCATTGTGAGATTTTCACCAATCACCACAACCTTTAGTACTTCTTCAATCAGCGGTACCTTAATATGAGATAGCGTAGATGGTTAGAGTTGCTTAAAGATTATGATTTCACTATTCTTTATCATTTGGGTAAGGCTAATATGGTTGTGGATGCCTTGAGTCGTAACGTAGTGAGCATGGGAGTTTGGTTAACCTTTTGGAGGAGGAGTGACCTCTGGCTTTAGGCATTCAGTATTTGGCCAACAAGTTTATTCGACTTAATATTTTGATACTAAATCATGTTTTGGCTTATGTTGATGCTAAATCCTTATTGATATAGGAGATTCAAGCTGGGCAATTTGATGACGAGAAGTGGAGGGTGATTTGGGATAACGTGGTGAGTTAAAAGTGGCATTCCTTGATTTGGAGGGTGTTTTAAGGATTAGTGGTCGAGTTTATGTGTCAAGGGTTGGTGACTTTATTAGACTGATTTTGGAGGTGGCTCATAGTTTAAGGTATTCTACTCATCCCAAAGCAACTAATATGTACCATGACTTGAAGCAGCACTATTGGTGGTGAAGGATAAAGAAATACAATGTGGAATTTATGGCCAAGTGTCTTAATTGCCAGCAGGTGAAGTATGAGCATCAGCTATCGGGTGGTTTGATGCAGTGGATGTCTATCCCAGAGTGGAAGTGGGAGAAAATTACTATAGAATTTGTTGTTGGTTTAATTTACCTCATAATTTGGGGAAGTTTGATTTCAATTGGGTGACTGTGGATAGGTTGGCCAAATCAACATGCTTTGAACTGGTGAAGATGAACTATGATGCAGAGAAGTTGGCCAAGATTGATATTCGTGTGATAGATTATTTGCATGGCATGCCTATTTCCATCATTTTTGATAGAGCTACCCAGTTCACCTTAAATATTAGAGTTCTACGTAGTAAGAATTGGGCACTTATCTAGAGATGAGCATAACATTTCACCTCAAATAGATGTCCAATCATAGAGGACTATTCAGGTGTTAGAGGGCATGATTTGAGCATGTGTTATGGATTTTAGTGGTCATTGGGACCGGTTCTTGCCATTAATAGATTTCACCTATAACAATAATTACCACTCAATTATTCAGATGACGTCATTCAAGGCTTTGTATGATAGGAGGTGTAGATCCCTCGTGGGATAGTTTGATTCCTTTAAAGTTAGAGATTGTGGTAATAATTTGTTGAAAGACTTAATGGATTGAGTGAGACTGATCCAGGATAGGCTTGTGGCAACCCAGAGCAAAAAAAAGATCTACGCCAACCAACAAGTTCGTGATATGGAGTTAATGCAGTGTGGGCGGGTTTGTTGAATGTGTCACCAATGAAGGGTGTGATTATATTTGGAAAGAAAGGAAAGCTTATCTTGAGGTTTATTAGGCCTTTTGATATTCTTAAGAAGGCTGGGGAGGCGGCTTATAAGTTGGCCTTAACTCCGAGCTTGTAACAGGTTCATCCATTGCTTCATGTTTTGATGTTAAAGCGATAGTTTCATGATCATTCTCATATAATCTAGTGGGATTTGATTGTCTTAGACTATGATTTGAGCTTTGAGGAGGAGTCTATAGCCATTTTGGATCGGCAAACTTGAAAGTTGAGGTCCAAGAATATCGGTACTATGAATGTTCACTGGTTTCATTGCCCGATTGAGGAGGCTACATGGGAGGTTATGTCTGACATGTTGAGTATATTCCCCTAACTTTTCACGAGTTCAGGTGCTTTTCTTGCTTTACATTTGAGGATGAGTGTGTGTTTTAGTGGTGGATAATGTGACAATCCTCATGGTGATATTTAGTCTTTTCTGTATTTTGACCATTTTAGTCATCCCTATTGTTGCCTTATAGTATTGGTGAGTTGTAAGATCACGAATTAGACCCAAATTCATTGTCCAATGGATCCCAACAAAATTATCTACACCAGTCAAAAGGGGTACCCGCTCTTCAAGACAAATCTTCATCAGTAGACATGGAAAGCCAGGCTTGTGTAAGTACTCACAGCCCTATCTCAAATCTCTCTTGCCAAAAGATTAGCGATATCGATATCATAACCTTTCATGATACCAGCTACCAAGGCTGTCCTATCGGGGCTCAGAATATTATCTCCAACTTTAGGCCTTAGCTTGTGGCGAACAAGTGTCCACCCAGATTTTGCTGCAATGTTCAAACTCCCTTTTATGATTTGAGATGAAGTACCCACAACCCATGGTGCAGTCTCTTGAGTCGTGGAAATCACACCAGTTATCTACCATAAGTAGATTAACTTATCATCCGTAGTGATCTATTTTATTTTCACTTTCCGCATCTCATCTACCTAGTGATCAATCTCTGACGTGTTAACTGGAGGTACGAACTCAGGTCCATGCAAGAACCTAGATATAGTCTGTGGACCTGAACACCTCTAATCTCTACAGAATGAATGGGCTTACCAGCTTTCAATCCCAACCCTTGTGAATGCAACTGCTTCCACTCTATCTAATAACCAGCATAAAATTCCCGAACTAGTGCGGGACTGTATTGGTCGGACTCTTTAGTTATCCACTCAAAGTGGTACTTCTTGAACAATGCCTCAAACTCAGGCATTTCATACATGCCCGCTGTCAGTAACTTAGGCTCAGTCCCCCACTTTGGTCGTCCAGTGTTGGGGACTATTGTACATTCCCACTCATACAATTATTGCATGCCTAGATAGACCCATCTGTTCATAATAGGGACCGGTGCAGCCTCAATCTGAAGTGTCGGCTGGATTGGGGGCGGTGGAATCATATCTGGAGGATTTGTAGCAACATCCTCACTAATATTCTTGTCTGATCCTTCAGCACTAAACCCTGACTCATCATCACTAGCCTTGCTGCTCAATGCAGCCTCATCTCCACTTTTGGAAACACTCTCACTTCCATTCTCTTCATCCACAGATTCGGACCCTAATTTCTCTTCCTCTTTAAACTAGGAAAGAGAAGGTATGTGTGGTGGAAAGACCCCAATTTTTTTTATTTGAGGCCTTGATTGAATCCCTTGGGGAAAGCTTTTCTGTGGTTGGACTGGCTTTGAAATAGGGTATTCCTCAACTGAGTCGCTCGCTCTTGCTCAATGTCAGTAGGTTTATCAACTAATGGGTGAGTTGAGCAAGCTTGTTTCTTTGAAGTCGGCTTGCTCCCTTTGTTTCCTTCTTTGGTGTTGTCATTCTTTGGTGCCATATGAACTGTGAGGGGAAAAATTAGTAAGCTAAGTTCATTATTAAAAGATGACACAATATGCTCTGAAAAATTGACAGAAGACCCATGCTTCCAGTCACTACAGGCTATACAATGAGTCGTTGTCATTGAGGAAGAGTCGTTGTCAGACTCATAGGGGCTAAAACAATGTAGTCTACTTTACTGTCTACACTACGAGTGTACCCAAATAGTCTTACGGTCACTAAACGACTCGTGAAGTGACTAGTCGAGGGACTATCTAAAAAAGTGCAATACAGGTCTCTCAGTACGATTCAACCATATGATTCGTTTAGGGACCCTACGAGTCATTGAATGACTCGCAGGGTTAACAGTGCTAACTTTGGATTAAGTCATCCCAAAGGCTGGCACGAAGACTCACAAAATGACTCGTAGCGTGAGGCAACAACTCGTAATGTTAGTCGTAGCATCAGCAGGTTGGGTTCCCTTTTTCCAATTTTCTTTCTCACAATTTGTTTCAACACCATAGCACCATCTACGCATTCTATTATCACACTATTGGTCATTGGAGTGTCCAAATCGGTACTCTTCCCATAACTTGAATGACAACAACGGTGGGACTACTCAGACTTAGACCCAAAAATTTAGATAGCATAGAACTAATGCCCCATTACCTCACACTTTATCTAACCTTGTGATTTGGGACACAAGTGATACCGTGCTATACCCATCTTCTCAAGTTGTGAACTTAGGTTTTACAAAGCCAAGTGTTTCATTATATTCCAAACATAACAATTTATGATATGAAAATGCATTGATATAGAATACTTGAATTTTGGAAGAACTTGAGAGAATCGAGTATTTGGGTCTTCCTTCACAACACTCAAATAATTTTGGAAAAGAGTAGTCTTATGATTTGGTGAGAGAGTTTGAGATTTTTATGGAAGTGGGCGAGGGGAGGTTGAATCGGTTTGTAAGGAAGGTGGATGAGTTATGAAGGGAGTTATGGAAGTTTTAAATGGAAGGGAAAAACCGATCGTCTTTTTTAATTCGAAATAAGTGGGTCGGGTCGAGTAAAGGTTTTAATTAAGTTTATTTGCCCAAAAATTTCCCAGACAATGAGTCGTAGACTCCCCCCATTGGTTAAAAACCTTACGTGATATTACTAAACCCTACGACTCATGACGACGAGTCATACTGTCCGACTACGACTTGTTCTGAGAGTCGTAGGGTGACCAGTAACTATTGAATGGATTCCTGTGAAGGCTACAAGCCACTAAACGAATCATCATATAAGGTAACGACTCGTCTGGTGAGTCGTATGGACTAGGAACCAGAAAAAATTCTTGTCCCTTTTCAGCTTTCGTTCCCCTACACATTGAAACACACATTACCTTATAAAGTAAAAAATACAAAATCATGGGTTACTTTTCACGCAACGCTTGATTTAACGTCGCGGCACAACATGGCTATGTTGGTTGCTCAGACTACACCAACTAGCCCATGGGTTGTCTCCCAAGAAGTGCCTGACTTAACGTCGCGGTACAACTCAAGTTGGCTTGATACATCAAGCCTCATTCAAGTCCACATCACAAATCATTCGAGCCTCCTTTTCTTTGTCTATATAGTGTTTCACCCTTTGACCATTGACTTTAAACTTCTTTCCATCAATTGCACCATAGGGGTACATCTTGAACACTCTATATGGTCCATTGCATTTCGATCTCAGTTTGCCAGGAAAAAACTTTAGCCTTGAGTCAAACAATAGTACCATATCGCCTACAACAAATTCTCTTCTCTCAATCTTATGATCGTGGTATAATTTAATCTTTTCCTTATATAGGGCTGAACTCTCATATGTGCAGAGATAAATTTTTTCCATCTCATTCATCTGATCAAGTCTCAACTTAGTTGCATATTACCATTCCAGATTTAGTCGTTTTAATACCCACAATGCCTTATGCTCAAGTTCAATAGGAAAGTGGAATGCTTTGCTATACACAAGCTGATATGGGGATGCACCAATGGGTGTCTTGAATGCAGTTCGATATGCCCATAGTGCATCATCCAATCTCCTTGCCCAATCTGTCCTATTGGTATTCACTGTCTTCGCCAAAATAGACTTAATCTCTCAGTTAGAGACCTCAGCCTTCTCGCTTGTTTGAGGATGGTAAGGTGTTACCACCTTGTGTTTCACACCATATTTCTCAAGCAAGGCGTTGAATAAGCAATTGTAAAAGTGGGATCCAACATCACTAATGATAATCCGAGGTGTTCCGAAACATGAGAACATGTTCTTTTTCAATAAAGTTGTAACACTCTGCCCTTCATTATTGGGAAGTGAAATCTCCTCCACCCACTTAGACACATAGTCAAAAGCTACCAAAAGATACTTCATACCATGAGAACTCACGAACGGACCCATAAAATCAATCCCCCATATGCCAAATAACTCGAGCTCAAGGATCATAGTCATTGGGAGCTCATGTCATCTTGAGATATTTCCTTTCCTTTGACACTGATCGTATGCCCTTGCATAATCATGGTCATCCTTGTGAATGGTGGGCCATTAGTAACCATATTGCAAGACCATGTGCACAGTCCACGCACCTACATGGTGACTCCCAACACAAATGACTTGCTTCCAATATATTCATCATCTCGACCTCAGAAACACACTTTTGAATCACAACATCTGCACACACCCTAAATATATAAGACTCATCCTAAAAGAATTTTATTACCTCATGCATGAACTTCTTTCTCTATTGATACGTCATATCTTCTAAGACTAGATCACTTGCCAAAAATTTGGCAAAATCTGCAAACCATGGAATTAAGTTTTGTGATGTTGCCAACACTCGCTCTTCTGGAAAAGTATAATCAATATCAAGATCATCCCTCAGTTTTAGCATGGCCTCCTCTTCAAGGTGTGATAAATGGTCGGCAACCTGATTCTCCGTCCCTTTTCGGTCCTTTACCTCAAAATCAAACTCTTACAACAGAAGCACCCATATAATCAACCTTGGCTTGGCATTCTTCTTTGCCATAAGATATCTCAGAGCTCCATGGTCAGTATACACAATCACTTTCATGCCAATCAAGTAAGACCAAAATTTCTCGAACGCGAAGACCACAACGAGTAGCTCTTGCTCAGTCACGGTAAAATTTTTCTTGGCTGGGTTGAGTGCTTTACTAGAATAGTAATAGGATGTGAAATCTTCTCTCGTCTTTGGCCAAGGACTGCACCTAAGGCCACCCCACTAGCATCACACATGACCTCAAACAATAAGGTCCAATCTGGAGACACTATAATGGGGGTTGAAATTAACTTCTTTTTCAGAAACTTGAACGCTTTTAGGCACTCATCATCGAACACAAACTTCACCTATTTCTCTAAGAGTTTGCACAATGGATTTACAATCTTAGAAAATTCCTTGATGAACCATCTATAGAATCCAACATGGCCTAGAAAACTACAAATACCTTTCACAGAAATAGGCGAAGGTAACTTTTCAATCACCTCAATCTTTGCCTTGTCAACCTCAATCCCCTTCTTTGAAATTCGGTGTCCCAAAACAATACCCTCTTTTACCATGAAATAGTACTTTTCCCAATTCAGTACCAAATTACAATCCTCGCACCTTGTAGTACGTCAGTAAGGTGTGCCAAGTAGTCGTCAAACGAATCACCCACAATTGAGAAATTAACCATGAATACCTCAATAGTGTCTTCCAATATGTCGGAGAATATAGACATCATACAAAGCTGAAAAGAGTTTGGTGTATTGCATAAAGTAAACAACATCCACTTGAATGCAAATGTCCCATATGGACAAGTGAAAGTGGTCTTCTCCTGGTCTTCGGGTACTATGGAAATCTGATGGTACCCCGAATAATCATCAAGAAAACAATACCATGCTCTGCCAGCAAGACGGTCTAACATCTGGTCCATAAAAAGCATAGGAAAATGGTCCTTTTCGATTCGAGAATTCAGTTTTCAATAATCCATGCAAACACTCCATCCAATAACTAGCCTTATTGGGATCAACTCATTCTTTTCATTTGGAACCACGGTGATTCCGTCTTTCTTCAGCACACATTGGACTGGGCTCACCCACCTGCTATTAGTAATAAGGTATACCACCCCAACATCTAACCACTTAATAATATCTTTCTACACAACTTCTTGCATAGATAGGTTAAGATAATGTTGATGCTTAATTCTGGGAATACAATCCGACTCAAGCTGGATTTTGTGAGTGCAAATTGGGTGGGATCCCGATAATATCCGCTATGGACCATCCAATGGCCCTCTTAAGCCTCTGAAGCACAAAAACTAGGACCTTAACTTGCCACTCCAATAAGTCAGCAGAAATAATGATAGGCAAAGCTTTGTTGGCGCCCTTAAGAATGCGTAACGAAGATGGGATAGAAGAGCCTTAAGTTCTAAGATGGGAGGCTCCTCGATAAAAGGACGAGCCAGAGGGGTCATTCTATTTTTCAAATCAAGATCAAGCTTCTTTTGAGAATAATTATATGACCCTCTACCAATAAGTGTATTCACTTGTCTCATCATATTCATCAATACCATTACCATCAAATTTCATGACCACTGTGGCAAGGGCTTCGACCCCCAATCTCTCTTTAAAAGGAACAACCATTTCACTCTCATCGACTGTATCTATCACAGAAATCATGTGCATATCCTTTGGTTGCTTCATGGATTAGCACACATTGAAAGTAACTTGTTTGTTATTTAACCTAAACTTCATCTGCCTTGTTTCCATATCAACCAATACATGACCAGTCATAAGGAATGGCCTTCCCAGGATAATGGGAACCTCAAAATCAACCTCATAGTCAAGAATAAAAAATTCAGCCAAAAAGATAAATGATGCCACCTTTATCAAAACATCATAAAAGATTCCCACTGGATTTTTCACAGTCCGATCAGCCTGAGAAGTCTCATAGAGGTCGATTTAGGCGACCCTAATCCCAACTGCTTCAAGACTACTAGCTGTATTAAGATAATGCTAGCACCCAAGTCACATAAGGCTTTTGCAAAATTATAAGACCCAATAGTTGTGCACATTATCCACAGGCTCAAAACTGATAGTTCTCTTCTTTGTCACCAAGTCTTTCATAAACTTCGCATAACCTGGCATTTTTTCCAAAGCTTCAATAAGAGGGATATTCACTTATAATTATTTCAACATTGAGATAAATTTATTATATTTTCCCTCTTCGGCTTTCTTCTTCAACCTTTGTGGAAAGGGAGAAGGAGGTCGAGGAATGGGTTTAAACACTAGAGGGACCTCCTTTTCCTTTCTTTTTTCATACTTAGCCTCTTTGTCTGCAACGCGAGGATCATCTTTCTTGTCATTCTCAATCTCATCAACAACTACTATAGAATCATCTTTCTTTTCATCAACAGCAAGACTAGGTGGATCAACAGTAGTCTTCCCACTTCGGGTAGTCATGGCTAAGAAATGACCATCATTTTTAGGGTTTTAAATGGTGTTACTCGAAAAAGTGCCTGGTTGACGCTGATTTAATGCAGTAGACATCTGCCCGAATTACTGTTTAGTCGTTTGATGGCGATCGTATGAGACTCAAATTTTTGGGTTTTCCCTGAAAGGTTTGCCTCAATCACTTTTAGGGAGTTTTCTTAACTCTCAGACCCCTTAACAAGTTTTGCAAGTAGGGATTCCATCCTCGAATTTCCAGACTCAGCATCACGGTTCCCTGGTAGGATATAAAGGCCACTCTTATCATTGTAGTCATCTTTTTGCCTCCAATCACCATCTCGATCTCTGTCTCTATCTCTATACCCTGACTTGTTGTAATTTTTACCGTAGTAGTTCCAACCTTGATTCCCTTGCCTTGAGTTCCAATTATCTTGATTAGACCACCCTTGGCCCTTAGCTCGAAAACTCACCACTTCTCTATCCAAATACTTAACTTTTTCCTCATAATCTGAATCCTCATACCTTGGTGCTTTGCCTTGTGCACCTACTGCATTAACCTTTTTCATTCCTCCTACCGCAATTTGCTTAGCAAGCAATCCGATCTTAGTTCTCAGTTGTGCTACTTCTTAAGGTACAGTTTTATCTAACACTCTTTTCTCTGCTGATGCTCCAATAGCATACGTTTCTACTGGTAGGTCTACTTCTCGAGTATGTCAACCTGAGTTGGTTTTAGTAATACGACCTAAAATATCTGAAGCTTGTTCCCACCTCAAACTCATAAATGTTTCACCAGTGATAGTATCTGCTACATCCTTGGCATTTGTATTTAATGCCCTCTAGAAGATCTTAGGTAAATTTTGACCATTCATCCTATGGTTTGGAACATTTTGCAACTTTTTTTTGTACCTTAGCCATGTCTCATAAAGTTCTTCAGAATACAGCTGTTTGAAAGCAACTTGACAAACTCTTGAAGGTAGAATCTAGCATAATCCTCAATTGAATCTGAGGTGTTAACTGGCAAGAAATTTGCTGACTTAGTCATTCAGTCTACATTAACCCATATAGAATCCTATTATCAGTGCGTATGAGGTAACCTTACAATAAAGTCCATATTTATATCTTCCCACTTCCAAGTAGAAATGTTGATATTTTGAGTCATACTGCCTGGTCTCTGGTTCTCTACCATAACCAGCTGATAATTCAGACACTTAACTACAAATTCTGTGATATCCTTTTTTATGAAATTCCACTAATAGACTTCCCATAGGTCATGGTACATCTTTGTGGCACCTGGGTGCATAGAATACAAAAAATTGTGAGCTTCTCTCAACAATTTCTATCTCAAATCATCTACATCTGGAACATAGAAATGGCCCTGGTAATGAAGCACACATTTTATATTCTCTCCCTCAATATGATAAGCATAAGTCTTAGGTTTGGAGATATCCATTTCTCCAATAAACATAAGATTACTGCACTCCTTGACCACTAACTCTGAGATACCAGAAACAAACTTACTTATTCAAACCCTTGGCTCAGCCACCATCTCTGGAGCATGGATAGCTAGGTAAACTTTAGAGAGTACTCTTTAACAGACATGTTACCTTGCTTTGAGTTGATGAATTCATCACCTTAGCTTTCCTCAACTCACAGGGAAAGAATTTTTCACAACCTGAGACTACCCTTTAGTCATAACACGGTGCTTAGAGTCGCAAGTGACCCCAAGCTAACCCATGGCCTGGCATGACACTAAGAATACTGCATACAACTGACGAATATTGGGCGGAATCTAAACTGAAATGATATAATCATAATAAAAACTAATACCAATTCTGAGGATCAAAACTAACACCATCTAACATACACATTAAGCTAAAAATCTACATGTTTGTCTGAAAGCTTCTACTAAGATGAGTTGTTGGGATAAGCCCCCAGCTTACTCTAACCATCTAAAAGTTAAATAACTAAAATAGAGAAAGTAAACATAAGTATTATCCTGGAAGGATAAGGACTCACCAAACTCTGTTGCTGAAGTGCTAGAAGACCATACTAACCATGAGCTGGTTGCTGAATGTTTGAACCTCTATTATAAAGTAATATAGCGCAAAGAAAGTATGAGGTTAGTACTTTGAATGTATTGGGCAAGGGGGATATGTACTACACTATATAAGCTGAATATGTTGAGGATGACATAATAATATGAATAGGGAACTAGAGAATGTAAACTGAAGTAATGACCAAGTAATAAACATGTAACTGTATAATATGTTGAATACAATGTCATTCAATGTCGGGGTCTGACCTGTAGGAGATACTATTAATCGACATACCCCAATTTGAGTTAACCGAAGTCCAACCTGTAACCCCATTTGGAAGGGTGTTTGATCTTAGGCGTAAGCCATAATAACAGTAGGGTAAACAACCAGAGCCTGGAAAGTCGGTACAGTAGGAGGGGCTCCAGTCCCTGCCAACCTACACAGAAAAGCTAACACCTGTTGAACAACCTTAGCAGACATATGAGGTAAGGCTGCAACCCCAGCTGGTGTCGTCACATCGGGCTCCACTTTCTGCTTCTTTACGATTTCCTTCTCTCAAAATGATCTTGATATGGGGAAAGGGATACTGACCTTTCATGAGCCTGGCCAGCAGCTGCTTAAGCTCCCCCTCACTCATCCTCTCCCTCTTACAGCTGAGTCCTCAGCTGGAGTAGCCAGTGTAGGGGCTGCTGCTTGGGTTCCATTGGACGTTGTATTCACTATCTGTGGACAAATGGGTGAAAGATCAGTTACTAATTTGGATCGCCAGATACCAATTGGAATCAAGTTATAACATAAAAGAATCAAGAAAGATAGATTTTCTAAAGTCCTATATCCTCCCGAACAAAAGTACAGACGTCTCACTAGCATTTTACCAGACTCTACTGAACCTGTTTTGGTATAATAAGATCGATGAACCTAGGCTATGATACCAACTTTGTCCCAAACCAGTCGTGAGTGGCACCAACGCTACTCATCCTGTGGGAGAACAAACGACCCCGAAGACTATCCGATAATAAACATTTAGAATAAATAAGCAGAACTAATCCATTAATAGAATAATATCAATTCCAAACCAAAAATCATAAGTATAACTTAAAGTAGAAAAAGTACTTAGCAAAACATCCCAAGGGCCTGAAAGTCATCTATACCAAAACATCTATGAATGTTAAGAAGGGGATGCAACCCCAAAACTAAGATAATCAGAAGTCCTAAAATAGAGAAAAATGCTAAGAGAGAGAGAGATTCCATGGTAGCTCGGATAAGCTGCTCACCCTGAAATCTCGAATCAATGATTAGAATCATAAGTTAGGTTGCGTAAGAGCCGCTGGAATTTTTACTGCACCCACAAAAGTAAATGCAAATGTAGTATCAACACACAAGAACAATAGTGTACTGGTAGGGTCATTTGGCCAACCCAAGATGAAAATATGAACACTTCACTAAATAATAGTACAAGAAGTTAATCCATGCTCAAAACAATTACACACTTAGCACATAATACCAAATAGTAGTTTAGAATTTTAAACTATAGTCAAGTTAAGTCAAGCTAGGTCAACAAGTCAAGACAACTTAAGCAACTATCAAGCATAGATAAATATATTCCTCGGTTCATGCATGGAACCGTCAAACTCACCTGAACCTCATACTTACACGCTATGGGTAATACATCCACCCTCTAGCCATGACCTGCAGATGACAAATTTCGGTTGTGTACTAAACCCCGAACATAAGTGTCTTCCAACCTTATTTCACCAATAACCTGTGAGAATGTCCCAAATATCAAAACATTCCAAATTTTAGAAGTAAGGCAGGTCAAATCAATAAGCAAGTAAAATCATTGCATTGACCACACCAAACAACATGCATTAACCAGCCACACTGTAAATTAGTTAACATGCACATATAATACAAGTTTGATTAAACTACAATACCATCACCTACCTTGAATCAAGCTTGCACAACCCTTTAAGCAGAAGTTTTGCCCTTCCACGTAAGTCCCGCTCGCTCGTGGTCTAGAACATGAATATAATATATAATTAAAGAAATGACCTTAACATGGATTTATAACTCACACCCAACTCCTAAGTTCATGTTCATGATCATTCCCTTTCCTTTCTAGGGTTTTTCCACCGTATTTCACCTAAAACTACAAATTTCATGGATTAATTAGTGAATTAACAAAATGCAAAGGTAAATTAACCGTTAATAATCAAAACCAATTAACTTATTCCTTAATTTCCCCTTGCACCAGCAATTAATCAAAATCTACCCTAAAACCATCCCTGAACTCCGTGAATTAACAATTCTAAGGCTTAATAATTAAATACGAGTTAACGGGGATGAATTTCTTTCCTTAATGAAGCCAAACCATGAATTTGTGGTGTATTTCGCCCTAAATCTCCCTTCTATTTCCCCAAAAGGAGTTTTTAAAAAAAAACTATTTTGGAGAAATATTTTAATAAATCTATAGTTTTCAACGCTATAGCGGTACCGAAGGCTATAGTGGTCATTGATCGTCACTATAGTGGGAATTTCTCTGCTATAGTGGTGTGTTAACCGCTATAGCTATGTCGATGGGACAGAACATTTGTATTGCCCAAAAATCCCACTTTTTGCAACACGCCTTGAACCTGGGATATTCCAAACAATGCCCTTTATGCTAAGATCAATTCCGGGAGTTCTACTTACCCAAAATTGATTTGGTAAATTCCTACGGGTACCTTATCATCTTAGCTAACTTGAAATCAATAAAATTGCCACCAAATCAGTCTAAATCATTTTTTGATTTTCTTAGACCACACCTCGCTCCGAATTGGATCAAAACTAACCTAGCCAAAATTTTGTAACTTACAAACCGTAAAGAATTTGAACGTGAGATTTTAAATGCAGGACTCATGTGTAACGACGAAGAGGGTCGTTATAGATTTCCCTACTTTACCCATTCCAATAAATTTTGTATGGTATTTGGGGTCTATAGGGACGAGTTGTGTGGTTCCTGAGGTGATTGGATGGGTTTTGAGAGAGTTTTTCAATTTGACAGGTTTAGAAGTTGAAAAGTTTTACCAATGTTAATATTTGAGAAAAATGTGCTCAAAATGGAATTCTAACACTTTTGTTAGGTTTGAAAGGTGATTTTTCAGTTAGTAGGATATGTGGTTTGTTGAAGCATTTGATAGTGATTTGGGTCATTCGTTAGATTTTTTGAATTTAAAAAGCTTAGAGCTAACTTCGATCAATATTCAATCAAGAAGACCATGGATATGTGATTTGATGATTCTAGCAGGTCTAAAATATGGTGTTTAATCAATTTACATGTTTTGGTTTGTTTTCATGGTTTTTGAATGAATCTTGAGGGTTTTCGAGAATTTTGGAGAATTAAAAGTTAGTTGATTCAACTGTCAACTGGTGTTGGTGCACCCTTCTTTGGGTTTGCATAGGGTTAACCAAGATCACAAAGGACTTAGTAGTCTATCATGTCCGTTGACTCCTTTATCACATTTTTGAAGGAGAGTAGGTCATGGTCAGGCTAATATTCATTGTGATTGTTAGCTAAGTGTTACATTTCCAAGGGTCGGTTGGGTTAGTGCATCACAATCACGATGGTCCATCATGTTCGTGATGAAGAAAGACACTTGGATATATTTAAATGTCTATTTTTTATTCAAGACTCAATTACTTATTTTTGGGAGCTTGAGATCATGTTTGATATGATTTAGAAGGGGATTTTCAACATATCTTTATTTGATATGATTCTAACCCATTATTTATGCATCCTATGCTAATTTATTGTTTAATTTACATTAAATCAGTGTTTTAAATAGGGGAAAATGGGGATTTTGGGCTTAAAGGTAAGAATCAAATTTTTATGATTTGAAGGTCGAAATAAATTTCATTTTTGATGAAATTTTAGATTTGAACTCCTTACCTTATGGGTAATCTAATTTTTATAGAAAATTTTCGTTTTGACCTTGGAGGCTTGGGATTGACTTTTAGGGCCCAGATTTATAAGTATTTTAATATGAGTGTCTATAAATTTGTTTACGTATCTAGATTATGTATTTGATACGATTAAGGCCATTCAAAGGATTTAATGATGGGCAAAGCCATATTTTTACATTCACACTTCATTTAAGACAAGTTGAGACTTTTATTGACTCTTTACAAAGTGTTAGTATATTACTGACTATGTATAGGGGCAATGGTTAATGGGGGTCTTGTATAAAATGAGATGATGAGAATTTATGTGTGTATGAATGCATGCTATAGGTAATTAGAGATTTTCTTCCTATTTTGATGAACTCTGTGACTATGTGAGCTTTATTTTTAGTTGTAGCATTGGTTATATGCTTGGGTTTCTTACTTGATATTGCCTAAAATTGATTTATAGCATAAATATAGCATATGAAATTCTTATGTGATTATTCTTTCACTATCCTACTCTCGTTGTTGAATTAATTTAGACTTATTCATGATTGTGTGTTGCTGAGGATTGAATTCGGAATAGGATATTTTGTGTTTGAAATTGCATCTCATGTACATTGATATTGAGCAAGTGAAAGAATAAATCTCGATAGAAGGTCATCTAGGATATTTCCTGGTGAAGGATTATTCGGTACAAGATGTTTCACCTAGCGTATTTCTCGGTAAAGGATGTTTTGTAAATATTGGATATATGGACCTTATAAGTCCTCCATAGATCCTGATTATCTAGTGTAGGAGGCGGCTATATACAGGTTTCTGGCTAGGTAAGAGGCATTACATTATCCTCATATTTCATATCATTTTCCTTATACTGTGCATTTGCAGGTTTTGAAAAGTAGTTAAGTGTTTGTGAACATGGTTTATTATTCTTACCTGGGCTTAATTTTGATTTGGATAGTCTTAATTAGATACATTGGTATTGACATTAGCTACTAGTATAGGTTTGTCTTCATTATAATTGAGTATTGTATGTAATTATGTATTGAACAGAATAGTTTCGGGCTGACCCGTGCATCCTTTGTGTTAGGGTTAGTCAACAATGTTGTTAAGTACACATTAATTTTCTTACTCACCCTTGCTTTTTCCATCACCTTTGTTGTACAGGTAACAAGCTGAGCATGAGTGGTAGGTGATCCTCATCACGGTTGCTCCAATTGAGATTCAAAGCTAGTTTTTTGGTTGTTGTTGAATTCTTGGATCTCTTCTATCTCTTATTTTGTTTGTCTTTTTCTCATACCCGAATATTGTAAAGGTTATTAATTGTGATTTCCCCAAAGTTTGTGCATATTTGTAGTAGCCCTCATATGAGTTTAGAGTAATATGTGAGGTCATTTGATACTTAGGAAGGTTAGACTATGTTTGGGTTGAGTATTCAGTCTTAAAAGACACCATGGACCAAAAAACAAGGTCGTGAGCCATACATAGAGCCTCCATCTTGGACCCACACCGTGGATCACATAGAAGTTGGCCACTAGATGGCCTGTACATTAGGGAGTATGGCACACAACCGACACCTCAACATTAGGGTGTTCGATGCACGCGCCACTCCCAGGCGTGAAGGTTTCGGCTTTCTCTTTTTAAGTTAAGGGAAATCCCATCCTTTCACTCAAATTTAATGTCCCAAACCCATATATTATTCCTAATAACATCCCAAATACATCAAATCATTCCCAATCCATCATTCCCTTTCTCCCAAAACTTAAGAACGTAATAAAGGAGTTTTCTCAATTTCAAGCTCTCAAGCTCCCAAGTTCAAAGTTTTCCTCCAAAATTCTTCAAATTTCAGGTATGTAGGACTTCAATGAGGATTCCATTTCATCCTCATGTCCAAAAACTTCAATAATTCTATAACTTTAACTTTATGATTAGGGTTTACAAACTCATTTTCATTTCTCTCTTTAACTACACAAATTTCATGACATGGCTTATACGCTTAGCAAGGTGTCATCTTGTTGGATTTCTTATTCTTGACATAAATTCTAATCATTGTTTATGAATCTTATGCTTTAAAGTATGAATTTTTAAACCTTATTATAGTATGAATATTCAAGAAGATAGAGTAACCCATATATGGGTGAAGTTATGATAGTTTTGAAACATGAATTTGGCAAAGATTCAAGCTTTACTAATAGATATACAGTGATTTAAATCTTTTATTGAGGATTTAATTAAATGAATTATTTTTGGAAGATTATTTAGCACCAAGTATATACGGGTTTAGAAAACTCAGATCCCATAACTACGTGCCACCATAGGATTATGTTTTCACCACAATGTCAGTTGATCTTTAGCCTAAAAGGATCACTTAGAGGATACACACATAGATAGATAGGTCCTATACCATGGCAAGATATGGGGAATCCCTCCTAACTAAGTTAGATGTTGGACATCATTAGCTCAAGTGATGTGTGTCGGTTGTAACAAACTCCCACCTAAAAGGCTTTACTTGACTTTGATCATTGACTTGATATGGTCGTTATATGATTTCAGAAAGTATGATTTTAGATATTTTTTTCTCAAAATTCCTTACTTATGGTTCTGGACTACATTAACCTTCGATTGATAATTATGTTTATGAAAGACCCAATTTTTCTTCTTATGATATAGATATGATTTCAGTTATTTAGCATTATTCCTACATACTCAGTAGCTTCACTGTACTGATACAATACCTCTTCTTCCTACATTTTTCATTTGATGTAGATATGGGTGATTGGTATTAGGCACGTGGCTAGTTGTTAGCAGTTCAGATTTCAGTAGTGGTGAGTCCTCCCTGTTCGAGGACCTAACTTAGTCGCTCTTTTCCTTCTTTATTACAAACTTTGTTATATGGGTGACTGGGGGACATGTCCCAGCATGTTTTTTACTCAAACTTAGAGGCTTAATAGACATTATATTATGGTTCATATTAGCCCTTCGAGCTCAGTATTTTGTTCATTTAACTCTCAGTTGTAATGTGTTTTTAGTACTTATAAGGTATGTCTTCAGTTACAGCTTCCACTTTATGTCATTATTATGCTTTGATATGCTATTCCAAGGGTTACCTTAAGACCACTTGTAGTTCTATGCATTGTGTATCTTCTAAGTTGTCGACTCGGGTCATGAAATTAATGTACTTTATTATCCATAGATGTTTGTAGTAGTGACATCAAATATAGAGTATTTTGTCTTGTTTTCTGCTTTTTGTTATGTTTTATTAAAGAGGTTGTTTAAGACTTATTCTATTTCAAGCTTTTATATTTGTATTTATTATTCTTCATTATTTGACTTAAAAAGTATTGGCTTACCTATCAATGGGGTTGAGATAGGTTCCATCACATTCCTAGTTTTGGGGTCATGGCAGAAATGACTCTTTGCAAGCTTTGAGTCCAAATCCCATACCTTTACCATTCTTTCATAGTATTGACAATAAGTAACTTTTACTAGGATCTTCAACTAATACGGATTATGTACATCGGCCTAAGTAGTAGCCTCGAGTTTTGTTAAACTTTCTTTCAAACAATTTTTGTGAAACAACTTATTTGTCAGGGGTTTAAACTCTTTGTAAAAGCCTCCACAACCCAATATTCCAATTCCAAAGGCAATAACATCCTTTTCTTTTAAAATCTATTTATGAAATTCTGAAGCAGCTGGGGCACGCCATGTTTAATTTTGAAAATGTCTGCTCTTCAAGCTTTCACATTTGGGCTTTGGCATGCGACTTGACAAAGGACTCTTTAAGAATAACAAGGAATCAAAATAATTTTCATGTAATAATGAGTTACATGCTAGATCTCCCCTTGATAGAGCCTCTTTGAACTTCTTGACTTAGGTCGATTAAATTTTATCGTTGGTCAGGTTATTTCCCTTGACGATGGTAGTAAAAGATAGAATATGCTCATGATTTCCTTCTTCACATCATACTTAGTAACATCTAATATATGAAACCTTTTTGGGATTAGCCTTGGTGTCATGCTGGGTTTTTAAGGCAGCTGGATATATTTCTTTCAATCATGTCCTTTCAAGAGTAGAGGTGCCTGTGGGTATAATACATATGGGTATGAAACTTATTTGGTCTTCTCACAAAATCCTCAATGAAAGATTTCACTACAGGTATATCTAATTTGCAATCGCTTCCTGACCCTCTAACTCTATATTCTCTTGATTAGGTTTTTGCTATGAGACCAATTCCTGAATTTCTCTACGGTAGGGCCTCCACTGGTAGAGTATGTTCACCTATTTTGATGTAGTTAGACGATGTTATAGTTAGTGCTTTTTGA
This sequence comes from Capsicum rhomboideum, assembly GCA_031232105.1. NCBI lineage: Eukaryota > Viridiplantae > Streptophyta > Magnoliopsida > Solanales > Solanaceae > Capsicum > Capsicum rhomboideum. The sequence continues at coordinate 23,816,794 of CP124712.1, read as the reverse complement.
AACTCTCTCACTCTGTAGTCCTGATGGTACAACTAGTTCATCATGGACGTGGATTGAGCAGTAAAAATTTCCAAAGTCTCTTTGATGGTTTCCATATCTAAACAAGCATCATTCCAGTGATGATTTTCTTTCTCATCTTATAGATCATTAGGTGTCCCTTCTCTAAAATTTAAATGTACGTTCCCATCTATGAAATGTATTATCCCATGACTGGTCCCTACTACAGTGCAACAGTAGGGTGTTCCTTATTTTGACCTATTCGGTCCCAAGCACAGTTAGAGAGGAATTGTCCATCCATCATATTTGGTCGGCCACTAGAATCATTGTTATTCATAACTACCAAAGGTTATTTTTGAAAAAAAAATCTAAGAAAGTTAGTAAATGGGATAGTGATTCAAATCAATAGCACAATTGTCCTAGCCTCATGGTGGGCACCAAAGTATTTACTCTATAAAAAATAGTATAGTTGAATTTGTTATGATGTTAAGGACATGCATTTTAATTTGACTTATACAATAGATATTGAGTAAGTAAATACATTGTTTGGTGAATGTATAAATAATGATAATATAATTGAACAAGAAAACTAATCAATAATATAAAGTATCATTGTTTTAGTTATTGTTCCAGTGACAACTATCACTTCCCAAAATCAGTATCATGATGGCACCTATCAAACCCACCGCGATAGGTAAGCCTAAACCCAACCCGAGACATCAACCCAAATAATTAAGAAGCGGAAGAAAATAGAGACAACAACAAAGCTCGAATAGTCTTAAAATGGGTAAATACAATATGATAATCTCAAATATACAAGGTCTGGTAGTCACTATTTTTTTTCGAGTTTGGTAAAATCTGTATTTTCCAACAATAACTTCAATCACATGTTCAAACTAAATAAGAAAAATCTCATGAAGTTGTAACTTTGTATTTCGTAACTTTAAACCTCAAAATAGGTTCAACCTAACTTATGAACATCAACAAAATAAAGTTCAAACTATTTTCTGGAAAATAGTAAAACCGTAATAAAATGATGAAGACAGAAATGGAGAATCAAGTCCACCGAATTCACGGTGTGTCCTTAAGGAATTTATTCCCCTCAAGTACCAAAGGTTATGAAATCTTTCTACCCAGGATAAAATTATTCACTTTAGTAGAATAGTGGTACCTCAAGTTCTACTGAACAACGAACTCACTCAACGATTAGATGATCACACTTGAGTTTTTTAAAGTAGAAGAGAGTGTTTTTCTTTCACTAAATTCATCACTATACCTGAGGAAAAATTTAGGTATTTATAGCCAAAAGGTGGTGCTTCAGAAGAGAAGCAATAGTTCACAAATAGATGCACTGTTTTGAATAGACGCGACCACCTGCGCCCACAGGTGGTCGACCTGCGCCCATAGGTGGTGTACCTGCATCTACAGGTGACATATTTCCCAATGCAGAAGCATCTACATTGGACACCTGTGTCCGTAAGTGACCACCTATGAGGGCAGGTCGGCTTTTCCGTCTTCAAACATTGCCTTGAAGGGTCACGTCCTTTGGAGGTGCGTTGTGAAATGCATCCGCACATGCCATGTGCGTTCGCAAATGAAGAATATTTTCATAGTGGATTTTTAGATTAAAACATAATTAACTCTCAAGTTTCAAATGAATTTGGTCCAAAAAGATAGTCTCTCGATCGATCATTTTCCAAATCCAAATCCGAAGTCAAAGTCGAGCCGAGCTAGTGAAAACGACGAGGGCGCGAGGCTTGTCTTGTTATTTCCTCACTATATACATGAAGGAGTGCTTCCATACTTAAGCAAAAGAATGTTTCCTTCTCCCACCAATGTGGGAGAAACATTCTTTATAAAGTGAAACCATAATTGAATTCTCCTCCATTTTATTTTCTCCATTTTCCATTCATACTTCACTTAAAACCCAACAATCCCCCACATGAATGGGAAATGGATATTTCATTTAAAAAATATTCAAAAAAGTGTATGATCTACAAGCAAATACTAATTGCATCTGGATAAGTAGATTTTCCTTTGAACTTTCCATAGTGAACTTGCATCGGATGCACTCGGTCATTCGGTAGATATGATATCTTTGAACCACCAAACTTTAGTGTATACCTCGACAACACAAGTCACTCAACCAGCCTTTTACCTTTTATGGTTCTCACGATTTTATTTGTTTTATCCATGAACACTACCTGGTTTCATGAGAGCTTAGAGAATAAGCCTTTACTATCATTCTCCTTGAAGCGGCTTCCACTTCACCCTCACATAGGTGATTCCTAAATGTTTCAATCCTATAGATCAAACTATTTGGTCAAATCTGCCAAACTTAGAAACCATTAAAAGACTACCAACTATAAGTCTTATCCTTGTTTCCTAAACATTGTCTTCATCATGAGAATAGGTTGAGTTTATTGACAGTGTTGAACTATAAATCACAACTTTGTTTGATCTTCTTAAACTAGTGCTTGGGATCTCCAGTCCTCTAGGTAGAGTTACCACTGTGATGATGTGTCCTAGGCCTTACACCCATTCCCTTTGATGATCTCTCAACTCCCTCTCTAGATAGGCATTTTGTAAGTATATCTAACACATTATCGTTTGACTTTACATAGTCAATCATGATAATTCCACTAGAGAGAAGTTCTCTAATGGTATTATGTCTCGGTCTTATATGATAAGATTTACCATTATACATCTTGCTCCCTGCCCTACCTATTGCCGCTTGACTATCACAGTGTATGCATACTGGTTCCAATGGTTTGGGCCAATAAGGAATATCTTCTAAGAAATTTTGGAGCCATTCAGTTTCTTTACCGTCTTTATCTAATGCGATAAATTCAGATTCCATAGTAGAGCGGCAATACATGTCTGTTTGGATGATTTCCAAGAGACTGCTCCTCCACCTAAAGTAAACACATATTCCCTCGTGGATTTTACTTTATTTGATCCGGTGATCCAATTTGCATCATTATATCCTTCAATTACCGCAGGATATTTTTTATAATGCAAAGCAGTCTTGAGTATATTTTAGATATCCCAAAACTCTTTTCATTGCCATCCAATGAGTTTGATTAGGATTACTCGTGTACCGACTCAATTTACTAATAGAACATGTTATATCTGGTCGCGTATAATTCATGATGTACATCAAACTTTCCAACACTCTTGCATACTCCAATTGTGAGTCACTTTCACCTTCATTCTTTCAAAGTGCATAGCTCACATCCAATGGAGTCTTGGCAATATTGAAACACAAATACTTGAACTTGTCAAATACCTTTTAATGTAATGAGACTGAGACAATTCCAACCCTTGTGGAGCTCTATAAATTTTAATCCCTAAGATTACATCTGCAACTCCAAAGTCCTTCATATAAAACTTGCTCTCAAGTATTCGTTTCGTTGCATTTATGTCAGAAATGTCTCTACTGATGATCAACATGTCATCCACATACAAACAAATAATGACTTTGTGATTTAGAGTGTCTTTAATGCAAACATATTTATCACATTTATTTATCATGAATTCGTTTGCCAACATGGTTTGGTCAAACTTTGTATGCCACTATTTGGGTGCTTGTTTTAGTCCATAAAGTGACTTAACAAGTTTTCACACTTTCTTTTCATTACCAGGAACCACAAAACCCTAGGGTTGTTCCATGTAAACTTCTTCCTCCAATTCTCCATATAAGAATGCAGTTTTCACATCCATTTGATGGATTTCAAGACCATATACCACAACTAATGCAACCAACATCTGAATGGACGTTATCCTTGTTACTAGCGAGTATGTCTCAAAATAATCAAGGCCTTCTTTTTGTCTAAAGCCTTTCACTACAAGTCTTGCCTTGTAATTATCAATAGTACCATCAACTTTCATTTTCCTCTTGAAGATCCATTTAGAACCTAAAGGTTTATTGCCTGGAGGAAGATCAATCAACTCCTAAGTATGGTTGCTCAAGATTGAATCAATCTCACTATTGACAGCCTCTTTACAAAAGGATGAGTTTGCAGACGACATCGCATCTTTAAACGTTAGAGGTTCATTTTCAAGAAGAAATGTTACAAAATCTGATCCGAAGGAAGTCGACGTTCTTTGTCGCTTACTACATCTTGGATTCACTTCATTAAGTACATTCTCCCTTGGCTCATCCATAGGTCGTTTAGACCCTTCGCTAGATAACTCTTGTCTTGTGTTATAAGGATAAATGTATTCAAAGAACTCAACATTATTTTATTCCATTACCATATTATTATGGATATTCGAATGTTCTGATTTATGAACCAAAAATCGACATGCTTTACTATTTGTAGCATATCCGATGAAAACACAGTCCACAGTCTTTGGTCGTATTTTCACCCTTTTGGGTATAGGAACTTGGACTTTCTCTAGACGCCCCCATACTTTGAAATATTTCAAGTTGGGTTTCCTTCTTTTCCATTTCTCAAATGGAATAGATCGTGTATTTCTATGGGGCACTCTATTAAGCATTTGATTTGCTGTAAGGATAGCTTCCCCCACAAGTTTTGTGGTAGACTTGAACTTATAAGTAAGGGATTAATCATTTCCTTCAAGGTTTGGTTTTTTCTTTCCGCAATCCCATTTGATTAAGGTGAATACGGGGCCGTAGTTTGATGGACAATTCCATTTTCCAAAAATATCACTTCTTATCATTTTGATTCTTTTATCCAACTGATTTTTAACTTTAGTTTTATATTGCCTAAATGCATCTATTGCCTCATCCTTACTATTCAGTAAATATACATAACAGTATCTAGTGCAGTCGTCAATAAAAGTTATGAAATACTTTTTTCCACCACGAGATGGTGTCGACTTCATATCACAAATGTCTGTGTGAATTAAGTCTAAGAGATTGGAATTCCTTTCAACAAACTTATATGGAGGCCTAGCATACTTCGATTCAACACATGTTTGACACTTTTATTTACTGCACTCAAAGTTAGGCAAAACTTCCAAGTTAATCAGTTTTCGCAAGGTTTTGTAATTGACATGTCCCAAACGTTCATGCCATGTCTCATTTGACACAAGCAAGTGAGAAGAAGCCTCAGCTTTATTCATTTCAATAGACATTACATGAATTTTGAAAAGGCCCTCATCGAGGTATCCCATTCCTACATACATTTCATTCTTGTTTATTTCAACTTTCTCCGAAACAAACACACATTTAAACCTATTTTTAACGAGTAGTGTTGTCGACACTAAGTTCTTCCTAATAGAAGGAACATGGAGAACATTGTTGAGAGTCAACACCTTGCCGGAAGTCATTTTTAGGAATATCTTCCCACTTCCTTTAACCTTGGCTGTTGAATTATTTCCCATAAAGATCACTTATTTGAGACCAGCTGTATCATAAGTAGCAAAAGTTTCTTTGTCCGCACAAACATGTCTAGTGGCTCCTATATCTAACCAACATTCATTTGGATTTTCAACTATATCATATTCTGTGATCTTTGCACACAGATTTTCAATCTTTTCAGTTTCTTCCAACATGTTTATCTTATTTCTTTTCTTGTTCTTTTTCAGAACATGACAACTTCTAGCTTTATGGCCAACTTTACTATAATTGTTGCCCTTGCCTTTGAACTTTTTCTTCTTATGCTCTTTCTCTTGTCTTGAAGAATTTTTCCTTTCATATTATGTGCAACATTAACTTTAACAAGATTTACAAATATCATTGTTGATTTCTTAAGCAACTTAATGTCCTCTTCTATCTTGAGACGAATCACAAGATCTTCTAAACCAAACACTTGGTTTTCAAACATTCCTTTTCTTAGAACATGAGGATATCTACTTGTGAACATTTGCATTTCAAGTTTGGTTAGCCAAAAAGAACATCATTTGTTGCCATTCTTTGAAGTTCACACCAGAATATTGTTTTTTGGTTTCTCTATCATTTCCATTACTTTAGCAATATCTTAATGAATTAATGACACAACATTGGTTGTCGTTGGGATAACACCAATCACAACCGAATCAATTCATTATTCAGTTTCATTCATCATTTCCTTCTCAAGCTTTAACAAACACATTAGTATTTTAGAATACTAACTATAAAGACTTTAATCTTTAAATACTTATTTCTAGTCAACAATGAAGTTTTTATATCTTCAAATTATCAACCGAATGAATTTTGAAATCTGAGAAAGTTTTTATATTCTTGAAATCAAAAAGAAATTCAAACAGAGTAAAAATCCATAGATTTTAAACTCCAGAAACTAATACAAAGAGTTTAACGAATCGATGAAGTTCTTGTATTCTTTGAATCGAATTCACAGTCTAATTTCTCAGCAAAGTTTTTATATTCTTTAAGCTGAGAGAGTAGAAATCAAAAGATTTAGTCTCCACAAAATCAGACACTATACAGATTAACAAGTACTTATAAATTCCTTAAGATTGTTGTTTTTCGTGTTTGGTAAAATTTGTATTTTCCAACAATAACTTCAATCACATGAAGTTGTAACTTTGTATTCCGCAACTTTGAACCTAAAAATATGTTCAACCCAACTTATGAACATCAAAAAAATGAAGTTCAAACTATTTTCTAGAACATAGCAAAACCATAAGAAAAAAATGAAGACGAAAATGGAGAATCAAGTCCACCGAATTCACGATGTGTCCTTAAGGAATTTATTCCCCTCAAGTACCCGAGATTATGGAATCTTTCCTCCCAGGATAAAATGATTCACTTCAGTAGAATAGTGGCACCTCAAATTCTACCAAACAATGAACTCTCTCAACGATTTGATGATCACACTTGAGTTTTTCAAGAGGAAGAGAATGTTTTTCTTTCACTAAATTCGTCACTATACCTGAGGAAAAATTCAGGTATTTATAGCCAAAAGGTGGTGCTTCAGAAGAGAAGTAATGTTTCTTAAATGAATGTACTATTTTGAACAGACGTGACCACCTACGCCTGCAGGTCGCAGACCACCTGCGTTCGCAGTGACCATCTGCACGGGCAGGTCGACATTTTTGTCTTCAAATAGTGCCTCGAAGGATCACGTCCCTTCGAGGTGCGTTGTGACATGCGTCTGTACATGCCATGTGCATCCACAAATGGAGAATATATTTGTATCGGATTTTTGGATTAAAACATCATTAACTCTCAAGTTTCAAATGAACTTTGTCCAAAAAGATAGTCTCTCATCGAAGCCGAGCCGAGCGAGCGACAACGATGATGATACGAGGCTTGTCTTGTTCTTGCCTCACTATCTACATGATTAGTGCTTCCTTACTTAGGCACAAGAATGTTTCCTTCTCCCACCAATGTGGGAGAAACACTCTTTATAAAGTGAAACCATAATTCACTTCTCCTCCATTATCTTTTCTCCATTTTCCATTCATATTTTACTTAGAACCCAATAGTCACAGGTACACGCCTCTAACAAAAATAATACAATGAATTATCCAAAGCTATCTAAAATAGGGAGAAAGCACAAGACTGATATATAGAGGAAATCCAGGGAAACCAGAATCAATAGCCACTACCTAGGGATCTCTGTGAAGTAATCACCATATGATTGCAAAATCAATGTCCGAGGACCACCAGCTTAGTACCCGTATATAAGGTGAAGAAAATAACAAGTGTGAGTATGAAAACACATGTACTCAAAAGCATTGTCCACTGACCCTAATTCAAAGTGATGGCGTGAAACACCAACACCAATCACCCAAAACAACCAGATAACCTACACTCAGGAAATCCACACCAAGTATAGCAGATATATCTCAACAATATAGGAAAACAACATGATTTTTCAATACAGTATAATATCAGTGAATCACCAGTCACAATATTAAAAAACAATGAATAATCATATAGAAATGATGCAAGTATGACAATGTACACCCACTGCTCTGTTTTCCTAGCTGGGACCTATGGGGGACTCGGGAGGTCTATATGCTCACTCAAAATACTTTCTTATTGGGCATGTAAATTAATGAATCCACTTGGAACCATTTCCCATCGAGCCACCAAAAATAATTTCCCATCGGGCATATATGTAAATCAATAAAACCCACTCGAAACTCTTTTAATCAGGCATGTAAGTTGTTTCAAAAGCATCCTTTCTAAAAATATTCATCTTTCTCAATTCTATGATATGAAAATAAGTGATTATGCATGATACACAATGATAAGAAATAAATAATATCACAATTTCAGGCTTACAAGGCCATACTCACATATACACTGGATATAATCCCAAAATTCATCGATTTTACTCAAATAGTTAAAATCTCATTCATAAAGCGATATACCATCAATATCAACACCGATTAAGTTCAATACAAACATTAAACCACATATCACATGACAATTCACCAATCAAGAATAGGGAAATATCTAAAATAAATCATTGAATTCTATTTTTAGCCCTTTAAACTACACATGTACCAGCATAGATGCTCATCACTTTATCTATATGAGACCCCTATCCTCATTATTCATAATATAAGAAATTAACACATAAACACTTTGAAGAAGAGTCAAATAAACTCTCAACTTACCTTAAAAAAGCCCAAAGAGTCAAATAAAATCTTTGCCCTTTCGAATCACTTCTGAACTAGCGCAATCAAGTCAAATATGAATTCTACAAAAGATTATGAAATAAAACGATCCTGAATTGTTATACTTTAATTCTGGATACCCGAGCTCATAAGAGCAAAAATGAAATTTTATTGAAAAATCACGTTACCCATAATTTAAGAAGTTCAAATCTAAAATTTCAAAAAAAATAGTGTGGAAGTCAACCTTAAAATTAGTAATTTATCAAACTTTAGCTTTATCGAGAAAACACTTGAAAAATTAAGATTTGAAGGTAAAATCATGAAATTAGTGGGGAATGATAAAATCTTGATATAAACCTCACCCAGTGGTTAATCTTGAAAATCTCCTTTGAACTCTCTTAAAATCATTTTCCAAGCTTCAAAAATGGTGAAATGGGGTTTTGACTCGAAAAAGGGAATTAATTATGTCAAGGTGATGTTCCTTCTTCGCATTCATGAATGGCCTATCACAATCATGACTGACCCAGCCCATTAACTTTCTTGGGATTTGTGATTAAAAGTGACAAATAAGTTTGGCAATTAAGGGGGGTCCTTTCAAGTTTTAAAAATTAGATAAAAGTTACAGATTTTTTTTAGCTTTTTATTTTTATACTATCGCCCCAACAACTGTAAAATTTGTCTCAACAACTATAGAAGTTGTCCTATTAACTATAGAAGTTGTTCGACAACTGTGCAAAGTTATTCGACAAATGCGCAAAGTTGTTCGACAACTGAATAGTTGTTGGTACAACTAATGCAGTTGTCAAACAACTATCTCTAGTTGTTTGAGCGACTTTATCTTTTCTAACTCAATAATATTGCGGGGGCCACTAATACCTTTTAATTAATTGAAGAGCTGAGAAAAATGAGGTGAGAATGCCTCTCAAGTCTTAAATTATTTAAGCCTTCATCACAATCACAATTAAAGAGATCCAACCTTGACCTAGATGCATCCTTTCGCGAATACGACAACCCTATTACAAATGTGAAAGTTGATCCCCACTAGTCCTCGCAATCACGGTGCCTCTTCGCAAATGAGAAGAAGAAAACAGTTAATTCCAAACCAAAAACTTCCCAACAGACCATCAGAATGTATTTGAAACCCTATGAAGACAGTCCAACTTTGCTACTAGACTATTTGACATTTTGTACTAAACGAAAAAGTCAGAATTTCCAACAGAGGTCGCTCTCAATGGATGTTTACTGAATACAACTCTAGGTCTTAACTTTCCAGCATCTTGTCTAAATGCTCAAAATCATTATTGAAAGACTTGAGATCTAAAAAACATGCTAATAACCCAAAATCAACATTCCAGAATTGATGAAACTGACAAAATTCACATATGATGCTTGAATCTCTTAATGTTGACAAAGCCTCCAACATGAAAAACTCACTGAAATCTCAATCAACCAACTCGAGAACCATGCCACCCACTCCTGCAGACCACGAACACCAAAACACAACTACGAGGAGGGGTAAAATAGTTAGAACACGCAAAAAACTAAAAGTCACAATCAGGGTTATTACAACATCCACCACTAATATAACAATACAAATCATCGTTATGCTGAAATAGAGAGTAGAACTTGCACTTATTCTTCCCTTAGAAAAAAATTTAAAAATTTAGCGTTGGCCTAGTTTTAGGCATATTTTGAGTGTGTGGTGGTCTAGGTAAATCTGGTATTAATTAGAGCATGGGTTGGTGATTTAATTTGATTTTGTGTTAGAGGATGAGTTTAGAAAGTCATAGCAACTTTTGATGTGTGAGTTAGTAGAACTCCAGTTATAGCAATTACCATGAAAGGGTTAGTTCATGATGCCAAATTTTGAGAAGTGTATTATGAAATTGCAAAAACTGGGACCAAGTCCCAAATTACTAGTTTGGGCCCGCTGTAGTGAAAAAGTGTCGCTACAGCGGCAACCTATTATGGTCTAAGGGCCGCTCCAGCGGTAAAAATGCAGAATTCTAGTTTTTAAATCTAGAAAACTCATTTTTCATTCCCACTTTTCTAAAAACATTCAAGGGTTTAGCATAAGGCAATTTTCTGCAATTTGGGGGGTTTTAAACTTTGGAGGTAAAGTTTTTTTACATTTTAAACTTGAATTCCTTCTTTAAATTCTTAAAAATCACAAGAATCTTTTTCATGAAAGAATTTGGAGTTTAAGTGCCGCTGCAGCGGTAAATATGTAGAATTCTAGGTTTTAAATATCGAAAACTCATTTTTCATTCCCACTTTTCTAAAAACATTCAAGAGCTTAGTATAAGGCAATTTACTACAATTTGGGGGGTTTTAATCTTTGGAGGTAAGGTATTTTTATATTTTAAACTTGAATTCCTTTTTTAAATTCTTAAAAATCACAAGAATCTTTTTTGTGGTAGAATTTGGAGTTTAGCCCCAAATTATGAACTCTAGTATGTTTGTACATCTTGCATGCATGCACTCTTTATATTCATTTGAATGTATACACACATATATATATTGTGGTAGACATTGTTAAAGAATATGCCTAAGTGTAATTGATGTACTTGTGTACTTGTATTCCTAATAAAATGAAGTGTTATACCTATATTTGATTGTCATTAATTGTAAGTTATGTTTTGATTGTTGTTACCTGCATTTGATTTGCCTCTTTGTAAAGTGTTGAGTTGAGTCGGCCGATGATGCCTACAACTACTTAGTTATTGTACAGATACTACCTGTACTCTTTTTTTTATTGAGTGTAGAGCGTGTTCTAGCATTTGAGATAAGACCTAACTCTAGCCAATGATTTTAGACTTCGATTCAAGGGTGACCACCATGACCAGGAAGCCATTGGATCCTCTTTATATTGTTCATGTCCTTTGTTTCAGGACTAAGACATTCCTTTATTTTGTGTTTTGAATAATCTTTTAGACTTAGTTTGGGATATTGTTAGATGTTCTTATACGGTGACTTCAAGTCCTGGGAGTTGTAATAATTAGAGATATTCAGCGCTCTATTTTCATAGTTATGAATATTTATTAAGTTAGAGTTGATTTCACTTGATAACATTGCGTTTTAGTGTTTTAGTGATAAGCAATTGACTAAAGTGACTTGTGAAGGTATGACTTAGTTGGTAATGGTTGAGTTAGATGGTTCTCCCATTATAGTGTTAGGGTGGGTGCCTCTCTTGACCACTTGGGTTGTGAAAACTAAAATACACATTCGTCCTCAAATGTAGACATACAAAAGGTACTTGAACTATAAAAAAGCAGGGGATATATACTCTGTATGTCAGACTCGATCTCCCATGTAGCCTCCCCACTCGGATGATACTTCCACTGAATCAATACTCTGAGACCTTAGCTTCCTAGACTGTCTATCCAAAATAGTTATAGGCTCCTCTTCAAAAGTCAGATTCTGATCCAAATCCATTGAATCACATGAGAACCATCAGAATGATACTTTTTCAATATCAAAATATGAAACACGAGATGCACAACTGAAAGACACGGAGGTAAGGCCAACTTATAGGCCACCTCCCCAGCTCTCTAAAGGATCTCAAAAGGTTCAATAAACCTTAGGCACCTACTACTAAACCTCATCACACCTTTTATGGGTGGCATCCACAACAAGACCTTCTAACCCTCCTTCCAACATAACTCGTTTGCCTACTATAAGCCATCAAGAGTTGATGTTAAATCAATGTCACCTTCTCCATAGAGTCCCTCAGTAAATTTGTAACCCAATATCTAACCTCAAATGAATCAAATTAACCAAATGGAGATCTATGATTTTTCCCATACAAAGCCTTAAATGATGCCATCTGAATGCTGTAATGGTATATATTGTTGTAGGTGAGCTCTGCTAAGGGAAAGAACAGGTCCCAATGACCACTAAAATCCAAAACACAAGCTTAGAGCATGTCCTTTATCACATGAATAGTACACTTAAACTAACCATCTAACTATGGGTGAAATAATGTAGTCATCTCCAACTGAGTGCCCAACTTACGCTGAATAGAGCTCCAAAAATGAGAAGTGAACTATGTACCCCTATTTAAAATGATAGAAATAGGCACACCATTTAACCAAACCACCTCGCAAATATAGATCTTCTCTAACTTCTCTGCATTGTAGTTCAACTTCACTAGAATGAAATGAGCTGATTTGGTCAATCTGTCAACAATCAACCAAATGGAGTCAAACTCCACAACGTCAGGGGTAACCCAACTATTAAATCCATAGTAATGCACTCCTACTTCCATTTTGGTATTGTCACAACCTAAATCAAAGAACCCTTAGCACCCAACTATTCAATTATTGCAACAGACATTGAAAATAACCTCAAGTATAAACAACTATATAAACCTTCTATTTAAAACACACTTATTACATTAATATATTGCGGATGTAAATTAAACAATTTCCCAGAACCTAATCTAAACCGGTTCAAAAGAACTAAAAAATGGAGGGATGACCCAAGATACACAATGTATGAGTAAGATGACAGGAGCTGTTGAAGAATAAACACTATTGTACCTACAGAAACTCCAACAGACCTGCAACATGGCTATATCCCTAAAAGGAGATATAGTAAGCATAATATCAGTACAACCACACATACTGGTAGGTATCGCCGACCAATTAGGGTTAGAAAATATATAACAACATATAACAAACAAGAAGAGATCACAACAAGCATACAGGTTAATATCTGAACATACTTAACTTAGTAAACTTCAAAACTTACCACCTTTATTTTATTTAAGCAATATTACTTTACCCTTCTGGAATGATTAACTAACTATATGCTATGAATTAATCTAAACCTCAATTCTTATGTAATTATCTTATTACAACAACTAAATATAATTGTCTCTCTCTTTCCCATTACTCTTCTTATTGGGCAATCCTTGCTCCCTATTATACTATCATTAACCATTAGGATTGAGTTAACTAAGAAAATTAATAGCATCAACAAATTTGTAAGAAGGGATACTATAATATACATCATGAATGTAACTATATATATAGAAGAATAATATTTACACATAATCCAGGATGTACCTTATATTCACACTTTGCTACAATGCACAATCACCATCATCAACATAACCAGTCCACTTAAGGAGCCTAGTATCACATCAAACAACCGATCCACACAAGGAACTAAATACACTTAGGCAGATTCTTCAACATGTTTCATCACAATATATATATATATATATATATATATAAAACTTTATATATAAATATATATAAATGCACATTCAAATGCATATGATGAATGTATGTATATAAGAAGTACGTATCATCTCTATCTCATATCAACATCATCATCATCTATTATTTCATCATGATCTCAATATCATCTCATCATCATCATCAATATCATCTCAACATTATGAACATCATGATCTCAATATCATCATCAACACCATAAATGTAAATGTAAGATGCAGTCAATAATTATAAGTAATGTTTGAAGGCGAATCACAAACATCTAATTGAAATCAAATGCAAGCAACACCGATTAAAACAGAACTTACAAGTAATGACAACCAAGTAAATGTAGTCAATACTCAGTAAGTTCATCATTCCAAGTAAACAACGAATATCTACTAACACATGAAATCATAAGTATGCCTGAAGGCCAATTTACCACTTACTCAAATAAGCATTATCAAACTCAATCATCAATTACAAACTTTTCCAATGACCAATCAATCAAGTATCTATTTTAGGAATGCACATTCCATCAGGATTGATATTTGTACTCTAATTCAATATCCAATTCCATTCACCAATCTAACTCTCCTTTATTCCTATTAAAACTTGTAAATCTAGTTACTAACTAGTAACCCTTACACTAACATAATCACTAAATTCAAGATACTATCCCCTTTAGCCAGTTATTCAACCACTCGACTCTATTCAACTTACAATTCTAGCTAGAGTCATCCACCTTTACACATCTTACTTTCTAGATCTTAGCCAAACTTGACTTTAGGTTCATAAGTTATATCATCACCTCCTCTTATCATAATCAGTTATTCTAATATCTTCTTGATGGAATATCTCATACTTTAAATACACGTAATATTGGGTTTACCCTTTTAAAGGTATTAAAGACTAGCTCTATAGATTAGAAGGTCATCTAATTCTTTCGTATTATTCACATTCATATACTAAACCCTTTAAATCATCAACTAAGTCATACAAATACAAAAACACATCAAGGGGTCCATATAAAATATAATAACACATAGTTATATCATTATTACATTACTTCTATGTTTTATCCATGCAAACTCCATGCTCGCAGGCCTAGATATTAAATCTCCCATCAACTGTAGTTATTACATGAAACTAATCCAAGTCTACTACACATTAAACCATAACCTACCTCGATCAAAGATCTTGAAATAAGCAAGCCACACCAAGGTTGCTATTTTCTTTTCTTCGTGCCTCCATTAGCCCAATCATCAAGAAATCAAACAATTATAAGAGTAATTAAGCCATTACTATTAAAATAACTAATTTTGGAATTCAACCCACTAATTTTATCCTTATACATGGTTTAAATCATTATCCAAGGTCAATTAACCATTAACTAGCTCTACCATATTCAACCCATCCCCATTAATGGAGTTTCAAGGCTAAACATTCCATTTTTATTGAATTCAAGGTCTCCAACCATTAATTTCATATTTTAAAATCACTAATTCATGTTAGTCATCTTTAATTAACAATCTAGAATTAATTCTATCTGATATTAACCCATCCCATAGGGTTTTCCCAAAATCTCATGAACTTAGGGTTTAAATCCCTAAGAATTCCACCATTAAAAATTATTCTAATGATTCTAAGATGTTAAAGGATTGAAATATGAAGAAGGTGACTGAAGAAATTACCTCAATGAATAATTTTCACCCAAGAAGTTGGAAAATTGCCCCCTAGGGCTTTGGGATGATGCTTTTGAGTTAAAACTCAAAAATCATCAAAAATAAAGTTATAAACTGCCCAGTTACTACTGCAGTGGTAAAATTACCACTACAGCGGTACCGCTGTGGCAGTACTACAACGGTGGTTAATTTCTCAGCCTGGATAATGTTCAGCAAAACAGCCTTAATGTAACACCCCGTACATTTCCGAACTCATGCGAAGACCTTAGCATCGATGGAAGCATTTAAATTAAAGATAGTAAGTGAATCATGTATTAAATTTATTGGGCTGAATTTAGAGGCATGTTTTTGTACTCTATTGAGGCCCAAATTTAATAAATAAGAATGGGCCCAAATGGGTAATGATCCATTTATAAATGGACCAAGTCAACATACCAATAATTTGGTTTTTCTTGACCAATAATATGGCTAAAATTGGCCATAAAGGGGCTGTGGAAAAGGGAGTATTTAAGCTGAAAAATCAGTTCATTTCCACACAAATACACTTAGAAAAAATCAGATTTTCAACACAACACATTTCTCTCTCAAAGAAACCCTAGGCACCCTAAGCTTCCTTAAGGATTTTTGGACAAGATCTTCCACTTGAAAGCCTTTGTAAGTGTTTAATCTTGTATATTAATGTAATACATGCATGATATATGGTTTGAAACATGTTGTTTATGGTTAAAAGGCATAGGGCAGTCCACTTTTGCTTTCGGCTAAAGGATTTGCCTTTTTGTGGTTTAAACTTTAAAAGGGGTTTAAGGCCTTGAAGGAATTGAATCATATGGACTAAATTTCAGTATATTTAAGTGTGGTGCTGTCCCTAATTCGTTACTTTTGTGTATGGCTTGATGGAAATGTTTTTACGTAATTTTACATGGAATGTTGGACGTAGTAAAAAGAGAATACTTTCTTGTTGTGCTAAAGTGATTCTAAAATTGTGTGGGATATTTTTGGTATATTTTTGTGGAAGGTATTTATGTGACTTGATGGAATAAATATGTGGAGTTATATTGAGGCGGAAATGTAAAGTAGAAACTTGGTGTAAAATCCTATCGGTTTGTGATGTCTACGTTGATGTGTGGACTGTTTTGGTGGTGTGTGGACTGATTTGGTGGTGTTGTTTTGAGAAAGTAGTAATTTATAGTGTAATATGGTGGAATAATGTAATTTGGTAGTATAAGTAAGGGGGGAGTGATGCACCATGTGTTTTGGAGGTTGGACGGTTCTTACTTTCCGTTAAGCACCTACTTACCGTCTTGTGAACTTGTAATGTAGTTAGTGGTTAATATTCGCTTCGTTATGTACTTGTGTGTAGAGTAGACGTAAAGAGAAAGCTGGAGTGTTGTATTCACGAATAAGATTGTGTATCCATATTGGGGAATAAGAATGACTTGCGCATGAGTTTACAGGGATAAAAATTGGTTCTCTCGGGGCCTCAACGGCTTCGGGTGCCATGTCCGCCCCAATGGGATTTGAGGCGTGACAAAAGTGGTATCAGAGCGGGTCATCCTAGGGTGTCTACAAAGCCGTGTCTGAGTAGAGTCTTGCTTATGGATGTGTTGTGCACCACATTTATAAGTAGGAGGCTACGGGACATTTAGGGGTTGTTTCTTTCCTTCATTTCTAGATCGTGCATTAGAGCCGAAGTTATAGGTGGAATCATTTCTGACCATTGAAATTATTTTTCTTATCTTATAGTAAAATGCCGATGACAAGAAGAGGAAGGGGTAAAAGTAAGAGGTTAGACAGAATTGCAGGAGAAGGAACTAGCAGAGTCCCGCCTGAACCAGTTAATCAAGGCGGTGCTGAACAAGAGTTTGCATCACAGGCTTCTTCTACTCATCCTGTTTCAGAAGAGTCAAGAGGAAGAGAAGTACCTACAGAACTACCAGTAAATACTACTGACCAGGACTTAAAGAATGCAGTGCAGATGTTGACCCAAATAGTTGCTGCACAGGTTCAGGGACAGGTTGGTCCAGCGTCAGGTGATGATAGTGCAGCTAGACCAGCTAGTAAACGGACATAGGATTTCCTGAAATTTGGGTCATATCCGAATGAAGACCCGCAAGATTATATAGATCAAATCCAAAGGGCTTTGGAGGTTATGCACATGTCCAGTGTGGAAACGGTCGAGCTTGCGGCCTATAGATTGAAGGGTGAAGCTATACTGTGGTACGAAGATTGGAAACGGTCCAGGGGCATTGATGCAGTCTCAGCTAGTTGGGAAGAATTTAAAATGGCATTCCTTGATCACTACCTCCCCTATGAGGTCCGATAGGCTCGTGCGGACCAATTTTTAAATCTGTAATAGGGTAACATGACTGTTAGAGAGTACAGCCTTAAGTTTATTTCCTTGGATCGGTATGCTCCAAATGTGGTCGCGACTATGACCGATAGAGTTCATCGGTATATGGACAGATTAGAGCCATATTTTGTCCGAGATTATACTATTGCTGCATTAAACAGAGACATGGATATAGCTAGAATACAGGCCTTTGTGCAGAAAATGAAAGATCAGAGGCAACGGAGAAGAACACAAGGGTTTGAAGAAGGGCCGTCGAAGAGAGCTAGATCTACGGGACAGTCTATGGCATCCCAAGGAGAGTTTAGACCTTGGAGTTTTAATATGCCGCCTAGACCCTCATTTTCTTATTACACGGCAGGTACTCCACCACAATTTTGAGGGTCTAGGGGCAATTATGTTAGCGAAAGCAGTGTGGTTCGAGTTCCACAGACAACAGGATTTTCTCGCCAGCCGTGTCAGCACTGCGGGAGGTCTCATTTAGGTAAATGTCAGATTGGAATAAATGTTTGCTTTTTTTGTGGTAAGCCAGGGCACATGGTGAGAGAGTGTCCACAGAGGAGCATGGGTGGTATAGCACGACCTACGGGATCAGCCGTTGCATCATCATCATCCGTGCCTTCCTTAGGTAGAGGAGCACAGCCTATGGGTCGAGGTAGAGGTGCTAGAGGAGAAGCTAGTTCCAGCGGAACTCAGAATCGTATTTATGCGCTAGCTGACCGTCAGAATTTGGAGGCATCACCTGATGTTGTTACAGGTATCTTGTCCATATTTTCACGTAATGTGTATGCATTGATTGATCCGGGTTCTACATTATCATATGTTACTCCTTTGATTGCTAAAAAATTTAAAAGAACGCCGGAATTACTAGTTAAGTCAATTGAAGTAACTACACCGGTTGGTGACTCCATTATAGCAAAGAGAGTTTATCATGACTGTATAGTCACTTTTTGCGGTTGTGATACATTGGACGACCTTGTTGAGCTAGAAATGATAGACTTTGATGTTATAATGGGAATGGATTGGCTAGCTTCTTGCTATGCCATAGTAGATTGCCGAGCCAAGAGAGTACAATTTCATTTTCCACAAAAGGATGTTCTTGAATGGAAGGGTAATGTGGGAGCACCGAGAGGAAAATTTATTTCCTATCTTAAGGCTAGGAAAATGATATCCAAGGGATATATATGCCACATAGTGAAAGTGCATGACACTGAAGAGAAACTACTAACTCCTCAATCAGTTTCGGTGGTAAATGAATTTCTTGATGTATTTCCTGAAGATCTTCCAGGTTTACCTCCAGAACGGGAAGTGGAATTTGGCATTGATGTGATTCCAGGCACTCAGCCTATTTTTATTCCTCCATACAGAATGGCTCCAGCAAAATTGCGAGAATTGAAAGACTTACTGGACAAAGGATTTATACGGCCTAGTATGTCTCCGTGGGGTGCACCGGTATTATTTGTATGGAAGAAAGATGGCACATTGAGAATGTGTATTGACTACCGATAATTAAATAAAGTAACAATCAAGAATAAATATTCCCTTCCCAGAATTGATGATTTATTTGATCAGCTATAGGGTGTTAAATGTTTTTCAAAGATTGATTTGAGGTCGGGTTACCACCAAGTCAGGGTTAGAGAAAGAGATATACCCAAGACAGCTTTCTGAACATGGTATGGACATTATGAATTTTTAGTTATGTCATTTGTACTAACAAATGCACCTGCAGTTTTTATGGATTTGATGAATAGGGTGTTCAATCCATTTCTAGACGTGTTCGTGACGGTATTTATTGATGATATTTTGGTTTACTCAAGATCACAAGAGGACCACGCTAATCATTTACGGCAAGTGTTGCAGATTCTTCGTGACCATAAGTTATATGCAAAGTTCTCTAAATGTGAGTTTTGGTTGAAATGTGTGGCATTCTTGGGTCATATTGTATCGGATAAAGGAATATGGGTTGATACCCAGAAGATAGAGGCGGTGAAGAATTGGCCAAGACCTACGACGCCTACAGAAATTCATAGTTTTCTTGGTTTGGCCGGTTATTATCGAAGATTTGTCGAAGGGTTTTCTTCTATATCGGCACCATTGACAAAGTTAACTCACAAAGCAACTAAATTCTAGTGAAATGATGCATGCGAAAGGAGTTTCCAAGAGCTGAAGGATAAATTGACTTCTACACCTGTATTAGTACTCTCGGAGGGCACAGAAGGCTATGCAGTATATTGTGATGCTTCAAAAGTTGGTTTAGGGTGTGTATTGATGCAGCACGGTAAATTTATAGCCTATGCTTCACGACAATTGCGGCCACATGAGAAAAATTATCCCACACATGATCTTGAATTAGCAGCGGTGGTTTTTGCTTTAAAGATATGGCGTCATTATTTGTATGGAGTTCATGTTGATATCTATACTGATCACAAAAGTTTGCAATATATCTTTAAGCAGAAGGAACTTAATTTGAGGTAACGAAGGTGGTTAGAACTCTTAAAAGACTATGACATTGATATTCTCTATCATCCAGGCAAAGCAAATGTGGTAGCTGATGCATTGAGCCGCAAGGCAGTAGAAAGCACTAGTGGCCAGCTGACTAAAAAGCAAGAGATAATCAAAGATCTACATCAACTAGCCATCTTGGGAGTTCGCCTTATTGAATCTCCAAATGAAGGGGTTATTATGCAAAATACAGCGGAATCCACCTTAATAGCTGAAGTCAAAGAGAAGCAGTTTGCAGATTCTATGTTATTGCAGTTGAAAGAGAATGTACAACAGGGTCTGACTACGGCCTTTGATCTTACACAAGAAGGGGTACTTCAATGCCAAGGAAAATTATGTGTACCGAATGTAGATGAGCAGAGGAGACGAATTATGACAGAGGCGCATCATTCGCACTATTCTATTCATCCGGGTGCTACTAAAATGTACCATGATTTAAAATAAGTGTATTGGTGGGGAAATATGAAGAAGAACATTGCAGAATTTATCGCTCAATGCCCGAATTGTCAACAAGTGAAAGTAGAGCATCAAAAACCAGGAGGTTACATGCAATGTATCAATATTCCAGTCTAGAAATGGGATATGATTAATATGGATTTCATCACAGGTTTGCCTCATACACTGCGGAAATTTGATTCTATATGGGTTATAGTTGACAGGCTTACCAAGTCAGCGCATTTCCTACCTGTCAAGACCACCTATACAGCTGAAGATTATGCGAGGTTGTATATCAAAGAGATAGTTCGGTTACATGGCATTCCCATATCTATTATATCCGACAGAGGGGCTCAATTTACTGCTCACTTTTGGAGATCTTTCTAGTAGAGTTTGGGAACTCAAGTGAACTTAAGCACAGCTTTCCATCCCCAAACAGATGGGCAGGCAGAACGTACCATCCAGACACTTGAAGATATGTTACGAGCGTGCGCATTAGACTTTAAAGGCAATTGGGATGATCATTTACCTCTTGTTGAATTTTCTTACAACAATAGCTATCATTCAAATATCAAGATGGCTCCTTACGAAGCGTTATACAGGAGAAAGTGTAGATCACCTATTGGATGGTTTGAGACAGGTGAAACTGCTTTATTTGGACCGGATCTAGTTCATCAAGCTATGGAGAAAGTTAAGGTGATACAGCAGCGAATACAGACAGGCCAATGTCGTCATAAGTCATATGCTGATGTTAGAAGAAGAGGGCTTGACTTTGCTATAGGTGATTGGGTATTTTTGAAGGTATCACCAATGAAAGGGGTGATGAGATTTGGAAAGACAGGAAAGCTAAGTCCACGTTACATAGGGCCATATGAAATTATCCGGAGATTTGGTCAAGTGGCGTATGAATTAGCATTGCCCCAAGAATTCTCTGCAGTTCATCCCGTATTTCATGTTTCGATGCTTCGAAAATGCATAGGAGATCCGTCTCAAATTGCTCCCATTGAAGAGGTGCAAGTCACGGAAGATCTTACATACGAAGAAGTGCCTATTGCTATTTTAGACAGACAAATCAAAAGGTTGAGGAACAAGTATGTGGCTTCCGTAAAAGTGCTTTGGAGGAATCAGCAAGTAGAAGAAATCACATGGGAAGCCAAGGAAATTATGAAGTCTAAGTACCCGCATTTAATTCAAATGGATGAGAAAGTTTAAAATGCGGAATTGGAGCAATAACAAGTAAGTATATGAGGTTTGTACTTGATTAAGTTGGATAGTGTTACTAACATTCGAGGACGAATTTTCCTAAGGGGGGAAATATGTAACAGCCCGTACATTTTCGAACTCATGCGAAGACCTTAGCATCGGTGGAAGCATTTAAATTAAAGATAGTAAGTGAATCATGTATTAAATTTATTGGGCTGAATTTAGAGGCATGTTTTTGGACTCAATTGAGGCCCAAATTTAATAAATAAGAATGGGCCCAAATGGGTAATGATCCATTTATAAATGGACCAAGTCAACATACCAATAATTTGGCTTTTCTTGACCAATAATATGGCTAAAATTGGCCATAAATGGGCTGTGGAAAAGGGAGTATTTAAGATGAAAAATCAGTTCATTTCCACACAAATACACTTAGAAAAAATCAGATTTTCAACACAACACATTTCTCTCTCAAAGAAACCCTAGCCACCCTAAGCTTCATTAAGGATTTTTGGACAAGATCTTCCACTTGCAAGCCTTGGTAAGTGTTTACCCTTGTATATTAATGTAATAAATGCATGATATATGGTTTGAAACATGTTGTTTATGGTTAAAAGGCATAGGGCAGTCCACTTTTGCTTTCGGCTAAAGGATTTACCTTTTTGTGGTTTAAACTTGAAAAGGGGTTTAAGGCCTTGAAGGAATTGAATCATATGGACTAAATTTCAGTATATTTAAGTGTTGTGCTGTCCCTAATTCGTTACTTTTGTGTATGCTTGATGGAAATGTTTTTACGTAATTTTACATGGAATGTTGGACGTAGTGAAAAGAGAATACTTTCTTGTTGTGCTAAAGTGATTCTAAAATTGTGTGGGATATTTTTGGTATATTTTTGTGGAAGGTATTTATGTGACTTGATGGAATAAATATGTGGAGTTATATTGAGGCGGAAATGTAAAGTAGAAACTTGGTGTAAAATCCTATCGGTTTGTGATGTCTACGTTGATGTGTGGACTGTTTTGGTGGTGTGTGGACTGATTTGGTGGTGTTGTTTTGAGAAAGCAGTAAGTTATAGTGTAATGTGGTGGAATAATTTAATTTGGTAGTATAAGGAAGTGGGGAGTGATGCACCATGTGTTTTGGAGGTTGGACGGTTCTTACTTTCCGTTAAGCACCTACTTACCATCTTATGAACTTGTAATGTAGTTAGTGGTTAATATTCACTTCGTTATGTACTTGTGTGTAGAGTAGACGTAAAGAGAAAGCTGTAGTGTTGTATTCACGAATAAGATTGTGTATCCATATTGGGGAATTAAGGTATGTAAGGTTACTCTTTCCATATCCTTCTGCAGCACATAGTTTCACATTGTCATTATACTTGTTCCATTCCGAAATGTTCAAAAGTATTCCATTTCCAGTTATTAATCATTGTTACTCACATGTTCCTTATTCGTTGATCAATTGTGATTCACGACTCATGTTCATTGGTTAATGCTCCAATAATGTTCCAAAGTTCCAATAACATTGTAACCACTAATGTACCAATCTCATAACAAAAGAATTAAAGTAATGAACATTTGTTGAGTACGGGTGGAAACTCGAAGGGGCGAAAGCCTAGCTAGAGGCGATCCCGAAAGTTCATTGGAAACGGGTGGCAACACAAAAGGGCGAAAGCCTAGCTAGAGGCGATCCCGATTATTATGTTATTTCCCACTGATCAGTTGGGCCTGGGCATTACATGATTGATGATGAAGTAAAGTAAAGTAAAGAAAAGAAAAGAAAGCAATGTACATGATCCCATATGTATACCTTTTGGTAGTTTATCTACATGATACGTTCACTTGTACTTGATTCCATTAAAATTCCTGTATCTCATACAGTTACTTATAGCCTTACATACTCAGTACATTCTTCGTACTGACGTCCTTTGTGGAATTTACCTTACTTGCTGCAGGTACAAGTACTAGTAGGCCTCCACAGTAGAACTTGGATATTTCTGCGGATTGTAGGTGAGCTCCAGGTTGCTTCGGGGCTTTCCGAGTCCTATGCATATGTTGGTTTTGACATTGTATCACAGTTTTGTAAAGCGGGGACTTGTCCCGACTTTAGGATGGTTAGGTTTATGTATTTATAGAGGCTTTGTAGATGATGTGGGACAAACGAAGGTTGTATGTTATGTCATGGTGGCCCTAACGGCCAAGTTTCATATTTGTAGGTATTTATCATCACACATTTTCCATGACTTATGCCATTAGCATCTTGCATCTATTTGTGATATTGATAATCATAGAATGACTTGCGCATGAGTTTACAGGGATAAAAATTGGTTCTCTCGGAGCCTCAACGGCTTCGAGTGCCTTGTCCGCCCCAATGGGATTTGAGGCGTGACACATAATATTTTACTCTAAAAGTGGATTAACGAATGATTGGATGTGTTTGAAAAAAAACTTAAAGATCTTTCATGTGGTGGGTATTTGGTCCCTTAACTCTTTATATTCTAGGAGATATGCTCATTTGAAGTCCACCCTAGTTTATACTTAGCTCGAAACTTAATTAGTAAGAACACAATTGGTCTTACCAATTGAGTTTCCAATTGGTATCTATAAGATTCCAATGGATATCCCAACCATCACAATTAGGATTAGTTGGTCCCAATTGGTATTTCGGTAATGTTTGAAAGGTTGGAATAACATTATTCTGACCGATAGAGGTCAATAAGAGGCATAAAACTTATATTCTAATGTTGTGAATTATGTTTTCCATGAGTGATACATGTGCATTTTAGGTGGTTTAGTTGTTTGATGTAGTGAGTATTGTAGTTAACAGTGCCATTGGAAAGCGTAACTCCTTTGCTCATTGATCGATTATGCCTACTGGAAAAATACTTGTATTTTAAATGTTTTGGTTGTGATATGATAGAATGCTATGTGCATTACTTATGTGGATGGTTATTGTTTTGATCATACTATAACCTAGTTGTTTAATGGTCAAACTTTTTAAGTGCAAATGATCATTATGAGTGATATGGGATAAGTTATTACAAAACAATATCCGTAAATCGTAAAGGTTGGGTGTGATTTTGAGGTATGTCTTGATTTCTATTTGGTCTTTGAAAATATACTGAGGATTCTTGTGCGGTCCAAACTTTGATGATTATAATTAGGATCCCTGTGTGGTCCAAACTTTAATGATTATAATTGGGATCCTTGTGTGGTCCAACTTTTGATGACTATATCCCGTCCTGAAGTGATATTGGGTCATCCTCCAGCTAATGAGTTGACTTGTTAATGATGCCTTAGTAAGTAATTGGTTAAACAGAGATGAACTTAGTTATTTTGCACAACTTTGTTGACTTGAACGTGAGGTAAGTAGTTTAGTTGATATCACTAATGAAAGATAACTTGATTAGGTATATAAAATTGGTTGTTTCCTATAATATGATTAGGGGAGAGAGTAATAATGGTTTTACTTGATATTGGTAAGTTGAACCTTAACTGTGTGATTGACAATTATGTAGTTTATTTGGATAGTGACTTGAATGATTTTAGAAGGGTAAAGGCGTTCTAAAGGTAGATTAACCAGTTGTACAAAACCCACGATGACTATAAATGAATAAAATGGATTAAATTTTAAAGATGTGAATAGAGTAAAAGTTGAATAATATTCATAGGCTTAGTGAGGAGGTGGGGCTACTAGACTGACCTTATAGTTGGCTTATTATGGTTTGATATTGCATAAATGCTTAGTGTTTGGGAATAATTATTGATTAATAGTAACCCTTGAATGTGGTGTAGTTTATTTGATAAGGTTGGTGAAATAAGTTAGCTAGATTTTGGTTGATGGTCTATAGTATAGGGTCGATCGATAGAGTAGAGTTATTAGATGTGTGTTGGCATGTTCATACCCCTCTCATTGTTACATGATAATACTTTGTTGGTATTCCCCCTTGAGTGGCTGAGGTATGTTGGAGGTCGAATAGACTAATATGAGTGGTGGTGGAGAATTTATGTGTTAATAAAAACCCATAGTGGTATGATTGGTGGAGTTGTGGTGTTATAGCATTGGTTAGGGTGTAAGTACCCCACTAAACGTTTTCCTAATATAGGGAAGACAACCTTGGAGTAGTGTGCTTTAGATTAAAAATCTAGCGCTGTATGGATTAGTGTTGAATGTTGGAACATGATGTGTTGATTGGTGGATTTTAGTGGTTAATTTGTTAAAGGACAAGTTCAGGAAGTCGTAGAAACTTCCAATGCGTAAAATGAAGTAGTAGAACTCCATTTATAGTGGTTACCGTAAAAGAGTTAGTACATAATGTCAAATTTCGAGAGGTGTGTTGTGAAATACACTGAACTGGGATGAGGTCCCGAGTTACTACCTCGGAACCACTACAGCAGTAACCCAAATAGGCCTGTGAGCCACTGTAGCGGTAACATTACCACCGCAGCAGTAAAAATGAAAATTTCAGTTTTTCATTCCCCATTATTTCCATTGTTGCCCCAAATGTTCATGCGTCTTACTATTATGTGGTGTTCTGGGTATTTTAGATGACCCGTACATAAATTTTATTATGAATCATATTGCTTGTGTTATAGAGATCATGCTTTGTGCTTAGAGCTTAGTGGTCTGTGGTGTGTAGGCTGGTTGGTGTTATTATAGGATGGCAGCTCGGTAAGTGTTATCAAATTATGTTAGAAGTTGATGGGAGGTTGTATTAGTTTTGTAACCATTATGTATGCTGAATTTCGAGAATCGTGCTAAAAACTCTCCTCTTCACCAATTAGTACACTAGAAACAATGGTGTACTGGTAGGGTCATCGGCCAACCCAAAATAAGAAATGTGAAACAAGCAACAAAAACTTAGTAAACAAGAAATAATCATGAATACCTACCATATAGTGTACTTCAATTACGTGAAACTTACCCTTTCAAACAACACCACAGAGTTCAGTCAAGTAAAAGTCAATACAGATAATAACTCAAGTCAAGACTCTGACTACCATCATCAATCCAAGTGAACAAACCATGACTCATCAACTATATGCTAAATCATGTCTCAATTACATAAGTAAATAGACAATAAAAGAGATATGATAATCAATTTCAATTTAGCCTAGACCACTCAAGGATCAAATTATACAACAACAATGACCATAATCATAAATAACAATTCACTCAAAGAACCGTCACACATACCAATACCTTGTACACACATGCTAAGGGTCTTATGATCTCCCAACCATGACCTACAAGGGATGAGCTCTTGTTCACGTACAAAAATCCCAGACATCTAGTGCCTGCCAACCTTATATCACCTATCCCATGAAAATGTCCAAATACTGGTACATCCCATAATAATAAGTATGAATTCCATGAAGATGTCTAAATACCGATACATTCCACAATAATCAACAAATATCACAACAATCACAACTACAATGAAAACAATCAACAAGCTTTCAATATAACCTCATTGCATGTGATTAACACTTAGGATATCATTTAACCACTTACTTTCTTTGAAAATGCATTGTAAAAAGTATATGAATAAATAGTTAATATGCACACATAAATCAAGTTGGGTTTCAACTATGTTAAACTATTACCTACTATAATCCAAGCTTGCACCACTCTATTGAACTTGAGCCTTGCCTTTTTGTGCAATTTCGGCTTGTTTATGGTCTAAAAATAATGAAATGATTACAATTCAGACAATGACCTAGAACATGCATGGATTACAACCTAACCACATAACCCAAGGTCAAATTCATGGTCATTCCCCCCATTCTAGGGTTTTCTATCATCATTCCACCTTAATTTTATCAATTTGATGAATTTAATGGTGAATTCTAAGCATGCAATTGTAAATTAATAACGTTTAACCAAAACCCAAGGGTTTTCTACTCAATTCACGCAATTGCATCAGAAAATCACTAGATCAAGCTAAATCCTTCCCAAAACCCAAAAACTAGTGATTCTAAGGATTAATAATCGAAAAACTACTTGATGGAAGGAATTAACTAACCTTTACGAAGAAATATGATGGAATTTAGGTGAAAATCGCCCAAAATTACCTCTCCAATCCATTAGATGAATATGGAATAAAAATAACATTTATGGAGTATTTTCTGTATTAATCAGTGCATATCCCGCTATAGCAGCCTCGCTATAGTAGGATCCGCCCGCTATGGCTGGATTGACCAAAGTTGACTCCCACTATCGTTGGAAAATTCCCGCTATAGAGGAGTAGTGGTAGCGTTCTACCACTCACTATAGAGTGGTAGGCGAGGAAGAAACTTAGGATTTCTCCTAATTTTGCTATTTTTGCAGCACACCCTCAGATTTTGACATCCAAAACCTACCCGTTTACATCAAATTTGATATCGGGAGTTCTACTCACCCAAATTCACTTCTGAAAGTTCCTTCGGATTCCTTATCATATTAGCTATCATGAAATCATTTCAAATCAGCTAACCTATAACTAATCTATTCCTGGATTACCCTAGACCGTACCACTCTCAAATTTTTTCCAAGACTAGCCTAGCCTAAAATTTCTAACTTTTGATTCGGGGAAAACCTTAACTTGAATTTTGGCATACTAGAGTGACCCATAACAATGGAAAGGGTCGTTACAACAGATACCAATTTACCCATCATTCATCCCCAAACGAACAAATAAGGTAAGTAAGAAGGAAGAGTGTACCTGCATCCTCAAACAAGTACGGGTACTCGTCCCATATGTTCCTCTCAGTGTCCCAAGTAGCTTCCTTAATATGATGATGCTTCCAATGGACCATTGCAAACCAAATCTCCTTCGTTCTTAATTTATGAATGTCTCAGTCAATAATTGCATCCGACTCCGCTTCATACAAAAAATTCTTATCAAGCAAAAGTAAATACCATTTAATGATGTAATCCCCATCTCCATGGTATCTCTTAAGTATTGGCACATGAACTATAGGGTGGACCCCTGACAGGCTTGGTGGCAATGCCAACCTGTAAGATACCAAGCTCACAACATCAAAAATCTCAAACGAATAAATATATTGAGGGCTAAGCTTACCCTTCTTACAAAACTGCATAACTCCCTTCATAGGAGATACTTTCAACAAAGATTGCTTATCGGGTTTGAATAACATGTCCCTTACCTTGCAATCCACATACTCTTTTTGCCTACTCTTGGACAATAGAAAATGTGACATAAGTTATATTTAATTTTTTAAATTTACTACTTTTATATCATGGGTTTGGGCTCGGGCTTAGCACGGGCCTTATGCAACTATATTTAGAGATATATGGGTTAAATTAATGAGGCATAGTTTGATAAACATAAACCCTTGGTAAAAATATTTTTGTATTGAAAAACTTATTTATCTGCTTCAAAGTAACATAAATTTGTAGTTTCCTTTTTCACAGCAAAAGAACTGCTTCTACTTATGGTCAAAAGCATTTTTTCTTATTGGTCAAATACTTCAAACCTTCAATTTATCTACCAATATTTTTCGAAGAGCATTTTTACTAGGAGTACTTTTTTGATTTCGATTCCTATGTATTTTACTCATTGTAGGGTCTCAACAAATCTAAATTAGTGCTGCATAAGGGTAATTTAAGGGAGAATCCTCCCAAAAAAGTTTTTTTAATCCAGAGCTAGAATCTGAGGCCTCTGATTAAGGTCGGATGATCTTATCCATCCCACCACATTAACCCTGGTTGATAAAATAGTACCTTCTACAGTTTTTCTCACGCAACAATATTTTCTTAATTAGAAGTCCCAATATCTTCATTGACAAGCTGCATAAACAACATGGTGTGAACTCACTGCAAGCACATAGCACAAGAAAGTGTTTTAACTTAAGTTTTGTCATAAACCTTTTGCCATTTTGTTTGTGATGGGATTTGCATAACATCATGTTGTTAATGAGAGGTCTCGGCATCTTAGTTGTTAGATTGCATACACATTAATTCTAAGAATAAAAAGCTGATAATGATGTGGTATGTAAAATCTATGCAGGTTGCTTAAGTCTAAGGCAAAAGATGAGAAAAAAATATACTTACATCATCAGTTAATTCTAGAGCTCGTTTAGGTCCACAAGATAAATGAATCCTAACATTGTCTTTGATGTTGTCTACAGTTGCTCCACAATTAGGAGCTTTCTCTATATGAAGTTCACAATTTGGGAATTAGCTACTCCCAACATTTTTAAAAAAGAGATATATTTATGTTAAGTAGGTGTTTTGACATAAATTAAGTAATACTGGAAAAAGTAGTATTTGGACAAGCTTTTCAAATTTGAAAAACTCATTCTAATGTACAACCAAAAAATTATTTTGAAAATATTTTTGGAAAAAAAATGAAAAACAAATTATGTCTAAACGAGACAATACTCGTTGATCTAAAATTTATGGTACGCCTCTGCCACTTCTATCTTTCCCTTCCTCCTAATCAGTTATATACACCATCAAAAATAAAAAATAAAAATAGAAATTAATATAAGTATGTAAAATGTATATTTGCTAATTAATTATCATTGATTTCTTTTTTGAGTTCTTTGTCAATATTTGTCTTCTCAACAAAGATGTGTTGATCTTTTCCCTTTTCCCCTTCAAAGTCTACATCAGATTTTTATTTTGAATCTTCTTCTTAAGGGCCTCCTTTTCTTTTCTTTTCAATTTCCATCCAAAGATACTGTGGAATTATACAAAAAAGAAGTTCACCAAATTATATATCAAAATTTAAGAGTTTATGATGACAAAAAAGTAGTACCTTTGCTTGATAGTACTAATAAGTTCAAATTATAAAAGTAAAGTATTAGAAGAGAACAGAGAGTTCACTGAATTGGGAGCTGAACCACTATGTAAAACTTTCACCATATAATAAAGAAACAATAGAGTATATCAATAGATGTTATGCTATAATAAGTGATTTCCAAATGAGTGATAAAAGATAAAAAAAATTAAAAGAACAAGTGAATAAAATGGGAAAAAATCACAAAATTAGATTTTGAGAGAGTCAAAGTTACCATCACATAATCATTGTCCCTCTTTGTAAGAGCAAAAGGAGATTGAATTCAAAGTATCCCTCATGTTTATATTTCTCCTCCAAGCTACTAAGCTATTCCCTTCTCAATTTGAAATAAAGTAAGAAACATTAGTTAATGCTGACACACATATATATAGAAAGAAATAGTTTAGCCTCATCATAATATACATCACAATGATCATGTAGAGTTCATTGTGAAAGAACAGTCTATGATCACACCATATTAAGGCTTAACTACTCCAGATTGAAGAAATTCAAAGAAATACCTCATTTTTTTCACCCAAAGACTTTTCAAAAAGAAGTAACTAATAGAATGCTAGAATTAAGAAAACAACAAAACTCTCAAAAAACTGAGAAAATTCTATGCTTTATCAAAACATGAATGAAGTTTAGAAAGAAAATCATCAATTAAATACTAAAACAACACAAAAAGAAAGAATCTTTTGTGAATGTGAACATACTTTTTTTGTAAGAAAAGATTTGTTTTTGGGCATTGGTGTTTGTTGAGTTATGCTTATGAAAAGGCGTGAATATTGAGAAATAGAATACACATTTTTGTTTGAAGGCATCTCTATTTTCTTTTTTCGTTAATTTTATCCCATATTAAAATATTATAATTTTAATCCTTTCTAGTTGGGTATTATCTTCCTTAGAATTGAGTGTTATATGTATTTAGGTATTAAAAGAGAATTTTAGGACTGACCCTATTATGACCCAAAAACCCAAGGTCATGATAGTACCTAGCCCGACCTGACCTTGGTAGGTAAGCCTGACTCACAAATAGAATAAACTAAAAAGAAAATCAAATAATGAAATAAAACTCAAGACTTTAAAGAAAATTGAACCAACAATCAACTACAACTCCATATCTGGTCAAAATTCCAAGAAGTAGCATCATGAGTACAGAGCGACTCTAAATCAACATCATGTATTAGTACATAAATATCTGTCTATCAAAAGAAATAAAGTCATAAATAGGATAGATGAAGCTGGAAACATGGTCCGAATGGAGAGTTCACCACGACTTCGATAACTCAGAAAGTGCACGATCAATGTCCACGAGAAGCGCTCGTACCATGATTTGCACCAAAAGAATACAAAAAATGGGAGTGAGTACAGTCCACTTGTACTCAGTAGGCATCATAGGCTGACCGAGCTAGAGAAAACAACTAAATCAAGTAAAGCAACCTATGAGTGAAGTAAATGCCAGCAAGCAAAAAAGTGTCACGCGAATCAAGTCGCAACAATTACATAACACTAGAATGAATCTCAACAACAATATATACACCATGTATGAAGATATCCAAAGTGCAATATCACCCAAATAAAAGAGGTACAATGAAATCCAACACAATGATATGGAATGGATGTAATGGCCAAAGGTACTCTTTGTATATACCTTCCAAGCCTAAGCTTCAGGAGAGGACGCATGGGGGGTTTCGCAATCCATATACTAATCACGATCTCAATATTCGATCTTACTGGCACTTCCCTCGGTCAAGTCACTTTATAAAATAATTCATTTTTTTCACAAATAATCCAAGTTCAATCGTAGTACCAGTACCATGTAAATGAGGATATATGAGTATGCATAATCAAAGCAAAATCAGTAATGCACAATAATCAGGCAACAATGGTATAAATGAAGCCAAATCATTCAAGTCTTAGTAAAACATGATACATGCCCCCATGGCAACACAATATAGAATCAATGCAAGGCATTGATAAAAATCCCTACAAGCCTACAACACTAGCACCACAATAGAAAAAGAATCAAATAAGACACCAATGAGATCAACTCAAGCCCCCACTCAGGCATCACGATAATCATAACACTCTAATCAATAATAAAGTCAACACAAGCTCCCACTCGGCCATCACAATAATAATAATCAACCCTAAATAATGTAAAGACCAAGATTTCACCCAACCCATAGCATGACCTACATGATAAGTTCTCAACCCCACTAAGTATGAAGAAAGTTAAGCCATAACCTTCCTAAGGAAAACACCACAAGCTCGAAATACTCAACTCAAATCCTTTCCCTTTAGAGTAGCCTCAGAATGCTCCCAATTTATTAAAATAGATTCTACACGTAAATATGAGTTTTTTTATACCCATATTGGCATATTTTGGTTTGGAGTCCAAAAACTCAATCTGAAAATCAACCCCAAGAATAAAAAAGAAAATATGGAATTTTAGAAGAAAATCACCATTCCCATAGTTTAAGGGACTCAAATCTAAAATCCCATAAAAACGGAGTTGAAATTCAATTAGAATTCATCAAAATTTCACATTTTCACTTTACTGAGAAAACCCCAAAATTTTAAGTTTAAAAACCATGATTTTAAGATGATTTTGCAATATAATCAATTGGTAATGATCAAATACAAGTTTAGAAGCTCACCCAATTGAAATATAAAGAAATTCCCTCATACATTCCCCCAAAAACATGCTCCCTAACC
This sequence comes from Capsicum rhomboideum, assembly GCA_031232105.1. Taxonomy (NCBI): domain Eukaryota; kingdom Viridiplantae; phylum Streptophyta; class Magnoliopsida; order Solanales; family Solanaceae; genus Capsicum; species Capsicum rhomboideum. Next base: position 23,783,356 of record CP124712.1, on the reverse strand, counting down.
ATGAAAATGGTGAAAATGGGGTTTAAGGCTAAAATGAGGTATTTATGTTGTTAAGTGAACATTACATTTATCGCGATCGTTGCACTACCCTCGTGATCGCAGCAGTACCATCACGATTATGAGGGTTAGCATTGACTGCCCCCTTAAGTTGCTCTTCATGATTGCGGGACTGGACCACTTGATCGCGACAACCTCCTCCCTACGCGATCGTGATGAACAATATTTGGGCTCTTCACGATCGCAACCCCAGCCACACGATCGCGACCTTATCCACACGATTGTAATGAGTAAATATCTGGTGCACCAGCAGTAGTCCATCACCAAAATGCTTCAAATAGACCCTCCAAATTTGTTTGGAACCCTACAATAACAAACCAATAATGCTACTAGGCCAATTTTGATATTCCGGACTCATCGAAACAATTAGAATTATCAACAAAGGTCATTTTTAAAAAGTCTCACCCAAAAACCTTTTTAGGCCAATAAAACTAGTTTCTTGCCCCAATAATCAAAAATCACAATAGGGTCAAAACCCAAACCAACAATGCTACTAACCCAAAATTGATATTCCAAAACTAATAGAATTTTCATCCGATGCTCAGATCTCAGAATGTTGACAAAAGCTAATTTATCAACTTCTAAGCTTCTATAAACCAAAAACTTGTATAAAACCTTTCCCGAATACTTCGGTACCATGCTACCGACTGCCACAACTCACAACTGCTATAAGAAAACAAAGGACTAAAATGGTCAAAACACAGAAAAGGCTAAAAATCACCACGATGGTTGTTACATTATCCACCACTAAAACGCGCATTCATCCTTGAATGTGAAGCAAGAAAAGTACCTGAATCGGTGAAAAGTTAGGGGTATCAACTCCACATATCAGACTCAAACACCCATGCAGCCTCCTCAATAGGGCGATGTCTCCACTAAACATTCACAGAATCGATATTCTTGAGCCTCAACTTTCTAGTCTGTCTATCCAAAATGGCTATAGGCTCCTCCTTAAAGGTCAAATCATAGTCTAAGACTATTGAATCCCACGGGATCACATGAGAAATATTATGATGGTATCACTTTAACATCGAAACATTAAGCATCGAATGAACCGCTGACGATCTCGGAGGTAAGTCCAACCTTTTAAAAAATCTCAGAAGGCCTAATGAATCTCGAGCTAAGCTTTCCTATCTTTACAAATATCATCACACCCTTCATGGGTGACACTTTTAACAAACCCCGTTCACCCTACAAAAACTCCATATCACGGACTCGTTGGTCGTCGTAGCTCTTCTGTCTGCTCTAGGTTACTACAAGACTATCCTTGATCAGTCTCACTCGATCTACTCAGTCTCTCAATAAATTAGTACCCCAAGGTCTATCTTCGAAGGAATTAAACCATCCCACGGGGGATCTATACCTCCTCTCATACAAAGCCTCAAATGGCATTATTTGAATGCTGGAATGGTAACTATTATTGTAGGTCAACACCGCTAATGGCAAGAACTGGTCCCAATGAACACTAAAATCCATAACATAAGCTCGAAGCATGCCTTCTAATACCTGAATAGTCTTGTCCAACTGGACGTTTCACCCAAAGGGTGAAACGGTGTGCTCATCTCTAGCTGAGTGCCCAACTCTTACTGCATAGAACTCTAAAATTTAAGGTGAACTGGGTACCTCTATCAGAAATAATGAAAATAGGCATGCCATACAAATAAACTATCATAAAAATATAGATCTTGGCCAACGTCTCTGCATTGTAGTTTATCTTCACAGGTACAAAATGTGTTGATTTGGCTAACCTATCCACAATCACCCAATAGAATCGAACTTCCCAAATTCTGAGGCAAATTAAACCAATAACAAATTCTATAGTAATTTTCTCCCATTTCCTCTCTGGGATAGACATCCACTTCATCAAACTACTCGGTCGGTGATGATCATACGTCACCTACTGGCAATTAAGATACTTGGCCACAAATTCCACAATGACTTTCTTTATCCCATACCACCAATAGTGCTGCTTCAAGTCATGGTACATATTTGTTGCTCCTGGATTAATAGACTATCTTAAACTGTGAGCCTCCATTAAAATTAGTCTAATAAATTAACCAGCCCTCGGTACACAAACTCAACCATTAATTCTTAAAACACCCTCTGAATCAAGGAATGCTACTTTTGCCTCACCACTCAAGACTTTATCCCGAATCACCCTCAACTTCTCGTCATCAAATTGTCGAGTTTGAATCTGCTCCATCAACGAGGATCTAGCCTCGACAGAAGCCAAAACATACTCGAGTATCAAAATATTAAGTTGAATCAACTAGTTGGCCAAAGACTAAATGTCCAAAGCCTAAGGTTGCTCCTCCACCAAAAGATTAGCCAAGCTACCCATGCTGGCTGCCTTTTGACTCAAGGTATCCGCTACCATATTAGCCTTGCCCAGATGATAAATAATAGTGAAATCACAATCTTTAAGAAACTCTAACCATCTACATTGTATCATATTAAGGTTCCACTAACTGAAGAAGTACTAAAGGTTGTGGTGATTGGTGAAAATCTCACAATATACCCCACACATATAATAATGCCACAACTTTTGCTAACTCCAAATCATGAGTAGGGCAGTTCTTCTCATGAACCTTCAATTGGCTAGAGGTATAAGCTATTATTTTATCCTTTTGCATTAACACACCACCTAAGCTAACTCTAGAAGCATCGCAATACAATATGAAATCCACGCCATCCTCGGTGAAAGTCAAGATATAAGACGAACTTAACAAAGTCTTGAGCTTTTGAAATCTCCTTTCACACTCATCCGAACATTAGAATACAACCTTTTTGAGTCAATTTAGTCAAAGGGTCTACAATGGAAGAGAAACCCTACACAAACCACTAGTAGTAACCTATTAACCCAACGAAACTCCGAATCTCAGTAAAAGTAGTAGGTCTAGCCCAATCACGAACCGCTTCCACCTTAGCTACATCAAACATAATACCATCCTTGGCCACCACATGACCCAAGAAAGACACCAAGTTCAACAAAAATTCACACTTGGAGAACTTGGTATACAATTGCTCATCTCTCAACCTCTGAAGTACGGCCCTCAAATACCTCACATGCTCGGCTTCACTCTTGGAATATTCCAAGAATCATCGATGAATACAATCATAAATGAATTAAGGTAAGGCCAAAATACTTTGTTCATCAAATCCACAAATGTCGTCGAGGCATTAGTACGCCCAAAAGACATAAATAGAAACTCATAATGGCTATAACACATCTAGAAAACCATCTTCGGAACATCCAAAGCCCTGATCTTCAGTTGATGATACCCAAACAACAAATTGATCTTAGAGAACATTGTCGCATCCTAAAACTAATCAAATAAGTATCAATATAAAAAAAAATACTTGTTCTTGATGGTCACTTCGTTCAACTATCGATAATCAAAACATATACATATGATCCTATCCTTCTTCTTAACAAAAAAAATAGGAGAATCCCAAGGACAAGTACTTGGTCTAATAAACCCTTTACTCAACAAATCCTATAACTGCTTACTCCTTCAATTCTGTCAGAGCCATCGATTAAGGAGAAACATAAATAGGACTCGTGCCAGGCTCCACATCAATAGTAAAGCTAATATCCCTATCTGGAGGAACACCAAGCAAGTACATAGGGAAAACATCCATGAACTCACTAACTACTCTCACAGAATCCAAAAGAGGTGGTTAATCAACACTGGTATGTCACACATAAGCCAAAATAGATAGACACCCCTTCTCCACCATCTGATGGGCATGAAAAAATGATATAACCCCCTTAGTATATGAACTAGAAGTACCATTTCACTCTAATCTCAATACATCAGGCATCCATAGGTAACAGTCTTACAATGGCAATCCAAAATTGCATGATAAGAAGACAACTAGTCCATACCTAAAATAACATAAAAATTAACCATATTTAGGATAATCAAATCTACCTAAATATCACTCCCTAAAAGAGTCACTACACAGAATCTGTACACCTGATCCACCACTAAAGAATTACCCACAGAGGCAGAACATGGATGGGTACAGCAAAGGGACTCACACATAGAATTAGTATAGAAGAAAAATATGTAGACACGTAAGAGAATATAGACCCTAGATGACAAAACATTAAAGCATGACAATGGAAAACTAGAATAATACCTGTGACAACAGCATCTAAGTCCTCCACCTCTGGTTTCCTAGTAAATGCATAACACTACCTACATATGTCTCTGGACTGAGCCACTCTTTTTTCACCACCACGAGCTTCTTAAGCTCCACCCCTGGAACCTCAAGAACTACCTCTACATTTTTATGTACCTTCTCTAGTTGGAGGTGTTGGTGCTTTGTAAGTCTAAACTTGTAAACCCTACTGTGGAAGACTAACCACACACCTAGGAAAATCCCTCACTATGTGCCTAAACTCATCACATACATAACATCCCTTTCTAGAAGAATCATGATGTGAGGTACTGAAAGAAATAGACCGCCCTCTATGACAAGAAGAACCAGAATGAGCCCCTCTATCTAAATGACCTAACCTCTAACTACCTGAAGTCTCAGAACTTAATAACCCACTATCTAAACCCTACAAAGCTACCTAAAATGGCCTGTTGTTATGTCCATGAGAACCTCTACCTAAAGACTCCCTACCTCAAGATATCTGGACACTAAAACCACCCTGTCCATGGAACCTCTTACCTCCACCACTCTAAGCCTCTCGGTGAATACTCTCAACTCTCTTAGCATGATCAAGAATACTCTAAAAAGAAACACCTATAGTCACTAGCTAAGTTGTAGCCAATTAAAGAGTAATAGTCAATCCCTTCAACCTACGAAAGATCTACACCACTGCTTAGCTACCCCAACCAACTAAAAAATAGTATAATCCACACCATTTGACTCAAGAAAATTGAGGTTTTGGAATCTCTCCTAACAACTGATTAAGAACTCGTAAGCATCCTCTATGAGAGCACTACTGAACTTAGGAGGAGCCAATGTCATAAATCTCCCAAACCTCTTCTGCTCATAGATCGATATCACTGGTACAGGACCTATTGGAGGACCAACAAGCTTAGTAGGTAATACATCAACCTATAGGGTTACAATAGCAGTTGGCTGTGCCTTGAGAGTCTATAATCCCTAAATCAGAACCTATCGTATATGATAAGAAATAAATTTACCTCTTGGATCCCCAATATTACCCCTCCATACAAGGTATACCTCTTTTGGAAAATGGAAATGCACCTTCTTAGCTTGGAAATCTATTATACCATAAAAAAAGTCGGTCAATCCATATGCATTATAACATCATTGTAACACCCCGTACTTTCCCAACCCTACTTGACGACGTTGAACAATGTTTACTTAGGTGTCGAGATCCATAAGTATGTATTTTGTAATGTTATTGATGAGATAATTGATATTGGGCATGGTACATGTGATTAGACCTTCGTAGGAGGTGTTTTGTGACTTTGTGGAGAATTTGTGGGGTTAAAAATGAGGCTTGGAGGACCTTCAAAAAAAGGATATTAAAGGTAAGAAGTAAGTTAAAGAATAGAACTTGAAGTATCTAACCAAATCCGCAAAGAAAAGTCGAAGAACAAAAATTTTCAAAAAAAATAGGCCAGGCGCGCCAGAGGGCGTACCAGGCCGCTTTTTGCCCAAATTTTTTGGGCACAGGCAGCAAGGTGGCGCGCCCAGGGGCTGCCAGGCTGCTTGTGCACACCTCTCAAATGTTGGAAATTTTTCTAAGTCCCAAGGGTGCCCAGGGGCGTACCGGGCCGCTTTTTGCCACATTTCTTCTCCAACCACGAGCCTATACATGGGATAATTGAATTATTGTATTGGCATTCCATTTTTATAAGATTATTGATGGATGAATTTGACATTCAAATGACGTTTTTACCCTTTCGGTCAAAATAAGCCATGTGTGGCTAGAATCACTTGTTTTTGGGATTGAGGCTACGAATATAAATCGCGTGAGTGGGAATATTGTCGTAACACGTATGAAATGATTTAAACATGAGATATATGATGGATTACACATTGATTTTAGTGGGCTAAGATAATATGTGTTAATGGGCCAATTTGAGGCCCAAAATGGAGCCAAAATGCAAGGCCCAAAGGGGAAAAAAAAAACCATTCTTCCATTGACCAAATGGACATTGCATTAAATGCCAAGAGTGGCTAAGGATGACCCCAAGGACTATATAAAGGTAAAGAAATCAGATTTTTAATTCCACAACTCACACATGTTTTTCTAGACAATTCTCTAAGAGATATTTTGCATATTCTTCAAACCCTAAGCCATCTTCTTGGACAAGATCAATCATTTGCAAGTTTGGATAAGTGATTATTCTTATGGATTAATATATTATATTCATGGGAGAGTATGTATATCATGATGGTTATGTCTAAAAGTGTAAGTGGTGCACTTTTGTGTTTTTGTAAAAGATGTGTTATTTTTGTGAATTGAACTTGAAAAGAGACGTGGTTTTGATGAAAGTGCATGGTATGGGTGAAATAACAACATGTATGGTGTGATTATTTCACTAAACTTGTTATTTTTCTATAAGTGTAAATTATGGGAATTTGGCTGATATGTTGTTATGAGACGTATTAAGGTGACTTGATGGAGTAATTGTGATGTTGTGTTGATGGAGAAGTGCAAAGTATGAACTTGGTGTGACATGTGTAACACCCCGTATGTTTTTGAGTCTAATTGATTACCGTAACATTCGTGGAAATATTTACACATGAGAGAATTGGTGAATTATGCATTAAATTGTTGGGCTTAAAGGAGTCATTTGTCATTGGGCTTAAATGAGGCCCAAAATTACAAGAGAGACATGGCCTAAAATGAAAAAAAAAAAAAAAGATCCATTCTTGCTTTGACCAAAGAAAACCCTCAATTATTGACTAAGTGGATGGATAAGGAGGACCATGAGGCACTATATAAGGCCACAAATCAGATTTTTATTCATAAAAAGACACATGCCATTTTCTAGAATTTCCCACAATTCTCTCTACACACAAACCCTAAGCTATCATCCTCTTTGGGCAAGATCAACTCTTCTTCAAGCCTTGGTAAGTGTTTATGCTTATGGTTTAATATATTTTATGCATGGAATATGGTTTGTATCATGTTGGTTATGTTGGTGAAGTGTGATAAGGTCACTATGTGTAAAACAATTTGTGTTTGCTAAATCAGAGGATGGTTTTGTCTTGCAAACTTGAACATGGACTTGTGATCATGAAGGAAATGAACTTGATGGATTCAATATTGACATGTGAGATTTTATTATAGTCTTACCTTGTTTTATCCTTGTGTATAATTTTTGGGATTGTTGTTGTAAATTTGGTCATGGATTTGGTGACGGATTGAAAAGAAAGTGTCTTTTTGGTGATGTTTATGTGTGTTGTGAGACCATGGCTGATTGTTGGCATCTAAGATCAAAAATATGTTAAAATAAGTTTGGTTATGATCCTGGACCATTCATTGCATTAAAATACCCAAAAGAGAACATTTCAGACCAAAACGGGCATCCGCCCCCGCAGACGGAGGCACCTGCGGGCGCAGATGCCTCTGGCTGCTGCCAGAGGGCATCTGCGCATGCACTTCATCCACCTGCGGGTGCAGGTGGCAACGCAGGTCAACCCTTGGGTCTGGTTTTGTATGTTTTCGCATCTAGTTGACCCCCTAAGGCCCTATACCCTTTTTGGATGTAATTATCAACTTGTGATGCCGTTTAAATGACTTTAAAGTGTCGTATGGAGGAATGTTTGACTTTTTTAAGTATGTATTATTGTTCATAAGCTGTTATGAGGCAAGTTGATAGGGTAATTGTTATGGAATGATAATGAAGAAGCGTAAAAGGGTAAGTGTGGTGTGAAATGCTATTGATGTACGATATCTTGGTCAATGTGTGGAATGATTATGGTGTTGTGGTATGATAATACAGTGGAGTGTATTGTAAAGAGTGAAATGAAGTTATGTGGCAGTCATATAGCTCGTTGTCGTTTTGTACACTTGTACGGTAAATAGTTGTTAACGAGAGTTCCATTATAGACTTGCAATGTAGAGTGAAACATAAGGAAGAAGCTGGACTGTTGCGTTCATATATAGACTTGTGTACTCATAATTGGAAGTAAAGGTATGTAAGGTTACTTTTTCCGTATCTTTCTACAGTATAGAGTATTCACCTTGTTATGGTAATTACTCATGTCCGAGGTGTTCTGAAGTATCCCAGTTCAGGTTGAGACATATTGTTAGTCACATGTGTTCTATTCTTAGATGATTTATGATTCACTTATATCTTATTCATTGACTGAAGTTCCAAAGATGTCTCGACGTTGTAATTTCTAAAAGAACTATCTCAAGAGAGTAAGGTGTAAAGAGAATCTATTTATGCTTGATGAGTATTTTCCAATCATGTCTTGTTCCAAAGTATAATAATATTATGACTATGTTGTACCAATCTCTCGTAAGTGTAAAGGTACCAATCTCATAAGATCCCAAAAGTAATGAAGGAAGTAATGTGCAAGCAAATATATCTATTCGTCATAAGTGAAGATGTCAATCTCATGAAGTAAAGGAGAAGTAATTTATATGTGTATTGTGTGTGCTTCAAATAATGTTATGATCCTCAAGGTATCAATCTCTTAAAAGATGCAGTATGTCTCACTCTTAGAATGAAAGGAGGAGTAATGGAAGAAAGAAGTAATGTTTAATGGGTGGTATCCCAGGGGTTAAATACATAGCATGGGTCGATCCCAATAACATCCCAGGGGCGATAAGCCTAGCATGGGTTAATGACATCCCAGGGGCGACACGAAAGCCTAGCATGGGTTCACATAACATCCCAGGGGTCAAAGTACCCAGCATGGGTTACCATAATAACATCCCAGGGGCGATAAGCCTAGCATGGGTTAATGACATCCCAGGGGTGACACGAAAGCCTAGCATGGGTTCACATAACATCCCAGGGGTCAAAGTACCTAGCATGGGTTAATCTCATCCCAGGGGCTACAGAACAGCCTAGCATGGGTAGATAATAAAGATGAATGACTATGAAGACAAGAGGAGTAAAGAACGTAAAATACATGGTTCCCCCACATAGAAAGAGAGTGTATTCACATTCGTTATTTCTCTCATATTAACTCCATTGTTGTTATTGTTATTATGTATGATGAATCTCTTATGAGCCTTACATACTCAGTACATTCTTCGTACTGACCCCCTCGGGGGGACTTACCTTACATGTTACAGGGGCAGGAACTAGTAGACCTCCACCGTAGGTTGGTAGGGATTGCAAATCTTTGGTGAGCCCCAGTTGGTTTGGAACTTTCCGAGTCATAGATGTACATCTGTTTTGATGTTGTAGATGTTGTATAAGGCGGGAACTTGTCCCGACTTTTAGTTGGTCTTGTAAATGCATCAGTTAGAGGCTTTTGTAGACATTTGTGGGTATATGAATGTAAGAGATGAATATCCGTTTTGACTTGATGGCCCCAACTAAGAGTGGCAACGGACCGGACCGGGCCAACCGGACCGGTCGGTCCGTGTTTTTCGGACCGTCACCGGTGGACGGTGATCGGATATGGTCCGGAACAGGGCCTATCAGACCGGGCTGCCCGGTTAAGGCCCCTTTGTCCGAACCGGTCCGGATTCCGGTTCCACCCGGGTTTTTTTTGTTTTTTGTTTTTAACTTTTAATTTAAATTCAAAATCAAAAAAAAAAAAAAATTTAATAATTGTTTTTTTGTTTGAATTTAAATTAGTTTTCAAATTTTATTAAGTTTTAAAACATTTTTTTGAAAACTTTAATTTTCAAATTTAAAGTTTACGTTTAAATTTTCACATTTGAAAATTTTGATTTCTTTTAAAGTTAAAATGTAAATTTTCAACTTTCAAGTTTAAATTTAAATTTTCAATTTTAAAGTTTAAATTTAAATTTAAATTTAAACTTGAAAGTTTAAATTTATAAGTTAAAGTTTAATTATTATTTTTTTTAATTCTTAAAGTTTAAATAAAAGACAACTTTAAAAAGAAAATGAAGGCGAATAGCCTATAATTTTATTCAAATCAATAAAGAAGTATACATGTATTACAAATATTAGAAGAGCACCTAATCTACGCAGCCACCTTCTAGGAAGGGTTCTGTTTTAACTAAGTCTCGATTATTATACTAATATCTATAACTTTGAAAGTATGCTTTTCGTAATTTATCTATCAATTCCTTGAAAACATGATCCGGAATTGGTATTTGGTTTTCTTCATCCATTGCTTCCATGCCATCATCACTATTATCTCCAAGTGCTTCATCTATTTCTACTTCGGCTTGATGCGATAAATTTGGTAGTCCAGCATTCCTTCGTTCGGCGTTGATCCAATCTCTGAACAACACTGATATTTCCAAACTATCTTTTGCTAACGAATATCTATGGTCTCCAATGAAAAATCTCCCTGCGCTGAAAGCTTGCTTCGAAGCTACTGAAGATGCTTGCATAGCTAGCACATCCCGAACCACCCTTGAAAGATATGGAAATTGTTCTGTCCGGTTCTTCCACCAAGTTAAAAGTTGAGGATCTCCATTTTCATCCCTAATATTTTCCCGTGCCTGATTAATATATTGATCAAAATCATTATTGTTAGAAGAATCAAGACCAAGTTCTTCATCCATAATTTCATCAAAATCATTAAATCTAGCCCTACGACATGGAGGTTCAGACGGTTCATCATTTAGTAGCTTCTCTCTATAAATGTTATACAAATGTCTAGCTTTAGTGAATACACTATATTTACACGATTCAACAGATGGAACTTCATCACTTGTAATTTCTAAATTTTTATAAAAATTTTCAATCATTTTTTTAACACCATGTTCTTTGTACGTTGGGTTGAACAAAGTAGAAGTCAAAAATATTTGAGGAATAGGAAAAAAATATTTTTTAAATTTTTCAATCATATATGAAACCGCAAGTTTAAAATGTTCACGATCTTTATATTTAACAAATTCAGATGAAATAACACAAACATTTACTAAAATTGAAGAAATAGTAGGATAATATTGACCAGATATAATATTTGTAGCACTATAAAAAGTTCTCAGAAAGTTAATAAGTTCTTCGCATTCTTTCCAATCCTCGTCGGTGATTTTAAAACTCCGATGCGATTGATGTTTATTATAAAGCATTTGTAAAGGCTGGCGATAATCAATAGCAACAATAAGCATTTCAAATAAAGAATTTCATCTAGTAGTCACTACTTTTGGAATTTTTCTAAACGGCATTTCAAATAAATCACAAGTTTTTTCAAATTCTATAATTCTAGACCTTATTTTAGCTTTAAAAACCCATGCACAAGCAGCTCGAATTCTAACACAAGAATCAGAAAATACATTAATACCATCCATCACTATTAAATTATAAATATGTGCATTACACTTAACATGAAAAACATCATCATCAATTGGACAAAGTCTGGATTTTAAAAATTCAATAGCTTTTAAATTAGCAGAAGCATTATCTAATGTGACACCCATTATCATATCACAAAGACCAAAATAACGTAAAATCTCTAATGCCAAAGAAGCAATATAACTACCAGTTTTCCTCTCTTCAACATATTTATAACCTATAATTTTTTTTTGCATGTTCCAGTCATGATCAATCCAATGAGTAGTAACAGTAAAATATTCATTACCATTAGGACTTACACCCATTTCAGAAGTGATAGATAATTTACCATCAAACTAATAAAAGTAGCAACGAAGAAAATGACAATGTTCACGTTAATATTTAAAAATATCAGCTTTAATTGTATTTCTTGAAAAACCACGAAAATCAGGATTATACACCATTCGAATATAATGAATAAAACCGGGATGTTCACCAAAATTAAAAGGCAAACCACAAACCGCAATCATTTTAGCTAATTCTTCACGATCCCTATCCTGACTATATGAGAGTGATGTGCTTGGGCCAGCCGGGTTACTATAATCTAAAATATTCTGGACCATGTTAGAGCCTCCGACAGATTGGTTAGTACCGGGCAAGGGTTTACCATCTTTTTTAGCCTTAGCGATAGCTTCTAGACGAACATATTTAGGAACACAACCTCTCAAATGTCTAGTTAGCATTCCTGTCCCACCATGCGATCCCCCAGTCAAATGTTTGATCACTTTCTGACATTTATTGCAAGTTGCAGTAGTTTTCTCCGTATTTTGGATCATAAATTTCCAAACTAATGATCTCTTAGGACGTTCGGTCTTTCCTACTCTAGTAAACGTAGGTAAATTTCCTACTTCATCTTGTTCCGATAATTCCGTAGCCGGACTAGTAGGGGTAGGGGTATCTTCTAACTCTTGTTCTTCTACATCTTCCTCTTCCTCTACGTCTTCAAAATAAGTATCAAAACATCTATCTAAGGACTCATGGTCTACTACATTACCGGAAGCAACATCAATAGCACAAGGACGTTTAAAAGAAGTATCATCAAACTGATTAAAATCATCGTTATTAATTCTAAATCTAGGTGGCAACGATTTAGAACTACCTCCACCACCGCCTCTACTACAACTAGCACCCTTATCTTTTTTACCCCAAATTTTTTTAACCTGACTAATAAATGTTTTCTTACCACTACCTTTTTTACCTGCATCCATATTTTAATATTAAAAAAAGAAATATAAAAATATAAAAACAAACAATGTAAATATAATGAAAAAGTAATAGTAATTAAACAAATAAACAGATGAAAGTTGGAACGAATGTACCGAACGTCTGCGTAAAAGCAGACTTATATAACCAAAAAGCCGGAATTGAGAGATGACAATTGAAGCTTACTTAAAAAAAAATCCCTTCAATTAACAAAATACACAATATTATAGAGAGTATTTGAGAGTGATTAGTAATAGAGAGTTTTTGAGAATTTGTGGGAAAATTAGGGGGAAGAGTGGGTATTTATAGGAAAATATGAGGGGGGGGGGGGCTAGGGGGGAGGGCTGGGGGAAGCTGGGGGGGGAGCTGGAACTAGCCGTTGGGGGCCCCACCAACGGCTCCCAACGGTTAAAAAAATATTTTTTAATTTTTTTTTTTTAAAAATATTACCGTTAACCGGCAACCGGACCAAAAGGCCCCTTCCGCACCAGTTCGTGTACCGGTAGGTACCGGTACCGGTCACCAACCGGGCCTACCGAAATCGAAACCGGAATCGAAACCGGGGAGCCCGGTTCCGTTGCCACCCTTAGCCCCAACGGCCAAGTTTCATAAATATATAAATATATAGAACATATGTTCCATGTCCATGACTTCCGCATAGTTGCATGAGGTGTAATAAGAGTTATACGAGGTTATGCATATGAATGTTCAAAAGTAAAGATTGCTTCTCTCGGGCTACATCGGCTTTGGGTGCCAATCACGCCTCAATGGGGTTTGGGGCGTGACAACATGCTATTGGTTTATCATGTATTGGTCAATGTATGGAATATTGTGGTATTATTGGTATGATGATTTCATAAAAGGTTTTGTCAAGGGGGAAATGACATTTTAAAAGGAAAACATGAAACTCATTATCGTTATATGCATTTGTAAGGTATTTGGGGGTTAATGTAAACTCCGTTATGTGCTTGTGTTGTAAAGTGAAACATAAGGAAGGAGCTGGACTATTGTACTCACGTATAGGATTGTATATTCGTATTGAGGAGATAAGGTATGTAAGGTTACTCTTTTTGTATCCTTCTGCAGCATATTGTTCACATTGACATTGGGCTTGTTTCAATTCCGAGGGGTTTTGAAGTATATCAATTCAGGTTGACATATATTTTTATTCACATGTGTCCTATTCTTAGATGAATTATGATTCACTTATCTCTTATTCATTGACTGAAGTTCCAAAGCTATCATAACGTTGTAATTTCTAAAAGAACTATCTCAAAGAGAGTAATGGTGTAAAGAGAATCTATTTATTGTGATTAGCATTTTCCAATCATGTCATGTTCCAAAGTCTAATAATATTATGATTATCTTTGTACCAATCTCTCACCAAGTAAAAGTACCAATATCACAAAAGTAATGAAGGAAGTAATGTGCAAGCTAACGTATCTATCCCTCCCAAGTAAAGGTATCAATCTTACAAGAGTAAAGACGTGAAGTAATGTATAATGGATTGTACAATCTCGAGTATCATAATAACATCCCAGGGGCGATAAGCCTAGCATGGGTTATCATAATAACATCTCAGGGGCGATAAGCCTAGCATGGGTTAAATCAACATCCCAAGGGTCAAAGTACCTAGCATGGGTTAATAACATCCCAGGGGTCAAAGTACCTAGCATGGGTTAATAGCATCCCAGGGGCGACACGAAAGCCTAGCATGGGTTAGTATAACATCCCAGGGGTCAAAGTACCTAGCATGGGTAGAACAATAAAGATGAATAAATGTGAAGGAAAAAGAAGAAAAGAATGTAATGTACATGGTTCCTCACATACAGAAAGATAGTTTATTCACATTGGCTATTTCTCTTATATTGATTCCATAGTTGTTATTATGTATGATGAAATTCTTATGGCCTTACATACTCAGTACATTCTTCGTACTGACCCCCTTTGGGGGCTTACTTTATTTGTTGCAGGCGCAGGTGCTAGTAGACCTCCACAGTAGGTTGTAGATCATTTGTGGATCGTTGGTGAGCTCCAGTTGCTTCGGGGCTTTTCGAGTCATTATGCACTTTTGTTTAGTATTGTATATGAGTATAGAGCGGGGTGTTGTCCCGACTCTTGGTTTGTCATAGTTATGTATCTGTAGAGGCTTTGTAGACTTATGGGGGAAACGAAATGTAAGATATGTACATTCAGTTTGACGTAATGGCCTTAACGGCCAAGTTTTAGATATTGTATAAGTTTTCCATGACTTCCGCATAGTTGCATGAGATATAATATGAGACATGCATACGAATGTACATGAGCAAAGATTGGTTCTCTCGGGCCATATCAGCTTCGGGTGCTAGTTCGCCTCAATGGGATTTGGGGTGTGACAATCATAATCTATCATTTATAGCTTAACAAGATCAGCCAACGTATCACAATCAAAAACAAGTACTATGCAATTATGATGGACTCTTTTAGCTATAATAGACTCGCTGACCAGCATAGACACTTCAAATTGTTTAACTAATAATTCTGGCATTATTTTGAACTTTCCAGCTATCAATGGAGTGACATATAATAGTGTAGATCCCGTATCAATTAATGCATATATATATTATGTGAAAAGATGGACAATGTACCTATAACCACGTCACGAGAATCCTCTTAATTTTGTCAATCCACAAGAGCATATGTACAATTCTGGACTCTGCTAGAAGTAGATTCCCCTCTAACACCTTTACCATGACCTGTAGTTAATTGTGTTGTAACGACCTATTCCATTGTTACAGAAAATATTTGTGGTAAAGGCATAAAAACCTCATTCATCATAAGTTATAGGACTAATTTTTTAGTATTGGAGTGTATTAGATATGAACTAAGATCATACGATACTCCTAGCACAAAGTTAAGTTGGAAGTGTTCTTAACGATTGAATTTTGAGCTAAGTGTAGACTAGGGTTAACTTAAAATGAGCATATCTACTAGAATATAAAGAGTTATGCATCCCAATACCCACCAAATGAAACATCTTTGAGTCTTCTTTTCAACACATCCAACCGTTTATTATTCTGCCTTTGGAGTAAAAAATTATGGTCATTTTACTAAACACTATTTGGGATGAAAAGTTGGCCACCACAATGGTACCGCTGCAGTGGTAACTGGACAGTTTATACCCTTATTTTTGACGTTTTGAGGGGGGGTTATTTCAAAAACTCATCCCAATGCCCTAGGGGGTGATTTTCCAACTTCTTGGGTGCAAATTATGCGTTGAGGTAAGTTCTTCCATTATCTTCTTTGTATTTTAATCTTTTAACATTTTACAATCGTTAGAACAATCTATAATGGTGGAATTCTTGGGGATCTGAACCCTAAGTTCAGGATATTTTAGGAAAAACCTATGGATTGGGTTAATATCACCTAGAATTACTTCTAGATTATTAATTAATAACTCCTAGCCATATTAGTGATTCTAAAACATGAAATTGATATTTGGGGACCTTGAATTACCTAAAAATGGAATCTTTAAGCTTGAAAACTCTATTAATGGATATGGGTTGAGTATGTTAGTATTCATTAATGGTTAATTGACCCTTGAGGTAGTGTTTTAGACCACGAATAAGGATAGAATTAGTGTGTTTCATTCCCAAAGTAGTTATTCAAAGAGTAATTACTTAATTACTCCTATAATTGTTTGATTTCTAGATGATTGGGTTAATAGAGGCATGATGGAAAGAAAAGAGCAACTTTTATGTGGCTTGCTTGTTTTAGGATCTTTGGTCGAGGTAGGTCATGATTTAATGTGTAGTAGACTTGGATTAGTTGCATGTAATAACTATAGATGATGAGAGATTTCACGTCTAGGCCTACGGGCACAGAGTTTGAATAGAAAAAATATGGAATTGATGTAATAATGATATAATTGCGTGGTGTCATGTTTTGTATCGATCCCTTGATAGGTGTTTGTATTTTGTATGACTTACTTGATGATTTACAAAGCTTAATATGAGAATGTGGGTAACAATAAAAGAAGTAGGAGACCTTGAATCTATAGAACTAGTCATTAATACCTTAAAAAAGGGTGAATCCATTATTGTGTATATTTTGAGTATAAGATATTCTTGCTAGAAGATAGTTAGGAGGATTGATTGTGATAAGAGGATGTGATGATATAACTTAAGAGCCTAAAGTCAAGTTTGGCTAAGTGCTAAAAAGTAAGATGTGTAAAGGTGGATGACTTTAGCTAGAATTGTAAGTTGGATAGAGTCGAATGGTTGAATGATCAGCTAAAGGGGATAGTGTCTTGAACTTAGTGATGACTTGAGTGAAAGAATTACTAGTTAGTAACTGAATTTACTAGTTTTGATAGGAATAAAAGAGCGTTAGATTGGTGAGTAAAATAGGTATGTTGAAGTAAAGTGTAGATATTGATTCTAGTGGAATGTGTACTCCTAAAATGGATAATTGATTGATTGGTCTCCTGACATATTGCAATTGATGATTGGGTGTAACTATTGAATATGGTTATGTTTGATTATTGTTGACTGAATTTGGCTAAGTATAGGTGACATAACTAAATAACTTGAAATAAATTTTTATGAAGAGTATTGTTGCTGGTTTTATGAGTTGAAGTGTTATAAATGTACATTTAATTGTCAGCTAATTATGAGTTGTGTCTTAGTCGTTTCTTGCTTGTTTGGGACTACTCTTCGGGCATACCTGTGATTATTGAGTGCATCTTATATTTGCATTGATATTGATGATATTGTTGAGATGATGTGGAGATGATGTTGAGATGATATTGATGATGGTATTTAGACCATGATGAGATGATGATATTAAAATGATGATGTGATGATAATGACGATGATATTGAGATCATGATAAGATGATAGTGATGATGATGTTGAGATGAGAAGGAGATGATACATACATCTTGCATGCATACATTCATAATATTCATTTGAGTGTGCATATGCATATATATGTTATGGTGAACCTTGTTCAGATACTATGGTTCCTAAGTGGACCGATTATGTTAATGGTTGTGATTGGGCTGTGAATATAAGGTTATGTGATATATATTGTATTGTCCCTTTTTGCAAGGTTGTTGATGCTATTAATTATCTTTGTTGTTACAATCTTGATGGTTAATGATAGTAAAATAGGGAGCAAGAGTTGTCATAAAAGATGATTAATGAGAGAGAGAGAGATGTGTAGAGTTGTTATAACAAGTTGAATGCATAAGAGATGTGGGTTATGTTTATTCATGGAATTGTGTGTGTCAGTCCCGCTCTAAGGGAAAATTAATAATGTTATAATAAATGAAAGTCGATAAGGTTGGAAGTTGAAGTAGGTTAAGTATGTTCAGTTACTAAACTTGTATGCTTGTCATGATTTATTCTTGTATGCTATATGTTATTATATGTTTCTAACCCTGGCCAGCCGATGATACCTACCAGTACGTGTAGTTGTACTGATACTACACTTACTATATCTCCATTTAGGGATATAGCCTTGTTGCAGGTCAGTTGGAGTTTCTATATGTGCAGCGATAGTTGTTCTTCATCAGCTCCTATCATCCTACTCACACATGGATGCTGTGTCTCGGGTCATCCTTTCAATTGTATAACATCAACCTAGGGAAATGTTATTTTTCTTTCATAATGTAATTAGTTAACAAATGTATTTGGATAAGAGTTTTGTTTTGATTAAGGGATTATATCCTTTAAAACTATTTCATCTAATTTCGACACTTAATTGAATGGTTGAGTGGTAAGGGTTGTCCTATCGAGGGTAGAGTTGGGTAAGTGCTTGCACGATTCATGATTTGGGTCGTGACATGTGTACTCCTACCTAAAGGAGGAACTGATAATGATGCAATAGATGATCCAATAATTTGTGTCATACCACATATGCCCCTTCGTGGGCAGTTTGTCATTGATTTATGGCACTTTCGATGCTCAAATCATGGAAAATATGCTATTCCTAAGGCTTCTTTATATGGATATGATGTGATTGTGTTAGTTTTGTAGGAAAATAGGTCTTGCTGGTAATTTGATGAAAAAAGAGCTAAATTTGACAAAGTGTTGAAATCAGATACTTGGCCATGGCTCATTAGGTCATGCTACAAGTAGATGTGAAAAAATTCCAAAAGGTTGTCAAAGTGACTCCAATGGAAATGGGTCACCCAAAAAGCCATTGGGTGTCCCTATGAGTCATCACCAGCCAATGACACCAGGATGCAAGAAAACAAGCCAATAGGCTATGGGCGTACGCAATGAGGCATAGCTAAACCATACAACCCATAGCCTTGTCCGTTGTCATTGATGACCCAGTTCTCCTATTATATTTATGACAGGATTTGTTTTGTATCTATAAATACTCCTATTAGGTTTTATGTTTTAGTGTACATTCTATTTTTACTTTTGAGTCATACAATTGTTCTTGAGAGTTGTAAACATAGATTTTGAGAGTTTTAATTCATAGTTGAGATTTGTGGTTTTCATCTTCTGCTTGTAAATGCATATTTATGTTTTCATATCAGAATTATTCTTGTGTTCTTACAATAATGAGTAGCTAAACACCACAACTAGGGTTATGAGAACCATGATAGATTAACATTATAGGGTTCGACGTACAAGGTGATTCTCGAAGGGTGTTTGTGCATGTATTATTGTTATCTTTGCTTTGATTGCCTTTTAACGGTGGCCAACATTAGAACTTATCTTTACTTGCTTTAAAAGAAGAGGTAATAGATGGGAAAAGAGAACAAACAACGGAAACTTAGAGCTATCAACCTTTAATTAATAGCTTAAGCAGTGGAAGCGAAAAAGCTAATCTGGGATCCAAGATAAGGGTTAGAGTTCAAAGCTCATAAGACATGGAAGAGTAATTGAGGAACTTAACTTATCAATTCTACATGCCAAGCAATGAGCAAGATGACCAGTATGAAAATCGTACGAAGTTATGAAGTTATGTGAAACACAATCCTAGTGTCTCTCATTTAATGATCACAAACTTAATGAAATCCGCAATTGTTACTTATTCAAAATCCAATTTACAACCCCTCCCCATCCAATTTATAAAAATACTTTACTGATAGCCTAGATAACTACATCGACCGAGCTTCTAGCCTACTACTTGTGGGATCGATCTCAACCTTAGTTAGGTTCTATATTTAATTCAGTGACTGCTTTATACTTCATAGCGAGGTATAATTTGGACGATAATAAATTTTGGCATCATTGCCGGGAATACGATTTAGGATTAGATCGATTGTGTTTGTCTAATTGTTAGTTTTTATTTCTTGATTTTACTTTTTCTATTATTTTTAGGGTGCACACCGGTGCATGCCTAACACTAGGAGGTAAGGCAATCCCCCGATTCCACTTGATCCTTAGATCAAAAGGAATTTGAAAAATCGGAGAAAAATAGTTAACGACGGACAACATGACGAAATTTAGGAGCCTGAGGAAGAAGCCATTGCCCGTATGCTCCCTGAAGAATAAAAAAGGCAAGAAGTTGCCCGGTATGTAGCACTTAATGAGTAGGCTAGACAAGTAGAAGCTGACTGTCTGGCGGCTGCTAAGGAACAAGCGAGGCAAAGAAGGAATAGGGGTCATTAGCGTCCCCATCATTTTGTTCCCCAGTTTGATGATGTAGATTTGAAAGATGCGGGTGAAATAGGTTCTATTGCTCCACCCTCACTACCATCGCAGAATTAAGTTAGACATCACTAGTGCTATGATACAATTGCTGAACTTGAAAAGAGTATTCACAGGACTTGCTACTGTTGATGCAAACTTTCATCTAATGAACTTTGCAGGGATTTGCAATTTCTACAACCTACCTAAGGTGAGCCAAGATGCTAGCAGACTATGATTTTTTCCCTGCTCTCTAACTAGTGAAGCTACTCTATGGAAGACAAAGTTGCCAAGAGGATCAATAACTACTTGGCAGGAGTTGAAGATGAAATTCTTGGAGAGATTTTTCCCACCTTCTAGAAAGTTGCAGTTGAAAGACGAGATTTACAACTTCAGGCAACTATATTTGAAGCTATTATATGAGACATGGTTAAGGTTTATGTAACACCTCAAAAGTTCCTAAGACTCCATTTCAGACTTGGCACAGAAAATCAGTCAATTTCTTAGAAAAATCAGAATGACTCCTCAATGAGTCATCGTCTGAGTCAATGACTCGTTGGGTGAGCCTTCCTGAGTGTTATCTAAAAAGTCCTGAAGATTGAAATTCCTCCCAATGGCAATGAGTGGAGGCGGCGAGTCATGGCATATACCTACAAGTCGTCAAGACTGGTACCAGCAGCTTTTCAGATTTTTAAAAAGGTTGTTTTTTCTTTTCCCACTCTTTTAACACAAAAATTACATTGTTTCACTTGTGAAAAGAGGGATAAGTTGATTTAACTACCCCAAACCCCTCATCACCTCAAAACTCAGTCGATACATAGAAATTTCATAACAAATAGGCGATTATTTTCTCTCCAAGGCGAGAATTAGAGTTCATCATCTCTAGACTCAAATTCAAAGATTTTGGAAAGGTTTTCACTCTCAGGTATGTGGGAGTTTCATCAATAGGTAACCCTTTACCCATTGAGTCCCTAAGTGAACTCAAATACTTCAGTTAATTCATTCTTAAGAGCTTAGGGTTTCCATGAAAAGTATGAATTTCCTTATGTTTTAGTTCCTTATTATGATTTAAAGAGTTTGTTTCCAGCAAGAAATAAAATTTACATAGTATAATGTGCACAAAAATAGAACTAAAATGGTAATAATCATAAAACTTTTAGTTTCACTTAAAAGAAAGAAATATGAATTAAAGAGGGAAAGAAAAGGTGAATAAAAATATACCACATGTGTGGTGCTTCAAATCATATCTACATTAAAGATTTGATAGTCAAGAAACTCGTACAAGTGAGAAGCTACAAAAAAAAATTTCCAAAAAATCAGAATCACATTTCAAAGGATACATTTAAAAGAACAATATACCAAAACTATTTTTAAAAAAAATAAACAATAGCATAAAAGACGAACTAACTTAGAACAAAGATGCCAAAAGATATTAATTAAGAGCACCAATGGAAGAAAAAGGTGACAGTGCAAAGAGGATACAACTGATCATCAAAACATCACTTTTAAAGGGCAGAAGAAAAGTAATTTGAATAATTGTTATTACATAGAAAATGAAAATCAAACACTAATAGATAAGAAAATATTACAATATTATAATCCTGTAAATAGTAGAAAACAAAAGGATCATCAAAGGGTCCAGAATGTTATGTGGAAAATAATCTCCAAATTCCTTTGACTGGATGGAGCTAAACATCAATGCTACTAGTGAATATAAAATCACACAAAAATCTAGAATACTGAATGCATTTGATATATGACATCGATCAAATATGGAAGAAAATCAACAAATATCAAAACCAAAAGGAGAAGGTTTGTGCCTCCTTTTAAACGCTTGCTATTAATAATTGGTATTCTTCAAAATTTTGTCATTACTATGATCACTGCATCCAAAGGGCACGGGGTATTGGTAATTTTAAATTTGTTTAAATGTCACTCACACTAACTCTCCGATGGGAGAACCATTTAACTCAGACTACTCAACCCAACACTAATCCAAAATTCAAAATAAGCTAAGCACTTCATTTAATAATCCAATGTCTCAAAGAATTCTAATAATAATAGTTGTGGAATCAAAAATAATATCTAAAACAACCCCTAGAATATGAAAGTCATTGTACCAAAACCACTACAAATGTTAATAAAATGGTTCAAACCTAAAACAATTTAAAATATCTGAGTCTGAAATAATGGACCAGAAACTAAGGATATGACTCATGGCTGCCCGGAATATGTAGATCATGCTTGAGTCGGAAAGCAGTCTGCTCTAAAGTTGAGGTCTCGATGAAGTCACAGAAAAATGCTCTGCTCTCACCGAAAAGAAAAGCACATCTAGTATCAGTACACAAGAAGCAACGGTGTACTGGTAGGGTCATCGGTCAATCCAAAATAAAAAATGTGAACAAGAAACCATAACTTAGTAAAAAAGAAACAATCATGAATGCCTACCATATATTGTACTTTAATTATGTGACACTTAGCCTTTCAAACAATACCACAGAGTTCAGTCAAGTACAAGTCATCAATACAGATAATAACTCAAGTCAAGACTCTAACTACCATCATCAATCCAAGTCAAAAAAATATTGCTCATCAACCATATTCTAAACCATCTCTCAATTACACAAGTAAATAGACAAAAAAAGATATATTCCAATCATTTCAATTTAGCCCGGACCACTCAAGGATCCAATTATACAACAATGATCATAATCATAAATCTCGATTTACTCGAGGAACCATCACACTTACTAATACCTTGTACATACATGCTAAGGGTCTTATGGTCACCCAATCATGACCTGCAAGAGACGAGCTCTTATTCATGTATCAAAATCCTAGACATCTAGTGAGTGTCAACCTTATATCACCAATCCAGTGAAGATGTCCAAATATTGTACATCACACAATAATAAGTATGAAACCCGTGAAGATGTCTAAATATTGGTACATCCCACAATAACCAACAGATATCACTTTCGCGATCTCTATTTTCATAAGGCACAACTTCGGGACTCAAAAATAATTAATAATTAGTTTTAAAAAAATTACAGAATTTAGAGTCGCCACCTAATTTTATGAAAACTAGGAAACCAGTTAATTAAATTTTTAAAAAAATAATCTGCAAAACCAATTAGATTCAAGATAAGGGTTCAAGTCATTCCAAGGGAAGGTGTTAGGCACCCTTTGAAATCCACAAAGATGGGTCTCGATTGAACTCATTTTATCAATTGAGGAGGAGATAATAAATCAAATGCAAGTATAAAAAAAATAAAATATGTACAAGATAAAATAAAGCATAAATAACGAAGATGACCTAATAGTTTCCTATCATTTAAAACAAAAATGAATAAATATAATAAATAATTCAAATTCTCGAATTCAACTTCGAATATCTTCTTTTGAAAGAAACTCCATGTACCTATTAAAACACTTGGTAAAAGTGTTAGTAATGAAAAATATGAATCAAAATAAATCAAAGAAATAATGGGAGGCCTTGAAAATCGATGGATATTTCTTCATCGGTCAAGTATTGAAACTTGAAATAAAATAATGAAACTTAAAATACAATCCATTATTTTATAAAAAAGAGGCCTCAAAATCCGACAGAGGAATTCTTTTATTGTCCATGTATGAATGCTTATTTAATATAAGCTTAAAATGCCAATAAAAAAAATGAAACAAAATGGCAAAGGATTCTAATCGAGTTCCAAGATAACAACAAATAGTGCAAAATTTCATATGTCATAAAATCCCAAACACAAACAATTAGTAACCGCAATGGTACAGTAATCAAAATTAGTACATGGGTCACTAGAGAAAATTAAGAATAATGCAAAATTAGTATAAAATAACCCAACAAATCAACATGGAAACAATTAAACTAAAATAAAAGAACACACTCAAATGAAATGAACACATTGTAACTTAATGGAAGAAGATGAAATTTGTTAGAAACGAACCCGAACAATCACTGGAAAACTTTAAAATAACATTAACCAATGGCTGGAAAACAATCACTGGAGCTGTTGTTCGGTCCGGCCAGATCTGAGCATGATAGAGCTCGGAGCTTTGGCTGCTGGATTTGTTTCGCCGGAGCCATGGCTGAAATGGCGAGCTCACCTTAAATTGTTGTTGCTCGTCAGAGCTCGGAGCTGCGTTAATGGAGGATGGGGATGGTTTTAAGCCGAAGAAGAAGAGAAATGGTGTCCGTCGCTGTTGTGGTGGTGATGAGAAGACAATAACGGTGGAAGTCCATCTGAGAAGAAATGGGAGAAAGGGAAAGATGTCTCACCAGTAGTGGTGGAGCTCGTGGCCAGAGCTCCGGTGTACAATGAGGGATAAGGGAGGGTTGGCTGCTTTCCAAAAATAGAAAGGAAAAAAATATCTTTTAGGGTTATGTCAATTTTGAAAATTTTCACCACTATCAATTGTGAAGGGGATAAATTAATTTTACAGAAAAATTAAAATCACTCAAGAGAAAAATTGTGTGCTTAATACCATGGTTTTAAAAAAAAATATGGGTTATCCTAAAATATGAGTTATCCAAAACAATAACTATTTGATCTTATTTAAAATTATGGATATTTAATTTATCTGTGCAAAAATATATTCTTCGCCTTTTATGAATTAACGAATTTCGATAAAAAATAAATTAACAAATGTATTTAATGTCAGATAAGAATATGATTTGAGTTTACATTTGTTTATAAAAAGTGGTTGTGCAAAAAATCAATGACAGTCAATAATTAAAAAATATAATAAATTGATAAATATTTTAATATTTTCAAGAAAAAGGATAATTACCAATAACTTGTGTTAAATTGAATCAAAATATGTGAAAATCAAATTTTATGCTCTTTAACAAATAAAAAGCACAAAAGTATTTATTTTAAAAATATCGGTTCAAAATTGGGTGTCAACAACTGTCCATCTTCACTTATAGAAGATGAAAGAGTCTTTGAATGAAGACGTTGAGGCATAGCAAATTTTTGCTAGACAAAAAAGAAAGAGAATGACACATGCAAAGAAAAATGTCAAACATTAATAGACCTTAGACAGTACTCTCCATCCGTTGAAAGGGATGGACTGTCTTTTGATAAAAAGGAAAGAATTATTCGAAGATAAAATATTCACGTACCTTCGACGTTGCTTCAAAAATTACCTCAGTATCGAGCTTGGAAAATGCTGAGGTTGCAAGGTTACGTACCTATTTGAACAAGGTAGAGAATAAACTTGTCTCATTGAACGGTGGATGACCATCTTGAACTTGATATGTCATTTGAACTAGTGACAACTCAACTTGTCTCATTGAAAGGCAGACCACCCATTTTAAACTTGATGTGTCATTTGAACGACTGACAACCCAACTTGTCTCATTGAAAGGCGGATGACTCATTTTGAATTTGATGTGTCATTTGAACGGGTGACAACCCAACTTGTCTTATTGAAAGGCGGACGACCCATTTTAAACTTAATGTGTCATTTGAATAGGTGACAACCCAACTTGTCTCATTGAAAGGTGGATGACCCATTTTAATTTGTGTGGCATTTGAATGGGTGACAACCCAACTTGTCTCACTGAAAGACGGAAGATCCATTTTGAATTCAATATGCAACTTTGAATGAGGTGGCTACCCAGCTTGTCTCGTTCAAAGGTAGATGATCCAATTTGAACTTGATGTGTCATTTGAACGGGTGACTTCCCAACGTGTCTCTTTGAAAGGCGGGCGACCCATCTTGAACTTAAATGTGGAGTCACTTTGACGCCGGTCTGGATACTTGATCATCACCTTGACGATGGTCTGGATAATTGGTCATCACCTTAATGACGATCTAAATAAATAGTCATCACTTTGATGACGGTCTAGAAAGTGAAGTCATCTTGACGCCAATCAATAAATAGAATCACACTTGATGTCGATCAATAAATGGAATCACACTTGATGCCAATCTGAATCAGTCATCATCACCTAGATGACAGTCTGAAAAGTGGAGTCACTTTGATGCTGCGTTGAATGCCACATGTCACTTTGAACGGGGTGACTTCCTAACGTGTCTCATTGAAAGCCGGACGATCTAACATGCCACTTTAAATGTGGTGTCTTCCCAACGGATATCATAATTACCTGCACTAAACTTATTAGTAGCAAATGAAATATAAGGAAAACTAAAAATTGTGCATACCTTATGCAACATGTCACTTTGAATGGGGTGACTTCCAACGTGTCTTATGATCACCACACTAAACTTATTTGTAGCAAATACAATATCTCACAACAAAGGAAGTGACAATCAAACATAACATGTCATAAATAAGAGTGACGATCCAACATGTCACAAATAGGAGGTGCCGATCCAACAAAACATGTCACAAATATAGGAGTGACGATTAACATGTCACAAATAGAAGGTGATGATCCAATAAAACATGTCACAAATATAGGAGTGACGATCCAACATAACATGTCACAAATAGGAGATGACGATACAACAAAATATGTCATAAATATAAGAGTGATGAACCAATAAAACATAAAATGTCACTTTGGTAAAGGATGACACGAATTAAAAAAATAAACGAATTAAAAAAATAAATCTTGTCAACAAAAGGACCAATGAGTCACTTAGACAGGTATTCAAAGGTGGTTGCTTTCCCCAATTTCATATTTTAATCAAGTCCTGACTGTAGTTGGCACTAACAATTAGCATAGCATAGAAATTTCTCTTTTTCTTCTCTTCTAATTGAGATCGACTTCGAGATAATTTCTATAGCTTCAAGTGGTATCTCAAACATACCTTAGTGTTGACAAGATTTGCTCATCTTGCTTTAAGAAAAGGTTTTGAACTAGACCTAACCTCATGTTTCAAGTGCCCTCACCACAAAGGAAGTCCTCGCTTACACATTTGAAGCTTTTTGACTTGAGGATATTTTAATAATACTCTCACACTCGGAAGAATGTTCAAAACATACAACTGTGATACCATAGGCTTGTCCTTTATGTATGTCTTCACTAATGTGAGAATATTTGGAATGAGATCATGTAGGGCTTGCTATCGGCTAGTAATATTGGCTTAGGGATAGCTAGGATAATGATTTGGGATAAGAGTGACTCATTCCCTCCTTGAGTGTTAAACTGAACTTGTATTTTTGACGATTGTTATGTCTTGGAGCTTGATTTTCTTTGTTGTCCCTTTCTTTGTTTTGAATTCTTTTGAACTCTTCGCTTGCTGGAGAAATTTCTCCTTTCATTATAATTTTTCTTTTGAAGTTTCTCCTCTATCATTAAGAGTGTTCTTCTTTCTTTACTTGAAATTCTCCTGGTTTTGACCTTGTGGAGAGCTTTTTGACTCTTTTCTTTCTCTTGAAGTCATTTTTTGCATCCTTGACTTTCAGGGACTTTGCATCTTTTGCCTTTGGCGGCTTCAAACTTGAATCCTCTAATGTAATTTGCATATTTCAGTGCACCCAAGGAGGTTGGGACAAGAGAGGGATAGTGCATGTAAGCATTTAGAAGGGTAAAAGTTAAGATGTAGTTGTCCAAGGAAGAGGCTTTGAGCTCAAAAAGGTTCATACTAGAGATTAATGTCATTTGGTAGGCATTGAAAGGCACAAACGGGTCACTAAAGGCCTACGATCCTTTCCCAAATCAAATATTACTTAGAATTTTGCACAAATATTCAGGCCAAGTTCTAGATCAAAAGTGCAATGTAATTGAATTTAATCTAAAACTCACTACACAATGCACATAAATTAATGAGGTTGGTTTTATTCTCACCTCGAATGCATGCAAGAGAACTTTTTCGATTGTCACAAAAGTGTGAATGATAGGTACGTACCAAAAGAACCTGAAGTTCATCACAAAGTCGACCTTCTCAATCATATTACTTATTTGCAGGCTTCTAATTGTGTTGGCAATAACCAAGTCAAAGTCATGATTTTAATAAAAAATATTTTATTTTATTTTTATTTTTAAAACAAGGGATACCGAACCTGAGGAGGGTTGCCTATGTATCTCAACCCGAAGGATGAGAATCAGGTGTGCATAGTTCATGCAGATATAGTATGAAGTATATGCACACAAAATAATGTAAAGATAAAGACAAACTCAGAGCGATGCCTCGTATGTCTGATGTAGGCTAATCTTTTTGGTCAAAGAGCATCTCCCAATTATTTGTAGGACCATTCATTACTTTGAGCATCTCCCGTTGTTTTAGAGACAACACGTTCTGTTTCCTCGGTTGTTTTCGAGGGATCTTGTTCTTATACTCTTTTCCAGAGTGCTTTCAGGGATTGTGAGATTTCCCAATTATCTATAGAAGTAGCACATTACTGTGACCATCTTCAATTGTTGGTGGGGACGATTTTCCTGCAAAGAGATGAGAAAAGAGTGAAAGCAGGGAAGTCATGAAAATTTGTAATAAAATGAAAGAATGTAATTGTATAGTCAAAGACTCCCCTGGTTGTCTTCCGAATTGGAATTGGTTTCTCATGGAGTCTGAGGTCACATGTTTGCAAACTCATTCAATCTTGAAATTCAAGCATGGAATTTTTGAGGACCTTCCTCAAAAATTTTGTCCCAGTTTAGAATACAAAAGAACATTCATGAACTTCTTGAAGTTGTTTTGAGTGGAATTTTTGAGACTTTCTTAAAAATTCTACCCCTGTTTCGGCTTTAACAAACTCTTCTGTTGAATCTGTAACAAAATGTTTTCTTTTGTTGAATATGCCCCATTTTTCATTTAGAAAAGGAAGATGAAAAGCTTACTGGGAATATGACTGAGCCGTTGTGGCACCTACGTATCCCGTTGAGCCAAGAATCAGGTCAAACATAGTTCGAAAAGACTTTTGAAATGTAATAATGGACAAATAATGTTTAAAGGAAAAAATGTATATTAAGCACAAAATTGAATGATTTTGAATGAACAAATCAGACAACATATAACACATAAACAATGTATAACACTTCCTAATATACATGTGACCTTTTAAGCCAAAGGTAAGCCTAACAATTGAAGGATGTGTATGTCGTTTGTGAAACGTTCCATTGTCCCCAAAACACATTACATACAAACCGATTAAAGTGAATGAGGATACATAATTAGGGAAAGGAATACACAGTAAAATCAATCCCACACAGGGGTATGATCCTAGACTAATCCGTCTTGGAGGTCCTCCATTCTCAAAATTTTTGGATTTCTTGAAATTTTGGAACACCTTTCGGATGAAGATCTTCATTTGATTATAACAAAAGAAACTAATCTTAAAAACAATAAATTCCCAACCCTGAGGAACAATGGTTCATACAATTCGGCATTACATCCTTCAATTAAAACATATAAGGGATGATCGTCTGTTATTGACTCGTGGCCAATAGACTCAAGGTGGTCTTCCTAATGGACCTGATACCCCTTGGGTACCGAGTCACTCTAAGCTAATGCCTAAAGATGTGATTTGACTTCGCTCTAACCTATCTGACTAGAGTAGTTTGTTCAAATTGATCGAAAACCCGAAATGAACTTATCTGGGTAACACACCAAGTGACTGTTGACCGACTCAAATCAACTACTTCACTTGGAGGTTCAAAGAAAGATAAGGTGTTATACGGAAGGGCAAGTGTAGATATCCGTATAACCGCCCTTTTTCCTAATGTCTAACGATTTGAAAGGAAGACGGAAGATCCCATGAAAATGAAACAGTTAAAATATTATAAAAATTTAACAAATAGTTTATAAATGACCAAGTAATGTAAACAATATACAAGATACAAATAATCTACAAAATATACACAGCAACATTAAAATTGTACAAAGTAAAACTCCTTAATTGAAAAAATGAACTCCTAATGGTTAGAACTTTTATATCCCCAGCAGAGTCAACATTCTATCGTGATCCCTATTTTCATAAGGCACAACTTCGGGACTCAAAAATAATTAATAATTAGTTTGAAAAAATTAGGAAATTTAGAGTCGCCACCTAATTTTAGAAAAATTAGGAAACCACTTAATTAAATTTGAAGAAAAAATAGTCTGCAAAACCAATTAGATTCTAGGTAAGGGTTCAGGTCATTTCAAAGGGAAGGTGTTTGGCACCCTTCGAAATTCACAAAGGTGGATCCCGGCTGAACTCATTTTTTCAATTGAGGAGGAGATAACAAGTCAAATGCAAGAATAAGAAAAATAAAATATGTACAAGATAAAATAAAGCATAAATAACAAAGACGGCCTAATATTTGTCTGTCGTTTAAAACAAAAATGAATAAATACAATAAATAATTCAAATACTCGAATTCAACTTCGAGTATCTTCTTTGAAAAGAAACTCCATGTACCTGTTCTAACACTTGGTAAAAGTGTTAGTAATGAAAAATATGAATCGAAATAAATCAAAGAAATAATAAACAAAAGTAAAACACATCTTATATATATAGGAGGCCTTGGAAATTGATGGATATTTATTCATCGATCAAGTATTGAAACTTGAAATAAAATAATTTAACTTAAAATAAAATCTATTTTTTATAATGGGGAGGCCTCAAAAATCCGATGAAGAGATTCTTTCATTGGCCATGTATGAATGCTTATTTAATATAAGCTTAAAATGCCAATAAAAAACTGAAACTACATGGCAAAGGATTCTAAGCGAGTTTCAAGATAACAACAACTAGTGCAAAATTTCATAGGTCATAGAATCCCAAACACAAACAATTAGTAACCGAAATGGTACAGTAATCAAAATTACTACATGGGTCACTAGAGAAAATTAAGAATAATGCAAAATTAGTATAAAATAACCCAACAAATCAACATAGAAATAGTTAAACTGAAATAAAAGAACACAATCAAATGAAATCAACGCATTGTAACTTAATGGAAGAAGATGAAATTTGTCAGAAACGAACCCAAACAATCACTAGAAAATCTTAAAATAACATTAACCATTTTAACAAATAGCTGGAACAATTAAGCACATAGAAATATAAAAATCAACAGTCTATAAAAATGCTACAAAACACTGGAAAACTCGAAAGAATCATCAAAATATGAACTCCAACCAGATCTGTGTTCTTTGCTTGAAACAGAACAAAAGTGCAATAAGGAGAAGGGGAATGGGGCTTAGGCTGGTGGTGGTTTGCTTCGCTGGAGTTTTGATGTGCTCCGTCATAGAGATACTGGACAGTAGAGAAGTTGGGTTGGTCACCGGAGCTGCTTTTCGGTCCGGCCAGATCTGAGCATGATAGAGCTCAGAGCTTTGGCTGCTGGATTTATTTTGCCGGAGCCATGGCTGAAATGGCGAGCTCACCTTAAATGGTTGTTGCTCATCAGAGCTCGGAGCTACGTTAATGGAGGATGAGGATGGTTTTACGCCGAAGAAGAAGAGAAATGGTGTTCGTCGCTGTAGTGGTGGTGACGAGAAGATAGTAACGGTGGGAGTACACCTGAGAAGAAATGGGAGAAAGGGAAAGATGTCTCATCAGTGGTGGTGGAGCTCGTGGCCAGAGCTCCGGTGGACATGAGGGAGAAGGGAGGGTTGGCGGCTTTCAAAAATAGAAAGGAAAAAAATATCTTTTAGGATTATGCCAATTTTAAAAATTTCTACCACCATCAATTATAAAGGGGATAAATTAGTTTTATAGAAAAAATCAAAATCACTCAAGAGCAAAACTGTTTGCTCAATATCATGGTTTTTCCGGCTATCTAAAATCATGAGTTATCCAAAACAATGAATATTTGATCTTATCCAAAAAATCATATTTAACTTATCTGTGCAAATATATATTCTCCGTCTTTTATAAGTTAACAGATTGTGATAAAAAATAAATTAACAAATGTATTTAATGTCAGATAAGAATATAGTTTGAGTTTTCATTTGTTCATAAAAAAGGGTTGTGTAAAAAACTCAGTAACAGTCAATAATGAAAAATTATAATAAATTGATAAATATCTTAATATTTTCAAGAAAAAGGATAATTACCAATGACTTGTGTTAAATTAAATCAAAATATGTAAAAATCAAATTTTATGTTCTTTAACAAATAAAAAGTACAAAAGTATTTATTTTAAAAATGTCGATCCGAAATTGAGTGTCAACAATCACAACCACAATGAAAACAATCAATAAGCTTTCAATATAACCTCATTGCATGTGATTAAAACTTAGGATATCATTTAACCACCTACTTTCTTTGAACATGCAATGTAACAAATATACGAAGAAACAGTTAACATGCACACATAAATCAAGTTGGGGTTCAACTACGTTAAACCATCACCTACCTCAATCCAAGCTTGCACCACTCTATTGAACTTGAGCCTTGCCTTTCCGTGCAATTTCAGCTTGTTTGTGGTCTAAAAATAAAGACCTGATTACAATTTAGACAATGACCTAGTAGATGCATGGATACAACCTAATCACATAACCCTAAGGTTAAACTCATGATCATTCCTCCCGCTCTAGGGTTTTATATCATCATTCCACCTTAATTCTACCAATTTCATTAATTTAATAGTGAATTCTAAGCATGCAATTGTAAATTAACAAC
The DNA here is from genome assembly GCA_031232105.1 of Capsicum rhomboideum. Lineage (NCBI taxonomy): Eukaryota > Viridiplantae > Streptophyta > Magnoliopsida > Solanales > Solanaceae > Capsicum > Capsicum rhomboideum. Next base: position 23,750,480 of record CP124712.1, on the reverse strand, counting down.
TTTTAACCAAAACTCAAGGGTTTTCTACTCAACTCACCCAATTGCACCAGAAAATTTCCTAGGTCAATCTAAATCCTTCCCAAAACCCAAAAACTAGTGATTCTAATGATCAATAATCGAAAAACTAGTTAATGAAAGGGATTAGATTCTAATGATCAATAATCGAAAAACTAGTAAATGGAAGGGATTAACTTACCTTTACGAAGAAATACGATGGAATTTAGTTGAAAATCCCCCAAAATCACCTCTCAAACACCTGAGAACCTCTACCTAAAAAATCCCTACCTCAAGATGCTTGACCACTAAAACCATCCTGCCTGTGGAACCTCTTACCTCCACCACTATGATCCTCAAGGCGAATACTCTCAACCCTTTTAGCATAATCTAGATTAATCTAAAAAGAACCACATGTAGTCACTAGCTAAGCTGAAGCCAACTAAAGAGTAGTAGTCAATCCCTTCAACCTATGAAAGATCTCCATCACTGCTTGGATTCCCCAACCAACTTAAAAGTAAATTAATCCCCACTATTTAAGAAAACTAAGGTTATGGAACCTCTCTTGATAACTGATCAAGAACTCATAAGAATCTTCCTCGAGAGCACCACTGAACTTGGGAAAAGCCAATGTCATAAACCTCTAAAACCTCTTCTGCTTGTTGACTGACATCACTGGTCTAGGACCTATTGGAGGACCAAAAATCTTGGTAGGTAACACATCAACCTGTAGTTCCACAACAGCAGTTGGTTATGCCTTGAGAGTCTGGAATCCCTATATTGGAACCTATCCTATAAGATAAGAAATAAATTTACCTCTTGGAGACCCAATATTACCCCTCCATATAAGGACTACCTCTTTTGGAAAATGAAAATGCACAATGCACCCTCTTAGCTCAGAAATCTATCATGGCATAGCAAGAAGCCGAGCAATCCATACCCATTATAACATCACAATCAACCATTTATAGATCAACAAGATCAACCAATGTATCACGATCACAAATAAGTACTATGCAATTATGATAGACTCTTTTAGCTATAATAGATTCGTCGACCAACATAGACACTTTAAATAGTTTAACCAATAATTCTGGCATTATTTTGAACTTCTCAGTGATCAATGGAGTGACATATGATAATGTAGTCCCTGTATCAGTTAAATGTACCTATAACTTTATCAGGAGAGCATATGTACAATTCTGGACTCCGTTGGAACTAGCTGCCCCTCTAACACCTCTACCACGACATATAGGCAATTATGTTATAACTACCTATTCCATCATTATAGAAAATATTTGTGGTAAAGGTATAAGAACCTCATTCATCACAAGTTATGGTAAATGCTTGGTTGTGATTGAATTAGTTGACTTAAGGCGGTATAAGGGTGGGAATGTTAGATAAGGGTGGCGTAACACTTGTTTTGGGATAAGGGTGGCAAGACACCAACAGTGTAGTATATTTGGTACATGGATTGAGCTCGTCCCCTACAGGTCATGGTAAGTGGACAATCATAAGTCCCATAGCATGTACGTACATTTTGATTCGTAGAGTTTGACAGTTCCTTAAGTGGACGGGGTTTTGAATATACTATACATTGTTTGGGGTTCTTTGAGTGAACCATTTGTGTTGATATACATTGTGATCCTTGTGTGGCCATTTTATTTAATGAGTTGGTTCTTCGTATTTTGATTGGGTGCTCATATGGACAACTTAATTGCCTTGATAGGACCTTGAAGTAATGAACTTGGTGATTTTCCTTCATGTCAAGTTCAACCAATTATACAAACTTATGTTTGTTAGGAGTGGATGGAATGGGCTATAATAAAATAATATTAATGAATTATTAATTGGCTAATGATGGGTTAGGCATAATTAAGTGAATAGAATTCAGTGATTAATCAACTATAGATTGATGAGTTGAGGAAGACGAAGGTTACAGAGTTCTCGGTTAGTGCTTAGATGTGGACTTCATCGATTTGTTAAAGTGGTGTGCACCCATATAATGATATAGAGCAGAGACCTAGAAATTAGTGTACACACCTGGAACAATGATAATGTCACGACCCAAACCCATCGTAAGTGGCACCCACACTAACCCTCCGATGGGAGAATCATTTAACTCAGACTACTCAACCCAACACTAATCCAAAATTCAAAAATAAGCTAAGCACTTCATTTAATAATCCAATGTCACAAAGTATTCGAATAATAATAGTTGCGGAATCAAAATGAATATCTAAAACAACCCCTAGAATCTAAAAGTCGTTAAACCAAAACCACTACAAATCTCAATAAAATGGTTCAACCCTAAAACAACTGAAAATATATGTGTCCGAAACAATGGACCAAAAACTAACAAGATGACTCATGGATACCCTGAATATGTAGATCACGCTTGAGTTGAAATGCAGTCTTCTCTAAAGCTAAGGTCTCAATGTAGGTGTCGATAAATGCTCTGCACTCACTAAAAAAAAAGAGCACGTATAGTATCATTACACAAGAAATAACGGTGTACTTGTAGGATCATCGACCAATCCAAAATAAGAAATGTGAACAAGCAACCTTAACTTAGTAAACAAGAAACAATCATGAACACCTTCCATATATTGTACTTTAATTATGTGACACTTAACCTTTAAACAACACCACAGAGTTCAGTCAAGTACAAGTTAATATAGACAATAACTCAAGTCAAGACTCTAACTACCATCATCAATCCAAGTCAACAAACCATGACTCATCAACCATATGTTAAACCATGTTTCAATTACACAAGTAAGTAGACAATAAAAGAGATATGCCAATCATTTTCAATTTACCCCTGACCACTCAAGGATCTAATTATACAACAAAATTGACCATAATCATAAATCTTGTCTCACTCGAGGAACCGTCACACTCACTAATACCTTGTACACACATGGTAAGGGTCTTATAGTCGCTCAACCATGACCTGTAAGGGACGAGCTCTTATCCATGTACCAAAATCCTAGAAATATAGTACGTGCCAACCTTATATCACCAATCTAGTGAAGATGTCCAAATATTTTACATCACACAATAGTAAGTATGAATCCCATGAAGATATCTAAATATCGGTATGTCACGACCCAATTTCAGAGTCACGATGGCACCTGCTATGTCCCACCAGTAGGTAAGCCAAGCTTTAGCCCGGAGCAACAAGTAATGGGCATAATGATGGAAAGATACCCAAAGTAATACAAATCATGCCCACAATACATGCACAAAAATATAGGGCTAAATAAAAGAGGGAGAAGAACAAAATAAATCCCATGACCTGGTAAGGCCGGTACAAGAGCCACTAGCAAAAGAATAAGAGTACTAGTAATATTGATATACAAATAGTCTCAAAAAGAAAGACTATCAAAAAATAGGGGAAGGAGAGGGGGTCAGCTCCGGCTCTGAAAGCTCATGCTATCTCTGAGACCTGTAGATAGCTGGCTAGAATATAAACAGAGATGGTAAGTACTCGAATCTGCACCAGAAAAGATGCAGAAGTGTAGCATGAGTACCAAAACAATGGGTACTCAGTAGGCATCATCGCCCGACTGAGTTAAATCATAATAAAAGTGTAATAAAATGCAAGGATGTAAAATAAGTCAAGGGAGAGGGGAGAACTTAAGAACATGCTCTGAGATAGGTAAATAAATATCGAAATATGCGATGACAAAATTAAAGTAGCTATTATAACCCAACTAGTCCCCCATAAGCCTAGAGGGTACAAACAAGAGAAGACTAATCCAAACGGACCCCTATAAGCCCGATGGATGCAATCAAGGAATATACCATTACCATACTTATAAATCCCTTCTGAACCACAACTCATCGGACTCGAACCGGTACCATAATACCATGGAATAACCCATAGACACCAGGATTGAACTGGATTTCCCTCCTCATAACTCACCACAAGTGCCAGACTCAAACCGGTAATTTAGTGTCATAAATAGATAGAGTATGCCGAGCTTGAACCAGTCTTTAAAGGCCATAAATCAATAAAATGTGCCAGACTCAAACCGGTCTTTAAATACCATAAATTAATAGAATGTGCTAGACTCGAACTTGTCTTTAAATACCACAAATCAATAGAATGTGCCGGACTCAAACCGGTCTTTAAACAAGCTCAAAATCATTAACCTAGCCCCGTACTAGATATATACTATGTAGTCTAAGGCTCAAGATTAAGTATAATATTGCAAAAGAAGGCCTCCAAAGTCTACAAGGAGCTAAGAGCGATGTCCCAACCACAAAGCACCAATTTACCTACGGGAAGGGTAAATGGGTCGATTCTACCTCCAAAACGGCCTTCAAATCAGCCAAATAACCCAACTTTTAATAACTAAGCAACCAATAGTAAATTTCAACTCCAAGATAGCATAATATAGTACTAATACCATAATTAAGCTCAATCTATAAGAAGGGTAAGCCTAGCCTATTTGGACGCCGAAGAAAGTTCGATAAAGTCCGCTAAAGAGGAGCATTTCCCTTCTGATAAGACTCCGCACGATGCCACGCTATGAAAATAACAATCTACTCTTCAATACGAGAACAACAATACCCATATTCCATATGGATATGTCAAGTCTGAAATCGAGTCAAAAATCCCATGTGAGATTCGCTTACGGAACCACAAATTTGAAACCGTCAAAATGTCCCTCAAAGCTCAAAGATCATTTACCCTTAATAATAGGTGAATTCCTAGAATCACAACACCCAAAATCAATCCACAAAGCTAGCTAGGGTTTTGGGCTTAAATAGAGAATTTACCAAGAAATTAGACGAAACGTACAAAGATTTAGACGAGGAAAATGATACTAACGAACTCTCCAAGCTCCCTTGAACACCCAAAAATCGCCTCTTCTCTCCCACTATCTCTCTAGACCTTTTATGCTCTAACACTTAAAAAATATGAGAGAAAAATGGGTGAAAGGGGATTAAATGCTCTGCAGGTGCCGCTTAAGCGGTCACCGCTAAAGCGGACAGGCGGGACCAAGGCTCCAGTTGCTAAAGCGGTGCCCAAACCGCTAAAGCAGCTTCCACTTAAGCGGCCAAAGTCCCGCTTAAGCGGTTGCACCAGCTGAAGCAGCATCAACACTTGGTAATATTTTGCTAAGTTTCCAATGGGTCCTCGGGATTCGTTCGGAACCCCGTGAATGCAAACGAACTATGCTACCCTATAAAATTCGACATTTCAAACTCAACGGCGTAATCAAAATTTTGATCCAAGGTCGTTTTGATGAAATATGGGTCCCATACCCAAATGGTCGTTTTCATCATTCTCCACCCAATGGCCCAAAATGAGTCTGGAAGCCTCGGGATCGGACCAAGGGTCACCCTAGCCTAAAATCAACGTTTAAGAGCTGATAGAATTGTCAGAATTAGTATAAAAGGTCGTTTATCTAGAGTTTAGGCTCAGTAGCTAACTTCGAAAAACGTCGACTTCAAAATAGGAAATTGGCTCTAAAAATCAAATAAACTGTCCGGTAACCGAACTGTCAGCTCCAGCGAGTCATAAATGACTTGGGGTAGATATGAGAAATCCCAAAATGTCGATATAATATAGAAATTCATAAAATGACCTGGAGGGTCATTAGACGGTACATCCCACAATAATCAACAGATATCACAACAATCACAACCACAATGAAAACAATCAATAAGCTTTCAATATAACCTCATTACATGTGATTAAAACTTAGGATATCATTTAACCAATTACTTTCTTTGAACATGCAATGTAACGAGTATATAAAGAAACAGTTAACATGCACATATAAATCAAGTTGGGGTTCAACTATGTTAAACCATCACCTACCTTAATCCAAACTTGCACCACTCTATTGAACATGATTCTTGCCTTTCTGTACAATTTCAACTTGTTTGTGGTCTAAAAATAATGACATGATTACAATTCAGACAGTGACCTAGTACATGCATGGATTACAAGCTAATCACATAACTCCAAGGTCAAATTCATGATCATTCCTCTCGTTCTAGGGTTTTCTATCATCATTCCACCTTAATTCAACTAATTTCATGAATTTAATGGTGAATTCTAAGCATGCAATTATAAATTAACAACTTTTAATCAAAACCCAAGGGTTTTCTACTCGATTCACCCAATTGCACCATAAAATTACCTAGGTCAAGCAAAATCCTTCACAAAATCAAAAAACTAGTGATTCTAACGATCAATAATCGAAAAACTAGTTAATGGAAGGGATTAACTTACCTTTACGAAGAATTACTATGAAATTTAGGTGAAAATTATCCAAAATCGCCTCTCCAAGCCCATAGACAAATATGGAATAAAATAATGTTTTTGGAGTATTTTCTGCATTAATCAGTGCATATCTCGCTATTGCAGCCTCGCAGGATTCACCTGCTATGGAGGGATTGACCAAAGCTAACTCCCGCTATAGCGGCATAATGGTAGCAGCTTGCCATACGCTATACAGGGGTAGGTGAGGAAGAAACTCAGGATTTCTCTTAGTTTTTCCATTTTTGTAACACACCCTAAGATTTAGAAATCCAAAACCAACCTCTGTACATCAAAACTCAGGATTTCTCTTAGTTTTGTCATTTTTGTAACACACCCTAAGATTTAGACATCCAAAACCAACCTCTTTACGTCAAACTTGATATCAGGAGTTCTACTCACCCGAATTTACTTACAAAAATTCCTACGGATTCCTTATCATCTTGGCTATCAGAAAATCATCTCAAATCACCTAACCTATAACTAATCCATTCTCGGGTGACCATAGACCTTACTACGCTCGAATTTTATCCAAGACTTGCCTAGCCTGAAATTTCTAACTTTTAATTCAGGGAAAACCTTAACCTGAATTTTGGCATGCTAGACTTACTCGTAATAATGGAATGGGTCATTACAAAAGATACAAATTTACCCATCGTTCGTCCCCGAATGACCAAATAAGAAAAACAAGGTACATAAGAAGGAAGAACATACTTGTATCCTCAAACAAGTGAGGTTACTTGTACCGCATGGTCCTCTCAATTTCCCAAGTAGATTCCTCAATAGGAGGATGCTTTCACTGGACCTTTACAAATCGAATATCCTTCATTCTCAATTTACGAATGTCTCGTTCAAGAATTGCAACCGGCTCCTCTTCATAAGAAAGATTCTTATCAAGAAAAATTGAATCCATTTAATGATGTAATTCCCATCTACATGGTATCTCTTAAGTATTGACACATGGAATACCGGGTGGACCCCTGACAGGCTTGGTGGTAACGCTAACCTGTAAGCTACAGGGATCTTATCATCAAGAACCTCAAACGGACCAATCTATCGAGGGCTAAGATTACCTTTCTTGAAAAACCACATAACTCCCTTCATAAGATATCCTTTTGACAAAACATGCTCATCGGATTTGAATGGCATGTCCCTTATCTTGCGATCTACATACTCCTTTTGCCTACTCTGGGGCAATAGAAAATGTGGCGTAAGTAATATTTATTAAAAAATTAAATTTACTACTTTTGTATCATGAGTTTGGGCCCAGGATTAGCTTGGGCCTTATTCAACTAGTTTTAGAGATATATGGGTTAAATTAATTAGGAATAGTTTGATAAACCTAAACCCTTGGTAAAAATAATTTTGTATTGAAAAAGTTATTTATCTACTTGAAAGCAACATAAATTTGTAGTGTCTTTTTTCACAGCAAAAGAACAACTTCTATTGCTGCTCAAAACCAATTTTTCTTATTGACCAAATACTTCACATATCCAAAAACAATGTTCTCTTTATCTATCAAGATTTTTCGAAGAGCATTTTAACTAGGAGTAGTTTTTTTTTTATTTCTATCCCATTGTCTTTTACTCGTTGTAGGGTCTCAACAAATACAAATTAGTGTCGCATAAGGCTAATTTAAGGGAGAATCGTCCTTAAAAAGTTTTTTTTTACTCCAGAGCTAGAACCCGAGACCTCTAATTAAGGCTGGAGAACCTTATCCGTCCCACCACATTAATCCTGGTTGATAAAATAGGAGTACGTATGCAACATTTATAATCTCAAAGACAATATATCTATAAGAAAACATGAAGCGATAGTAACACCAATAAGTAAAAAAACAAAAACTTAAAAGTTTTAGTCAGCACCATAAATTATTAAATCAAAAGATCCAGTAAATGATTGTCCAAAAACATATAAGAAACTTATAAGGAAGTTCTTAAATAAAAAAACTACGATGAAATAGTCTAACGAAACTGTAGTTCGTAACATCTTGTCACCAGCTAATATATGGCAATAAAATAATGTCCACCAATAAAATAAATCACTCCATCTGTATAAAAACACCAAAAAAAAATTTATCATCAGAACATACTATGATCCTACATGAACATGTTCAGTACCCTATCATAATGAGAAATAAACTCAAAGCTCTTGTTAAATAATAACTATTATATGCATCAATACTGAATTGAGCAATCAGAGATGCACTAAAGTAGCTATCCATTTTAAAATATGAAATAAACTCAAAGCTCTTGTTAAATAATAACTATTATATGCATCAATACTGAATTGAGCAATCAGAGATGCACTAAAGTAGCTATCCATTTTAAAACATGTTGTTGTAGGCACTCCAGAGGTTACGTATTTATATTTGTTTTTAATTATAGTTATATCTATTGTATTATATTATTTTACTCTAGTGTAGTCTCCATGAAAACACTAGCTTTGAAAATCATTTCCTTGTTAGACGAAGATTTAAGCCCAGTGGAAATTTTTTTCGATAACATGGAGAAATAATGTAGAGAGGATAAAATAACTTAACTATCAACATAGTTAAAGTGGGAGGAAACTCAAGTTCTAATACTAGGTTCTGCGATTTTTCTTGCGCAACAATATTTTCTTGATTAGAAGTCCCAATATCTTTATTGACAAGCTGCACAAACAACATGGTGTGAACTCACTGCAAGCATAACAAGAGAAAGTGTGTTAACTTAACTTTTGTCATAAACCTTTTGTCGTTTTGTTTGTGATGGGATTTGCACAACATCATATTGTTAATGAGAGGTCCAGACATCTTTGTTGACAGACTGCATACACATTGATTCTAAGAATAAAAAGTTGATAATAATGTGGAATGTAAAATCGATGCAGGTTGCTTAAGTATAAGGCAAATGATGAGAAAAAAATACACTTACTTCATCAGTTGATTCAACAATCCGTTTAGGTCCACAAGATAAATGGATCCCAATGTTGTCTTCGATGTTGTCTACAGTTGCTCCATGATTAGTTGCTTTCTCTACATGAAGTTCACAATTTGTGAATTAGCTACTCCCAACATTTGTAAAAAAAGATATATTTATGTTAAGTAGGTGTTTTGACATAAATTAAGTGATACTGGAGAAAGTAGTATCTGGATCAGCTTTTCAAATTTGAAAAATTCATTCTAATGTATAACCTAAAAATTATTTTGAAAATATTTTTGAAAAAAATAAATAAAAACAAATCATGTCTAAACGAAACAATACTCGCTGATTTAAAATTTATGGTACGCCTCTGCCACTTCTATCTTTCCCTTCCTCCTAATTTGTAATATACACCATCCAAAATGAAAAAAATAGAAATTAATATAAGTCTGTAAAATATATAATTTCTAATTAATTACCATTGATGTCTTTTTTGTGTTCTTTGTCAATGTTTGTCTTCTCAACAGAGATGTGTTGATCTATTCCCTTTTCCCCATCAAAGTTTACATCATATTTTTGTTTTTGAATCATCTTCTTAAGGGCCTCCCTTTCTTTTCTTTTCTTTTCAATTTCCATCCATAGATACTGTGGAATTACACAAAAAAGAAGTTCACCCAATTATATATCAAAATTTAAAAGTTCATGATGACAAAAAAGTAGAATCTTTGCTTTATAGTACTAATAAGTTCAAATTTTAAAAGCAAATTATTAGAAAAGAATAGAGAGTTCACTGAAATGGGAGTGGAATCACTATGTAAAACTTTCACCTTATAATAAAGAAACAATAAAGTATATATTAATAGATGTTATGCTATAATAAGTAATTTCCAAATGAGTGAAAAAAAGAAGAAAAAATGAATTAAAAAGAACAAGTGAATAAAATGGAAAAAGATCACAAAATTAGATTTCGAGAGAAACAAAGTTACCATCACATAATCATTGTCCCTCATCCTAAGAGCAAAAGGAGATTGAATTCAAAGCGTCTCTTTCGTGTTTATATTTCTCCTCCAAGCTACTAAGCTATTCCCTTCTCAATTTGAATTAAATTAAGAAACATTAGTTAAGGCTAACACACATATATACTGAAAGAAATAGTTTAGCCTCATCATATATAAACATCACGATGATCATGTAAAGTTTATTGTAAAAGAACAGGCTATCATCACACCATATTAAAACTTAACTACTCCAGACTGATGAAATTCAAAGAAATGCCTCATTTTTTTCACCCAAAGACTTTTCAAAAATAAGTAACTAATAGAATGTTAGAATTAGGAAAACAACAATAATCTCAAAAAAACTGAGAAAATTCTATGCTTTATCAAAACATGAATGAAGTTCAGAGAAAAATTCATCAATTAAATCACTAAAACAACACAAAAAGAATTGTGAATGTGAACTCACTTTTTTGTAAGAAAAGATTCGTTTCTGGGCATTGGTGTTTGTTGAGTTATGATTATGAAAAGGTGTGACAATTGAGAAACAGAATACACGTTTTTGTTAGAAGGCATCTCTATTTTCCTTTTTTTTTAATTTCATCCCATATTAATTAAAATATTCTAATGTTAATCCTTTCTAGTTGGGGTTTGTCTTCCTTGGAATTGAGTGTTACATGTAGTTAAGTATTAAAAGGACAGTTTATGACTGACCCTGTTATGACCCAAAAATCCAAGGTCATGATAGCACCTATCCCGACCAACCTTGGTAGGTAAGTCTAACTCAAAAATAGAATAAAATAAAAAGAAAATCAAATAATGAAATAAAAATCAAGACTTTAAATAAAATTGTACCAAAAATCGACAACAACTCAATATCTGGATATACACCTCAAAAACCCAAGAAGTAGAAGTATGAGTACAGAGCGACTCTAAATCAACATCATATACTAGTACATAAATATCTATCTATCAAATGAAATAAAGACATAAATAGGATAGATGAAGTTTGAAACATGCTCCAAATGGAGAGTTCACCACGGCTTTGATAACTGAGAAAATGCACGATCAGTGTTTGCGGGAAGCAGTTGTACCAAAAGGATACAAAAGATAGGAGTGAGTACGGTACATTGGTACTCAGTAGGCATCATAGGCTGACTGATCTAGAGTAGAAAACTAAATCAAGTAAAGTAACCTACGAGTGATGTAAATGTCTGCAAGCAAAAAAGTCTCACGAGAATCAAGCCACAATTATTACATAATACTAGAATAAATTTCAACAACAATATATACACCACGTATGAAGATATCCAAAGTGCAATATCACCCAAATGAAAGAGCTACAACGAAATGCAACATGATGATACAGAATGGATGGAATGACCAAAAGCACTCTTTGTATATACATTCCAAGCTTAAGCTTTAGAAGAGGACCCATGGGGGGTTCGCAACCCATATACTAATCACAATCTTAATATTTGATCTTGCTAACACTTCCCTCGATCAAGTCACTTCATAAAATAGTTACATTTTTTCACAAATAATCCAAGTTCAATCATAGTACCAGTATCATGGAAACGAGGATGAATGAGTATGCATAGTCATACAAAAATCAGTAATGCATAATAATCAGCCTAACAATGGTATAAATGAAGCCAAATCATCCAATTCTTAGTAAAATATAATACACGCCCCCTTATAGCAACACAATATATAATCAATGAAAGGTACTGACAAAAATCCCCTACAAGCTCCCAATATTGGCACCACAATAGTAAAAGAATCAAATAAGACACCAATGAGATCAACACAAGCCCCTACTCGGGTATCACGATAATAATAAATCTCTAATCAATAATAAATTCAACACAAGCTCCGACTCAGGCATCACATTAATAATAATCAACCCCAAGTAATCTAAACACCGAGATTTTACCCAACCCATAGCATGACCTACATGATAAGTTCTCTACCTAACTAAGTATGAAGAAAGTTAAGCCATAACCTTCCTAGGGGAAACGCCACAAGCTTAAAATACTCAACTCAAATCCTTCCTTTTTTGAATTGCCTAAGAATGCTCCCAAGCTATTAAAATAGTTTCTACATGTAAATATGAGTTTATTGATACCTATATTGGCATATGTTAGTTTGAGGTCCAAAAGCACAATCCGAAAATCAACCCCAAGAATAAAAGAGAAAATATGGAATTTTAGTAGAAAATCACCTTTCCCATAGTATAAGGGTCTCAAATCTAAAATCCCATTGAAAATGGAGTTGAGATTGAGTTAAAATTCATCAAAATATCACTTTTTCACTTTACCGAGAAAACCCCAAAATTTCAAGTTTAAAAACCATGATTTGAAGATAATTTTGCAATATAATCTATGGTAATGATCAAATAAACGTTTAAAAGCTTACCCAATTGCAAGATAAAGAAATTCCCTCTTAGATTCCTCAAAAAATATGCCCCAAACCTTGAAAATGGTGAAAATAGAGTTTAAGGCTGAAATGATGTATTTATTTTGTTAAGTGAACAGTACCTCTATCACGATCGTTGCACTACCCTCACAATCACAGCACTACCCTCGCAGTCGTGAGGGTTAGCATTGCCTGCCCCCTTTAAGTTGCTCTTCGCAATCGCAGGAATGGGTGACTCGATCGCGACATCCCCCTCCCTATGCGATCGTGATGAACAATATCTGGGTGCTTCAAGATAGTAACCCCAGCCACACGATCGCAACCCCATCCACGTGATTGCAATGAGTAAATGTTTGGTGCATCAGCAATAGTACATCATCAAAAATGAAAAAAATTAGAAATTAATATAAGTCTGTAAAATATATAGTTGCTAATTAATTACCATTGATGTCTTTTTTGTGTTCCTTTGTCAATGTTTGTCTTCTCAACAGAGATGTGTTGATCTTTTCCCTTTTCCCCTTCAAAGTCTACATCATATTTTTGTTTTTGAATCATCTTCTTAATGGCCTCCTTTTCTTTCCTTTTATTTCCAGTTTCCATCCAAAGATACTGTGGAATTACACAAAAAAGAAGTTCACCCAATTCTATATCAAAATTTAAAAGTTCATGATGACAAAAAAGTAGAATCTTTGCTTTATAGTACTAATAAGTTCAAATTTTAAAAGCAAAGTATTAGAAGAGAATAGAGAGTTCACTGAATTGGGAGCAGAACCACTATGTAAAACTCACCTTATAATAAAGAAACAATAGAGTATATTAATAGATGATATGCTATAATAAGTAATTTCCAAATGAGTGATAAAAGAAAAAAAATAAATTAAAAGAATGAGTGAATAAAATGGGAAAAAATCACAAAATTAGATTTCGAGAGAGTCAAAGTTACCATCACATAATCGTTGTCCCTCATCATAAGAGCAAAAGGAGATTGAATTTGTCATGACCCACTTTTGGAGTCATGATGGCACCTACCATAACCCACCAGTAGGTAAGCCAAACCGTAGTCCGAAATGACAAGTAATGGGCGGAAGATAGGATAAATACTAGAAAATAATCATACAATAAGATTGAAGGCAATATAGATATGAATACGACCATAAAATGTCAAATGGAAAAGAGGAAAAACAAAAGAAGCATCCCACGACCTAGTAAGGCCGGTACAAGAGCCACTAATCAAAAGAATAAGAGTACTAGTAGTATCAATATACAGATAGTCTCGAATATAAAGACTGTTCAAAATCAAGAAAGGAGAGGGGATCAACTCTGGCTCTAAAAGCTCACCCTATCTCTGGATCCTGTAAGCAAGCTGGATGGAATATCAGCGACGGCAGCTGGTACTCAGATCTGCATCAGAAAAGGATTTAAAAGTGTAGTATGAGTACCAAAACAATGGGTACTTAGTAGGAATCATCGTCCGATTGAGCTAAATCATAATAAAAGCATAATAGAATGAGAGAATGTAAGCTAAGTCAAGAAATATGAGGCAAACCTGAGATAACGCTCCAGCTGATAGATGAAAAATACCAGTATACATAATATCAAAGGAAAACAATCTAACTACAGCCCAAATGAGCCACTATAAGCCCAGAAGGTGAAAACAAGAGAAGACTAACCCAACGAGCCCCCATAAGCCTGATGGGTACAATTAAAAGGAGATCTACAGACTCTAAGCATAAGTAACCATCCATTGATCCCATATCCATGAAACCATTCGTACTACGCAATACCGGACTCGAATCGTATTCACAATAGCATAAGTAAACCATAAAGTGCTGAACTCATACCAGGTTCTCAGCACAATACTATATCATAGATGCCGGACTCAAACCGGTAAGGTAGTATCATAAGTGAATAGTAAATAACGGACTCAAACCGATCTTTAAAGTAACTACATGCTACCATGTCTAGCCACAAATTAGCCTAGCGCTCAAGGATATAAGTAAAGTTATGACAGAAAGCCTAAAAGGTCTATAAGGAGCTAATTAGGACATTCGATCTAAAGGAGGATCGGCAGCACCTGCTACTACCTCGACTGTCCGTTCTAAGGTAATTTCTACCCAAAATTAGACTAACGCCTCCAAGTTTCCTTACAAGGAGTCAATGGTGTCTAAATAGACAATAAGTCAACAACTAAATTCAATGAAATGGTGAACAGGTCCATTTTTACCTAAAACAGCTTTCTAATAGACTAATTATTCCAAATTCCACTAAACATGCAACCAAGCCATAAATTACAACCTAAATCTAGCATAATAGTATACTAATACCATAATAAAGCTCAATCTATGAGAAAAGTAAGCCTAGCCTACCTGGACGCCAAAGAATGTCCGAGAAAGTTTGATAAATTTGAGATTTTTCCTTTTGAGAAGCCTCCACATGATGCACGCCATCAAAATAATGATCTACACATTAATACGAGAATAACAATATCCATATTGCATACAAATGCTTTGGGTCCAAAGTTGAGCTAAAAATCCCGTGTGGGGACCTTTTATGAAATCACCATTTTGAAACCATTAAAACGTCCCTCTAGGCTCAAGGATCATTTACCCTCTAGAATGAGTGAAATCTGAGCACAAACACACCCTTAAATCAGCCCACCAAGGATTAGGGATTTGAATTTAAATAGGAGAATTAATCAAGAATTTAATGGAAACTTATGGAATAAATGATGGGAAAATGACTACAACGAGGTATCCAACTCACTCCCGTCACCCAATGATCAAGATCCACAATTCTCCGAGTTTTCTAGGGTTTTGTGGACTTGGAAATGAAAATAATGAGCCAAAATCGGGTCTCCCCCATTAATAGCAACAATAGCCGCTTAACCGGTCAAATGATCACTTAAGCTATCACCGCTTAATCGGTAAACTGTCACTTAAGTGACCCTTCACCAAAAGTCGGCCTTCGCTTAAGCGGTCAAGTGTCGCTTAAGCGACCTCTACTTAAGCAATGAGGCCTCCGCTTAAGCAAATCAGTGGGAACCAAGGCTGGTCACTAAAGCGATCCCCTGGTCGATTAAGCAACCTCCGCTTAAGCGACCAGCTGATGCCAAGCACCAGCAAACTTGGCAATTTTCCAAGTTTTTGATCGGACCCTCGAGATTCATTCAAAATCCTGTGAATGCAAATGCACTATGCTACCCTACCAAAATCAACATTCTGGACTCAACGGCACTATCAACATACCCATTCGAGGTCATTTCAATGAAAAGTGGGTCCCACACCCAATGGTTGTTTTAACTAAAATCCACGCCTAAAATGAGTTTGGAAGCCTCGAAACCCAAACCAAAGGTCCCCCTAGCCTAAAGTCAATGTTCTGAATCTAACAAAACTGTCAGAATTGGGATACAAAACTTTTTACCTAAAGTTTAGGCCTAATACTCAAATCTAAATAGCAAAGACTTTAAAAAAGAGAATTGGCTATAAAAATCAAACGAACTGTCTGGTAATCGAATTGTCAGTTCCAACAAGTCATAAATGGCTTGGGGCAGCTATCAGAAAGCTCTAAAGGCCAAAATAGTGCAAAAATATAGAAAATGACCTAGAGGATCATTACAGAATTCAAAGCATCTCTCTCGTGTTTATATTTCTCCTCCAAGCTTCTAAGCTATTTCCTTCTCAATTTGAATTAAATTAAGAAACATTAGTTAAGGCTGACACACATATATACTAAAAGAAATAGTTTAGCCTCATCATATATATACATCACAACGATCATGTAAAGTTCATTGTAAAAGAACAGGCAATCATCACACCATATGAAGACTTAGCTACTCCAGATTGATGAAATTCAAAGAAATGCCTTATTTTTTTCACCCAAAGACTTTTCAAAAAGATGTAACTAATAGAATTCTAGAATTAAGAAAACAACAAAAATCTCAAAAAAAAACTAAGAAAATTATATGCTTTATCAAAACATGAATGAAGTTCAGAGAAAAATTCATCAATTAAATCACTAAAACAACACAAAAAGATTTGTGAATGTGAACTCACTTTTTTGTAAGAAAAGAGTTGTTTGTGGGCATTGGTGTTTGTTGAGTTATGATTATGAAAAGGCGTGACTATTGAGAAACAGAATACACGTTTTTGTTTGGGGGCATCTCTATTTTATTTTTTTGTTAATTTTATCCTATATTAATTAAAATATTCTAATTTTAATCCTTTCTAATTGGGGTTTATCTTCCTTAGAATTGAGTGTTACATGTAGTTAAGTATTAAAAAGAAAGTTTACGACTGACCCTATTATGACCCAAAATCCCAAGGTCATAATAGCACCTATCCCGACACAACAGGTCATGGCAAGTGGGAAATCATAAGTCCCATAGCATGTGTGTACATTGTGATTCACAGAGTTTGACAGTTTCTTGAGTGGATGGGGTTTTGAATATACTATACATTGTTTGGGGTTCTTTGATGAACCATTTATGTTGATATACATTGTGATCCTTGTGTGGTCATTTTATTTAATGAGTCAGTTCTTCGTATTTTGATTGGGTACTCGTATGGACAACTTATTAATTGCTTTGATATGACCTTGAAGTGATGAACTTGGTGGTTTTCCTTCAAGTCAAGTTCAACCAATTATACAAACGCTTGATTGTTAGGAGTAGATGGAATGGGCTATGATAAAATAATATTAATGAATTATTAATTGGCTAATGTTGGGTTAGGCATAATTAAGTTAATAGAATTCAGTGATTAATCAAATGTAGATTGATGAGTTGAGGAAGGCGAAGGTAAGATGGTTCTTGGTTGGTGCTTAGGTATGGACTTCATCGATTTGTTAAAGTGGTGTGCACCCATATAATGATATAGATCAGAGATCTAGAAATTAGTGTACACTTGTGGAACAATGATAATGTCACGACCCAAACCCACCATAAGTGGCACCCACACTAACCCTCCGGTGGGAGAATCATTTAACTCAGACTACCTAACCCAACACTAATCCAAAATTCAAAATAAGCTAAGCACTTCATTTAATAATCCAATGTCTCAAAGTATTCTAATAATAATAGTTGCGGAATCAAAACAAATATCTAAAACAACCCCTAGAATTTGAAAGTCGTTGTACCAAAACCACTACAAATGTCAATAAAATAGTTCAACCCTTAACAACTGAAAGTATATGTGTCTGAAACAATGGACCAAAAACTAAGGAAATGACTCATAGATGCCCCGAATATGTAGATAATGCAGTGGCTGAAAAATGCTCTGCACTCACCAAAAAAAGAGCACATTTAGTATCATTACACAAGAAACAATAGTGTACTTGTAGGGTCATCGGCCAATCCAAAATAAGAAATGTGAACAAGCAACCATAACTTAGTAAACAAAAAACAATCATGAACACCTACTATATATTGTACTTTAATTATGTGACACTTAGACTTTTAAACACCACCACAGAGTTCAGTCAAGTATACGTCAATACAGACAATAACACAAGTCAAAACTCTAACTACCATCATCAATCCAAGTCAACAAACTATGACTCATCAACTATATGCTAAACCATGTCTCAATTACACAAGTAAATAGTCAATAAAAGAGATATGCCAATCATTTTCAATTTATCCCGGACCACTCAAGGATCCAATTATACAGCAACAATAACCATAACCATAAACATAAATCTCAATTCACACGAGGAACTGTCACACTCACCAATACCTTGTACACACATTCTATGGGTCTTATGGTCACCCAACCATGACCTGCAAGGGACGAGCTCTTGTCCATGTACCAAAATCTTAGACATGTAGTGTGTATGGCAACCTTATATCACCAATTCATTGAAGATGTACAAGTATTGTACATCACACAATAGTAAGTATGAATCGCGTAAAGATTTCTAAATATCGCTACATCCCACAATAATCAACAGATATCACAACAATCACAACTACAATGAAAATAATCAACAAGCTTTCAATATAATCTCATTGCATGTGATTAAAAATTAGGATATCATTTAGCCAATTACTTTCTTTGAACATGCATTGGAACAAGTATATGAAGAAACAACTAACATGCACATATAAATCAATTTGGGGTTCAACTACATTAAGCCATCACCTACCTCAATCCAAACTTGCACCACTCTATTGAACTTGATTCTTGCCTTTCCGTGCAATTTCAACTTGTTTGTGGTCTAAAAACAATGACATGATTACAATTCAGATAATGACCTAGTATATACATGGATTACAACCTAATCAATAACCCCAAGGTCAAATTCATAATCATTCTTCCCGTTCTAGGGTTTTCTATCATCATTCTGCCTTAATTCTACCAATTTCATGAATTTAATGGTGAATTCTAAGCAAGCAATTGTTAATTAACAACTGTTACCCAAAACCTAAGGGTTTTCTACTTGATTCACCCAATTGCACAATAAAATTTCCTAGGTCAAGATAAATCCTTCCTAAAATCCAAAAACTAGTGGTTCTAAGGATCAATAATAAAAAAACTAGTTAATGGAAGGGATTAACTTACCTTTACAAAGAAATACGATGAAATTTAGGTGAAAATTGCCAAAAATTACCTCTCCAAGCCCTTAGATGAATATGGAATAAAAATAACATTTTTGGAGTATTTTCTGCATTAATCAGTGCATATCCCACTATAGCGGCCTCGCTACACCAAGATTTGCCTTTATGGTGGGATTGACTAAAGCTAACTTCCGTTACAACGACATAGTGGTAGTGGCCTGCCACTCGCTATAACAAGGTAGGTGAGGAAGAAACTCAGGATTTCTCTCAGTTTTGCTATTTTCGCAATACAGCCTCAGATTTCGACATCCAAAACCATCCCCTTTACGTCAAACTTGATATCAGGAGTTCTACTCACCCAAATGTACTTACAAAAATTCCTACGGATTCCTTATCGTCTTAGCTATCATAAAATCATATCAATCACCTAACCTATAACTAATCTATTCTCGGGTTACCCTAGACCATACTATGCTCGAATTTCATCCAAAACTAGCCTAACCTAAAATTTCTAACTTTCAATTAAGGGAAACCCTTAACTTGAATTTTTGCAAGCTAGACTTACCCATAACAATGGAAAGGGTCATTACAAAAGATACCAATTTACCCATCATTCATCTCCGAATGATCAAATAAGAAAAACAAGGTAAGTAAGAAGGAAAAGCATACCTGTAACCTCAAACAAGTGAGGGTACTTGACTCGCATGTTTCTCTTGATTTCCTAAGTATATTCTTCAATAGGATGATGCTTTCACTAGACCTTTACAGACCGAATATCCTTTATTCTCAATTTACAAATGTCTCATTCATGAATTGCAACCGGCTCATCTTTATATGAAAGATGCTTATCAAGAAAAACTGAATCCCATTTAATGATGTAATTCCCATCTCCATGGTATCTCTTAAGCGTTGACATATGGAATACCGGGTGGACCCCTGACAGGCTTGGTGGCGACACCAACTTGTAAGCTACCGGCTCACATTATCAAGAACCTCAAACGGACCAATATATCGAGGGCTAAGATTACCCTACTTGAAAAACCACATTACTCGCTTCATAGGAGATACTTTCGACAAAACTTGCTCGCCAGATTTGAATGACATGTCCCTTATATTGCGATCTACATACTCTTTTTTCCTACTATGGGGCAATAGAAAATGTGATGTAAGTTATAGTTATTGAAAAATTAAATTTACTACTTTAGTATCATGAGTTTGTGCCCAGGATTAGCACGGGCCGTATTCAACTAGTTTTAGAGATGTATGGGTCAAATTAATGAGGGATAGTTTGATAAACATAAACCCTTGGTAAAAATAATTTTGTATTGAAAAAGTAATTTATCTATTTGAAAGCAACATAAATTTGTAGTTTCATTTTTCACAGCAAAAGAACAACTTCTATTGCTACTCAAAAGCAATTTTCCTTATTGGCCAAATACATCACACCTCCAAAAACAATGTTCTCTGTATCTACCAAGATTTTTTGAAGAGTATTTTAACTAGGAGTATTTTTTTTGATTTTCTATTCCAGTGTCTTTTACTTATTATAGGGTCTCAACAAATCCAAATTAGTGTCGCATCAGGCTAATTTAAGGGAGAATCCTCCCTAAAAATATTTTTTCAATCCAGAGCTAGAACCCGAGGCCTCTGATTACGGTCGGAGGATCTTATCCATCCCATCTTTTTAATCCTGATTGATAAAATAGGAGTACTTGTATGCAATATTTATAATCTCAACGACAATATATCTATAAGAAATCATGAAGCGATAATAGGACCAATAAGTAAAAAAACATAAAAGTTTTAGTAAGCACCATAAATTCTTAAATCAAAAGATCCAGTAAAAGATTGTCCAAAAACATATAAGATCCGAATAAGGAAGTTCTTAAAGCAAAAGAAACTATGATGAAATAGTCTAACGAAACTGTAGTTCATAACATCTTGTTACCAGCTAAAACCCCAGCGCATATATGGCAATAAAATAAGCTCCCACAATAATATAAATCACTCCATCTGTATAAAAACACCCAAAAAAAATTATCATCAGAACATACTATGATCCTACATGAACATGTTCAGCACCCTATCATAATGAGAAATAAAATCAAAGCTCTTGTTAAATAATAACTATTATATGCCAATACTGAATTGAGCAATCAGAGATGCACTAAAGTAGCTATCCATTTTAAAACATGTTGTTGTAGGCACTCTAGAGGCTACGAATTTATATTTGTTTTTACTTATATTTATATCTATTGTATTATATTATTTTACTCTAGTGTAGTCTCCATGAAAGCACTAGCTTTGAAAATCATTTCCTTGTTAGATGAAGATTTAAGCTCAGTAGGAAAATTTTTCGATAACATGGAGAAATAATGTAAAGAGAATAAAATAACTTAACTATCAACATAGTTAAAGTAGGGGGAAACTCAAGTTCTAATACTACCTTCTGCAGTTTTTCTTGCGCAATAATATTTTCTTGATTAGAAGTCCCAATATCTTCATTGACAAGCTGCACAAACAACATGGTGTGAACTCACTGCAGGCATAACAAGAGAAAGTGTTTTAACTTAACTTTTTCCATAAACCTTTTGTCGTTTTGTTTGTGATGGGATTTGCACAACATCATGTTGTTGATGAGAGGTCCCGTCATCTTCGTTGACAGACTGCATACACATTGATTCTAAGAATAAAAAGTTGATAATGATGTGGAATGTAAAATCTCTATAGGTTGCTTAAGTATAAGGCAAATGATGAGAAAAAAATACACTTACTTCATCAGTTGATTCAACAGTCCTTTTAGGTCCACAAGATAAATAGATCCCAACGTTTTCTTCGATGTTGTCAACAGTTGCTCCATGATTAGTTGCTTTCTCTACATGAAGTTCACAATTTGTGAATTAGCTGCTCCCAGCATTTGTAAAAAAAGATATATTTATGTTAGGGAAAAGGGTCAAAAATACCCTTCTACTTTGATAAATTGGCTAAATTTGCCCCTCGTTATACTATTGGGCTAAATATACCCCTGTTGTTATACTATAGGGCCAAATATACCCCTGTCATTAGAAAAGTTATTAAAAATACCCCTCTTTTTAACATTTCTCCATCATGGCAAGGTGTGACCCACGTGACGTGATATTTGGGTGAGATGGATGCCACGTGGCGGTGTCAACTTTTCCTCGCATTTCTAACCTTAAAACCCCATTTTTCCGACACTTCTTTGTCGGACTTTGCAAAATCCACCACCTTCTCCGGAAACTCAGTTCCTAAACTTGCCGCTTTTGCTCTTTACAGCTCGACATGTGGCATATCTTTTTCTTCCGCAGCCTTTGGTGGTGGTTCTCTTCTGTTTGGTGAGGAAAGTTCGATGTTTATTAACAATGATGGTTATTTTATTTTAAATAAATAAAATATGTGAGTATTTAATTTATCAATTTTTGTAAATAATTAATAAAAATTAAAGCAAAAAGTTTAGAATGAAAAAGGATAAAAAAATTAAGTAGGTGTTTTGACATAAATTAATCCATACTGAAAAAAGTAGTATCTGGACCAGCTTTTCAAATTCGAAAAACTCATTCTAATGTATAACCTAAAAATTATTTTGAAAATATTTTTGAAAAAAAAACAAAACAAATTATGTCTAAATGAGACAATACTCGCTGATTTAAAATTTATGATATGTCTCTGCCACTTCTATCTTTCCCTTCCTACTAATCTGTAATGTACACCATCCAACAATAACAACAACATACCCAGTGTATTCCCACCAGGTGGGCTCTGGAGAGGGTAAAGTGTACGCAGTCCATACCACTACCTCAGATGAAGTAGAGAGACTATTTTCGATAGACCCCCGGCTCAGAACAATAATATACACCATCCATAATGAAAAAAATATAGAAATTAATATAAGTCTGTAAAATATATAATTGATAATTAATTACCATTGATGTCTTTTTTGTATTCTTTGTCAATGTTTGTCTTCTCAACAGAGATGTGTTGATCTTTTCCCTTTTCCCCTTCAAAGTCAACATCTGATTTTCGTTTTTGAATCATCTTCTTAAGGGCCTCCTTTTCTTTCCTTTTCTTTTCAGTTTCCATCCAAAGATACTATGGAATTACACAAAAAAAGAAGTTCACCCAATTATATATTAAAATTTAAAAATTCATTATGACAAAAAAGTAGAATCTTTGCTTTATAGTACTAATAAGTTCAAATTTTAAAAGCAAAGTATTAGAAGAGAATAGAGAGTTCACTAATGGGAGCGGAACCACTATGTAAAACTTTCACCTTATAATAAAGAAACAATAGAGTATATTAATAGATGTTATGCTATAATAAGTAATTTCCAAATGAGTGAAAAAAAGAAAAAAAAATGAATTAAAAAGAACAAGTGAATAAAATGGAAAAAGATCAGAAAATTAAATTTTGAGAGAATCAAAGTTACCATCACATAATCGCTGTCCCTCATCGTAAGAGCAAAACGAGATTGAATTCAAAGAGTCTCTCTCGTGTTTATATTTCTCCTCCAAGCTACTAAGCTATTCCCTTCTCAATTTGAACTAAATTAAGAAACATCAGTTAAGGCTGACACACATATATATAGAAAGAAATAATTTAGCCTCATCATATATATACATCACAACGGTCATGTAAAGTTCATTGTAAAAGAACAGGCTATCATCACACCATATTAAAACTTAACTACTCCAAATTGATGAAATTCAAAGAAATGCCTCATTTTTTCCACCTAAAGACTTTTCAAAAAGAAGTAACTAATAGAATGCTAGAATTAGGAAAAGAACAATAATCTCAAAAAAACTGAGAAAATTCTATGCTTTATCAAAACATGAATGAAGTTCAGAGAAAAATTCATCAATTAAATCACTAAAACAACACAAAAAGAATTGTGAATGTGAACTCACTTTTTTGTAAGAAAAGATTTGTTTGTGGTCATTGGTGTTTGTTGAGTTATGATTACACAAAGGCGTGACTATTGAGAAACAGAATACACGTTTTTGTTTGAAGGCATCTCTATTTTCTTTTATTGTTAATTTCATCCCATATTAATTAAAATATTCTAATTTTAATCCTTTCTAGTTGGGGTTTGTCTTCCTTAGAATTGAGTGTTACATGTAGTCAAGTATTAAAAGCAAAGTTTACGACTGACCCTGTTATGACCCAAAAATCCAAGGTCATGATAGCACCTATCCCGAACCAACCTTGGTAGGTAAGCCTGACTCAAAAATAGAATAAACTGAAAAGAAATCAAATAATGAAATAAAAATCAAGATTTTAAATAAAATTGAACCAACAATCGACAACAACTTAATATCTGGAAATACACCTCAAAATCGCAAGAAGTAGCGTCATGAGTACAAAGCGACTCTAAATCAACATCATGTACTAATACATAAATATCTGTCTATCAAATGAAATAAAGACATAAATAGGATAGATCAAGCTGGAAACATGCTCCGAATGGAGAGTTCACCACGGTTTCGATAACTCAGAAAATGCATGATCAATGTCCGTGGGACGCACTCGAACCCGGATTTGCACCAAAGGATACAAAAGGTGGGAGTGAGTATGGTAACTTATACTCAGTAGGCATCATAGGCTGACCGATCTAGAGTAGAAAACTAAATCAAGTAAAATAACCTAAGAGTGAAGTAAATACCTTGCAAGCAAAAAAGTCTCATGAGAATCAAGCAGAAACAAGTACATAATACTAGAATAAATTTCAACAACAATATATACAACATGTATGAAGATATCCAAAGTTCAATATCACCCAAATGAAAGAGGTACAATGAAATTCAACTCAATCATACGGAATGGATGTAATTACCAAAAGTACAAGGGTAGTATAAGCTGCAATTATTGTAAGAAAAGGGTGAAAGAAAATATTGAAAATGTTGGTCAAAGTTCACTTAGTTTAACATCGGGTTTCTTGATGGTTAGCAGGTACAGTTGGATGTGGATCTATGAATCACATAATCCTTGTGGACATTGGACAGGTAAAACTCTTATTAACCTATATTTTTACAAATACACTAGTTTGCATAGTTTACTTTGTATATTGTTGCTCTACAATAGGCTCGAGTTTCGAACTTCATACGAGAGAAAAAGGAAGAAATTAGTTTACTTTTTATTTATTCTTTTTGTCGGCTTTCTTAAATTCTCTGTCTTTTGGGTTGATACAACAATGATTAATTGATGGACAAGTATTTTAGGATGAAATAAAAGAACCAAAATGCGCAGAAATTTTTAATCTTTTATTAGTTGGAAATTGAAAATTTTCCTCTTTTTATTTGTTAATATGTTAACTTTTTATCCTCTTTAGTTGTATTTTTGTGTGAGTCTTCTCATTTTCCACAGGTAGAACTCTGTTTCCTACAAAATTTCCATCATAATTCCTTTCTTTTCTCTTCAGCAACCGCCACAAGTTCTTTTGTTTGCCTCCCGCTCTCGTAACTATCTGCTACCAAGCCTCTTCTATCTCTCCATCTCTCTCTGGTATCTATGCTTTGATACTTTAAACATTTCCCAAAATCCTTCTCGTTCCCTTATTCTAACGCATAACTCCATTCTTCGATAGGGGTGCTTGATGTGTCCTAGGCATGGTCTACGAAAAGAGGAGTAGAGTTAGGTCATGGCTATGGGTAATGATGTTTTAATCAATCTTTTCTGAGAAATTTGTAGAAATAGGTTTTGATTAGTCGGTCTGATAAAAGGTTGGTGTTTTTTTTTTTACAAAATGCAAATTTCAAGTTTGCCAGAATGGCATCACAAAATGTAATTTTTTTTTTTTTTTGTGAGGGGGGGGGGGGGGAGGAGGGAAGGGGGGTGATATAAAGTTACTTGAGGAGAAAGGTGAATAAGTTATGTCGATTGGTGAGAAAAATAGCAGCTAACCATGAGATAAATCTTGTGGGGTTCATAGCTCCATTTCTTAAAACTGAAAAGTTTATGTAACTAATACATAATATTTATATCTTACCCTTAATTAAACTTCTTGTTTAAGGCTGACTTGAATTGAAGTCCCAGTCTTGTGAATTTTTTGTTGACTTTACTAAATGATGTAAACCTGTTACCTTGACCACAGGACATTGTATCTAAGATAATGACTTTCTTAGAGCAAGGACCACCTGCAATTTGTATTCTATCTGGAGCTGGATTCTTATGTGAAGTTACCCTCTGGCAGTTTGCAATCGGTGGTGGGACTGTGACGCATGAGGTCTGTATGAGTTTTAGCTTAAAAACACTTACCCTTTCTGTTGCCTTTGTGTTGAGGCATATGCGATGGCTTACGCTTAGTTAGTCTATGACTCTATGTATATGTTGCAGTCTTTTTACCTTAGGTTGCTGGCTGTGTGATCTGGAAATTTGACTTTTTGGCATTTATTTAGATGCATACACACGAAGCAATTGCTTTTGACATAAGAGAAAAAATTCGGTAGAGTATATCCTTTTACATGTACTCTCTCTAGCCCATTTGTGCCTATTACCTTTTAAAAATCATTCAGTTTTCTTTAACTACTCTTTTTCAAATAGTTCAAAGTCTAATTATAAAGAGTAAATTGACAAAAGCAAACTTGTAGGAATCTGAGACGGCATAAAATGAAAATAGAGCTCCGCCTGAAGAACCCAACCCTCTGCATTGAGCTGCTGAATCGACCCAACTCCACCGGAGCCGGCCGAGAATGCATTGCAGCAACCATTGAATATGAGAGAGTTATGTGTCCGTAGTCCACCATAGTAGATGGAATCAATGAAAGCACCAATGTAACAAACTAAGCTTTGTATTGATGATAAAAAGAAGATACAAGCAGATTGTTCATCAATTTAGTATCAAAAAACAAAAGTAAAATAGAAGAGAGAGATTCCAGAGTGCTATTATAAAAGAGCTAATGAAAATAAAATAACGTAACTCTTAGCATAACCCTAATGGAGTAGTTCTATCTTCTATATATAAGTATCTTTAGTGCACATGCTCATTCCTTTAACCGAGATCTCAAATGTAATTGGACATTATATCAATTGGGTCCTCCATCGTGGGTAGATTCATAACAGAGAGGCCTACCACCGTTCACATCACATGAGATGGTTGAGGCACCTGGGAAGGAGAGGTCGCCTTAGTGACCAGAGGACCGAAATTCAACAAATTGGGAGGTGGAGTTGAAAATGGTGGCATAGACTCGGGCTTTCCCGTGTACAGAATGAAGCTTCTCACAACCACCTGGTAGTGATCTGAAAACCGTTAGCAAGTACACAATATGCACTCAAACATCAGGGCAAGAATTGCCCAACGATTTTGTCATGTCATAAAGAGCAGCATGTGCTATGCAAGTAACACACACAAGGTTCAAAATTTGAACCTGGGACCATTTAGAGCCACGCACTACTAGTCTATCCAAAAGTGAAATGAGATACCTTTGGATATTTCGGAATGAACTAGTACAACATCAATGCGAATACTATGAGCTGCAGAACGATACGGAAAGAGTAACCTTACATACCTTATCTTCCCAATATGAATATACAAGCCAATATGTGAATACAACAATTCAGCTCCCTCTTTATATGTCACTCTACAATACAAGTACATAATGGAACCAACATTAACCACAAGCTACATTCCAAGTGTATAAGACGACCATGAGCTACATGATTGCCCTATAATATTATTTCATCCTTTAGAATAACATTCATGGAGTTATCATACTAATAATACCACAATATTCCATACATTGACCAATACATCATAAACCAATAGCTTTTCACACCAAGTTCCTCCTTTACATGTTCTCATTAACACCACATCACAATAAACCCATCAAGTCACTCCAATACATTTTATAACCAAAATTCCACAATTTACTCATACAGAAAAATAACAAGTTATGGACATATCCACACCATACATGTTGACCCATATACTAAGCACGCTCTGAATATTCGATCTTGCTGGCACTTTCCTCGGTCAAGTCACTTTATAAAATAGTTTCATTTTTTTCACAAATAATCCAAGTTCAATCGTGGTACTAGTACCATGTAAATGAGGATGAATGAGTATGTATAATCACAGCAAAATCAGTAATGCATAATAATCAGCCCAACAATGGTATAAATGAAGCCAAATTATCCAAGTCTTAGTAAAACATGATACACGCCTCCTCATGGCAACACATTATATAATCAATGCAAGGTACTGACAAAAATCCCCTACAAGCTCCCAACACTAGCACCACAATAGTAAAAGAATTAAATAAGACACCAATGAAATCAACACAAGCCCCTACTCGGGTATCACGATAATAATAACTCTCTAATCAATAATAAATTCAACACAAGCTCAATCAGGTATCACAATAATAATAATCAACCCCAAGTAATGTAAACACCAAGATTTCACCCAACCCACAGCATGAACTACATGATAAGGTCTCTACCCAGCTAAGTATAAAGAAAGTTAAGCCATAACCAGGGGCAACACCACAAGCCCAAAATACTCAACTCAAATCCTTCCCTTTTAGAGCTTTCTATGAACGCTCCCAATCTATTAAAATAGTCTCTACACGTAAAGATGAGTTTATTGATACCCATATTGGCATATGTTAGTTCGAGCTCCAAAAACTCAATTCGAAAATCAACCCCAAGAATAAAAGAGAAAATATGGAATTTTAGTAGAAAATAACCTTTCCCATAGTGTAAGGGTGTCAAATCTAAAATTCCATTGAAAATGGTGTTGAAATTGAGTTAGAATTTATTGAAATATTACTTTTTTATTTTTTCAAGTTTAAAAACCATGATTTAAAGATAATTTTGCAATATAATTTATGGTAATGATCAAATACAAGTTTAGAGGCTTATCCAATTGAAAGATAAAGAAATTCCCTCTTAGATTCCCCAAAACATATGCTTCCAAACCTTGAAAATAGTGAAAATAGGATTTAAGGCTGAAATGATGTATTTATGTTGTTGAGTGAACAATACCTCTATTGCGATCGTTACACTACCCTCGCAATTGCAGCACTACCCCTGCAATCGTGAGGGTTAGCATTGACTTCAGCCTTTAAGTTGCTCTTCGTGATCTCAGGAATGGGCGACTTAGTTATGACATCCCCCTCCCTATGCGATCGTGATGAACAATATCTGGGCTCTTTA
Source organism: Capsicum rhomboideum (assembly GCA_031232105.1). Classification (NCBI taxonomy): domain Eukaryota; kingdom Viridiplantae; phylum Streptophyta; class Magnoliopsida; order Solanales; family Solanaceae; genus Capsicum; species Capsicum rhomboideum. The sequence goes on along the minus strand of CP124712.1, from coordinate 23,721,166 downwards.
AGATCGTAACCCCTGCCATGCTATGGCGACCCCATCCACATGATCACAATGAGTAAATGTCTGGTGCACCAGCAATAGTCCATCATCGAAAACTCTTTGAATGGACTCTCAAGATTCATTTGAAACCCCACAATAACTAACCAATGATGCTACTAGGCTAATTTCGATATTCTGGACTCTAAGAAACAATCAGAATTATCAATAAAGGTCATTTTTAAAAAAGTCTCACAAATACCTTTTTAGGCTAATAAAACTAGTTTCTCACCCCCAAACATTCAAAAATCACAATAGGGCCTCAGAACCAAACCAACGACGCTACTAACCCAAAATTGATATTCCAAAACTGATAAAATTTTCATCCATGCTTGGATCTAAGAATGTTAACGAAAGCTAATTATATTAACTTACAAGCTTCTAAAAACTTTCCCGGACACTTTGGTACCATGCTACCCACTCTCACAACTCACAAATACTATAAGGCAACAATTGGGAGGACTAAAATGGTCGAAATTTAAAAAATGCTAAAAATCACCACGAAGATTGTTACATTATCCACCACTAAAACATGCATTCGTCCTCAAATGTAAAGAACGAAAATTACCTGAATCAGTGAAAAGTTAGGGGTATCTGCTCCACATGTCAGACTCAACCTCCCATGTAGCCTCCTCAATCAGGCGATGTCTCCACAAAACATTCACAGAATTGTTATTCTTGGACCTTAACTTTCTAGTCTACCTATCCAAAATGGCTAGGCTCTTCCTCAAAGGTCAAATCATAGTATAAGACAACTGAATCCCGCTGGATCACATGAGAATCATCATTATAGTATCGCTTCAACATCAAACCATGAAGCACCAGATGAACTGCTAACAAGCTCGAAGGTACGGTCTACTAATAGGCCACCTTCCCAACTTTCTAAAGAATCTCAAAAGGCCTAATGAACCTCGAGCTAAGCTTTTCTATGTTTACAAATATCATTACACCCTTCATAGGTGACACTTTCAACAAAACCCGCTCACTCTGCATTAACTCCATAGCACAATCTCGCTGGTCGGCGTAGCTTTTCTATCTGTTCTAGGCTACCACAAGCCTATCCTGGATCAATCACACTCGATCCATTGAGTCTCTCAAAAAATTAGAACTACAAGGAAATAAATTCAAAGGAATCAAACCATTCCATTGGGATCTATACCTTCTCTCATACAAAGCCTCGAATGGCGTCATCTGAATTTTTGAATGGTAATTATTATTGTAGGTGAACTCCGCTAATGGCAAGAATTGGTCTTAATGACCACCAAAATCTATTACACATGCTCGAAGCATACGCTCTAACACATGAATAGTCCTCTCTGACTGGACATCCATTTGAGGGTGAAATGTTGTGCTTATCTCTAGCTGAGTGCCCAAGTCTTACTGCAAAGAACTCTAAAATCTAAGGTGAACTGGGTACCTCTATCAAAAATGATGGAAATAGGCATGCCATGGAAATAACTATCACACGAATATAGATCTTGGCCAACTTCTCTACATTGTAGCTCATCTTCATAGGTACAAAGTGCACTGATTTGGACAAAATTACCCAAATAGAATCAAACTTTCCCAAATTCTGAGGTAAATTAAACCAATAACAAGTTTCATAGTAATTTTCTCCCATTTCTACTCTGGGATGAACATCTGCTGCATCAAATCACTCAGTCACTGATGCTCATACTTTACCTACTGGCAATTAAGACACTTGGCCACATATTCCACAATGTCTTTCTTTATCCCTCACCACCAATAGTGCTGCTTCAAGTCATGGTACACATTAGCCGCTCCTGGATGAATAGAATACCTTAAACTATGAGCCTCCTCAAAAATTAGTCTAATAAAGTCACTAACCCTCTGCATACAAACTCAACAACTAATCCTCAAAACACCCTCCGAATCAAAGAATGCCACTTTTGCCTCACCACTCAACACTTTATCCTAAATCACCCTCAACTTCTCGCCATCAAATTAACGAGCTTGAATCGGAACCATCAATGAGATCTAGCCTCAAAAAAAGACAAAACATACTTGCGTATCAAAACATTAAGTTGAATTAACTGGTTGGCCAAAGACTAAATGTCCAAGGCCAAAGGTTGCTCCTCCACCAAAAGATCAGCCAAACTCCCCATCCTCGCTGCCTTCCAACTCAAGGTATACGCTACTATATTAACCTTGCCTGGATGATAAAGAATAGTAAAATTAGCCTTGCCTGGATGATAAAGAATAGTAAAATCATAATCTTTAAGCAAATCATAATATTTAAGAAACTCTAACCATCTACAATGTCTCATATTAAGGTGCCATGACTAAAGAAGTACTAAAGGCTGTGGTGATCAGTGAAAATCTCACAATGAACCCTATATAGATAATAATTCCACAACTTTAACACAAACATAACTTCCACTAACTTCAAATCATGAGTAGGGTAGTTCTTCTCATGAACCTACAATTGGCTAGAGGTATAAGCTATCATTTTATCCTTTTACATCAATACAAAACCCAAGCCATCTCTATAAGCATCACAATACATTGTAAAACCTACACCATCCTCGGTGAAAGTCAAGATATGAACCAAAGTCAACAAAGTCTTGATCTTTTTAAAGCTCCTTTCAAACTTGTCTGAGCACTAGAAAACAACTTTTTTTGAGTTATTTTAGTCAAAGGGATTGCAATGGAAGAGAAGCATGCACAAACCGCCAGTAGTAGCCTATTAACCCAATAAAACTCTGAATCTCACTAGGAGTAGTAGGTCTAACCCGATCAAAAAACACTTCCACTTGGCTAGATCAAATATAATACCATCCTTGGTCACCATATGACCCAAGAAAGACACCGAGTCCAACAAAAATTCATACTTGGAGAACTTGACATATAATAGCTCATCTCTTAACCTATGAAGTATGACCCTCAAATACCTCACTCTTTGAATATACCAAGAATCATCGATGAATACAATCACAAATGAATCAAAGTAAGGCTAAAATACTCTATTAATCAAATCCATAAATTTGTTGAGGCATTAGTACGCCCAAAATAAAATAGTAACTCATAATAGTCATAACACATCTAGAAAGCCATCTTTGGAACATCTGAGCCCTGGTCTTCAGCTGATGATACCCAGACTGCAAATCGATCTTAGAGAACACCATCGCATCCTAAAGCTGATCAAATAAATATCAATATGAGAAAAGAGATACTTATTGTTGATGGTCACTTTGTTCAACTACCAATAATCTAAACACATACATATGGTCCCATCCTTCTTCTTAAAAAATAATATAGGATCACCCTAAGGAAAAGTACTCAATCTAATAAACCCTTCAACAAATCCTATAACTGCTCACTCTTTCAATTCTGTTAGATCCATCCTATAAGGAGAAATAGAAATAGGACTCGTGCCCGGCTCCACGTCAATAGTAAAGTTAATATCACTATCTGGAGGAACACCAAGCAAGTCCATAAGGAACACATCCATGAACTCCCTAACTACTCTCACAGAATCTAAAGGAGGTAGTGAATCACCACTAGTATCTCATACACAAGCCAAAATAGATAGACACCCCTTCTCCAACATTCGATGGGCACGAAGAAATGATATAACCCTCTTAGGACCCCTTAGGAAATAAACTAGGAGTACCCCTCTAATCTAACCTCAGCATATCAGGCATCACTAGGGTAACGGTCTTTGCATGGCAATCCAAAATTGCATGATAAGAAGACAACTAGTCCATACCCAAAATAACATAAAAAATAACCATATCTAGGAAAATCAAATCTACCCAAATATCACACCATAAAAGAGTCATTACACAAAATTAGTACACCTAATCCACCACTAAAGAATTACCCATAAAGGTAGAACACGGATGGGTACAATAAAGAAACTCAGACATAAAATCAATACTAGAAGTAAAATATGCAGACACAAAAGAGAATATAGACCCTGGGTCACATAATTTTGAAGGATGATGATGAAAAAATGGGATAATACCTATGACAATTACATCTGAGGCCTCCACCTCAAGTCTCCTAGTAAATGCATAACACTACCCACGTCTACCTCTGGACTAAGCCACTTCTCTTCTACAACCACGAGCTCCTTAAGGTCCATCCCTGGAACCTCAAGATCTACCTCTACTGCTCTACGTACACCCTCTAGCAGAAGGTGTTGGTGTTTGGTAAGTCAGAAGTTGTAAACCCTACTGTGGAGAACTAAATATGCACCTGTGATAATCCCTCGCTATGTGCCCAAACTCATTACATACATAACATCTCTTGCTAGAAGACACTGTGAGGGCCCAAAAAAAGTAGACCACTCTCCATGACCAGAAGAACCAGAACAAACCCCTTTATCTGAATGACCTGACCTCTAACTACCTGAAGTCTCAGAGCCTAACAACCCACTATCTGAACCATACAAAGCTACCTAAAATGGCCTACTGTGATGTCCATGAGAACCACTACCTGAAGACTTCCTACCTCAAGACGCCTAACCATTAAAACCACCCTGTCTGGGGAACCTCTTACCTCTACCACTATGAGCCTCTCAGTGAATAATCTCAACCCTCTTAGAAAAATTCATAATACTCTAAAAAGAACCACATATAGTCACTAGCTAAGTTGTAGCCAACTAAAGAGTAGTAGTAGCTAAGTTGTAGTCAACTAAAGAGTAGTAGTCAATCCATTCAACCCATGAAAGATCTCCAGCACTACTTGGCTATCCCAACTAACTAAAAATTAATATAATCCACACTATTTAACTCAAGAAAACTGAGGTTATGGAACCTCTCCTAACAACTGATCAAAAACTCATAAGCATCCTCCTCGAGAGCACTACTGAATTTAGGAGGAGCCAATATCATAAACCTCTCAAACCTTTTTTGCTCGTTAACCGACATCACTAGTCCAGGACCTATTGGAGGACCAACGAGCTTGGTAGGTAACAAATCAACATGTAAATCCATAACAGTAGCTGGTTATGCCTTGAGAGTCTGGAATCCCTATATCGAAACCTATCCTATAAGATAAAAAATAAATTTACCTCTTGGAGCCCCAATATTACCCCTCCATAAAAGGACTAGCTCTTTTGGAAAATGGAAATGCACCCTCTTAGCTCAGAAATCTATCATGGTATAACAAGAAGACGACTAATATATCCCCATTATAACATCACAATCTACCATTTATAGCTCAACATGATGATCCAATGTATCACAATCACAAATAAGTACTATATAATTACGATAGACTCTTTTAGCTATAATAGACTCGCTGACTGGCATAGACACTTTAAATAGTTTAACCAATAATTTTGGCATTATTTTGAACTTTCCAGTGATCAATGGAGTGACATATGATAGTGTAGACCCCGTATCATTTAATACATATATATTTTTGAAAAAATGGACAATGTACCTATAACTACATTAGGAGAGCATATGTATAATTCTGTACTCCGCTGGAACTAGCTGCCCCTCTAACATCTCTACCATGATCTGTTGAAAATTGTGTTATAACGACCTGTTCCATCATTACCAAAAAATCTACAGTAAAGGAATAAGAACCTCATTCATCATAAGTTATAGGACCAATTATTTAGTATATTAGTGTATTAGACATGAACTAAGGTCATAGAATACCCCTAGCACCAAGTTAAGTTGGAAATATTCTTACCGATTGAGTTTTGAGCTAAGTGTAAGCTAGGGTTAATTTAAAATGAGCATATCTCCTAGAATATAAAGAGTTATACTTCCCTTTACCAGTTTTTGATAGGAATAAAAGACGGCTAGATTGGTGAATAAAATAGTTATGTTGAAGTACACAACAGATATCGATTCTAGTGAAATATGCACTCCTAGAATGGATACTTGATTGATTAGTCTTCGAATATATTGTGATTGATGATTAGGTGTAACTAATAAATATGGTTGTCTTTGATTATTGTTGACTAAATTTGCCTATGTGTTAGTGACGTAACTGAATAACTTGAAATAGATTGATACGAAGAGGATTCTTGTTGGTTCTGTGAGTTGAAGTGTTATGAATGTACATTTATTTGTTAGCTACTTATGAGTTATGTCTTGATCTCATATTTCTTTTATTTAACTCATTTGAGTTGGATATTTAAGACTATTCTTCGGGCATACCTGTGATTATTTTCTGCATCTTGCATTTGCATTAATATTGATGATGATGTTGAAATAATGTGGAGATCATGTTGAGATAATATTGATGATAGTATTGAGACCATGATGAGATGATGATATTTAAATAATGATATAATGAAATGATGATGTGATGATATTGAGATCATGATGAGATGATAGTGATGACGATGTTGAGATGAAAATGAGATGATACATACATTTTGGATGCATACATTCATCATATTCATTTGAGTGTGCATATGCATATATATGTTATGGTGAACCTTGTTTAGATACTATGGTTCCTTGAGTAGACCGATTATGTTGATGGTTGTGATTAGGCATTATAGTAAAGTGTCAATATAAGGTACGTCCTGAATTATGTATAAATAGTAGTCTCCTGTGTATATTTTTATATATATGATGTATATTGTATTGTCCCTTCTTACAGTTATTGATTCTATTAATTATCTTGGTTATTGCAATCTCGATGGTTAATGGTAGTCAAATAGGAAGCAGGGGTTATCACAAAAGAGGATTAATGGGAGAGAGAGAAGTATAGAGTTGTTATAACAAGGTGAATGCATAAGAGATGTGGGTTATGTTTATTCATGGAATTGTGTCTGTTAGTCCTGCTCTAAGGGTAAATTAATAATTCTATAATAAAGGAAAGGCATTAAGTTTGGAAGTTGAAGTAGGTTAAGCATGTTCAGTTATTAAACATGAATACTTGTCATGATTTCTTCTTGTTTGCTATATGTTATTATATATTTCTAACCCTGATTGGTCAATGATACCTACCAGTACTTGTGGTTATACTGATACTACACTTACTATACCTTCATTTGGGGATATAGCCATGTTTCAGGTCAGTTGGAGTGTCTATAGGCGCTGCAGTGGTTATTTTTCAGCAGCTCCTATCATCCTACTCACACATGGATGTTGTATCTCAGGTCATCCTTCCGATTGATTAGTGCTCTTGTACTAGTTTAGATTAGATTCTGGGGTAATTTTATTTTTCTTCCGCAATGTATTTAGTTAATAAATGTATTTGGATAAGATTTTATTTTGATTAAGGGATTATTTCCTTGAAAGACTATTTCATCTAATTTCCACACTTAATTAAATGGTTGGGTGGTAAGATTTCTCTTGTCTAGGGTAGAGTTGGGTAGGTGCCCACACGATCTGTAATTTGGGTTGTGACATGTGTACTCCTACCTAAAGGAGGCACCGATAATGATGATGCAACAGATGATCCATTAGTTTGTGTCATAACACCTATGCCCCTTCGAGGGCAGTTTCTCATCATCTATGATGTGTCATGATTTTATGGAACTTTGGACACTCAAAACATGTAAAATATGCTAGTTGTGTTAGTTTTGCAGGAAAACAAGCCTTGGTGGTAATTGGATGAAAAAAGAGCTAAATTTGACCAAGTGTTGGAAACTGATGCTTGGCCATGACTCATTGGTCGCACTACGAGTCATGGCCTGAACTGTTGCTTTACCTGTGAATAAAATTTGGAATATTAAAAGTAAGGTGTTGCCAATGAAAATAGGCTACATGCCGTAGGGACAGGCGACGGATTGTCAGGTGAACCATCCTGAGTGAATTGTTCAAAAGTCCCACAAAAGTACAATTTGATGTCAGTGGCAATCACTACTCCATATGAGTTGTAAGGAAATTCTATGGATCATTGCCAACAATCGTCCTGCGAACATGTGACCGAATTCCTAAAGGTTGTCATAGTTACTCTACTGGCAACAGGTCACCCAACAAGTCGTTGGGTATCCCTATGTGTCATCACCAGCTATCGTCATCAGGATGCAAGAAAATAAGCCAACAGGCTACGGGCGTACACGTTGAGGTGTATCCAAACCATAAGACCCACAGCCTGGTCTTTTGTTATTACCGTCCCAGTTCTCCTATTATATTTAGGATAAGATTTTTTTTGTACCTATAAATACTCCTATTAGGTTTTATGTTTTAGTTTACGTTCTATTTCTACTTTTGAGTCGTATACTTGTTCTTGAGAGTTGTAAACACAGATTTTGAGAGTTTTAATTCATAGTTGAGATTTGTGATTTTCATCTTCTGCTTGTAAGTGCATAATTATGTTTTCTTATTAGAATTATTCTTGTGTTCTTATGATAATGAGTAGCTAAAAACCACAACTAAGGTTATGGGAACCATGACGGATTAATGTTGTAGGGTTCAAAGTACAAGGTGATTCTCAAAGTATGTGTATGCATGTATTGTTGTTCTCTTTGCTTTGATTGCTTTTTAACAATGGCAAACGTTAGAACTTGTCTTATCTTTACTTTCTTTGAAAGAAGGGGTAACGGATGGGAAAAAGGAATGAACAACAGAGAGTTTGAGCAACCTTTACTTAGTAACTTGAGTCGCGGATGTGGAAAAGCTAATTTGGGATCCAAGATAAGGGTTAGAGTGCAAAACTCATGAGACATGGAAGCATAATTGAGGATAGCCATCTACTAGGGGCTTAAGGTCGTTTAGATTAAATTAACTTATCGATTCTTCATGCCAAGCACCAGATAAGATCACCAATATAACGATCCTATGGAGTTAATAATTTATGTGAAACACATTCCTAGTGTCTCTTATATATTCATCACAAACTTAATGAAATCCATAATTGTTACTTGTTCAAAAGCCAATTTACAATCCCCCCCCCCAAATTTACGGAAATACTTTACTAATAGGATAGATAACCACATCGATCGAGCTTCTAGCTTATTCCCTGTGGGGTCGACCCCAGCCTGTGTTCGCTTCTATATTGATTCAGCAACCGTTGTATACTTCATAGCGAGATGTAATTTGGGCGATATCAAATTTTGGCTCCATTATTGGGAATATGATTTAGGATTAGATCGATTGTATTTTTCTAATTGTTAGTTTTTGTTTCATTATTTTTAATTTTTCTGTTATTTTTAGGGTGCATGCCCAACACTAAGAGTTAAGGCAATCCCCTGATTCTACTTGATCCTGAGTTCGAAAGGAATCTGAGAAATTGGAGAAAAATGGTTAACGACGGATAACATGACGGAGTTCAGGAGACTGGGAAAGAAGCCACTTTTCGTATGCTCGCTGAAGAATAGAAAAGAAAAGAAGTTGCCCATCAGGCAACACTTAATGAGTAGGCTAGACAAGTAGAAGCAGACCGTCTAGGTACTGCTGAGAAACAAGCAAGGCAAAGAAGGAATAGGGGTCATCAGCATCCCCATCATTATGTTCCCTAGTTTGATGATGTAGATGATGACGCAGATTTGGAATATGCAGGTGAAACACGTGCTATTGTTCCACCCCTTTTGCCATCAGGAACTAAGTTCGACATCACTAGAGGTATGATACAATTGCTAAACTCAGAAGGATTATTCACAGGCCTCGCTACTACTGATGCGAACTTTCATCTAATGTACTTTGTAGGGATTTGCAATTCCTACAACCTACGTAGGGAGATCCAAGATGCTAGCAGACTACAGTTGTTTCCCTTATCTCTGACTGGTGAAGCTACTCTATGGAAGACAGAGTTTCCAAGAGAATCAATAACTTCTTGGCAGGAGTTGAAGACACAATTCTTGAAGAGATTTTTCCCACCTTCTAGAATGTTGCAGTTGAAAGACGAGATTTATAACTTCAGGCAAGTACATTTGAAGGTATTATATGAGACATGTTTGAGGTTTATATAACACCCCAAAAGTTCCTAAGACTGCATTTCAGACTTAGCATAAAAAATAGTCAGTTTCCCAGTAAAATCTTCACAGAAAGACTCAGGCAAGGAGTCGTCGTCAGAGCCAACGACTCATTGGGTGAGCCATCCTGAGTATTATCTGAAAATTCTTGAAGATTGGAATTCCTCCCAGTGGACATAAGTGGAGCCACGAGTCGTGGCATCCACTTCCGAGTCATCAAGACTGGTACCAACAGCTTTTCGGATGATTTTTAAAGGGTTGTTTGGTCTTTTCCCACTCTTTTAACACCAAAACTATGTCGTTTCACTTGTTAAAAGAGGGATAAGTTGATTTAACTACCCCTAAACCCTAAACACCTCAAAATTCAGTCGACATTTAGAAATTTCAGAGCAAATAGGCAATTATTTTCTCTCCAAGGCAAGAACTAGGGTTCATTATCTCCCGACTCAAATTCAAAGATTTTGGAAAGATTTCCACTATCAGGTATGTGAAATTTCGTCAATGGGTATCCTTTCACCTATTGAGTTCCTAAGTGAACCCAAATCCTTCAGTTAATTCATTCTTCAGAGCTTAGGGTTTCCATGAAATGTATGAATTCCCTTATGTTTTAGTTCCTTATTGTGATTAAGCCATGAATACATGTTTTCCCATGAATTTCAGTATCTTTATATATTTATAATTATGAATCCTTAGTATATTTATAAACAAGTGTAATTACCCACACTTCGCGCGGCAATGTAACTTGTTTTACGAATACAAAAAGACATAAATTTAATGGACTAAAATTGATAAGTAAAAAAAAAAACTTACTCCATATAGATTAGTAAAATAAAGGCGCAAACGTACATATACGGATATTTAATTTAAAGAGTTTGTTTGCAAATAATATTTACATAGTATAATGTGCAAAAAAATAGAACTAAAATGATAATAATCATAAAACTTTTAACTTCACTTAAAAGAAAGAAATGTGAGTAAAAGAGGGAAATAAAAGGTGAATAAAAATTTACCACATGTGTGGTGCTTCAAATCGCATCTCTTCCTCGGAAAATCAAGAAAATCAAATTAACAAAACGAAAAGGAAAAATAAAGGCACACTACAAAAAATTATTTCTTCTCACTCTAATAACTAAAGTAAGGTTTTCTTAAAGCCTGTCAAAGTTTCTTGAAAATTCTCATGACGTTTAATACACAAAGGCCTCAAATTACGTCAAGAAATTTCTTTTCCCTGTACACATTATTGTTAGCCGTGACCTCTTTCTCAGAGCATGAACCTGAATAGAAATTTTAAAAGAAGAAGTAACATCACTAAAAAAATTACAATTCCATAAGCACAAAAAGAAATTAGAGAATGAAAATTACTTTTCATTAACAACAATGAAGCACAACTATTTTGTTGCCCACAAATTCTTGAAAACCCTTGTGATGTTCAAACACAAAAGTAATAAAGGGAAGTTAGAACAGGGATGAACTTATTTGTAAAAGTTAGTAAGAAGCACAAAAAAATGAAGAAAGGGCGAAAAGGAAAACTTATTTTGCTTTCATTTGTAATCGCAGACCACACATTGCCTGCAAAGGTATGGTTGAGTGGTTGGGAGCTGAACTCCCATGTAGGAGACCTGAGATCGAATTTAGCCTCTATCTATCGGTCAATCATGAGCTTGTTGCATGGGGCTTGTCTAGTGTAGTATACATCTCATATGTGATTTGCGAGCTATTACACAGTGAGCAAATTACCACAAATTGCTTACCACAGAGTGTTCACTTGTAGAGGTTGTGTATTTTCTTGAGGTTCCAAAAAAAAAAATAGAGTTCAAAACACATTAATAACTTAAATTGTAGCGGAAGGATATTTATTTATATAAGAGTTTTCTTCCTACTTAAAGGAGGTAAGGAAAATCATTCACATTCATTGATATGAAGATGTAAAGTCGCACCAAATTAAAGTTCACTCTTGTAATGACATGATGAAGTGTATATTCGCATACCTAAAAGGGAATTTTTCTTTCCGACAGTCCATCATGTCATAGCCACATTAAAGATTTAATAGTCAAAGAACTCGTACAAGTCAGAAGCTACAAAAAAAAAATCAAAAAAATGATACATTTAAAAGAGCAATATACCAAAACTATTTTAAAAAATAAACTATAGCATAAAAGACTAACTAACTTAGAATAAAGATTCCAAAAGATATTAATTAGAAAAAGGTGACAGTGCAAAGAGGATACAACTAATCATCAAAACATCACTTTTAAAGGGCAGAAGAATAGTAATTTTGAGTAATTGTTATTACATAGCAAATAAAAATCAAACACTAATATATAATCAAAATATTACAATATTATAATCCTGTAAATAGTAGAAAACAAAAGGATCATCAAAGGGTCCAGAATGTTAAGTGGGAAATAATCTCCAAATTCCTTTGACTGGATGGAGCTAAACTTCAATGCTACAAGTGATTATAAAATCACACAAAAATCTAGAATACTGAATGCGTTTGATATATGACATCAATCAAATGTGGAAGAAAATCAACAAATATCTAAACCAAAAGGAGAAGGTTTAGGCCTCTTCTTAAACAATTGGTATTAATAATTGGTATTCTTCAGAAAAAGTGAAGAAAAAAGAAACAAAAAATAAGAAGAAGAAGAAGAAGAATTTGTTTAATTTCAAGGACAAATTACAGGACAACGTCCTTTGCTTGTGATTGTCCTTATTAAGAGCAGGAGCGGAGCTACTCTTGGTTCAGGGGGTTCATCCGAACCCCCTTCGGTGGAAAATTATGTTATTTATACATGGTTAAAATTATATTTTATGTATATATAGTAGATGTTGAACCTCCTTCGGTTAGTTCGTATGTCTACTTCTGAACTCCCTTAGTGAAAATCCTGGCTCCGCCACTGATTAAGAGTAGATGACTTTCACAAGTTGTAAATGCATATTTTAACATCTTAAAGCATGCAGAGGTCTTATAGTTAAAATACTATAGTATTGCTAAATGGATAAGTTCAAAGTTAAGAAAAAAAATGAGCATGTCAAGAGATTAATAGTAGCCATAGTATTACCAAAGTCTGCTTTGTGATAATCTCCTAAAGAAAACTAACTACTAATAGATCTTAGAATATTACTTTAGGAATTTCCAAAAAAATAAAATAATAATAATAACAAAAAAGAAAAAAGAAAAGTAAAACAATGAATTTCATGAAAGTTCTAAAATTCATCTAATTTTTTCTCCTTAATTTTACTCTCTAGCACTTTCTCATGGATTAAACGTTAATCAACACTCATGGGCTTTTTGTTGGACGCAAGTTTGGCATCACCATAATCTTAATAAACTAAAAGTTTGGTGAAAAAATTGCTCTCCTTCGTCAACATATCAATATATACTCATATTATAAAACACAAATGCTTTTAAACAGAGACCCTTCATACTGGAATCGTAAAGCCAAAATTTGCAAGAAGAAACATCATACTGACACTTGCTTTCATTTTTTCAATTACTTCAATCGGCAGACCTGTTAAGATTAATGTAATCACTTTGTACTTTTCTCTAGATTTTGATGTCCTGAAATGCCTACTAAACGTGAGAGAAATTAACAAAATACTAAATCAGAGGGAGGAGATTTACCTTTGGCGCATAGTAAAAAAAAAATTGAAAGAAAAAACCTATAGAAGAATTTGAAATATTTCAAATGAAGGAATTGGCATGCAGAAGATGAGAATTAGTATACAAAGGTGTTATATGCAGGAAAGAGCGACAAACAGTTTCTTCAGGGATTAAAATTTGAAGGAGCATTTCTTTTAGACCAAATCGATTGGTTGTTGATTGTTTTGAGGGATTAAAAGTGTGATTCATTTTTTTTAGTCAAGGGAAGTGACGGTTCTTTTTTATTTCCAAATGATGTTTCATTTTTTAAACATTTTTAAAAGGAGAAAAGGTTTCAAAAAAAAAGTTAAAGGCAAATGCTGGCTCTAGAGAGCGTCATGTAGGCGGGCTTAAGTCCCTCTTTTTTATATATATATATATATATAAATTCATAATTTTGAACTTGTGGTATGTAATTTCATAATCCATTCATATTATAAAATGTCATGAATAGTTGCATTCTTCAGAGATGGCAGGTTATGAACACAAGATGACTTAGTTTTTCATGCATTGATAGTTGAATGTTCAGTCGTCAGTTTCACGTGTTTTAGGATGCTTTCAGTTAAAGTGTTTATCATTTCAGTCTCAGACATCAATACTATTGAGCTTATCAGTTTATCAGTATAATTCAGTAGGGAGTACTACTTTGCACCGAGCGGATGTAGGGATGAAGTTCACTCGTCAGTCAGGCTGAGACCTTTAGTAGAAGTCCCTAAGTCACAGAACCATGGTACCACTATAGGTTCTAAAAGGTCACCCGTCAGACCAGGCTTGACACCTTAGTCCTTTTGTATATCAGTTTAATGGATCCACCTCAGTCAGTGTTCGTACCCTTGATAAGGTACATAGCACCCTTCCAGGTAGGGTTACAAGTTGGACTCCATTTAGCTCAAATGGAGTATGTCGGTTAACAGTAGCTCCCACAAATCAGACTCAGATATTGCATGACCTCGTATTCATCAGTTACTTGTTTATTACTTGGTCATTACATCAGCTTATATGTATCAGTTTCATATTCAGTTTAGCATTTCATGTTTAGTTTTATAGATTATAGTGCATATCTCCCATTCTTAGTACATTCAAAGTACTGACCGCATACTTACTTTTGCGCTACATTGTTTCATAATATAGGTTCAGACGCTCAGCATCCAGCTTGTGGTTAGTATGATTTCGTATCATCTTAGCAGCAGAGTTTGGTGAGTCCTCATCCTTTTAGGACAAGACTTATGTTTACTTCCTTTATTTCAGTCATTCAGTTTTCAGACAGTTAGAGTTAGCTGGGGTCTTGTCCCAGCAACTCATCTTAGTAAAGGCTTTCAGACAGACAAACAATAGTTTCCAGCTTTATAGTTTTGTTCAGATGATTTCCGTTTTGACTATTAAGTTTTGTTTTGGATTTACTTATATCATTTAGATTTAGCTTCGCTCTGTGATTATCAGTTTTATATAACATTCTTAGTGTCATTCCAGGCCATGGGTTATTATGGGGTCACTTATGACTCTAAGTGCCATGTTACGACTATGGGGTAGTCTCGGATCATGACAATTTAAGAAGAAGTTGCAACAAGTCCCAAATCACAGAATACCTATTCACAAATTGCTTGAGATCTTTTATAGAAGTTTGAATGCTAACAACAAGGCTGTAGCAGAAACCGGGAGGTGCAATTATGAGTTTAACTTGGGAGAAGGCTTCAACAATACTTGATCGGATCACTAAAACTAACTGGGGTTGGCACACTCGAAAATCAGATGTTTCTGCTGGAAATTATGTGATAGGAGCATCTTTAGAGAAACAAATGATAGATGAGGCAGTTTTTAAGAGGTAGCATACTTGACGACCGAGTTTAACTTATTCGAAAAATAGTTTGCAGCAGCAGGGGCAGAGAAGGTAAATGCAGTTAGTTCTCAAGGTAAAGAACCTAGAAATGATGACTCTGATTCTGAGGAGGAGGCTAAATATCTAGATGATCAGGTAGCGGGTTTCTGAGCCAAAGGCAAGGGTCTAATCAAGATAGTTGGCACTCTGGTCAAGGAAATCAAGATCGAAACTATTATAAGGATAATAACTACAATCGGTCTAGGTATAGAGATAGGAGTAGGGGGAGAGATAGTGATTGGAAGAGAAAGGACGATTACAAGAATGACAAAAGTGTCCTTTACATTCCGCATGGACGCCGTGATGCTGATTCAAGTAACTCTAGGATGGAAGAAATGCTTGCTAAAGTGTTAAAATAGGTAGAAAAGACAAATGATTGCCTTAAGGAGATTTGAGCAGATATTTCAGGGATTAGTCAAAAAGTCGAGTCACATTCTACTACCATCAAGCAGCTTGAGAAGCAGTTTGTCCAATGTCTAATTTAACGAATCAATGTCAGAAAGGTACACTTTCAAGCAACACTGTTCAAAATTGAAAGAACGACAGTCATTACTTGGCTATAACAACTAGGAGGGGTAAGATGATTATCGATCTACCTATGCTCGTAATTATTGAGAATGATGTTGAGCCAGTGATGATCAATGATGAGAAAGTAGTCGAATTGGAAAATCAAATTGTTGATAAGAAGGCATCTGAACAGCTACCTCCACTTACTGAAAAGGAGGCCAAGGTTAAAAAGGGAAAGTAAAAGGAGGTCCCACAGGTTTTGACTCTGATTCGATGATCTTCTCCTCTTTTTCCTCAAAGGTTGAAGAAGGGAGGCGAAGAAGGAAAATATCATAAGTTTATCTTAATGTTGAAGCAATTGTCTATGAACATCCCTTTAGTTGAGGCACCTGAGAAAATTCTGGGTTATCCAAAGTTTATGAAGGATCTGGTGACTAAAAAGAGGACTGTGAGTTTTGAGCTGTTGACAATTTGCACCATTATAGTGCAATAGCTTCTCGATCTATTATGGAGAAAAAAGAAAATCCTGGAGAACTTATGATTTCATGGATCATTGGGGCTTTCAATTTTGCAAAAGCTTTGTGTGACTTGGGTGTTAGCATTAATATGATAACGCTAGCAGTATTTAGATAATTGGGTTTGGGGTCACCCAAACCAACTTTAATGAGACTTCTTATGGCAGATTGCACCGTAAAGAAGCCTGTGGGAGTTTTATATGATGTTTCAGCGAGGGTTGAGCCCTTTATTTTTCTAGCAGATTTCATCATCCTCGACTATGAAGTTGATTTTAAGGTTCCTATTATCTTAGAGAGACTTGGTGTTGAATCACTAGAGGCAGTGATCATGAATTTTGAGGGTGATGAGTATGATGAGATGGTGAACGCATTTGCTGGTTCGAGTTCCTACACTTTTGTACCAAAAAAGTTAGATTTGGATTTGAAGAATAAGGAAACCTCACCAGATAAGCCTTCTATTGAAGAGCCTTCTATCTTGGAGCTCAAAGCTCTCCTATCCCACTTTCATTATGTTTTCTTGGGAGCCAACAATAATTTTTCGGTTACTATAGCAGCAGATTTAGTTGAATGGAGAGTTGAGGCTCTAGTATCAATTTTACAAAAGTTCAAGAGAGCCATTGGATGGTCCATAGCTGACATTATTGGTATTCTGCCTGAAATTTACACGCATAAAATCCAACTCGCGCCAGATTGTATTCCTGGTATTGAGCGTCAGTGTAGGCTCAACCTGCATATATAAGAGGTAGTCAAAAAATAGATCGTCAAGTGGTTATATGTGGGTGTGGTATATCCTATTGGAAACAGCAAATGGGTGTGTCCAATTTAATGTGTGCCAAAGAAGAATGGAATCACTGTAGTTCCAAATGCGAAAAATGAGCTAATACTAATGAGACCAGTCACTGGCTGGCGAGTGTGCATAGATTATAGAATGCTCAATGTGTGGACTAAAAAAGATCATCTTTCGATGCCTTTTATGGATTAGATGTTAGACCATCTTGCTGGTATAAGATGGTATTATTTTTTTGATGGTTATTCGGGATACAATCAAATTTTGATTACTCCCTAAGACCAAGAGAATACTGATATTGGGTGTATATATACACCCAAACACTGCATTTTACCCATATTTTGGCTAAGTTTTGAGAACGAATGTGTATATTTACTTGTTCATGATATATTGATGTGGGTGAACTAAAAAATGTGATTAGTTTATTTCAGGCTAAAATATGGATGAAAGTGCACCAAATAATTGGAGAGGCACAAACAAGATGGATATGAGATCCAAGGGAAGTTTTAGAGCTGAAGGAGCCTCTGAGCTGTGAAGCTAGGTCCTAAGGGAATAGCCCCGCACCGCTCAGCTCACCAAAAGAGACAACTGGGAGGCCTGTGCTCTGGAGGGCGCACCTCGCAGCAAGGTCCAGCATGCTACCCTCTGTGCCATGGAGCTGGTGGATCAATGGGATTTCATTAAATAATTGGCCAACTCCTAATAGGCTTGGGATTTAAGGGATCTACCTCAATAAATACCCCCAAGGATGACCTGCAGTTAATTACATATGATTTTTGAGAGCAAAATAGAGAGCACAAGGGTTTTTACTAAGATTCTTTGTCTTTAAACTCTACTACTCATTACTTTAGTATGATTAACATTGATTTTTGTATTCTCTTTCCGATTATGAGTAGCTAAATACCCTTATTTTGGGGTTACGGCTAGAACTTGAATGTGTAGTGTTTTATTTGAATTAATGAATCATTTTTCTCATTTAATTGCTCTCGTGTTCTTATGCTTACTATTTTAGTGTTTGGTCAACATTAGAATAAATGTGTAATTCTTACGTGAACTAACCATGGAAACGTAAGAATAGGATGAAGAACATAGGGGGAAAGATTATCACTGGCTTAACGTTAGGGTTGATTTGCAACTAGGATAGCAATATACCTAGTTTGCCTTATCTGGTTATAAAGGGGATGAAAACACTAATGCATTTGAATTAGAACCTCACATCCCCGCTCAATGATGTAGTTGTGAGGCTAGTTTAAATAGGTGATTTAGAGGATAACCATTCCCGAATCGTATAATTAACCCCAAAATCAGCAATTAGAAAAATATAGTTCATTGAGACAAGTTAAATGCTATACATGATTGTGATTAATGTCATAGCCCTAGAATTTCCTTTGATATTATTTACAACCTTTTCTCAAATTGTCAGTGTTTTACTTTATTACTTTTGTACCGCTTAGAACGATATAATTTCACCAACTTTCTCGATAAATCAGAGCACTTGTCCAAAATATTAATAGAAATTAAATTAAGTAAATTGCTAAGCGCATAGTCCCTGTGGATTCGATATCTGGCTCGAAAGAGCTTCCATATTATTTTCTATGATCACGTGCACTTGCGTGTGTGGTAGACCACAACAAGTTTTTGGCGTCATTATTGGGGACTTAGAAAATTAGTGAATTCTAAAAAAAAAATTTGTTAATATTGTACAAGTGTAAAAAACTTTATCTGAGCGGCTATGTTTGTGGTACAATCTATTCTTCAAGATGGCAAGAGAAAGAGAGTTGGTTGAACCATATTTGGAGCCTAAATAAGCATTTTATCAGCGGATAAAAGTAGTTGCTCTTCTATATCTAATTTAGCAGATTTAGCTTGCTCAGTAGGAAGACGTTGCTCCTATAGAAATGGCAGAAAGAGCAGTTCATGAGCTGGCAATCCTACTCGCAAATAATGTCATCTCCAGCATTCGTAGAACAGAAGAAGGAGGTCGATTCAAACTTAAACAGAAGATGGTGCAACTATTGCACACCTACGGATAGTTCACTGGTCTATCTCATGAGGATCCACAAAAACATCTACAAAACTATCTTGAGATCAGTTACACATATATTTTCGTAGGAGACTCATCTGACTATGTGAGACTCACACTCTTCCCTTTATCTCTGTTAGGGGAAGCAAAGTGGTGGTTGAAGGTAGAACCACCAAATTCAATCACCATATGGGATGATTTGTCCAGAAAGTTTTTGATCCGCTCCTTTCCATCTGGAAAGACTACAAAATTAAGGAGTAAGATCTTAAGCGTCAGATAGAAAGATGGTGAGAATTTGTATCAAGCCTGGGAGAGGTTCAAGTCCATGCTTCATGATTGCCTAGACCACCATATGACTAATGAGGTTTTGGTGCATATCTTATAGAAAGACTTGAGTTAACACAGAGAATTTTTTAGATTCAGCTGCTGGTGGACAAGCCTTTGAAAGTACATATGATGAGTTATATATGCTTTTGAATCACAAATCACAGGAAAACTCAGAATAGACTGCTGATGTTTTGAAAAGCAACACAAAGAAGGTTGCAGAGTTATTAAAAGTGGATCAATTGATAGCCATAGCAGCACAAATTGTCTCTTTACAGAATCAAATGAACACTCAGTTTAGCAACCTAAATTTGGGACTTCAACAAGCTTATGTAACTATGGTACAGTAAACTCAGACTTGGTGTGAGGTATGTGGTAACAGTGATCACTCAGCAGATGCATATGGAGAAAATCCAGAATCAGTAAACTTTGTGTGTAATGCTCAACACCAAGGAAATCAAAATTTTGGGAACACTTATAGCCCAAATTAGCAGAATCACCCCAACCTTTAATAGAGCAGAAATCAGGGACATAATGTCAACCAAAATCAGTATAGAAAGCAAGTAGGGAATTAGAATCTTCAACTATAGGCTTAGGGTGGTCACTCCAATTCTCAATCTAGCAATATTGAGGAGATGTTAAGCAGATTATGGCTAACCAAGTACAGATGGTTGCTGACATAAAAAATTAGTAGTTAGCCAGAAAGACTAGAGGTTCAGATGATACAGCTTGCTGGGGCACAAAACACTAGACCTCAAGTGTAACACCCCGCATACTCCCAACCCAATGTTATGACCATAAACAATAGGTACTTCGGTGTCGAGAAGCCATAAGTATGTATTTGGTAATGTTAACAATGAGCAATTTGAAATTTGGCTTCGTACATGTGATTAGCCTTTCATAAGAGGTGTTTTGTGATTTTTGTGGCACATTCGTGGGGATCAAAATGAGGCTAAGAGGACCTCTAAACAAAGTATATTAAGGTTAAGAAGTGAGTTAAATAATAGGACTAGAAGTATCTAACCAAACCCGCGAAAAAAAGTCGAAAACAAAAATTTTGGAAAAAAATAAGGAGGGGCGCACACAGGGGCGTGCCACGCCGCTCTGGGCTGAAATTTTCAGTCCAGAGGCAGTAAAGGGTTGCGCCAGGCAGCGTGTCACGCCGCCCCTGCGCACCTTTCAAAAGTTGGAAATTTTGTTTAAGTCTCAAGGGTGCCCGGGGACGTATCAAGCCGATTTTTGACACGTTTCTTATACAATCATGATCATATACATGAAATGAGTAAATTATCACATTGGTATGATAAAATTACTCGAGAACGAATTTGGAGTCAAAATGACGATTTTGCCCTTTTGGTCAAAATGGGCCATACGTGGCTAGAATCGCTTGCTTTTGGGATTGAGGCTACGAGTGTGAATAGCATGAGTGGGAATATTGTTGTAACACGTATGAGGTTATTTAAACACGAGAAATTATTGATTTTATTGGGTTAAGAGAATTGGGCCCAAAAAGGACCCAAAAATGAAAAGAAGACATGGCCCAAAAATGGGTCAAAAGACCCATTCTTGTGTTGACTTGTCAATAATGGAATTAATGGATAAGGATAACTTTAAAAGGTTATAAAATTTGGCCAAAATCAGATTTTAATTCATTGTACACACACATGCTTTTCTCTCATTTTCTAGAAAATTCCCAAGAACACTTCTTTGGCTCTCAAACCCTAAGACACTTCTTGAAGCAAGATCATCATCTTCCAAGCTTGGGTAAGTGATTATTCTTGTACTTTAACATATTATAAGCATGATAAAATATGTATATCATGTTGGTGATGGTTGAAAATGTCGGACATGGCACTTTTGGCTTTTGTGAAAGATGTGAAATCCATGGGATTGTAACTTGAATTATGACTTATGACTTTGATGAAAGTGCATGATACGGATGAAATAACAACATGTATGGTGCTATTATGGTCTTAAACATGTTCTTTTTCTATAATTATAAATTATAGGATTTTGGCCGATTTGTTGTTATGAGGTGTATTGAAGTAATTTGATGGAAGAATTGTGATGTGGTGGTGATGGAAAAGGATAAAATATGAGCTTGGTGTAACATGCCATTGGTTATCATGTGTTGGTAAATGTATGGAATATTGTGGAATTCTTGGTATGATGATTTTATAAATGGTGTTGTCAAGGGGGGAAATGACATGTTCGAGTTGAACATGTGACTTATTGTTGTTGTATGCCATTATAAGGTTATTGGTGGTTAATGTTGGTTCCGTCATGTATTTATGTTGTAGAACAAAACATAAGGACGGAGCGGGACTATCGTATGCACGTCTAAGATTGTGTATTCGTAAGTAAGAATACAAGGTATGTAAGGTTACTCTTTCCGTATCCTTCTACAACATATTGTTCCCATTGACATTGGACTTGTTTCAATTCCGAGTGCCTTGAAGTATATCAATTCAGGTTGACATATATTGTTATCCATATGTGTCTTATTCTTAGATGACTTATGATTCACTTATCCCTTGTTCATTGATTGAAGTTCCGAAGATGTCATAACGTTGTAAGCCTTAAAAGAACTATCTCAAGAGGGTAAAATATAAATGAATCTATGTATTCTTGAAAAGCATTTTTCAATCATGTCATGCTCCAAATCCTATATTGTGAGTATCATCTTAGTACCATTCTCATAAGAGTAATAAGAGAGATGATGTGCAAGGTAGTGTGATTATTACTCATAAGTGAAGATGTCAATCTCATGAGTTAAACACGTGAAGTGAAATGTGAATATAAGTGTGTGCTTTACTGTCATTATCTCTAGGGTGTCACTTTCCTAGCTAGACAAAAGGGGTATAAGATTGTAAAGAAGTAAGGCGCTTGGGTACTAGATGTTTCATTAGGTATGGATCACATTCTAAAGGTTATAAGTTCTAGATGGAATAATTCCAATACTATGCTATGTTAGTCACTATAGACCACCAAAGGTGGAGGGCCGGTACTATACGCTTACTTATATAAGATCTCATAAGAAGTAGCAAAAGTTTCCAATAGCATTGTGATCCTCAATAGATCATACAAATGTGTATATTCTACCTCTAAGTTTCGGAACTGTGATGTTATGATTATGCTTGTACCAATCTAGTAAAAGTTGAGGTATAATTATGAGTATTATCCATGGGGTGCAATGGACACCTGCATGCTGGTTCTATGAATTTCCCACTGATCAGTTGGGCCCGGGCAGTGTATGATTAAGAAGTGATTAAGTGAAGTAAGGTAAGGTAGAGAAGCATGTAGAGTGGATGTATGATACCCCACCCATAGAGTGGATGTAGGTTATATTATTAATCCACCAAGAGAGTGGGTGTGTGTGGATGAATGTTATTCTTTCGTAATTTACTAACCAAGTAGTAGAACAATAGTGGTCATGAATAGAGGAGAAGAGTCTCTTGAGTGTAGATGAATATGAAAGATATTCTATGAATAGTAAGGATATAAAATGAATGTCCTAAAATGTTCATAACGAAAGCAATAGATAAGTTTCCAATTAGACTGATGGTTTATCCATATTGAAAATCTCTCATATTTATTTCATTGACATTCTCATGTATGATGTAATTTCTATAGCCTTACATACTCGGTACATTCTTCGTACTGACCCCCTCGGGGGACTTACCTTACATGTTGCAGGTGCAGTCATTAGTAGACCTCCTCAGTAGACTGTGGATCAGTTGCAGAAGTTTTGGTGAGCTCCACTTGATTCGGAGCTTTCTGGGTCATAGTTGTATATTCATTTTGATGTTGTAAAGGTGGTATAAATAGATGTATCTATTAGAGGCTTTGTAGACATATGTGGGTATATGAATGGAAGATATATGTTCAATTCGACGTAATGTCTCCAACGGCCAAGTTTGATATTTCTATTTATGGCATATGTTTCCATAGTCATGTCTTTCGCATAGTTGCATGAGGTATAATAAGATTCATACGCAGATATATATACGAAGATTCATGAACAAAGATTGGTTCTCTCGGGCTATATCGGCTTCGAGTGCTAGTCCGGTCCGAATGGGATTTCGGGTCGTGACATCAAGGAGGTCTACTAAGTTATACATATCTTAATCCTAAGTAGGTCAATGCGGTTTCACTCAAAGTGGTAGATAATTAGAGAAGTTAGAGCCTAAGAAAGCAACAAAGACCACTTTCACTTATCCATATGGGACATCTGCATTCAAGAGGATGCCTTTTGAATTATGTAATGCGCCAGTGACCTTTTAGTGTTGCATGATGTCTATCTTCTCTGACATGGGGGATATACTATCGAGGCATTTAAGGATATTTTTTTAGTTATTGGTGACTCTTTTGAAGATTGTCTGGCCCATTTAGCTAGTGTTTAGAGAAGGTGTGAAGATTGCAATTTGGTACTTAATTGGGAAAATTATCACTTTATAGTCAAAGAAGGGATATTGCTCGGTCATAAGATTTCAAATAAGGGGATTGAGGTCAACAAGGCAAAGATTGAGGTGATTGAAATATTGCCTCCACCTGTTTCTGTGAAGGATATTCAAAGCTTTTTGGCGCATGTTGGATTTTATCTTAGGTTCATCAAGGATTTCTCTAAAATTTCACATCTTTTGTGTACGTTGTTGGAGAAGGAGGTCAAGTTTATTTTTCATGATGTGTGTCTAAATGTGTTTGAGTATCTGAAGGAGAAATTGACTTCAACCCCTATTATTATTTCACCTGATTAGTCCATGCCTTTTGAGGTTATGTGCAATACTAGTGGCGTGGAGCTAGGAGCAATACTAGTCCAAAGTCATGAGAAGATCCTTCATCCTATCTAATATTCTATAAAATCACTTAATCCATCTCAAAAAAATTATATGATGACAGAACAAGAGTTGTTTGTTGTGGTTTTTGCATTTGAGAAATTTTGATCTTATTTGATTGGCATAAAAGTGGGTGTGCATATTGACCATGTAGATATTAGGTACCGTATGGAGAAAAAAGATGCAAAGATAAGATTGATTTGTTAGGTACTTCTGTTATAAGAATTTGACTTTGAGGTTAGGGATCAAAAAGGAACTGAAAATCAAGTGGCTGACCACTTATCATGACTTGAAGAAGAGGCAATGCTGAAATTGAAAGATGAACTTGATATTGATAATACTTTTCCAAATGAACAGGTATTGGCTGCATCGTAAGACTTGATTCCATGGCTCGCAGACTTTGACAATTATTTGGTAAGTGATGTGGTGCCTAAGAAGTTATCTTTTTAGCAGTGGAAGAATTTCATGCATGATGATGGGATGAGCCATAATTTTTCTAGATTTGTGCGTATGGAATTGTTCGTAGATGTGTTTCGGAGATTTAGATGATAATTATTTTAGAGACATGTCATTCATCCCTAGTTGGAGGTCATCATACTGGTGCGCGAATGGCTCATAAGATTTTGGAATGTGGATACTATTGTCCCACCATTACCAAGATGCTCATGACTATGCAAAATCTTGTGACCAATGCCAAATATGAGGGAACATTTCACGAAAGCATGAGCTACCATTGACCCCGATTCAAGAGATTGAGCTCTTTGACTTTTAGATATTGATTTCATGGGTCCGTTTGTGAGCTCATATGGTATGAAATACATCTAGTTACTGTTGATTATGTCTTGAAATGGGTAGAGGCGGTTGTTCTTCCAAATAATGAAGGAAAGAGTGTGACAGCATTTCTATGAAGGAACATATTTTCTAGATTTGGTACTCCAAGAGCCATCATCAGCGATGGGGGTTCTCACTTTTGTAATCATCTGTTCAATGATTTGCTTTAAAAATATGGTTAAAGCATAAGGTGGCAATGCCTTATCATTCTTAATCAAGCAAGCAAGTTGAGGTCCCCAATCGGGAGATCAAGTCCATTTTCGCAAAGATTGTGAATGTCAATAGAATAGAGTGGACTATAAAGATGGATGATACATTATAGGCCAATAGGACAACATTTAAGACTCATATTGGCGATTTTCCATATCATCTCCTGCATGGCTAAGCATTTCATTTGCCTATCAAACTTCAGCATAAGGCTCTATGAAAACTCAAGAGGTTAAATCTGGCATGGAGTGATGCAGCGAAGTTGAGGCTTAAGTAGTTGAATGAAATGGATGAATTCTATCTTAAAGCATACGAAAGTTAAGCCTTGTACAAAGAGAAGATGAAGTCATACCATGATCGAAAGATCGAGAAAAGAGAGTTCACTACTGGCAATATGGTTTTGTTGTTCGATTTCACGCTTCACTTGTTTCCTAGCAAGTTAAATTCAAAATAGAGGGGAAATTATCACATGGTGACAGTGTTTCCTTATGGTTCCATTGATCTTGAAAATAACAAGGGCAAATGATTTAAAGTAAATAGCCTAAGGGTGAAAAAATACCTAGGTGATGTTGAAAAGGTCAAGGTGATATGTTTGGTGTGTCTTGATGAAATCTAAGTAATCAAGACACTTGAGTTGTGCTAAAACATTAAATCAGGCACTATATAAGAGGCAACTCGTGGGTTAGTTGGTGAAGTCTGAGTAGCCAAATTAGTCTCATTGTGCCCCAATGTTAAATCAAGCTCTACTTGGGTGGCAACCCAAGGATTTTGTTTTTTTCCTTAATTTTTAGTGTCTATTATACGATTAACATGTGTTGAAGTATGCAGGTGGTTGCAGACTAAAACTGAAACTAGAAAAATTTCTGGTGCACAGGCCCAACGGCCATCCCAATGAGTCGTAGCTCTAGGAAATGACTTGTAGGATGAGTCGTAGCCACTAGGAGTGAAAATTGTAAAATTGTAATCTTGTAGAATCTTCACCCCATGACTCTCAAAATAAGTCGAAGTGACCTGTAGGGTATTGCAATGACTCGTCGCCTTAAGTAGTAAGGACTAAGAAGAAAACCTAGGTAAGTATTCTAACCTGCACGCTATGGGTGCATGGAATTACTCGTAGCCAGTGGCAACGATTCATAGGGTTGGTCGTAGGAACTATGTTAACTTAGTCAAAAATCTTAGGTGCAACCCGACCCGGTCGACCCAATCCATGCGGTTTAATACCGTAATTCACACCCGATTCGCCTTCTCTCATATTCAAAAAACATAACTCCCTCCATCACTCTAAAAATGGTTCCTTCCCATTAATTTCTCCCTAAATCATGCATAAACTTCATCAAATCCCCAAAAATCCTAGTTCCTCATAGTCCTAAACTACATATTCAGCCTAGTTTGTTGAAATCCAAGAGATTGCTTCAGGAAATCAAGCTCAAAGATCATAGTAAGTAAATTTGCTTTTAATTACCTTGATTTTTGAGTTTGATAATCATTTGTGGGTACTCCACAATTGTATTAAATCTAGAAAACCCTACATGATGTTTCTTGAGTATGGAATAAGGATTTTCTTGAATTGATTTATGTTTCATTTGTTAAAATTAGGAGTGGTTAATAGGTGTTCATGATAATAGTTGGGAGAAACAGTTACATGATTTTGATCCAGAGTAAAGTCTGAGTAATCCCGTTGTATTTGTTTATGTGTACATGTGGGGAATTGGTTTTCTTGATCATTCCAATTATCATAAAATTTGGTCTAAGTATGATATGGTTGAAAATTTTGTGAGTGAAACTGTGGATATTTAGAAACTACCAATTTGCAGTCCTTATAACTCTCGCAACGACTCATACCCTAAGGGAACGAGTTATCACGTGAGTCATAACCACTGGCACTTAGGTCTAAAATTGGAAAGTTTCTGAACTTTAAGGAATTTTCTCACTATGGGTCACCAAACAAGTCATAGGGAGACCCAATGACTCATAGGGACCACTCATCCTAAGAACCTATAATTGTACAACTACAGGAGTTGGACCCAATGACTCACCCAACGAGTCGTAGGGAGACCCAATGACTTGTAAGGTAGATTCGTATAAAGAACAGAAGATGAATAAATTTTGAAGTTTAACCCTATGAGTCACCCGATGGTTCATAACATCTTAACGACTTGTTGCCTGACCTATAGGGACTGACTGTGTTTTGATACTTATACTTATTTTCTTGATCTTTTTGAATACTGACATTTAAACTCCACAAGTACGATGGCACCTAAGAATGACACTCATAAAGGAGCTAAGAAAGGGGGGAAGCCTACTCCCAAGAAATAGGCATGGTCTACTAGGCAACTGAAAGACGTGCCCACTGATGAAGAATCCAGTGGCTTACAGGAGGAATATCCACTGTTATCTTTAGTTGAGCTACATGATAGTCTACCTTAGATTGGTAGATTGAGGCCCCAAATGAAGAATTCAAGGGTGTCTCCACCATGCACATCTACTTCTCCTTAATCAGAAAAGGAAGGAGAATTAGAGTTTGAGGAAAGCAAAGAAGAAAGTGACTTTGAAAATGGAGATAAGACTACATATGGAAGTCAGTCAAAGGATCAAAAAGGGTCGAGGTTTGGTACACATGTATCTATTGAGGAAGATGATGAGACCTCCACAGATAGTCCCCCACAACAGACTCAGCCTTCACCTCCGACTCAGCCTGTACTTTAGATTGAGGTAGCCTCGTATGTTAATTGATGGGGTATTAGAGGTATGCAAGCCATTTATGATTGGGAAATTGCTATCGTCCAAATCATAGGATGACCTAAGAGGGGGTTCTATGAGCAAATAATATTGATTACTATGGGTATGTCTGAGATGCTTGAGTTTGAGAGATTGTTCAACAAATACAAGTTTGAGTGGATGACTGCGGAGTTAGGTATATACAATCTGGGGCTACTTTGAGAGTTTTATGTGGCCTATCAGGCCATGCTAAAAGTACTAGCTTTGTAGGTTTGCTATGAAAGGGTCATGATCTCATGCCTGCTGTATTGATTTATGGTGTTAAGTTTAATATTTTGGCGTAGACTATTTCATAATTCCTTCATGATCAGGACTTTATGCCCCCAACTAACAGTTCAGAGATAGATCATCGTATGGATAAGAAGAGATGAGGAAGGTAAAGCTGAAGCAAATTAGCATCGATGATAAGATGGTACACTTTTGCTGGATGGCGAATATTACTGCGCCTGCAAAAAAAGATGTTGAATGGGTGGCCGGTAGATCATCATAGATAAAGAAAGGTATCTTAAACTTTGCTGCCAAATTATGATGGACATTGGTTCGTCATAAGTTGGGCCCACATTTAAAGATAATATCTTAAGCCCCAACTAGGTTGCTTTAGTGGCAGGTATTATAGAGGGATATGACATTGATATTGCTAGATTGATTGACCAGGAGATCTGGGATAGAGATGTTGAGACAGATACGAGCACCACATTTCCATTCCTAGTCATTCAGATTGGTTTGAAAGTTGGTATTCTTGTTTTGGTAAATGTTGATCAGTTCATAAAAGCTCATCACAATACAGATCATGGGCTAATTCGAGATCTAACGAACCTAGTTTCTAGGGAAAAAGTTGTAGCCAGTGCATCTTGGTTGGTGAGGGCATTTCAGTTGGGTCTACTAATGAAGATTGATACGCCCATGTTTGCTAATCTTAGGGCCACACCTACTAAGTCCTAGATTGAGGCCTTGAAGCCCCATGCTACTGCTTATACCACCACTTCCTCTGTGTTATAGCAGCCTTCAATTCCTATCTCACTGAATCCTACTACTAGTTTATCCATGCCTCGCCCACCTGTTGGTGGGTACGTTCTAGTACCATAGGAGTTTATATAAACCGTGCTGAAACGGTTGACCACAATTGAGCGAAAGGTTGACAACATTGAAAATGGGGTTCAACCTTGGGAAAAGAAGGAGATTAGGACAGAGATACGCAGGATGCAGACCCATTTTGATAGTTTTGAAAGAAGGATCACTGACAAAATTGAGGGTGTGAAGTCTCCGGACATGGACGAGATTAGAAAAGAGTTGGCTAATCTTCGTGTTGCGATTAAGGATATGTCGTCTTAGATATTTTTGGAATTTCTAGATCTGACCATGCCCATGATAGAGGAGATCAAAGAGGCTAAGGTGGAAAATATACGGAGCACTAAAGGAAAAGAAAAGAGTGCCGATGTTTGTACGAATCTTGAATAACAAAGAAAGATGAGAAAGAGAGATAAAGAAAATTTGAAGAAAGTGACGGCGGAGAGCAAGTATGCCTCCCATGACCACTTTTCAGAGATTCATGAGATGGGGCATGGATCTAGGAGCTCCAAAATTTGTGAGGCCTCAAGCAATGATGTCGGTGATGTTGTTGATGGTGTTGGGGATACGACAGTTGCCCTTACTATATTTTTTCCTTTGAGTGCACCTTCCACCACCTGTGCCAACATTGATTTGAGTACTTTAGTCACAGTCGAGGACATGAGAGTGGAGATTGGGGTGAGTTTTGAGACCCCACCAGCTGATGAGACCACATTCGACATTTAGAGTACCCCAGGTATGTCCTTACCTTTTATTTTTACTTTTTTTGACTATATGCATGATGAGCCATGGTTACATGGCACTTTTGATGCTTAAAACAAGGAAAATATGCAATAACTTGGGTATGCTTTGTTGGTATGATGTGTTTTCTGTTCTACATTGCAGGAGAATAGGTTTTGGAGGCTAAACAGAGAAAAAGTGAAGAAGCACGCACTAGAATGGAACATATGAAGAAGAAAAGAGCTAAGTCGAGGACAAGGAGTGACCCACGGCAGGGACTCACGTGCCGTGAGTCCATCCACATGACGTAGGTGGCTGCCGTGAGTCACTTTCTGTAGCCTGGACAGTACCTTGATTTCCACGACAAGACTCACGCGCCGTGAGCCCACCTACGTGGCGTGAGTCAACTTATGAAGATGTCTATTTGAGCCTGATTTCCATGACACTCGCCTACGTGGCATGACTTGGTTCCACGACACCAAGTCACGATACCATGGAACATTGCCGACTCTGTTCTCCTGTTTTGATTAGGATAGGATTAGCCTTGTATCTATAAATACCCCTGTATTGTCCTATGTTCAGGAGTGAGTGAGTTACATTGTTTTGAGATAGTTTTTCATTATTTTGAGTTCAGAAACATATTATTATTTTGTAATCTTGGAACACCGATTCTAGGGTTTTATTCATCATTGAGATTTCAGTTTTTCTTCATTATTGTGAGTTTACAATTATGTTTTCATTCTTGAATTCTTATTGTGCTCTTGCGAACATGAGTAGCTAAACTCATTAGCTAGGGTTGTGTGAACCATGAGGAATTAACGAAATGGGTTAACTGCAAAGCAATTCTGAACTGGTGTGAATGTATGTATTGTTACTTCCTTTGTTGCGATTGCTCTTCTAACGGTTGCAAACGTTAGAAACTTGCCTGTATTCTAGACTTGCTCGAGAAAGAGATAGAGATTAGGAAAAGAAGATAACAACAGAGATTTGAAGCTATCAACCTTTATCTAATAACTTGAGCCTTAGCGGGAATAGTTATCTGAGATCCAGGACAAAGGTTAGTAGTGCGACACTAGGAGACCGAGAGGAGAAGAGTGAAATTCGTCTAATCAAGGTCGAGAGACGTTTAGATGAACATATCTTGTCAGATTTTGCATGAAACATAGCGGGATAGTTTTGTTAGCACAAGTAACCAGTGGAGTTAAGGAATCATTGGGGATCACAGTCCTAGTGTGTTTCTCATCTTGACTACAAACTCTATAATCAAAAATCGTTATCGTTATTGTTCATTTACGAAAAAAACCCAGTTTTACTTTCATACCAGTTACTCAGACTAGCATTCGACATAACTTTGACCTATTCCCTGTGGGATCGACCCCAACCTAGTTGGGTTCTATATTTGATACAGCGACCGCTTTGTACTTCTTAGGAGGCATATCTTGGGCGACAGCAAATTTTGGCGCCGTTGCTGGGGAATACGATTACGGAGTTGATTAGTTTACTTGTTGGAGTTGATTGGTTTTTCTTTTCTATACCTTTATGGGCATACGCCGGTGTATGCCAAATACTAGGAGTCAAGGCAATCCCCTGATTCCACTTGATCTTGAGATAGAAAGAACACTGAGAGCTAATCGAAGAATAGTGAATACTGATGGGGTGCAGGATCCCGCAGCTGCGGGAGACATTCATAATCAACCAATTCAGCCGATTGGTCATGAAACAACAGACCAAACAACTTCTCGATTGACATGAGAAGAGCATGCTAGATAAGCTGCTCTTAGACAAGCAGAGAGAGATACCCTTTTTTTCTCTCTCAAGAGAGGGGGGAGTATTGGGCAGAAGTAAAGATGCAACTCAACAATTGTCCCTCTCAATGGGAATATAACCGATTACTCGAGTTCAAGAATAGGGATCTCCAGATCCGGGAGCTGCGACACTCTTGTTATTCTCAATTTCAGCGATGGCTCGGTAGATAGATACAGGGCTAGATTAGTATCTAAAGTATTCCTTGCTCAGAGGAAGAAGGACATTAGTTTGAAGTCTCGAGTTTCTATCCCCTCTCTAGTGTTGCTTAAAAGGACCTAGTTCCCTACTACCGTGTCATGGCGATATCCCAAATAACAATATTTTCTCCCATGAACTACTGAAGAGAGACAAAAAATATTGAGAGCTCAACAACCACTTCAAAGACCGCATGTGCTAGTTTATGCAGACCCTGAGGAAGAAGACGTGTCCTACTTCGAGCCAATAGAGACTGGTGCCATCATTCCACCTGAGTTACCTCCGGGCACTAAGTTTGACATTATCAGTGCCATGATTCACCTGTTAAACTTAAAGGGTATGTGTGCCAGTTTTCCTACTGATGAACGAAACATACACGTGATGAATTTTGTGGGGGTCTGCACCTCATATAATTTGCCTTGAGTTGACCAAGAGGCTATTCGATTGAGATTGTTTCGATTCTCTCTAACAGGAGAAGCGACTTTATTATTGGCAGAATTACCACGAGGATCCATCACTACTTGGCAAGAATTGAGAAATCAATTTCTGAAGAGGTTTTTCCCACCTTCCAAGATGCTACAGTTGAAGGATGAGATCTACAACTTCAGAAAACTACATTTCGAAGCACTTTATGAGACATGGATAAGGTTCAAGAAAAAGCTGCAAAATGTGCCAAATTATAAGATGAGTGGTAGAAACTTACTTGAAATTTTCTACAGGGATTTGAACGTCAATACTAAGGTTGTAGAAGATACTATCACTGGTGGAGAATTTATGAGTATGAGGTGGGAACAAGCTTCAGAAATATTAGATCATATCACTAAGACCAACCGCGAATGGCATACTCGGGAAGTAGATATGCCAGCTGGCACATATATTATTGGAGCCTCAGCAGTACAATGGGCTTTGGATGAATCAGTAGCTCAAGAGGTCGCTCAGTTGAGGACAAAAATTGGTCTTCTGGCTAAACAGATTGCGGCTAGAGATGCTGAAAAGGTGCATACTGTAGGTGCACAAAGTAAAATATCTCGACATGAAGATTATGAATCTGATGAAGAGGCAAATTATCTGGATCGAGAAGTGGCGGGTTTCCGAGCCAAGGGTCAAAGGTCTAACCAAGACTCCTAGAACTCGAGGCAAGAGAATCAAGGTCGGAACTACTATAGGGACAGTTACAACAAGTTAGGATATAAAGATAGAGAACGAGATCATGACGGTGATTGAAGAAAGAAGGATGATTATAAAAAAAAGAGTGGCGTATATGTTCCACCTGGGAACCGCAATGCTGACTTTGAAAATTCAAGAATGGAATCCTCTCTAAATAAACTGGTGAAAGGGGCAGAGAGTCAAGAACAATGCCTGAAGGAGATTAGGTCAAACATCTCAGGAATAAGTCAAAAAGTAGATTCCCATTCGACTGCCATTAAGAAGTTGGAGCAACAGTTCGGGCAGATATCATTGACACTGAACCAGCTTCAACCAGGTACCCTTCCAAGCAATACCATCCAAAACCCGAGGAATGATGATCATTGTATGGCTATCACAATGAGAAGTGGGAAGACTCTCATTGAGGCACCCAAACAAGTTGAGGGTGTTCATGCTCCACTAGAAGAACAAACGAATGCCACGAAAAAGGTAAGGAAAGCTCTAAAGAAATATGTTCCATTCCCAAAACTTCCTCCACCTTTCCCTCGATGTCTAAAGAAAAAAGTGGATAAAAATAAAATTATTAGTGGGGAGATCATGAAAGAAGTTGAAAAGCCTCAGACTAATGAAAATAAGGTGAATGCTAATAACGAGAAAGAAAAGGAAGCCCCACAATTTCTAACCCCCATTCCTAAGCCGCCACCTCCATTCTCTCAGCGTTTGAAGAAGAAGAAAGAGGATGCAAGATTTCATAAGTTCATGTGCATATTGAAGCAACTTTCTATAAACATTCCATTGGTTGAAGCTTTGGAACAAATGCCAAGATATGCAAAGTTCATGAAAGACTTGGTCACGAAGAAGAGAACTGTCAGTTATGAGTCTGTTGATGATTTGCTCCATTGTAGTGCAATTTCATTCCATTCTCTGGTGCAAAAGAAAGATGATCCAGGTGCCTTCACAGTTCCTTGCACAATTGGGTCAGTTAACTTCGCCAGAGCTTTGTGTGACCTAGGTGAGAGCATTAACTTGATGCCACTGGCAGTATTCGAGAAACTAGGCTTGGGAGCCCCCGAGCCAACAAAGATGTGGTTATTGATGGTGGATCGTATGATCAAAAAGCCTGTGGGCATAGTATGTGATGTTTTGGTCAAGGTCAAAAACTTCATCTTTCCTGCTGACTTTGTGGTCTTGGACTGTGAGGTCGATTTTGAGATGCCCATAATTTTGGGGAGACCTTTTTTAGCCACCAGCAGAGCATTGGTAGATATGGAGCAGGGTGAGCTAAAATTCAGGCTAGATAATAAGAAAGTCACATTCAATGTTTGCAGAACTATAAAGCAGCCAAAGGACATGAGGGTGGTTTCAGAAATAAATATTTTAGATGACCCTGGAGGCAAACCCAAGGGATATCTTGATGAAGTCTGAGTAATAAAGACACTCGTGTCGTACCGCGATGTTAAATCAGGCGCTGCTTGGGAGGCAACCCAAGGTGTCTTGCTATTCCTATATTTGCTTTAATTTTTGTTATTTTGATCGACATTAGACCCACGCACCTAGGGTGCCACAGGTATGTTCCTAACTCTCTTGTTTTATTTTAGCCTAATGTATTGGGGACAATACATGCTTATTTGGTGGGGGCGGAGGTACTTGTGGGTCTATATGTCCTCTTGGGGGTTTTTGTTGCCGTGTTTCTTTTTCCTCAAGTGCTATCATAGTAAAACCGACATGTTTAGGTGTTTATTTATATTAGTTATGTGTTTTTGTGTTTAATTAGGAGAAAAATAGGGGAACCTTAGTGCAGTCCAATTTTGAACGTATTTTGAATATTAAGGATGCTTTGTGATTGTCTAAAGGATACCCCTCCTGAAAATTTTTGTTTTAAATTATGTGTGTAGTATGTTAGTTTGTGACAGCTGTTGGATCTTGTTATGGCATTAGTATTATAGGCAAAATAACTGTATCTAGCATTTCATGAACTGGATATGTAATAGTTGATAATGTAACCCTGTGTTGTGTGTGTGAGGTCATTACTTAGTTCACTTTGTGTGTGCGATCCAAAACTTGCCTGGTTTGTCTTGCCTAGGTTAGAGAATCGTGATTAGGAAAGGATCATAGGCCATTTTGAATAAGTCCACATTTAGCCTAAAATGCCTGACCAAATGAATTAAGTATCCCTTGATCCCGATTTAGAGCCTTAATTGACCTATTTTTTTCTTTAGCCTGTTCACCTTCCCTTTTTGATTTATAATGAACCTGTATTGGTCCTGGTCACTCTTTGGACATTGTGTACCTCAACTCAGGTAAATCGCCTGAGTTGAGGATGGCTATTATAGGGGTGCGTAGATTGATTTGGGTATGCAGAAGGGGTTAGTAAAAGAAAACGAGAGAAAACAGATTTGGGTGTGAAGAAAAAGAAGAAAAAAAAATTTAGGTGAAATAAATAGAAATTTAGAAAAGAGAACGAAAAAGAAGAAAATAATTGTGTTTTAAAAATATGAAGAAAATCACACTCAAAATCTGAAAATAAATGAAGGAGGATAAGAGAGAATAAAAATAAGAATGGTTGGAAAGTGGAGCCAAAAATAGTGTAGTATCAAGGAGGGTTGAGTCACCATACCCATATGTACCATACCCATATGTACCATACCCGTCCCCAAGCCTATATTACAAGCCGATGAAAGTCCTATAGTGATCCTAGTCCAACTGTCCGTAAAGCTAAGGCATAGAAAATAAGGGCAAGCCTATGGTATTTCATGCACACTATTTGAACTTCTTTGTGAGAGAGAGTGTTTTGACCGAGGCCCTAGTTTGAGATTCATTAGTATACTGTGAGTATATGAGACTTCTTTGCTATGAGAGTACATGGGTTGTATTGTTTGCTGCTATTTGTTTGGATAATGTCATTTGCATATATGCTTAGTTGTTTGTTCATAATCTTATGCCATCACTTGATCCCTTCTATGTCACAATAATATATTGCGAGGATACACACTGTGGTTTTTGATTTGCAAGAAGGAGGGTTTAGAAAAGCTTCGCCAAAAGCAATCAGTTGACTGTCGTAGGTCCCTTAGGTTTCTCTTAATTAAGCATCATATATGTTTGTGTTGCTTTGTTCGCCTGAGGACATGCAAACGTTCTAAGTTGAGGGTGTTGATAAGCCATGGTTGCATGGAACTTTCGATGCTTAAAACAAGGAAAATATGCAATAACTTGGGTATGCTTTATTGGTATAATGTGTTTTCTATTCTATATTGTAGGAGAATAGGTTTTGGAGGCTAAATGGAGAAAAAGTGAAGAAGCACACACTAGAATGGAACATTTGAAGAAGAAAAGAGCCAAGTCGAGGATAAGAAGTGACCCACGGCAGGGACTCATGTGCCGTGAGTCCATCCACGTGACGTGGGTGGCAGCCGTGAGTCACTTTCTACAGCCTGGACAGGACCTTAATTTCCATGACAGGACTCACGTGCCCTGAGCCCACCTACGTGGTGTGACTGGGTGGCGTGAGTCAGCTTCTGAAGATTTCTATTTGATCCTGATTTCCACGACACTCACCTACACGGCGTGACTTGGTTCCATGACATCAAGTCACAATACCGTGGAACATTGCCGACTCTGTTCTCCTGTTTTGATTAGGATAGGATTAGCCTTGTATCTATAAATACCCCGATATCGTCCTATGTTCAGGAGTGAGTGAGTTACATTATTTTGAGATAGTTTTTCATTATTTTGAGTTCAGAAACATATTATTATTTTGTAATCTTGGAATACCGATTCTAGTGTTTTTTCATCATTGAGATTTTAGTTTTTCTTCATTGTTGTGAGTTTACAATTATGTTTTCATCCTTGAATTCTTATTGTGCTCTTGCGAACATGAGTAGCTAAACTCATTAGCTAGGGTTGTGTGAACCATGAGGAATTAACGAAACGGGTTAAGTGCAAAGCAATTCTGAATCGGTGTGAATGCATGTATTATTACTTCCTTCGTTGTGATTTCTCTTCTAACAGTTGCAAATATTAGAAACTCGCCTGTATTCTAGACTTGCTCGAGAGAGAGAGAGAGAGATTAGGAAAATGAGATAACAACAGAGATTTGAAGTTATCAAACTTCATCTAATAACTTGAGCCTTAGCAGGAATAGTTATCTGAGATCCAGGACAACGGTTAGTAGTGCGACACTCGGAGTCCGAGAGGAAAAGAGTGAAATTCGTCTAATCAAGGTCGATAGACGTTTAGATGAATATATCTTGTCAGATTTTGAATGAAACATAACGGGACAATTTTGTTAGCACAAGTAACCAGTGGAGTTAAGGAATCATTGGAAATCGCAATCCTAGGGTGTTTCTCATCTTGACTACAAACTCAATAATCAGAAATCGTTACCGTTATTGTTCACTTACAAAAAAAACCCCAGTTTTACTTTCATACTAGTTACTCAGACTAGCATTCGACATAACTTCGACCTATTCCCTGTGGGATCGACCCCAACCTAGTTGGGTTCTATATTTGATACTGCGACTGCTTTATACTTCTTAGGAGGCATATCTTAGGCGATATCAATGCATGTAGTGAGGACACTACATGTTCTCAAAGTTGAGGGTGGGGGTGTACCACCACTCGGGGGTATTTGTTGCCATGTTTCTTTTCCCCCAGGTGTGCTATCATAGTAGAATCGATATGTTTAGGTTTTGATTTTTGTTTTGACATGTTTTGTTATGTTTTATTAGGAAAAAAATAAGGGAACCTTAATGCAGTCAAGTTTTGAATTTTTTTATTACAATTTTGATGTTTAAAGGATACCCCTTCTAAAAACTTATTTTAGGCTGTGTGTTGTTTCTGTTTTGAACTGTGACCACCGTGGATCTTGTTATGGCATTAGTATTATAGGCATAATAAATATAGCTAAGCAACAGATGAACTGGAAAGGTAGAAGTTGATAGTATAATCTTATGCTATGTGCGTGTGAGGTCTGTACTTAGTTCAGCTTTGTGTGTGTAATCTAGAACTTGCCCAGTTAGTCTTGCCTAGGTTGTAGGATAGTTGGTTAGGAAAGGATCATAGGCCATTCTTGATTAGTCCACTTTTAGTCTACATGCCCTACCAAATGTAATTAATATCCCTTGATCCCAAGTATAAGCCTAAATCGACCTATTTCTTTCATTAGACTATTCACCTTCTCATTTGTACTTACAATAAACCTGTTTTGGCCCTGGTTCCTCCTTGGATACCATGTATCTCAACTCAAGAAAATAACCTAAGTTGAGGGTGGCCATCATAGGGGTGCGTATTATAAATTGGGTATGAAGAAGAAGTTGGCAAAAGAAAAGAAAAAGGATTGCAGGAGAGGTAAGAAAAAGAAGAAAAAAAAAGTGATGAATCAAGTTTGAAAAAGCAAAAAAAAAAGTGTAAAACGAAAACTACACCCAAAATCTGAAGAACAACAAAGGAGAATAAAGGAGAAGAGACTAAGTGAGGTTGAAAAGTGGAGCCAAAAATGCCCTACCAAATGGAATTAATATCCCTTGATCCCAAGTATAAGCCTAAATCGACCTATTTATGTAGTTCCCTACAAAAATAGTGTAGTGCCAAGGAGGGTTGAGTCACTCTATCCATATTTACCATACCCATCCCTAAGCCTACATTACAAGCCAATAAAAGTCCTATAGTGATCCTAGTCTAACTGTCCGAAAAACTAAGGCAAGCCTATGGTATTTCACGCACACTATTAGAACTCCTTTGTGAGAGTGAGTGTATTGATTCATTTCCTGATTATATTGCATCTTTAGACCGGGAGAGTATGGGACTTCTTTGTTGTGAGGGCACACAGGTTGCATTATTGGTTGCTATTTGGTCAGGTACTGTCATTTGCATATATGCTTGGTTGTTTGTTCATAATTTCATGCCATCTCTTGATCCCTTTGTGTTATGGTAATGGGTTGCATGTGTACATGATGTCTCCCAAACTATACCTCCATAAAATTATAACCCAGTCATTGAATCAAATATAAAACTCAACTATGTTGGGGTCGATCCCACAGGGAATAGGACGAAAGTCTGTCGAATATTTGTCTGAGTAATTGGCAAGTACGTAAAAAGGGGGGGTTGTAAACAAATAGTAACAGTAACAATTGTTGATTATCGGATTTGTGATCAATACGAGACAGGCACTAGGACTGTGATCCCCAAGATTCCTTAACTCCACCGGTTACTTATGCTAACAAACTGTCCCGCTGTGTTGCATGCAAAACCTAACAAGATAGGTTCATCTAAACATCTGTCATCCTTAGTTATATGAATTTCACTTTTCTCCTCTTGGTCTCCGAGTGTCGCACTACTAACCCTTATTCTTGATCTCAGATTAACTACCCCTGTTACGGCTCAATTTATTAACTGAAGATTGATAGCTTCAAATCTATGTTGTTATTCCCTTTTCCAAATCTCTTTTTTTCTCTAGAGCAAGTTTAGAATACAGGCAAGTTCCTAACATTTGCAACCATTAGAAGGTCAATTATAATGAGGAAATACCAATACATGCAGTCACACTGGTTCAGAATTGCTTCGCACTTCACCCATTTCGTTAATTTCTCATGGTTCACACAACCCTAGTTATGGGGTTTAGCTACTCATGATTGTAAGAACACAAGAATAATTCAATGCTGAAAAAATAATTGTAAACTCACAATAATAATAAAACTCCAAAATCTCAATATGAATAAAAACCCTAGAATCAATATTTGGGATTACAAGATCAATCCTAAAAATAATGTAGTAGACAACTAAACATAATGTAGTGACTAACTCTCAAATAATGTATTTTTTCCACCCCTAATCATAGGAAAACATAGGGGTATTTATAGATAAAAAGTGAATCCTATCCTAAACAAAGTAGGAGAAAAAAGTCGACAACTTTCCACGGTTCCCTAGGTTGGTTCCGTGGGTCCAACCCACGTGATGTGGGTAGGTTACGTGGAAATCAGGCCTCCATGCACACTTTCAAAAGTGTGTTGTGGGTCACTTTACCTATGTCATGTAGGTCTACCTATGTCCCTTAGGTCACTCCCATGGGTCACTTTTGTGAAAATTTCAACTCTGTTTTTTGTCTTCAAAAACTTCATTCCAGTGCGTGCTTCTTCCCTTTTATCACTTTTGAGCCCTTTTACTTCATCTTGCCTCCAAAACCTATTCTCCTGAAATATAAAATAAAAAATACATCATACCTATCAAACATACCCAAGTTATTGCATCTTTTTCTTATTTTAAGCATCGAAAGTGCCATAAAACCATGGCACATCAATGATCCGTAGATCGACCTACGGTACGTGAGTCACAACCGTAGGTCACTCCTCCGACTTTAACTTTTCTCTTTCATCTTCAAATACTTCATTCCAGTGCATGCTTCTTCCCTTTTTGTCCATTTTGTCTTCAAAACCTATTCTCCTGCAATATAGAATAGAAAACGCATCATACCTACCAAACATACCTAAGTTATTGCATATTTTCCTTATTTTAAGCATAGAAAGTGCCATGAAACCATGACACATCTACACCCTCAACTTAGAACGTTTGCATGTCCTCAGGTGAACAAAACAAAACAAACATGTTTGCTATTTAACTAAGAGAAACCTAAGAGACCTACAACGGTCAACTCATTTCTTCTGGTACTAAAAATTTCGACCCCTCCTACTCACAAGTCAAAAACCACTGTGCATATACATACAGCATATTATCACGAAAAAGAAGGGATTAAGTGATGTCATCAGATTATGAACAAACAACTCAGCATATATGCAAATGACATTATCCGAACACATAGCAGCTAACAATGCAACCTATGTACTCTCACAACAAAGAAGTCCCATACACTCACAGTATACTAATGAATATCAAAGTAGGGACTGGGTCAAAACACTCTCTCTCACAAAGAAGTTCAAACAGTGTGCACAAAATACCATAGGCTTGCCCTTATTTTATATGCGTTAGTTTCTCGAACAGTTGGACTAGGATCACTATAGGACTTTCATCGTCTTGTAATGTAGGCTTGGGGATAGGTGTGGCACATATGGATACGGTGAATCAACCCTCCTTAACACTACACTATTTTTAGCTCCACTTTCCAACCATTCTCATTTTATTCTCCCTTATTCCCCTTCATTTATTTTCAGATTTTGGGTGTAATTTTCTTTATGATTTCAATATTTCCTTTTTTTCTTTTCTTTTTAAATGCAAACTCTATTTTCACACCCTAAATCTATTCTCTTTTCTTTTACTAGCCCCTTCTTCATACCCATAAAAAGCTACATACCCCTATGATAGCCACCCTCAACTTAGGTGATTTGCTTGAGTTGAGATACACAATGTCCAAGGAGGGACCATGGCCAAGACAGGTTCATTGTAAGTCAAAATGGGAAGGTGAATAGGCTAATAAAAGAAAATGGTAAATTAAGGCTCAAACTAGGGATCAAGGGATACTTACTTCATTTGGTCGATCATTTAGGCTAAAAAATGGACTTATTCAAAAATGGCCTATGATCCTTTTCTAACCACTATCCTATAACCTAGTCAAGACTAAACGGACAAGTTCTGGATTGCACATACAAAGTGAACTAGGTAATGATCTCACACACACATTGCATAGGGTTACATTATCATCAAACTAGGGATCAAGGGATACTTACTTTATTTAATCGGTCATTTAGGCTAAAAGTGGACTTATTCAAAAATGGGCTATGATCCTTTCCTGACCACTATCCTACAACCTAGACAAGACTAATCGAGCAAGTTCTAGATTGTACACATAAAATAAACTAGGTAATGATCTCACATACAGATAACATAGGGTTACACTATCAACTACTACCTATCCAGTTCATGTATTGCTAAGCTACAGTTATTCTGCCTATAATACTAATGTCATAACAAGATCCAACAGTTTTCACAAACTAATATAACTACACACATAGTCCAACACAAAACACATTTCAGGAAGGGTGTCTTTTAAATAATCAAAAAACATCATTATTATTCAAAATTCATTCAAAGTTGACTGCACTAAGGTTCCCCTATTTTTCCTATCTAAACATGAAAACACATAATGAAACACAAACAACAACTTAAACATGTTGGTTCTACTATGATAGCACACTCGAGGGAAAAGAAACACGACAACAAAAACCCTCAAGTGGTGGTATACCCCCACCCCCAACTAAATAATGGTGCACTGCCCTTAGTATAAAGCTATAAATATAATAAGTGTAACGGAGTGAAGACATACCTGAGACGCCCAAGGCACCAAATATGGGCCCGCCCATAGAAGGATCATTTGTATGCTCTTTGGGCTCAACACAAGGTGTTGACGGTGGAGGGGGTGGCTGACTAGAGGATGCACCCAGTGCTCTCTGCTCATGGAAAATCTGACTTGCATGGTACTCTGCCTGGGAGGCCTTAGCCTCCCTGCGCAGATCACTCTGAAACTCGTCTCCACTATCATTCTAGCCCTCGGGACTCCGTTACCTCTTGCCTCTAGCAATAAGAGACTCCTCATCAGCAAATAAGTCAACCACAAATGCCAGTGTTGTCGGGATCCGTGTTGGCATATACGAAATGATAGGAGTGTGGTTGACTGCTAAATCCCCAACCTCTACCCTTAAAGAATCCACCTCCTGTGTCAAACTCGTCAAGTCTGAGATATAGGCGCCTCCCACAGCCGGTTACCCATCCGCTGCTCAAAGCTGTCAATCCGCCCATGTAACTCTCTCATAAATCTATCCATGACAGTTGTTATGCAGGCCTCAACTCATGCCTTAGAAGCCTCTATCGAAGTCCTAACCCATGGTTTAAGTTGAGTCACTGACTTAGCCATCTGGGCCTCTATGTAAGTCTGTCACTTAATAAACATCTGCCTATCTACCAACTGCTGCAGAAAATCTCTCGAGATTAAAACTATACCAGATATGGGTGGTGGTACAGTGGTGGCTGCTTCCCCCTCATCACTCACGGGGACTGTGCCTTCAGTAGTCTATCTCACAGCCTAACCAGTGCTGGGGTACCAACCGATTCCTCTCGATCTATAAGCCCTTCAAAAAGGGTCGTACCAAATAATGTAGAGAGCTGAGACCTCCTCTAGGAAATCAAGTTGGCTCGGTGCTGCATCAACCCCATATTAGCCACTCGGGTCACCTCAATATAGTGATCAACCCAGGTAGCGTGACCAGACTAGCCTCATAACATAAACCCTGAATCATACATGGGAAATGAATACTGGTGAAATCTCGAAAAGCTCACCCGTGAATCTTCTCAATAATGTAGTAGATGAATTTGATGTCATAACCTGCCATGATGCTCGCCACTAGAACTGCTCGATCAAGCATAAGAGAATTATCAGCACCTGTGGGATCGAGATGGTTTCGTACAACCGACCACCAAAACTTGCTTGCAAAGTGGAGTGAGGACTTCTCAATGTCTGACCTCTCTGCTATCCATCTAGCATCTACCCCATACTCAGCTATATAACTAGCAATCCACCACAATAGCTCTAACCGTTGATCTGCATCTTTCATTTTGTTTCTATTCTTCACCGTCTCCATGTGGTGATCAAACTCAGCGGTATTTGTCAGGACCTCACTGCCAACACCAAATAAGAACCTCTGTATTATCTGCTTTGATATATCAACTCGTGTACCACAAACCAAAGTGTGAGTCAATGGTGGTTGGTCCCGAGCTCACTTTTCTAGAGGTGTGATCAAATCAACCGAAGCAGCATACAAGGAATAAAACTCACGTACTAACTCTGGACTATAATTACCACAAGGCTCTGTCATCCACCCGAAACCATACCTATCAAATAGTGTCTTAATCTCGGGCATCTCATTCAAATCATCTATCCTAAATTGGGGCTCCTCTGTGATATTTCTACTAAACCAACCCTGCTCAATA
Organism: Capsicum rhomboideum; assembly: GCA_031232105.1. NCBI lineage: Eukaryota > Viridiplantae > Streptophyta > Magnoliopsida > Solanales > Solanaceae > Capsicum > Capsicum rhomboideum. The sequence goes on along the minus strand of CP124712.1, from coordinate 23,677,081 downwards.
GGCTCCACATCCCTATCATAGATGGATTTCATATCATGCACACACCACCTCATCTTTTCCCATCGTACTATCGATATGGCCCACTGTGCAGCCAACTGTTATTGTGAGGAGGTCGTCGAATCCTGGACACCAGTACAGGAAACAGAAGCTGCCTCAGCGTCCTCACCACTATCCCCCGACTTTGAAGCATCCTTACCTTTACCACTATCATCAACTGTAGGTGCATACTCCCCACTGCCTATCTCACCAGTTGCAGAAACATCCTCTTCCTCTTTATATTGGGGGGAAGAATCAGATAACTGAGTAGGAGTCACTGGTGTGGCAGGTGGCGGGGGATGTACAGTAAGATGAGGTATCGCCCAGGCTGTAGCATGTGCCCTAGTTTGTTACCTCATGGTACGAGGTACAATAGCAGAATCATCCCTAGCAATCTCATAAACCTTTTCAGACCCATTTTTCTCAGGCTCCGAAAGCTCATCTCATAGCTTTGTTGTGATTTTGGGGATTTTAGTGCAGATTCTCAAAGAAGAACTTATATCTCCATGCGTGGGGTTTTATTTTGGTGGCATTGTTTGAATGGGTCAGGTCTTTGGTAGGTGGGGTCAGGTTGGGTATTGATTTAGATTAGTGGGTTGGGCTTTAGGGTTTTCAAATTTTGGGTGCTGGAAATTTAGGATTTTTGGGTCTTAGGAAGTGAAAATGGAAGAATTTGGGTGGTTGGTACCTGGTAAATTTTGTGAATTTGGGATTGGAAGTTTAGATTTGTAGCAATTTTGTTGTAAAGGGATCTGGTATTTTGTGGGTTGAAAGATTGGGTTTAGGGTTTTGTATCGGGTGGTGTCAGATTCATAAGAAATAAGGAAAAATTTTAGGTGGGTCGGGTCTTTAGGGTTTAGGGTATTTCTAATTTCCACAGACCTTACCCATATTCCATAGGTTGACCTACGGTTCATGGGTTGACGGCGTGGGTTGGAATCCTGAAAGCTAAAAATTGTTTTTTATTTCCACGGACCCAACCCACAGTCCGCAAGTGTCAGGAGTGGGTTGGAATCCGCAGCTAGAAAATTCCTTATGATTTCTAAGGGATATACCCACGGTCCGTAGGTTGACCTGCGGTCCGTAGGTGGTCGGCGTGGGTTGAGCTGCACACTTTAGATCACAATTTTATTCTCAACTCAAGTGTCCTCTGCACCATACAATGATCAGCTCCAAAATAATATCGGTCCTTGGGTTTCCTCCCAAGTAGCGCTTGATTTAACGTCGTGGCACGACTTGGCTAAGTTGTTTAATCAGACTTCACCAACCAGCCCATGGGTTGCCTCCCATGAAGTGCCTGATTTAACATCGCGGTACGAGTTAACACCCTTGACTACTCAGACTTTATCAAGGCTAAGTTTCTCATACGACCTTATTTCTTCTGTAGTACCCACATAGTGCTTTACCCGCTGACCATTGACCTTGAATAAGACGTCGTTATCACCTTTAGCTCAATTACCCCATGCAGGAACACCCTAACCATAGTGAATGGTCCAGAATATTTGGCCACTTCGCTCCATTCCAAATTCAACTTTTTCAATACCCATAATGCCTTATGTTCAAGTTCAACAAGAAAATGGCACGATTTACCAAACACCAACTGATATAGAGATGCACCAATTGGCGTTTTGACTGCAGTTCGATATGACCATAATGTATCATCCAATCTTCTCATCCAATCAATCCTATTGGCATTCACCGTCTTTGCCAAAATAGACTTAATCTCACGATTTTACACTGCAACTTGCCCGCTCGTCTGAGGATGATAAGGTGCTGCCACCTTATGTTTGACACCATATTTTTCAAGCAAGGCCTTGAATAGCCGATTACAAAAATGGGATCCTCCATCACTAATGATAACTTGGGGTGTTTCGAACTATGAAAATATATTCTTTTTCAGAAATGTTGTGGCACTCCTTCCTTTGTTATTGGGAAGCGCAATTGCCTCCACCCATTTAGAAACATAGTCAACAGCTACCAAAATGTATTTTATCCCATGCGAGCTCACAAATGGGTCCATAAAGTTAATACCCCACACATCAAACAGCTCGAGCTCAAGAATAGTTGTCATTGGAAGTTTGTGTCTACGCGAGATGTTCCCTTGTCTTTAATATTGGTCACAAGCCCGAGCATAGTCATGAGCATCTTTATAGATGGTGGACCAATAATACACATATTGTAAGATCTTATGAGTAGTCCACGCACCTCCATGATGACCCTCAACTGGAGATGACATGCTTCTAAAATACTCATCATCTCGACTTTCGGAATACACCTTTGAATTATGCCATCCGCACACACCCTAAATAAATAAGGCTCATCCCAGAAGAATTTTCTCACCTCATGCAAGAATCTCTTTCTCTGCTGATACGATAAATCTTTTGGGACTAAATCACTTACAAAAAGTTGGCAAAATCTGCAAACCAAGGGATTAAATTTTGTGATGCTGCCAACACTTGCTCGTATGGAAATGTATCATAAATATCAAGATCATTCCTCAATTTAAGTATGGCCTCCTCCTCAAGGCGTGATAGATGGTCTGCAATCTGGTTCTCAGTCCCCTTTCGATCCTTGATCTCAAAGTCAAATTCTTGCAATAGAAGTACCCACCGAATCAGTCTTGGCTTAGTGTTCTTTTTTGACATAAGATATCTAAGTGTTGCATAGTCTGTGTGCACAATCACCTTTGTGCCAATTAAGTAGATCAAAATTTCTCAAAAGCAAAGACCACTGCTAACAGCTCTTGCTCAATCACAGTATAATTCTTCTGGCTTGGGTTAAGTGCTTTGCTAGCGTAATAAATTAGATGTAGAATCTTCTCACGCCTTTAGCCAAGGACTGTACCCAAGGCCACTCCACTAGCATCACACATAACTTCAAATGGCATCATCCAATCTGGTGAGACAATGATAGGGGCTGAGATCAACTTCCCTTTCAGACACTCGAACTCTTTCAGGCAAGCTTCATCAAACATAAACTTCACCTCTTTTTCTAAAAGCTTGCATAATGGATAATGGATGTGCGATCTTAGAAAAATCCTTGATGAATCTTCTATAGAAAACTGCATGATCTAAGAAACTTTGAATCCCTTTCACAGAAATAGGTGGAGGTAACTTTTCAATCACCTCAGATCCGACGCCCCAACACGATGCCCTCTTTCACCATAAAGTGACATTTTTCCCAATTCAGCACTAAGTTGCACTCTTCACATCTTTGCAACACATTAGCGAGGTGGGCCAAGTAGTCATAAAAAGAGTATCCCACTACAAAAAATCATCCATAAAAACCTCAATAGTATCTTCCACTATATCGGAGAAAATGGACACTATGCAGTGCTGAAAAGTGATTGGTATGTTACATAAGCTGAAGGGCATTCTTTTGAATGCAAACGTCCCATATGGACAAGTGAAAGTGGTCTTCTCTTGGTCCTCGGGGACAATGAAAATCTGATTATACCCCGAATAATCGTCAAGAAAATAATACCATCCTCTACCAGCAAGACGATCTAATATCTAATCCATGAAGGGCATAGAAAAGTGATCTTTTTTGGTCCAAAAATTTAACTTTCGATAATCCATACAAACTCTCCATCCTGTTACCGACCTCATTGGGATCAGCTCATTTTTCTCATTTGGGACCACCGTGATTCCACCTTTTTTTGGCACACACTGAACTAGGCTCACCCACTTACTATCAGCTATGGGGTAAACCACACCTATATCTAGCCACTTGATATTTTCTTTCTTCATAACTTCTTGCATTGGTAGGTTCAGACGACTTTGATGCTCAATACTTGGTATGCACTCGGGATCAAGATGACTTTTGTGAGTGCAAATACCAGGTGGAATCTCGATTATGTCAGCAATGGACCAACCAATGGCCCTCTTAAACTATTTTAATATCAAAACAAGAGCATCTACTTTACACTCCATCAACTCAACAGAAATAATTAAGGGCAAGGTGTTTTTGGCTCCCAAAAATACATAGCGAAGATGAAACGGGAGAGCCTTAAGCTCCAAAACTGGAGGTTCTTCAATAGAAGGACGAGCCGGTGGGGTCACCCTATTCTTTAAATCAAGATCAAGTTTCTTTAGAGCATAAGTGTATGATCTCCTACCAGCAAGTGCACCAACCATCTCATCGTACTCTTCAATACCATCGTTATCAAAATTCATAATCACGGCAGCAAGGGCTTTAACCCTCATCCTTTCTTCAATAGGAACCACCAAATATGCTTCTTCACTGTGTCAATCACCGAAATTACACGCATATCACTTGGTTGCTTCATGGAATGGCAAACATTAAAGGTAACCTGCTCGTCATTTAACCTGAACTTCATCTACCCAATTTCCATGTCAACTAATGCACGGTCGGTGGCAAGGAATGGTCTTCCCAAGATTATGGAAACCTCAAAATCAATGTCACAGTCTAGAATTACAAAGTCAGCCGGAAAGATGAAAGATTCCACCTTTACCAAAACATTATATAAGATGCAAATTGACTTTTTCACATTTCTATCTACCACAAAAATCTCATCGAAGTCGGTTTTGATGCTCCCAATCCTAACTGTTTAAACACGGCTAGTGGCATCAAGTCAATGCTAGCACCCAAATCAAATAGTGCCTTTGCAAAGCTGTAAGACCCGATAGTACAAGAAATTGTGAAGGCTTCTGGATCTTCCTTTTTCTCAACAAGTGAACGAGAAGAAATTACACTACAATGGTGTAAATTATCTGCCGGCTCAAAACTGACAATTCTCTTTATGAACTTTGTGAAACCTGGAATCTGATCCAAAGCTTCGACAAGAGGGATATTTACCAATAATTCCTTTAACATTGAAATAAATTTTTAGTATTTATCCTCTTCAGCTTTCTTTTTCAACCTTTAAGGAAAGGGAGGAGGAGGTCGTAGAATGGGTTTAAGAACTTGAGTAGCCTCCTTCTCCTTCCCCTTTTCAGACTTAGTTTTCTTATCAACATTTTGGGGCTTGTGAGTTGCGTTGACATCAATCTCTGAATTCTCTCGCTCTATCTCAACCTCATTATCAACTACCCCCAGCTCATCTTTTCTATCACTATCCACAGGCATAGATGGGTCAGTCGTAAACTTCCCGCTTCTAGTAGTAATGGCCAAACAATGGCCATCATTCTTCGAATTCTGGACTGTGTTTCTTAGAAGGGTTCTTGGTTGACGCTGGTTCAATGCCACTGATATCTACCCGAACTGTTGCTCCAACTATTTTATGGCAGTCAAATAAGATTCTACCTTCTAACTTATTCCTGAAATGTTCGACCTAATCTCCTTCAAACAACTCTCTTGGCTCTCTGACCCCTTAACCAGTTTATTAAGAAGGGCTTCCATTCATGAATTTTCAGAATCAGCATCGTGGTTCCCCGGTGGAACATGTTCACCACTCTTCTCTTTGTAATCATCCTTTCACATCCAATCACTGTCGCAATCTTGTTCTCTATCTTTATATCCTGACTTGTTGTAATTGTCTCCATAGTAGTTCCGACCTTGATTCCCTTACCTCGATTTACAAGAGTCTTGGTTATACCCTTGGACCTTGGCTCAGAAACCCGTCACCTTTGTTTTCAAGTACTTAGCCTCCTCATCAGATTCACAATCGTTATGCCTAGGTGTTTTTCCTTGTACACCTACGGAATGCACCTTCTCAACACTTTCAATTGCAATCTGTTTGGATAGCAAGCCAATTTTTGTCATCAACTGTGTGACCTCTTGAGCTACAAATTCATCCAAAGTTTGTTTTGCTGCCGAGGCTCCAATAGCATACATCCTAGCAGGTGTATCAGCCTCTCGAGTATGCTATCCTTGATTGGTCTTAGTGATACAATCTAAAATCTCTGAAGCTTGTTCCCATCTCAGACTCATAAATGTTTCACCAGTGATAGTATCTGTGACAACCTTGGTATTGGTGTTTAATGCTCTGTAAAAGATCTCAAGTAAATGTCGACCATTTATCCTATGGTTTGGAACATTTTTCAACTTCTTCTTGAATAAAAGCCAAGTCCCATAAAGTGCTTCAGAATGTAGCTGTCTGAAAATATAAATCTCATTCTTCAACTGTAGCATCTTGGAGGGTGGGAAAAATGTCTCCGAAAATTAATTTCTCAACTCTTGCCAAGTAGTGATGGAACTTCGTGGTAACTCGGCCAATCACAAAGTCGTTTTTCCTGGTAGGGAGAATGGAAAAAATCTCAATCGAATAGCCTCTTGGTCAACTCCAGGCAAATTATATAAAGTGCAGACCCCCACAAAGTTCATCACACGCATGTTTGGATCATCTGTAGGAAGACCGGTGAATACGCCTTTCAAGTTTAGAAGGTGGATCATGGCACTTGTAATGTCAAACCTAGTGCCCTGAGGTGACTCTGGTGGAATAATGGCACCAGTCTTAACCGGCTCAAAATAACCCACATCCTCTTCTTCAGGATTATCATAAACCAGCACATATGGTCTTTGTGGTGGTTGTTGCACTCTCAATCTTCTTTGTCTCTCTTCAAGTGCAAGATGTTGTGCTGCTTCTTACATTCCTTAATGATCTCTATCTACTTTTCTAAGAGTTGTTTGTCTTGCATTCTGTTCAACCGTTAATTGAGCAGTGATTTGCTCCATAGTTTCATGACCAGTTGGATGAATTCGTGGCTGGTTATAAATACCTCCCGCGACTACGGGATCCTAAACTCCTTCGGTATTCACCATTTTTCGATTTGCTCTCAGTGTTCTTTCTATCTCAGTATCAAGTGGAATTAGGGAATTGCCTTGACTCCTAGTTTTGGGCATACACCGGCATATGCCCTCAAAAGTATTAAAAAATAAAACCAATCAACTCCAATAAGAAAAATAATTAACTCCGTAACCGTATTTTTTGGCAATGACGCCAAAATTAGACGTCGCCCAAACTATACCTCCATAAAAGTATAACACAATCATTGAATCAAATATAAAACCCAACTATGTTGGGGTCGATCCCACAGGGAATAGGACGAAAGTCTGTCGAATGTTTTTCTGAATAATTGGCAAGTAAGTAAAAAAGGGGGTTTTAGTAAACAAATAGTAACAGTAACAATTGTTGATTATCGTATTTGTGATCAATACGAGAAAGGCACTAGAACTGTGATCCCCAAGATTTCTTAACTCCACCGATTACTTGTGCTGGCAAATTGTCCCACTGCGTTGCATGCAAAACCTAACAAGATAGGTTCATTTAAACATCTCTCGACCTTGGTTATATGAATTTCACTTTTCTTCAAGTGTCGCACTACTAACCCTTATTCTTGATCTCAGATTAACTATCCCTATTACGGCTCAAGTTATTAGATGAAGGTTGATAGCTTCAAATCTCTGTTGTTATTCCCTTTTCCTAATCTCTGTTTCTCTCTAGAGGTTTAGAATACAGGCAAGTTCCTAACATTTGTAACCATTAGAAAGTCAATTATAATGAAGGAAATACCAATACATGCAGTCACACTGGTTCAGAATTGCTTCGTACTTCACCCGTTTCGTTAATTCCTCATGGTTCACACAACCCTAGTTATGGGGTTTAGCTACTCATGATTGTAAGAACATAAGAAGAATTCAATGATGAAAACATAATTGTAAACTCACAATAAGAATAAAACTCCAAAATCTCAATATGAATAAAAACCCTAGAATCAATATTTGGGATTACAAGATCAATCCTCAAAATAATGTAGTAGAAAACTAAAAATAATGTAGTGACTAACTCTCAAATAATGTATTTTTTCCACCCCTAATCATAGGACAACATAGGGGTATTTATAGATACAAAGTGAATCCTATCCTAAACAAAGTAGGAGAAAAGAGTCGGCAACTTTCCACGGTTCCCTGGGTTGGTTCCGTGGGTCCAACCCATGTGATATGGGTAGGTTACGTGGAAATCAGGCCTCCATGCACACTTTTAAAAGTGTGTCGTGGATCACTTGACGTGAAGTCCTACAGAAGTATAATTTGATGTCAGTGGCAATGATTACTCCATATGAGTTATCAGGAAATGCTACAGATTGTTGCCAGCAATCGTCCTGAGAATATGTGACCAAATTCCTGAAGGTTGTCAAAGTTACTCCAGTGGCAATGGGTCAACAAATGAGTTGTTGGGTGTCCCTATGAGTCGTCACTAGCCATCATCACTAGGATGCGAGAAAACAAGCTAGCGGATTACGGGAGTATGCAATGAGGCGTAGCCAGATCATACGACACGTAAGCTTGTTCGTTGTCACTGTCGACCCAGTTCTCTAATTATATTTAGGACAGGATTTGTTTTTCATCTATAAATACTCATATTAGGTTTTATATTTTAGTTTACATTCTATTACTACTTTTGAGTCATATACTTTTTCTAGAGAGTTGTAAACATAGATATTGAGACCTTTAATTCATAGTTGAGATTTATGGTTTTCATGTTCTGCTTGTAAGTGCATAATTATATTTTTGTATCAGAATTATTCTTGTGTTCTTACAATAATGAGTAGCTAAATACCATACTAGGGTTGTGGGAACCATGATGGATTAACGAAGTAGGGTTCGAAGTACAAGGTGAAGGGTTTTTGTGCATGTATTATTGTTCTCTTTCCTTTGATCAATTTTTAACGATGTCCAATGTTAGAACTCATCTTATCTTTACTTGATTTAGAAGAAGGGATAACAGATGGGAAAAGGAAACAAACAACAGAGATTTGAAGCTATCAACCTTCACTTAATAGCTTGAGCCACGGATGCGGGAAAGCTAATCTGGGATACAAGATAAGGGTTAGAGTGAAAAACTCATGAAACATGGAAGCATAATTGAGGATATTCATATATTAGGGGCTTAAGGTCATTTAGATGAACTTAACTTCTCACTTCTGCATGCAAAGCACCGAGAAATATCACCAGTATGAAGACCCTATGGAGTTTGAAGTTATGGAGAACACAGTACTAGTGTCTCTCATTTATTGATCACAAACTTAACGAAATTTGAAATTGTTACTTGCTTAAAAGACAATTTACAAACCCACACACACACACACCCCACCCCAATTTATAAAAACACTTTACTAATAACCTAGATAACCGTATCGATCGAGCTTCTAGCCTATTCCCTGTAGGATCGACCCCAACCTTTGTTGGGTTCTATATTTGATTCAGGGACCACGTTATACTTCATAGTGAGGTGTAATTTGCGCGACATTAATATGTCCCAACATACCATACCAAAAACAAACTTCTGTCCCAAACTGACATGTACCTAAATGAGTTCTTCCATATTTTTTACTAGGTTGTCGTAGAGGTCTTGTTTGGCTCATACTTCTCTACTCTTGATACCCCGCTACTTGTGAACCTCGGTTTTCACTTTTTTACCCAAATTGATTGCCTCTAAACCCTTGAAAACGAGGTAGAGCACTTGTTATAGAGTAGGAAGATGATGCCCTAGGCGTTCTATTAGAAATAGAGGCCTAAACTCACCTTGGGATGGCATAAACTGCACCATAGATTTGGCCCTCTTGAAATGCCCTCTTTCTGTCTCTTATGCCCTTTTTCTTTTCCTTTGATCCTCTATCTTTTATGCAAAAGCTTGCATTCTTTCTATAGTCATGTCTTTATTCAAAGCAGTAATAGTGCAATCTGTAACCAGATATGGATCTAACCTATCCACATATCGATTAACTCTATCCTCCATTGTAGCTACTACATTAGGAGCATACCTATCCAAAGAATTAAATTGGAGATTGTACTCCCTCAAGCTCATATTCCCTAGACAAAAATTTAAGAACTGATCTGCACAGGCCTCCCCCATCTCAAATGGAAGATCATGATCAAGCTCCTTTGAACTCTTTCCAACTAGCCAAAGGTGCACCTGTACCCCATGATTATTTCCAAGCTTTACACCATAATATATCCACACCATTCAATCTATATGCTACTAGTTCAACTGCTTCCTTATCAGATATATGCATATCCAAAGTCCTTTGGATTTGATCAATAAAGTCTTGCGGGTCTTCATAAGGATCTGATCCGATGAATGAGGGAAGGTCCAAATTAAGAAAATCTCTATCCGCACACTAGCTTCCCAATCCGCAGCACTAGTACCTATAGTTGGACTTGCTTGTCCTTTGGCTTGGCCAACAACTATACGATTCAACAATTGGACTGCATTTTTAAGTCTTGCTCAATAGCATTAATAGGTTGTTCTATGGGTGCTTCTCTCCTACTTAAATCTTTTATAGATAGAGGAGTAGACAAATTCTGTGATGGAGACTCATCTTGAGCCTTTCTTTGATTAGCACATCTAGGTGGTGACTTACTGGTCCCTTCTTCGACAGCCACATCTACTTGTTTACATGTATTCTTACTCCTTCCTATAACCAACATCTTTACTATAATGAGAAGAAAATATACAAAGGTTAAATATAATTTCACCTACAATATTGGCTCTGTCGCACGATCTAAGAAATAAAGAATAAGAGACAACTCCTAAATGTCCCATAGCATCCTGTTTATAGATGTGGTGCACAACACACCCATAAGCAAGACTCCACAAAGACACGACTTTGTGGACTCCCTAGGATGACCTGCTCTGATACCACTTTTGGCATACCTCAAATCATACTGAGATAGATAGACACCTGATACCCTAAAGAATTGAGAGAATCAACTTATAATTTTTGCTTACCATGCATATAACTATGATAATCATGAAGCTTTGACGGGTATATGTAAGCTATACTGATAAAAGTACATAGATAGTCCCAAAACATATATACATGACTTGGCCATTGAGGCCACACTGTTATAGCTACACTTTATATATTAGTCTACAAAGCCTCTATAAGATAGACAAACTTAGTATAGATCGGTGCAGGTTCCGCCTTTCCCTTTACTACTATATAATACCAAAATACATATGTCAAAGACTCGGTAAATCTTCAAATCAACCTGGATCTCACCAAAGCAGTTTAGTGTCATGTACTCCTACTAAGGAGGTCTACTAGCTGGAGTACTTGTACCTGCGGTATGAAACACATAGTCCCCCATAAGGGACGTCAGTATGAAAGAATGTACTAAATATGTAAGGTATAAAGTGACCATATGTAAAATAGGAGCTCAAATGAAATCAGGTTTCAACGTATAATGTATAGACAAGGATAAAAGACCACATTCGCTTACATTTGTTGAATCATATACATTACATTCTTTTCTTTACTTTATTCTTCTTTGCTTTATAATCTTTGTAAGGAATGTGATACAAATAACCAACAGATCCATGGTAAAAGAGGATAACCCTTGCTAAGCGTTTTAACCCTTGGGATGTTGTCTTTATAAATACACAAATTATGATCGACTAATGCTAGGCTTTCTCCACTGAGCTACCACCAATAAATACATGAATTGGGATCGGCCCATGTTAGGCCTTTCCCTTGAGCTACTACCCATATATATGTAAATTCACTTTTCGAATCGACCCATGCTAGGCTCTTGGCCCTTAGACTGCCACCCATAATTACATAAATTCACTTTACCGTGTTTATTTAATCTTTGAGATTATTCTTTTGGTGGTCATAACTCGTTTGAGATTTGGGACTATATACCGATAGTGTAGACATGTGAATAAAATACTTGAGGCAGTAACAATGACATAGGAAGCAAATATAACATCAACGTAATATTTAGGAACTTATATGACACAAGTACCCTCATTTAACTTAGAGAATAACTCATGAAACTTGTTGTTTAGAATACCTTTGTTATGCTAGTACTTAGAAGTATAAACACACCAGCATATGATAATAAACACATGTGGAGTACTTTGACACATTTTTTAGACTCTGGCAGTAGGGAAAAGGATATTAACTACATTGGAAACGTACACCATCACTATGTATCTTTTACTAGGAAGAGCACTTAGGAGGCTCACTTTGTTGGTAGTAACACAAATATAAGATTTCATGCCAAAGAATATGAAATCAAATAGCCTTACATACCTTGCTGTCTAACTCGGATATTACAATAGATTAACCTTCTTTCCTTCGGATTATTAATCTACAATGAAATAAGTGGTAAAGCTATTATTATAGCTAATCAATCAATTTAGGCAATTCGATTTCATCAAAACAGTAATCGGGCAGTAAACCCGTAGTTTATCAAATTAAGGTGCCCTTTCCTCTCCTTTTCCTTTAATCATGTCTATGAGGTCCTCTCCAAAACTCCACGGGCTGCATAATACATACAAAGCAATATACAAAAGTGTAGTAGGAAGCAAGTTCACGCAACACCCAATTAAGTGGTGTATCACCACACCTTGCAATGTTTATGCCCTTTAACATCTCCATGACTTCTCCGCACATCCAAGTATATAATTAAACAAGCAACCTAATTAATAAAATTGAAGTATCGTTATTTTAGTCATAGTTCCAGTGATAGCTTTTGGTGTTGGTTACGAAATTGGAGGTTCAGGTATGAATTTTCTATTTTAATCTTCCACAAAAGAGAATATTGAGAGAAACCAAAGAGTTGAGAAAAATAAAATGTTAATAAATGCCTTGTATTGACCAAATTCCAAGCCTTTTGCAGGTGATTAGTTCAAATCTCTGTTTGTGACTTATAGTACATCGTCCAATACCGTTATGCACACCAGCAAAAAACCCGTTTTGATTTGTAAAATCTTGTATGAACTAGCTAATGTGTCTATTCATTCTTTCTTTTAATATGACTTTGAGCAATGAGTTCCTACCTTTATTAACAGAAACTCCAGTTGGAATGTGTTATGATAGAAGGCCAAATACATCGCCAGCCTTCTAAAGTTGGCACCAACTTTTAATTTGGCACATCAACTAGACATTGTTCATTTTAAATACCTCAACTACTGTCCCGCTATATCACTTTGACATTTTTCGCTGACTCAGCAGAGTACGTGTGCTACACAAATTTTGAGCGCATTTGAAGAGTTTTTTTGAGATTTTTTTTCTCACTCTTTCTCCTCCTTCCTCAATCTTTCTCCCTGATAATTTCCATCATTTTTTCCCCTTTCTTCGTCTTCCTCATTCTTTCTCTTGCCGCCTTCCACCACTCTTCACCATCACACAAACTTTTGATAAATCTTACAAATTTTTGTTAGGTTACACTATTAATTCCTTTTCTTTTTTAAAAAAATTGAATTTATTTTTTTAATCCATCATTCAACACTAGTATAAAATATACAGTTTGAATCTAAGCTAACAAATTCAGATACCCATTACAATTTGAATTTGAATTGACAAACAATAATTACCCACTACAATTACAGTATAATTCCAATAAAACCCAAATATACAAAACAACAATAAAGCTCATTCTTGCAATTACAGCAAAAATCAAGAAAACCCAAAATGCAGAAGTAGAAAAGGTAAAAATCTTTAAAATTAATAGCATCCTTGCATGAGCATGAACACCCCAAATACTCATTACACTTTGAATTTATTTGAATTGACAAATTTCAAATTTCAATAAACTCAAATATAGAAAATAAAAATAAAGCTAAAAGAAAAAATCATTACCATTCTCGTACATCGTGGTACAAATCAGTTTGAATATTGAAGATGAAGAAGAAGAAATAAAGAAAAACAAAAAAGGAAAAGAATTACAGAGAACAAATCAATGTTCTTTTTACCTTGTTCTTGGTGGGGTTTGGGAAGAAGAAGACAAAGAAAGGGGTGGGGCCGTGTGACTGCAAGAAGATAAAAAGTGAGTTTTTTTAAATTTAAAAAAAAAAGATAAAACTATCCACATTTCGCATACGGATTAATTTGTTCATCCACGTAGGAGGCGTTTGGAAAGATGCGTTTAAGTTGATTCTGAAAATATTTAAAAAGTGTGAAAATAACATAACGGAACACTAGTTAAGGTGTTTAAAATAAACAGTATCTAGCTAAGGTGTCAAAATTAAAGTTGATGCCAACTTTAGGGGATTGGCGATGTGTTTCGTAATTCCGATTTCCCCTATCGGTGATTCTTTGAAGAAAGCTTACGTCCAGAGACTTCATTCAGCTCTTCCTTTAGTATTATTTGAATGCCACGTGTCCTCATCCTACACGAACCATGCGTTCACAGTGATTTTCCCCCAAACATAAAGTGCTCTTAAATTTCAAATAACAAAAAAGAAGAAGATGGTAGTTTTATATTTTAGAGATATATGGGTTAAATTAGTGAGGAATAATTTGGTAAACATAAATCTTTGATAAAAATATTTTTGTATTGAAAAAGTTAAATATCTTCTTTAAAAAAACATAAATTTGTAGTTTCTTTTTCACAGCAAAAGAACAACTACTGCTCAAAAGCAATTTTACTTATTGGCCAAGTACTTCACAACTGCGGGAAAAAAAGTGTTCTCTTTAGCTAGAAGCATTTTAAATAGTATTTGACTGCAACATTTTGTTTTCATCACAAAATTAAACCCCTCCTTCTCATTCATTCTTGCCATTGTAGAGATACAAAAAAATTTAGTTGAACCTAATCTTTCGATTTATCGAGTATGGATTAATTTTTATCTTGAAAAAGTTAATTATCTGATTCTGCTTCTTGAAAGAAGCATAAATGTGTAGTTTCCTTTTTCACAGCAAAAGAATGGTGTCTGCTACCTCTCAAAAGCAATTTTCCTTGGTGGCCAATTATTTCACATCTCCAGAAAAAAGTATTCTCCATAGCTACCAAGATTTTTTGAAGAGCATTTTAACTAGGAGAACTTTTTTTTTGGTTTCTCATCTAGTGTCTGGTACTTGCGCTAGGATTTCAATGAATTTGAATTTGTACCACGTAACGCTAATTTAAGGGAGAAACCTCTCTAACAAGATTTTTTCATATTTAGATCCAGAATCGATACCTCCGATTAAAGTTGGAGGATCTTATTCATCCCACCACATTAACCCTTGTTGATTAAATAGAAGTTATGCAACATTTATAATCTCAAAGGCAATATATCTATTGGAAACCATGATATAATAACACCAATAAGTAAAAAAGCTTAAAAATTTCTGTCACCACCATATATTCTTAAATCAAAAGATGCAGTAAAAGATTGTCATAAAACATACAAGAAACTAACAAGAAAGTTTTGAAAGTAGAAGAAACTAAAACGAAAGTCTAATGAAACTGTAGCTGGTAACATCCTGTCACCAATTAATACCCCAGCGCATGTATGGCAACAGAATAAGCTCCCACAACAAAAGAAATCACTCCATCTGCATGAAAAACACCCCAAACATTTTGTTATGAAAACATACTATGCTCTTACATAAGCATGTTCAGAACCCCTACCATAGTGAGAAACAAACACAAAGCTATTACGAAAGAATAATTATTCCCTTCATTAAAACTGAATTTAAGATTCTAGTCTTAAACGTATGAGTTAGTTCTCAGTGTTGGCACGAAAGTAGTTGTCTGTTTAAAAAATTATTGTTATAGGCGCTCTAGAGGCTACTCATTTATATTTGTTTTTACTTAGGTTTATATCTACTCTATCATATTATTCTACGCTATGGTGTAGTAGTCACCATGCAAGCACTAGCAGTAATTGTTCAATTATGCAGTTCAATGTAAATATCATTTCTCCGTTATGTGAAGAGTTGAGCCTAGTGGGGGATAGTTCTCGTAACATGGAGAAATAATGTAGAGAGGATAAAATAACTCAACTGTCAGCATAGTTAAAGGGGAAAAAAACTTAAGTTCTTTAACAGTACTTTTTGCCGTTTTTCTTGCCCAACATTATTTTTTTTATCAGAAGTCCCAACATCTTCATTGGCAAGCTGCACGAACAACATGTTATGAACTCACTGCAATCATAACAGGAGGAAGTGTTAAAACTTTAGTTTTGTTATAATACCTTTTGTCGTCTTTCTAGTGAAGGGCTTTGGTTAAAATAGTGACTACCTCTGTATGCACTTTTAAGACAATAACCTTGAACTTCTTAAAGCTTTTCTCCTTATGAGTACCAATTTCAACTTATTCTACTTTCTTAGCATGGATAGCATTTGACATTGCCTTAAAGGTTAACTCTTTAAAGGTTTAACTCTTAAAATGAAGGAGGATTTTTTTCTCTTTGATCAGTAAAATGCAGATAATAGCCTTTGAATTTACAATGAATCAACACTATACATTGTGAACTCCAGTGTTCCATAAGTTCCATATTTATAGTTAACCTTTGAAGAGTTTTAGAAACATATTTGCACGTAATATATAAAACAAATTAAGGCGTTCTCTAATTCTAAATCATTAATAAATTTGCACAAAGGTTTCACCTTTATCAGACTTGTTCACAAAGAAATCAAGAGATTGAAGACTTATGTGTCTTACACGGAAGAAGCACCCAAAAAGCTGTCGCCTGAAAGTTACTTGAAGAGAAATTACTTTTTTCTGGAGGCAAATGCCAAGGGAGATGAGATTCAACTATATCCGTGTCCCAATTGCATCTGCATAAAGTAGAAATACAAGAAAAGAACACCAGAATACAAATCTTATTCACACAACGAATTGGATAGTATATACAAAGGGGACATCCAATAAGGCTATAATGGAACACAAAGTGACAAAGATATGGACAAGGAATACCAATGCATCTCTAGAGATTTTTAAGCCAAACTCCCACCCCCACCCTGCCAAAAAAAAAAAAACGAACTAAAAAATAAATAAAAGGGAGAGGCAAACGCACGAAAGAACAATATATTACAGAGGAATGAGGATGAAGAACTAGTTAACTATAATGGCTAGTTCAGGCCACAAGTTCAAAGGTATAAGGGCAACTAAACCAATTCTTGGTGACAGCTAAGAGATTAGGAATCATTCTGATGCAAGTTAAAAACTGGATATGCAATGTCAATCTATATATAATAATAAAGTAGAATCAAGCCAAAGTGATGTGGCACCTTCCAATGACCTCTATTCTCATTTTTTTTTTCTCCTTTTTTTGAATTTTTCTTCAATTTTTTATACATAATCCAATATCTAAATGGCTTTAAAAAGTCATATAAAGTAAATGATAAAAACCCACGTATAATCAAGTCATAATCTTTTGCAATAAAAGTCCGACCCACGTCCTTGAACTTAATGCCAAATTGAATGGGAATTAAAGTCTAATAGTAAATATAATTCCAATTTACTTTCCTTTATCCACTATTACCTTAACATTCTCACTTACATAAGATTATCGTATTTGTAGGGATGAGGAGGCATGAGAATATTAATACACCATCACGAATATTGGAGAAGCTGCAAAAAAACAAAAATGCTAGAAATGGCTTTCTCAATAATTGGGTTTGATTTGATATTCTCAGCACAATATGTTTCTTAATTGTCTATTTATTTATGCAGACTAATTCTGAGAAGACTCCAGTGAGGAAGTTCATGTTTAGATCATATCAAAACCATCGTAGTGTTAATAAAGGTATGATTAATTATATATACATTATACTATCTGTGAGATATATTTTTTTCATTTTTTAACCTTTAATTTTAGATCACAAAAAATGATATTCAGATAGTTAGCAGGATTATGCGAGATTGGGTTACGCCAAAATCAATTTCAAGAAAGACACATTCCAGACAAGAAGTTCCGCTCTTGTACAACATATTTTCTCTTCTTTCCCCCCTTCATCTTGGGGTCGCATAAGAGTTACAAAACCTATTTTTAGGTATCTATGGGTGAAACATTTAAGAATTGAGATATTACATGCAAGTAATTGACAAAAAAAAAATGCCAAATTTAATAACCAGAAAAATCAGGTGGATAGTAAAAAAAGAGCAGAGGAAGATACATACAGCTAGAAAAGGTTGAGCAAATTAGAAAAGATGATAGCGTCAATTGTAAACTATTATTGTAGTTTTATCTTCTTTTTTCTTAATTAAATAAGGAATTATTGTATATAGACACATGTTTTCGTTATGTTAAGTTGTAGATGGTCCTTATCTTGTTTTCGACTATGTTGTTGGAACTTTTTAAAAATGATGTCGTTTGTGTCGGATTCTTTAATAAATACACTATTTTTGAAAGATGCAACGCGTATCCATTGATATTTTTAAAGAGTCATAAACTTTTGATATGTTTAATTTTTGTTTCTATTTTAGGTTTTTGTCTACACATGAAAATAATTGAAATACTTATTACTAAGGAACCGCATATTTTAATTCTCATAGAGCGAGTTTCCTCTCAGGATGCTACAAATTCAATTCCCTCCGTATATGACTAGCGTAGAAAAGATTACCCACTCCATTTGGTATATTAATCTCGATTTTTAGTGTTTGGTTGTTGATAAAAGTGTATTTAAATAAAAATAAAAATATGTCTATCAAATTTAAAATAACCAACAAACCTAACAAATTAACAAGCATTCAATTTTCACATCACATACACTTAATGTATATTAATACAAAAAGGTAAAAGTAATTTTCTATTTTTGAAAAAATGGCAATAAGAAAGATTCTAACAATTTAGTCTCAGTGTTATAGGGTAAGTCTATTACTCCATCCGTTTCATATTAGTTGTCTACTTTGTCTGTTACATGTCCTTAAGAAATCATAAATAAGAAAAATAGTTTTATTAAATTTACTCCTTAAGAAACCTTTTGGAATCTTACGAACTTATTTATGTTTTCAACAAGAATTAATTGTAAAGATAAAATGAGAAAAAATTAATTAATTTTCTCTTGATTTTATAAATAAAAAGTAATTTGAAATAACTATTTTATGGAACGAAGAAAATTAACAATTTCTGTTAATTTGGAATAACTATTTTATTGGAGTACATTTTATAAATACTCAATTAAAAAGTTAATGATACGATTTCAACAACTTCTATTTGAACCCTAGGCTTCGGAGAAGAAAGAAATTAGAACCCTAGGGGTCTCTTCGAACTCTACCTCTTCTTTCTCTCCTCATTTTCGTTGAAGTTAATGTATTTTTTGTTAATTCTTTTATTGCAGTAATCACAGGGAAAAGAGAGTAAACGGAAAAAAGAGAAAAGTCGTCCTTACTAAATAGATGATCCAAAATACAGTTGTTATTTCAGTATATCAACACAATTGTATTTTAAATTTATACTGTCTTATTGGAAAAAAATCACATTTCTATACAAACACGTCTTAAACAAAGAGAACCGAGTATTAAAAAATTTAAGAGATATTTTTACACATATTGAATAGTGAAAATGTTATCTTGAACAATTCTTTTTATCATTTTAATAGAATTTTTGATAATGAATTAATTTGTATGTGTATACACAAAAACTTCTATTTTCTTATGCCTCTGGAAAAAGTTATAATTTTTTTTAAAAAAATTATTGATGTACCGCGCGAAGCGCGGATATGTACACTAGTGAAGTAATCAAGTTTGATTACTTGTAAACAATATTATTGAGTACTAGTATATCCAATCCAAGAGAAAATGCTACAAATTCACAAATATCCACAAAAGGTTCAAGATCTTCTATAACTTCCAACATGAAATTCTTAACTTAACAAAATGCGAAAAAGTACTTAGGTTTATCTTATTAAAATTACACACATCCAGTGTTTTTTTGTCTTGATTTTGAGACCTCACAGTTCTTAATTCACTTCATAAATTATACCAAATTTGCTATCTTTTTGGCTTATGTTATGTCAAAAATAGTACTTTATTCGCTTAAAAAAGATCCATCAAGGACACCGGGGGAGATGGGGCGAGATAATCAATCAACATATTAGGCATAACAAGCTATAATAGCATCTCAAAAGTTGCGTGTAAGCTGCACAACACCAAAAAGAATGTCTTAACTTGGACCCTCCAGTACTATTCATTTTTAGGGAAAAGACTCAAATATGTTATTGAACTATTAGAAATGACTTATTTATATCGTCCGTTATAAGTTTGACTCATTTATGTCACTATCATTAAAAGTTTGGCTTATCTATGCCACTGTCATTACAGAAAGGTTCATTCATGTCATTATTATGCAACGATAATTTTTGCAAAACCATTTTTGTCACGTGGCCTCTTATTAGAGGTCCACATTACCAAATTCAAATCAACCAATATTACTTAAAATTAAAAATTAAAAATCGATCCCATTAAAATAAAATTTGATCCACACAGTTAGAATAAAAATTGGACTTATTAAAAAAAATTGGACTAATTAAAAATAAAAATCAAATCCATTAATTGTGTGTCGGGTTTTACTTTAATGGGTATTATTTTTTATTTTGATTTAAGTAATATTGGTTGATTTTGGATTTAGTAACGTGGACTTCTAATAAGAAGTCATGTGGCAAAAATAGTTTTGCAAAATCACTATTGCAAAATAATGGCACAAATGAACTTTTCTGTAACGGCAGTGGCACAGATGAACCAAACTTTTAAAGGCGATGGCATAGATGAGTCAAACTTATAATGAATGGCATAGATGAGCCATTTTCAATAGTTCGATGGCATATTTGAGCCTTTTTCCTTCATTTTATGAGCAAAAATTATTACCTTTCTTTCTTATCCTGGTAAGTTTTTGTGAAATAACTTCGATGCGAAGAAAAAAGAAGACGTTAAGAGACCCTAAAATTAAAAGTTAATGATTTCAGATATCCAACATGTGACAAAGCTAAGTTGTTGTCTCTCCCAAGTGCACACGCAAATGTACGTGGTTGTGCAAGTAATATAGTGGCTCTTGCGAGCCGAATATCGATCCCACAGGGACTTGGTGTTTAGCAGACGATCCAACTTAAGTATTACTATTAAAGTTAAACTAGTGCGATTCGTAACCAAAGAGAGTTTGAGTTTTGTTTTTATAAACTAAATGATAAAAGTAACAACGATATGGAATTCGGATTGTAAACAATATATGGAGAGTTCCAGGGTTGAGGCAATTACTTCACATTCATGCGTAACTATTGTTTCTAGTCGGTGTTGGTGCTTATCGTGATTGTTGATCTACGGAGTTGATGTTACAACTTGGAAATGGTCATCCTCTAAGTCATCTACCCAAATTAATCTCACAACTACCTCATTGAGCGGTGATATGAGTCTTTTATTCGGATGCATTAAACTATCTTCCCGTTTCATTAACCACGCGAGGCGTTTAGGTATATCGCTATCTTAACCGCAAATCATCCTTTAACAATCAATATCTAACCATTAAAAACATGATCCACACTCCTTTCGTCCTTCATTCCGTCCCTCCACTCCTATGGTCAATTCTTTTCGAGACTTAGATTTATCCTAAAGTTCATGACGCTTTAGAATAGTAAAACAAGAACACAAGAATAATCGCATAACTTGATAAACATATAAACCAACTATAAAATCATAATTAAGCAATCATGTTGTAGCCTCAACCCTAGAATGAGGGTGTTTAGCCACTCATATTCATACAAACAATCTCCATAAAAGAGTTCATAACTTCAAACTACAAGAATGAAAAGTAAAAGTAGAAAGAACCCTAGTTTGAGCTCTTTGATGTCTCCTTTGCTCTCCAATTCCTGTGTAATCGAAAAGATGTATGTAATTGTGGCTAAGTCCTCCTTTTATAGTGTTTTAGGTCGTCCATGAGGTGCCCCACATGAATTATATGTATTTACAACCTTTCCCCCACTTAAAACAAGTTAAAAACCAACTTGTGGTGCGTCGCATGGCCATCGCACGCCCATTCCAGTAGCCATCCACGATGGGGGGTGCGAGGCAGGCCTTCTCTTGTGCCTTGGGAGGTGCGGCGCATGGTCCCCCTCCCTTGCTTTGGGAGGTGCGGCACATGGCCTCCTCCCAAGTGAGAGGGTGCGCTCGTTTCTTCGTCGTCTCTTCTCATGCACTTGTCCCTTATTTTCATACTTCTTGTGGCTTGTTTGTAGGCTTCATTTAGCTTCCATAGCTCCTCCATAGGTCTCCTACAACATCTCATAACAAACATAAGTCCATACAACACAATAGAACTCATCAAAGTACACTAGAACAAGCATAGCTCAAGCTAGCGACACTAGTTTTCTCTTCCAAGTTCTATTTGATCCTTTTGACTCTAGACTTGTTTCAAATGCACCTTAAATACCATAAACATGTACTTTAACACACAAATACACATATGCACACTTTATTACTCAATAAGCACCTCAAACTATCCTCAAAACTAAGCTAAAAGCGCATAAATAATGACACTTAGGAGTATAAATACGCCTAAGATCAGTTGTCAGCATTCAAAATTTTAATGTAGACCAGCTGAAAAATAGTAAATAAAAGCTTGGGTAGACGATCTGCTAAGTTAGAAGTATCGAAGAAAAATTACTTTTTTCAAGAGGCAAATGTCAAGGGAGACGAGAGGTCAACTATATCCTTGTCCCAAATGCATGTTCATAAAGTAGAAGTACAAGAAAAGAAGACCAGAATACAAATCTTATTCACACAATGAATTGGATAGTTTATACAAAGGGGAGATCCAATAAGGCTATAATGGAGCACTGTTCTGTCCAAACGCAAACGTAATTATACGCGGTCATACAAGTAATATAAGATTTTAGTCCAAATATGGTACCCATAGGGATTTGACGAATTGATTAACTAGTTTGAATTCTCATACGTGCTATTCAGTAAGTAACAAGTAATGAAGAGTGATTGCTAGCGTTTGAATGTAAGTAAAAACAATTTGAGACAAACTGTAGATTAATAGTTTGAAATTCATAGTAGAGAGACGATCCAAGGTTATGGTATTTCGACAATCCAGTTGAGTCTTCAAACCATACGTTTAGTTGATTTCCTGAGTTACTAGTTGCAGGTTGATTTTAACCATGTTGAGCATTTTGCTAGCGACTATAGGTCTCCTCGACTATTCCTAATGCCTTTATTCCTATGGTCGTCGATCAATAGTGAAGGACACGTGATTTCTCTTCCGTATCAACTGGGCAAGGCTAGCGGGTATATTCCTATCCACGTTAGTGAATCGTTTTCCCTTCCCTATAGAGTTCACAACCAAGCCCTACCTTTCCTTATTGTGTACGTGATTTCCTTATTCCTAGTCCAAACTACGCACCATAGTTAGTGTTTAGTAGGTGATCAAGTTTCCAAACAATTAAGATAAATAACTCAGTAGTAGGAAATCGAACTAAACAATATGGTTATTAAACAACAATCCTCCTGTCTTCAACCACAACCTTAGATACTAGAGGTTTCTCTACTCATGAATTGATTAGCAGAAATCGAATTCATGGTTAACTAGCTTCGTAATGATTAAAGAACGGGAAAATAAAGTAAAAACCTTACAAATCTTTTACTTCCTTTCTTCCCTTTTTTTTGGGGGGAATTAAAAATAGAATGATACTTCCTCACTTCCTTGAGTTTCTAGACTTGAATAATAAACAAAAACGACCTAGAAGATGTATTTATAGAGTTCCAAAAGACCCCGGGGACCATTCTACGCTTAAAAATACGGACCAAGGCGAACTTGGCTCATTTTGGGCTCGAGGGGACTCCCTGGGCCGCGCCCCAAGCCATTTGGGAAGCAGCTAAGTCAAGATGTGTAGGAGGCAGCCCATTGCACTAGGGCGACGTCCCTTAGTGCAAATTTGACGTCTTCACCTCGTTTTCGTCCCATTAAGCTCCAGTCTTGGTCCTACACCTTTGGACTTGTTCCGGATCAACTCCTTGAGCCTCCAATCATACTTCAAAGCTCAATTATGCTCCAATTTCGCTCGGACTCCATCAATCTCCATCCTACACATCAAAATACCGCACATAAGTGTTAATCGTATCAAATAAGCTCCAAACGATATTAAAAAGAGAATATATGTGAGGTAAATGATAGTATAAAGCATGACTTTTAGCCTCACATCAAGCACAAAGATACGGGATTATCAATGTGTCTAAAGATTTTTAAGGTAAACAACAACCCACGTCAGAAAAAACACAGTAAAAACCAACCGAAGAAAATGTCATTCATTGATTTGATATCTACTCCACGGCTTACACTAGAGAAACAGGATTTCACGTGCATGAAACTGAACCACAAAAATGTAAGCATCAAAACAAAATCTCAATGTAAACACATAACACCTACAGCAAACTAAAGAATAAAACCAAACAAAAATTAGTGTTACTTCACAGTAATTACATAACGAATAGCACCCTAAAAGAGCTAAGTCACAATTAGGACTATCAAAGAACAAAGTTGATATAACATGAGTTCTTTCAAAATTAAAATAAAATTATATAACATAAATTAATTCCAGAAATAATGTATACAGAATCTTACTATCAAAATGTTTCCTTAGACAGGGTCTTGTCGAAAACCTTATCATCTGCAAGCTACTATCTTCGCTAAGTTATCTCCTTTATAACAGAAGTTAAACAATATTTATTGATATGTTTGAATCATGCTGCTTACTACCAAGCAGTGAAAAATCATTGGCAAAATAATGACAAGATGAAGTAGGAAGTAAAATACCTCTTTAGAATAACACAATTTGTTCCAAAATCATTGCAGTTTGTTGTCAAAACATAATAATTTTGCTAATTGTAGTTTCTTTCCAAAAAAAAAAGGAAAAAATCACCAATAGTCCTTGCACGAACAACTCCCACCCTCAAAACAGTGAAACCGACTGGAATCCCGCACAATAATTCTTCTCTCTTCTATTTTAGAGATATATTTGATTGCAGTGTGACAATCAACGCATGTTCGTAGATTCTTAAAAACTTTTATCTGTGTTCCAGGTGGAGTTGCAATAATACCGAAGGCAACTGCAAGCTTTTCACTGTGATAGGAGAGATTTTGCTCCTTCTGTTCCTCTTCCACATCATGCAGCACATTGTCTATGTCAGGGACATATCCCTCTTCTTTCATTCTCCTCCAAAGCTCACCTAAAAAGTCATATATTTCCTTTGACCTAGGATGTGACTTATCACCAACCAAGAAAACATAGTCTTTTCTCTGCAAATTGATCCAACTTATACCTGGCTTCTTCGCCACACCTTTATCTTCCATGACTTGTCTGATTTTTGCCACTTCAGTCCAGTTGCCAGCAGTGGCATATATGTTTGCTATGGTAACATAAGTAGCTGCATTCTCGGGCTCAATTTCAAATAGTGCTTCCGCTGCTCTCTGTGCTAGTTCAACGTTTCCATGGACTCTGCATCCTCCAAGCAAGGAAGCCCACAAAAACTTGTCAGGCTTCATTGGCATCTGACTAATAATCTCTTCAGCCTCCTTAAATCTGCCAAATCGGCTCAGGAGATCAACCACACAAGCATAGTGGTCAGCAGTATGGGCTAGACAATGCTTGTCCTTTATCGAGTAGAAATATTCAAGCCCTTCATCAACTAAACCCGCATGAGTGCAAGCAGAAAGAACCCCAACAAAAGTAATATGATCAGGTTGAGTGCCAGATTTAAGCAACAAGTCAAATAAGTGAAGAGCTTCACTAGGTTGGCCGTTTTGAGCATAACCATTAATCAGCGAGGTCCAAGAAACTACATCAGGCCACGGGAGCTGCTTAAATACCTTATATGCACTATCTACGCTCCCACATTTGGCGTACATATGAACTAAGGTACTTGCTGCAAAGGAATAAGGATCAAAGCCACTACGCATCATGTACCCATGTACTTGTTTTCCCAAATGCTCTATCGTTTGGTGTGCACATGCATTCAAAACTCCAGCAAACGTAAAATCATTCGGCCTAATTCCCGATTCCATCAAACGTGAGAACAACAAATAACCTTCCTCCCACCTCCCATCTCCAAAATATCTATCAATCATAGCCGTCCACGAAACAACATCCTTATCTTTAGTCCTATCAAAAATATGCCTTGCTTCGTCCACGCTCCCACATTTTCCATACATATCACTCAAAGCACTCCAAACAACCGCATCAGAATCCAACCCGGTTCTCACAATATGACCATGAATCTCCTTCCCAAAACATAAAGACTGAATAGAAGCCGAAGCAGCAAGAGCACTCGAAATAGTAAACTTATTACACTTCAAATTCTCATCCCTCTGCATCACTCTATACAATTCCAATGCACATTCAGGCTTATTACACCTCACATAACCCGAGATCATCGCAGTCCAAGAAAAGTTATCTCTCTCAGGCATTTCATCAAACAGCTTCCGAGCTTCATCGATCAAACCCAATCTCGCAAACCCAGAAACCATAATATTCCACGAACACAAATCCCTCTCAGGCATTTCGACAAACAGTTTGTGTGCATCAAAGGGTTTATCACATTTGCAGAAAAAATCAAGAATCCGATTAGAAATGACAACCCCAGGTCTAAAACCTGAACATTTCATACTTTTATGAACTCTTTTTCCTTCTTCAAGAGCCCGATTTTCGATACATAAACGCAAAAGGGACGAAAAAACTGTAGCTGAAGGACGCGTTTCGGGACGTTCTAGTAATTGAATGGCTTCTTGCAAACGTCTTTGTTCGCAAAGAATTTGAAGGGCTTCGTTGGATTTATTTTCGTTACATAAGCGTGTAATCATTTGGTCTTTGTTTGCAGGTTCGAAAAAGGTCTTCTGTTTTTGTGGTGTAGAAAAAGATGAAGATCGAACAGCACATAGTGAAGAAGAACAATGTGAAGTAAGCGCTCTAAGGCTTGCTCTCATCGTGTGTAGTGATAGTTGCTTTGCTTTCTGTTAATGATTAAAAGTTGAAACGAGTCGTTAGTCAGCTATTTTTGGGGGAAATTACGGTGCGTCTATACTATACTAGTACTTAGAAATGTATTGTTTTGTACTGCTTGTTACTATTTTTGTTTCTATAATTGTCTATTGTATTAATATGTTGTTATAGTATTGTTCTTTTACTATGTTGTTTTTGTTAATATATATTATCTCTTTTATTTTTATTTTCTTTTTTTTTTTAGAATTAAGATTTATGTATAATCTAATCTATCCTTCTCAGATTCTATTTTGTGAGACTACATTGGACAAGTTATAGCCAAAAGACTAAGCTCTATTAGTAGATCCAACTAGTTTAGGAAATAAACCTGCTACCACATTTAATTTTGTTAATTTTTTCTAGGAGAAATAGTCAAATATGGATTCGGCCGCTCCTCTCTATTACCCATGGGCGAAGCCATCTATACCAAAGGGTGATCAGGTGCACACTCTTCATCAAAAAATTATGTTGTATATATAGGCTAAATATTAGCTATTATGAGTGTGTATTTAATTTTGCACACCCATAACGCAACTGAGAAGAAAATTTGCACTCTCTTCGTCAAATTCCTGGCTCCGCCACTGTTATTACCCCTTCCTCCATTTCATCAAGTACACATCTAGATGGGAGATATGTGTCTTATTTAATTTTTAAAGGTCAAGATTATATTATATTAACAAATATCATAACCATAGTTAAGTGATTAAGTTTTGAAAAAATACAACTTTCTTAACTTTGGTAAGAAAAGATATTCCCTACAAATCTAGGTATTCATTTATATCAATAATTTTATCTTGTAATTTTATATAGTCTTTTATATCAGATATTAAATTATACGATATTTAAGCTGAGAATCGACAAATAACTTTTTGTGCCAGTAAATTTATTCTTGAAAGATTATGTTGAGAGAGCAAAAACAAAGGAAAGAATTATCAACAATGTTGAGAAAAATCATAAAATAAAAGAACTAGAATTTATTATTTTTTTTTAAAAAAAAAAAGGCAAGAGATCATCAGAAATTACAAATGGTGAATATCCACAAAAGTTCAAGGAGAGAGTTGTTGCTGCCTTCGTGCAGTAGCTACTATGTTTGAAGGAAAAAAAAATTAAATATTCTCTTTTTGTGTGTGTGTGAAATAAAAGAAAACATTGTTCTAAGAATGTTTTTGAAGAATACTATTTATTAGGCTAAACAAAAATAGTGTTAAATTCGTGTTCTATAATTTTAATATTTGAATATATAAAAATATGAGATGAAATTAATGATATTAATGGGTATCAAAATTTGTGAGAAATATTTTTTTCTTATCAAATTTGGAGGATATTTTTTCCAAACTTATTCACTTAATTATGGTTATGATACTTGTTAATTTAATATAATCTTAACCTTTAAAAATTAAATAAGACATATCTCTCATCTAGATGTGTACTTGATGAAATAGAGGAAAAGGGTAATAGAGGGAGCCAAATCCGTCAAATATGCATCTTTAAAGATATTAGTAATTATATCCGCGCGATGCGCGGTCAGTATTTAAAAAAGTTAATCATAGAAACTTGTAATATCATACCTTGAGCATATTAAATATAATTGCTTAAGTATATTTCTACAATTCTATGTTGCTTCTTTTTTTTACGCAATATACCCAGTAAAAAGTTCATGAAAGAAAAAAACTAATCATATAAATATTGAATAGCTTTTGGATAAATATTTATATCTTCTTCGATTCTTTATTCCCCAATTTTCATAATTTAGATATTATCAATTACTACTTAGCTTAGACCAATCTAATTTACCCAATTATAGGATAAATTCATCTAAGTTGAATATGATTTTTGAAATATATTATCCTAATCTTATTATTTCTTGCTTTATATAATTATTAATAAGTCAATATTTGATTGGAAATTCAAAACAAAAAGATTGATCAATTTTTATTAAAAAATAAAAACAGTTTGTGATATTTAGTTTGATTTATATAATAAGCAAATATTTGATTGGAAATTCAAAACAAATAGACTAATAAATTTTTTAATTAAAAATAAAAATAGTTTGTGATTTTTAGTTTTCCAATATGATGTCATAGTCGTACAATTAAATTTTTTTACCTTTATTGATATATTGTTGATGAATTCATTTTGAGTAGTAGACATATTTTACTGAAGTCACTATCTGTTTGGAAAAATACTAATATTAATAAAGACTAAAGTGACAGTATAATCTTGTTGAGTAGTTTTGAATTTAAACCATGAGGCTTAAACTACATTCAAAACTAAACTCCATTATCTTGCAAAATAGTAAAATTAAATCTAACAAATTGAGAAATTTAAAATGTAATATATAAAATTAAATCATAATTAACTTGTGTTGAACTTTATGTAATCTATATGTATTTGTTGAAGTGAAATTTTGAAAACTAACTGATCGAACAGATATTTTTATTTTACGTTAAATTATTAAAAATTGTATATTGAATTGATATTTATGTTAATGCTATTCAAAATTGTATGTGCAATTATCTCCTAGTTGGTTGATGAAAATACAGTTAAAACTACCTGTAGCCACTCATTAAAAAAATTGTCTTACTTTCTTATCATTTTTTATTTCAAAATCTTTGCACAAATTTATTCTGATTAAAACTTTATGTACAATTTGTTTGTCCACTTTTGCCCTATTTGGGCTTCACTTCCCTACTTTTTTTGTCCCCCTTTTATCTCTCACTTCCTCTTCCACGTTCCGATAATAATCATCCATTTACTTCTTAGTTCACCCATTCTTTTATGACTTTAATTAAAATATAGATATAATCGATAATCAAAATGCAGGAGATATACTTATATATTTTTATTTTTGATTGCATTAAGAATCCATTTAAAAGATAGCAAAAGTCATGCAAAAAATAAGTTATTGCATATGTATCCGTTATCAAAATTTTAAGAGATATAATTAGTTACCAAAATTTTAGGAAACATAATCAATTTCTATTTTAATTGCATTGAAAGTTAATGAAAATGGTAGCCAAAATCTGTCAAAAAAGTAAGTTACCGCATATGTAGGAATTACAAATTTATAGGAGGAGATATAATCAATTTTTAATTTTATTACAATAAAACTTCATTTAAAATATAATCAAAATTTGCAACTACAGTCCATTATACACAATGATAGAATTCATTCAATCACACTTGTGTAGGGGTACAACAACATAACAGCATTAAAAATGAAGGCAACACATCTACGATGCTAGTGTGAGAAACTTTCTTGAGTATATATATTTCCTAAAGCCATAACCAACAGGAACCTTTATACTTTTCCCGTTACACCATCCAAGGCCATGTAAAAGGCAGGATAAAGGATTGCCATCAGATTTGAAACCACAAACACTCTTCAATACTCAACTTCCAGACCAATCAAAAGTTTAAGCAGCATTACAAATTCCCCGCGGGAATATGATTTTTGATTCTTATCACCCAAGAGAGAGCCCAGAAAATAGTAATTCCAACTCCTTATCCTGTGAAATGTAAAAGTGGAATGAAAGATTATAAATGAACAAATTATTATAGAGAAATAGAATCAAACATTATACAATGACAAAACTCAGTAACGTTTTGTAAAAAAATACAAAACATAGAAGAGAGTTTGAAGAGAACTTTGATGTTGTTGGAGGTAATTAGATGAAATGGATAAAATAATTTATTTTTATATCACGTTTTAACTGTATCCTTAATTCGTGGATGACAGTTTTTTTAAAATTCAAACTCCAACTTTCTAGGTATTTTTATTTGACAGTTTTTTTAAATTTAAAATAATTTCAAACTCCAGCTTTTCAAGTTTAAATTGGTTCCTTAATTCGTAGGTGATTGGATGAAAGTATTTGACAGTTTTTTTGTTTATTTTTCTAATTTTGAAGATTGTTTTTTATTTTTAATTTTTTAAATGTGGATTTTTCATGTGCTTACACTTGGCAGCATGAGAGAGTTTTGTCTCTCTTATTAGATATAGACAGAGATAGATTTATTTTTAAATTTTTAAATGTGGATTTTTCAAGTGCTTACACTTAGCAGCATGAGAGAGTTTTGCCTCTCCTATTAGATATAGGGCCCGTTTGGAATTGCTGGTAGAAAACTGCTTATTTAAGAAGTACTTTTTAAAATAGCTTTTCAGAAAAATGCTTTTGAAAAAAAAGCAATTTATGTTTGATAAATTCATTTGAAAAGTGTTTTTGATAAACACATTGTGTTTGGATAACCTTTTTCAAAAAGTGCTTTTGAGAGACAAATGACCAAAAAAGACATGTATGAGTAAACTTTTACTACTAAAATCATTTTATAGAGAAAATTTATTTTAAATATCTATTATAATATTTTTAATTAAAATTTTATTTTTATTTAATTAAAAAGTATGTACCATAAAATTTTCAATCAATATTTATATACATAGATACATTA
This sequence comes from Capsicum rhomboideum, assembly GCA_031232105.1. Taxonomy (NCBI): domain Eukaryota; kingdom Viridiplantae; phylum Streptophyta; class Magnoliopsida; order Solanales; family Solanaceae; genus Capsicum; species Capsicum rhomboideum. Next base: position 23,645,948 of record CP124712.1, on the reverse strand, counting down.
AAAATATTAAATAATAATATAATATTACTAAAATAATTTAAATATTACTTAAAAACATCAAACAAAAATGAATTTAAAAATTATTCCATAAATTAAATCACTACATATGAAAAACTTCACCACAAAAATAAGAAGTCCTTCATACATCACAAAAATACTCAATGATTTTATCTCTAATTTTATCACGCAATGTCTCCATACAAGTAGAAGATCTGTCTTGTATTTCTATTTGTTATTTGTTAATTTTTTTTTGATATATTTTTATTGTATCAAAATTTACTAAGAATAAGCAATCATATATGTACACTACATGATAGTAAATATGTCACTTTTCATGAATTATTTATTTAAAATTAAATATTTGAGAAAAAATATTTACAAGTGCTGTCAAAATATCATTTGATCTTGCAACGTGATGCGTCTGTCATTTATTATCATTAATAGTAAAAAATAAAGAGTTGTATATTCTTCGATCATCATCATCAATGATATTTTTGATTTTATTTAAAAAAAATGAGTAAAAAGTAAAATAATAATATATAAATCATAGAATGAAATAAAGAATTATGATGTAAATATGAAGTATAAAATTTTAAAATCAAACTTTAATCTAACGTAAAATATATGCTAATTAATTAATAATGGATATTTTGATATATATATATGTGTGTGTGTGTGTGTAAGTGATAGGGATATTTTTGTCATGAAAAAAATAATTTTCTGCTTCTGCTTTTTTTGGAAAGCAGAAATTTTCTGTTTCTTTCCAACATCAGAAAAACTGCTTCTGCTTCTTTTTAAAAGCACTTTTGCAAGTTTACCAAACACCTTTCTTTTCAAAAAAAGTATTTTTTCCTCATAAAAAAGTGTTTTTTTGAGAAAAAAGCAATCCCAAATAGACTAATAGATAGATTAGAGTAAATGAGATTTCTCGATAAATATGACTTTTTCAGATATCTTATGTATAAAAAAGAAGACATTTAATGTGTAAAAATGACATAAAACTAAAGAGCTAGAAATCGTTTCTCCCTCTTTATTATGCGAAAAAGATTAAATTACACTATTTATACAAAAATATCCTCATCAGTACCTACATGGCCCAATCCTACTTTTGTGAGGTGGACACCACATATCACGCTATCTCAGCGTCCCTAACCCATTTTACTCGAGATTCTTGGCCAAAAAGCTACTTTGTCAAACTATATTTGACATTTAGACACAAAATTTTAAATCTTTGTCAAATACCCACTAATTATGACATCATCAATTCAACTTCTAACTCTACCACTTCTAGTCTCAGTCTTTTAATAAATACAAATAAGTCTCTATCCCACTATGTTTTAAAAATACAAAACATCATCACCATTTAATATCCTAGCATTTAATACTCATTTATTTCATTATTTGTTAAAGAAAAATTAAATCAAGATACGAACACAAAAATCAAAACAAAAAAAAACAAAAATATGAAAATCAAACAAAAACAAATAATTTTGAAAATCTAAAAAATCAAAGAAAAAAATAATTTTGAAAATCTAAAAATCAAAGAAAAAAAATAATTTAAAAAATCTAAAAAAATCAAACAAAAATAAATAATTTCGAAAATCTGAAAATCAAACAAAAATAAATAATTTCAAAAATCAAGAAATCAAATATACTAATTTTCCGCCATTGATAAGCGCTGGTTTATCATAGAGCAATCAGAGGAGGAGATGAGCAGACTAAATATTTCGTTGCTATAAGATAAAATCGAAAATAATTTATTTCATTAAAAAAAGAAAATTTTCGTTAAAAAAAAAAATCATATTTGGCTGAAAAAGCTCCAGTATTTTTCCTTTTGGTCACCCTTTTTGGTCAAAACTCATGTCAAAAGCTTTCTTTTTTTCCACTTGCCATTGCTAACCTCAAGCTTTCAACTTTTCCAGTAAATAGATCGAAATAATTTTCTCCATTATTGTAAAAACTCACTTTTCCAGCCAAAATCTAGCTTTTTTAGCACTAATTTATTCATTAGAGGTTATTTATGCAATAATCTATACATTCCATTAGCTCAGGCTCTATTGTAGTAGCTCGAGATGTCGTTCTTGTACAAATTTCAGCTTACTATTTCTTCTTCAGAATTTTTTACAGTCATCGACCGGTTATAGAACACAACTATAGTTGAGGCATCAACATGTTATAGACCACAATTGTAGTCTATTATCGACCAGTTTAAGTTTATTATGTCAATTACAGAGTTTGTTGTGGTAGGTGGTGTCGCGCCCCATTTTTCTCGTGAAAAGCGGGATTCGACGTGACAACTCTTTTTAGGATTGGTTTAAAAAGAGAAGAGTTGCCCCCTAACAAATTAAGGTGTGTTAGGGCACCATTCTAAACTAATTGCAGTTATTTAATTAGTCTACACCAACTAGAAATTTGGGTAAGGGTTCAAGTTACCTCAAAAGGAAGGTGTTAGGCACCTTTCGAGGTCCACAAATGTGGGTCCCGACCAAACTCCTCTATTACGTTAAAAATTTTACGTGATAAGCAAAGGTCAATTATTTTTTATTAACTTAATGTTAGCTAAGTGTTTAAAATAGGAAAAATAATAAATAAACTAAACATGCGATTCAATTATTACCAAATTAATAATAATAATCTAAGTGATCAAGTAATAAGGTGCATAAAAAAATGTGAATCAGATCAGCGAGGCGATAGAAGGGATACAAATTATACGGTAAAAGATTTATTAAATAACTACCCCAAATAATCAAACATTCAAAAATAAAGAAAAGAAAAGCTAATTCAAAAGATTTGGACAAGAGTTGATTTTATCCTATTCGGATCAGCGTCCGGCTTATTAACGGATGACAATGTTGCATATCGTATTGTCGGATTCTACTCGGGTCAACTTCCATCATTTCTGTCTATCTACCCACCCCCACCTAGTTTGGTTCTTAAGCATAAAGACATTCTAAAGAAAACGATAAAACTAACGTTCTCTAAAATGCCTAGCCGTCCAACTTAATGTCCAAAAGGCGTTGGAGGATCTATTTTGGATAAAGGCCTAAACATAAAGAAAAACCTTAGGCTGCCTAATTAGACTCGGAATTTGCGTCAAACAAAACAAACAAGACTTGCAACAAATAACACATAAAGGTTTCAAGCAAAGCCTCTTGATAATTAAAGAGTTGATTAGGTGATTAACATGCTTAAAAAGATAATTATTTATTTTACGTGATTAAAATCTATAGGCATGATATCTAGATGACCAAAAATTGATTAATATGCCGAAAATGGATTAAATAAGTCCTATTGACGGGATATCTAAAGTGAAAATATTAAATACGTGTTGACAGTTTATTTTAATACGCTAGACATGATTTAAAATGCTGAAAATTAAATTAATATGCTGAAAATTAGTTAAAAATTGCTGAAAATTAATTTAAGATGCTGAAAATTAATTTAAGATGCTAAAAATTAAATTAATATGCTGAAAATTGATTAACAATTGCTGGAAATTAATTTAAGATGCTAAAAAATAGTTTTTCATATGCTGAAAATTGATTAACAATTGCTGGAAATTAATTTAAGATGCTGAAAAATAGTTTTTAATATGCTGAAAATTAATTAACAATTGCTGGAAATAATTAATCTAAGATGCTGAAAAATAGTTTTTAATATGCTGAAAATTAATTAAAAATTGCTGAAAATTAATCTAAGATGCTAAAAAATAGTTTTTTAATATGCTAAAAATTAATTCACAATTTCTGAAAATTGATTTGAGATGCTAAAAAATAGTTTTTAATATGTCGGAAGTTATTCAAAATGCTGAAAATTCAATTTTTATATGCTGGGATTAATAAAAGCATGCTACGATTAAATAGACATGCTAAAAAAATGAATAAGATGATGAAAATTAGTCACAATATGCCAGAAATTAATTAAACATGCTAGAGATTAGTTAAACACGCTTAAATTAAACTGACAATGCTCGAAATTAGTCTGATGCATCAAAAGCTAATTAATAATCCTAAAACATAATTTCTAGGTGATAAAACCATTAATTAATAATCCTAGAACGTATTGCCTAAGTGATAAAATAATCTAATTAACATGTTGAAATTTGTTTAATAATCCTATAGGCATGATATCTAAATGATTGGACATTCAAGCCACATAATCCCCGCCCCCATAGCACCCCATAATTTCATTATCTAATAGCGTTTATACAATAAATATTACAAACCAAAATGAATATAAAAGAGAGAAGCTAAGCTAAAAATGAAACAAACTAGGCAACCCCCAAAACTCCCGGGCAACTCTTCAAGTCCCAAGCATCCATCTTCTAATAGAACCTATTAAACACAAGCCAAATGCGCCAAAATATGCAGCAACCAAGGGGAAATAAACACATGAAGAAAACGAAACACCATTTTAACACTAAATATGTAAGCATGCTCTCTAGGTTACAGAAAAACTAAAAATTGCAAATTGCATCGATAGAGACTCACCAGATAACATCAAATAGATAATAATAGAAAACTTTAAGCCGTAACAATAGTAGAACCAAACAGCAATATGAAAACCAAGAGTCCACTTCTTTCAAAGCCCAAAAGTAAAAATAGAACCGTAAAATATTTTATCCCCTTTTTTTGTGTGTGTGGAGAAGATGTTGTTCAAAAGTATCCCCCTAGTGAATGAAAAGAGGGTTAATTATATAATAGAAGAGCAGAAGTTATGCCAATTGTTAAAAGGAAAAGAGAAATATTCAGTAAATCAATTAAAGAGATCATTTTCCTTAAACCAAAAACTAAATCAATTAAGTGTAAAGAAAATCTCCATGTTATCATAAATAAGCAAGTAAGAATATTCAGATTAAGGAGAGGAGTAAAACATTAAGCAAGATGCCAAAATTTATCATAAAAGCTAGGTGCGGAAATTGTCACAAAGGAAAGAAAGCAAGGCACATGCATTAACCATAAATAAAAGCATATCATAAATATTGGTGTAAAAATCAGTCATGTTCCAATTAAGGAAGGAGGATCAAATGAAAGGGGGCAAATAATAGAGTGAATCAATTAATATTAAAATTTTTACTAGAAATCAAATAATCAGCATTTAATAAAAAATCAAGCAATATTCTGAGTTGTTGACACCTAGCAGCATTCTTAAAATATCATGCTAATTGTATCGAAAATCACTCCAGAACCACATCTAAACGAAGGGGCAAGCATGGTCGAAGGTCTAGACTAAAGCATGGCTTTTGCTACCAGTGTTGACAACACTTCAATTGACGGACAAGAACACAAAAATGGACAAATCAGTACCCAATTCAAAAATTAGGGTTAGCCAAGGTTGATGGAAATTAGGGGTTTTCATATATGTCAATCCAAAGGGATAGGTAAAGATAAAATTGAAAGAATCGGGTTGAAATTCGAAGTCAAACGTTATGATTTTAAATCATAGAAAATTATTTATAGGAAATGATGAATCCAAATGAAAGATATAGCAACCATGAGTTAGAAGAAACATACCAAAGATGAATTTTTCTAGAATAAGGATAAAACTCTTAGATTAAAAACCTGAACATGTTTTCTCTTTATTTGGCGAATTTCAGTCGAGTCTTCAGGCTCCGAGTGGGATAGGGCCTTTGAACTGCGATTGTGGGTGATGTCGTTGTTAACTGAATCTCACCAGTCATCACCTCCGGTGAGGCGGCATCAACAAGAAATGGGCATGGCTAAAAAGAAAAGTGGGGGAAAAGAGGAAAAGGGAGGCGGAGGAGACTCCAAGTTCACCGGAAGAGCTTCGCCGGTGGTATGGTGGTTGCCGGTCAGAAAATGATAGAGCGACGACAATGATGGGAGGTCGACGATGGAGTGAAGAGGAGATGAGGGTGAGGGAGAAGGGAGAACCGTGGTTTGCCGTCCCACCAATGGTGGTGGTGCGGCAATGATGGAGAACGAAAGTATGGAGAGAGGGATGTGGCGGCTGGTTTGGAGAGAAGTCATTAGGGTTTTGGGGTATGGTTTTATTAAAAAGGAAAGAAAATGTTGGATCAAATATGGGTCGTACGATTGAATTGATGGACGGATGAGATTCAACATTGAATTGGGTCGGGTCATGGAATTGGGTTAAATTTGGATCAATTGACATTGAATTGGGAATTTTAAATTGAGTCAAATAGGAATCAAATTAGGCTAAAATTGACCTCAATTGTATACAAAATGGCTAGAAATTAAGTGAATTAGGGAAAAATCAAATAGAATTAGGCTGCTATTTAATAAATATAATACCATAAATATAATTCAACAAATAAATAATAATGAAAAATAAATATAATACTATAAATACAAAATATTATTTTGGAATTAATCATAAATAAAGTACGAAAATTGTGAAAAGTTACATTTCGAAATAAGACGTTACTTAACTAAAGTATGTATATATGACTTATGTACGAAATTAATAGCAATAATAAATAATACACTTTAAGATGTGTCAAGATAATAAGATGTGTGACTAATTGTATAAATAATTACATAAAAGAATTTAACTTTTGAAAAAGATCTAAAAGACATTACTTAGTCAAATAGCAGCCCGAGTTGGGAACTGGGAGGTTAAAATTGGGTGTCAACAGCTGCTCCTTCATTTCTTGGGAATGATGGAAGAATTGTCGAGCAACGAACGTTGACATAGTAGCCAATTTTTTCCGACCGAGAGGATGGTCTGCTGGAATCGAAAAGAAAAAGTGAGTTATCAAAATGGTATGGCTGAGACTTTAGTTTCAAGTCACCTACATATCTCGGGTTTATGAGAATCAGGCCGTGTGTAGTTCTAGATTAGGGACAAATGAGATTCTCAAAGAGAATTGATTAATTTGAGTGAGGATCGCAAGAGTCGACAAGATTATAGTATGAGTAATGTAAAATATAAAGCACAAATATAATTTAGGTAATGTTGCGAGATATAAGGATAAAGAATTATGTTTCAAAAGTGGAGAGAGAGAGAATTGTTTAATCTTCTCTCATTTGTCGAGAAACTCAATGCTTATTTTAAGGTCCAATGAGGAACCCAATGCTCGTTTTAAGATCCGGCGAGGAACCCAATGTCATTTTAAGGTCCGACGAGGAACTCAATGCTGTTTTAAGGTCCGTTGAGGAAACCAATGTCGTTTTAACGTCTGTTGAGGAACCCAATGTCATTTTAAGGTCCTGCGATGAACCCAATGCCCTTTTAAGGTCCGACGAGGAACCCAATATCGTTTTAAGATCCGTTGAGGAACCCAATGCCATTTTAAGATTTGGCGAGGAACCTAATATCGTTTTAAGATCCGACGAGGAACCTAATACCCTTTTAAGGTCCAACGAGGAACCCAATGCCATTTTAAGGTCCTGCGAGGAACCCAATATCGTTTTAAGGTTCGTTGAGGAACCCAATATCGTTTTAAGGTCCGTTGAGGAACCCAATACTGTTTTAAGGTCCGGCGAGGAACCCAATGTCGTTTTAAGGTCCTGCAAAGAACCCAATGCCCTTTTAAGGTCCTGCGAGGAACCCAATGCCATTTTAAGGTCCGTTGAGGAACCAATGCCATTTTAAGGTCTTGCAAGGAACCCAATGCTATTTTAAGGTCCGTTGAGGAACCCAATGCCGTTTTAAGGTTCAGCGAGGAACACAATACCGTTTTAAGGTTCGACGAGAAATTCAATAACATTTTAAGGTTCGACGAGGAACCCAATACAATTTTAAGGTCCTGTGAGAAACCCAATGCTAAGTTTGATACCGAATTGTTAATGCAATGTATTGTCGATTTTGATGTCGTCAAAGTTAAGGAGATAGAGTGACTTAGCTTCTTTCCTAGATTGGGAATGTAGTTTGGTCTCCCTTTGATGATATTGCAAGGCAGTGGCTGCATTTGTACCTGTTGTCTGCACTCAAAGAAAAATTGTAAGTCAAAAAGTAAGGTTGACTCATACCTTTGCTTTGCTTGGCTCCTCGTCATTGTTTTGATCTCAGAGATTGAGACTTGTATTTTTTATGGTGAAATTTCTGAGAAATTCTCAAAAAATTCTGCCCCAGTTTAGTATAAAAGATGTCTTTCACACGTCTTTGTGAATTGACATACTGCTTCCTTATGGATTTTTTGAGGTTTCCTTAAAAATTTTGCCCCAGTTTTCACTTTTGGAGTTTTATATTCCTCTCACTCAAAGAAAGATATTAGTTCAAAAGAAATGGTTGCCTCACATTTGAACATCGTGATCTCAATTGGAATCTGTCTTTATATGCTCAAGAGTCGGGCCTATTAGCCTGATATTTCAGATTTGAATTTGAGCGAAGTATTTGAATTGGATATGGAGGGAAAAAAGAAAATTTTTATTAGATTGAGACCAGGCCCAATAATAGGCTTCCTACGTATCCAAATGGAAATCAAGTCAAACGTAGTTCATGAGTACAAAGAAAGGTAGATAAAATGGAAAAATGTTATTAGCCATAAAGCAGACGAATAGAAAATGATGACATTTCGCTGGTGACGACGATGGTCTATCCTTATCAGTTCATGTGATGTGCTTTGTGCTTCTTTCGCGAACCTCTCAAAAATATTTTTGTGGATCACCTTGAATAAATATTTTACCTATAGTGATGGAGTCGTAGATGTTGCTAATTGGGCCTCGACGAACTTTTATCTCTCTTTTTTCATTCAGATTCTGAATCTTGTACCTTAGTACTGAACATTCCTCAATATCATGACCTTGAATATTTGAGTGATAAGTACAATTTTTTAGATGGGTCAAAATTAGGAGGTGGATACTTAGGAATCCATCCCCTTCTTGGTTGCACAATATCTTGGGCCCTCAATCTTTCAAATATGCTAGCTAATGGCTCAATCAAAGGAGTAAAAGTACGAGGCCTCATTCTCTTTGGTTGATGAAAATCACCTTGTACCAGATAAGATTGATGTTGAAAGTTGGATTGTGTATAATAAACCTCATCTTGAAATCTTGCTGGAAAGAGTAGGGTTGAATCTGATAAGCCTCGTGTTGAGAATCTTATGAATCATAAGGTTCGAGATGCTCATTACGGGAACCAAACAAAACATAGCCTTCTTCATTATTCTGATAACATTGTGTCTGAGGTATGAAGGGTGATAAATCCTCTTTCATTTCCTCGGATGGACTCTTTGGTGCTTGGAAAGTGGTTGGCATTGCAGACACATCAATAATTCTCCCTGTTTGAATACCATATTCTAAATTTATTCCGATTGAAATCAAACTCTCGAAATGGTGACGTCTCAAGCAACATAATTTTTGATAGTATATTCCATCTAGCGACCTGATGAAAGTTTGGACCAACTCTTTTGCAGGACGCATCATAGAAGCTTCCAATCTCCATCGTATTGCATATCCTTCAAAAGATTCATGAGTCATTCTCTTTACTTCGAGTAAATCCCACATTGTCGGATCAACCTTGATGTTAAACTTATATTTTCCAACGAAGTCTTGAGCCATGTCTTTCCATGTATATCATTTGTCAAAGTCTTGTTTGGGGAACCAGGTGAGTGTTATCCCTGACAAACTTTGAATAAACAATCTCATTAGGAGAGCCTTATTATGCCCTACGCCAACTAATCTGCCACAATAGTTCTTTTGATATGTGATTGGATCTCCATGCCCATCAAACATGTTGAACTTTGGGACTTTATATCTTGGAGGCAAATCAATTCTTTGATATAGACACAGTTTCTCATACCTCAAGTCATGAATTCCTTTGAAATGTAGACATTTGTCCAACCTCTTTTTCAAGTCATGAAGCTTTTATTATCGTACATCTAAATCAACTCCCTCGCTTTCAAGAGTGGTGCATGTTGAAGGCAACTGTTGAGAGGGTGTGTGAGTAAGGGGGGAATAAGTAGCTACAGACCAAGCAGTGGTTTGCATTGGGCGAGAAGAAAGAAGGCTGGAATTTTTTTGGATATTGAGCATATTTGTCATATTGCAGATTTTCAATTGAGTCGATGTTCAAATGCTAGACAACCTTAAAAAAAAAAAAATCAAACAAAAACAAGCGTCAGTGTACCTAATAAAAAAAAGATAGTATAAAAATATGAGTTATCTTGTGAAAGAGGACTTTAGGACGAATGGGTGGCATAGAACTTAAGCTTGAAAAGTGAATTGATGTCAAAAGATAGAAGCTAGGCTCTAAGAAAGACCTAAATACTAAGTTCATACTTAAAACTGACGGGGTGAATAAGTAAATAACGATAAGATATTTAAAAGATACGCAAAGAATATTTAAAGACTTTATTTTGAAAAATGAGGGAGCTGAAGATTTGAGAAGTTTTTAAAAAATTAGCTTAACATTTAGTTTAAAACATTTGAGAATTTAAAAGATTGTGAAAATCATTTGAATAACCTCAAAAATGCTATAGTTTTCACCCTTATGACACTATGGAAAGGTGAAAGAAATGGAGAATATAAGATTTGATAGAAAAATTATTTGAATGATAAAGATTGTTTCACATTTTTAAAATATGAGGATATTTTGTAAAGAATAGAAAAAGGAGGATCGCATCCTTATAAAGGATTGCCTACATATCTTATTGGAACAAGAATCAGGTCAAACGTAGTTTGAAATTTGAGACTTCGATAAATTCAAATAGCGAGTGGAGATGTATTATGGATGAAATAATCCAGGAGAGTTGTCAAATACAAATATAAAAACAATTTTAAAGAAGTAACAAATTAGACGTATGTATATAAGTCATGAAAACACCCTAGATTTATCAAGATGCATATTCCTTAGTAGTATAAAAATATATTGTTAAGATCTAGAGAATAAGAGTGGTTTCTTGACATGGTTCCCTCAAGCGGACAACTTGAGAGCAGGAAAGCTCATGACTGTTGACGCACTGCTGATCGACCGATTCACGAGGCATTTCCCATAATGGTGTTTTAGGAAATGAACGTCCGTGCAACCATGCAACCGTTCTTTAAAAGAAAAAAGAAAAGAGGTTCCAAGTGAAAGAATATATGAGCGGAATGCCAATTATATAAAGCAGTAACACATACCACATAATGAAAAGCAGTAATACATTAAACAGTATAAAGAAAATAAATAAATGAGCAAATAAGGAGATATCGGAAATAAGACATAACACATAGACAAGCAAAAGGAAAAAGGGAAATGAATGAAAATAGGGACACTATTTAGGAAAACAAATAAAGGAAAAGGAAGGGGATTGACATGTAATAATGACAACTCAAAACAACTATTTAAAGAACGAATAAAGGGGAAAGGCAAAAGGATTAACATGTAACAACGGCCAATCGAGATGTCAAAATAATTATTTAAAGAAACAAATAAAGGAAAAGGAATAGGGCAATCAGTAAAAGAACAAACACAAATGAAAATAAAATCCCACATAACATACAAATTTGTAATGGTTAGAACCTAAGTATCTCCAGCGGAGTCGCCATGCTGTTGCGCCCCATTTTTCTGGCGAAAAGCACGATTCAACATGACAACTCTTTTTAGGATTGGTTTAAAAGAGAAGAGTCACCACCTAACGAATTAAGGTGCGTTAGGGCACCATTCTAAACTAATTACGAATTATTTAATTATTTAGTCTACTTCACCAGAAATTTTGGTAAGGGTTCAAATTACCTTGAAAGAAAGGTGTTAAGCACCTTTCTAGGTCCATAAATGTGGGTCCCGATCGAATCCATATGTTATGTGGGGGAATTTTTGCGTGATCAACAAATGGTCAATTGATTTTTATTAACTTAATAGTAACTAAGCGTTTAAACATGAAACTTCTATTTTATCATAATTAATAACTAACTAAGTGATAAAACCATTAAATATGTAAACATAATATGAATCAGAAAAGCGAGAAGATAAAATGGACAAAATTATATAGTGAAAATATTTACTTAAATAATAACAAACCTAAACTACCCAGATAATTAAAACATTCAAAAATAAAATAAAGAAAAGCCGATTTATAAAAATTGGTACAAGGAGTTAATTTTATCCTATTCGGATCAGCGTCCGGCTTATTACCGAATGACAATGTCGTATATTGCATTGTCGCATTCTGCTCGGGTCAACTTCCATCATTTCCGACGATCTACCCTCCTAGTTTAGTTATTAAGCCTAAAGACGTTCTAAAAAAAATGATAAAACTAGCGTTCTCTAAAATGCCTACCTGTCTCAACTTAATGTCCAAGAGGCGTTGCATGATCTATTCTGGATAAGGGTCTAGACATAGAGAAAATCTTAGGCTGCCTAATTAGACTCGTGATTTGTGTCAAACAAAACAAATAAGACTAAGCAATTAGCACATAACGGTTTCAAGTAAGCTCTTGATTAATTAATGTTAATTAGGGTGATTAACATGCTTGAAAAGATAATTATTCATTTTACGTAATTGAAACCTATAGGCATGATTCTATGCGACGAGTATTAATCAAGGTGTCGAAAATTAAATTAATTAACAATTGTTGAAAATTAATTTAAGATGCTAAAAAAATAGTTTTTAATATGCTGAAAATTAATTAACAATTGCTGGAAATTGATTTTAAAATGCCAAAAAATAGTTTTTAATACGCTGGAAATTAATTAACAATTGCTGGGAATTAGTTTTTAATATGCTGGAAATTATTCAACAATTGCTGAAAACTAATTTAAGATGCTGAACAATTACTTAAATATGCTGGAAATTAAATTAAAGGTGTTGGAAAATAAAATTAAAGAGCTGGAAAATAAAATTAAAGGGGCTGAAAAATAGATTTAAAGTGCTGGAAAACAATTTAAAGTTGCTGAAAATTGATTTTAAAATGCTGAAAATTGATTAGAAGTTACTGAAAATTAATTAGACACACTATAAATTTAAATTAAAATGCTTGAACTTAATTTAATAGGTTGAAAGTTAATTAATAATCTTAAAACATGATTTCTAGGTGATAAATTGATTAATTAACACGTTGAAATATCATTAATAATCTTAAAGTGCATTGCCTAGGTGATAAATTAATTCAATTAAACATGTTTAAAATTCGTTAAAATATCCTATAGGCATGGTATCTAAGTGATGAGATATTCAAACCACAGAATCCCCACCCCCATAAGCAGTCCCCTTAATCTTTTATTACATATCAGAGTTTATACAATATATTATTATAGACCCATAATGAATATAAAAGCAATTGAAAGTCGAAGGTTGTTTGGACTGCCTCTAAAATATCCCAAAATCAGGCGACTCTTCATCTCGCCAAACCCAAACTTGATCGAAGAACTATACACACGAAGCTGCACAACACAAGAATTCAAGAGGCAAAACCAATTTCGTATAGTAGTAACCACCAGATGAGACACAAACCAAGTTCTTATAGCACAACCACTAGGTGAGACATATACACAAAACTATGCAAGTAACACAAAGTGAATATAATGCTACATGTAAGGATTGGAATTGCTTCAATAGAGACTAACCTATTAATCGGCAAATAGATAACAATAAGAAGACCTTTAAACAGAACACAATGGAAGCCCAAAACAGCAAAAAATGAAAACAAAGTCGACCCTTCCAAAGTGAAAGCAAAAATATGAATGGTGAAGTATATTATATTTTTTAGACAGAACAGATGTTGTCCCCAAAAAGTGTTCCCCTAGTGAATGAAAAGGGGGTTAATTATATAATAGAAGAGCAGAAGTTATGCCAATTGTTAAAAGGAAAGAGAAATATTCAGTAAATCAATTAAAGAGATCATTTTCCTTAAACCAAAAACTAAATCAATTAAGTGTAAAGAAAATCTCCATGTTATCATAAATAAGCAAGTAAGAATATTCAGATTAAGGAGAGGGGTAAAACCTTAAGCAAGATGCCAAAATTTATCATAAAAGCCAGGTGCGGGAATTGTCACAAAGGAAAGAAAGCAAGGCACGTGCATTAACCATAAATAAAAGCATACCATAAATATTGGTGTAAAAATTAGTCATGTTCCAATTAAGGAAGGAGGATCAAATGAAAGGGGGCAAATAATAGAGTGAATCAACTAATATCAAAATTTTTTCCAGAAATCAAATAATCAGCATTTAATACAAAATCAAGCAATATTCTGAGTTGTTGACACCTAGCAGTATTCTTAAAATATCATACTAATTATATCGAAAATCACTCCAGAACCACATCTATACGAAGGGGCAAGCATGATCGAAGGTCTAGCCTAAAGCATGGCTTTTGCTACCAGTGTTGACAACACTTCAATTGACGGACAAGAACATAAAGATGGACAAATCAGTACCCAATTCAAAAATTAAGGTTAGCCAAGGTTGATGGAAATTAGGGGTTTTCATATATGTCAATCCAAAGGGATAGGTAAAGATAAAATTGAAAGAATCCGGTTGAAATTCGAAGTCAAATGTTGTGAATTTTAACTCTAAGAAAACTGTTTAAAGGAAATGATGAATCCAAATGATAGATATAGAAACCATGAATTAGAAGAAACATACCAGAGATGAATTTGTCTAGAATAAGGATAAAACTCTTAGATTAAAAACCTGAATACGTTTTCTCTTCATTTGGCGGATTCTGGTTGGGTCTTCAGGCTCTGAGTGGGATAGGGCCTTTGAATTGCGATTGTGGGTGATGTCGTTGTTAACTGAATCTCACCAGTCATCACCTCTGGTGAGGCGGCATCAACAAGAAACGGGCATGGCTAAAAAGAAAAGGGGAGGAAAAGAGGGGGAGGGAGGCGGAAGAGGCTCCAAGTCCACCGGAAGAGCTTTGCCAATGGTGTGGTGGCTTGCCGGTCAGAAAATGATAGAGAGGCAGCAATGATGGGAGGTCGACGATGGATTGAAGAGGAGATGAGGGTGAGAGAGAAGGGAGAACCGTGGTTTGCCGTCCCACCAGTGATGGTGGTGCGGCGATGATGGAGAACGAAAATTAGGAGAGAGGGATGTGGCGGCTGGTTGGGAGAGAAGTCATTAGGGTTTTGGGGTTTGGTTTTATTAAAAAAGAAAGAAAATGGAGGATCAAATCTGGGCGTACGATTGAATTGATGAAGGATGAGATTCAACATTGAATTGGGTCGGGTCATAGGTCAAAATTTGGGTTAAATTTGGATCAATTGAGATTGAATTGGGAATTTTAAATTGAGTCAAATAGGAATCAAATTAGGCTAAAATTGACCTCAATTGTATACAAAATGGCTAGAAATTAAGTGAATTGGGGAAAATTCAAATAGAATTAGGCTGTTATTTAATAAATATAATACCATAAATAAATAATAGTGAAAAATAAATAAAATACTATAAATAAGAAAATTTTATTTTGGAATTAATCATAAATAAAGTACGAAATTTAACTAAAGTATGTATATATGACTTAAGTACGAAATTCATAGCAATAATAAACAATACACTTTAAGATGTGTCAAGATAATAAGATGTGTGACTAATTGTATAAATAATTACATAAAAGAATTTAATTTTTGAAAAAGATCTAAAAGATATTACTTAGTCAAATAGCAGCCCGAGTTGGGTACTGGGAGGTCAAAATTGGGTGTCAACAGGTAGTGATTACACAGGTGAATGGGAGGAGACTCCAAAATGTTGAAATTAATAATCCTTCATCAAGGTAACAACTCCCATTGTCCTGCGTCTCAATTATTATTATAACAACTTGGTTGCGAGTATGATGAAAAGTGGAGAGTTAAATTATGATCCAAGCGACGTGATCATTAGTTATATTATGAATGATATGGAAAAAATACATCTCTCCTTCGTAAAAAAATGATAGACATGTGAGATTTATATGTTTGATATTGATGTTAAATTTGCACGACATGTATATATTAAATTGGACTATCTATAATAGACATGAGCTTTCATATATAATCAACCCGAAGAATATATGGACAATCACTTGAATATGACTAAAAAGGACAATAATTAAATAGACAAAATTAAATTAGTCATTTTATAGTGCTTGTCTATAGTTAGGTATATCCTAGACCTTTCAAGCAGTCTACAATCAACTAGACGAATATATAAGGAACCATAAGAAAATGTTTAAAAATGACAACAATTAAATCAATAAAATTAAATCAAGGGATAAAGTGCATTTCAGACATTATAATGCTACTTATTATACAATATAGGAGTTCATATTAATTGGGCACATAATCAAAAAGATTTTAGAATGAGCAATGGTGATCTAAATCCTATAAAATGGCTAAAATAACAATAATTAAATAAATAAAATTAAATAAAGGGTAAACAACATTTCAAATATTGTAATACAACTTATTACATCATATTATAGTCCACATAAATTGAACATGTGATAAAAAGATTTTAGGATGAGCAATGGATGTACAAAGAACAAATAATATTTCTCAAGGCACAACATTGTTCTCAGAAAGTCATTGTATTACCAAAAATCTCCCTTTAGTCATGTGTTCTATTGATATAGACTTCCACATGGTGTAATAAGTAATATTACAATATTTGAAATGTAATTTACCACTTAATTTAATTATTGTCATTTTGAGTCATTTTATAGTGCTTATCTCTGCATAGGTATATACTAGACCTTTTAGTCAGTCTATAATCAACCATGAGAATATATAGAGAATCACAAGAAAATGATTTAAATTGGAAATAATTATATAAACAAAACTAAATAAAAGAGTAAACAATATTTCAAACATTGTAATACTACTTATTACACCATATAGGAGTCTACATAAATTGGACCCACGATCAAAAGGGTTTTAGGATGATAAATGGTAATACAAATGATTTCATCAGAACAATATTGTGCTTTGAGAAACTTTGCTTGTCCTTTGTAGAATCATTGCTCATCATAAAACTCTTTTGATCATATGTTTAATTTATGTTGACTCTTATATGATGTAATGAGTAGTATTACAATGTTTGAAGTGTTGTTTACATTTTTATTTAATTTTATTTATTTAATTATTGTCATTTTAGCTATTTTATAAGATTTACATCATCATTGCTCATCCTAACAACCTTTTGATCATCTGTCCAATTATGTAAACTCTCATATGATGTAATAAGTGGCAGTATAATGTTTCAAATGTGGTTTACCCCTTAATGTAATTTTAGACATTCCATTATTGTCATTTTTAGTCAATTTTTTGTAATTCTCAATATATTCACCCGGTTGATTGTAGTCTGCCTGAAAGGTCTAGGATATAGCTGTTTATAGACAAGCACTTTTATAGATAGTCCGATTTATTTATCCATGTTGTGCAAATTCAGAAAGTGTGAAAGTTGAATGTCTATAATCAATCAGACGGGTTGATTGTAGATATTCTGTTGGTATATGATCAACTATTTATATAGTTGATTCGTTTCTATTGCAGTCTATTATTGATGTTTTAACAGCTCCAACGATAATAAAGTACAAAGCCTTATTATTTTCAACGACAACATTACATTCTTTCATATATAAAAGCATTACAAAAGGATGTTGATGTATGGTGTATTATTAGTAGTTGTTGTTTAAAAATATGTAATAGAATTGCAGTGTGATTATATTTTTTTTTAATTTTGGACCTGTAATAATAAAGTGATTTTGTGTTGGCGTATAATCTCTTATTCATAGTCAATAATAGTAAATGATTGTAGTATATAATATAATTGATAAAAAGTATTCTAAAACCACAAACATCGACTCTTAGTCAGTAAACTACGATCTAACCTTAGCATATAGAACCCTTTTCATATTTACAAGGCAACACAACACTTTTATTTTGTGCTTTCATATAATCATTTCTTCATAGTCTATGAAAATGAACATCGACTAAGAATTGATTATCAACATTGTTGTAGCATATACTAACTGATACCGTCTTCAATAATAATAAACATTGATTGTTTATGTTCTATAAATAAAAATAGATTCACAAAGCAAGAACAAAGATCTATTAAAAAACAGATTCACATGTCAAATTATATGTAATGATCCTCTAGGTCATTTTCTCAATTTCCATGCATTTTTTGTGTTTTGTGCTTTTCCATAGCGGCTATAGGTCATTTATGACTTACCAGGACTGTAGGTTCAGTTCTCGGGCAATCTATTTCCCTATTTTGGAGCTTTTGAAGTTGAGAAATTGGTCTTCGGCCAAAACTTCTGATAAACGGCCTCGGATGATGATTCCAATAGTTTCATTAACTTCGAAATATTAATTTTTGGCTAGGTGGACCCTTGGTCCGAGTTTTGAAGCTTTCGAGCTCATTTTGGACTATTGAGTGGATTTTTGTAAAAATGAAACAGTGGTGTGAAGCCCACTTTTTCTCGAAGCGACCTCGGATGAAAATTTTGATAGTTTTGTTGAGTCTGAAATGTCAAATTTAGTAGAGGAGCATAGTTTGTTTGCATGCAAGGGGTTCTAAATGAACCCCAAGCACCCGGTTGGAGTCCTTGTGGACTTAGCCAAATTTGTTGGTGCCAAATTGCTGGTGCAGCCGCTTAAGCGATAGCCGTTTTAGCGGATAAGTACCTCTTAATAAGAGGCTAAACAGCTTGGTGGCAATCACTTAAGCCACCCTTTTGTCGCTTAAGCGGTGACCACTTAAGCAGTCATTTGGCCGCTAAAACGGCCACTGATGTGTTTTATATAAGCATTTCCCCTCTGACCCCAAGCTTATTTTCCAAGTATTTTACCTCTATTAAATCTCATTGTGAGCTAATTAATTAGTGGCGGTCATCAATTGATAGCTTAGAGTCATTGATTATCATCCGTTAATCGCCTTCTCATCCTACACTCGTAAGTTCCCGGGTTAATTTTTGTTTAATTCATAGTTTAAATTCTTGATTTCCTGGTCTTTTGGGGCTGTTTTGAGCCTCTATTCGAGTTCCTTTTATGGTCAAATTTTGAGCACGCATTTCTTGTCCTTTGAGGGACTTTATGATAGATTCAATTTTTGAATTCCATATGCGGGTCCCATGAGCCTATTTTTGACCTGATTCTCAGCCTGGAGTTTATTATTGTATTATGGGTCTCACTTTAATCATATTAATGTGTAGATTATGAATTTTATAGTGCTACAATATTCACAAATCGAGGAGTAGGGATGAGTAGTTCATGAACAGTTCGAGACTGCAGTTCGGCATCGAGGTAGGCTACGGCCTACTTTTGTATATGAGAGTATGTATTGTATAGATTGCATGCGGGGTAGGGGTTTATATGATAGGTTTAAATTTATCTCTTCATTCTAGCATTCTTAACTTCCGTTAGGAGCCCTAGGCTAGAACCATATTTCAGAATCCTTAGTTTAGATAGTCATTTCTCTCTTTATGGCATGGATGAGAGTGTGTAGTATCCTTGGAATTAGAATTAGAAGCCTTAGCTTATCTAGAATAGTTTTCTTTTAAATGGGTTCCTTAGGATGCTTTATCTAGCATAGCAATCCCATATAGCAGCTTGAGCCTTAGTTTAGAATGCCTGCTATAACTGTAGGATTGTGTTAGAATCACTTACATACTTTCTTTGACCTTAGGTTGACTTTAGGGATTCCTAGTATAAGATCTGTGGTAGCATATATTGATGTGGATGATATCCTTCGATTAAATCCTCTTAGTACCTTGATGTCCTTGTTTACCTTAGCTTTCTGAGTTATGATATCGATATTCTTTTACTCTGTATATTGTTGGGCCTGAGGCCTTGGTTATGAGACCAATTGGATACCTGGTTAGTTCTCTGTGCTCTCAAAGGATTGTGACTTAGTTTATAGACGCTTTGGTGCTTATGTTTTTATTATTTGGATATCGGTGATGGAATGCATATATTTTTACGCATATATTGTGGTACGATTCCAACTAAAACCTTGGTTTTGCTATTATTTTTAAAAAGGAGATTTATTCCCCATGTTTCACTTTTAAAAACTAATTTTTAAATAGAAGTCGTACCACCCTTACTATTGGATTACATATTTTGAGGCAGATAGGCACTGATTTCTACTATTTTAGTCCTAGTTGACCTCGGGCACAAGATTTTACTAACTACTACTTATTTAGTATTGGTTTGACTCTAACCACTTATTACATATACTTACCTCCGGTACTGGATGGAGTGGATTGATTATGGATATTATGGAGGTCCTAGTTTAGGACCAGACAGTGTATATGGATATCACGAGTCCCTCATGGGCCCCTCCATTCGTGAGCCATAATGTCGAAGGAGGATGGTCATCGTAGGTCCTACCTTTGTGAGCTGCTGAGCTGGAAGATATGTATACACTTGTGTTGAATATGGTACTTGGTTTATATAGCATCACCTTGTTTTCTATGGCATTCATTCATTCATATGCATCGCCTATCACCAGTATGATTTTTTTATTGTGTATACCTACCAGTCTTACGGGGGGGTCAGTTAGGTTATGCTTGTTGTTGTGTACCTTTCGGGCTTATGGAGGTTCAGTTAGATTATTGTTTGTCCGATCTTATTCAATTGTATTGTTGTTTGGGTTTTGTTGTATAGTTATGGTAGGATGATTTTGGATTTGTACCCAAGGATGTAGGTACGCTTTTGAGTTCTCTTGCCCTTTGATATTATGAGTCTTATTATAGATTACCTTCTGATTATTCATGGTTCAAGTTTGATGTTCTGATTATGGTAAGCTAGCTTCCTTCTTGTTTATAATCCTCATGATATTTAGGCTGTTAGGCTCTCTCCCTCAGTTGGTCTTGCCTCAACTATCTCATCTTAAGCAAGTGGATTAGGGACCTCATCACTGCACTATTCTGCTCTTGCCTCACCTTAAGCATTATGTTCATTGGGGACATTATCTATCTTTACCTCAGTTGGTTCCTTATCTTCAATGAAAACTTGATCAAGGACCACATCAGTGACATTCACTGCTACTTACTCATTTAAATTCTTATTTTGAGATGCTTTTTCATCTGGGACCTTATCTGTTTTATCTCAGTCAGCTCTACATCTTTATCGATAACTTGATTAGAGACTATATCTATCACAGTCCAACTAACCAGATCGTGCGGGCACCTACTCTAATCCACCTAGATAGGAGAACCCTTACCACTCAATTGAAAACAAACGAAAGGCATAAAAGAAACTAATAAATTCTTCATGTATTACAACTCAGTTACAAATCTTTAAGTACAAGAAAAGAAAAACTTTTCCTAAGGACCTAGTCTAAATAGGTACAAGAGCTTCTATGAAAGGATTTAGGACAGTACACATGCCTAGTGTAATGATCCTCCAGGTCATTTTCTAAATTTTTGTGTGTTCTAGCATTTTGAGCCTTCCCATAGTGTCTACATGTCATTTATGACTTGTCAGAACTGTCTGTTTGGTTATCGGATAGTTCATTTGGGTTTTAGACTTACTTCTCTATTTTGGAGCTTTCGTTGTTAAGGATTTGGTCTAGGATCAAAACTCCTAGTAAATGATCTAAGATGAGAATTCTGATAGCTCCATCAGCTCTGGAACATTGATTTTAGGCTAGGGGGACCCTTGGTTCGGGTCCCGAAGCTTTCGAACTCGTTTTGGGCTATTGAGTAGATTTGGTGAAAAATAAAACTATAGGTGTGGGCCCCACATTTAATTAAAATGACCTCGGATGGAAAATTTGATGGTTTTGTTGAGTTTGGAATGTCGAATTTGGTATAGTAGCATAGTTCGTTTGCGAGCACGGGATTCCAAACGAATCCCGAACCCCCAATCAAAGTCCGTGAGGACTTAGTGGAATTGCTGGTTTTCAGCATATGGTACAACCAAGTTTTGTCCTTCGAGTTTGCGAGGCCTTGGCCATATTCGTGAAGGTCAAGGATTTTGGCCTTCGCATTCTCGACTTATATGTATGGTATCACCATATATCTCTCTCTTTTCTTATCTATTTACATTGTATGTATCCTTTGGCCTTGTACTACTTTTATATATCCTTCTTTCACTCTTTATTTGTATATTGTCCAGTGATATATGATATTGCACTTTAGTCCCGGTATACTGCTAGAATAGGATAGTGTATCCTTATTGCCCCGATAGCCTCTTTATGCTTGGTTTTCCTGGATCATTTCCTGTAGTGCATTCATGCCTTACATGTCATTTTATGCTTACATTATTTCTGGAGCTCAGTTGGCCGATGCCTACTGAGTACCACATGTTTGGTACTCATACTACACTTTTGCAGCATGCAGGTTATAGTACGAGTTATAGCCGTTGATATGTGTATCGTGCAGAGCAGCTATGGATCGAAGATTTGGGGTGAGCTCCTGACATTTTGGAGTATCCCTACCCTTCCACTTATTGTTAGACTATTCTCTATGTTGTGTTAGAGAAGACTTGTATATATACACTTTTCCTATATTTTATTTGTACTCTTGTTATATTAGAAGCTCTTGTACTGGCTCCACCATGTTTTGGGGTTATATTAGACTTGCTATTGTATTTATTCCGTTGTTTCTTTTATTTCTATCAGTAGTCCATTACTGGCTGTTCTGGACTACAGGTTTGCTTATTTACTGGTGGGTTATAGTAGGTGCCATCATGACCTGAGAAATTGGGTCGTGCTAAATTAGCATCAGAGCCTAGGCTTACCGGTGTTGTTGGTACAAGGGCTAAGTTTTTAATAGAGTCCTGCAGATCGGTGTGGAGACGTCTGTATCCTATCTTCGAGAGGCTATAAGACATTCTTAGGAAATTTTATTGTTGACTCCCTGTCGCGTGTACGTACTTCTATGAGCCTCTAAGTGCTTCTTTTGACTCCATTCTTTTCTAGATGGATCGTACGAGGTTATCGATAGATGCAAACGTGGCTTATGCACGTACTACCAGATTTTTAGCTTAGCGTCAAGCCAGAGAGATAGAGATTGATATCGAGGATCTTCAATATCAGCCAGAGGGTCTGGGGTCAGCTCAGGTTTCAACAGAGTTTGCGACTGTCTCAACTATTCAGGGTTCGATGTTAGGAGTTTTGAGTCTATTTTTCTGGATACCTCCTAACTAGAGGTAATGTCGATCCATCGAGTAGTTCTCAGTCTAGAGTTGGATTTATTGGTGTTCAACAGGGTTCTCTGTCTATTTCAGAGTATGAGATTGGGTTTCTCGAGTGGGCCAGACATACTTCTATGTTATTTCTTACTGAGCATGAGATGGTGCAGAGATTTATCAGACGATTGACTTTACCACTCAGTTTAGCATCAAAGCATTTGATAGTAGTTAGGTCTTCTTTCTCTGAGGTTGTTGATCATGCGAGGGCTACAGAGAGTGCTTGCTTTGAGGCATATGAAGGTGGCTGTATGAGGCCATGTCAGCAGTTCAGTATTAGGGGTATTTCGTCCGTAGGTTAGAATCTTCCCAGCAGAGGTCATACCATATGCAGCATATTAGACCTATATAGGTAGCACCTCAGCTTATGGATAGCTCTCAGGTAGATTATGGTAGTATCAGTAGATAGAATTCTGGTCAAACATCACGGAGTATTCGGTCTAGGTCTTCAGGACGTGGCAACCATTTTGGATCAGTAGGTTCAGTGCATCTGAGAGTTCCAGGAGCATGTTTTGATTGTGGCGGAATTTATAATTGGTCTAGAGTGTTCCCCAGGCGTGGTTTAGTCAGCCAGTTAGGGTTAGCTCATGTTTTCTACCAGGTTAGAGCTTCAAGGGTTTGTTATGACTACAGAGAGATCGATCACTGGTCCAGAGAGTGTCCCCGACATGGGATCATTAGTCATTCAGATCAGTCTCATAGTGTGGTGGCACCTTCAGTTAGAGGTAGTGCACCTAGTGCCTCAGTTGATCATTCAGATGCTCAGTTCGAGTTCCTTCAGGCATACCAGAGTTATGATTTTGGATTTGCATCATGACAGGTGGGACTTTGATTCTCTGCCTTTAGTTACTATTTGAGTTGTGTTGGGGTTTTCATACCCATTGGTGGTTATATGCCTTGACACTTCTATATTGACTGTTGTATGCCTTGGTGTTTTCATAGTGATAGATGTATTCCTTTGTGTAGGTTTATCCATAAATGACTACCCCTGTAGATGATTCTTTAGTAGTAGATCGAGTGAATCAGTGTGGTATTGTCCTTGGGGTATAGCAGTCGGGTTGAAGTCCTGTTTCTTTGGCATTCCGGCCTTGTTGTGGCCTTAGAGTGGTACTTGTTGTTGATTTTTGTTTTTGTACCACCTGCATCTTATGCTATTGTTATTATGGTCATTGGTTTGACCTTTACTGATTCTTAGTTGATAGACGGCTAGACTAGCGTTATCTAGTTAGCGTTTTCCCTTCCTTGCGATTCTTATTTTGTTGGATTTGATGGCTACCTTGGTTGGTTCGCCTTCTCTTTCTGTTAGCAAGGTTGACTATTGATCAGATTGTGAGAATGAAGGTAAGCTTGACCTTGCAGGACTTTGTTATGATTTTTGCATTAGTAGTTTTCTTCTATAGCCCATTTTTTTTGGTGATGCACTTGGGATATGTCCTTTAGATTGGGATAGTTCATCACCTGATAGTGGTCTTGACCTTGATGTTGATTTTGAGTTGGGGTTGGCGATTCGATTCTATCACCCGATTCTGAGATTGAGAGGTCTGAGACTTACTTTCTGATTTGTTGGATTCATCTTCTGGTGATCGTCTTGATCTTGGGTTTGGTGTAGAGTTGGATACTACGTTCTTCCTGTGCTATGGTTTATGGTTCAGTCGAGTTA
The DNA here is from genome assembly GCA_031232105.1 of Capsicum rhomboideum. Lineage (NCBI taxonomy): Eukaryota > Viridiplantae > Streptophyta > Magnoliopsida > Solanales > Solanaceae > Capsicum > Capsicum rhomboideum. Next base: position 23,621,264 of record CP124712.1, on the reverse strand, counting down.
AAGTTGATATAATTGGGAGAATTCAAAAAATTCTTATTTCAGCACTTGTTCGGCCTTATATGACTTCGCGGAGTGCTTCTGCTTGATGATTTGTGCTATGGATATTCATTTTCATGGATTGAGTATTGGTTGACCAAATCCATGCTGAAGTTGTATTTCACTGAGTTGGAGTAAATGGGTGATTTCATAAATTTCCATTTAGACTTTTGTTTGGCCTGATATGGTTTTGTGGATTGCTTCTACTCAGAGGTATGTTCTTGGTTACCAGTTGTTGGTTACCAAAGTGGGCGTCTTTGGGAGTGAGTATTTGTTGTAGTTTATTGGCTATTAGATTTGGCCAAATGTCGGTTGGATTGTACAGTCCGAGTTGCTTGAGTTCTGGCTCTCACTAGTACTGTTTGCAGCCTTGGTGAGTTCCTGCTTATGCCTTGTTGCATTATGCCCTCCATCCATTGCGGAGTTGATTGCTTGCCACTCTATCATATTGTCTTCCCTAGTTGGGATTATATTCTTCAGTGACATTTCAGTTTCAGCCTTGCGGAGATTGTTGGGCATGTGCTTGATTTCTGGTAGCGAGGTCGGTTTGAGTATTTGGCCTTTGTAAAGGCTTGTTGGCTCTAGTTGTGGTTCTTGACCTTATTGGTATGGTGGCTTGAATGTTAAAATGAGTTTTGGAGTTTGGATGCTTACTCATCAACATGATCGATTTGGACAGTTGAGAGCGAGTAGTTTAACTTCAGTTTTGGGTTTTAGCTTGGGATTGCACGACTCGATTGCATCCCCATTTTGAGGTTTTGCTCCAGTCGGGCATTCATTTGTTGGCTAGCTAAGCCTACTCTTACCTACCGATTCAGTTCTTTTCAGTCCAGATAGTTTATTGGCACGACATTAGTTGTTACTGCTTCTGACTTTGGTTCTTCAGTTTTGGTTAGAATTTTGGACTTCCTGCTCAGTAGAGTTAGTATGCTCAAGTTAGATATAGCATGGTTCCACCCACGATCGATGGGGCATTCTAGAGCGGATTATTTAGTTTCGATGGATTGTGCCTCAGACTTATGACTATCAGTTTTAAGGGTCATCCGGACCAGTTGTAGCTTTGTCTTAAGAGTGCAGACTTTGGTACCTCTGTTGTGTGTCCTGGTAGCACCTTATGGGCTTATTTCTTACTTTTTCCATTATGGATTTTTTGTAAGTCAGCTTCATCCTTTTGAGCTCCGTGTGTTGTGAATGCGCGGACATGACTCAGATGATATCTTGTATGGTTCGGAGTAGGTAGCAGGTTTGGAAAGGCAAAAGAAGGTTAGATTTGGAATTAGAGTTGGTTGCATGAATCATGCCTTGGTTTGCCTTTGGATTGGTTGAGTTACTGCCTGGTTAGGCTTGTATTGGTGTGTTGTCAGCATGTTGTGGTCTGGATTTGCCTGTATCAGTCGTTCTCAATTCAGTTGGAGGCCAGTTGATTGTTGAAGTTGAGTATTGGTTATTTGAAAAGTGAAGTAAGGATGTTGGTTGAAAAAGAGATACCTTTGGCAAAATTCCTTGGAAGCGTTGTCTCTTCTTTCAGGTTCTCTGGGGATTCATGTTCGGGGTATGTGGGCCCAGTACCTCGTCCTTTTGAGTTTTCGGGCTCTTTCTATCCATTGACTTTCGCGGACGAAAGTCCTTTAAGTAGTGGATTTTGTAATGACTCTCTCGGTCATTTTCTTGATTTTCGTACGTTCCAGCATTTTGAGCCTTCCCACAGTGGCTACAAGTCATTTATGACTTGTCGAAACTGTCGGTTCGATTATCGGACAGTTTGTTTGTGTTTTAGACTTATTTCCCTATTTTGGAGCTTTCGCTTTTAAGGATTTCGTCTCGGTCCAAAGCTCCTAGTAAATGATCTCAGATAAGAATTTTGGCAGAGCCATCAACTTCGAAACATTGATTTTAGGCTAGGGAGACCCTTGGTCCGGGTTCCGAGGCTTCCGAACTCATTTTGGGCTATTGGGTAGATTTGATAAAAAATAGAACTATAGGTGTAGGCCCCACATTTAATCAAAACGACCTCAGATGAAAATTTTGATGGTTCCATTGAGTCAGGAATGTCAAATTTGGTATGGTAGCATAGTTTATTTGCGAGTACGGGATTCCAAACGAATCCGAAACTCCCAATAGAAGTCCGTGAGGACTAAGTGGAATTGCTGGTTTTCAGCATCTGGTGCAGCCAAGTTTTAGCCTTCGCAATTGCGAGGCCTTGGCCGCATTCGCGAAGGTCAAGGATTTTGACCTCCGTATTCGCGAGGCACTGGCCACGTTCGCGAAGGTCAAGGACCTTAACCTTCCGCATTCGCGGGCTAGCCTTCGCGTTCGCGAAGGGTCTCTTCGGTTCGATCCTGCGTTCGTGGTGGGGGTCCTGTGTTCGTGAAGAAGGAACCCCTGGGCAGTATATAAGGCTCCTCTCCGATTTCATCATCATTTTTGGTCCTCAATTCACAATTGTTGGAGCTTGGAGCGTGGGAAATAGTGGGAGATCATCCACTGAAGCTAAGTTAAGCTAGCCCAACGTTCCTTAGTCCCTATTCAGCACTTTACCTGTTAAATTCCGTCCTATTTCATTGTAAATTCTTAGAATTAGGTCTTTGAATTCCTTAACCTTAGCGGCTGATTTGGGCCCCGAATTGTGCTCAGCTTTTGAGCATACATTTCTTGTCCTTCGAGGGACCTCGTGACGGATTTAATTTTGAAATTCCATTAGCGGGAACCACGGGCTCATTATTGACCCAATTTTGGGCCCGGAGTATTATATTGCAATATGGGTATTGTTTTGCTCGTAATGACGTATAGGTTACTATTTTGATAGTGTGACGTCAATTTGGGATCGTGGAGCAAGGACGGACGAATTGTGGACGACTCAAGTGTTGCGGTTCGGTATCGAGGTAGGATTTGGTCTACTTTCCTCTATGAGATTGTGTATAATATAGATTGTATGCTAGGTAGGGATTACAAGATATGATATGATTATGACTAGTAAATCATGACTTAGCCTATTTAGGGAATCCGGGGTATAAGTGTGACCCAAACCTTAGCATAAGTTGCTTGTTATGGCCATAAAATCCTATTACCCTTGATTATAAGCATGATAACCATAGTTGATGATTAAGGATACTTTAGTATAAGGTTTACCATTCGACTTAGTGAATTGGGTAGTATTTTTTCCCGATTAGATCCTTTAGTGACTTTATGCACTCATTTACTATAGTTTCTCGAGTTATGAGGCATTAGTATGTTGATTATATATTATTGGGCCCGAGGCCATGGTTACGATGCTAGTTGGACTCGGGGTGAATATTTCATCTCTAAAGGGGACATAATTCTAGATAACAGATGCTTAGGCGCTTATAGTAGTATTGTTTGGATACTGGTGATGGCATGCATACTTTTAGGCACATTCATGCTTACTTAGTGGTACGATTCCAATCAAAACCTTGATTTTACTACTAATTCCAAAAAGGGATTTATTCCCACTTTTCACTTTAGATATGGATTTTTTTATATCGGGAATTGTACCACTTTAATTACTGGATTATGAGCTTTTGGAACCAAAGAAAAGGTTTTAGAACTTTGACCGAGGCTGATTCCGATCCATTACTTATCCACTCATTTTACCACTACTATTTACTTCGGTCAAGGGATATTTCGACCCTTTGTACATAATTATGATGATTTAGTCCCGAGCATGAACTCAGGTAATGGATTTACGAATTTACATCCTTTTAGTCGCGGTTCGAGTCTGTGCACTGATTATATATATATATATACCTCTTTCTGGTACTGGACAGAAAATATGGATTATGATGATTATTGGAAGTCCTAGATTGGGACCAGGTAGTGTATACGGTTTTTCTAAATCCCCTAGGGGGCCCTTTCGTCCAAGAGCCGTCGTGCCGGAGAAGGATGGTTGCCATAGGTCCTGCCTTTGCGAGCTAGGTGAACTGGAGGAAGTGTATATACTTGGTATGGTATGGTACTTGGTACATTATGGTACTCAGATCGAAAATGGTTTACTATCGATTTTTGTGCATTCGTTCATGTGCATTGCCTATCACCAGTATAGTGTTTGGCGCCTGTATCTATCGGTCTTATGGGGGACTGTATAGGTATAGGTTATGGTTACTATTTGCTGAGTGTTTCCTTAAACCTTCCGGGCTTATGGGGGTCCATATAGGTACTTGTTTGCCGGACTAGCTAGTTACTTTATTATTGATTATTATGGTTAGTTCGTGGCATGTTGGTTGTGGACTGGTACCTGAGATTGGAGGTACGTTTCTGATTCCTTTATCTTTTCGGTGAGTTATATTATGGTTGGTTTACCCCAGGATTTGTCACCCTTTGAGTATAAGCTTGATGAGGCTAGTGTTAGCTCCTTTACTTGGCTATGGACCTTGAGATGTTAGGTTGACTCCTTCAGGTAGTTACCTTTGAGTTAGCCCTATATGTATACTTATATGTATGGTATCACCATATATCCCTCTCTTTCCTTATCTATTTACATTGTATATGTATCCTTTGGCCTTGTACTACTATTATATATCCTTCTTTCACTCTTCATTTGTATATTGGCCAGTGATATACGATATTGCACTTTAGTCCCGGATTACTGCTAGAATAGGATAGTGTATCCTTATTGCCCCGTTAGCCTATTTATGCTTGGTTTTCCTGGATCGTTGCCTGTAGTGCATTCATGCCTTACATGTCATTTTATGCTTACATTATTTCTGGAGCTCAGTTGGCCGATGCCTACTGAGTACCACGTGTTTGGTACTCATACTACACTTCTGCAGCTTGCAGGTTATAGTACGAGTTATCACCGTTGATATGTGTATCGTGCGGAGCAGCTATGGATTGGAGATTTAGGGTGAGCTCCTGACATTTTGGAGTATCCCTACCCCCCCTTCTTATTTTTAGACTGTTCTTTATGTTGTGTCAGAGACGGCTTGTATATATACACTTTTCATATATTTCATTTGTTCTCTTGTTATATTAGAAGCTCTTGTACTGTTTCCACCAGGTTTTGGGGTTATATTAGCCTTGCTATTGTATTTATTCCGCTGTTTTCTTTATTTCTATCAGTAGTCCATTACTAGCTGTTCCGAACTATGGGTTGGATTATCTACTGGTGGGTTATAGTAGGTGCCATCATGACCTGAGAAATCTGGTCGTGACACCCAGCTTCCATCGTAAGAGGTAATGATAAACATCACATAAATATCTGAAAAGAAAACATACAACTTTAGAGTTCAATAGTCAATAATCTTCCTTATCCTTTTTCCCATTCTAACTAACCATAAGCCAATTTCCACACCACTTTCAACTCTAATACTATGCTTTTCCACAGCTTATCACCTCTAACTTATGCACTTAACACCCTCTCAATTACTAACTCAACCATGCACAATTGCAATGAATTCCAACCCTTAGTGATCAATCAGTTCAGACTTTCAAAGGAACATGTTTTAAGACTATTCACAATTAGAGGCAACACCCACATAATGTAACCACATAGCCAACCAATAATAAACCACTACGACCATGAACACCACCATGCAATTGTAGTTCAATTATGTGACACTTAGCCTTTTCAACAACACTACAAAACTCAGTCAAGTACAAGTCAATATAGGCAACAACACAAGTCCAGACCATGACTACCAGCATCAATCCAAGTCCAAAAACCATGACTCAACAAAAATATGCTACACCTTGTCCTAATTAAATAAGTAAACAGATAAATAGAGAGATTTGCATATGCCAGTCCTTTTCAGTTTAGCCGGACCACTCAAGGATCCATTTCAACAATATCAATGACACTAATCATAATCCTCGTTCACTTAAGGAATCAAATATAACAAGTAAAAAAATAAACTCGATTTACTCAAGGAATCAAATATAATAAGTAAACAATTAAACCCGATTCACTCAAGGAAGCGTCACACTCATCAATACCTTATACACACATGTTAAGGGTCTTATGGTCGCCCACTAGCCATGACTTGCAGGGGACGAGCTCTTGTCCATGTACCAAAATCACAGACGTCTAGTTCCTGCCAGCCTTATATCACCCAATTCCGTAAAGATGTCTAAATATCGGTACATTCCACAATAATACATATGATATCACAACAATCACAAGAACAATGAAAAACAACAACTACACTTGTACACTCAACAAATTTTCAATATAACCTCATTGCATGTGATTAACACTTAGAATATCATTTAGCCATTTACTTTATTTGAACATTCATTGTAATAACTATACGAAGGAACAATTAACATGCACACATAAATCAAGTTAAAAGTCAACTATATTAAACAATCACCTACAATATGTATATCAATTAATGGCTTAGCTAGGACCTACATGGTCTAAGGTATACATCCACACCCACTGTTCACACCCTAGTATATCTAACCACCTATCTTATCACTAGTATCAAGTCAATGACTGTCATTCCTCTAGTTACCACCATAGATTCCTTAGAATCCACTAACACTAACCACCTTAGATTCCTCAGAATCCATCCAAACTAACCATCTTAGATTCCTCATAATCCACCAAAACTAACCACCTTAGATTCTTCAGAATCCACCAACACTAACTGTATTAGATTCCTCAGAATCCACTAACACTAACACCTTAGATTCCTCGGAATCCACCAACCCTAACCACCTTAGATTCCTCGAAATCCACCATCACTAACCACCTCTAGTTCAACTTTTATTAGGTTCTACTCCATTTTCTGAGTACAATAACATTACAAGCATTCAGGAGTGATCAACAACAAACAACAATAGCAATTAATTCATTCACAAATTCAATATCACAAGTAACATCAATTTCCCATTTGGACAACAACAATACACGTTAATTCATTCACAAATTAAATATCACAAGTAACATCAACTTCCCCTACAGCCAACTATAAATTTCCATTTTATCCATCCCAATACCATGCCTGCAGGTCTAAGCCTGAAATCTCTCGTCAATCTATGTCATGCATATGCTTTCTAAGCCAGGTCTAAACTACTCAACTAAACCTAGCCTACCTGGATGTCAAGCAACTGCTATGGGGGCAAGAAGGCAAGCTTTTGACTCCGTGCTAATGAATTACGGTGTGAAGTTCATGAGAAAACTATGGGTTTTACCCCATTCAAGTGTATTTTCCTCCTCGCATTACTCCAAGGCCATGAGGCAACCCTAGGAAGGTTCACTACAAGAAAACTGCTTATTAGAGACCAACATTTAGTGATGGGGTTAAAATCTAGTCCCTAAAAGAGTACTTATAGGTAGGGGTGTACAGACCAAACCGCCAAGTCAAACCGAACCAATGAACCAAACCAAACCGAAAAAAAAAACCCGACTTGTGGTTTGGTTTGGTTGGTTTGGCGTTGGAAAAAATAACCGACCATTCTTGATTTGGTTTGGTGTTAACCAAAGAAAAGTCAAACTGAACCCAAACCAAACTGACATAATATATATATAGTTTTAACTTTTTATACATAAAAAATATTAATTATAATCTACTTTCTAAATACTTTTTAAATTCATTTTATTAATTTTCAATATTTAGAAAGTAGATGTAGATATATATTATATTTGGGCCTTTAAGTTATAATATTTGTCCATTAATTGATAACTAAATGATCTGAAGCCTTATATAAACTTAAAACCTAAAACTTTTCACTCTTCAGTCACTTTTCATCTTACTTTTTAGTTTTTGGACAGTTCTCTGCTCCTCCTTTCCACTCTCCATTTTCTACAATTGTGGTTTCCCACAAGAACATGAGTGAAAATATATTTGATCTTGTCTACAATCACAATATAATTGTAAAAACTAAAGATTATAAAAAAACCAAGAAAAAACCAAAATATCAAAAAAAAACAAAAAAAATGGACTAAAACCTAAACCGAAAAAATCGATTTTATGTTGGTTTGATTTGGTTTATAGATTTAATAAACCGACATGATTGATTTAATTTTTTCTTAGTAAAAAATCAAATCAACCCGACCTATGTACACCCCTACTTATAGGGATTAGATTTGTTTTTCTTTTTTTTTTAAAACTAAAGTTCGGGAAGAAAGCCCATTTTATTAATAATCAAAATCCAAAAATTTACGCATAGTAGGGTCAGGTCCAAAAGTGACCCAACCCTAAAAATCAACAAATATCAGACAACTGTTAATCAACTTTAATTAGGAAACTTCTAGTCATCTATACATTTCTCCTTTATTTGAAACTTTGTCCGCCATTGATGCCTTTCACTGTATCTCCTCCTAGATGTGATGAATCTATTTCTGAGCTTGTGGCTTTACTTTCGCATTAACCCGTACTGAATTGTCGACCATAAATAACCAACCTCCATGCTTTTTGTAGAGATAGAAATGCCAAGGATCACCGAATCTGGCAACTTGAGGAAATAGAGTTGGGAGATGTAGAGAGCTTTGGGTGTATTTCACTTAGAGTGTTTAAACCTCTCACAAATGCCGTGAAATCATCCCAATCGAATACTTCTCCATCTCACCCACCCACAGATCTACTCCTCTAGAACACAGCTGAGTATCCTCCTTTTCTTTCTTTTCTATATATAGCCGATGTGATTGTTAATTTCCTCCTCTTCCTCTCTGTTGATAGGTTGTGCTCAACAAAGAACTAATACCACTATCTAAGAGATCGGCAGAAGGAGTCCATTTCAACCACACCAGGTAAATATTTCTGCTCTCAATCTAACCTTGTTGTACTATGCGTGTTTCTGCTATCTTATTGCTGATGTTTCTTTCCGGTATGTTAAATGTTATTTGTTGTTTCTGTTTCTGTCTAAGAATAGAACACCTATTACAGTACCCTTACTCAGTATTAAAATTTCCGTTTTGGAGTTTTTTAATGTTGAGATTAGGAATTTGGCTTTTATCCATGTTCAAAATTGATTTTACTTCCCTAGGTAATTCTTGAAATGAAGAAAAGATTAGTCTATCAATACCTGCAAAAAAGAAAACTTAATTAGCTATAAAATCTACTAATTTGTTGCCCTCTCTATATGTATGCTTCACTTCGACCTCCACCTCCTTCATTAATTTTTGAATCCATCTAATTTCCATTGCAACCTCCCAAGGTATTTTCCAAACACCATCCAGAAGATACTTCACGGAGAGTGAATCAGTTTTAAGTATCAAGGGGAACAGGTTATGTCTTAGGCAATACTCTAGGCCCAATCTCAATGCAATTACCTCTGCTACTAGGTTATTTGTATCCTTATTCTACTTCCTTCTGCAAAAACTAAGTTACCCTGGTCGTCTCTAATGCAAAAAGCACAAGAGCTAGGCCTAGGATTGTCTTTTGATACCCCATCCGAATTGCATTTATAGTGACCCATTCTAGGCAACTTCCAATATACCATATCACAACCAATTCTGGGTGTATAATTATGCAAAAATCTGATCAAATCAGGCCAATTACCAGGAATATACTTAAGCCATGGATAAAGTACCCTGGTTAAATATACCAGATTTCTAGTAATCTCCTATCTCATGCTCAATTGTGACATCTTTCCTCCATGTTTGATCATATTTCTTCCCTTTCATATTTGCCACAATATGAATAGAGGAACAACTTTATATATTGGACTGGGCTTTGTACTTGTAGATGCATTCCACAATTTAAAAACATTGTCCTTAATTTGCAAAAAAGGTCCATCAACCTCTGCAAAAGATGCAAAGTAACTCCAGATATTGTTAGCAACATTACAATTCATGAATAAGTGTTCAACAGTTTCTTGAACCTCATCCTCACAACAACAACACAAAACTTCTTCACAAATCCTATTTTTTATGAGGACTTCCCCTATAGACAACCTTTTCTTCCACAATGTCCATATGAAAAATGCTACCTTAAAAGGAATCCCTTTCATCTAGATTCTCTTAAAAATCAGCAAACTTTCTTCTTTCTCTCTAATAAAATCCCAGGCAGAGCCAACCGTAAAAGAACCATTAGCATTCAACATCCACCAACCCTTGTCCCACTGCTCCTTTTCCACATTGTACTTTACATTTCTGATAACATGGTTGCATAACTCATCCCCAAAATTCAGCATCATTAGATCAGCATTCCAACCACCAGTGGAAAAACATTGACTCACATCTTCCAACTGATAGTTTTTGATAATATCAATAGGTAAGAAGTAGTGTAGAGCACCCAACTGTGTTCAATTGTTATACCAAACACCTGAGTGTCCACATTTTGGTTCCCACCAAATGTATTGATCAAACATGTCTCTTGCCTCAAACATATGCTTCCAAGTTAAAGAACCTCCCCTCCATTCTACCATCTGAGGTCTCATCTTTTTGTAATACTTATTCCACATGAAATTAGTCCATAAAGACTTTTGGGTTCTACAAATCCACCACAATTTTACAAACAAGGCTTTAGAAACATCAAATAATGATATAAAACCTAACCCACCTTCCTCTTTAGGACTACAAATATCTTTCTATGTTACCCAATGTTTATTCCTCCTCTCTTCTTTGAAATTCCATATAAATCTAGCAAAGATTTTATGCATATAATGAATAACACATTTAGGAAGATTAATAGCAGATAACAAGTAAATTGGGATACTGCTCAATACATGATTAATCAAAACTGCCTTACCACCAAAAGATAGCATTTTACCTTTCCATGCTTGCAATTTATTATGCACCTTCTTCATTAGGTCAGTGAAATGCACCTTTCTCTTCTTTGCATGTCCAATTGGGCATCCTAAATACATTAGAGGGAATTTACCTCTATTAAAACCAGTACAATCTTCCACCTCCCTTATATGAGCATGAGCAGTCTTATGAAAAGTAAAAAAGGCACTCTTATTCCTGTCTATCATCTGTCCAGATCAGATTTCATACTCCCTGAGTATATCCATCATTAATTTTAATGATTTTCTATCAACAAAAGTAAAAATAATAGTATCATCTGCATATGCCAGATGATTTATCTTTTCACTCCATTTTGGCATCCCAAAGTTCTTATAATCTTCATCCAAAAACAATGAATTAAGAGCTCTAGATAAGACTTTTGCAGAAAGAATGAATAAGGTTGGTGATAAAGGATCCCCTTGCTTAACACCGCTAGTAAAATGAAAGAAACCATGGGCTTGACCATTTATGAGAATGGAATACCAATTATTAGCCACAAGTCTCCAAATTTTATCTACTACTCCTGAATCAAAACCCATATTTTCAAGAACTTTCATCAAAAATATCCAATCAACCCTATCATAAGCCTTAGCCATATCAAGCTTAATCACCACATTTGCTGGCTTACCCCTTAATCTAATGTCAGAGATAATCTCTTGTGCTAATAGGACATTTTAAGTGATGCTCCTACCTTTCACGAAACTAGGTTGGTTTCTTGTTATAAGGTTAGGAAGTAGACCTTCTAATCTGTCATGTAAAACTCTGGAAACCACTTTATTAAGGAAATTGCTCAGACTAATTGGTCTCATGTCTGAAAAAGACTGTATGATATCTTTTTTAGGCAATAATACCAAATTAGTGTGAGTGATGGACTTGGGAAGTGTATTTCCTTGAAAAAAGGCAGTCACAACCTTATACAAACCCTCCCCAACTATATCCCAACACTCTGTAAAAATGGCCAGTAAACCCATCTGGGCCACAAGCACTGTCTCCATTCAATTCAAACACTACCTTTTTAACTTCTTCCCTGGATGTCATAGCATTGATAGCTCTATTGGCTTCATCAGAAACCATCTCAGGAATATGTTTCAATAATGAAAAATCACCATCTCTTTGGGTCCCTAAGAATTGATCATGATAAAATGAAATAGCTGCAGCAGCCACCTGATCAGAATCCTCCACCCAATCTCCCTTTTTATTCTGGATCCTGTTAATAGAAAGTCTTCTTCTTCTCCCATTTACCAAGCTGTGAAAAAATCTTGTATTCTTTTCTCCTTCTGTAAACCATTGGATACCTGCTTTCTGTCTCCAAAATTCTTCTTCACAATGAATGTATTTTTTAGACTCAGGTTGTGCCTTGTGTAACACCATTCTATTACCAACAGATGAATCTTCTTCAAACAATTCTTCTTTTAATCTCACAATCTCCTCTCTAATTATCAATTGCTTGAAAATATCACCAAAAGTAGCTTTGATCCAATTAGTCAATGTAGTCTTTGTCTTTTTCAATTTCTATTTCAAACTAACAAAAATATCATTTTCTTCAAGTCATCTAATTATCTCTCACCACTTGCTGAAAATCCTCTTTGTTTGACCAAAATTTTAGAAATCTGAAAAGCCTTCTAATATTATTAGATTGAGCTCCACAGGAAAGTAGTAAAGGTGCATGATCTGAGCCAGTCCTTGCTAAATGCTTTGACTCCAGCAAGCCATAACAACCCAAAAAGCATTGATTCACCAAATATCTATCTAGCCTTTTGAAAATACAATCTCTGTCAATTCTCCCATTCCACCACGTGAAAGGAATGCCTTTAAAATTGATATTAATAAGGTCACAAGAATTTACTCAAAAAGCAAAATCCTCATATTCTTGAGGATACACAGGAAGACCCCCTATTTTCTCCTCATCACTCAAGATGACATTAAAATCTCCTCCAATCAGCCAAGGAATATTCATGTTCAAACTTCGAGAGTAGATATCATCCCATAATGTAAATCTTTCCTGTAAATCACATTTAGCATGCACTGCCGTAGTCACTAAAGATTGCCCAGTATTCTGAAACAACAATCTTAAAGATAATTATTATTCTCAATCTGCAATAACATCCACCTGGATATGTTCTTGGATAAAAACCCAGTCTTTCCCATTCAAGTTGTAATTTGCATATTGGATACCCAACCTCCTGTTATATCTCTAGATCTGGCTAACATCTTAAAAGGGTTCCATCAAAGCAATGATGGAAAACTTATGATATCTGTGTAATATCTGAATTCTATGGAATGAATTTTGGGTTTTTACAGACCTCACATTCCAAAAAAGTACTTTCATCATCATTTAGAACCACCTTTAACACTTCTCTTTGGATTTGTTCTTGTAGGCTGTGTATCCCCTTTACTTTTGCCTTTGTTTGTCTTTGTGTTAGTCTGTGGTGAAAGACCAGCATCTTTAAGGATTTTGGTTTCATTTTTCTGTCACATCCCAAATCCCATTGAGGCGGACTGGCACCCGAATCCATTAAGGCCCGAGAGAACCAACTATCATTCATGTACACTCATATGCATGCCACTAAATGAACAACACTCTATCACATATAAAGACAAGATACTAATGGCGGAAGTCATGGAGAAACATTCAATAGATATAAAACTTGGCTGTTAGAGCCACCACGTCAAGATGGACATACATTCCTTCATTCATCTTATAACGTCTATAAAGCCTCTAACAGATACATAACCATCCTAAAGTCGGGACAAGTCCCCGCTTTATGCAACAGTTACATAATACCCAAAACAAATGTACACATGTGACTCGAAAAGCCCCGAACAGAACTGAAGCTCACCAATATTCCATAGATGACCCGCAGCCTACTGTGGAGGTCTACTAGCACCTGTGCCTGCAGCAAGTAAGGTAAGTCCCCCAAGGGACGTCAGTACGAAAGAATGTACTGAGTATGTAAGGCCATAAGTAACTACATAAGATATAAGAACTTCAATAAGATCAAGTACAAGTGGGTGGAAAATATAGATTAACCACCGTAATATACATGTGTAGAGTCGTGTACATTGCATTCGTTTCTTTTTTTTTTTTTTCATATCATTATCACAATCATTCATATAATATCGTTCATATAATATCATTCATATAATCATTCGGGATCGCCTCTAGCTAGGCTTCCGCCCCTTTGAGTTGCCACCTGTTCGGGATCGCCCCTAGCTAGGCTTACGCCCCTTCGAGTTGCCACCCGTTTCCAATAATCCTTCAGGATCGCCTTTAGCTAGGCTTACGCCCCTTCGAGTTGCCACTCGTACTCAATATTCATTCGGGATCGCCTCTAGCTAGGCTTACGTCCCTTTGAGTTGCCACTCGTACTCAATATTCATTCGGGATCGCCTCTAGCTAGGCTTACGCCCCTTTGAGTTTCAACCCGTACTCAATATTCATTTGGGATCGCCTCTAGCTAGGCTTACGCCCCTTTGAGTTGCCCTCCGTACTCAAACTAGTAAGCATTACTTCCATTTTATTGTTATAAGAGTGATATGTTGGTGGTTGTAACATTGTTGGAACTTTGGAACAATAGTCCACAATTATGAGACACATGAATAACAATTGGTAACAAACCTGAAACGAGATACTTTAAGACATTTTGGAATAGAAACAAGTGCAATGACAATGTGAACAATAGGTGCTGCAGAAGGATACGGAAAAGAATAACCTTACATACCAAATCTTCTCAATATGAATTCAACAATCCAATATGTGAATACAACAATTCATCTCCTTCCCTACGTGTTATTCTACAACACAAGTACATAACGGAGCTCACGTTAACAACTAACTACATTACAAGTGCATAAGACGACAATGAGCTACGTGACTGCCATATAACGTCATTTCACCCTCTTACAATACCATTTATTGCATCACCATACCAACAACACCAAAACATGCCACACATCAACCAAGATACCATAAACTGATAGCATTTCACACCAAGTTTATACTTTATACTTCCCCTTCAATACAATGTCACATTTACCTCACTACGTCACTTAAACACCTTTCACAAAAAAAAAATCCATAATTTATACCATTCAAAATACCTCCGCTCTACTCCTTTAAAGTCATTCAAAAGGTACCATAAGTTGACAATTGCATCCAAGAAGGGTAGAGGGGTTTCGGGGATCAAAGAGAGACAAAAACATGCAAAACGGGGTCCTGGAGGGACCTGTGGGGTCACCTGCGTCCGTAGGTGGGTGATATGCGGCCGTAGGTGCCCATCTGGCCTTGTCCAGGTCCAACTTCATTGGCATCTGCGCCTGCAAGTGCCCCGTCCGCGAGGGCGGGTGCCCGTTTCAGCCTCCAGGGGTCATTTTCGAGTCCTTTTTCGCAATGAATGGTCCATGGTCATAAGTGAGATTCTATTTTCATATTTTAGGTCAACTTGATGCTAATGAACAACCATGGTTTCAACATGCATATGAACACCACCAAAAACTATACTCTTCTTCCATTATACCACCACAAAATAATATTTTCACAAGTCACATACAAAGAGAGAACAAGTTAGGGCCATAACCACATCCTAATGTTAACAACCACATCTTAGCATGTTGATATCTCATCCATATAATTCACTTCCTACAAAACCTCAAGTCTCCATTCATCTTTAAGTTACATAGATGACACATCCTTTAGCAAAGAAACACAAATGGATTGCTCACCACTTTTAAGCATAACCAACATGATCTACACCAACTTTCATGCATATAATATATTAAATCATAAGAGTAAACACTTACAAAAGCTCACAAAGATATGATCTTTTCCAAACAAGAGTAGTTGCCTTAGGGTTTGAAGGTGAAAAGAAAATATCTTCTTTTTGGAAAAGTCTAGAATTGGTAAGTGTAATGTATTGAATAAAAATTTGATTTTCTTGGCCTTATATAGTCCCTTAAGGACATCCTTAGCCAAATATTTTGGTCATAAATGTTATGTTTACTTAGTCAAAGATGAATGGGTCATTTTCCTCCTCTTTGGGCCATGTCTTTTGGTGTAATTTTGGGCCTCAATTGAGCCCAATAGCACAAGATTAATTTAGCCCAACAATTTCTATGAATAATATACCAACTATCGCAAGTTTCAATAATTCTATAAATAGTAAGGTAGTCGTATGCGTACAGAAATGTACGGGGTATTACATCCTTCCCCCCTTAGGAACATTCGTTCTCGAATATTAATAACATTATCCGATCTAAACATGTTCAAGTCTAAGTGCATTCTTCACATTATCACATACATATAATGCTTATATATATACTTACTTATTATTGCTCCAATTCCGCATCTTGATCTTTCCATTCCATTTGAAATAAATGTGGGTACTTAGAATTCATCATTTCTTTGGCTTTCCATGTGATTTCTTCTACTTGTTGATTCCTCCAAAGCACTTTTACGGAAGTCACATCTTTATTCCTAAACCTCTTGACTTATCGATCCAGAATAAAAATAGGTACTTCTTCATATGTGAGATCTTTCGTAACTTGCACATCTTCAAGGGAAGTAATATGAGATGGATCCCCTATGCATTTTTGAAGCATCGAAACATGATACACTGGATGAACCGCGGAGAGTTCTTGGGGTAGTGCTAACTCGTACGCAACTTGACCGAATCTTTGGACAATCTTGTATGGCCCTATGTAATGTGGACTCAGCTTTCCTTTCTTTCCAAATCTCATTACCTCTTTCATTAGTGATACTTTCAAGAATACCCAATCACCTATAGTAAATTCTAGCCCCCTTCATCTAACATCAGCATATGACTTGTGTCGACTGGTGGCTATTTGTAACCGCTGTTGTATCACCTTAACTTTCTCCATAGCTTGATGAACAAGATTTGGCCCGAACAAGGCAGTTTCACCCGCTTCAAACCATCCAATAGGTGATCTACACTTCCTTCCATATAAAGCTTCGTAAGGAGTCATTTTGATACTTGAATGATAGCTATTATTTTAGGCAAATTCAATAAGAGGTAAATGATCATCCCAACTGCCTTTAAAATCTAACGTGCAAGCTCGTAGCATATCTTCAAGTGTTTGGATCGTACGTTCTGCTTGTCCATCTATTTGAGAATGAAAAGCCGTACATAAATTCACTTGGGTTCCCAAACTCTCCTGAAAAGACCTCCAAAAATGTGCAATAAATTGAGCTTCCCAATCTAATATGATAGAGATTGGAATCCCGTGTAGCCATACTATCTCCTTAATATATAACCTTGCATAATCTTCAGCTGTATAGGCCTCTTGACAGGCAAAACTTATGTGGATTTGGTAAGCCTGTCAACTATCACCCATATGGAATCAAATTTTTGAAGTGTACAAGGCAACCCTGTGATGAAATCCATGTTAATCATGTCCCATTTCCAAACTGGAAGATTCATACATTGCATATAACCTCCAGGTTTCTGATGCTCTACTTTTACTTGTTGACAATTTAGACATTGAGCTATAAATTCTGCAATGTTTTCTTCATATTTCCCCACCAATACATTTCTTTCAAATCGTGATATATTTTGGTAGCTTTCGGATGAATAGCATACCGTGAATGATATGCCTCTATCATAATTCGTCTCCTTAGCTCATCTATATCCGGTACACATAATCTACCTTGGCACTGAAGCACTCCCTCTTGCGTAAGATCAAAGGCCTTTGTCAGACCCTGTTGTACATTCTCCTTCAGCTGCAATAAAATAGGATCTACATATTGTTTTTCATTTACCTCAGCTATAAATGAAGATTCTGCTGCATTTTGCACTATAATTCTTTCATCTAGAGTTTCAAGAAGACGAACCCCCAAGCTAGCTAATTGGTGTAGATCCTTGACTATTCCTTGCTTTTTCATGAACTGGCAATCAGTACTTCCTGATGCTTTGCGACTCAACGCATCGGCTACCATATTCGCTTTCCCTGGATATTAGAAAATATCAATATCATAATACTTTAGTAGCTCCAGCCACCTCCGCTGCCTCAAATTTAGGTCCTTCTGCTTGAAAATATACTGCAAACTCTTATGATCAGTATATATATCAACGTGAACCCCATACAAATAGGGGCGCCATATTTTTAGAGAAAATATCACGTCTGCTAGCTTAAGATCATGTGTTGGATAATTTCTCTCATGTGGCCGCAACTGTCTTGAAGCATAAGTTATTACTTTACCATGCTGCATCAATACACATCCTAAGCCGACTCCTGAAGCATCACAATAGACTGCATACCCTTCTGTACCTTCTGGAAGTACCAACACAGGTTTATAAGTTAATTTGTCCTTCAGGTCATAGAAACTCTTCTCACATGCATCATTCCACTGAAACTTGATTGCCTTATGTGTTAGCTTTGTCAAAGGTGCCAAAATGGAAGAAAACCTTTCAACAAATCTTCTGTAATAACCTGCCAACCCAAGAAAGCTATTAATTTCCATAGGCGTCGTAGGCCTTGGCCAATTCTTCACCGCTTCTATCTTTTGAGTATCAGCCCTTATTCCTTCATCTGACACAATGTGACCTAAGAATGCTATGGATTTTAACCAAAATTCACATTTAGAGAACTTTGCATATAACTTACGATCATGAAGAATCTGTAACACCTGCCGTAGGTGATTAGCGTGGTCCTCTTGTGATATTGATAAACCAGGATGTCATCTATAAACACCGTCACGAACACATCTAGAAATGGCTTAAACACCCTATTCATCAAATCCATGAAAACAGCTGGTGCATTTGTTAGTCCAAACGACATAACTAAAAAATCATAATGGCCATACCGTGTTCGGAAAGCTGTCTTGGGTATATCTTTTTCTCTAACCCTGGCTTAATGGTAACCTGATCTCAAGTCAATCTTTGAAAAACATTTGGCACCCTGTAACTGATCAAATAAATCGTCAATTCTGGGGAGGGGATATTTGTTCTTGATCATTACCTTATTTAATTGCCGATAGTCAATACACATTCTCAAGGTACCATCTTTCTTCCGTACAAATAATACTAGTGCACCCCACGGGGACATACTAGGCCTTATGAATCCCTTGTCCAGAAAGTCTTTTAATTGCTCCTTCAATTCTCGCAATTCTGCTGGAGCCATTCTATACGGAGGAATAGAGATAGGCTGAGTGCCTAGAATCACATTAATACCAAACTTCACTTCCCATTCTGGAGGTAAACCTGGAAGATCTTCAGGAAATACATCAAGAAATTCATTGACCACCGGAACTGATTGAGGAGTTGGTGGCTTCACATCGGTATCCCCCTTCGATATATACCACTTGGATATCATTTTCTTTGCCCTAAGATAGGAAATAAATTTTTCTCTCGGTGCCCCCACATTACCCTTCCATTCAAGAACATTCTTTTGTGGAAAATGAAAATGTACCTTCTTAGCTCGGCAATCTACTGTGGCATAACAAGAAGCCAACCAATCCATACCCATTATAACATCAAAATCTACCATCTCCAGCTCAATAAGATCGGCCAACGTATCATGACCACAAACAGTAATTACGCAATCACGATAAACTCTCTTAGCTATAATAGATTCACCGACAGTCGTAGATACTTCAAATGACTTAATTAATAATTCTGGTGTTCTTTTAAATTTTTTCACAATCAATGGAGTGACATATGATAATGTAGAACCCGGATCAATCAATGCATATACATTATGCGAAAATATGGATAATGTACCAGGAACTACATCAGGAGAAGCCTCCAAATTCTGTCGGTCCACTAGAGCATAGGTGCGATTTTGGGCTCCACTGGAACTAGCTGTTCCTCTAGAACTTCTACCACGCCCAGTAGGCTGTACTCCTCTACCTAGGGAAGGAAACGATGATGATGATGCAACGGTTGATCCCGTAGGTCGTGCTATACCACCCATGCCCCTTTGTGGGCACTCTCTCACCATATGCCCTGGCACACCGCAAAAAAAAAAAAGCAAACATTCATTCCAACCCGGAATTTACCTAAATGAGACTTCCTGCAGTGCTGACACGGCTGGCGAAAAAATCCTGCTGTCAATGAACCTCGAACCACACTGCTTCGCCCAACATAACTGCCTTTAGACCCTCGGAATTGAGATGGAGTACCTGCTGTAGGACAAGAAAATGATGGTCTAGGTGGTCTATTAAAAATCCAAGGCCTAAACTTTCCTTGGCCCGTATGAAATTGTTAGACGATTTGGGCAAGTTGCATATGAATTGAGATTACCCCAAGAACTCTCCACAGTTCACCCAGTATTTCATGTGTCAATGCTTCGAAAATGCATAGGGGATCCATCTCGTTTTGCTCCTATTGAAGATGTACAAGTTACGGAGGATCTTAACTATGAGGAAATACCAATTGCCATCCTGGATATACAAGTGAAGAGGTTGAGGAATAAAGACATAGTTTTCGTAAAGGTACTTTGGAGAAATCAACAAATAGAAGAGGTCACATGGGAAGCCTAAGAAATGATGAAATCAAAGTACCCTCATTTGTTCCAAAGGAAAGAACAAGCTCACGAAATGAGATCGGAACAATGACAAGTAAGTCTTTATAAGCATTGAGTATCTATATGTATATATGATAACATGAAGAATGCTCTTAGATTTGTAATTGTTTAATTTGAACAATGTCACTAACATTCGAGGATGAATGTTTCTAACGGGGGAAGAATGTAACACCCCGTATATATTTTTGAACCAAATTAAATTCTGTAACAATCATGGAATTAATTAAACATGGGAGTTTTGAGGATTTAGGCATGTAAAATGTGGGCTTGAGCCATTGGGCTCAATTGAGGCCCAAAAATAGAGCAAAAAGACATGGCCCAGTGGGCCAAAACATGATCCATTCTTCCATTGACCAAGACAACATTGCATTTAATGCCAAGACTTGGATAAGAGAGACTTAAAGGGGCTATAAAAGGGCAAAAATCATATTTTTATTCATTGTGACACCCATGCCAATTCTAGAATTTTCTAAAACAAGTCTCAAACCCTAAACCTTCAATCCTTTGGCCAAGATCATCAACTTGCAAGACTTGGTAAGTGTTTATACTCATGGTTTAATATATATTATGTGCATGAGAAGGTGCCTATGTGATGTTGGGTATGTTAGTGATGTATTGAGATTCACTATGTGTGTAATATTACATGTTTGCTAAATCGGCAAGGGGTTTTGCCTTGTAACTTGAAAATGGACTTGTGGTCTTGAAGGAAGTGAACTTGATGGATTCAATATTTTCATGTGAGATGTTATTATAGTCTTACCTTGTTTTATCCTTGTGTATAATGTTTAGAATTGTTGTTACGAAATTGGACATGGAATGGGTGACGTAATAAAAGGGAAATGTGGTTTTGGTGATGTTATTGTGCGTTGTGAAAACATGATGGTTTTTTGGTGTCCAAGTGACCTAAAATATGTTAAGAGAAGCTTAATTGTGGCCTTGGATCATTTATTACATAAAAAGACCCAAAAGAGACAAATTCAGACCAAAACGGGCATCCGCCCCCGCAGACGAGGGCACCTGCGGGCGCAGGTGCCTCTGGCATCTTGCAAAGGCCACCTGCAGGCGCACCTCATCCACCTGCGGGTTCATGTGGCTTCGCAGGTCAGCCCCAGGTTTGGTTTTGTATGTTTTCGCATCTAGTCGACCCCCGAAGGCCCCTATTTCCTTTTTGGATGTAATTATCAACTTGTGATGCCGTTTTAATGACTTTAAAGTGTCGTATGGAGGCATGTTGGACTGTATTAAGTATGGATTGTAGTTCATATGTTGTTATGAGGCAAGTTGGTATGAGTAAATGTGACAGAATGATAATGAGAAAGCATAAAGGGTAAGTGTGGTGTGAAATGCAATTGTTTTATGAAATCTTGGTCAATGTGTGGAATGTTATGGTATTGTTGATATGAGAATGCAGAGAATTGTATTGTAAGGGGGTGACATGATGTTATATGGTAGTCATATAGCTCATTGTCATTTTGTACGCTTGTATAGTAACTAGTTGCTAATGTAAGCTTCGGTATATACTTGTATTGTAGAGTGAAACGTAAGGGAGAAGCTGGACTATTGTGTTCATATATAGGCTTGCATATTCCTACTTGGAAGTGAAGGTATGTAAGGTTATCCTGTCTATATACTTCTGCAGCATGTTGTTCATATGGGCTATGTACTTATTCCATTTCGAAATGTCCAAAGGTATCTCATTCAGGTTGTTATCTATTGTTAAGTTACATGCTCCTCATTCTTTAGTCGTTGTTGTTCATGAGTTACATAATTATGGACATGGTTCTGAAGTCTCAATAATGTTATGTTCCACGTTCTAATAATGCTTTAACCACTAAGTATCAATCTCATGAAGTGAAGGAGTGAAGTAATGCATATATGTGTGCTTCCAATAATGTCATGATCCTCGATATATCAATCTCTCATAAGCGAATGTATCAAACTCTCATGAGTTAGTGTATCCATGGGGTGAAATAAACACCTTCATGATGACGATCCCGATATTATGAGTGTATCCATGGGGTGAAATAAACACCTTCATGACGATATCCATGGGGTGAAAGAACACACCTTCATGATGACTATCCCAACACTATGGGTGTATCC
This sequence comes from Capsicum rhomboideum, assembly GCA_031232105.1. Classification (NCBI taxonomy): domain Eukaryota; kingdom Viridiplantae; phylum Streptophyta; class Magnoliopsida; order Solanales; family Solanaceae; genus Capsicum; species Capsicum rhomboideum. The sequence continues at coordinate 23,598,895 of CP124712.1, read as the reverse complement.
ATGGGGTGTAACGAACACCTGCATGACGATATTATTAATTCCCCACTGATCAGTTGGGCCTGGGCAGTATATGATTAATGATTAACAAGTAAGTAAGAAGAGGTACAAAAGTACAAAAGTGAAGAGAGTATCAAAAGTAATGCACGTAGTTCCAAATATATAGATTGATGGCTTATCCATATTGGGCATGTCCCTTGTAGTTATTTTCCATTGAAGTGCTTATATACTGATTCAGTTCTATGCAGCCTTACATACTCAGTACTTTCTTCGTACTGACCCCTCTTGGGGGATTTACCTTACTTGCTGCAGGCACAAGTTCTAGTAGACCTCCCCAGTAAGCTGCAGGACACCTACTGGTCTTTGGTGAGCACCAGTTGGTTTGGGGCTTTCCGTTTCCAAGTTGTACATTGATTTTGGTATTGTAGATGCTATGTAAAGCGGAGACTTGTCCCGAATTTAGGTTGGATGTGTATGTATTTTTTGTTAGAGGCTTTTGTAGACGTATGTAGGTATGTGTATGAATGTGAAGGAAAGAGATACATGTCCCTTTGACTTGATGGCCCTGACGGCCAAGTTTCGCATATGCGTATATTACATGTTCCATGATTTTCGATATTAGCCTTATGTTCTTACGTGATAGTGGTGTTTCTTATGGCATGCATATGAATGAATGAAATCAAAGCTTGGTTCTCTCGGGCCTTAACGGTTACGGGTGCCAATCCGCCTCGTTGAAACTCGGGGCGTGACACTTTAAGACATTTCGGAATAGAAACAAGTGCAATGACAATGTGAGCAATAGGTGCTGCAGAAGGATATGGAAAAGAATAACCTTTCATACCTTATCTTCCCAATATGAATTCAACAATCCAATATGTGAATACAACAATTCAGCTCCTTTCCTACGTGTTATTCTACAACACAAGTACATAACGGAGCTCACGTTAACAACTAACTACATTACAAGTGCATAAGACGATAATGAGCTACGTGACTGCCATATAACGTCATTTCACCCTCTTACAATACCATTTATTGCATCACCATACCAACAACACCAAAACATTCCACACATCAACCAAGATACCATAAACCGATAGCATTTCACACCAAGTTTATACTTTACACTTCCCCTTCAATACAATGTCACATTTACCTCACTACGTCACTTAAACACCTTTCACAACAACACATTAAAGACAATCCATAATTGATACCATTCAAAATACCTCCGCACTACTCCTTTAAAGTCATTCAAAAGGTACCATAAGTTGACAATTTCATCCAAGAAGGGTAGAGGGGTTTCGGGGATCAAAGAGAGACAAAAACATGCAAAACGGGGTCCTGGAGGGACCTGTGGGGTCACTTGCGTCCGCAGGTGGGTGATATGTGGCCGCAGGTGCCCATCTGGCCTTGTCTAGGGCCAACTGCGTTGGCATCTGCACCCGCAGGTGCCCGTCTACGAGGGCGGGTGCCCGTTTCAGCCTCCAGGGGTCATTTTCGGGTCCTTTTTCGCAATGAATGGTCCATGGTCATAAGTGAGCTTCTCTTTTCATATTTTAGGTCAACTTGATGCTAATGAACAACCATGGTTTCAACATGCACATGAACACCACCAAAAACTATACTCTCCTTCCATTATACGACCACAAAATAATATTTTCACAAGTCACATACAAAGAGAGAACAAGTTAGGGCCATAACCACATCCTAATGTTAACAAACACATCTTAACATGTTGATATCTCATCCATATAATTCACTTCCTACAAAACCTCAAGTCTCCTTTCATCTTTAAGTTACATAGATGACACATCCTTTAGCAAAGAAACACAAATGGATTGCTCACCACTTTCAAGCATAACCAACATGATCTACACCACCTTTCATGCATATAATATATTAAATCATAAGAGTAAACACTTACCAAAGCTCTCAAAGAGATGATCTTGTCCAAACAAGTGTAGTTGCCTTAGGGTTTGAAGGTGAAAAGAAAATATCTTCTTTTGGAAAAGTCTAGAATTGGCAAGTGTAATGTATTGAATAAAAATTTAATTTTCTTGGCCTTATATAGTCCCTTAAGGACATCCTTAGCCAAATATTTTGGTCATAAATGCTATGTTTACTTAGTCAAAGATGAATGGGTCATTTTCCTCCTCTTTGGGCCATGTCTTTTGGTGTAATTTTGGGCCTCAATCGAGCCCAATAGCACAAGATTAATTTAGCCCAACAATTTCTATGAATAATATACCAACTATCGCAAGTTTCAATAATTCTATAAATAGTAAGGTAGTCGTATGCGTACAGAAATGTACGGGGTATTACATCCTTCCCCCCTTAGGAACATTCGTTCTCGAATGTTAATAACATTATCCGATCTAAACATGTTCAAGTCTAAGTGCATTCTTCACATTATCACATACATATAATGCTTATATATATACTTACTTATTATTGCTCCAATTCCGCATCTTGATCTTTCCATTCCATTTGAAATAAATGTGGGTACTTAGACTTCATCATTTCTTCGGCTTCCCATGTGATTTCTTCTACTTGTTGATTCCTCCAAAGCACTTTTACGGAAGTCACATCTTTATTCCTTAACCTTTTGACTTGTCGATCCAGAATAACAATAGGTACTTCTTCATATGTGAGATCTTCCGTAACTTGCACATCTTCAAGGGGAGTAATATAAGATGGATCTCCTATGCATTTTCGAAGCATCGAAACATGAAACACTGGATGAACCGCAGAGAGTTCTTGGGGTAGTGCTAACTCGTACGCAACTTGACCAAATCTTTGGACAATCTTGTATGGCCCTATGTAACGTGGACTCAGCTTTCCTTTCTTTCCAAATCTCATTACCCCTTTCATTGGTGATACCTTCAGGAATACCCAATCACCTATAGCAAATTCTAGCCCCCTTCTTCTAACATCGGCATATGACTTGTGTCGACTTTGGGCTATTTGTAACCGCTGTTGTATCACCTTAACTTTCTCCATAGCTTTATGAACAAGATCTGGCCCGAAAAAGGCAGTTTCACTCAAGGAACCAAATATAATAAGTAAACAATTAAACAAGGTTCACTTAAGGAACCAAATATAATAATTAACAATTAAATCCAGTTCACTAAAGGAATTGTCACACTCACCAATACCTTGTACACACATGATAAGGATTTTATGATCGCACACTAGCCTTAACCTACAGGGAACGAGGTCTTGTTCATGTATCAAAATCCCAGACATCTAGTGCCTACCAACCTTATATCACCCGATCCCGTGAAGATGTGTTATATCCCACAATAATACATATGATATCACAGGAATCACGACAACAGTGAAAAACAACTACCACTCTTGTACAATCAACAAGCTTTCAATATAACCTCATTGCATATGATTAATACTTAGATATAATTTAACCATTTCCTTTTTTTTGAACATGCATTGTAACAAGTATACGAAGGGACAGTTAACATGTACACATAAATAAAGTTGGGTTTCAACTACATTAAACCATCACCTACAATATGTATGTAAATTGAGGGCTTAGCTAGGACCTGCACAGTCTAAGGTATATATCCACACCCATGGTTCACACCCTAGTACGTCTAACCATCCATCTTATCACTAATACCAAGTCAACGACTGCCATTCCTCTGGTTACCACCATAGATTCTCCGAAATCCACCAACACTAACCAGATTAGATTCCTCAGAATCCACCAATAATAACCACCTTAGATTCCTCAAAATCCACCAACACTAACCACCTTAGATTCTTCAGAATCCACCAACACTAACCGCCTTAGATTTCTCAAAATCCACCAACACTAACCATCTTAGATTCCTCAGAATCCACCAATACTAACCACCTCTAGTTCAACTTTTATTAGGTTCTACTCCATTTTCAGGTACAATAACATTACAAGCATTCGGGAGTGATCAACAACAAACAACAATACATGTTAATTCATTCACAAATTCAATATCACAAGTAACATCAATTTCCCATTCCGACAAACAACAATACACATTAATTTATTCACAAATTCAATATCACAAGTAACATCAATTTCCCATTCAGCCAACCATAAATTTCCATTTTTATCCATCCCAACACCATGCTTGCAGGCCTAAGCATGAAATCTCCCCTCAATCTATGTCATGCCTATGCTTTCTAACCAGGTCTAAACTACTTAGTTAAACCTAGCCTACCTAGATGCCAAGCAGTTCCTATGGGGGCATGAACGCTAGCTTTTAACTCCATGCTAGTGATTCCATCGTGAAATTCATGAGAAAACTATGAATTCTACCCCATTCAAGCGTATTTTCCTCCTCTCCATTGCTTCAAGGCCATGAGGCAACCCTGGGAGGGGAGGGGGATTTAGAAGCCTCCTTCGTCCTATTTGCAATTGAAGAAGAGAAAGAAAATAATAAAATGGAGGGCTGGTTACTGCCCTCAGTGTCCCGCTATAGCGATCGGTAGGCCGCTACCACGGCGCTGCTATAGCAAAAATTTTTTTTGTTATAGTGGGATGACGTCAGCCAGAACCAAAATTTTAAATTTTAAAAAATTTCAACTAAGTTCAATCGTACTAGTTCGAGATCATATTTTTTTCAAAATCCCCGTACCCCGTGCCCATAGACGAGGTTCCTTTAGTAACAACGAAATAGGTCATTACATATACAATATCGAAATATTGCATAACAATTTATCCATCATATATACATGCTCATACATCATGTATACAATGTCGGTATATGTTTATACACCAGTTATAGAAAATCAACACATTACATGGTACACTACATAACTATTTATACAATATCGATACATTACATATACATTGCATATACAGTGTTCGAGAAGTTATATACTAATTTCCCTGGGTGATTAATAAAATTATTAGTTATCAAAAAAAATTTTGGCCATTTAGCCACGGTTTTTATACCAAACCGTGTCTAAAACACGAGTATTTTTGAGTTTTTGGCTATTTTTTTATAAATAAAAATATGACTATATTTTTGTAAATTAATTACTTTAATGTATATAATTGAAAGTTTTCCCTTTTTATATGATATATTCGGCTCATTTGCAAGTCTACAATAATATACCCAGTGTACTTTCACTAATCGAGTCTGAGGAGATATAGAGTGTACGCAGACCTTACCCCTACCATGGGAGGTAGAGAGGTTGTTTCCGATAGACACAACAAAAAAAAGAGTATATCAAACCAGATCGAAAAAAGAAATAATTAGGAACATTTTTGCAAGTCTATTTACATAGTTTTATTGAGCACAACCAATATATATTATAACTCTATTCTAATTCGTGTAAATATCGACTAGTCTAAAGAACTCTTTCTCCTTTCAGTTACTAATTACTAAGTACTACTCCCTCCCTTTAAAAAAGAATGAGCTAATTTTCTTTTTAGTTTGTTTTAAAAAGAATGACCCTTTCCTTTTTGGCAATACTTTAATTCTAACTTTCCACGTGGCATGTTTAAGACCACAAGATTAAAGAATATTTTGGTACATTTGACATAACTTCAATTTAAGACCACAAGATTCAAAAGTTTTTTTTATTTTCTCAAACTTCTTGTCAAGTCAAAATAAGTTATTCTTTTTTAAAGGAAGAAAACCAATATATAATAATAAAGTAGAATCATAGACATGCTGATGTGGCGCTCTATATGATCAGCATTCATATTTATCTATTTTCTCAATTTTTTTGAATTTTCCCCCTAATTTATGTTTAAAAAATCTCCACAAAATAGTTACTCTTACAGTTTCTCTTTCCTCATTATTATTGTTATTTATTTCTTTTCCAACAATCCTTCTTTGGCCTGCTTTGTCTTCCGTTTCTTTCTTCCTTTTCTATTCTTCCTTTTTTTTAAGAAAAGAACATTTTTTGAAAAGTCTAAAATCTCTTACCTCTTTTTTTTTTTTTTTGTCTAAAAAAATCTCTTGCCTCCATAAACATCTTTCCTCATTTTTTTTTCTTTTAATTTTTTAATCCTTTTATTTTATTTTTTCAATCAATGTACTAAATATATGACCCATAAATATAAATATATAATAATAAAGTAGAATCATAGACATGCTGATGTGGCGCTCTATATGACCAGCATTCATATTTATCTATTTTCTCAATTTTTTTGAATTTTCCCCCTATTTTATGTTTAAAAAATCTCCACAAAATAGTTACTCTTACAGTTTCTCTTTCCTCATTATTATTGTTATTTATTTCTTTTCCAACAATCCTTCTTTGGCCTGCTTTGTCTTCCGTTTCTTTCTTCCTTTTCTATTCTTCCTTTTTTTTAAGAAAAGAACATTTTTTGAAAAGTCTAAAATCTCTTACCTCTTTTTTTTTTTTTTTGTCTAAAAAAATCTCTTGCCTCCATAAACATCTTTCCTCATTTTTTTTTCTTTTAATTTTTTAATCCTTTTATTTTATTTTTTCAATCAATGTACTAAATATATGACCCATAAATAAACAATGTACTATATATATATGACCTATAATTTAAGGATGTTTGAGGAGTCAGTTATGGAATACAAAAAGATAGTGATTGATAATTGAGTAATTAATTAATTGACAATTAAGACTAATGAACGTGATATTAATGGTTAGAAATATTATCTTTTTGTGATGATTATATAAAGAAATTTGTGTGTTTTGCAGCACTCCACTGTTTTCGACTTCCATAAACAATTCATTACCCTCTTCTGTTGATTGTTGGGGCTGAATTGTATTAACAAACACTGGTATTTTGCATCGGGAAAGGTAAGATTTATCCACTTCAATTATTTTTTTTGTGATGTATATGATATTTTTTTTTAGCAATTTAAAATAGTTATATGATTTATTTTCTGTTGGGATTTACTTTTTTTTTTATTGCACTATTATTTTGTTTGTAATATTAGTTTGCTTATGTTATTATGAATTTTTCTATTGATTTTTTTTAATTGTAAATTCTAAATTATTGTGTTTTAGAGGATAATAGAGCTTATTATACTACATTGGGGGGAAAGGGTATTTCTATTGATTTTTCTTTTTATTGAATTAGAGTCTAGCTGTCTTCTGAATTTTTATTAATATTATGAAGTGAAAATACAAATACAAAATAAAGAAAAAAATGATGTCATGCTTTCCTGCTGTTTATTATTTCCATCTGAATTTTTATTTTGAGTTTTTCATAAAAAATATATTTTGTGAACCAAGATTTAGCTACCTCAAGAAGTAAAAAATGTAAAAAAATTTAAACACAATACAAGTAAATCACCTATTTACAAAAGAAGAAAAATGATTTTTTCTCTTCTTCTCTTTCTAAAAAAATCAAAGAAATTATATATAATTTAGTCTCATAACCTATTTGGCCAAACTTATTTTTCTCCAAAAGTGCTTATTTTTTCTCAAAAGTACCTATTTATATATATATATATATATATATATATATATATAAGGTGTTTGGTCAAGCTTTTGAAAGAAAATAAGTGTTTTTGGAAGTAGAAAAAGCAATTTTTTAGGGGGTGTTTGGATGAACTTTTTTTAAGTAGGTAGCAACCAACTTTTAGCTTTTAGCTTTTCTTTGTACTTTTTAACCCTAAAGTAAAGTGCTTAAAGACACTTTTTATTTTTGCCAAACACCTCTAAAAATAAAAACGTGCTTAAAAGCTAAAAGCATTTAAAAATAAGTCAATCCAAATACCCTCTATAAGCTAGAAAAACTAGTTTTTCCTTCAAAGCACTTTTTTTAAAATCACTTTTGAGAAAAATACACTTAAAAACACTTTTAAAAAAATTGGCTAAACACTAATTACTGCTCAAAAGTGTTTTTTAAATTTATTGGTCAAATACAAACTGCTTCTCACCAAAAGTACTTTTTGTAAAAACAATTATAAAAAAAGTACTTTTCAAAATAAGTTAATTTTAGAAGCTTGACCAAACAGACTATCAAAGTTATTTCTTAATTAAGTATAAAATTTCTAAATAGGAAAAAATAATAAGAAATTTACATCAAGTTAATATAAATTTGGAGATTAAAAATCTCTCTTTTATAACATTCAAATCAAAATTTGACACTTTATGTGTTTTTATAGAAACTTTAAGATTGTCTTTATATCCTTAATTATATATGAAGTACATCATTGTGTATTTTTTTTAAAAAAATAGAATAGAAACTTTAAGATTGTCTTTATATCCTTAATTATATATGAAGTACATCATTGTGTATTTGAAAAAAAAAAAAAAGAGTTATTGATCATAAATAAGTGGAATTTCCTTTCTTTTTTTCTTTTTGATTTTTGATTAAGTAATTAGTGATGGAGAAGTACAAAAGAAATTTATGTGACTAAAATTATTGATGGTATTTTAATGAAAAAGTATAAAGACACAAGATGGAAATAAAAATTCCTAATATGGTATAGAGATCTGAATTTCAAAACACTATAATGAATATTTCACTAACCTTGAGAATTACTATTATCAAAATAAAACTCATTCTATTATTGAATGATGGCACCAAGTTATTAAAATAATTATTAAATGAATTATTATCAGAACATCAAACAAAAAAATAGAAACAGATACAAGAAAATAGTGAATAAACAACCGAGCAATTATAATGAGGGAAAAAAAGGGAGTCCGGTGTACTAAAGTTTGCGCTATGCGGAAGCTTCATTGAAGAGTCGGACCACAAGGATCTATTGTATGCAACATCACCGTATATTTCTGCAAGGGACTGTTTCCACGACTTGAACCCATGACCTCCTGGTCACATGATAACAACTTTACCAGTTACTCGAGCAATTATAATGAAGTAAATAAAACTTTTTAAGATGGGCAATAACACTTTTTTTTTTAAATATACGATTAAGTTAAAAATTTCTTACGATTAAAGTTTATTCTTAATGACTGAAACTAAAAATATTTTGGTTTTAATGACACTTTATTTATTGCCTTCATATTAAAAATATTCTCGCTTTTTGTGAAATTTATTTTATGAAGAGTGTTTGAGCTAATAGAATAAATAGGTATGAAAGTAAATTTATTCATTTTACATAATTAAAACTTATATGCCCATACGTCAAAATTTTACATTCTTTATCTTAACAAAATTTATAAAAAATAAAGTCAAATTTACTAACTAATTTTTACGGACAAATTTACTAGTACTAAATATATTTGGGCTTCCACCTATACTAAGTACTAAAAAAAATAGAAGTCAATTACAACTTCACATAAATGTTTGTCAAACAATTCCATTTAGGATTTGTTAATGAAGGGGGTGGGGTTGGAACCAACTTTGTGCAATTGGTGGCCCTTGTTCAAGTCACATTTTTATTTTGGTCAATAATACAGGCCGACAAAAGACAATATAATGCTGGATGATTCCATTTCATTGTGTTTCTCGTGACTTGTGTCATTTTCATGAGGTACAAAATCAAACTAGAGAACCAAAAAGAAGTTTCTATCATACATTAAAGGAAAAAATTGACATATCTCAATATCATATGTATGGTTGGTATAAATAGATGTTTCTACAAGTTAGTTTTGTAATTAATGTACAATGGAAAATGAAAGAAAAGAGCATAAAGGGTTATCTAGACTTCAATGTTTTTAGAGGGAATATATGCTTTTGGTCATTATATTTTGCATCCGCTACATTCTTCTTTCTTCTTTTTTTTTTTCACTTGGGTCCGGTACTCGTACGAAAGCCGATTATAGTTGAATCGCGTATTGCAGGGTCCATTTTGGGAACAACGCTCTCAACTACATTTAACATTTATGTGAAAATAATTCAGGATACCTAATCTCTAATCTCTAATCTCTATCTCTATCTCTAATATATTAAAAGTGTAAAGGACCTTAGAAATGTTGTTACAATTTTTTGCCCTTCATTAAAAGACTCCGCTTTAGACAAAATCATCTTTTCACTTCTTTTTTTTAATTTACTATTTAATTATATTCATAATATTGACTCCTAAAATATATGGGATCAAGACTTTAAAATATATGGTAAAACTTTTCTTAAACTTGGAGTCCTAAAATATATGGTAAGAGGTATTAGAAGAAAAAAAAAACTCCTAAAATATTATGAAAGGAAAGTTAATTACGGTAGTTCTTTTTTTCAAAGTTCAACTAGAGATAAATTTCAATTAATTCATACCTTAATTAATCATTTACAATACTAATAATATATATATTTGAAAATAAATTAAAAACAGCTATTTTTTCAGTGAACTAAACATGTAGTAAGAGTCTTAACAAAACTATCTTATTTTTAGCAAGTAAAAACGTAGGAATAAGTTTTTGGCAAACTAAAAAACACTGCCTTATATTACCCCCACAAAACATTAGGCAAACAAACACGTAGGAGTAGTTTTTTTGGCAAACTAAAAAAAACTGTCTTATATTACTATTATTATTATCATCATCATTATTATTATTATTAATAATAATATTATTATTAATATTATTATTAATATTATTATTAATATTATTATTAATATTATTATTATTATTATTATTATTATTATTAACAATTTTAAGTCAATTTAACATAAAAGAAAAAGTTTTAAAATCCCACAAAACATTCCTCTATACCAACTAGGATCTGTACGATTTGTTTAAAACTAGAATTCAACGTGCATACGGCTTCTTCTACTTTTACTATATTTTCATATTTTGGCTTTGATCCAAATGCATGATTTGCGCTAGAGAATAGAGAGAAATAAAAAAAAATTACGGTTTGCCTTCTTCATATCGAGAGCCTCAAGCTGATCGTGGTGGTGTTGAAAGATCGACTTGGAAGAAGGTGAGGTGGAGTGCAACAAAGATGACACCATCCGTGACTTGAAGATGTTGATTGCTGCATAGACTTGAATAAACAATAGGTAACTTTTGGATTCTTAGAATTTTGTTGCAATTTGAGGTTTGTTTTGGTGTTAATTTGGGAGTTTGATTTGATAGGTTGATTTTATAATGTTGTGTTAGAGTTAAAAAAATCGAGATTGAATTTTTTTTGATGCTTTAGTTGCATTGGAATTGAATGATCAATTTGTATATGTCCTCCGTTCACTTCATGTGGATATATATATATATATGTTGTCCAGTGGGAATTTGAGTTCCTCGAAAGAATGTTAGGGACTTTGAATAAAGCATTCTCGGAATGGTTGGGATTTTGAGGAGCGGTGATAACCGATAGGGATTAGCTTGAATTGTGTCTTTAGGGGTGTGTTTTCTTTAACTATACAATAGACAAATCTATCATTTATTATTTTTTTTCTCAGATAATTATCATTTTTTGTGACATAAAATACGTTTCACTATTTTTGATATGGATTCTTTGCTATTATATTTGTTTTATATATATTTTTAATATATATTATTTGAGTGTGGAAGGTCTATCGAAAGTAACATCTCCACCTTTATAAGGTAAGAGTAAGATTTCGTACATACCACCCTTATCGCATACTGAGATAAGAGTATTTAATTATGATTTTATTTGCATTACTTTTTGATTTCTTGCTGTAAACTATGTCCATTTTCTCTTTCCTAGGAAGAAAATTTTATCCTCACTATTGACATGACTGCAGTTTCTTAGTTTTTACATCAATTGAAACATTTCATAGATTTGGTTCTTAGAAGAAAAGAAGCTCCCTTTTGTCATTATATCACAGGAAGAAGAAAATAAACATAATTTTTGGATGAAATCACCATTGGAGATACTGCAAAGACCAATTGGATCTGCAGGAATTATTACTCTGCTCTCATTACACAACCGACTAGATCATTTGCATGTGACGGGTGTGAAGATTAGTCAGGTGAGAGTTCAGATATTGGCTAGGTGTTGACTTTTGGCGGACTGTTTCTATTTCACATTATGTCGTTATTGTTACTATTTTCATTTCTGCACTCTCTTTTTTCAAACTATTTTGAAATGTTTTTCTAAGCCGAGGGTTCATTGGAAACATTCTCTCTATTTCTGCTAGGTAGTGGTAAGGATTTCATACACTCTATCCTACCCAAACCTCACTTGTGAAATTATACTAGGGAAGTTTGTTGTTGTATCTTTGCACTTCTATGAATCCATATTTTACACTGCTATGAAACTGTGTTAACAAATTGACTTGTGATACAGGTATGTTCTAGCAATCAAGAATTCATAAATGGGGAGATGCTACTTGATTTTACCAAGTCTCGTGAAGCCAATGCGGGGATCCAAGTCTTCAGGGATGCAGGCTACTTAACATGGTATTTTCCATTGATTTTGCAAAGAAGTTGGCCAAGAAGATAGACAAACTTCACTTTGAAGCCATTTTAAAAGTCAAATCGGTATGTGAAGATGGTAGAAACAGAATAGGTTGATGTCATCCCCTCCTCACCCAACTCATATGAGCTTCCTTCTTCAATTTTTAGTTGCTTGAATGCTTGTCCTCCTAGCAAGGTTTGTCTGGTAGACATTATTGCATAATATCAATATTTGCACACATGCATATGACTCCAACTTAGCAACAAAAGTATAAATCTCTTAACAACACAAGTGTCTTTGTTCAAGTTTTGATGGATAAAGTTATCCATATATACTTTATACCTATTATGAAATTAATAAAATGAGCACAAGCAGATTTAGACACGATGATTTTTATTTTTATTTTTTTTTTAAAAAAAGGCAAAAGTATAAAAGTATATAATCTACTATCCATTTTGGTACATTTTTAAACCTTAAATTTTGTCATAGTTTGTATATTGACTCTTGGTTAAACTTTAAGATCATCAGTCAATTACAAATATACATTTTCTTTTTATTTTTAATTTTTACACATAAGTATAATATCATAAATAGGGTCTGAAGAGAGTGAAGTGTACATCCGTCTCACTTTGTGTAGTTAGAAAGGATCGAGGAGGGTGGGATGTACTTAATTAAAGTTACTGTGCATTTATAAGTGATATAAAAAAATTGAGTGAATAATAATATTGTATATTTCAACATAATATTGCTGTAGAAAAGCAAATCAAATCGCAGATGCTTTGTTCAAATAGAGTAATTCATAACATGCATGATATATTCAGACATTCTGTCAAATATTTGGGTGCATCAATTTTGCTCTAAATTTTTCAATCAATTAGGCGTGCTTATACCCCCTCCCCCTCCCCCTCCCCCCTCATAAATCAAGACATCACAAATTCCTCAAACAAAATATTCATCAACTTGCATGGAGGTAGACGTCTGAGTTTTAGCGGTGCGATCGACATTGATGACTTCTAGCAGATATGCCGGTTAGTGTTTAAAAATTAAAATACTTATTTAAATATAAAATAATAATCACTATTTTTTTTTTAATCAGAGTTCAACCATTCAGAATCCTTCTCAGGAAACGGCCACCCAAGATTCTGCTTAGGCGGCGGCCACCCAGGATCCACAGCCTGCACCGAAACCCGCATCGACACACAAATTAATTTTCTTAGTATCACTTTAAATTAGTACTCATTTAAAAAATAAAATAAAAGATCCTGTGGTTTACCACTTATGTGGTTCGGTAGTTACAATCATAATTCCACATTATTCAAGCCATCCTTTCAAGATGATAGTTTAAATAAGAAAAAAGTTATATAAGGTGAATTTATATAAATATTTTATTGACTCCGTTAAGGGTTGATTTTTATCTATAAATTAAATAATTTTTTCAATTATATATTATATTAAAGATTATTACTTTTACATATAAATTTGAACATAATCGCCAAACTGCATGTACCTGAAATATAGACAAAATTATCATTTACTATTTTTTTTATATTTAGGTCTTAAAATCCCTCATATGATTCACATATTAAGAAAAGGACTTAATGCATCTACAAATGGGTTACGTATACCACCAGATAAAGTCCCATTATTTTGGTTAGTTCATATGATCTTTGTCAATTATCACGACATGTTTCTTTAAGTCATTATTAACAAATACAGAAGGCACATACTAGGCTCTTCAAGCATCATTCCTTTTTTATAGAGGATGAGATGCAATTATTTAGTCTGACTATTGTTCATTCTTAAGTGGAAGGTGTAAAGTCAAAAGTTGAATGACAAAAAATATCTTTTTTTAAAAAAGATGAATTATGTTTTTTATAATGTCGTAGCTTTTATATGCAATTTAATTGTAATGTTGTTGCATGTCCGTGGCATATTTGTTTTAAGAAATTTATGATTCTTTATTATGCAGGTGCATTAGATAGAGGGGTATGGAGGTCATATATTATGGTATAAGGTTAGTAGGTAGTTATGCTTTCATTTGCTTTTTCGCAGGTTTAGGTTTAATTTGATGGGAGTCTGAGAGCATTGTGTCTGTAATAATATTAGTCTCATACATGTATTTCCTTGCTTTTGATGTCTATTACCATCTATTGTATATTGTGTTTTAGTTACTGCATTACTTCGTGCATTATTTCTCTGAATGTTGTCCACTCTTTTTCTTACTAATTGACATGTTTTCTTCACTGTCGCATCCTTTTCGTGATATTTCCTTAATACGGGTTATGAATGTTGATATCTTCATTGCAGTGATTTCTTGGAGTAGAGCAAACAATAGCTTTATTGTAGTAGTTTCTTCAGTTTCATTTGCCAGCTTAAAACATATGTAAGTATCTTTTTAATTCTAATATATATCTAATAATGTTATCCCGTTCTAGATTATGAACATTTTCTATGTGTTAGGTTCAGTTTGATTAGTTATGATTTCTAAATAGCCTAATTCAGAATTTTACTATGCACTATATCAAGAGTACTAATGTCTTAGTGATGATAAGTTAAAATTAACGTGCAACGCACGTACCCTAAACTAGTTATTTTAAAAGTGTGAAGGGCTTTAAAAATGTTATTTGAACTTTTTGCCCTTCATTAAAAGTCTCCGCAATAGACAAATTAAATTGTCTTTTCACCTATTTTCTTCAATTATTGTTTAATTATTTTTCTAATATTGATATATGGAAAGGTTGTGTACGTGAGGCAATATATATGGAAAGATTGTGTACGTGAAGGTTTCCTGATAAATTTATGGAAAGGTTGTGTACATGAAGGAAACCTAAAATAAATGAAAAGAGTCCTAAATATATGGGAACTTTTGGGTTGTGTACGTAAACAACACAGCCTCAAATAGAGCTTTTCTTCTTCGAAAAAAATAGCAATAATAGTTTTGAGAAGAAACATAATGTTGATTTCAAGAATAAAAGTTTCTTTTCTTTATTTGAATTTAAGTAAAATTCTACTTAGGTTTAAAGAAATCACATCTATATAAGGATTTAAAAATTGAACGTGGTCAGCCTCATTAGACTTGTGAATATGTGGGCAATTAGAAGAATATATATACTCCATGGCTGCCTCGGTAAAATTTCCGAAAGTAAATCATGTCTCAATTAGAAGAATACTCCATAATACTCCATCGATCTTTGTATTGGATGCAGAGAGAATTCTAACCAATGATGGAAGAGTTATAGAATTGTCCAATTATTTGATTCCCGACTTAATATTTAACACATAAATTTGATTATGTATGATGTTTTACGTGTATTTTTTTATTTTATGATTATGATTTGGGAATATTAGCTTGAAAATATTGTTTTTCGGATGTGCAACACTTGGACAATTGCTTGTATTTTTCTCCTCTGATAGATCTAATTTTAGAAATTTTGACAGTTCAGTTTTAACTTTTTGCTACCGGAACTCAAATATTAATACACTAACAATGTACAAAATTTAAACTCCATAATAATAGTGGCAATATGCTCTGTTTTCTCATCTTATAGACGATTTATAAGTTGTTTGATGTCTACTTTTTGTTAGTATTAATTATTCACATGTAGATTTAATAGTGTACCAATGATTTTTATACTTAATTAGATAATGTACACATAATAATTTATTTTCTTCATATAAATTATTGTTATTTAACGCGAGACTCACGTGCAAAGCACGTATCCTAAACTAGTTAATACTAATAGTGTGGATAATAGAAAAAGAAACAAGTAACAATATCAAGCTTATTCATCTGCTTGACAATAATATTAAAAGCAAATGGCCAGAACGAAAATAAAAAATAAATCTGGAAATGAAGGAGAAAAAAAGCTACACTAATTTTATTTTATTTTTAAAAAAAGGAAACCAAACTTTTGGATTTTGCATGATCCCACCAAGAAAAAGATGAATAATAAACTTTTAGATTTTGGATTTTGCATGATCCTTCTAGAATTTTGACAAATAAATTGTGATGTAGCAACAATCATCAATTATAGCGATTAAGAAAGAGAAACATTGTCCTAAGATGTGAAATTAAACTTAATTTGGATAAAGATTTTTGACCAAAAAGGAAAAGAGAGACTGAAAACTATGTACATATATTTTATAGAGAAATCTTAAAACTTTCAGACAAAATTTTAACCTACTTTACTCTGTCCATCGAAAAAAAAATGAAAAATTAAAAAAGAAAATCTCTCCCTTTCTTCTTTATTTTCCGAGTTGATTGCTCAAATGAACACTCAATTTTGAGTTATTGACCATTAAAGTTATCTACATTTTTTTTTGGGTCCTTCAAAGGTCATTTTATTTGACTTTACCTATTATAGTTTCAACGATCATCTTTATCGAATTGTTTGATGATATTTAGTAACGTGACAATTTAATTATAAAAGAAAATAGTTAAAACTATAATTAAGGATTTGGACCAATTTAGAACTTTCGCGTTGCATTATGGGCGCCCTTTCACTTTCAACGATTGGTACCGGTCCTTCTAATCTCAAAAAATTAGGAATCTAACTTATTGTTTGTCTCAATCTTACCAAGTGAATTTTAGGAGTCGTTTGGTACACAGGATGGGAGAAGGAAGAATATTATATGAGTTGGAAATTAGGATATTATATGAGATTATTTTATCTCATCTTCTATATGACATGGTCATTCCACTATTTTAATACAAATAGTGGAATAAAATAGTCCCCAGATTAGTTAATACTTTAGACTAAACATGGGATAAAGTTAATCCTAAATTTTATTCTGAAATTATTAACCTTATCCCACATACCAAACAACCCCTTAGAGAAAAGGAGAAACACTCATGTTTTACTTGGTTAAAAAAGACTTTAATTGCTAATTACTCAAATTGAGTGACCATCTTAACAATCAACTCTTTATTTTTATTTCTTAGTTTTATCTTCTTCTCTAGTCCCATTCCCCATGTACAAACAATGTTTAAAATACATATAAATCAAAGGCAAAACTTCACATATAGCCAACTTATACCCCTCTTAACTAACGTCTTAGTCTAAGTTTTAGTAATTACATTTTATAGATTTTAGTTAGTGATTAAGTGTATTTAGGACTCTAATATACAAATATTAACTAACAGATTTTATTACTATTTCATTTATGTTTAGAGATAAAAGAGGAAAGGGGAGTGATTCACTTCGTTTATTCTCTCCAACATATCTTTTTCAAATCTTTTGTTTCTTCCTTTTCCATAAGGACTGTTATAACTTACCTTTTAATTTTTGAAATATAAAAATAGAATTCAAACTAAAATTCCTCTGATTTCTTCGCATGGTTTCAAAATTTAAAATATAATTTCAATGTACTTATACATTCAATGTATTTATCCATGAAAATTAGCTATGAATGGAAATACAAATGTAGAATTGATACAAATGAAAATTAGCTCTGAATTTAACATTCAAATGCAAATACAAACGCTTACAACTCATATCTTCAAGATAAATACGAATTGATACAAATTCAAAAGTATAAAATGGATATAAACTCAGATTATATATATAAATATACAAATTCATATGTATAAATGTATACAAATTCAAAATATATGTGAAAGAAATATAAAAAAATAAATACAAAATACAAACGCACTGATAGAAATATACAAACACATTCACTTTATGACTAAATATAATTTATACAAAATACCTTTGAGTTATATACAAACACATGATAGTTGTATACCCATACTGATTATGTATATTTTATATATGTATATACATGTATATACCAACACATGACAATTGTCTAATTGTATAAGACAATTATTTATATACATATATATATTAAAAAATTAACATGGTATATATATTTGTGTGTAACTAACAGAAAAAAAAAAGATATATAGACATATGTATATCTATTGTCTATACATTCATACGAATATACATTTGGTGTATATACAAAATACCTTCAAGTCATTCCACAACGTCGTTGCTTCCCCCTTTGGAGTGAGAATCCTTGAAACTTTTTTCCTTTTCCTTTAATTTATACAAAATACCAATAACAGATTATACAAACTAAGATATACCTAATGTCTAATAGAAGAACAAACATAATTTATACAAACCAACTTCAAGAATATACAATTTAGTTATATACAAACACGTGATAGTTGTATACCTATATGCAATGTATAAAATATGAACCGACATATTTTATACAAACCAAAAATTGATTATACAACTTATATGTATATTTTATATGTGTATATATATGTATATGCTAACACATGACTACTGTCTAATTGTATATGACGGTTACTTGTATGCATATATATACATAAAAAATTTGACACAGTATACATACTTGTATGTAACTAATAGAAAAAGAAGATTATATATATATATATATATATATTGTATACATATTGAAATCTTTTTTTCGCATGAATTGGAAGAAAAAAATTGAAGAAATATTTTTAGATGTAATACATCTTTGGGCAAATCACAAAAATATATTATTTAAGAGTCAATATAACAAAACCTACCAATAGTTTCTACTTTTCAAGGAAAAAGATTGAAGAAGATGGTGGAAAATTTAAGAAGAGAGAGAAAAATCAAATAAATGAAAAATTTAAGGAGAGAAATAAAATAAAGTGGCCAATTTTCAAAATTAAATCAAAAAATAAAATTAAGTACTCAATTAAGTCAGTCAAAATTTAAGCTAATTAGATGAGAAAGATTAATTGCATGATATACAAGCTATTATATTTGTATATGAGGACCCACTTAAATAATAGTTCTTTAACTAACTTTTGACTATGTCAGGTAATTATTTTAAACATTAACCATGATAGATAATTAAGAATCCTTTTTATCTATGTTGTGTAATTTTTCCTAAATTAAATGAAACATGATTCATTTGATGTTGAATTTTTCAACATCAATTCGAATTTTGTTGGGCCTCAATGCGAGAACTGGATATCTAGTAAAACTACAAAAAAAAGAAAAAATCAAGCATGATTCCTCCAATATTAAATTTTTTGGTGTGAATTTAAATTTTATCGGACCTCAATATGAGAATCGAATATCAAGTAAAAAGCTAAAAAAGTTATTTAAAAAATCAAGCATGATTGAGTGGGTGAATAAAGATATGCTATAGTTTTATGGGAAAATACATAAAATAACCCTAAACTTGTCACCACAACTCACTTTAGCACTTAAACTTAATAGGCATTTCTTTACCCCCCTTAAAAACTTTAAAATGTATTATTTTCCTCCCTTAGTGGCTCAGTCCAAGTCAAGTGTTAGTGTTGTATAGTCACGCGTGATTTGATTCGACCCGACCCCCGTCTTAAACCCGACCCGACCCGCGTCTTAACAAATACCCCTAAATCTAAACCTACCCGTCATTTCCCCATTTTCTATTCTAAAAAATCCAAAAAGAAAACCTAATCCCTAATCTGTGCAACTATTCAATCGTCGGTGTGTTTTTCATCAAGTGTGGAGGTGCTTTTGTAGAAAATCACTAAAATTATCCAGTCTTGGAGGTTAGTATTTTACATCATTTTGCATCTAGGATTTTTATCCATTCGATTTTCAAAGAGCTTGATTTTCCGATTTTCGATTTGCGCTAAAGCTCATATTTTTTTCAATTTTTGCAGTTCGATAATGGATTTTGTGTATATTACGTTGAGGTTTCACCATGGAGGAGTATTACAGCAAAAGCCTCGTATTAAATACATCGGAGGTATTGAGACTGATTGTTTAGACGTAGATGTTGATAAGTTCTCTTACTTTGAGTTTGTAGGATATGTTAAGGAAATTAGATATAATTGTTCCTCTTGTCTTGTTTATATTAGACCACCTAAGTGTAGTCATTTGGTAAAGGTTACATGTGATAGGAATATTTTGGGTATTGTACCTCAATTAAAAAATGGGGATGTGGTTGAACTGTATGTGTCACACTTAATTGAAGAACCTATTGTGGTCCCCCTTGCCCTTGAGTATGTAACCCATGTGGGTGGAGAATCTTCTGCTTCTTTTGATAAAGAATCTTCACAAACGTTTGTGGATATTGCTAATTTAGGGTTTCAAGAAGCTTCACAACCTCAAGAATCTGCACAACCTACTGTTGGTGTTGGTGAAGCTTCTTCTACTGTTGTTGAGGAGTTGGGTAGGGCTTCTGCTGGTGTTGAGGGGGGGTTGGGTGGGGGATCTGTTAGTGTTGAGGAAGAGTTAGGTAGGACTTCTGCTGCTACTACATCAGATATTCCTGTAATAGGTTCTGATTGGGAAAGTGAAAGTGAATCACATGAAGATTCAGATTATGGAGATTTGCTTGAATGTGATAATGAATATGGTAGTGATACTCATGAGGAGGTCAGGATTTTGAGGGAAGAAAATAGAGCTTCCAAAACAAAAAGGAAGAAAGAAAGGGGGTCTAGATCTGAAGGGGTTAGTTTGGGCAAAAAAGGAGTTGATTTGGGGCATAATGAGTATTTATACAAGAAAAAAAGTACTCTAGAGGGTAAGTTAGGTGGTGATGAGACATACTTTGATTCAGATGAAGAGGCTAGTTTTGAAATCGATACTGATGTAGATGCTGATGATGAGAATGAGGTTCAACAACCTGCAAGAAGTGTGAAAAAAGCAAGGAGGGCAAAAAGAACTAAAAGAAGAGTTGTGTTTGATCCTACTTGTAAGTTAATTATTTGGGAAACTGGTCTAGCTTTTGCCAATGTTAAGCAATTTAGAGAAGCTATTACTAGGTATGCAGTTCAAGAACATATAGAGTTGGACAAGTTTGTTAATGAACCAACTAGGGTGAGGGTAAAATGCGTAGAAGGTTGTCCATGGTTATTGTTTGGTAGTCATGATTCGAGATCAGGGGATTTTGTTGTGAAGAAGTATATTTCAGTGCATGTCTGCACTGCCACAACGAAAAACAAATTGGTGAATTCAAAGTATTTAGCAGAGAGGTACAAAGATAGAATTACTTCTGAGCCTGGAATTAGAGTGTTTCAGTTGCAAAATCTAGTGAAAAAGGAGCTGGAGGTGTATGTTGGGAGAACTGTGGCAAGAAAAGCTAGAAATATTGTGTTGCAACAGATTATGGGTGATCATGTGGAGGAATTTAAAAGAATTCTTGATTACAAATTCTTTTATGAGGAATAGTACCTTGTGAGGGTGCTAGATTCAAGATGAAAATAGTTAGTTTCTTCCCCACTCCAGATGAGCTTTTAAAGACTAATACAGGAAGCACATGTGTGGTGAGACTTAGTGAAGAAACTTTTGAAGGTGGAAGAAAAAGGTTTCAATCCTTCTACATATGTTTTGATGCTCTGAAGAAAGCATTCAAAGCTGGATGTAGAAAATGTATTGGATTTGATGGTTGTTTCTTGAAAGGTGTTTGCAAAGGACAATTGCTTGTGGCTGTTTGTAAAGATGGGAACAACCAAATGCTACCACTAGCTTGGGCAGTGGTTGAAGTTGAAAACACATTCACTTGGACATGGTTTATTAGACTTGTTAAGCATGATCTAGAGCTTGATGATGGGACAGGATTGACAACTATGTCTGATATGCATAAGGTAATTTGCTCTATCTTTTTCAATTTTGTTTTTAACTACATTATTTTTTCCCTTATTCTTATGTCACCTAATCATTTTATATGTTGTTGAAGGGTCTTGACACTGCAGTTGTACAGTTACTGCCAAATGCAGAACAAAGAATGTGTGCAAGACACATTCTAGCTAACTAGTCCAAAGATTAGAAAGGCATTGAAAGAAGAAATTGATTTTGGAAATGTGCCAAGTCAACATATGAGCAAGAATTGACAAGAAATCTAGATCACATGGAGATGTTAGGTGACAAGATTTGTGATGATCTTCTATGGTACAACATAGAAAGATGGTCCAAGGTTTACTTCAAGACTTTTAGCTGTTATGATAGTGTTGACAACAACATGGCTGAAAGTTTTAACTCATGGATTTTGGGGGCAAGGTACAAGACTATCATCACAATGCTTGAAGAAATAAGGGTCATAGTGATGAGAAGAATAACAGAGTTGAGCCAGTTCTCTGATACTTGGATAACAAATATTTCTCCAATGGCTTTAAAGGTATTGGTAGAGAACACTTCAAAATCAATGAAGTGTACCCTTGAATGGTGGTGAATATGGTTTTGAGGTTAAAGACAGTTGGGGCAATACATTTATAGTGCAGTTGAATAACAGGACATGTACTTGTAGATCTTGGATGCTAAAAGGTATACCCTGTTGTCATGCTATAGCTGCGCTTCATTTTAGAAGATTGGAGCCTATTCACTATGTCTCACATTGGTATAATAAGAAAACATACCAAAAGACCTATAGCTTTTTTATTCAACCTGTCATTGGAATGCAAATGTGGTCACAGTCAACCAACCTTCCAGTTATACCACTTGAAGTTAGAAAAATGCCAGGAAGACCTAGTAAATGTAGAAGGAAAGAACAAACTGAAAACAAGACAGGTAAGTTATCCAAAAGAGGTGTTGAGATGACCTGCAACACTTGTCATGCAAAGGGTCATAATAAAAGGGGTTGTCCTTTGGGTGCAAAAGCTAGTTCTGGTAGAGGAAGAGGGACAAGTTCAAGTGTTGGTTCTTCTGCAGCTCCAACTCAGTTTCAACCAAGCCCAACAAGAGGAAAAGGAAGACCAAAAGGTTCTACAAAACAGGTAAAGTTTGACTTGTTAAGTTATTACTAATTCACCTTATGTTTTATTAAATTCTTGATATAATAGACTGTTATCACCTTGTTAATTCACCTAATTCACTTTCTTGTATTATAGGTTGTTGTTGCAGCTGCAGCTGCTGCTGTAAATATGGTTGGTGTCACTGGAAGTAGAAGAGGGACTGGAAGGGGTAGAAGGACTGCTGTTCTTGCATCTAATATGAGTGGTGTCACTGGAAAGGGAAGAGGGACTGGAAGGGGTAGAGGGATGGATGTTCTTTCATCTAATGTTGGTGGTGTCACTGGAAGGGGAAGAGGGAGTGATGCTTCTTCAGTTAATGTTAGTGGTGTCATTGGAAGGGGAAGAGAGAGTGTTGATTCTGCATCTAATCTTAGTGGTGTTACTGGTAGGGGTAGAGGGACAAGTTTTAAAAGACCAAGGATTGTTGGGATGGGGGTGCTACATACACAAAGTGGTTTTAAAATCCACAATGTAAGTGGTTGAATGATTTTACACTTTTTAGTATTCAAGTCAATGATCACAAGTCTAATAAAAAAAATTTTTGTTAATGCAGCCTGGAATGCCTTTAAACTCCTCTATAGTAACTGGAACTCTTGGGCATCACAAACCAAGATCAGGTGTGAAATGGAAAGCAAAGCCTGTTGTGACCCAACAAGGACTTCAAGAAATGAGAGCACAAAAAAGGATGAAGACAAGTACCAAAGCTACTGAAATGAATCACCTGAGCCAAACAAGTTCATCAGCTGTCTAGAATTTGAAGTCTGATTTGTTCAAGTTACTGATGTGAAGTTGTGATTGTCATGTATTGTAAACAATTATGTAGTTGTGCTGCTGGATATGTTTTTGTAAAACAATTATGCAGTTGTGACTGCCCTTGTGTGATGTCTGTTTTTTTCCAAACAATTATGCAGCTGTGACTGCAATGTTTTGATCCTTTGATTATGCAACTGTGGCTGCAATGTTCTGCTATGTTAAAAATGCAGTTGTGACTGTTTTGTTTTGTATGCAGTTGTGACTGTAATTTTATGAATATTTCTGGCAATATTATGTGGTTAGGACTGCTCTTTTGGGTATATGATTTCTATCAATATCATCATTTGGACTATTTCTGTGTACCACTATCATAAGAAACTGCATATACAATAACATCATAAGGAACATCAAATAAGATATTCTCAATTGCAAATAGAATACACAATCCCATACACAAACAAAGAACTACGTACTGCAAACACAATAACATCATAAGGAACATCAAACAAGATATTCTCAATTGCAAATAGAATACACAATCTCATACACCAACAAAGAACTACGTTAGATTGATAGACAAGTCAAAGGATGATTACAAAAGACCAAATCAAATCAAAGGTTGCTACACACCAAAATCCTAAGGTAACTCTATTGAGTCTTTCTTTATATAGATCATCCCAAACCAATAACTTATAACTATAACACAACAACAAAACACAATAAAGATGAGTACATTCTCCCCAATCCTTCCTTTAGCCATGTTACTTCTCCATTTCTTCTCTCGTTCTTTCATCTTCTCAATCTCTTCTTCCAACTTCTTCAATTTCATATCTACATAATTATCATCTTGTTTGGACATTCTAGGCTTGTCAACTTCTTCAGAAGTTTTCATCTTCACAACTTCATTGACTGATGATTGCATGGTTTGATGACAAGATTCAACTAAGTTCTCCAACTCACCTAATTTTTCTATTAATTTAGGAATTACAAATTTGGACCTCGAATCAATATTTTCTTTATCCCTCCAACACCAAAAGTCGCAAGATCTTGGACCCTTCAATGATTTAAAAAAAAAAAAGAATCAGTGCTCAATCCATGCTGGGATAAACAATAATAGAGAAAAATTGATCTTTACTCCATAATAAGGACATGTCCAATATCTTCTACCGAGATTACTTGAAGTCCAAGATGTCTTCAAATGCACCACAATTCCATGATTGCAGCGGACTTGTTGGTTCAAAGCAAAATCATTCTCTTCCATACAAAGCTTAGACAAGTTAACTGATCTCATGTTGTGCTACAAAACACTTCATTCCAACAAATTTAATAAACTTCAAAATAGACTGATAATATAAGAAAAAATGATAAGCAAATCTAACCAAACAATAGATGACGGATTTTACCTTTTTCGTAGAAATAAGAGATGAAGGAGAAATAAGAAACAATAGATGAAGGAAAAAGAAAATCTAACCAAAGCTAATGAAGTAAAGCTCTTGTTTCGTTAATCAATTTCACATCAAGGGAAGATTTTGGGTTGATTGAAGATGAAGGAGAAGAGAAGAAATTAGGGTTTGAAGATGAAAGGGAATTAGGGGTATATGAAGGTGTAATTAATTTTTATTTTTTTAAAATTATCGGGCCAAATTACGGGATTAACGCGCCCTATTTGGACGTGTCCACACGCACAGTTGACTGAGCCACTAAGGGAGGAAAATAATACATTTTAAAGTTTTTAAGGGGGGTAAAGAAATGCCTATTAAGTTTAAGTGCTAAAGTGAGTTGTGGTGACAAGTTTAGGGTTTTTTTTATGTATTTTCCCTAATTTTATAGTTTGTTATTGAGTTATCCACATATATAGTTTGAGGCAGATTACATGCACTAAGACATTAAAATACGAATCCTATTATGATTCTCTATCATATCTTTGGCCTTTCATCTATCAAATGACCAAATAGTACAAAATTGGAAGCATACATATATATATATATATTCAACGCACCGTTACAATCATAAAATTATTACATTGAAACTAAATAAAGTTGATAAGATGTAAATATTTTAAGTTCTAAGATGACTATAATCACAATGACATTCTGGGCCCAGCATCATCCAATTAAATATGCAGCCATGATGATATACATGGCTGCAAGGGAGAATGCGTTCGTCCGTTTGAATTCACTCAAATAGATTTGGCATGTACCATCTGTGAAGATAATTATGTTTATGCAGGATATTGTACATGATGGAATGAACTTATGACCCGTCTAACGTGTCTCAAGGAGGCATCGCGCCTAATCCTATCGCTAGCCTCCCAATAACATACAAGACTATGATTAAAATAATTGCGACGAACGACGCCACAATAATTAAGGGTGCAATTGTCCGAAGCAGATTGTGCTATTTTCTATTTTCGCAAAAACACTACCAATGCAGCATGTGGCTACAAGAATCTGTCTCAGTTAAAAAGAAAGAAAAAAAAATCAAGTTACTAATTGAAAATATTATTCAAAACGTTTGTAAAGTACAAAATATAACAAATTCATGATAGTACATGTCAAGTATATAAATAAGGGAAAAGGCTCAAATATGCCATCGAACTATTGAAAATGGCTCATTTATGCTATCCGTTAAAAGTTTGACTCATTTATGCCATCGCTGTTACAAAAAAGGCTCATTCTTGCCTTTTTTTAACGGTGGTTTTTTAAAAAGGGAAAAGGCTCAAATATGTCATCGAACTATTGGAAATGGCTCATTTATGTCATCCGTTAAAAGTTTGTCTCATTTATGTCATCGCCGTTACAAAAAAGGCTCATTCATGCTAATTTTTTTAACAATCTGCAAAACCATTTTGTACACGTGACCAACAATAATTCGTCCACATCATTAATTAAAGAAAAAAGACTCAAATATGTCATCGAACTTTGAAAAAAGGCTCATCTATGTCATCCGTTAAAAGTTTGGCTCATTCATGCCATTTTTTTTAACAGTCCAATTTGGGTTGGGGGGGGGGGGTTTGCAAAACCATTTTGTACACGTGGCCAACAATAATTCTTCCACATCATTAATTAAATCAACCAAAGAAATTTTAAAATTCCTAATAAGAAAATATCGATTTCTCCAGCCAAAATATTTCTATGCATTTTGTAACTCCTTTATAGGCACTGTAAAGAGTTCATCCATTTTCAATTTCTTCGGAATCGCCGAACACAATTCTGCAAATCTCAAGACCAATTCAAGCCCGAAACAGACATCAACTATTTCAAACAACGAATCAATTAGTTACCGAAACACAATTTTTTAAATTCTTAAAAAATTATACTTGAAGTAAAAATCAGAAAAATTCTATAATCGGTGAATTTTTTGCAACGGCGATGGCATAAATGAGCCAAACTTTTAACGGATGGCATAAATGAGCCATTTTCAATAGTTCGATGGCATATTTGAGCCTTTTCCCTTTTTAAAAAACCACCGTTAAAAAAATGGCATGAATGAGCCTTTTTTGTAACAGCGATGGCATAAATGAGCCAAACTTTTAACGGATGACATAAATGAGCCATTTTCAATAGTTCGATGGCATATTTGAGCCTTTTCCTTATAAATAATGGATTTTCTATTGTATGTTATAAATTTATTATCATATATAGTGAATGTCTATTTCTAGAAAAGTAAGAAATCCTAACTTTGGGACAAAGTCAGTTTTCCCTTATAAATAAAGGGGTTTTCCTTCATTGTATTTCACCCCTCAAGAAATTCTCAAGAGAAATAAAGAAGCCTCCTCTCTATTCTTCTTGTTCTTATTTCTTATTGTTTTATATCACGTTATCAGTACGAGACTCTACCGTCTCAAATTTGAAGGCTAAGGTATCATTTTTTCTTCCTTTTTCTATGGATAATAATCTTACGAAACGTGAGTTCGTTGCCCTTCAAAGTTCGGTCAAGAATTATATTTCATGGGTGCTGGATGCTGAAATCCACTTAGATGCAATGGGTCTTGGAGACAGTACCATTAAGAAAGAAAATACAACATCTAACTAAAATCGTGCTAAGGCTATGATATTCTTGCGTCATCATCTTGACGAAATTTTGAAAATCGAATATCTCACTACTAAGGGTCCACTTGTTTTGTGGAATAGCCTAAAAGAAAGGTTTGACCACTTAAAGATGGTCATCCTCCCAAAAGCACGATATGAATGGATGCATCTGAGGTTTCAAGACTATAAGTCTGTTCATGAGTACAATTCTGCCATGTTCAGGATTTCCTCTCAGTTGAAACTATGTGGAGAGACTGTCAATGATGATGATATGATGGAAAAGACACTCTCCACCTTTCATGCCTCGAATGTGCTCTTGCAGCAACAATATCGAGAGAAAGGTTTCAAGAAGTATACTGAACTGAGTTCTCATCTTCTCGTGGCTGAACAAAATAATGATTTGTTAATGAAAAATCACGAGAATCGACCTACTGGATCTACACCAATCCCTGAAGTGAATGAGGTGTATGCTCACCATACTAGGCGTGGAAAAGGCCGCGACCTTGTATGTGGTCGTGATGATCAAGAAAGAAATTTCGTTCCTGGTGTTAATCATTCAACGAACAAAAAGCACCATCAAAAGGAAAAAGGAAAAGATGAGAAACGTGGAGCAATTTATTGCTTCCGATGTGGTGGAAAAGGATACTATGCAAGTGACTGTCGCGCTCTCAAACACTTGGTTGATCTTTATCAAGCCTCACTAAAGAAGAAAGAGAAAAATCCTGAGGCTAATTTTATCTCTGAAAATCATGTTGACATCACATGTTTGGATGTAGCAGATTTCTTCGAGCACCCTGAAGGAAAGATAGATCACTTGATTGGTGATGGTTCCGTGAACATGGAAGAATGAGCAATTTTTAATTTTTACTAGTAATAATAGTTAATAAATAAAATATCATGTAAAAGTACTTGTTTGCATGAGTACTAGTCGTTTAGTTAGTATTGATTGATTTAGTTATATTATCTTAGTTCATTAGTGAATTGAATTCAATTTGTTTCGCTTTAATTTAAGACTTCTCACTGTTGGTCTTAGTTATTGCTTTTAAATACCATCATATTGTTGGCTTAATGAAAAAAATAATAAAAAAAAATGGTACTAGATTAATCTGGTTTCTCTGTACCTGATTTTTTCACGAGTTGAATTATTTTAACAATTCTCAAGAATGCAGTTAAGTTATCAATTTTCATGTGATAATAGTCTAATAAATAATACTCCCACCGTCCCATTTTATGTGACCTACTTTGACTGGACACGGAGTTTAAGAAATAAGGGAAGACTTGGTAATGTTTACCAAATTGCCCTTTATTAAAAATGTAGTACTACTATCTTTAATTAAGTGAGACCTTATAAGTGGGAACAATAAGGGTAAAAGAGTAATTGTGCTTTTAAAAAGTTACCAAATAAGGAAATGTGACATTCTTTTTGAGACGGACTAAAAAGAAAAGTAGATCACATAAAATGGGACGGAGGGAGTAATAGAATACTACTGACTTTTGAAAAAGTTACGTGAAGTAGTATAACAAAAGTTTTTTTTTCTCCCCTTTTGCTTTTCAGTTAATGTAAGTATATGGAAAACATTGGTATGACATAGTTTAAAGTAATAGTACGTACCTGGAAAAAAAAAAGAGAAAAAAGGAAAGAAAATTAGAAAAAGGCCAATGTCATTAATGAAGCATTATGTGTTGTCCTTTTTCTTCTTTTACAAATTTTGAAACATGTCATTGTCCTTTAGTTTATTATTATATTGCTACTTAGAATTTACTTTGTAGTTTTTGATAACATAAATATTTAATATATATTTATTTTGTGTATGAAGATATGGATAATCCTCAAAGTAAGTTGTCCAATTATGAAGACATTTGTTTGATTGATTCTGGTACAACACATACGATATTCAAAGATGAGAAATATTTCTCTCATTTAAACATGAGCAAGATAAATGTTATTATAATTTCTGATAGTACCAATTTGATTGAAGGCTTCGAAAAAGCCATTGTAATCTTGCCTAAGGGAGCTAAACTCATCATAAATAATGCTATATTTTCTCCTAAGTCTCGGAGAAACTTGTTGAGTTTTAAAGATATCCGTGAAAATGGTTATCATATCAAGACAATTGATGAGATGAATCTTCAATATCTTGGTATCACCAAGAATGTCTATAGTAAAGTTTCCTTCTTTATCTTTTGGCTTGTATTGGACAAAGATTAGTGCAATTGAAGCACATTCTATAGTAAACAAGAAGTTCACTAATTCTAATACTTTTGTACTTTGGCATGATCGTCTGGGACATCTTGGATCTATAATGATGGGACAAATTATAGAAAATTCAAATGGGCATCCATTAAAGAACTTGAAGGTTCTTTCAAATGGTGAATTTTCATGTAATGCTTGTTATCAAGGCAAGTTAATTGTGAGGCCATCACCAACAAAAGTTGGAATTGAGTCCCCCACGTTCTTGGAACGCATACATGGGGATATTTATGGACCTATTCACCCACCTAGTGGGTCGTTTAGATACTTTATGGTCCTAATAGATGCTTCTTCAAGATGGTCTCATGTGTGCCTATTGTCATCTCGCAGCTTGGCATTTGCAAAATTTTTGGCACAAATAAAATGATTACGGCACAATTTCCTGATAATCAGATTAAGTCCATTCGCCTTGATAATGCTGCAGAGTTTTCATCCCAAGCATTTAATGATTATTGCTTATCAATTGAGATAAAAGTCAAACATCCTGTAGCTCATGTTCATACTCAAAATGGCCTTGCTGAGTCATTAATTAAACGTCTACAGTTGATAGCAAGACCATTGCTAATGAAAACTAGCTTGCCCACTTCTGTTTGGGGTCATGCAATTTTGCATGCTGCAATACTTGTTCGTCTCAGACTAACAAATTACCATAAATTTTCTCCGTAGCAATTGATTCTAGGTCAAGAGCCTAATATATCTCATCTGAGAATTTTCGGGTGTGCTGTATATGTGCCTATAGCACCACCAAATGGCACCAAGATGGGCCCCCAAAGAAGGTTAGGAATTTATGTTGGGATTAAATCACCCTCCATTATTCGCTATCTTGAACCATTAACGGGAGATATGTTCACTGCTCGATTTGCAGATTGTCGGTTTGATGAGATAGTTTTCCCAAAATTAGGGGGAGAAGATAGTGACATCAAAAGAGAAATTTTGTGAAAAAATTCATCACTATCTCATCTTGATCCACGTGTTTCTATTTGTGATCAAGAAGTACAAAAGATTATTCATCTGCAGACAATTGCAAATCAAATGCCAGATGCATTTACAGATTTGAAAAGGATCACTAAATCACATATTCCTGCAGAGAATGTCTCAATTCGAATTGATGTCCCTAGAGGATCATACACTAGTGTCATAGCTAATGAGTCCAAAGCACGCCTGAAGCGTGGTAGGCCATTGGGTTCTAAGGATCAAAATACTAGGAAAAAAAAATAAATGGTCAAGATGACACTACGAAAGATCCACATATGGAAGTTTAAGATTTGAGCAATTTTGATATCCCCGAAGGAATTAATGAGCCTGAAACTCAAAAAAATGAGGAACTATCCATAAATTCGAGTGATGTTGGAACTAATTTGAATCGATCTGAAATAGTGGTGGATTATGTATTTGCATATAATGTTACAATAAAAATCATGCAAGATAGTGAGGATCTTGAACCTCAATCTGTCACAGAATGTCGACAAAGAAATGATTGGCCAAAATGGCAAGAAACAATTCAATCAAAATTGAATTCACTTATCAAACGTGAAGTTTTTGGACCTATAGCTCAAACACCTAATGGTATTAAACCTGTTGGCTATAAATGAGTCTTTGTACAAAAAAGAAATGAGAAAAATAAAATACAAAGGTATAAGGCATGCCTTGTTGCACAAGGATTTTCACAATGGCATGGTGTCGACAAAGAAATGATTGGCCAAAATGGCAAGAAGCAATTCAATCAGAATTAAATTCACTCATCAAATGTGAAGTTTTTGGACCTATAGCTCAAACACCTAATGTTATTAAACCTGTTAGCTTTAAATGAGTCTTTGTGCGGAAAAAAAATGAGAAAAATGAAATAGAAAGGTATAAGGCATGCCTTGTTGCACAAGAATTTTCACAATGGCATGGTGTCGATTATGAAGAGACATATTCACTAGTTATAGATGCAATAACATTGCATTATCTTATTAGCTTCACTGTCCATGAGAGACTTGAAATGCATTTGATGGATGTGGTTACAACCTATCTATATGGACCACTTGATAATGAGATATACATGAAAATGCCTGAAGCATATAGTTCAAAGCCTTAGGAAATGTATTCCATTAGATTGCAAAGATCATTGTATGGTTTGAAGTAATTTGGACGCATGTGGTATAACCGTCTTAGTGAGTATCTATCTAAAGAAGGTTATACAAATGATGAAATTTGCCCATGTATTTTTATAAAGAAAATAATATCAGAATTTGTCGTACTTGCTGTTTATGTTGATGACATAAATCTTATTGGAACTTCAATAGAGCTTCAAAAGGCAACTGATTATTTAAAGATGGAATTTAAGATGAAAGATCTTGGAAAGACAAAATTATGTTTTGGTTTGCAAATTGAGCATTTGACAAACGGTATCTTTGTCCATCAATCTACCTATACAGAAAAGGTGCTGAAAAGATTTTATATGGATGGAGCACATCCATTAAGTACTCCGATGGTTGTTCGATCACTTGATGTGAATAAGGATCCATTCCGACCTCAAGAAAAGAATGAATAAATCCTTGGTACTGAAATACCATATCTTAGTGCAATTGGTGCACTAATGTATCTTGCAAATACTACAAGGCCTGATATAGCCTTTTCAGTTAATTTGTTAGCAAGGTATAGTTCTGCTCCTACTAGGAGACATTGGAATGGGATCAAACACATATTGTGGTACCTAAAAGGGACTACCGATATGGGCTTATTTTACTCTAACGATTGCAGTCCCGATCTTGTTGGTCATGCTGATGCAGGGTATTTATCTGACTCGTACAAAGCTCGATCTCAAATAGGCTATGTGTTCATATGTGGGGGTACTGCTATATCTTGTAGATCTACAAAACAGTCTATTGTAGCTACTTCATCGAACCATGGTGAGATAATAGCTATCTATGAAGCTAGCCGAGAGTGCGTATGGTTGAGGTCCATAATACATCTCATTCGAGAAAAATGTGGTTTGAAATGTGACAAAGTACCCACAATTTTATATGAAGATAATGCAGCATGCATAGCACAACTCAAAGGGGGATTCATAAAAGGAGATAGAACGAAGAAATTTCGCCAAAATTTTTCTACACACATGAACTCCAAAAGAATGGATATATCAACATACAATAGATTCATTCAAGTGACAACATGGCTAATTTATTCACCAAGTCCCTACCAACTGCAACTTTTAAGAAGATGGTGCACAAGATCGGGATGCGAAGATTCAAGGATGTTCTCATTAGGGAGAGCTAATACGGGTTGTACTCTTTTTCCCTTACGAGGTTTTATCCCACTGGGTTTTCCTTGTAAGGTTTTTAATGAGGCAACCTATATGCATATTATATATCAATTAGACATTCAAGGGGGAGTGTTATAAATGTATTACCATATATAGTGAATGTCTATTTCTAAAAAAGTTAAAAACCCTAACTTTAGGACAAAGTCAGTTTTTCCTATAAATAAAAGGGTTTTCCTTCATTGTATTTCATCCCTCAAGAAATTCTCAAGAGAAATAAAGAAGTCTCCTCTCTTCTCTCTATTCTTCTTGTTCTTATTTCTTATTGTTTTAGATCACTGTACATATTTTAGTACAGTATATTTACAAAATAAATAGTATATTTACAATAATTATGCTTTATGCTGTAAATATTTGATAAATATACTAAACATTAATGTCATTTGACCCGTGCTAACTCCAAGCAACATTAAAATTAAATTTGTAATTTATAGATATTTTTTGAATTTTTATGTCTTAACATCAGTTTCACGCTTTCTGTCTCCCTCCCTTAGATCCAATTTGATTTTTTAAAATAGCTTTCTAGCCTTACATTAGTAGTGAGCATCCGAAAATCTGGTGCTAGAATTGTGAAAATATCAAAATTTTAGGAGCAAATATATGAAAATATCTATATTTTAAGTCTAAACTATGGTTAAAACCCCCCAGGGTGGCTCAATGAAATTGGTTGCCTAAAGTCAAATCTTAATAAGAGGTCTCAAGTATATTCAACAAAATTAGCTTCTACATGCGTCTCATGTGCATCTCGTGCACCGCATGTGCATCTTTTACAGGCCATGTGCATCTCATGGATCGTACATGCATGAGATGCATGTATATATTATTGTTAAACATGTGTGTGAGTTGTACATATAATGTTAAAGAAAATTAATGTATTTGCATTGATTTAGTTTGTTAAATTATCCATTTTTACTACTTATATCAAAATTAAAGGTGTCAATTAATAGTCTTGATCTCAAAAATTGGAAGCATAAGGCATATGTCTTGCAGTTCTAGGCATTTGCTGTAGCGGATGAGCATCTGTTTAGCATATGGGCGGTAGACTCCATGTAGGGGTGGCAAATGGATTTTTGGGCTGAATTTGGGCAGGTCAAGATGCACTGATGCAATAAATTGATCATTACCCGACCCGCCTAAAGTTGAGATGAGCTAAGATGGGTTGGGCTAAGATGAACTAAATAATGAATCATAACCCAACCTGCCCAAATTGACCCATTACTCTTATAACTTTTAAACTTATATATATGAATAATATTTAATAAGATGTGTGTCATGGGACCTGACTCCTGACCCCGACCTGAGATCCAAGTCCCAACCCCTATATCCGACTACTGAATCTCGACCCCGACCTCAATTTGAAAATCAACTATGGACCCCAATCCAAGATTCGACTCCCAAACCGAGTCTTGGGGAAAAAGAATCTGACCTCAATCGTGGACCCGACTTTTGATCCCGACCGTGGACCCGACTTCAATCCTGACCTCGACCAGCTAACACAACTCCAAATTTGAGACCCAACTTTGACTATTGAATCGAGACCTGATCTTAACTTGGGACCTAACATTAACCAAAGGACTCGACCCCAACTCGAGACCTAACCTCTGCTCTCAACTCCTAACTCAAAACCCGGGACACGAGACTCGACCCCAACTCCCAACTTAGGACTGACCCAAAATCCCGATTCCAGACCCAGGACCCGACACTGAATCTTGACCCAAAATTGAACCTTGAATCCCAACACCGACTCCTGACCCGAGACCTAACCCCAACTCCTGACTTGAGACCCAACCTCAAACCTCGACCAGTACCCAATATCGAGCCTCGATGGGGATCCAGCCTTAAATCCTGACCTAACATCGACTCCTGACTCAGAACTGACCCAAAATCTGGTTCTAGATCCAGGACTCGACCACAACTATCAACCCAGGACACTACCCCAAATCTCGACTTGATACCTAACCCCGAATCCTGACTTGGTACCCGACCCCAACTCTTGACCCAAGGCCCGACCCGACTCCCAACTAGAAACCCGATCGCGAACTTCGATTAGGACCCAACCTCGAATCACTACTAGAGACTCAACTCGAATCGACCCAAAATCATGACTTCCAACTCCCAATCCAAGACCTGGCTTGAGACCCGACCCAGGATACGACCCCCACTCCTGACTCTCGACCACGACTCCCAATGCAGGACCTAACTCCCATTGAACCTTAAAAGTTAAGATTTAGCATTTTCATGGGTCAAGGCTGGGCCATCTTGATTAGTCTATTTGGGTCGTTAATTTATGATGGGTTAACTTGCGCTAGCTCAAATCAATCCATCATCAAAATCACTCTAGCCTAAACCTATTAATACTTGGGCGGGTCATATGGATTTAGGCTAGTTTGCTACCCCTAACTCCATGTCTTCCTCCCATAGAGTAGGCTCACTGATAAAAATAAGTTTATTCTGGTCAACAGTGAGGTTGCTGTAGGAAAATATGGGCCTATCAAACATGGAAGAAGTAACAGAGACAAACATGAGGGTCAATTTTCTTCCGAATATAATATAGCAAGAAATATTTAAACTAGAGATAAATAGAGAATTGGAACTTAATTACCTTTGAAGCGTTAGGAAAACAGAGAGAAAGTAACTTTTCTTAATAAGTGTGGAGAAGCAAGCGTTTAGAATGATGTTGATGAGGACTATAACTTCATAAGACTAATCATGTGCGAACTGCAGAATATCTGAATTTGGGATCACCATTTAAATCATATACATAATGCTTAAACTTGTAAGTTTATCTATCTTGAAATAATTCTAAATATACGGTATTATAAAATTTAATAAAGTTGAAGTTCCAACACATATGAATAAAGTTTAGTCGTATATGACAAAATGACTCATTTTATTGCATGAAGTTCAGCCATATGTGGTTGAACTCACTCATTTTTGCCTTTAACTTCAATCATATATGACTTCATACACTACATATTCAAAATTGTTCCGAAATAAAGAGACGATAAAAATAATTTAAAAAGTAAATACAAGTTATATGGCAATGTCCTCATATGATACCCTACTAATCATGAATTTTAGAAAGTTGATCCAAAAAGAAGTTTTTCTTAACTAATACTCCCTCCGTATCATTTCTATGACACTTTTTTTAATCAGTACAAGAAAGAATAACATTTTCCTATATTTAGTAAAGAGCAGCTTGGTGTACTAAAGTTCCTGTTAAGCATGAGTTTACGTCTTATCCCTTATTAATCAAATGATTTATAAAATAAATAAATACTTGTAACTTATTTTAGACTATAAATTTTTAAAAAAATTATTTTTTTCATAAATTTTATGCCCTGTTGCGTACCTTCATCTAACTTGAGATGGAGAGAGTAATATTTAGAAAAAGGTCAAATTTTGTGGCCCTCCTCAAAGGAACTTTTCTCTATTTTGGTCACACTCCTCTATCTTGGATTAGATGGGGTGGGCACGCAACAAACATTTACTCTCTTGACCAAATCATTACAAGAGAAATCCGGGTGTTGCACAAGTGACCTTCTTTTAGGTTACTAGTCAAAATCTGGCCCCATTTGTTAATTAAGTAGATCAAATTCGAATCAAGAAAATTAAATATTTTTAAAAGAGACTTTAAGAAAATTAATTCACTTCGCTAATGGAAACATAATTTAAAGAGTGGCTTCAAGAAGGCTACACAGTGAAAATAATCATTTCCCTTAAAGGGAAAAAGTATCTATCCATATTTTAAGGAGAGACATAATAGACCACTTGATCGTGAAAGTAGAAAAGTAAAATGAATCGACCCAAAGATATGGAAGAGGAATAAAAGGAAACAAATACTATACATTTTCTTGTTCTAAACAAACAATATATGTGGAAAACATTACTTAGTAGACGAAAATAAGATCTTTCAATAAGGGATTGTCTGTATTACATCCGCTTTATAGTCTGTTTGACCAAGCTTGTAAAATTAGTTTATTTTGAGAAGTATTTTTTTTAAAAATGTCTTTTAAAAAATACTTTTGGTAAGAATCAGTTTGTGTTTGACCAATAAGTTTAAAAAATATTTTTGAGTAACAATTAATGTTTGATCGAACTTTTTGTAAGTGCTTTTAAGCATATTTTTTTTTTTCTCAAAAGTGCTTTTCCATAAAGTGTTTTTAGGAAAAAAACTACTTGTTTTAGCTTCTGAAAAAAAGGATATGTTACTCGCAAAAAACATATTCTCAAAAAGAGAAGACATATTAGCAGGATATTCCGTTCGGCGTGCCAATGCTAGTGATCTAGGAAGATCAATCATCAATCTTCTGAACTTCCTCTTGATTGGATCATAAGTATAAAATAAGTTGTCCACCTTTTGACATTCAAAGCAAGAAAGTACCAATTCACCAGATGGAAAATTCCCAATAGGTGTAGCCTCATAAAAGTATTTCTCAACTTGTTTTGGCAATTTAATAGTGACCGTGTTCCATTTAGACTTTGCATCATCTTCTAACACCCAAAGGTCCAAAATCCAAGAATCATATGATGGAGCTTCCTTATGTGTATAAGATAGTGCTAGGTTTCCCTCAAATTGACCAAATCTTCTAGTTGGGGCCATTGATGGAGGTTTAATAATGTCGTATTTTTCTTTGTGGACATCAAAAGAAACAATACATTCACTTTTTTTGCAAATACACTTCCAAAAAATCTTCCCATTTACGTAGCAACTTTGACCGGTGACAGAAGAAAACTCGTCATTGTATTGTGTGAAACATTTTTCTCCCCCGTCCAATTCCCTTCCGATATTGATCTTGATTCCAAGGTGAGCATGTCGTAAACTAGTCTATAACCATCATCACGTTCATATCCATATTGTCTTTCGGTTTTTTTGATGACACAAACTTTGAGCAATTTGTACATATTGATTACAAAATCAAAACCAAGTGCATACCAAATGCTACTATATTCAGAATCTGAACTTGATGAAGATGGAAGGTTCATAATCTCACAAGTAGATATATTAAAAAGTGAAACTTTATGGCCCGTATAAAGACAAGCAAGCCCGTCTACCACTGGACTAATGTTTTCGTAATCCAAATAGGGCAAAGTTATTTTTTGAAAAAATGTTTCCTGCAAAACAGAATCAACAAATGTTCAAAAATGTTCAAAAAGATGCTTCACTCAAAGTTACTGTACTAACACAATCTACACATGAATGTTAGTTTTTCATGACCTTAGTTATACATTAAAAAAAGAACATTTAAACCTCAAGTAGGAATTGGATAATGAACAATAAAAACACAATACATCAAAAAAGGAAGATATTAGAGTATATTAAGCACCAGAACTTTTTTTCAAAATTACCTTATGGCATCACATCCAACGATTTCGCAAATAGGTATTTTTGTCATATTCAATTAGATATGTACAAACAACAATATGATTTAACATGTGTGTCTATATGTATTGCAACGAATTTGCACATAGCTAGGTATTTTTATCATATACAATTAGATATATACAAACAAGATTATGATTTAACATGTGTGTCGATATATGTATTGCAAAGAATTTGCACATAGCTAGGTATTTTTATCATATACAAATAGTTGTGTACAATCAAAACTATGGCTTAGCCCCGTTAAGATTCAAATACGACCACCAAAAAGTAAGAATTCAATGCACTCACCATATTTAAATCCTGGATTGCTCGTGTTGGAAAGAGGAGGGAGCACGGATGGGTGCGCTAAAAAGACCACCTTTCAAGGAACTCGACTTGGGCTGGTAACGAATGTCATCGGACGTGATATTAACGAGTACGTGGCCGTAAGGCCTATGTTGGAAAATCATGGAGGACCAAGAAGTTGATACACACTTAAATCTGTTCAAAGACTTAACGGGAAGCCAACCTAAAAATTGGAACACAAGTTCTTGTGGAATTTCTTTAACTTTCTCCATTATTACGTGTATGAAACTGAGGACAAAATGCGTAACAAGTTTATATAGGCAACTAGGATTTCAAGAGGCGGCGTGGTATTATTTTTGTGAAGTAAATCATAAACCTAGCTTCTTCTTCTTCTTCTTCTTCTTCTTTTTTGCACTTTTTTTAATTAAGGAAAAGAAAAAAAAAAAAAAGGGCAAGTTATAAGAAGGATGTATAATAATATTTTTATGGGGAAAAAGTTGCCTTACCTATTCTTTTGCCATTTCGTTTGGCCTTGATGTATGATCAGTTAATCCTTTTCCCCCTGAAACTCTGCACTTAGCCACGTTATTTATTTTTGCTTTGAGAACAAGCTTATGCTCCCTTAACTCATACTCACCCGTGTCAAAATAGTTGGCAGGTTTATACTTTACATAACTTTTAATGAAAAATTAATTAGGAGTTTGATTTGACATACTAATATATTCCTTATTAATTTTTTAATATTCATCCATTCATATGTCTCTCAATTCTTGAATAAGTAATGCTACTAAGAATAAAGTTGGAAAAAATAATTAATGTTCTCTTAAACTTTTAAACTAACAACTATTTTAAAACAAATATTTTTAGTAAATATGTCAACTATTTTGAGAGTGAGGGAGTACTATATTATCTCTTTTTCTCCTTTAACTCAATTATTATTGAGAATGAAATCTCTCTCCGTATCTTTTTTTTTCTCTTCCGCTATTATTAGACTAATACATATTGTATTCTCTTTATCCACTTTGACTTATTTACTGTGTTAGATGTCTATTTTTATTCGTTCACTTTAAAATGTCAGAGATAATTTACCACTTTATAACCTAGCTTACCCTTATTATTTTCTCCATTCACTTTCACTTGTACACTATTTTAAAAATAGATTTTCACTTTTACTTTCTCTGTCCAACAATACTTGTCTATATTACTAAAAATAGATGTCCAACAATATTTGTCCAGTTTGAAAAACCAATGGATAATTTACCCATTTGTATCCATTTTACCCTTGATATTAAATAGTACTATTCATTACCCAATTCATTTCCCAAAAAATTAAATTTATTATATTTAAAGGGTGAATAGTAAAATTACCCTTATTATTTATTATTTTTTAAGGTGTGTGACAAGTCAATAGTAAATAAATATTATTGGACGGAGGGAGTATTTGTCACTTTGAATATATCAAGAAAAATTAATTATCTTTCCATGTTTTATCCTTAGCATTAATTACTTATTCTCTAAATCATTTTTCAAGACATTATACTAAACATCAATTAATAGGGATAGTATGGTAAAATAGACATAACATTATTATTTTCTTAATGATCGTGCCAAATCTAAATGTGACAAGTAAAGTAGACGGAGAAAGTACTTAATTACAATTCATTTTTCAATGTGTGAGATGACTTCAAATAATTAGGAGTAATATATATATATATATATATATATATATATATATATATATATATATATATAGTAAAATATAAATATTACCATAGAACAAAAAAATTAGTACACCTAAAGAGCACTTAGTTGCTTGACCACCTTCTAGAAAGGGAGTTAAGCTAGCCTAAGCCTCAAAGATATTCTAGTTACAAATTCCATCTATATAAACCTCACATTTTCTAGTTTACTTGGATTCTCTATACATGTTAACTCTCTCCTTCACTATTATTTGTACTTGCTGAACTAAGGAACTAACATTTACATTATTCCCTCTGAAGATTTTTTCATTCCTAGCTAGACAAATATTATACATCATGGTCTCATAGCTTGCTGCAACAGTTTTCCTCTTGAATCTCTTACACTTCTTCCTTGTGAGTAAGTGAATTGTTCCCTCCACATCCCTGATCCCTACACTCACTTCAAGCCAAGTGGTTAAATTTTGCCAAACTTCCTGAGCTACACAACATGTTGCAAACAGATGAGTAGCACTTTCTGTCTGCAACAGATAACACAGAACACATGTATCACTATCACAATGGATCACACAGAACACATGTATCATATTTTCCCCCAAAATTTCAAATATTTTGCGCCAAATTTTAATACAATTTGACCCAAATCACATTTTCAAGAAAAAAATGGCTTAAGAAGATGAAAAAGCAACCTAAAATACTACCATTGGGACAACTCTCAATTGCTTCAATTTTCCTCTTTTGTTCTCTAAATCGGTAAGAATGGAGTTTCACTTTTTTCACTCTTTGGAGATTTGGGGTTTCACTTTTGTGGCTTAAAATTCGCATTTTTTATTTGTGAGAGGTTGGTATCGATGGTTTCAGTAGATGTAGAGATATTGGAGATAGAGGCGATTAGAAAGGAACATGACGCAGTTTCAGCTTGCCGACGACGTAAGCTTAGATAGGATGTTGTAGAGGACATGGATTAAAGTAGAAGGTTAGTAGGTAGCAGTGCGTTGTTTTGTTATCCGTTCATATTAGTAGTTGTAGTATCTATTGTTTCTTGTATTTTGACTATCATATTAGTTTGTTGTAGTAACTGTCCAGTTACTGTTCGCTGTTTTTGTTACTATTCACTATTTCTTATACTTTTTTGTTACTTCTTTTCTTGGACTGCTTTGGATTTTTTTTTTCTTGAGCCAGGGATCTACTGAAATAGTCTCTTTGCCTCTGAGGTAGAGGTAAGGTCTACCCTCTCCAAACCCCACTTTGTGGTATTATACTAGGTATATTGTTGTTGTTTGGTTAAATTTTTGATTTTTTAACTTGCCCCGAGATCTCTTTTGTGATCTGGGGTTTTGCTTTTGGTGCTTAATTTATCTTCTATGAATAAACTTCAGTTTTCTTATTAAACTCTCCATGTTTAGCTTTCTGGGTGGTATTTTGTATTTTTTGTGCTTTGTTAAGGTCTAATGGTTGTGAGAAGAAAGTGGAAACCAGAGCTTCCAGTCAAAAGGATTCAAGCATATCTTTTTCTGACTCCCTTAGCAAAAAATTGCACAAAAGTCCTGTTTTATCCAGAGTAGTTCCAGTAAGAAAGCTAAATTATTTTAGTTTTTGTCCTTCCATGAAAGTCGAGGGTATATTGGAAATAGTCTCTCTTCTCCCAAGGTAGGGGTAAGGTCTATGTAGACACTATCCTTTCCAGGACCCACTTGTGGAATTATATTGGGTATGTTGTTGTTGTCTTCTCATGAAAATACTAGAAATTAAAATTAAAAAAAAAAAAAAAAAAAAAACTTGAAAACTGGAAATTTTCTGTCCTGTTTGTTTGTTTCCATTACTTCAATATTACACATTAGCCTTATTCTTGTAGTTTTTGTCTTCTCACAAAGGCTGAGGGTCTATTAGAAATAGCTACTCTACCTCCCATGGTAGGGGTAAGGTCTGTGTACTACATACTATCCTCCCCAGACACTAACTTATGGGTTTACATTATGTGTGTTGTTATCTTCTCATGAAACTGCGAGAGAAAAAAAAAAATTAAGAAATGGAAATTTTGTGTCCTGTCTATTTGTTGTCATTACTTCAACATTTCATTTAGCATTATTCTTGTAGTTTCTTGCTTTTGATATCTACTATCATATGTTGTTTATTGTGTTTCGGTTATCTCACTATTGGTTGTTACCGTTTCTTTTCTGAATACACTCCATTGCTTTCCTTATTAGTTGATATGTCTTCTTTACTATCATTTTTCCTTTTCATAACTACTTTGATTTACTGCACTTGAGCTGAAGGTCCTTCGAAAACAACCTCTCTACCTTCAAGAGGTAAGGGTAAGGTCTACGTACATTCTACCCTCCTCAGATTTCACTTGTGCAATTTCACTAGGTGCGTTAATGTTGTTGTTGTACTTCAAGATTTCACATTGTAGATAAGTATAGAAATTGTAGGCCGATACAACACATAAACAGTGGATGGACCTGTATCCACAGTTTCAGGCTCGGTTATGTATATATGTGTAGAGAAATTTAAAGAAGATTTTTTTAAGAAAGAATATATATTCCTCATTCTATGAGTTCTTGTTGATTCTGGACTTCGTTCAGGGAAGTGCACTTAATGCCTTCAATGATGGACTAAATATGGTTACTTCTTCTAAGTTAAATTTCCCTTTCGGAACACCTTAAACTTGAGTATATAACTGAAAGAGGTAACGAGGGCTACCGGCTAACCAATGTCAAATATTAGAAAGGATCTAAACCTTAGTTTAGTTTTTACTTATGTCATTTATGTCATCTGGGTTCTATATAACTACAATAAGCAGCGTTTTATTTTTGCATGTATTTGGAACATGGAACTGTTTACCCGAGCAGCCTGTAGAAATCATTATAGTTTTTTCCATATCAGGGTGTGCAATTTCTCTACTGTATAATAATTTACCTTGGTACATTTAAGTGTAAATGGGACCTAAACATTTCCATGGAAATAAGAAATTCTCGATGCCAGCAGGTAGTAAAGACACAAGTGTGTTAATGGACAAATCAACTGTTCGAAAGAAGGGGAAACAGGAACTCTATGTGCTCTTGATGCTATTTTTGAAAAATACAAGAACACCATGAAAGGGAACCAATATGTTTTTGCTCCTAATGATTCTGGTGAGGTGTCCGTTTCCATCACAGATGATGTCAGAACATCAAAAAAAGAGGCCTTATTGAAGGTTAGTCATTCTTTCAGAAATGAACGAGTTCAGTTGTTCATATGTTTGTTGGGCTCATCATATTTTCTTGATGAATTAGCTTCATAAGATTACCTTTGGTAATTTTTTTGGTTATATTCATTTTAGAGTATCTAAGCTGTTCTGTAACTAACATACATACGCGGTAAAACAAGAAGCTAATCAGTATGACTTCTTGTATCACTTCACCTTGCTTCCCAAGCTGCTGATTCTAAATTACATTGTAATCTTTTGTTAGTTGGTATTGCTTGTTAAATTTGACAAGATTCTAGAACTAGTGTGAACATTTGACCAGAACTAGTGTGAATCTTTGACTAGAACTAGTGTGAACGTTTTGAAAAAAAGGAAATTCTTCTTTGGGAAGAAATGTTCAAGTTGAACTTGTAGTCGAAATCTTTGACTACCATTAAATAATTTCACACGTTGAACTTTGACATTTGTGTAATGATGAAATCACTGATGACATCAAGATGATGATGATGATGTCACTGATGACATCAAGATGATGATGATGATGTCACTGATGACATCAAGATGATGATGATGTCACTGATGACATTAAGAGGAAGAATTCACTTCTATAAATAGTGACACTTAGTTCATTTGAAAATTACCTCTCTCACTTGCCTTCTCATTTGTGAAGGCATTTGAATCTCCTTTCTCTCTTGTAGTATTTCACTTGTATTTTTGGAGTGAAATAAAATGTAATTGGTTGTGTTCGAGGAGTAGGCAGAAAACAAAGTTTTTCTGAACCTCGTAAATTTCTAGTATTCTCTTATTGTTCTCTCATTTACTATTTATATAGCTAACTTTAGATATAGTAGTT
Organism: Capsicum rhomboideum; assembly: GCA_031232105.1. Lineage (NCBI taxonomy): Eukaryota > Viridiplantae > Streptophyta > Magnoliopsida > Solanales > Solanaceae > Capsicum > Capsicum rhomboideum. The sequence goes on along the minus strand of CP124712.1, from coordinate 23,554,148 downwards.
GCAACTTAATCACACTCTGTATATTCGGCTTCCGCAATAATTGGTATCAGAGCCAAGGTTCTATCTGAATATGCTCTGTGGTTGCAACACAGTCTGAACTTCCACATCAGAAAAGAATTACTTTGGTGTTCGGTACGGTTAGTTAATAAATAGTATTTGTAGTAAAAATGGCTGACAAGAAAGCTGAAGATTCCACATTGGGTGTCAATAATATGTCATCATTGGCATCTTCGCTCATGACCAGAATTATGTCAAATGCGAAGTTTGCAGTTGAAATCTTTGACGGGTCAAGACATTTCGGGATGTAGCAAGGCAAAGTTCTTGATGTCCTTTTTTCTACAAGGACTAGATATTGTCATTGAAGAGAAGAAACCAGACAACGTAGAAGAAGGAGAAGCACTGGTCGTAAGAGGTCATTCTCAAAATCAAATGAGAACAAAGAAAGGAAGATCCAAGTCAAAATCCAAGCCCAGCAAAGATGAATGTGTCTTTTGTCGAGAAAAGGTCACTGGAAGAAAGATTGTCCAAAGTTGAAAAACAAGGCCAAACCTAACAACGGAAAGGCTGTCATGGTGTAACACCCAATACATTTTCGAAACTTATACGACCAACCTACCATAGATAAAAATATTTAAACTTGAGATAATGAGGACGTATTTAAGCGTAAAGTTAAAGCTAAGTGGTGGATTAAGACAGAAGGATTTAAAACCTTGGGAAAAGGGGAGAATATAAGAGAGGTACTTCCGTAACTTAATTAAGATAGTAGGTGTATCACCTACTTAAGCTATTGGGCTGAATTGAGACATATGTTAATGGACTCAATTGAGGCCCAAACTAAGTAAAGGAAAAAAAGGAAGGATGACCAGCCCAAGCCCAAATTTAATTAAGGCCCAATATGATAAGATCCAAATGGAAATAAACCAAGTAGGTGCATCACCTACTTGGACTTTTTTGAGCAGCTTGTATAGCCAAGTAGGTGCATCACCTACTTGGACTATTTTTTACCAAAGAATTGGCTAAGGATGGCTGGAATGAGGTGGCAAAAGAGGGAGTATATAGGGATCATTTCAGCCTTATTTTTCATTCATGTTATTTGCAAAAAACTGGTTTTTAATTAAAAACACTCTCCTCTCTCAAACCTCAACCAGTCGCCCCTATTTCCCTTTAGGATTCTTGGATAAATCCTCCACTTTGCAAGCCTTGGTAAGTGTTTACCCTTATAGCTTAATGTAATATATGTATAAGAGGTTGTGGAAATCATGTTGGTTATGTTTAAGAGGTATAGGGCAGTCCCTTTTTTTTTTATGGCAGTCCACTTGTATTTAGTTTTAAAGGATTTGCCTTCCTTGTGGTTTAAACTTAAAAAGTAGCTTAAGGTCTTGAGGAAATTAAATTAAAAGGATGAAATTTTAGTATGTTAAAGTGTGGTTCTCCCCCTAATTCGTTTCTCTTTGTGTATGGCTTGGTGGAAATGTTTATACGTGTTTATATATGGAACGTTTGGTGTAGTGAAAAGAGAATACTCTTTTGTTATGTTAAAGTGAATTTTGAAACCATTGTGGTCTGTTTTTGGGTATATGGTTGTGATATGTGGAGTTGCATTGAGGCGGTAATGTGAAGTATGAACTTGGTAGGAATTCCTATCGATTTGTAACATTTGTGTTGGTTTGTGGACTGTTTTGGTGGTATTGTTGTTGTGAGGCAGTAAGTTATAGTGTAAGGGGGGTGGAATAAGGTTATATGGCAGTATAAAGAAGGGGGGAGTGATACACCATGTGTTTAGGAGGTTGGACGGTTTTTACTTCCCGTTAAGTAACTAATTACCGTCTTATAAACTTGTAATGTAATTAGCTTTTAATGTTAGTTCCATTATGTACTTAAATTGTAGAGTAACACTTAAAGGAAGAGCTGAATTGTTGTAGTCACATTGGTCAGAAGATAAGGTATGTAAGGCTATTCGATTCTATGTTCTTTGGCATGAAATCTAATACATTGATGTTATATTTGCTCCCTATGTCATTGTTACTGCCTTAAATGCGTATTCACATGTCTCTTACTACGGGTCCATAGTTTAAAACTCAATAATGTTATGGCCACCGAAGGAACTATCTCAAAAATTAAAGAAATGATGTAAAGAGAATCTATATATTCTTGGGTGGTATCCCAGGGGTGGAAGGAACACCTAGCATGGGTCAATCCCAATATCACGGGTGGTATCCCAGGGGTGAAAGAAAAGCCTAGCATAGGTCGATCCTGATTTGTGTATTTATGAGGACCGTATCCCAGGGGTTAAAATACCTAGCATGGGTCATCCTCTTTTACCACTGATCAGCTGGTCACTTGTATTATATGCCTTACAACTTCATAATACAAAGAAGGATAAAATAAAATAAAATATGTAATGTACATGATCCTATAAATACAAACAAAGGTGGTCTTTTATTCTTATCTATATAAATATATATGGATATCTGATTTCATTAAGATCTTGTCTTACCTGTGGTCACTTTATGCCTTACATACTCAGTACATTCTTTCTTACTGACGTCCCTCATGGGGCACTATGTTTCATGCCGCAGGTACAGGTACTCCAGCTAGTAGACCTCCTCAGTAGGAGCACAGGATACTCAGTTGTGGTTGGTATGCTCCAAGTTAATTCTGGGCTTTACCGAGTCTTTGGTATATATTTTGGTATTGTATAATAGTTAAGGGTAAGGCGGGGCCTTTCCCAACCTATATCATATTTGTCGATCTTATAGAGGCTTTGTAGACTAGTGTATAAAGTGCAGTTATGTTTGGTTCCTTAACAGTTATTGCCTCAACGGCCAAGTCACGTATATACATTTTGGGCCTATCTTTATGTTAGTCTTTTATCATTACTATAGCTTGTATATATTTGCCAAGCCCCATTACTATCATAGTTATTTGTTTGGACAATAAGATTATAAGTTGGTTCTCTTGAGTCCTTAGGGTGTCAGGTGCCTGTCCATCTCAATGGGATTTGAGGTGTGACACATTGACTTAAATGATGTTGACTATGACGACTCTGATTTCTCACTAGTTACAACGGAGCCGTCCAAATCATCTGAAGTATGGTTGATGGACTCAGCTTGGAGCTATTATATGTGTCCCAATCGGGACTGGTTCACTGATTTACAAGAAGGAAAATATAGAGTTATTCACACCGTAAATAATAATCCTCTTACCGTATATGGTGTTGGTTCCATCCGATTAAGGAACCATGATGGATTGAGCAGAACATTAATAGATGTTCGATACGTACCGAATTTGAAGAAAAATCTTATTTCGATAGGGGCCCTAGAGTCAAAGGGGTTCAAAGTCATTGCAGATAATGGGGTGATAAAAATTTGCTCCGGTGCACTAGTGGTAATGAAGGAAATTCAAAGAAGCAATATCATGCACCACTATTTAGGTGGTACAGTTATTGGAACTGCGACAACAATATCCAGTGATGATAAGGAGACAAAAATGACCAGGCTGTGGCATATGCGCTTGGGGCATGCTGGTGGAAAATCCTTAAAAACTTTATCAGATCAAGGATTGCTAAAAGGATTAAAGACATACAACTTGGAGTTTTGTGAGCATTGTGTCAAAGGAAAACAGACAAGGGTTAAATTTGGAACTGCTATCCATAATACTAAATGTGTTTTGGATTATGTTCACTATGATGTTTGGGCTGCTTCCAAAACACCTTCATTAGGTGGGAAACACTATTTCGTAACCTTTGTTGACGACTTTTCCCGAAGAGTATGGGTGTATACAATGAAAACTAAAGATGAATTGTTGGGAATTTTTCTCAAATGGAAGGCGATGATAGAGACGTAAACTGGCAGAAAGATCAAGTGTCTTCGTACAGACAATGATGGAGAATACAAAAGTGATCTTTTCAAGAAGATTTGTGTAGACAATGGCATTTTCAGATACTTCACCGTCAAAAATACACCACAACATAATGGAGTGGTAGAACGCATGAATTGGACTTTGCTGGAGAAGGTTTGATGTATGTTGTCCAATGTTAGCTTAGGCAAAGAATTTTGGGTTGAGGCAATAACATATGCATGCTACCTCATTAATCGTCTACCATCTGCCGCAATTGGTGGCAAGACACCATTAGAAAAATGGTATGGAAAACCTGATGGAGATTATGGTTCTTTGCATGTATTTGGATCAATTACATATTATAATGTAAGAAAGTCCAAATTGGATCCAAGAGCAAAGAAGGTTGTATTTATGGGGATTACTTCTGGAGTCAAAGGGTACTGATTATGGTGTCTAGAGACGAGGAAAATTATATTCAGCAGGGATATTACCTTTGATGAATCTGCCTTGACAAATAAGGTAATAGGTGAAGATGTCAAACAAACTGATGGTGCTTCAAAGCAGGTGGAGTTTGAGGGAAAATTAATTTTTCCAACACAAGAAGAAAACGAGAAAACAATAGAAGATTTTCCTCGGGAAGAAGATCCAGTTGAAGACGAGATTCCATCTCTGGAACCTCGACCAGAACTTGAATCAATAGCAACAAGCAAGCCAAAAAAAATAATAAGAAAACTTGCTCGGTTCGTGGATATAGTGGCTTGTGCAGCCTCAATTGTAGTTGATGGTATTCCTACCACTTATAAAAATACAGTCCAAAGTTCAGAAGTAGATAAGTGGAGGATTGCCATGAATGAAGAAATGAAGTCCCTTCATCAGAATCACACATGGAGCTTGGCCAATCTCCCGAAGGACAAGAAAACAATTGGGTGCAAATGGGTATATGCAAAGAAAGAAGGATTTCCTGATCAAGAATACGTTCGCTACAAAGCAAGATTGGTGGCCAAAGGATATGCCCAAAAGGAGGGAATTGATTATAGTGAGGTGTTTTCTCCAGTCGTAAAACACTCCTCCATTAGAGTTTTGTTGGCTATGGTAGCATAGTTAAATTTGAAACGAGTTCAGTTGGATGTAAAAACTGTGTTTTTACATGGAGACTTGGAAGAGGAAATCTACATAACTCAGCCAAAAGGATTCAAAGTTTCTAGAAAAGAAAATATGGTATACAAACTTGAAAGACCATTGTACGGATTGAAACAGTCTTCTAGACAGTGGTACAACTGATTTGACAAGTTTATGTTGCGACTAAGCTACAAAAGAAGCAAATATGATCATTATGTGTATTTGTGCAAGCTTGAAGACGGATCCTTTATATATCTTATCTTATATGTTGATAGCGTCCAAAGGCAAAGAAGAAATTGGGAAGTTGAAGATTCAACTAAAAAATGAATTTAAAATGAAGGATTTGGGTGAGGCAAAGAAAATTCTTGGCATGGAGATAAAAAGAGATAGACAGTTAAAGAAACTTTGTTTATCTCAGAAAGAATACTTGAAGAGGGTACTAGACCGATTTCATATGAATAACCTAACGAAGTCGGTTAGCATCCCCCTTTCTCCTCATTTTAAGCTTAGTGACGCTATGTCGCCAAAGGATGAAGATGAACGAGAGTATATGTCAAGAGTACCATATGCAAATGTTGTTGGTAGCTTGATGTATGTAATGGTTTGTACAAGGCCTGATATTTCACATGTTGTGGGAGTTATAAGCAGGTATATGCATAATCCTGGAAAGGAACATTGGCAAGCTGTGAAATGGATTCTACGGTATATTCGTAATACTATAGATGTTGGTTTGATTTTTGAGCAGGAGGATAGTTAGCATCTGATTGGATATTGTGACTCAGATTACGCAGGTTATTTGGACAAACGAAGATCAACTATTGGTTATGTTTTCACTTTAGCAAACGCACTAGTTAGTTGAAAATCTACTTTGCAGTTAACAATTGCTTTGTCTACCACTGAGGCAGAGTACATGGCAATTACGGAGGCTGTGAAGGAGGCAATTTGGCTTCAAGATTTGCTTATAGAGCTTGGAATTAAACAAGAAGGCATCACAGTATTTTGTGATAGTCAAAGTGCTATCCAATTAGCAAAGAACCAAGTTTATCATGCAAGGACGAAGTACATTGACGTTTGATATCATTTTGTACGAGACATTATAAAAGAAGGTGGAGTCATAGTATAAAAAATTCAGACTACAGATAACCCTGTCGATATGCTGACGAAAGTGGTAACTGCGGTTAAGTTTCAATATTGTTTGAACTTGATCACCATTATTGAACATTTAAGATTAAGGTTGAAGACACAATCAAAATTTGTTGCTGAGAGAAAATTGAAAATGGAAAATCTTGTCAAGGTGGAGATTTCTTAAATTTGACAAGATTCTAGAACTAGTGTGAACATTTAACTAGAACAAGTGTGAACGTTTGACTAGAAATAATGTGAATATTTGACTAGAACTAGTGTGAACGTTTTGACAAAAAGGGAATTCTTCTTTGGGAAGAAATGTCCAAGTTCAACTTGTAGTCGAAATCTTTGACTACCATTAAATGATTTCACACATTGAATTTTGACATTGGTGTAATGATGATATCACTGATGGCATCAAGATGTTGATGATGATATCACTGATGAAATCAAGATGATGATGATGTCACTGATGACATCAAGATGATGATGTCACTGATGACATCGAGAATATGATGATGTCATTGATGACATCAATAGGAAGAATTCACTTCTATAAATAGGGCACTTAGTTCATTTGAAAATTACCTCTCTCACTTGCCTTCTCATTTGTGAAGGCATTTGAATCTCCTTTCTCTCTTGTAGTATTTCACTTGTATTTTTGGAGTGAAATAAAATGTAGTTGGTTGTGTTCGAGGAGTAGGCAGAAAACAAAGTTTTTCTGAACCTCATAAATTTCTGGTATTCTCTTATTGTTCTCTCATTTACTATTTATATAGCTAACTTTAGATATAGTAGTTGCAACTTAATCACACTCTATATATTCGGCTTCCGCAATAATTGGTATCAGAGCCAAGGTTCTATCTGAGTATGCTCTGTGGTTGCAACACAGTCTGAACTTCCACATCAGAAAAGAATTACTTTGGTGTTCGGTACGGTTAGTTAATAAATAGTATTTGTAGTAGAAATGGCTGACAAGAAAGCTGAAGATTCCACATTGGGTTTCAATAATACGTCATCATTGGCATCTTCGCTCATGACCAGAATTGTGTCAAATGCGAAGTTTGCAGTTGAAATCTTTGACGGGTCAAGACATTTCGGGATGTGGCAAGGCAAAGTTCTTGATGTCCTTTTTTCTACAAGGACTAGATATTGTCATTGAAGAGAATAAACCAGACAACGTAGAAGAAGGAGAAACACTGGTCATAAGAAATCATTCTCAAAATCAAATGAGAACAAAGAAAGGAAGATCCAAGTCAAAATCCAAGCTCAGCAAAGATGAATGTGTCTTTTGTCGAGAAAAGGTCACTGGAAGAAAGATTGTCCAAAGTTGAAAAACAAGGCCAAACCTAACAATGGAAAGGCTGTCATGGTGTAACACCCAGTACATTTTCGAAACTTATACGACCAACCTACCATAGATAAAAATATTTAAACTTGAGATAATGAGGACGTATTTAAGCGTAAAGTTAAAGCTAAGTGGTGGATTAAGACAGAAGGATTTAAAACCTTGGGAAAAGGGGAGAATATAAGAGAGGTACTTCCGTGACTTAATTAAGATAGTAGGTGTATCACCTACTTAAGCTATTAGGCTGAATTGAGACATATGTTAATGGACTCAATTGAGGCCCAAACTAAGTAAAGGAAAAAAAGGAAGGATGACCAGCCCAAGCCCAAATTTAATTAAGGCCCAATATGATAGGATCCAAATGGAAATAAACCAAGTAGGTGCATCACCTACTTGGACTTTTTTGAGCAGCTTGTATAGCCAAGTAGGTGCATCACCTACTTGGACTATTTTTTACCAAAGAATTGGCTAAGGATGGCTGGAATGAGGTGGCAAAAGAGGGAGTATATAGGGATCATTTCAGCCATATTTTTCATTCATTTTATTTGCCAAAAACTAGTTTTTAATTAAAAACACTCTCCTCTCTCAAACCCCAACCAGTCGCCCCTATTTCCCTTTAGGATTCTTGGATAAATCCTCCACTTTGCAAGCCTTGGTAAGTGTTTACCCTTATAGTATTTCACTTGTATTTTTGGAGTGAAATAAAATGTAGTTGGTTGTGTCTAAAGAGTAGGCAGAAAATAAAGTTTTGCCGAACCTCGTAAGTTTCTGGTATTCTCTTATTGTTCTCTCATTTACTATTTATATAGCTAACTTTAGATATAGTAGCTGCGACTTAATCGCACTCTATATATTCGGCTTCCGCAAGATTGCTTCTCTATTTATAAAATTGATATTACTTATATATAGTATTTGCTAATATTTCCAATAACCTATTTTACTTGGAGAAACGTTGAACTCTAGAAGTCGAAAGGGTTCTCCCTCTTGAGTTAAGTCAAGAGCTTTGCTTGAAATTCAGAGTTGGAGCTCAATGTTGGCTACATAGAGAGAAAGGCTTATGACATTTCTTCTCTTAATTTCCTGAAAGATGATACCTTAAATAAGATCATTTTCTATTTCTTAAGCCCCTTAAAAACAACATTAATCCAGTACTTCTCAAAAATTGATGGAAATACACTAGATTCTAATAGTTTTGAGGATCCTCTTTGCCAGGGTTAGAACTAGAAGGCTATGTACGGGTTTGGCCGAATACACTAGCTTTAGTTCAAACCTTGTATTTGTATTATATCCACTAAATATATGCAAAAATTAAAATTTAGAACCCAAAAAGCTCAAATCCTGGCTCCAGCTCAGTATTTGCTACTTTAACAAAGAGTGGAAATGGAAGAATTCAAAATCCACCACCTAAATATTCAAAACCATCCTGCTAAGTACGGTTAACTCATCCCCGATACTATGAAATAAAAGCCCTGCTCTATGCGCCTAGAAGAGAGGACTCCTCTCAATACAAAGAATCTAGGAAAGCATAAATAAAGGAGACTCTCTCTTTACATAGTAAGAAGACAACCTAACAAAACTAGACATCTTTATGAAAGATATACAAATACAAATATAGCCTAAATGAAGATGATAATCATGTGATAAGTAAATGCAAATGAACAAGTGATAGCATGTTGCAAGGCTCGGAGAAACTAGTATCCATCTGTGGAGGTTTCTTTATCCTTTTCAACTTTCTTCTCCTCAACTTAATCATCCCCATTTTGTCAAGTGTGTAATAATCTCTAGTATCCTGAGGAAGCTACTGGTAGGTGTAGTATTGCTGAGCTGAGTCTATCAAGTAACTATGTTTGAAAAGAGTGTCAGCTGGAAAATTTGCTTCTTTGAATATATGTTTGCACTTAAAACTGTCCAAAAGAGAGGTTAGGTCTTGGAGCTCACAGATGTACTTATCAATGTTCCAAGGAGGTGTGAAATATTGCTTAATCCACTTGACAAGAAGCTTATAATCAACCTCCACTATGACTCTACTATATCCATGTTGGATGTACCCTGTAATGCCAATAATAGCTTCCTGAATTTCAGCTTGATTATTGAATCCCTCACCTAGTAGAGTTGCAAAGGCATAGATCAGATTGCCTTTAAAGTCTCTAAGGATGCCTCTAGCTCCAACCCTCCCCGAATTCTCTATATCACTATCATCTGTATTCAATTTAACCAAGGGAGGAGGAGGTTTAGACCAACAGACTTATACTATCTTCAACTCATTTTGACAGGATTCAATTAAGCATACCATATCCCTCCAGTTTGTTGGCCAAGTGATGTAAGGGTAAGTAGTCATCAACAACATGCTAATATCTTTAATAATATAGAACTTTACCCTTGATGAACTTGATTTCTTTCCTCTATACTTGCTTGTACACCTATTTTTCTATAAGTTTCAACAAATAAATATTGGAGTAACTTGAAGAATCAGTTTATGCACTTCATTATTGTGATTGACAATCCACCACCTCATAAGAAGATTTTTCAAAGGTGTGATCCCATGTTGAATACCCAGAAATTTTGAAAAATAACTCCATATATGTTTAGCAAAATGTCCAAATACAAATATATGCTTTACTGTGTCTGGACGTCTATAATAGCAAGAACAGTCAGCTGGCTCATAGCCAAAGGAGGTAATCTTCTCATTTGTAGGTATCTTTCCCCTAATATCCCTCCAAAGTAGAAAGGAAGTCTTGAAAGGGACATTTTTATGCCACATAGGAGTATTGGTCAGTGTTATATTCCTTTTCTTCCTCACCAGTTTCCATGCTGAAGAACAAGAAAAATTTTCCACTAGTGTTGAGCTTCCAGATGGCTTGATCATGTATGTCTTCTTGGTACCTAAAGGTAGTGTTAAGAATCTTGTGAACAATTGTTAGAGGGGCATGTTGTCTTATCCTTTCTTCATCCCAATTCCCACTAATTAAGAATTGAGAAATAGTCATGTAGTTGAGCCTGGGAAGCAAGTTTCTATAGTGGATAAGAGGCCCAACACCTAACCAATCATCCCACCCAAAGCTACAAGTACCAGATATTAATGACCACTGAATATGATCTTTAATAGTGACTTTGTTTCTCATTATATGCTTCCAGGTAAGAGATTGCCCTTTATCCCATTTCTTGATGACTGGATTGGCTCTTTGACAATATTTAGCTTTTTGAGAAAATCACCCCACAAGGACTTCTTGGCTCTAAATAACCACCATTGTTTAAATTGAAGAGACAAGCACACATCTTCTAATAATCTCACACCAATTCCACCTTCAGCATATGGAAAACTGAGTGTTTCTCATGATGCCCAATGGTACTTCCTCTTGTTCTTCTCCCAACCCTAATAGAAGTCAGCTATGAGGTATTTGATCTATTTGAGAGTAGTAGAGGTAAGAGTAATAGCTGATAAAAGGTGAATAGGCAGAGACTACAGAACTTATTTGACACTAAGCTTTCCAACCTTTGATTTTGTCTATAACTTTAGCCATCATTCCAAAAAAGTAAATAATCCTTTGCCTTCCAATGTATAGAGGACAACCAAGGTATGTAATGGGACTTTTTTTTACTGAAGCCAGTAATGCTTGTAACTCTATCAACTACTTCAAGAGGAGCTTTAGATGAGATCATGAAGTGGCTTTTATCTTTGTTAATGAGTTGCACAGGAGTCACTTCATAAGTATGCAAGGTCTTAATAATAAGCTGCAAAGAATATTTGCATGTTGATGTGAAGATGATTACATCATCTGCAAAACTCAAATGATTCACCTGAGGACCTCTTGTTTCCTTGTAGAAACCTTGATATAAGTAGTGGTTGTGCAGATTATTCATCAGTCTAGATAACACCTCAGCACCAAGGATAAAGAGAGCAAGTGAGAGTGGATCACCTTGTTTGAGCCCCCTAGTTGAATGAAAGAATTCATGTCTGGACCCATTGACAATGACAGAATACCATTTATTAGACATTATCCTCCATATCATGTCAATAATAGTTTCACCAAACCCCATCCTTCTCAGAACCAAACAAATGTATGACCAAGAGACCCTAGCATAGGTCTTTGCCATGTCAAGCTTTATAACCACATTATCACTTTCCTTGGGATTCTTAATGTTGTGAATGATCTCTTGGGCTACCATAATGTTCTAAAAGGAGTGAGATCCGTGGGATAGGTCTGTTTAACTAAAAAAATCTTTTGTCTTGTTTCTAGTGTTTGATATATTGGCTTTCTTGAGAAATAACTACCATCTATTTAGTTCCTATGTTTAGAGAAACTATTTTCTGGTTAATCCAAATACATTTGCTATGGAGTTTTACTATGGAAATATTAGCATATATTCAAAATGTTACATGTTGGATTTCATGTAGAATGTGGTATAAAGCAGACCACTATCTTGCTTTCTCAGAAAATGATCAACGAATTCTTGTTGTTTATCCCTAACAGTTTTTTTAATAGTTTTCTAGGTAGCAGTGGAAACCAATTAGCTCAAAAGGTTTTGGCAGTTCTCGGAGAAGGTTCAGCAGAGAAGCCTAGAAGAAAAGTGAGAATGCTCGATAATATTGAGAAATCTAGTACTCTCTTCAATCATTGTAAGTCCACGTAAATTTTAATCTTTCATGGAAGCATTCTTCTGCTACAACATATTTCACTGTACTTACAAATGCAAGTTATCATAAAACAAAAAATATTGTCTTTTTGTTCTTTCACATGCAAATGGAGGTGGTTGGTGGGATTGCAACATGGTAGGTGTTGATAATGAAGAAGTGGGGTGTAATGAAGTATGGGAAGGAATGGGTTCTACAACTCTAGGAGGATTGGAATGGAACTGAACTAAGAGATGCAAGGAGTGAAAAGACTGTATTATTGTGATACAACAACATACTATTCCCAAAATGCCTTTCTGGATATTTCTCAATATCCCGATGAAATTTCATAAGCGGAGTCAGGGGAGGGTACAATATATACAGACCTTACTCCTACTTCGTGAAGGTAGAAGGACTGTTGTTAAAACTCTTGATGTACGAGTTGTTAGCTCAGGGGTCGTTTGGTAGGGTGTATAAGAATAGTGCAAAATATTGTGTATTCGTAATACTTGCATTAGTAATGCTTGCGTTAGTTATGCTTGCATTAGTTATGCTTGCAATTTTCTTGTACAGTGTTTGGTTTGTTGTATTAAAATAACATGAATTGCATAATTTCTAAAAAAAAAAAAAATCCTCCATAAACATGGTGGAAAGGACGTGGAAAAGATTTTGAGGGACAATTATGACTTTAACCATACTAATGCATGCATTAGAATCCATTGCATTACTAATACCATGGATTTCCATGCATTAGTAATACACTCATTAATACCAAATAGAGTGTATAACTAATGCAAGCATTAGTAATATATAAGATGAAAAAATGTACCAAACAAGATATTAGTAATACACAAAACTAATGCAAGCATTATTTTTTCTAATACACTCTACCAAACGACCCCTTAGTGTAATAAGCTATGTTATCTTATTTACTTTTACTGCATATACTAATCTTGAAATAAGAAAAACTTGTACAAAGGGTGTTAAATTTAACATGATAGAAAGGAGATAGATATGCAGAATATGTTGTTGACATATGGGAGAGTCTTGGTCCATGTTCAATAACTGCTTTACTAGCTCAAAATAAAGTGGTTGAAGTGTGTGCTTTGAATAAGTTGGATGACTTATTTCCAAGCTGGAATTATGGATCAATTCCCTATGAGAAGCGTGCTAATTTTAAAAGCTTACCTTATATTATTAAAGCAAAAGGGGCACATTTACAATTGGATGGCACCACGTAAGCTAAAAAGAAGGATTTTTTTTTCCTATCAATCGAGGAAAGAAATAGTAAAGGAATGACTATTGTGAAAAGAAAAATGTAGGCAAGAAAGCTTTATTTGATTGAATGGATGTCTAAAAACAAAAAGAAGAAATTAAGTAGATGGGGCGATGAGAACTAGCAAAAGAGCGATCGACAGATGTGTAATCAAACTTTCTTTAACACCGATTGATTATTTGGTTTTATAAGCTCTAAATTTATGCCCTTGTACTATCATATTTATGCATGACGCAAGTAGCTATTATGAAATAATTATGACAAGTTGTTTTACGTGAAGTGTCTCCTCTCTAGATTCTGTTAATTCGCCTCCTCTCTTAGCTCGGTAGGAATAAAGTTGAATACCCAATTTTCTCAGCAGAGCCGATCTAGGATTTAAAATTTATGGGTTTCCCATATTAGTTAAAAATAAAACCAAATAGTAACTAAGGGGATTCGAACACACAATGAAGATGTCAACAAAACTTTAACAAATCCCTCTACTCCACTAGACCAATAACACACTTTGGTTATAGGTTTTCAAGTTATAATTCTTATAGTTACTAGATTTATTAAGATAAATACAAGATCCGCACGAAAGTTATTGGGTTCTCAGGTACCCCCATCCAATTCATTTTCATGGTATTGTACATACCTCACAAAGAACATCATCCATAGAAGTTTTTGAAGGTTTTATCCGCAACTTTAATAAGTGAGACTTGTGAAAGATCTAGTTAAAGATCTACATTCAACTACAAACACTATCACTATTTGACAACCAACCGAGCCTGTAAATAATTAACAGCACTAATCACTCTTTGTTAGGCTCGGGAATTCGGGTACTGCAAAAATAAAGTCAAAACAATTTAACAATAAAAATAAGAAAGACGGCAGTTACGTGAAGTTGAGAAAATAAAGAATGCACACAGATTTAATGTGGTTCAGTCAATGTGACCTACGTCCACAAAATGAAAAAGAGCGAGTTTACCATAACAATCGATACACAAAAAAGAGTATACAAAATTAGAAACAAAACTCTAATGATTCCAAAATATATCCTAAGAGAATAATCTCACTGTCACACCCCTTTTTTGGGTCAAAGGGTTATTCCAATTCAAGTAACGTTATTGAATAGGGATTATTTTATTTACAGAGTCACCACTTGGAATTGAGTTATGGTGTTCCAATTCACCTTTTTGAATCCCTAATCAAAAGGAAGTTGACTCCTTTATTATTGGTCTGCGAAAACAAAAGATCGGATAAGGAATTATGTTGACCGAGGGGAAGGTATGAGGCACCCCTCGAGTCCCGTGGTTCTAGCACGGTCGCTTTTATCAACTTATACTCAAACTATTTTGGATAAATTGTGTTTGTAGGCCTTGATTCGCTCCTTTTCAATGTTGAATTTTTATTGGTCTCGACTTAGATGCAAAACTGCATTCTAAGTCTTGACATACAACCTTCTTCACTCAAGTGCACCATAGATACTAATATCTGTATGTGCATCTCAGTTTGAATTAATTTTTTAAGACAATCTTCACCAGGATGCATAACTGCATCCCTGAATTTCTTTATTTGTTATTAAGCGTATTGAGAAAGATGTATAACTGCATTCTTAATCAAAATCAAATTAATCGGATGGAAAGCTTATCTAGCGTTAAAGGCATTTGTTCGTCTATTGTAAACTCGAGACCATTTTCTTATCCATTTTTACTCTCTTTTCACTCTTTTCTTTCAAATTTGCAACGAGTCTTGGATTATTCTGCAACTCGCCTCGCTCCCTTACAAATGGGCTTTTCCGCTCTTTTCATTTTTAACACAACCCATATTTCCCAACCTCATACTAGTTAATTGATGGGGAAAGTACAAGGAGTAGCAAACTTAAGCCCATAATTAAGCTAAATAGAAATACTTTTACAAAATTAAGTTTTATAGCAAAAATAGCATTACTTTCAGTGGGCCAAGCCACAACTATGCTTTTACAACACTCACACGTAACTTCTCCCCCTTTTCACGACTTCACTTTTATCCACTTTCTTTTTTGAGTTTACCTCTTTCATACTTCCCCAATTTTTCTCCTATTTTTAAGATTTCAAATTCTACAATATTTCTCACGTTATTTTTCTTTCACTCTTCATTCGATTTCAATTATGTTCTGGCCAGATCTGGATATCACCGGAGTTGTCATCAAGCACTGTTGGTTTAACGGAAAGGTTATTGATGGCTCGTGGTCGTTGTGGTTGTTTGTCGGAGTTCGTGGGTTTGCTATTCGTCGAAGTCGAAAGCATTTTTAGTGGAGTTGAAACTCGTTAGTGGGTTGGATTTCATCGAAAAATAAAATGGGATCTGTTTGATCGAAGCTCAAACTTTCAATATTAATGGCGGTTCTCAAGAAAAGAGGATGATAAAGAAATGGGTACTTGTGGTGGTGGAGGTCATCGGAAAAAATGGGGGAAGGGAAAGCTTGGAGGTTGTTTAGTGGTGGTTGTATATGTATTTTGTATATGTATTTGATGTCAATAAAATTTGAATTTGCAGTTGTATATGTATTTCGTAACAAATAAATGAATTTGTATATATATTTCAAAGAATGATGACAGTGTTTTTAATGGGTCTACATATTGTATATGTATTTGACTTCATAAAAATAATTATGTATTTTGTATGTGAATAAGGCATGATATTTGTAGTTGTATACGTATTTGATGTCAATAAAGCCTAAATTTGCCGTTGTATATGTATAAATGATTTGTATATGTATTTAGTATCTAAGTTAGTTCTCTATGTTATATATGTATTTTTACTGCTGGTAGATGTGTTGTATATGTATTTAACACTGATAAGTGTTGTATATGTACTGTGTAAGTGTTATATATACACGAATGTATTAAGTTGTTGGGCAATGATTTGTGTATGCCCAGAATAATGTTGTTGTATATATACACATATGGGTCATGTAAATGTATTTGTATTTATATATATTCATTCAATTTGTATTTGTAAGTTATAAACACTTTGATTAGAGATTTGTATTTGTATAATAGGTATGATTTGTATATATAATAGAGATTTGTAACTAAGGTGATTTTTATGTAAATACACCATACATCTGAATATATGTACTTTTTGAATATGTATTTTTCATATACAACTGTATATTCAAAATATTCAAGTACATTCAAAATACATATATTCAATTTCAATCTGAATTGAACTTTTCTAAAGGTAACAAATTAATTTCGAACAAAATAACAAAATCGACAGACACTGTAAGTACATTCAAAATACATATATTCAATTTTAATCGGAATTGAATTTTTCTGAACATAATACGAAATACAATCACAATGAAAAAACTTTTATAGTTGATTAATTAAACAAAGTTCGAAATCAAATTCGCCAGAATTTCACCGAAATATATAATACAGATCAATTATGAACAAGAACAAAATATATATCAACAGAATCAAAATCAAGATCTATTGTATTCCAGAATTCAATGATGAAGGGAAAAAAATTACTGGTTAAATCTTTTTTGAATTTGAATTGTGCTGTTGAAAAGAAAGTATGCATTCCGTTGAATAAGAATCCTTTACGGAAATGGAATCTTCAATTTAAAATGTACGCGTGATTGTAGTGGTTAGGATATTCAGTTCCTTATTTATCTTAGAGCTGTCAATACGGGCTAGCCCACACAGGCTTTGGAGTTTGATGGGCTAGGTCGGGCTGGCCCATCAAGATAATGGGCTATAAAACACCAAGCCCACACCATCACTCTGTTGGCTGCGGACCTCACGGGCCAACCCATTTTTTAAAAAATATTATTTTTATAATTTAATTTTAGAATGTCAATAAACATAAATATTTACAAGACAATATTACATAGTGTTACTACTTGCTAATTAAGTCTCCAATACACCAAAAAAACTAATCCTAATAGCAAAACTAAAAAACTTTTGACATGATACCCTTGAACCAACTAAAAATATTAATAAGCAATCTAAATAGTTAATGAGTAACTGATATTTTAATATTTAATTGTTTAAATCTAGTACTACTTAATTTTGTATTGTGGTTATTTACATATTTTATAAATATAATTAAATTTAAATATTTATAATAATTTAAATAGATTTTGAGTGTGGACTTTGGAGTTTGGACTCTTTTATTATTTTTAGTACTCTATTTTATTTTTAAATTATTTTTTATTTGACTCACGGGCAGGCCCAACCCATATTGCTCAAGCCCCACGAGCCACGGGCTTATCCGGACTGGGCTAAAAAGCCCTGTTCTTAAATGGGCTGCAAAAATTGAAGCCCAATCCTATCAAATTACAGGCTGGGTCGGGCCAGAAGTTCAAATTACAAAGAAAGATGTAGAGCAAGAACACTTAAATAATAAACTTTACATACTGAATAATGCATGAAACCATTTAAGCAACTTCATTCATGCTTTGATTCACGATATAATTACATAAAACAAATATACAGATAAGATTTGAGTAAGAACCTGTGCTATAAAATCAAGTGAAAATAGTAACAAGGATACCATTACCGGAGTCTTGAAACAGGGACTGAAACTTGATCTCCAAGACTACAATCTTTGCTCTCGTCTCTCTCATTCTCTCTGAAATTGATTTTTTTTCTATGGTATTGTCTGTATTGTATTTTGTGATCTCCTTCTTTTTTTGTGTGTTGTTGCCTGTGTATGTATATATAATGTGTGTTTGTTTGAAGGACGAGTTTATGTGTGTGTTGTATAGTATGTGTCTGTTGGTTGGAGTGTACGTGAGGATGTGTGTGTTAGATGTGTGTGTAGTGCAGGTGAGTGTATGGGGATCTCGCTCCTCTGCATTTCCCTTTTCTTCAATCTTCCCAAATTCCTATTTGGATTAGTGACACGTGACAAAGGTTAAATTTAATAGTTAAGATTTAATTGTCTAAAGTGAATCTCTACTCATAGTTTAGATAATAATTAAATTATATTATTTGGTTTCAAAAATTATTATAATCCCACAAACTTAGCAACATATTATCTTATCCATAAATATAAAAAAACAAGTTTTCTTCCTAATTCTTTTTCCTATGCAGGATTTATCTTTTATTTTTTAAAAAATTAAATTTTTGTTGACTTTTTCGTTAAACACCATCTAATGGAGAGTCAATTATTTCTCATATTTTATCTCACCTATTCTCTCCATATTTTAATTGTGAAAATCAATTTTCTAAAGATAATTGTTAAAGAGAAAGTTCCAAAGAAAAAAAATGCAATAAAAAATATTTTTAAAAAAGTGAATCCTATGTAGGAAAACAAAATTAGGAAGAAAACTTGTTTTTTTTAAATATTTATGGACAAGATATTATATTGCCAAGTTTGTGGGATTATAATAATTTTTGAAGCCAAATAATATAATTTAATTATTATCTAAACCATGATTGGAGATTTACTTTAGATAATTAAATCTTAACCTTTGCCATGTGTCACTAATCCAAATCGGAACTTGAAAAAATTGGAGAGAAGGAAAATGGAGAGGAACCGGATCCAGTGTATGGTAATGGGGAGGTTTAGGGTAATGTTTTAAGGGGAAAAAGGGAGATGTGGGGAGTGGGAATTGAGGTAGTTAGTATCTTTTTTTTTTTATATTAAATAAATAAATAAAAAAGTAGTATTAGCTAACTATTTAAAATTAATAAAAATATAGAAAAATTAAATAGTTAGTCCTAAAAATATGATGGAGAAAATATTAAAATCTCTAGATTATTTATTAAAATCTAAATCAATAGAAGAAGAAAAAATATTTTTCAAAATTTTCTTATTATTTGAAAAAAAAAACATATCCTAAAATATAACTCTATTTTGGAAATATTTTTTCACAATTTTTCAAAGAGGCCTACTAAACATGAAATAGAAGCTAAAAATAAAGATTAGACAAATAATAATTATTTAATGCTAAAAATAGGTCAAAGCTCGGGGAGGATCAAAAATCACGTGTCTACATTTGTCCATCTTTGTCTGAGAACACGAAGAATTTTCAGACAAAGAAGTAGACAATGAGACAAGTTTTGACCCGATGGTTATTTGAAATGAAAAAGAAAAGAAGAAAATTGTCACGACCCAAAATCCCATTATGGCCGGACTGGCACCCGAAGCCGATATGGCCCGAGAGAACCAATCTTTGCTCCTATTCACTCGCAAGCCTACTTTAGTATGAATCTTATTATACCTTATGCAACTATGCGGTAAGCATGAACATGGAAACATACGCTATATAAATATATTTAAGAAACTTGGTCGTTGGGGCCATCGAGTCAAACAGAACATTTGTCTCTCACATCCATAACCCACATTTGTCTACAAAGCCTCTAACCGATACATGAACACAACAATCTGTAGTCTGGACAAGTCCCCGCTTTATACAATAATTACAAAACCAAAACAATATACACATGTGACTCGAAAGCCCCGAACCAACTGGGATCTCACCAATGATCCGCGGATGACTCATAGCCTACTGTGGAGGTCTACTAACTCCTGTGCCTGTAGCAAATAAAGTAAGTTCCCCAAAAGGGGTCAGTACGAAGAATGTACTGAGTATGCAAGGTTATAAGAAACTTCGTGAAACTGAAAAACCTCAATGAACTTGATTGCAAGAGAATAGTCAATGTGGATAAATCATCATCATTCAGTATGTGTGGAAATATGTACCTTGCGTTCATTATTCCATTTACCTTTATGTCCATTACCGTTAGTAGTTAGAACCGTCAATAATGTATAACCGTTAATATGCAATGCAACCGTCAATATGCAATGCAACCATCAATATGCAACCGTCAATATATATATATATATATATAGCAGGTTCGGCCCTTAGGGCTACCCCCTGTCAGGTTTGGCATCAAGTTAGGTTTTTGCCCCACTGAGCTTCCCCCCTGCCATCACTCGAAAATCAGTGAAGCAGGTTCGGCATCAAGTTTGGCTTTTGCCCCACTGAGCTTCCCCCCTGCCATCACTCGGAAATCAGTGAAGCAAGTTCGGCATCAAGTTTGGCTTTTGCTTCACTGAGCTTTTCCCCTGATCCAACAATATCGGGATCGGCTTGAGTTAGGCTTGCGCCCCCACAAAGCTATCACCCGTTCTCAATAGGTATAAAGAAAATATAAAGTAACCATAAGGAAAATTATAAAGTATCCATAAGGAAAATAATAAGTATCCATGAGGAAAATATAAAGTATCCATAAGCAAAATATAAAGTATTCATGAGGGAAAATATAAAGTAACCATGCGGGAAATATAAAGTAACCATACGGAAATTACTTCTTTCATTACTTCATTGGATTACTTCTCTCTTTTACTTTTATGAGATTTATACATTGGGGAATCATAACCTTATTGGAACACATACATGCATTACCTCAGTCTTTTATGTTCATGAGATTGATACTTTTGAAGTTGTAACATTATTGGAAGCTTTGGAACATAATATTATTGGAACTTGGAATCATGTCCATAATTATGTGATACATGAGAATAATAACATATGACAACTTGAAATGAGATACCTTTTAAAATTTCAGAATGGAACAAGGACAATGGCAATATGAACAATATGTGCTGCAGAAAATACGGACAGAGTAACCTTACATACCTTATCGTCTCAATATGAACACTCAATTCTATAAGTGGACACAATAGTCCCGCTCCTTCCTTATGTTTCACTCTACAACACAAATATGTAACGGCGTACGTTAACAATCAACTCTCTTACAAATATATAAGTGTTACAATGAGTTACGTGACTGCTATATAGCATCATTTCGTCCTTCACAGTGAAATCCATGGCATCATCATACCAACAACACCACAACATACCACATATCGACCAAGACATCATAAACCAATAACATTTTACACCAAGTTTACCCTTTACACTTCCTCATTAACACTACGTTACCTTTTCTCCGTCAAGTCACTCGATAGCTTTCACAATAACACTTTAACATCAATACATATTTTATACAATTCAAAATACCTCCGGGATACTCCTTTATAGTCATTTAAAAGGTACCATAAGTTGATAATTACATCCATGAAGGGTATAGGGGTTTCGGGGGGCCAAAGGGATGCAAAAACAAGCAATTCGGAGTTTTGGGCCGATCCGCTAAGCCACATGTGCCCCCATGTGGCTGAAATACATCCGCAGGTGACCTTTGGCAGTATCCAGAGGCACCTGCGCCTGCAGGTGCTTCGTCTGCGAGGGCGGGTGCCCATTTCGGCCAAAAAGGGTCTCTTTTTGGGTCTTTCCATGCAATGAATGGTCCATGATCATATCTAAACTTATTTTAACATATTTTTGATCATATTCCATGCCAAAAACCAGCCATGGTCTCACAACACACAAAAACATCACCAAAACCTCACTTTCCTTTCAATACGCCCCCAAATCCGTAACCAAATTTACAACAACAATTCCAAACGTTGAATACAAGGGTAAAAAAAGGTAAGACTATATTCACATCTCACATGTAAATATTGAATCCATCAAGTTCATTTCCTTCAAGATCACAAGTCCATGTTCAAGTTTACAAGACAAAACCATCCTCCGATTTAGCAAACATGCAATATTACACACTTAGCGAATTCTCAATACATCACCAACATAACCAACATCATATATGCACCCTATCATGCACATAATATATTAAACCATGAGAATAAATACTTACCAAGGCTTGAAAAGAGTTGATCTTGGCCAAAGGGATGAAGGCCTAGGGTTTGTGTGTGTAGAGAGAAATTTTGGGAAATTTCTAGAAAAAGCATGAGAGTTCAAAATGAGTTAAAATCTGATTTTTGGCTATATTTATAGCCCCTCACTAATGATCCTTATCCACACACTTAGTGGTTTACTTGGTCAATGAAAGAGCAATAAAAGGATGGGTCAAATTTCCATTTGGGCCATGTCTTCTTATTAATATGGGGCTCCATTTGGGCCCAATAACTTAAGCCCACAAATTTTAATGCACAAATCATCAAAGATCTCATGTTTCATTATTTCCATAAATGTTATGGGAATTAATTAGACTCAGAAACTTACGGGGTGTTACAAAAATGATGCGACCGAGTCCTGATTTTGGACAGCCTACATATCCCAGGTTATAAGAAAATCAATTCACGTGTAGTTCAAGGGGTAAGAAGGAAGGTAGAACATATTGAGATGGAGAGTTGAGTGAGGTCCTGTCGAGGTTCCGATTCTCGGCTCCTATCATTACATAAAAATGAAAATCAAAAGTCAAAAGAAGAAAATACAAGTACAAGATTCTATCTATGTAGCTTCTTTTAAAACATGACTTGAATCTTCACTTGAGTCTTGATCTTCGGATTTCATATTGCTTTTCTAACGAGTGCTTTGATCTTGATGCTGAGATTTGAGACTTGAACTTGAAACTTAGAGTGAGTCTTCGATGCTCTTTCAAATGACAGTCATAGAATGTTCTTTAATGCTTGTTTTCTTGACAAATAATTGAATATAAACTGATGTTAGGATGTCAAACCGCTACATGCATTTGAAAACTAATTCTGATTGTTATTGAGGTTGAACGTCTGGTAAGAGTTAGGACTGTGTGTTTGGACATCAAGAGCATGTTCTACTAAGGAAAATCTGCAAGACATCATAAACAAAAGAAACAAACAAAAATTTTGCCCCAGTTTTCACTGAAAAAATTTTGTGAGTTATTAGCAACCGTGACTTTGCAAAAGGTCTCAGACTAGGAAGTATATATCCTAGGAGAAAAATGAAGATAATTATCTTCGACTCAAAAATATGTATCCTAGGAGACGAATGAAAAAATAATTGTCTACTACTAGGAAGTGATTATCCTAGGAGACGAATGAAAAATAACTGTATACTATTAGGAAATATTTATCCTAGAAGACGAATGAAAAAATAACTGTCTACTACTAGAAATGTTTATTCTAGGAGACGAATGAAAAAATAACTGTCTACTACTAGGAAGTGATTATTCTAGGAGACGAATGCAAAATAACTATCTACCGCTAGGAAATATTTATCCTAGAAAACGGATGAAAAAATAACTGTCTACTACTAGAAAATGTTTATCCTAGGAGATGAATGAAAAAATAATTGACTATTACTAGAAAATATTTATCCTAGGAGACGAACAAAAAAATAACTGTCTACTACTAGGAAATGATTATCCTAGGAGACGAATGCAAAATAATTGTCTACTACTAAGAAACATTTATCCTAGGAGACGAATGAAAAAAAATAACTGTCTACTACTAGGAAATGTTTAACCTAGGAGACGAATGCAAAGTAGCTATCTACTACTAGAAAATGTTTATCCTAGGATATGAATGGAAAAATAAATGTCTACTATCAGAAAATGTTTATCCTAGGAGACGAATGAAAAATAACTGTCTACTACCAGAAAATGTTTATCCTAGGAGACTAATGAAAAAATAATTGTCGCAGACTAGAAAATGTCATCCTAGGAGAAAAATGAAAAGTGACTAAATTTCATTTTTTAGGAGGGTCCTGCTATAACCGAATCTCATTTTTTCAGGAGGGTCCTGAGCTGAAACGTAAAGTCCCATTTTCCAGGAGAATTCTGCTAATACCATTTTTTCAAGAGGGCCCTAAGTTAAAAAGTAAAGTCTCATTGTCCAAGAGGGTCCTGCTGCATTAAACTCATAAAGACGAGCAATTTTTTTTATTATTATTACTACTATTTGTTGACCAGTTTGCACCAGGAATTAATTTTGGTGAATTATTAGTATGATGTAAAATACTTATGCTAAAAAAAAAAAATCAAGAGAAATATGCAAATATGATGAGTGTTCCCTAGAAATGAACGAGCATAGGGATGTTTGTTTCTTAAAATGAAAATGCTATTAGGGTGTTTGTTCCCTAGATTTGAAAAAAGATATGGTATTTGTTTCCTAAAAGACTGATAGGGTGTTTATTCTCTAAAGTAAAAAATGCAACTAGGGTGTTTGTTTTCTGTGAAAGCATGGAGATTTTTTTATTTTTTATTTTTGAAAAAGAGAAAAAATTGCCCCTGTTTTGATATTCGAAAACTTTAATTTTTTTTTTTAAAAAAAAAAAAAGAAAATGTCCTAGACTTTTTATTCAATGATACAAAGTTTTTATTTGGTGAAACTAAACTTCATTATAGAACTGCCGACGTATCTTGCCATAGCAAGAATCAGGTCAAACTTAGTTCGAAGAAAACATGTCTTGTTGGCCTTTTTTATGTATTTTTTTTTTTGTAAAGAGCACCAGAGAATGAAGAGAAAGAAATTTCTTTATTGATCAAGCATGTCTTGATTTCAGTTGGTACAAACAATTAGTATTGTGCATAGAAATCACTATCAAATCACTATCAATTACTTTCGGTCAAATTTGGGGTCACATTAGAAGTAACTATTATAGTTTCAAATGGTACCTCAAACATACTTAAGTATTAACAAGATATGTTCATCTTACCTTAATCAAGGTTTTACAATTATTTATATCCTCATGTTTCAAGTGCCCTTACCAAAAATAGAGTCATAATTCACTCACAAAAGAATTGTTTGAAATCTTAGGACATTGTGGAAGCCACTCACACTCAGAAATATAGTCAATGTATGCAATAGAGATATCATATGCTTTGCTGTCATGTAAGTATCCACTAATGTGAGAACACTCAAAATGAGATCAAGTAGGGCTTGTCATTGGTTTGTAACATAGGGTTGGAGATGGGTAGAATATTTATTTTGGATAAAGTGACTATTCCACCTTAAGCATTACACTATGCGCTTAAAATTTTGTATTTTTGCACTTGTTCTTGATTTGATTTGATGCTTCTTCTCTTTCTTTTTTTTTTTCCACCTCACTTTCTATTGAGTCTTTTTTTAAATTTTTTTCTTGCTTTTTTCCTTTTGGACTTGCATTTTTCTTGAACCTTCACATTTCTGCATACCTTTTTTATTTTAATCATCCAATTTAGATCTTTGTTGGTGTGCTCAAGAAGGTAGGGTTAAAAGAGGGGTAGTGCATTTATGCACCGAAAAAGATATAGTCTAAGATTTAGTTGTCCAATAAAAAGGTTTTAGGCTCAAAAGGAGAAGTTTAGGGATTACATTTCATTTGGTAGGCTTCAAAGGAACAATCAGATCAAACAAAGCCTACAATCCTTTCTCATGTCCAGTATTTTCTTAAAATTTTGCCTCAACAAATATTCGAGCCAAATTCTAGATCGACAAAGCTATGTCATTGAATTTTAGATCTAAAACTCACCACACAATGCACATGAAACAATGAGGTGAGATATATTTTAACACTGACTTTAAGCGAGAATTTCTCAAGTGTCACTTAGGTACAATCAAAAGGTACCAAAAGAGACTATAGTTCATAATAAAGTTAGCCCACCTCATCATACCGAGTGATTTAACACTTATTATTTTTCACCTCATCATACCGAGTGATTTAACACTTATTATTTTTCACATGCACATTTTTAAGTATGTTGGTACCAACCAAATCACGAGATTTTCTTTTT
This sequence comes from Capsicum rhomboideum, assembly GCA_031232105.1. Lineage (NCBI taxonomy): Eukaryota > Viridiplantae > Streptophyta > Magnoliopsida > Solanales > Solanaceae > Capsicum > Capsicum rhomboideum. The sequence goes on along the minus strand of CP124712.1, from coordinate 23,528,289 downwards.
TAAGTAAGACCGAAATCAAAAGAAGAGTTGCCTACGTATTTGTTGAAACAAGAATCAGGTCCGACGTAGTTCATAAAGATTACAAAAGAAACAAACTCTTCTTTTTATTTTAAAAAAAGGATTTTAAGGAAATAATCATAAAGTTAGAGGAAAAGTTGTTCTCATCTGTCTCACTAAGCTGCCTAAAGCCGGTCAACAATCAAACGGGACTTTCAAATAAATGTCAAAGGGCACATAGAATGCACATATTGATCATATAAAGAAGGATATCTGTCCTAGACGGACCTGACCCCTATGCTGAGTCCCGCTAAGTCAATTGCATATGATTCAGATAAAGCGGAGCCTAATGGAGATAGTCATGTTTGAGTTTCAGTTCTACTAGGTTTAACCTGATGGAGATAGGTGTCTAGATTGGCTTACTCGAGCGGACACTCGAGTCGGAGAGGGACAGTTCACCGGTAGCAGAGCTATTTCGGTTCTTCTAATGATCCAACCCCATCTAACATGTGTGAGTAATATTCCTTAAACCAGGAGCATAACCAAATACTGGTTCATCTCAGATAGAAGGTTTTGTGGAGCTTACCCACACACACAGTAAATAGTGATAGGTATATTCTGAGACTCAGAGGGTGCATGAGAGAAAACAGTTTATAAATACAGTCACAGAATATCAAAGCAGTAAATAAGCAACCAAAAAGCATATTAGGCCAACAAACACAACATGTATCCAAGAATTAAATAAAGTAAAAAATAAGTCAATATACAAAGCTTGAATTTTGATTATTCCCCAGCTAAGTTGCAAGAGATGTCACACCCTTTTTTGGTTCGAAGGGTTTTTTCAATTAAAGTGACTATATTGAATAGGGATTATTTTGTTTACAGAGTCGCCACTTGGAATTGAGTTATGGTGTTCCAAGTCACCTTTTTGAATCCCTAATCAAAAGGAAGTTGACTCTTTTATTTTGGTCTGCGAAAACAGAAGATCGGATAAGGAATTTTGTTGACCGAGGGGAAGGTATGAGGCACCCCTCGAGTCCCGTGGTTCTAGCACGGTCACTTTTATCAACTTATACACAAACTATTTTGGATAAATTGTGTTTGTGAATTTTTATTGATCTTGACTTAGATGCATATCTGCAATCTATGTCTTGACATACAACCTTTTTCACTCAAGTGCACCATAGATACTAATCTTTGTATACGCGTCTCGGTTTGAGTTTATTTTTTAAGACAATCTTCGTCAGGATGCATAATTACATCCCTGAATTTTTTTATTTGTTATTAAGAGTATCGAGAAAGATGCATAACTGCATTCTTAATCGAAATCAAATTTATCGGATCTAAAGCTTATCTAGCGTTAAAGACATTTGTTCGTCTCTTAGAAACTCGAGACCATTTTCCTATCCATTTTTACTCTCTTTTGACTCGTTTCATTCAAATTTACAACGAGTCTTGGATTAATCCGCAACTCTCCTCGCTCCCTTACAAATGGATTTTTCCGCTCTTTTTATTTTTAATCATTGACAATGGATCTTGAATAAATTTGCAACCCATATTTCTCAACCTCATACTAGTTAATTGATTAGGCTCTACATTAAGTTTAAGCCTGAAACATATCCAGATTTAAGAAGCCAATGACAATATTTCGTGATTACAAAAGTTTCAAAGATATAAAACCAATAACGAGCAGCTTTGAAAACATGACTAACCAATCTAAAGATGATTCATCATTTAACAAAAAAGAAAACCTATCACGTAACTCAAACATCTAAGGATCATTAAAATTTTAAATCATTTATATCAAATAATAATAAAACAATTCCAGACCTAACTAAAAATAATTTATTGCTGTAACTTTTCCAAATTCACCAAAAAAAAAAAAATTTACTACCTAACTCTAAAATTCCAGTTAATTACCATGAGCCTTAGAATTGGAAAGATTATTATGATACTAAAAAATATATTAAAAGAAAAGGCAAAATGTGAAAGGCTAAATCTTGTTTATTTTCATGATTTGGAACCATATACGTGACCCTTTTTTTTTTTTTTGACATCCAACAGAACCAACATTTAAACTCTCTTTCTTCAACATTTGAAAACAGTTTTATTTAAATAACATTGAATCAATACAATAGAAAAACTACAAAAAAAACGTAGAGTAAGAAATTCACTTAAATAATAAACTTTACATACTGAATAATACATGAAACCATTTAAGCAACTTCATTCATGTTTTGAATAAAATAATTGATATGAATAAAAGTTATGGTTCTTCTTATTTACTTGAGTCAAACGATTTATGACATGAACGTTTAGGACATGTCAATTATAAAAACCTTACGAAAACTAATTAGCATGGAAGTTTTGCCAAACTTTGAGTGCAATAAATCAAAGTGTCAAACATGTGTTGAATCTAAGTATGCTAAGCATTTGTATAAGTCTATAGAAAGGAATTCCAATACTTTAGACTTAATCGACACATACATTTGTGATATGAAGTCAACACCATCTAGTGGTGGAAAAAAGTACTTCATAACTTTTATTGATGATTGCACTAGATATTCTTATGTTTATTTGTTGAATAGTAAGGATGAGGCAATAGAAGCATTTAGGCAATATAAAACTGAAATTGAAAATCAGTTCAATAAAAAGATTAAAATGATAAGAAGTGATAAGGGTGGAGAGTATGAATCTCCTTTTGCAGAGATATGTTTAAAAATGGAATTGTCCATCAAACCACTGCTCCGTATTCACCTCAATCAAATGGAATTGCAAAAAGAAAAAACCAAACGTTAAAGAAAATGAGGAATGCCTTACTTATAAGTTAAGGTTTACCACAAAATTTGTGGGGGGATGCTATCCTTACAGCTAACCGAATACTCAATCGAGTTCCCCATATTAAGACACAATATATTCCATATGAGAAATGGAAAGGAAGAAAACCCAACTTGAAATATTTCAAAGTGTGGGGTGTCTAGCCAAAGTCCAAGTTCTTCTACCCAAAAGGGTGAAAATAGAGTCAAATACTGTGGACTGCATTTTTATGGGATATGCTACAAATAGTAAAGCATGTCAATTTTTGGTTCATAAATCCAAACATTTGGATATCCATGATAATACGGTAATTGAATCAGATAATGCTGAGTTCTTAGAACAAATTTATCTGTATAAGACTAGACATGAGTTTTCTAGTGAAGGGTCTAAACGACCTATGGATGAACCAAAGGTGAATGTACTTAATGAAGAGAATCCAAGGCGTAGTAAATGTCAAAGGACATCGACTTCCTTCGGATCAGATTTTTTACCATTTCTTTCTGAAAATAAGCCTCAAACATTCAAAAAAGCGGTGTCGTCTGCGGATTCATCCTTTTGAAAAAAGGTAGTGAATAGTGAGATTGATTCAATCTTAAGCAACCATACATGGTAGTTGGTTGATCTTCCTCCAGAAAATAAATCTTTAGGTTCAAAATGGATCTTCAAAAGAAAAATAAAAGCTGATGGAACAATTGACGAATACAAGATAAGACTTGTCGTTAAAGGCTTTAGATAAAAAAAAAAGGCCTTGATTATTTCGACACATACTCACCAGTAACAAGGATAACGTCCATTCGGATGTTGGTTGCATTAGTGGCGGTATATGGTCTTGAAATCCATCAAATGGATGTGAAAACAACTTTCTTAAATAGAGAATTGGAAGAAGAAATTTACATAGAACAACCCGAGGGTTTTGTGGTTCCTGGTAAAGAAAGAAAAGTGTGAAAACTTGTTAAGTCACTTTATGGAATAAAACAAGCACCCAAACAGTAGCATGCAAAGTTTGACCAAACCATGTTGGTAAATAAATTCAAGATAAATGAATGTGATAAATGTGTTTACATTAAAGACACTCCAAATCAAAAAGTCATTATTTGTTTGTATGTTGATGACATATTGATCATCAGTAGAGATATTTCTGACATAAATTCTACGAAACGAATGCTTGAGAGGAAATTTGATATGAAAGACCTTAGTGTTGCTGATGTGATCTTAGGATAAGAATTCATAGAACTCCACAAGGGTTGGCATTGTCATAGTCTTATTACATTGAAAAGGTACTTGACAAGTTCAAGTATTCGGACTTCAATATTGCCAAGACTCCATTAGATCTGAGCTTTGCACTTCAAAAGAATGAACGTGAAAGTGACTCACAATTGGACTATGCAAGAGTATTGGGAAGTTTGATGTATATCATGAATTGTACGCAATTATATATAGCATGTGGATATAAGTTAAATATGAATGGAAAATGGAGGAAAAGAGTGAATTGTGCTTTCACTTTTTAAAGAGTGTTTCTCCCACATTGGTGGGAGAAAGGAATATTCTTGTGCTTAAATTAAGAAAAATTTCTTCCTGTGGATAGTGAGGCAAGAAAAATACAAGCCTCGCGTCGTCGTCACGGATGCTCGCTCGGCTCGACTTTTGATTTGTATTTGGATTTGTCAAATGATCGATCGAGAGACTATCTTTTTGGACAAAATTTATTTAAAACTTGGAGTTAGTGATCCAAAAATTTGATTTGAAATTGCTCCATTTATGGACACACACGAGCATGTGCGGACGCATGTCACAATGCACCTCGAAGGTACGCGACCCTTCTAGGCACTGTTTGAAAATGAAAGTGCGACTTGCCGATGCAGGTCACCATCTGCGTTCGCAGATGGATTTCGCAAGTGGGACAAAAGTTTTTGTTTTTTGCTAAAAGGCAACCTGAAAACGCAAGTGGACCCGACGATCCAAAACAGTGCAATTTTTTATGATCCATTGCTTCCTTTCTGAAGCACCACCTTTTGGCTATAAATATCTAATTTTTTCCTTAGGTAAAGACACAAAATTTTGAAGTGAAAACTCTCTTCTTCTTCATAAAAACTCAAGTGTGATTTACGAATCATTGAGTGTGTTCATAGTTCGACAAATTTGAAGTACCACCATTTGCTGAAGTGAATTATTTTATCATGGGAGGATATATTTCATTAACCTCGGGTACTTGAGGGGAATAATTTTCTGAAGGACACACCGTGAATTCGGTGGACTTGATTCTTTCTTTCTTCATCTCTTTCTTGATGGTTTTATCTATTTTCCAGAAAATAGTTTGAACTTATTTGTTGTTCTTAAACTTGGTGTTGAAGTTCATTATACAGATTTTGTACCTGGAAAACAACAGTATCTGGTATGAAATATCTAATGTATCCTATATCGGATACAATGTAACTGGAGTAAATTCGGATGATGTATCTTGTATATACGTGCAGTAGATACATGTATATTGTATCAAAGATACATATATCTCATACATGAGGGCACCAGAGTTCGCCAAAAAATATAGATCCGGTTAGATCTTGGACATACACAAAGTCCAATAGTATGATCCCTCATTAATGGAGGAAAGAGGAAGAGTATAGGGGAGCAACAACAGTATTATAGTGATGGTGTTGGGTCATCGAGAGCTCTGATTCTAGTTGCTCGAGGTTCGTTGAGGACAAATGGTAGCAGTGGGGTTTTGCCGGAGCTGGAGGGAAGAGGAGGGATGAGAGGAAGGGGAATGAGATATTATATAATTATTTTAAAGTTTAGAGAGATTTGGTAAAAAATGGTAATGATGTTTGATTATTTACGTAGTTTGCTTTATATATATTACAATTGCTTTGGATGAAATTGTCCTTATTATGTTTTACTAGGAGAAGTTCGGAGCAAAGCTCTCTTAGGCTATCCTTCTAAGTGGGATGGGAGCATAAGAAGCTAGATTTTATTATTGTCATTATTATTGCTCAAATATTTATTTTCTTCAATTTCACTAACCATGAAAAATTGCAATTGTACACCGTTATATTTTTTGAAATAGGATCACCTGAAAGGAACTTTAAATTAGGGACAAAAATTTAAGGCGGATCATTTGTTAGCGAACAGCTAGCCCACTAGTGATATTGTCTACTTTGAACCTAGGCTTACGCGACTTTAAAACTCACTAGAATCAAAGACTTAATTCCTTATATACCTAGCATCTCTCTGTATTTTGTCAATGTAGAGTTCACCTAGAGTGTTAGATCATTGCGTAAAGGGATTGATCTTTACAAATTATTTTTGAAATTTTGAGGCTACATGCTTACCATAAAATAGACAAACTTATCTTTTTTTTAGCTATTAACTATTTACTGTCGATTTGGGATAGTAAAATTTAGGAAAAAATACAAAAAAAATATAACTAGTAATGTTACATTACAAAATATAACCTACTCTATATTACATTATCAATTATGACCCAATTGTTTAGAAAAAGAAAATTACTTTACCTCATTAGCCAAATTACTGCTCTCTCTCTCTCTCTCTCTTATATTTCTAATGTTCACTAGCGATCTCTTCATCTGGACCATCATCTCCATCCTTAGCTTCAATATAACGTTTATTCTTGACGCGGTTCAAATCTTCGTGGAGTCCATCCAATAGAAAAGCTAAGACCTCCTGCAGATGTACATAAGGAGAATTAGATGTCAAAAGATGCCTACAAAATGAGAGGACACCAAAACAGAGTATGAATAAATGACCTGAACTGGAAAATTAAATCCAACAAACTGAAATTGAACTTGAGAATCATGCTGATTGAAGCCGCTGAACTGAGGAGTTGAAGTTTCAAGTTTCGAAATTTAAAAATTAAATTTTCGTAAATAAGCTCTGTTCTGAGTGAGTATGATTGCAAATGATCGGTTATGTATTGAGGATCCCAACTCTAAAATTTTGGATGATTTGGCGTAGTTTTGAGGTGTTTTTGGATGAATTTGGTTCTTGGATTCGTGGAAGAAGACGAAATTCAATTTTTGTATACATTTAGATAATGTATTTTATATTGTTGTATATACAATACAGTCTTTTTATTTTGCTGATTTTCTTGTTCCTCTTCACTTTATATGCACTTATACAATGCAGATACATTGTTTAAACATTATATATAAATATGTATATATTTGTATAATTATGTATCTTATTGAATAATTGTATATATAACGTTATGCAATATAAAAAAAATTATTATATATACAACAATATATAATACAGTATACAAATTTATACACTATTGTACAAAAAAATAGACTTCATCTTCTTCGTCGAATCCAAACATCAAATTCATCCAAAAACACCTTAAAACTATACCAAATCATCTAAAATTTCAGATTTGGGCTCCTCAATATATAACTGATCTTTTATAACTATACCCACTCGAAACAAAATTTATTTACGAAAATATTGGAACCTCGAATTGTAGGAAAAAACTCGAAACAATGCTGAATTTTTCACTAACTTGTTTGAAGTTTTTTGGGAGAGAATTGGAAAAGAATTGAAATGAAAATCATGAAGAAGAATCTGAAAATTTGGTATGAGAAGTGTTGTTCTCTATATAACTACAAAGAAAAGTTAGTTTACAGTGAATGACCAAATAAGCTTTGGGGCTATAAAGTGTAAAGTATATTTTTGGCTACTTAAATGTAAAGTATATTTGCTAGTTGTACTTTTGTATAATTATCCCTAAAATTTATAGGTGGGTCACGAGCATGCATTACGGCTTAGCTTTGAATTATATTAGTAGAGAAAGTTTACAAGATAACAAGTAAAGATTGTAAATAATGTAAGTAATGAACGAGGTACAGTTATAGAGAGAATATGATCACCGTGTAGATCGTATAGCCTAGACCAGCAAGCCACGAGTTGGCCTCGACCCATGTTGATAAAGCAAAAATTAACAAGAAAATTAAAATAGGGAAAACTTGGAGACAAAGATAAAGAATTTTATTGCTTAAAAGAGAGAGATGAAATCAGATACTCCTTTACAATGTGAAGGGGGAATCTATTTATAACGTACAAGGTTGGTCTATGATCAATAGGAGAATGGCACCCGAGTCCTATAGTACACGACCAACAACCAAACGCCACTTACTGGAACCATTGGGGAGTGTCAGCTCAATATTCTCGATCGTGTACAGGTCTGCAGAGGGACGTCTGCACACCTGAGCACCCTGACACATGTCCCCGCTTGTCCTTTAGTGCAGAGTCATTAAGGTTGCTGGCTTCTGCTGCACTCGGTGCCATAGTGAAGGGAAGTTCCTCCGGTAGACTCATCTTAAAGTTGTTTTCGCGGCAACCCAACCTGCGATGCTACTCATTTCACTATCCCCTTTTTCCCATAAATTAATAATAACAGTATATGTGAAAAAAAATGATTTCTTATGTTTGGAGATAGGAATTAATGAAAGAGTCTATTAAATATATTCCTGAAGAATTTTGGTCCTTTAATTTACCCAAAAGTGGCAGTTTTGGTCTTAGACAATTATTTCACAAACTATGGTTCTTTTTGGAGAAACTAGAAATTCACTACTGTCTACTAAGAGCACAACCCACTACAAAGAAAAACATTCTTAAGTATATAAATAACCTTCAAATATTTCTATTAATCTTAGATCAAATGTGAAAAGCAAAGACTCCAAACTTGACAGCTATTCTAATACAATTACAACTATTTGATTTTGTATATGTTAGTTAAGGTGTTGTTGTGGAGATTGGATGACATTATTTCTGCCTTACAACAACATAAGATTGTCCCCTTACGAAAAAATAAAAAAAAATTGGGACTGTTATAAAATAAAGACAAAATGTCAATATCAAACTTAAAGAAAAGAGACAACTTTAGAGAATTTTAGTAGTACTTTGTTTACTACTTGAAACTATATCAAAATGTACAAAAGGGTGGCTATTTATAAGCCACCAAACTTTCTCCCTAAGCATTTTAAGCTTGACATCAACTTGGCAATTTGACCAACTAACTGTGGTGTTCAAATCCTATTTAAACAAGTAACTTTGATATTCAAATCCAATTTGAATAAGTAACTCTTGGTGTTCAAGTTCAATTTGCCTACTAACTCTTATCTCTCATTAATGATATTCACACATATATATGTCACATGACATCCATATTATATAACACTCCCCCTTGGATGTCCATTAATAGATAATGTGTCTCGATAAAACCTTACTAGGAAAACCCAGTAGAAAAAGCCTAGTGAAGGAAAAAGAGTACACACATTTTGTAATACGCCCTTAGTGTTGCCTCATTAAAAACCTTACAAGGAAAACCCAGTGGGACAAAACCTTGTGAGGAAAAAAGAGTACGACGCGTATTAACTCCCCTTGATGAGAACATCAATACAGAACTTGAATCTTCACATTTCAATCTTGTGCATCATCTTCTAGAAAGTTGCATTAGGTAGATACTTTGTGAATGAATCAATCACATTATCACTCGAACGAATCTGTAACACGTTGATATCACCATTCTTTTGGAGTTCATGTGTGTAGAAAAGCTTTTGGTGAAATGTGCTTCATTCTATCTCCTTTTATGAATCTTTCCTTTAGTTGGGTCATGCATGATTCTCGGCTTGCTTCATGAATAGCTATTATCTCAGCATGATTAGACTATCATGTAAAATAACATGGTATGACAGTAACCCTTCATGGTAATAAATAACATGTCTATATTGAATCCTTATATTGTTCATATGAATATCCTGTATATTCAAAAGCTTAACAATATTCATTAGGATAAATACATCCATACAGGGGTTTTCATTTGTAATATGCAAGTGATCTTACTTCACTATCCCCATATAGGAGTAAAACTATATCATGCTCATAGTTATAGCAAGATGTATAAATGCATCAATTGCACAAGATATGGTACTTCATGACCAATCCATTTCTACATGTTTCTCATTTCAACTTTTTTCACTAGATAATTTATCGCTTTTGAAAACTCTCCAAGAGTTCGAATAATATTCATATCATTAACTTACCCCTTATAAGGACTTTAAACAAGTTTCCTAGAAACTTTTATATGCTTCAGGCATTTTGAATCCTTCAGGGATTTTCATATAGATTTTGTCGAGTGATAATATTCAATCATTTTATGTGTGACATTTTCTAGTGTCCGAACTGTAAATCAAATAATTTTTATGCTTACCAAGATGAATCTCTCCATGTCACTTGTTAAATATTTCTACGTCAACATGCTTAAATAATCGTAGAATTCAGATCTTCACAATCCCTTTACAATATTGTGCCATATTATAACAAAGATATCGTCGACGATATATCATTTGTATTGGTTCGCAATGTGACATAACATTTTGATATCTCATCACTTCATTATTTTCATGTACCTGAGCCTCTCATAAGGTTTCATGAAGTGTTATATCGTAAGCTCTTTAAAAGCACATCCTTTTCTTATTATGATCATTTGTTCCTTATCCTTTTCAAGGATTATCTCATTTGGAACTGATTATGATATACCATGCTTCATGCATGTAGTAGACTTTGTCTTTCAGAGACATTCAATTGGAGCATTTACAGCTAAATATGAGATCAATTTTAGGTCAGCAAATGCTCCTAGCATTTGAACTTGAATTATCTTTTGAATAAGGATCTGATGATAATTCCTAACATATTTCATAGCTGCTTGTTATCTCCCTCTTATGTTAGGAAAACTAACATACCTCCTCTATCTTGTTTGAGGAATCCATCTTTGTGCATCGTGGTATATTCATTACTTATATATCGCACATCAAAAATTACTAGATGGAATATTTGATTCCTTACCTTGAACCAATTGAGAGAGAAAAATTAACCATAATTTATTGGTCTAATGCATATAAGTTCTATAATATGTGATTATCATATTTCAGACCAATCACATGAAGCTTTGTTCTCATAAGCAATGATTCAACTATTTATTAGAGGCATTCAACGCCAAACCAACATTATCAAGATGAATTGTCTTGATTGCACAATCTGAAAATTGTGTTCTTAACTCAATTTATATTGAGCAAGCAACTTTATGAATGTCAAACTGCAGGTTGAGAACAAACGTACATGTGATCATTTTATAGATGCATCTATTTAAGATATCACATGACAGGTGAACGGGCCCATATTCACCTTTTATACTTTTCAAATTTTAAGGGATCCAATCCCAACATTAGTTGGTCCAACCAACTTATCACAAGAACAAGCAACATACAACAATTATTGAAGAATCTTTCAGTTCTTCATTACATGCAATACTCAATGAACATCTTCGGAATTTCATAATCGTTCATGCCAACTTATGAACTTATTTGTACTAGTAAACTCCAAGTTTACCATGTCATATGATTTTTGCTTTAGTAAATTTCAGATTTACTATAACATGAATAGATTTTCAGATTTATTATTTTGGAGTATATTTCATAATATTTCTTCTCAATTATTCTACCTCTTTTGGAGGTGTTACTCCTATCACATTCACCCTAGGGAATGGATTTGTACTTTTACAATCAAAATTCTCATTTCCCAGGAATGAAATATAATAATGCCTTAAGCCTATCAGATTATGATATCTTAGAATCTCTTTCAAGATATTGCTCTTTCATGAGCAAATCGAGGCGTACATATAATGTAACGAAAGATTTTGTCCTTTGTTACGCCCACATTCATATTCATAAATTCAATCACATGTCTTCTTTCAGACATATTATGCATTGCTACCATATTCACTTCAAGGAATGGAGCATATTTCATGACTTTTCACCAAAATTTTGCCTTAGTCATCATTATATCATCAATATAGTGCATCGAGATTCAAACTCAACGTCTTATCCAAATAAAAGGCATCTTAGGCCATAGATCGATGGGACTTTAACCCAATATCTTATCATCATGGTGCACCGGGACTCTAACCCGATGTCTTACCCTTTTGGGGCGATGGATCTTGAATCCACTGTCTTACCTATAAACGTATACTAAACCAAAATATAACAGGACTCACCCTTGAGCCTTAAAAAGAAAATTACCAAAAGAAAATTAAACATGAAAATCAACTATTTGGGATTCACCTGCGTACATCTGTTTTAGCAGATAAAAACATACATTAAGACAGTGAAAGAGATGTTCTCACCATTCTAATCAAACTTATAATACTGATTTCAATAGTATTAGATCCAGCACTTACACATTATACTATTAACGTTAACAAGAAGAATAAGACAATGTCAACCAAAAATGTCCAATGGCATGCTAACCGAGAAGGAATATATATGAATTATATATTGCAAACTAACCTTCCATGATGTCCAATAATTAAATCAATAAAGGTGAGCAACTAAGTATAAATCCAAAGTTCAAACTTTGTCTAAGCAAAAGTTTTCATGGGCAGAGATTACCACCAATATCATACCCCAATCAAAAATACCTTAGCCATACCTTAGCCTTATCTTGAGATGGTAGAGTCTCGTGTTGATAACGCACTATAAAATAAAGACAAAATATCAATATCAAACTTAAAGAAAAGAGGCAACTTTAGAGAATTTTAGTAGTACTTTGTTTACTACGTGGAACTATATCAAAATATACAAAAGGGTGGCTATTTATAAGCCACCAAACTTTCTCCCTAAGCATTTTAAGCTTGACATCAACTTGGCAATTTGGCCAACTAACTTTGGTGTTCAAATCCTATTTGAACAAGTAACTTTGATATTCAAATCCAATTTGAATAAGTAACTCTTGGTGTTCAAGTTCAATTTGCCTACTAACTCTTATCTCTCATTAATGACATTCACACATATATATGTCACATGACATCCATATTACATAACAGGGACCAATTATTATTGTTTTTCTTCCCTCAAACTAAAGAGAGGCACCGACCATCTTCCACACAGTACAATCAAGACTGTATATAAATTTCTATTTTCATAATGTGTACTCTAAAATAGTTAATTACTAGTGTCTTTTGGGGCCACTAAATTTTCAATGGAAATATGGTTTGGTAGAAGAAAAAATTATAACCCCGAATTATGTGGTGGAGTGGAAAGGGTTGTTCCTTCCTTAATCAGATGTTTCGATTTCGAGCCCTGAATTTGAAAAACAAAATTGGTAGGAAACGCTTTCCCCAAATGGATCCTACGCAGCGTAAATTCGAATTAGTTAGACTCCATGGTGGAGTACCGCCGGATGGAAAACCAAAACCCCCAAAAAAAAAAAAACTTTCAGAAAATGGCTGTATTATTGAAGAAATAGGTAGCGAGTAGCCAACAGTTTGCAAAATTACAAACTGTAGCCTACCTTGTATCTAGGTCGCGCACTGTATCACTGTATTTGTATCAACAAATATAGGTTTATCAGCGAATACAAACCTGTCTTCTTCTTTTCTTTTTTTTTAATTATTTGTATTTTCACTGGATAGTCATTGTATCACTGTATTTGTATCAATGAATATAGGTGTATCAACGAATACAAACCTCTCTTTCTCACTTTTTTGTTTTGTATTTTGTATTTTGTATTTTCACTGTTCTTTTTTCTCCTTCTTTGTATTTTGTATTTTCACCTCTCGCTCTTTCTCAAATGTATCAAACTTATCATTTGTATTTTTCTATTAACTAGTATATGCATCATTTGTATTTGAATGATTCAATTTGTATCATCATTTTTTTAAAGCTTCCAGTTTTGTATCAAAATATATTAGGTATTTGAAACCAAATACAAATACATAACTGGAAGTTTTAAAAACTGAAAGATTTTGATACAAAACTGGAAGTTTTTTTTAAAGAAAAAAAAAAGAAAAAGAGAACAAGAGAGATCTGAGAGTCAGCGAGAGAGAGAGAGAGAGAGAGAGAGAGAGAGAGAGGGAGGGAGGCAACGAGAGAGAGGGAGATGGAGGAGGGAGGCAAGCGAGATTGGGAGAGAGGGAGGAGAGTGGCGAGAGAGGGAATAAGAAAAGAGGCTATGGATTGTATTTAATTGGCAAGAGAGGCTATGGATTGTAATTAATTGAAACCTTGGCTAATAGGGTAATTAGAAGCCTATATTTGCTAAGTCATGTAGTTTTTTCTAAAAAATAAAATAAAGAAGAAATTATATAATCAATAAAACAGAAGGTAAGCACAATAATAAATATAATTAGTACTAGCAACAAAAAATCTTAATCTTTTAGTAATAGACTCGATACTTGAGGATTACTATTTTGCCAAAGCATTCGCAACTTGATTAGATTCTCTAACAATGTTGGATCTGAGGATTTCTCTCGTTGATAAGTTCTTTAGCTTTCTGAATTGTATCGTGCATCTTCCATGGAGGTAAACTTTTTCCTTGTAACATATCAACAATCAAAAGGGAGTCACATTCAAGTATATGGCACATTCAAGTATATGGCACATTCTTGTTGCTACTTGCTTGAGTGTTCACTATGGCACACTTAACTTAGTAACTGAATAACTTAAGTTAAAGTATATCGAAGAATCCCAAGTTAATTCTTGTGTTACATAGACAATAACTTCATCAACCACAGATCATTTATGGCAGTCGTCAAAAATATTTTGGCCTAGCATATGTATTAAGTTTATAACCTTTATTTGGGCTGTCAGTTCGTTTTACTAATAATAAAGATAAAAACATCCATCCCAATCCCATCCGGACGAGCACATTCTATGCCCTCTACAAACAGACATCAGCAAAAAATAAAAAACTTCCATTATTTGAGGGATATCACATATTTTTCTCCTGGACTTTGACTAATTATTTTAGAACACTTAAAACTTCGCAGTGTTGTAAATTCATTTGGTTTTGGTCCACTGATATTATGAATATATGTTCTAAATTAAGAGAGACTAAAAGCAAAGTAAATCTTCAAGAAAATTCTTCAAGAATATTATCTTAGCACATGATATGTATCTTCCACATAATGTTAAAATAGTACTATACTTTAGATTCATATACACGTTAATTTCTTTTTTGTTAGACAAGATTATGATTTGGTCCACCATCAAATCTATATAGGACGACAAGAGTAGAATTCAATTACAACTTGGATATCTTGTTAGATCTCCTTCTAGGCTTTACTATAACGAAGGTGATCGGGTAGTTCCTCAAAAATGATTTAGTAACAAATATTCCCTCCGTTTCATTTTACTTGATCTCGATATTAATAGTATTTATTTCAATTTACTTGTCCATTAAATGAAATCAAGAGAATTTTGTTATACTCCCTCTGTTCCTAATTAGTTGTCGTCTTTACTAAAAATAAATGTTCCTTAATACTTGTCATTTCACAAAATCAAGGCATAATTAATTGTTTGTTGCCACTTTTATCCTTAGTGATAAATATGGAGAGATATTTATATAGTTCAAAAAAAGAGAAGGATTAAGTAAAAATGAGTAATAAATAAGGCTAATTTAATCAAATTACCTTCTAGTTAATGTTTTTCTTAAGGGTGTGCCACTTAAAAAGGTGACATGTAAATAGGAACAGAAGGAGTAGTAGTTTTTTTTTTTTTCTACTCTTAGTACTCCCTCTGTCCCATATTAGTTAGTCATCTTAATAAAAATAGTTGTCCCATATTAGTTGTCCACCTTACTTGAACTATTAATTAAATTTTTTCCATATTATTCTTGCAATTAATTATTTTTTAAAGTATTCACACTTGTTTGTAAAGTTTCAAGAAGTTTTTTAAAGGGTGAATTAGTAAAATTACCTTCTTATTTATGATTTCTTAACATGCGTGTAAAAAAAAAATGACCAACTAATATGGGATAAAGGGAGAATGACCAACTAATATGGGATAAAGGGAGTATTAAATAACTTAATAATAGCCAAATTTAGAGTTTCAAAACATCATTAATAAGGTTAATTTAGTAAAATGCATTCTTAATTAAAGTTTTCTTAAATAATGTGTCAATTAAAATGAAACGGAGGGAATAACAATTTGGAGATTTTAGGTTAAATTTTGTGTTAGCATTACATTTGGTGACGAGTTTATTTGCTACTCCAAGTACTCTCTCCGTTAGCTTTTATTTGTCACTTTTTGACATGATATATTCATTAATAAAATAATTATTGATATAACTATTTTACCATACTACCCCTATTAATTTGATGTTTAGAGTAATATGTCTTGAAAATGGTTTGGAGAATAAACAATTAATGCTAAGGATAAAATAGAGGGAAAAAAAATTCTTGATATGTAAAAGTGACAAGTAAAAATATAAATCCAATTAGGAAAATAGTGACAAGTAACAGAGGGAGTAATAATAAAGTTATAAATTAAGGCGGAATACATCGACAATTTTTTAAATTTGTCAGTAAATTTTATTAAACACCTGAATTACGATCTATTTTGATTGAACGCATGAACACATGATAAAATATTCATACCACATACTTTCAGCTCGAAATTCTAAAAAGCTTTTGTGCATATTGTAAAACGTTTATTATATAGATAAGTTAAACACGTTAAACTTAATTTAGAACGAACAAGTCTGAAATTTTACGACTTAGGCCTCATTTGTTTGCACTTAATGGAGGTCTGAATCTGAATGGTTTAGACCTCAAATCATTAAGTGCATTTATTTTTTATTAAAATTTTAGCTCTTAATAAGTCAGAATATGTCTTAATCATTCAGATCTGGAACCAAGTCTTAATATAATTAAGAGGTATTCCTGTGTTCGGATAATATTCACCACCACTCTATCCACAGTCATCAATCACCACCACTCTATCCACAGTCATCAATCACCACCACTAACCACCTCTGCCACCACCACCATTGTCAACCACCAACCACCACCACCATAGTCAACCACCAACCACCTCCACCATCATAAACTACTATTGACAACAACAACATCACTTCCAACCACTACTGGCAACCGATACCACACCTACCACTTTCATTATTCTAATTATAACCATCGCACCACCATCACGAACGCCACCGGCCAATCCCTACTACCAACCAACTCATCTATCACAACTAGCACCACCGCTAACTATCACTAACACATTATCAGCCTCCACACATTCTTCGGCCACCACCACCACCATTGTCACCAGTGTCACCACCTCTATCAATCACCACCACCGTTACAGTAGTCTATCTCTACTAACAACCATCTCCACCATCACAGCTAGCAGCGTCTCCAACTACCATAACACATCGTCAACTATCATGCATATATTTTTCAGCCACCACGATCAACACCTCAAACTACTAACATCAATCAACTTCACATCACAACTACCACCACCACTACCAATCACCACCATCATGAGAGTCACTACAATACCAACCATCTTTACCATCACAACTATCACCGCAATATTACTAGTCACTAACATCAATCATTACCATCGTCATCATCATTACAAACCATCTCCATTATCACTAACAAACATAAATGTTTTTTTTTTTAATTAAATAATAATTTTATTATATTAAATTAAATATTTTTCTGATACATAAATAATTTTTTATTTGAATTGTATTTTTATTATATTTACAAATAAATAAATTTTACATATTTAAATGTTGAAAAATAAACAGTCTTAATCATTCAGTTTTTAGATTTAGAGATAATATTTTAATCATTTAAATATACATTAAGATTCAGACGTCTGAATCTTAATAAAATCAAATACAGCCTTAGTTTATAATCCATAAATTGTATATTAATAGATGAAAAAGAAATGGAGGTTGTTGGGATGGAAACGGAACCGACTTAATTTAGTTTGTGGCTCTTTTTAAAGTCATGGTTTTTTTTTTTTAGGTCAAAAGAATACAGGCTGAAACAGCTAGCTAGACTTTTCATTAACTAGTTTTGTTTTGTCTATGGTCATTTTCAAGAAGACGAGGTGGGTTCACAAATCATATTCATTAAATGATTAATACATTAAAAAAAAAAAATGCAATTAACACAGCTTATTGGCAGCCTGATTTGGCCTATGGACATTTCTATTGTCATTTTTTGTAATTAATGTTACCATTGAAAGTGAAAGAAAATCACATAAACAGATCTTGATTACTTAAATATTTTCCCTCTATTACACTTTTCCTCTATTTCGTCAAGTACACACTTAAATGAATGATACTTGTCAACAATAATTTTTAAAGATCTAGATTAGATTCATTTAACAAGCGTCCCCAACCATAGTTAAAAACATAAAAATTTGGAAAGCATTCTTTAATTTTAATATATATTATCAATCTCCCTATAAATCTTGATACTTCCTCCGTTCACTTTTACTTGGCATATTTTGACTTGTCACACCCATTAAGAAAATAGTACTCCCTCCATTCGCTTTTACTTGTTACAATTTGACTTGCACACCCATTAAGAAAAAAAATTAATGACGTAGTTATTTTACCGTAGAACCCTTATTAAATGATGTTTTACTATTGTGCCTTGAATTAATTTGGAGAAAAAAATAATTAATATCAAGAGTAAAATAGAAAAATAAAAGTTGTCTTGTCTTGATTAGTGAAAAATGACAAGTAAAAGCCAAAATCAAATTAGAAAATTTGTAATGAGTAAAATCGAACGGAGGGAGTAATTATTAACATGATTATTTTAGCATAATATCCCTATTAATTGAAGTTTATTATTATGTCTTGAAATTAGTTTGGAGAATAAACAATTAATGCTAAGGGTAAAATGGAAAAAAAAGATTATCTTTTCTTGATATGTTAAAAATGACAAGTAAAAGTAAACGGATCATTAAATTCATTTTGTAAATTTTACAACCAAAAAATTAGTGAACTTCCCACAAAATTTTTTAAAAAAAATCCAAACGAGATATTCATAGGCTTGACAAATCTTTGAATTTTTTTTTATTTTTTTTTTTGACAATGAAACATTCTTTTCGTTTGTCACTTGAAAATTGGATTCCATTATAATAGCAACTCCAGTTTAGTCGTCTAATATATTCTGTAATTCATTTTCTTATACTTATTTTAATTAATTTTAAAATTATGATAGACAAATTCAACATTTATATATGTAGAAAGCAAATTTTTTCCACTGAATTTTTTCCTGCGTTAAAGTACATCTATAGAAAGTCCTCTATGAAATTAAGAATTAGATTTTTGTTTTATTTAGTGAAAATCATATTCATATAGAATTAGATTTATGGTTTATTATGTGAAAATCATATTTAATTTGATGTTCTTTAATTTAGTTATAGGATGAATATAATGAAATTGAATAGAGTATTAAAACATTCCTTAAAAAAAATTATTGAACTATGATTATAGGAATGCCCTTAGAGTTTTTTTTTTTTTTTTCCGGAGGAATTGGGAGTTTATTGATTTTTGAATATAAATTTTGAGGATATAATTAATGATACATTAATTTATACTCCTTCCATTCGAATTAATTTATACTCCTTCCATTCGAATTTACTTGTCATATTTTGATCCGACACACCTATTAAGAAAATAATGATTAGTATAGTGACTTTAACATATTACCCCTATTAATTGATGTTTAGTAATGTGTATTGAAAAATAATTTGGAGAATAAGTAATTAATGTAAAGGGTAAAACAAGAAAATTTTTTATCTTTTTTTGATTTGTCAAAAATGACAAGTAAAAATAAAAATCAAATTAGGAAATAGTGACAAGTAAATTTGAACGGAGGGAGTATCAAATTTGGGTGTGACTTGATTGTATATATACCATAATTAAATAGTACTTTCCAAAATTTTATGTTTTTAACTATGGCTGTGGATGCTTGTTAAATGAATTTAATCTATACCTTAAAAAATTATTATTGACAAGTGTCATTCATTTAAATGTATACTTGAGGAAATGGAGCAAAAGTATAATGGAGGGGAGCCAAAGGTCTATTTGTTTTGTATTTAATAAAGGGATAATTATCCAAAATGTCAGTCCATCAAAATTATTTACAACTTAAATGACCCAACTTTACGTTAATTACCTGAAATAGCATTTTGGGGCATTTTGTATATTTCAGGTAATAACCCACATTAATTTTCCCAAATTCCTTTTAAACTTCAGCGCTTTACTTTTACACAAACTTGATAGAAAGAGGACGGCGACGACAATTTCAACTTTCCTCTTAAACACAAGCTAGAAGGACTTGGGTTTTGCATAATTCTCAATAATAACTGTTATATGTCAATTTTTTGGGTTAGAAGCTGGTCGGGTTAACGAGATCGAACAAAACTGGATAGTGAGTGTTTGGACGATGGTTGCTGGTTCGTTGCCGAAAACAATGGTGGTTGGGTTGATGGAGGAGAGAAGAGGAAAGAGATGTTGGCGTGGTGTTTGTGGTTTGATCTGGTTCATCGGAGCTGGAGCTCCTCGCCAGAGCAACGACGGAGCTCCTCGCCGGAGCAACGACGGAGACTTAATACTTATTTCGGCTGCAGCGATTTGAGGAACAGTGAGATGAGGTATTTCAGAAAAGGCGATGGCAACAATAGTTGTAAAGTTGCCCCAAAATGGGCTATTTCGGAGCAACGGAAGCGACAACAAGTGCATTGTTTTGGTGCAGTCCTGCAGTACGAAGCTCGGTGATGCTTGAAGTAATTTGGAAAACAGCAAGTGCATTTCAGCGTGGCCATTGTGTGATTTTATCGTTTGCATGTGATTTCTTCATTTGGTGCACGTTGTTAGTTTAATATGGCAAGTTAAACACAAACTAAGCGTGGTTGAATATTGTAGAAATTGTTTAAAAACAATGTCTTGTGGTCTGTTGTAGAAAATCTGTTTATGTTAAAATCCTAATGAGTTGTGGTTTACTTCCTTCATTATGTTAATTTTTTCATCTTTTTTTCTTTTTGAAATTGTCAAAATAAATTGTGTAAATGCTTTACAGAATCCTCTTTCTTTACATTAATGTCTCAATTTTTTGCCTTAATCTTAGTCTCTTTTCCTCTCTTTTTCTGTAATTTTCTTACCTATGAGTTGTACTCTGGATGTGGGAGAATGATGAATGCGAAAAAGGTGTTTGATGAAATGCCTCAACGAGATGTGATTCTTTGAAATTTGATGGTCAAGGGTTATGCTCAAAGTGACAATATGGATATGGGACTTGGACTGTTTAAGCAAATCGATGGGAGGACTGTTGTTTCTTGGAATTTGATGATTTCCTTATTAACTCAAAATGGGAGTGAGAAGGAGGCTCTGGCACTTTTCCGTGAGATGAGGAATAGTGAGTTTGAGCCTGATGAAACTACTGTTGTTACTATGTTACTGAGGATATAAAGCTCGATACATCATATAACTATTTATACAATATCGATATACGTTTATACACATTTATACAATATTGATACACGTTGATATACTATTTATACAATGTCGATACATTACATAGCTTTTATACATATCGATGCACGTTTATATACATCATATATATATGTTTATACACCATTTATACAATATCGATACATTACATATACACTACATAACTATTTATGCAATATCGATACATTATATATACACTACATAATTATTTGTTCATCATATATACATGTTTATACACCATGTATACAATATTGATACATGAAAAAAAAATGCACGAAAAATGTTTGAAAAAAAAGAGCAAAAATAATTTTTTTAAAAAAAAAAATTAACGCTTAAAAAAAAGGAAAAAAAAAAAAAGAAACATAAATGGCCTAATGGCCTTGGGCCAAATTGAACTTTGTTGAGCCCATGACCCTTTTGGCTATTTTTTCTGTAAATGAAAAGTGGGCTACTTTTTTTGTAAATATTTTATTTTTCTGTATATAATTGAAATTTTCCCTTTAATAAAAGTGCAGCCCAGTGTACTAAAGTTTTGGCTATGCACAAGGTCCGGAGAAGAATCTGACCACAAGGGTCTATTGTACGCAGTCTTACCTTGTATTTCTGCCTGAGGCTGTTTCTAAGGCTTGAGTTATTTAGATTTCAATCATTAATTATATTTATTTTTATATTTGAATTTAATTATTCAAATTTTAATCACTAAATGCATTTTCTTAAATCATACACCCAATTGGTCTAAATAATCAAAAATTATTAATACTCCTCCGTTCACTTTTATTTGTCTATTTTAGACGTTGCACATCTCTTAATAGATAATGATTAATATTAATATTTTACCGTAATATTCATATTAATTGATGTATAGTCTTGACTCTTGAAAAATGGTTGAGGGTAAAATAGAAAAAAGATAATTATCTTTTCTTGACATGTTAAGAGTAACAAATAAAAGTGAACAATCTATTTTGAAATAGTAGAAAAGTAAAAGTAAACGATGGAGTAAAATGCAATACATTTAGGGGTCGTTTGAAAGAGTATATTTGAATAGTGTGGAATATGATGTATTAGTAATGCTTGCATTAGTTATGTTGAGAGTTTTCTTATGCATTGTTTGTTTGGCTTGGTGTATTAAAAACAACATTCATTGCATAATTTTTATCAAAAAATATTTGTTTACAAAATACCCTTCACAAATATGATGAAAAGAATGTAAAAATGATTCTGAGGGGCAATTGTGTCTCTAACCATGCTAATGTATGCATTAGAACCCATTACATTACTAATACCATGAATTTTCATGTATTAATTACACATATTGTAATACAAAATACACTGTATAACTCATGCTTAGTTATACATAGGTTGAAAAAGTGTACCAAACAAGATACTATTAATACACAAAGTTAATGCATGCATTATTTTTCTAATGCACTCTACTATACGACGCCTAAGGATTTTTGTAAAGTTTCATTTCACCACTACTACATCTATTCCCATGCTAGTTGTCACTATTAGCTTGCACCATTATCAGACACCATTAGACATTACCAATAATTAGAGGTGGCAAATGAACGTTTGGGTTGAATTTGGAAGGATTAAAATGGGTTGCATCAATAAATGAGTCATTGTCCAATTCTGCCTAAAGTTGTTTAGACTAAGATGAGTTGTGTCAAGATAGACTAAACAATGGATCATACCTTAATCTGTCTAATTTGACCCAATTTTTTTTCTCTTTGTAGAGATAATTGCATATGCAATTTTACCTATACTTTGTAAAGATAGAGATGCTATTTTCGATACACAAAGTTATGCCGCAGAGAAAATCATTATTCTTAGGGAAAAGACATCAAATAGACCCTAAACTTATGCCGAAAAGTCGATTACACACTCAAACTGTTATGACAACTTATTACACACTGATAATACTTAAAAGTAAATTTATTTTCACCCTAGAAGCTGATGTGACAACAAAATTAAAAAGAAAAAAAAAAACAGGCGCGTAATAGGAGTCAAATTTTTTTAAAAAAATAGAAGGGATAATACAATTCATTCTCCACTGACAGCCCTGCCACTTCTTCTTCATGTCATTTTCATTTTCTCCTCTCCTTCATTTTTTTAAAATTCAAAATCACTTTATTTCTTTTACTAATCTATTACTTATTCTTCACCATTTTTTGTCTTGAACTTGAACATGATTTATAATGGTGATAATATTTGTGGTGGGTGATAAAATTGATGGTGATATATCGTTTATTTTTTATACTTGACGATGGAACTGGCGTGATTTTGATAGTGGGTGATTAAATTTGTGGTTAGGGTTGTGATTAGACCCGATGGTGGCAACGACGATAGATCTGGTGGTGGACGATTTGACCATAAGAGGAGTTTCTTAATAGAGCAATTAAATATTGAGTGAAGAATATATTCTCAGTGCAAAAAAGTCTCAGATTAAAGTTTTGAACCAAAGAAAGGGAGAAGATGAGAAAATGAATTAATTTTTTGGTAAATTTCGATGGTGAATTTTTTTGACTATATGATGGTTGTTTGTAATTTTTTATGGTGACAATATTTGTGGAATGATTCCGATAATGAATTTCATTGTGGGTAGTGAAATTTATGGTGGTGGAGATATGAATTTGATAATGACGACGGTAAGGGTGGTGGTTTAATGATGAATTTGATGGTGTAAAGTGAAGAAGAAGTCACGGGGGTAACATGAATTTTTTCTTTTTGAAATCTGACATAATAGCTTATGTAGCAGTGACATGGTGACGATGTGGCGCTAGTGTAACTCTCATCGTGTGATTGGTCATATGTGTATTAGGGTGGAAATAAATTTACTTTTAAATAGTATAAGTGTGTAATAGATCACCATAATAATTTAAATGTGTAATTGACTTTTCGACATAAATTCAGGTGTATTTGATATCTTTTCCGTTATACTTATTACTATTACTACATTAAGTTAAATAAAGTAAAAGGCATAACTATTCTGTTTTCTAGCTGGTACTTTTTTTTTTAAGGATCAAGATGACACGTCATATCTGACATTTGTTTAAAGCCATATACGTCAACTCTGAATTGTTCCATATTTATTGGTGCTTGTTGCCTTCCTCAATTGTTTAATGAGTTTTCCAATAGAATATATACCCCCTCCATTTTGTTTTGAGTTTCTTTTTACTTTTTTTTTTTTTCAAAAAAGAAGTTCACCTACTTTGAAATAAAATTAATTAATTTAAAAGGGATGCTTAATTTCATTTGTACTATGCTTATGTTTTATGGAAAAGGGCAAAAATTGCCCTGAACTATGTGAAATGGACCACCTATACCCTCTGTGATATTTTGGGATCAAAAATGCCCCCGCCGTTATCTTAAGAGACCACAAATATCCTTTAAAGTTAATAGTCTAACTTTTAATTGACGTGACAAGCCACGCGGGACTCATCCCTCCACCTAAGTGTTGCCAACTAGGATTCCACTAAGTTACGGGCCAACTTGTTTCTTTCATAGGTGAATGTTGTTCGGAGGTATAATGGGGGATGTCATGGCCAAGTATTTACCTAATTCTGATAGAATAATTCACTACTAGAAATTTGGCCTATGGAAACAGATATGCTAGTAACCATTTTTAAATTGTTGCTAAAAATAGTCTATTGCAACGGTTATGACCGTTGCCAAAAGATTTAATAGCTATTGATAAGGGCATAATCATAAAATCATTGCCACTATACTATAACTGTTGCAATAGTCCTACCTGTAGCAATGGTTATGTGAACCATTGCGATAAAACCATCTATGGCAATACTTTTATGAAAAAAATTTATGTATTGAAATGGTTATTAAATCCCTTTACAATTTCCCTCCACACTTTCCCTCTATTATTTTTCTAACCCACCAAATATATCAAATTTTATTTATTAAATTCATTTTAAGAAAGAGAGATATTTAACAAATATATTGATGTGGCAGGTTTAGTTCTCTCTCTTCAAACTCTCGAACATCTCTTTTCTTAAAAACTTAGCCTCTTCAAATCTGAGAAAATGTTCAATGAAAACCTGAAAAAATATTTAATCTGTGCTCATAGTTGAGAATTACGGTACTCGAAATAGCCCATCCCAACCTTTCCAATTGAAGATTTATTCCAGCGTAAACGTAGGTACCAACGCTATCTGAGCTTGAATAGTTTTTCGCTCTCGCCATTTTAAGTTCTCTATTTTTTGTCCTCGCCCTATTCATTTGATTTCTTTATTTCTAAGAGTTTTTTGTGTGTTTTGTAGGTTTTTGGTAAGTTAGGGATTTCTCAATGGTTTCATAATCTGTTGATTGGTGCTAGGTTTAAGGTAAGGATGACATTTTTAGACAATTTTTGGGTTGATTTGATCTTTTGGATACAATAGAATCAGGTATCTCAAGGCCAAAAAGATGATTTTTTTTGGAAATTCGAGTAAGTGTTAAGATTTTGTTGTAGATTTGATTATAAACCCACAGAACTGATTCGTGGGTCTTTTGATTTTGGGCTTGTTTGTATCACTTGCTGACTAGGGTTTATTCCTATGCCGTTGGAAAGACATATATAGATGTGCAGCTTGATTGAAATTGATTTGAGGAGATTTCAATTAGAAAATTCTAACACAAGTGTGAAGAACATTATGAACAACTGAAAGTTCTAGGCGCGAAATTAATTACCGGTAGCTTGGGCTTGGATTGTAATCGGAAAAAAAATGATGTCGATTGTAGAAGTTGAGGCTATAAATCGTTATCCATGAGCTGAACCATAGCCAATCTGTGAGTTGAAACTTAACCGTGGCCATGGTTACGAATTCCTCAGTATAATTGCGCAAACAATTTCACAAATAGGTTTGAACTTCTGAGTTTTTAAATCGGATTTCACCTTTGTTCTGATTGAGTTTGAATTCCTATTACTGTTGAAACTGGTTGCATAGTTATTGTGATCTTTGAAGTTTAGTTTTATATCTATTGATTGCTTCTGATGTTATTGAATGGCAAGTTATTTGGGGTTGAGTCCGTAATTTTAATTTAGTTTTTAAATTCACTTGGACAGATTTGGAGAGTAGTTTTATCGCTGAAGTTATCAATTTAATTGTCGTAGCCTAATTCTCTAAATTTAAACTCAATTTTGAACTGTGAATGCTACTTTTAACTAAAGTTAAACTTGAAGAATTCAATTCTTTTATACTCACTGCTTGATTCAGTTGTGCAAGATGACTTTGGTTTATAAACTATAAAACTGTTCGGACCTTCAAAGGTTGGTGAATAACTGAAAAAGGCTTCTTTATTTTTTCAGAAAGCCACCTCTTTTGAGATCTATATATTTGTCATGTTGGTTACTTCATTGTTGTATGCTTCCTGTGTTAGTTGTTTTTAAGGCACTTGCCATGCTAGAAATGGAGCCCTATCTCCTTTACCTCGCTTCAAAAGTGAGTCGTTTCTTTTTTTATATATATATCTCTACAAGAAGAAGAATTGTGAAATTTATGAGCTAAATTTTTGTTATTTTTTAATCTGTGTGTGTTTTTGCAGGAAAGAATAACCTACAAAAACATGAGAGATTTTTCTCATGTCCTTTGCATTTGCTTTTCAAGAAACCACATAGCCAGGTCCTTCGAATTTAGACATCTGTTAGAAAAGAGTTAATTAAGTAGACATTAACTAACATTTGTCTGTCATATTTTCTTGAATTATTTTTCTTGAGCTGAAGGTGTATCAAAAACAATCTCTCTACCTTCAAAAAAGAAGAGGTAAGGTCTACGTATACACTACCCTCCCTAGATTACGATGAGTCTATTGTTGTTGTTGTTGTTGTTGTTTGTCTGTCACATTTCATATTTGGCCATGACAATCCAGAAACTCATGCATTTGATACTTTGTGATTTGTGCATCATTGAAGGAAAACAAATATATCATGGGGTCACTTTTAGTCACGAGAGAGATGTAAAATTGACATGATTACTGTAAGTATCATGTACAAGTATCTATGAATAGTTTAAATAGCTTTGTGTAACTTGGACACACAACAAAGATATTAAGCATTCGATGCAATTGCATGTCAGTCAAATTCTGAATTTTTTCAACTATAATCTGTCAATTTCTTCCCTAAAACAATATCAAATAGCAAAGTAGTGGTTATGAAATAATTAGAATCTAAAAAAACATGGCAAAGTTATTAAAATGCAGCCCAGTCACAAATATTTCAGATAAGACAGTTGCATGGTCATCTAAACTTAAATTAGAGAACTTGCAGTAACATAGCTGGTTTAATGAGCTCTAGCACTGCGAAATGTTTAGAAAAAAATTTTAAGGATAGAAATTGAAGTGTTGTCTTTTTTTGTCCTTAAAGTAGAATATGTGAGTAAGTTTTTCAAAAAAAAAAAAATTAATGAAAAGAGAGTACAGTATGATATGAAGTCGTATAGAGTTGAGGTCTATGAAATGGATTCGTGAGTTTTTTTTTCCATTTCACATTGTTGTAGGATTTCTATATAAACTGGAGGTGATTCATCCTCTCATGGCTATATTAATTGTTGAAACTTGGAATGTATATTTTGTTTATCCAATATTCTCAATATTCTGTTATTTCTTTTGTTCATCACTAATCACAGTAGATTTTAATACGCTATTGATAGAAGTAATTACTTGGTTCTCCATTTGTAATATGCTTGGTTCTATGTTTGTAACTTTGTATTTACTCTTTTAAGTTCTATATGTGAGTTATGATTAAGAATATTAATAGTTTATACCTGTAGCTTCTTTCCAACCCCCTTTCTTACTGCTTTATTGTCAGTAAGGTTGCAAATGTTTATGTAATGTTAATGTTACTAAATTTATTAAAGTAAAGATCATATATGTACATAGATATCCACTCTGGGGCACATCTACTTTTTGATTTTTACTCAATTTCTATACCAATAAAGTTTCCTTGAAAACAACTCTGATATTTGTAGATGACATGATTGATGATCCTTGACAATGTGGCTTTGTATAACATTTACTTTAGAACCCTGAAGCGCTTCAAGACTATTTGCATCTCGATTACACTTTTCTGCGCCTGATCTGATTGATTGTTGTTACTTATTGTTGGCCATGTTCCATCTTGCTTAGACTGATTATAATAAGTTTGTGTAGGGCTGCTTTTATTTTTTCTTTATCTTGATTAATGATTTTAAGAATTCTTTAGTGAATCTCTTGGCTAGAGTCTTTGATTGTATTTCTGGATTTTTTTTTGATTTTACCTGTTCACTATAAATTTTTGAAATAGCTTTTTGATTTTATTTGAGACACACGTGCAAAGCACGCATGTTAAGCTAGTATATTGTATTAAATTCAAACCAAGCATGAATACATTTTAATTATGTGCAAACATAGATGACCTAGTTTTTGATTCCAAAGGAAGCTTCTTGGTCTTATTTCCTTTTCTTTGTCACAAATTTATTATTTTCTTGGAATGGAATATGGTAGAACATAAGTAGTTGTGAGGATTATAGTTAGACAGATTATGGATCACGCTTTCTACAATGATTTCCTCTGTGATTTCGTCATCTCTGTGAGTTCTCTTCAGTTACTGTTTTGTTTTTGTGTTGCATTAGTTGATTTGAAGTTGTCATGTTCTCTGGGCTGTGACATTTTCTATTGAAGACCAAATCAAAGAATAGAAGGAACTGGATTGTAGATTAAGATTTAGCTAAAGAGGATTTGGGTGAAGAAAACATCGGTCAATATCATCCGGACGCATAAGGATTTGAGTTGTGTATTTAGGCACTAATTTAAAAGAAAAAAGATGAAAACAGGGGTATCAAAAAGCTGGATATTGATGGACATGCCAAATATCTTCGTATTCTTGATCCTTTGCTTTCATATCCATCTGCAATATTAGGCAGACAGAAGGCAATTATCCCCAATTTGGAGGTGCACTTCATCTTACTACTTCCTCTGTTTTTGTTAGATCTAGATTTCTCCGTGGTCACTCTACTAATAATTATTATCCCGTAAATTGAGAAATTTGACTTTCTGAGTAACGGAGAAATTAACATGTTTTTGTTACTATAATTTGCTTGCCTTTCTATAACTTTGTAATACTGTCTATGTTCGACTATGTCAGCTAAACCAGCCTATAGTAAGGTAATTTATCTATGATCGTTACTGTAATCATTCACTACTGTGTTTCCATTTCTCGATTTAATTCAATTAGCTATGAGTTTGTCCCTCTTTGTTATAATGAACTTGTAGATGCTGGATGTTCCTATTGTTAGCTGAATAGAAAAACACAAAATATTATTCTTTTTTTTTTTTTGACAAAGGTAACACAAAATGTTGTTCTTAAAGACACTCTTATTGATTTTGCTATGTTAGACTCATTGCAAATATAGTCCAAAGTTCAATTTCATTAGTATGAGGAAAGTTGTTGGGATTAGGTGAGTTACACAATAA
This sequence comes from Capsicum rhomboideum, assembly GCA_031232105.1. Classification (NCBI taxonomy): domain Eukaryota; kingdom Viridiplantae; phylum Streptophyta; class Magnoliopsida; order Solanales; family Solanaceae; genus Capsicum; species Capsicum rhomboideum. The sequence continues at coordinate 23,498,691 of CP124712.1, read as the reverse complement.
TTACCAAATGAAAAGATGGAAAGAAAACAAAGAACCATGTATTAGACAATCTGATGTTACTACTAAAAATAATTAAAATAGTATCAACATAAATAAGGAGCATATTTTGACTTTATAATCATATTCTAGACTAATTCTTCCTTGAACAGCTTGTTCGGATGTAGGCATCTAACAAACCATGCGAACGGGACTGCCTGATATAGAAACACTTCAAAGGCTCAACACTTCAATGCTTCCTATCGGTACTCTGCTCACTTCTACTCCGTTATAATAATAGAACTTGTTTGTCAAGTTCAATCACGAAAAAAAAAGAAGATAAATTCAAGGTACCAGACTTATCTAGGTTTATTTTATTATCTATATTTAGAAAACTGAATGCTTGTTATTTGGATTCAGACTTCTGCTGATAGAAAAAATTATTTGCTTAGTTGGAGAATAAAAAAGTGAAGAGTTTTTGCTGCTAAAAATTGCTACATTGCTAATACAGAAATGGTAACTTTATTTTTCCATTTGCAGAGTTTCAGACTATAGAAACATAGTCTATATCTCATGATGTTGGAACTTGAAATTTTTTTAGATAAGGGTGCAGGTTGTTCTCTCCCCCCCCCCCCCCCCCCCCCCCCCCCCCCAAATTAAAGCTTTCAAGCAACTCTAACGCATATTAGGCACAACGAGCAAAAACACTCTTTCATAGTACTATTGGCATTTTTACAGCTGTAATCAAGAAGCAATGACTTCATTGTAAACTTGGAAGGAAACTTATTGCCTTTATCATTTCACCTCACTGCCTATCTTTAATTTGATTAAAATTGGAGTTTCAGAAAGTACATGATTAAAATTGGTTCACAACGTTTATTTATCGACCTTTGTAGGTGGAGAAAACAATCAGAGGGAATGATGAAAGCATTGATGAGGACGACATTTGAAATTTGGTTGAAAGTAGTCGAAACTGTTGTATGACCAGCTCTTTAGTTGACATTATGAATATTTATTTTGCTCACTATCCAGTGAAACATGTGCCAACTGTTACATATTTTGCCCATGGAACATATTGCGATTGATTTTTTGTATATTTTGCATCTATGGCGGATGAAATTATGACTGGTAGATTTTGTATACTTTGTGCCTATGGCGGATGATATTATGACTAGGATATTTTGAATTATGATCATTCAGTTTTGTTTAGTAATTATCATCTTTCATGGTATATACAATTTCGTAATATAAAATGTTTATATTTACAGTCGAGGCTATTGGAACATATATGAACTGTTTCAATAGGTAAAACAAAACCGTTATAGCATTTTTTTATCATTGTATAAAATCCATTGCAATAATAATAATAATAATTGTCCCAATTGAGTCAAAAAATTCATTGTAACATAGACCAGAGAACCGTTGCAAAACATCATTTGTAAAGGTTTTAGCCGTTCCAATTGATATAGGTAATAGTCGTTAATGATGGATGAATAACCGTTGCAATAGATGTACTTTCCAGCTACGGTTTTGAGAATTGTTACATGACCCATTGCTATAGATCTATGGTAACGCGAGCTGGTGCGGCGGGCATAACCCCCGTTGCCATAGTATGATTGCAATAATAATAATAATAATTGTCCCAATTGAGTCAAAAAATTCATTGTAACATAGACCAGAGAACCGTTGCAAAACATCATTTGTAAAGGTTTTAGCCGTTCCAATTGATATAGGTAATAGTCGTTAATGATGGATGAATAACCGTTGCAATAGATGTACTTTACAGCAACGGTTTTGAGAATTGTTACATGACCCATTGCTATAGATCTATGGTAACGCGAGCTGGTGCGGCGGGCATAACCCCCGTTGCCATAGTATGATTGCAACGGTTTTAGGGCCTATGATAATGATTTTCATAACATTGTCGTAGGTCCATTTTCTAGTAGTGATTCTAGCTCAGATGAGCTCTGGTTCAGCAGTTCCTTTAGCTGCAATTTTACTTTTGCTATTTCCTTATGAGGCTTCTGCAGTTCTGATGCATGGTTTAGTCATGTTCATCATGGGATTATGCGTATTGTGGAATGCTCCAGCAACTAACAAGTATGTATCCTTGTGTCCATTGTATTATCTGTTAGAATATTTAGCAGATTGTCCTCCTCCCTTTCACCACAATCGGTAAGGTTAAAAATTGGGTCAGAATTAATGACTCATAACTTAGTAGAATCCTAGTTGGCAATGCTTAGGTGGAAGGATGAGTCCCGTGTGGCTTGCCACTTCAATTAAAATTTGGGTTGTTAATTTTAAAAGGACATTTATGGTCTCTTAGGGTAACAACGGGGGTATTTTTTATCCCAAAATATAGCGGAGGGTATATGTGGTCCATTTCGCTTAATTCAGGGGCAATTTTGGCCTTTTACCATATGTTTTAAGTGTTGGAAATAAAATTTAATATTTCAAAAATAATAACAACAACAACAACATACCCAGTGTATTCCCACAAAGTGGGGTCTGGGGAGGGTAAATGTACGTAGTCCATACTACTACCTCATATGAAGTAGAGAGGGTATTTCTAATAGACCCCCGGCTCAGGACAAATAACAGTATAACAAGCAAAAAACATAAAAACAAACAACAAAATGGGGTAACATACCACTAGATAATAAAAGAAACAAGACACCCACAAAGTAATACTATGAACTATCTATCCGAAATCACAAACATCACCAAAACATCACTAATAAGAAACTACAAGACACATGCATAACATTATGACTACAGGTACATCTACAACCAAAGCACTCCTCCCTACTAGTAAGGACGTGCTCCTACCCACTAACCCTCTACCCTAATTTGCATCCTCCATACCTTTCTATCAAGGGTCATGTCCTCTGTAAGTTGTTACTGCTCCATGTCATGCCTAATCACTTCACTTCAATATTTCTTCGGCCTACCTTTACCCCGTCTGAAACCATCCATAGCCAGCTTCTCACACCTCCATACTGGGGCATCCGTGCACCTCCTCATCACATGCCCAAACCATCTCAACCTCACTTCCCGCATCTTATTTTCCACCGAATCCACTCCCACCTTCTCTTGAATAATCTCATTTCTAACCGTATCCCTCCTAGTAAGTCTGCACATCCATCTCAACATCCTTATCTCCTCCACCTTCAACTTTTGGATGTGGGAGTTCTTAACTGGCCAACACTCAGCTCTATACAACATAGTCGATCGGAATGCCACTCTGTAGAACTTACCTTTAAGCTCTCTTTAGAACTTACCTTTAAGCTAAAGAGACATCTTCTTATCACACAAGACTCTCAAAGTGAGCCTCAATTTCAACCACCTTGCACCAATACGGTGTATGACATCCTCGTTAATCTCCCCATTCCCCTGGATCATAGACCCAAGATACTTGAAACTATCTCTCTTCCAAATGACCTGAGAATCTAGCTTCACTACCATGCCAGCCTTATGCATCAAATATCTGAACTTACACTCCAAGTATTCCGTTTTGGTCTTGCTCAACCTAAACCCTTTAGACTCTAGAATCTATCTCCAAATCTCTAACTTATCATCAACTCCTCTCTGGGTTTCGTCAATAAGCACTACATCATCAGAAAATAATACACACCAAGGCACCTTCCTTTGAATATGCCGTGTCAATACATCCATCACTAAGGCTAATAAAAATGGACTAAGAGTTAATCCCTGATGCAACCCTGTCAAAATAGAAACGTTCTCCGAATTTCCTCCTATCATCCTCACACGAGTCTTTGCTCCATCATACATGTCCTAAATCGACCTAGTGTATGCCACAGGCACACCTCTAAACTCCACAGAACCTCCCTGGGGACTTTGTCATACGCCTTCTCAAGATCAATAAACCACATGTGCAAGTCTTTCTTTCTCTCCCTATACTATTCCACTAATCTCCTCACAAGATGAATGGCTTCAATAGTCGAGCGACCTGGCATAAAATTGAACTAATTCTCAAAAATAGTCATGATCCTCTTCAGCCTCAACTCTACCACTCTTTCCTAAACCTTCATAGTATGACTCAACAACTTGATACCCCTCTAGTTGTTTCAACACTGAATGTCCCCCTTGTTCTTATATAATGGAATCATCGTACTCTACCTCCAAGCTTCCAGCATTTTCGCTGTCCTAAAAATGATGTTAAACAACCTTGTCAGCCACTTCATACCTGCCCCGCCCGTGCTATTTCAAAAATCCATCGATATCTCGTCTGGCCCAGTTGCCCTACCCCTACGCATCCTACAAATAGCACCCTTGACCTCCTCAACCTTAATACGCCTACAATAACTGCAATCACAACACCTCTCTGAGCGTTTCAAGTCTCTCAGAACTAAACCTTTGTCCCCCTCGTCATTCAAGTCTATGAAAATAAGACTGTTACCTCCTTCTAATGAGGGTGTCATCCACCAACACTTTGCCATCCTCTCCCTTTATGCACTTCACTTGGTCAAGGTCACGGGCCCTCCGCTCCTTAGCCTTAGTAGGCCTATACAACTTCTTATCCCCACCATTCTCCTCTAAAGCTGCATACAAGCTCTCGAAAGCTATTTTCTTAGCCGCTGTAACCGCTAACTTAACCTTTTTCCTAGCTAACTTATACTCCCCGATCCCTATTCATCTGTTTCTTCTCGTTATCCTTACTTTCCATCAACTTTGCATAAGCCATCTTCTTAGTCTCCACCTTTCTCTTAACTTCTTCGTTCTACCACCAGTCCCCCAGTGCTTGCCAGATCGGCCTCTCGAGACGCCCAACACCTCTCTAATTGTCTCTCTGATGCAACTGGCAGTCGTCTTCCACATACTATCCACATCCCTGTCACGACCCAATTTCATAGGTCATAATGGCACCTACTATAACCCACCAGTAGGTAAGTCAACCCGTAGTCCGAAACAGTTAGTAACGGACTACCAAAAGGAATAAAGGGAAGCAGCGGAATAAATATAATAACAAGGCTAATATAATTCCAAAACCTGGTGGAGCCAGTACAAGAGTTTCTAATACATCAGGAGTACAACTGAAATACAGGAAAATTGTATGTATACAAGCCGTCTCTGACACAACATAGAGAACAGTCTAACGATAAGAGGGAGAGCAGGGATACTCCAAAACGTCGGGAGCTCACCCCATATCTTCGATCCATAGCTGCTCCGCACGATATATACATATCAACGGCAATAACTCATACTATGACCTGTTGGCTGCAGAAGTGTAGTATAAGTACCAAACACGTAGTACTCAGTAGGCAACGACCGACTGAGCTTCCAAAATAATATAAGCATAAATAACATGAAGGCATGAAAGTGACTACAGGCAACTATCCACGAAACTAGGCATAACAATGCTAATGGGACAATAGGGATAACTGTCCTATCCTGACATCATTCAGGAACTAAAGTGCAATACTGTATATCCCTGATAAGATATAAATGAAGAGCAAAAAAAGGATATATAATATTAGTGCAAGGCCAAGGGATACATATACAATGTAAATAGATAAGGAAAGAGAGGGATATACAGTGATACCATACATATAAGTAGACATATAGGGCTAACTCAAAGGTAACTACCTGAGGGAGTCAACCTAACATCTCAAGGTCCATAGCCAAGTAAAGGAGCCAACACTAGCCTTATCAAGCCTATACCCCAAAGGGTGACAAATCCTGGGGTAAACCAACCATAATATAATCTACCAAAAGGATAAAGGAATCAGAAATGTACCTCTAATCTCAGGTACCATTCCACAACCAATCTGCCACGAACTAACCATAATAAACAATAATAAAGTAACCGGCTAGTCCGGGAAAACAAGTACCTAATCGGACCCCCATAAGACCGGAAGGTTCACAGAAACACTTAGCAAACAGCAACCATAACCAGTACCTATACAACCCCCCATAAGACCGATAGATACAAGCACCAAACAACTATATTGGTGATAGGCAATGCATATGAATGGATGAATGCAACATAAACCGAATAGAAAGTGCTGGACTCGAACCGGTCTTTAAATATCATAATTCCAGACTCGAATCGATATTTATATATCATAATTCAATAGAAAGTGCCGGACTCAAACCGGTCTTTAAATATCATAATTCCGGACTCGAACCGGTATTTATATATCATAATTCAATAGAAAGTGCCGAACTCAAACCGGTCTTTAAATATCATAATTCTGAATTTGAATCGATATTTATATATCATAATATCAGTGCACGAACTCGAACCGTGGCTAAAAGGATATAAATCCGTAAGTCCATTGCCCGAGATCATGCTCGGGACTAAATCATGTGCAAAGGATCAGAATATCCCTCGACCGAAGTAAATAGTAGTGGTAAGATGAGTGGATAAATAATGGATCGAAATCATCCTCGGTTGGAGTTCTAAAACATCATTTTCAGTTCCAAAAGCTCATAATCCATTAAATAAGGTGGTACGATTCCCGTTATAAATAACCCTTTTAAAAGTGAAAAGTGGGAATAAATCCCTTTTTTTGGAAACAGTAGTAAAATCAAGATTTTGGTCGGAATCGTACCACTAAATGAGCATGAATGCACCAGGTAGTATGCATGCTATCGCCAGTATCCAGACAACATAACCATAAGCGCCTAAGCGTCTATAAATAATAAGCTTACCCTTGCTAAGGGCAGAATACTCACCAAAGTCCAACTAGCCTCATAATCATGGTCTCGGACCCAATAGCATATAACCAATATAGCAGGGTTTCATAACCCGGGCAACTACAATAATCGAGGGCATAAAGCCACCACAAGGATCGAATCGGGGACAAACCTCCCGAATCACTAAGTCAAATGGTAAGTCTCATACCAAAGGATCCTTAATCATTAGCTGTGGTTAACATGCTTATATTCAAGGGCAATAGGGCTCTATGGACATAACAAATATTTATGCTAGGGTTCGGGTCACATCTCTACCCCAAATTCCATAAAATCGACTAAGTCATGCTATACTAGCCATGATCATATCCTATATTACCTACCTAGCATGTAGTCTATACTATACACAATTTCATAGAGAAAAGAAGACCGAAGCCTACCTCGATATCGAACCACAATTCTTGAAGTGTCCACAAATCGCTCAACCTTGCTCCACGATCCTGAATCGACGTCACACTATCAAAATAGTAACCTATACGTCATTACGAGTAAAAAGATACCCATATTATAATATAAAACTCTGAACCCGAAAATCGGGTCAATAATGGGCTCGTGGGGCCCGCTAACGAAATTCCAAAAATTGAATCCGTCATGAGGTCCCTCTAACAATAAGGAATATGTGCTAAAAAGTTGAACACAAATGGAGAGTAAATCGGGGCTCCAATCATTCCCCAAAGATTAGGATTTCAAAGACCTAATTTCTAAGAATTTACAATGAAATGGGACGAAAATCAACGGGTAAAATTATAGATAATGACCAAGGAGTGATGAACTAACTTACCTTAGCTTCAATGGGTGAATCCTCACTCTTTCTCACTCCTCAAGCTCTCAACAATGGGGGAAAGGGTTGATAAAAATGAGAGAAACTCGGGTGAAGAAGGGAATATAACAGACCTTAGGTACCGCTAAAGCGGACTTTTGACCGCTTAAGCGGTCACCGGCAAAATGGTTGAGGCCGCTAAAGCCGGTCTTTGGTCGCTAAAGTGGCATCCGCTGAAGCGAACCTTGACTGTTAAAGCGGACCTCAGCCCAATAGCCAAGGCCGCTAAAGCGGTGGTCAAACCAGATATCAGCTACCAGATTTTAGCTAAGTCCAAAATGGACTTCGATCGGGTGCTCAAGATTCGTTTAGAATCTCGTGCGCGCAAACGAACTATGCTACCATACCAAATTCAACATTTCAGACTCAACAAAACTATCAAAATTTCCATCTGAGGTCGTTTCGATTAAATGTGGGTCCCACACCTATAGTTCCATTTTAACCACTCTCCAACCAATAGCCCAAAATCAGTCCGGAAGCCTTGGGACCTGAATCAAGGATCCTCCTAGCCTAAAATCAATGTTCCGGAGCTGATGACGCTGTCAGAATTTCCATCTGAGGTCGTCTACTAGGAGTTTTGGTCCAAGACCAAATCCTTAACAGCGAAGGTTCCAAAATAGGGAAATGAGTCTAAAATCCAAACGGACTATCTGATACCCGAACCGACAGTTCTGACAAGTCATAAATGACATGTTACCACTACGGGGAGGGTCCAAATGTCGGAATGCACGAAAATAGATAAAATGACCTGGAGAGTCATTACAATCCCCTCTACTCTCCCAAGCCCCTATAGTCGTCAATTTCTCCCCTATCTCCAAAGCACTGGCCAAAGTCAAGCTACCCCACTTAATCCTGGGTCGATACTCCACACCCTTGTCTTACTGCCCTTCTTGATTTCTAAGTCCATCATCAGAAGCTTATGTTGGGTCAAAAGATTCCGCTTTAGTGTGATTTACTAAGGCTGGGCTAGGTTTGGTAATATCCAAAACAAATGAAAAGAGATCGGGGTCGATAGGTGGGAGTTGGCAAGGAACTTGATCCCTCCCCTCCCCCCCCCCCCCCCAAAAAAAAAAAAGGGGGGGAAACCGCGGTCTAACTAAAATTCTGAAAATAAGTCGGGGCCTTTTTACCAAGTCTACCAGATAGAAGATGATAGAGGGCCAACTATCGTTGTCTTGCACAAGACGGTGTCTACAATTACAATTGTAAGACAACTAATTCTAACTTCAATGACCATTAATGTGTTATTACTACAATTTAAAAAGTCAAATATGAAGCTAACCATTTGTCATCCATTGACATTTACCTCACTTTATTGGTCATTAATCTTTTGCTCTTCATTAGTCTTTTTATGACAATTGTATTTGGAAACCGTTATGATCTTCAACCTTTATGAGATGGTTTTTGCTACCTATATATATATCTAAGTCTATTCTCTTGGAGAGATGATATAAAAAGAGACATATATTCTTCCTTTAAAATTATATTGTTTTACTACTGGATTTTCTTTCTTTTTAATTTTTGTTAGATTCTGGCTCCTAATTTATACTAAAAGAGCTTGTTGAATTCTGGGGATACACCCATATCGGGTGAAATATCCTTAAGGACAGTGTCTGGCACGCCTCAAGCTTTGAAGAATTCTCTTCAAATGTTCGTGATAGAGTATTTTACGTAAGATTTACAATAATCTTAAGGATATTTTTTCATATTATACTATTACGGAAATTACTGAATTTTATTTCGGGACAAAGAAAAAGAAAACTATTGTGTATGAATGGTCCCAATGTTAACTATTGTGTATGAATGGTCCCAATGTTTTTACTTTGAGCTATTTCGAGTATTTTCCCGAAAATGGGAACAGAAACAGAAGTTGAAGGAAAAGAGGTGGTCTTAGAACCATGACTTCATCATTATGAATGAGTCATTTGAGAAGGTGGCAAGTTATGGTTTAGAAATGAACATGCTAATCTATTTGATGACATTTCATCATATGAGTGATTTCAAAATATGAGCGAGGTAGTGGACATGATATCCCAAAAGATTGGAAGAAGTTGTGGCATTGTTACTGATTGGCATCTTCGATGCCATGCGTTTCACTTTTGTGTTTTATATTTCAACCGGCAGAATATAAAATCTGACAAAAGCTATAGCCTATAGTAAGTCACCATTTGTGGAGAATAACGGAATTCTTGTGTTCATGCTAATAAGGCATGTGACGATATTATATGTTTATATTTTTAACGAATTTGTATGTAGTAAGTTAAGCCAACATCATATTCCTCAATGTACAAGATTTGGAGAAATGATAATCCCACTAAGTAAAATTATTTTAGCAAATGGATGATATAAATTATTGTGGTCATTTCTCAAGATAATCTTGTGGTTAATATGTGAAAGATTAGGTGTTAGATTTTGGTGCTACCATACCAAGCATATTGTGCTAATAAAATAATTTTATGTTCTACACCCAAATTGAAGAAGAACAATGATTTTTATATGTTGGTGATTCTAGAACTATCCAAGTTCTTAGAATGACAAAGTTCTTCTTATTAAACTGACACATGAAAAATATTGACATTAATTGAGGTTAGTATATATTCCTATTATTTGGATCAAATTGTTTTTATGATATTAATTATTAGAAAATGTTAGGTGAAGAATTTTTGAGTTTGATAAGGTGTTAACAAAAATAATGTTATTTCATGGACAATAAGTATTGTAACCATGATTTATTTGTGCCTAAATATTTGGAAAAATAACATAAATATACACCTTAACTTACCATATTTACACAAATTCTTACCCTTACAAAGTAATTACAAAAATTCCAACTAATTATGTATATTGGTTGGATGTATCGAGAGTTAATTATGTATCTCGACAGACCCAAAATCAGAAAAAATATATCGGGAGCTAATTAGGTATCTTTACAAAGGAAAAAATATATCTTCGTTGGATGTATTATGTATCTCGACAGACCCAAAATTAAAAAAAATGTATCAGGAGCTAATTATGTATTTTTACAAAGGAAAAATGTATCTTTGTTGGATGTATAGGGAGCTAATTATGTATCTCGATAGACCCAAAATCGAAATTTCAGTAATTATGCAAAATGTCGGGATTTTTTATTATGTAAAATATCGAGATTTTTTTTAATTAAGCTTCAAACTGTCGGGATTTATGTTGTTTGCCCTAAATATTTAAGGTATACATGCTAATATTTCTGTCTACTTGATTCATTCAGGTAATTTATTATGGCAAGTTAAATTTAAGCATGTTAGTTTATTTTATATGAGGATTAAAATGCAAAAACTTGTAGCCAACGTTAATTTGTTTTGTGAAATTAAATGAGACATTATGTGAATTTTTTTTTTAATTGAAACAGTTAAATGAGACATTATGTGAATTTTTTTTTAAATTGAAACAGTCATTTGATGTTAGATTAAAATAGCATTTTAATGCTGATCTTTTAAATTCATTTGATGAAAAGTGTATGTAATAATTTAAATAGCCATTAAGAGCATTTAAAATAATTTTAATATTAAAACATATTCAAATGGTCAGATGATATCTCTTCTCTGTATATACTAGACGCAAGAACCCGTGCAAGATATTCTATTTTTTTTAATTTTAATTTATATGATATAGATAAATTTTGGAGAGTCAATCAATTTTTTGTATGATTTTTAATATTTTAAGTTGTTAATTATTGTGATATGTAAATTTTTTTAGATAATATGTTACTCTGGCCGTTTTATTTATGTGGTACTGATAAAATTTGGAGAGTCAACCAAATTTTTTATATAATTTTTAGATTTTTGTATGGTTTTTAAATATTTTAAATTGTTAATTATGCTTTATAGTATTTTTACATAACTTTCAGATAATATATGCTACTCTCTCTGTCCCAATTTATGTGACACTGATGAAATTTAGAGAGTCAATCGAATTTTTTATATGTAGTTTTACATATTTTGAATTGTTAATTATTGTGATTAATACTACTTGTTACTAATTTTCAAATAATATATGTTACTCCCTCTGTCTCAATTTATGTGACTGTGATAGTATTTGGAGAATCAATCAATTTTTTTATATGTTGTTAATTATTGTGATTTATGATACTTTTTACGTCATTTTCAAATAATATATGTTATTTCCTTTGTCACAATTTATGTAACACTGATAGAATTTTGAGAGTGAACCAAATTTTTTATATGTCTTTCAAATCTTTTAAGCCGTTAAGCATTGTAATTTAAAGTAATTGTTATATAATTTTTAAATACATAACAGATTAAAAATAAGACAAACAAATTAAAACGAAGGAAATAAGAAATTAGAAAGAAGAGGCGGTGGAAGCTGGCAGGACGACCTCCACCTGCTTCCTACAACTCTTCTATATAATAGAATACTAGATACACAGTACCGTACCAGCACGGGCCAATATATGTTACTCCTTCTGTTTCAATTTATGTGACATAGATGAAATTTGGAGTCAATGAAATATCTTTTATATTTTTAAATTATTAATTATTATGATTTATAGTATTCTTTACGTAATTTTCACATAATATACATTACTCCTTTTGTTTCAATTTATGTGGTAAAAGAGAATTTGGAGAGTCGATTAAATTTGTTATAAAGTTTTTAGCTATTTGATATGTTGATTATTGTGATTTACAGTACTTTTTACATAATTTTCAAATAATATATGTTATTCCCATTCTCTTAATTTATATGGTGTAAATGAAATATCGATAGTCAATTATTATATATATAATACTTTTTACGTAATTTAAAATATATAACAAACTAAAAAAACTAAGATAAATAATATTGAATTAACATAATAATAAATGATATTACATAATAGTAGCATACAACGGTGAAAGTGGGGAACTGAAAATAAAAAGAGAGATAAATGATGAGTTGAAATAAATATGGGTCCACTATATCTATAATCTATAATCTATAATTTATATCTATAATCTATATCTATATCTATATCTATAATATATTAAAAGTGTGAAGACCCTTAGAAAAATGATTTGAACTTTTTACCCTTCGTTAAAAGTTGAACTTTTTACCCTTCGTTAAAAGTCTCCGTAATAGATAAAATTATCATTTACTACTTTCTTAAATTATTTTAGAATTAATTTATTTATCTTAATTTTGGGTTTAAAGGAAAGCAAAAGTCAATTAAAAAAAGAAAAGCATAAACGTGTAAAAAGAAATCAAAAGTCATATTCTTGAAAAGAATAAAAGAGTCCTAAATCAAATAAAAACCCTCAAAGTGGGTTAAAAAAAAAAAAAAGAATCCTAAATTAGCGTCTAGGGAAAAAAAAAAGAGGGAATCCTAAATTTAATAAAAAAACTCAACGTGAGCAAAAAAAAAAAAAAAGGAATCCTAAATAGGCGTGAAAAAATTCAAGATTTTAAACCTTAAAATTTAATTTAAAATGTGGTAAGAACTAAATCAAGCCTAGTTGTCTTATTACATTATTATAAATCTTTTTCTTATTTGTAATATGTAAAAATTCCTAATATTTAAGACTTTTAATTTAGTTCAAATTAAGTTTAGGGTTCTTTATATAGAGAAAGGGAAAAAAACCAAAACCTGAAAAATCCCCATATATGCTTTTCGAATCTTCCTACGATTTCTGTTATCACATGTAGTTTATTTTATTAAAGTTTTAAATTTATATTTGTTGGTGAGTTGCTGATAAAGGAGGAAATTAGAATTGAAGGATAATTTGTGATATCTTATGAGTTTCAATTTGGGTATTGTGTTTTAGGTGTTTGTCGGATTTCAGATGGTGAATTGGTGATTTTTCATTGTGGAAATTTAAAGGGCTTATTTAAAAAGATAATTTAAAGTCATGTAGAGCATATATCTATATTGTTGATGAAAGACCAAAGAAAAGGAGAATACTACATGCACAAAAATTGACGTGAGACACGCGTACAAAACACGTACTCTAATCTAGTTTATACTAAAAAAAAATTAAAACAAATAAAGTGTAAACCAACAAAGAAAGGACAATAGAAAAAGGGCGTGGGGCCCACCATCTTGGATATCTGAAGTATAAATTTTTGGGATACGGAGTGGAATAAATTAATTGTAGGTTGGGTTTATTGTTCAACAACAAAAATGTACATGCATGGACATTTTAGATAGAACAATTTAAAGCACCAAACATTAGAAAATACCCAAAATATCTTTAAATTTAATGTCAATTCCAAAAGGCACACATGACAACCATTAGGTGTGTGCTTCACATGTATGCTCACTCATGTTACTGCTAAGTAGTAATATGAAGTTTTCTAAGTTTGACATTTCCAAAATTGGTTGCATGAATTGAAAATAAGTTGTTCTTAAATTTTTTAATGGGTGATCATGCAACAATTAATACCGTGGTACTTGAGTTAGATAAAAGTGTTCTTTTTTACTCATACAAAATTGAAAATCCTATGAAGTGGGAAAAAGTTATCTCCCTATTTTGAAATATTGAGTATAGGATGCCTTGTTAAGGTTATGCTATATAATTCTATAAAATAATCTATGTTTTTTGATTGTATGCTAATAAATTATGGTGTGATTGAATGCAACGTCCATAGAAAAAAAAAATTATTGTTGAATTTATTGAAGAATATTTTATATTTTTATTGGTGATAATATGAATTTTGTATTGTATTAGAAGTATATAATGATACAATGTGAATCTCAAAATTTACTAGTGATTATGGGTTATTATTGGTGGGGGTGCCATAACATAAAATTCAACTAAATAGAGTTAGTTGCTTTGGATTTGGCTATTAATGAGGCTAAGAAACTTCTTAGCGAGTATTGAGGTTGAGATAATATTGTGGTTGTCAAGTAGCGTAAGCTATAGTGAAAAATAAAATTTTCAATGATAATAGAACACATGTGTTTGAGAGATAATGTGATGAAACAGCTGTTGTGAGATGAAATTATTTACGTAAGTAAATTATGTGTAGTCGGGGGTGAATCTGATCAATTCACAAACTAAAAAAAAACATCGAGGGAAGCGAGACTTTTGTCAATTTGAGAAGATTAACAATGATGCCTACCCAACCTATGTGATTGGATATCCCATGAATTAGGTTCATATGGGTAATAACAAGTCATTAGTTAATCAAGTAAGCACAAAACAATTAAGTCTCTCCTATGATGTGTGTGTTATTTTTCGGGTACAAAAATCTGTATTTAACAACAAGAACTTCAACTTTAAAGTTCAAGAATAAGTTCAAGAACAACAAAGAAGTTCAAACAACATCAAACACAAGTTCAACAACTATGAACTATCAAAATGAAGTTTCTAATTTTTTTGGAAAATAGCAAAACCAAAAAGAAAGAGATGAAATAGAAAAGAATCAAGTCCACCGAATTCACGGTGTGTCCTTAAAGAATTTATTCCCCTCAAGTACCCAAGGTTAAGGGAATATATCCTCCAGGATAAAATGATTTACTTCAGCAAATGGTGGTACCTCAAGTTTGCTGAACTTCGAACTCACTCAACGATTGAAGATCACACTTGAGTTTTAAGTGTTTTTACTTCACAAATCTCATGCCTATACCTGAGAAAAAATTCAGGTATTTATAGTCAAAAGGTCGTGCTTCAGAAAGGAAACAATGGTTCATGAAAAAAATACACTGTTTTAGAACGTCGTGACCACCTGCGTCTGCAGGTGACATTTAGGACAAAGGCAGAACCTTCTGCCTGGACTGTATGCCTGCACCTATGCCCGTAGGTCGGCAGGTGGGTGCGTAGGTCACTGTGTCGCTTCCAACCAGAGCCTCGAAGGATCGCGTCCATTCGAGGTACGTTGTGACATGTGTCTGTACATGTCATGTGCGTCTGTAAATGGAGAAAATTTTCGTATCGGTTTTTTGGATTAAAAGCTTCACTAATTCTCAAGTTTCAGCGTAGGTCACTGTGTCGCTTCCAACCAGTTCCTCGAAGGATCGCGTCCATTCGAGGTACGTTGTGAAATGCGTCTGTACATGTCATGTGCGTCTGTAAATGGAGAAAATTTTTGTATCGGTTTTTTGGATTAAAAGCTTCACTAATTCTCAAGTTTCAAATTAATTTTGTCCAAAAAGATAGTCTCTCGATCATTTGACAAATCCAAATCTAAATTCGAAGCCAAAGTCAAAACCGAGCCGAGCCAGCGACGACGATGACGGCTACGCGAGGCTTGTCTTGTGCTTGCCTCATTATCCACATGAAGGAATGTTTTCCAATATAAACATACGAAAGTTCCCTTCACCCACCAATGTGAGAAACACTCTTCCTTATAAGTGAACTACACATTTTCACATTCTTACATTTTTCTTCCCTCCATTTTCCATTCACAATATCACTTAGAATGCAACAATCACCCACATGAATGGGGAATAACTATTTTATCAAAAGATTTATAGACAAGTGTGTGATCAACAAGCAAAGACTAATTGCATCTGGATAAGTAGGTTTTTCTTTGAACTTTCCATATTGAACTTGCATCGGATACACTCGGTCAGTCGGTAGATGTGATATCTTTGAACCATCAAACTTTAATGTACACCTAGACAACACAAGTGACACAACCAGTCTTTTACCATTTATGGTTCTCACGGTTTTGTTCGTTTCATCCATGAACACAACCTGGTTTCATGAGAGCTTAGAGAATAGGCCTTTACTACCAATCTCCTTGAAGTGGCTTCTACTTCACTCTCACATAGGTGATTCCTAAACTTTTTAATCCTATAAATCAAACAATTTAGTCAAATCTGCCAAACTTAGAAACCATTAAAAAGTTTTCAACCATAAGCCTTATCTTTATTTCCTGAATATTGTATTCATCATGAGAACGGGTTGAGTTAATTGACAATGTTGAACCGTCAATCACAACTTTATTTCATCTCCTTGAACCTAGTTCTCGATATCTCCAGTCCGCTAGGTAGAGTTACTGCTGTGATGACTTGTCCTTAAACCCATTTCCTTCGATGATCTATCAATTCCCTCTCTAGATAGGCCTTTTGTAAGTGGATTCGACACATTATCTTTTGACCTCATATAGTCAATTGTGATCATTTCACTAGAGAGTAGTTCTCTAAAGGTATTATGTCTCCGTCTTATATGACGAGATTTACCATTATACATCATGCTCCCTGCCCTACCTATTGTCGTTTGACTATCTCAATGTATGCATACTGGTGCCAATGGTTTGCGCCAATAAGGAATATCTTCCAAGAAATTCTAGAGTTATTCAGCTTCTTCACCGGCTTTACCTAATGCAATAAATTCAAATTCCATAGTAGAGCAGGCAATACATGTCTGTTTGGATGATTTCCAAGAGACTGCTCCTCCACCAAGAGTGAACATATATCCACTAGTGAATTTTACTTCATTCGATCCGGAGATCCAATTTGCATCACTATATCCTTCAATTACCGATGGATATTTGTTATAATATAAAGCAAAGTCTTGAGTATATTTTAGATACCCCAAAACTCTTTTCATTGCCATTCAATAAGTTTGATTGAGATTACTTATGTACCAACTTAATTTACTAATAGCGCATGCTATATCTGGTCATGTACAATTCATGATATACATCAAACTTTCCAACACTCTTGCATAATCCAATTGTGAGTCACTTTCACCTTCATTCTTTTGAAGTGCAAAACTCACGTCTAATGTGGTCTTGGCAATATTGAAATCCAAATACTTGAACTTATCAAGTAACTTTTCAATATAATGAGACTGTGACAATGCCAACCCTTGTCAAGTAACTTTTCCTAAGATCACATTAGCAACTCCAAGGTCTTTCATATCAAACTTGCTCTCAAGAATTCATTTAGTCGCATTTATATTAGAAATGTCTCTACTGATGATCAACATGTCATCCACATACAAATAAATAATGACTTTGTAATTTGAAGTGTCTTTAATGTAAGCACATTTATCACATTCATTTATTTTGAATCCGTTTGCCAGCATGGTTTTGTCAAACTTTGCATGCCACTGTTTGGTGCTTATTTTAGTCCATAAAGTGATTTAACAAGTTTGTACACTTTTCTTTCTTTACTAGGAACCACAAAACTCTCAGGTTGTTCCATGTAAATTTCTTCCTCCAATTCTCCATTCAAGAATACAGTTTTCACATCCATTTGATGAATTTCAAGACCATATACCATAGCTCATGCAACCACCATTCGAATGGACGTTATCCTTGTTACTGGCCAGTATGCGTCAAAATAATCAAGGCCTTCTTTTTGTCTAATGACTTTCACAACAAGTCTTGCCTTGTATTTGTCAATAGTACTATCAGCTTTCATTTTCCTTTAGAAGATCCATTTAGAACCTAAAGGTTTATTTCCTGGAAGAAGATCAACCAACTTTCAAGTATGGTTGCTTAAGATTGAATCAATCTCACTATTGGCTGCCTCTTTCCAAGAGGACGAGTCCATAGACGACATTGCTTGTTTGAATGTTTGAGACTCATTTTCAAGAAGAAATATTACAAAATTTAATTCAAAGAAAGTAGACGTTCTTTGACGTTTACTATACCTTGGATTCTCTTCATGATGTACATTTTTCCTTGGTTCATCCCTAGGTCATTCAAAGAATTTAACATTATCTGATTCCATTACCGTATTATCATGGATATCTGGATGATCGAATTTATGAACCAAAAATCGACATGCTTTATTATTTGTAGCATATCCGATGAAAATACAGTCCATAGTCTTTGGTCCTATTTTTAATTTTTTGGGTATAGGAACTTGGACTTTGGATAGACACCCCCACACTTTGAAATATTTCAAGTTGGGTTTCCTTTCTTTTCATTTCTCATATGGAATAGATTGTGTCTTACTATGGGCCACTCGATTGAGTATTCAGTTTGTTGTAAGGATAGCTTCCCCCCACAAGTTTTGCAGTAAATCTAAACTTATAAGTAAGACATTCATTATTTTCTTCAATGTTTTGTTTTTCCTTTCCGCAATTCCATTTTATTACGGTGAGTACTGGCCATAGTTTGATGGACAATTTCATTTTCCAAACATATCTTCGCAAAAGGAGATTCATACTCTCCACACCTATCACTTCTTATCATTTTGATCATTTTATCAAACTGATTTTCAACTTCAATTTTATTTTGCCTAAATGCCTTTATTGCTTCATCCTTACTATTTAGCAAGTAAACATAACAAAATCTAGTGCTATCGTCGATAAAAGTAATGAAATACTTTTTTCCACCACGGGATAGTGTCGACTTCATATCACAAATGTCTGTGTGAATTAAGTCAAAGGGATTTGAATTCCTTTCAACAGACTTATATGGATGCTTAGTATATTGAGATTTAACACATGTTTGACACTTTGATTTACTGCACTCAAAGTTAGGCAAAACTTCCAAACTAATCACTTTTTGCGAGGTTTTATAATTGACATGTCCTAAACATTCATGCCACAATTCAGTTGACTCAAGTAAGTAAGAAGAACCAGAACTTTTATTCATATCAAGATTCATTACATTGATCTTAAAAAGGACCTCAGTGAAGTAACCTTTACCTACATACACTTTATTCTTACTAATTACAACTTTTTCGGAAATAAATACACATTTGAATTCATTTTTAGTCAAAAGTGAAGTAGAAACCAAGTTCTTTCGCAAATCCAGAACTTAAAGGACATTATTTAGTGTCACCACCTTGCCTGATGTCATCTTCAAGCAAACTTTGCTTGTTCTTTCAACTTTTTCCATTGCGAAGTTCACCATAAATATCTTCTCATCATCTTGAGCCAAAGCATATGATGCAAATAGTTCTTTGTTTGCACACACGTGGCGGGTGGCACCTGAATCAATCCACCATTCTCTAGTATTTCTAACTAAATTGCATTCTGAGAGCATAGCACATAGATTGTCCATTTTTTCTTTAGATTCAGCAATGTTTGCTTGGTCGTTTTTCTTGCCCTTCTTTGGAGCCCGACAATCAGTAGACTTGTGGCCAGCTTTTCCATAATTGAAGCAATTTTCTTTGAACTTCTTCTTAAGAGGATTGCCTTGTTGTGCTTGTGCTTTCTTTCTCTTCTTTGATTTGTTGGGATCATCTTCCACAATATTTACTCCATTTATTGCGGAGTTCCAACGAGACATCTTATCCGATGCCTTATTATCCTCTTCTATCCTCAACCTCACAATGAAATCTTTGACAGATACTTTCTTGCGTTTATGCTTCAAGTAGTTTTTGAAGTCCTTCCACAAAAGTGGTAACTTCTCGATTATTGCAGCTACTTGGAAAGCATCGTTCACCACCAAACCTACATCAAAGGTTATGTGAATGTCAAGAACAAACTTAATGTGTTCAAAATGGGTATTATTAAATTTATACCTTCTGCAAGAAGGTCGTGAATTATGACTTATAACTCTTGGACTTGGGTAACTACCGATTTGCTGTCTACCATCTTAAAGTCCAAAAATTTGGAAACAATGAATTTCTTCATTCCGGCGTCTTCAATTTTGTACTTCTTTTCTAAAGCATCCAGAGGTCCTTCGACGTCTTCCTTATACTATACATGTTGTACAAGTCGTCTTGTAGTCCACTCAATATGTAATTCTTACATAAGAAATCTGAGTGCTTTCAAGCTTCAGTTACAACGAACCGGTCCTTTTCCGAAGTTTCTTCCGTCAATTCAGGAACGCTTTATGTGATGACCTTTTGCAAACTCAAACTAGTCAGATAAAAGAACATTTTTTGCTATCAACGATTGAAATCAACACCAAAAAAAATTCTTGGTTTTTTCGCCGGTGTCATGGCAGGAGCAATATTTGAACGGCTTGAAGTAGCAATGTTTGTTGCTGCAACATTCGTCATTCCATCATTAACTTGATTTTCATTAGTCATTTTGCTGTCACAAAGAGACAACCAATTTAGTATCTTAAAGACTAACTACAAAGTTTTTAAAACTTTAAACAACTTGTTTCTAGTTTAACAATGAAGCTTTTATATTCTTCAAATTGTCAATCGAATGATCTTTGACTCATGATGAAGTTTTTATATCTTCAAGTCACTATCAAGTTCAAACAGAGTAGAAAATCAAATGGTTCCAGAAACCAAAATACAGATTATAATAAATTTCTTAAGATTATTATTTTTCGGATACAAAATCTATATTTAACAACAAGAACTTCAACTTTAAAGTTCAAGAATAAGTTCAAGAACAACAAAAAAGTTCAAACAACTTCAAGCACAAGTTCAACAACTATAAACTATCAAAATGAAGTTTTTACTATTTCCTGAAAAATAGCAAAACCATAAAGAAAAGAAATGAAACAGAAAACAATCAAGTCCACCGAATTCACGGTGTATTCTTAAGGAATTTATTCCCCTCAAGTATCCGAGGTTAATGGAATATATCCTCCCAGGATAAAATGATTCACTTCAGCAAATATGGTACCTCAAATTTGCTGAACTTTGAACTCACTCAACGATTGAAGATCACACTTGAGTTTTTAGGAAGAAGAGAGTGTTTTTATTTCACAAATTTCATGCCTATACCTGAGAAAAAATTTAGGTATTTATAGCCAAAAGGTGGTACTTCATAAAGGAAGCAATGGTTCATGAAAAAATACATTGTTTTGGAACATCGTGACCATTTGCGCTTGCAGGTGACATTTAGGACAAAGGCAGAACCTTCTGCCTGGCTTGCGTGCCGACACCTGCGCCCGCAGGTCAAATAGTGTGCGGTCACTGTGTCTCTTCCAACCAGTGCCTCGAAGGATCGCGTCCCTTCGAGATGCGTTGTGACAAGCGTCCACAAATGGAGAAAAATTTTGCATCAGATTTTTGGATTAAAAACTTCACTAATTCTCAAGTTTCAAATGAATTTTGTCCAAAAAGATAGTCTCTAGATCGATCATTTGACAAGTCTAAATTTAAATCTAAATCCAAATTCAAAGCCGAAGCCGAGCGAGCGACGATGACGACGGTGCGAGGCTTCTCTTGTTCTTGCCTTACTATCCACATGAAGGAATGCTTTCCAATATAAATATAAGAAAGTTCCTTTCTCCCACCAATGTGGGAGAAACACTCTTCCTTAAAAGCGAACTACATATTTTCACTTTTCCTCCATTTTCTATTCACTATATCACGTAGAACCCAACAATATGAACATAGTGCTGCGTTTCAAGTCAAAATGAGGTTGAGTTATAGTCTTAATCCAAATCATATCTTTTATAGGTGGTGTATTGATCTCCAGAATACTCTTGATGATTAGACCTATATGAGAGTGGAGTGTTGTCGTTCCTTTGAAATTGTGACAAATTTCTAGAGCACTCATGAATATCAGGACACGCGCATGACCTCTTAGTGCAAAACCGCGATAACGACAAAGATTGTGCGAGTATAATGTGATAGAATAAGACCATGAGCTTACAAAAGAATTTTTGATTCATTGAAGTTCTAAACTTCACCAATTATTCTGTAAGTTTAATCTTATTTTATCTAGGTCTGGTTCATAGTCTACGAACACCTGATTCGAAGCATTGAGCTCTATTTGAAAATCCAGCAAAATTTCTTATTTGATTTCTATTCCTTATTATTATTTTTGAGATATGTAGGGGATTGTTGAAAATATAATTTAATATCTCAAAAATAAATTATTATATTTTACTATGTCTACAATTACCATTGTAAGACAACTAATTCTTACTTCAATGACTATTAATGTGTTATTGCTATAATTTGAAAAGTCAAATACGAAACCAACCATTCGTCATTCATTGACATTTACCTCACTTTATTGGTCATTAATCTTTTGCTCTTCCTTAGTCTTTTTATGACAATTGAATTTGAAAACTATTATGATCTTCAACCTTTATAAGATGGTTTTTGCTACCTATATATATCTAAGTCTAATCTCTTGGAGAGAAGATATAAAAAGAGACATATATATTCTTCCTTTAAAATTATATTGTGTTAGTGCTGAGTTTTCTTTCTTTTAATATTTGTTAGATTCTGTCTCCTAGTTTATATTAGAAGAGTTTGTTGAATCCTGGGGAATACACCCATACCAAGTGAAATATCCTTAAGGACAGTGTCTGACACGCCTCAAGCTTTGAAGAATTATCTACAAGTGTTCGTGATGGAGTATTTTATGTAAGATTTACAATATTAAGTAGGGATATATATAACCTCTTAGTTGTTCGATCATTGGAAATCTATGGGTATGTTTTCTAATTCTTTTATGTTTAGCTAGTCAAATTTTTTGAAAATACGCTCTTTAAAAATGAGAAATAATTTTTTTATTGGAATTAAAAAAAATAAGTTCCATAATTGTCATTCTATATTAAGGGTGTGTTTGGTAAGGATAAAAATGTTTTTCACCAAAAATATTTTCTTGGAATATATTTTCCAGAAAAAAATAGGTGAGTTTCTTATCTATTTCTTGTGTTCTGTATGTAAGCAAAAAAATATAATCCTAAAATCATTTATATTTAATAAAGACAAATAATATGAAAAGAGGGGGAGGGGGTAAGGGGTGTGGGTAGTGGGGATGGGGTGAAATGAGGTGTGTTGAAGTGTGAGGTCTCAGTCAATATGGAGGGCCACTTGTGCAATTTGTTTCCCATGCTTTAGTAGAAAGTAATTTTTCAAAATTTTTGACCAATTTAACATGAAAATTTTTAAAAAAAAATTGACAAAATTTTTCCTTCATAATGAACACATCCTGATTATCTCCCTGCTACCCTCCAACACTCAACACGACTGATCCATAGACGTCCATCCCCACTCTTATAGTATCTACCTAGATTTTGTAAAAATGCTTATGAAATAATATTTTTCGCTTATATATCAAACACACACAAAAAAAGGTAAGAAACTTACTGAAAAAAATATTTTCTATTCATAGCTAGAGAGCGATAAAGTCCACCCATTTTACGTTAAAATTTTGCTGAAGGCAATGTTGTTTTCGGGTATGTAAAATCTGTATTTTCAACAAGAACTTCAAACACATGTTCAAACTAAAGTATGAACAATCAAATGAAGTTCTAACTCTGTATTCACAACTTTGAACTTCAACAATAAGTTCAACCCAACTTATGAACAACAAAAAAAATTGAAGTTCAAACTTTTTTCTGGAAAATAGTCAAACCAAATGTTTAGCAAGAGATGAAGATAGAAAGATTCAAGTCCACCGAATTCACGGTGTGTCCATAAGAAAATTATTCCCTCAAGTACCCGAGGTTATGGAATATATCCTTCCAAGATAAAATGAATCACTTCAATAGAATAGCGGTACCTCAAATTCTGTCGAATTAAGAAAGCACTCAACGGTAGCAAATCACACTTGAGTTTTTCAAGAAGATGAGTGTTTTTAACTTCACAAAATCGTCTTTATATCTTAGGAAAAAATCAGATATTTATAGCAAAAGCTGTTACTTCAGAAAGAAAGCAAAGGTTTATAAAAAACTACACTGTTTTGGATCATTGGTTCACATGCGAACCCACATGCGTCCGCACATGGTCCACATGCGGCAACATGTTGGCCTTTGCACAAAACAAAATATTTTGGTCGACTTGCATTGCGATGTGCGCTGGCATATGCATCCGTACATGGCCAGATGCGCCCGCATCTCACTTTTTAATCAGTGTATTAAAGGATCGCGTCCTTTTGAGGTGCGTTGTGACATGCGTCCGTACATACTCGTGTGTGTCTGCAAATGGAGAAATTTCAGATTAGATTTTGGGATCATTCACTCTCAAGTTTTAAATGAATTTTATCCAAAAAGATAGTCTCTCGATTGATCATTTGACAAATCCAAACCCAAATTTGAAGTCGAAGCCAAAACCGAGTAGAGCTAGTGACGACAACGACGACGCGAGGCTTGTATTCTTCTTACCTCACTATCCACATGTAGTAATGCGTCTATATATAAGCATAAGAATGTTTCATTCTCCCAGAAATGTGGGAGAACACTCTTTTCATAAAGTAAATACACATTTCACTTTCTCTTTATTTTTCTTCCCTCCCATTTCAATTAACATTTCACTCGAACCCAACAATCCTCCACATGAATGGAGAATGACTATTTCATTAAAAAAATATACGGATAAGTGTGTGTAATTTTCAAGCAAAGACTATTTGCATCTAGATAAGTAGGTTTCCCTTTGAACTTTCCGTAGTGAACTTATATCGGATGCACTCGATCTATCGGTAGATGAGATATCTTTGAATCATCGAATTTTATTGTACACCTAGGCAACACAAGTCACACAACTATTCTTTTACCATTTTTGGTTCTCACGATTTTGTTCATTTTAGCCATGAACACTACCTGGTTTCATGAGATCTTAGAGAATAGGCCTTTACTATCATTCTCCTTGAAGTGGCTTTCACTTCACCCTCACATAGGTGATTCCCAAATGTTTAATCCTATAGATAAACTATTTGGTCATACCTGCCAAACGTAGAAACCATTAAAAAGCTTCAAACCATAAGCCTTATTCTTGTTTCTTGAACATTGTCTTCATCATGAGAATGAGTTGAGTTAATTGACAATGTTGAACTGTCAATCACAACTTTGTTTGATCTCCTTGAAACTAGATCTTGGGATCTCCAGTTTGCTAGGTAGAGTTACCGCCATGATGACTTGTCCTAGGCCGTAAATCCATTCTCTTTGATGATCTCTCAATTTCCTCTCTAGTTAGGCCTTTTTTAAGTGGATCTGACACATTATCCTTTGACCTCACATAGTAAATTGTGTTAATTCCACTAGAGAGTAGTTCTCTAACGATAGTATGTCTCTATCTTATATGACGAGATACCGTTATACATCATGCTCTCTGCCCTAACTATTGCAGCTTAACTATCACAGTGTATGCATACTGGTGTCAAAGGTTTGGGCCAATAAGGAATATCTTCCAAGAAATTTCAGAGCCGTTCAACTTTTTCACCGGCCTTTTCTAAATCGATAAATTCAGATTCCACTATACATGTCTTTTTAGATGACTTTCAAGAGACTACTCCTCCACGAAGAGTGAATATATATCCACTCATGTATTTTACTTCATTTGACCAGGTGATCCAATTTCCATCACTATATCCTTCAATTACAGTTGGAACAGTTGGATATTTGTTATAATGCAAGCATAGTTTTGAGTGTGATTTAGATATCCAAAACTCTTTTCATTGCCATCCAATGAGTTTAATTATAATTACTTGTGTATCGACTTAATTAACTAACAACACAAGCTATATCTGGTTACGTACAATTCATGATATACATCAAACTTCCCAACACTCTTGCATACTCCAATTGTGAGTCACTTTCACATTCATTCTTTTGAAGTGCAAAGCTCACATCTAATGGTGTCTTGGAAATATTAAAATCTAAATACCTGAACTTGTCAAGTACCTTTTCAATGTAGTGAGGCTGTGATAATGCTAAGCCTAGTGAAGTTTTATGAATTATTATCCCTAAGATCATATCAGCAACTCCAAGGTCTTATATATTAAATTTACTTTCTAGCATTCGCTTCATACCATTTATGTCAGAAATGTCTCTACTGATGATCAACATATCATCCACGTACAAACAAATAATAACTTTGTGATTTGGAGTGTCTTTAATGTAAACACATTTGTCACACTCATTAATCTTAAATTCATTTGCCAACTTGGTTTGGTCAAATTTTGCATGCCACAGTTTGGGTACTTGTTTTAGTCCATAAAGTGACTTAACAACTTTGCACACTTTTCTTTCTTTACCAGGAACCACAAAACCCTCAGGTTCTTCTATGTAAAATTTCTTCCTTTAATTCTCTATTTAAGAAAGTTGTTTTCACATCCATTTGAAAGATTTTAAGACCATATACCGCTGCTAGTGCAACTAATATCCGAATGGATGTTATCCTTGTTACTGGCGAGTATGTGTCGAAATAATCAAAACCTTCCTTTGTCTAAAACCTTGTGCCTTGTATTTGTCAATAGTTTCATCAGCTTTCATTTTCCTTTTAAAGATCTATTTAGAACCTAAAGATTTATTTTCTAGAGGAATATCAACTAACTCCCAAGTATGGTTGATCAAGATTGAATCAATCTCACTATTGTCAATCTCTTTCCAAAAGGACGAGTCTGTAGAAGACATCATTTCTTTGGATGTTTGAGGCTCATATTCAAGAAGAAATGTTATGATCCGAAGGAAGTCGACATCCTTTGTCATTTACTACGCCCTGGATTCTCATCATTAAGTACATTCTTCTTTAGTTCATCCCGAGGTCGTTTAGACCCTTCACTAGACAGCTCGTGTCCAGTCTTATACAAATAGATATGTTCAAAGAACTCAGTATTATCTAATTCAATTACCGTATTATCATGAATATCCGGATATTTGGATTTATGAATCAAAAATCGACATGCTTTACTATTTGTAGCATATCCAATGAAAATACAGTCCACGGTCTTTGGTCCTATTTTCACTCTTTTGGGTATAGAAACTTGGAATTTAGCTAGACACCCCCACATTTTGAAATATTTCAAGTTGGGTTTCCTTCTTTTTCATTTATCATATGGAATAGATTGTGTCTTGTTATGGGTCACTTTATTGAGTATTTAATTTGTTGTAAGGATAGCTTCCCCCTACAAGTTTTGCGGGAACCCTGAACTTATTAGTAAGACATTCATCATTTCCTTCAAAGTTTAATTTTTCTATTCCACAATTCTATTTGATTGAGGTAAGTAAGGGGCAGTAGTTGATGGACAGTTTTATTTTCTAAACATATCTCTGTAAAATGAGATTCATACTCTTTACCCCTACACTTCTTATCATTTTAATTTTTTTTTATCCTACTGATTTTACACTTCAGTTTTATATTGCCTAAATGCTTTTATTGCTTCATTGACTTTGCAAATTCAAGGTGAGGTGCCTTGGTGTATGCTTTTTGCGGATGATGTAGTCTTGATTGATGAGACCCATGGTGGAGTTAATAATAAGTTGGGGGTTTGAAGGTAAACCCTTGAGTCTAAAGGATGTAGGTGGAGTAGGTCCAAGAGGAATACTTGGAGTGTAAGTTCAGCAAGGCGTCGCATGAGGCTGAGGTGGTTATAAAGCTTGATACTCAGGCCATCCTGAAGAGAGATAGTTTCAAGTATCTTGGGTCTATGATTCAGGGGAATGAAGAGATTGACGAGGATGTCACTCACCAGATTGGGGTAGGATGGATGAAATGGAGGCTCGCGTCTGAAATCTTGTGTGATAAGAAAGTGCTTCCTAAACTCAAAGGCATTCTACAGAGTAGTGGGTAGACCGGCTATGTTATATGGGGTAGAGTGTTGGCCAGTCAAGAAAGCCCATTTCTAAAACATGAAGGTGGCGAAGATAAGAATGCTACGGTGGATGTGTGGGTGTAAAAGGAAGGATATGATTAGAAATGAGGTTATTCGAGATAAAGTGGGAGTAGCGTCGGTGGAAGCCAAGATGCGGGAAGTAAGGTTGAGATGGTTTGATAATGTGTTGAGGAGGAGCACAGATACCCAGTACGGAGGTATGAGAGGTTGGCTAGGGATGGATTCAGGTGAGGAAGGGATAGACCGAAGAAATATTGGAGGGAGGTGATTAGACATGATATGGAGCAGCTTCAGCTTACCAAGGACATGACCCTAGACAAGGAGGTTTGGAGGAGGCGGATTAGGGTAGAAGGATAGTAGGAAGAGGGCGTCATTGTTAGTAGATAGGATCATTTTGTTTCATTAGTGGTTCTTGTAGCTAGAGTATTTGTATTATTTCAAAGTGTGTTATTACTTGTTGTATTACTTAGTGAGTCCTGTTTATGTTATTATTGGGTGTGGTTATACATATCGTTTCTTGTCCCTTAACTGTTTCTTTTCTAGACTGTTGTATCTTGAGCCGGGGGTCTTACGAAAACAGCCTCTCTATCTCACATGTGAGGTAGTAGTATGAACTGCGTACCCTTACCCTCCCCAGACCCCATGTGGTGGGAATATACTGGGTATGTTGTTGTTGTTGTTGCTTTTATTGCTTCATCCTTACTATTTAGCAAATAACATAACAATATCTAGTGCAATCGTCAATAAAAGTTATGAAATACTTTTTTTTACTACGAGATGTTGTCAATTTCATATCGCAAATGCCTATGTGAATTAAGTCTAAGGTATTGAAATTCCTTTCAACAGATTTATACGGATGCTTAGCATACTTAGATTCAATACATGTTTGACACTTTAATTTATTACACTCAAAGTTAGGCAAAACTTCTAAATTAATCAGTTTTTGTAAGATTTTATAATGGACATGTCCTAAACGTTTATGCCAATAATTCATTTGACTCAAGCAAGTCAGAATAAGCCTCAGCTTTATTCATTTCAATAGCCATTACATCAAGTTTGAAAAGGCGCTCATTGAGGTAGCCCTTTCCTACATACATTTCATTCTTGCTTATTACAACTTTCTCCAAAACAAACACACACTTAAACTCATTTTTAATGAGAAGTATTGTAGACACTAAGTTCTTCCTAATAGTAGGAACATATAGAACATTGTTAAGAGTCAACACCTTGTCAGAAGTCATCTTTAGGAATATTTTCCCACTTTCTTCAACCTTGGCTCTTTCAGTATTTCCCATGAAGATTACTTCTTTGGGACCAGCGGTATCATAAGTAGCAAAAGTTTCTTAATCCGTAAAAACATGTCGAGTGGCTCCTGAATCAAACTACTATTCATTTGGATTTCTAACTAGATTGCATTCAGTGATCATAAAACACAGATTTTCAATCTTTTCAGTTGCTTCCATCATGTTTATCTGATTTTGTTTCTTATTCTTCTACAGAACTTGACAATTTAGAGCTTTGTGGCTAACTTCACTACAATTGTAGCACTTGCATTTAAACCTTTTCGTGTTCTGCTATTTCTCTTATCCAGAAGACTTCTTCATCTTCTTATTATGTGCAGCATTATCTTTAACAAGATGTACCCATCATTGTTGATTTATCACGCAACTTATTGTCCTTTGCTATTGTGAGACGAATCACAAGATCTTCCAAACCAAACAATTGGTTTTCAAACATTCCCTTTTCAATAACATAAAGATCTCTACTTGTGAATCTTTGCATTTCAAGTTTGGTCAGCCAAAAAAGTATTATTTGTTGTCATTCTTTAAAGTTCACACCAGAAAATTTTTCTGGTTTCTCTATCGTTGCCATTGCAAAAGCAACATCTGAACGGCTTGATGACGCAATATTGGTTTCCATTGGCACAAGACCATTCACAATCGAATCAATTTGTTATTCAGTTTTATTCGTCATTTTCCTGTCAATCTTTGACACACACTCTAGTATTTCAGAATACTAACAATAAATACTTAATCTTTAAACAACTTATTTCTAGTCAACGATGAAGTTTTGATGTCTTCAAATCGTCAACCGAATGAACTTTGAAACCTGGCAAAGGTTTTATGTTCTTCAAATAAAAATCAAATTCAAACAGAGTGAAAACCCATAGGTTTTAAACTCCAGAAACTAATACAGAGAATTCAATGAATCGGTGAAGTTTTTATATTTTTTTAACCGAATTCCCAATCTAATTTCTTGGTGAAATTTTTATATTCTTCTAACCGAAGGAGTAGAAATCAAAAGATTTTAATCTTCACAAAATCAGAACCAATACAGATTATCCAAGTACTAAATAATTTCCTTAAGATTGTTATTTTCAGATATGTAAAATTTGTATTTTCAACAAGAACATCAAACACATATTCAAACTAAAGTATGAATAATCAAATGAAGTTCTAACTCTGTATTCACAACTTTGAACTTCAACAATAAGGTCAACCCAACTTATTAACAACAAAAAAAATGAAGTGAAAACTATTTTCTGAAAAATAGCAAAAACAAATATTTAGAAAGAGATGAAGATAGAAAGATTCAAGTCCATCGAATTCACGATGTGTCCTTAAGAAAATTATTTCCCTCAAGTACCCGAGACTATGGAATATATCCTCCCAGTATAAAATGAATCACTTCAACAGAATAGCGGTACCTCAAATTCTGTCGAATTACGAACGCATTCAACGTTAGCAAATCACACTTGAGTTTTTCAAGAAGAAGAGTGTTTTTAACTTCACAAAATCATCTTTATATCTGAGGTAAAATCAGATATTTAGAGCCAAAGGTGTTGCTTCAGAAAGGAAGCAAAGGTTCATGAAAAATCACACTGTTTTGGATCGTCGGCTTACATGCGGACCCACATGCATCCGCACATAGTCCACATATGGCTGAATGTCGGCCTTTGAACAAAACAGAATGTTTTGGCTGACCTGTATTGCGACGTGCACTGGCATGTGCATCCGCACATGGCCAGATTCTCCCACATCTCACCTTTTCGTTAGTGTTATGAAGGATCGCATCCCTTAGAGGTGTGTTTTGACATGCGTTCGCACATGCTCGTGTGCATCCGCAAATGAAAAATTTCAGATTAGATTTTTGGATCATTAACTCTCAAGTTTTAAATAAATTTTATCCAAAAAGATAGTTTCTTGATCGATCATTTAATAAATCTAAATCCAAATCCAAAGCCGAAGCCAAAGCCGAAGCCAAAGCCAAAGCCAAGCCGAGCAGAGCGAGCGACGACGACAATGCCATGAGGCTTGTCTTCTTCTTACCTCACTATCCACATAGCATAATAATGCTTCCTTCTCCTATCAATGTGGGAGATTGGTGGGAGAACACTCTTTTCATAAAGTGAATACGCATTTCACTTTTCCTCCATTTTTCTATTCTTTATTTTTTCCATTCACATTTCACTAGAACCTAACAGGTAAAAACAAATATAAGATAATTAGCTATTGACAGGTCTAACAAAAACTAAAATTGAGCAATTTCAAATACCACCAGACAAATTTAGCTATTTCGCCCCCTTAAAAAAATAAAAGATGGAAGTTGACCACAATTTACTTCTTCCTCCATTTCGTTTTACTTGCCCCTATACTAAAAATAGTTGTTTCAATTTACTTGTCCAATTATAAAATCAAGAAAATTTTGTTATATTTTTTTCTTTCTACCTTTAGTATTAAATAAATACTTAAAATAATAATAGTCAATTTAAAGTTCCAAAGCTTCATTAACAAAGATCCTTTGGATGAGTGAGTTGGAAAC
This sequence comes from Capsicum rhomboideum, assembly GCA_031232105.1. NCBI lineage: Eukaryota > Viridiplantae > Streptophyta > Magnoliopsida > Solanales > Solanaceae > Capsicum > Capsicum rhomboideum. Next base: position 23,466,996 of record CP124712.1, on the reverse strand, counting down.
GCTCGAAAAAATCGCTCTCTGTCAAATACACCAAAAAACCCTAAATTTGCCTACTATCACCGTCGGTAACCAAGGTCACATCGGCCATTGTCCATCCCCCACCTCTAGAGGTTGGTCTAACATTAAATAACACAAGCATCACTGACCAACCTACCACGAGTACATACACAAATTCTCTAAATTCAGCACCACCACAAGCACTACAATACAAACCAATCCCTTTGAAGCAAATTACATATCTCCATGGAGAACCAATAATTAGATAAGAAGAGGAGAAAGTCGAGCAAATGATAATCAATAAGTATTTTTAATATGCAGAGATAAGAAATTTTTCCTATGGGTGGTCGGAGATCCAGGATTTATGGAGGCTTATACCAAAGCACTGTGAATTGAAAGGAGAAGTGAACATAGGATTGTTGAGTAATAAGTATATTTTTATTCGTGCTTCATAATTAGAAGACTGTGAACTTGCTCTCAAAACCACAGTTCTACATTACCCATAATTACTGGTCCTACCCCATGCAAACCTTTAAATGAGATCCACTTTTTGATCCGTAGGAAGAAACAACAATAGTTATGCATGTATTTCATTTCCTTTATTATTATCAAACTTTTTTGGTAAGGAGGCAGTTTTCTCACTAGCTACAACCCTTTTAAGTAGATACGGCTACACAGAACAAGACCATGCACAGTTGTACTAGGTTCAGGAAAAGGTTGACCGGTTGGGGGAATTCCCAAAAAGGATAAATGTAGGAATGAGAAAGAAGACAGAGGAGATCATGGAGAAATGAATTACCATAAAATATGATTATGTTCCGAAATACTGCACAACATGCAAGTTGTAAGGCCACAATGAGAAGGAGTATTTCATTATTCATCCAAAACTATATACCAAGGAGGAAAAAGAGGAAGGAGAAGAACAAGAAGAAGGAAAGAATGAAGAGGGAGGCAAAGGCAAGACCACCAATAAAGGATACAATAAAGAATCAAAATAAGGAGAATAAAACAAGTAAGTACCAAAGGGGAAGGAGAAGCAAACTGGCAACATTGGCTTCCAGGAACAAAGAAGAAGAAATAGCAACAAAAGAAGTAGACAGTTTCACAGGGGGAGAGAGTAATTGTGGAATTCTAAACAGCAACAGAAAAACGATCAAGAGGTGCAATTATAGTTAATAAATTTAAAGTATTAGAAGTGGATCAGGTGAATGAGGAAGAAGAAAAAAAATTAATTAGAGTAAACAACAACAACAACAACAAGATACCTCCCAAAAGAAAGGATTCAACACACCAAGCTACTCTAGCTCCGAAAACAAGGGGAAAGAAGGAAATAAAGACCACTCACAAAGTTCAGAGAGAAGTCCAGATGAGAAGCACACAAACAGCCCTGAAAGAATAGTAAGTGGAGGAGATGGGCAAATACAGGAGGCAACTGTCTCAGAAGGGTTAGTACATGATACAAAAGATGCTAACAAGGATGAAATATCAAAGCGGACACAGAATGCTAGTACAACTCAGGATAATGGGGATGTTAACATTGGAGAGCTTGATGACTCAGAACAATCAGAGAACCAAGTGACTTTAGAGAAAGAAGCACCAAAGCTATACAAGATGACAGAACAAGAGATCAAGGAAAGACAGGATACAAAGGAAGATGAAAACATGGAGAACATAGCACAAATCAGTACAGAGGGAGATTTAACTATGTATTTATAACCGTGTATCTTCTATTTTTATTCAAGATACATAAGATTTAAAACTTAAATTCATAGGCATACAAATATTTAAGATACTCAGGTATTAAAAATATTAAGATACACTGGCCTTAAAATTTTTAAGATACATAGAGCCTTATACTATTTAAGATACATAGGACTTAAAATATCTAACATACACAGAGCTAAAATATTTCAGATAAACAAAGCTTAAAATTATTTTAAATACACAGTCCCGGATATACAATCCCAAATATACAGTCTTTAGATCTCAAAGACACATACTTTAGACACATCATGTAATTTTTAAAACATTGATTCCTCTAATCAATTAGGGTCTAAACCTCCTGCACTTAGGGGTCGTTTGGTAGGATGCATTAGAAAAATAATGCATGCATTAGCTCTGTGTATTACTAATACCTTGTGTGGTACACTTTTTCAACCTATGATAACTAATGCAAGCATTAGTTATACACTCTATTGTGTATTATGCTATGCATAACTAATACATGGAAACCCCTTGGTATTAGCAATGCAAGAGACCTTAATTCATGCATTAGCATGGGTAAAGCCACAATAGTCCCTCAAAACCTTTTCCACATCATTTTCATTATATTTGTGGAGGGTATTTTTGTAAATAATTTTTTTTATTTAAAAATATGCAATGCAAATTATTTTTAACACACCAAATCAAACACTGCATAAAATATAATCTCAGCAAGACTAATGCAGGCATAACTAATACAAGCATTACTAATACATCATATTTTACATTATTCTTATACATCCTACCAAACGATCCCTTAATGTAAGTTACCCTTTTTTTAAAGGATGTACCAAGTCAACAAGATTCAAGTAAAATGAAAAGGATAAGTACTATAGGAGTAATGAGCAAATAAGAATTATTAATGATGGGTAGCAATCAAGATCAAATGTGAAAGACAAAGACTTCGAGTTCACTACCACCCACTAAGAACACAATCCACTATATGAAAAAACAATAACATTGAATAAATACTATTTTCAATAGCGATCATAATCTAGATTAAACTATAATTTCCAATTATGGATCATAATAATCTAGATCAAATCATGTGAAATCTGGTAACACCGCCCTTTTATTCTCAAACACTAGTCTCCACTGCAGCAATTTGAATATGTTAATTAATTAATTAATTAACGTGCTAACCTTTGTTTTTAACTGATTCAATCACCTTCGTAACATTATTTATTTGTTTTATGAACTTTTTGTGCAGGAGGATATTACTTTTTTTTTGCTTTACCATATCTTATGATATGGTCATGTTAAGATGTCGTTTTGTGATAATGTACCAAGATAAAAGAAGATTTGTGTTCAACCAAAAATAATTGTTTATTAGACTAAACAATTAAGTTGTGAGATTAGGGCCACAAGCAATATAATATGATTAAACTAAATTGAATTTATCCTTTGATAATGTAAAGATAATGAAAATAACGTATTAATTGTAACAAAGTAAATAATCAATTAGCAAAAATAACGTCTTAAAAAAAGAGAGGAAATAATTCTTATTGATTCAAATCCGGGTTGATCTATAGCAAAAATACTCCCTCTGTTTAGAATTACTTGTCACTAATTTTCTAATTGGATTTTCACTTTTACTTGTTAGTATTGACATATAAAAAACAACTTCTTTTTTCTTATTTTACCATTAGCATTAATTGTTTATTCTCTAAACTAATTTCAAGACACAATAGTAACCATTAATTAATAAAGGTACTGTAGTAAATTAAATAGTCATGTCATTAATTATTTTCTTAATAAGTGTGTCAAGTCAAAATGTGACAAGTAAAAGTAGTAACTAAGAATAAATGAACATGTGTTTTTGCGAGAGTTGTGTATCAATGAGTATCTTACAATGGTGGAAAGAGGGAGATATTTATACGATAGTCAAGCCCTAACTAAGTTCTAGCACCTCTTTCACACGTTTCAGGAATAAGATCGAAGTTGTTAAATGTGATAAGACGGAATCTCGGATATTTGTAGTAATTGGCCGGCGATGCGATGACAAATGTTAGGGTACCTTAGCATCAGAGGTTGATCCAAGTCTAAGGGTGGGATGAACGTACACCCGTTAACTTAGAAAAAAATTATATATATGTATACATGCATATATATACCTGAATAAGGATCATATATTTAAATGTGCACCTTGAAACACAAAAGCTGATTTGATGCATTTACTTCCTTGTGAACGTAATGAAAGCAAATTCCATAAATTAAATGACCTTCCAAGTTGATTGTCACGTCTCCACCTCCAGGCACATATATTCCACCTTCACCATAGCCCCCTCTCTACTATTCTCACATTACTGCCCCAACACCATGGGGTCATTTGACAACTGGCTTAAACATGAGTTAGGCATGTATTAGATTCTGCATAAAGAATTAATAATATATTTTATAGTTAATCAGGAAGTAAGTTATTTATGTATAAAATTAATATGATATTTGATTTGTAATTTAAAAACACGTATGACTAATACATATATAAATTATGTAAAAATCTGTATAGTATTACTTCCTCCATTCAACGATACTTGTCCACTATTGACTTGCCACACATGTTAAGAAATAATAAATAATAGAGGTAATTTTATCATATCACCCTTTGAATATAATTAATTTATTAATTTGAAAAATGCATTGGATGATGAATAATGTTTACTACCAAGGGTAAAATGGGCAAAATTGGGTAAGTTATCCATTGATTTTTCAAACTGAACAAGTATTATTGGACATCTATTTTTACTAATATAGTGGACACATATTGTTGAACGGAGGAACAATTTTATGCATTAATAGAAGGTAAAATAACCGATAAATTTTAGTGAGAGATTGACCTTAATACTCACAGTTAACACTTGTAAATTCTAGACTCATGCATTGAATGAGTGTACATAGGTCGGGCTAATTTGGTTTTTTATTAAAAAAAATAAAAAATCAAACCAATCATGTCGGTTTATTAAATCTATAAACCAAATCAAACCAATATAAATCGATTTTTTCGGTTTAGGTGTTAATCTGTTCTTTTGATTTTCTCAATTTTTTGATTTTTTTTATAATTTTTAATTTTTACAACTATATTGTGATTGAAGACAAGATCAAATATATTTTCAATCATATGCTAGTGGAAAACCACAATTATGAAAACATGAGGAGTGGAGAGGAGGAGCGAAGAACTCTCTAGAAACTAAAATTAAGATGAAGAGTGAAAAGTGTTAGGTTTTAAGTTTATATTGGGCTTTGGATCATTTAGTTATCAATTAATGGACAAATATTACAACTTAAAAACCCAAATCTGAATATATATACATCCACTTTTTAAATATTAAAAATTAATAAAACTAATATAAAAAATATTTAGAAAGTAGATTTATATATATATATATATATATATATATATATATATATTATGTCTATTTGGTTTGGGTTCGGTTTGACTTTTTTTTTGTTAATACCAAACCAAACCAAGAATGATCGATTTTTTTTTCTAATGCCAAAACAAATCATAAGTTAATTTTTTTTCTCGGTTTGATTTAGTTCGTCGATTTGATTTGATTTAACGGTTTGGTTTGTACACCCCTACTAGTTACCTTATGTGGTTAATCTCTCACTATCTTTAGTTGTTTCTTTTCTTTTTTCAAATATAATTGGTAGGCTAGGAATTGCGACATAATTATAATGACATTTCTGTCTCATTCCAACATAAGACTGATCAAGAAAGCAAAAAAAAGATATACGACTCTTTTTAGTTTATGATTGAAGGGAAAAAAGTAGAAAATGAAATAAAATTTAAACCAATCATTTATTTATTTATGTTTCCCTTCAAACTAATTAAATGTTGGGGGAAAATCGACTATCTACCAAATACAATTAAGACAACGTAAGTAGTTAAGATTTAATGAATATTCATTTATTATAGTGTCTTAGTAGGTAGAGTACTTATATATAATATATAATAATGTTGTTTGGTGCTCACTAAAATTTTAATGGAATATAATTTGGTGGAATAATTAGTTGAAAAGGCAGATAATGAATTAAAAAAGAAAACAATTTTAAAACTAAAATACAAAGAAAGAATATTATTAGTACTAAGAAAAAAGTATCAACCACAACAATAATAGTGTCACGATCCGAGATAGACCTAGCCGTAACGGGCATCCCAGACCAATGAAGGCCCGGGAAGACCCCTTAGCATAATATCAATAGCATAGTAAAACATAAAGTGCGGAAATAGGCCCATAATTATGAAGTTCAACTTCGAACAAGAGTTTAGACATTTGGTCTCGAAAACATAATGGAAACATTTACCAATACTAGTCTACGAAGCCTCTGATAATACGAATGAAATTCTAAGCCGGAACATGGCACTGGCTATACAATAAAACAAGATGATCAAAGTCTATGTGAATGAAAAGAACATATGCCTTCCGATAGATGGATGACTCACCACTTATTTGCTGCTGACCCGAGAGAATCCTAATGTTGTGCAGGATCACGGGAAAATGCTTCGGAACCTACATCATGAAAAGATGTAGCGTCCGGAACAGTCAGTACGATGAGTACTGGCATGTGAGCCAAGGAAAGGGATCAAGGCAGTTTATATAACAATTCATAAAATTTATAACATACATCCATCATAAAAGAAGCAAGAAAACAAGTGACTTAAAACATAAAAGAAATATAATCACTTGAAAAACCTTTAGTTCTGAACTATGTAGTTTGCACCGACATTAAGTAACCCACGGGCTATATGGGTCCAGTATGTACCCAACTGACGGGGCCCCAACCCATGTTAGCCGCATGGATTGAGGTATCATAATTAGGCAATCCATAACATAAACAGAGACTGTAATACTAATACGCAAAGCAAGCATACAACGGTCATTCATTTTTCAGGACAAGACCTCCCAACGTCGGTAAACGTGGTTTCAGGTGTTAGGCCCCCTTGCGAGCCTAACCCTTCTCGGTGAACTACATAATTTCCTTTAAGCCCAATTTAAAATATTTTCATAATATTTATTCTAGGAGTCTTTCATTAAGACCTTCACATTTTGGTACCGTAATACCAAAACTTGCAAGTCACTCTTTCATGCCAAATCATTATCATTAAATATTTTTGGACTCCAAAATTCCACCTTTAAATTCATGAGAATAATCATAATTGAATTGCCATAACAATTTCAAACCATTTGAATAACACAATACTTCAATGATATAAAGGACGGGGATAAACATTTATATTCTTTAGGCAATTTCAAAGCTATCAAGAGACTTGAACATCATGGCTTAAACATTCATCTGTTTCTCATTTAAATTTCAGGACATAAGGATTCATCGTTTTCAAACAACCAATTTAGTCTCAAAACCATAGACAAAGCTTTAATCAACCATTTATAAAGGAAAGGAAATTCATATCAAGCTTTTTGAAATAAAATCCTCAACCCTAGCTTCAAACATATCAACTTAATACATAAAAATACCAATTAAATTCACACTTGAAAATAGTAGATGAAGTAGGGAGTATTCAACCTGCCTTTTGACGAAAGGAAATTGGTAAAGCTTGAATTCTTGATGTTGAAGCTTGAACCCTAGTTACTTTTGTTTCTTTGTGTTTTGGCAGAGAGTTGAATGAGGTTAACCAAGAGGAAATATTGTATTTGAGGACTTGAAAACGTTTATGATGGATGTGGGATGGTTCCATGGTGTAAAAGACCCAATTACCCTTAATTAGCATTTAAAAATGTGTCCTGTCGATGAAACAAGGGGGTGCGATGCAAACCCCATTGCGCGACCCCTCCCCGTGTGACGCAGCCCCATCGCAAGGCGTGGACCCCTGCAGCACATGGCCTACCGCGGGTGGTGAGGCAGTGGGCTCTCATGCAAGGTCGTGCGATGCGAGGCCTCCCCCGAGCAACGCAGGGTAGAATTCCACATCCTAAACTCTCCCAGATACCTCCTAACTCATCCCTAATCTAATTCTACTCAAACTAAGGGTCCCATAGGCTAGTTTCTAACTCAAAAAAAGGTGTCCAATCATATGAGGCATACATTATCGCCCCTTTGGGATCATTCAATCATGAATGATGATTATGGACACTTCTAGCTCGACACAACGAGGAGTATAGGAAGACTTAAAGTATGAGTATGAAAAAATTGAAGGTTAGCATAGGATCAGTACCTTAATCAACTTGATCTGCAAATGGAATTAGAAAGGGATATATAGCCTACATGTCTTCCTCCGATTACTAAGTAGCCTCCTCTACTCTTTGATTTCTCCACAATACTTTCACCGAATCTATCTCCTTGGTTCTCAACTTCCGAACTTGCCTATCCAAAATCTCTATAGGGACTTCCTCATATGATAGCGAATCTTTAATACCAGTATTCTCAACGGAAACTGCAAGGGAATGGTCACCCATACACTTCTTAAGTATAGACACGTGAAATAAGGGATTAATTAATGCCAAATTCACTGGCAAATCCAACTCATAAGCAATACTTCCAATCTTTCTCAAAATCTGATACGGGCCAATGTAACGGGGACTGAGCTTAGCCTTTTTCCCAAATCTCATCACTCCTTTCATAGGAGAAACTTTCAAGAACACCAAATCATCAATATCAAACTCTAACTCCCTTCGCCTCACATCGACATAGGAATTTTGACGACTTTGAGCGGTCTTAAGCCTCTACCTAATAACCTTAACTTTATCCATTGCCTGATGCACAAGGTCTGGCCCGAACAACCGAACTTTGCCCACTTCATACCACCTTATTGGTGATCTACACCACCTACCATAAAGAGCCTCGACCGGCGCTATCCGGATGCTAGAGTGATAATTATTATTGTACGCGAACTCTATAAGAGGTAAATGGTCCATAAACTACACTTAAAATCAATCACACAGGATCTTAGCATATCCTCCAAAGTTTGAATCATACTATCCACTTGCTCGTCTGTTTGAGGATGGAAAGCAGTGCTAAGATTCACTTGCGAGCCCAAACCTTTCTGAAACGACCACCAAAAATGAGAGGAAAATTATGTACCTCTATTGGATATAATGGATATAAGGGCTTCATGCAATCGAACAATCTCCTGAATGTAAAGCTTGGCATAATCCTCTCCAGAATACGTCATCTTCACAGGCAGAAAATGAGCAGACTTGGACATTCTATCAACAATGACCTAAATGGAATCATAAAGATTGCGAGAACGCGGGAGGATAGTGATAAAATCCATATTTATCATTTCCCCACTTCCACATTGGGATAGCTATTTCTTGCGACATACCACCAGGCCTCAAATGTTCAACCTTGACTTGTTGACAATGTGAACACTTAGCAACATCCTTTTTCATATTATTCCATTAATACAGGTCTTTTAAGTCATGATACATTTTAGTAGAATCGGGATGCACAGGATACCTGGAGACATGGGCTTCGATCAAGATCCTCTCTCACAGCCCATCAACATCGGGAACACACAACCTCCCTTGGTATGGAAAAATACCATCTCCCCCAATCTCGAAAGAAATAACCTTTTGCTGCCCAACATCCTTCTTGATTTGCATAAGTATAGGATCATTAGCCTGTTTCTCCTTAACTTCAGCACCTAGTGATGACTTAGACACTTAGTGAACAATCATTCCTCCATCTTCGGAATCTAATAGTCGGACTCCTAAATTAGAAAGCAGTGACTGTCATTTACCAAACCCCTCTTTTCTTCCTAAACATGAGAAAGACTCCTCATGGACAACCTACTAAGAGCATCATCAACAATATTAGCTTTACCTGGGTGATAGTGTAAGCTCATGTCATAATCCTTCAACAACTCCAGCCACCTCCTTTGCCTTAGATTTATCTCTTTCTGGGTGAAAACATATTGCAAGCTCTTATGATCTGAGTATATATCCACATGCACTCCATATAAATAGTAACGCCAAATCTTGAGTGCAAATACCATATCTGCCAATTCAATATCATGGGTGGGGTAATTTTTCTCATGAACCTTAAGTTGCCTGAATGCATAAGCCACCATTTTGCCATGCTACATAAGTACACAACCAAGTCCCACCCGGGATGCATCGCAATAAACCACAAATCCTTCAGTACCCTCAGGAAGTGTTAAAACAGGAGCAATAGTCAACCGATCCTTCAACTTCTCAAATTTGCCATCACAAGCATCGGACTACAGGACCTTTACCTTTTTCTGAGTCAAATTAGTTAGTGGGGCAGCTATAGAAGAAAAACTCTCCACGAATCTCCTATAATAACCCGCCAGACCTAAGAAACTCCTAATGTCGGTCGGAGTTGTCGGTATAGGCCACTTCTTCAGTGCCTCAATCTTTTGGGGATCTACTTTAATTCCTTCACTAGAAACAATATGCCCAAGGAAAGCCCCAACTTGAGCCAGAATTCGCACTTGGAAAATTTAACATACACCTCTAGATCCTTGAGGGTCTGAAGTACCGTTTGAAGATGATTTAAACGCTCCTCCTCACTCTGAGAATAGACTAAAATGTCATCAATAAAAACTATCACGAACAAATCCAAAAACTGCCTAAACACCCTGTTCATAAGATCCATAAAGGTTGCAGGTGCATTAGTCAAACCAAAGGACATAACTAAAAATTCATAATGGCCATATCGGGTTCGGAATGCAGTCTTGGGAATATCAACTTCCCTGACTTTCAACTGATAATAACGCAAACGAAGATCTACTTCGGAGAAACACTTCGCACCCTGAAGCTGGTCAAAAAGATCTTCAATTCTGGGAAGAGGGTACTTATTTTTCACTATGACCTTATTTAACTGGTGATAATCAATACACATACGAAGAGACCCATCTTTCTTGCGCACGAAAAGCACAGTAGCACCCCAAGGAGAGACACTAGGATGGATGAAAACCTTATCAAGGAGATCTCTCAACTGCCCTTTTAACTTTTTTAGCTCCGCATGCGCCATTCTATACGGTGGAATGGAAATAGAATGAGTATCAGTTAAGAGATCAATCCCAAAATCTATTTCCCTAGCAGGGGGAATTTTGGGAAGATCTTCGGGAAAAATTTTAGAAAATTTATTTACCACAGGAACGAACTGGAGTGAGGGACTTTCAACGCTAGAATCATTAACCTAAACTAAATGGTACAAACAGCCTTTAGAAATCATTTTTCTGGATCTAAGATAAGAGATGAACTTCTCCTTTCTGGAAAATGGAAGGTGACTTTTCTGGTTCTACAATCCAAAGTAGCATAACAAGAGTGGAGCCAATCCATCCCTAGAATAAGATCAAAATCTACCATATCAAGCTCTACCAAATCCACAATAGTATCTAGATGAAAAATAGACATAATATAATTTTTATAGACCCTTCTAGCAATAATAGACTCACCAACGGGAGTGGAGACTGAGAAGGGTTCAGGAATATTTTCGGGACCAAAATCAAAATTCACAGCCACATAAGGGGAGTAGAACCGGGGTCAATTAGCACATAAACATCACGGGAGAAAACCTGTAACATACCCGTGATAACATTTGGTGAGGCCTCTGAGTTCGGGTGAGTAGATAGAGCATACAGACGATTGCAACCCCTGCCTGAACCAGAAGTAGCCCCTTTTTGAGCTGGGGCTGAAGAAGTAGTAGCTTGGGCCCTATTGCCCCCAATAGTTCCTTTCATTGAAGGTCACTCCCGCTGAAAATGACCAGACTGGCCACATAACACACATTCTTATCAAAATGACAAAATTCATGATGAAGCTTCCCACAAGTGCGGAAAGGGGGATAGGACGAAGACTGAGTCACACTGGCCTGAGACTGAGTAGCCTGCATTCTGGGGCCATTGCTAGACTGGAAACGCTGATCACCCAAAGGCTTAGGGGTTGGAACACTAGCTGATGACTGAACATTACCCCAAGATTTCTTTTTAAACCAATGTCTTCCCCTTTTTCCATTATGCTGCTGGCCGGCATCCTGATCTGCTGGCCTAGTTTTCTTGTTCTTCCGCTCCTCTGCCTCAGCCTATTTTTTCTTTTCATCCTCAACCTGCTGCATGTAAACTACTAGCCTGAATATATCCATGTCATTATTCAACATTGCCCCTTTACTCTCAAGTATCAGATCATCAGAGAGACCTGAAGCAAACTTTCTTATTCGGGCCCTCATATTAGTAACCAATTCTGGAGCATAACGAGCCAATTGGGTAAACTTCAGTGCATACTCCTTAACACTCATCTTTTCTTGTTTTAAGTTCACAAACTCTTCATCCTTAGACTCCCTCAACTCCTGAGGAAAGAAGTAATTGAGAAAAGTCGCAGAAAAATCTTCCCAAACTGTCAGTTCAGCATCTTCACCCCTATACTGCTCCCACTCATCATACCACTGATATGCTACCTCTTTCAGCTAGTAGGCCGCAAACTCCACTCCTTCAGTATCGCTAGCATGCATCACCCTAAAAATATTTTCCATTTCATCAATAAACCCTTGAGGATCCTCCTCAACTTTGGATCCCGTGAAGGTTGGAGGGTGTAGCTGCATAAACTGGCCAACCCGAGTAATATCTGAAGAACCAATAACAGAACCAGCATTTCCCAACTGACAAGACTGAGATGACACAATCTAGGAGAGAATCTAAATGGTCTGTCTGAACTCTGCATTAGAAACTTTACCCTGTGGGGACTGAGCTCCAGCAGTACCAGATCTGGGAGCCTGAGGAGGACTAGTTGGGACTGGTCGAACCCCAAAAGGAGAAGTGAAGTCAATAGTGCGGGATCCAATTTGGATCCGCATCCCATGAGTAGGATGAACCCCTTCAGCATTTGCCCCAGTGGGGAGAAGGTTCCAGCCGAAGTCTTTTGGCCATTTATCCTTTTTGGAGGCATGATCTGAAACGCGGGAAAAAGTAGGAGTTAGAAGAATTTTCTTAGAACCGGACTATCTAGCATGAACATAGAACATGAAGAAAGGGAAACATTCCTAAATGTCTTGTAGCCTCCCATTTATAAGTGTGGCGCGCTACACATCCATAAGAAGGACTCTACTCGAAAAGGCTTCGTATAAACCCTGGGACCTTAAATCTGACTCTGATACCAAGTTTGTCACGACCCGAGACATGCCCTAGCCATGACGGGTATCCCAGACCAATGAAGGCACGGGAAGACCCTTTAGCATAACATCAATAGCATAGTAAAACATAAAGTGCGGAAATAGACCCATAATTATGAAGTTCAACTTCGAACAAGAGTTTAAACATTTGGTCTTGAAAACATAATGGAAATATTTACCAATACTGGTCTATGAAGCCTTTAATAATACAGATGAAATCCTATGCCGGAACATGGCCCTGGCAATACCATAAAACAAGATAATCAAAGTCTATGTGAATGAAAAGAACATATGCCTTCCGATAGATGGATGGCTCACCACTTATTTGCTACTGACCCGAGAGAATCCTAATGTTGTGCAGGATCGCGGAGAAATGCTGTGGAACCTACATCATGAAAAGATGTAGCAGCTGGGGATGGTCAGTACTGGCATGCGATCCAAGGAAAGGGATCAAGGCAGTTTATCTAACAATTCATAAAAATTATAACATATATCCATCATAAAAGAAGTAAGAAAATAAGTGACTTAAAACATAGAAGAAATATAATCACTTGAAAAATCTTTAGTTCTGAACTATGTAGTTTGCACCGACATTAAGTAACCCATGGGCTATATGGGTCCAGTCCGTACCAACTGGCGGGTCCCCAACCCATGTTAGCCGCATGGATTGAGGTATAATAATTGGCCATTCCATAGCATAAACATAGACTGTAATACTATTGCACTAAGAAAGCATACAACGGTCATCCATTTTTCAGGACAAGACCTCTCTCATGTCGGCAAATGCGATTTCAGTTGTTAGGTCTCCTTTCGAGCCTAACCCTTCTCGGTGAACTACATAATTCTCTTTAAGTCTAATTTAAAATATTTTCATAATATTTATTCTAGGAGTCTTTCATTAAGTCATTCACATTTTGGTACCGTCATACCAAGACTTGCAAGTCACTCTTTCATGCCAAATCATTATCATTAAACATTTTTGGACTCCAAAATTCTACCTTTAAAATCATGAGCATAATCATAATTGAATTGCCATAACAATTTCAAACCATTTGAATAACACAATACTTCAATGATATAAAGGACGAGGATAAACATTTATATTCCTTAGGCAATTTCAAAGCTTTCAAGAGACTTGAAGATCATGGCTTAAACATTCATCTGTTTCTCATTTAAATTTCAGTACATAAGGGTTCATAGTTTTCAAACAGCCAGTTTAGTCTCAAAACCATAGACAAAGCTTTAATCAACCATTTATAAAGGAAAGGAAATTCATATCATGCTTTTTGAAATAAAATCCTCAACCCTAGCTTCAAACATATCAACTTAATACATAAAAATACCAATTAAATTCACACTTGGAAATAGTAGATGAAGCAGGGAGTGTTCAACATGCCTTTTGACGGAAGGAAATTGGTAAAGCTTGAATCCTTGACCTTGAAACTTGAACGCTAGTTACTTTTATTTCTTTGTGTTTTGGGAGAGAGTTGAATGAGATTAACCAAGAGGAAATATTGTATTTGAGGAATTGAAAATGTTTATGATGGATGTGGGACGGTTTTCATAATGTAAAAGACCCAATTGCCCTTAAGTAGCATTTAAAAACTTGTCCCGTCAGCGAAACAAGGGGGTGCGATGCACACCCCATCGCGCAACCCCTCCCCATGCGTCGCAGCCCCATCGTTAGGCATGGACCCCTGCGGCGCATGGCCTACCGCGAGGGGTAAGGCAGTGGGCTCTTGCGCTAGGCTGTCGAAGCGAGGCTAAGGTGAGGCCTCCCCAAGCGACGCACGGTCCAATTCCATGCCCTAAACTCTCCTCGACACCTCCTAACTCATCCCCAATCTAATTCTACTCAAACTAAGGATCCCATAGGCTCGTTTCTAACTTAAAAAAAAAAAAAAAAAGGTATCCACTCATACGGGGCATTACAAATAGTTTTCAATTGTTTGTTTCCTTAAATTTTTTAGTTTTTAGTTTTATGTAACTACTACACTATGTGTCAACTTTAAAACCAAGACATAACAGCCCCCACCCCTTTTCTCATCTCTACCTATTTTATCAGCATTTAGATTTTAACCGCTCTTACATTACGTGATGTAATTTACATCCTTCTAAATGTGTAAAATTTAACCTCTCTCACATTACATAACAGCCCCCACCCCCAATGCTTTTTCAAAAATATGATTTGAAACTTGCATAACTATTTCAACTAATACCTAATATGTTGTAGAGCTATCAGGTACCAACATATGTTCTATATTTTGAGTTATTAGTGCTTTCACTATGCTATCTTTCAATTAAGTCTTGATAATGATGAATTGTAAAAACATGAAATGGACTTGTTTTCTATAAATTGGAATGACATCCTAGCTAGTATTTCCATCATTGAATTTTGGTCTATACTTGACTTGCAATACATGCTAGCAACTTGTTTTCTATGTGATGTCTTTTAAATAATATCGTTTCGATTATATGTTGTTTTTATTTTATTCGAGATTATTTGACTTTTGTATTTGGTTTAGTTGTTTTATCGATCAAGGCCTGTGATTTCATTTAGTGTTCCCATTGACTAGGGACTATGATTTGGTTTAATCGTCCTTCCGATTAAGGTTTATGACTTGGTTTAGAAGACCTATCAGCGAAGACCTTTTGGTGATCTAGTAGGTGCGCAAACTAGAGCGTACCACACTTATTTGATTCATGGTTGATATTGGATGATAGTAGTTCTGCAAGTAACATTCCATGTTGTTTGTCTCCCCTCCATCCTTCAACACACTCCTTCAACACACTCCACTTCCATCATCACCACCGACACACCCTACCACCCACCTTCAACTCCCATAGTGTTTGTCTAATAATACATATATTTTTGGGGCAATATCTATTATTTATGTACAAAATATAAAAAAAAAAATAAGTAAAAAAAATCACATACTTTTCAGAAAAATATTTTCATAAAGAATATTGTTCTCTATAAAAACACACATTAAATAAAAAAAACATGAATAGTGAAACAAAAACACCATAATACATTTACATATTAAACCGGAAGTCATTTTACTTTTTCTTCATTAATATATGTGTTGATCGTTGAAGCTAATTAGCTAACTGTATTTAAGAAGCTACAATTCTTTTACTCCACGAATATGGTTGTTATTGGAAAAGTCTAAAGCAACTTTTGACAAATCAAAACATGGAGAATTCATCTAAATACATCACCAAATACGTACTAGATATATATACCTAGCTGGAATTAATTCTTTCTCTTTATTTTCCACTTCACTTTTTGTTTCTTCTAAATATTTTAGTAGTTTAGTCTTGAATATTGTTATCATGATCCATAATTTCACCAGGAGACGCCAACACGTCACGTTGAGGATATGCTCTGGAATATATGTCTCTATCTACAACTATGTCCTTTTTGAACCTCAAGCTTATGTATTATCATAATTTCCCTTTTTTTTTTTACCCAGAAAGAAATATTTTTTTTATTGTATCAAGTTATTTTTGTTGGTCGTATAAACGATTTTTCTTGTACTATTTATTAATTTTACGTGTTATAACATGTTAAATATTATTCTTAGTATAATAAAAATTATATTTTTGTAATTTAAATCATGACATGT
Source organism: Capsicum rhomboideum (assembly GCA_031232105.1). Lineage (NCBI taxonomy): Eukaryota > Viridiplantae > Streptophyta > Magnoliopsida > Solanales > Solanaceae > Capsicum > Capsicum rhomboideum. Next base: position 23,450,512 of record CP124712.1, on the reverse strand, counting down.
AATTGAGTTCATATAGATTTATCTTTTGGATTGTATTATATACATTGAGCTCAAAAAGTGTACCTATTATGTGAATTTGAACAATATTTTTTTAAAGTTTTTTAATTTCCTCTCTGATATGAGATTCGCCTAAGGTGTCATATGTACCTCATCTTCAGAAATTTGTTAACCTAGATTTTGCCAGGCCTGCTAGACCTGGGCTTATCAACCCGCCCTCCCCTAGGAGCTACATTTTTTTTAAAAAAAAAAATCTATAATAATTTTATAAGTGATCTGCACCAATTCTTCTAGTAAATTTCTCTCTCTAAAAGAAATTCTCCTACTTTTCACTACTAAATTGCAGATTCAATACACCCTTACAATTTATCACTACTGAGGAAGCAAATCAACTTTAACGAAGCACCAATAACCCAAAGAAACAAATACACCTGACCCACACTTAATCGAATGAGTTATTGAGACAACCTTAATTCTTCATCCACTACCTCTCATTCTACTACTTTTCGATGCCGCCTGACATCTCCGACTCCTTTCGATTTAAACTTTACCTAACAGCCGAAAAGGACAACCCTACCATCATCCGTACTTTATCCCCACTACTTCCCAAGAAAAATAATAATTGTACCTGTTGGGCTTGGTTGATAAGAAGTGAATGGAAAATGGAGGTAAAAACATGGAATAAAAATGAAGAGTAAGTCTTCACTTTAAGAAAGTGAAGTTCTCCCACATTGGTGGGAGAAAGACATTTGCTTGTGTATATATTGGAATACACACCTTCATGTGGATAGTGAGTCACGAGCAAGATAAGCCTCGCGTCGTCGTCGTCGATCGCTCGGCTCCGCTTCGGATTTGAATTTGGATTTAGATTTGTCAAATGATCGAGAGACTATCTTTTTGGACAAAGTTTATTTGAAACTTGAGAATTATTGATAGTTTCGGTACGATGAGGCGACCTGCGGATGCAGGTGAGATTCGCAAGTCATACAGAACTCACTGTTTTGTGCCGAAGTGTCACCTGCGGGCGCAGGTGGCGTGACGCTCCAAAAAGTTGTCTTTTCTTCAACCATTGCTTCTCTTCTGGAGCACCACCTCTTAGGCTATAAATATTTATGTTTTCCTCAGATGAAGGAGATACGAAATTAAAATTTTCACAACTCCAAAACTACTTTCTTCTCTACAAAAGAAATCAAATTAAGTGTGATTTACTCCATTAGTTGAGTTCAACAAAGTTCAGCAAATTTCATTGCCGGTTTTTGCTGAATAGTGTTCTATTCTATCCTGGGAGAAATTAATCCAAACCTTGGGCAATTGTGAGGGGATTATATTCTTTAAGAAAACACAGTCTAACTGTGGGCTTAGAACTTTTATTTTAATCAATTTTCTAGTTTTTACGGGTGAAGGAAGAAACAAGAGACAACAAGCTTAAAGAATATAATTGCATTTTGTTTACATTTTTCTACTTCATCTTTATTTTTGTTTGTGGTTGGAGATTAAAGTTAAAGACTTTCTACTCCATTTTTTAACTTGGTTCGAAGAACATAAAAACTTCATCGAGTTAATAAAGTTATTTCTATCGATTTGAAGAACATAAAAACTTCATCGAATGAATAAAACCACATTGATTGTTAATCAGTTATTGAATTTTGTTTGTGTGTGATCAAACAGAAATGAAAGAATCAACTAATGGTATGATGACTTCTGCATCAGTGGCAACGAATGCTAGTTCGTCAAGCCGTGTTACTCGCGCTATGTCTGCAGCGGAAAAACCCAAAAAGCTTTTCGAAAGTGATTTCAAAAGGTGGCAACAAAAGATGTTGTTCTATCTGACCATTTTAAGTTTGCAGAATTTTACTGCGGAGAACATTCCAACTCTACCGGATGAGACTCCGGAGAAAGAACGGGTTTGGTGACCGAGGCATGGAATCACTCTGATTTTCTGTGCAAGAACTATATCCTAAATGGATTGGAAGATAGTCTATACAGTGTTTATTGTGTTTGCAAAACTTCAAATGAACTTTGGGACGCTTTAGATAAAAAGTATAAGACAGAAGATGCCGTACTGAAGAAGTTTGTAGTAGCCAAGTTTCTTGACTTCAAAATGGTTGACAACAAATCCGTTATGAATCAAGTTCAAGAATTGCAAGTGAGCATACATGATTTACTTGCGGAAGGAATGGTCATCAATGAAACTTTTCAAGTAGCAGCTTTCATTGAAAAGTTGCCTCCTTTGTGGAGGGACTTCAAGAACTATTTGAAACATAAGCGAAAGGAAATGACTTTAGAGGATTTGATTGTTCGTTTAAGCCAACAAAAATACAGAAAAGAGAGCAAATGCAAAGTCTTCAATCGCAGGAGAAACAATATTGAAACTCCTCAAAAGAAGAAAAAGAGGAAGAACTCAGATGATGAGAAGGAAGCACTTAAGAAGAAAAAGTTCAAAGGAAATTGCTACAACTGTGGCAAAGTTGGTCATATGGCTTCTGTTTGTAGAGCTCCAAAGAAAGATAAAAAGAAAGAGCAAGTAAACTTGAATGAAGAAGTAGACAACCTTTGTGCAATGCCCTCTGAATGCAACTTGGTGGAAAATCCACATGAATAGTGGTTTGATTCAGGTGCAACCCGCCATGTGTGTTTCAACAAGGAATTGTTTTCATCTTGTACTTCTTCTGAAAAAGGCGAGACCATTTGTATGGCGAATTCAGCAACCGCAAAGATAGAAGGAACGGGCAAGGTTGGCTTGAAGATGACTTCTGGCAAGATAGTGACCCTCAATAATGTCCTTTATGTTCCAGAAATACGAAAGAATTTGATATCAACATCACTTCTAGTCAAAAATGGTTTTGAGTGTGTGTTTGTATCCAATAAGGTTGTAATCAGTAAGAATGACATGTATGTAGGAAAAGGTTACCTCACCGAGGGCCTCTTCAAACTAAATGTAATCTTTATTGGTATGAATAAGATTTTTGCTTCTTCTTACTTGCTTGAGTCAAATCATTTATGGCATGCACGTTTAGGACATGTAAATTATAAAACCATGCGGAAAATGATTAACTTAGAATTATTACCTAAGTTTGAAAGTAACAATGTAAAATGTCAAGTATGTGGGGAATCAAAGTATGCAAAGCATCCTTATAAGTCAATTGAAAAGAATTCAAATCCTTTAGACTTAATCCATACAGACATTTGTGATATGAAGTCTATACCATCTCGTGGTGGAAAAAGATACATCATAACTTTCATTGATGATAGCACTCGATATTGCTATGTGTATCTGCTTAATAGCAAAGATGAGGCAATTGATGCTTTCAAGCAATACAAGAATGAAGTTGAAACACAACTTAACAAGAAAATCAAAATGATTAGAAGTGATAGGGGTGGTGAATATGAATCTCCTTTTGTTGAAATATGTTTGGAATATGGATTTTTTCATCAAAAAACTGTCCCATACACTTCACAATCCAATGGGATTGCGGAAAAAAGAAATAGAACATTAAAGGAGATGATGAATGTTTTGTTGATAAGTTCTGGTTTACCACAGAACTTGTGGGGGTAAGTTGTTCTAACAGCTAGTCGGATACTCAATCGTATACCCCAAAGCAAAACAAAGTCCATTCCATATGAACAATGAAAAGAAAGGAAATCCATCTTGAAATATTTCAAAGTGTGGGGGTGCTTGGCTAAAGTGCAAGTTCCTAAACCCAAAAGGGTTAAGATAGGACCAAAAACAATTGATTGTGTTTTCATTGGTTATGCAATCAATAGCAAAGCATATCGATTTCTGGTTTATAAATCGAAAAATCCCAATATTCATGTGGATACGGTAATTGAATCAGATAATGCTGAATTTTTTGAAAACATTTATCCGTATAAAAATGAATGTGAGTCATCTAGTGAAAAATCTAAATGACCTCGGGAAGTGTCAAAGGGAAGTGCACCTAATGAGGAAAGTCCAAGACGTAGCAAACGTCAAAAGACTTCAACTTTCTTTGGTCCTGATTTCTTGATATTTTTAGTCGAGAATGAGATTCAAACGTTCAAAGAAGCAATGTCTTCTTCAGAAGCACAATATTGGAAAGAGGCAATCAATAGTGAAATAGAATCCATATTGAACAATCATACATGGGAATTGGTTGATCTTCCTCCAGGAAATAAACCATTGGGTTCTAAATAGATCTTCAAATAGAAAATGAAAGATGATGGCACTATTGATAAATATAAGGCAAGACTAGTTGTCGAAGGTTTCAGACAACGAGAAGGTCTTGATTATTTTGACACATACTCGCCGGTAACAAGAATCACATCTATTCGAATGTTGATAGCGTTAGCCGCCGTGTATGGTCTTCAAATTTATCAAATGGATGTGAAGACAGCCTTCTTAAATGGAGAATTGGAGGAAGAAATATACATGGAACAACCTGAAGGGTTTGTAAGTCCAGGAAAAGAAAAGAAGGTGTGTCGACTTGTTAAGTCACTTTATGGACTAAAACAAGTGCCCAAACAATGGCAGGAAAAATTTGATCAAACCATGTTGTCGAATGGATTTAAGATCAATGAATGTGATAAATGTGTCTACATCAAGAACATTCCAAATCACATTGTCATTGTTTGTTTGTATGTGGATGATATGTTGATAAAGAGTAAGGACATTTCCGACATAAATGCTTCTAAGCATATGTTTGCTAGCAAGTTTGATATGAAAGACTTAGGAGTTGTAGATTTAATCTTAGGAATTAAAATCTTCAAGGTCTAGCTTTGTCTCAAACTCATTACATCAACATGGTACTTGAAAAATACAAGTATTTGGACTTCAAAGTTGCCAAAACTCCAATTGATGTGAATCTTGCTCTCACAAAGAACCAAGGTCAAAGCAAATCACAATTGGACTATGCTAGAGTGTTGGAAAGTTTGATATATATCATGAATTGTACACGACCAAATATACATGTGCTATTAGAAAATTAAGTCGGTACACAAGTAATCCCGATCAAACTCATTGAATGGTAATTAAGAGAGTTTTGGGGTATCTAAAACATACTCAAGACTATTCTTTGCATTACAACAAATATACAGCGGTAATTAAAGGATATAGTGATGCAAATTGGATCACCGGGTCAAATGAAGTGAAATCCATAAGTGGATATGTGTTTACTCTTGGTGGAGGAGCAGTCTCTTGGAAATCATTCAAACAGACGTGTATTGCTCGCTTTACAATGGAATCTGAGTTTATTGCCTTAGACAAGGCCGGTGAAGAAGAAGAATGGCTGCGGAACTTTTTAGAAGATATTCCTTTGTGGCCAAAACCAGTGGCTCCTATATGCATACATTGTGATAGTCAAGTGGCAATAGGAAGAGTTGGAAATGTTATGTCTAACAGAAAGTATCGTCACATAAGATGAAGACATAATACTATTAGACAACTACTCTCTATTGGAATTATCACAGTTGACTATGTGAAGTCAAAGGATAATGTGTCGGATCCACTTACAAAAGGCCTAACTAGAGAGGCGGTTGATAAATCATCGAAGAGAGTGGGTTAATGTCCTAGAACAAGTCATTGTAATGGTAACTCTACCTAGTTAAATGGAGATCCCAAGGTCTAGGTTCAAGGAGATCAAACAAAGTTACGAATGACGGTTCAACATTATCACTAAAAGTATATCCACTTCCATGATATGACAATGTTCAAGAAACAAGGATAAAGCTTAAGGTTTGAAGCTTTTTAATGGTTTCTAAGTTTGGTAAGAATGACCAAATAGTTTGTCTATAGGATAAAACGGTTAGGAATCACCTATGTGAGTGTGAAGTAGAAGCCGCTTCAACGAGAATAAGAGCAAGGCCAGTTCTCTACGCACTCATGAAACCAGGACGTGTTCATGGCTGAAACGAACAAAATAATGAGAACCAAGAATGGTTAAGGGTTGATTGTATGACATATATTGTCTAGGTATACATAAAAGTTCAACTGTTCAAAGATATCAAATCTACCGATTGACTAAAGATACCCGACGTATGTTCACTATGAAAAGTTCAAAGGGAAACCTACTTACCCAGATGTGATTAATCCTTATTTGTAGATCACATAAGTTTTTATATAAAATAGTAATTCCCCATTTATGTGGGAGATTGTTGGTTTTGATTGATAAGAAGTGAATGGAAAATGGAGGTAAAAACATGGAAGGAAAATGAAGAGTAAGTCTTCACTTTAAGGAAGTGAAGTTCTCCCACATTGGGGGGAGAAAGAGACTTGCTTGTGTATATATTGGAATACACACCTTCATGTGGATAGTGAGGCAAGAACAAGACAAGCCTCGCGCCGTCGTCGTCATCGCTCGCTCGGCTCGGCTTCGGCTTCGACTTCGGATATGGATTTGGATTTGGATTTGACAAATGATCGATCGAGAGACTATCTTTTTGGACAAAGTTTATTTGAAACTTGAGAATTATTGATAGTTTAATCCAAAAATCTGATAGGAAATCATTTCTCTATATGCGGACGCATGTCACAACGCACCTCGAAGGGTCGCGACCTTTTAAGACAAACAACATACTGTTTCGATAAGACGAGGCGACCTGCGGGTGCAGGTCCTCACCTGCGAACGCAGGTGAGCTTCACAAGTGAGACAGAACTCACTGTTTTGTGCCGAATTGTCACCTGCGGCCGCATGTGACCCACCTGCAGGTGCAGGTCGCGGCGCAGGTGACGCGACGCTCTAAAAAGTTGTGTCTTTTCTTCAACCATTGCTTGTTTTTTGAAGCACCACCTCTTAGACTATAAATATTTATGCTTTCCTCAGATGAAGGATATACGAAATTAATATTTTCATAACTCCAAAACTACTTTCTTCTCTACAAAAGAAATCAAAGTAAGTGTGATTTACTCCATTAGTTGGGTTTGACGAAGTTCAGCAAATTTCATTGCCGGTTTTGTTGAATAGTGTTCTATTCTATCCTGGGAGGAATTAATCCAAACTTTGGGCAATTGTGAGGGGATTATATTCTTTAAGGAAACACAGTCTAACTGTGGGCTTAGAACTTTCATTTTAATCAATTTTTTGATTTTTATGGGTGAAGGAATAAATAAGAGACAGCAGTACCAACCTTGGATCAACGCCATTATTATCAACCTACTTGAACGAAAAGTTGCTTATAATTTCTTAAAAAATAAACTTACTCACCTTTGACAGCTCAATGAAGAACTGCAGGTCACTGATCTGGGTGAAGAATTTTACCTCGTTAAATTCACTCAGCCGAATAATTACATCAAAGTAATAACTAATGGACCTTGGTTTGTTGGATCCCAATATCTTACAATCCGTCATTAGAAACCAAAATCAATCTAACCGTCACCCACACAAACTACTCTACTATATGGATCAGACTATATGAACTTCCCACAGAATATTACGATACGATAATGCTGTAATAAATTATATTTTTTATCGGTACTTTGATAAAAGTTGATATTTGCACCATCCACGCAACTCAGAGATGTTATGCTCGTCTGTGCATTGTTGCACCCATCAACAAGCCTCTTCCTTCCGAAGTATTACTTGGACTCCATGTCTGAAAAGTTTACTACGAAGATTCTTCCTACTTTTGTGTTTCTTGCAGCTGCCTTGAACACTCCACCTCTCAATGCCCCAAAATCTCTACTTCCTCAGCTTCAAAACCCGCTCCACTACCACCACCGTCGTCGGAATCCTGATCTGCTTAGTCGTCTGTTGCTAGTGCCGATGGCGGCTGGCACACTGTTTCTTACTCTAACAGACAACACTCTAAAAAGGCCCCAACTCATGCCCAATACACTGATTTGAAGTCTCATAGCCCACCTCCCTCTAATCCCATTGAATCTTGTCCTCCTCCTAATACCCACTCTCTCTACCCCCAGCACCGTCGCACCACAGTCCCCACGCCTTCCCCTCCTTCCATTGCTCCGATAACACATTTGGTCCTCTTAATTCCCTCTTTCCCAATTCTACCTCTTCTCCCATTTGGCCCAACATGCCCCAGCCCAATCCCCACATGCCCTCCTCTTTCTCCACTTTACCACATATTATTTCATAGCCCAACTCCTCTAAGGGCTCTCTCTCGTCACTTGAACCTCTAAGTCTATAAAAATTCATTGACAAAATAGACCCCAAACTAAATTTCCCAATCATTATATTCCTTTTGCTTTTCTTTCTATTCAATGAAATTCACCGCTTTCTAAGACCCCAGCCGATATTCTCTCTGGAAAAATTACTTCACCGCCTCTTTCTACCTCTTGTAGCTACACATCAACATTTACTATTCCCATGCAAAATTCAAGCTTGCCAACTTCCAACTCTATAAATGTTGTGTCATCCATCCTACTTCACTCTAACCTTACTACTGTTCCTACAACAAATAATTTTACTGATATGTCTCTTTCATCAGGTGTTAGCACTACTACAAGTACTCCCCATGCAGAATTTTCATCTACTTCTATATTGTCTACTACATCAATTGTTATTACGTTTAATTTTCTTTTCAATTCCACTATTGAAAATATTTTGCAATTTCCACAACCTCCTTTAGTACCACTCTCAGCGCAATCCCCATTATTCGTACAACTAGGCAAGCAACCATGCATCTTCTAGCAACCAACCATAGCCGATCCTTCGTTAGGCTCCGCTTGCTCTAGTAATAAACTTACCACCACATCTGAATCAGTTTTCGTCGAAAGTCATCTTCCACTCATCGCCCCTCCACTATGTGCTAACTCCATCTCCTCAGACGGGGAGGTTTCTTGAGGATTCTCCTTCGAACAGTTCAAGAAATCTACATGTTATGGTGCAACAGGCAACCATGCTTATGGACAACAACGTCACTCTCATGACTCTAGATCATAAGGGAATCAACACGCCGCTTCAACGAGACAACCTCATACACATGCTGAATATTCAAGACATCATAATGACGACTCTCTACAATCCTCTAGTGGACCTTCAGGATCTCCCTTCACCGTCAATCTCACAGATTCTTCCTTGGGATGCATCCTCACAATGCCCTCTTGGAACTTCTCTTCTCCAGTAAATCAAGTTCTGGACTATCTTGCAGAGGAGCCGCCAATGATAGCTTCGGTCCCGCCACTACCCGAAGCTCCACCAAACATGAATGAAACATTCATGAAGAACTTGACACTGTCAAATCCACTGATGCTTGACATGCCTGAAATCATCAAAAAGGTATCTATTCACTATTTCACACAACTTGGTGATGACATCTCTTCACATCCATCTAAAACTGTTCTCTATTCTACAGAAATATGTTATTCTGATGATTCTGCAATTGAACGACGACCCAACAGTATAACATCTCCCCAAATCTTACTGCTTGGAGATGCATCTAGGCATGTCCTTAGCTCCAGCAATAAGCCCTCCCGCCAATAATGATAATTTAATGAAGATTATGTTATGGAATGCTAGGGGTGCTAATAGACCTAATTTTTGCCTTACTCTTAGGTTTCTATTGAATTGGAATAACCCTATTGTACTATGCCTCACCAAAATAAATATGGAGTACTATAGAGCACTTTTTGATGAATTTAACTTCAATGACCTCATCCAAGCCTCGGATGAAGAGTTCTCTGGTGGTATGGTTCTGCTTTGGCGCAATAATGATATAAAAATTGATTCTATGACTGTTAGCGGACATGAGATCACAGCTTTTGTTCAGGTATCTCCGACCTCTCCGCCTTAATCTTTTACACTTGTTTATGCTAGTACTAGATTTAATAAACATCGACAATTATGGCATGCATTACATAATTTTTCACAGCAATATATTGTCTTAGCTACTTTGTGGTGATTTTTATAAAGTTTCCACTTCTTCCAAAAAGTTTGATGGTTTGCCTATTAATATGAATTGTTCTGATACTTTTAATCAATGTTTACACATGTTTAATATGATAGACGTAGGTTTTACTAGTACTCATTTTACTTGGTCTAATCTTTATAAGAAAAAATCACGCTAAAATTTGGAACGTCTTGATAAGTTTTATGCAATTCCCTCTTGGCTTCACACTTATGAAGATGCGTCTGTTCATCACTTACGTCACACTCATTCTGATCATTGTCCATTACTACTTAACCTTACAAAAACTTGTGTTCCATCGGAACATACTTTTCATTTTAAAACTATGTGGTTAGGTCACCCATAATTTACTAGTCTTGTTCAAAGTTTTTGAGCCAACAGTGATAATTATGCCCAAATAATGTCGTACTTCATTGAACATATTATTCACTGGAATCGCGAGTCTTTTGGTAATATTTTTTTACAAAAAAAAATTCTCCTGGCTAGTTTGAGGGGCCTCCAAGCTATGGATCCTCAATGTAAAATTAGCTTTCACTACAACTTAGAAAATTCTCTGATAACTGATTTTAATACTATTCTCAAATATGAGGAGGATTTTTGGAAACTTAAATCAAAAGTACAATGGCTCACTGATGGTGACGCCAATACTCGCTTCTTTCACCTTTCCACTAGTAAACATCACTGCCATAATCGTATCCTCGGACTTAATGACTCTGTAGGTAATTGGGATTTTGACCCCTCCGCTATTCGCAATAGTATTATTTTCCACTATCATGATTTATATACCACCCAACAAACTTTTGTCCAAATGATAGATTTTCCTCTTTCGATGGTCATCAATCTCCGTTCCACCATTCCTCTTTAATTCTCCCTCCTACTGACACTGAAATCTATGTTGCTCTTATAACCTTCCAACCGTTAAAGGCACCTGGCCCAAATGGTTTTCATCCCATATTTTTCCAAAAATATTGGGACGCCACCCAAGCCGCTGTAACTTCTCTTTGTCGTGAAGCTTTTTCGGTCCTCCACTATCCCTCCGTACCTTAATGAAACCTACATTAGTTTAATCCCTAAAGTGAAAGCTCCTAAACATATTTCCCAATTTCATTTAGTTAGTCTATGCAATACTCTTTACAAGCTCATTACCAAAATTATTGTAGCTCGGATCGGCCTCATTTACGTTTTCTTATCAATCCCGTCTAATCCAACTTTATGCCTGGTCGTCGTGATGCGGACATTGCCTTCATAATTCAAAAAGTATTGCATTTTTTTGAAAAAAAAAAGAGGACCGCACGGGCGTGATGCTACTTAAACTAGACTTAGAAAAGCATTTGACTGTCTTGAATGGTCTTTTATCCACTCTACCTTAATCCAACTTAACTTTTCTGAACCTCTTATCCAACTCATTATGTGATGCGATCTGTCTCTACCTCCTTCATTTCTATGCTAGTTAATGGCCAGCCTACTCTTTTTTTTCGACCTAGGCGTGGAATCCGACAGAGTGACCCCGCTTTCTCCGTATCTCTTTATTATTTACATGGAATCGTTATCTTGCAGCATTGAACATACTACTCACATCCATGCTTGGCAGCCTATTAAGTTTAGTCGAATTCCCCCCCCCCTCCCAATCTCTCATTTACTATTTACTATTTGTTGATGATCTTGTCCTATTTAGTCAAGCCATTACATCCAGCGCCACCTATATAATCAATGTCTTTAATGATCTCCAACTTTGCACGGGGCAGCGAATAAATTTCAAAAATCAAAAAAAAAATTCTCTAATAATGTCTCTGTTAATCTTCAAAATACTCTTGCCCACATGCTAAATATTTCTTCTTCCACACGATTTGAAAAATACTTAGGCTCTATCATGCCAAACCACCACCCAAAATCTACTGACTATCAGTTTATCATTAATCGTATTAATACTAAACTCCAGAGATGGAAAAGTAAATTTCTCAGTCTTGCTGGACGAACTGTTCTTCTACACTCTACTTTAAATGTCATCCCTGCCTATGAAATGCAATTTACTTTCCTCCCTCCCAAAATTATCCACCATATTAAATGAATTGAGCGACGCTTCCTTTGGGCCTTCACCACGGATAAGCACAAACTTTTCTTAATTAACTGGAAATCCATTACCATCCCCAAATCCCAAGACAGTCTGGGCCTCCCTGTCCTCCTTGCAAAAAACCATGCACTCATTGTTAGTCTTCATTGGCGGTTTCTTACACAGCCTTGCTCCCTCTGTGCTTATAGCTAAATATTGTCATCTCTCCCCGTCATGCTCTACCACTGAACTTTCTATCATTCGTGTCAAACCGCACCACTCTTATATTTGGAAAAGAATTGCTAAAACGACACCTTTAATTCACTCTGGTGATGCCTGGCATGTCTCTTCTGGTATATCTCTCTCCTTCTGGCAGGACAAATGAATTTTTCCCTCCTATTCCCTTTGGGAACTCATATTTGGCCCTCTCCTGCCCCATGAAATGGAAGTTTTCCTGGTGTACTACACCACTTTTCTTTAAACTACTGCCTGGCATCCTTCACTTAATTCATAATACACCGCTAAATACTTCTCCTATCCGCGATCAGCCTTTTTGGGCACCTGCATCATCCGATAATTTTTCCACTACCAATGCCTACTCCCTCTTCCGCCAGATGTATTTTACCCCTCTTTTTTTTAGCTCCAACATAATGGATCTGGCATCTCCCGGTCATTAACAAAAATCAAATCCTTCATTTGGCTCCTCCTCAATCAACGCCTTCCTACTCACTTGTTCCTTTTCCATCGTACCATTATTTCGGATGCAACTTGTCCCATCTGTCACACCTTTGCTAAGGATGCACTTCACCTTTTCCTTTACTATTTCTCTGCCAAACACATCTGGAATTTTTTCCACACAGACACCCCCACTATTGATCGCTTTAAATAGATTCAAATACATTGCTCTTCCCCCCTCCTCCTATACCTTATCCCCTCACGTCCAAGTTACTGGCGCTACTCTTATTCCTTATGTCCTTTGGGCCATCTGGCTTACCCGCAACAGAAATATAAACCGATGTGACTTCACTTCCCCAATATTCGTTATTTTTCTTGCCACTGAATTCTCGACGTTAGCTAAGTCCTCTCCTCGTCAAGGCTCTACTTCTAAGCTCTGTACATCTCCCTCCTGGTCCCTACCACCACCTGGATTTTTCAAATTAAATATCGACGAGGCCTACTCACCTGCAGCTAAACATGGTGGTGCGTCAAGTGTGTTCCGGGATGATAGGGCTAATTGAATCTTTGGGTACTACCATCCTCTCTTTCTTACTGAGGTTCTACATATTGAATTGCTTGGTCTTTATCATGGTCTACTTCAGGCACAATCTCAAAATATAACAAAGCTTATTATTGAGACTGATTCGCAGGTATTACTTTCACTTTTAGTTAATCCTTATCCAAAATATTTGATATTGCTTAATGCTTGCTGGGACCTCTTAGCTAAATCACAGGACTATCAGCTATGTCATCGGCCTCGCTCTACCAACCACGTGGCCGATCTTCTATCCAAACACGACAAACAGTTAGTTTGTGCTGCAGTATCTTCCTAGGAAGTAAAATCCCCCCCCTCCCCCCGCTCTTATGTACAGTACTACCTACTTAAATAATGCAAGGAGTCTGTTCCTTGCCGTAGTGTGTTAGGATTTTGTTCTGTATAGTGTGCTACAATGTTTTTTTTTTATTTTTTTATATATAAATCTATGGCTTGTTTTCAAGCAAAAAAAAAAAAAAAAAAGAACTCATTATTAGTTGCTCTCTATGTTTTAATTTGTTTATCTTACTTTTTTTAGTCTGTTAAAAAACGAATGTCACTTTTTTTTATAACTGTTTAATTCTAACTTTCTACCTGACATGTTTAAGATTAAAAGATTAAATGATATTTTGGTATATTCTACATATCTTTAATTTAAGACCATAAAATTCAATTTTTTTAAACTTTATGTCAAATCAAAACCAGATAAATAAATTAAAACGGAAAATACTTTTACACCATCAATGAATAAAACTTACTCCATTTTTGACTATTAAAAATCTATGTGATGAATTACAGATTTACCCCGACAAAATAATATTGGAGCACTAAACACCCCATGCCAAAATGTTGTAGGGGAGCATGAACTCAATTTTGTCTTCACTCTCTCCAATGATTTGGAGAGTGGAGCTGTGAATGTCAAGTCCATTTTCACGCAATTTAACAATATTCCATTCACATATTGTTTATACTTTCTCTCCTTTATCTAATTTAATAATAGTACAGTTTTATTATACTCCTATTTGTAAAGTTAAACCTTATTTATGAAAGTTAAAATTTGTTTATAATTTTTTTTTTGAACTTTTAAATATTTTAATAGTGGACTTATAGTATATAGTACCTTTTGTAATTTGTATTTTCTGATTATGTAATTTTATTTTATTTTTTTTGGGAAAATAAAGATCACTCAATGACGAGATAAAGAGAATGGTTTGGAACATTCCTCGTCACAATTGTTCCATTCGTTTTATATTACAATTTGTATTTTTTTTACAGTTTGTATTTTTTTATCGGATGTCCCCGAAGGGACTATATTATAATTTGTACAAATATTAAATGATTTGACCTTTGTGTTTTAAATTTTTGTTCTTCCTAATTCTAGGATAATAAAATATCATTAAAAAATCACAAAATTTATTTTCGAATTTTGAAATTTTTTGGAAGTGCTTATCTAAAACGACCTTTGTGGCCAATAGTTAAAATGCTGGTAAAAAAAATCTATATGATCATATATAATCCTCTTTTTTCTAAGGACAAGATACCTATGAATTAGGAGCCAGAAAAAAAAAGTAAAATATAAATATTTTTGGACTATTTGCTTTTCATTTCCTACAAAAATATTGAGAAAGCCTCTGGTGAAGGAAAATTGTTAGTAACATTATGTCAATCTAAGGAGCAACAATATTTAATTCAATAAATTTGGTACGCAATTGTTACTCCTTAAGTCCATCTTTATTTGTTCATATATTTAATTTGTCACATTTCTTAAGAATATAAATAAAAAGTAATTTTTACTATATCACGCCTATTAGTTACAAGTTATTTAAGTGTTGAGAAATAAACGTAGTATTTAATAACGTGGGTATAGTAGACACTAAATAATAAATTATCTCTTGATTTTTTAAATTGGATAAGTAAAGTTGGACAATTATTTTATATATATTAGACAAATAAAAATGATTTTGAGTCGAGGATCTTTTGGAAATAGCTCCTCATACCTGATAAGGTAGAAATAAGGTATGCATATATTCTAATCTCCTCAGATTTTATTTGTGAAATTATACTAAATATGTAGTTATTGTTGGATAAGTAAAAATTAATGAAGAGATTACTTGTAAAAATAATAAAAGGGGTATCTTGTTTTCCCAACCACTTAAGTATTTTATTTTTAAAGGTAATAATAAGAGGGGTATTTTATTTTTTCTTCTTTCATTGATTCATATACATAATTTCCACATGCATTTGGAGCCTAGGAAAGAATATTGTCGGTGCACACCGATTATTTCAAACATTTTAGCTAGCTTTTCTATCACTTCTATTTTCCTTGAAATTACATTTGACTCCAACATATAGTTTTCAGTAACAAATAAGAACTAAGATATTATTACTATATTACATAATATGTTTATATCCTCTACATCGCACTTAGCTTGCACTAAAAGCAATTTAAGAGCTATTGATTTGCCTTTGCAAAAAATTACTAGATAATGTGTTCAATAAAAGCAAAATATCATTAAGAATTATTTCTGACAGATAATATTGTAAGTGACATTTTTTTTTTCTTTTCAATCGATGCTATGTATTTTTAGTTTCCTGATTATTATTCCTTCCGATTATTTTTACTTGTCACGTTTTGTTTTTCAAAAGTTAAACTGCATGAATTTTAACCAACATTTTAAGATGTAATTTTTCATATGAGAAGAATTGCAACTTATAATATTTTTCTATAGTTTTCAAACATAAATTTTAAATCTATAATATTAAATTAATCAACTTCTATTTAAATTAAAAATTTAATTAAATTAAATTTTGTAAAGCGAAATGTGACAAAGTGAACAGAGGGAGAGGGAGTATTACCGAAAACAAAGAGGCATGGGGGAGTCACATAAAAAAATGACAAACAAAAACACGAATAATATTCCTTTTTAATTTGGTGATTCATCTAATTTTGACCTCCACCAACCAAAGAAAAATACAAAAACAATAAATAGTGATATAGAATATGTCCAAAACCTCCTGTTCATTTCTTGTCATTATTTTAAAAATGATTAAAATAAATTAATATAAATTTTTATTTATACTTTGAGCAAATCATCTACTGTCGAAAATCTAGAGACTTTAATTTACTTAGATTCATGGTGAATATGCTCATTAAAAGAGTAAACTGCTCTCTATGAAAATACTTTTACTATATCATTTTCACCTCCTTTTGGGCATTTTCCTCCCTTACCTTAACTAAAATATAGAGGATCGTTTGTATAGACTAAATTATTAGGATTATAATTTTTAGATTAATTTATCTAATTTAAGAGATAAAATTAAATAATCTCAAACATGATTGATAAGGTAAGATGTTTAGGATTAAACATGAAATAAAATTTATACCACATTTGATAGATGATATAAATTTATTTTATATTTAATTCTGAAATATCTCACCTTATTTTGCTTATCAAATGACCCTACAGTATATTAAAAGGGCAAAATGGGTAGATGATAATATTTTTATTACTAATAAATAGAATAAAGAATTATTATAAAAAAATCAAACAAGAAAGGTAAATATCATAATCCACAAGAAGATTATTGTCGTAAAGTCAAACTTGAAGAGAAGTCTCTAAAATTATCTTTTTATTTTTTTTTAAAGAGATCAAACCCTCGTGTAGGATACTTTTCGTCAAGAAGTTATGATTTTCTTCTATTTCTTATTTGATGTTTGATATTTGAGATAAAATTTTAACTAATCCAAATTTGTATAGTGTAACATACTGATTGACAGCTCAACTTCCCCACCCCCACTTGAACCCCAAGGTCTCAAAACATTGCAATTTGCAACAAACACAAAAGCATGTGTCAAACACTTGCACTCCACAATTTACCTTTTTTTTTTTCCTTACTTATATTCCCCTTTTTGTATTTACCAAACAAAAACAAATTTCTTATTTTCCGCCCTTTATTCTCTCTCATCCTTTCTTCCTGTCTAGCTATATTTTTTATTTCTACGAAAATAATCCAGAAAGTAAAGGCAAAAGTACATCAAAACAAAGCAATTCTATCACAAAATTCTTCTTTGAAAATTTTTAGTAAATCAATTATTTGAATACGTAAATTTTTATTTTAGGCATAATATATAAACATATTCTTTAATTTATCTTCGACTAATATTAATAACCTTTAACTTTGAGTTATCCAAATAAATTTTTAAATTATCATAATGTTGAATAAGTAGACATTCATGACCTATGTGGCATTTCACACGAATTAGCACATAGAACACATTCAATTTTATAATAGCTTAAGTGCCTATTTATGCACATAAATTTAGAGTTTAATTTCTTATCTTATTATCCCCTTCCTCATTTCCTTTTCCCGCAATTTATCATAAAAAAAAAAAAAAGAAAAAAAAAAAAAAGAAAATTGTTGAAAGATTAGACCAGTGACCACCCAATACCCATCTCTCTTTCCTCTCTCACTGTATATACATTTTCTTGTCTATAAAACTTTTTTTCCCCTTTTTTCCTTCCCCTAAATTTAGTCAAATTCTCCCTCTTTTCTCTCTTATTTCTTCCTTCTTCCCTTTACATTTCTCAGAAAAATCTTTACCCTTTAATTCAGCTATTTTCTTTACATATTTTTTTCCGTTTAATTCTCCTATTTTCTTGATTTTTGGGCTCTAATTTCTCAATTTCTATCGAAAATTTGCATATATGAGGAGATTTTAGCATATGGGGTCTTCAAAAATTTCAACTTTTTTTTTTGCTAAGATTATTGTTTTGATTGATTCTTGGTGAGGTTTGATCAGTTGGGTGTGTTTGAGAATTTTCAATTTTCCATTTCTTTAGCTAAGAAAAATGGCAGCTGGTCCAATTGAGTCAGCAGCTGTTGAAGGTCGTCGTCGTTTTGGAGATCTGAGAGGTGTACAGTGGCGTATTGATCTGGGGATTTTGCCTTCTTCAACATCTTCAACTATTGATGATCTTCGTCGTCTTACAGCTAATTCACGTAGAGGGTATATATAATTACAATCTGCTTTGTTTTTTGAATCTTTAGGGTGGTTGTGTTTGTTTCTGTTGATTTTCTTGAAATAAAAAGGTGGAAAATTTACATATTTTCTTTTTTTTTTTTTTTGGTTATTGCATCTATTTACATCATATCTCAAGTTGGGTTTTGTATATATTTTTGAAAATCTGAGAACATCCCCAAAACATTTGTGAAAAAACTAGAAAACCCAGCTTGAGATATGATGTAAATACAATTGTGTTTGGCAGAGAGAAACAGTAGGTGATTTCTTTCCATCGGTCCTAGCCTTGGTCGAGGTGTGCGCAAGCTGAACTGGAGAACATGGTTATAAGAAAAACAATTGTGTTAATGATGCGTTGAGATGTTCTCTCTACTTGCTTGTTTGATGGCAAAGAAGTAGAATGTTGCTAGCAGTTGACTAATTTGATTATCTATTTACATTAACATAATTGTATTTTATTTTTTTGTTGCAAATGCTTTTGGGATGTTCCAGATTCCAAGAGAATACATCATTAATACAATTGTGTTGAGATGATCTCTGTACTTGCTTGTTTGATGGTAAAGAATAATATTTGCTAGCCGTTGACTAATTTGATTGTCTCTTTTTTTTTTCCATTGTTTTGTTGTTAGTTTGTGTGGAGTCATTGTTCAGAATTTCATTTATATGTTATAGCGGGATCTTTAGTACAACGGGCTGCCCTTTTTTTTTTTTTTTGTCTAATGGTGTATTGGGAGGTTACTGACAAGCAACTGGTCATGTATCGAGGGTTTCTTATGCCAAGGCTATACATGGGAGATTGTGTTTTGAGGTTTTTAGCTGCTAGTGTATTGCCCTTTGCTGAAATGTCGTGCACGGAGGCTCTTCTTTCCCAACTCTAGATTTGAGATTGTAGGTTTTAGAGGTTGTTAGTTTCTCAACCTTGTGTCGAACATCTATAGAGAATTTAGGATGGAAAGCTTGTTCTTGATTGTTTGAACGCTCTGCAACTTCCCTAGCTGTATTTTCCAGCTTTCCAGATATATGATGCACCACACATTCACTCATTTTTATAGCTTAAGGCTCATTTGCGAGCAATAAAAAAAAGCTGTATTTCGTCAACATGTTTTTCCTGAAACAGTAACAATATAGATTGAATGTACTGATATAACAATGTTATTGGTTCACTTCTCAGTCTGATCATACTGTTTCTTTTCAATTTTTTGTGATGATTTAAATTCCAGTGTATTAGTTTCTTTTTTTATATGTCCTCAGGATGATAATAAGTTTCGTAATGTATAATGTTCTTATGTAACATGTTTTTGGTTGTGTAGGTATGCTTCTTTGAGAAGACAGCTTCTTATTGATCCACATGTTCCTAAAGATGGAAGTAATTCTCCCGATCTTGTCATAGACAATCCACTGTCACAAAACCCTGGTAGGATATCTGCATCATTTGTTCAAGTCATTTCTTCTCTTTTAGCAAGTGCAATGCTGAAAATTGTTCAAACTTCAATACCTTCAAACATTTGAAGCTTTTTCTAGAATCTCTCTTAATTAAGACCATCCTGAGGAAATGATTGTTTGGGTCCTGCATACTGAAAAATATATTTCTGTTTTACTGGATCTTAATTAATTATTTTATCAGCTCTTTTATTTTCACTTTGCATTAGAAAGTACTTTGAGAAACTGTCGATTGTGGTTGAGTGCATGCTAATGGTGGTTTTGCAATGCACAGATAGCATGTGGGGTCGCTTCTTCAGGAATGCTGAACTCGAGAAGATGGTTGACCAGGATCTTTCGCGTTTATATCCTGAGCACGGTAGCTATTTCCAGACTCCTGGATGCCAAGCCATGTTGAGGAGAATTCTGCTACTTTGGTGCCTTAGACATCCAGAGTATGGTTACAGACAAGGTAAAATCATAACATTGCCAAACTTATTATGTGCTACTGCTTACTGTTGAAGCAGAATCTGGCCTTTTCTAGTCTGTGGCATCTCGTAGGAGATATATTTTGCGTTTTCAGTTCTTAACTACTTTTAATCAAGATGAAAGCCCTTCATGCTTAAAAATCAGAGAGCAGGCATTCATACCTACCTTGCCCGTCTCCCTTTTGTGCAAATGGCATGCTCTCTAATGTAAGCTTGGGCTCACCCATGTTCAATTGTATCAAGATTTTCTGCAAACCTGTTAAATTGTTCGCATGCTCTACAGCTGCCTTCAAGTTTGTGTTTGCATGACAGCTTATAATGTCCAAATAGCCCATTTGCTCTTTGATTTCATCGCTCTATGCTGACATACCTTCCTCTTTGGGTCATTTTCTTTCTGATCTTGAATTTATCATGTAGCCTAGTGCCTAAGCCGCTAACCATCTATCATGTTTGTTTTCTCATTATTAATGGAGGAACTTCTGCTTCTCTGTTTGCAGGAATGCATGAACTGTTGGCCCCACTTCTGTATGTTCTTCAAGCTGATATGGAGCATCTTTCTGAAGTGAGGAATCTTTATGAGGATCATTTTGCAGACAAATTTGATGGGTTCTCATTTCATGAAAATGACTTGACATATAAATTTGATTTTAAAAAGTTTTCGGAATCTACGGAAGATGACAATGGATCTGAGAAGAGTCCAGGGAGAATTACTAGTTTAAGTGAACTTGATCCAAAGGTTCAAGCAGTTATTTTATTAAGTGATGCATATGGTGCCGAAGGTGAGCTTGGTATTCTTCTATCTGAGAAGTTCATGGAGCACGACGCGTATTGTATGTTTAATGCTCTGATGAGTGGAGCTGGTGGTGCCGTTTCTATGGCACAGTTTTTCTCTCCTTCACCTTATGGTAGTTCGCATACTGGATATCCCCCTGTTATTGAAGCCTCAGCAGCATTATACCATTTGCTTTCACTAGTTGATTCCTCCCTCCACAGTCATCTTGTCGAGCTAGGAGTTGAACCGCAATATTTTGCTCTTCGCTGGTTTCGAGTACTATTTGGACGTGAATTTGCACTGGAAGACCTGTTGATAATCTGGGATGAAATATTTGCATGTGACAATAAGTTGGAAAAACCTTGTGAAAATGATGCTGACTCCAGCTCTGGAGTCTTAAATTCATCAAGGGGAGCATTTATATCAGCTTTTGCAGTTACTATGATACTTCATTTGAGGTCGTCATTGCTGGCGACCGAGAATGCTACTAAGTGCCTCCAGAGATTGCTAAATTTTCCAGAAGATATAAATCTAGGGAAACTGATAGCTAAAGCAAAATCATTGCAGGCTCTGGCAGTGGATGCCAACAATTCAGCCCCAGTAATTGATCATACCGGAGTCTATGGTAGAAGTCAGCCAACGGTTGTAAGAGGTCACAGCAATTCAGTTGATTTAAGCTCCCCCAAAACTCCACTTGGTTCTGTAGTACCTGAAAGCTATTGGGAAGAAAAATGGAGAGTTTTACACAAGGAAGAAGAGATCAAGCAAAATAGTGCAGAGAAACAAGTTCCAACCCGAAGAAATGGTTGGTCTGAGAAAGTGAGGATGCGTCTTACCAGAACTGAGTCTGATCCAACCCCATCTACAGTTGATAATGGAAGAAAAGTTCCCAAGTCATCGGTGAGGAGAAGTTTGTTGAAAGATCTTGCTCAGCAGCTTGGTGCTGATGAAGATGCAGAAAAGCTTATTGATGATGAAAATATAGAGCAGGAAGTTCCAGGTGACGTCGGGCAAGATGATAATGATGGAAATTTTACTTGCACATCTGAACAGTCGGGCTCCACTGGAAGTGCCGCTAGTGAACAGAATTCTTCTATCTTCTCAGATCCCCCAAGCCCTATTAGTGATACAAATGATCATGGAAATAGATCTGAAAGAAGTAGTGTTGCGTCAAATTTCTCAGCCGATGAAAATGATGCTGATGACTATAGTGCTGAGGCATCTTGTAGTAATCTGGAAGCCCCACCTCTCCCTAGTTCCGATCCCCCTCAGGAGACCTCTGTAAAACCTGAACAAAGTGTTGACTCTGGGGGAAAAGGTCCAGCAGGTTTGAAGGAACGGAAACTTCTATCTGGTAAATTTCAGTGGTTATGGAAATTTGGACGAAATGGTGGGGAGGGGACATCTGAAAAAGGGGTCTGTGATTCCACAAAAGCTGACAATTGTGGGATTAATCCAGGTGATTCTGCTGTATCTTCCACTGCTGATACATCTAATAACAGTGGAATTAGCAAAGGAGAATCTGTAGACCAGAATTTAATTGTTAGTTTGAGAAATCTTGGACAGTCGATGCTCGAGAATATCCAGGTAAGACTATATCTTGATTAACTTGTGTATTTTGTTTGGTTTTTATCATCTCAAAAGTCAGTTGTGGACATTACGTTGTCATCCAATTTTATCGCGTATAATAACCCACCATCAACTTACTGAAGGCAAAAATTTTGTTACTCTTAAACCAATTACGTTAAGTTGTCTACTTAGATCCATTAGTACATCCAGATCCAGATACATTATAATATATTTTTATGAGTATTGAGTCTTTCCAATTCATTTCTGTCATTGTGATTATTTGCAATACCAGCAATCTGTGTTTATGGTATAATATTATACACAATGTGATACGATTTACTCTCTCATATGGTTTATTCATTCATTAATCACTTATCATTTGTGCAGGTGATTGAATCAGTCTTTCAGCAAGATCGCGGTCAAGTTGGGACCTTAGAGAACCTTTCGAAAAACGTTCTAGCTGGTAAGGGACAAGTAACAGCGATGACAGCTCTCAAAGAGCTTCGGAAAATCAGCAACCTTCTCTCGGAGATGTAAGGAGACAGAGAGTACGTTAAGTATGTACATAGGTCTAGTAGTTTAAAACGTTTCAATTGCAGAATAATCAAGTCTTATTCGGCTTCTTATGTCTCTTGACTGTGAGTGATTCAAAATTTTGGCATGTATCCCGGTTCTTATATGTAAATACAAAATCCCCTTCAAGTATATAATATTCATTTATGAAATGTAGCAGTTGATGATGTTTCTGGTGACACAAGTCAATAATCTTGCTTTTCAATTACAAGCCACGGCGAAACTGTGTCTAATAAGTTGATGGTTCGGGTAAAATGGTCAAATTATAATGAATTCTTTAAACTGGAATCAAGTATTTATACGTTAGGCCTCAAATAGTTTGAGATTGAGGTGTAATTGATTAAAATTACCAGAGATTTACCCCCCCCCCCCCCCCCCACACACACAGAAATCAATAGAGGGAAGGGTGGATTGGAACTGGATCCTTCACTATATGTGCAAAATTTTTATTTTCAGCATGTACGTCGTGGTTAAATTTAGCGAATATTCTCAACTTTGACTTTTGTTTAACTAAGATGTAATTCAGCGTAGGTGATGTAATTGTCAAGCGCGAGTAAGTATTTTTTGAATTACACTAAGATGGGGGAAAATGTTTTGAAACGGGTTGATAGAGCTATTTCAACTATTGGAAATCATTTTGGTGAAAAAACTGATGCATTTTCTTAAAAGAATCTCCATCATATGGACAATAATGTTCACAAGTTAAAATGGTGTTTTCAAAACTTTCCACAGGTTACATTTGGCTTATCCTTCCTTTGTAAGTTCTATGTAGTTGAGTCAAATAGGTGTATTAATGGTAAAGGTTCTCCACCTTTAATAGAGAGATCTCAAGTTCGTGTCTTAGGAGCGAATTCTTCCTTGTCTGTAGTGGACTTTCTACGGCGTGAATTTGGATTAGTTGGACCAGTGTGTTTTGGACAGTGGATGGTTAAGCAAAAACATGTGTAAAAGGTCAAACTCCCCTTTTTTTTTTATGTAAAATAAAAGTGATTTTGTTACCAATTGAACTTTATGTACAGGTAAAAGAAACAAGATCAGACAGTTGGACAAAACTCCCCATCAGAACAGCTCCGGCTTCCTATTTGATTTGCATAAGTTTCTGATTAATGTAGCCCTTTCCATCCAGTTGAGCATAGATGAATTGTTGGTTGACATTCATTTCCATTGCGCTAGCCTGTCTTTGTGTATAACCTTCCATGTGCCACTACTCTCAAACTGAAGATCCATTTGGGAGAACCTTGGTTATTACACAGTAATCTTCTCCATCTCCATGAAATTCTACTTCATCTGAGGTAGTGGTATGAACTGCGTACACTTTACCCTCCCCAGACCCCACTTGGTGGGAATACATTGGGTATGTTGTTGTTGTTGTAATCTTCTCCATGAAACCTTCTGAAAGTCGCCCCACATTTTGAAATACATTTGCTCAACAGAAAACTTTGCAATAGTCTGTAACTCAGCTTCACCTAGTTCAGCCTGTTCAACATGTCTCTTTTTACATTTAACATTTTCTGCACCATCTATGAAGCTTGTTTTGGTGCAGTGTCCCACATTTGTCTCCCTTTACCATTAGTACATGTGCAACAAACATGTACTACGGTGGACAACACTACTAATAATCTGTCATTTCAATAGACTTTGCTCCCTCATGGCATCACCAAGGATTTCAAACAGAAATGGAATGAATTAACATCAACAGTCAATAATCCAATGACGGAGCAGGATTGTTTAAATGAAGGACAACGCCTAACACTAAAACGAAGGCCACTTAGCTTAAGATAGTATTTCTTCTGATACATCTATTACAAAGTTAAAACCCCCAAAAAGAAATTCTTCACATTGGGATAAAGATTTATTATTCCTATACCTGTAAAAATACACTAATACATTTGCTTCATTGTTCCTATATCAGAGGCACAGAAGGTCACATGTTACTGATTGGCAACCTTTACAAAGAGTGAATATCCAAGCTGCTAATATTGGTTTTCATACCTCAATACCGAGCTTTAGCTAGTTTTTTCTGTTGCTTGGCGCGTTCAACTGATTCTTGGATCAGTCGCTCATGCTCTCTTAGTATTAGATCCACGTCAATTGGTTTTGATGCTGATGGAAGTGGACCAAAGTATTGGCTGGCTTCCAGAAAGTCAAGGTCATCTGATTCTGCAGGAGGCAACAATTGTTCAATAAGTTGGTTCTTCTCTACCTTGGAGTTATTGCCATCCCCTTCCGCCATTTTTTTCTTGTCAGACATCATCCATTGAGTATCTTTTAGGATCTGTGCCTCATGCTCTCTGGGTAAGCCCTGCATATTGGTTGATTTGACAGGTAAAGGAGTAGAAATTTGGTCACTTCTAGTAGTATCATCGCTATTCGATGTTGATGGACCTAAAGAATGATTCTTCTTTCCCTTAGAGTCATGGTCATTCCCTTTAGCTGTTGATCCATTCTCAAGCTTCGCACGTGTAACAGCTTTGAGGATCATGGCATCATGCCCTCTGAGTAAATCCTGCATTTTGTATGCAGCAGGTAATGGACTTGACCACTTCTTCTTTCCCTTGCTATCATGGTCATCATGAATTGGTTCTTTCATCATGGCTCTCTGATCATTCCTTTGATAAGTAGTAGTATAATTCTGTGGATCTTTTCTGCTGGACTCCTGAAAAGATACAGAAGATTTTGTTCCTTCATTTAGAACACCTCCTGAGACATATTCATTTGTTTTTTCAAGCCTATTCTGGGCTTTTGAATGGTTAAGGAGTCGTCTTCTGTCTATGTTCCGCTGTAATTCTGCATTAGCTTCAGCTGCTGGAATTGCCCTTACACTTCTATTGCGTGCATACTTACGGTTTCTACTCCCCTTGATTTCTCTATTCTTTGCATCTTGAAATTTTGCATCAATTTCTTTGCTGGGGGGACATTGTGGCAAACTTGAGGGATTAGAAGCAAATGGTTTTGTTGTGAAAAACTCACCCTGAAGAGCAAGAGCTGCAGTCCCTCGGTTTTCAGCTTCTATGGAAAGTAAAGTGTCCATTAATCCTACAGCAGTAGGAGGAAGATCATGGAAGGTCGCCTGAAGATTCCGTGTATAAGGCTCTAATGGCTTAAATATCGGTTCACTAGGCAATTTGGATTTTCTCCAAAAATCATCAGTCGGGGAACCACAGAGCTTGAAGATTTTATGCAATTGCTCAACCTCAGTTCTACCAGTCATAATTGGCTTGCCAGTAAATAGTTCACCAAGTACGCAACCAACACCCCATAAATCAACTCCAACTCCATATGAATTAGATCCAAGCAAAAGTTCCGGCGGCCTATACCAGAGAGTTACTATCCGGCTAGTTAAGGGAATGCTTTGTTCTGGATCAAAAAATGTTGACAGCCCAAAATCTGCAATTTTTAGGATACCTTCTTTGTTAACTAAAAGGTTGGAAGTGGTTACATCTCGATGCAAGATACCACGGCTATGGCAGTGATCAAGACCTTTAAGCAGCTGGTGCATGTAACATTTGATCTCAGGTTCAGAAAACTTGACACCTTTTTGTTCTTGAATACCCCTGAGATCATATTCCATGCAATCAAAAACAAGGTACAAACTGCAGGACATTTTCGAGGTGACTAAACCTTCCAATTTGATAACGTTCGGGTGATCACCAAGTCTTCTCAATATGACGATCTCTCTCGCCATAAACTTAACACTCTCGGGACCAAGATTGTCAAAACGAACCTTCTTCAGAGCAACCACCTTATTAAGCAAACAATCGCGAGCCTTGTAGACATTACTGTAAGTTCCCTGGCCAATCTTATCTATTTTCTCAAAAGTATGAGCTCCCCTTGGAAGCCATCCATTTAAAGCATCACCAGTAACTGCAACAAGCCAATTAGGCCATCCAGCAGCAACTAGGTCACCTTCAATGCCTTTTGGTACTCCTCTGCTGAGTCTTGGATTCGGTTTCCGTCTCCTGGTATTAAGGATTTCTTCCTTCTCTTCTGCCATAAATGTCTCAACTCCATCTGAAGCTACTGTGCCTTCAACTGATTCATCTCTGATAGTTGAAAGTTTTCCATGACTGGAACCCATAGTTTCCCAAATTAAAACCAATCTAAGCCTTGTTATACATTTAGAAAACAACACAAACTAATTCTTTGGTCACATACCAAAAAAACAGACATTCATGGAAAGAAGTATGAGAACTTAAATGAGAAATCAAGGGAGTTGACTTCATAGAAGCAATAATCGTAAGCTGAGTTGTAAACAAAGACTTGGTCCTTTTACATGGTATAGTCAACAAACCCCCAACCAAAGACTGATGAGAAGGGTTCAAGCAATTTCCTAGAAATCATCAATTTACAAATACATATATAATAATTAATAAGAATAATTTACATGCACCTAATGAGAGATACATCATTTTTTTATTGTACTGTAGCTCACTAGGGAGAGTAAGAAAAGCTGAGGTTTGTTTGGCATAGTAACTTCATAGATGTGTAAATTTGGTATGATGGAAAACATTTTTCGAAAAATGTGTTTTTAAAAAATAATATCCGATATAAGTTTAAAAGTAGAAATATTAATAATGATTTATAATAATGATATTGAATAGTGTTTTAAATTTTTTGAGTTTAATAGATTGATACTATTGTGTAGTATTTTGGAAGATTGGTTTAGTGCCAACAGTTTTTCCAGTAGGGTACACGTTTTTTGGTCCAAGTTCCTAATTTTGCGAGTTTTTGTTCTTTTTTACACATATAGTTCAGCTAAGTCAAACGAGCTCTTAATCTTCTTTTATTCATTTTGTAGCTGGGATGATTAAAAAAGAAATAACAGTATCCCATTCTTTGTTGTTGTCAAAAGAATTATTAGTTGTCTTTGTTTAAAAAACCAAGAGAAGCATCAAAATATTACATGACAGACTACTTATTAATTTATCATATAACTAAAATCAATTGAGTCATGAAACTATGATTTCTAGTTTCATTTTACTATGCTTATGATAAGAAGTTTTGGTTACCACATGAAGAGTTTTTTCTAATCCCTGGACCGGCATCATGATCATCACCACCACACACTAAGAACCTATCTGGTTAGTAATATATTGTGAATCCTTAGGTATGACATAGTTTTTGACTTCTACTTCCTTTGTCACCCCGTGTGGTAGCAAGAAGTGAACTGGCGTGTGCTGACTTACACCTTCCAAGATCACTGCTTTTAGGTAATGCAGTTTTGGTATATCTTCCTCTTTTTCCGTGTTCGTTTTCCTTCATTTGGGTTCCCTCTGTTAACTACCTCAGATATAGTTTTCCTGAATAGAAGAAGGGCATTTGACAAAGTTGTCCTCAATCCATCACAATGAGGTGGACGTTGTATCAGTAGCGGTTCTGAGGAACTCGCTGTAGAGGCTTATGATCTGTCCAAGATTAAGTTTATCTTCTTTTCCTCTGGTAATTCCAAATTCCACAACGCATCCAAATAACAAGTCACAACAGGCGCCACTTTTGCCTCATCTTTTGTTTCTTGATTCGAACCATCAGTAGTCTTTTCAATCTCTATAGATTTTATTCAGCCTGGATCAGAGGATGAAGATGCTCTCTTCCTCTTGCTGCAGTTGGATCAGCTCTTTCGTGATTCCTGAAAATGATCTTTCCTAGTCCTCTTGGGAAGAATTTGGTCGGATTCTTGGACTGGCTGTTACTTAGAAGCCACCTATGATCAATTAACCTGACTACTTTTCACGTGGCTGTAGAATCTGAATGAGTATGAAGGAGCTGTTGAATAAGCCATGACACCTATTATCCTCTTTAGTCCTAGGCCTACATGGATTTGTCTCACGTCGAGTTCCAAAAACTCACGTACCATGTAAACATGAAGTATTCCTTATAAAACTCTATACTATCCTCTTCCATTTCAATGTGGGATTCGCCTAAGTTGTCAGGTGCATCTCATCTTCAGAATTTGCCAGCCTAGAAGCCTGTCAATCCTGATTGACACGCCCTCATCAGCCCATCAGAGGCATCACACTAAGTGCCCAAGAATGGGCCTTTGAGTAGGATTTGACGCGACAGGTTGGAGGATTTCAGAGGTGAGGTGTCAATCAAGTAGACACCATAAGGGGCCATAGAAGAAATAGAATGATGACCAATCTGAACAATGAACAACTAGCTATCTAAAAGAAACTGGAAATTTAAAATTACACACCTTCTGCCTTATCATATACCAAAAATGTTCTCTTTTTTTCTTTTTGCTTTTTATTTTTTAAAATAATAACCTGTCATTTCAGCAGACTTTACTCCCTCATTGGAACATCAAGGATCACAAACAGAACTAGAATGAGTTAACATTAAGAGTAAAAAATCCAATGGGGGAGAAGCATTGTTCAAGTGAGGGACAACAGTAACACTAAGACAAAGCCCCTTGGTTTAAGATGCTAGTATTTCTTCTAATACATCTTCAAAGTAGAAAACCAAAAAACAATCTTGACATTGAGACAAAGATTTATTATTCCAATACAAGTAAAAATACACTTAAAAATTTGCTTCACTCTTCCTATGTCATTGCATCTAGATACAATCTGAGGTACGGGTCACATGTTACTGATTGGCAGCCTTTATAGAGAGTGAATATCCAAACAGCTAATATTGGTTTTCATTGTTGTTTTCATACCTCAATACTGAGCTTTAGATAGTTTTTTCTGTTGCTTGGCGCGTTCAACAAATTCTTGGATCTGTCGGTCATCTCTCTAAGTATTCTATCCACATCGATTGGTTTTGATGCAGATGGAAGTGGACCAAAATATTGGTTATTTTCCAGGAAGTCAAGGCTATCTGATTCTGCGGGAGGCAACAATTGTTCAATAAGTTGGTTATTCTCTACCTTGGGGTTATTGCTTTCCCCTTCCACCATTTTTTTCTTGTTACATATCACCCATTGAGCATCTTTTAGGATCTGTGCCTCGTGCTCTCTTGGTAAGACCTGCATGTTGGTCGATTTGGCAGGTAAGAGAGTAGAAATTTGGTCATTAGCAGTATACTCATGGCTTGTCAATGTCAATGGACCTAAAGCATGATTCTTTTTTCCCTTAGACTCACAGTCATTCCCTTTAGCTGTTGATCCCTTCTCAAGCCTTGCACGCGTAACAGCTTTGAGGATCATGGCCTCTCTCTCACTGAATAAATCCTGCATTTTGTCTAATGAAACAGGTAATGGACCTGACCACTTCTTCTTTCCCTTGGTTACATGGTCATCATGAATTGGTTCTTTCCTAGTAGCTCTCAGATCATACCTTTGATGAGGAGTAGCATATCCCTGAGTATAATTCTCTGAGACCTCTTTTCTGCTGGATCCCTGAAAAGATACAGAAGAGTTTGTTCTTTCATTTAGAACACCTCCTGATACATGTTCATTTGTTCCTTCAGGCCTATTTCAGGCTTTTGAATCGGTAAGGAATCGTAATTCTGAATTAGATTCAGGTGCTGGAAATGCCCTCTCTTCTATCATGTGCATACTTCCGGTCCATACTCCCCTTTATTTCTGTCTTTTTTGCATTGATCTCTTTTCTGGGGGAGCCTTGTGGCAAACTTGAGGAATCACAAGCAAAGGGTTCTGTTGTGAAAAACTCATCCTGAAGAGCAAGAGCTGCTGTCCCTCGATATTCAGCTTCTATGGAAAGTAAAGTGTCCATTAGTCCTACAGCAGCTGCAGGAAGATCATGAAAGGTTGCTCGAATTTGTCGTCTATAAAACATTAGTGGCTTAAATATCGGTGCTTTAGGCAATCTGGATTTTAGCCAAAAATCATCTGATGCAGAACCACATAGCTTGAACATTATACAATTGCTCAACTTCAGTTTTACCAGGCATAATTGGCTTGCCAGTAAATAGTTCACCAAGTACACAACCAACACCCCATAAATCTATTCCAACTCCATATGAATTAGATCCAAGCAAAAGTTCCGGCGGCCTATACCAGAGAGTTACTATCCGGCTAGTTAAGGGAATGCTTTGTTCTGGATCAAAAAATGTTGACAGCCCAAAATCTGCAATTTTTAGGATACCTTCTTTGTTAACTAAAAGGTTGGAAGTGGTTACATCTCGATGCAAGATACCACGGCTATGGCAGTGATCAAGACCTTTAAGCAGCTGGTGCATGTAACATTTGATCTCAGGTTCAGAAAACTTGACACCTTTTTGTTCTTGAATACCCTTGAGATCATATTCCATGAAATCGAAAACAAGGTACAAAGAACGGGATGTTTTCGAGGTGATTATACCTTCCAATTTGATAATGTTCGGGTGATCACCAAGCCTTCTCAATATGATGATCTCTCTTGCCATAAATTTGGCACTCTCGGTATCAAGAATGTCAAAGCGAGCCCTCTTCAGAGCAACAACCTTATTGAGCAAACAATCGCGACCCTTGTAAACATTACTGTAAGTTCCCTGACCGATCTTTTCTAGTTTCTCAAAAGTTTCAGATCTTTTTGGAAGCCATCCATTTAAAGCTTCACCAGCTACTGCAACAAGCCAGTCAGGCCATCCAGCAACAACTAGTTCAGCTTCTATGCTCTTTGGTACTCCTCTGCTGAATCTTGGATTCAGTTTCTGTCTCCCGGTGCTAATGATTTTTTCCTTCTCTTCTTCCCTAGATGTCTCAACTCCATTTGAAGCTACTGTGCCTTCAACTGATTCATCTCCGATAGTTAAAATTTTTCCATGAATGGAACCCATAGTTTTCCAATGAAAATCAATGTAAGTCTTGTTTTACATTCATATAACAACACAAACTAATACTTATTTCCTAAAGCTTTGGTTACATACCAAGAAAACAAACATTCATAGAAAGAAGTAGGAGAACTCAAATGAAAAATCAAGGGAGTTGACTACCTAAAAGCAATAATAGTAGGCTGAGTTGTAAACAAAGACTTGGTCCTTTATATGGTATAGTCAAACAAACCCCCTACCAAAGACTGAAGAGAAGTGTCTTAGCAGTTTCCTAGAAATATCAATTTACAAATACATAGTTGGTATATACTAATAAGAAAAATTCACATGCATCTAATGAGAGAGACAGCAGGTTTTATATTGTAGCTCACCAAGGGAGAGTAAGAAAAGCTGAGTTTATATTTGGTATAGAAATTTTATGAAAAATATATTTCTGGAGTAAAATAAGTTATTTTCTGAAAAGATTATTAGTAGAAAATGATTTCCAATATAAGTTGGTAAGTAGAAATATTATTAGATATTTATAATAATGATGTTGGATAGTGTTCTAAATTTTTCGAGTTTAATTGATAGTATTATTTACTAGTATTTGGAAGATTGGGAGATACTTATTATCTAGTATTTTGGAAGATTAGTGAGGTACTTGGAATTTTCCGAGTGGGATACACTTTTTCTTTAATAGAGTTCCATTTATTATTGTTGTCAAAAGGATTATTAGTTATGTCTTTGTTAAAAAAAATCAAGAGAAGCATTAAAATATTACATGGCAGGCTACTTATTAATTTATCATATAACTAAAAACAAGAGAAACTATGATTTCTAGTTCCAGTTCACTATTCTTAAGATAAGAAGTTTTCATCTCATCCTGAGAACGATTTTGGCATGTTTTAACCACCACTGATGCGAGGCTAAAAACCACCTTATTTTATAGTCTTTCGTCTCACATTTGTTCTCTTTTTGGTGTTGTCTTGAGCTTAAATGATGTGATTTACACTT
The DNA here is from genome assembly GCA_031232105.1 of Capsicum rhomboideum. Classification (NCBI taxonomy): domain Eukaryota; kingdom Viridiplantae; phylum Streptophyta; class Magnoliopsida; order Solanales; family Solanaceae; genus Capsicum; species Capsicum rhomboideum. The sequence continues at coordinate 23,417,824 of CP124712.1, read as the reverse complement.
GTGTTTCATGTTTTGTGTATGTAGGAGTTTCTTGATGTATTTGGAGCTAAAACAAGAAGAAAAGGAGCACCAAGGAACCAAAAGGAACTAAGGAAGAATCGACGTAGCAATTCATTGCAAAACAAGTGCGGAAAGCCATATTGAGTGTGCCTTGCGCCACTGCTTGCTTTGCAGCAGTGGCGCGGAATGTTGCTGCTGTCTGGAAAGCTGAAGGCTTGCGCCACTCCCCAAAAGCAAGGGGTGGCGCGAGATTTGCTACTGCTCTGAATATTGAGTTGTTCCTTGCGCCACAGCTCGCGTTTTGGGCTGTGGCGCGACTCGGGACTTATCCTAACCCGATTGGGATTGGTTTTAGATATTCTAAGGGTTCCTAAACTCTATATAAACCCCCCATCCACGTTTTTAATAGGGGAGAACTGATTTGGGGAAGCCAAAAGCTAGGGCAAAGCTCAAGAACAAGGTCAAGTTTATTTCTTTTATTTTAATTTCGATTTTTGCCTTGTAAACTCATGAAATCTCTTCTTCCAAAGAGATTCATGAGTAGCTAAACCTCTTAATTTCTAGGGTTGTGGTTGAACATGAAAGTTGTGACTTGAACATCATATTTTCTATTTTGTTTTCCATCTATTGAGTTATTTATTTCTTCTTGCGTTAAATTATTCGTTTGATTGATCACCTTGCGAATATTATCTAGGGCTTGTTTGTTGGACTTGAAAAAGGTAACGACAATTGTAAAAAGAGGAAATAGGGATAGATTGTGAACCTTATAGGGAAAGGGAATCGATTCGTCACTGAGGATAGAAATATACCCTGTGACCTAGCTTAGTTGATACAGACGATATCTTTATGCACTTCACTATTAACCGACGACCATAGAAATATAGGCGTTAGGAATAGTCGAGTAGGCTTAGAGTTGTTGGAAAGACGCTCAATATAGCTACAATTAACCTGCAACTAGTAACTCAGGAAAGCAACTTAGACGAACGATTGGATAGCGCAACAAGATTGTCAAAACACCGCAACCCTAGATCTTTTCCCAAATTCGAAGTACAACACAACCAATCGACAATTTATTTACAATTGCTTTTATTTACTTTCAAAACACACATATCACTCTTATTATTGGTTACCGACTGAATAACTCATATAAGAATTCAAAAAAGAAATCAATTTATCAAATCCCTGTGGGAACGATATCTGGACTAAAATCTTTTATTACTTGCACGACCACGTACACTTGCGTGTGCGAAAGGACGCAACAAGTTTTTGGCGCCGTTGCCGGGGATTTGATTTGAACTGATACTAGTTTGAGTTTTTATTGAATTATTCAGATTTCACTTTTGGTTGTTGTTTTTGTTTCTTTCAGGGTACAGGTTAATTAGTTTATGCTAAATACCCGAAGTCAAGGCAATCCCTTGATTCCAATTAACCACGAGCTTGAACGTACTCTTAGAGGGGTGAGAGCAATGGGTGATAACTTGGACAATCCAATTCTTCGAAACCCACTGAATGATGCGGAGGATAGAGCTGCAGCCCAACTTCCTCCTGCACCACATGTTCCGGTGTTAAATTTTGCGAGGCCGAATCAGCAAAATGCCTCTAGAGCTATTGTGAAGCCAAATGTCACCGGAAATTTTGAGCTTAAAGAGGGAACAGTGCGACTCGTGCAGAACACTTGTCAATATGAGGGTAAACCGCATGAAGACCCACACAAGCACCTACTAGAATTTACTGAGTTGAGTGACAACTTTCATTACCAAAATGTTTCAGAAGAATACGTGAAGTTGACACTATTCCCCTTCTCACTGATTGGGGAAGCGAAGCAATGGTTGCAGAATGAACCGGCAGGATCTATCACGTCTTGGGATGCTTTATCTGAAAAGTTTCTCAATAGGTTTTTCTCATCTAGAAGAACAAAAGAGCTCAGAGGAAAGATTTCCGGATTTATTCAAAAAGATGCTGAATCTCTTCCCCAAGCTTGGGAGAGATACAAGGGATACTTGAGAGATTGCCCGCACCACCATCAGCCTAAGGAGATTATTGGGCATAATTTTATTGAAGGATTGAGGCCAGACTCTAAGTCTTTATTAGATGCTACAGCTCAAGGGCAAATTTTATCCAAGAGCTATGATGAAATAGAGGCGCTGCTCAATCTTATGTCTGCAGGTCATCGAGACTATTCAGAGCCTAGCCGAGTGTTCACGTCTACACAAAAAACACCGGGTAAGTTAGAGCTAGATGATGTGTCAGCTATTCGAGCTGATATTGGGCAATTGTGTACCTTAATGAAGCAGAGTTTATTAGCTCCAAGTGCAAATCAAGTTCAGCAGGTACAACAGGTTCAGGCGGCAGCATTATTTTGTGAAAAGTGTGGTGAAAATCATGCATACTCTGGATGTCCTTTGAATCCAGAATCTATATATTATGTGGGGCAGCAAAATTACAGAAACCACCCAAATTTCTCTTGGGGTGGAAATCAGCAAGTCCAAAGACAACAATATACACCGCAAGCTCCACAAGTAAGCAATTCTTTGGAGGAGACAATGAAGCAGTTTATGGGGCAACAGACTCAGATTGTGAACGAAATGCAAAAATCCATTCATGAACTTGAGCGTCAAGTGGGACAACTAGCTTCATCACAACATGCAAGACCTGCGGGTGCACTACCAAGTGATACAGAGAATAATACTAAGCAGGTAATGGCAGTCTCACTCAGGAATGGAAGAGAGTTGGTTGAAGCTCCTCCTAAACAGAGAAGTCAAGATGCGAGTGTAGAGTTGCCGGATGCAGAGCCTCCAAGGAGGAAAGTGATAAATTGGAACAACTACAAGCATCCACCTCCTTTCCCACAAAGATTGACCCCAACACCAACTCCAGAGATAGAGTCGGCGCAAGTACAAAGAAGAGATAAAGAGGTTGTCGAGCAGAATGAGATTGCGGTTGAGAGACCTCCACCACCATTTCCACAAAGATTCCAGAAAATCAAGGAGGATGCAAATTTTAAGAAGTTTCTTGATATCTTCAAGCAACTTCACATCAATATTCCATTGATTGATGCTCTGAAGGACATGCCCAAGTATGCCAAATACCTAAGAGAAGTGGTGGCTGGAAAGAGAAGACATGTAGAATATGAGACAGTTGCACTCACTGAAGAGTGTAGTTCAAGGGTATTGAGCAAGCTTCCTAAAAAACTTAAAGATCCTGGGAGTTTCACCCTCCCCATACAAATTGGTGAAGATGAGGTTGGGAATGCATTGTGTGATCTTGGGGCGAGTATAAACTTGATGCCCATATCTGTGTTTCAGACACTTGGTTTAGGAGAGCCACGCCCAACCACTATCACTTTACAATTGGCAGACCGCTCTCATGTGCAACCGGAGGGAGTAATTGAAGATGTGCTTATCAAGGTAGGTAAGTTTGTGATTCCTGTCGACTTTATTATTTTAGATTATGAAGCAGATGAGAAGGTACCGGTTATTTTGGGACGCCCATTCTTAGCCACTGGTGGAGCCTTGATTGATGTGCGAAAAGGGGAACTTAAGATGAGGGTCCATGATGAGGAAGAAATATTTAAAGTTTATAAGTCCCTTTCCACTCCTTCACACTACAAAGACTTATGTATGATCACAGAGGTGGCTAATGATAAGTGTGGGGTGGAAGGGTGTGGGCCCAAAAAAGTGAAAGAGCTGAATGGAAAAAGAGTGAATAATAATTTTGATCCTCCTAAAGTGAAGAAGAGGCCGAAGTTTCATCATATGGGGAGGAAAAGATTGAAAGAATTTGATTGATCTATGAATGGCGTCGTGCCGCGATGTTAAATTAGGCGCTACTTGGGAGGCAACCCAAGTTGTAATAGCATAGTTTTATATTTATAGTGTCATTTTTTTTCTTTGTTTTTGTTTTTGGTTTGTACAGATTTGGGGAAGTCTGAGTACCTGGATTTGCAAGCAAAGAGGCATGGATGAAGCATAAGTGTGGGTTCATTCACCCCTTTGATGAAATATTGAGAGAAGACATGCTACTAGCTAGGCCCTAGAGGGCCTCAGGAAGTATTTCTAACCACCGTTTTATTTTGATAAATGTTTTGGGGACAAAACATGACTTTAAGTGTGGGGTGGGATTCTTCCTATATTTGTTAAGGGTGAAGTATGCTATAGGAGTTACTTTATTTTTAGTTACTTGCTTTAGCTGAAAAAAAAAAAAATTTAAATCCAAAAACACAAAAAGATTTTTCTTAAGTTTTTTTTTTTTAGAGTCAAATAGTTTGTGTTAGTCTTTAGCTTTTTAGTTCTTTAGTAGAGCATACTTCGCCCACCCCTTGGTTTTTCTTTTCGGTTCTTTTCCGAGGGGAGGCCCTTTGAACCGACTATTCTTTTAATTTTTAGAATAGTTTGTGTTTTATTTTTTAGGAAAAGTGAGTCATTAGGAGTTAGAGAGTCTTTAGCACCAATTGAATGTGAGGTGCTCTTGTTAGGAGCTGCACATGAACTGAATGATGCAAGTTGGTTTTAAATTCAAGCATTCTATGAAGGAAAATGAATTACTTCTTTTAAGACACCTAGGCCCTTTTACTCGACTCGTATGTAATTTTTAGCTTAAATTTGGACTTTTGTTGTTTGCTTGATTGAGAGTCTGTATGGATCCTTCTTGAGTTGAACATGTGCCATGTGTGTTAGGTGTTTGTTGATATTCAATGCTTTTATATTGATGTCTAGAACTTGCCCGGTGTGTTTGCAAAGCGAAATGAAGAATGTTGAGTTTAGGAGATGATATAGGCATTTCTTTGATTAGCCTATTTTCTTATCCTTTGCTTTACCTACCTACAATAGATGATCCTTGTTAGCCCCGTTGAGCCTTTAGCCTATTCTTTGGTAGCCACGTATGAAGCTTAATTCTTTTCTTTCAATAGACCTTTAATTTGATCCAAAATTCCTAAGCCCTTTAATTGAAAAATGAAAGTTAAAAGGAGTGAGAATTGAGAAAAGGGAGATAGTTGAGATGGAAAGCCTGTAGAAAAAGCTAATGGTGCAAGTGATTAAAATAAATAATTTATATGTTGTTGGTAGGGAGTAGAAAAAAAAAATTGTGTTTGATAAATGAGCACTCCTTACTAGTGGCATGTGAACTTGCTTAAAGAGATGGAAAAACAAAGAAATCTATGGGTAAGAAGAGTAGAAGAAAGAGTTGGTTGATTGAAGAGTGTGCGAATGATGAAGAATTTGTGATGTATTAAAGTGCTTAGGAAAGTTAGTCACTATTTGAGCCAAAATAGTTCCTACCCATCCCTTAGCCTACGTTACAACCCGGAAAGTCCTACTTGATCTTAGATTTGACGTTCTTATATTAGTGGAGTAGTACACTAAGGGCAAGCTTATGGTTCATCATATATTGCATGTGAAATTCTTTTTGAGAGTGAGCAAAATCTTATTCTTATACCCATTCTTGTGTTAAATTGTATAATTGTGAGTGAATATGGGTAACTCTCTTGTTGTGAGGGCACATGGTTGACGAAAGATAGGTGAAGTATTTGATCTTTTAGTTGGGTGAATTGCATGAATTTTCTAATATCATAGATTTGGTTCTTGAGGCTAGAAGGTCTTGGAGTAGTCGTTTAAATTTACGGTATGATTGAAGCATGTTTAATAAGAACTTGTCATCTATTGTAGGCATTGTAGTCTTAGCTTGAAGAATCTTGTTTCAGTTGGTGTAGTTGTAGTAGAGTCTAAGTCATGAGTGTATAGCTTACTCGAGGACGAGCAAGGGTTAAGTGTGGGGTGTTGATGCGAGGCTAAAAACCACCTTATTTTATAGTCTTTCGCCTCACATTTGTTCTCTTTTTGGTGTTGTCTTGAGCTTAAATGATGTGATTTACACTTGTGTTTCATGTTTTGTGTATGTAGGAGTTTCTTGATGTATTTGGAGCTAAAACAAGAAGAAAAGGAGCACCAAGGAACCAAAAGGAACTAAGGAAGAATCGACGTAGCAATTCATTGCAAAACAAGCGCGGAAAGCCATATTGAGTGTGCCTTGCGCCACTGCTTGCTTTGCAGCAGTGGCGCGGAATGTTGCTGCTGTCTGGAAAGCTGAAGGCTTGCGCCACTCCCCAAAAGCAAGGGGTGGCGCGAGATTTGCTACTGCTCTGAATATTGAGTTGTTCCTTGCGCCACAGCTCGCGTTTTGGGCTGTGGCGCGACTCGGGACTTATCCTAACCCGATTGGGATTGGTTTTAGATATTCTAAGGGTTCCTAAACTCTATATAAACCCCCCATCCACGTTTTTAATAGGGGAGAAATGATTTGGGGAAGCCAAAAGCTAGGGCAAAGCTCAAGAACAAGGTCAAGTTTATTTCTTTTATTTTAATTTCGATTTTTGCCTTGTAAACTCATGAAATCTCTTCTTCCAAAGAGATTCATGAGTAGCTAAACCTCTTAATTTCTAGGGTTATGGTTGAACATGAAAGTTGTGACTTGAACATCATATTTTCTATTTTGTTTTCCATCTATTGAGTTATTTATTTCTTCTTGCGTTAAATTATTCGTTTGATTGATCACCTTGCGAATATTATCTAGGGCTTGTTTGTTGGACTTGAAAAAGGTAACGACAATTGTAAAAAGAGGAAATAGGGATAGATTGTGAACCTTATAGGGAAAGGGAATCGATTCGTCACTGAGGATAGAAATATACCCTGTGACCTAGCTTAGTTGATACAGACGATATCTTTATGCACTTCACTATTAACCGACGACCATAGAAATATAGGCGTTAGGAATAGTCGAGTAGGCTTAGAGTTGTTGGAAAGACGCTCAATATAGCTACAATTAACCTGCAACTAGTAACTCAGGAAAGCAACTTAGACGAACGATTGGATAGCGCAACTAGATTGTCAAAACACCGTAACCCTAGATCTTTTCCCAAATTCGAAGTACAACACAACCAATCGACAATTTATTTACAATTGCTTTTATTTACTTTCAAAACACACATATCACTCTTATTATTGGTTACCGACTGAATAACTCATATAAGAATTCGAAAAAGAAATCAATTTATCAAATCCCTGTGGGAACGATATCTGGACTAAAATCCTTTATTACTTGCACGACCACGTACACTTGCGTGTGCGAAAGGACGCAACAACCACAGACTAAGAACTATCCAGTGTTATTTCTTCAACCATGAAATCGGTTGTGGAATGCTTAGGTATGACTTAGCCATTGAGTTTCACTTCCTTTGTCACTGCGCGTGGCAGAAGCTCGTGAACTGGTTGGTGTTGCTTTCGACCTTCCAAGATCACTGCTATTGTGTAAGGCATTTCTTGTAGATGTTCCTCTTTCTCTGTGTTCATTTTTCCTTCATTTGGGTTCCCTCTGTTAACTGCCTCAGATACTTCTTGGTATAGTTTTCCTGAATAGAAGGGTGTTTGACTAAGTTAGCCATAATCCGTTGCAATGAATGAGGTGGAGGAACTCACTGCAGAGTCTTGTGATCTATTCAAGATTAAGTATCTTCTTTTCCTTTTGCCTCATCTTTTCATTTCTTGATTCTCAGTCATCTTGGGAAGAATTTGATCAGTTTCTTGAATCTTCCGTTACTTAGAAGCCACCTACATTGTATATCTTCAATCTGTTTAGCTCGAATCTCATCAAACTTTTCCCCAAAGCACACTAGTAGAAGAAAACAGAAAATGGCATGCTGTAAATAATCAATTAACCTGACTGAAGCATGAAGAAGCTGTTGAATAAGGACACTGAATGTCACGACCCTAGTCCACGACACATATTGTCCGGTTTGGCCTAGGCCGACACGAATTTATTTTTTAGGCTCTACCACTTCAAGCCCAAAAACTCGCGTACCATGTGAACTTGAACTATACCTTATAAAGTTCTTAACTTTCCTCTCCCATTTTGATGTTGGATTAGCCTAATTAAGGTGTCATGTGCACTTCATCTTCATAAGCTTAGCAGTCTAAAAGTTTGTCAGTCCTGCTTAATCCGCCCTGATCAGCTCGCCTCCATCAGGGGCGTCACACTAAGTGCCCAAGAACAGACTTTGAAGTAGGATTTAACGCGACAGGTTGGAGGATTTCAGAGATAAGATTTGACTGAAAGAGTTGGTTTGATTTTTTTGGGATCTAATCCATGTGGAAAAAAAATCCAAGTGCCAATTTACTTCACTTGGAAGTAAACTTAGAGAGCAATAAAAAATTTAGGGAGAACAAATTTTGTATTTATTTTTTCTTTTCTTATTTTGTGCTTAGCGGCCAAGTTTTGTTACTTGGAGCTCAAGTTTTGTCATCTATAAAAGGATGGTCATTCTTCATTGTAAAACCATCCCAAAATTCATAGAAAAATCCATTGTAATAGTAGAGAGTTGAGATAGCAATTTTCTTAGGTGTAATTGGGATCTCTTTCCTTTATTTGTTATTATAAAGGCACTTGTTCTCTGGTGGATGTAGGATTATTTGGATCTGAACCACGTTAAATCTTGTATATTTTTCTTATTCTTTATTTCATATTTTTGCTAACAATTGGTATCAGAGACAAGGTTCTATCTAAGTATGCTCTGTGGTTGCAGCACAATCTGAACTTCCACATCAGAAAATAATTACTTTGGTTTTCTGTATTTTCAAATACTATCAGTAGTGGAAGAGGAAAAACAAGTAAAGATGAGTACCATGAAGTTTGAAATTGATAGATTTAGTGGGCGCAACAACTTCAATATCTGGAAGATCCAGATAATGGCGTTACTGCGGAGGAAAGGTTCAATCCATGCTATTGATGGAAAGTACCCCGATGGTACATCAGATTCCGACAAGGAGAAGATTGAAGGTGATGCATTGAGTGTCATCCAACTGTGTTTTGAACCTAATGTGCTCTGTGAAGTGAGTACAGGTACCGATGAGACAACCAAACAATTATGGGATAAGCTGCAAGGGCTTTACCAGGACCGAGCGGTGACAACAAGGATGTTTTTACAATGACGTTTTCACACATTTAAGATGGAGTCAGGTACTTTGTTGCAAGACCATCTAGATGCATTCAATAAACTTGTCATGGACTTACAGATTGCTGGAATTAAAAAGAACGAGGAAACGCTTGCATGTGCTTTACTATTTTCATTGACTTCAAAATATCATGATATTGAGAATTCAATGATGTATGACAAGGAGCCTATCACCCTTGAGCAAGTGCAACAAACACTTAACTCTTGTGATGTCGTGGGACATTTTGAAGGAGATAAAAATGATGAAGCTAGTGGGCTCTTTATGAGAGATTGTACTAGCTAACAAGGATGGAGCAAATCAAAGCACAGATCGAAGTCTCGTGTGAACAAAAAGAATGCGGAGTGTTGGGGCTTTCACAAGAAGGGACACTTTGAACGAGATTGCCCAATGTTGAACATATGCATGATTCTGATAATGAATATGTACTTACAACATCATGTAATAGTGGAGTCTATGGCAATAAATGGGTGCTAGATTCTGGTTGTACTCTGCATATGACATTCCGAAGAGATTAGTTCAACAACTATGAGAAAAGTGGAGGAACCATAGTAATGGGAAATAATGCAATTTGTAAAATAATTGGCATCAGCTCAGTCCGAGTTAGCTGCCATGATGGAATCGTGAGGACTATTTCAGAAGCCCATCATGTTCCTGATCTGAAAAAGAATTTTATCTCTCTGAGTAATCTGGATAAACAAGGGTACAAGTACATGAGCGAAGGAGGAACTATGAAGGTGACTAAAGGTTCTTTAGTCATGCTTTAGGCCAATATGGAGGATGGCTTTTACACATTGGAAGGAAGCACCATTGTCGGCTTTGTTAATGAATCTACTGTACAGTTATCTAATGACAATAAGGCAAGATTATGGCACATGAGACTGGGTCATATGAGCGTACGAGGACTGGAGATGCTGAGCAAACGTAACCTTTTGAATGGTGAGAAGATCAGCATACTTAAATTTTATGAGCATTACGTTCTATGAAAGTAGAAGAAGGTCAACTTCAGCAATGACAAACACAAGATGGGAGGGGTACTAGGCTACATCCATTCAGATTTATGGGGTCCCTCTAAATCTCCTTCGAAGGGTGAAAAAAGGTATTTGTAACACCCCGTACCTTCCCAACCCAATGTGACGACGATGATCAATGGTTACTTAGGTGTCGAGATGCCATGAGTATGTAATTTGTAATGTTAGTGATGAAAAAAATTGAAATTTGGCCTTATACATGTGATTGAACTTGCGTAGGAGGTGTTTTGCGATTCTCATGGAGCATTTGTGGGGTTCAAAAAATGGCTAAGAGGACTTCTAAACAAAGGATATTAAGGGTAAGAAGTAAGTTAAAGAATAGGATTTGAAGTATCTAACCAAACCCGCGTAGAAAAGTCGAAAAACAAAATTTTCAAAAAAACTAAGTCTGGGGTGCGCTAGGGGGAATTCCACGCCACTATGGGCTAAAATTTTTAGTCCATAGGCAGCAAGATGGCGCGCCCAAGGGCGTGCCAGGCTGGTTTTTCCACTTTTTCAAAGTTGGACTTTTTCTTAAGTCCCAAGGGTGCCGGGGGACGTATTGAGCCGATTTTTGCCACATTTCTTATACAACCATGAGAATATACATGAAATGATTGAAGTATTATATTGGGATTATAAAATTACTCGAGAACGAATTTGGCATCAAAATGACGATTTTACCCTTTTGGTCAAAATAGGCCATATGTGGCTAGAATTGCTTGTTTTTGGAATTGAGGCCACAAGTATGAATTGCATGAGTGGGAATATTGTCGTAACGCGTATGAAATGAATTAAACATGAGAAATTATTGATTTTATTGGGTTAAGTGAATTGGGCTCAAAAGGGCCCAAAATGTGAAAGAAAACATGGGCCAAGAATGGGTCAAATGACCCATTCTTCCATTGACTAATGCAACACATTGCATTAAATGCCAAGAGTGGATAAGGATGAAAATTAAGGGCCTATATAAAGGGGCAAAATTCTGATTTTATTGAAGAGAAATACAAAAGCTTTTTCTATCTTTTTCTAGAGAATTCTCAAGAAAACTTCTTTGGCTCCCAAAACCCTAAGGCATTTTTGGACAAGATCACCATCATACAAGCTCGGGTAAGTGATTATTATTGTACTTTAACATATTATAAGCATGAGAGATTATGTATATCATGTTGGTTATGGTTGGAAGTGTTGGACATGACACTTTTGGTTTTGTGAAAAAGATGTGTTATCCATGGGATTTCAACTTGAATTATGACATGTGGTCTTGATGAAAAAGCATGGTATGGATAAAATAACAACATGTATGGTGTTATTATGGTTCTAAACTTGTTATTTTTCTATAAGTATAAATTATGGGAGTTTGGCCGATTTGTTGTTGTGAGGTGTATTGAAGTAAATTGATGGAATAATTGTGATGTGGTGGTGATGGAGAAGTGTAAAATATGAACTTGGTGTGACATGCTATTGGTTATCATGTGTTGGTCAATGTATGAAATATTGTGGGATTATTGGTATGATGATTTCATAAATGGTATTGTCAAGGGGAAATGACATGTTAAAGCTAAACATGTGACTTATTGTTATTGTATGCCATTGTAAGGTAATTGGTGGTTAATGTTAGTTTCGTTATGAACTTGTGTTGTAGAGAGAAACACAAGGACGGAGCGGGACTATTGTATGAACACTTAAGATTGTAGAATCGTATTGAGAATATAAGGTATGTAAGGTTACTCTTTCCGTATCCTTCTACAACATATTGTTCCTATTGACATTGGACTTGTTTCAATTCCGAGAGGCTTGAAGTATAGCAAATTAGGTTGATGTATATTATTATTCATATGTGTCCTATTCTTAGATGAATTATGATACACTTATCTCTTGTTCATTGATTGGAGTTCCGAAGATGTCATAACGTTGAAATTTCGAGAAGAACTATTTCAAGAGAGTAATAACATAAGAGAATCTCTTTAATCTTAGATGGCATTTTCCAATCATGTCTTGTTCAAAAGTCCTATAATATGATGATTATACTTGTACCAATCTTTCATAAGTAAAAGTACCAATCTCATAAGATCCCATAAGAGTAATAAGAGAGGTGATGTGCAAGTTAATATATCTATTTCCTCATAAGTGAAGATGTCAATCTCATGAAGTACAAGAGTGAAGTAATATATATATGTGTGATTCCAATTATGTCATGATCCTCAATGCCTCAATCACTCTTAAGAATGGAAGTAAGAATAACAAGAGAAATAAGAGATGTGTAATTAATAAGTAATCATGGGTGGTATCCCATGGGTTAAAATACCTAGCATGGGTCGATCCCAATAATACGGGTGGTATCCCAGGGGCGACAGAAAGCCTAGCATGGGTCGATCCCGATACATCTCAGGGGCGATATAAAAGCCTAGCATAGGTTATGATGGTACATCCCAGGAGCGACACAAAAGCCTAGCATGGGTTAATATAACATCCCAGGGGCGATAAGCCTAGCATGGGTTAATGACATCCCAGGGGCGACACGAAAGCCTAGCATGGGTTCACATAACATCCCAGGGGTCAAAGTACCTAGCATGGGTTAATCTCATCCCAGGGGCGACAGAACAACCTAGCATGGGTAGAACAATAAAGATGAATAAATATGAAGACAAGAGGAGTAAAGAACGTAATATACATGGTTCCCCACATACAGAAAGAGAGTTTATTCACATTTCTATTTCCTTACATTGATTCCATTATTATTGTTATTATGTATGATGAATTTCTTATGAGCCTTACATACTCAGTACATTCTTCGTACTGACCCCCTCGGGGGAATTACCTTACATGTTGCAGGTGCAGGCACTAGTAGACCTCTATTGTAGGTTGACATTGGGGATCTTTGGTGAGCCCCAGTTGCTTCGAGACTTTTCGAGTCATAAGTGTATAGTTGTGTTGATGTTGTAAATGTTGTATAAAGCGGGGACTTGTCCCGACTGTTAGTTGATCTTGTAAATGCATCTGTTAGAGGCTTTTGTAGACATGTGTGGGTTATGAAGTAAAAGATAAATGTCAGTTTTGACTCGATGGCCCCAACGGCTACGTTTTATTTATATCTATATATGACATATGTTTCCATATTCATGTAGTTGCATGGGGTAATAAGATTCATACGAGGATATGTATACGAAGGTTCAAGAGCAAAGATTGGTTCTCTCGGGCCATATCGGCTTCAGGTGACAGTCCGTTCCGATGGGATTCAGGGCGTAACAGTATCTTCCCACATTCATTGTTGATTTTTCACGAAAGGTTTGGGTGTATTTCTTGAAGGCAAGAAGTCATGCTTTTGAAGCATTTAAGGAGTCGAAGATGTTGGTTGAAAATCAAATGGAGCGCCAAATCAAGTATCTTCGCACAGACAATGTCTTGGAGTTTTGCAGTGAAGAGTTTAATGATTTCTACAAGGTTCATGGGATCTCAAGACATAAGACGGTCAAGCACACCCCACAGAAAAATGGAGTTGCCGAGAAGATGAATAATACACCTCTTGAAAAAGCTCGTTGTATGCTCCTACAAGCTAAAATGTCCAAACTATTTTGGGCTGAAGTAGTTCACACTGCTTCTTATATTGTCAATCTATCTCCAGCATCAGTGATTGACTTTAAGACTCCGAATGAGTTATGGTCAGGTGAATCCTCTAACTATTCATACTAGCAAGTATTTGGGTGTCCAACTTATTATCATATTAATGAAGAAAAGTTTAAACCAAGGGCTAGGAGGACAATATTCGTAGGGTATGTGGATGGAGTAAAAAGGTACATGCTTTGGTGTTTGTCTTTACTCAAATTTTTAGTTAGTAAAGGTGTTACCTTTGATGAATCCTTTATATTTGATTCTCGTAAACTTTCTATGGAATTATCAGGAAACGAGAACAATGAGCAGGTGGAGCTTACCAAGGAGAAAGATCAAAAGACTCAAGTTGATGAGTCAAAAGATGCAGATCTTGAAGAACTTGATGTCAATGAACTATACACAATTGCAAAGGAAAGAGATAAAAGGCAGATATGGAAACCAGAACGCCTTATAGAACAAGTAAATCTGATTGCATATGCGTTCATAGTTGCAGAAGAAAAGATTAAAGATCTTGGGCCCTTCTCATATGTTGAAGCAACTTCTTGAAAAGATATTGCACAATGTCGGTTAGCCATGACGGAAGAGATAGAGTCTCTTTACAAGAATCAGACATGGGTCTTAGTTGAAAGGCCAAAGGGGAAAAGGACAGTTGGATGCAAATGGATCTACAGAAAGAAAAAGGTAATTCCAGAAGTGGAAGATGCTAGGTTCAAACAAAGATTGGTTGCAAGGGTTTTAGTTTGAAGGAGGAAATTGACTACAATGAGATCTTCTCTCCAATAGTGAAACATAGCTTAATTCGCATGCTACTAGCATTGGTTGCACAATTTAACTTGGAGCTTCAATAGCTTGATGTCAAAACAGCTTTCTTACATGGTGATCTAGAAAAGACAATCAATATGGATCACCCTAAAGGTTTCCTAGCCGAGGTAAAAGAAGATCATTACCAACTGAAAAAGTCTTTGTATAGTTTGAAGCAATCCCCTAGACAGTGGTACAAAAGGTTTGATGGATTCATGACTGCACATGGATTCTCAAGGAGTGCATTTGATAACTGTGTGTATCACAAGAAGACGTCTGGTAACTCAATGATTTATTTATTGTTGTATGTTGATGATATGCTTATTGCTGCTAACAACATCACAGATATAAATATCTTGAAGAAACTGTTGAGCAAGGAATTTGACATGAAGGATTTTGGAGCTGCAAAGAAAATCCTTAGTATGGAGATTTCAAGAGGAGTCAATGTTGTACATCTTTCTCAGAAGAGGTACATCAAAAAGGTTCTTGAGAGATTCAATATGCATTTGTGCAGACCTGTAAGTACACTGTTAGCTCCTCATTTTAAGCTTTCAGAGTTACAAATGCCTCAATCTGAGGATGAGGTGGAACATATATCAATGGTTTCTTATGCTAGCTCAGTTGGTAGCATTATGTATGCTATGGTGTGCACACGTCTAGATATTGCTCAACCTGTAAGTGTGGTAAGCAAGTACATGGCCAACCCAGGAAAAAGGCATTGGAAAGCTGTCAAGTGGATATTGAGATATCTCAAAGAAGCTTTTAATGTTGGCCTAAACCTTTCAAAAAAATGAAGGTATTTTAATTCTTGGTTATGTGGATTCTGATTATGTAGGGGATCTTGATAGAAGGATGTCCACAATTTGATACATCTTTACTCTCGTTGGTAGTGTCGTTAGTTGGAAATCAACTTTACAGTCGATTGTCGCTTTGTCTATAATAGAGGAAGAATATATGGCAGCAATGGAGGCAGTGAAAGAAGCTATCTGGTTGAAAGGTTTGTTGGCAGAATTGAGTTTGGTTCAGCTGGAATCAACTCTAAGATGTGATAGTCAAAGTTCTATTCTTTTGATTAAAAATCAAAGATTTCATGAGTGCACCAAACACATTGATGTCAGATTCCATTTCATTCGAGATGTTGTTGAAGAGGGAACTATCAAGGTCGTGAAGGTTATCACAGAAGATAACGTTGCAGACATGTTGACCAAGATAGCCTTGCTCGCCAAGTTTGCACACTGCAAGGACTTGACGGGACTGCGCATCAACTGATGCAATTCTAAAAGAACAGCTGCTAGGTAGAGCTAGTATGTTCTATAAAGGTTTGATTTTTCTTGTTTCTTACAATGGGGTTGCCCAGTAAGCTTAGCAGTTTTGGCCGGAGTTATTCATACATATGCTCGAAATGTTAGAAATACAGAGCAATAACGCAGCGGAATTTAAAGTTGGCGTACCTCCAGCCATTGTTACAGAGAAGTCAGAGTCCTCGGTGTCGTCGGCGTTCGTCCGATGAGTCTTCTAAGCACTCAACCTCACTTTTAGATGGTGTGATTTTTAGAGAGGATTGTACTTAGGGACATTGGACTAGATCTGAACTATTTATAATTGTTTCACCATCAGAAACAGTTTAGGACAGCTTTTGGAGATAAGGTATGGCAGTTTTCTGAGGTTATGGGCAGTTACATGAAGTGGAGAAGTCGGGAGTTTAACTCCCTTTGTATACGGACCATTACAAAAGTTTAAGTTAACTAACATTCTCCCACTTGGTCCGTATATATAATGCCCAAAGTTACAGTATTTAAAAGAACCATAATACATGGATCATAGCAATAATTCCTCTAGGAGCGAGTAGTATCTTCCATATATCACAATGTGCTATGTGTCTAAACCTTAACCAATATTACTTAATGAATAAACCCAATGTTTATTCTAGGTCCATACTTTAGTGATATTTCCCAAATAAAACTGAATGTGCACACAGTTACAAATACGAGAAATATCATGTAAAATAAAGTTTCATCAACATTCGTTGTTATAACAAAAATTTACATAGTGGAAATAAGTCCCATTGTGACTATATGATCCTTAAATTTCTGCGGTGGCATGCCTTTAGTTAAAGGATCAGCTAACATCACTTCAGTGCTAATGTGTTCAATGACCACTTTCTTATCTTTAACATGTTCTCTTATGGCTAGATACTTGATGTCGATATGCTTGCTTCGACTACCACTTTTGTTATTTTTAGCCATAAAGACAACAACTTAATTGTCACAATATAACTTTAATGGCTTAGAGATATAGTCGACAATTCTTTCGATCTATCAACCCCATTCTATGCAAACTCTAAAAATAACAAAATAGAGGTATAATGATTGCTCTGATACCAAATGTTAGAAATACAGAGCAATAGCATAGCGGAATTTAAAGTTTGCCAACTTTAAATTTTGCTGCGCTATTGCTCTGTATTTCTAACATTTGGTATCAGAGCAATTATTATACCTCTGTTTTATTATTTTCGGAGTTTGCATAGAATGGGGTTGATAGATTCCATGTTGTTCAACTGGTTGTTCAATAATTTCTTGAACTTGATCTACTTGAACATTTTCAGCAGCTCGTGGAATCTCATTGATTTGTTGTGCAACACCCAATTGTTCTTGAGGGGCGTTATGTACGACAACCAATCGTTGTCTTAAAGTGGAAGGTCCATCTCTTACAGAAATTGTACTCTGAAATTGATTACTCCCACTAATTAAGTCATTCTCAAGAAATTTTGCATTTCTTGATTCCACAATCCTAGTGTTGTTAGATGGACAATAGAATCTGTATCCTTTAGACCTTTCGGCATATCCAATGAAATATCCACTAATAGTCCTAGGATCCAGTTTCTTTTCTTGTGGGTTGTAGATTCTAACTTCCGACGGGCATCCCCATACACAAATATGTATTAAACTCGATTTTCAACCTTTGAACAATTCAAAAGGTGTCCTTGGGACAGCCTTGGTTGGAACTCAATTTAATATATACACTGCCGTCTTAAGAGCTTCAATCCACAAAGACTTAGGTAGCTTAGAGCTACTTAACATACTACGTACCATGTCCAATAATGTTCGATTTCTTCTTTCTGCTACACCATTTTGATCAGGAGAACCAGGCATGGTGTATTGGGCAATAATTCCATTTTATTGAAGAAATTTTGCAAACGGACCTTGTGCTTGTCCATTCTCAGTGTATCTACCGTAGTACTCACCACCTCTATCAGTCCTCACAATTTTAATTTGCTTTCCGCATTGTTTCTCTACTTCAGCATTAGAAACTTTAAAGGCTTCTAATGCTTCGCTTTTATTATGAAGCATGTAGAGATACATATAACGTGAGTAATCATCTATAAAGGTGATAAAGCATTTCTGACCATATGCATTCATATCTGGACAACATATATCTGAATGTATGATTTCTAATATGGTTGAACTCCTCTTGGCACCTTTCTTTGACTTGTTTGTCTACTTGCCTTTAATACAGTCAACACAAGTATCGAAATTAGTAAAATCTAAAGTACTAAGTACTCTAATCATTTACTAATCTCTTAATTCTATCTATGGAGATATGTCCCAATCTCTGATGCCATAATATAGAGGAATCTTCATTCATAACACATCGTTTAGTGCCAGCTTGAACATGCATAACATTATGAGTGGAGTCATTTTGTAAATCAAGAGAGAAAAGACCATCAGACAATGTACCATATCTAACAAGTTTAGATTTATAAAATAGATTAGAATAACCTTCTAGAAAGAAGGAGTATCCCAAAGGTACAAGTCTTGATACTGAAATTAAATTCATAGAAAACTTAGGAACATGAAAAGTCTTTTCCAACTCTAAAATAAAACCACTATTAAGAACTAAAGTGCATGTTCCAATAGCTTCTACATGCGACTGCATATTGTTTCCTGAATAGATGCTTCGCTCAGCTCCCACTGGCTTCCGCAGGTTTGTTAAATCCTGCAAGGAATTCATAATATGGATTGTAGAAGCAGAATCAATCCACCACGTGTTATGATTAAAATCAATCATATTAGCTTCATAACAAACAAGAGAGATAGAAGTACCTTTCTTCTCAAGCCATCGTTGAAACTTGACACAATCCTTCCTTATGTTCCCCTTCTTTCTACAGAAGCGACACTTGGATTCTTTTTTGATGTCAGAGTCAAGTGGAGCCTTTCCTTTCAACTTCTTATCGGCATGATGAAACTTCTATCCTTGAGTAGTCATGAATGCACTTTCTCCTGTTTCCATCAACAATCGACCCTCCTCTTGAACACACATGGCCATAAGTTCATTGATAGACCATTTATCCTTATGTGTGTTATAGGAGATCTTAAAAGGGCCATACTATGCAGGCAGAGTATTTAAAATATAGTGCACAAGAAAAGTTTCAGACATTTCAACCTCAAGAGTCTTTAGTTGAGCCGCTAAGTCTCTCATTTTTATGATGTGCTCACGCACACCTCTCACATAGGTGAGCCTCATTGATGAGAATTTCATGATTAAGGTGCTGACAAGTGCTTTATCTGAAGTCTCAAATTGTTCATCAATAGACTTCAGTAATGCCTTGACATTGTTATACTGTTCGACAGAACCACGAATACCAGCAGAGATTTTGGTCTTAATAAACATAACACTCAAATGGTTAGAGCGTTCCCATTGTTCATGAAGAGCAATCTCAGCTTGAGTGCTAATTTCATCAATAGGTGGTTCGTCTTTCCTGATAGCATAATCAATGTACATGCACCCTAAGTGAAGGAGAATTCTCTCCTTCCAGATCTTATAGTTCTCACCATTCAATTCAGGGATATCACAAATATCAGAGAAATTCGCAGGTTGCATAACTGCAAAAATATACATACATGCTTAATAAATTTGAGGCAAATAATATAAAATTGAATCTACTGATATAAAAATTGCATGTGGGCTAAATTTTTAATTCAATTAGACTCATTCTTTATGATAGAATTATCGTTTACTAGCATGATATTCTATCTTTATGATAAAACTATTAAATTCTCATCAATATTTCTGTGGGTAATTATGAAAAGTATTTAATATTTTATCCTAATTAATTATGCAACCCAATAATAAAGGTTCTGGAGTTATTATATCGTGCATAATTAATCACAATTCTAATGTCTAAAATTTTTTTATGTGATCTTTAACTTTAAAGATTGTATTCAATTAAAGATGTTGTGGCTAATCTTCAATTAAACAAAACTATAGATCACTTAGACATTAGTCCTTATTTAACGTCTATAATCTTTTGATGTGATCCTAAAAATAATATATAATTTCATTTAATCAAGATTGTTGTGGCTAATTCTTAAGTAAAGAAAACTATATGAATCACTAGACATCAAATTAAATTTATTGCTAATACTTTATGCAACAAAACATGAATCTCATGTGCTTAAGTAATTTTTCAATATCCGTGTGCAAAAATAACAACAGTATATATGAAACAAATAATAATTTAAACACAAGTTCAAATTGCCAAAAGTATTAACAAGTGAAAACCTAACCATTTTTCTCAAATACAAATGAAAATGGTATCGGTGAGGCAGCAATAAATGAAAACGACCATACTAGTTTTAATATTTCCAAAAGGAATATCAAGTGAAAATGTGTTGGCTTTGCTAACAACAACTTTCAATAAATGAGATGGCTTTAAAAGTTGTGCAAACAAGCACTACCTTTTTTATTCTTTTCTTTAACATTATTTTAAATAAAAATAACAAACCAAAAGGTACATATCTCTGGGTGATCACATAGAGATAAAAACAACTTTTATAATTAAAATACTAATATAGGGATCATCTTCAACCTTTGAACGGTCTGCTCAACCCAATTTGATAACCCATTTTCAGATCTAACAAGTTTTTGCCATTACAGACAACAAAATTTGCGTTTCTAAAACATAAACATGGTAGAAATTCAATATTCTTATGACTTTCAACATTATTTTGCATCAAACGTTTCAAAATTAGATCTGAAAATTTAGATCTATCAACCCCATTCTATGCAAACTCCGAAAATAACAAAACAGAGGTATAATGATTGCTCTGATACCAAATGTTAGAAATACAGAGCAATAGCGCAGCGGAATTTAAAGTTGGCGTACCTCCAACCATTGTTACAGAGAAGCCGGAGTCCTCAGTGTCGTCGACGTTCGTCCGGTGAGTCTTCTAAGCACTAACACGAAACGCAAACCAAGGTGGAGATTGAAAGAGTTGGTTTGATTTTTGTGGGGTCTAATCCATGTGGAAGAAAACTCCATGTGCTAATTTACTTGGCTAGGAAGCAAATTTGGAGAGCAAACAAAAATTTATGGAGGACAAATTTTGTATTTATTTTTCCTTTTCTTACTTTGTGCTTAGAGGCCAAGTTTTGTTACCTGGAGCCCAAGTTTTGTCATCTATAAAAAAATGACCATTCTTCATTGTAAAACTATCCCAAAATTCATAGACAAATCCATTGTAACAGTAGAGAGTTGAGATAACAATTCTCTAAGGTGTAATTGAGATCTCTCCCCTTTCTTTGTTAATATAAAACCCTTTCTTTGTTAATATAAAGACAGTTGTTCTCTGGTGGATGTAGGATCATTTTGATCCGAACCACAATCTTGTGTTTTTTCTCTTATTCTTTATTTCACGTTTCCGCTAAACTTGACTAAGGAGATGCAATAAGGGGTCATAGGGGGGGAAATCTGATGTTGATCCGATGAGTACTGTTGATGGTGAGCACATCCCTTGTCCGATTAGAGAAAACAACACCTTGTTGGACTAATGCTTGGTGGGTAATGAGTGGCTAGCAAAAAATATGGAAGGATGAAGAGATACAATTCTTAGGTTGATGAGAGGACCATAATAATTCTTGAAGTCCCTGAGGATGAGTTGTATATCAGCATTTAAACCATAGTAAGCTCCCAATCACCCAAAAAGGAAAGGGTCCTGCTGGAAGTTTCTTGTTCTTCTGGTTGGATTTCGAAAACAATAGATTGGAGACATATTTCAGGAAGAAAGAGCTGCAGAGAGTGATGATAATGATGAGCCATGGTTACATTATTTTACATTTATGCATAACTGCTTACTGCATCTAAATTGACAACTTTTCTTTAGTATCATTTGCACATGTGCTGACTCAGGAGGGGAGAAGAGAGACAGAGAAACTAGGCTAAATAAAAGGAAAAAAAAAAAACAAGAAATCATACATAAAACGCCATGACTGAAAGATGTAGACGAATAAAAGTATTAAAAACTCACTGTTTCAAAGTCCACTTTTTTTCTTATTACAAATTGTTTGTTTTATTTTGTACAGTATACTATGGTTAATTTTAAGCACTGAAAGTTTTCAAAATATCAACTATCTTAAGCCCACCTATGTTTAGATCAATATAAAGTCAATGACATTAAAAGGGCTTACACTAGATTTAGTTTATATTAAAGTGAGTTCTTTCTCTTTTCATCCAAAAATTCTCAAACTTTAATGTACCTTAATCTTCCATATGTTTGCTTCATTCTTTCTGTATCAGAAGTTCAGATCACAGATAGCACTGATTGGCAACTTTTTGTGAAGTCAGAGTACTTATTGCAGCATGATAATCTATGAAATTACTTAGTAAAGTTACTAAACTTATTTTTATATTAATTAAATCACTCAACTTCAAGTGTTTCCCTTACAAAGTCATTCCAGCCGGTAATACCATTTCCAGTCACCGGAAATCTTACTTGGTATGACTTTTAAAATAAGTTAATGAATTTCCATGCCACGTAGACAAGGCCACACTAAATAGTCCAAGATTTAGTGTAACACTATTTCAGAAGAACGCAAAGGTTAGAAGTATTTTGAATGAAAAGCCAACAAACTGAAGATTATAAGTAGCAGCTGGAAATCAAGGTAAATAGACATCGCACTCGAGAAATTTCTCTCCTGTATTTCTGATCATTATGACTCAGAAAAAAATGAGAAAACTGAAAGAGAGGTATGTTGTTTCGTTTCTTTGTTGATCGAGGGAAGACCAAAGATGATTGATTTTTTGCTTTAATGTTCAAGTTAAAACCAAAGAAGGTTGTTCGTTGTTGGTGATCGAGTGGAAATCAACCAAGTACCATCTGTGGTGAATGCAGAATACAAAAGAGTTGTACCCAAGATCAAAACTTCAAAGTGCTCAATATTTACTTACTTGTAACCCAATAGGACTTAATGTAAGCTTTCCAAACCAGTACAAAGGTTTCTACTCTCTTTACTCTTCTATACATTTGCTTTCTTGCTTACTTTTCAAAGAATCTGACAATTATCTTCTGCATTCCAAGGAATGTAAATTTAAGTCGACCAATTCATCCTCCTCCCCTCCTCTTGTTTTTTTTCTTCAAATAGACTACACGCTGATCCAGGTTTGGAAATGACTATTTTATGTAAAGACAAGTGAGTTTCGGTCAATGGATGGTTAAACAAAAGCACTTATCATGAAACTTATCACATCAGAAGTTGGGTTATTTACTTTCTTTGTGGTTCTTTTTGGTGGACAACACTATTAATAATTTGTCATTTCAAAGGAGTTTGCTCCCTCATTGGATCATCAAGGATCTCAAACAGAACAGGAATGAGTTATCATCAATAGTCAAATAATCCAATAAGGGAGCATGATTATCCAAGTGAAGGACAACACTAACACTAAATCAAGGCCCCTTAGCTTAAGATGTTAGCATTTCTTCTGATACATCTACTTCAAAGTAAGAACCCTCATTGGGATAAATATTATTATTCCTATACCAGTAAAAGTACACTTGTACATTTGCTTCATTGTTCCTGTATCCAAGCAGCTTATAGTGGTTTTCATACCTCAAAACCGAGCTTTAGCTAGTTTTTTCTGTTGCTTGGCGCGTTCAACAAATTCTTGAATCTGTTGGTCATGCGCTCTAAGTATCAGATCCACATTGATTGGTTTAGATGTAGATGGAAGTGGACCAAAATATTGATCGTCTTCCAGGAAGTCAAGGCAATCTGATTCTGCAGGAGGAAACAATTGTTCAATAAGTTGGTTCTTCTCTACCTCGGAGTTATTGCCTTCCCTTTCCGCTATTTTTTCCTTGTCAGACATCACCCGTTGAGCATCTTTTAGGATCTGTACATCGTTCTCTTGGTAAGCCCTACATATTGGTTGATTTGGCAGGTAAAGGATTAGAAATTTGGTCGTTTCCAGTAGTCTCATGGGTGGTCGATGTTGATGGACCTAAAGAATGATTTTGCATTCCCTTCGAGTCATGGTCATTCCCTTTAGCTGTTAATTCCTTCTCAAACCTCGCACACGTGATAGGTTTGAAGATCATGGCATCATGCTCTCTGAGTAAATCCTGCATTTGGTTTGATGTAGCAGGTAATGGACCTGACCAAGTGTTCTTTCCCTTAATATCATGGGCATCATGAATTGGTTCTCTCCTTATTGCTCTCTGATTATTCCTTTGATAGGGAATAGCAGAAATCTGTGTAAAATTCTCTGAGCCGTCTTTTCTGCTGGACTCCTGAAAAGATGCCGAAGAGTTTGTTCCTTCATTTAGAACATCTTCTGAGACATATTCATTTGTTCTTTCAAGCCTATTCCGGGCATTTGAATGGTAAAGGAGCTGTCTTCTGTCTATGTTACTCTGTAATTCTGCATTAGCTTCAGATGCTGGAATTGCCCTTACACTTCTATCGCGTGCATACTTCCGGACCCTAATCCTCTTGATCTGTGTACTTGTAGCATCCATCTCTTTGCTGGTAGGGCACTTTGGCAAACTTAAGGGATCACAAGCAAATGGTTCTGTTGTGAGAAACACACCCTGAAGAGCAAGAGCTGCAGTCCCTCGATTTTCAGCTTCAATGGAAAGTAAAGTGTTCATTAGTCCTACAGCAGCAGCAGGAAGATCATGAAAGTGTTGGAAACTAGTACGCAGCGGAAGCATTCCAGAATCTTACTGCTTACATGAATTATAGACAACAAACATAAACACGTAGTTCACACAAAGCGTGCTTAAAATTAACCAAGAATTACCTCTTGAAGCGTGAGCAGATATCCTTAAGCAAGTCCGTCTTCGAATCTGCGGTCTTCTACAGTGATCCCAAATTCACAGCCGAACTCTCTCAATACTTGGGTGGGCAAGTACTGAATGGAATACTTAATTCTTAGGCTAGGGGAATCCCTATTTATAGAGATACTCTCCCAGTCCAAAGAGGAAGCAAAAACCCAAGCCTGTTTTTACTTGAACAAGGAAAAGGTGCCTCTTCTCCTTTTCCCTTAGAAAATAGGATTCCGAGTTCTAGTTTAATATGGGCACTGTAGGGACCACGGAATTAATTACTGAGGCTCCCTATTATGGAAATAATTCAAAATACTAATTTGAATTATTCTTACCATAATAAATTACAAATCATTCCACTAAAAATTCGTAATTGCACTCCTCTATTTTATTTCAAAATTCCCCATTAAACACTTATGTAATTCCCCATGTTAAGATTACAGATAGTAATCAATAAATTAAATTACTGACGAATTTAATATAATGATTAATTTCCTTTAGAGCAATGCTTAACTTATTTCATATGTCGGATTCATAAATCCACCGGCCGGGTTTACACATGAAAACTTATAAGCTTCTTTTAAAAGGGGTATCATCAATCTCTATACCGAGACATGGATTCCATCAACTAACTTATTATTTCACCAATATATATTATTACCATCCAATCTACCAAGCATATTGACCCATCTCAGGATCTCACCTTTTAATAAATCAAAACGATAAATAATATATACAGATCATAATAGTTATATCAAGATTGACAATATAAGTACATTTAACAGTTTAGAGAATATGTTTTATCAGTCAGTCTAAAACAACTATCTCTACTCGGTCCTGTTCAATACATACAAAATGCACTAGCACGAGAAGTTAGAACTATACCATTCTCGTAATCAAGATAAATTACATTTAATCTCGTGCTACAATCATTCTGATGGTTTGTCCAAATTTCCATCTACGATTGTGAACTATAACTTTAACTTATAAGAACCGATGATTTGATCTTCTGTGTATAAGCTTAAACTCTATACACCAAATCATCTACTATATAAGTTGAGGACACATATATGACAATGATCTATTTAATGTAACAATTTATTGAATTGAATAAATAAATAAATAAATAAACAATCGTCCAATAAATAATACTATATAAAAACGCATGGTTTATAGTATATCCTAACAATCTCCCACTTAGACTCATAACCATGCACCCACAACTCTAACACCCAATCCCTCTACATGCCTATCAAAAGGCTTTTGTGGTAAAGCTTTTGTGAAAGGGTCTGCCAGGTTGTTTTCTGATGCAATCTTCGCAACCACCACATCTCCTCTCTGCACTATATCTCGAATTAAATGATATTTACGCTCAATGTGTTTTGCCTTTTTATGGCTTCGTGGTTCCTTCGAATTTGCAACCGCACCACTGTTGTCACAATAAATTGTAAGTGGTGTTTCTATCGCAGGAACAACTGCCAAGTCTTTGAGAAAGTTTCTAAGCCATACTGCCTCCTTAGCTGCCTCAGAGGCTGCTACATACTCGGCTTCCATGGTGGAATCAGCAACACAAGTTTGCTTGATGCTCCTCCAAACAACGGTTGCACCTCCCAAAGTAAACACATTTCCAGAGGTCGACTTTCTAGAGTCCTTGTCAGACTGGAAATCTGAGTCTGTGTACCCTATAGGCACCAACTCATTCGAATGGTAAACTAGCATGTAATCCCTAGTCCTTTTCAGGTACTTGATTATATGCTTAACTGCTGTCCAGTGTTCTCTCCCAGGGTTAGATTGAAATCTGCTAACCATGCCTACGGCAAAACAGATATCAGGTCTAGTGCACAACATCGCATACATGAGGCTTCCTACAGCTGATGCATAAGGAACCGCCTTCATATTTTCTATCTCCTCATCTGTCTTAGGACATTGATCCTTAGAAAGAGAAATTCCATGTCTAAAAGGAAGAAATCCTTTCTTGGAATCATGCATGCTGAACCTGGTAAGAATTGTATCAATATAAAGAGCTTGCGATAAGCCTAACATCCTTTTCTTGCGATCACGTAGAACCTTGATCCCAAGGATGTGAGCAGCTTCTCCCAAATCTTTCATATTACAATTACTGGACAACCATTCCTTAACTGAATTCAACAAGCCCACATTATTTCCTATGAGCAAGATATCATCTACATACAATACTAAAAATACCACTTTGTCCCCATTCCACTTTTTGTACACACAAGACTCATCAAGACATTGCTCAAAACCAAAAATCTTGACCGCATTGTCAAAACAAATATTCCATGCCCTAGAAGCTTGCTTTAATCCATAAATAGATCTCTTAAGCTTGCACAACATGTGTTCTTTCCCTTTTTCAATGAAACCATCTGGCTGTCGCATAAAAATGCTCTCATCAAGACTTCCATTAAGGAAAGCTGTCTTGACATCCATTTGCCAAATCTCATAATCATAATGAGCAGCAATGGATAAGAGAATTCTAATAGACTTAAGCATGGCTACTGGCGAAAAGGTTTCCTCATAATCGATCCCTTCTTTCTGAGTAAACCCCTTGGCAACAAGCCTAGCTTTATAAGTTTGCACTTTTCCGTCTACTCCTCTCTTTTTCTTATAGATCCACTTGCATCCAATGGGTTTGATTCCATCTACAGGTGGTTCTACAAGATCCCAGACTTTATTAGAGTACATGGACTCCATTTCTGATTTCATAGCAATAATCCATTTGTCTGCATCTTTATCTTGTAGTGCTTCGTCGTAATTCATGGGCTCGGTATTCAACTCTTCAGGGATTCTATCAAAAGACTCTCCCAAGAGTGCATACCGAGATGGTTTTCTTATCTCTCTCCCACTACGACGAGGCACTTCAGTTGTAGGGGTAGGTATAGGGGCAACTGCACTATTATGATCTTGTGGATGAACCACATCATTTGCTGGATTTTGAGTCTCTATGTTATCCTCATCACCTTGCGGTGTTAGGACATCAATGACTTCTTCCTCTAGTGCAATTTGCTCAGTGCTACTCCCACAACTTTGATGCAATGGATTTTCAGGAACTTGTACTTGTGGAATTGTATGTCTATTAACATCTCTCCCACTACTAAAATGCAATGGTATGTTAACTCTGACATCTGGAGATTGGATTTGGTTTTCATTATTGTCAGTAGATTGATTTGTTACCTCTTTGCTTAATTTCCGTAAAACTAGTTTACTTCTAGGAACATGGCTTGTCATAAAATCCTTTTCTAGAAACTTGGCGTTGGTACTTACAACGACTTTCTTTTCTTTAGGATTGTAAAACAAACCACCTTTCGTTCCCTTAGGGTACCCAATAAAAACACATACTTCTGATCTTGATTCCAACTTTTCTGCCTTCCCTTTCAGCACATGTGCTGGACATCCCCAAATCCGAACATGTTTCAAACTAGGTTTATGCCCAGTCCATAGTTCTATGGGTGTCACAGGTACCGACTTAGAAGGAACTAAGTTCAGAATATAGTTTGCAGTTTCTAGTGCATAACCCCAAAACGAAGAAGGCAAATCCGAGTAACTCATCATAGATCTAACCATTTCTAAAAGAGTCCTGTTTCTTCTTTCTGCTACACCATTCTGTTGAGGAGTTCTAGGTGCAGACATCTGAGACGTAATTCCTTGTTCTGATAAGTAACTAATGAACTCATTGGAGAGGTATTCGCCACCACGATCAGATCGTAGTGACTTGATATATTTCTCATGTCGTTTCTCCGTTTCTGTCTTAAACTCTTTGAATTTCTCAAAGCACTCAGACTTACGGCGCAACAAATAAACATATCCATATTTTGAGTAATCATCAATGAAAGTCACGAAATACTCATAACCACCTCTCGCTTGAACGTTCATTGGGCCACATAAATCAGAATGAATTAGCTCTAATTTATCATTTGCTCTATTTCCTTTTGAGGGAAAAGGTCTCTTAGTCATTTTTCCTTCTAAACAGGATTCACATGTTGGTAGTGCTTCCACTTTTAATGAACCTAAAGGTCCATCCCGAACCAACCTCGAAATCCTGTCTAGATTTATATGACATAGACGCAAATGCCATAAATAAGTCTCATTAAATTCAGAAGAACGTTTTCTTTTGCTTGAAAGGTTAACATTATTCAGTTTAATAGTTTGTTGCAGTTCAGGAGAGACATTAATAATAAAAAGACCATTAATCAATGTACCAGCAGAGATAAACTGTTTATTATAGCTAATAACACAACCGTTATCAGAAAAATTAACATTATAACCATATCTCAATGCTCTAGAAACTGAAATCAAATTTCTTCTAACAGCAGGTGCATATAATACGTCTTTTAAAATTAAAACTCTACCATTACCAAACGAAATGCTAATATTTCCTAATGCTAAAGCTGGAGCTGCTGAACCATCAGCTTGAAAAATACTAACTTCACCTCTATTCAACTTGCACGTTTCTTGAAACCCCTGCAAAGTAGTGCAAATGTGATCAGTGGCTCCTGAATCTACACACCATGATGTGGTAGAAACAGCCGCTAAACACGTTTCAACGACAAGTGAAAGTGAAGCTAGCTTGTTTTTCTGCTTGTCTAGGAAAACTGGGCAATGTGTCTTCCAATGGCCTAACATCTTGCAATGAAAACACTTGCCGTTAGGCTTTTTCACTCCGCCAGTTAGAGCTACAGCTTTCTTAGCACTGTGAGTCTTTTTCTTCTTCTTTCCACCTTTCGGTTTAGAAGTAGAACCTTTCTCAACAAAGTTATGACACTCAAGTTTATTTTGACTCAAAATAGTGCTAAAGGAGGTAAAAGGAGACATATTGAATCTGAGATTGAAAACGTTACATAGATCATCAAAACAGTCATATAAACATTGAATGATTAAATTCAAACTCATCACATACATATATATTCATGCATCTCAAATAGCCAATCGATGGGATTGGAGAACTACTCATGCAATACACATATATAATGACCGATTATTCACTCCATAAACTTTTACAGACCTAACTCAGATGGAGAGTATACTGTTAGTTTAAGTGAAAACCTAACTCTAGTTACATTGATCCAATCATATATTACTCAGTTTAGGAGAGTTAATACAGATTATCAAACTAGCAATTAAATGCATAATGACTTGTATTAAATTCATCCGATATGGAGGAAGGTCTAAGCCAACACATAAACTTAATACTTCATTACTATTTAATCGTAGTAATCATGGGAATAAACCCTTATTACCATTTGAATTTTTCTTTTCAAAAAAAATTTTTATACTAAAATTTTCCAGAAAAATACAGTTTATGCAAAATACCATCACATACATGTATGCTAATACACATGTATGAGAACAAATTGCAACAAGCCTCTTGAACATTACACTGTATATAGAAATTACTACTCATGTAATGTAAAACTTTATTTAATAACAATTGGGAGAAGCTACTCACTGTCCATTCGCATGAAACAAAATAACTCCACCCAAATCTTTTCTTTCACAGAGAACAAATTCTCAAAAGTTTAAAAGTTTAAAAGAAATATTATTCTCTTAGAATAAGAATCACGAGACAAACACGAGACAGGGAAGCAGCAAATTCAATTCAATTTCTTTGAATAAAACTTTAATCAAAATTGAAAAGAAATTCTCACTGTATCTATCCATTCTCTCACGTCATGTGCAGCCATTGAGTTTCCTTTTTTTTTTTTTTTTTTTTTTATTTAAAAAAAAACTTAAACAACCACAACATGTGATTAAAAAAATAGGAAAACTTCTCCACTTTTGCACAACATACTGCTGCTATCATGAAAAAAATTCTATTCTGTACAAGAACTGGTGCCCGTACAATGCAAATATTTCCAGGATTATTTCTAGTCCATCACAATTTCAAGAAACATGGACCAGTGGTTTCAATAATATCTCTAAACCAAAAAACAACTTTTTAAGTAAAAAGTTCCTTTAGGAAATAGTGTTGCTACCACCATCATTCTCTCTTGATTTCTTTTTAAAAAAATAAAAAAATCAAACATTGGCGCACTAGGGTTGCTGGTGTCATCCTCATCCACGTGATACCACCCATGAACACGGACAACAACAAAACAACAGGTTACTAGTTTTGTTTTCCACGTTCTCATTGTATCATGTAAATTTTATGAATCTTTAAGATTATTTTGGCACAGAAAACACCAATAACAATTCATAATCTCTTTACATATCTAGTGAATTTTCTCGTGAATATCTCTTAGTTATCTATAAAAAGGCAAGCGAGGCTCATGATGCCAATTATTGGAAACTAGTACGCAGCGGAAGCATTCCAGAATCTTACTGCTTACATGAATTATAGACAACAAACATAAACACGTAGTTCACACAAAGCGTGCTTAAAATTAACCAAGAATTACCTCTTGAAGCGTGAGCAGATATCCTTAAGCAAGTCCGTCTTCGAATCTGCGGTCTTCTACAGTGATCCCAAATTCACAGCCGAACTCTCTCAATACTTGGGTGGGCAAGTACTGAATGGAATACTTAATTCTTAGGCTAGGGGAATCCCTATTTATAGGGATACTCTCCCAGTCCAAAGAGGAAGCAAAAACCCAAGCCTGTTTTTACTTGAACAAGGAAAAGGTGCCTCTTCTCCTTTTCCCTTAGAAAATAGGATTCCGAGTTCTAGTTTAATATGGGCACTGTAGGGACCACGGAATTAATTACTGAGGCTCCCTATTATGGAAATAATTCAAAATACTAATTTGAATTATTCTTACCATAATAAATTACAAATCATTCCACTAAAAATTCGTAATTGCACTCCTCTATTTTATTTCAAAATTCCCCATTAAACACTTATATAATTCCCCATGTTAAGATTACAGATACTAATCAATAAATTAAATTACTGACGAATTTAATATAATGATTAATTTCCTTTAGAGCAATGCTTAACTTATTTCATATGTCGGATTCATAAATCCACCGGCCGGGTTTACACATGAAAACTTATAAGCTTCTCTTAAAAGGGGTATCATCAATCTCTATACCGAGACATGGATTCCATCAACTAACTTATTATTTCACCAATATATATTATTACCATCCAATCTACCAAGCATATTGACCCATCTCAGGATCTCACCTTTTAATAAATCAAAACGATAAATAATATATACAGATCATAATAGTTATATCAAGATTGAGAATATAAGTACATTTAACAGTTTAGAGAATATGTTTTATCAGTCAGTCTAAAACAACTATCTCTACTCGGTCCTGTTCAATACATACAAAATGCACTAGCACGAGAAGTTAGAACTATACCATTCTCGTAATCAAGATAAATTACATTTAATCTCGTGCTACAATCATTCTGATGGCTTGTCCAAATTTCCATCTACGATTGTGAACTATAACTTTAACTTATAAGAACCGATGATTTGATCTTCTGTGTATAAGCTTAAACTCTATACACCAAATCATCTACTATATAAGTTGAGGACACATATATGACAATGATCTATTTAATGTAACAATTTATTGAATTGAATAAATAAATAAATAAATAAACAATCGTCCAATAAATAATACTATATAAAAACGCATGGTTTATAGTATATCCTAACAATCTCCCACTTAGACTCATAACCATGCACCCACAACTCTAACACCCAATCCCTCTACATGCCTATCAAAAGGCTTTTGTGGTAAAGCTTTTGTGAAAGGGTCTGCCAGGTTGTTTTCTGATGCAATCTTCGCAACCACCACATCTCCTCTCTGCACTATATCTCGAATTAAATGATATTTACGCTCAATGTGTTTTGCCTTTTTATGGCTTCGTGGTTCCTTCGAATTTGCAACCGCACCACTGTTGTCACAATAAATTGTAAGTGGTGTTTCTATCGCAGGAACAACTGCCAAGTCTTTGAGAAAGTTTCTAAGCCATACTGCCTCCTTAGCTGCCTCAGAGGCTGCTACATACTCGGCTTCCATGGTGGAATCAGCAACACAAGTTTGCTTGATGCTCCTCCAAACAACGGTTGCACCTCCCAAAGTAAACACATTTCCAGAGGTCGACTTTCTAGAGTCCTTGTCAGACTGGAAATCTGAGTCTGTGTACCCTATAGGCACCAACTCATTCGAATGGTAAACTAGCATGTAATCCCTAGTCCTTTTCAGGTACTTGATTATATGCTTAACTGCTGTCCAGTGTTCTCTCCCAGGGTTAGATTGAAATCTGCTAACCATGCCTACGGCAAAACAGATATCAGGTCTAGTGCACAACATCGCATACATGAGGCTTCCTACAGCTGATGCATAAGGAACCGCCTTCATATTTTCTATCTCCTCATCTGTCTTAGGACATTGATCCTTAGAAAGAGAAATTCCATGTCTAAAAGGAAGAAATCCTTTCTTGGAATCATGCATGCTGAACCTGGTAAGAATTGTATCAATATAAAGAGCTTGCGATAAGCCTAACATCCTTTTCTTGCGATCACGTAGAACCTTGATCCCAAGGATGTGAGCAGCTTCTCCCAAATCTTTCATATTACAATTACTGGACAACCATTCCTTAACTGAATTCAACAAGCCCACATTATTTCCTATGAGCAAGATATCATCTACATACAATACTAAAAATACCACTTTGTCCCCATTCCACTTTTTGTACACACAAGACTCATCAAGACATTGCTCAAAACCAAAAATCTTGACCGCATTGTCAAAACAAATATTCCATGCCCTAGAAGCTTGCTTTAATCCATAAATAGATCTCTTAAGCTTGCACAACATGTGTTCTTTCCCTTTTTCAATGAAACCATCTGGCTGTCGCATAAAAATGCTCTCATCAAGACTTCCATTAAGGAAAGCTGTCTTGACATCCATTTGCCAAATCTCATAATCATAATGAGCAGCAATGGATAAGAGAATTCTAATAGACTTAAGCATGGCTACTGGCGAAAAGGTTTCCTCATAATCGATCCCTTCTTTCTGAGTAAACCCCTTGGCAACAAGCCTAGCTTTATAAGTTTGCACTTTTCCGTCTACTCCTCTCTTTTTCTTATAGATCCACTTGCATCCAATGGGTTTGATTCCATCTACAGGTGGTTCTACAAGATCCCAGACTTTATTAGAGTACATGGACTCCATTTCTGATTTCATAGCAATAATCCATTTGTCTGCATCTTTATCTTGTAGTGCTTCGTCGTAATTCATGGGCTCGGTATTCAACTCTTCAGGGATTCTATCAAAAGACTCTCCCAAGAGTGCATACCGAGATGGTTTTCTTATCTCTCTCCCACTACGACGAGGCACTTCAGTTGTAGGGGTAGGTATAGGGGCAACTGCACTATTATGATCTTGTGGATGAACCACATCATTTGCTGGATTTTGAGTCTCTATGTTATCCTCATCACCTTGCGGTGTTAGGACATCAATGACTTCTTCCTCTAGTGCAATTTGCTCAGTGCTACTCCCACAACTTTGATGCAATGGATTTTCAGGAACTTGTACTTGTGGAATTGTATGTCTATTAACATCTCTCCCACTACTAAAATGCAATGGTATGTTAACTCTGACATCTGGAGATTGGATTTGGTTTTCATTATTGTCAGTAGATTGATTTGTTACCTCTTTGCTTAATTTCCGTAAAACTAGTTTACTTCTAGGAACATGGCTTGTCATAAAATCCTTTTCTAGAAACCTGGCGTTGGTACTTACAACGACTTTCTTTTCTTTAGGATTGTAAAACAAACCACCTTTCGTTCCCTTAGGGTACCCAATAAAAACACATACTTCTGATCTTGATTCCAACTTTTCTGCCTTCCCTTTCAGCACATGTGCTGGACATCCCCAAATCCGAACATGTTTCAAACTAGGTTTATGCCCAGTCCATAGTTCTATGGGTGTCACAGGTACCGACTTAGAAGGAACTAAGTTCAGAATATAGTTTGCAGTTTCTAATGCATAACCCCAAAACGAAGAAGGCAAATCCGAGTAACTCATCATAGATCTAACCATTTCTAAAAGAGTCCTGTTTCTTCTTTCTGCTACACCATTCTGTTGAGGAGTTCTAGGTGCAGACATCTGAGACGTAATTCCTTGTTCTGATAAGTAACTAATGAACTCATTGGAGAGGTATTCGCCACCACGATCAGATCGTAGTGACTTGATATATTTCTCATGTCGTTTCTCCGTTTCTGTCTTAAACTCTTTGAATTTCTCAAAGCACTCAGACTTACGGCGCAACAAATAAACATATCCATATTTTGAGTAATCATCAATGAAAGTCACGAAATACTCATAACCACCTCTCGCTTGAACGTTCATTGGGCCACATAAATCAGAATGAATTAGCTCTAATTTATCATTTGCTCTATTTCCTTTTGAGGGAAAAGGTCTCTTAGTCATTTTTCCTTCTAAACAGGATTCACATGTTGGTAGTGCTTCCACTTTTAATGAACCTAAAGGTCCATCCCGAACCAACCTCGAAATCCTGTCTAGATTTATATGACATA
This sequence comes from Capsicum rhomboideum, assembly GCA_031232105.1. Taxonomy (NCBI): domain Eukaryota; kingdom Viridiplantae; phylum Streptophyta; class Magnoliopsida; order Solanales; family Solanaceae; genus Capsicum; species Capsicum rhomboideum. The sequence continues at coordinate 23,382,779 of CP124712.1, read as the reverse complement.
GACGCAAATGCCATAAATAAGTCTCATTAAATTCAGAAGAACGTTTTCTTTTGCTTGAAAGGTTAACATTATTCAGTTTAATAGTTTGTTGCAGTTCAGGAGAGACATTAATAATAAAAAGACCATTAATCAATGTACCAGCAGAGATAAACTGTTTATTATAGCTAATAACACAACCGTTATCAGAAAAATTAACATTATAACCATATCTCAATGCTCTAGAAACTGAAATCAAATTTCTTCTAACAGCAGGTGCATATAATACGTCTTTTAAAATTAAAACTCTACCATTACCAAACGAAATGCTAATATTTCCTAATGCTAAAGCTGGAGCTGCTGAACCATCAGCTTGAAAAATACTAACTTCACCTCTATTCAACTTGCACGTTTCTTGAAACCCCTGCAAAGTAGTGCAAATGTGATCAGTGGCTCCTGAATCTACACACCATGATGTGGTAGAAACAGCCGCTAAACACGTTTCAACGACAAGTGAAAGTGAAGCTAGCTTGTTTTTCTGCTTGTCTAGGAAAACTGGGCAATGTGTCTTCCAATGGCCTAACATCTTGCAATGAAAACACTTGCCGTTAGGCTTTTTCACTCCGCCAGTTAGAGCTACAGCTTTCTTAGCACTGTGAGTCTTTTTCTTCTTCTTTCCACCTTTCGGTTTAGAAGTAGAACCTTTCTCAACAAAGTTATGACACTCAAGTTTATTTTGACTCAAAATAGTGCTAAAGGAGGTAAAAGGAGACATATTGAATCTGAGATTGAAAACGTTACATAGATCATCAAAACAGTCATATAAACATTGAATGATTAAATTCAAACTCATCACATACATATATATTCATGCATCTCAAATAGCCAATCGATGGGATTGGAGAACTACTCATGCAATACACATATATAATGACCGATTATTCACTCCATAAACTTTTACAGACCTAACTCAGATGGAGAGTATACTGTTAGTTTAAGTGAAAACCTAACTCTAGTTACATTGATCCAATCATATATTACTCAGTTTAGGAGAGTTAATACAGATTATCAAACTAGCAATTAAATACATAATGACTTGTATTAAATTCATCCGATATGGAGGAAGGTCTAAGCCAACACATAAACTTAATACTTCATTACTATTTAATCGTAGTAATCATGGGAATAAACCCTTATTACCATTTGAATTTTTCTTTTCAAAAAAAATTTTTATACTAAAATTTTCCAGAAAAATACAGTTTATGCAAAATACCATCACATACATGTATGCTAATACACATGTATGAGAACAAATTGCAACAAGCCTCTTGAACATTACACTGTATATAGAAATTACTACTCATGTAATGTAAAACTTTATTTAATAACAATTGGGAGAAGCTACTCACTGTCCATTCGCATGAAACAAAATAACTCCACCCAAATCTTTTCTTTCACAGAGAACAAATTCTCAAAAGTTTAAAAGTTTAAAAGAAATATTATTCTCTTAGAATAAGAATCACGAGACAAACACGAGACAGGGAAGCAGCAAATTCAATTCAATTTCTTTGAATAAAACTTTAATCAAAATTGAAAAGAAATTCTCACTGTATCTATCCATTCTCTCACGTCATGTGCAGCCATTGAGTTTCCTTTTTTTTTTTTTTTTTTTTTTATTTAAAAAAAAACTTAAACAACCACAACATGTGATTAAAAAAATAGGAAAACTTCTCCACTTTTGCACAACATACTGCTGCTATCATGAAAAAAATTCTATTCTGTACAAGAACTGGTGCCCGTATAATGCAAATATTTCCAGGATTATTTCTAGTCCATCACAATTTCAAGAAACATGGACCAGTGGTTTCAATAATATCTCTAAACCAAAAAACAACTTTTTAAGTAAAAAGTTCCTTTAGGAAATAGTGTTGCTACCACCATCATTCTCTCTTGATTTCTTTTTAAAAAAATAAAAAAATCAAACATTGGCGCACTAGGGTTGCTGGTGTCATCCTCATCCACGTGATACCACCCATGAACACGGACAACAACAAAACAACAGGTTACTAGTTTTGTTTTCCACGTTCTCATTGTATCATGTAAATTTTATGAATCTTTAAGATTATTTTGGCATAGAAAACACCAATAACAATTCATAATCTCTTTACATATCTAGTGAATTTTCTCGTGAATATCTCTTAGTTATCTATAAAAAGGCAAGCGAGGCTCATGATGCCAATTATTGGAAACTAGTACGCAGCGGAAGCATTCCAGAATCTTACTGCTTACATGAATTATAGACAACAAACATAAACACGTAGTTCACACAAAGCGTGCTTAAAATTAACCAAGAATTACCTCTTGAAGCGTGAGCAGATATCCTTAAGCAAGTCCGTCTTCGAATCTGCGGTCTTCTACAGTGATCCCAAATTCACAGCCGAACTCTCTCAATACTTGGGTGGGCAAGTACTGAATGGAATACTTAATTCTTAGGCTAGGGGAATCCCTATTTATAGAGATATTCTCCCAGTCCAAAGAGGAAGCAAAAACCCAAGCCTGTTTTTACTTGAACAAGGAAAAGGTGCCTCTTCTCCTTTTCCCTTAGAAAATAGGATTCCGAGTTCTAGTTTAATATGGGCACTGTAGGGACCACGGAATTAATTACTGAGGCTCCCTATTATGGAAATAATTCAAAATACTAATTTGAATTATTCTTACCATAATAAATTACAAATCATTCCACTAAAAATTCGTAATTGCACTCCTCTATTTTATTTCAAAATTCCCCATTAAACACTTATGTAATTCCCCATGTTAAGATTACAGATAGTAATCAATAAATTAAATTACTGACGAATTTAATATAATGATTAATTTCCTTTAGAGCAATGCTTAACTTATTTCATATGTCGGATTCATAAATCCACCGGCCGGGTTTACACATGAAAACTTATAAGCTTCTTTTAAAAGGGGTATCATCAATCTCTATACCGAGACATGGATTCCATCAACTAACTTATTATTTCACCAATATATATTATTACCATCCAATCTACCAAGCATATTGACCCATCTCAGGATCTCACCTTTTAATAAATCAAAACGATAAATAATATATACAGATCATAATAGTTATATCAAGATTGAGAATATAAGTACATTTAACAGTTTAGAGAATATGTTTTATCAGTCAGTCTAAAACAACTATCTCTACTCGGTCCTGTTCAATACATACAAAATGCACTAGCACGAGAAGTTAGAACTATACCATTCTCGTAATCAATATAAATTACATTTAATCTCGTGCTACAATCATTCTGATGGTTTGTCCAAATTTCCATCTACGATTGTGAACTATAACTTTAACTTATAAGAACCGATGATTTGATCTTCTGTGTATAAGCTTAAACTCTATACACCAAATCATCTACTATATAAGTTGAGGACACATATATGACAATGATCTATTTAATGTAACAATTTATTGAATTGAATAAATAAATAAATAAATAAACAATCGTCCAATAAATAATACTATATAAAAACGCATGGTTTATAGTATATCCTAACAGAAAGGTCACAAGAAGATTCCGTCTGTAAGGCTCTATTGGCTTAAATATTGGCGCATTACGCAATTTGGATTTTAGCCAAAAATCATCAGACGGAGAGCCACAGAGCTTGAAGATTTTATGCAATTGATCAACTTCAGTTTTACCAGGCATAATTGGCTTTCCAGTAAATAGTTCACCAAGTACACAACCAACACCCCATAAATCAACTCCAACTCCATAAGAATTTGATCCAAGCAGAAGTTCCGGTGGCCTATACCAGAGAGTCACAATTTTGCTAGTTAAGGGAATGCTTTGTTCTGGATCAAAATATGTTGACAGCCCAAAATCTGCAATTTTCAAGATACCATCTTTATCAACTAACAGGTTATAAGTCTTTACATCTCGATGCAAGATACCACGGCTGTGGCAGTGATCAAGCCCTTTAAGCAGCTGGTTCATGTAACATTTGATCTCAGATTCGGAAAACTTGACACCCTTTTGTTCTTGAATTCCCTTGAGATCATATTCCATGCAATCAAAAACAAGGTATATACAGAAGTACGTATTCGAGATGGCTAAAGCTTCCAATTTGATAACGTTCGGGTGATCACCAAGCCTTCTCAATATGATGATCTCTCTCGCCATAAACATGACACTCTCATGATCATGACTGTCAAAACGAACCTTCTTCAGGGCAACAATTTTATTGAGCACAGCATCTCGAGCCTTGTAGACATTACTGTAAGTTCCCTGGCCAATCTTACCTAGTTTCTCAAAAGTATCAGCTCTTCTTGGAAGCCATTTATTTAAAGCATCACCAGCAGCTGCCACAAGCCAGTTAGGCCATCCGGCAGCAACTAGTTCACTTTCTATGCCTTTTGGTACTCCTCTACTGAGTTTTCTTCCTTCTCTTTTTCCATAAATATATTAAGTTCATCTAAAGGACTTAATAACGAAGGTGGTGATGTTCTTGTGCCTTCAACTAATTCATCTCTGTTCCTTGAAAATTTTCCTTGACTGGAACCCATAATTTTCCAATGAAAACCAATCTTAGTCTTCTTTACATTCAGATAACAACACAAACTAATTCTTCTTCATACCAAGAAAATCACAAATCAAGGGAGTTGACTTCTTCATAAAGCAATAATAGTAGGCTTAGTAAAGAAAGAAGTGTCCTAGCAGTTTCCTAGGAATCATCAATTTGGTACATATAATATAGTAAGAAGAATTTACATGCATCTAATGAAAGAGACAAAAGGTTTTGTATTGTAGCTCACCAGGGAGAGCAAGAAAAGCTGAGTTTTGTTTGGTATAGGAACTTCTTAGATGAGTAAATTTAAGATTAACTGTATTTATTAAGACGGAAAACATTTTTCGAAAAATATATTTGTATAGAAAAATAAGTTTCTTGAAAAAATATTTCCAATATTAAGTTGGTCAGCAGATTTTTTTTCAAAAAATATTTATTAAAGATTTATAATTGTAATCGATAAGTTATGAGAATTACTTGTTATATTACTCCGAGAGGTAAGCAATATAAATACATGCACATGAGTGCTAACTAAGGAAAGAAATAAAAGAGTATGCTTATCTATATATGTGTTGTGTACATTAGTGGGAAAGAATCTATGTTCATTCTGCAATCAGGGGCGGATCTATGTGTTAGGGTGAGGATGTCACGGCATCCTGAAGCTCGACTAAAATTTTCATATATGTATAGGAATTTTAGTGTGTATAGTATATAATTAAAATCCACAGTTACACAGTGGTTGTTGCTCAGATGGTCAGTAGAGAGGGTGTAATACCTGCTGCTCCAGTTCGAATCCCCTAAATGGCAGTTCATTCACTTTTTCATTTTTTCCACATTCCACTGTCCTAGTTTTCTTTTCTTGTTTCCCATACTTTGGCTTTTCTTTACGCTTCCTTCTTTTTTATTTTAATTTCCTTAATATTATTTATTTATATATTTTCATTCTTCCTCAAATGCAACCCATCTATTAATTTATTTATCTAAATTATTTCTTCATTTTTTTACAAAAATCTCAAAATATTTAATTTAATATGTTTTTAATCTTTTCCCAGTTTTATTCTTTCAAGGTACATTTTATCAATTGAACTTTGCTCTTCGTTTCTTAAATCTTTTAAGCGAAAGCAATAGGGGCAATGGTCATTTTGTGCTCTATTAACTTCTTTTCGCAATTCGTTAAGCCTTTATTTTTGTTCGCAAATTATTTTTTTATTTTTGTATAAATAATTTGTGAATCTTTATAATGAAAATATTTTTCATTACCTGTAAATTGATAAGATCCTTGTTTTGGCTATTCTTTTTTTTTTTAAAAAAAATAAAAATAAAATAAAACTCGATATAAGTTATAATTTGCTAGTTACCATGATTTAACTACATTATGTTTGAACTGAGGGGGTGTGATTGTGCATTTAAAAATTTAGTTTCTTATTTATGTTGTTCTCATTTTTTTTTTCCCAATAGAATTTGACCAAAAATTAGATTGAATCGTATAAAACTCATTTTGGTTCGATAATTGTACATTTATTTATGTATCAAAATCTTGTAAATCAATCTAAATTAGCCCAAAATGGATTGAACTGGCTAAATGTACGCCTTAATTCGATGTCCATCATTAAGTTTATATCAAAAATAGTGGCACCCCCAATCTTCAAATACTGAATCCGCCTCTGTCGGCAATGCTCCCCCTCAAGCTGGAGCATATATATTGAGCATGTCCCACTTGTTGCAAAAGTAATCGACTAGAGTTTCATTCTGTTGCAGAAATATAGTGGTTAACTAGCACACAATCACAAATAAAGAAAGTAGCGAAGAAAAACAACACAAGGATTTAACGAGGTTCGGCTAGGCCTAGTCCCCCAAGCAAAATCGGAGAGAGTTTTCCACTATGAAAGAAAAATAAAAAGTGTACAATGTTTTAGAATCTCCAACTACATCCCCTATATATATAGATCCCAAGTATTCCCAAACTTATAAGGAAGAGATTCTCCCAATCCTACAAGGACAACACTACAAGAAACACTGGAATTACAACAGATTTTACCAACTACCTTAATTCGTTGGTAAATCACTAACAAATTACTAACAGATTAGAAACAAAAAGTATTCCATAAATTTAGCAATGGATTACTAACGGATTACCAACCAAATTTTACCACCGACATGTTCGGTTGGTAATTTTGGCGGGAAAAATATGGCGTGTAATTTAGTAATTGATTACCAATGGATTACTAATGAATTATTTACCAACAGAATAAACCACTTGGTAAATTACCAACAACTTTAGAATCCGTTAGTAAATATTGTGAGGAAAAATGACATACAATTTAGCAACAAATTACTAACCAATTACCAATGAATTTTACTAACGGAAATAAATCGTTGGTAAATTCCCAGTGGATTCACAGTCTCTTGGTAATTTTTGCCCAAAATTCATTGGTAAATTACCAGCAAAATTGTTTTTTGTTAGTAATTATTCAATAAAAATTTTATTGCTAACATAATTTTAATATATTATAAATTTCTCAATGATATTTGTTCCACTAATAAACTAGCTGATATATTTACCATCGGATTGTAAATCCATTAGTAATTTTTTAATGGATTCTCGTTTCGTCGGTATATCATTACAAGAAAACAAGTTGTTTAAGTGATGCGATTCAATAACTAATTAACGATATAATTATGATTCTATTGCGACCTAAAATTCATAATGCTTTAGAATTGTTAAATTCTCTTACACATAGTTGATAGATTCATTTGATGCAAAATTTGATTAAATTTCAAACTAATTGAGCTAGATTTGTTTTACAGTACAACTATTTTAATGAGAACTCTAAACAAAGATTCTTATTTGAGATTTACCATTTTATAACTTTCTAAAACTGTTTTGAGAGTATCAAGATCTTTAAGAGAGGTTAGTATCCTTAGAAGTTTACGACACCTTGAAACTAGGCGTGCTAGAGTAACAATTACAAGTTTATCGTTGATTCAGGCACTAAAACAAAAGTCGTGGTATTATAAATATATATAATTTTGATTTGTGTGGCACCACAACAATAGGGCCTCGGCAATCAGGTATAGATCGTCCTTCACTTTATAAAGACGAAGAATGAATGTTAGAATCTCTAGATATCAGAATTCCTGGGTAAGAAACAAAAGAACGAAAATATGGAGTGCATTTCGCAAAAGTTGTAAAGAATACCTCTCAAAAGATACAAAAATTATTTACATTAATTGTCTATGAAGAACTTTATCATTTTAAAGTAAGTCATGCATATCATATTTCTTTCTATGTCTCGTTTTAGATTTTTAGTTGGAGAATAACTTTACTCGATGAGTACTGATATGGTGTATTGACGTCCAATTGATTTTCCTTGCCACCTACATGTAAGACCCCACAAGTTTCTTAATGTAACGATCATCATGGTTGTTATGTTTTTTTGTTTGTTTTTTTTGGTTGTGTATTTTACCCATTTTATCCTTTTCGTATCTTTTGTATGGTATTTGTGGCTTGTGAAGATGGACGGCACGATTCTCGAGGTGTTTGCATGGGTACTTGGAGAGTTTCTCAGTTTTGAAGGTTTGATAATTAGGAAATTTGACCAAAGTCAACATTTTGGTGAACGAGCTTGAAATGGAATTCTAACAGTTTCGTTAGATTCAGAAGAAGATTTTTGAGTTAGTTGAACAGTTGGTTCAGATACCAAGGCTTTCGAGAGTGATTCAGGTCATTGGTTGAATTTTTGAAGTTTAAGGAGTTTAGAGTTGACTTTGGTCAACGTTCGGTTAAGATGACCCCGGATTGATGAATTGATTATTCAATCGGGCCCAAAATGTGATTTTTAGTCAAGTTACATATTTAATTTATTTTCATGAGGTTCTGAGTGAATCCCGAGGATATATTCACAATTTTTGACTTTAGGACTGATAGCTGAAGTTTTTGTCTTTCGGTGCAGCTGGTACCTTATTCGCATTCACGAGACTCGCATAGCATTCGCGAAGAAGGAGTGGGATTGGCTTCGCATTCACGAAGGGTTGAGTTGCTTTGCCATAGGGAGAGGGTTCGAGTCAGGGGTGTGCTTCACGTTTGCGACCAGGTTCTCGCATTCGTGGAGGTTTGGGCCTATACCACTTGTAAATAGTCCAAGGAACATGACACGTATAGGAATTACTAAAGGTACTAAAGAAATAAGAACAACAACTACTAATTGCTCAGCTAAGATATTTGTCAGTCTCACGTCTGCATAGCTCCTTCGCGTTCGTGAAGATCATTTGACACATGGATAAATTTTAATTCCCATTTTTGAATTTAGACTCCATAACTCCATTTTAGGAGTTGGGGACCACATTTTGGGATGATTCAAAAGGATATTTTCAAGATTTTCCGCGAGGAATAATTCTAACCCTTAAGTTACGCATTATCTCTCTTCAATTGTCATTTTAGTGATTAAATTTGTGTTTTCATATATTGAGGAGTTTTAAGCTTAATTAATATAAAAATATCTAAGAATCTCTCTGGTTTAGAAAAAAATAAGTATAACTTGAAAAAAATCATATTGATCTAGCAAAAATTCATTTATTGTCTTACTTTCGTTGCTTAGTACTCTATCCATTCACTTTCACTTGTCAATTTTAGACCTTGTACGCCTCTTAAGAAACAATGATTGATATGAGAATTTTATCATAATGTCCATATTAATTGATGTTTAATATTAGATTTTGTAAAGTGATTTGAGAATAAGTAATTAATGTTAAGGGTAAAATATGGAAAAAAAATAATTATATTTTCTTGATATATTAAAAGTCTGATGAAAAAGTAAAAAATTTATTTTTGAAATAGCGGACAATTAAAAGTGAAAAAAGGAGTATGTTTTATGAAACTTGTATGTTGGTTGATTTTAGTCTTATTTTTCAAATATTACTTATCTTATATAGGAGTAATTAACAGGTAGCTTCAAAGGAAACTACCCTCCTTGTAAGCATTGTGGCCAGCTCGGACATGCACCTTTGAAGTGCTGGAAAAGGCCTGATGCTAAGTGCACTAAGTGCAATCATCTTGGGCATGAAGCGATCATTTGTAAGAACAAGACTCAGCAACAGAATGTAGATGCTCGAGTTGTTAATGAATAGGAAGAGGATCAACTCTTTGTCGCATCGTGTTTTACAAGCAGTGTCTCAAGCGAGTCTTGGATGATCGATAGCGGATGCACAAATCATATGACTTGTGATAAAAAGATCTTTAAAGATTTGAGGCCTACTAAAATTACAAAAGTTAGAATAGGCCATGACGATCATATACCAACAAATGGAATGGGAACCATTACAATTGAAACACAATCAGGTACTAAAATAATTTCTGATGTTCTTTATGTACCCGATTTGGACAAGAACTTGTTAAATGTTGGTCAATTATTAGAAAATTGTTTTAAATTGTATTTTAAAGATAAACATTGCTTGATCAAGGAAGCCTCAGGACAACACTTGTTTAAAGTCAAAATGAGAGGTAGAAATTTCTCATCAAATCCAATAGAGAAAGAGCAGGTGGTGTATTCAACAAAAGAAGATGCTGCCGAGTTATGACATAAGAGACTTGGACACTATCATTATCAAGGGCTTGTCAAAATACAAAAATTGGAGATGGTGGAGAACCTTACTGAACTAGAAGTGAGTTCAACAGATTGACGTGCTTGTCAATTTTGAAAATAAAGTAGACTTCTATTCCCAAAGGCAACTTGGAGAGCGACAAGAAAGTTGCAGCTAGTTCACACCGTTATTGGAAGACCCCAAAGGACTTCCTAACTTAAAGGTAGTCTTTACTACGTTATTTTCATTGATGATCTAATTTGGATGTGCTGGATTTATTTTCTGAAGTTCAAATCAGAGGTCAAGAGTGTTTTATGGAAGTTCAAAATGAAAGTGGAAAATGAAAGCAACTGCAAAATTCAGATTTTACGATCTGACAACGTCAAGGAGTATACTTCTCATCAGTTCAATCTCTTTTGTGAAGAAGAAGGGATTGAACATCAACTTACCGCTACTTATACTCCAGAACAAAATGGAGTTAGTGAAAGAAAAAACAGATTTATTATGAAAATGGCAAGATGTATGTTGCACGAGAAGAATTTGCCAAAGATCTTTTGGGCAAAGGCAACAAACATGCCATGTTCCTACATAATCGACTTCCCTCAAAAGCTGTGAAAGAGCAAACTCCTTTTGCAGCATGGTGTGGGTACAAGCCTCCGCTGTATTTTCTTAATGTGTCTGGTTGTCTTTGTTTTACCTATGTTCCTCAGGTTAAACGAGATAAACTAGACAAAAAGGCTACCTCAGGCATTTTTATTGGATATAGTAATGTTTCAAATGTATACAAAATCTTTCAACCGGACGTTAAGAAGATAGGTATCAACAGAGATGTCCACTTTGTGGAAAATAAAGAATGGGATTGGAATGATTCAAGAAATTCTGTCCAGAAAACAAGCTCATGGTTAAATGAAAGGGAGGATGATCCACCTGTAAGGGGAACTCGACTACTCTCTGATATTTATCAGAGATATAACGTTGCAATACGTGAACCTAATAACCCTAAAGATGCTCTCAAAGTCCTCAAGTGGAAAAATACAATGGAGGAGGAGCTATTCATGATCGAAAAAAATAATATCTGGCAGCTTGTTGACAAACCTCAAGGTAGAAAGGTAATTGGGGTAAAATGGGTGTTTCGGACCAAGCTAAATGCTGATGGTTCAATCAACAAGCATAAAGCAAGGCTTGTAGTTAAAGGGTATGCACAAATTTATGGTGTTGATTACTCTGACACTTTCTCTCCTATTGCAAGATTAGACACAATCAAATTGTTGCTCACAATAGCAGCACAAATAGAATGGAAAGTGTTCCAACTCGATGTCAAATCAGCCTTTTTAAATGGCATACTAGAGGAGAAAATATACGTCGAGCAACCATCAGATTTTGTGAAACATGGTGATGAAGACAAGGTCTATTTGCTAACAAAAGCTCTTTATGGCCTAAAACAAGCACCAAGAGATTGGTATAGTAGGATAGATGATCATTTGTTAAGCTTGGGTTTCGAAAAAAGCTTATCGAAATCCACTCTTTATGTAAAACATAAAGACAATGATATTCTTATTGTGTCTCTTTATGTTGATGATCTTCTGATAACAGGAAATAATTCAAGCCTGGTTGAGGAGTTTAAAGAAAAAATGATGCAAGTTTTTGAAATGACAGATCTTGATCTTATGGCCTATTTTCTTGGAATGGAGATCAAGCAAAGCAAAAGTGAAGTATTCATTTGCCAAAAGAAACACATTTCATATGGAGGACTGCAAGTTGATGAGCATGCCAATGAATTAAAAAGAGAAACTCTATAAAGAAGATGGTGTCAATAAAGTTGATGAAGGGTATTATAGAAGCTTGATCGTATGCTTAATATATCTCACTGAGACAAGGCCAAATATTCTATTTGTTGTATGTCTCTTATCTCGTTTTATGTATTGTGCAAGTGAAATACATTTAAGAGCAACAAAGAGAATATTAAGATATATCAAAGGTACTGTTGACTATGGTGTAAATTTTAAGAAGTGTCAAAGCTTCAAGTTACTTGGGTTCTCGAATAGTGATTGGGCTGGATCCGCTGATGATATGAGAAGTACTTCTGGACATTGTTTCAATCTAGGTTCAGGAATCTTTTCATGGTCATCTAAGAAGCAGAAAATTGTTCACAATCCACTGTAGAGGCTGAATTCATAGCAGCAACGACAACAGTAAACCAAGTCCAATGGCTTAGAAAGATCATGTGTGATTTACATATGGCACAGAAGGACCATACTGAGATTCTAGTTGACAACTAGGCAGCTATTGCAATCTCAAACAATTCGGTGTTTCATAGGAAGACCAAATATTTCAACATCATTTCTTGAGAGAAGTGCAACAAAAGGGAGAAGTGACTCTAATCTATTACAAGTCTGAAAACCAGCTAGCAGACCTGTTTAGTAAGCCACTTTCAGTCAGCAAGTTCAAGCTTCTAAGGCAGAGAATTGGTGTTTGTATTTCCTAAAGCAAGGAGGAGTGTTGAAAGTTGCTTTAAGAATGCACGACTTTTTCTTTTTTTCTCCTGTTTTTTTTTACATGACTCCTAGTCAAATTGGGATTCCTATTTTTGGTAGGAAACTATTAGTTATTTCTGTTATTTTTGGTAGCAAATAACGTTGTTTTTTATGGTAAGTTTAACCTATTTTTAGTTGTAATAGGGACTATTTAAGGTAGGAGCTGATTATCAATAAAGGAGGCTACTTTAACCAGAAAAAAACCCTCTTTGCGTCTCTACTCTTCTTTACTCGATCTCTGTTTCAACCACTAATTTTTGGCTCTCCTTGTTGCGTTATTTTCCTTAATGGTATTAAAACCAACAATTATATTCTCGAGCTCTAAAGCATGGAGAGATAGATAGGTAGGATACAAATTTAGTGCTTTCGGATCTTGAATGTTGTTGTACCTGGCCCCTATTGCCTTCTGATGCGAGGCTAAAAACCACCTTATTTTATAGTCTTTCGCCTCACATTTGTTCTCTTTTTGGTGTTGTCTTGAGCTTAAATGATGTGATTTACACTTGTGTTTCATGTTTTGTGTATGTAGGAGTTTCTTGATGTATTTGGAGCTAAAACAAGAAGAAAAGGAGCACCAAGGAACCAAAAGGAACTAAGGAAGAATCGACGTAGCAATGCATTGCAAAACAAGCGCGGAAAGCCATATTGAGTGTACCTTGCGCCACTGCTTGCTTTGCAGCAATGGCACGGAATGTTGCTGCTGTCTGGAAAGTTGAAGGCTTACGCCACTCCCCAAAAGCAAGGGGTGGCGTGAGATTTGCTACTGCTCTGAATATTGAGTTGTTCCTTATGCCACAGCTCGCGTTTTGGGCTGTGGCGCGACTCGGGACTTATCCTAACTCGATTGGGATTGGTTTTAGACATTCTAAGGGTTCCTAAACTCTATATAAACCCCCCATCCACGTTTTTAATAGGACACAACTGATTTGGGGAAGCTAAAAGCTAGGGCAAAGCTCAAGAACAAGGTCAAGTCTATTTCTTTTATTTTATTTTCAATTTTTGCCTTGTAAACTCATGAAATCTCTTCTTCCTAAGAGATTCATGAGTAGCTAAACCTCTTAATTTCTAGGGTTGTGGTTGAACATGAAAGTTGTGGCTTGAATATCATATTATCTATTTTGCTTTCCGTCTATTGAGTTATTTATTTCTTCTTGCTTTCAATTATTCGTTTGATTGATCACCTTGCGAATATTATCTAGGGTTTGTTTGTTGGACTTGAAAAAGGTAACGACAAGTGTAAAAGAGGAAATAGGGCTAGTTTGTGAACCTTCTAAGGAAAGGGAATCGATTCGTCACTGAGGATAGAAATATACCCTATGACCTAGCTTAGTTGATACAGACGATATCTTTATGCACTTCACTATTAACCGACGACCATAGAAATATAGGTGTTAGGAATAGTCGAGTAGGCTTAGAGTTGTTGGAAAGACGCTCAATATAGCTACAATTAACCTGTAACTAGTAACTCAGGAAAGCAAATCAGACGAACGATTGGATAGCGCAACTGGATTGACATAACACCGCAACCCTAGATCTTTTCTCAAATCTGAATTACAACACAACTAATTTGCGACTTGTTTACAATTGTTTTTATTTATATTCAAGAAACTCAAATCACTCTTTATTATTAGTTACCTACTGAATAGCTCGCATAAGAATTCAAAGTAGAAATCAATTCATCAAATCCCTGTGGGTACGATATCTGGACTTAAATCCTTTATTACTTGAACGACCACGTACACTTGCGTGTGAGAAAGGAAGCAACAAGTTTTTGGCGCCGTTGCCGAGGATTTGATTTGAACTGATACTATTTTGAGTTTTTATTGAATTATTCAGATTTCACTTTTGGTTGTTGTTTTTGTCTCTTTCAGGGTACAGGTTAATTAGTTTATGCTAAATACTCGAAATCAAGGCAATCCCTTGATTCCAATTAACCATGAGCTTGAATGTACTCTTATAGGGGTGAGAGCAATGGGTGATAACTTGAACAATCCAATTCTTCGAAACCCACCGAATGATGCGGAGGATAGAGCTGCAGCCCAACTTTCTCCTGCACCACATGTTTCGGTGTTAAATTTTGTGAGGCCGAATCAGCAAAATGCCTCTAGAGCTATTGTGAAGCCAAATATCACCGAAAATTTTGAGCTTAAAGAGGAAATGGTGCGACTAGTGCAGAACACTTGTCAATATGAGGGTAAACCGCATGAAGACCCACACAAGCACCTACTAGAATTTACTGAGTTGAGTGACAACTTTCATTACCAAAATGTTTCAGAAGAATACGTGAAGTTGACACTATTCCCGTTCTCACTGATTGGGGAAGCGAAGCAATGGTTGCAGAATGAACCGGCAGGATCTATCACGTCTTGGGATGCTTTATCTGAAAAGTTTCTCAACAGGTTTTTCTCATCTAGAAGAATAAAAGAGCTCAGAGGAAAGATTTCCGAATTATTCAAAAATATGCTGAATCTCTTCCCCAAGCTTGGGAGAGATACAAGGGATACTTGAGAGATTGCCCGCACCACCATCAGCCTAAGGAGATTATTGGGCATAATTTTATTGAAGGATTGAGGCCAGACTCTAAGTCTTTATTAGATGCTACAGCTCAAGGGCAAATTTTATCCAAGAGCTATGATGAAATAGAGGCGCTGCTCAATCTTATGTCTGCAGGTCATCGAAACTATTTAGAGCCTAGCCGAGTGTTCACGTCTACACAAAAAACACCGAGTAAGTTAGAGCTAGATGATGTGTCAGCTATTCGAGCTGATATTGGGAAATTATGTACCTTAATGAAGCAGAGTTTATTAGCTCCAAGTGCAAATCAAGTTCAGCAGGTACAACAGGTTCAGGCGGCGGCATTATTTTGTGAGAAGTGTGGTGAAAATCATGCATACTCTGGATGTCCTTTGAATCCAGAATCTATATATTATGTGGGGCAGCAAAATTACAGAAACCACCCAAATTTCTCTTGGGGTGGAAATCAGCAAGTCCAAAGACAACAATATACACCGCAAGCTCCACAAGTAAGCAATTCTTTGGAGGAGACAATGAAGCAGTTTATGGGGCAACAGACTTAGATTGTGAACGAAATGCAAAAATCCATTCATGAACTTGAGCGTCAAGTGGGCCAACTAGCTTCATCACAATATGCAAGACCTGCGGGTGCACTACCAAGTGATACAGAGAATAATACTAAGCAGGTAATGGCAGTCTCACTCAGGAATGGAAGAGAGTTGGTTGAAGCTCCTCCTAAACAGAGAAGTCAAGATGCGAGTGTAGAGTTGCCGGATGCAGAGCCTCCAAGGAGGAAAGTGATAAATTGGAACAACTACAAGCATCCACCTCCTTTCCCACAAAGATTGACCCCAACACCAACTCCAGAGATAGAGTCGACGCAAGTACAAAGAAGAGATAAAGAGGTTGTCGAGCAGACTGAGATTGCGGTTGAGAGACCTCCACCACCATTTCCACAAAGATTCCAGAAAAGCAAGGAGGATGCAAATTTTAAGAAGTTTCTTGATATCTTCAAGCAACTTCACATCAATATTCCATTGATTGATGCTCTGAAGGACATGCCCAAGTATGCCAAATACCTAAGAGAAGTGGTGGCTGGAAAGAGAAGACATGTAGAATATGAGACAGTTGCACTCACTGAAGAGTGTAGTTCAAGGGTATTGAGCAAGCTTCCTAAAAAGCTTAAAGATCCTAGGAGTTTCACCCTCCCCATACAAATTGGTGAAGATGAGGTTGGGAATGCATTGTGTGATCTTGGGGCGAGTATAAACTTGATGCCCTTACCTGTGTTTCAGACACTTAGTTTAGGAGAGCCACGCCCAACCACTATCACTTTACAATTGGCAGACCGCTCTCATGTGCAACCGGAGAGAGTAATTAAAGATGTGCTCATCAAGGTAGGTAAGTTTGTGATTCCTGTCGACTTTATTATTTTAGATTATGAAGCAGATGAGAAGGTATCGGTTATTTTGGGACGCCCATTCTTAGCCACTGGTGGAGCCTTGATTGATGTGCGAAAAGGGGAACTTAAGATAAGGGTCCATGATGAGGAAGAAATATTTAAAGTTTATAAGTCCCTTTCCACTCCTTCACACTACAAAGACTTATGTATGATCACAGAGGTGGCTAATGATAAGTGTGGGGTGGAAGGGTGTGGGCCCAAAAAAGTGAAAGAGCTGAATGGAAAAAGAGTGAATAATAATTTTGATCCTCCTAAAGTGAAGAAGAGGCCGAAGTTGCATCATATGGGGAGGAAAAGATTGAAAGAATTTGATTGATCTATGAATGGCGTCGTGCCGCGAAGTTAAATTAGGCGCTACTTGGGAGGCAACCCAAGTTGTAATAGCATAGTTTTATATTTATAGTGTCATTTTTTTTTCTTTGTTTTTGTTTTTGGTTTGTACAGATTTGGGGAAGTCTGAGTACCTGGATTTGCAAGCAAAGAGGCATGGATGAAGCATAAGTGTGGGGTCATTCACCCTTTTGATGAAATATTGAGAGAAGACATGCTACTAGCTAGGCCCTAGAGGGCCTCAGGAAGTATTTCTAACCACCGTTTTATTTTGATAAATGTTTAGGGGACAAAACATGACTTTAAGTGGGGGGGGGGGGGGAGGGGGGGGGATTCTTCCTATATTTGTTAAGGGTGAAGTATGCTATAGGAGTTGCTTTATTTTTAGTTACTTGCTTTAGCTGGAAAAAAAAAATTTTAATCCAAAAACACAAAAAGATTTTTCTTAAGTTTTTTTTTTTAGAGTCAAATAGTTTGTGTTAGTCTTTAGCTTTTTAGTTCTTTAGTAGAGCATACTTCGCCCACCCCTTGGTTTTTCTTTTCGGTTCTTTTCCGAGGGGAGGCCCTTTGAACCGACTATTCTTTTAATTTTTAGAATAGTTTGTGTTTTATTTTTTAGGAAAAGTGAGTCATTAGGAGTTAGAGAGTCTTTAGCACCAATTGAATGTGAGGTGCTCTTGTTAGGAGCTGCACATGAACTGAATGATGCAAGTTGGTTTTAAATTCAAGCATTCTATGAAGGAAAATGAATTACTTCTTTTAAGACACCTAGGCCCTTTTACTCGACTCGTATGTAATTTTTAGCTTAAATTTGGACTTTTGTTGTTTGCTTATTGAGAGTCTGTATGGATCCTTCTTGAGTTGAACATGTACCATGTGTGTTAGGTGTTTGTTGATATTCAATGCTTTTATATTGATGTCTAGAACTTGCCAGGTGTGTTTGCAAAGCGAAATGAAGAATGTTGAGTTTAGGAGATGATATAGGCATTTCTTTGATTAGCCTATTTTCTTATCCTTTGCTTACCTACCTACAATAGATGATCCTTGTTAGCCCCGTTGATCCTTTAGCCTATTCTTTGGTAGCCACATATGAAGCTTAATCCTTTTCTTTCAATAGACCTTTAATTTGATCCAAAATTCCTAAGCCCTTTAATTGAAAAATGAAAGTTAAAAGGAGTGAGAATTGAGAAAAGGGAGATAGTTGAGATGGAAAGCCTGTAGAAAAAGCTAATGGTGCAAGTGATTAAAATAAAGAATTTATATGTTGTTGGTAGGGAGTAGAAAAAAAAATAAAAAAAAATTGTGCTTGATAAATGAGCACTCCTTACTGGTGGCATGTGAACTTGCTTAAAGAGATGGAAAAACAAAGAAATCTATAGGTAAGAAGAGTAGAAGAAAGAGTTGGTTGCTTGAAGAGTGTGCGAATGATGAAGAATTTGTGATGTATTAAAGTGCTTAGGAAAGTTAGTCACTATTTGAGCCAAAATAGTTCCTACCCATCCCTTAGCCTACGTTACAACCCGGAAAGTCCTACTTGATCTTAGATTTGACGTTCTTATATTAGTGGAGTAGTACACTAAGGGAAAGCTTATGGTTCATCATATATTGCATGTGAAATTCTTTTTGAGAGTGAGCAAAATCTTATTCTTATACCCATTCTTGTGTTAAATTGTATAATTGTGAGTGAATATGGGTAACTCTCTTGTTGTGAGGGCAAATGGTTGACGAAAGATAGGTGAAGTATTTGATCTTTTAGTTGGGTTAATTGCATGAGTTTGCTAATATCATAGAGTTGGTTCTTGAGGATAGAAGGACTTGGAGTAGTAGTTTAAATTTACGGTATGATTGAAGCATGTTTAATAAGAACTTGTCGTCTATTGTAGTCATTGTAGTCTTAGCTTGAAGAATCTTGTTTCAATTGGTGTAGTTGTAGTAGATTCTAAGTCATGAGTGTATAGCTTACTCGAGGACGAGCAAGGGTTAAGTGTGGGGTGTGATGCGAGGCTAAAAACCGCCTTATTTTATAGTCTTTCGCCTCACATTTGTTCTCTTTTTGGTGTTGTCTTGAGCTTAAATGATGTGATTTACACTTGTGTTTCATGTTTTGTGTATGTAGGAGTTTCTTGATGTATTTGGAGCTAAAACAAGAAGAAAAGGAGCACCAAGGAACCAAAAGGAACTAAGGAAGAATCGACGTAGCAATGCATTGCAAAACAAGCGCGGAAAGCCATATTGAGTGTGCCTTGCGCCACTGCTTACTTTGCAGCAGTGGCGCAGAATGTTGCTGCTGTCTGGAAAGCTGAAGGCTTGCGCCACTCCCCAAAAGCAAGGGGTGGCGCGAGATTTGCTATTGCTCTGAATATTGAGTTGTTCCTTGCGCCACAGCTCGCGTTTTGGGCTGTGGCGCGACTCGGGACTTATCCTAACCCGATTGGGATCGGTTTTAGACATTCTAAGGGTTCCTAAACTCTATATAAACCTCCCATCCACGTTTTTAATAGGACACAACTGATTTGGGCAAGCTAAAAGCTAGGGCAAAGCTCAAGAACAAGGTCAAGTCTATTTCTTTTATTTTATTTTCAATTTTTGCCTTGTAAACTCATGAAATCTCTTCTTCCTAAGAGATTCATGAGTAGCTAAACCTCTTAATTTCTAGGGTTGTGGTTGAACATGAAAGTTGTGGCTTGAATATCATATTATCTATTTTGCTTTCCGTCTATTGAGTTATTTATTTCTTCTTGCTTTCAATTATTCGTTTGATTGATCACCTTGCGAATATTATCTAGGGTTTGTTTGTTGGACTTGAAAAAGGTAACGACAAGTGTAAAAAGAGGAAATAGGGCTAGTTTGTGAACCTTCTAGGGAAAGGGAATCGATTCGTCACTGAGGATAGAAATATACCTTGTGACCTAGCTTAGTTGATACAGACGATATCTTTATGCACTTCACTATTAACTGACGACCATAGAAATATAGGCGTTAGGAATAGTCGAGTAGGCTTAGAGTTGTTGGAAAGACGCTCAATATAGCTACAATTAACCTGTAACTAGTAACTCAGGAAAGCAAATCAGACGAACGATTGGATAGCGCAACTGGATTGACATAACACCGCAACCCTAGATCTTTTCTCAAATCTGAATTACAACACAACTAATTTGCGACTTGTTTACAATTGTTTTTATTTATATTCAAGAAACTCAAATCACTCTTTATTATTAGTTACCTACTGAATAGCTCGCATAAGAATTCAAAGTAGAAATCAATTCATCAAATCCCTGTGGGTACGATATCTGGACTTAAATCCTTTATTACTTGAACGACCACGTACACTTGCGTGTGAGAAAGGAACCAACACCTTCCAATGCTTCATGGTGAAATCAATGCATTTTACTACTTGTTCCAAGAGAAAATTTAGTTGCCAACCTTTTCAAAATTTCGAGTGAACCATATCGTCTATGATGCAGGCTAGCTTTAAGAGTTCAGCTTTCAATATTGTCAATGCCTCAAGGTCGCCTTCGCTTGTTATATTACAAGGTTTATTCAAAATAGCTCAAAAGGGATCGACCTTTTCATAGAACAAATGCAAATTATATCCAGTAATTTGCATTGGGTGCTCATAAGGCAAGTACACAGCATAACCAATGCTCCTCTTTCTCTTTTCCTTTCGTAGGTGGTTTATACAATAATTTCTTTCTGCAAAAGCTGCAACCAAAGGTCATTGATAAGAAGGCAAAACACTTGAATTTGATAGTTGATCAATTTCTTAAATAAAAAATAGATAGAGGCAAAATGACCTTTTTTCTCAAATAAACAAATAGAAAGACAGAGACCAAGTCTCTTTTCTCTCCTGTTTTTAAAAAGGACGATTTTTTACAGGGATAAAGAGAGTTCGTTATTATTATCAAATACTGAAAATGACCACTAACAAAAACTACAAATTAAATAACTCGATATAAAATAAAAAGAGTACGTATATTATACTACAACATTGACAAATATCTATGGCATGATGCTCCAAATATATTATGGCAGAGATTCTCTTACATCATTCTAGTATTGATTTTGATTGTTCAACATTTTTGTGGTGTGATTATTTCATAGGTGCCATATATGGGCAACGTGATCAGAGTTCCTTGAAGTAAATATCACGATAAGAATCAGAATTCCATAGTTATAGAAGTTGTTTAACAAATATTTCTCGTTTCTATGCAACAAAGCATTCTTGTTTCAAAAGAAAATAATAATTGAGATAGCAACTGATAAAGCAGAAGATGTGCAGAGAGGGGTTTAAGGTACCAGCTCCTTACAAACAGTTTATGTAGCCTCACCTGCACAAGAATATCAGATGGATATTCGAAATGGTATTCCTATATTCTAGTTCATTTTGGTAGACCTTGATCAATAAGGCTAGCATTTTAAATTTGCTAATCATTTCCATTACAAAAGGAGGAACGACTTCCTTTTATTGTTGATCAATCTAAACATTGTTCATCTTCCTCAAGACGGTTTCAATACAATGTAAGCAAAGAACAAAGGTACGTGAAATTCTTCTCTTTTTGCTTCTCTGTATATCATTGTCACTATTCTATTCTCTGAAAATAGTAGTAAAAGTATGACCACAAATACTAACAATTCACATTTCTAACTATTACATGAATGCCTAAATAGTCATGTCAAGTTAACCTAAAGCAGTTGATATGGAATGAAAGGAGTAATTATTACCACTAATCTTTCCGTAGAATCTATTTGGCAGAGTATCCAACAAATTGTGCACCACCGCTTATATATATATATATTAGTTCAAATATGATTCTTTCTAAGAAATCTTGAGGGATGGAATTCAGGTACAACCAAGCTATGACGAATAGCCATTCAAGGCATAGAAAGTGATCACAATATGCTTTCCCGTACAAATGGCCAAACCTTTTAGTAGCGAAACTTCAAACGAGGAAATCCTTCCTACTCCTTGCCTTTGTTGGAAACATATGATAGTTGAACCACCTCTAATTTGGGCAACTTATAATCGATAATGATCAAATCTTTCATTGCAAAGAAGTTCTTCTTACAGCTAAACTCTTTAAGATTTTGTGGAAAAGCGTCAGTTAGAGGAAGGAACAAAGGTGGGACCAAGGTGAAGTTCCGAGGAAAGATCATGGAAGAGGTCGTTCTTGTTACTACTTTAATCTTATTATTCGATAGGACATATCCGCAACTTCTCTATGTTAGGAAATAGTCTAATGGCAGAAGAAAAATATAAAGGATTCTACCCAGACAAACATTGCAAATTTTCAGAACTAAAGTCCTCTCACTTGCCTTTTACTCCCTAGATAGTTGTCCCTAAGGATTTATTGTAGCAAAATTATTGAAGCCTTTTTGCTCGCCATGATCCATACCTTAAGCGAGAAGCAAAAAGGAAAAAAAGTGAAAGAAAAGCTTAAAGAACATTCAAAGATCAAGATTTCTATTGTTTTACATCAAAACTCTTCAAAATGCAAATATTAAACTCAAATATATTTCTCACGAAATAGTTCAAAAAGTTAAGCTACTGACCTTGTCAAATATCAATATGCTCAATCTCACAAGATAACACAGAAACTTTTGAATTTTTGGTTCGCCTGACCATAATTGCATATTACTTATGTTTTTTAAGGCACAATAATACACAACGATGAACTGTTAAAGAATACAAAAATAAAAAAGATAAATAATTATTCAATTTACACAATAGAGAGAAATAAGAAAAAAATCAAATGAATTATGCACATAAACAACTGAAAATCAGGAAGGCATGAAAATATGAGTATACATACATTACAAATGAAGACAATGTAAAAAAACATTACAAATGAAGACAATTTTTTAAAAGTATGTATGTACGTAGTTCAAGTAAAAAAAAATTGAAGATTCTCCTAAAGGCACAATTGCAAGCAATAAAACAGCAGTACATAGGGCTCTAAAACATTTTTAAAAAATTAAAATAATAATAATATTAATAAACCAAAGAGAAAAATTAAAGGAAAAAGAAATTGACATACCTTTATATGTTGATTCTGACACTAAGATTTGTTTGAGATATTTTCTAAGAGAGTGATTAGTGATGAAAGGAAAAATAGAAAAGGGAGATTGGCAGATTGCCGTACGTATTGAGGAGAAAAATGTTATATAATTCGAATATAAAAAGATAAAAATGAAATACAAATACACATCAAAATAAACAACAATAAGAACAACAACATACCCGCTATATTCCCACAAAGTGGGGTCTGGGGAGGGTAAGTGTACGCAGTCCATACCACTACCTCAAAGGTGAGATAGAAAGGTTGTTTCCGATAGACCCCCGGCTCAAGACAAAAAACATGCTATAAAAGAAATAGTAAATGAACAAAAAACAATAGGTATTACTACACCAAATAATAACATACACAAGACTATCACCAAGTAATACGACAAACGATAACACACCTGAAACAAGACTAGCCCTCTGACTACTAGCACAGATAACAAAACAAAATTTTTATACATATTTGTTTTAAAGAATTCTTCCACACCATCTACAATGCCACCAGAATATCTTGACAAACGGCAATGGCAATGGCAAAGGCAGCGACGCATTGCAGGAAAGCAGATTCCAAAGAGACTTGAGAGATGACGCCATTTCAAGTGGGTGAGGAAGTGGTCATGATGTTCGGATATTAAAAGAAAACACTTTCTTTTAATACTCCCTGATTGAAAGAAAGGTATCATTGAAATCAGGAAGTATTCTCAAAATCCTCATATCATATACTAAAAGAAATCACTTAAATGGGTAAGGATATTAAAAGAGTTTGAGTGGTGGAGCACATAACACTTACATATTCACTAAATTCCAAACACATTCAGCTAAATGTGAGTTTCAAAGCTTAAGCAATTAACATTGGAGAAAAAATAAGAAGCCATCAGACCGAAACATCAAATTATAATCCTATGAGATAACATACAAATAATGAACTTGAAATACCCAAACAAAAAAACAGGGGAAGAAGAAGGTACTGGAAACAACTTTTATCACATACACACATAAACAAAAAAGAGAGTTTGGAGCAAGATACAACAACAACATACCCACTATATTCTCACAAAGTGGGTTTGGGAGTTTGGAGCAAGATAAAATTAAATATTCCAAGAGCAGTTTATCATACATCTTTGAATATCATTTAATAGTTGATATAAAAATTATTCAAGGAAGGGTTTAAATTTCAAACAAAGCTCTCATGCAAAATATCAAAGTAGAACAAAACATCATCTTGAACTTATCTTGCAAATTTAAAACCAAACTGTTCTCTAGTTAAACAGAAATGCAGGTATAAGGTTGGAAATCAAAACAGGTGGGAAATACTAACCAAATTCGAGCTAATCTAACATCAAAATTTAAACACGCAATTTTTTTTTAAAAAGAGAAAGGATATTACCCTTTTGGGTGCTGCGAATCCGGGACGAATAAATTGACGACGATTCCACACTATCCGATTAGGTGTTGCAAGAACCAGATCAAAAGTTCCCTGATTTCAAGAGTTTTCAGATTACTACTTGATTTGTTGAGAAAATTGAACAAAAGTATCCTTCAAGTTTGGTTTTAAATTTTGGTGACATTGACCAAGGCCACATCAAAAGACCCTTAAAAAATTTGATTAAGTTAATTGGGATCAATTTAATATTTTTAAAATTTGTTAATCTTTTTCAAAATACAAATAAATACACAACTTATTTAATATGTAATAAAAATAAAAGAACCCAATCATTATTCATAAATCAGTTTTTTACTTTCTCTCGAAACGTTTTCTCTCCACTCTCTCTCAACTCACTCCTCTTCCAACAGAACTCCAAAACTCGGCCCAACAGATCGCCGCTGACAACATCTCCGGCGACTTTCAACCTCTGGAGACCCTACATTCGACTTCTTCATCCTTTCTTCTTCCCTTGTAGCCGTTAATTTCTCTCCCTTCGTAGGTAAAGACTTCTCTTTCTGTTGGTATTCAAAAAATCAGGATTTTTTAGTTAATGAAGAAAAAGAAGAACTTTAGTTGTATTCTCTTCAAGTATGGATTAACAATTTTGAGATATAATGCTCAAAAAAGAAAGAAGAACCCGAGAAAACCCTAATTTGTGGTATTTGTTCTCTTAATATGGTGGTTGATGTAAATCTGGTATTTTTTCTAAGTGAAATATAATTTTTTATTGTTGCTGTTGTTGTTGTTCTCAAAAATTATTGTAAAAATAGTAAAATTTGAATTTTGACTTTTTTTCGAAGATATCTGTTGTGACAATTTTGTCTTGTTGTAATATAGCTTGTTGTTGGTATTGTTGGTGGTGGTGTTCTTGGTGTGATATAGCTTGTTGTTGTTGTTGGTGGTGGTGGTGTTCTTGGTGTGATATAGCTTGTTGCTGTTGTTGTTGTTGGTGGTGTTTTGAGAAAATTGAACAAAAGGTGGTGGTGTTCTTATTTATATATGTGCATGGTAAAAATGTTGCCCAACAGATGTGTAATATATTGCAACAGAATAAGAATCTGTTGGAAGATATTAAGCATCTATTGGAAATAACTATACCATCTATTGATTTATTGTAAAAATATTTTCAACAAATGACTCATCTATTGCAACAGATGGTCCATCTGTTGTAATAGATGGGTCATATGTTGGATGAAATCATAACAGTTATTCCAATAGATGAGGCATCTGTTGCAACATATGGGTTATCTGTTGGAATAAAGCAAAACAATAGCAAAGCTGGTTTTATTTCTTCCAACAGATGAGTTATTTGTTGCAACAGATGACTTATCTATTGGAAATATTTTGTACTGTGTTGTATTTATTAAATTTACTGTTACCCTTTTTTTTAATGATGCACAAATCAATTGTAATATTTTTTGTTTTTCTCTTATTTGTAGATACAATGGCTCCCAAAAGAAAAAAAGTAGATCAACTTCTGACAAAGCAAGTAAAAACACTAAATTACAAACACCATTAGAAGAACTTACTAAACAAGCCCTTTCACAAACAAATGAAAATGTACAAAAAGAGAATGAAGATGTGAAAAGAGATAATAAAGAAGATATTGAAGGAGAATCAATTTTAAGATCTAGAGATGATGTAGAAAAGGAAAGTGGGGGAAATGAGGAAGAAGTTGTAGAGGAAAAAGATGAAAATAAAAATAAGAAAGAAGATGGAGATGGTGAGGATGAAGAAAGTGATAAAAGAGATAAGGAGGAAGGGGATGATAAATATGAGGATGAAGAGCAAAAAGAAAGTGAGAAAAGAGATGAGAAAGAAGATGGAAAAAAAGTGAGGAAGATGCTGAAGAAGAAAATGAAAGAGAGGATGAAGAGCAAAGAGTTCATGATAATGTTGATGATGATGCTGAGCTATCGTTGATCTCTCATGAATGTAGATCGAAAGCCCAGCATGATCTTGTCAAAATATTTAGTATTGACAAGTTCGAAGTTGAAATGCCTATAGATAACCCTACAGATTTGACTGGTGATTTGTAATTAAATCTGTCATGGGTAAAGGTTTTGATGAGTTTAGGAAGATATTGAGGGATGAAAAATTGGAGGATTACTTTAAGTCCAGCTGTTTAGGACACTTTCTTGATCTGTCGGAGGATAACAATGCACGTTTTTAAATGACCATGGCGTATGGTCTTCTCAAGCACAGGATCAAGTATAAGGGTGATGATGATGAAACATTGAAGGATAAGGACAAGAAGATGGATAAGATTTGGATAAACTACTGTGGCATGCCGATTTGTTTTGGCATGAAAGAATTTTCCATAGTGACTGAACTGAGATGCCATCCTCCATCTGAACCTCTTTCCATAGTTACACCCTTACAAAAGTCAAAGGCAAGCAAGCCATCTAAATCATCCAAGACAGGAAAGAAAGGAAACACAGCCACCAAGACGGCCACCAAAACTAACAAAAGTAAAGACAAAATAAATGAGTTGTTGGCCATTGTTGGATCTATCTACAAAGCCAAGCATTTGAAAGTTGATTTCCAGAACAAAAAGTTTTTGAAGAAGAACAAAGAGACATTGTACTTAGTTTGGTTTGTGCATTCTATTTTATGGGCCAAAGATACCAACAAAGTCATAAAACCTGAATTGTTGGTGCTTCCTCAGGATTTGGAGGCATTTAATAATTATCCATGGGGATACGAAAGCTATTTGTTGACTATCAAATATTTGTTGACAAAGTTATCTCCAAAGACGGTCAACTTATACAGCTTTCCTTGGGCTTTCATGGTAAACTTCACTCGTAGTTCCTTAGTATTTCATTTTGTTATGTTATTAAATAATTATTCTAATTTTTTATTTGCATCACGTTTACATTTTTAGGCTTGGGCATTTGAAGCCATTTTTCACCTCCGACAGCAAGTTAAGGACTATTCGGAAGAGGTTTCTCATCCAAGGATCCTTAGGTGGTTGTCTGCCAAGAACAATGCAAGGATGAATCCCCTTGATCTCTTCAACCCTCGTGATGATGCAGTAAGTATTCTTTTAAATAGAATAATTTTACTCAAGTTAACTAGCAGTTGAACAGATAACTCATTTGTTATAATAGATTAACCATCTGTTTGCAACAGATTGCCCATCTGTTGCAATAGATAACCTATCTGTTGAAACTTATCTCTGCAGATTACCCATCTACTGCAACTTATACAACAGATAGGTAATTTGTTACAATAGATGAGTCATCTATTGGAAACAACATAAAAACTATTCCAACAAATAACTCATCTGTTGCAACAGATGGGTTATCTGTTGGAAGGAATCAAAATAGTATTGCTAATGATTTGATTTCTTCCAATAGATGGGTAATCTATTGCAACAGATAAATCATCTATTGGAAACATCATAAAAATTATTCCAACAGATGACTTATCTATTGCAACAAATGGGTCATCTATTGGAAGAAATCAAAACAGTCTTGCTACTAGTTTGATTTCTTCCAACAGATGGTTAATCTGTTGCTACAGATGAGTCATCTGTTGGAAACAACATAAAAATTATTCCAACAAATAATTCATATATTGCAACATATGGGTCATCTGTTGTATTTCTGTTAAGCAGATGTCTTATCTGTTACAAATTATAGATTGATTTTAATATATCTACTTTTATTTATAAGTTGTGCATCCCTGGATTATTCCTACTGAGAAAGAGTTGAAGATGTATTCCTTTCTTACTCTAGGGATTGTTCAAACAAAACCAGCCCCTAAGGTGGACTTGATAAAAAAAGAATTGGCTGGAGCAACGACCATCAAAATAGAAATACCTAAGAAAGGTCAGATTATTCTTGTTGAGCCTACTATTGAGGTTTTTGGTGATGTTGTAATAGATTTAGATATTGGTGTTAATATTGGTGGTGGTGATGGTGATGGTGTTGGTGATGCTGGTGATGAGCATGTTGATGATGATTTTTTTGAAAAAAGAGTTGACCATGATGATGGTCATACTGGTGGTGGATATGGTGGCTTCACCCCTTTTAGTGGGCATACCACCTCTTTTGGACCCTCTTCAAGCTCATGTTCTGCATGCAAATACGAAGAATGCAAGGACAGATATGGCAACTTGATTAATTCTATTGATGCTCTGACTATTGCTATTAAGGTATTGACATCTAAGAAGGGTGTCATTCCATCAAGGAAGATTACAAAGCCATTCACTCCATTGGAGGTTAAGAAGAAGAAAAGAGCAATTTCCAAGGTACTATCAGATATTAAATCAAGAAAAATTACAACTGCTCTTCTTTGCACTGTTGAGCAACTTATAAGGGCCATAGGAGAATAGGAAGAGCTGAAGAAGATGAATGTTTACAGGTTGGTAAAATCCAAAAGGAGGGCTAAGCTGAATACACTGATGAAATCAAAAAAGGCCCCAGAAGAGTACTCCATGCATCAATTTGGTGCAAAAGACTTCCAAAACATGACTAATATGAAGGAGTGGTACGAGGACTGGGTAAGTTACTTTTTCTAATCTTTTATTTATTTAATTTCATTAGTATATTCATTTAGATAATCTATCTGTTGCAACACATTACCCATCTATTGCATAAGATGGGTAATTTGTTAACAAGTTTAGAGAACTTATGCAACAAATTACTCATTTATTGCAATAGATTACCCATCTGTTGCATTAGTTTGCAGTAGATGAGTAATCTGTTAATAGGTTCAAAGAACTTATGCAACAGATAACTCATCTGTTGCAACAGATGACCCATCTGTTGTATCTTTTCAATTATTATTATATGTTACTAACTTCTTTAAGTTATATTCTTATATCAGTATGTTGATGAAATTCTTTACCACATGCGGGAGAGACATCTCAAATTCACTAAGTACTATGATCTCGGGGATAGGATCATGGAACTCAACTTCTATAGTAACTTCTTAAGTAGGTACAATAAACTCAGCAAAGTAGCGACAACTCCTAGTGGCAGAAAAATTGAGGAGTTACTTACAGAGTTTGAATGGGATAAGGACATGATTGATTACTGTAGAGGGAAGAGGCCATATCCGGGTTCCATGTAACAGGGGCAAACAGGATTCTCGCAGTCCTAAACTTGGAGAAAAAACATTTTGTGACTGTTGAGATCATCATGAATGAGGGAGTCATGAGTGTTTATGACTGCAACATACCAGTTATTGAAGATTGGCAATTTTTTATTAGTATGGAGTCTCTTTTGGAGTTGTTCCCAAAATTATTGAAGCAAAGTGGCATAATAAATCACTTGCCAGAAAAGTTGCTCAACCAACAATGGGCTTTTGAAGGTCGAAAATAGAACATTCCCAAGAATGAGACTGGTGCCGCTTGTGGGTCTTACTCGCCTGTATTTATTGAGCTTTTGATAACCGACTCTTGTATGACAACTCCCAAGACTCTATTGAACGATAACATAGTTTCAAGGATGTAAGTGGTTTGGACTGCTGGGGTAGCATGTAGGAGTTTGGAGCCCTGATGTGGGTTGTAATTTCTATCATATCTGTGTAATTTCTAGACAACATAATAATTTTTTATTTCTAGTATCTTTAGTTAATTATATTATGTAATTGGTGATGACAATATTTTGTGTTTGATAAATATCAAGTTTTTTCTGTCATGAATTATATTTCTTACTTAGATGTGAAATTTTTTGGATTATTAAGTTCAAATGTTGCAGCAGATGCATTATCTGTTGCAGCAGATGCCACGTCTGTTGGAAATGATCAAACAGATATGCTCATCTGTTGTAGCAGATGTCTAATATGTTTGATTATTTCCAACAGACATTACATATCTTACAATAGATTAGTCATCTGTTGCAATAAATGATGCATCTGTTGGAAATAATCAAATTAATATGCTCATTTATTACAACAAGTTTGTCATATATTATAACAGATGAGGCACCTATTGGAAATAATCAAACAGATATGATCATCTGTTGCAACAAGTTTGTCATATATTTGCAATAGATGAGGCATGTGTTGGAAATAATCAAATAGGTATGCTTATCTGTTGCAACAAGTTTAACAACAGATGAGACATCTGTTGCAGCATATGTCTAATATATTTGATTATTTCCAATAGACACTACATATGTTACAACAGATTAGTCATCTGTTGCAATAAATGATGCATCTGTTGGAAATAATCAAATTAATATGCTCATTTATTACAACAAGTTTGTCATATATTATAACAGATGAGGCACCTATTGGAAATAATCAAACAGATCTTCACATCTGTTGCAACATATTACTTATCTGTTACAACAGATAAGTTATCTGTTGGAAATAATCAAATAGATATACCCATCTGTTACAGCAGGTTATAATCTGTTGCAATAGGTTATTCACTTAGTTGAGCATGTAATTTCTATGAAATTCATTGAGATTGTACTTGGACTTGTTAATTGAAGGCTAATTATAGTTAAATAACCTTTTTTTTTTTTATTATCAATCATGATTTAATGAAGCAATTCACATCAAATTAGTGCATTGATCACTCTATTTAGGACGAATACAATTAGTTGAACATGTAATTGTTATGAAATTCATTGAGATTGTAATTGAACTTGTTAGTTGAAAGATAATTATAGTTAAATAACCTTTTTTTATTACCGAGCGACTCTCTGTTCCCGGTCATCAAGTGATTAGCCAGCTCAATCCATTTTTCCATCCGATGATCTTCACCCTATCATGATTCAATGAAGCAATTCACATCAAATTAGTGCATTGATCACTCTATGTAGGATGAATACAGTTAGTCGAGCATGTGATTTCTATGAAATTCATTGAGATTGTAATTAATTTGTTAATTAAAAGATAATCATAGTTAAATAACCTTTTTTTTTTATTATCAATCATGATTTAATGAAGCAATTCACATCAAATTAGTGCATTGATCACTCTATTTAGGACGAATACAGTTAGTTGAACATGTAATTGCTATGAAATTCATTGAGATTGTAATTGAACTTGTTAATTGAAAGATAATCATAGTTAAATAACCTTTTTTTATTACCAATCATGATTTAATCAAGCAATTCACATTAAATTAGTCGATTGATCACTCTATTTAGGATGAATACAGTTAGTTGAACATGTAATTGCTATGAGATTTATTGAGATTGTAATTGAACTTGTTAATTGAAAGATAATCATTGAGATTGTAATTGAACTTATTAATTGAATGCTAATTATAGTTAAATGAAGCAATTCACATCAAACATATGTAATGTATAATGGAAATAATCAAATATATAATTCATCTGTTGCAACAGATGTGTATATCTGTTTGTATATTTCCAACAGATGACTCATCTGTTGCAAGAAATAACTAATCTGTTGCAACAAGTGTAGAGTTTGTTGGAAATGATCAAACATATAAGACATTTGTTACACCGTATCTGTTGCAACAGATGCACATATTTGTTTGATTGTGTCCAACATATTGATCATCTTTTGCAACGGATGACTAATCTGTTGCAACAGGTGTATAGTCTGTTAGAGATGATCAAACATATTAGACATCCGTTGCAACAAATATCTAAATCTATTGCAACAGATGTGTATATCTGTTTGATTATTTCCAATAAATGAGTCATCTGTTGCAACATATGACTTATCTGTTGTAACATATTTAGAGTCTAGAGATTGTTGGAAATAATCAAACTTATTAGACATCTGCTGCAACAGATGACTAATTTGTTGCAACAGTTGTCTATATCTATTGTAATAGATGTAAATATCTGTTTGATATTGTTTAACAGATGATACATCTGTTGCAATAGATGACGAAATCTGCTGCAACATATTTTATTATTTAAACTAATTTTCCATTTGTTGCAACAGATACAACATATGTAGCAACAGAATAAGAACCCACACATACAATAGTTGTTTAATCAGAAGCAAAAATATATTTTATACAATAAATAACATACATTACATCACTAACTAAACTAAAATGAGTTAAAATTATCAAGTTCACAAAACCAACAACAAGACTAATTACTATTACAATAATTATGGAGCATTTTGATTCTAACATGTAGTTCTTTTATGGCCAATCATCTTACATATGGAGCACTTATTTTTTCTCGTTGGAAATGATTCTCTGAGTCCGTGCCTCCTCTTCTTAGCCCTTCTTCTCAGTTTGCTTGGGTTAACATATGGAGGAGGTATTTCTCTCTGTAAAATCTCCAAAGAAACAATCCATGAATCTTCTGGAGGCACCGGATTAATTTCTTCACAATATGCAATTATGTACTTCTCCACCGAAAAATATGGAGATGAGTACTTATAAATCTTATTTCCAAAATCTGCACCATATTGGACTCGAAGCGCTGCCATAGCATATGGATAAGGTATTTTTTCCAAGTTATAAACTCTACATGTACAAGTTCTCCATTGAAGATCGATCGTGGCAACATCACCATGACCGGTGATAGTGAACTTGTAGTTAGATATTTGATGAGCCAATAACTTGTTCCCCAAGTTGATGTACTTTGATATTTGTTTTTTCATTGTAGGAACAAGTCTGTTTGGTGAGTTGGACAACTCCATATGCCTTTCGTGGAAATTTTATGCAAACCTTAAGTTTATTTCATCAAATAGAGCGACAATGGGAAATTCTCTTTCAACCTCAAACATTGCATTCACTGACTCAACAATGGTTGACATCATAATATTATACCTATACGAAAAAAATACTTAGTAAGATATAGAATTACAATAAACTCAAACAAGACAAGACACTTGATTTATAATATTGTACCTATTTCCCAGACAGAATGCCCTGCTCCATTTGTTGAATCCAACACGTTCGAGATGTTCGGCTGCCTTGGGGTACTATATCCCTTATTTGATTGAAATGGTCATAGAACTCATCTCTATCGTATGCTTTTGCTGCTTTATAAAAATAAGATACGACCTTTGAATTGTGAAAGTTGTTTCAAATATTTTCCCCAAGGTGCCTCATGCAACAATCATAATAAGCTGAAGGGTATCAAAACCATCTTTTCGATACTTGGATGCCTATCATAAGTTACGCACAACTCATCCGTATCATCTACATAGCTTCTTATTTGTTCAAAAAAATATTGGTATGAGGCATCACATTCCTTGTCCACTACACAAAAGTAGCTGAAAAGATATGATTCTCCTAATCTTGTGCCACCGCCGATAGAAATACTCCTTCATACTTGCTTTTTAAGAATGTCCCGTCGACGCTTATGAATTTTCTCATTTGTTGAAAACCATGAATCCAAGCCGCATAGGCTAAAAAAATACTTGAGCCTTCTATTTTCATCAACCTACAATGCTGTCTTACTTTCTGGATTTGCGGACTCAAGCATATAATGGTACGCATCAAGCACTGCATACCTATTCTCATATGTTCCCCTAACCAAAGACTTTGCAATCTCCATGCGCTTATAAATCTCCCAATAACTCACCTTACAACCCAATTCTATATGGAGTTGATTGGCCATATCTTTTGTAGTCGGGCCTTTACCATTGGGGAAGCTATTTTTAAAGTATTTACTGATGACCTTTGTCGTGGAGTGTGGATTATGGCTCGTAATATGCTCCAAATCATATGTGTGATACTTTTTATAAGTTCCAATACAGAATCTGTCAGAACTTATAAATTTCACAGCCCTAAACCACCACTTGCACTTCGGATGTGCACATCTAAACAATACACACTATTGGAATTAATCACCTTCATGAGTCTGAAATCTTTTTTCAAGCAAACAATATACAATGAAGTGACTAGTTCTTCCTTGTTCTTGAATGTCATTCCCTTGTAAAAATCTGCTTTATCATCTTGAAGATTGGTCGATAGTGTTGATTTAGAACTTTTGACTGTATTGCTCGCAACAACGGGTGTAGGTGTTTGGTCCTTCTCCAGTTCATCTCCACTCTCATCATCTGGAATATTCATGTCCAAACTATCCAATTCATCATTTAACATATCTTGTTGGTCTTGTTCTACATTCTGATTCTCTATTAGTTTTTCAACCACGTACACCCTTAAAATGGGCCTAGCTGCATCGCTCAGATAAGCACGCAAACAAACCTGATCGCTTATCTTAAAAGGTAGGACCCTCTGATTTTTAAAAGAGCTGTGCATATAACTGATGACAAGATCTTTTGGTTGGAAATTAAGTCCACAATTGTTGATGATTAAATTCACAAAATCATCATACAATACATATGTTTGGGCTGTCATCGCTATCGTCTCTAACATGTCACAATCCTTCCAATGCAAAATAAATCGATTGTTCTTCTCGATCCATTCATCATGACAATCAACACCTATTGTTATTTAATCTTTCATTAATGGTACCTAAAGAAATTTGTTTAAAAAAATTAATAATGATAGTAATTTGAGTGGCTATGTACAATAACAAAATTAAATGCACTATCATTGTCCCAACAGATAAGTATCTGCAGCAACATATGAGTTACCAGTTGCACAGATAACTCATTTGTTACAACAGATGACCTATTTGTTGGGTTCATATTTAGAACCAGTAGCTCAATCAAACAGGTGAGTCAGCTGCTACAACAAATGAGTTATTTGTTGCAACAGATCACTCATCTGTTACAGCAGATGCTTTATTTATTAGATTCAACTTCTGAATCTGAACCTGCTTTGCCAGCTGATGTAAGATGAATCCAACAAGTAGGTCATCTACTGCAACAGATGAGTGATCTATTGCAACATATGACCCATCTGTTGCAACAGATGACTTACCTGTTGGATTGAGCTACTGGTTCTGCAGCTCAATCCAATAGGTAAGTCATTTGCTGCAACTGATGGGTCATCTGTTGCAACAAATGACTCATCTATTGCAGCAAATGACCTACCTATTGGATTGAGCTACTAGTTCTGTAGCTTAATCCAACAGCTAAGTCATCTACTGCAACATATGAGTGATCTATTGCAACAGATGACTTATCTGTTGCAACAGATGACTTATCTGTTGCAACAGATGACTTACCTATTAGATTGAGCTTATGGTTATGAACAGGCACCCAATAGATAGGTCATCTGATATAACAGATAAGTAATCTATTGCAACAGATGATCCATTTATTACAGCAAATGACTTACCTATTGGATTGAGCTGATGTAACATGAATCCAACAAGTAGGCCATATGCTGTAGCAGCTAGGTCATCTGTTACAACAGATGACTCATCTATTGCAACAGATGACTAACCTGTTGGAACTACTTTAACAGTAGTGGAAACAATCCAATAGCTATTGTAAATGAATACAACAGTTGTTGGATACGCTCCAAAAATTTATTGAAAAAATAGCAGATATACCCAGATGAGAAATTGAACTAAAAATCATTAATTTTGCTTACCAAAATCACTTATGAAGTAATGCCCAGTGATATACGAACAATCAAGAAGAAGAGGTAGTAGTAGCCACAACAACAACAACAATGGCAAAGAAGAAGAAGAAGCAGTAGCAGAAGCAACAACCATAACAATGGTGAGAAGAAAAGGAAGAACAACAACAGAAGAAGAAGAAGCAGTAGCAGAAGCAACAACCATAACAATGGTGAGAAGAAAAGGAAGAACAACAACAAGGGAAATAAAAGAAAATGAGTAAAAGAAGAAGAAGAAGCAACAACGAAGGAGAAAAAAAAATTGCGCAGGAGCAAGAGAGAGAAAATAGAGAAGAGGCAATTATTTTCCCTCCCTTTCTAGTTACAATTAGGGTTTATAAGTTGGGCCAAATGGAAAAAAAAAAACTTGAGTGCAAATCCCACACATGAGTCAAACTTTCTTAATCCTTAATCTAATATTTATCTCCTATACTCAATAATTAAAACTTGAGTCACCACAATTTTATTTTGAAACTTTTGTGTCACCCTTAATTCATTATCCCTGATTTGTTTGTGGATTTTTGGAGGAGAAGAGAGAGGGGGAAGACCGAGGGGTTTTTGAAATGCTTGAATTACTATTTGATAAAATCAAATTGTATTTAATGAATTTATTAAGATACACAGACGGCCAGAATTAAAGAAAAAATAAAAAAAGTGCCCAAAAAACCGAGAAAAAAGATAAATCTGAATGTTGGATTTAAAAGCATGCCACATCAGCAAAGTCATAACCTTCTTTTATATAGATATGTAGATTATTTTTGCAATCTTTTGATTTTTATTAATTTCACGTATTATTCAACAAGTTTTAATTTCGTAGACTATTGTTTATGAAAATGATTATATGTTTTCTTGCTTAAAAGAGAATGAAAAGTGTGTAAAAGAAAAGAAAGAAACCGAAAGAGAAGAGACAAATGCAAAATTTTCAGTAGATTAATTAGAAAAAATAATTTTATTTGTTAGAAAATAATACTCAATTGTTTAGTTTCTGTAACATCCCGTACTTTTGTATGTCTCTTTAGTGCCTAAAAATGAACCTATATGACCTTTATGTTGAGTAGAAATTATTTGGGACGCGTTAGAGAACGTTAAGGATGTTTAGGAGGTGATTCTAGGCCCGTGCGTCGCTTCGAGGGGTGCCACGCCTTGAAATTCGCACTGCACAGCCAAGTGGGAAAACCTACTTGTTTACCTCCACCCTGGGCTGCATACCGCGTAGGTGAGAGAGGCGCTATGAGGGGTGCACAACGCAGCTCCCCCCCTGCCTGATGAGATTTCATTTTATTTACGTATTTTAGGGGCATTATGGTCCTTCTTTGGTTAAAAATCATCCCCCACCTATACTAAATGATCCCAAATCTCTAAGTACGAATTCCATTAGTCAAAAATACACTCCATTCCTCCCCACAACTCTTAGAAGAAAAATCAACTAGGGTTCAAGATTCAAGGCTCAAATCTCAATTTTTTTCAAAACTCTTCCCGTCAAAAGGTGTGTTGAACAATCCTCTTTCAACCAAATATATTTTTAGGTGTTTTTCCTAATTACTAATAGTAGTTTTTATGTGAGTTTTAAATGTGGGTTGTTGATTGATTTTCGAAAGAAGGAATTATTTAAAGTTGCGAACCCTTTTCGATGAACTAAAGCTTGAATTGTTTATGGGACTTGAGAATTGGCGTTGATTGTTTGAAATATGAAACTTTATGAATATAAAAGCTTATTGGGGTGTATTGAAGTAAAAAATTTATATTCCTCTATTAAATCACTTTGCTACCCAAATCTTGATTTTTTGTGAGAAAGAAGAAATACTTGTATTCCCTTGCTTTCGAAAGTGTGGTTATTTAAATGTGGAGTCTTTTACCTTTAAGGGGTATGTTAAAGGTGTTAAAATCTATGAAATGATGGTATTAATGAGGTACAGTTATATAAAATGGTTATGGCATGATACGTATAACTTGCAAGTCTTGGTATGACGATACCAAAATGTGAATGCCTTTGTGAAATACTCTTTGGATAAATGATTATGAACAATGTGTTAGTTGGTCTTAAAGAGAATTGTGTAGTTTACTGAGAAGGCATAATTCCTCGTAACCTAATGCCTGAAACCTATGTTTTGCTGATGTAGGGGTGGTTCATTTCTTAACGGGACAACCCTATGATATTTTCCTCTATGAGGATATTATGATGACCAAATTATATTTATCTCAATTCGTGTGACAAACATGGATTGAGGGCCCCGCCAGTTGGACAAATATCCGACCCATATCGCCTGTGGGTTACCTAATAACGGTGATAACTACATAGTTCAGAATTAAGAGTTATTTAACAGTTATGTTGTGTTTTGAAATACTTGCCCCTTACTTTCTTTATTACGGTTTACGTTACAATTTTTATGACTTGTTTTATAAATGGTTTTGTCCCTTACCCTGGGTCGCATGCCATTACTCGTTGTACTGACCCTCATTGGATGCTACATCATTTCATGATGTAGGTTCGGAGGTATTTTCCCATGGTTCTGTGCAACACTAGGAGTTTTCATCGGGACAGTAAGTAACAAGTGGTGAGCCTTCCATCTTTCGTAAGGCACATGGTTACTCTCATTTAGACTTTGACTATTTTATTTTATGGTATCGTCGGGGCCATTTTTTGGCTTAGGATTTTTATTTATGACGTTAAAGGCTTCATAGACTGATGTAAATTGTTGTCATTAAGTCGTACTTCAGAGTTTGGTATTATTAGTTTCTTTTGGTTGAACTTCTTATCATTGGGTCTACCTCCGCACTTTAATTAATGAGGTTGCATATGATATTATGATAAGGGGTCTTATCGAGACTTTGTTGGTCTGGGATGCCCATTATGTCCTGAGCCTAGTCCTGGGTCATGACAAACTTGGTATCAGAGCTCGATTCAAGTGTCCTATGGTGTTTATGATGTCGTGTTGAGTAGAGTTTTTTATGGGTGTGTAGCGCGCCACACTTATAAAGAGGAAGCTGCAAGATATTTAGGAATGTTTCCATTTCTTCATGTTCTAGGTTATGCTAGAAAGTCTAGTTCTAAGATAAATTCTTTTAACTCTTAATTTTCCCATGTTTCAGATCATGCCTCCAAAAAGGACTACCGGTCAAAGAACTTCAGCTGGAACCTCTGTCCCCACTGGGACAAATGCTGAAGAGGTCCGTCCTATTCATGGGATGCATACCCATAATGGAGTCTATACTATTGTACCAACTATTTCTACTGGGGTTTCACCGATCCCTACTAGTCCTCCACAAGCTCCCAGAATTGGTCCCACACACACTAAGTCCCCTCAAGGTGAGGTTACTAATGTCGAGTTCAGAAAAACTATTGAGATACTTGTTCAGATTATGTCATCTCAGTCTCACCAATCAGGTAATGTTGAGTCTGCCTTTGCTTCCTTAGACTCTACTAGGTTGGTTAGTTCATGTGGCTGAACCCACCAGTTTTCACGGGATCCAAAGTTGAGGACAACCCTCAAGATTTTATAGATGAAATAGAGAAGATTTTCAGAGTTATGCATGTCAGTGACACAGAGGGAGTTGAGTTGGCAGCTTAACAGCTGAAAGGTGTGGCTTATCAGTGGTATGATGAGTGGGAAGAGATTAGGGGTGAGGATGCTGAATCTGTAGTTTGGGAGGATTTTTCTATGGCCTTTCTTGATCAGTTCTTTCCTCAGGAATTGAGGGAAGCTAAGGCTAAGGAATTTGTGAACTTGAAGCAGGTAACTATGAGTGTTAACGAGTATGCTCTGAAGTTTACTCGGTTGTCTTACTATGATCAGGTGTTGGTGTCTACTATGAGAGCCAGAATAAGGAAATTTATGTCTGGTGTGTCTAATGATGTGAAATTGGAGTGTAAAGGGGAAATGTTAAACAATGACATAGATATATCTAGGCTATTGGTTCATGCTCAGATGGTGGAGGATGAGAAAAAAAAGAAAGTGGAAGTTGAGGAGCATCAGAGTAAGAAGGCTAGACTTGCAGATCAGGAAGTGAGCCACCAGAATAATGGTAAGAGTGGCAAATAGTTTTTCAGGAAGAAATTTTGGGGGAATGCTCCTTCATCCGCTTGTGCACCTGCACCTAGGCCTACGAAAGATCAGCATTCCCAGCCAAATAATGGTCCCAGAATGCAGGGTGCTCAGTCTTAGGGCAGTGTGGCTTTCACGACTTAAGACTACCTCCTAGTCGTAACACGGTGCTTAGAGTCACAAGTGACCCCAAACTAACCCATGGCCTGGCACGACACTAAGAATAATAGAGTAAACTAATAAATACTAAGCCGAAATAGAGCTAAAAGATATAACCATAATAAAATAAAATCAATACGAAATATCAGAATCCATAAGGTCTACAAAACTATCATGCTGAAAGTCTAGCTGATTGTCTGAAAGCCTTTACTAAGATGAGTTGCTGGGACAAGCCTCCAGCTAGCTCTAGCTTTCTGAAAAGTGAAATAACAATAAAAGAAATAATGATAACTAGTCCTTGAATTATGAGGACTCACCAAAGTACCGTTGTTGATGTAGAAGGAGATCGTACTAAGCCTGGTTCGAATTCTGAACGTCAGAACCTATATTATAAGACAATATAACGCAAAGAAAAGTATGCGATCATTACTTTAAATGTACTCAGTACGTGAGATATACACTACACTATGCAATATGAGTAGGCTAAAAATAACATGATAAGCTGAACATGGACTAAAATTTATAAACTGATGCAATGACCAAGTGATAAATGTGGAACAATATGATATACTGAAATAGTTGAACACCGTATGAGACTACACTATGGGAACTACTATTAACCAAATACCCCATCTGAGCTAAATAGGGCCTAATTAGTAACTCAGTTGGATGGGTGTTCAGTACCTTGCCAAGGGTACAAACACTGGCTGGCGTGGATCCACTAATCTGATGTCCAAAGGACTATAATATCAACCTATGGTGGAAACATAGTTCTGGACTTGAGTTATCTGAAACCATGTCCTCTCGGTGCTAAGTACCTCTCCCAACTGAAGGTAGACTGATCTACTAAAATGCCCAACAATAATAATGTTCTGAAACTGAAGGAAAAATGCTTTATCTGAAAATGTTCTACATCATAGAAACTGAATGAATAAGTATTCAACTGAAAATGCATGATATCCTAAGTCATCGGGTGTTCCTAACCCGCCATCTCAGAAGAATGCAACTAAACGTGGCAATACAATAATCTAACTGTAATAAAGAATTTCGTAATCCAAACCAAAATTTAGAATTTATCAATATAATGAGGATTCATAATCATGAGTATGTATTGATGCTCAAATTTATGGGAAAACATATATTCATGGTTTATCCAAAACAAGGAACTGAAAGATATTGGATTCACTCTTTTCACGAAAACCCTAAACTTGAAGGATGAATTAACCTTAGGAATTGAGTTACTTTTTTGACTCAATAGGTGAAAGGGACCCATTGATGAAATCCCATATACCCGGGGACAAGAATCTTGAATAAATCTTTGAACTTGGGGACTGAAGTTGAAGAACCCTATCTCTGCCTTGGGGAAAGAAAATTGCTTCTTTCTCTGTGTTTTTGCTAAGTATCAATTGTAATAGGAGGAATAAGGAACTTAGGGTAATATTAGGCTTAATAATCAGCCTTGAAATAGCTTAAATAGTGTAGTTTTGATGTTAAAAAAGTGGGAAAAGACTGATGTGCCCTTTTAAATTTGTAACTGATAAAGCTGCGGAAGGTGACGTATGGACCATCCCACGATCGTGGGACCCACCTATGATCATGGTTGGTTCTCGTGGATGGGTGGATGATTTGAGGCTCTCTATACTTAATCATATGAGACGTGGTACGATTATGGGATCCACCTACGATCATACATTGGTTCGTAGGTTGAAAGTCCAAGTCGAATGAACTTTAGGAGTCAAGATTGTGCCTAAGATTGTGGTACCCTTTCGTGGTTGGAAGGTATACTTGTCAACCTTCAGGTTTTTGGGCAGTTTCATGCAGACGATTGGATTGTCCGGTTGTACAATCTAACCCACGATCGTGGTTACGATCGTACTTCCCACTGCTGGATAGTGCTTTACTAAAATGGCCATAACTCTTAGATCCAGAATTAGATTAAGGAGATACCAGATGCATTGGAAAGAAGACTCAAAGACCTTTCATTTTGTGGTCTTGACCTAAAAAATACTTCATAATCTAGGATTTATGCTTATTTGAAGTTGACTATAGGGATATTTCTTCACAAGAAAACCACCGGTAAAGAAGGTTTCAACTTATCTATGAGCTAGGAGTTACTTGTGGTCTTAATACATGTATAAATCACTTCTCATACTACCAAAACATGATGTTTGATTTTTATATATACATGAAGCATGGTTCTAATCTTAGCTTGAATTTTTGGGGTGTTACAATATCTTCCCCTTGGGGTCATTCGTCCTCAAATTGAAACTAACTAAGCTGAAAAGTTAGGTAAAGAGCTGCAATCCCAACACTGTATTTCTAAGAGATGAATACTGACATGATAACTGAGCCTATAACTAAAACATGGAATAAATTGGACCCATAAATGCATATTGTGACATGAGATTAACTGAGTGACATGAGATGGAAGGAATTAACTAAGGGGGACTATTACCTCACTCTGAAACTGAGTTCGAAGGGAATAAATGGGGGTACTTGGTC
This sequence comes from Capsicum rhomboideum, assembly GCA_031232105.1. NCBI lineage: Eukaryota > Viridiplantae > Streptophyta > Magnoliopsida > Solanales > Solanaceae > Capsicum > Capsicum rhomboideum. The sequence continues at coordinate 23,340,171 of CP124712.1, read as the reverse complement.
ATCATATCCGCCTCTTCTTCCTAAGTATCTCCCTCAACTAGCTAATTCTGCCAAAGAACCTTACTGAAGCAACTACCTTATTTCTCAACTTACGAACCTGACGGTCAAGGATCTCAACTTGGACCTCCTCGTAAGAAAGACTATCTTTCACACCTACACTCTCTAAGGGCACAACTGATGCGGGATCACCAATGCATTTCTCTAACAAGACATATGGAAGACCGGGTGCACTGAGGCTAAGTATACATGTAGATCTAACTCATAGGCTACATTGCCAAAATGACCCACAATCTTATAAGGACCAACATAGCGGGGACTGAACTTTCCCTTTTTACCAAATCTCTTTACACCTTTTATAGGATCTGCATAGGACTTTTGAATACTCAGAGCTGTTTTAAGCCTTTCTCTAATCATCTAAACTTTCTCCATAGCCTCATGAACTAAATATGGCCATATCAATGTTGCTTCACCAACTTCAAACCAACCAATAGGAGATCTACACCTCCGACCATAAAGTTCTTCAAATGAGGCCATCAGAATGTTGGAGTGGTAGCTATTATTATAGGCAAACTCAATTAGAGGCAAATGATCATCCCAATTACCCTTGAAATCGATCACATATACTTTCAACATATCCTCTAAAGTTTAAATGGTCCTCTTTGCCTGACTATTTGTCTGCAGATGAAAAGTTATACTATGATGAACCTGGGTACTAAGACCCTTCTGAAAAGTCTTCCAGAACTAAGAGGTAAACTGGGTACCCCTATCTGAAATGATGGTCAAAGAAACTCCATTCAATTTCACCAACTCCCTAAGATAGAGTCTAGCATAATCCTTGACTGAATCTGAAGTGTTAACTGGCAGGAAATGTGCTGACTTAGTCATTCAGTCCTCGATAACCCAAATAGAATCATGTTGTCAACGAGTACGAGGCAACCCTATAATAAAGTCCATATTCACCATTTCCCACTTCCAAGTAGGAATACTGATATACTGAAGCATACCACTAGGTCTCTAGTGCTCAACCTTAACCTGCTGGTAATTCGATCACTTAGCCATAAATTTTGCAATATCCCTTTTCATGCCATTCCACCAATAGACTTCCCGTAGATCACGGTACATCTTAGTGGTTCCTAGGTGAATAAAATATCGAGAACTGTGAGCTTCTGTTAGCATCCGCTATCTTAAGTCATCCACACCTGGAACATATAGTCTGCCCTGATAATGAAGAACACCATCTCCCTCTTAGGAGAAAACCTCAACCTTCTGACTCTAGACCGCTTCTTTCAAATTAAACAAAATAGGATCACTATCTTGGTTTTCTTTTACCTCAGCTATCAATGAAGATTCCAAACCATTCTGAACCAAGATATTACCTTCGACTGAATCTAACTCCTAATCTAGCAAGCTGGTGAACCTCTCGAACTAACTCTTTCTTCACATCCTCTATGTGAGCAATACTTCCCATCAATAAACTACTAAGAGCGTCAGCCACTACATTGGCTTTACCAATGGTGCAAGACACTTATATCATAATCCTTCAACAACTCTAGCCATCTTCTCTGACAAAGATTTAGATCTTTCTGACTGACCACATATTGAAAGCTCGTATGGTTGGTGAATACATCTCTCTAAAGGCATATAATATAACCTTGCCATGCTGCATCAATACATAATCAAGGCCAACTCTAGAAGTATCACAATAAACCACAAACGCATTTGAACCTTCTGCCAGAATTAAAACTGGAGTGGAGGTGAGTCGAGTCTTCAACTCCTAAAAACTCTTCTTACAAGAATCAGACCACTAAAACTTGACTTTCTTCTGAGTCAATTTGGACATAAGGGAGGTAATAGAGGAAAATCCCTCAATGAACTGCCTGTAGTAACCAGCTAAACCTAAGAAACTCCTGATATCTGATGGAGAGACGGGTCTAGGCCAATTTCTAACCGCTTCGGTCTTTTGAGGATCAACCTGAATGCTTTTATCGAAAATGATATGACCAAGGAATGATACCGATTTCAACCAGAATTCACACTTGCTGAACTTAGTGAATAACTGGCAATCTTTGAGAGTCTGCAAGACAATCCTCAAATAGTCTGCATGTTCATCCTCACTTCGAGAATAAGTGAAGATGTCATCAATAAAGACTATGATGAACATGTCCAAGTAATGCTTGAATACCCTGTTCATCAAGTCCATAAAAGTTGTAGGAGCATTCGTTAGTCCAAAAGACATAACAACAAATTCGAAGTGACCATATTGAGTTCTGAAGGTTGTCTTCAGAATTTCACATTCTTCGACTCTAAGCTTATGATAGCCAGATCTAAGGTCTATCTTAGAGAAGCAATTGGCACCCTGAAGCTGGTCGAACAAGTCATCAATCTTGAGGATGGGATACTTATTGTTGATTATGACTTTGTTCAACTGACGGTAGTCGATGCATATTCTGAGAGAATCATCTTTTTTATAGATGAAAAGAACTAGAGCACCTCATGGAGAGATACTGGCGCTGATGAAACCCTTGTCTAGGAGATCTTTCAACTATTTCTTCAATTCCTTAAGCTTGGATGGAGCCATTCTGAAGGGTGGAATTGAAATAGGTTGGGTATCTGGAATGAGATCTATTTTGAAGTCAATTTCCCATTCGGGAGGAACTTATGGCAGATCTTTGGGAAACATTTCTAGAAATTCATTAACCACTGGAACTGACTCAAGAGTTGGGGTCTCTGACTTTGAATCCTTAAATTGAATAAAATGATAGATGCGCCCTTTGGAAATCATTTTTCTAGCCTTAAGGTAAGAGACAAATCGACCTATAGGCACTGAAGTACTACCCTTCCACTCTAGAACTGGCTCATTTGGAAACTTAAATTGGACTACTCTTTTTCTACAATCAATAAAGGCATAGCAAGAGTGTAGCCAATCTATGCCAAGAATAACATCAAAATCTATCATGTCTAGCTCTACCAGATGAACTGAGGTATTTTTTTGAGAAACTGTGACTGGGTAATTTTGTATACCCGTCTACCTATGACTGAATCACCGATTGAAGTAGAGATTGAGAAAGGTTTTAAAAGAGTTTTGGGGCTGATACCGAAGTCTACTGCTATATATGAAGTTACAAAAGAGAGAGTGGCTCTGGGATCTAATAATGCATGAATATTAATATAAAAGACCTATAATGTACCAGTGACTACATTGTGAGAACCCTTCTAATCTTAGAGGGTATGAAGGGCATAGAACCTGTTCTGACACCAACAGTTACCCGCATAGATGAGGCACCCTGCTGGGAAGGGAAACCTACTGGAGCTGCTGAAGTGTTGGACTGAGTCTGCTAACGAGCATCTCCACCCTTTCGGGTGGAACCTGGGGACTCCTTCAAATGATGCTCTAGCTTTCCATATCTAAACAATTCCCACTGTCGACCATACAATTTCCTTGGTGATTCTTACCACATCTTTTGCAAATTGGATTGGTACATCCACTAGTGACAGTAACCTAGGACTTAGAGCCTGGTGCCCTATCCCGATAGTCTTTTTTGAAATTAGGCACTGGATCACTATAAGAAGATATAGCTGGAGCTAAAGCTGAAGATTTCTAGCAGAACTGAGAACGATTACCACCATCTGACATATGCCGAGAGAAATTAAAGCTACCTATTCTGGCACTCTTACTCTCCCTTTCCTTTTCCTTGATTTTCTCTTCTTTAATATATTGAGCATGAACCATCAACCTAGAGATGTACATCTTCTTAACCAACATAGCAGTCCTACACTCTTTGACCACATCTTCAGAAACACCAGACACAAACTTACTCATACAGGATCTAGAGTCAGCAACCATTGCCGGGGCATATTTAGCCAGTTGAGTAAACTTAAGAGAATACTATTTCACACTCATGTTACCCTGCTTTAGATTAATAAATTCTTGAACCTTGGCTTCCCTCAAATCAATTGGTAAGAACCTGTCCAGAAAAGTAGTAACAAACTCATCCCATTATACCGGTCCTGCATTTGCACCTCTATCCTTCTTTCACTGCTTGCACCAAGTGTGATCTACTACCTTTAACTGATAAACAACTAAGTCAGCACTCTCAACTAGAGTGACACCCATAATCTCAGTAACCTTTTGAATATCATCAAGAAACTCTTATGGATCTTCCTCAGTCTTAGAATCATGGAACTCAGGAGGATTTATCCGTATGAAGTCTCGAACTTTAGTTGCTGCTGTGGTACATGTGGGATTGACTAGGGCAACAACCTGCTGATTAGTCTAAGTGGTCATGGCCTGAGCTAGCACCGTGAAAGTACCTCTGAACTCAGCATGCGAGACTTGCTCATTCAAAGGGTCTGCTGGAGCTTGTAGCGCTTGCTGGTTCCCATTCCTATTACCATTTTTGTTTCTCTTTTGGGAGGCATTTTCTATAAATGCGTAGAGCATGAGTTAGAAGAAGGTTTTACCAGAGTCCACACTCTATCGAACGATATGGATATGAAAGAAGTTTGTGAAACTTTTTCTTAAATGTTGCATAGCCTCTCACTCATAAGTGTGGTGCGCTTCACATCCATGAATAAGACTATACTTAATGTGGCTTTTAGACACCCTAGGACACTTTAAACCTGATGATCTAATACCAAGTTTGTCACGACCCGAGACTACCCCCTAGTCGTAATACGATGCTTAGAGTCACAAGTGACCCCAAGCTAACCCATGGCATGACATGACAGTAAGAATAATAAAGTAAACTGATAAATACTGAGCAAAAACTGAGCTAAAAGATATAACAATAGTAAAATAAAATAATTATGAAATATCAAAACCCATAATGTCTACAAAACCATCATTCTAAAAGTCTAGCTGATTGTCTGAAAGCCTTTACTAAGATGAGTTACTGGGACAAGCCCCCAGCTAACTCTAACTATCTAAAAACTGAAATAACAATAAAAGAAATACTGATAACTAGTCCTCGAATGATGAAGATTCACCAAAGTACTGCTGTTGTTTGGATGCTGAACGTCAGAACCTATATTATAAGACAATATAATGCAAAGAAAAGTATGTGGTCAGTACTTTGAATGTACTGAGTACGTGAGATATAAATTACACTATGTAAGATGAGGAGGCTGAAAATTATATGATAAGTTGAATATGGACTAAAATCTATAAATTTATGCAATGACCAAGTGATAAATGTGGAACAATATGACATACTAAAATAGATGAACACCATATGAGACTGAACTGTGGAAGCTACTATTAACTAAAATACCCTATTTGAGCTAAATAGGGCCCAACAAGTAACCCCAGTTGGATGGGTATTTAGTACCTTGCCAAAGGTACGAACACTGGCTGGCTTGGATCCACTAATCTGATGTCCAAAGGACTATAATGTCAACCTACGGTGGTAACATAGTTCTGGGACTTGGGTTATTTGAACCCGTGTCTTCTTGGTGCTAAGTACCTCTCCCAACTGAAGGTAGACTGATATACTGAAATGCTGAAATGCCCAACAATAATGATGTTCTAAAACTGAAAGGTAAATGCTTTATCTAAAACCATTTTAAATCATGAAAACTGAATGAATGTGTATTCAACTGACAATGCATGATATCCTAAGTCATCGGGTGTTCATAACCCGCCATCTTAGAAAAATGCAGCTAAACATGGAAATACTATAATCTAACTGTATTAAGGAATTTCATAATTCAAACTAAAATCTAGAATTTATCAATATAATGAGGATTCATAGTCATGAGTATGTATTGATGCTCAAATTTATGGGAAAACATATATTCATAGTTTATCCAAAATAAGGAACTGAAAGATATTGGAATTCACTCTATTCACGAAAACCCTAAACTTGAAAGATAAATTAACTTAACGAATTGAGTTACTTTTGGGACTCAATAGATGAAAGGGACCCATTGATGAAATCTCACATACCTGGAGACAAAAATCTTGAAGAAATCTTTGAACTTGGGGACTGAGGTTGAAGAACCCTAGCTCTACCTTGGGAATAGAAATCGTCTATTTCTTTGTGGTTTTGCTAAGTATCAATTGTAATAGAAGGAATGAGGAACTTAGGGTAATATTAGTCTTAATAATCAGCCTTGAAATAGCTTAAATAGCATAGTTTTTATTTTAAAAGAGTGGGAATAGACTGATGTGCCCTTTTAAATTCATACCTGAAAAGGCTGCTGAAGGTGACACACGAACCATCCTACGATCATGGGACCCACCTATTATAGTGGGTGGTTCTCATAGTTGGGTGGATGATTTAAGGCTCTATGAACTTGATCAGACGATCCATGGTATGATCATGGGACCCACCTATGATTGTACCTTGGTTCGTTGGTTGAAAGTCCAAGCCGAATGAACTTTAGGAGTCAAGATCGCTCCTAAGATCGTGGTTTCTAACCAAGATCGTGGTACCCTTTCGTGGTTGGAAGGTATACTTGTCAACCTTCAGGTTTTGGGGCTGTTTCACGCAGACAAGTGGATTGTACGGTCATACAATCCAACCCACGATTGTGGTTACGAGTGTACTATCCCACTGCTGGATAGTGCTTTACTAAAATGACCATAACTCTTAGATCCAGAATTGGATTAAGGAGATACCAGATGCGTTAGAAATAAGACTCAAAGACCTTTCATTGGTTGGTCTTGAGCTAAAAAATACTTCAGAATCTAGGAGTTATGCTCATTTGAAGTTGACTATAGGGAGATTTCTTCACAAGAAAAACACCGGTAAAGAAGGTTTCAACTTGGCTATGAGCTAGGAGTTACTTGTGGCCTTAATACATGTCTAAATCACTTCTCATACTACCAAAATATGATTTTTAATTTTTACATGTACATAAAGCATGGTTCTAATATTAGCTTGAATTTTTGGGGTGTTACAGTGGCTCAGTCGGCTCCATCCTATCCTCCTTGTCGCACTTGTGGAAAGTTTCATCGTGTAATTTATAATATAGGTAAGGGTGTATGTTATTTATGTGGACATCTTGGGCATTTTAATTGGGAATGCCCCTTGGCAAGGGGTGCATTATGGGGTCGTAAAGCCCCAGCTAGTACTTCTTCAGTCCCTGTTGTAAAGGGGACTACTTTGAGAATAGGCAGGGGTCTTAACCGTTTGTATGCCCTATCTACTCGTTAGGAGTCTAAGGCCTTACCAGATATTGTCACGGATATGTTACAGATTTTCTCCCATAATATTTATGTGCTACTTGATCCCAGTTCCACTTTATCTTATGTGTCCCTTTATGTGACTGTGGGGTGGTGATTGCCTCCATCCCACTTGGGCTTGCATTCGAAATGGTACCTAAAAAACTCAAAAACAATATTAGTCAAAAAAACCTCACGTCACTCGTATGTAAACTCTCAACTCACCTCCTAAAACGTCATCTCAAAATTGGTAGTGAACTAGCTTTGCTCGATCAATTCCAGATCACCTATCCTTTCTGGTGGAGTGGATTCTTGTGAATCTTGAAAGAAAGACGACTCGATTGAAGCTAAAAGTAGTTGAATCAAGAAGTTTATCCATGAATTAAGATTATAAAAGTTGAAGAAAAGAAGCACAAAAGAAAAAAGACTCAAAAAAAACTCAGTAATAAAAATCTAAGAAGTACTTGTGTTGCTTAATTTTGATGAATCAAAGAAATGATTTAATGTTTAAAACTAGTTAATAAGTGATTAAAGAATTTAATTACTTGTTAAATAGTTGAGAAATCAAAAGAGAAAGTGTTTAAAAAAAAACCACGCAGCTCTCTGAAACTGCCCATCACGCGCCATCAGAGAATTGGGCCTTGTTTGGCTGATGTCAGCTACCACATGGCAGGCTACTGCTGGTCCACGTTGGCAGTTGACTTGTTGACTACTGACGTGGCCTATCCACCTGGAAATTAATTTAAAAAAATCAGAAATATTTTATTAAAAAAAATATTAGTTTTTTAAATTTCCACAAGTGGACCTACCAACTTTGACCTTACAAATTTTTGGATCAAAGTGTACCTTTTCTATCTTCTACTTCAAGAACAAGATGAAGATGTTCTAGAACACCAAGAACACACATCAAACCCTAACACCCACAAATCAATTTGGAATTGGCTCAAAATTTAAGAGTAGCTTCCCCACGACTTAGAGAACAAACCCCAATGGATTTTAAGCCCCAATTTCTCCTCAATCAACAAACCCACTTTCCAAGTTTTGAAAACTCTTTAATGGAAAATTCACTTCTACAACTCCGAATTGAATGAAATATGAGATTTAGACTCACAAGACACTAGGAATCAAGATTTAGTGTCAAAAACAATAAATCAAAACAAAAAAATACCGATTTTGTTTTTTGGATTTTTGAAGAGATTAAAATCCCAAGATTAAGACTTGTGAAAAAAAACCAAAACCTTAACCTAGGCTCTTGATATCAAAATGATAAGAATCAAAGAGGAAAGAACAAGAAAGAAAGAAAAATAAAAGAATGATATGTGGATTAATATATAAGTAATTGAAAGTATGGGCAACAAGGGGCTTGATACCCTCACCTCCCAATTGATTTCAACACTAAAACCCAAAAAATCCTAGTTTGAGAAAAATCAAAGGAAACACCAAAAACCACAAATGGGTAATCCCTTGAATTAATCAAATGAAAATAAGTTCAAAAACCAATTCCAAGATTCCACCAACTAAACACTCACTAATAAACCACTAAATTCCTTAAGGGAATATGCTAAGAAAAATACAATTTATCAAGTTCAATATTCATCAAAATCTACCAGGCAAATTAAAGAAATACTCTATTTATACTAAGGAAATAAAAAGACTTTGTACTTTTACAATATTGCTCTTAATGAGATAAGGTCCTTGTTTAGTTGTCTCCTTTATGAATTCTTTAAATTTAAAGCTACTTGCACAAATGACCCCTTTTCTTCATCCGCTTCACCCCTTTGACTCTTCCAGACGTTGTAGATTCTCTATTGACATTCTTCAAGGTTCACCCAAGCTCCCTTTTTGCATAAGCATCAATTGTAGACCTTGGAGTTCCCTTGATTGACTCCGTATGAAAGGACGTGTGCCCTCCATGCTAGCATCCGAACCCCCACGGCTACCTCAATATCTCTTGTATGCCATCCTCGACTTTGCTTTGTCACTTGATCTAATAAGGCTGATGCAACCCCATAAGTTTGCTTAATGATAGATCCTCCGGCTGCATTATCCACAACCTTCTTGTTCAATTGATCTAATACCTTATAAAAGACTTGGAGAAGCATATTTTACGGAAACTCATGATTGGGACATTGCAACAACTTCTTATTAAACCTTTTACCATGCCTTATGCAACGGCTCGCCACTTAATTGTCAGAAGTTGATGATTTCATCCCATAATTGGAGCATATGGAATGCTGGAAAAAATCGATCAAAGAACGTTTCCGTCAACTCAAGCTATGAAGTTAGTGAACTCACGGGCAACTCCCACAACCAAAAAAACCGCATCTCCCATCAAATAAAAAGGAAAGAGTCTCAGCCAGATGGACTCTTGTGATATATGGGCGATTTCAAACTGGAGGCAGACATCAATAAAAAATTTCAATGAAGGTTGGCATTTTCATGGGCTTGACTGCCGAACAAACCATTTATTTGAAAGAGATGGAGAATCAGGCAAGTCACATGGAAAACTCCATTCCCATCCACGGGTGGAATGTGGATTGCACTAGCTCTCCCCACATCCCCCAAGTAATCCTCATCATCTAGATGCCCATTAAAAGAAGAGGCATCACTCCCGTTTAAGCTTATTGTTTCGTGAAGATTATTACTTGAACAAAACAAAAACAACAAAGAAGGTAAAGTTTACACTACGACTAATCAAAGTGACTATAATACTAAAAAGAATGAATGCTATGTTCCATTCCCCGACAACTACACCATTTTTGATAACGCTCAAATACACTCTCGAATATGAATGTATGAAGTCGTTAACAATATATTTTACCCAACTAAAAGTCAGGGTCAAATCCATAGGGAATGAGAGCGGTAGTTTCACTCTTAAGTGTCACAAGCTACTCTAGGCTCGCACGCAATGTCGAAATTAAACATAAAAGTAAAATGGTGGGGGGGGGTGTTTATACAATTTTTTAGTATCAAGTTAATAGTATCAATGATTGGTTTGCGAAAGCGAAATGCAATAAGATTGTAATCAAATAAGTTAAAGCATTTGGGGTTACACCTTCTTGAAAATGATTATATGTATGGGTAAGTAAGAATACACCTAAGATTCGATTACTAAGTATGATTAGGAACAATTTTAGATATTGGAAATGATTTCTTAATCCACGACCAAATTTCATATGCGCTTCTCTCGAACACCCAAGTGTCTACACTGCTAAACTACCGTTAGCTTCGAAATGGATAATCTATCAGTAGCATTACCACTTACATGAGTGTAACTCACATTTTGTTAACTAAATTTCATCACTCTTATACCCTTTTTAAAGCAATACAAGAGAGTCAAACATAGACTAAGTTTGCAACCTCAATCTATAAGTTAAGACATAGAGATTTAGCTAAAATCATAACATACAACCTAATTCAAAGGTAAATAATCACTACCCACACACAATCAATACTCAATAATGCATAACCCCAAGCATGGGAAATTGTTACTCATAACGAAGGAAAAAGAAATTATACCAAATTCTTCTTCCATATCAGCCAAAGAATCCAAGTATTTCATAAGAAAACTCTAAATTCCAAGATAAAAATAGTAAATCCCAAGATTAGGGTTTGATTACAAGCTCAAGCATAAGAAAAATTGACAAAAGATAGGGTTTTCAATGATCAAAAAGGCATAAATAGCATCAGGAAAAATGGGCCACATAATTACAAAAATGCCATCGCTTGGCAATTCGGCTGAACAGAGTCCATCACCGAACAAGTTAGTGATGCATCAAATTATACTTGGCTTACTGATTCATCAACATGACAAGATCCATAAGTTCTCTTCTGTTCTTTTTGGCGATGCAGGGTTTGGTCCTCCGATTAGTTCAGCGAGCGCCAATGTGTTCATCGCGTTGCCGTTTTGCTTCTCTTTTTCTTGGCCTTTCTTGGTTAGTTTTGGCGATGGAGATGCATGATTAGTGATCTGCCGATCACTTTGGCGATGCGCCAAAGAGCCTCTTTTATGCCTTTGTGCAAGTTTTGCTTCAATCTTCCATCTTTTTGCCTCTTATTGCTCCTTTTTGCTATTTTGATCACTTTTAGGCCTTTACCCTGAAATTAAATCAAATCAATATTAAAAACGCTTCAATTTATCATTGAGGACATGTTTTCTCCCTAATTTTAGGTCAAATGAGATGCAATTTGCTGACTCATCAGTCGTCACCCATGTTCACATTATTACACGCTTTCTCTCTAACCGTACCCCAACCTCAAGATTTTCACGTTACCTTCTAAAATCTGGAAAGCATTACTCACGATAATATGACAAGCAATACCAACACTACAACTAGATAACCTCAATACCTTTTTGCTTCCTATTTCATCTTCTAAACTCTGTAAATCATCAATTATGACCATTACGGCATTAGAATTATATAAGTTCTCTTAACGTGGTTCGAACATTTATAACATTTACATTTTAGTCGAGTCACCTTAAATTTCCAGTTTTACCATTTTGCACTATGTCATTCAACCTCCAATTGTACTCAACCTTGGATATATAATAACTACGCACATTTGTTCCAAAATTTATATCCATCTCTTACCCTAAACAAACATTGTTATAATATGATATAATTCCACACAATCAAGCGTATCCAAATTTTAAACATGTCCATCCATCCAACTCCGTGCCCGACCGCCTAATGCATGATACTCCCAACATCATTATTAACATTAATTGCATCTAGCCCAAGTGTAGTTGCTACAAAAATAAACCTCAGCTTACCTCTTTGGCAAAACATACTGCTAAGGAAAGGAGTGAGATTTCCCATGCGTGCTATACATATTCCCATGTTGGGTTCCTTCTGGGTGTACCTCGTAACCTCTCTCATGAACTTTTATGGAGATTGTTTGTATGAATATGAGTGACTAAAAACCCTCATTCTAGGGTTGGGGCTACAACATGATTTCTTAATTATGGTTTTATAGTTGGTATATTTATTTATCAAGTCGTGTGATTGTTCTTGCATTCTTGTTGTACTATTATAAAGCATCATGAACTTTTGGATGAATCTTAGTCTCAAAAAGAATTGACCATAGGAGTTGAGATACGGAACAAAGAACATAAGGAGTATGGATCATGTTTTAATGGTTAGATATTGATTGTTAAAGGATGATTTACGGTTAGGATAGCAATATACCTAAACGCCGCACTTGGTTAATGAAACGGGAATATAGTTTAATGCACTCGAATTAAAGACTCACATCCCCTCTTAATGATGTAGTTGTGAGATTAATTTGGGTAGATGACTTAGAGTATGTCCATTCCCAAGTTGAATATCAACCCCGTAGATTAACAATCACGATAAGCACCAACACCGACTAGAAACCATAGTTATGCATGAATGTGAAGTAATTGCCTCAACCCTGGAACTCTCCATATATTGCTTATAATCCAAATTTCATATCGTTGTTATTTCTAGTATTTATTTATAAAAAAAAACTCAAACTCTCTTTGGTTACAAATTGCACTTAAATAACTTTAATAGTATTACTTAAGTTAGATCGTCTGCCAAACACCAAGTCCTTGTGGGATCGATATTCGTCTTGAAAGGGCCACTATATTACTTGCATAACCACGTACACTTGCGTGTACACTTGGGAGCGACTGGTATGTTGTTTTTAGTGAGGGTATTCTACTCTATTCCCAAATCATTGAGGTAGTTAAGAATTGGTTGAGGCATGTATCCCCGTCAGACATCAAGTGTTTATTGGGTTTAGCCAATTGCTAGAGATGGTTCATAGTGATTTTTCTGTCTATTATTTCCCCATTGACTAAGTTGACTTAGAAGAAGGTAAAATTTCAATGGTCTGATGCTTTTGAGAAGAGTTTTCAAGAGTATAAAGATCGATTGATTGTAGCTCCAATTTTGACTTCACCTGAGGGTACAAATGGTTTTGTGGTTTATTGTTATGCCTCTAGATTTGTCCTTAGTTGTGTATTGATGCAGAATGGTAGGGTTCCTAATGACCTCTGCGGGAAAGAAGGTTGGCTCTTACCACTGGTTCTCTGCTAGCTATGCTCAAAGTTACCTGCTCTAGCCTTTTTATTCTCTTTTTCCCTCTCCTTTAGTTTATCCTCCTATAGCTTTTGGGCATGAGTCATCAATCTATAGATATCCATATCCCTAATCAGCATAGCAGTCCTGCACTCCTTCTTCACCAAATCTGAAATACCAAACAAAAACAAACTTACTCATCTTAGCCCTTGGCTTGGACACATCTCAGCAGCATACCTAGATAATTGAGTGAACTTCAAGCCATATTCTTTTACTGATGTAGACCTCTTCTTCATGTTTAGAAACTCCTCAGCCTTTGCCTTTTTTCAACTCTCTTAGAAAGAATCGATCAAGAAAAGCATCAAAAAAATCATCCCAAACTGCAGGAGTTGCAGTTTTACCCCAATTGTCCTTCAACTGAGTAAACCATAAATGAGCCACATCCTTGAGCTGATAGGAAGCCAGCTTAACACTCTCAACCCCATTCACCTACATAACTTGGTCAATATTTTTCACTTTATCAATGAAGTTCTGTGGGTCTTCCTCAACTTTGTACCCGAAAAACTCTGATATGTTCATACGAACAAAGTCTTCAACTCAACCAACAATTGACCCACCATTTGGGTTAGTAGGGACTGCTGCCTGCTAATTCAATCAGGCTATCATAGCCTACACCAACATTTGAATGGCATTGTGGAACTCGACATTTGTAATATCATTAATTACTGGTGCAGGTGGATTAGCATTCTAATTATTCCTCTATCCAGTGTTTCTTTATGTAGGAATTGTCTAAAATACATAAAGCAAGAGTTAGAAGGATAAATAGAGTTAAACTCTATTACATGATAAAGAATATGAAAGAAGGGAATGTTTCCTAAAATGTCTCGCAACCTCTCCCTCATAAGTTTGGTGCACTTCACACCTATGAAAAAAGACTCCACTAAACACGATTTTGCGGTTGTTGAGACATCCTTGGACTCTTGAACATAATGCTCTGATATCAATTTTGTCACGACTTGAGTCTACACCCTGGATGAAACATGGAACTTAGAACCACAAGTGATCCCAAGTAAACCCTTGGTAGTAGCATATTACTAAGATCATACATTTAAAACACCTGAACAGAAGCTTAAACATAGTAAAATGGGAAAACTGAAAATAAACTAAAATTTTGAAAGGGAAATATACAAATCCAATAATAACTGAACTGTCTGACTATATCTGAAAACCTTTACTAAAACTAATGAGTTTCTGGCATAATACCCCCACCTAACCCTAAACAACTAAAAACTGAAATAAGGTCTGAAATGAAATAAATTGAAACTGCAAGCATCCCAGAATCATGAGGACTCACCAAATCAACTACTAAAAGTTGGGATCTAAACTATCCACAATTATGAGAATGGGTACTTGAATCTACATCATGAAATAATGCAGCACAAGGAAAAGTATGTGGTCAGTACTATAGGATGTACTGAGCATGTGAGGTATGAAATGTCATAAATATACTAAAAAGATGCTTTAAACTAAATTTGGATGCAATAACCAAAATTGTATATGAGTATTAAAATTGTAGTACAATGACTCAAAAGTGTAATCATTAACTGTTAATATGAAGTATATCTATAAGTCATGAAAAGCTTAACTAAGCTAAAAACTATGAGCCATGTACAATGTTATGTTTTAAATTATGTTCGTGGGAGAGTTTCTTACAACCTACATAAACCATGTGAGCAGAGTCCAGCATACAACCCCAGTTGGGAGGGTGCCCTATACCTTACCAAGGGTATAGAACCTGCCTGATGAGGATCCACTAATTGAGCCCATTGGGCTAAGGTGTCAATCTCAACTAGAAAAAGGCCCATATCCTACAACAGTGATGTAGTTTTAGGACTTAGGTTATCTAGAACCCATATCCGCAGTGCTAAATAGTCCTCCGAAAACTATATTACTATTTGCTCATAATAGATAAATTGTGTCCGAAAATAAAGCATGATACTAAATAATATTTACTATTCCTATTGAAATTCTGAAATACTGGAACTAGGCATGCTAAATTTATTGAATTCTGAGATCATGTATTCTAAACATGCCAAATTATACTAAAATAAGCTGAAATCTATAAAATCATGCATAGTTGTTGTTCAAGTATAATAACTAAATTGAAATAATTAGAAATCATGCAAAATCAATTTAACAAGAACCATAATCATATAATAATATAAGGAAACTGAATTTCAAGAAATATGCATACTAGTGTGTTAACCCTAATTTACAAAATCATGAAAACCATATTGTAAAATCTGAAGTGTTAGGTATAAGGGTGAAAGGAAACCCTTATTGAAACCCACATACCTGAATGCTTAAGAAATTTGATCTAAAACTTGGGATTGATGCTTTAAGTTTGAAACTTGAGGAGTGAACCCTAACTTGGCTTGAGAGGCACTTTCTTTTCTAACATAGATGTTTAATCAAGGGAATGAAGGATTAGGTGACTGGTTAACCTTTAATCTCCCTCTAGAATAGCTAAAATGATGTAGTATAGGACTTAAAAGGTATGAAAAGACTTATTTGTCACTTTTAAAATTAACTCATTTTCTGAAAACTACAACTCATGAGTCGTTATAGGACTCTTACTTTGGTATCATGAGTCGTGGTTTGACTCATGGTCCCTAGAACCATTTTTGGATTATTTTTGGAACTCAATTCTACTTTTCACAGTATGGGTCGTGAACTCATTTCATGATTCATACTGGTGATCCGTGGTTTGAAGGAAAATCTATCAACTTGCGGACTAGGTTCCACGACTCGGCAGTATGACTCGTGGTTCACTCCACTGGTTGTACCTTGACTCATGGGAACCTATTAGATTACTAATTCAGGGTATACTTTTCACGAGTAATCTCACGACTCGTGAAATGATACCACAATTTATAGACTGACTCATGATTCACTAAGGAGCTTAAGTCTGATTCCATGATTTGGTCTATGAGTCATGGACTGGTCTCACGACTCATGGGCCATCTCATGGGCACAAGGACTGTATTTTTTTCTAGTTTGGTTTTTCTGCACTAAGTCTGAATCAAAGCATGGAAAAGCATGAGGTGTTATAGAAGTAAAAGAGAAATAAGAGAGATACCCCATACTACTCCAGTTAAAAGAAACAGTTCTTAAGAAAAAGGTGTTGGTTTTCTACCAAAGGGGAGATGGTGTTCTTCGGTATCAAGGCTCATTATGTGTTCCAGAAATTGATGCTTAAGAGAATGGATTATGATTTAGGCGCATAGTTCTAGATACTCCATTAATCCAGGTTCCATAAAGAAGTACCACGACTTGAGAGAGATCAATTGGTGGAATGCTATGAAGAGGGATATTGAAAATTTTATAGCTAAGTATCCCGATTTTCAGTAAGTAAAGGTTGAGCATCAAAGAACTAGTGAGTTGGCTCAAGACATAAGTATCCCTACTTAGAAGTAGGAGATGCAAAATATGGACTTCATTACAGGTTTGCCAAGTACACGACATCAGCATGATAACATTTGGGTGATTGTTAATTGTATGACTAAATAAGCCCACTTTTTTCCTATTAAAATGACTGATACAGTAGAGGATTATGCTAGGATGTACATCAAGGAGATAGTTAAGCTTTATGGAATCCCATTGTCCATCATTGCAAATAGGGGTGCATAGTTGACAACTCACTTTTGGTAGCTATTTCAAAAAGGTTTAGGTACAAAGGTGAACCTTAGTACCACTTTCCATCCACAAACCAACGGTCAGGTAGAGTGCACTATTCAGACTTTTGAAGACATGTTGAGAGATTTTGTTATTAATTTCAAAGGTAATTGGGATAATCACCTACCTCTTATAGATTTTGTTATAACAACAGTTATCATTGTAGCATTCAGATAGAACCATTTGAGGCTTTTTATGGGCAAGGATCTAGATTTCCTATTGGCTGGTTTGAGGTTGGTGAGGCTGGATTAATAGGTCCATACATGGTTATGAGGGGATGAAAAAAGTTAAGATGATTCAAGAGCGATTAAATACCGCACAGAGCCAACATAAATCATATTCAAATGTGAGGAAAAGATACTTAGAGTTAGAGATTGATGATTGGGTGGGTTTTCTTGAAAATCTCACCCAAGAAGAGTGTTATGCATTTTGGTAAGAAAGGGAAACTCAGTCCCCGATTTATTTTTCCCTATAGAATTGTTGATAAAATGAGAAAGATGGCTTATGAGTCGGAGTTACCCATAGATTTGGCATCCATGCATCTAATATTTCACATCACTATGTTGAAAAAGTGTATTGGTGATCCATTATATGTTGTCCTTATGGGGAATGTTGGTGTTAAGGACAACCTATCGTATGAAGAGATTTCGTTTTAGATTTTAGATCATCAGGTACACAAGTTGAGAACCTAAGAGGTTGCACCAGTCAAAATTTTATGGAGAAATCAAGCAGTTGAAGAAGCTACATAGGAAGCTGAAGAAGATATGAAAGCTAGATATCCTCATGTTTTCACTCCTTCCAACAAAAGTGATTAAGGTAGCAACATTATTTTTATAGTGATTCCTAGAACTCTTATGTCACATCTTGATATATTATATGTCATGTTTATAATTGTACATATATGCACTCTAGTTGAGTCAAAGCCTCAGTATAATTCAATTAGTTCAGCTTATGATAGTTCCTTTCATTTCCTAATTCTAGCTTTAGTCTTTATTCAAGAATGAACGATATCAAGGGAGAGATACTTTAACACCTCAGAATTTGAACCCATGTGTACTTTGTACTAAGTTTAGTCTAAATCAAAATTGGAGAGTTTCAGGATTCCATAAGTGGAACCATGATAAGTGGTAATTTTACCACTAATTATTGTCTTTGTCTTATGATTTTGCATTGTTAATTCATGATTAATTTATGGTACGAGGCTATTTATAGTGTGAAATGTGTCAAATGCAGGTATGATGAAGCATAAATTGAATTGCCATAAAAGAAACCAAGACTTGAGCAAAATGGAGAAGAAATTGTAGTAAGGCTACCAGGTGACTCGCTTTAGAGAGAAAAGGACCACCTAAGCTATCCCACTCAGGAAAATAAAGAGTTACCTTAGCGATAGTGCTCCAACGACTAAAACAATTGCTCTGGAAAAGCATCTACTAAAGTCAATATCCACCTTAGCAATGGATTTCTCACTGTCATGACCCGAGACTACCCCTTTGTCGTAACACGGTGCTTAGAGTCACAAATGACCCCAAACCAACCCATGGCCTGTCATGACACTAAGAATGTTGTATAAAATGGATAATTACTGGGAGGAAGCTAAATCTGAATTATATAAGTATGTAAAAAACAAAATTTAAAATGGAAATCATTTGAACAAAACCATAAAGCTGGAAACTAGTATCTGTCTGTCTGAAAGCCTCTTCTAAGATGAGTTACTGGGACAAGCCCCCAACTAACTCTAACTGTATGAAAACTGAACTACTGAAATAAAGAGACTAAATATAATATTTGTCCTCGAAATATGAGAACTCATTAAACTCAGCTACTGAGATGATACAAACCGTACTAACCACGAGCTGGATGCTGGGCATCAGAACCTATATTATAAAAAAATATAGCGTAAAAGAAAGTATGTGGTCAGTACTTCGAATGTACTGAGCTTGTGAGATGTGCACTATTCTATATTGAACTGAACATGCTGAACATAAGAGATTAAATTGAACATGAAGTAGAGGAATGTAAACTAATGCAATGACCAAGTAAATAAACATGTAACTAAACAATAATATGTTAAACTAATTGAATACAAAGGCATGTGATATCCGAGTCTAAACTGTGGGAACAATTGTTAACCAACATTCCTCATCTGAACTAAATGGGGCCCAATCTGTAACCCCAACTGGAAGGGTGTTCTGTACCTTGTGAAGGGTACGAACATTGACTAATGTGGAACCAATAAATTGGTGCCCAAAAGGATTAAGGTGTCAAGCCTGGTCTAATGGGTGACCCTTTAGAACCTACGATGGCGCCATATTTATGGGACTTAGGGACTTCTACTAAAGGTCTCAACCTAACTGATGGGTGAGCCTTTATCCCTGCATCCGTTCGGTGCTAAGTACTACTCCCAACTGAATTAGACTGATAATTCATAGGCTCATTTATACTGGAGTCTGAGACTGAAATACAGACACTTCATCTAAAAGCATCCAAAAAACATATGAAATTGAAGGACTGAACATTCAATTATCAAGGCATGAGAACATAAGTCATCGGGTGATCATAACCCACCATCTCTAAGGAATGCAACTATTAATGACAATTTTCATAAGCTGAATGGAATATGAAATTTCATAATTATAAAGATGTAAAGATACTAAAATCATAGGAAAACATGTATTCATGGCTTAATCATAATAAGGAACGGAAACATAAGGGAATTCATAGTTTTCATGGAAACCCTACGCTCTGAAGAATGAATTAACTGAAGGAATTGGGTTCACTTAGGGAATCAATGGGTGAAAGGATACCCATTGATAAAATCCCACATACCGAAAAGAATTCATAGTTTTCATGGAAACCCTACGCTCTGAAGAATGAATTAACTGAAGGAATTGGGTTCACTTAGGGAATCAATGGGTGAAAGGATACCCATTGATAAAATCCCACATACCTAAAAGTGAAAACCTTGAACTTGAAGATTGATGAACCCTATATTTCTTGCTTTGGAGAGGAAGAAATCACCTATTTCTTTGTTTTTTCTCTAAGTGTTGATTGATTTTGAGGGAATGAGGGATTTGAGGTAGTTTAGGCTTAATATTCAGCCTTGGAATAGCCAAAACGACGTAGTTTTGGTGTTAAAAGAGTGGGAAAACACCAAACAACCATTTGAAAATGCTTTAATAGTGGAAAAAGTTTGTGTCTGATGGTTCAGGTGAAGAAGCATCAAAACCTTGATGAACTGTCAAAACAAGACCAAATTTTGGTCTTACTAGTTAAGCTTGACGGTTTGGCGTGACAGACTATCACAAGTGTGACAGTTTGTCATACCAAGTCATCATACTCTAGGAGATAGACACCTTCTGGTAAAATGAACATAACTTTCTACTCAGGTATTAGATTGACAAAGGCCAACGGCGTTGGAAAGAAGACTCAAAGAACTTTCATTTGGTAGGTCTTGAGCTATAAAACTCTTTATATGCTAGGAGTTATGCCCCTTTGAAGTTGACCCTAGTAAGATCTTATAAAAGAATTCGATCGGTAAGGGAGCTTTTTACTTAACTATGCGCTAGGAGTTACTTATGGCCATAATTCTTGTCTTAATCACTTCTCATACTACCAAATCACTAAGTTTGGTTCTAAATGAACTTGAAAATTGGTTCTAATCTTATCTCGGATTATCAGGGTGTTACAATATCTCCCTCTTAGGATCATTTATCTATGAATGAAAATTAACTAAGCTGAGAGGACAGGGAAAGAGTTGCAATCACAACACTAAATTCTAAGAGCTGAAAACTGACATGATAACTGAGATTCTCACTGAAGCATGGACTGAACTAAACTCATGCATGCATGCTATGACATCTGAGTAACAAACTGACATGAAACTGAGAGAAGTAATAAGGAGAAAATTGTTACCTAAGCTAGAATGGAATTCGAAGAGAAAAGATGGGGATACTTAGCTATCATATCTGCTTCTGCTTCCCAAGTAGCTCACTCAACTAGCTGATTCCTCCAAAGACCCTTCACTGAAGTGACTTCCTTATTTCTCAACTTACTAACCTGACGGTCAAGAATCTTAACTGGAACCTCCTCGTAAGAGAGACTTTCTTTCCTACCCACACTCTCTAAAGATATAATTAAAGTTGGATCACCAATACACATCTTCAATAAGGACACATAAAAAACTAGATGCACTGATGCCAAGTCTGCAACCAAGTCTAACTCATAGGCCACATTGACAATGTACCTCAAAATCTTATAAGGACCAACATAGTAGGGATTGAGTTTTCCTTTCTTGCCAAATCTCTTCACCCCTTTCATGGGTGAAACTTTCAAGTAAACTAAGGCACCAATCGAGAACTCAAGCTCCCTTCTCCTCACATCTACATAGGATTTTTGATGACTCTGAGTTGATCTCAATATTTTCCTAATCAACTGAACCTTCTCCATAACCTCATGGACTAAATAGGGACCTATAAGAGTAGTTTCACCAACCTCAAACCAACCAATATGAGATCTACACCTCCTGTCATACAACGCTTCAAATGGGGTCATCTGAATACTGTAGTGATAACTATTATTATAGGCAAACTTAATCAAAGGCAAATGATCATCCCAACTACCTCTAAAATCTATCACGCAAGCTCTTAACATGTATTCTAAAGTATGAATGGTCCGCTCAGCCTCACCATCTATCTAAGAGTAAAAAGTTGTGCTGAGATAAACTTGGGTACCAAGACCCTTCTGAAATTGAGAAGTAAACTAAGTACCACTATCTGAGATGATAGCCAAAGGAACTCCACGAAATTTCACCAATTCCCTAAGTGAAGTCTAGCATAATCCATGGCTGAATAAAGTCTTAACTGGGAGGAAATATTCTGACTTAGTCATTCAGTCCATGATAACCTAAATAGAATCATGTTGTTGGCGAGTACAAGGTAACACTGTGATGAAATCCATGTTCACCATTTCCCACTTCCAAGTAGGAATACTAATATCCTGAATCATACCACCAAGTCTCTAGTGCTCAACCTTAACCTGCTGGCAATTAGACATTTATCCACAAATTTTGTGATATCCTTCTTCATGCTATTACACCAATAGACTTCTCGTAGATCACGGTAAATCTTAGTGGCTCCTGGGTGAATAGAATACCGATAACTGTGAGCGTCTATCAATATCCGCTGTCTTAAGTCATCCATATTTAGAACACAAAGTCTGCCCTAACAATGAAGATCACAATCTACCCCTTGGGAGAAAATCTCAACTTTCTGAATTTGGACAACTTCTTTCAACCTAAGAAAAATAGGATCACTATCTTGCTTTACTTTCACCTCAGTTATCAAAGAAGATTCTGAAACATTTTGAAAAAAGATACTACCTTCTGCTGAATCAACCAACCATGCTTCTAATCTACCAAGCTTGTGAACCTTGCAAACTAACTCTTTCTTCTCATCCTCTACATGAGCAACACTTCCCATGGATAACCTGCTAAGACCGTCAGCCACTACATTGGCTTTACTTGAATGGTACAAGACACTCATATCATAGTCCTTTAACAACTATAGCCATCTCCTCTGACAAAGATTTAGATCTTTTTGACTGAACACATACTGAAGGCTCTTGTGATCAGTGAACACGTCTACATAAACCCCATAAAGGTAATGCCTCCAAATTTTTAAGGCAAAAATAATTGTTGCCAACTCAAGATCATGAGAGGCTTATGCTATAACCTTACCATGCTACATCAACACACAAACAAAACCGGCTCTTGAGCCATCACAATTCATTATAAATCCATCTAGACCCTCTGGTAGAGTCAAAACTGGAACGAAGGTGAGTTGAATCTTTAACTCCTGAAAACTCTTCTCATAAGCATCAGACCACTGAAACTTGACTTTAATCTGAGTCAATCTGTTCATAGAAGAAGCAATAGATAAAAATCCTTCAACAAACCATCTATAGTAACCAGCTAAACCCAAAAAACTCTTGATATCTGATGGAGAGATAGGCATAGGCCAATTTCTAACTGCTTTAGTCTTTTGAGAATCGACCTGAATGCCTTCACCAAAAATGATATGACCAAGGAATGCTACTAATTTAATCCAAAATTGACACTTACTGAACTTGCAAAAAATTGGGGATCTTTGAGAGTCTGTAAGATAATCCTCAAATAGTCTGCGTATTCATTCTCACTCCGAGAATAAATGAGGATGTCATCTATAAAGATAATGACGAACATGTCCAAGTACTATTTAAACACCCTATTCATCACGTCCATAAAAGTTATAGGAGCATTCGCTAGTCCAAAAGATATAACAATAAATTTGAAGTGACCAT
The DNA here is from genome assembly GCA_031232105.1 of Capsicum rhomboideum. Lineage (NCBI taxonomy): Eukaryota > Viridiplantae > Streptophyta > Magnoliopsida > Solanales > Solanaceae > Capsicum > Capsicum rhomboideum. The sequence continues at coordinate 23,316,888 of CP124712.1, read as the reverse complement.
ATTGAGTTTTGAAGGCTTTCTTCGAAAGGTCATGTTCTTTGACTCTGAACTGATAATAGCCGGATATACGGTCTATCTTAGAAAATAAACTGCCACTCAAAGCTAGTCAAACAAGCCATCAATCCTAGGAATGGGGTACTTATTTTCAATTTTGACTTTGTTTAAATGACGGTAATCGATGTACATTCTAAGAAAATAATCTTTCTTACGCACGAAAAGGACTGGAGCACCCCATAGGGAGATTCTGGGACTAATAAAACCCTTATCTAAAAGATCTTTCTACTGTTCCTTTAATTCCTTAAGCTCAGTTAGAGCTATTCTGTAAGGTGGAATTAAAATAGGCTGGGTATATGGAAGGAGATCTATTGCAAGTCAATTTCCTACTTGGGAGGAACTACGGGCAGATCTTCTGGAAACACTTCTGGGAACTCATTAACCACTCTAAATGACTAAAAAGTTGGGGTCTCGGACTTTGAATCCTTAACCCTATCAATATGATAGATACACCCTTTGGAAATTATTTTTCTACCATTAAGGTATGAGACAAACCAACCTATAGGCGCTGAGGTATTACCCTTCCACTATAAGACTGGCTCATTTGGAAACTGAAACTAGACTACTCTGTTTCTACAATCGACTGAGGCATAACAAGAATGTAGCCAATCCATGCCAAGAATGACATCAAAATCAGTCATATCTAACTCTACAAGTTCGATTGAGGTGACTTTTTGAGAAACTATGACATAATAATTTTTTATACCTGTCTAGCTATGACTGAATCACCAACAAGAATAGAGACTAAGAAAGGTTCTGAGAGGATTTCTGGACTAACAACAAAGTTTGCTACGGTATAAGAAGTCAAGAAGGAAAGTGTGGCTCCGGGTTCTAACAAGGCATAACAACAATATGAAAAACTTGTAATGTACCAGTGACTACATCAGGGGAACCCTCCTGATCCTGTCGAGTCTAAAGTGCATAAAATCTTATTTGACACTGACTGCCACTTACACTAGATGAGGTACCCTGCTGAGTCAGGTGACCTGCTAGAGCTGCTAAAGAGTTAGGCTGATACAACTAACGAGTATCCCTGCCCCTCTGTGAGGCTGCTAGACACTTTCTTAATTTGTCGCGTGGCTTACCACACCCAAAACAATTACCACTATCGGCCATACACTCACCTTGGTGGTTTTTACCACACTTCTTGCAAATCGAATGAGTACGTCCACTTGTAACACTGCCCTGGGACTTAGAGCGTAGTGCCCTATCCCAATGGTACTTTCTGAACTTGGACACTGGGGCAGTAGCAGAAGATGGGGCTGGAGCTGAAAACTTCTAACGAAACTGAGAATGACTACCATCATCTGACCTCTTCTGAGAAAAGTTAAAATTGCCTATTCTAACCCTCATATTCTCCCTTTCCTTCTCCTTGATTTTTTCCTTCTCAATCTGTTGGGCATGAGTCGTCAATCTAGAGATGGTTATCTCCTTAACCAACATAGCAGTTCTACACTCTTTAACCATATCCTCCAAAACACCCGATATGAACTTGCTCATACGGGACCTGGAATCAACCACCATTGTCGCAGCATACTTAGAAAGCTGAGTAAACTTGAGAGAATACTCTTTCACAATCATGCTTCCCTTCTTCAAGTTAATAAACTCCTGAACCTTGGTTTTGCTTAACTCAAGTGGGAAAAACCTATCAAGAAATTCAGCTACAAACTCATCCCAATCTACCGAACCTGCATCCACACCTCTATCTTCCTTCCACTGCTTATATCAAGTATGGGCCGCTCCTTTCAACTAATAAGCAACTAAATTTGCACTCTCAACTGGAGTGACACCCATGATCTGAGTGACTTTTTGAATGTCATCAAGGAACTTTTGCATATCCTCCTCAGGATTAGAACTATGGAACTCATGAGGATTCATTCAAGTGAAATCCCAAACTCTAACCACTACCGTACCACTATTTAGATTGACCTGTGCAATAGCCTGTTGATTCACCTGGGTAATCATTGCCTGAGCTAGCATTTGAAAGTAGCCCTGAACTCAGCATGGGAAACTTATTTGTTCAAAGGGTCTGCTGGAGCTAGTGGTACTTGCTGGTTCTCATTCCTGTAATCGTTTTCATTTTTATTTCTCCTCTAATTCACTCTTCTGAGAGGCATTTTCTATAAATATGTAGAGCACTCGTTATAAGGAGGATAAATATAGTTCACACTCGATCGCACAATATGAACATGAAAAAAGTGAAACTTTTCCTAAAAATTTACATAGCCTCTCATGCATAAGTGTGGCGCGTGTCACACCCATAAATAAGACTCTACTTAATGCGACTTTCATACACCCTAGGACATTTTAAGCCTGATGCTTTGATACCAAGTTTGTCACGACCCGATACTACCTTCTAGTTGTAACACGGTGCTTAGAGTCACAAGTGGCCCCAACTAACCCATGGATTGGCATAACACTAAGAATGTTGTATAAAATGGATAAATCACTAAGCGAAAGCTAATTATGAATGATATAAGTATATCCAAAACAAAACTTAATAGTCAAAACAGAAATCATTTGAACAAGACCATAAAGCTGAACGCCTTTTTCTAAGATGAGTTGCTGGTACAAACCCCCAGCTAACTCTAATTATCTGAAAACTGAATGACTAAAATAAAAAAAGTAAACATAAGGCTTATTCTCGAAAGATAAGGACTCACCAAACTATGTTGCTGGGATGATACAGAATCATACTAACCACGAGTTGGATGTTGGGCATCAAAACCTATATATAAAATAATACAGCGCAAAAGAAAGTATGTGATCAGTACTTTGAATGTACTAAGCATATAAGATATACACAATTCTATATGGAACTGAACATGCTAAACATAAAAGACTAAACTGAACATAAAATTGAGGAATGTAAATTAATGCAATGACCAAGTATGTAAACATGTAACTAAATAATAATATGCTAAATAAACTGAATACAAGGGCATGCGATATCTGAGTCTGAACTGTGGGAGCTACTATTAACTGACATACCCTATTTAAGCTAAAGGGGGCCCAACCTGTAACTCCAGCTAGAAGGGTAATTTGTACCTTGCCAAGGGTACGAATACTGACTGACTTGGATCCACTAAACTGATGTCCAAAAGGACTAAGGTGTCAAGCCTGGTCTAATAGGTGACCCATTAGAACCTACGGTGGCGCAGTAGTTTTGAGACTTAGGGACTTCTACTAAAGGTGTCAGCCTAAATGATGGGTGAGCCTTCAACCCTACGTCCGTTTGGTGTTAAGTACGACTCCCAACTGAATTATACTGATAACTCATAGGCTTATTTATACTAGAGTCTGAGACTGAAATATAGACACTTCATCTAAAAGCATCCTAAACACATATGAAATTAAAGGACTGAACATTTAACGATCAATGCAAGAGAACATAAGTCATCAGGTGTTCATAAATCACCATCTCTGAAAAATACAACTATTCATGACAATTTCCATAATATGAATGGAATATGAAATTACATACCACAAGCCAAAATCAGGAATTTATCAATAAACTGAGGGTTCATAATTATAAAGATGTAAACATACTGAAATCATGGGAAAACATGTATTCATAGCTTAATCATAATAAGGAACTGAAATATAAGGGAATTCATACTTTTCATGGAAACCCTAAGCTTTGAAGAATGAATTAACTGAAGGAATTAGGTTCACTTAGGGACTCAATGGGTGAAAGGATACCCATTAATGAAATCCCACATACCTGAAAGTGAAAACCTTGAACTTGAAGCTTGAAGATTGATGAACCCTAGCTTTCTTTCTTTGGAGAGGAAAAAATTGCATGTTTCTCTGATTTTTCTTTAAGTGTTAATTGATTTTGAGAGAATAAGGGATTTGGGGTAGTTTAAACTTATTATTCAGCCTTGGAATAGCCAAAATGATGTAGTTTTGGTGTTAAAAGAGTGGTAAAAGACCAAACAACCCTTGGAAAACAATTTAATAGTGCAATAAGTTTACGTCTGATGGTTCAGGTGACGAACCATCAAACCCTTGATGAACCATCACTCTGAATCGTCAAAATATGACTAAATTTTGGTCTTACTGGTTAAGTTTGATAGTTTGCCTTGATGGACCATCACAAGTGTGATGGTTCATTACATCGGGTCGTCATACTTTGGCAGACAGACACCTTCTGGTAAATTGAGCATGACTTTCTACACTAGTATTGGATTGACAACAGCCGATGGCGTCAGAAAGAAGACTCGAAAAACTTTTATTTGGTGGATCTTGAGCTATAAAACTCTCTATATGCTAGGAGTTATTCCCCTTTAAAGTTGACCCTAGTAAGATCTTATATAAGAATTTGATCGGTAAGGGAGCTTTCAACTTAATTATGCGCTAGGAGTTACCTATGGCCTTAATTCATGTCTAAATCACTTCTCATACTACCAAATCACTAAGTTTGATTCAAAATGTACTTGAAAATTGGTTCTAATCTTAGCTCAAATCATTCATCTCCCCCTTGGGATTATTCATCCCCAAATGAAAACTAACTAAGTTGAGAAGATAGGGAAAGAGCTGTAATCCCAACACTGAGTTCTAAGAGCTGAATACTGACATGATAACAGAGATTCTAATTGAAGCATGGACTGAACTGAACTCATGCATGCATGCTATGACATAGGAGTAACTGACAGACATAAGACTGCGAGAAGTAATAAGGAGAAAACTATTACCTTAAGATGGAACGAAATTCAAATAGAAAAGATGGGGATACTTGGCCATCATATCTGCTTCTGCTTCCCAAGTAGCTCCCTTAACTAGCTGATTCCTCCAAAGAACCTTCATTGAAGCGAATTCCTTATCTCTCAACTTACAAACCTAACAGTCAAAAATATTAACTGGAACCTCCTCATAAGAGAGACTATCTTTTACGCCCACACTCTCTATAGATATAATTGAAGATGGATGCACTATTGCCAAGTCTGCAGGCAATTCTAACTCATAGGCCATATTGCCAATGTGCCTCAAAATCTTAGAAGGACCAACATAGTAGGGACTGAGATTTCCTTTCTTGCTAAATCTCTTCACCCCTTTCATGGGTAAAACTTTCAAGTAAACCAATTCACCAATTGCAAACTCAAGCTCCCTTCTCTTCACCCATTTTCTTACATCTGTAATGAAATTCATGTTCACCACTTTCTACTTCCAAGTAAGAATACTGATATCCTGAATCAAACCACCAAGTCTATGGTGCTTAATCTAAAGTTGCTGGTAATTTGGACGTTTATCCATAAATTCTACGATATCCTTCTTCATGAAATTACACCAATAAACTTCTCATAGATCATGGATAATCTTAATGGCTCATGGGTGAGTAGAATATCGATAACTGTGAGCCTCTGCCAATATCCTCTATCAAAATACTTCTACATCTAGAACACAAAGTCTGTCCTGACAACAAAGAACACCATCTACCCCTTGGGTAAAAACCTCAACTTTCTGAATTTGGACAACTTCTTTCATCCTAAAGCAAAATAGGATCACTATAATGCATCAACACATAACCAATATCGACTCTTGAGGCATCACAATACACTACAAACCCATCTGGACCATCTAGAAGAGTCAAAATTGGAGCAGAGGTGAGTCGGGTCTTCAACTCCTCAAAACTCTTCATGCAAGCATCAGACTGATGTCGCCTAAAATATACCTCCGAAAAAGTATAATGCGGTCGCTGTCAAATATAGAACCCAACTAGGTTGGGGTTGATCCCATAGGGAATAGGTCGAAGTTTATATAGAATGCTGGTTTGAGTAACTAGTAAGTAAGTAAAAAAGGGGGGTTTTGTGAATAATAAATAACAGTAAGGATTGCTGATTGTTGGGTTGTAAACAATATGAGAAATACACTAGGACTGTGATCCACAATGATTCCTTAACTCCACCGATTACTCCTACTAACAAAACCGTCCCGCTATGTTGCATGCAAAATCTGATAAGATATGTTCATCTAAACATCTCTCGACCTTGGTTAGATGAATTTCACTCTTCTCCTCTCGGTCTCCGAGTGTCGCACTACTAACCCTTGTCCTGGATCTTAGATAACTATTCCCGCTAAGGCTCAAGTTATTAGATGAAGGTTGATAGCTTCAAATCTCTGTTGTTAGCTCCTTTTCCCAATCTCTACCTCTCTCTCAAGCAAGTCCAGAATACAGGCGAGTTTCTAACGTGTGCAACTGTTAGCAGATCAATCACAACGAAGGAGACAACAATACATGCATTCACAGTGGTTCAGAGTTGCTTTGCACTTAACCTGTTTCGTTAATTCCTCATGGTTCACATAACCCTAGTTGATGAGTTTAGTTACTCATAATTACAAGAACATAAGAAGAATTCAAAGATAAAAACATAATTGCACACTCACAATAATAAAGAAGAACTGAAATCTCAATTATCAATAAAACTCGAATTAGGGTTTTTGATTACAAAACCAAAAATATGTTTATGAACTCAGAAACAGTAAAAAATATCTCTTAAAATAATGTACTGACTCTCTCTCACAGATAGGACTATACAAGGGTATTTATAGATACAAAGCTAATCCTATCCTAATCATAACAGGAAAACAGAGTCGGCAACTTCCACGGTATCATGACTTGGTGTTGTGGAACCAAGTCACGCAATGTAGGTGAGTGTCGTGGAAATCAGGCTCAAATTGATAGCTTCAGAACATAACTCAAGCCACCTAGTCATGCCACGTGACTGCCTGGCGTGGAAATCAGGCAGCTTTTGATCCTCTGAAAGTTGACTCATGAAAGCCACTCACGTCACGTGAGTGGACCTCACGGCACGTGAGTGGTGTCGTGACTCCCTCTCTGGTGCAGATTCTTGTTATTTCATCTTCAGACACTTCATTCTCGGGCTTGATTCTTCCTTTTTGATCATTTTGCCTTCAAAACTCGATTTCCTGCAAAGTAGGATAGAAACCACATCATACTAACCAAATACACCCAAGTTATTGCATATTTTACTTGTTTTAAGCATCGAAAGTGTCATGTAACCATGATGCATCACAGACCACCAAAACTTAACTTTGTTCTGAGTCAATCTAGACATAGGAGAATTAATAGATGAAAATACTTAAACAAACCATCTGTAATAACTGGATAAACCCAAGAAATTCTTAATATCTGATGGAGAGATAGGTGTAGGCTAATTTCTAACTGCTTTGGTCTTTTGAGGATCAACCTGAATGCCCTCATCAGAAATGATATGACTAAGGAATGCTACTAATTTCAACCAAAATTCACACTTGCTAAACTTGGCGAATAACTAGCGATCTTTGAAAGTCTGCAAGACAATCCTCAAATGGTCTGTATATTCATTCTCACTCTGAGAATAAATGAAGATGTCATCTATAAAGACAATGAATAACATGTCCAAGTACTGTTTGAACACCCTATTCATCAAGTCCATAAAAGCTATAGGAGCATTCATTAGTACAAAAGACAAAACAATAAATTTAAAGTAACCATACTGAGTTTTGAAGGCTATCTTTGGAATGTTGTATTCTCCGACTCTAAGCTGATGATAGTCGGATCTGAGATTTATCTTAGGAAAGCAACTAACACCCTGAAGCTGTTCAAATAGGCCATCAAACCTAGGAATGGGATACTTATTTTTGGTTTTGACTTTGTTTATATATTACAGTAATCGATGCACATTCTGAGAGAATCATCTTTCTTACTCATAAAAAGGACTGGAGCACCCTATGGAGAGATTCTGTGCCTAATAAAACCTTTATCTAAAAGATCTTTCAACTATTCCTTTAATTTCTTAAGCTTAGCTGGAGCCATTTGTAAGATGGAATTGAAATAAGTTGGTTATATGGAAGGAGATCTATTCTAAGTCAATTTCCCACCCGGGAGGAACTCTGGGCAAATCTTTTAGAAACACTTTTGGGAACTCATTAACCACTAAAACTAACTGAAGAGTTGGGATCTCAGACTTTGAATCCTCAAACCTAACAAGATAATAGATAAACCCTTTGGAAATCATTTTTCTAGCATTAAGGTTTGAAACAAACCAACCTATAGGTGTTGAGGTACTACCCTTTCACTCTAAGACTGGCTCATTTAGAAACTAAAATTGGACTACTCTGTTTCTACAATTAACTGAGGCATAATAACAATATAGCCAATCCATGCCAAGAATGACATCAAAATAAGTCATTTCTAACTCTATAAGATCAACTGAGGTGATTTTCTGAGAAACTATGACATGGAAATATTTTTATACCCATTTGTCTTTGACTAAATCACCAGTAGAAGTAGATACTAAGAAAGGTTCTAAAAGTATTTATGGACTAACATAAAAGTCTACTGCAATATAAGGAGTCACGAAGAAAACTGTGGCTCCGAGTTATAGCAAGGCATAAACATTAATATGAAAGATCTGTAATGTACCAGTGACTACATCAGGGGAACCCTCTTGATCCTGTGGAGTTTAAATTTCATAAAATTTATTCTGACACTGACCGCCACTTGTACTAGATAAGGCACCTTGCTGAATCTGGCGACCTGCTGGAGCTCCTGAAGAGTTAGGCTAATTTTGCTGACGAGTATCCCTGCCCCTCCATGAGGTTGCTGGATACTCCCTTAATCTGTGGCCTAGCTTACCACATCTAATACAATTACCACTGTAGGTCATACACTCACCTTGGTGGTTCTTACCACACTTTTTGCAAACTGGATGAGTACGTCCACTTGTATCACTACCCTAGGACTTAGAGCCTGGTGCCCTATCCCGATGGTCCTATCTGAACTTGGGTACTAGGGCACTAGGAGAAGATGGTGCTGGAGCTGAATACTTCTGATGGAAATGAGAATGGCTACCACCATCTGACCTCTACTGAGAAAAGTTAAAATTGTATGTTCTGACCCTCATATTCTCCCTTTTCTTCTCCTTGATCATTTCCTTCTCAATCCTTTAGGAATGAGTCATAAACCTGGAGATGTCCATCTCCTTGACCAACATAGTAGTTCTACACTCTTTAACCACATCCTTCGAAACACTTAATATGAACTTGTACATACGGGGCCTGGAATCAGCAACCATTGCCGCATCATACTTAGAAAGCTGAGTAAACATGAGAAAATACTTCCTTACACTCATGTTGCCTTGCTTCAAGTTAATAAACTCTTGAACCTTGGTTTCCCATAACTCAAGTGGGAAGAACCTATCTAGAAATACAGCTACAAACTCATCTTAATCTACTGGACCTGCATCCACACCTTTATCTTTCTTCCACTGCTTACATCAAGTATGAGCTGCTCCTTTTAACTGATAAGTAACTAAATATGCACTCTTGACTAGAGTACACCCATGATCTGAATGAACTTCTGAATGTCATCAAGGAACTCCTGCAGATCCTCCTTAGGCTTAGAACCATGGAACTCAAGAGGATTCATTAGAGTGAAATCCCAGACTCTAGCCACTGTTGTACCACTATTTAGATTGACCTGTGCAACTGCCTGCTGGTTCACCTAGGTAGTTATTGCCTAAGCTAGCACCTGAAAAGCAGCCCTAAACTCAGTATGTGAGACTTATTTGTTCAAAGGGTTTACTGGAGTTGGTGGTGCTAGCTGGTTCTCATTCCTGTTATCGTTTTCATTTCTGTTTCTCCTCCCATTCTCTCTTCTGGGAGGCATTTTCTGTAAACACGTAGAGCATGAGTTAGAAGGAGGTTAAATAGAGTTCATAATCTCTTACATGATATGAACATGAAAAAAGTGAAATTTTCCCTAAAATGTTTCATAGCCTCTCATTCATAAGTGTGGCACACTTCACACCCATGAACAAGACTCTACTTAACGTGGTTTTCAGACCCCCTAGGACACTTTAAATTTGATGCTCTGATACGAAGTTTGTCATGACCCAAGACTACCCCCTAGTCGTAACATGGTGCTTAGAGTCACAAATGACCCCAAGACAACCCATGTCCTGGTATGACACTAAGAATGATGTATAAAATGGATAATCACTAGGAGGAAGCTAAATATGAATGATATAAGTATATCCAAAACAAAATTAATAGTCAAAAAGGAAATTATTTGTACAAAACCATAAAGCTGGAAACTATTGTATGTCTTAAAACCTCTTCTAAGATGAGTTGCTAGTACATTCCACCAGCTAACTCTAACTGTCTGAAAATTGAATGACTGAAATAAAAAAAGTAAACATAAGTATTGTCCTCTAAATATGAGGACTTACCTAACTCTATTGCTGAGATGATACAGAATTGTACTAACCACGAGTTGGATGCTGGGCGTCAGAACCTATATTATAAGATAATATAGCGCAAAAAAAAGTATGTTGTCAGTACTTTAAATGTACTGAGCATGTGAGATATGCAGTATTTTATATGAAACTGAACATGCTGAACATAAGAGACTAAACTGAACATGAAACTGAGGAATGTAAATTGATGCAATGAGCAAGTATGTAAACATGTAACTAAATAATAATATGCTGAGTAAACTGAATACAAGGGGCATGGGATATATGAGTCTGAACTGTGGGAGCTATTATTAACCGACATACCCTATCTTAGCTAAATAGGGCCCAACCGATAACCCCAGCTGGAAGGGTGTTCTATACCTTGCCAAGGGTATAAATACTAACTGACGTGGATCCACTAAACTGATGTCCAAAAGGACTAAGGTGTCAAGCCTAGTCTGACGGGTGACCATTTAGAACCTACGGAAGCACCATAATTCTGGGACATAAGGACTTTTACAAACGGTCTCAGCCTAACTAAAGGGTAAGACTTCATCCTTGCATCCGATCGATACTAAGTACTACACCCAACTAAATTACACTGATAATTTATAGGCTCATTTATACTGGAGTTTGAGACTGAACACTTCATCTGAAAGCATCCTAAACACATATGAAATTGAAGGACTGAACATTCAATTATCAATGCATGAGAGCCTAAGTCATCGGGTGTTCATAACCCGCCATCTCTGAATAATGCAACTATTCATGACAATTTTCATAATTTGAATAGAATATGAAATTACATACCACAAGTCCAAAATCTCGAATTTATCAATATATTGTGGGTTCATAATTATAAACATGTAAAGATACTGAAATCATGGCAAAACATCTATTCATAGCTTAATCATAATAAGGAACTGAAACATAAGGGAATTCATACTTTTTATGGAAACCCTAAGCTCTAAAAAATGAATTAACTGAAGGAATTGGGTTCACTTAGGGACTCAATGGGTAAAAGAATATCCATTGATGAAATCCCATATACCTAAAAGTGAAAAGTGAAAACCTTGAACTTAAAACTTGAAGATTGATGAACCCTAGCTTTCTTGATTTGGAGAGGAAGAAATTGCTTATTTCTCTAATTTTTTTCTTAGTGTCGATTGATTTAGAGGGAATGAGGGATTTGGGTTAGTTTAGGCTTAATATTCAGCCTTGGAATAGCCTAAGCGATGTAATTTTTGTGTTAAAAGAGTGGTAAAAGATCAAACAACCCTTTGAAAACATTTTAATAGTGCAAAAAGTTCACGTCCGATGGTTCAAGTGATGAACCATCAAACCCTTGACGAACCGTCACTCTGAACAATCAAAACATGACCAAATTTTGGTCTTACTGGTTAAGCTTAACAGTTTGCTTTGACGGATCGTCACAAGTGTGATGGTTCGTCATATCAAGTCATCTCACTCTGGCAGATAGACACCTTCTGGTAAACTGAGCATGACTTTCTACTCTGGTAATTAATCGACAACAGCCGGCGGCGTTGGAAAAAAGACTCAAAAAACTTTTATTTGGTGGGTCTTGAGCTATAAAACTCTTTATATGCTAGGAGTTATTCCCCTTTGAAGTTGACCCTAGTAAGATCTTATACAAGAATTCGATCGGTAAGGGATCTTTCAACTTAACTATGACCTAGGAGTTACTTATGGCCTTAATTCATGTGTAAATCACTTCTCATACTATCAAATCACTAAGTTTGGATCTAAATGTACTTGAAAATTTATTATGATCTTCGCTCAAATTTGTTAGATGTTACACTCGCCTAGGTGAGGCCGCCTTGTTAATCAAAATTTCACCTAAGCGACTGACGGGGCACTGTTTAGAGCAAATTCGTCAAATAACATTTTCTCAATACCAATCCATATAAAACCCGCTTTCAGCTCTTCCAAGACTATCTTTGGATATTTTTTGAAGATTAGATGCTAGGGTTCTTCAACCAACACCCTTGAAGTGAAGATTTGGAAGCTTTGTAGTGGTAAATTTTTAAATCCTTTCTTCAACTCCTTGTTTTGTAGAGAATATATTTAGGTGTAGTTGTTAATTTTGGTTTTGACTATTGATTTGAAAACATAGCACTATTTGGGTTTTGATTTTATCTTATGCTTTTGTATTAATTGAATACTCTTTGATTTATGAATGGGTTTTGCTTGTCTAAATTAAACTCATGCTTTTGGAGATAAGAAACTAAGTCCCTACATTTTGGAGTTTGTCGTTCCAAGAAGGCAAAGTGACGTTCCTCACTTGAAGGACAAAAAGTGCAAAATACAATATTTGAGGAGTGGCCTATTACTTTGCTTACCATTGCCCAATGAGCCTCAATAGAGAGCTTAGAAAAGCTTTTGTTGAAACTTCATATTGAAACATGGGTTGTAAGGAGATCGATCTCCTTGAGGTCTTCGTAAGAGTAAGGTGTTCATTGTAGGATCAATCAATTGGGGTTTTAGGGTTTGATATACCCTTTGGTTTCATTAATTTCCTCTTTTTATGTCTTATTGTTTATCTTTATCTTTCTATCTTTTAATTTTCTACACTTCGATTCCATCTTCGTGGGTCAATTCACATCAAATTGTTAGTACCAAATAAAGTCATAGACTTTGTACTTAATTGAAAATGCGAAGTGAAAATGATATTTTTGGTTCTTGAGCTTGAATTGATAGACCTCATTGCATTCTTGATTTTGTTTTTCTTAAGGATAAGCAAAGTTTTAAGTTGGCGTGTTGATACGTGGTGATTTGACCACTTATTAGTGTCTTTTTCTTATGATTTTGCATTGTTAATTCATGATTAATGTATGGTACAAGGCTATTTACAATGTGAAATGTGTCAAATGAAGGTATGATGAAGCACAAATTAAATTGACACAAAAGAAACCAACAAAAAGGAGAAGAAATTGTAGTAAGGCTGCCAGGTGACTGCTTTAGTGAGAAAAGGACCGCCTAAGCGGTCTCGCTCAGGTGAAGAAGGAGTCGCCTTAGCAATAGTGGTCCAGCAACCAAATGAATCGCTCAGGCGAAGCATCTACTAAATTCAATATCCGCCTTAGCGATAGATTGATCGTCTAGGCGAGGCCGCCTTGGCGATTAAAATATCGCCTAAGCGACTGACGGGGCACTGTTCAGGGCAGATTCATCAAATCAAATTTTCTCAATCCCAATCAATATAAAACTAGTTCACAGCTCTTCCAAGACTATCTTTGGCTATTTTCTCAAGCTTGAAGGCTAGGGTTCTTCAACCAACACCCATAGAGTGAAGATTTGAAAGCTTTGTAGTGATAAATCTCTAAATCCTTTCTTCAAATCCTTATTTTGTAGAGATTATATTTGGGTGTAGTTATTAATTGTTAATTTTAGTTTTGAATATTGATTTGGAAACATAGAAATATTTGAATTTTGATTTTATCTTATGCATTTGTATTAATTGAATACTCTTTGATTTATGAATGAGCTTTGCTTGTCTAAATTAGTCTCATGCTTTAATTGATTTCCAAAGGGAGTGATCAACCCTAGGACTTAACCATTTACTTCAATTTGGATTGAAAGAGTTAATTGAGGTTAGGAAAGATTAATTTAGCGCGATTTAGGCGTATGTCTCATCGAATGGATTTGAGCTAGAGATAGTAAGATTCTAGTGTAGCCCAAAAATTAATTTTGTGATTAATGTTTCTTAGCTTTTTCCAAGAGAACAAGTGAGGATTAAACCCACAATGATCGAAAGACATTAGTGGGTGATTTCGAATCCAAGATTAATTTGCTAAATCTGTGATTAATTAAGTGAGTAATTAGTTAAGTACAATGGATTGTTGATAGAATTGATTCCCGTTATCAATCCTCTTAAGTAGTTTTAATTCCTTATTTTCTCAATCGCTACTTATATTGTTCCTCGTGGAATCGACCCTGACTCTGTAGTTAGGTAAATATATTGCTAACAATCGTATACACTTTCTAATTGATTTTAGATCTGTAGTTGAGTGTTATCAAACCATAGTTTGTGATTCAAGACCACGACTCGTGCTTCCAACCGTGAAGCTAGTTCGAAGAAATAAATGCTTCCAGGTTCCCATGAAAGAAACCACGACCTGTGATCTTAGTCCATGGATCGTAGAATCAGACGTGGAACCAGATCTAGAAAGTTAACATTTTACTCAGGTTCCCACGAAAAGGTTTACGAGTCATGAAATAGAGTCCATGGTCCACAGAACCCTTTGTGATTCAGATATAGAAATTTTATAACTTTGATCCAGGAGACCAGGATGACAACATGAACCATGAACTGCATTCCACGGTATGTGAAGTCAAATCGTGAATCCATTCCTAAAACCTTACAAGTTTGTTCAGACTTCTACGACTTAGATCACGACTCGTAGAACATAACCATATTCTGTGAAATGAGCCGTAGACCTCAGTCTAGAATCAGTTCAAACAAATTCCAGGCTTCTACGGATCAAACCACGATTCGTGGAAGTGATCCATGGTCCGTGGAATAACCCGTGGTATGGAATCTTGAATTTTTTAGCAACGTTTTAAAAAGGATATTTTTGACTTTTTCTTACCCTATTACTATATGCCATGTTGTTTTAACCTCTAAAAGGTATAAATATGAAATCCTTAAGTAAATTTTTCTTTTATTCTCTCAAATCAAGTCAAAATCAAGTCGAGAGAAAGTTCAAAGGCAAATCAAGCACATAGGGTTCCTGTTCTACCAAGATAGTCAAGTCTTCTCTTGTCAACATTATTGTCTTCAACGGGTACGCAAGAATTCAGTAATGGATTTCTTTCATCCTCACGTCCAAATATTTTAAAGTTAGTATGAATTATCTTTAAAGCTAGGGTTTTTATATCCAACTCATTAAAGCGAATTCCTTTATGTGTTTAGCCTGACTTTATAAAAGAATTATTATAGAAATTTCATAATCTTATGATTTTCAAACTAAGTTCCACATATGATTTGAACACTATGATTTAAGATTTACCTTTATGAAACCATAACCTTGTGTTCATAAATATATGTTTTAGATCAAAGATTTCAACATATGATTTATGATACAGATTTGAGCATTGTCTCACAACAAGTATGATTACAGAATAGAAACTTTGAGCGAAGACTCATGATATGATTTCAGATAGCTTTACAAGATACGTTATAAGCCTATATGATTATAAAGATAGTTTTGGGAGGATTATTTAGGACCGAGAGGATATGGTTTAGATAGCACATGTCTCATAACTACGTTGCTACCGTAGAATATGGTTCGATCCGCAAGTCGGATGATCTCTTTAGCCCAAGAGGCTTAGTTTTGGATCCATAGATAAATAGGTTCTATACTTTGGCAAGTATAGGGCAGCCCTCTCAACTGGAATTGTATGTTCGACATCACGAGCTCACATGGTATTTGTCGATTATAAGAATCTCCTATTAATTTATGAATTCATGACTTTCTAATTTTATGAGTTTATTTTCATGTGCATGAAAGATTCTCTTATACAAACTTTTGCTATTATGTTCCTCTTCAGTCTGTCAGCTATTTTAAGATATTTTAAGTGATCTCATTGAGACTTATGCTTTAGCTTTTGACTCTTGTTTTAAGTTACTCCATACATGTCATTACGTTCAACTCTTCAGTTTATGCTATTTATATATGTATAAATTGCATATCAATACATTCCATTGTATTGAATGCGTCTGGCACTATATCTTCTTATGATGTAGATTCAGGTATTTGAGCTTAAGGTTTGCTGCTAGACATTCGATAGCACCTGACATTTAATAAATTGGTGAGCTCTCCTATCATCCAGGAGGCGTAGAGTTGATTTTAGTTTTCTTCTTAGTTTGGTTTAGACGGTTGTTTCAATGAAGTTTACAGGGCCTCGTCCCGATTGACTCTTATGTTTAATAGTAGAGGCTTCACTAGACAACAATTATGAAGTAGTTGGTAGTTTTTCATTTGTTCCCAGTTATGTCTCAATAAATATGGTCTCTTTTAGATTTAGCACATCATCATTGTTTATGTTTGAACTTCAGTTTAATTATTTATATTACTCTATAGATATGCTATTCCAAAGTTCCTTCAGGACCACTAGTGAGCAACTAGTTATGACTCACGGCTAGGGTGTAGACTCAGGTCGTGACAATATGATAAGTGATTAATTTCTGAGCTCCTATTTAGGCATTCCATATCTTTTGAAATCCCCATCTTCATAATGTTTGTTCAATCCCCTAGCTAACACTTACAACAATAATGAATAAAGTAGGAGATAAAAAGATCACTTTGTTTCAAACCTCTATAGGAGGGGAAAAATTCATAAGATTGTTAATTGATTAGAACTGAATACCAATTACTAGATACAAGCCTCCACACCACCACCAACAACAACAACATATCCTCCATACCATGTCAGTAATAATCTCTGAGAAACTAATACATGTGCGGGTACTAATACTAATTTTTCTTTAAAAAAACACTAGTGTAAGGGTGTGGTGTGACTCCACAATAGTTATGAGTTGGGTTCCACGAGCTGTGTTATTGGGGTTGGGCCTTTTTAGCCAATTAGATAAAGGGAAAAGTACACTAAATGGACTAAAAAACTAAAGTATTTTACACCCAAATACCCCTTCCCATACTAATTCTTAAAATGTCTATTCGACAGTAAATAATTACATGGAATACACCCCACTCGACAAACACCTGACACGCAGCCTTTTTGGCCAATCATTTTTGCTTTTAATTTTTCATATGCCACTTGCCTGACAGTTGGTAGCCTTTCTCCTTTCCAATTCTTTTCACTATCCAATTCATTTTCTTTCGTTCGTTCTTTTTTTTTTTCTATGTTTTTGTAATTTTCTTTTTATTTTGTTTGGTTTATTTTTCTTTCGAACAACGTCTATCTTATATAATAATATTTTTTAACATAATTAGACTTGCCATTTCATTTAAAATATCAATAAATTATAAAATCATATAAAAATAAATACATATGCAATAATATCAAAACTAAACAGTTTTTCATAAGTATTTAAGACATTTTAGAAAGACAGTAAAATTATATTTTTTTTTATCAAATTCTAATTTAAATCAAATATTTTTGAACACGCGCGATATTGATAAACCTCTCAAAATTAGACTCATATGCTTTCGGTACGGGAACGAAGGACAACCTCAAACACCCGGAGTGTTATATGTGGCTTCCAATTCATGTTTTTTCTTTGTTTTTTTATATATATTTTTGTACTTCAATTTTCTTTTTATGTTATTTATGTTTCTTTTATTTGAATGGAAAAATAAGTATCATGGAGGTTTCACGGTAGGATTGAAACTGACATCAATGATATCATGATAGTATATTTATACTATGTTGGTATCATTACAGATTGAAACAAACCTCAATGATACCATGTCAGTGTATATATATTGGGATGGTATTATGGAGGTCTTCCTGATGGATTGAAGCAGAGATCAATGACACTATGACAGTATATAAATGTATTGTGATGGTATAATTGAGGTCCACTGAAGGATGGAAGAAGATATCAATGATAACATGACAATATATAGTTATACTGTGATGGTATCATTAAGAACTGAAGTAAATTCAATGATACCATGTCAGTATATATATATATATACTGTGATGGTATCATGGAGGTCTGACTGAAGGATTGAAGCAGACATCAATGATACCATAACAGTAAATAGATATACTGTGATAATATCATGGAGGTCTCACTGAATGATGAAACATACATCCATGATACCATGACGTTATATATATATATACTATGATGGTATCATTACTGACTGAAGCAAACCCAATAATACCATGTCAATATATATATACTATGATGGTATCATGGAGGTCTGATTGAAGGATTGAAGCAGACATCAATGATTCCATGACGGTATATAGATATACTGTGATAGTATCATGGAGGTTTCACTGAATAATGAAGCATACATCAATGGTACCATGACAATAAATAGTTATACTGTGATGGTATCATTACGGACTGAAACAAACTCAATGATACCATGTCAGGATATATATACTGTGATGGTATCATGGAGGTCTGACTGAAAGATTGAAGCAAACATCAATGATACGATGATAGTATATAAATATACAGTGATGGTATCATTACAAAAGAAAAGAAATAAATAAATAAAAAAGGATCGAAAATATGAAACAAACGAGACTCAATATCGAAGTACAACAATTGAATGTATAATGAAATAATGAAAAATGTATAATGAAAAAAACAGAAATAAATGAATAATGAAATAAACGAGAAAAACGAAAAAAAATAAAAAAATATATAAAATAAAAATTGAATGTAAATTAGATTATGTCATAAAAAAATAAAAAATAAAATAATTTTATTAAAAAAAATGAATAAAGAAATATAAAAAGAAAAAAGATATGAGAATAAAAACAGAAAAAAAGAAAAAAAAAGAGAAAAGAAGTAGAGAAATAAAAATAAAATAAAATAGAGAAATAAAAAAAAAAATTAAAAAAAAGACAAATAATTCAAAATTTTTTTTAAAAAACATATTTTTTTTTTTTGTAATTAGTTTGAGGACATTTTAGGTAACACATTTAATGGTAAATAATTTGGCGTGCAACGATGTACTTTCCATGGGATAAACACACAACAGTGAATGGCAGTTTCAGCCATAGCCACTCTCACTCGTCACTGTGCTTTGTGCTACTCTATATCACCATCCTCATTTTGGTCATCTCATTCTTCTTCACTGATTCACAAAACTCGTACTAGAAAGCTACTCACCAGCAAACTATCTGTTCGTACCAGAATGTCTTATACAAATACCAACTCACCGCCACCGCAAACCCAACCTTCGACTGTGAAGAAACGCACGGCACCCTATGGTTCTTGGAAGTCACCCATCACTGCTGATGTCGTTTCTGGCTCCAGTAAACGCCTTGGTGGCTTTTCTGTAGATTCAGTTGGTCATCTTTTCTGGCTAGAATCTCGCCCTACAGAGTCCGGGTACATATATATATAAATAATATTTGCATAAGAAGCTCATCTGTGTTTTGTGTATAAATCCCGAAACCCCTAATTATTGTGATATTGTTTAGTGGGTTTTATGTAAAGTTTGATATTATTCATTCTTGTGCATTCATATTCCCATATGAATTCATGTTTACTATCTTCATATTTAAACCCCAAGCACCATAAATATTGTGATATTTCTTTGTTTGTTTTATGTAATTTGCATTTTGACATCTTGTGCATTCATAATTTGCATATGAAAGCCGTGTTTACTGTCTTAATGTTTAAACCCCAAAGCTCCTATTGTTTGTAATGTTGTTTGAGGATTTTTATGTTAAGTTTGATTTTCTGAATCATACGCATTAATAATTTGCATATGAACACCATACTATCACTACCAAGGGGTGTGGTGGGATAGAGCCAATACTGGAGATCCCTCCACCCCTAAACTAGAGGTCTGGAGTTCGAGCAATTCGAGCCATGTGAATGGAGAAACCACTAGTGAGGAGTGGCGCACGCTTCCCACCTTAAATGAGCCAGGCACAAATCCGGATTAATCGGACCACTGGGTTCTGTATATCAGATGGTTAGACCAAAAAAAAAATTAGTTTCATTATGAAACTTATGTTTAGGGATTTGTGTTCAAACCAAAAAGATTGTAAAATTTTCTCATGGGTTTTGCTTTCATGTTTGAATATTTCTTGTTATGCATCCTTGATTTGCATATGAAACTCATGTTTCCTGTCTTCGCTCTTAAATCCAAAAACCCATAGAGATTTTGATATTTTCTTGAGTAGGTTTTATGTTGAGCTTGAAAACTCATTCCTATGCCTTCATAAGTTGCATTTGAAATCCATGTTTACAGTTGTCATGTTTAAGCCCCAAAACCCATAAAGATTGTGATTCCTTCTGGATTTCATGTAAAGTTCAAATTTTTTTACTGTTCCGCAATCATAATTTGCATATAAACCCATGTTTACTGTCTTCGTGTTTATACCCCAGAACCCATAAAGTTTGCGATATTTTTTGTGGGTTCGGTGTGAAGTTTGAGCTTTTTTTAATGTTATGCATTCAGACGAGCGGTTATTGTGAAGGAACCAGGGAAACCGGGGGAAGACCCTATAGATGTAACTCCTAAAGATTTTGCTGTGAGGACATTGGCTCAGGAGTATGGTGGTGGTGATTTTTGTATATCCGGAGACACTTTGATCTTCTCTAATTACAAGGATCAGAGACTTTATAAACAGTCCATTTCGTCCGCAGGTCTTCACTTTCCTTTGTTTTCTATGTCATTGAATGCAGTTGAATATAATTACTTCCAGTTTTTACCCTTTTGTAGTATATTTAACATAATGTTCGATGGAGATACAATTTTGTTTATGTACATATTTGGGTTTATTATTAGCTGCTGCTCATTTACAAATGTGCCGATATTTGATCTGTCCATTTTTATGGTGATTGTTGAATTTAAATAACACAACAACAAAGACAACATATCCAGTGTAGTTCCACAAAGTGGGGTCTGGGGAGGGTAGAGCGTGTAGTCCTTAACCTTACCTCAGAGGTAGAGAGGCTGTTTCTGATAGACCCTAGGCTCATTAACCAGAAAAGAAAAAAGAAACTGTCTCGCAGGTAGCAAGTTGGTTCATATTAATTTTGAAAGCTTGAAGCTCTTTCATTTTTGCATATAGTTCATCATATTTACTATTTACATCCCATTAGCATTAGTACTAGTCTCATAGTTTCTTGTGCTTCAATTTCTGTTACTTCCTGTTGTTTCTTTGCTGCGGTTATCACATTATTTTGCTGTTGTTACTGATCCTTTTTCTGAATGCTATGTAATGATTTCTCTATTATTTGCTACGTCTGCTTTACTTCTGTATTTTTTTATTTTTTTTTTGTAATTTTTAAATTGCTTTGATATGTGTTACTTGAGCCGAGGGTGTTTTGGAAGTAGCCTACCTACCTCGTGGAGGTAGGGGTAAGGTTTGCATACATTCTATCCTCCCCAGATCCCACTTGTGGGATTACACTGGGTATGTTGTTGTTGTTGTTTCATCATATTTACTATCACTATTTTTGAGATGTTTCTTTCCAATTGATCCCTGTTGTTTTGGTATTAGATTCTGCTCCGTTGCCTCTCACTCCAGATTATGGTGGACTAAGCGTATGCTATGCTGATGGAGTGGTTGACTCTCACTTTAACCGTTATGTGACAGTGAGAGAAGGTAAGTTCTCAATATTCATTATCCTTCATAAATTTTTGCTTGATTCTCCAAGAAATTTTATCCTAATTTTTGCTCCTTCTGTAGATCAACGTGAAAGTGGTATAAATGCGATTACCACAATTGTATCTATCGACCTAAGCAGTAACAACGCTCAAGGTGAGAATTTGTCAGTATTGGTTTACCATGATTCAATTTGAATTTTTCCTTGCTTATGTCTGTTTTTGGGTGAATTGAGGCTAGAAAAACTGTCAAAAGATGTTTATACATTGTGAAGGGCTATTCGATTGTTTTCATATTTCCCCTTCCCCCCTAGGCAAGGCAATATTTGTTGAACTGTACAATGAGTGAATATATGATCTTAAGTTTTTTTCGCTTGTTTGGCACATAAATGCAGAACCAAGGCTATTAGTTGGGGGCAATGACTTTTATGCTTCTCCTCGGATTGATCCCAAAGGGGAACGTATGACATGGATTGAATGGGGTCATCCAAATATGCCATGGGATAGATCGGAGCTTTGGGTTGGTTATATATCACACAATGGGTATGGCTCTAATAAATCTCTCTCTCTCTCTCTCTCTCATGCGCACACAGGCACAAAAACACAGATACACACATCTATAAGACACACTCCTACCAACAAGGAGGCGCATTCACCTAGAGATCACTTTCTGTTCAGGGCTGCATAAGTTCTCACCGTTTCCCAAATACAAAATCAAATTATGTGACTGCTGGTATATGAGGAACATCATCATCTACTGGTTGATTTGATCTTTGCCTTTCTTTGACTTTCCCCTAGGGATGTGCAAAAACGCCTTTGTGTTGCTGGTGGTGATCCTACTCTTGTGGAGTCTCCTACTGAACCCCAATGGTCTTCACAAGGTACTCTTGAATAAATTGCCAGCTTTTGCATCGTATAAACTTTAATTGCCCTTCTCTGTTTCCAGGATTAGATTCGCTAGAGAAGTATTAAAAATTAGTCCTGTATTTTAGTGAATATTATTGGCTTTTGGTAGCATAAATTGGAATTCAAGGTCTTTATGTCTGAAAACGTGGCTTGGAGGGTCAGGCCTTTGTTGTGGGAGAAATTGCGACAACTCTTGGAACTGAAGCATAACTTGTCATTGCAAAACAAAGTGATACAACCAATTTGGGAGGTGCCTGTTTTGTACACTCTGCAATTTGGACTAACTAAGTTCTTTTTCAGCAAAGAAACACTGGACTGGCTGTTGATTTCTTGTACAATCTGGAAGTGTTATTTTGCCTGTAACTAATTCTTTGTTTCGCCTCATTTCTCTATAAAATATCGTAGAAGAAATGGAGTGTACTCTTGATCCATTTACATTTAGAGCTAGTGTTCTTTAGTATTTCTAATTCGCCTGCAAAAAACGTATCAGCAGTTTGATAGTTGAGCCACTATTCTTTTTGCTGTAGATGAGCACTTAAATAAGCTTGTGTTTAGCTTGAGAGAGCAAACTAAGCCAATCAGGCAATCACTGCACTGAGCTGGAACATTTTTTTTTACTTCGTAAAGTATAGTTCCCAACCTTTTCTACTCAATTTCTTTCACCTCCTCTATGCTCTCTCCGCCACTTCTCACTATAATGAAAACCTCTATTTTTTGTAATGCTGACATGTTCACGAACCTTAGTGTTTGCTTACTCGAACTGTGTCACACTTCTACTTGTCCATAAGCCAAGGTGGTCCCAAAATCACACAAAATTTGCTCTTGACTTCACTTTGAAGTATCTATATATTATTACAGTAGGGACTTTCCCTACAGCAATATAGCAGTAAATTCTGGAGGGCCCTCTGGCCAATCTCATATTTTGCCGACTTGACTTCCTGTTTTCTTATATTCATCAGAAAATGTGTAAGAAAGTATGAGATTCTAGAAAATTGTTGGTTTCTGTCAATTTTGTGTAATTGTTGACAGATACATGAAATTTGATACAGATCTTCTGGATAATGCACAAATTGTTTTATATTTTTGTTTTTCCTTTTCAGTCTTTAGTGAATAGTGAATAAAATGCCAACATATGCATGATATAAACTTCAATTTTCCTTTTCTAATTCCAGGATTAGTCTCAATAGTAGAATTGTTAAAAAAACTAGGTGATTTCTCCCATATGTCCGAGCCTTGGTGCATAGAGTTACCCGGTTCCTGTGCTGGTGGGAGGTAGCAAATACCCCGTGGAATTAGTCGTGTTTTGTGCAAGCTGGTTCGGTTATCAAACAAGAAAAAAAGACGAGAAAAATATTAAAAATCACTCTGCCTTTCAGAGATCTATTCATGATGATTTGATGCATATGCTTTAACCTCAAAATTGTTTTTTTGTTTGTTTTCCTTTTTAACTCTTTTCCACCAGATATTTTAGCTCTCAATTCTCTCGAGTCAAATATGTTTATGTAATGCATATATGTTGATGTGTTGTTCCTTAATTATATTTTTCTTTGTGAAGTGCTTTTTAATACTTTGTTTTCATCAAGTTTACTACTGTATGAGCAAAGATTTTTAGTTATTTGGTTTTTAACAGGTCACACAGATATCATTTTGAAATTTCTGATTTTGAAAATTCACTTTCTTAAAGATGTGTTGTTTATAACTTACATCAAATGCTAGAAAGATGTTAAAATGGTTGGTGGTGTAGTTGCTCATGTGATGTGGTTCCTAGTTTAAGAGTGTAGATTTTTGAGAAGAAGAAAGTCTTGTTGTATTTCAATATATTTCTTCTTGTATTTCAATATATTTGAACAACATATGAGCTTGAGTATATGTACAATAAGTCCTATCTCTAACTTATTAAAGACAATCCATGCCAATTACAATAAAATAAAATAACAACAACAACAACAATAACATACCCAGTATATTCCCACCACGTGGGGTCTGGGGAGGGTAGGTGTACGCAGTCCATACCACTACCTCAGAGGTGAGATAGAGAGGCTGTTTCCGAAAGACCCCCGGCTCAAGATTCAACAATGTAGAAAAGAAATAGTAAAGGGGCAAGAAACGAAATTCTCCTAATGAAACACCCAATAATAATATAAACATGACCCATCAAGTAATACACAAACAATAGCACACTTTGAAGTAATACAAATACTCTAGCTACAAGCACCACTAATGAAACAAAATTCTCCTATCTACTAACCATGACGCCCCCTTCCTACTAACCTTCTACTCTAATCTGCCTCCTCCACACCTTCCTATCTAGGGTCATATCCTCGGTAAGCTGAAGCTGCTCCATATCATGTCTAATCACCTCCCTCCAATATTTCTTCGGTCTACCCCTTCCTCGCTTGAATCCATCCCTAGCCAACATCTCACACCTCCGCACTAGGGCATCCGTGCCCCTCCTCAACACATGCCCAAACCATCTCAACCTTACTTCCCGCATCTTGGCTTCCACCGACGCTACTCCCACTTTATCTCGAATAGTCTCATTCCTAATCCTATCCTTCCTAGTACACCCACACATCCACTGTAGTATTCTCATCTTCACCATCTTTATCTTTTGGAAATGGGCTTTCTTGACTGGCCAACACTTCACCCCATATAACATAGCCGGTCTAACCACTACTCTGTAGAATTTGCCTTTGAGTTTAAGAGGTACTTTCTTATCACACAAGATTTCAGACGCGAGCCTCCATTTCATCCATCCTACCCCGATCCGGTGAGTGACATCCTCGTCAATCTCTCCATCCCCCTGAATCATAGACCCAAGATACTTGAAACTATCTCTCTTTAGGATGGCTTGAGTACCAAGCTTTATAACCACCTCAGCCTCATGCGACGATTCGTTGAACTTACACTCCAAGTATTCCGTCTTGGACCTACTCAACCTAAATCCCTTAGACTCGAGGGTTTTCCTCCAAACCTCCAACTTATCATTGACTCCACCACGGATCTCATCAATCAAGACTACATCATCCGCAAAAAGCATACACCAAGGCACCTCACTTTGAATTTACAAAGTCAAAACATCCATCACCAAAGCAAATAAAAACGGGCTAAGCGTCGACCCTTGATGTACCCCCATCAAGACCGGAAAGTGCTCAAAGTCCCCTCCCACCGTCCTAACCCGAGTCTTAGCTCCGTCATACATATCCTTAATCGTCCTACCATACACCATAGGGACACCTCTAGCCTCCAAGCACCTCCATAAAACCTCCCCAAGCACCTCCATAAAACCTCCGTGGGGACTCTATCATAAGCCTTCTCCAAGTCGACGAACACCATGTGCAAGTCCTTCTTCCTCTCCCTACATTGCTCCACTAGTCTCCTTATGAGATGAATGGCCTCAGTAGTCGAGCGTCCTGGCATAAATCCAAACTGATTCTCAGAAATACTCACAATCTTACGTAACCTCAACTCTACCACCTTCTCCCAAACCTTCATATTGTGGCTCAACAACTTGATACCCCTATAATTGTTGCAATCTTGAATGTCACCCTTATTCTTATACAATGGAATCATCGTACTCCATCTCCAAGCTTCAGGCATCCTTGACGTCTTAGAAATGGTATTAAACAACCTAGTCAACCACTCCATCCTTGCCCCTCCCGTGCACTTCCAAAAATCCACCGGGATCTCGTATAATTAAGCTAGGAGATAAAGTCTCCTAGAATCAAGCTAATCAACATTTCCCCTCAAATTGGTGCAAAGATGTCGCACATGCCAAACTTGCAGATCAATGTATGAAAAGTCCGGTTGTTGAGACCTTTTCTGAGCACATCAGCTAGCTGTTTCTCTGACAACACATGAAGCAAACTCTGGATACCACTTGTAGCATTTTCTTTAATGAAGAGTCGACAATTTCAACATGCTTTGTACGCTCATGTTGAACAGGATTATTAGCTATACTAATTGCATCCTTGTTGTGGCCGTATGAGTGAATTTCTCCTTTTTTTCGGACAGTACCAATTTCTAACTTTTGTATGCAAAGAAGTTTGCAGCACCCTGGGCCATAGCTCTGTATTCTGCCACGTCATTTTTCTTGCAACTGACTTTGCTTCTCGCTTATCAAAAATGACTAAGTTCCCTCCTATGAATGTACAATACCCTGATGTATATTTTCTATTATCTAGAGACCCAACCCATTTTGCATCTGTATAGATTTTTATCGAGAGGTGACCATGTTAGAAAATAATGATAATAGGCCTTTCCTCAAAGAAGACTTCAAATATAGCAAAATATGGATGATAACTTGCACATGAGAATCTCCGGGATCATGCATAAACTGACTCGTCAAGCCGACTGAATTAGCTATGTTGGTCTAGTATGTGAGAGATGATTCTTCCAACCAACCACTAATATCTCTCCTTATCAACTGGCTCTCCAACCCCTGTTTGTAACTTTATGATTAGTTTCAATGGGCAAATTTGCTGGTTTGCAACCTATCATACCATTATTTTAGCAATCTAGAATATACTTCCCTTTGCAGTTTCAAAAAAAAAAAAAAAGAATAGACTTCCTTTTGAGAGATAGAAACCCTATTTGATATAGAAACCTTGATACAATATTGATATCGGAAGGAACCCTAAAACTAAGAACAAGAAGTGAAGGATAGGAGAAAGACACAAGTAAAAGAATTAATTGGCAATAATAGCTATATTCTTTAGTTGGCAATAGAACGGAAGGTTGTCTACGCTAGTTGGTGTTTCATGTGCAAGGAGACGGGCGAGGACGTGAATCACCTTCTTCTACATTGCGGGCTTACCATGAGATTATGGTGGGATATATTTAGATGGTTTCACACTTCTTTTGTAATGCCAAGAACCGTGAAAGATCTGATGCTTATTTGGAAGAGTAGGAGAGGAAGGAGAAGACGAACGGCCTGGAACATGGTTCCAATTGCATTAATGTGGGTAGTTTGGGGAGAGAGAAATAAGAGGGCTTTTGAAGGTGTAGAGTCGAGTTTCTTATAGTTGAGGAGTAGCCTCCGCTCCCTTATTTTCTTTTGTTGTAAACAAAAAGTTCCTTGTTGCTCAGAGGATTGGAAGGAGTTTGTAGAGAATCATATCTTGTAGTCTTGATCTTTTGGTATAAACTGTGTATACGGCCATTCTGGTCATGATTATGAATGAAAATACTTTTACTTGATCAAAAAAAACACACTAAAACCTTCAATTAATGAACCAAAACAAGCACCAATTATGTAAAGATACCCTCAAGAGGATTGGGGGTGTGTTCGGTATGAAGGAGAATTTTCCTATTTTCTCATGTTCGTTTGGCTAAAATTTTTGGAATGAAAACAAGCTCCTTGAAAATAAGGAAAATGACTTCCTTAATAAAAGTAAGGAAACAAGTCACATTGTCTCCTCCCATTCACACAACCACCCAACCCACCACCAAATCTCACCCACCCCCACCCCCACCCTCACCATAACACCCATCACCCTACTTCTATCGATTCTCATTATTTTGTATTAGATATATACAAATTATTTTAGGATAATATTTTTTACTTGCTTACCGAACACAAGAAATTAAGTAAGAAACCACTTATTTTCCTTGAAGATGTTTTCTTGAAAAATATTTTCCATGGAATACATTTTCCTCCATACTGGACACACCCTGAATCCTAAAGCAAGCAATCTCATCAACATTGCTTAGCAACCAAGTCATAACATATCAAAATAATCTCTAAAATAGTCTATCTTTAAAGGAGCTATTTTCCACTATTTATAGCCTAAGCTAATTATTACAAAAATACTTTTAAGAAAATAAGGGTCTTCTTAAGCATGAGGCTTTATTTAAGAATAGTCTCTTTTCATAAATAGTTCCTTTCTCCTTTCTCCAAGTTGTCTTCCAATTGGAGCCTTCATTCCAAGCTCTCTCCAAGCCCCTGAAGTAGTAGTGACTTCATGAGAAGCTATTGAAAACCTTAGCTTGCCTTGGTATGCTTGCATCAAACCTCAATTCCCAAGAACTGCAATTTTCCTAGATCACTGATTTCAACTTCTCGTGCCAATAACTTTTTCAATCGAGGTTTCTCCTCATTGTCATCTCCTACTATATCAACAAGATAAACTATGAGAAGAGTGAGTTTACCCTTTTGTTGTCACGAAGAGGGTATGGTCAACATTGCTTTGTTGGTGGTATCCAAAAGAGAGATTATTGCTTTGCAGAATCTGTCAAACTAGCTCGAGGGGATTACGTAAGTGAGACCATATAAGGCCTTCTTCAATTTGTATACCTTACCTTGACTTTGTTTCGTATCAAATGTAAGGCGGATCTCTATATACACCTCCTTTTCTAAGTTTCATTGAAGAAATGCATTTTTCACATCAAACTGTTGTAAGTCCCAATCAAGATTAGCTCCACAAAATAAAGGAATTCTGATGGTGTTCATTTTAAAAACATGGGCAAATGCCTTTTGATAATCCACTCCTTAAGTTTGAGTAAATTCCTTAGCCGCCAATATTGCTTTGAATCTTTCAATCAAACAGTCAACTTTGTCTTTTACTGTGAAAACCTATTCATATCCAACCAACTTCTTGTTAGCTGGTGAAGTGACAAGTTTCCAAGTCTCATTTTTTGATAAGGCCTTCAGTTCTTCAATTATAGTCTGCTTCCATTTAAGATCACCAAAGCATCCCTCCAATTCTAGAGAATAGACATAAAAAATATAGACAATGCAGAGGCTCTATAATAGGAGGGAGAGATAGAATTATAGGAGAAAATTAGATAAAGGATATTTGGTGCAAGATTTGACTCCTTTTCTATGAGAAATTGGCAAATCTAACTCATTAGGGAATGTGGATAACTCACAAGTAGAAGAGAATTTAACTTCAGCTCTTGCGTAAGTTGTTAAATTAGGTATATTGAAATGCCCAATAGTCTCCCGTTGAAATAATCAATAAAAGTAACAAACCATCGAGTACTAGACAAAGAAACTGTTTGAGTAGGACCTTGTACATTAGAGTGAATAGTCGCAAAAGAAGTTGTATTTTTATCATCACCCAAATGATAAGAGTTTCTAGTAATCTTTGTCTACCATGTAGTTCTTAGTATGTGTTCGTTGTAAGCCTTGGCTTTCCACAATAATCATAGTGAAGGAGGTCATTATCGGAATTGATTGCCCTTGGCTGCTAGTGAGACACAGTTACCCCAAACTTCTGGGTTGTGCCGAATACGATAGGAACCCTCGTCAACTCTCTTATTGTTAAACATAGGAGTATGCATCCTTAAGAGGAGGAATTTTTTTTTTAAGAACAACTTGAACCCTGATCTAATCATACTCTTTGTCGAAACCGGCTAGAAAATTATAAAACCTTTTCTTTTCAACCAATTACTTAAAGAGAGCTGCATCATTGGTACACTTTGCTTGGAGATCCTGGTAGTAGTCTACCTCCTGCCATAACCCACTTAATTTAGAATAATAATAATTGATAGTCAACGCCTTGCTTAATGGCATAAATTTTGTTTCGAATTTCAAACATCTTAGCATCATTTCCCTTGCGAGAGTTAGTACAGTTCGTTGAATTTCAAAATTTTCAGTAGTGTCAAGTAATAATCACCGTTTAGAAATTTGAGGATGTATAGTATTCAAAACCATGTCATAACAAGGGAAATATCAAATCCTATTGACCATAGTTAGTATTAGTCATAACATGTGCTTTCTTTTCTCTAGTAATAACCAAGAAATTTTTTAAATTTAATTAAAAAAACAAACAAGACCTTGACTAAGCAAGATATATAACAGCTCCATGACTCCATCTAGTTTTATGACTCGGGTTTTTGAGAGACATGTATTATTTACTGTCTTTGTGTCTCCCATAGTTTTAACAAAACAACATACCCAGTATAGTCCCACATAGTAGGGTCTGAGAAGATAGATTGTATGCAAACCTTACCCCTGTCTAAGAGGTGGAGAGGTTGTTTTCGCTAGACCCTCGACTCAAGACAAACGGTTCAAAGCAATCCAGAAAAAGAAATAATAGAAATATAAGAAATAACAGATACTAACAGAACAGTACTACAACAAAACAATATGACAGTCGAAGTACAAGAAACAACAGCTGGTAACATAAATTGATGGACAAGAAACTACAAAAGTAATACTACGACTACTAGTATGGACAAACGACAAGACAATGCAGTCCCAACTACTAACCTTCTAACCTAATCTGTGTCCTCCACGACCTCCTATCTAAGGTCATGTACTCGGTAGGCTAAAACTGCACTATGTCTTGTCTAATCACCTCCCCAATACTTCTTCGGTCTACCTCTATCTCTCCTGAAACCATCCATAGTCAACCTCTCACACCTTCGCATTTGGGCATCCTTGGGAAAGAAAGTATCTTCTCCTGATCAATCACCTAAATTCAAACAAGGATTCAAAGCATTTCAGTGCTCTGTTATGGTGGAAACTTAAAGAAAAAAGGGCAGCCCAGTGCACTAAAGCTCCCGCTATGTGCGGGGTCTGGGGAAGGGCCGGACCACAAGGGTCTATTGTATGCAACTTTACTTTGCATTTCTGCCAAAGGCTGTTTCCACGGCTTGAACCCATTCAGTTATGTTAAGCTGGAAACTTAGCTCCAATATTTTGAAAATAGTGGAACTTGGATGGGTAGGCTTGGAATAGGCCAGCGGCCCACCAGGGGAAAGATCTCCCTGAAAAAGTTGTTGGAAAAGGGCCTACTCAACATTGCGTGTGATTGACACGTCGCCATAGATAGTGTTGTCAATAGCGATGTATTGGTTTTGGTGGAGATTTTTGCTGGGTTTTGGTCGTTGGTGCAAGGGGAAGCTTGTGGTGGTGTTGGTTTTTGCACACCACTGCCACAAAGCAACTCCCACTTGCACAACCTTTGGAAACAAAATGAAACAGTAAAAGAGTTAAACTCAAACCTCTAGGAATCCTAGTGTTGTAGAGGAGAAAACTCACCTAAAAAAGACAACAATGGCTTTGATACCATGTAGATTTTTAGAATTAGAAAGTCTTCTTGTATTTCAATATATTTGTACAACCTATGAGCTAGGGTATTTATACAATAAATCCTATCTGTAGTTTAGGAAAGATGATCAGTGCTATAAGATCTATAATTAAACTAGTAGATCCTTGAATCAAGCTAATCAAATAATCAACAAAAAGGGATATACTTTGACTGATAATATTGAGTTCATATGTGCTTTAGTATTCAACTGTAAGCTTCTGATTCGGTGATTCCTATATTGTGATTTGTTCATGTTAGATCTTGTTTCATGATTAGCTCTAGACTTACAATATGCTGAGACTGATTTCTCTTGTTCCTTGCATTGATTTGCAATTCTTTTGGGGTGCAGGAGAACTGTACTTTGTAACTGACAGGAAAACTGGGTTTTGGAATATCTACAAATGGGTAAGTCCTCATCCCATGTAATGTCGTACTTATTGAATCTCTGCCATCTGATATTTGTATCTATCTTCTATCGTGCCTAATGTCTTAACTTGAACTTCTTATATCTATCTTCTGTCGAGCCTACTGGCTTAAATTTAACTTCTCTTCTGGATATGATTGCATCTAGTTGCTTAAATGCTTTCTTAATAACCATCTCATCTTCTTTGAGTTCTAAGCCCAAACTTGTGTTCTTTTGCTCTTTACAAGTCTGACCCTAGTGTTTTTGACTTGTTAAAGTCTTAAAGTTGTGGATACTAGGCAGATGTTGCATTAGCATTAAATTCCATTGCATTACAAATATGGGTAACTTTCAGTCTGGCCCTTTATTAACCACATTCTTGTTAGAGAAGATGTGAAGTTGCATTAATAAGAAATGAAATGGTTAAAACTATGATATTTTGGAGATCGAGGTCTTAAAAGTTTCAATTAACTAGATGCTGCAGTTTATGAGGACTAGAGTTATAACTAGTTGAAAAGAAAGTAAAAAGCTCCCAGGCACTATTTTCGAGACAAACTTCTGAAGACCCTTCTGGGTTTTCAGGATTCCTGTTCCGGCGGTATTTGACTGCCGGAATACGGTCCTCCACTAATTCTTTCACACCTCATAACCTAGATCCCGTTTCTTTTCAACCTTATCCCATATGGAGAATCGTATTTTCTTCAGACAAGGGGGAAAAGTCTATGACCTAACAGAGTCCAGGTCTAAGGCTGATACATGGTACGATTGGGTGGAAAGCTCCAAGCTTTACCTGAGAAGAATGGTTCTGAGTAGGGTCGCCATCTTGTGGCTCTGCAAAAGGCTACGACAAGCCTCAGATTTAAGGGGAAAGAGTTTTAAATCTTGGAAATGTAGAGATGTCTCAACTTATATTTATAGCACTCTCAAGTTCAATAAATATGGCAGATTTATTTCCGTTATTACAGTTAATGGGGGGGCCAGAATAGTTATTATTATTCCAGAAAACAGCTTTAATGAGGGTTGGGGATCTCTTGCAGCAAAAATTGAACATTTCATTAATAGAAGTGCAACAATACAGGGAGATAGGCCACTAGCTGGAGAATACAAACCACAAAATTTGAAAGGGGAAGGGAGTTGCAAGGAAGCTCTACTCAGAAACAAATGGAGCTCAAGAGGTAGGGATGAAGAGAGCAACAAGCAGGAGATGTATTCAGCTTCCCCTGCTGACAACTCTCTGTTTTGCAGATGCCTGGTAGGGAGTTTTCCTCACAGTGATGAAATACCCACCCGTAATGATGTTAGAAAATGGGCTCAGCAGACGTGGAGAGGGGTGCAAAACCTCCAAGTATATGACATGAATGGCACTCAGTTTCTTTTCGAGTTCCAAAGCCAAAAAGTAGCAGAGCATATCCTACAGGGGGGTTGGAGCAGACAAGGGAAAAAGCTAATGCTTGAATGGTGGTCTCCTTTCTCCGGAGCCTTTCCTGAACACAAAGAGTTTGGATGGTACTGGATTAGAGTCCTTGGGCTCCCACTTCATCTATGGTCCTCCAAAGTAATGAAGGAAATCGGGGACAAGTGCGGTGGCTGGCTTGAGAATGAAGAAGAAACAGAGCTGAGAAACCATCTTCGATGGGCTCGTATCCGAGTCAAAGGTCCACGAGAAAAGATCCCAACTTCGGTAGAAGTTATCGACGGAGAGTGGGTTTTTGAATTACCTGTGTGGGTTGAGTCGCCGGCAAGATTCAAAAGAAAGGAGATGGTTGAGTGTGAAAATCGAGGCAAAAGCAGCGCACCAGAGACAGGCCCTGCAAATTTTCACCGAGATGGGAAGTTGAAAGAGACAATGCCTGCAGAAGACCAAAGGTCATTCGAAGGATCTGCTACATATAACCCTAATTTTGAAAACCTAGGGGCGAAGTTAACAAGGGGTGAGGTGGCAAGTAGTAGTGGGGCCTTCTTTTACTTTAAAGAAAGTGGTCCACAGATGGACCTTGCAGCAGCCTCTAATCACTCTGGGCCAGATGCTTCTGCTTTTTTATTGGGGCCTGGGCCCAAATCAAAGAAAAAGGCCCAGTTCTCTGAGCCCTTTACAGATTTTATTAATAAGTTCGATGTTACCAACGACGTTCTTCATCGTGAATCCCTCAGCTTGAAGGCAGTAGACGAGTTAATGCAAACATCAGTTCCTAAGGAAGATGACACTTCCATGGATAAACAGTTATCAATTATCGTCAATACGGGCAGCAGCAGGGTGGTGACAAACATCAACAAATCTGGAAACAGGGAGGCCACTCATAGGTTACAGGACATTGGGAACATGACTGCTCATGAAGAACCTACCCCTTTGCAAATTGATGAGCCCTATGCATATGGGGATTTAGAGGACAAAGCAACTCTATGGGTACACTCAAACGTGCTCAAATTAAGCCAACGGTTTGGAGCAAGCTTCACTGGTTGTGAAAAAATGGCTTTCACTATGCTCATGAAGATTGATCAGAAGAGGTTCCTCGGAAACCAATGTGGAAAAGAGGTAAATTTCAAAAGTGACAAGGGGGAGGGTAGTACTAGTGATGGGGGGAACAACAACCACTTATGTTACCAATGATGATCAAGATCCTCTCCTGGAACGTAAGGGGTCTAAATGGGGTGGACAAGAGAAGGTTGGTCAGAAACATGTTACAACAATGGGGAGCTGACATTCAGGTGTTAGTGGAGACGAAGATTAAAGAGACTGAGGTTGATGTAATTAAACAACTCTGGAGCAATAGATGGTTAGGTGAAGTACATATGGAAGCTATAGGTAGGAGTGGGGGGATCATAGTTATGTGGGATAAGAGAGTTTGGAGGGGGGAATTGGTTGATAAGGGAGACCAAATGATCACTTGTAGGTTCACTGGGCTTAACCAGAATCTTACATGGTTTCTTAGTGCAGTATATGCTGAATGTGGGAGGAATGAGAGGAGGGAGTTGTGGTGGGAGTTGGCAGCTGTCAGGGGTATGTGTGATGGGCCTTGGGTGGTATGTGGTGATTTCAATGTTACCAGGTACCCCATTGAGAGAACTGAGTGCCAAAGAATCACAGGGGCTATGGCAGAATTTTCAGAATGGATTAATGACATGGAGCTCATTGATCCTCCTTTATTTGGAGGACTCTACACTTGGAGAAAGGGAGACAACCATCCAACTGCTTCTAGGATTGATAGGTTCCTTCATTGCTCTTTGTGGGAGGAACAATTTCTTCAAATAAGACAAAACCTTTTACCAAAGGTGACATCTGATCATAATCCAGTCATGTTAGTATGTGGAGATTGGAGATTCAAGAAGTCATATTTCAAGTTTGAACAGTGGTGGATGGGGGTGGAGGGCTTCAAAGAAAGAATGCAAAGCTGGTGGTCCTCATTCCAAGTGACAGGCACACCTGCTTTCATACTGGCATCTAAACTTAAGATGCTCAAGCAGAAATTAAAGGAGTGGAGCAAGGATAAGAAGGGAAACTGGAAACAAAGAAAGGAGGATATTCTTTGCACTTTGTCTGCATTAGAATCTACTCTAGATCAGAGAAATCTAACTGAAGATGAATTGTTGCAGAAAGTTCAACTACTAATGGAACTTGAGGAGACCATTAAAAATGAAGAGATCGCCTGGAGACAGAGATCTAGGGTCCAATGGCTAAAGTGTGGGGACAAGAATACCAAATATTTTCACAGAATGGCTACTGCTCATAAGAGGTTCAATGTTATTGAAACCCTACAGGTAGAAGGACACACTATTAATGATCCTGAAGATATCAAGTCTCACATACAAGACTTCTACTTAAATCTTTACAAGGAAACAGAATATTGGAGGCCCAACTTCACTATGGAGAATGCTACTGTGATCAGTGGAGAGGAGCAGATCTGGATGCAAAGAGAGTTTGAAGAAGATGAGGTTCTTAATGCAGTAAAGATGTGTGCAGGAGACAAAGCTCCTGGACCAGATGGTTTTCCCATGAGCTTTTATCAAGCCTACTGGGAACTTCTGAAGGGAGATATTATGAGCACTATTCAACATTTTCACTCTCATCATGTATTTGAGAAAAGTTTCAATGCCACTTATGTGGCTCTCATCCCCAAGAAGACTGGTGCTGTAGAGTTGGGGGATTACAGACCAATTAGTTTGATCAGTGGAGTGTACAAAATCATAGCAAAGACCCTGACAGAGAGATTGAAGAGGGTTATTGATTCATTGGTAGACAAACATCAAATGGCCTTCATCAAAGGGAGACAAATAATGGATGCAACACTTATCGCTAGTGAGTGTGTGGATACCAGACTAAAAGGTGGTGCTCCTGGTATAATGTGCAAATTAGACATCGAAAAAGCATATGATCATGTGAATTGGGATTTCTTACTAGGCATCCTCAGGCAGATGGGATTCGGAGACAAATGGTTGAATTGGATTTCTTTCTGTATTAAAACTGTCAGGTTCTCCATACTTGTCAATGGAGAACCTGTGGGTTTTTTTCCTTCAGAAAGAGGACTCAGACAGGGTGACCCCTTATCTCCTTTCTTGTTTATCATTGCTATGGAGGGTCTTAACAGTATGGTGAAGAAAGCTATAAACAACAACTGGATAAGGGGTTTTAAAGTCAGTGATAGAGCAGGTGAAGAGTTGGAAGTCTGTCAATTACTTTATGCAGATGACACTGTGGTTTTTTGTGAGGCTAAGGCAGATCAAATATGTTTCATTAGGGTCATTCTGACCGTATTTGAAGCAGTATCTGGTTTGAAAGTCAACTGGAGAAAAAGTAACCTCTACCCCATAAAAAGTGTAGAACACATTCAGATTCTAGCTAACATTCTGGGCTGCAAAGCAGATACTTTGCCAACAAAATATTTGGGAATGCCTTTGGGAAATAGACACAAGGATTCTGCAATATAGGATGGCATTTTGGAGAAGACTGAGAAGAAATTAGCAAATTGGAAGGCTCAATACCTTTCACTAGGGGGAAGGGTGACTCTCATCAACAGTGTGTTAGATTCTTTACCCACATATGTTATGTCACTATTTCCTACTCCAGTAAAAGTGGCCGGGAAGCTAGACAAATTAAGGAGGGACTTCTTGTGGATAGGCAACAAAGAAGATGGTAAAGGTTCTCATCTGGTGGATTGGGAGAAGGTTCAACTGGAGAAAAGACATGGCGGACTAGGAATCAGGAATTTAAGAAGACAAAACAATGCTTTGTTGATGAAATGGCTGTGGAGATTCAACAGAGAACATGTGGCTCTATGGAGGGAGGTGGTGGTGAGCAAATATGGTCAGACTGATCACTGGTGCACTAACAATGTGACGAGCACTTATGGAACTTCAGTGTGGAGAACCATCAGAAGTCTTTGGTCTAAATTTTCTGATAACATGATTTTGAAAGTGGGGAATGGGAGCAGAATATTTTTTTGGAGAGATTTATGGATTAACC
The DNA here is from genome assembly GCA_031232105.1 of Capsicum rhomboideum. Lineage (NCBI taxonomy): Eukaryota > Viridiplantae > Streptophyta > Magnoliopsida > Solanales > Solanaceae > Capsicum > Capsicum rhomboideum. Next base: position 23,279,494 of record CP124712.1, on the reverse strand, counting down.
AGGGGACCCTGAAGCAGACATTTACAGATCTCTTTAGCATCTGCTCAGATCCAAATGTTTCCTTGGCTAATAGCTGGTCCCCACAAGGGTGGGACATCACCTTCAGAAGACACTTAAATGATTGGGAAGTGCATAGTTTTGTGGAATTGATGGAGGTACTAGAGAGTTTTAAAGACACTACTGCAGAGCATGATACTATCAGATGGAAGCATGACAAGGATGGGATCTTCTCAGTCAGAAGAAGCTACCAGATAGAGGCAGATATGCAGCCTGTAATCACATCTGGACCCTGGAAACAGGTTTGGGGAAACATGGCACCAACAAAAGTGAAATGTTTCACTTGGTTAGTTGCTAGAAGGGCCTGCCTCACACATGAAGTGTTGCAGAAGAGGAAATTCCACATTGTTTCCAGATGCTTTCTCTGCAGTGAGAAAAGAGAGACCAACAATCATCTATTCCTCCATTGCAAATTTACTTCCCAACTTTGGTCTTTGTTCTTTCAGCTAACAGAGATTAAGTGGACAATGCCAGAGCACACAGCAGATCTCTTAAGTTGCTGGATCAGGAGAGGGGGCAGCAAGAGCCAAAAGAAATGGTGGAGATTAATTCCACCTTGTATTTGGTGGACGATTTGGAAGGAAAGAAATGATAGATGTTATGAAGATAGGATACACAACATCCAGAAAGTTAAAGATGCATGTATTGCTACTTTTTATTTTTGGTGCAAAGAGGCTTGTATAGAAGAAGCAGACCAGTTAGTAGATTTTTTAGGATCTTTGTAAGTAATTTAGACTGCTAACATCTTTTTTTGATGGTTCCAGCATGTCCTTAATGCTGAGGAATACAAATTTACCAGTTTCAAAAAAAAACAACTAGATGCTGCAGTTTTAAAAATATGAAAAAAATTATCGCTATAGTGGCCTCCAACGATAACTTAGTCCTTATCATTTAGTGTTTAAGAGAGACCTTAGTAGGCGTTTGGCCATATATTTCAAATATTTCACTTCATTTGGAATTTATCAAGTTGAAGTTGGAGATGGAATTGTGTTTCGTTGTACTTTTTGTGAAGAAAAGAAGAGAACATTTTATTTGGAATTTATAAAGATGGAGTTGGAAAATAGTTTTGGAGCACTTTTACAAATTTGGAATCTAACTCCAAGTTGGATTTGTAAATTTTATAACCAAACACTGATTTTGAAATAACGTGGAAAATTATTCCGGAAAAAAGTGAATACTTGTGCCAAACGACTCCTTAATCTCCACATAAGCATTACACTTTCAGCCCCTCTGCTGAAACACTATTTTTGATGGAAAATGTATAACATTTTACTTTACATGAATTTTTGCATGATAAAAGTGAGAGAATTCACCTTACCCTTCCCATGCTAACCGTAGTCCAACTTTAGGGATATCATATGCCAACAAGTTAATCCGAAGTTCCGCCATGGCCCCTTCATCTGACCCAGTAATGAAGTACAGAGGGAAAGTGGAAAAGAAAAACAACCTTTTTGTGCTTATTTCAATCCCTGCACAACCAGACTTCCATTTTTCGTGTTATTCATGGTGCTGGATATTGGGCCTGGAATGTGCATCAAAGATTCAGCATCTATGTGGAAAAACAATGAACTATGTATCAGTAAAACTTCCTTGTTATTGTTGCTGGCACTGACTCGTACTTTAAGTGAGACAGTGTAGACTTGATTGGCCTGTTTATTTATTGTTGACAGGTGGAGTCTTCTAACGAGGTGCTACCAGTTTACTCCCTCGATGCTGAGTTTACAAGACCCTTATGGATATTTGGGATGAAGTCTTATGACTTTCTTAAGAACCACGATCGAAATACTTTAATTGCCTGCAGTTACAGGTCTAGCTAATAAGCAGTTTGCAATTTTCATATTTTTTGTGTGTATCATGATATTTGAAATCCTAGTGCTTTTATGCTGATTGTTTTTGTAACAAAGAAGTTCTTTATATGGTTTCTCACTTTTCTCTTCCTCTCGCTCAGGGAAGAGAACCATTCTGGGAGGAAAATTGATGTAGTTCATCTAATCTTGTTTGAAAAAATATGTGCAGGGAGAATGGGAAGTCATATCTTGGAGTTTTGGATGTTACCCAAGGCAAAGTATCAGTGCTTGATATTCCTTTCACAGAAATAAACAACATTGTAAGATCTTGGTAGAAAAACTGTAGTTGCTGCACTTAGTGTACTTTATGAGTTTTTATCATTGTGCTGGTCTTGATAAATACCCTTATCACCTAAACAGACTTCTGGGGTTCATTGCTTGTATGTTGAAGGAGCATCTGCTGTTCATCCATCGTCAATAGCTAAGGTTCTTTAGACACTTTCTAGTTGCTGAAATTTTGAAAACAGTACTTCTAAATCTGTTCTAGGTTTAAATCTGTTCTAGATCAGTCTTTTAGCATTTTTCTGTTATTTTTGCAGGTTACTTTGGATGATCAGAGAACAAAAGTAACTGATTTCAAGATTATGTGGTCGTCATCATCTGTTAGTGAGATGTATAACTCGTATTACAGTCGGCCAGAGTTTATAGAGTTCCCAACAGATGTCCCGGGTCAATGTGCATATGCATACTTTTATCCACCAGCAAACCCAGACTGTCAAGCTAGTCATGGAGAAAAACCTCCATTGCTCTTGCGAAGTCATGGTTATTGTTTCCCTCACTACTTCTGCCTGATTGGTTTCTTAGTTAAAAAGCTGGGATTAATTGTTTTATGTATAAGATGTAAATGTATAGTTTATGATGATCCAGGAGGTCCTACAGCTGAAGCACGGGGATGTTTAAATCTTAGTGTTCAATATTGGACCAGTCGTGGTTGGGCCTACGTGGATGTGAATTATGGTGGAAGCAGTGGTACACACATGGCCTTTTTACTCCTTCCATCGTTGGCTTGCTATTCTTTCTATTTTGTTTCTTGATTAGGGGACTATTTTGAGAGATTCAGCTTTTTGAGGGAACATCATTTCCTGCTTATATTGACTGATTGTCAGAACTTTATTGATATGTATAAGAAGGAAATATATGAAATTACTTCATATTGGTAGAAAAAGCAGAGGTGGCCAAAGAATCAGGATGGCATATGACACAGTGGTAGGCTAGTTAGCTGCTGTTAAGTTGGCTAATATCTTTTGTTTTTGGTTCATATGAAGGTTATGGCAGAGAATTTAGAGAAAGACTATTGGGAAGTTGGGGAATTGTGGATGTCAACGACTGCTGCAATTGTGCCAAGTTTTTGGTAATAAAAAATTGAGCTTACTCTTATATTCCTTTAATGCTGCTATTAATTTTGTAAGTAATGGTAAATTAGTCTGTTTCATCCAGGTTGACAGTGGAAGGGTTGATGGTGAAAGACTTTGTATTACAGGGAGTTCAGCCGGTGGTTATACAACATTAGCTGCACTAGCATTTAAAGATGTTTTCAAGGCTGGAGCTTCCTTGTATGGTGTGAGTGAATTATAAAATTTGTTTTTGATAAGTAGTATTGCATTCCCATATTTTATGTGATCTTGCGCGTGCAACCAGCTGTTCTGAGCCGGGGGTCTATACGAAACAACCTCTCTACTTCATCTGAGGTAGTGGTATGGACTGCGTACACTTTACACTCCCAAGACCCCACACTGGGTATGTTGTTGTTGTTGCTTGCGCGTGCAACCAGAAACTGATCATAAAAATACGATAAGAAAATTTTGAAGTTGAGGCTGATGCCTATATATGTGGTATCCTGTTATCTTAGATGATCATCTTCAATGTAGAATAGCATCAGTTGGTTCATAAGCCTTGATTAAGGGTGCTGATTTTGTATGTGAATGTGATGCTAAGTGCTGTCAACTTAACGTTTTTGTCTTGATATTTTTTGTAACTTCTGGATTTTTTTTCTGTAAAGTTCTAGAGTTCATAAGCTAGTTGTAGTGTGTGGTTGAGCTTTATTTCAGCTCAACATAAGGAGACAGATTTCCAGGATTTGAGGGATATTTGACAGATCTCTTTATGTATTATATATTTTGCTGTATGAATGTAGAAAATTAGCTCCACTTTCTCAGATTTTCTTCCCCTTTTTCATGTTTGTTTTCTGTCTCTCTCTCTCTCTCTCCCCTTCAAGCCTACTCAAAGCTCCTTATGTATCAAATTCATTTTTCAGTTTCAATGCTTTATGCCGTCATCTTTCATTAAACAGATTGGTGATCTGCAATTGCTGAGAGCAGAAACTCACAAGTTCGAATCTCACTATACTGACAATCTAGTTGGTAATTAGCTAGTCAATTTATGGTTACAATATTTATGCATAAAGTTTTTCTGCTGATCAATGTTTTTCAGTATATGTTGAGGCCTTTTGAATCATTGCAGGGGATGAAAAGGCTTATTTTGAGAGGTCGCCTATCAATTTCGTAAACCACTTTTCCTGCCCCATTATCTTATTTCAAGGATTAAAGGACAAGGCAAGCATAACATGTCCCTTTTGATGCAATAACATTCAATTGATAAATGCAGCTTGCACTGAAGTTCATGGTCTTTTCCTTGTCCATCATAAGTGTTGGATATTTAGCTAGTATAACTTTGCATCTTTAAGACAGTTCAATTCAGTTTCATATGAGTTTATTATGGCCTCTTCCTTAAACAACATGATGATTGAAATGCGAGAAATCAAGCAATCACCTCTGTTTTTAATTGCTGTTGCTTGTTGGTAGAATTAAGCATTCCAGCCCTTGTTGCAGGTCGTTTCCCCTGATCAAGCACGCAAAATCTACCAAGCGTTGAAGGAAAAAGGGTTGCCTGTTGCACTCATTGAATATGAAGGAGAGCAGCATGGTTTCCGTAGGGTATTGTATCATTTTATAGACTTGGGAGATAAATTTTAGTCTGTCCGCCTTGGAGGGAATTAGCTGATTGTTTTTGTTATATGCAGGCTGAAAATATTAAATTCACCCTTGAACAACAGATGGTTTTCTTTGCGCGTTTGGTGGGACATTTTGAAGTGGCCGATGAAGTTACCCCCGTCAAAATTGATAATAATTTTGACTAAGGTAACTACTGAATGCTCTGCGCCATAATAGAGTTGTTCAATACATGTTTGCCATAACTAGGAAAATTTTGATGATGGAGAGAAAGAAGCGGCCAGCAAGAGGATCTAATTTTCTGGAACGGTAAATAGGCTATGCTTCTAGGAAGACGTCGAGGAAACATGTATATTATAATATCATCAATATTTACTGATCAAAGAAAAAAAAAATTGAGTTCACGGAACACATGGAGTTTGTTGGAACACATGGAGTTTGTTCTTGTAACTTGTAAGTGTATTACAGATTTGCTTAATCAGGCAATTAAGCCTCAAGGGGAGAGGAATTGGGAACTCCCACCCCCTGGGGTTGGGGTGTGCAATGCTGGATCTATATTCTCTCGTCTGACTAATTCTGCTTCTCTTTAGGTTCTGATAACATGTGAAAATGAAGGCAGAAGAGTAATCTCAGTAAATTGGTTAGAAGATATAATACTAGAAGCCTCCTTATATAAAATTTTAGACTACAGAAAGTGTGGACAAGTTTCTTAATGATCAATTCTTATAATGGCTCGAGTAACTTGTGAAAATTTTCGAAAAAGTAAATGATATAAGTGAGTCTGAAACCTTGAGAAAAGAAACTGTAGTTTCTTCATTTCTAGTTTACTGGGTAATATGGAAGACAGATGGTATGTAGGAGAAGTAGAACAATAAGGGATCAATATCTTCATTGAACGTGGGAAGCAACATCATCAGTTGTATCAAGGCAAGGGAAAAGTGATTTAAAATTACTGTCAGTAATTTTGTTTCTGCTTTTTCAATATATCGGCCTGTATTTGACTTTGATATTGAAACCCAGTGAAAAAGGTGAATGCCTACTAGTGTAATTAGTCAAATTTGCAATGTGACTACTTACATTTGAGATGGTTTTCCATGTTTGTCTTTGCCTCTGAGGAGCTGGAAAGAATCCCAAGATAAGGTAATTTCAGTTTCTATTTTGCGGAGACACTTTTTCTCATAATGGGCTTGTCTTTCAGTTCTTTGAGAGCTCACATAGTGAATGTGTATATTAAGTCAAATCCTTGGTAATAGCAAAATGAACTTTTCACCTCTAAAGCAAACACCACGCTCCCTTAGCACCAATCCTCCCAGGCCGCGTCATCTTCACTGATGTTCGACCATTGAACTAGATCTTGTGAGACTGCTGCATTATTGAGGCACACAATCTTGCATTGGAGAATGGCCACTGGTTGAATCAAGACTCAACCATCCGAGTTGCACACAAGAGGTTGAGCTTGGACGGCGATGGCAGGACCAACCCTCCTCTTCAACTAAGAGATGTGGAACATCGAATGGATCTGGAAACTCGAGCTGGTAAGCCATTGACCAACCTTCTAATGGACCTCATAAGGTCCATAAAATATGGCACATAACTTCAAATTATGCCTCACAACCACAATAGCCTGCCTATAAGGCTGGAGCTTCAAATAAACCAAGTTTCCGACATCCAAGACCTTGCCAACTCTTTGATTATCAGTAGAGAATTTCATTCGGGCTTGAGCCACTTGAAGGCTTTCCTTCAGAAGTTGGAGCATGTGTTGTCTCTGAGCTAGACATGTACCCACTAAAGTGGTAGTGGCACAGGACAAGGATTCCTATAAAACATGAGGGGGAGAAGTATCCATAATTGCCTCGAATGGACTGTCTTGATAGTTGTATGATAATTAGTGTTGTACGATAACTCACCTAAGAGTAGCCATTTACCCAGTGCTTTAGGTTAGCAAAAACCATAGCTCGCAAGTAGGACTCCAAGCACATGTTAAGTCTCTCAATCTGACCATTAGACTGGGGTGATAAACAGTAGTCAGATTAAGCTTAGTTCCCATAGACCTGAATAATTGCTCCCAAAACTGGCTAGTGAAAAGTGGATCCCTATTAAGTTACAATAAAGTTAGGAAGACCATGGAGGTGTACACCTCCATGAGAAATACACCAACCAATTTCTTAATATTGTATGGGTGTTTAAGAGATAAGAAATGACCATATTTGGTTAGCCTGTCCACCACCACCAATCTAGAATTCATACACCATGAAGAAGGCAACCTGACAATAAAGTTCATGGCTATGTGTCGTGACCCAAAAGTTGAGGTCATGGTGATACCTACCTCGATCTAGCCTTGGTAAGTAAGCCGAAACTCCCTTAATAGAAAAGGAAATCGAAATAAGACAAAAATGAAAATAAATACGAAACTTCTAGAATGAAGTCAGGCCATAATACTCATAAAATTGGAAAAATCCAAAAGAAATACAATAAATCCCCCAAAACCTAGTGTAATAAGTGTGAAAAACATCTAATCCAGTACTAACTATCTGAAATACATGAATCTGTCTCTGAAAGTAAATAAAGACAAGATAAGATATGAGGATGTCTGGAATCTGCCCTGAACACTGGAGCTCACCAGTACCTCGAAGTCAGTTTCTCACAGCACAAAGTCAGCCACTGCAGGTCGCACTCGTACCGGGATCTGCACCGAAAGGGCATAGAAGTAGAAGTGAGTACGGTCCACTTGTACTTAGTAGGTATCATAAGCCAACTGAGCAAAGTAGAAAACAAAACAAGTAAAGAATACTATGAACAGGCCTCCACTTGCATACAGAAAAGTCCCCAAATGGTAGCTCACATTGTATCTCCTAACAGTTTCTACAATATATCATCTGAATAAGAATAACTACACATAAAACTATAAGGAAAACTAAGTACACGACAACAAACACATAAGGAAAGTAAAATGATGCAATGCAATGCAATAATGGTGGGATATGATGACATAAGCCATCACATGACTTTCACATACACCTTCCAAGCCTCAGCGCTTCAGGACAAGACCCATGGACGGTTCGCAATCCATATACTTTCACAATCTTAATCTCATATCTCAATTACCTTGTCGGCACGTCCCTCGATCAAGGATTTTGTAAAGGGTTCCATTTTCTTTTAAAAATCAGTGTTTCTCAGTGGTACCCATACCACCCATCTCATGAATATGTATGAATGAAATGAAGATATAATGCTCCTAACCAAATCAATAAAGAGATAATGATCAATTCAATACAGGTATAAATGAGTTCGAAATCAACTCAATATGATGATAATTCATGATATAAGCCCTCGCATGGCACCACTAAAATAAATAATCATGTAAGACATCAATAATATCATTTCAAATCCCTCACTCGGGCACAGTATAATGATAGAGGCAAATAATACTCAAATAAGGCCTATAATATCTATTCAAGCCCCCACACTGGCATCACAACGATAATAATGACAATTAATGCACAAATTAGGCCTATAATATCAAATAAAACCCCTACACGGGCATCACAATAAATATAATCTCTCAAGTCAACAAGCCCCCACACGAGCAACAATATATTAATAATAACCTCGAAATGCAATTTCCGCGTCTAATTCCCCAATCCATAGCATGCTTTACATGAATGGTTAACTACCCAGCTCAATCTGAAGAAAGTTAAGCCATAATCTATCTCGAAAGTCAAAATTCAAGCCTAGACCCTTCAACAAGGAGTGTTTCCCTTTCGTGCAGCCTCGGAAATAAACCCAATCTATCCAAATGTATTAATTGTAAGTAAACAAACTCGTTGACATCCAAACCTAATTAGCAATATTCAGTCTAATACACTAACACTAGTATTCCAGTATGAGTGAACAATTTTTTATCGCACAAAAAGATTTTGGACCACAATCGAATTTATTACTGGAAAGGAGATGCTGAAATTTGAACCATGATTTTAACTCCAAAGTTCTCTAAAAGGCTAAATTTCAAATGGCCATAGTCATTGGCAATCATTACACTATCATTAACCAAAATTTTGTCCCCTTTAACACCTTTCAACAAGCCATAACTTCCCAGAAATTGTATAACCAGAAGACTTCTCCAACACACGAAAAAAAAAATAGGAATGCCAATTATTTCATAAGAGAGTCTTTCATTTATTTTTAGAAAAAAAACCTATTCAGTTATGGCTAGTCATTAAGTCCTTGACCCTCTTTCTATCATTATCCCATAATTGTCCAATCATTACTCTCCTCAATTTCCACCCAAAATATAAATCCACCAGTGAACTAACCCAACGTTTCCAACATGTGCCCCATTTTGCAATTCAAATTGCAGTCCACTCAATAATATGATAATAATAAGTATCCAATTAATCAATCTAATAATAATAAATACACACAAACGATTGAGCTTGGGGAGGATTTTTATTTACCTTAAATTGTCATCTTCAATCGGCTCTCTACTATGTCCGTTTCTCTTTTTCCTTTCTCTTGGAAGTTGAGAGTATGAAAAACTAATCTTTATATACTACCCTAGTTTCTTGAGAAAATTGAGCAGCAGGTTAAATAAAATTCTCAAACGAATGCCCAAAAACCAAACTGTCAGTCCCAATAAGTCATAAATAGCTTGGGGCGGTTATAGGAAAGCTCTAAACGCCAAAAACACACGAAAATGAGGGAAATGACCGGGAGGGTCGTTACAAAACTGTATGTATATATATATATATATATATATATATATATATATATATATATGCATATATATGCATATATATATGCTCATAAGTAATAACTGAGATATGAAAATAAAGCATGAACTAGTTTAATTGTTGTTTATACTTATATTTTGAATTACTGAACTAGTCATGCTAAGTTTACTAAATTTTGAGATCATGTGTTCATAACGCCATGTCCTTTCTGAAAGCTTTATTGAAATTAGTCAAACCATGTACCATTATTCATAAAGCAATAACTGATTGGGGCTATTAAAAACATGCATCTTTATTGAAAAATCAAAATCATAACATCAGAATGATTTATAGGAAGTAAAACATCATAATTTAACATATTTGGATTTCTGACCATAAATCATGAAATCATAGAATTTGCTAAAAGACTAAAAGCTTTAGGCAAACTGACTTCTAGAGAAATCTGAACTAGAACTTGAGATATGTAGACTTTAGGAAAAACCCTAGATGTTTGCTTGAGAGACTTGAGGATTTCTCTTTTCTAAGTTCTTCGGAGTTGAGTATGTGAGAATGAGGATTTAATCGAGTGTTTTACCTTTAACCCCACCTAGAAGAACCTTAAATGATGTAGGATAGGATTAAAAATAATGGGAAAAGACTAAACTTCCCTTTTAAAACATAACTGGAATTTTAATACTACATAGCACAAGTTACTGGTGCAGCTCATACCCTTAACCTACGAGTCGTAACTACGACTCGTGGTGCCTGGGACCAAATTTAAGGATTCTAGATCAGCCCCCCTACGAGTCATGATATGACTCATGAGTTGATACCACGAGCTGTTTTGATGACTCCCGTTTCCTGGACTTGGGTCATAGGGCTACTGGTTTGGGGCTATGATTTAATGGTACAACTCGTACCTTTATCCCATAACTCATGCCCATGAGTCGTGGTCCCTGGGAAAATTTTCAATTTTTAGGACTTTTCTTAAACCTCATCAGCACGAGTAGACCTACGACTCGTACATTGGTCCCACAACTCATGGTCTGAGTCGTGGTGACTGGAATCTTGGGAAATATTCTGACAGCTTTCCATGAGTTATCCCACGACTCATGGTCTCACTGTATGACTCATACAAGGAGTTGTATTGGTATAGAAACTCTGGTTTTTAGCTAGATTTTCTGATCTAAGTCTGGGTTTATGCTTGGGAACTTTTGAGGTGTTACAATATCTCCCCCTTTGGACTCTTCATCCTTGAATAAAGACTGAAACAAAGCTGACTGAATAGAGAAAGAACTGCTAACATGACGCCAAATTACTGAATCTAAAATATTAACATGATGATGATATGACTGAGAGTAAAATTCGACAGATACTCATAGAATATGCATGTATGCTAAAAATTTATGAATGACTAATAGGGACATGAAATTGAAAAGCAATCATAAGAGGGAACTGTTACCTCAATTTGTATCGGTACTTAGATTTAAAAAAAGAGGGTCCTTGTCCATCATCTCTGCTTCTACTTCCTAAGTAGCTCTCTCAACCAACTGATTTCTCCACAGGACCTTCATTGAAGCGACTTCCTTAATCCTTAATCTAAGAACTTGCTGATCAAATATCTCAACTGGGACTTCTTCATAAGAAAGACAATCTTTCACATCAACACTCTCCAAAGCAACAACCAGTGAAGGATCACCAATACACTTCTTCAACAGTAAAACATGAAAAATTGGGTGCATCGATGCTATATCTGCAGACAACTCTAACTCATAGGCCATATTTTTAATACACCTCCTATAAGGACCAACATACTGGGGACTAAGTTTCCCCTTCTTACCAAGCCTCATCGCCCCTTTCATGGGCAAAACTTTTAGAAACACCCAATCATTAATAGCAAACTCAAGCTCTCTCCTTCTTACATCTGCATAAGATTTTTAGTGACTCTGAGTGGTTTTCCCATATCCTTATGAACTGAATATAGTCCTATCAATGTAGCTTCACCTACCTCAAACCAACCAATAGGAGACCTACATCTTTGACTATAAAGTGACTCAATAAGATCCGTCTGAATGCTAGACTATTTTTATAAGCAAATTCTATAAGAGGAAAGTGATCATCTCAATTACCTTTGAAATTGATCATGCAAGCTCTCAACATATATTCTAAGGTCTAAACGGTCCCCTGTGCCTGACCATCTGTAAAATGCCGTACTGAGATCTACTCGGGTACCAATACCCTTCTGGAAAGACTTCCTAAATTGAGACATGAACTGAGTGACCCTATATGAGATGATAGACAAGGGAATACTATGCAACCTATGCTAAAACTGTAGTCTTAACTAGCAAGAAGTGAGATAACTTAGTCATTCAGTCTACAACAACCTATATGGAATCATACTGCCACTGTGTGCAAGGTAAACCTGTGATAAAGTCTATATTTATCATCTTCCACTTCCAAGTAGGAATCTGATGTTCTGAGTCATGCCTCCCAATTTCTGATGTTCTACTTTCACCTATTGGCAATTTAGACAGATAGCGACAAAATCTATAATATCTTTCTTCATTCCATTCCACCAATAGGCTTCCTGTAGATTATGGTACATATTGATAGCACCTGGATGAATAGAATATTGAGAGCTATGAGACTATGAAAACATCCACTGTCTCAAATCATCCATATCTGACATACACAAATGACCCTAATAATAAAGAACACCATCTCTCTCCTGGGAGAAAACCTTCACTTTTTAATTAGGGACAACTTCTTTAAACTTATGCAAAATAGGGTTATTATCTTGGTTTTCCTTAACTTTCATCACAAGAGAAATCTCCAAACCATTTTGAACAATAATACCACCATCTGTTGAGTCTTCAAGATGAACCCTTAATCGAGAAAGCCTGTGAATATTCTTAACCAATTCCTTCCTTTGTTCTTTAACATGAGACACAATACCCATGGATAACCTGCTGAGAGAATTAGCCACCACGTTGGCCTTGCTCAGATGATAAAGCACACTCATATCGTAATACTTAAGAAGTTCAAGCTACCTACATTATCGAAGATTCAAATCTTTCTGAATGAACACGTACTATAGGCTCTTCTGATCAGTGAACATATCAACATGAACACTATATAAATAGTGTCTCGAAATCTTTAAGGCCAAAACTACCGCTGCCAACTCAAGGTCATGAGTTAGGTAATTCTTGTTATGAACCTTCAGCTATCTACAAGCATAAGCAATGACCTTATCATGCTGCATCAACACACACCCAAGGCCAACTCCGAAAATATCACAAAAACTACAAAGTCATCTGAACCCACTGGCAAAGTAAAAATTAGAGCAGAAGTGAGTCGAGATCTTAACTCCTGGAAGCTCTTCTCACAAGCTTTAGACAACAAAAAAACTTAACCTTTTCTTGAGTCAACAATGAAGAAATAGATGAGATTTAATGACCCAATTAATCATTACACTGAAATAAATAGTCGAACCTTCGCTAATTTTTCCCTTAGACAATTTTTGAAAAATTCAGGGCTGGCCTGGTCTTAGGTGTATTTTGAGGGTATGATGATCTAAGGAAATCTGGTAGTAAAATGAATGTTGGTAGGTTTGTTTGATTTGATTTTGTGATAGAGGACTAGTTTAGGAAGCCGTAAAACTTATTAGTAGAACTTTGGTTATAGAGTTTACCGTAAAAGAGTTAGTTTGTGATGTCAATTTCGAGAAGTGTGTTGTAAAATAGCCTGAATTAGGATGAAGTCTCGAGTTACTTCCCTGGGACCGCTGTAGTGACACTGTTGCAATGGTAAAAGTATCGCTGTAGCGGTGACTTCAATTGTCCTATGAGCCGCTGTAGTGGTAAATTTACTGCTGTAGGATTCACTTTACCTCCGCAATGATTAAAATGCAGAATTCCAGTTTTTAAAACCATAAAACTTATTTTACATTTCTACTTTTCCAAAAATGAGTTGAGCCTTAATAAGTGGTAATTTTCTACACTTTTGAGGGTTTTCATCTTTGAAGGTGAGGTTTCTCTACTTTCTAAACTTGAATTACTTTCTAGAAACCTTAGAAATCACTAAAATCAAGTTCATGGTAGAAATTGGGGTTTAGTCCTAATTTATGAATTGAACGTAAATTAATGGGAATTTGAGAAAATTTAGTTGGTAATGATCCTAGGGTGTTAGAAAATACTTGGTTGAGTAGAATTATTATTATACATGTTTATATATGGAGGATTCATGCAGTATAAAGGGTAGAAAACCCTAAGATTATAAACTAGGGCAAGCTTATCATTTAAATCAACAAATATAGGTTTCTAGTAGTTGGGAAAGATGAGATTATTGAAATGGGTGTGCAAACTTGTTGTTATAGATCAAGAATGAATCAAAAGAGAAAGGAAAGGCAAGATTATGGCCTTAAAGTGATTCGAGCAAGGAATCGAGGTAGGTTATAATTTATTTGTAGCAAAAAAACTTGCTTGACTCTGTGCTTATATGTAAATTAAGTGTTTGTAATTACTTTCGAGCACTACTTGTGATTATTGACTGCATTGCATTTTCATTGATGTTGATAGTGGATATTGTGTTATTGTGGAGATGAGTTGATGATATTGATGATTATCTTGATAATTACATTGATGATGAAATAATAGATGGTGATGATATTGAGATGACAAAGAGATTATACATACATCTTGCATACATACATTCATCATATGCATTTGAACAGACATTTACACTTATATGTTGTAATAAACCTTGTTGATGAATTTAATTAAGTGCAAAAGGTGTAAATGTGAGCTTGTATTTATTTTGAAGTGAAGTATCATATTTATGATTAGTTGTCATTAGTTATAAGTTCTATTGTGATTGCTGTTACTCATATTTAGTTTACCTATTTGTATAGTATTGAGTAGAGTCAACCTATGATGCCTACATGTACTTGTTGATGTACTGATGTTGCTTGTGCTCTTCTTTTTATTGAGTACAGAACATGTTCCAGTGTTTGAGATGAGATATCGACTCTCGCCAGCAATTGCAGACTTCGATTCAAGGGTGAGCATCGTGTTCGAGTAGCCATTGAATCTTTTAACTTGTGTTTATGTCCGTTGTTTTTGGACTTAGATATTCTCGTCTTTTTTTTTGTGTTTTTGGATAATCTTTTATCCACAGTTTTGGATACTCTTAGTTGTTCTTGTACGATGACTTCAGGTCTAGAGGGTTGTAATAAATAGAGATATTCTGCACTCTATTTACATTAACTATGATGTTGGATTAAGTTTTAGATTTTATTCAAGACAATAATTATTGTGTTAGTGACTTTGATTAAGAATTTGATAAAAGTAATTTGTGACTAGGTTGACTTGGTTGGTAAGGGATGGATTAGATGGTTCTCCCACCATAGTGTTTTGGTGGGTGCCGGTGCCAATTGTGACCCATTGGGTCTCGAAAAAGATAGTATCAGAGCATTGGGTTCGTAGATCTCGTCATACAAGAACATGTATAGTAGAGTCTTGCAGAATGGTACAGAGACGTCTGTACTTTTCTTTGAGTTGCTACAGGGCTTTAGGAAATAAACTCCTCTTTTTTTTCTTTCGTGCTATTACTTGATTCCAATTGGTATCTGGTGATCCAAATTGGTATCTAACTCATTCACTCTTATTTCCCAGATGGTGAATACTCATTCCTCTAGAGTAGCAGCAGCCGCACCAGTAGTAACACCCTCACCGGCTGCTGAGGCTGCAATTTAAAGTAGTCCTCGAGTGAGAGGCAGGGCAAGAAGATGAGAAAGAGGGGCAACACCTGTTAGGGGTGGAGCTCGGGCAGTCGGAGGACCTACTAGATAGAGAACACCATCCTTTACCTCTTAGTAGAAAGCTCCAGAGTTAACCCTGAATGAGGATGTGGTAGTTGAGAAAAAAGAAGTGGTATCCCCTTAGAATATAGTGCCTGTACAAAATGGCGCAATTCAAGTGCCTCTGTCCGACGAATTGATTTAGCAGGTTTTGGGATTTCTGAACAGTTTAGATGGCATCAGTACTACTCCAACTATTCCTGTATTTTCGACCCCAGTCTTACGGCATACAACTGCTGTGGCACTTAGAATGGATGAGGGCTCTGAGACTGGAGTGTTTCTATAATGACCCTCTAGGTCATTTTATACATTTCTGCACTATTTTGGCATTTAGAGTTTTCCCATAGCTTCCCCAAGTCATTTATGACTTGTTGGAATTGATAGTTCGATTATCGGGCAGTTTGTTTGGTTTTTAGAGAAAATTCCACATATTAAAGTCTTCACTGTTAAGAATTGAGTATCCAACCAAAACTTCAGATAAACGACCTCGTATGCCAATTCTGATAGTTTTGTTAGCACCAAAACATTGATTTTAGGCTAGGGGGACCCTTTGTTTGGATCCTAAGGCTTCAAATTCAATTTGGACTATTGGGTGGATTTTGGTTAAAATGGCCCTTGGGTATGGGACCTATATTTCATCGAAACGACCCGGATGGAAGTTTGATGGCGTCGTTGAGTCCAAAATGTCGAATTTGGTAGGGTAGCATAGTTTGTTTGCATTTATGAAATTCCAAATAAATCCCGAGGGTCCAATTGGAACTTGACAAATTGCCAAGTATACTGGTGCCTGACATCAGCTGGTGCAGCCGCTTAAGCGGACCTTTGGTTGCTTAAGCGACCAGGGGATCACTTTAGCAACCAGCCTTAGACCCCACCTAGTTTTTTAAGTGGAGGCCACATCGCTTAAGTGGAGGTCTCTTAAGCGACACTTGACCGCTTAAGCGAAGGACGACATTTTGTTAAAGTCGCTTTAGGGATGCCCTACCACTTAAGCGATCTTATGACCGGTTAAGTGGTCATCACTGATGCTTACCCTTTATAATTCATTTCCTATTCGGCCAAGCTTATTTATTCTAAGTCTCAAGACTCCATAAAACCCTAGAAAGCTTAGAAACTCGTGGAGCTTAATCATTGGTGTCGGGACGAGTTGGAAACATCATTTTGGTCATTTCTCTCACCTCTATTTCTGTAAGTTTCCATTAATTTCTTAGTTAATTCTCCGGTTTAAACTCAAATCCCAAGTTACTTTATGGGCTGATTTAGGGCTCATTTGTGCTCGGATTTCACCCATCTTTGAGGGTAAATGATCCTCGAGCTTAGAGGGACATGTTGATGATTTCAAAGTGGCAATTTTGTTAGTGGGCCCCACATGAGATTTTTAACTCGATATTGGACCCGAAGCATTTATGTACAATATGGGTATTTTTATTCTTGTGTTAACACACAAATTACTATTTTGGTAGATTGGCAGTGCTCAGAGGCTTCTCGAAAGGGAAAAGCTAAGATCTAGCAAACTTTATCGAGCTTTCGGCGGTGTCCAGGTAGGCTAGGCTTACTTTCCTCTTAGATTGAGCTTTATTATGGTATTTTGTAGTATTATGCTAGTGATAGTTAGGGTTTTATGACTTGGTTGTTATTTTAGTATTTCATGGGTTAAAGTTAGCCGATTTAGTGCATTTTTAGTAGAATTCGACCACCCTATCCCTCATAATAATTGTAATAACCCCCTTCGGACTAGTTGTAGCTTAATTAAGACCTTGGGGTAATATGGTGGAACCTTAGTCCAAGTTGGTTAGGTGCTTGCTTAATATGGGTTTTTGGGGCTATAGCGGGCCCCGTCGGTCCTCTTCTTAGGTTAATTATCAAAATTTTCTCCTTATAGACTTAAGAGACCTTTTTCATTATTTTAGGCATAATCTCGAACCTTAGGATGACTCAAGCCCTCTATTGGTTCCCGGCTAGTTGAATACTCAAATTAGTATATGGTTGACCTTTAATCTTCCTTCTTAGCCTTATTGATTAGATCTCGTTACTCTTGTCGATTTGTTGTTGAATTTGGTAATTTAGTATTAATTTGGATTAAAGGAGGTTATGGATTCATATTCTCTTTACTTTGAGGTTTACTTACTAGTTTTGGTTCAAGTTCGGCATGTATGATTGGTTTATGGCACTATTATGATGATATTGTTCTTCTGTTTTGATTCAGGTACGGCGTTATGATTTGAAGGAACTCTCAGTTATGTTTTCACTTGGTGGTTACTTTAAGTTATGTCTACCGATACTCTTCCTTGTTTGTATCCATCGGGCTTATGGAGGCTCGACTGGGTTAACTCTTTACTTGTTTGTACCTTTTGGGTTTATGGGGGTCCAGTTAGGTAGTAGTTAGACTGTCTTTACTTTGATGTATTTATCATGCATATTTATAGCTTTATCTCGGTTTGGAGTAGTACTTTAGATGAAATGTTTATCCATGACTTTATCTTACCTTCTTGAATCTTATTATACTTCTATCATGATTTAGCTTAGTCGGTCGACGATGTATATTGAGTACCAATTATTTTTGTACTCATACTACACTTCTACATCTTTTCTGATGCAGATCCGAGTACGATTCACCGCCACTGATGTTCTATTCCAGTTTGCTTTGGGCATTTGGAGATAGGGTGAGCTTTCAGAGCCAGAGCTGATCTTCTCTCCTTCTACTACTTTTGACAGTCTTTACTCTTCGAGACTACCTATATATTAGATACTATACAATACTCTTATTCTTTTGGATTTAGTGGCTCTTGTACCGACCTTGCTAGGTCGTGGGATATTTTTTTGCACACTTTATCTTTCCTTTGATATTTGTATTGTTGCTCTTATATTTTATAGCCTACATTTCTATTGTATGCTTACTTTTGGTGTTTATTATACCTTCCACCAACTAGCCTATTACTTGCCATTCCGGGCTATGGTTGGCTTACCTACTGGTGGGTTAAAGTAGGTGCCATGATGACTCGCAAAATCGAACCGTGACAAATTAGTATCAGATCCTAGGCTCACTAGTGTTGTTGGTACAAGAGCAAGTGTCTAGTAGAGTCCCGCGGATTGGTACAATGACGTCCTTATTCTATCTTTTATAGGCTACAAGACATTCTTAGGACAATCTCACTTTCTTTGTTCATTTCGTGGGATAGGTTTGTGTTGGTTTTTGAGTTCTCAGTTGTTTCACTCTTTCACAAATGGATAGGATGTGAGCTATGATGACCGAAGATGGAGACCCTGAGCTTGCAGCTAGGGTACACATCATAGGCTGAGGCCGACTTAGAGGTCGAGGCCAAGCTAGAGCTGCAGCCCCAGCTAGGGGTTAGAAAAAAAGCCTTCACTAGACCCTGCTATTGCTCTTGAGCCAGAGGTAGCTCTAGGGATTTAGCTGCCTTAGTCGCTGGTGGGCTAGGGGTAGCCCAGTCTCCATCGGGGTTTATATATTCTTCAGTGCTCAAAGATACCTTATTTCAGCTGTTGGGTTTAATAGGTGGTGCACCATGTGATGGTGCTCTGTCAGCATGCTAGAATAGTAATGATTTAAGGATGCAACTTGTATTTTTAACCTCCAGAGTTGAGACTCCTCCAGCACCGGTAGCTCTATAACTGATAATTGCTCAGCTTGTTATGTCTGCCAAGGAGCAGAAAATATTGGGCTAATTTTTGATATTGTTTCCACCTATGTTTGTAGGGGCTCAGGAGAGGATGCTTATGAGTTTCTGACTAGTTATGAGTAGAGGATCTATAATTTAGGGCTTGTTGAGTGGCGCATAGTGGACTACCCGGCGTATCAGCTTGTTAAGGAAGCACAATAGTGGTGGAGGGGTTATCTTGATTCCAGGACAGCTGTATCTCCATTAATGACTTGGATTTAGTTCTCTGAGGCTTTCTTGGAGAAGTACATGCCTCGCACTATGCGTGACCACTTGAGGGATGAGTTTTCTGCATTAATATATGGTTTTATGATGGTGGTCGAGTATGAGGCAAGGTTTCATAAGTTAGAGGGTTGAGTCTACCGCTCCGCAGGGTTACTCAGAGTTTGGTGACTTCAGGAATACTGATATTACCGCACATGTCTATCTATAAAGGAGATAAATTGCAAGGGACAAAGGAGAAGCGATAAGAGGCCGTGGTAGTAGGGTATTTTCAGTGGGAGCCAAGGGTGCTCGCAGTTCAGGGGTAGAGGTTTTTAGGGTATGTGCCCTTAGTGTCTATCTTATCAGCACCAGGGTCTGTCTAGTAGACCCATTCAGGTAGCACTTTAGATTATTGATAGGGGTCAGCTCGGTTATAGTAACTATAGTGGTTAGAGTAGGGGTCAGTCTTCTAGGGGTACACAGTCTAGATCTTCAGGCTGAGGAGGCTATATCCGGTCAACCGAATCTTTTGGGCAGAGTAGGGTGCCCCAGGCATGCAATGATTGTGGGGTCATCATCCATTTCTCCAGAGAGTGTCCCCATTGTGGGATGATTTAGCCTGCAGCACAAAGTGCTCAGCCTATCCGTTCAGTATTACCTCCTGCTAGGGGTGGTGTCCAGGGTCACAGGGGTAGTCCCCATGGTTCTTAAAGAGGTTCTCAAGAAGGTAGAACAAGTGGTCGGTCAGGTACCCTGTCCAGGGACGGACAGGGTCAGTTGTATATAGTACCTGGTAGGTTGGAGGCAGAGTCTTTGGATGCTATTATTAGAGGTATGATTTTAGTATGTCGTCAGCCAGATATTGCTTTATATGATCCGAGATCCACTTATTCATATGTTTCTGCTTATTATGCACCACTATTAGAGTTGTCTTAGGAGCCTTTATCTGTACTATTGTGTGTATCTACTCTCTTGGGTGATTCTTTAGTAGTGGATTTAGTTTATAGATCATGTGTTGTGACTGTTTGAGAGTTTGATACTCGAGTTGACCTTATTGTACTAGATATGGTGAATTTTGATATTATTCTATGCATGGACTGGTTATCCCCCTATCATGCGGTCTTGGATTGCTTTGCCAAGATTGTTACGTTAGCCATTCTTGGCTTACCCTTGATTGTGTGGCCGAGTTCTTTTAGCCGCGCATCGACGGGGATTATCTCTTTTGTTGGGTCTAGGAGACTAGTATCGAGGGGTTGCATGTCTTATCTTTCTTATGTTTGTGATGTTAGTGCGAAAAGTTCTTCACTCAATTCTATTCCTATTGTCTGAGAGTTTTTTGATGTCTTCCCTATCGACCTACCTGGCCTTCCTCCTGAGTGTGATATTGAGTTTGCTATTAATCTTAAGCTAGGCACCCGACCTATTTCCATGGCCCTTACCATATGGCTCGTGATGAGCTTAAGGAGATAAATTCTCAGGTTCAAGATCTTTTAGGCAAGGGTTTCATTAGACTGAGTGTATCGCCTTGGGGTATTCCTATACTGTTCGTGAAGAAAAAGGATAATTTTATGAATATGTGTATCGACTACAATCAACTGAATAAGGTGACAGTGAATAATAGATATCCCATGCCTCGTATTGATGACTTATTTGACCAACTTTAGGGTACGGTAGTGTTTTTTAAGATTGAGTTGTAATCTAGTCACCACCAGCTAAGGATTTAGGCAGAGGACATTCCTAAAATAGCCTTCAGGTCTCGTTATGGCCATTTTAAGTTCTTGGTGATGTCTTTTGGGTTGACTTATGCCCCAACAACATTCATGGAATTGATGAACTATGTTTTTAGGCCCTATTTAGACCCCTTCGTGATAGTCTTCATTGATGATATTCTTTTTTATTTGAGGAGTAGGGAGGAGCATGAGCAATATTTGAGGACCGTGCTCCAAACTTTGAGAGATCATAGGCTTTTTGCCAAATTCTCGAAGTGTGAGTTTTGGCTGGAGTCTATGACATTCCTAAGACACGTAGTGTCTAAGGATTGGATTATGGTAGATTAGGTAAAGAATGAGGCTATTCATGATTTGGACCAGACCTACATCTCCGACTAAGGTTTGTAGCTTTATTATTTGGCAAATACTACTTACGGTTCATCAAGAGTTTTGCTACCATTGCAGCGCCTATGACCAGATTAATGAGGAAGGAGGTTTCATTCCAGTATTCCAACGAGTGTGAGTTGAGCTTTTTGAAGCTCAAGGACTTGCTCACTTCAGCTCCTATATTGACTCTTCCAGTTGAGGGTGAGGGTTTTATAGTGTACTGTGATGCTTTTGGTGTTGATTTGGGGTGTATTCTAATGCAGCAGGGTTGAGTTATTACTTATGCATCAAGGCAGCTGAAGGTACACAAGTACAACTACCCCACTCATGATTTGGAGTTGGCGGTGGTATATTTTGTGCTTAAGTTTTGAAGGCATTACTTGTATGATGTTCACTGTGAGATATATACTGTCCATCATAGTCTTCAATACATTATGACCCAGTGGGAGCTTAATTTTAGATAACGCAGGTGGATCGAGTTGCTGAAGGACTATGATATCTCTATTATATACCATTCGGGTAAGACGATTGTGATAACAGATGCCTTGAGCTAAAAGACTGTGAGTTTGGGTAGCTTGGACTTTATTTCAATTTCGAAGCGACCGTTGGCTTTGGAAATCCAGTCCTTGGACAACTTGATGGTACGACTTGACATTTTAGACCCTAAGAGGATTTTTGCCAGTGTTGAGACTAGGTTTACCTTGATGGAGCAGGTTCGAGATTGTTAGTTTCAGGCTAGTAGACTTTGTTGTATATATGACCAGGTGATGAGAGGTAAGTCTAAGAGGGCTACCTTAGATTTAGAGGGTATTCTGAGATTCGACGATCATATTTATGTATCGAGGGTTGGAGACTTGATTCAGTTAGTTCTACGGAAGGCTTATAGCTCCATATATTCTATTCACCCTGGGATAGCTAATATGTATAGAGATTTGATATAACATTACTGGTGGAGTGGTATGAAAAAGGATACGGTGGACTTTGTAGTTCGGTGTTTATGTTGTCAGTATGTGAAGGTCGAACATCAGAGACTGGATGAATTGCTTCAGAGATTACCTGTTCTCGAGTGGAAGTGGGAGTGGATTATGATGGACTTCGTGAGAGGGTTACCTTATAACTCTGGTGATTGTGACAATATTTGAGTCATTCTAGATCGGTTGACCAAGTTAGCTCATTTTATCCCTATTTAGATTTTCATCAGTACCGAGAGGTTAGCCCGTATTTAAGTTCGTGAGATAGTTCATCTCCATGGGGTACCCATATCTATTATTTCAGATAGAGGCTCGGTGTTTACTTTTTTTTCTGGTAGATATTTTAGGTGGAGTTGGGTACTCAGGTTGATCTTAGCACTGCTTTTCACCATTAGACCAACAGTCAGTCGGAGCGGACTATCCAAGTTTTGGAGGATATGCTCTGTGTGTGTGTTATAGACTTTGGAGGTCAGTGGGAGTAGTATTTAGCCTTGGTAGAGTATTGAGATGGCACCATTTGAGGCGTTGTATGGTAGGCATTGTCAATCTTTGATTAGTTAGTTTGATACTTTTGAGGTTAGTCCCTGTGGTACCGACCTACTTCGTGAGTCTTTGGATAGGGTTCAAGTGATTTACGATAGGCTATGGACAGCTTAGAGTAGGCAAAAGAGTTATGCTGACCGTAGGCTTTGGGCATTGAAGTTTGGAGTTGGCGACCGAGTTTTTCTTTGAGTGTCACCCAATAAGGGCGTGATGAGGTTTAGGAAAAGGGGTAAGCTCAGCTCCAGGTACAATGGGCAATTTGAGATACTTTGGATCATTAGGTGGCTTAGGAGTTAGCCTTGCCCCCAGATTTTTTCAGTTGTTCACCTAGTTTTCTATGTCTCCATGCTTTGGCAATATATTTTGAATGAGTATCATGTGCTTTGTGGGGACTCAATTTAGTTAGATGAGAGGTTGACCTTCGTAGAGGAGCCAGTTTCTATACTAGCTAGGGGTATCAGACGGTTGCACTCTAGAGAGATTCTAGTGGTTAAGGTTTAGTGGAGGAACCGTCCAATTTAGAAGGCTACCTGGGAGATTGAGAGTGAGATGCAGAACTAGTATCCCCACCTGTTTGAGCCCTCAGGTACACCTTGATCCTTTACTTTTGTAGACAATTCCTTTTAGTAGTGGATATTCTAATGACCCTCTAGGTCATTTTCTATAATTCCACACTATTTGGTGTTTAGAACTTTACCATAGCTTCCCCAAGTCATTTATGACTTGCTGGACCTGACATTTTGGTTTTCAGGTAGTTCGTTTGGTTTTTAGAGCCAATTCCCTATTTTGAAGTCTTCATTATTAAGAATTGGGTATTGGTCCAAAACTTCAGATAAACAGCCTTGTATGCCAATTCTGACAGTTTTGTTATCTCCGGAACATTGATTTTAGGCTAGAGGGACCCTTGGTTTGGGTACTAAGGCTTCTGGACTTATTTTAGACTATTGGATGGATTTTAGTTAAAACGTCCGTTGGGTGTGGGACCCATATTTCATTGAAAGACCCTGGATGGAAGTTTTGATGGCGCAACTGGTGCATCCACTTAAGCGGACCTATGGTCGCTTAAGAAACCAAGGGACTGCTTTAGAGGCCAGCCTTGGACCCCACCTAGTCGCTTAAGTGGAGGTCGTATCGCTTAAGCGACACTTGACTGCTTAAACAAAGGCTGAAATTTAGTTAAAGCGACGCCCAACTGCTTAAGTGATCTTTTGATCTCTTAAGTGGTCATAGCTAATACTTCCCCTTTATAATTCATTTCCTATTCGGCCAAGCTTATTTTTTCTATGTCCCGAGACTCCATAAAACCCTAGAAAGTTTAGAAACTCATGGAGCTTGATCATTGGGTGTCGGGAATGAGTTGGAAATATCATCTTGGTTGTTTCTCTCACCTCTATTTTCGTATGTTTCCATTAATTTGTTAGTTAATTATCTGATTTAAACTCAAATCCCTAGTTACTGTATGGGCCGATTTAGGGCCCATTTGTGCTCGGATTTCAGCAATCTTTGAGGGTAAATGATCCTTATGCTTTGATGGACGTGTTGGTGGTTTCAAAGTGGTGATTCCGCAAGCATGCCCCACTTGGGATTTTTAGCTTGATTTTGGACCCCGGAGTATTTCTATAAAATATGAATATTTTTAATCTTGTGTTAATGTATAGATTACTATTTTTGTAGCGTGGCAGCGCTCGGAGGCTTCTTGAAAGGGAAAAGCTCCGATCTAGTATACTTTATCAAGATTTCAACAGCGTCCAGGTAGGCTAGGATTACTTTCCTCTTAGATTGAGATTTATTATGTTATTTGTGTAGTATTATGCTAGTGATGGTTAGGGTTTTACAACTTGGTTGTTATTTTAGTATTTTATGAGTTAAAGTTAGCCATTTTAGGGCCTTTTTAGTAGAATTTGACCTCGCCATCCCTCATAATAATTATAATAACCCCCTTACAACTAGTTGTAGCTTAATTAAGACCTTGGGGGTAAGATGGGGGAACCTTAGTCTAAGTTGGTTAAGTGCTTGCTTATTATGGGTTTTTGGGACTAGTAACCGGCCCCATCGGCCCTCTTCTTAGGTTAATTACCAAAATTTGTTCCTTATAGACTTAGGAGACCTTCTTCATTATTTTAGGCATAATCTCGAACCTTAGTATGACTCAGGCCTTTATTTGGTTCCCAACTAGTTGAAATACCCAAATTATTATACGATTGACCTTTAAGCTTCCTTCTTAGCCTTATTGATTAGATCTCACAACTCTTGAAGATTTATCATTGAATTTGGTAATTTAATATTAATTTGAATTAAAGGCTGTTATGTCTTCAGATGCTCTTTACTTTAAGGTTTTCTTACTAGTTTCGATTCAAGTTCGGCATGTATGATCGGTTTATAGCACTATTATGATGCTACTGTCTTCAGTTTAGGTTCAAGTCCGACATTACGGTTTGAAGGAACTCTCAGGTATGGTTTCAATGGGTGGTAACTTTAAGTTATGTCTACTGGTACTCTTCCTTATTTGTTTCTATCGGGCTTATAGGGGCTTGGCTGGGTTAACTCTTTACTTGTTTGTACCTTTTAGGCTTATGGGCATCTAATTAGGTTATAGCTAGACTGTATTTACTTTGATATATTTAATATGCGTATTTTTCTCTTTATCCCAGTTTGGAGTAGTACTTTAGACAAAATGTTTATCCATGACTTCATGTTACCTTCTCGCATTTTATTATGCTTGTATCATGATTTAGCTCAGTCGGCCGATCATGTCTACTGAGTACTAATTGTTTTGGTACTCATACTACACTTCTGGATATTTTTCTAATGCAGCTCTGAGTACGATTCACCGCCACTGACGTTCTATTCTAGCTTGCTTTTAGGATTTGGAGATAGGGTGAGCTTTCAGAGCCAGAGCTGATCTTCTCTCCTTCTACTACTTTTGGGCAGTCTTTACTCTTTGAGACTACATGTATATTTGATACTATAAAGTACTCTTATTCTTTTGGATTTAGTGGCTCTTGTACCGACCTTACTAGGTCATGGGATATTCTTTTGCATACTTTATCTCTCCTTTGATATTTGTACTGTTGCTTTTATATTTTATCGCCTACAATTCTATTGTATGCTTACTTTTGGTGTTTATTATACCTTTTACCAACTAACCTATTACTTGCTATTTTGGGCTACAGTTTGGCTTACCTACTGGTGGGTTAAAGTAGGTGCTATCATGACTCGCGAATTTGGGTCGTGACAGTTTCTTCGGTAGTTATTAGGACCAGTGATGACTAATGATGAGCATGGACTATTCTATAAGTTCATGAAAAGGAACTTCCAGTGTTTCACGGTACTGAGTTTGAGGATACTTTTGAGATTTTAATTGATTGTCATAAGAGTCTGTATAAAATGAGTGTGTTTGAGAGGTATGGTATGAAATTCGTGTCTTTTTAGTTGTAGGTTGAGGCCAAGCTATGATGGAGGTCTTTTGTTGAGTGTAGGGCTGCCTTCCCTCCACTTACTTATACTTAGTTCCAGAATGTGTTTCTTGAAAAGTATATTCCTTGCACTTATTATGATCAGAAGAAGGATGTGTTTCTAAAGTTAGAAATGTGTGATATAACTGTGGCGGCCTATAAGGCCAAGTTTCATGCCTTGTCTCATTATGAACTTCAGTTTATTACTTCAGAGGAGGAGCGAATCAGGTACTTTGTGAAAGGTTTGAATTCAGGAATTTAGATGGTTACCTTATCAGTGGTGGCTTCGGGCAAGTCCTTCCAGGATGTTATTGAGTTTGCTAATAAGGCTGAAGCTATTGGCAAGCTAGGGGAGGTAAAGGAGGAGGAAATAAAGGCCCAAATATCTAGATAGTTTAGTGGTACTTATTTGAGAGGTCGTGGTTTGTAGGGTTTTTCTTCCCGGCCTTACCATTCGGCCATGCCTGTGCTAGCAGGGGGCCTATCTAGGGTTAGTTATCAGCCTTCACGGATAGACAGCTATACACCTTGATCATCTTTATTTTAGAGACTTGCCTTGGGCATTAGGTGCATTAAGTGTGGATGTTTGGGCCACATCCAGAGGTTTTGTCTTAATTTGTTGTTTGTAGGTCAGTTAACTCAGCAACTAGCTTCTAGTGTGCTAGTTCTAGTAGGTCGTGGTGGTGAAGGAAATGGTAGGGGTCATCCACAGGGTGGGCATGGTGGTCTGGCTACAAGGAGAGGTAGTTACCAAGCCAACCAAGGTGGAGAATCGGTTGGTAGAGTTGGTGCTCAGACCGGTAGAGATGGCGGTCAGGGTGGTGACAGGGCTCATCTTTATGCTGTTTTGGCCCATCCTGAATTGGAAGCTTCTGATGCTGTGATCACGGGTACTATTCTTGTCTTTGATTGTATGACTTTTATATTGTTTGTTCCTGAGTCTACTTTCTCTTATGTGTCTGTAAAATTTGCTCTGGGCTGGGATTTAGACTATGAATATCTTGATACTTCTATACATGTGTCCATACTAGTTGAGATGTCTGGATGTATTGATCAAGTCTATCGGGTGTGTCCTATGATGTTTATGGGGTTTATGACTTTGGCAGCTTAGTGATTTTAGATATGGAGGAATTTGATATTAGTTTGGGGATGAGTTGGTTGTCTTCTTATCGTGCTATTCTTGATTGTTATGCTAAGACTGTTACTATAGCTATGCTCGAGATGGAAAAGTTAGAGTGGGAGGGTACTTTTAAGCATACTCCTGTAAGAATTATGTTAATTATTCATGCCCAGAAGTTAGTTAAGTAGGGGTGTAGTGCGTTTCTAGCTCATCTTCAGGAAGAAAGTTCAGTAGTTCCTCCTATAGCTTTGGTTCCAATTGTGTGTGAATTCTTAGATCTTCAAAACCTTTCTGGTATGCCCCTGGGTTATGTGTTTGACTTTTGCATAGACTTAGAGCCAGGAATCTGCCCCATCTCTATCCCTCCCTATCATATGGCACCAACCGAGTTAAGGGAATTAAAGACCTAATTACAAGATTTGTTAGAAAAGGGTTTATTTGTCCAAGCATTTTGCGTTGGGGTGCTTTCATTTTGTTTGTGAAAATGAATGACGGTAGTATGAGGATGTACATAGACTACCATCAGTTGAATAAGGTGACTATTCACAACAAGTATCATTTACCTAGGATATATGGTCTATTCAACCAGTTGTAGGGGGCTGCAGTGTTCTCTAAAATTGATTTGAGATTAGGTTTCCATCAACTCAAGATTAGGGCGGAGGACATCTGAAAGACTGCTTTCCAAACTCGTTATGGGCATTATGAGTTTTAGGTTATGTCTTTTGGTTTGACAAATGCCCAACTGCTTTTATGATCCTGATGAATAGGGTTTTTAAGAAGTTTTTTGATTCTTTTGTTATTGTGTTCATTGATGATATTCTGGTGTGCTCCAAGAGTAAAGAGGACCATGAAGATCACTTATGCATAATGTTGGGGTTGCTTAAGAAGAAGCAAATATATGCAAAATATTCGAAGTGTGAATTCTGGTTGTCTTTAGTGTCCTTCTTTGGACACATGATATCTCAGGAAGGGGTGATGGTAAATCTGCAGAAAGTTGAAGTGGTTAAGAATTGGGCTAGACCGAATGTCATCGAGATTCGTAGTTTTGTGGGATTGGCTAGTTGCTATGGTCTTTTTGTAAAGGGGTTTGCTGCTATTGCTTCACATATGACCCACCTCACTCAGAAAGAGGTTTCGTTTGTGTGGGAAAACAAGTGTAAGGAAAGATGCTCAAAACTTTGTTAATTTCAGCCCCAATTCTCACCTTGCCTGTGAAAGCTAAGGACTTTTATTATATTTTTTGATTCTTTATGGTTGGGTTTAGGTGCTATTTTGATGCAGGGTCAGAATGTCATTGCTTATGCTTCGAGACAACTGAAGCCTTATGAAAAGAAATATCCCATTCATGACTTGAAGTTGGCAGCTGTGGTATTTGCTTTGAAGATTTGGAGACACTACCTCTATGGGGTGAAGTTTGAGGTGTTCATAGACCACCGTAGTTTACAGTATGTGTTCACCCAAAGAGATATGAACTTGAGACAGAGAAGATGGATGGAATTTATTAAAGACTATGACATCTCAATCTTATATCATCCACACAAGGCCAATATAGTGGAAGACGCATTGAGTTGGAGGCCGATAAGCATGGAAAGCTTGGCATGGTTGAAGGTGTCAAGACGCCCATTGGATAGAGAGGTACAAGCTTTGGTTAATGATTTCATGAGATTGCAGGTGACTAGCGAGGGAGGAGTGTTAGCCCATGTGGATGCTAAGTCTATGTTTTTTCAAAAACATTAAGAGCAGACATTTACAAGAAACTAAGTAACCTTAGAGAAAAAGTATTGGAAGGCGAGGCTAAGAAAGCCATTCTTGATGAAGAAGGAGTTGAGGATTTGGGGGAACCTGTGTGTACCTCGCGTGGGTGATTTAATTCCTGCTATTCTTGTAGAGGCTCACAATTCTAGGCACTCTATACATCCAGGTGCAACCAAAATGTATAGAGACTTGAGACAATATTATTGGTGGAGAAGAATGAAGCGTGACATTATGGATTTTGTGACTTAGTGTCAGAATTGTCAACAGGTCAAGTATGAGCATCAGAAACCTAGTGGTACATTTCAAAGAATGCCCATTCTAGAATGGAAATGGAAAAGGATAACCATAAACTTTGTTGTGGGTCTTCCTAAGACCTTGAGAAAGTGTGACTCTATATGGGTTGTCATCGGTCGATTAACCAAGTTGGCTCATTTCATTTTGGTAAGGGTGGATTATAATACGGCTAAGTTGGCCAAGATTTATGTGAAGGAGATTTTAAGGCTCCAGGGGGTAGCTATTTCTATTGTGTTAAAGTAAAGGTTCTCAGTTCACCTCTAGTTTTTGGGAGAAGTTCTAGTTAGAGTTGGGTTCTAGATTAGACCTAAGTACAGATTTACATCCACAGACCGATGGAAATTCGGAGTGAACAATCCAAGTGCTTGAAGTTATGCTTCAGACTTGTGTAATGGACTTCAGTGGTCAATGGGACTAGAACCTACCTTTGTGTGAGTTTGAAAATAACAATAACTACCATTCCAACATTGACATGGCTCATTTTGAAGCCTTATTTGGTAGAAAATGTAGGTCATCGATCGAATGGTTTAATGCATTCGAGGTAAGGCCTTGGAGCACTGATATGCTCAAGGATTTGATGGAGAAGGTAAGGTTCATTTAGGAAAAGTTGGTAGTAGCTCAAAGCAGATAGAAGAATATGCGGATAACAAGGTAAGAGATGTAAAGTTTGAGAACGTTGAGAAAGTACTATTCAAAGTATCACCTATAAAGGGCGTAATGCATATTGGTAAGAAGGCAAGTTAAGTCCAAGGTATATTTGACCCTTTGAGATCTTGAATGGATTAGGGTCAGTGGATTATAAGCTAGACTTACCTCCTAGATTTTTTGGTGTTCATCTGGTTTTCCACGTATCCATGCTTAAGAAGTACCACGGTGATGGTGATACATTATTCGTTGGGATTTTGAATTGTTGGACAAAGAGTTTTCTTGTGAAGAGAAGCCATTTGCTATATTAGATAGGGATGTGAGATAGTTGAGAAATAGAGTCATTTCATCCATGAGAGTTTAATGGAGGAACCATCCGGTTGAGGAAGAAACTTAGGCGACGGAGGCGGATATGCGCAAACGGTACTCATATTTGCTCATAAACTCAGGTAATTACTCTTGCTTTTGTTATGTCATTTTGGGCTAGTTGTCATTTGGGGATGAACGAGTGGTAAATTGGTATCTAATGTAACGACCCAATTCATTGTTATGCTGAGATAAAGAGTAGAACCTTCACTAATTTTTCCCTTAGACAATTTTTGAAAAATTCAAGGCTGGCCTAGTCTTAGGTATATTTTGAGGGTGTGATTGTCTAAAGAAATTTGGTAGTAAATTGAGCTTTGGTGGGTTTATTTGATTTGACTTTGTGGTAGAGGATGAGTTTAGGAAGCAGTAGTAACTTTAAGAGGATTAATAGAACTTCGGTTATAGAGTTTACCATGAAAGGGTTAGTTCGTGATGTCGAATTTTGAGAGATGTGTTGTAAAATATCCTGAACTGGGATGAGGTCCCGAGTTACTGCCTCGGGACCACTACAGTGGTAAAAGAATCACTACAATGATAAAATTACCACTGCAACGGTGACCTCAGCTGGCCTGCGAGCCGTTGTAGAGGTAACTTTATCGATGTAGCAGTAAAAATGCAGAATTTCAGTTTTTAAAACCAAAAAACTCATTTTACATTTTTGATTTTCCAAAAATGAGTTGAGACTTATCAAGGGGTGATTTTTTGCACTTTTGGTTTTTTTTTATCTTTGGAGTTAAGGTTTCACTACTTTCTAAACTTGAATTACTTCCTAGAATCCGTAGAAATCACTAGAATTAGGTTCATGGTAGAAATTGGGGGTTAGACCAAATTTAAGAAATGGATGTAAATTAATGGGAATTTGAGTAAATTCAGTTGTTAATGATCTTAGGGTGTTAGAAAATACTTGATTAAGTAAAATTATTGTTGTTCATGTTAAAATTTGAAGGATTCATGTGGTATAAAAGGTAGAAAACCTTAAGATGATGAACTAGGGCAATTTTATAGTTTAAATTGATAAATGTAGGTTTCTAATGGTTGGGAAAATGATATTATTGAAATAGGTGTGTAAACTTGTTATTATAGATCAAGAACGGATCGAAAATGAAAGAAAATGCAAGCTTATGGTCTTAAAGTGATTCAAGCAGGAAATCAAGGTAGGTTATGGTTTATTTGTAGCAAAAAGACTTACTTGACTCTATTCTTATATGTAAATTAAGTATTTGTAATTGATTTTGGGCACTAGTCATTATTAACTGCATTGTATTTTCATTGATGTTGATGGTGGATATTGTGTTGTTGTGGAGATGAGTTGTTGATATTAATGATGATATTGAGATCATGATGATGATAGTGTTGATAATGACATTGATGATGATGATGAAATGATAGATAATGATAATATTGAATGAGAAAGAGATGATACGTACATCTTGCATACATAGATTCATCATATGCATTTGAACGAACATTTATACTTATATGTTGTGATGAACCTTGTTGATGAATTTGAGTAAGTACGAAAGGTGTAAATGTGAGCTTGTATTTGTCTTGAAGTGAAGTGTCATATTTGTGATTGGTTATCATTAGTTATAAGTTCTGTTGTGATCACTGTTACTCATATTTAGTTTGCCTATTTGTATAGTGTTGAGTTGAGTCGGCCTCTGATGGCAACCATTACTTATTGATGTACTGATGCTACCTGTGATCTTCTTTTTATTGGGTGTAGAGCATGTTCCAGCATTTGAGATGAGACATCGACTCTAGCAAGAAATTCTAGGCTTTGATTCAAGGGTGA
This sequence comes from Capsicum rhomboideum, assembly GCA_031232105.1. Taxonomy (NCBI): domain Eukaryota; kingdom Viridiplantae; phylum Streptophyta; class Magnoliopsida; order Solanales; family Solanaceae; genus Capsicum; species Capsicum rhomboideum. The sequence goes on along the minus strand of CP124712.1, from coordinate 23,247,152 downwards.
GCATCATGACCGGGAAGCCATTGAATCTTCTGAATTGTGTTCATGTCCATTGTTTCGGGACTGAGACATTCTCATATTTTATTTTGTGTTTTTGGATAATCTTTTAGCCATAGTTTTGGACACTCTTAGTTGTTCTTGTCTAATGACTTCAGGTTTCGGAGGTTGTAAAAAATAGAGATATTCCACACTCTATTTAAATTGACTATGATATTGGATTAAGTTTTAGATTTTATTCTTGACAATAATTATTGTGTTAGTGACTTTGATTAAGGATTTGATAAAAGTAACTTGTGTCTAGGTTGACTTGTTTGGTAAGGGATGTGTTAGATGGTTCTCCCACCATAGTGTTAGGATGAGTGCCAATCATGAACATTTGGGTTGTGACACGAGAACCCCTCAGCTAATCTCTTGTTGTAACCGGTTATGCCAAAGAAGCTCCTAATATCTGATGGAGAAATGGTTCTAGGCTAGCTCTTTACTGCCTGTCTTTTGAGAGTATACCCAAACACCCTCACTAGACACCACATACCCAAAAAAGGCAACTGACTTCAACCAAAACTCGCACTTACTGAATTTAGCAAACAACTGATGGTCCTTGAGAGTTTACAATACCACCCTTAAATGATCTGCTTGCTCCTCCTCACTTTGAGAATAGATAAAAATCTCATCTATGAAGACGATGATGAACATATCCAAATACTGTTTGAATACCCTGCTCATCAAGTCCATAAAGCCTGTAGGAGCATTCGTTAGTCCAAATGACATAACTACAAATTCATAGTGGCTATATCGAGTTCTGAAGGATGTCTTCAAAATGTCACACTCCCAAACTCTGGCTGATAGTAAACATATCTGTGGTCAATCTTAGAGAAACAATTGGTACCCTATAACTGATCGAGCAAGTCATTAATCCCTGGGGATATGATATTTATTCTAAAATGTGGCTTTGTTCAATTGGTAATGATTGATACACATTCTGAGAGAACCATCTTTCTTTTGCATGAAAGGACTGGAGCACCCTATGGGGAAATACTGGGATGGATGAAACCCCTAATTAAGAGGTATTCAACTACTCTTTCAATTCCTTTAGATCAGCTGGAGCCATTCTGTAAAGAGAAACAAATATGTGTTGTATATCCGGAAGAAGGTCTATCCCAAAGTCAATCTCCCACTCGAGAAGAGCTCCAGGCAGATCTTCAGGAAACACTTTTGGAAAATCACAAAATACTGGAATGACTGGAGAGATAGGGTCTCAGACATAGAGTCCTTAACCTTAACTAAATGATAAATACAACCCTGATCGATCATCTTTATGGCCTTAAGATAAAAGATGAAACTACTTATAGGCAATATGGGACTACCCTTCCATTCTAGAACAGATTCAGTTGGAATATGAAATTTTATGACTCTAGTTCTGCAGTCGACTGAGGCATAACAGGAATGTAACCAATCATGCCAATAATAATGTCAAAATATATCATGTCTAGCTCAACTAGATCAATTGTAGTAATTCTATGAAGGACTGATACTGGGCAATTTTTGTATACCCGTTTGGCTATGACTGACTCATAAACTAGAGTGGAGACAAAAAAGAGTTCTAAGAGTTGTTCAAGATAGACCCAAAATTTAAAGGCAACATATGAAATTACGAATGACAAAGTAGACCCTAGGTCCAATAAAGCATAAACATCATAAGAGAAGACCTATCACGTACCAGTAACCGTATCTAGTAAGCTTTTCTGATCCTATTAAGAAGAGAATGCATAGAAGCGGTTCTATAACTGACTGCCACCTGTACTGGATGATGCACCCTACTGGGGCTGGGCGAACTACTGGATCTTCTGAAGACGTAGACTATGCACGATTATAACTACTGTTGCCCTGGTAGGTAGAGGGACATTCCTTCAATTGGTGACCAATCTATCCATACCCAAAACACCCCTCTTTGCCAACAAGGCACTCTTTTTGGTGGTTATTACCACACTTGTTGCATGTTGGAAAAGTATAACCGCAAAAAATACTTCCCTACGACTTAGAGCTTGGTGCTCTACTACTCTTACCTAGGTCTGGGGGATGGAGAACCTACTAATGATGGTGATGGAGCTAATGTCTTTTACTGGAACTGTGAGTGCCTCCTGCCACCATACCTCTACTACAAAAACTCAAAGTTACCGATCCTTGCTCTCTTGTTTTCTCTCTCTTTTCTTTAACTTCTCTTCCTCAATCTGCTGGGCATGAGTCATAAGTTGGGAGATATCCATATCTCTAATAAGCATAACAGTACTGCACTCCTTAAGTAACAAATCAGAAACAACCAAAATGAACTTACTCATACGATCCCTAGGCTCAGCAACCATTTCTGGAGCATATCTAGACAAGTGAGTTAACTTGAGAGCATACTTCTTAACTGACATTGAATTTTTCTTTAGTTTGCTAAACTCCTTAACCTTTGCCTCCCTTAGTTCCCCGAGGAAATAATCTATCCAAGAATGCTGCTACAAACTTATCCCAATCAACTGGAGCTGCACCCTCATGACGACCACCCTTTCACTGCTTATACCAGGGCCACATCCTTCAACTAATAAAATGCCAACTCTACACTCTCAGTTTTAATAATTTGGGGTGATCTTTACCATCTCATCAATGTAACCTTGTGTATCTTCATCCACCTTCACATCAAAGATCTCATGTGGGTTTATCCTCATGAAATCTCAAAACCTAGCTGCAGCTAAATTCCCATTCTAGTTGGCTAGGGAAACTGCCTGCTGGTTGAACTGAGTGGTCATGGATTGGGCCAATACCTAAAAGGCATCCCAAAACTATGTATATGTAACCTATTCATTCAATGGGTCTACATGTACTGCTGGTGTGAGCTAGTTCTCGTTCGTTTGATCGTTGTTTCTTTTGGGTGGAATTTTCTATCAAGTGTAAAAAATGAGTTAGAAGGGATCACAGTGTTAAACTTTATGGCATAAAAAAGATCATGAAAGAAGGGAAGTTTCCTACAAGAATATCCTAGCCTCTTCCCTATAAGTGTGGCGTGCTTTACACCCATGAAAAAGGCTCTACGTAATGCAATTTTTAGATACCCTAGGACACTTTAAACCTGATGCTCTGATACCATGTTTGTCTTGACCCGAGTCTGCATCCTAGAAGTGACATGGTACTTAGAACCATAAGTGGTCCCAAGCTAACCCATGGTACTAGAATGATACTAGAATACATACCGAATAAACTATACATAAGCAAAAACAAACATCTTGTAACACCCCGTATGTTTTCGAACCTAGTTAATTCCCGTAAAATTTATGGAAATAATGAAACATGAGAGATTTGATAAATTATACATTAATTTGTGGGCATTAATAATTCTTGTATCATTGCGCCCAAATGAAGCCCAAAAATCATAAGAAAGGCTTGGCCCAATGGAGCAAAGAATGATCCAATCTTCCATTTGACTAATCAACCATGCATTTAATGCCAAGAATTGGATAAGAGAGACTTAAAGGGACCTATATATATGTGGAAAATCATATTTTATTTCATTGTGACACCCATGCCTTTTTCTAGAATTATCTCAACATTTCTTATTTCACACAAACCCTAATCCTTTATTCCTTGGGCCAAGATCATCATCTTGCAAGACTTGGTAAGTGATTATGCTTATGGTTTAATATATTTTATTCATGATAGATGGTGTATATGATGTTGGGTATGTTGGTGGAATATTGAGAAGTACACTATGTGTGAAATGTTGCATGTTTGCTAAATCGGAGGATGGTTTTTTCTTGTAAACTTGAATATGTACTTGTGGTCTTGGAGGAAGTGAACTTGATGGATTCAATATTTTCATGTGATATGTGATTATAGTCTTACCTTGTTTTGTCCTTGTGTATAATGTTTGGAATTGTTATTGTGAAATTGGTTGTGGATTTGGTGACGTATTGAACGAGAAGTGTAGTTTGGGTATTGTTTATGTGTGTTGTGAGACCATGGCTGATGGCTGGCATTCAATATGATCAAAAATAAGTTAAAATAAGTGTGTTTATGATCATATACCATTCATTGCATTAAAAGACCCAAAAGAGACCAATTTGGACCAAAACGGGCATCCGCCCCCGCAGACGAGGGCACCTGCGGGCGCAGATGCCAACGCAAGTGCCTCTAGCATCTGCCACAAAACACCTGCGGGTGCACCTCAGTCACTTGCGGGCTCATGTGGCTTCGCAGGTCAGCCCCAGGTTTGGTTTTGTGTGTTTTCGCATCTATTTAACCCCCGAAGGCCCCTATACCCTTTTTGGATGTAATTATCAACTTGTGATGCCTTTTTAATGACTTTAAAGTGTCGTATGGAGGCATTTTGGACTATATTAAGTATTTATTATTGTTCATAAGTTTTTACGAGGCAAGTTGATAGGGTAATTGTGACAGAATGCTAATGAGAGAGCATAAAGGGTAAGTGTAGTGTGAAATGCTATCGATGTATGATATGTTGGGCAATGTGTGGGATGTTATGGTGTTGTTGGTATTATAATGCAGTGGGTTGTATTGTAAAGAGTGAAATGAAGTATATAGCTCATTGTCGTTTTGTACACTTGTACGGTAAATAGTTGTTAACGAGAGTTCCATTATGGACTTGTATTGTAGAGTGAAACATAAGGAAGAAGCTGGACTGTTGTGTTCATATATAGACTTGTGTACTCATAATTGGAAGTAAAGGTATGTAAGGTTACTTTTCTTGTATCCTTATGCAGAAAATATTATTCGCGTTGATATTGTACTGATTTAATTCCGAAGGGCTCTATAGTATCCTAACTCAGGTTGACATCTATTGTTATTCACATGTGGTCCTATTCATAGTCGAATTATGATTCACTTATCTCTTATTCATTAATTGAGGTTCCTAAGTTCTCATAATGTTGTAATTACCAAAAGAAACTGTTTCAAGGAAGGTGGCGACGTAAGAAGAATCTATTCATTCTTAAGTCACATATCCCTCATTCATTAGTCGTTGTTGTTCATGGTTACATAATGATGGGCATGGTTGCTAAGTCTCAATAATGTTATGTTTCCAATAATATGATGATTATCCTTGTACCAATTTTTCACAAGTAAAAGTACCAATCTCACATAAGTAATGAAGGAAGTAATGTGCAACCAATGTACCTATCCCTCACAATGTACCAATTTTTCAATTTTCAAGAATGTTTCCATCGTCAAGGTATCACTCATAGAATAAAAGAAAGAGTAATGAAAGAAAGAAGTAATGTTTAATGGGTGGTATCCCAGGGGTTAAATACCTAGCATGGGTCGATCCCAATAACATGGGTGGTATCCCAGGGGCGACAGAAAAGCCTAGCATGGGTCGATCCCGATACATCCCAGGGGCGATATAAAATCCTAGCATGGGTTATCACAGTACATCCCAGGGGCGATACGAAAGCCTAGCATGGGTTACGATGACATCCCAGGGGTCACAGTACCTAGCATGGGTTAATAACATCCCAGGGGCGACACGAAAGCCTAGCATGGGTTATGATAACATCCCAGGGGTCAAAGTACCTAGCATGGGTTAATCTCATCCCAGGGGCAATAGAACAGCCTAGCATGGGTAGAATATTGAAGATGAATAAATATGAAGACGAATAAGTGTGAAGACAAAAGAAGAAAGAAAGTATTATACATGGTTCCATATATGCAGACTGGTGAATTATTTGTAATCATTATTTCCCTTTTAATTGAATCCATTGATGTTCTTATGTATGACGTAATTCTTATGGCCTTACATACTCATTACTTTATTAGTACTGACCCCTCTTGGGGGGATTTACCTTACTTGCTGCAGGTGCAGGATCTCCACATTAGATTGCCGATCATTTGCAGATTTTTGGTGAGCTCCAGTTGGTTCGGAGCTTTTCGAGTCACAGTGTACATTTGTTTTGATGTTGTAGATGTTATTTAAAGCGGGGACTTGTCCCGAAGTTAGGTTGATCATGTATGTATTTCTATTGGAGGCTTTTGTATACATATGTGGGTATATGAATGAAAGAGATGTACGTTTACTTCAACTTGATGGCCCTAACGGCCAAGTTTCATATATTGTGCATGTTTTCCATGACTTCTGCCAATGGCATTTTATATTTCATCAGCTACATGAGATAGTATGTTATTCATAAAGAGACATGCATATGAACGGATGTGAGCAAAGATTGGTTCTCTCGAGCCTTATCGGCTTCGGGTGCCAGTCCGGCCCGAATGGGATTTTGGGTCGTGACACATCTGATAACTAATTAATTCTAGAATAACTAAAGTAAGAGTATGTAATCTAAAGTCGAATATGAAATGAACAAAACTAAAATATCTAACTCTGTCTAAAAGCCTCTAAATAAATTGACGAGTTGCTGGGACAAGTCCCCAATTAACTCTAAATACCTAAAATAGAAATACTAGTCTGAGCAACATAAAATAAAATGAACCATCCTCGAATAATGAGGACTCACCACAACCAAAGCTGAACTATCACTGGAGTTGGTCTAACTGCGCAGTTGAGCCTGGGCATCGAAACCTATATCATGATAGGACATAGCACAAGAAAGGTATGTAGTCAGTACTTCTAATGTACTGAGCAGTAAGATATGCAAACTATAAATAATGAACATAATCCTGCTAAAAACTAAAGTCATGCTGATTTAAATAATTTGTCCGAAAAGAGTAAAATCTAGTGCACAATGACCCAAAAGTAAATTAAAAACTGTAAACATGACGTATAAGTATAAGTCATAAGATAATTCTATTTTACTAAAGCTGTGGGTCAAGTATAAAAGTCAACTTAAAACTATTTTTATGGGAGGTTCTCTTCACAACATAAACCATGAGTCCAATGTATACATCCCATTGGGAGAACACAATATACCTTGTAAGGGTATAAAGCCATGACTGACATTGATCTACTAAACTGATGCCTTAAGGGATAAGATAGACCTATGGTGCACGTAGTTTTAGATCTTGGGTTATTTGGAACCCTAGTTTGCTCGGTGCTAAATACTACTCCCAAACTATATATGTATATATATATATTTTTAAGTTAACTGAATTTTGGAATCATGTGTTTATAACATGCCAAGTCCTTTCTGAAAACTATATTGAAATTAGTCAAACCATGTACAATTGTTCATAAAGCAATTAACTGATTTGGGACTATTGAAAATATGCATCTTTACTAAAAAACCATAACCATAACATCACAATGATTCATAGGAAGTAAAAACATCATAATTTAACATAGTTGGGTTTCTGACCCTAAATCATGAAATCATAAACTTTTCTAAGAGACTAAAAGCTTTGGAAATGAAGGTGAAAGGAATCCCCCATTGAAACCCCACATACCTGACTTCTAGAGAAATCTGTACTGAACTTGAGATCTATAGACTTTAGGAAAAACCCTAGATGTTTGCTTGAGAGATTTAAGGATTTCTCTTTTCTGAGTTCTTGGGAGTTGAGTGTATGAGAATGAGGATTTAATCGAGTGTTTTGTCTTTAATTCCATCTATAAGAACCTTAAATAACATAGGATAGTATTAAAATAATAGAAAAAGACTAAACCACCCTTTTAAAACATAACTGAAATTTTAGGTCTGTGTCGTACGAATTACTGGTACAATTCGTACCATGAACCTAGAAGTCATAACTTTTTCTCGTGGTGCCTGAGAACAAATTGAAGGATTCTGGATCATCCCCCCTACAAGTAATGGTATGACTCGTGAGTTGATACCACGAGCTATTCTAATGACTCGTGGTCTCTTGGACTTGGGTCAAAAGGCTACTGGCTTGGAGCTATGAGTCAATGGTACGACTCATACCTTGATCCCATGACTAATGCCCATGAGTCGTGGTCCTTAGGCAAATTTTCAACTTTTGGGACTTTCCTTAATGCTTTTAGTATGATTCGACCTACAACTTATACGTTGGTCCCATGACTTATGGTTCGAGTTGTGGTGACTAGAACCTTGGAAAAAATTTTGATAGCTTTCCACGAGTCATCCCATGACTCGTGGTCTCACTGTACGACTCGTACGGTGAGTTGTATTGGTCTGGAAACTCTAATTTTTCATTTGGATTTTCTGATCTAAGTCTGGGTTTATGCATGAGACCTTTTGGGGTGTTACAATGATAGGGTTTTAGTAGATATTATCTCAGACACTCAACAATCAATTTCCATGAAGTTGGGACTTCAAGGCTATAATAAAACCATTTTAACTACACTTGTGTATGCTCAATATACTGTATTGAAGCGATTACATCTTTGGGATGAGATGTATAGCCTATTTAAAAACATGAATCTGCCGTGGCTTATGGGTTGTGATTTTAATTTTTTCATATATAAAGAGGAGAAACTGGGAGGGCTACTTGTTTATCCTTCAGAGTATGAGGATTTTGCCTTTTGTCTGAATTCTTGCGAGTTATAAGAGATTAATTTTAAAGGTATCCCTTTCACTTGGTGGAATGGTAGAGCTGATGATCAACGTATATTTGAAAGAATAGACAAAATGGTGGCAAATTATATCTTTCAGGAAAGTTTTAGCTTTTAGGAAGTAGAACACTTATCTAGAACAAGGTCAAATTATGCTCCATTATTGTTATCATATGGGGGAACAACACTCTCAACTCCATAAACCTTTCAAGTTTTTGAAGTTGTGGACTGAGTAAGGTTTTTTAAATGTTGTCAAAGAACACTAGGTGATAGGTGATGAACCAGATGTCTTTCTAAGGTGGAAGATTAATTTATTGAGAGTTCTTTGAACCTTTGTGGTAGATTGCTTTGAGATTTATTTTTCAACCTAACTAGTTCATAGTTTAAGGTAGTAAGATAATTTTTTTCTTTGATATCATTGGTTTCTTCTTGGTATTCTTAAAAGACGATTAGTACTCTTACTAATTATTGTCTAACGTTACTTATGACGCAGTCAAGATCCAATTCTATACTTGATTAGTTTCTCAAGTAAAGGCGTTTGGTTCACTAATAGCCAATTCATTGCTACTTAGATCTTGTCAAATCCTATCTTTTAATTCTTGTTTAGTTTTTCAGTTTGTTTACTAGTTTTGCTTCCATATTTATTTTTAGTTAATACTCTAGTTTTAGAATTCCTATCCTTTGTATTATCAAGTGGTATCAGAGTGGTTCTATCAAGATTTCATTCTTGATAATCTTGGGAGTTTTTTTAACAAAAAATAAAATAAAAAGTTAAAAAAATAAAAAAATGTAATGTAGCATGAATAGTAACTTCCCAAAAAAAAAGGAAAAAATATATTTTTGTTGCTCTTTGAGAAATCTGCTAATTTGTTTCATCTATTTGTTTCTAAAGGTTATGTAGAAAACAAGAAGAGAGGATCCTAGATCTTTAAGGATAAAAAAATTTAATTTTTTAATCTGATCTTGTTCTAAAATCCTTCCTTTTTGTTCGAGTCTTATTTCAACTAAATCCTATTCTTTCTAAGGTTGGTTCATCATTTTTTTGTGCCCATAATTCCTTATTTTACTACTAAGGGCTTGATACGAGTGGGATTTAATTATAAATCCGTAAAGTATTTGTCAATAAGTTATTTGAGAGGAAAAAGGCAAGAGTGGGTAAGAAGAATTGAGGGAAAAATCCAAATTTGAGTGGTATTACATTCTTTGTTTTTAAAAAAATGTCCTTCACAGGTGCAAAAATATATGATTATGAAGGATTGACCAAATGGGGTAGTAGACAAGTGGTGCTACCAAAATTATGCACGTATGCTGATGAAGAAACTTACCTCCAATGGGAATATCACTTGGAGCATATAATTGCTTGTAATTATTTTTGGGAGATAGAGAAATTGAAATTTACCACAAGAGCCTTGTCCTAGAAATTATGAAAATTAGTGGATGATTATAGCATCCCTTATTGGGTGAAATTTAATCGTCTGTTTTTGACTTGCGGTGATTTGAAGGAGGAATTGATGTGTAACCATTCTATAACACAATACCAACATAAAGTTAACTCCAAAAGTGATCATTCTACTCTTTCTAATAAGATTGTGAAGTATGTGATCTTCTAAGATAAGTCAAGTGATAACACAAAGGATGGGAATCCCAAAACTAGAGAATTAACTTAAAACAAATGTGGAAGAAAAACTAGTAAAGAAACTGAAAATATTAAACAAGAACCAAACGATAGGATTTGACAAGATCCAAGAAACAATGAATTGGTTATTAGATGAACCAAACGCCTTTACTTGAGAAACTAATCAAGTTTAGAAAATAAATCTTGACCGCTTCATGAGTAACGTTAGACAACAATTACTATGTACTAATCGTCTTCTAAGAATACTAAGAGAAAGCCAAAGATATCAAATAAAGAAATTATCTTACTACCTTAAACTATGAACTAGTTAGGTGAAAAGATAAACCCCAAGGAAATCTGCCACAAAGGTTCAAAAAAAATCTCAATATATTAATATTCAAAATCTGATTTATAATGGAACAAAGCACCCTTTATATAGTAGTAAAAAAAGGGATGGTCAAAGATAAAATTAAATAGAAATGATATTTCCTAGGGGCGTAGAAGGCTACCCACACATAGTCTTATGAAGTCAGCATAGAGTAAATTAACTATTAAATGAAAATGATATTTCCTAGGACCAGAAGATTTCTCACTCATATAGTCCAATGAAGTCAACCTTGAATAAAATAACTCTTAAATATTGGTTCTAGAAACTAGTTAATTGAAGACTAGTTTGGAGCTACTGCGTATTTGCCATTTTTGGGGCAGATTTGGGACCAATTCCACTTCATCTTGAATTTTAATTTGGGCCTCCAAATAGATATAATATATGAGAGAAATATATTCATTAGGATGAATCTTTTATTATATCACAAGACACCTTTTAATTACTAAATGCAGCCCATTAGGCTTGTCTTGAAATTTTCTTATTTGAGATCTAGTCATGGGTTTTCTTGTAACTTCCAAAGGTTCATCCATGTGTTTTAATGATGTTGAGCTATCATGGATGCTATCATTTCCCTCTTATTAAAGAGAATTCACCGTCGAATTCAAACCTGCATCAACTAAGGAAACATAAGAAACATTGAAGTTATCAATTACTTTATATGCACTAGGAAGATCAAGTTTATAAGCATTGTCTCCACTCCTTTCAAGGATTTTAAATGGACCATATCCTCTTGAAAAAAATATGGATCTTCTCTTGGTAGGAAACCTTTCCCTCCTAACTAACACACTCTTATGATATTGTCAAGAATCATGTAATCCTATAAAGACCATTCTCAACCAATTCACAAGATTTCAAAACACCACTATGCTTGTAGAATAAAACTTGCATATCTATTTTGGTTTCACCAACTAAGTAGTCCAAACCATCTTTCCAACCAAGAATCCACTGAGGAAATGATAATAAAGGAAATATACAAGATCTTTTAATGACTAACTAAATCCAAGTGTCTCTACATCTCACGCCTCAAATTCTACTGGGGCGGACATGTCACCCATAGTCGTAAGGCCCAAGAGAACCAACCTATGATCATGTACATTCATATGCATGTCCTTGAGTGAACAACATTCAGTCATACAGATACAAGATGTCAAAGACGGAAGTCATGGAAAGACATTCAAATAGATATGAAACTTGGCCGTTAGGGCCACCACGTCAAAAAGATAAGATGCTCCTTCTTGTGACTTTACAATGTCTATTGTCTACAAGCCTCTAAAATATACATAACCATTCCTAAATTTGGGACAAGTCCCCACTTTATACAACCTTTACACAGTGCCAAAATAAGTACACAAATGACTCGGAAAGCCCCGAATCAACCTGGAGCTCACCAATAGTCTGCAAATGACCCATATCCTACTGTGAAGGTCTACTAGCTCCTGTTCCTGCAGCAAGTAAGGTAGGTCCCCCAAGGGACGTCAGTACGAATGAATGTACTGAGTATGTAAGGATATAAGAAACTGCATGAAACATAAGAACTCCAATGGAATCAAATACAGGTGAATAGATAATATTGATAAACCACCGTTCTATATATGTGGGACCATGCACATTACCTTCATTACTTTCCTTTTTACGTTCATATCAATATCAACATCAATCATATAATGCTCGGGACCAACTGATCAGTTGGAAATAACATTGGAATCGGCTCGAGCTAGGCTTATTCTCCCAGAGCTGCCACCTTGTCAGGTTTGGCTCGAGCTAGGATTTCGCCCCCAGAGCTGCTCCCTGATCCAATAATCTCGGGATCAGCTTGAGCTAGGCTTTCGCCCCCAAAGCTGCCACCCGTACTCAAACAACTATGCATTACTTCATTTCTTTACTTTTGTGAGATTGATACATTGGTGTTCATAACATTATTGGAGCTTTGGAACATCAGTTAATAAATAAGAGACACGTGAATAACAATTGTTAACAAACCTAAAATGAGATACTTTGAAACATTTCAAAATGGAAACAAGTGCGGTAACAATGTGAACAATAGGTGCTGCCAAAGGATATGAAAAAGAGTAACCTTACATACCTTATCTTCCCAATATGTGAATACAACAATTCAGCTCCTTCCTTACGTGTTACTCTACAACACAAGTACATAACGGAGCTCACATTAACAACTAACTACATTACAAGTGCACAAGACGATAATGAGCTATGCGACTGCCATATAACATTATTAAACCCTCCTACAATACAATTTACTGCATCACCATACTAACAACACCAAAACATTCCACACATCAACTTAGATATCACAAACCGATGGAATTTCATACCAAGTTTATACTTTACACTTCCTCATTAACATATCATCACATTTATGCCATCAAGTCATCTAAATACCTTTCACCACAACACATTAAAAACAATCCACAATTGATACAATTCAACATGCCTCCAGACTAGCCCCTTAGAGCCATCCAAAGGGTACCATAAGTTGATGATTGCATCCAAGAAGGGTAGAGGGGCCTTGGAGGGTAAAATAGAAGCAAAAACAAGTAAAACAAACTTCTAGAAGGACCTGCGGATCAACCTGCACCTGCAGGTGGTAAGGTGTGGCTGTAGGTGGCTCATCTGCAAAGGCGGATGCCCGAATTGCCTAAAATAAGTCATTTTTGGGTCCATCTTTGTAATAAATGGTACATGGACATAAGAAAGCTTCTATTTTCATATTTTAGGTTAACTTTGATGCCAACGAACAATTATGGTTTAAAAATGCACATGAACATCACAAAACTATATTCTCCTTTCAATACACCACCGGTTCCATGCATAATTTCATAACAACATTTACACAAGTCATACACAAAGATAAATCATGTTAGGGACATAAAAACATCCTAAAATGTTGACATTTAATCCATCAAATTCATTTCCTTCAAGACCGCAAGTCCCCTTTCAAGTTTGAACCACATAGAAGGCAAGTCCTTTACCGATTAAGCAAAAGTGGACTGTTTTACACATAGTGGAATTCTCAACACTTTTTCAACATAAACAACATGATTTACACACCCTATTATGTATATAATATAGTAATCTATAAGAGAAAACACTTACCAAGACTTTCAAGTGGAAGATCTTGTCCAAAAATCCTTAAGAAAGCTTAGGGTGGCTAGGGTTTTGAGAGGAGAGAAATAGGTAATAAAAATCTGATTTTTGGCAAGTGACTTATGTTGAATTTAGGCTGAATTTAAGCCTTAAATACTCTCCTTTCAAGTCTATCCTTAGCCCCACTTTTTGACCAAAAATGGTATGTTTACTTGGTCAAATTGGAATGGATCATTTTCCATTTTGGGACATGTCTTCTTTGCTTCATTTTTGGGCCTCAATTGAGCCCATTAGCATAAAATTAATTGAGCCCAACAAAGGTAGTGTGTAATACACCAACCGTTACAAGTTTAAATACTTCCATAAATGTTAAGGTAATCAAATAGGTTCAGAAATGTATGGGGTGTTACATCCTTCCGCCCTTAGGAACATTCGTCCTCGAATGTTAGTATCGTTATACAATATAAAAAAATTCAAGTCTAAGTTCATTCTTCATGTTATCACATACACATAATGCTTATAGACAATTACTTGTTATTGCTCCAATTTCGCATCTTGAACTTTCTCTTCCGTTTGAAATAAATGCGGGTACTTAGACTTCATCATTTCTTCGGCTTCCCAGGTGATTTCGTCTACTTGATGATCTCTCCAAAACACTTTTACTGAAGCTACTTCTTTATTCCTTAACCTCTTAACTTGTCGATCCAGAATAGCAATAGGTATTTCTTCATATGTGAGGTCTTCCGTAACTTGTACATCTTCAATGGGAGCAATACGAGATGGATCTCCTATGTACTTTCGAAGCATTGAAACATGAAACACTGGATGAACTATGGAGAGTTCTTGGGGTAGTGCTAATTCATACGCAACTTGACCAAATCTTCGGACAAGTTCATACGGCCCTATAACGTGGACTCAACTTTTCCTTCTTCCCAAATCTCATTACCCCTTTCATTGGTGACACTTTCAAGAATACCCAAGCACCTATGGCAAATTCTAGCCCCCTTCTTCTCACATCGGCATATGACTTATGTCGACTTTGGGCAGTTTGTAGCCGTTGTTGTATCACCTTAAATTTCTCCATAGCTTGATGAACAAGATCTGGCCCAAATAAGGTAGTTTCACCCGCTTCAAACCATCCAATTGGTGATCTACACTTTCTTACCGAACGTGTTGTGAAACATTTAAATTAAATTAGAATTTGGTAAAAAAAATATAGATAATTACCATTCTAAAATGTTTTTGATATTTATAAAATTCTTTAGTCATGATATATCTATACTACTTTATAATAGTTTTATAATTTGTTAATATTTTAAGCGGAGATAGTAAATCTAGATATGTTAAAATAATATTATTATTATTTTATAGAGGTTTTATTCAAAATAATTTTTTATTAATTATGGTATATTAAAAATGTCGTATTTATTTTACCACGAACCTATACAAAACCCGAGTGCATACTTAAATGGATAGGAATAAAGTTGTGTGGTACCACTACTACACATGAAAGTGGTGGAGAAAGGAAATAGATGACTTAACTAAAGGGGCCACTCATAGTTTCTATATGGTTTCCACCAGTAAAGTAATATAATTAGTGGGTGTCATTTATTTACGTGACTAAGCATTTGTGATATTGTGTGTATATGTTAGATTAGTACAAGAATTCCCAATCATTATTAAATTATGAACTGCTATATGAACCTGCCACATTATCTTCACTCATTTTTGCATTCAAATTCACTATAAAACTCAATTCATGGTTGCTTCATCGTAAAAACATGTAGACATATAATGGTATATGTGTTGAAGGGTATTTGAAGGAAAAATCAACTGTTAATAATTTATTTAGTCATCAAAAGAGGATAGATTATTTACATCAAGTTATTCAAGCTCGGGGATCGCGTGGTTGATAGTATAGCGTCTTTTTATCATAAATTTTTTGGTCAATTTTAGTTTAAAGTCGCGTATTGAATTGTTATTTGGCAGGGTTGATGTTGGTGCTATTTAGAGCTATTTTGAGATCGAATTTGGGTATATCTCTTGTGACTATTGGTCACTGAGCTATTTGAAATGCTGTGACGGTTTTGGTTTCGTGATTTCATAAGCGAGCCCCACGTGGAGTTTTCGATCAATTTCCAACTCGGGTAATATGGGTATCAATCTTCATGTTTTGAGATGTAGTTTATTATTTTGACAGCGTGGTAGCAGTTGGAGGCCTCTTGGAAGGGGATGGCTCCTGTTTAGTAGGCTTCGATAGGTATTCAACAACATCCAGATAGGCTAGGCATACCTTATACATAAATTGAGTTTATTTATAGTATTTATATGTTATTATGCTAGTGGTTGGCTTGCTCATATGTTTTGTGCCATTTATCCTCGTGGTGTGCCAAATATGACCTTTATAGGGTTGGTTAATAATGTATTACTATTAGTCGGGGGTTGGGGAACCTTAGTCCAGACTCAAATAGATTTAACCCAGACTTGGTTTTGAGACCCCATAATGGGCCCCGCTACTCTTCACAGTAGACATAGTTAACCTTAAACATTATTGGGCTTAGTTAAGCCCTGAGATACTCTTTTAGGATAGCATTTGGGTTGGTTCACCCCAGTTATGACCCTTTTAACCGATTTGCCCTGTTGACCTCAGATAGTATAGCACCTGATCGGGATTGTTAGCCTTGACCTGGCATTGGGACCTGCCTTGCCATGATACACTTGAGATACCCAATTTGGTATGTATGTCGCCTAGTAGTAGGTTGTTTACCTCGGAGGACCCATGGATTTGCCTTGTAGTACATTATGGGTCAGCTCCTTTATTTACGTTTTGGGTTTAGTCTGGGGCCGGTATGTCCCCGTTACTTGTATTTTTGGGTATTCTGTGACTATTATGGCACTTGGATATGATGGTTAATGACTATTATGCGTTTCGGTTCGAGTCCGTCCACTGATTCAGAAATGATGATTCTATTATTATGAGTTTCGATTCTAGTCCGGCCACTAATTATGGTATGATCTGAGAGTTCTTATACTGGGTATCGTGGTTCTGATATTGTGATTCCCTGAGTTTCGGTTTGAGTCTAGTAGCTGGTTATGATATGATTTGAGAATTCTGGTACTTGGTACCGTGGTTCTGATATTGTGATTCCCAGAGTTCCGATTTGAGTCTGGCATCTAGCTATGAGATCTGTTTTATATTATATATCTAGCCTCTCGTTATTACCCACTATGACCAATTCAAATCCGACAGATGGCCTCTTGTTATTATCCATTATTACCTATTTGAACCCTGCGCCTGGACTCTTGTTATTACCCATTGGTGCCAATTTAAGCCCGGTACACCCTTGGATGGTTACTATGGCTACTGGATACTGGTTCAACCACAGGTTATTGACTGTTCTTCATTTACTTTTCTTGTGTGTCCCATCGTCTTATGGGGGAACGGTTGGGTTATTATTTTTTTCAGTGTGCCTTCAGGGCTTATGAGGACCCAGTTAGGTTATGGTTGACTTGTCTGTTTATTTCTACATTAACTTATTATTCTTTATCGCCTATATTTTTCTCCTTATTGTATCTGTACAGTTCGATAGTTAGCTATTCCTTTATTTTTCTTACCCCGAACTTAGCATGCATCCTCGCATTTTAGTTATGTTTATACTATATTGATCTCAGTCAGTTGATGATGCCTACTGAGTACCCGTTGACCGGTACTCATACTATACTTCTGCATCTTTTTCCCCAATGCAGATCCGGGCACCAATCGACGGCAGTGACTTGGTCGTCCTTTCTCAGCACTAATCTAGAGTAGGGTGAGCTTGTTGCCATCTGAGGCAAATCCTACTTCATCTACTCCTATATAGTCTTTTGTACTCGAGGTTGTTGTGTATGTTGTGTATATTTGGTTTCTATCTAGTACTCTGGTTGTGTTAGCTGTGGCTCTATTACCTACCTTACCAGGTCTTGGAAGGGGTTCATTTGTATACACTGTCCTCTTCATCTTTTGTCTCAGTATGTATGTTATGCTTTAGTTCTTTTGCTTTCTATCTTTATTTATTATTGTTATTGTGTCTTTTTCGTCTCCTTTCTTTCGATTTCTATATGTTAGCTCGTCGCTTGCTGCTCCGGGCTATAGCTTTGCTTGCCTATTGGCGGGTTACGGCAGGCGCCATCATGACTCAGAAAATTGGGTCGTGACAGCTTGGTATCAGAGCCTAGGTTCACCGGTATTATTGGTACAGGAACCGATGTTTAGTAGAGTCTCGTGGATCGGTATGAAAACGTATGTATCCCATCTTCAAAAGGCTATGAAACATTTTTAGGGAAAACCTCATATTTATTGATAAACTTCCATGCGTTGAGTCTAAGTTGGTTTCTGATTTTTGTTTGGTTCACTCTTTTTCGCAGATGGCTAGGACGCGAGGAGCCAAAGCCGGGGATCAGGACCCCGAGCCCACTGCTAGAGGTCCAGTTAGGGGCATGTTATGAGTGTGGGGTTGTTGGTCATTTTTCCTGTGAGTGTCCCCGATGTGGGATGATTGAGCCTTCTGTACATACTGCACAGCCGATCAGAGCAGTACCGTCTCCATCTAGGGGTGGTGCATAAGGTCATAGGGGTAGTCCCCAGGGTTCTAGAGGTGGTCCTCAAGGAGGTAGGACAGGTGGTCAGGTAGGTACCCAGTCCGGTAGCGGACAGGGCCATTTGAATGCTGTACCAGTATGACGAAGGTTGAGGCTTCGAATGCTCTAATCACAGGTACGTTTTTCGTATGCCATCAGCCAGCTTCTGCTTTGTTTGATCCCGATTCCACATTTACATATGTTTCTGCTTATTATGCACCGTGGTTGGGTTTATGTTTGGAGTCCTTATTTATGCCATTGTGTGTAGCTACCCCCGTGGGTGAGTTTTTTTAGTAGTAGAACGGGTATACAGATCTTGTTTGGTGACTCTTCAGGGGTTTGATACTCGGGTTGGTCATATTATGTTAGCTATGGTAGATTTCAATGTGATTCTGGGCATGAACTGGTTATCCCCTTACCACGCGATTTTGGATTTCTTTGCTAAGACTGTCACCTTAGCCATGCCTGAAATACCCCCGATTATATGGCAGGGTTCTTTTAGCTGCACGCCGACGGGGATTATTTCTTACATTCGGGCTAAGAGACTGATATCGAGGGGATGTGAATCATTCCTTGTTTATGTTCGGGATCTTAGCGCTGAGAGTCCTTCGCTTGACTCAGTTCCTGTTGGTTGTGAGTTTCCCGATGTTTTTCCTACCGACCTACCTAGTCTTCCTCGTGAGCATGATATAGATTTTGTTATTAACCTCGAGCTGGGCACCCAACCTATTTTTGTGGATCTTTATCGCATGGCTCATGCCGAGCTGAATGAGCTAAATAGCCAACTTCAAGATCTTCTAGGTAAGGGTTCTATCAGATCGAGAGTGGTATGCATACCCCATATCCCTACCTGTTGGAGCCTTCAGGTACTTCTTTTTCCTTTACTTTCGCGGATAAAAGTTCTTTTAGTAGTGGATGTTGTAATGACCCTCCCGGTCATTTTCCTCATTTTCATGCGTTCTCGGCATTTAGAGCTTTCCTATAACTGGCTCAAGTTATTTATGACTTGCTGGGACTAATAGTTCAGTTTTCGGACAGTTCGTTTGAGAATTTTATTAACACCGAACGTGGTGTGAAATATTTAAATTAAATTCGAATTTGGCAAAAGGATACAGATAATTACCTTTCTAAAATATTTTTGATATTTATAAAATTCTTTAGTTATGATATATCTATACTTCTTTATAATAATTTTATAATTTGTTAATATTTTAAGCGGAGATAGTAAATCTAGATATGTTAAAATAATATTATTATTTTATAGAGATTTTATTCTAAATAATTTTCTATTAATTATGGTATATTCGAAATGTTGTATTTATTTTACCACGAACCTATACAAAATTCACCGGATAGGAATAAAGTTGTATGGTACCACCACTACACGTGGAAGTGGTGGAGAAAGGAAATAGATGACTTAACTATAGGTGCCACTCATAGTTTCTATATGGTTGCCACCAGTAAAGTAATATAATTAGTGGGTGTCATTTATTTACGTGACTAAGCATTTGTGATATTGTGTGTATATATTAAATTAGTAAAAGAATTCCCATTCATTTTTAAATGGTGAACTAATATATGATCCTACCACATTATCTTCACTCATTTTTGCATTCAAATTCACTATAAAGCTCAATTCATGGTTGCTTCATCATAAAAACATGTAGACATATAATGGTATATGTGTTGAAGGGTATTTGAAGGAAAAATCAGTTGTTAACAATTTATTTATTCATCAAAAGAGGATCGACTATTTACATCAAGTTATTTAAGCTCGGGGATCGCGTGGTTGATAGTATAGCATCTTTATATCATAAGTTTTTCGATCAATTTTAGTTTAAAGTCGCGTATTGAATTGTTATTTGGCGGGGTTGATGTTGGTGCTGTTTTAGAGCTATTTTGAGATCGTAATTGGGTATATATCTTGTGACTATTGGTCACTGGTCTATTTGGAATGTTGTGATAGTTTCGATTTCGCGATTCCACAAGCGGGCCCCATGTGGAATTTTCGATCACTTTTTGACCCGGGCAATATAGGCATCAATCTTTATGTTTTGAGATTTAGTTTATTATTTTGATAGTGTTGCAGCAGTCGGAGGCCTCTCGGAAGAGAAAGGCTCCTGTTTAGCAGGCATTCGACAGCGTTCAGGTAGGCTAGGCTTGCCTTATACCTAGACTGAGTTTATTTATAGTATTTGCATTTTATTTGGGCTAGTAGTTGTAGATTGATGTTGGCTTGCTATGATTAGGCCTTTTGGGCCAGTTAGGGCCCTGTTCGGGTATGTTTTGGGCCCGTTATCCTCGTAGTGTGCCAAAGATGACCTTTATAGGGTTGGTTAAAATCGTACTACTATTAGTAGGGGTTGGGGATCCTTAGTACAGACTAGGATAGGTTTAACCCAGACTTGGTTTTGAGACCCCGTAATAGGCCCTTCTACTCTTCACAGTCGACATAGTTAACCTTAAACATTATTGGGCTTAGTTAAGCCCTGAGATACTCTTTTAGGATAGCATTTGGGTTGGTTCACCCCGGTTATGACCATTTTAACCCGTTTGCCCTGTTGACCACAGAGAGTATAGCACCTGATCGGGATTGTTAGCCTTGACCTAGTGTTGGGACCCGTCTTGCCATGATACACTCGAGATACCTAATTTGGTATGTATGTCGCCTAGTAGTAGGTTGTTTACCTCGGAGGACCCAGGGATTGGCCTTGTAGTACATTATGGGTTAGCTTCTTTATTTATGTTTCGGGTTTGGTTTGGGGCCGGTATGTCCCCGTTACTTGTATTTTTGTGGATTCTTTCACTATTTTGGCACTTGGATTTATGATGGTTACTGACTATTATGAGTTTTGATTCGATTTTGGCCACTGATTCAGATATGATGATTCTATTATTATGAGTTTTGATTCTAGTTTGGCCACTAATTATGGTACGATCTGGGAGTTCTTATACTAGGTACCGTGATTCTGATATTGCGGTTCCCTGAGTTTTGGTTTGAGTCTGGCATTTGGTTATGATATGATTTGAGAGTTTTAGTAATGGGTACCGTGGTTCTAATATTGTGATTCCCTGAGTTTTGGTTCGAGTCCGGCATCTGGCTATGAGATCTATTGTATATTATATATGTGGCCTCTCGCTATTACCCACTATGTCCAATTCGAATCCGATGGATGGCCTCTTGTTATTATCCATTATTACATGTTCGAACCCTGCGTCTAGCCTTTTGTTATTACCCATTGGTGCCTGTTCAAGCCCGGTATACCCTTGGATGGTTACTATGGTTACTGGATACTGGTTCAACCACAGGTTACTGACGATTCTGCATTTATTTTTCTTGTGTGTCCCACCGGCTTATGGGGCACGATTGGGTTATTATTTTCTTCAGTGTGCCTTCTGGGCTTATGGGGGCCCAGTTAGGTTATGGTTGACTTTTCTGTTTATTTCTGCATTTACTTATTATTCTGTATCACCTTTACTTATCTCTTTATCACATCTGTACAGTTCGATAGTTATCTATCCCTTTATTTTTCTTACTCTGGACTTAGCATGCACCCTCGCATTTCAGTTAGGTTTATGCTATATTGAGCTCAGTCGGACAATGACGCTTACTGAGTACCCATTGTTTGGTACTCATACTATATTTTTGCATCTTTTTCCCTAATGCAGATCCGGGCACCAGTCAACGGCAGTGACGTGATCCACCTTCCTCAGCACTGATCTGGAGTAGGGTGATCTTGTTGCCATCCGAGGTTGATCCTACTTCATATACTCCTGTATAGTCTTTTGTACTCGAGACTGTTGTATATGTTGTGTATATTTGGTTTTTGTCTAGTACTCTAACTGTGTTAGCTGTGGTTCTAGTACCGACCTTACCAGGTCTTGGGAGGGTTTCATCTGTATACACTGCCCTCTTCCTCTTCTATCTCAGTATGTATGTTATACTTTAGTTCTTTTGCTTTCTATCTTTATTTATTATTGTTATTGTGTCTTCTTCATCTCTTTTCTTCCGGTTCTGTCTGTTAGCCCGTCGCTTGCCGCTTCAGGCTATGGCTTGGCTTGCCTATTGGTGAGTTATGGTAGGTGCCATCATGACTTTGAAAATTGGGTCGTTATAAGTTTGGGAGTAGTAATTAGTTATGAGCAAACTAGGGTTCCAGATAACTCAAGTTCTAGAACTACGTGCCACCTTAGGTCTATCTTATCTCTTGAGGCATCAGTTTAGTGGATCAATGTAAGTCATGGCTTTATACCCTTGGCAAGGTCTATTGTGTCCTCCCAGCGGGGTATATACATTAGACTCATGATCGCTCACATGGTTTATGTCGGTTAAGAGAACCTCCCATAGAAATAGTTTTAACTTAACTTTTGTACTTGACCCACAGCTTCAGTAAAATAGAATTATCTCATGACTTACAGTTATACCTCATGTTTACAATTTCTAATTTACTTTTGGGTCATTGCACACTAGATTTTACTCTTTTCAGATAAATGTTTAACTCAGCATAACTTCATTTTTTAGCATAATTATGTTCGTTATTTATAGTTTGCATACCTCACTGCTCAGTACATTAGAAGTACTGACTGCATATCTTTCTTGTGCTATATCCTATCATGATATAGGTTCTGATGCCCAAATTCAGTCGTACAGTAAGACCCGCTCCAGTGATAGTTTAGCTTAGGCTATGGTGAGTCCTCATCATTCGAGGATGGTTCATTTTAGTTTATGTTGCTTAAACTAGTATTTTTATTTTAGTTATTTAGATATAACTGGGAACTTGTCCCAGCAACTCGTCAGTTTATTTAGAGGCTTTCAGATAGAGTTAGATACTTTAGTTTTTTTCATTTCATATTCGACTTCAGATTACATACTCCTATTTCAGTTATTCTAGAATTGGTTAGTCATCAGATGTTTGTTTTAGCTTCTGCATAATTTATTCAGTATGTATTTTAGTGTCATGCCAGTATCGTGGGTTAGCTTGGGATCACTTGAGTTCTAAGTACCGTGTCACTTCCAGATTGCAGAATGGGGTCATGACAATCATTTACAAAAACACATTTTTTCCATTTTGACTATAAGTAGCAGACTTCACCCTAACCTTCTTTTGTACTTTTGAATGTGTCTTGAGTCTTGGAATGGGTCCATCAATGTAATTAAAAAAAAATTATGATATTTGTGAAGCATTTGAACCCTATAGAAAGCATAATATGTATTAGCAGACCTTATGTTCCATATTAAAATTTTCAACATCATTTAATAGTTCGTTTAACAACCTTTTTAGGGACCACTCTTGATGGTTGTGGAGCCTCACTACCCTTCAACTTTGTTCTTTTAGCTTTGACATTTGAAATATCAACTTCTCTGGTAACTTGTTCCAAATTAGACGTACTATTTGCTTCATCCTTATCTTCTATCAATGGGACAGATGCTTTGTTTGTAATGTTGGTATTTTCCACCCTCCGGTGAGAAATAATGTCCTATAAATTTTTGAGAGGATATGTTCTTGAACATGAGGCTAGTGGGAAATTCTCTATACTAACTACTAAATCCCTATCATTTCTTTCTCTGTGAGTTATATGCTACCCTGTATCAATTTCATTATCAACATCTACAATTCCCAGTTGTTTCCCAGTGTTAGCAACAAAGTCTTCTGAATCCACCTCCTCATTGCCCTTTATGTAATCAATTTTTTCTATGGATTACAATCCATCCCCATCCTTGATTTCCTCCCCTAGATTTTCTGGATCTTCTCTTCTTTATTAGTTTTATGAACTTGCTTTTGTTGGCTTCCTGCAGATAAGTTATCAGCAATTTTAGTATGAAAAGTCGTCTCCACCCAATCCTTTATATGTTCAGACCCTGAATTATATTTTGTGGTTGCATTATTCTAGTTTTCACTATTATATTTCTCCAATCGACTTTTGCCTTGGATATACATATTTCTGTTAGCTTCTGTTTCTTGCTCCTCACTAACATCATTAATATTTTTATCCTTTGCAGGTAGTTGTTGTTGATCCTCTTCAACCTTTTCACTATCATTAACTCCTTCTGGGGCCTCAACACTTCCAGACATGGATTATGTGAAGGTGAGTTATTAATAGTGTCGTATTGAGAGCTAGTCTTTTCATCCTTGTCTAGTTCTTCCCTTTTGTCACCTGTAGAATCCATTTTTTATTCTATCCTCCTTATTAACAGATTCCAAATCTACAAACTGATTTTGAAATCCAACAGTATCATTTGAAACTTGTGTAATTCGACCAGCCTTTGTTTTTCCTTTCTTGTTTGCTACTTCATTCCAGTCTTCAGGATTCCCAACAATCTTCCCATTTGTTAATCTTCTTGAAAAACAACCAGTAGGTTGTTGTTGTTGTTGTTGTTGATGATGTTGTTGTGACTTTCCCCCTTTCACTGGACCATTCTTCCTACTATTCTCAACATCACCATGAATAATTGTGTCTTCTTATTGTCCTCCTGAACTATTGCTAATTCAGGGTGAATTACTCTGTACTCAAACCTATTGTGCCCCTGTAATTTACATTCATTGCAATATTTGGGTAGATAATCATATTGGATATTCGCCTTTATTGTCCTAACTGCACCTATAGATTCATCCTCTATGTCCATCCTAACATGATCTGGGAGATTTGTCATTAAAATAACTAACACCTTAACCTTGGCATAGCTAGGTCTAGTTTTGTTGATTGTTGCCATGTCTAAGTGTATAGGGGTCTCTACAACTGAAGCTAGTGATAATAAAGCCTCCTTAACAAAGAAGTTGGCAGCAAATTGGCCAATGAAATCCATGTCATAGCCTTTGTAGTTTCCTCTTCAACTGTAAACCTGGAATCATATATCAATGGCCTCATTTGATACGCATTACCATCTTTAGACTTAATGTAGAAAGCAGCCTTCGATGTCAAATTTATGAAATCTTCTTTCAAAGATAACTTAATCAGTATATGCCTATTTCTGAAGTAACCAATTTGACAATCTCCTATGATTTTACATTGTGCAAGGATGAAAATGCGCAGATCCTCCAAATTTGGCCAATTATAGGAGAATTTCCCCACAATATTATGCTGTAAATTCTCTATTACATTCATTTTTTTCAACTTCAGATTCAGACCATTTTATGTATGGTTCTCCATGTAACATTGCAATAGGCTTAGATGTAATCATAGGCAAATCTCTTTTAGGGCCCGCTGGTATGTTATTCAAGACCACAGGTTTCAAGAGAATCGAATAATCAAGACTAGTTGATGTCATGGTAGTATCAGTTAGGGATATTTTGGGTGGTGCGGCTAAGAGGGGCTGGTCAACCATTGTCCGACGTGGCCATCATTGGCAAATTTTGGTAGAAAAAGTATTAGGGTTTCGAGGGCATGTAGAGAGCGTAGGAAGGTAATTCTTGGAACTGCGTTTTGCACTGTTATTGTGTTAGATATATACAAATGTTTGTAGAAATTTTCTTTCTAATTGCATATCAAGCACAAGAAAATAAATAAGAAACAACTTGTTTTCCTAGAAAATATTTTCTTGAAAAACATTTTCTTCATACCGAACACACCCTTAATGGTTGAAAAACGCCAAACAAGTCAAGTGTTTTCTCCCCGTACTTTAAATTATTTTTCATAATTATTGGACTACTCCAGCTAACACTCTAATTATCTTTTTTGAGTTCCAACGGATATCAATGTTAATTTTCCAAGAACAATAGAAACTACTCCCTCCGTCCAACAATACTTGTCCATTATTGACTTGACACACAAATTAAAAAATAATAAATAATAAGAATAATTTTACTATATAGCAACTTGACGCACCAAAAATAGAAAACACCTAAAATATCCTCGAATTGAATGGTAACTCCAAGAAGCACACATGTCGTCCATGACCTGTGTACTAGAAGCCTCTTATTCTATATAGAAAATTAAGTGGGCGTATGGCGAAAACAAAAAAAATCTCTTTATTTGGAATTTTCAAAGTTAGACTTGGAGTTGTGTTTGGCCTGTAATAAATATTTAGGATTTGAATGTATATTTTAAAAAAATACATGAAAAATGATTAAACATGGAATATAATTTAAATAGGGTTATTTTATGAAAATAAAAAATTTAGAATTCTTTGAAAAAATAAAATTTTAAAAGTGAAAAAGGATAAGTTGTATTTGAAATTTTTAGGCCAAACGCCGATTCTCATAAAATTTCGGAAAAAAAAGTGAAAATTCATGGCCAAACGAGTCCTAAAGTATAGAAGCAGACCTTGCATAGACATTCCCGGCATACTAAGATGAATCATCTAAGCTCCCCACTGTCTTGATTGATGAGCTCGAACGGGTGAAACAAGGAGGGAAAATCTTGATGAATCCATTATTTATGATTGAGAGCAAAAACTTTTTGATAGGTATCCTACATATGAACCTGTGTACGTAGGGGCGTTCACGGTTTGGTTAAAAATCGAACCGCGAACAAACCAAACCGATTAAAAAAAACGACATTTGGTTTGGTTTTAAATTTTAAAAATCGATACTTAACTGGTTTGGTTTGGTTTTACTCTAAAAAAAAACCGACAAAATAACCAAACCGAACCGATAAATTAATATATATACATATATATATATATTATAATTATTTTTATATTATTCATAAAGAAAATATAAATATTTTGTTACATATTAATTGATGAACTTAATTTAGCCATAATACTTCCAGTTATATGTCTCCGTCAAGTATTTTGAATGATTTTTGAACTCTGAATGACAAATGATACTAGTTGTGAAACTAATATCTTGTTGTGAATGGAAATCTACAATAAAGTTTCATTAGACTATAGACAATCACTAGTTTTGAACTTTCTTTTGATCTTATTGAACAAGAAATTTATCTATTCACTTTTTGGGTGGTTTATTATAGCATTTTCTTATATGTAGTTCCTAAATGTCTTTTTCAGGAAGTGTTCATATGGTATATTGTTTGTGACTTTGATGGGCTGAGGTGAGTAGGGAAGCTTTTCCAACAGAGTAGTTAGTTTACTTTCAAAGTTAAGGCACAACACTCAGTTGAAATCTCATATGTTAGATTGGATTTGTTTTTTAAAATTTCAACTTTTATCATTAGCTAGTTATAAATCGAAAAAACCAAACCAAACCAACAAGAACCAAACCGACGGGTTTTTTTTTGTTTGGTTTGGTTTGGTTTTAGAAGTTTAAAAACCGACTAAGTTGGTTTGGTTATGATTTTGACCAATAACCGACCCGTGAACACCCCAACGTGTACGTACAAGTATAAAGAGCACTTGGCCACTTGAACAATGATTACAAGATGAAGATGTGAATAAACAGGAGACTGCAAATCGAACACAGACGTCCAAACTGAGTTTCTACATAATTGTTTGTGAAATGACATGAAGATATGGTTAAGAAGAGAATCCTTGTAGACATGAACATTACAATTTACATCAGATCACACTGAAAGATCTGCGAAGCACTCTCTTTGGAGTTTCACGAATTCAGCTTTCAACAAGTCCTTGAAGGATCTTTTTAGCCTGAGCAAGGCTGTCCATGTGACGAACTTCGGAAACCCATACATTTTGCATGGGGAGCATCACCATATCAAGCTCAGTCAAATGTGGCTCTAACTGTCTGATAGCGTCTGAACTCATCAGACTGCCAACAACGGTCTGCCAGAAACGAACAAAAAGCACATCCTAAATTTACTCTTCAAAATGACAGAAAAAAAAAACAGATTGGGTACATAATGGAGCTGCCGAGATTACACGAACTGGCTGATGGGATGACAACAAAATAGATTCAAGTTAAGTCGAGAGCACCAGCTTAAGTGCTTAACCTATAATGTGGTAATCCCTATGCTTGCTTATTCAACCAATATATTGGGTAATCTATTATGCGATGTCACATTCTTTTTATTCAACCATACATTGGGAACACATTGTCGAGGTGCTGACAAGTGACCCAGCTAACACCATGACAAGAAAATACAACAGCAAATAGTTCTATATTTATGGAATCACTATGCTTGCTTGAAGTTGTATTATATCTCTACAGTTATCCAATTTAAATTGCAATCATCAGACAACATTTTTCCACTGGTACAATATGCATGTGCATACATGTATATGTATAAAACACACATTACGCACATTGTACACACATACATACATTTTATAGGTATGTATTAGTATCTATAGGTATATATGCATTACTTGTATTATTCCATACTATAAGATGAGAAGACATAATACATGTGACTGCTAAATGCTAATGAAACTTACCAAAAGGGTGCTGCAGCAAGCTTTGAGGATGAGGGACTGAAAGATATCCCGATCCAAACTACTTATAATCTTCTCAGGCTTGGCAGAAAATACAAGATCTTGACATGATGAATCAAAGGTGGAGGCCTGGTTTCTCACTGTGACCCTGCCATGCCGCTTCATAATTCTCCTTAAACGGGAAACAGCTAAACTGCTATATGCTTGCTTTTTCCGGGTCTTTCTTGACTTCTTGCGAGTTTTAGCATAGGCTTCACCTGAAACTACTTCATCATGTAACCCCAGAAAAACTGCTGCCCTATCCCGACTAACCCAGCAACAGCATGATGATGACCCGTCATCTGTGCAAGCATAGAGAATAATCATGGAACACTAGCATTGTTTGAAAGCTGGACAGGGAACGTTTTAGGACAAGATCTGACTAATTGTTGCAAGTAGGGGTGTACAAACCAAACCGCCAAGTCAAACCGAACTGACAAACCAAACCAAACCGAGAAAAAAAACCGACTTGTGGTTTGGTTTGATTGGTTTGGCGTTAGAAAAAAAAACGACCATTCTTGGTTTGGTTTGGTTTGGTGTTAACCAAAGAAAAGTCAAACCGAACCCAAACCAAACCGACATAATATATACATATAATTTTAACTTTTTATACATAAAAAATATTAATTATAATCTATTTTCTAAATAATTTTTAAATTAATTTTATTAATTTTTAATATTTAGAAAGTAGATGTAGATATATATTCAGATTTGGGCCTTTAAGTTGTAACATTTATCCATTAATTGATAACTAAATGATTCGAAACCCAACATAAACTTAAAACCTAAAACTTTTCACTTTTCAGTCACTTTTCATCTTACTTTTTAGTTTTCGGAGAGTTCTCCTGATACAAGCCAAATCGGCGTTAACCTTTCAAGGACTATAATTCAAGGCCGACACAAAGGGTCCCAAGCCACGACCATCTCAAGGATGCAAGAATACGTTTGGAGGACCCTTTTCAAGCTCCCAAGAGTTCAACACCACGTGTGGAGGATAGCTTGCAGCCGGGAGCCAAAATCATCTAAAGACCTCTACTAGAAGGCAAGCACGAGAACTACAAACACTCCAAGGATCATTGATGAAGCTAGATGTGTTTGAACCCATCTTAACATAATTTAAGGAGTGTTGTGTGTTGCCCAATACATTCAAAAAGGATTGAAAGCCACTGGGGAGGTCTTCGGAGATTTAAGAGGAGCCAAACGGTGACCGGAAGTCACCTGCGGCCGCAGGTCATCCACCTGCGCCAGCAGGTGGCCATTTTGGCCTCCCAGAGGCACCTGCGCCCGCAGGTGCCCCGTCTGCGTGGGCGGGTCAACAATTTTGCTGAAATGGGTCACCTTTTTGGCCCATTAAATGTAATAAATGCCAAGACTATAAATACTAGTTGTCTTTCATTTTGGGGGGGACTTTTGGTTGAATGTAAAAATGAGAAATGCACTTGAGAGTGTGAGAGCTAGGATTAGCTTGCATTGAATCTTTGTTTCGAAACGGTGGTTACGTGAGAGATTGATTCCCTCGTGGTTTACGTAAGTGAATTGGTGCTTGTAGGATTACTTCAATAGAGGTTTTAGGGTTTAAATTACCCTTTGGTTTCTTTGATTCTCCCATGTTTGTGTCATTCAATCTATCCTTTACTTTCCGTATTGTTATATCTTTCTATCGTTTCCTCGTGTTTTCGTGGTTATTGTCGCTCTCGTATTTTGCACGCTATCATCTCCGCTCCTCCTTTTCACTCCTCGTTTTTCATAATTGTGGTTTTCCGCTAGCACATGAGTGAAAATATAC
This sequence comes from Capsicum rhomboideum, assembly GCA_031232105.1. Lineage (NCBI taxonomy): Eukaryota > Viridiplantae > Streptophyta > Magnoliopsida > Solanales > Solanaceae > Capsicum > Capsicum rhomboideum. Next base: position 23,216,844 of record CP124712.1, on the reverse strand, counting down.
TTGATCTTGTCTACAATCACAATATAATTGTAAAAACTAAAGATTATGAAAAAAACCGAAAAAACCGACTAAAAACTAAACCGAAAAAAACGATTTTATGTTGGTTTGATTTGGTTTATAGATTTAATAAACCGACATGATTGGTTTGGTTTTTTTTTTAGTAAAAAACCAAACCAACCTGACCTATGTACACCCCTAGTTGCAAGCGAGCTCTTTCCAGTAGCAAAAGAAACCTCAATTTACTATGGGAAAAAAGGAAACAATATAAATCTCTGCATACAACAACAGCTATGCCTCAGTCCCAAACAAGTAGAGGAAATCTCTGCATAGAAATTCTAAATATAAGCGCCTGGTAGTCTTCTTAAAAAATATTTAAAACGAACTTGGTTGTTCTTTAAATTTTTAGATAAATTCCACATGACTGTAAAAATGAAGGAAGAATTAGAAAATGGTCAGCATAAAATCAAGTAGAGCTCTTCAATACATCACAAGCTCTGAAACATTAACTACAGAAACATACCAAGGATAAAACCAGCAAATGGAATGTCAATCGCAAATGAATTAGGTCTAGACTCAGTTCTTGACAGAAGGTATTTGTCTTTTGTGTTGTACTCCAGGACGAGGACATAAATAGCCACAACCTGACAATAAATGAGCAAAAAAAGAAGGATGTCCTATGAGAAAAGAAATCCACCAGCACCTAGAAAATGTTAAGCCAAAATATTATAGATGTCCCCCTAATCTTTGGAGTATTCTTGTGACCTTGTGTACACCCTAAAACATGTTCAACTCACTTCACCTTAGATGGGCACTTCTTTCATCCCTATAGAAAGGCCATTAAAAGCTTTTCAATTTTGCCAAGTACCTAGGGCTCATGATCAAACACACTTTCTTAAATAGCAAGCAGCCAGTCAAATTCTTTCAATTATACTCCCTCCGTTCACTTTTACTTGTCACTGTATCGCTTCTTGAGGTAAAACTGCATGAACTTTGACCAACGTTTTAAGATGTACTTTTTCATCATATTAATTTGAGTAGTAGTGCAACTTATAGCATTTTTCGTATAGTTTTCGACCATCTAAATTTTAAATTTAAAATATTAAATCATACATCTTAAAATGTTGGTCAAAGTTCATGCATTTTGAACTCGAGAAGCGAAACAGTGACTAGTAAAAGTGAACGGAGGGAGTATAACAATTGTACCAAAGTTAGTAAAGAAGATAACAGCTTCTTCTATCTCTATCAGCATTTAAAACTTTCAACCTAAAGAGACTATTTAACCCCAGAAAATTTAAAGATTGTTGGTCACAGCAAGAAATCAACAAAACAAGGAATAAAAAAGATGAAGCACATGTGGAAGCTTTGAATATGCACTATACGGTATGTTTTGTTAATTACCATTTTTGGTTTCTCTTTTTTCATTTTGAATTGTTGTGTTTTCTTTTCCATTTGATTGGTAATTCTCAAAGAGTTCAAGTTGTGTGCACTGTCGGTGGACAAAAGTTTTTACAGTATCAGGTAAAATTTACCTGCTATTGCAGGTTACCCATTCTTCCCATACTTCTTTTTCCTTTCTAAAATTAAACACCGAATCGTCTCTCTCCTTCTAACCCTCCATCTAACTCCATCTCTCCAAAACCCTCTCTCCATGGCCTCTTTCTTTGATTGTCCGTCTAACCCCGTATTCCTCTGATCTTCATGTGATTGAAATACTTAATGCAATCTAAGATTTTGATGCCAAATTTTATGTGATACCTAGGGGTTCAAATGCTCCTCAAGTAACAAAAACATTGAAACTCGTTAAAACTACAGCAAACCCTTAAAGCAGAAGATGCTCCTGATCATGGTCTACAATGGTTAAGGTGTTGAGGATGAAGTTCACAATATTTGAGGTGTTAAGAATTACTTAACTTTTACTCAATTTATCTGTCCTCCCTTGTTTGATTACTCAAGTGATTATGATGATCTAGTTCAGAAAAACCATGGAAAACATTAAAATTTGATTTATGATAGAAAAGGAAATTAATATGATTTCCGTCAGAAAAGGGAAGAACTGATTTGGTTAGAGTACAACTAGGACTCTACAGGTCTTTATTTTTTCCTAATTTTTAATTGTAAAGTAACCATGTTTATCTTTTCATTTACCTGATAGTGTAAAAAGTTCTGTACACTGACATTGCACACAACTTAAACTCAAACAAATGGTATTCAATGAAATGAAACAAAAGAAGAAACTATACAAGGTTCTTATCCAGATTATCCAATTGAAAATGAAGCTGTCTATTCCATTGGAAGGTTTATTTAACGTTTCAAAATAGGCATAATACATAGATAGACACCATAACTTGGCCTCAACTGGCAACTAAACACCCCAACTTTGAAAATGCATATCTAGACAACTTAACTTGGTTTAAGTAAACACCCCGACTTCGAGAATGCACCCGCGTAAAGGTGTCTACATGTGCACTTTCTAAGTTAAGGTGTTCACGAGACGCACTGTGTCCAATTGACGTGCCTAGATGGTCACAATGAAAGTTGGGGTGTTCAACTGCCAGTGGAGGCCAAGTGTAAGTGTCTTTCGTTTTGGATAAACTGATGTTATATTTAGGGCCAAAACAAATATTATTAACAGCTTCCTAGCAGGAGTTTAAAGAAGTGGCTGAAGAGAAGAATTTGCAAGTTGTTGGGAGTGAAAAAGTTGTTCTGGGGGTTACAGGTTTTCTCTTTCCAACAAGATCAGAGATGCCAATATTTTTAACCCAAATAATATCTGCAAAAGAACTATGGTTACCCTGCAATGAAACTCCACTGGTTGAGTTGCTAAACAGCTTACTGTATCAGAAATTCGAGATGCAGTATTAGCACAGAATGGAGAACCACTATCCAAGTCCAAAGCAGCAGATTTGGAGGTGTGTGCATCATCACTATGATCATTTATCAAACTTGATGGGTTGATAACAATGAAGGATGTAGGTAGCAACATAAAGTTGTCCTGCAAACTGGAAAAAAATGCAGGGTAAATAGAATAAATGTACTCCAGGTTAAAAAAGAATATTCATATTAATAATACACCAGTAGTGTCATGGCTCCAGGCATGCATAATATGCACTGCAGTATCAAAAAGCAAGTAATGTTTGTCAACCAATGCCATAAAAAGGACTAGTGATACTCTCTGCCATTTTCACTGAATATTTTGTCAAACAGAGAGAAATTTGTTAATGGAACATATTAGTTGATAATGCAAGATACGTAGAAGCATACAGGTCAGAAATATTAGAATACTTCAGAATCTTTTCTAGATCTTAATCTTCTTTTCGTGTGTCAAATGTGCACTCACATGACAATGCTAATTGCCTAACTTAGTGAAATAAGCAATAATAGCACCTAGAATTGCAAGAGAAAACTATTACTAAAATCTACATAATACTTAGAGTTTTCACCTTAAATGTCTCCACATGTTACAGGGGTAGAAATGCAGGAGGTGAACCGTTGAGCTGAAAGAGCTGCTAAAATATACTGAAATTGCATACCTGAGGACAAGTACTCTGTGAAACGATGCAGTGACACCTCGTCCAAATCCAGCAGGGTAAGCAAGTTTATTTGCAGAGCCAAATATCTTGACCTAGCCAATCATGAAACAGTCTTAGGGTATCAAAATTGTTTTCTAACAAGAAAGAGGCAAAAGCACCATGTAATAAGTTCAGAAGATGAAAAGCAAAAAAGAAGATACCATCTTATGGTCCATTAAAACGTGGACACACATACTGGTAGTTCCTTCTACTGATAATGAAGGACAAACGCCATTGATGTTCTCACACCTTAAATGTGCTGCATAAGATTTTCCATCTGAACAATGAACAGCCTTGATCTGCCCATGAATAGATGTTAGGTTTCCCTCAGGCAAATTATGAACAGAGGGATAGATGTTGGTCATTTCTCCAAATGGAACAAGAGGCTCGAGAGAAAATTCCTCCAACAACTCCAAGTTAACATCAAATAAGTTTGTGACATCAGATGGAATATATAAGTTGACATCTGAAGAGATATCATTTCTTCCATTACTGGGCACACAGCTTGGAATTTGAAACTGATGATAGACTTCTGGAAGAACACTATTGTGACTTAAAAAAGAGTCAGACTGCTGAAGTAAGCAGGATACATCTAAATTTGGGAGAACATTGACAGATGAAAAAGAAACGTTCCAAATGTTTGTTCCGGAATTCACAACTATTTTATCACCTATTCTATCAGTACAAAACATGTCTTCTTTCTGATGTTTTATAAGGTAATGACCACCAATTTTTAACACCTGCAATGTTAATGAACAAGAGTTGTGATTAAGTTGTTAATGCAAATTTTATGTCATTAATACACCAGACATTAGAACAAATAGAAATCAAATAGCATACCTCAAAAACAGATAAAGCTTCAGATTCAAATTCCAGCAATGCCCTTCTCACTTGTGGTTTGGAGCAAGACCCCACATTTGCTTTGGTGTCTGTGTGGTGCAACACACCAAGGGACGGATAATTAATACAATTTCCGGTCAAAACACACGGGATCTCCTCTGGGCCACATGGGTTATGATGCTTGCCCACCACAAAAGAGCGTGTGTATGCAGGGTGACTGGAGCTGCAACTCGGTTCATTTCCAGTATCATTGAGTGCAGACGTCAAGGCCTCATTAGACAGTTGGTCAGGTTTTTGTCTTTTACACACAATAAGTTTTCCATTTTCCCCTCTGTTAAAAAATTTCATTGGTTGCTTCAATTGGTCTATCAAAGGCTTGTCAATACGGATATCTCTGCTTTTGTCAGAAATAAGTAAATCCCAAGGCAGAATTAAGGCCTCAACAAATGCGCTTGATGCACTTGAAGCATGTTGACTTCCTTGAAACTGATGGAAACATATCCACATACGGATTATTTTTGTTATGACAAACTTGTAAGACAGCATTATTCTTTGCAAGACACATACCTTTTGCAGAATAGGGAATTTGTGCATCAACTGAAGTAGATGATACTTTCCTCGTCCAACCTTCCAAAAGTCAACTTGTGAATCTACACAGGTAGTAAAATGATGATCTATGGGTATTACGTCCCTCAGGTTGTAGTAAAAATGGAGTGGCATGTTGATCTCTCTCACAAGTGGGGCATTCTCAAAAATACTTCTGCACGCAAAAGGTTCATTTTGGAGTAAATCCACGTGATCCAGCTTCATGGGTATGTCTTCCATAATTGCCAAAAAATTTCTGATCTGAGAAAGAAATTATTTTGCGGAAAAGAAAAATGAAAATATTTAGTGGATGAAACAATTTCCACCATGTAACATTATAGTGCTGCACATCAAATGAATAGGAAATGAGAAACACCAGATGAAAGAAGATTGATGTCGCATCACACCTCATATATGTTATTGGTATTCAAACTTGATGGAAGATCTGGTATGATAACATCAATGCTTCCAGTTGCATCAACAAGCAACATCCTTCCCGAGGATTGTGAGACCTGGCTGAACAAAACATTATGTCGATAATATTTGATAAGATTATAAGAAATATAAAGTCTGAAATATAGATGTTTTAGATATCAAATGCACGCAAAGTTAAGAAAGTAGGAAGCTACCATAATGTTTAACGTCTCTTGGCCCTTCTGTGTAGATAGAATGATGCTAGTAAATGAAGTTGCCATTTATACAGATCAATTCAATAAAACAACTCTTTCTTATACTATGGTCATTTTATTTTGACGAAGTAACTATGGTCATAAATCAAAGAGGCCACCAATAGGCAATAGTTAGGAAATCTACCTAACATCAAATAGCATACCATACCTGATAATGTCATAATTGGTTAGGCCCCTAAATTCTGGCAATTATATCTTTGAAAAAAACAAAAAAGGAAGTTCAAATAAAAGGTTCAAACCTTTAATATTCCAAGCAAAGAAACACCTATGTCTTCACTGTGAATGGCTTTTTTTATAGACAGCACATAAGGTCTCCCACCACAAGATATGAAGTTATTCTCCTTTTGGGTACCCATGATATCAAAATCTGTGTCCTGATGGCAAATCATTTTCTTCCACATAGCCTCACAAGAATTAATTAAATTAGCGATGGGTGCCACCTGAAATCGATTGCACAATGACTATTAGATTTTATGTAGCTAAGTTGGTTTTGATTTATAGAAAGTAAAGCAGTGTCTCCAATCCCCAAACCCCAGAAAGAAAAAGACTGTAGGATAATGAAAATTTCATAAAACCTGCAAACTTACCAACTTCAAAGGAACAGAACTTCCTTCCCTGTCACAAGCACATCTATCATGCTTGACAAATTCCATTAACATCCCATGCTGCCAAACCAAAAAAAAATTAACAAGTGAGTACAATAACTAAGACAATTTATATGCTCACCAATGATTACACACTTACCCGAATTTGGAAGACTGAAGGGGGTAAACATGAAGTTGCATATATCTGAGCCAATCCTTTCCTCTGGCAACACCTTGCAATTGTGCACAATCAGCTAAGAGCAGTTTTCTATGACACTGGGCACAAAGAAAAGATATCAAGGTAAAACAGAGACTAAGTTCTAATGTATATCTCTGGTAAGGCAAGCAGCTTACATTTGTTGATCCCAAGATCTCTTTCTCAGATAAGATCCCAGAGAACTTTCTCCTGAAACATATGATGACAAGTAACATCCTGAAGCAAATGAAAAGACCATCATATCAATGATGATATTAACACAAATACAAAATCAATTTGATCAATATTACTCTTGATTTACTACCATAGCCTGGCAGCAAACACCAAGGAGTCTATAAACTTCGCAAGAAGGCTCTCACAGCAGGTCACTGTATAACACCTGTGAGCCCAACAAAGATTGAAAAGGTGAATAAAATTAATACGCAGGTACAGTGGAAACATTTACAAGGAGTGTTTAGAAAACTTAACCCTGCTTCCAGCGAGGAGAAACATTCCACAGAAATGCTAGTTTTAACACAAGAGCCGAGTATTAGTGTCTTTGTCCATGAATAACTTGGAATTACAACATGAACGTTTTTCACAGATACCTGAAGAAAAGGAAACACAACTTTCATACTTGTCACAAAAATCTCTAATTTTCTTATCAAAGTAAAATTACATTTTACCATCTTGGAAAACATAGGTTAGTCTACAAGCTGTTTTTAACATACCATTGCTCCAACTCTCACACTATGTGGAACAGAAAGCTGCTGATCTGTTAACAATAGTAACAGTTCATTATCCAACTCAACAATCATACCCCTCATGTAAATTCCTGTCACAGTTCCCGTATAACTAACAAGTTCTCCTTCCCCTCTTACATCAGTTTCGCTAAGGGGGATACATTGCAAGGGCAACTTAGGAATATACATCAAAGAATTATCCACAACTACATACATCAATTGAGACACTTTTTTCCCCACAAATACAAGTCTCTTCTTCAATCCCGATAGTGAAACAATCCTCCTTATCAGTCTTGAAAACACTGGATGCCAAGAAGAAGCAGACCCACAAAAGTAGACAATCTCAGGATTGTTATAACAATGACTACCCATTTCATCATTCAAATTCAGCATATCCAATCTTAAATCTTTAGAATTACACAATTTACACCCACAAACTAAAATATTTACCAGGAAACCCCGAAGATTTTCCGTATCAGCTCTGGACCCAGCTCTGCATGGAACTACAGAAACAGGGCTAACAGATTCTACTACGCCGCATACAAAATACCGAGCTTTTATACTATCATCATATTGATCAACACAACACCCAGAAAGTATAGAAAAAATATCCGAATAGGCAGAGCAAGAATCGAGAAAACCCCACTTAATAATTTCTAAAAAGCCACCATTACACTTGAAGGGTATGAAATTCCAACCCAAAATTTGAACTTTTTTGTTAATCATACACGGATTGAACCCAAGAATGTCACAACAAACAGTGACAGACCCATCAGAGAAACGAAAACAATTGCACTTCAGAGGTGAATTTTGTCCATGAGGAGGTAGAAAAAGGGTTCCAGTAAGAACAGATGGTTGGTTAAGGGATTTGAGGATTTTTTTGGGAGAAAGTGTGGGGGTGGGTTGGGAAGGTGAAAACTGGGGTGGTGGAGTTTTTAGAGAAGGGCTGGAAATGAGTGAAGATGCGCCGGTGCGAGGAAGAGATTGACGGAGGAGCTCGGAGATTGTTAGGAATTTGACGGTTCCTTGCTCCATAGTTTGATCATACAAATCACATTGGCGTATATAAGAAAGAGACTCGGGTATTTGGGTGGGATAGTTGCTGTTTGCCGAGTGGCCGACGGAGCGGGGTGGCTATACGCCGCAGCTGCGCGGTAATGAGCAGAGGACTGCTTTTAAAGTAGGAAAAATTATAAATAAAAAAAAAATGCAACCAGTAACGTTTAGAGAGAGAAAATTCTCCATTTGCAAGGTCAGATAGATGTACAACTAGTAATGATAGGTTACAAAATATAGCTACTCTATATTATATTATCAAATATAGTCTAATTGTATGGAAAAAAAATTAACCTAGCCAAATAGAATAAAAAAAAAAAGAGGCTAAAAACAGTCATCAACAAATTTATAAACATATTTTTTCAATCCACCATTTATTTCATTAGCATGAGTTTGAGAATCTTGAGTAGAAAAGTTGGATTTGGGTGGAAATGGTTCAAATCAATGCTTCTTTCTAACTCAGAGTATTAAAGCCCGAGCGCAGTTAAAGCTACAGAATCAAGAATCATTTCAGAGCTCAAGCAAATGTTGTCTATGCCTCATTTGTATGTTAACACAAGTGACTATATCTGCTGCTACTATACTTATTCAGATGGACTATAAAATAGTAGTTCCAATGGTAGTAAGGAGAAAAAAGCAAAATCAGGTGAAAATAAGCTAAATGGTGTAAAGCTTTTTGTGGTGTCAAAAGGAAAGCAGAAGTTCCTTGAGGCACATAGGCTGAAACAATGATGGTCTGATAACTTGAAACTCCAAATGACTCTTAAAGCTACTTTATTTGCAAATAAAATGTGTTAAAGAAGGAGGGTACACTTCTTGAATTTTTTGCATGCAACTCGAAAGTTGAATCTAAGTTACTGTTTACAATAATTATACAATATATATATATATAATCTATACCTATAATCTATAATATATTAAAAGTGTGAAGACCCTTAGAGAAGTGATTTGAACTTTTTACCTTTCATTAAAAATATCTGCAATAGACAATATCGTCTTTTTACTTTTTTTTATTAATTTAATATTTAATTTTTTTCATAATATTGAATTCTAAAATATATGGGAACAGGATAAAAATATATGATAAGATTTTTTATTAAATTAATAAAATTCTAAAATATATGATAAGAGGAAAAAGAGTTTTAAGGATTTCTCTCATTAACGTGTATATTTTTATGCGTGCAGCTCCGCTCCGATATATCTTGCTCCTATAATGGTCAAATTTATGGTTGAGTGCTACAAACATATACTTATCTGGATGATGATATAACTGACGGCATAAATGGTTGCTGCTAGCATATTACAGTGGACTAACAACTCTATTGCCACATTAGATGGGTGTTCTTAAGTTTGTTTTAAAATAGACCCAAATGCTATTAATTTTCTCTCTTCGTTGGAATTTTAAACTTTTTCTATTTTTGCATGATAGAATTCTAACATATTCCTATTTTTAAATCGGTCAAATTTAAATTTTTTATTTGTTGTTGCAGGCTTGCAGCATCTGGCTATTTCAAACAATTATAATTTTGTGGTAAGTTTGTTAATTTATTTTTTTGATTTTATTATTATTATTATTATTATTATTATTATTATTATTATTATTATTATTATTTCTTGAGTCAAGGATCTATCAGAAACAATCTCTTACCTCATAACAAGAGTAATTGTAAGGTAGGGATAAGTTCTGTGCGCCTATATGTTGTTGGTGTTGTTGTAGCTATTAGACGTGCTTGTAGGGTATGATTTTGCTTGGACGTCTATCTGTACATTCACCGACACTAAAAAAGTAGACATCTCATGCTATCCTTTATTTTAATATAATTTTGAAGATGTGTACCTTCTTTTAACAAAAATATGTGTTGTTTGTCTATCCTTTGTCATACTTTCGTATGCTTGTGGACACATGTACTTTCTTTTAACAAAAAAATATGTGTTGTTCGTAAAAAAGAAACGAAATAGCGAAAACTTTTCATGAAAAGTTATGTTTACTATTAGTTGGCTAGATAATTGTTTTATTTTTTACAATTAATGGCTATACAATAGCATGCTCATTATCTTTAGAAATTTTTGTCCTTCATTAAAACACTCTACAATAGATAAAATATTTTTTCGCCTTTTTCCTTTAATTATTATTTAATTATTTAGTAAAAACAAAATTTCATATGACAAAAAGGGAAAAAAAAAAAAAAGGAAAAAGGGAACAAGTAGGTCAATAAGACAGTTTAATTAAATAAGGAATCTTAAGATGTCACACGTACACATTTTGACAAATTTTACAAATTTAATACTCCCTCCGTCCCAATTTATGTGATGTACTTTGACTTGGCATGGAGTTTAAGAAAGAAAGGAAGACTTTTGAAACTTGTGGTCTAAAATGAGTCATAGATATTTGTGTGGTTGTAAATCATTTCATTAAGGGTAAAATGGGTATTTTAAAGTTAAATTGTTACCAAATATAGAAATGTGTCATTCTTTTTGGGACTGACTAAAAAGGAAAGTGTGTCATATAAATTGGGACAGAGGGAGTAGGAGAATATGTATAAACTTATTAGTACCGAATTTCTAATATTTATGGAAAATAAAAGTCTTCTATATTTTTTTTATTTTTTTTGGGTGGAAAATATTTTGGACTTCTATAAATTGAGAATCATTCAACTACATCCACTTGGTAGTCCTCAATCAAGTAGTCCTTATTGGATGATGAAGTTCGCGTAAACATCATTATACCTTTTTTTTGGGATTCATAAGAAATGAACAAGAGTGTATTGAAAAAGAGGAGGAGGTGAACAAGACACCATTGAGATGAAAATTTTGTCCACAAGATTATCGACTTCAAAGAAAGAAAAATTTTCTTATCAAGGAGGACCAATTAATACAACTATACAAGATTTGCTATTTTCCTATTTTTTTCACTATAAAATTGTAACACTTCGAAAACTTGACTTAGATTTGAATCGTTAAACTTTGTGATTATCTAATTATATATATTCCTCATTATACGTAAAATATTAGTTATATATGTTGTTGTATGGTTTATATATACTATCTTATCATTTTGATTTTCAATTGCTTCTGATCTTCTCGTGTTTCGATTTCGTTCTATAGTCTTGATAATTTTTCTTAATTTAATTTAAAGTTATTTTTAATGCTTCTATATGGTGTTTAATGAATATATTAATTTTCTGTTTAAGTGTTTTTTTATTGTCACGACCCGAAATCCCATTCGGGCCGGACTGGCACCCGAAGCCGATATGGCCCGAGAGAACCAATCTTTGCTTATGAACTTCCGTATGCATATCCTCGTATGAATATTGTTAAGCCTTAAGCAACTATGTGTAAAACATGAACATGGAACATATGCTATATATATATAGATTTATGAAACTTGGCCGTTGGGGCCGTCAAGTCAAACAGAATACACATCTCTTACATTAACCTTCCCACATATGTCTACAAAGCCTCTAACTGATACATGAACACAACAACCTGTAGTCGGGACAAGTCCCCGCTTTATACGTGTTATAACAATATTCTCACTCACGCTATTCATATCCATAGCCTCAATCCCAAAAACAAGTGATTCTAGCCACGTATGGCCTATTTGGACCAAAAGGGTAAAATTGTCATTTTGACGCCAAATTCATTCTCGAGTACTTTTATCATACCAACATAATACGTCACTCATTTCATGTATAGGCTCATGGTTGTAGAAGAAACGTGGCAAAAATCGGCTCGATACGTCCCCGGACACCCTTGGGACTTAGAAAAATTTCCAACATTTGAAAGGTGGCCAAAACCAAGGTGGCACGCTACCTGGCGCGCCCCCTTGCTGCCTATGGGCTAAAAATTTCAGCCCAGAGCGGCGTGGCACGCCCTCCAGCGCGCCCCATACTTAATTTTTTTTTTTTTTTTTTTTTTTTTTTTTTTTAACTCTCAAAACTAAGGTAAACATATACGGGGTGTTACATTTATATTCAATAAAATTATCAATTAATATATCAAGCAAGGCATATTTTTTTGAAAAAATAATATCGAAGTAATTTTATAAAATTGAACTCATTGAAGTGAGGTACACGCGCGGGGCGCGTATATATAAGACTAGTATATATATATATAATGTTTAAACAATGCATTTGCATTGTATATGTGCTTATAGAATGAAGAGGAACAAGAAAATCACCGAAACAAAAAGATTGTATTGTATATACAATAACATACAATAAAATATACAATAATATAAAATACAATGTACAAATATATACAACAATATACAATATACACTGTTGTACCAAAAAACAGACTTCGTCTTTTCATCGAATCCAAGCATCAAATTCATTCAAAAACATCTCAAAACTACACCAAATCATCCAAATTTCAAATTCGGGCTCCTCAATACATAACCGGTCTTTTACAACTATACCCACTCGAAACAAAGCTTATTGACGAAAATATTGAAACCTCGAATTGTAGAAAAAAACTCGAAACAATGCTGAATTTTTCACCAATTTGTTTGAAGTTTTTTGGGAGTGAATTGGGAAAGAATTGAAGTGAAAATCGTGAAGAAGAAGCTGGAAATTTGGTTTGAGAAGTGTTGTTCCCTATATAACTAGAAAGAAAAGTTAGTTTACAGTGAATGACCAAATCAGATTTTGGCTATAAAGTGTAAAGTATATTTTTGATTACTTAAATGTAAAGTATATTTGCTAATTGTACTTTTGTGTAATTATCCCTTTAAAGTAAGAAAAATTAAAATGAGCAAGGTTGTCCTTTCAAGTTTTTGAAATTAAATAGAACCAGTATACATTTCCGTGCTTATTTTTCGAAAAAATTGAATCATTAAAATAGTTTATGCGGTTAAAGATAACGATAGGAAATAAATATGATTTACACGAAAATGTTCTTGGTACAAATAAAGTTATTTGTTTTATAATTCTTAGTTGTCTAAATTATTAATAACAAATTTCATTATGTTACTTTAGTTTTAAATGAATTGTAAGTACAAATATTTTTACTTTGTCTCTAACACTCTTTTTGTAACTCATTCTCTATTGTAATATTTTTATTAGTTTTCCTGATAACGGAGCTTACATGTAATTGAAATAAGATTATATTAATAGTGTTAAATTAAGATTTTGAATTCATCCAAATTATAAAAAGAGAATTCTTTTATATTTTTTTGTTTTTTAAAAATCTACCGATTTCATATTATATGCAATAAGATATTAATATTTTCTTCCAATATAGAATTTTAGATTTAATTTATTTAAAATAATTTTTAAATTTCCTAATAAATTTCCAACGGACTGCGGCAAATGAGGAGAAATGATCCCCCTGTTGAAATTTATCACTGTAATAGAGCCAAGTTCAATTGGTATATTTAATTTAATCCATTTTATTGTCAGTCCTGAAGTACGTTAAAAATTTATTAGATATTATGTTAAATCATCGATATTATCTAAAGTAGAAGGTCATTTGGTAAAAAATAAAAATAAAAATGGGATATACCTCCTAGCATGCATGATTGCATTCGCAAGTGGTATTACCACACACATCACCATTTTACATCTCAACGGAGTTACGAGTTACGACTCATGAAATGGATAATTTATTTAGGACACTATTTTCCATTTTTCCCCCCCTTTTATTCCTATGTTTTTTTCAGTCCTTTTTGTCTCAAAGAAAAAAAATATAACTATTAGTTAACTATTTTTAGATTAATAAAATAAAAGAAAATTAAATAAAAATGTTTTACACTTTTTTCAATAATAAAAATATACAAAAACCTACTTAGTGGAATCATATTAAATACGTTGCTATTATATTAATATACTCATGAATTGTATAACAATTTTTAAAGTTTAATATGCAAAATATTTTAAATTAATAATGGTTGCTTTAATATTATAAATTTAATACATGCGTACAAATCTTCGGAAACTATGGATAACCCAAAATATTTAGTATTATGGATGACGTTAGATTTGAAATAAGTATGTTACTTTACTTCATTAGTTTAATTACAAAATTTATTTGATAAGTTTAAAAATTTGTGTTAGATAATGTATGTTGTTTTACTTCAAAAGTTTCACCCCATCTAATATCATTTTAATTCTAGCCTAAGCAGTTTCTTATTTTATCTTTGCAATCTTTTATCTTTTAAAAGTTAAAAAAAGAAACTTATTGGAATTATTCAATAATTATACCGTAAAGATAAAGTATGTCTTTTATATCAGGTAAAATCTACAAAGAAAATAATTTAAAAGCTAAAAAAATTCAATGAACTTCTGAGTTAAAAAAAATGTAAAATAATACCATCTAATAGTTGACTTACATCATATAATCGGACTGCGATAGTAAAATATTTCATAGCTATACATTAATAATTTCATAAAAAGAGATAAAATATATACTTAGAAATTTAAAACATGAAAAAATTATAGTAATAAGTAGCGGTAAGATAATTTTCCTATAATGACGAATTCTCTAAATTCGATCGGTCCATTGTATTCATTTTTTAAACTAAAAGGTGGTCCATTGTACATATAATCCAAAATATAATAAATAAAACTCACATAATTCCAGTTAAAAAAAAACAAATATGTAAAATAATATCATCTAATAGTTGGAAAATATTTTCAACAAAAAATTTAAAAAAGAATTCGGTTCAGCTATATGCCCTCTCTTTACAAACTAACAGTGTGCTTACATCATATAATCGGACTGCGATAGTAAAGTATTTCATAGCTACACATTAACAATTTCATAACAAGAGATAAAATATATACTTCGAAATGTAAAACGTGAAAAAATGATAGTAATAGGTAGCGGTAAAATAATTTTCCTATAATGACGAATTCTCTAAAAGCGATCGGTCCATTGTATTCATTTTTTAAACTAAAAGGTGGTCCATTGTACATATAATCCAAAATATAATAAATAAAACTCACATAATTCCAGTTAAAAAAAAAAAAATATGTAAAATAATATCATCTAATAGTTGGAAACTATTTTCAACAAAAAATTTAAAAAAGAATTCGGTTCAGCTATATGCCCTCTCTTTACAAACTAACAGTGTGCTTACATCACATAATCGGACTGCGATAGTAAAGTATTTCATAGCTACACATTAATAATTTTATAAAAAGAGATAAAATATATACTTCGAAATCTAAAACGTGAAAAAAATGATAGTAATAAATAGCGGTAAAATAATTTTTCTATAATGACGAATTCTCTAAACTCGATCGGTTCATTGTACATATAATCCAAACTATAATAAATAAAACTCACATAATTCCAGTTAAAAAAATATTTATATGTAAAATAATATCATCTAATAGTTGGAAAATATTTTCAACAAAAAATTTTAAAAAGAATTCGGTTCAGCTATATGCCCTCTCTTTACAGACTAACCGTGTGCTTACATCATATAATCGGACTGCAATAGTAAAATATTTCATAGCTACACATTAATAATTTCATAAAAAGAGATAAAATATATACTTCGAAATCTAAAACGTGAAAAAATGATAGTAATAAATAGCGGTAAAATAATTTTCCTATAATGACGAATTCTCTAAACTCGATCGGTCCATTATATTCATTTTTAAAACTAAAAGGTGGTCCATTGAACATATAATCCAAAATATAATAAATAAAACTCACATAATTTCAGGGGGGAAATCTCAACAAATATACGTTAAAACAAAGTACAAAAACTCAGCAAGTTTATACATCCAAACTCCAAAGCATGTATAAGAGTTATAATCTGTTAACAAAAAAAAAAGAGTTATAATTTGTAAAGCCACAAATTGAGAAAAATGTTGTCAAAAAAAATAAAATTAAGATAATACAAAGACTTATTATATCTTTTTAGTTGTTTCCATTGCAAAGGCTTTTGAAGTCACAGACATTTCTTCATCAAGAGCATAAAATAACAACAATAAAAAATATGTAATTTTCATGTATTTAACTATAAAACTTTCTGATTCAATATTAAAAAAATTATGATTTACATAAAAATAAATCAAGTAATATAAAGGTTAAAAAAGAACATTTAACCTTGTGTTGCAGTAACATAAGAAAGAAGCTCATACTTTTATGTACAAAAATGTGAAAATAAATATATATAAAAGGTACACATAATGATTTTAATTTTAATGTATTGGTTAACATCTAAGGTTAGTAATGTATTTGAGTATTTTCTTTCTGCTGGCAAGGTAATCTAGATGAAGAATTCTTTGAATTATCTCATGTTCAATGCTTTACAATAATTAGCACCTTAACAAAAATGGAGAAAAAGTAAAATCGAATACATTTTATACTCATGAACTCATGAAATGTGGAGAAAACATAAAACACAATATATGCCACACCTAAAATAGTGTAATTCAGTTAAAACAAAAGAAATTGAGAGTCAAAAAAGACAAAACCCTTTGAGTCGAGAAGATAGTTTGAACATTTATCCTTGTTAAGATAGTAAAAATGGTGATTATCCATTTGTCTGTATTATCTATATTTGTTTCCGCTGCAAAATTTATCAATCTAAACATAAAACAAAATAAACCAATAAGTGATAGAGGAACATAAATTTCAAATAGCAAAAGAAATATACTAAACATAAAGATAGATAAAACAGTAATAAAAAATAAGTCAAATAAATAAAATAAGAAGCAAATATGAAAAATATGAGTATACTACAGGAAGCAAACACGAAAGAGAACTAAGAAACTTGAAATAAAGGAAAATAAGATTTGCCAGGACTGGATTGAGGATGCTTTATAATTTCATTTTGTCCTCAAATTCATCAGAATGTGCAATTTCATTGTTCATCAATCTTTGTAAGTTAGCTTCTTTTCTTACTCTACACGGCCTATTTTTCTACAATCACCAAATTAAATAAGCATCAACTTCTTCTCCAAAAATAAATGCAGATTAGTTTTAAGTGTTGAGATTAATTTCTTAAATAAATAGTTGTGTATTTGAATGAAAATGGTAATGATACATACTCACCAATATCCCTAGACTTCTACATTATTTTATGAGAATCAACTCAACTTATTAATTAAATGGCATTAAACATATCAATAAATTTGTTATCTGAAAAACATTAAAATTTAAAATGAAACAAAAAGTAACTAAATATAAAATTTTACTTATGAAGCTCTAAACTTATTTTAAAATTTATTTGAGTTTTAAAATATAGAATTTTCATCAAGTAATTCCATGCTTGAACAATTCTTTTAGATTACTTGTCTTTTAGCCATTAAAATTGGTTGTTACTTCTGAATTAACATTAGAATTTGGAAAACTTAAGAAATACCAAGTTTTTTTTTTTTAATGTGAAAATCTAAAATTCATTTCCTTGCTTTATGCAGCAAATTTTTGTAAATAACGCTTTAAACTTATGCCATTTGGTTTTAAAAAATAGATTTATTGTCGTGAAACTTTAGTTATATAATGAATAATTTTAGATTTTCTTCTTCTCCGTATAAAGGCGTATCAAAATCCAAAAGTTATATGTGCTTAGGGAATATTGTTTTTATCTTCTACAAAATATTTATCTTTCAATTCAATTTTTTAAAAAACTTTTAAACGTTATTTTTCAAATTCCAAAAAGTCAATCACTTCATTAACTCTTGTAATTAAAGTGATAAATCTTTTACACAATTTAGAAGGAAAAAGTATCAGATATAAGAAGAAAAAAAAACTCAACATATTGCAAGTGTTATTTGGATCGTTAAATTGGTAGGATAAGGATAATTGTTCCAAAAAAAAAAGTGAGATTATTATATCATGCATATAATTATGAATATTAATTAGTCTTAGGATCGTTCATTTTATCTCATAACTATTACAGATTTTCAAATTTATCACATCCTACCAAGCAAACGATCAGGAGTCTTAATGCTTAATTTGAGTAAATTCCTCAGATTGTCACTGAAGTCTTACAAACATCCCACTAATGTCATTTATGATTTTTTTTGGACAATATTTTCACTCAACTTTAAAAATGTTTCAAAAAATAAAAAACTCACAGAAGTGTTAAAGTTTTTAACGGAAGATTCTTTGTACTTTTTTTTAAAAATATTTTTTACGAAAAATGGCCTAAAATGCCCTTCACTTATTGGAAATGGTAGAAAAATACCCTCCATCGACCTTTGGGCTCTATAATGCCCTTCACATCCACCTTTGGGCTCCAAAATGTCCTTCACATCCACCTTTGGGTTCCAAAATGCCCTTTATTTAACAACCCCAATATTAAATTAAAAAAAAAATTTCATTAATGACTTGTCAACTTCCCATTGGCCCCTATTTAATTAATTAAAAAAATTAAAAATACCACCCAAAAACTAATAGACCCGAACCAGATTATCTTGAAGTTCTTCTTGTATAAGCTTCGATGAACTTAATAACCCTTTTGGAATCGACCTATTTAGATAATCTTCTCCCATTCTAATCCTACTAAGTGATTGATACTCACCTAAAGATTCTGGAATTGGGCCAAACAAGTAGCTTCCGAGAGTGATCAATGTCTACAAATTATTGTCGGTACACATGTTTGGATACAAATTTCCAGTTAATTTGTTGGTACTTATATCAAGGGCCTTTAATTTACCGATTTTGCCTAAACCCATTGGAATATTTCCAATGAAGTTGTTTTCCCATAGCTACAATACTTCCAGTTCCATACGCCTCAAAACTAAATTCCTCATCCTAAAATGTAAAACCCATAAAGCTAATTACACATAATCTATCAGAGATCAAGAATTTCTTCATGTAATCCAATAATTCAATTCCTCGATCTAGTTTGAGACTCTTTTTCGCGCATTCGGAGAAATTGAATATGACCCATAGAACCCAAATCCTCATTGAGATTAAGAAATAATCAAATTAGACAAAAACTTAGATAATAATATTCAAATATTTTGGTGTATATTTTCCATAGCAAGATACGAAATCAAATTCAAATTTGAAATCATACAGAAAAAATGCAACAAAACAAAAAAATATCCATGTGCAATTTTTAACAAAAATATATTAATCAAGAATAAGTATAATAATTATTCACCAGATCAAACACGAAAACAATGGGAAAAAGAGTAAAAGAGAAAATGGGTTATTTAATATTTTAATTAATTAAATGGGGACCAATGGAAAGTTGACACGTCATTAATGAAACTTTTTTTTTTAATTTAGTAGTGGATTTGTTAAATAAAGGGCATTTTGGAACCCAAAGGTGGATGTGAAGGGCATTATAGAGCCCAAAGGTGGATGGAGGGTATTTTTGTACCATTTTCAATAGGTGAAGGGCATTTTAGGCCCTTTTTCATATTTTTTATGATCCATATTTTACCCAATACCCACTAACGCATAACCCATGTCTTGAACCTACTAAAAATAATTTTTTTAAAAAAATTCTATATAACAGGAATAAAACTAAAATTGAATAGGATTTTCTTTTTGTCATACTTTTGTTATTTTTTTAATTGAAGCATTAAAAAAGTTCTTCGTAGAATGACGAGGACTATTCTTGCTAATACAGTGTGTTGCGCGCACTTACGATGTAAACAACGATTTAAGTTTTAGCCTTCAGTTAGTTCAACAATATGATTTTTTACCATCCAATGTACTCGATTCCTAATTCAATATTAAAATGATAGCACAACAGATATGTCGATATTCCAACGAGAGGCTTAAAAAGAGAGAGGAACTAACAAGCATAGATAGCAAAAGATGTTGACATTTCATTTCCATAACGGCTAAAATGATACTCTTAATGAGCAATGTTGTTAGACTAAGCATTGCTTCATATGCAACACTAGCAGACACTAGCTGATCATGTAAGCTAACAAAAATATACACATGAATATCAATTTTAGCAAAAGAAGTCACAAAAACTGTGTCTAAAGAAGTGTTTCACATGACCAATAAAGACACTAACATAACTCCTACTATATTTTACTCTTCTTCTGATCAGTAACCATATAATTCGGTATGACTTTTCTTTTAAGATGCCCGTTGCCCTTTGACATAGAAGAAGGTGTCTCACAATCAACATCAAGTCCACCCAATCCATTCAATACCTTAAAAAATTCTTTAGCAACATGCAATGCTTCATCGGGTACCTCAGTAGAAAGTGATTTCATAGTTTGCGCACCTCCCTGAAACAGAAAATAAAAAGAAGAAACTAAGTAATAAAAGTGAATGAAATAAAACAGATCACGAACTTATTATCTGAGTTAAGTTCAAATCTACATGAGAGTTAATCCACACTTGAGAGTTATCCCAAAAGTCATCATTTTGAGCTTGTTCAGTTGGATTTGTACCCTCTTCAGGTTGACTGAAAGATGCCTCGACAGATCTTTTTGCCTACTTATAATGGCCTCTCGCATTATGGCCACTATTTTTACAAATAGAACATCTTCCTTTTACAAAACTCTTCTTGGATAACTTTTGAGTTCCTATATTCGCAACTTTTTTCTCAGCTCTCTTTTCTGTATTTTTAGCAACTACAACTGCTTTTTTCGTTTCTAATTCTTCAGCATTTTCCTTTCTATTTTTGGGCTTTCTATCTTTCTTTTTCTTCACGATTTTAGGAGGAAGAATTTCTACACAGTCCACAACTTTTGGCCAATGGTCTTCATGGTTTGTTGGGTTGATGTAATGCGAATATACACTCTTGAAAGTATCAACATGGTAGAATGCATTCACATACTTCACTATTTTTTCATGGTTTCCAATAATACAAACATAGGCATGAGTACACGGCAACCCAGTTAAATCAAACCTCCTACAAGTACAACTCTTAACCATCATATACACCACATATGGTCCACCAGGCCCAATAACTCTAACCTTTGGCCCCCTGAATATTTCAGTCTAAATATAACAACCTCAGTGTTGATTTTGTTCAATTTCTTGATAATCTTTGGGCAAATCATGCCTTGATACATGTCAATTCAGATTCTCTTTTTGTACAACCTGTTCATTAACTTATTCTTTATCATTTCTAGCATCTTAATGCTTGGTTTATCTTTGGCATCAAGAATATACCTAAAAAATAAAAAATAACATTAGTTAGACACATTTATAATAGCTGACTGCTTATGTTTGGCAAGAGTTTTAAGTTCTGGGCTATTATACCTTTGGGGATCCTTTGAAAGCAGATTATTATTTTCATTTTCGAGTTGTTAAAATGAAGAAGAAAAGCCAAATGAACACTATTAATTGGATATAAACATACTGTCGAGCCCCATTTTTCTCGCGAAAAGCGGGATCCGTCGTGACAAACTCTTTTTGGGATTAATTTAGAGTGAAGAGTCGCTACCTAACGAGTTAAGGTGCGTTAGGGCACCATTCTAGACTAACTACGAACTTATTTAATTTATTAGTCTATGTCAACCAGAAATTTGGGTAAGGGTTTAAGTTACCTCGAAAGGAAGGTATTAGGCACCTTTCGAGGTCCACAAATGTGGGTCCCGACCGAATCCATATATTACGTAGAGAAATTCTATGTGATAAGCAAAGGTCTATTATTTTATTAACTTAATGTTAACTAAGTGTTTAAACAGGGAAAATAGTTATTTATCTAATTAATATAAACCTAAGTAATACACATTAGAAAAAATATATATGAAAAGGAAAATAAAATATCGGATGAGCAAGAAGAGAGAAGGACACAATTTATATAACCGAAAGATTTATTTAAATAATAACGAACCTAAACTACCCCAAATAATTGAACATTCAAAATAAGATAAAGAAAACCGATTTAGAAAAGATTTTATACAAGGAGTTAATTTTAGCTTATTCGGATAGCGCCCGGCTTATTAATGGAAGACAATGGCGCATATCGCATTGTCGAATACTGCTTGGGGTAACTTCCATTATTTTCGAATGTTCTACCCACCCACCTAATTGGTTATTAAACCTAAAGGCGTTCTATAGAAAACGACAAAGCTAGCGTTCCCTAAAATGCCTACCCGTCCCAACATAATGTCCGAGAGGCATTGGACTTACCGTTTTGGATTGGGTTCTAGAAAAGAAGCCTAGGCTACCTAATTAGACTCGAGATTTACGTCAAACAAAATAGATAGGACTAGCAATTAGCACGTAAAGATTTCAAGCAAGCCTCTTGGTTAATTAAAGTTGAATAGGCGATAAACATCCTAAACAATTATTTACATTAGAACCTATAGGCATGATGTCTAATGTGGGAGACTGATTAACAAGTTAAAAATCCGTAATCTTATAGACACGATTTCTGGGCGAGGAACGTCATTCAATGTGTCAAAAATAAGATGCAAGATTTTAAATTAGGAATGCTGAAAATTAATCTAAGTATGCATAAAATTCATTTAAATATGTAGGAAATTAATTTAAGTGTGCATAAAATTGATTTACATATGCTGAAAATTAATCTAACTATGCAGAAAATTAATTTAAATATACTGAAAATTGGTTTAAACACATAGAAGATTTAATTAAAACATACGGGAAATTAATTTAGTTATGCAGGAAGTTGATTTAAATATGCAGAAAATTTAACAAAACATGCAGAAAATTACTTTAATTATGCAGGAAATTGATTCAGACTTGCAGAAAATTTAATTAAATATGCAGGAAATTGATTTAACTGTGCAAGAAGTTAGTTAAAATGTGCAGGAAAATTAATTGAAAGTGTGCAGGAAATTAATTTAAATTGCTGGAAGTTTAGTTTAAATATGCAGAAAAAAATTAATTTAATTGTGTAGGAAGCACTTTAAATGTGCAGAGAATTAATAGAAAATTAGTTAAAAGTATGCAGGGAGTTATTTAAATGTGCAGGAAAAAAAAATTAATTTTAAAATGCTAAAAAAAAAATTTAATTTAAAGTGCTAGAGATTAATTTAGAACGCTGGAAATCGATTTAAGTTGCAGAAAATTAATTAACAATACAGGAAAGTTAATTAAAAATGTTGAAATTTAATTAAAAAATACTGAAAACTTAAATTAAGGCCGAAAATTAATATTTATATGCTGAAAATTGATTTAGAGTGCTAAGAGAAGTAAATTTAAATGCTGAAAATTAATTTAGATATGCTGAAAAATAATTTAATATAATAAAACATGCAGAAAAATAAACATGCTGAAAATTAGTTATAACATGCCGAAAGATTGTTAAACATGCTGAAAATGACTAGACATGTTGTACATTAAATTGATATGTTCGAAATTAGTGCTATCATGCTAAGAGTCAAATTGATAATCCTAAAACATGATTTCTAGGTGATAAAATAATTTAATTAATAACTCTAGATCGTTTGCCTAAGTGATAAAACGATGAATATGTGAAATTTATCAAATAATCCTATAGGCATGGCATCTAAGTGATAAGGTATTCGAATCACATAATCCCCACCCCCATAAGTAGTCCCCGTAATATTTTATTATGTAGATACAAAGTTCGTACAATAATTATTACAGACCAAATGGATAAAGGAAGAAGAAACGGAGAAAGGCTAAGTGGGACGGCCCTTCGCTACTCCTGTAATGACCTTCCCGGTCATTTACCTCCTTTTCGTGCGTTCTCAGCGTTTAGAGCTTTTCTATAACTGCCCCAAGTTATTTATGACTTGCTGGGGGACAGTTCGGTTCCCGGGCAGTTCGTTTGAGAATATTATTTAGACCGAGCTCGTTGTAAATTATTAAATTAAATTTGAATTTGGTAAAATGACATAGTTAATTACCTTTCAAAAATGTTTATGATATTTATAAAATTCTTTAGTTATGATGCGTCTATATTACTTTAATAATAAGTTTATAATTTAGTAATATTTTTAAATGGAGATAGTAAATCTAATTTTGTTGATATAATATTTATTTTTATTTTATAGAGGTTTTGTTCAAAATAATTTTCTATTCATAATGGTATATTTAAAATATTATAATTATTTTACCACGAGCCTATGCAGTATCCGAATATATATATATGGAGAGCAAAATAATGGATAAGGCCATGTGCATGTCACATTAATTAGTATTGGACTACAAGATTGCTTTCTTTTGGGGACTTTGTACGTGTAGTGTATATATATATATATACTCTAATATTAATTCCTTTTCTTATTTTGTCTTGTTTAAAGAAAAAAAAAAAACTACATATATTCCACCATTTTTTTAGCACTTTAAGCTCAACTTTAGACATTTCTAGAGAGATTCAAGGTTAGGGGTTGGTATATTTGAGTTCGTGGACTCGTTCTCGTCATTTCTACGGTATGTTTTCTTATTTTTACGGTAGTTTTAGTTACGGTGGTTTTTGGAATTGGTGTTGATATTTGAGCTAGATATTGAGCTCAAATTGAGCGGTGTTAGTTGTGACTATTGGTCACGGAGTGATTTGGGACGCTGTGACGGTTTCGGTTTTGCGATTCCGCAAGTGGGCCCCACATGGACCGTTCGGATATTTTTTCGAAATAATGCAATATGGGTGTCAAAATTTATGTTTTGACATGTAGTTTATTATTTTGCTAGCGTGGCAGAAATCTGAGGTCTCACGGAAGGGGAAGACTCCTATTTAGCAAGCTTTGGCAGGCGTTCGGCGGCGTCCAGATAGGCTAGGCTTACCATATACCTAGACTGAGTTTGTTTATAGTATTTGCATATTATTATGCTAGTGTTTGGGCTGGTAGTTGTGTATTGGCATTGGCTTGCTATGATTAGGCCTTTTGGGCCGGTTAGGGCCTTGTTCGGATGTGTTTCGGGCCTGTTATCCTCGTGGTGTGCCAGATATTACTTTTATAGGGTTGGTTAATGTTGTACCGCTGTTAGTAGGGGTTTGGGGAACCTTAGCCCAGACTTGGTTCCGGAACCCCGTAGTGGGCCCCGCTACTCTTCACAGTCGGTGTAGTTAGCTTTAAACCTTATTAGGCTTAGTTAATCCCCGAGATGATCTTTTAGGATAACATTTGTATTAAATTACCCTATTTATGCCCTTTTGACCTGTTTAGCCTTGTTAGTCTCTAATAGCACCGTATTTGACCGGGGTCGGCTAGTTTGATTTAGAATGCGGACCCGCCTTGCCATGACTTAGAATGTATACCCAGACTTGTAGTACGTGGTGGGTTAGCTCCTTTACTTATGTTTTGAGTTTATTTTGGGGCTGGTATGTCCCCGTTTACTTGTATTTGGTGTGGATTCTGGCACTATTATGTCACTTGGTTACTGATTATTATGAGTTTCGGTTCACGTCCGGCCACTGATTCAGCATGATGGTTACTGATTATTATGAGTTCCGGTTCGAGTCCGGCCACTGATTATTATGAGTTTCGATTCGAGTCCGGCATCTGGTTATGATATGATTGGAGAGTTTTGGTACTAAGTTCCGGTTCGAGTCCGGCGGTTATGATATATGTGGCCTATTGTTATTATCCACTATGTCCGGTTCGATTCCGGTGTCTGGCCTCTTGTTATTACCCATTGGTGCCGGTTCAAGCCCGGTGCACCCTTGTTGGTTATTCTGGTTACTGGATACTGATACAGCTTCGAGACACTGGTGACTATGCATTTACTATTCTTGTGTGTCCCGCCGATTTATGGGGGCCAGGCTGGGTTATTGTTTTCTTTCGTGTGCCTATCGGGTTTATGGGGGCCCAGATAGGTTATGTTTGACTTGAGTGCTTACTTATGCATTTATTTACTCTTTACTTAGTATCGTATTTATTTATCTCCTGAGCATATCTACACGCCTCGGCAGTAGTGTATTTACTTATTATTTATACCCCGGACCTAGCATGCACCCTCGCATTTTAGCTTGCTTATATTATATTGAGCTCAGTCGGCCGATGATGCCTACTGAGTACCCGTTGCCCCGGTACTCTTACTGCACTTCTGCATCTTTTTTCCCGATGCAGATCCGGGCACTAGTCGACGGTTTTGACGTGACTCTCTTTCCAGCACTTACTCCGGAGCAGGGTGAGCTTACTGACGTCCGAGGCAGATCCTACTCCATCTCTATTGTATAGTCTTTTGCTCTCGAGACTGTAGTACTTGTTGTATATATTTGGTTTCTGTCTTGTTTTTTTTTGACATGTCTAGTAGTGGCTCTTGTACCGACTTCACCAGGTCTTGGGAGGGGTTCTCAGCTGTATATATTGTTCTCTTCCTTCTCAGTCTTGGTATGGATATATATTTTGATTTTGTTTTTTTGTATTTCTAGCATGTTTATTAGTATGGTTACTTCCACTTCATCTCTGTTTCCTGAGATTCCACCCGTTAGCCTGTCGCTTGTCGCTCCGGGCTAGGGTTTGGCTTGCCTATTGGTGGGTTACGGTAGGCGCCATCAGGACTCGAAAAATCGGGTCGTGACAACTCCAAACCCCTGGCAACTCTTCGTCTTACCTAAATTCTTGCCTTCAACCTGTTGAACATGGACAAAGACACCAAAACGCTCCTAGAATCCAAAAACATACCTTTGGCAACCCATAACCAACCCTTGGTGCTGACGAGATCCTAAGGATCTCAAGGATCCCAGGCAGGTTCACACCAAAGGGGTTATGAGATACGCAAAGATCGTTTCAGATTCACATATATAACACCACGATAGGGAAACATTTAATACAAGATAAACCAAAACAAGATCATAATCACAAGGGATTAGCATAAAAGGAATGAATGCATCGTTAGATAAAACTAACCAGTTGATAGCAAGAATAATAAGACACAAAGAAGAAACCGCACTTCCAAAGTGAGGACCAGTGATAATAGTTAGCAACCAAATCATTCTCAAGATCAAAAGTAGAGAAATATTTTTAAAGTGTCGAGGAGAGTAGTGATGTTCAAAGTGTTTAAGAGTATCTGTAAGTGAGGAGCCAAAAGTCTGTCTATATGAATAAAGAAAGGTCTTTATATAGGCAAGAGTCGTACATAATTAAAGGGAGAAAAGATTTTCAGAAAAATCAATTGAGGGGAGTAAGAAGGAAAATAAATATTTCAAAGAATCAACTGATGAAAAATCCTTTTCTTTAAATAAACTAAATCAATTTAAGGTAGAAATTATGTCATAATTACCATAAATAAGCAAGTAAGAATATATTTGTGAAAGATCAATAACATTAATCAAGGTGTTGAAAAATAAAAATAAGGCATGTGAGTATTAATCATGTAATAACTAATTGATCCTAATCAAAACATACCATAATTAGTGAAGTAAAACTAAAGAGGAGAGGAGAAAGAAAATATTCAAAGATCAGTTAGTGAAGATATTTTCTATAAGTAAATGGGCAGGAAATTAGTTAAGGGCCAAAGTACCGTAAATATAAGTAATATATATATATATATATATATATATTGAATTAAAGAGATGGGAAACAAATTGATTTGAATATCAAAATTTCCACGATTAACTAAATACTAAAGTTGTCATAGTAATTAAAGGAAACAAGTAGATGAGGATATAAATCATAAATATTTCTCTAAAGCAATTGAGCATGGAATCAGCCAAAGTTTACCAAATATAAATGAATAATAAGCTATCACATGATTTGAGGCCAATTAGACAAACAAAAGATCTCAGGTTACCATATTTAAGCATACTAAGCTGTCCAGAATCACATTTTAGAAGAGAAAACAGATTCATCACAGTAACTAAAATTCTAACTTGATGTGAAGAAAAATGATAAAAGATTATGCTAAAACAACATCTGAACGAGGCAAAACAAGAAATCGAGAGTTGATGGTAGAGAGGGAAAGACCACAAAGTGCTCAAAATAGGGCGTGTAACTGATATGGACATATAGCTTAATCAACAAATCGAATAAAGCATTAATCTTAAAACCCAATTCATGACGATTAGGGGTTTCTACACACAACAATATACAAGCATGACTGAATAGACAAGCATCAATCGGAAAGTCGAACACTAAATTCGCACCAAATCGAGTCTCAAAATCCGTCAAGAAAAATAAATATTAAAAAGGGGTAAACAGGTGAATACATAATAAATACCAAAGGTCATATCGCGGACGGATTTGAGTCCGTCAAAATTGGACTTTTAGCTTGGCAGTGAATGTTATTTGTTTCCAGAAATTCTAAACGAGAAACCTTGCCACGTCGAGTTTGGCACTGGAAACATTAATGTTTCATATGAAAACGACTTCGTCAGAGTCTTCGAGGTTTGTAGGAGATAAGATCGGCGGAGGGGGAGATGAGGAAGAGAGAGAGAGAGGGGGCTGAGCTGTGGTGGGTTCGGAGAAGAGGAGAGGGAGATCGGCTGTTTGAGGGGGGATTTCGTCGGTGATGGGTAGAGATGGTGGTGGTGCCATGGCGGTGGAGAAAGAGAGAGATCGGGAGGCAGAAAGGGTGACCGTTCCACTTGTGGGTTATGGCCGACGTCGGCAAGGAGAGGAGGCGATGAAAGGGTTTGCCAATGCATTATGGTTTTGCCGGCGATGAAGGTGCGGCGGTTATGGGGGTTTTTTTGGTGAGAAAGAGGAGAGAGTATATAGGGTGGCGGCTGGTGGATGAGTATAGTGATTAGGTTTTTTGGGTTTTGGGGGGGTTGGTTAGGTTAAAAGAAAAGAAAAATGGGATTTAATCTGGACCGTTTGATCGGATTTGATCGACGGTTGAGATCAAAATTTGATGGATCCGGGTCGGATATGGGTTGAAATTGGGTCAAAATTAGGTTTAATAAAATTTAATTGGGGATTTCAATTTGGAGTCAAATTAAAATCAATTTAAAATTGACACAAAATTGGGTATAAAATGTCTAGAATTTGAATTAAATCAGGCTGTTATTTAATAAAATATAGTGGTAAATCGATAAATATATAATAACAATAATAACAACAAATTAATCAACGTCATGAAAAATCATTATGAATAAATTATGTAAGTAAAAATTAATGACACACAATATTTTAAAATCGACGACACTAATAATTTGAAATAAATTAGGCACCTATTAATACGAAAATTAAAAAATACTATAATAATAGTTAATATTAATAACAATAATAATAATAATAACTAATAATAATAATAAGCAATAAACTATGTGTTTGTAAATTATGATTACGCATATCTGGGGGAATTCTTTAATAAATATTAACAAAATTATGTAATATATATATATATATATATATATATATATATATAATATAATATAAAAAATATTAAAATAAATTGCATACTTCAAAATCATGAATGTGAGATGTCAATATTTATTTGATATTAAAATAATAAGTAAAGAAATATTAATACCCAAAACTAATAATTTTGTAAAATAGCAGCCTAGAGGGAATATCGGGAGGTCAAAATTGGGTGTCAACAGGTGCCCCTTCGTTGCTTGGGAATGATGAAAGAATTGTCAAGTAACTAACGTTGACTTAGTAGCCAATTTTGTCTGACCGATAGGATAGTTCGCTAGAATCGAAAAGCAAGAGAGGTTTATTAAAATTATGTGGCCGATACTTTGGTTTCAAGTCGCCTACATATCTCTGGTTTTATGAGAATCAGGACGTGTGTAGTTCTAGACTTAGGAACGAATGAGATTCCTAAAGAAAAATTGACGAATGCGGAATTTGAATGAAGATAACACGAGTTGACGAGATTGGAGTATGAGTAGTTTTGAAATGGTGGGATGCGAATATGATTTAGATTAGGTTGTGAGATATTGGGTTAAAGAATCATGTTCCAAATAGAGATGAAATGATTCTCAAACGTCTTTTCTTGTTCTTTTTAAAGAGCTTACCTGCAGTTTCTAACATAACTAGATAAAATGGTTAGCCCATAAGCATAGAAAATATTAAATAATGCAAAAAAAAGGAATAACAATAGATAACAATAATGATAATAGGAGATAAGGGAGCATATCTATTTGACGTTGTGCTTGTTGTCCAAAATTTTTGAGGAACCTAAAAAATCTACCCCAGTTTTGACTTTTAAGGAGAAATGTGGACGAGCCCAACTGTCTTATTTTAGGGCAGCCAAAACCTGGCATATCCTTTTTAGGACGGATAAACCGACATATCCTATTTTAGGGCGGAAAAACCCAGCACATTCTATTTTAGGGCGGATAACCCAGCATATCCCAATTTTAGGCCAGAATGAGCCCGACATATCCCTTTTTAGGGCGGATAACCCGACATATCCTATTTAGGGCGGATAACCCAGCATATCCTATTTTAGGGCGAAAAAGCCCACCGTATCCTATTTTAGGGTGGATGAACCCGACATATCCTTTTTAGGGAGGAAAATCCCACCGTATCCTCTGTGTTTTTTGTAGCTTCTTGTCATTTTCCTGCCATTGTGATGAAATTTTTGAGTGTCCCTCAAAAATTTCTGCCCCAGTTTATAATATGTTTCACACTTTCTTGCGAATCGAAATATTGAATGCTGGTAGAATTTTTGAGGTAATACCAGTGTTACTTGTGAAGTCTTATATTCCTGCATCACTCAAAGAAAATTGTTAGTTCAAAAGAAACGGATGTCTTGTATTCGAACATCAAAGTTCGACTTCGAGTCTGCAATTGTCATTTGAAGTCATGGAATGAGCCAAAATAACTCAGATTTGTTTGAATAGAAATTTTGTCAAAAGCTAACATGATTTGAATATGAAGGGAAAAGAAAATTTTATTAGATTGAGACTGAACCCGAGAATGGACTGCCTACATATCCATATGGAAGTCAGGTCAAACGTAGTTCATGAGTACAAAGAAAAACATAAACAAAAGCAGGAAATTTTATTCATTGGAAAGAGAATTGGTACTTTGCTCGTGATGGTTTTGTCTTTCTCAGTTCCTTTGATGTGTTTTACGCTTCCTTGTCAAATGTCTCGGGGCAATCTCTATCGGGTCACCTTGGACAATAATTGTGCCTGTGGTAGGGTCATAGATGTTGCTTAGTGGCCCTTGTTGTACTATAATCTTGCCCTTCTCAATCAAGTCTTGGATCTTGTATCTCAATGCTGAACATTCCTCAATATTATGACCTTGGATATTTGACTGATATGCACACCTTTTGGATAAGTCAAAATTCGAAGGTGCGTACTTAGGGATCCATCCTTTCCTTAGTTTTAGAACTCCTTGAGCAAACAATCTTTGAAATATGTTGGATAAAGGTTCGGTCAGAGGGGTAAATATACGAGGTTTCATTTTCTTTGATTGATGAGAATTGGACGGTACTGGATCAAGTTGGTGAGAATTTGGGTATTGAAAACCTTGTGGGTTGTAGGTGTCAAGAATAGCGTATGCCTGTTGGGTATTTGGATAGTATCGTTCTTGAGGTGGGATGGTTGAGATATCTTCTTCTTTTTCTTCTTGTAGCGAAGCTTTCAGTACTTGAAAAGTAGCTTGTATTGCGGAAACATCAATAACTTTTCCTGTCCGAGTACCATATTCTAATTTTTTCCTAATTAAGATCAGATCGTCGAAGCTTTGAATACATAAGCCGAATAATTTTTGATAGTATATACCATCTAGCGACCTGACGAAAAATTGGATCAACTCCTCTTCAGGCACAAGAGGACTTATCTTAGAAGCTTCCAATCTCCATCGTGTTGCATATTCCTCAAAAGATTCATGAATCATTCTCT
The DNA here is from genome assembly GCA_031232105.1 of Capsicum rhomboideum. NCBI lineage: Eukaryota > Viridiplantae > Streptophyta > Magnoliopsida > Solanales > Solanaceae > Capsicum > Capsicum rhomboideum. The sequence goes on along the minus strand of CP124712.1, from coordinate 23,185,007 downwards.
TTAATTCAAGCAAGTCCAGTATCGTTGGATCGACCTTGACATTAAACTTATATTGTCTCACAAAGTCTTGAGCCATGTCTTCTCAGGTATTCCACTTGTCAAGGTCTTGTTTGACATACCAAGTGAGTGCTGTTCCTGACAAGCTCTGAATGAAGAGTCTCATTAGTAAAGCTTCGTTATGCCCCAGTCCAACTAATCTGCCACAATAGTCCTTTAGATGCATGATCGGGTCTCCAAGCCCATCAAACACATTGAATTTTGGAACTTTGTAACCTGAAGGAAATTCAACCCTTGGATGTAGACACAGTTTTTCATACCTCAAGTCATAAATGCCTTTGGAATGTAGACACTCATCCAACCTCCTTTCTAGGTCAAGAAACTTTTGTTGCAGTGTAGGTGATTCCCCATCATGTATTACCATGTTTTGCAAAGTACCAAGATTGACGTGTCAAAGATATTTTTTGAAGGGACTGATGTCACCCAAAATATACCTCCGAGAAAGTACAATGCGGTCGCTGTATCAAATATAGAACCCAACCAAGGTTGGGGTCAATCCCAGAGGGAATAGGTCGAAGTTGGTTAGAAAACTAGATTGACCAATTGGACAGAAAGTAAAACTGGGTTTTTTTTTGTGAATAACAAGTAACAGTAATACTTACTGATTGTATCGAGTTTGTAAACAATACGAGAAATTCACTAGGACTGTGCTCCCCAATGATTCCTTAACTCCACCGGCTATTTGTGCTCACAATACTATCCCGCTATACTGCATGCAAAATCTGACAAGATATGTTCATCTAAATGTCTCTCGACCTTGGTTAGACGAATTTCACTCTTCTCCTCTCGGTCTTCGAGTGTCGCACTGCAAACCCTTGTCCTCGATCTCAGATAACTTTTCCCGCTAAGGCTTCAGTTATTAGATGAAGGTTGATAGCTTCAAATCTCTGTTGTTATCTCCTTTTCCCAATCTCTACCTCTCTCTCGAGCAAGTTCAGAATACAGGCGAGTTTCTAACGTTCGTGACCGTTAGAAGAGCAATCACAACAAAGGAGACAACAATACATGCATACACAACGGTTCAGAATTGCTTTTCACTTAACCGGTTTCGTTAATTCCTCATGGTTCACACAACCCTAGTTGCTGGGTTTAGCTACTCATAATAGTAAGAACACAAGAAGAATTCAGAGATGAAAGCATAATTATGATCTCATAGCAATGACGAAAAACCAGAATTTCAATTATCAATAAATCTCGAATTAGGGTTTGTAAATACAAAACCAAGAATATGTTTTTAAACTCAGAAACAATATGAAATAGCTCTCAAAATATTATATTGTCTAACTCTCGCACTTTGGACTATACAGGGGTATTTATAGATACAAAACTAATCCTATCCAAAACAAAATAGGAGAACAGAGTCGGCAACTTTCACGGTATCGTGACTTGGTGTCGTGGAACCAAGTCACGCCACTTGGGTTGGTGTCATGAGAATTAGGCTCAATCAGACGTCTTCAGAAGTTGGATCACGGCAGGCTTCCACGTCACGTGGGTGGTAGTCACTCCACGTGACTCCTGCTGTGGAAATCAGGTATTTTTCTTCAATCTTTGTACTTGAGTCACGACAGCCACTCACGTCACGTGAGTGGCTTCCACATCACGTGAGTGGTGGCGTGACTCCTCCTCTGGTGCAGATTCTTGTTCTTTCTTCTTCCGACACTTCGTTCTCGGGCTTGATTCTTCCCTTTTTGATTATTTTGCCTTTAAAACATGTTTTCCTGCAAAGTAGGACAAAAACTGCATCATACCAACAAAACACACCCAAGTTATTGCATATTTTCCTTGTTTTAAGCATCAAAAGTGTCACGTAACCATGACACATCAACACTCTCAACTTAGAACGTTTGCATGTCCTCAGGCGAACAAAATAAAAATACACAAACACAATTCTTAACTAAGAGAAACCTAAGGGACCTATGGCAGTCTACTGGTTACCTTTGGCACAATTTTTTTTTTCTGACCCCTCCTATTTGCAAATCAAAACCAAAGTGTGTATTCAATCAGCAAAGTATCATGACACAGAAGGGCTCAAGTGATGGCACCATATTATGCACAAACAACTAAGCCTATATGTAAATGACATTTCTCGAACAACTAGCAGCTAATAATGCAACCCATGTGCTCTCACAATCAAAGAAGTCCCATGCACTCACAGTATACTAATAAATATCAAAGTAGGGACGAGGTCAAAACACTCACTCTAACAAAGAAGTTAAAACAGTGTGCATGAAATACCATAGGCTTGCCCTTATTTTCTACGCCTTAGCTTTCAGACAGTAGGACTAGGATCACTATAGGACTTTACTCGGCTTGTAATGTAGCCTTAGGGACGGGTATGGTACATATGAGTATGGTGACTCAACCCTCCTTGACACTACACTATTTTTGGCTCCAACTTTCAACCTTTCTCATTTTTATTCTCCTTTCTTTTATTTTTAGCTTTTGGGTGTGATTTTTCTCAAACTTCACAACACAACTCTCTTTTTTTTTCTTTGTAATTTCTCTTCTTTTCACTGTATATTATTTTATTTTTCTTCACACCCAACCTTTTTTTTTATTTGCCTCTTCTTCATACCCAAATCAATCGACGCACCCCTATAATAGCCACCCTCAACTTAGGCGATTTGCCTGAGTTGAGGTACACAGTGTCCACGGAGGGACCAGGGCCAAAACAGGTTCATTATAATTAAAATGGAAAGGTGAATAGGCTAACTAAAAAGAAATAAGTCAATTAAGGCTCAAAAATCGGGATCAAGAGATACTTATTCATTTGGTTTGGCATTTAGGCTAAAAGTGGACTTTCTTCAAAAACGGCCTATGATCCTTTCCTAATCCCTATCCTTTAACTTAGGCAAGACTAACCGGGCAAGTTCTGGATCGCACACACGCAGCTAACTAAGTAGTGACCTCACACACACATAGCACAGGGTTGTCTCATCAACTACTACCTATCCGGTTCATGCAATGCTAGCTACCGTTATTTGCCTATAATCCTAGTGCCAAAACAAGATCCGACAGCTGTCACACACAAGCATGCTATTCACACAAACAAAACATTTTCTTAGGAGGGGTATCCTTATTATTCAAAACACATAAAAATCTTTCAAAACTGGATTGTACTACAGTTCCCTTATTTTTCTCCTAATTTAGCAAGAAACACCAACACATCATCAATAACATCCTAAACATGCCGGTTCTACTATGATAGCACACTCGGGGGAAAAGAAACACGGCAATAAAACCCCCCAAGTGGTGGTACACCCCCACCCCCAACTAAACATGGTGCAATGCCCTCAAGGCACCGATATCAATAACAAACATGGAAGTGAAGACATACCTGTGGCGCCCTAAGTGCCGGAAGTGGGCCCGCCAGCAGCGGGATCATCAGACTGTACAGTAGTAGGTGCATCCGGTGGAGGGATAACTTGACTGGCAGATGCACCATGCGCCCTCTGCTCCGCCTCAATCTGACTAGCATGGTACTCCACCCGGGAGGCTTTAACCGCCCTCCGCAGATCACTTTCGTACTCAGCATCACTATTACCCCGATCCTTCGGACTGCGGGGTCTCTTCCTCTATCCATTGGAGGCTCCTCATCAGAGAACAAATCAACCTCAAATGCTAGTCGGACGGAGGCCTGGGCAAGCATAGGTGGTATAATAGGCGTGCTACTCGAGGCCAATGCCCGAACCTCCTCTCTCAAGGCAGCCACCTCCTGGGTCAAGCCGGTCATCTCAGGGCCTGATGCAACACTCAATCGGGAGGCCATGCGTGCCTCAAAACTATCTATCCTCCCATATAATCCCGTTATAAACTAGTCCACGCCGCGGTCATCCGAGCTTCCACCCTAGCCTCTGCAGCCTCTACAGTCGTCCTAACCCAAGGCTTAAGCTGGGATACCAACTTAGCCATCTGTGTCTCAGTATGGGTCTGCCGCTCGAACATCTGCGTCTGTCTGTCAATCAACTGCTGCAGAAAATCCCTAGACACTGAAACCATCCCAGAAGGAGGCGGTGGAGCACTTGTATCAGGTACCTCATCATCAATAGGGGCAGCGCCCTCAGTTTGTACCGGAATAGTCACAGGTACCCTAACTAGTATGGGAATAGGCATGGGGGCACTACCCGGCTCATCCAGGGCGGGGCCCGATGACTCAGACAGCTGTGACCCTCGTAGAAGAATGAGGTGTGGACCCCTCTGCTGCATTAGTCCAATATGCGCAATGTGGGTCACCTCTATATAATGGTCGAGGGCAGGTATCCTGGCCACCCCCGCTCTATCACACAGCCCCTGGATCAGGCATGGGAAGGGTATACTCGTTTGATCTCGAAAAGCCTGCTCGTGGATCTCTCGAACGATGTACCTCGCAAAATGAATCTCATAATCAGCTAAGATGTTGGCTACTACCACAACCCGGTCCAAGGTGAGTGAGTTGTCAGCATTGATTGGACTCAACCGATGTCGCACCACAGACCACCAGAATCTACCGACAAAATAAAGCGTGGACTTTTTGATGTCCAGCTTTCCAGTCACCCAACTAGCCGCTACACCATCTTCGGCCATGTACCCCCGCAATCCATTTCAGCAGCTCTAATTTCTGCTCTGCATCTCTCATCCGAACTCTATCTCTGACAGTGTCTATTTGGTGATCAAATTCAGCTGTCAAATTCGAAAGTGGACGGTCAGCCCCAAATAGAAAGCGGTGGATGGTCTGCTCCGAAATGTCCACATGGGTACCGCGAACCATGACGTGAGTCAGAACTGGCTGGAAAAGATATCGCTTCCCAACAGGAGTGCTCAAGTCCACCGACGCAGCATAAGAAACATAAAATTCTTGGACTAACTCCGAGCTATAACGACCAGAAGGCTGCGCCATCCACCCCAAGCCATATCTCTCAAAGACAGGCCATATGTCAGTAAGTGTCCTCAACTCATCAACCCAGTAGCGGGGCTCCTCCATAATTTTCCTTCGACATATACCCCTCTCTGTCAACTCAACATCTCTATCATAAAAGGCACACATGCACTGCACACACCAACGCTGAACCTCCGTACTCTGCGCGGGTGTCGGAGCACTCTGGGCACCAGACCCAGTAATAAAAGCTGTAGGCTCTGGCGCAGATGTACCCTGACCTGTAGCATCATCTGCAGAGCCTGACGCAGAGGCATCCTCCCCTCTTCAGACTGGGGGGCGGACTCAGCAGGAACAACTGGCGTAACAGGAAGTGGGGCCGACTGAAGTGCCGCCCGGGCAGCTGTTCGGGCTCTTGTCTGTAACCTCGTAGCCCGAGGGCCCAAAGCAGTGTCATCCTGACTAATGTCAAACTCTTCAACAGACCCACTTCTCCCAGACTCAGTCGGTTCATCACGTAGATGGATCGGTAAATCTGGATTTTTGGTGCGAATCCAGGATGAGACATCAAGGTGGTCACTCTTGGGGTTGGATTTTGGGAGGCATGGTAACGGGTTTAGGTCAGATTTTTGAGTTCAAGGGTCGGACTTGGATCGGATTTGGGTTAATGGGTCAGATATTTGGGTAAATGGGTCGGATATTTAAACTTTTGGGGTAATGGGGTTCGAATTTTTGAAATTTTGGGAGTCTAGGGTTCGACTTTTGGAGATTTTAGGGATGTTAGGTTCAGATTTTAGGGGTTTATTTGGATGGGAGATTCGGATTTTAAAAGAGGGAATAGAATTTAGGGTTTTAGTTAGAAGAGTTTGAAAGTGGGGAAAGAAGGGAATGGATTAGATTTATCTCGGGTAAGGAAGAAGGGATCCGGTTTTATTTTGGCAAAATGGGACTGGTTCGGGTCGGATTTCGGATACCTGCAGGGTTTAATTTTTACGACACTACCCACGCCACGTATGTATGACTCACGTGACGTGAGTTATGGCATGGGTGTGATCCTGGGTTGCAGCTGATCCTCTGATTCTCACGATACCAACCATGTGACGGGGTTTGATTCACACCACGTGGGTTCTGCCGTAGGGGAGGTTCTGAAACCAGACTTTTAACTCTGATTTTTACGATACCAACCACGTGACGTGGGTTTGCCTTACGCCACGTGAGTCCTGTCGTGGCTGACACTGAACCAATTTTGATAAATGTTGTGATTTTTAGCTAACTGCTTCTTAATAATCAGATCTCCGCATAACACAATCTTGGATTGCCTCCCAATCAGCGCTTGATTTAATATCGCGGCACGACACGACTAACTTGGATACTCAGACTTCACCAACTAGCCCATGGGTTGCCTCCCATGAAGCACCTGATTTAACGTCGCGACACGACACGGCTAGCTTGACTACTCAGACTTCATCAAGTTCTAGTTCTTCAATCGTCCTTATCTCTTTCGAAACTCCCACATAATGCTTAACACACTGTCCACTAACTTTGAATAGAACATTCTCTGCTCTTTTTAGCTCAATAGTACCATGTGAGAATACCTTAACGACCGTGAATGGGCCTGACCATTTGGATTTTAGTTTTCCAGCAAACAGGCGAAGCTTGGAATTATACAGTAAAACCAAATCTCCCGGGTGAAACTCTCGGTTCTCAATTCGACGATCATGATACAGTTTCATCTTCTCTTTATACAATGCTGAACTTTCATAAGTCCGAAGACGAAATTCATCCATCTCATTCATCTGCGCAAGTCTTAATTGAGCTGCTTTATTCCAATCTAAGTTTACCCTCTTCAACGCCCACAAAACTTTATGTTCCAGTTCAACGGGCAAATGTCAAGACTTTCCAAAAACCAACTGATATGGTGATGCACTAATTGGGGTTTTGAAAGCAGTCCAATATGCCCATAACGCATCATCCAATCTTTGAGCCTAATCAGTCCTATTTGCATTAACTGTTTTCTCCAGAATGGACTTGATCTCATGATTTGACACCTCAACCTGCCCGCTTGTCTGAGGATGGTAAGGTGTTGCCACCTTATGTTTGACACCCTATTTTTCAAGCAGGGCTTTGAACAGACGGTTGCAAAAGTGGGATCCTCTATCACTAATAATAACTCGGGGTGTCCCGAAGCGTGAGAATATGTTCTTTTTCAAGAAAGCTGTGACACTTCTCCCTTCGTTATTAGGAAGCAAAATTGCCTCCACCCACTTAGAAACGTAGTCAACGGCTACCAAGATGTATTTCATTCCATGCGAACTCACAAAAGGACCCATAAAGTCAACTCCCCACACATCGAACAATTCAAGCTCAAGTATAGTTGTCATGGGAATTTCGTGTCTGAAATATTCCCTTGCCTTTGACATTGGTCACATGCGCGAGCATAATCGTGAGCATCTTTGTAAATACTGGGCCAGTAGTACCCACATTGCAAGATTTTATGGGCAGTTCGCGAACCTCCATGATGACCCTCAACTGGAGATGAGTGACATGCCTCCAAAATACTTATCATTTCGTCCTCTGGGACACATCTTCGAATTATGCCATCAGCACACACCTTAAACAAATACGGCTCATCCCAGAAGAATTTCCTTACCTCATGTATGAATTTCTTTCTCTGCTGATATGTCATATCCTCCGGAACTAGATCACTTGCCAAAAAGTTGGCAAAATCAGCAAACCAAGGGATTAAGTCTTGGGATGCTGCCAGTACTTGCTCATCTAGAAAAGTATCATTAATCTCAAGATCATCCTTCAATTTAAGCATAGCCTCTTCCTCAAGGCGTGAAAGATGGTTAGCTACTTGATTTTTGGTCCCCTTACAATCCTTGACTTCAAAGTCAAATTCTTGCAACAGAAGTACCCACCGAATCAGTCTTGGCTTAGTATCCTTTTTCGACATAAGATACCAAAGAGCTGCATGATCTTTATGCACAATTACTTTTGTACCAATCAAGTAAGATCTGAATTTCTCAAAGGCGAATACTATGGCCAACAGCTCCTTCTCAGTCACAGTGTAATTCTTTTGAGCTGGATTAAGAACTTTGCTAGCGTAGTAAATCGGATGTAATAACTTCTCACGTCTTTGGCCAAAGACTGCACCCAAATCCACTCCACTAGCATCGCACATAACCTCAAAAGGCTTAGTCCAATATGGTGACACAATAATAGGGGCTGAAACCAACTTCTCCTTAAGACACTCAAATGCTTTACGACATGCTTCATCAAACACAAACTTCACCTCTTTCTCTAAAAGTTTGCATAAGGAATGTGTAATATTGGAGAAATCCTTGATGAATCTTCTATAAAAACCAGCATGACCTAAGAAACTTCGAATACCTTTTACATAGATAGGTGGAGGTAGCTTCTCAGTCACCTCAAGCTTCGCCTTATCAACCTTAATGCCATTCTTTAAAATCTGATGCCCGAATACGATACCCTCATTGACCATATAGTGACATTTTTCCCAGTTCAGCTCTAATTTTCACTCCTCACATCTCTGCTACACATTAGCAAGATGAGCCAAACAATCTTCAAATGAGTCTCCTAAAATAGAAAAATCATCCATAAAGACCTCAATAGTGTCTTCCACCATGTCGGAGAAAATAGACATCATGCAGCGTTGGAAGGTGGCCGGTGCATTACACAAATCGAAAGGCATCCTCTTGAATGCGAACGTCCTGTATGGACAAGTGAAAGTGGTCTTCTCTTGGTATTCGGGGGCAGTAAAAATCTGTTTATACCCCGAATAGCCATCAAGAAAACAATACCATCCTATACCAGCAAGACGGTCTAACATCTGGTCCATGAAGGGCATAGGAAAATGATCCTTTTCAGTCCACGAATTCAGCTTTCGATAGTCCATGCAAACTCTCCATCCAGTCACCAACCTCATTGGAATCAACTCATTCTTGTCGTTTGGAACCACAGTGATTCCTCCCTTTTTTGACACACACTGAACTGGGCTCACCCACTTGCTATCAACAATAGGGTAAATCACTCCTGCATCTAACCACTTGATGATCTCTTTCTTCACCACCTCTTGCATAGTGCTCAATGCTAGGTATACACTCAGGAACAAGCTGGATTTTATGAGTACAAATGCCGGGTGGAATACCTATAATATCAACAATGGACCAACCAATGGCCCTTTTAAATTTTCTCAATACGAAAACCAAGGCCTCTACTTGCCAATCCACCAGTTTAGCAGAAATAATCACAGGCAAGGTATTGTTGGCTACCAAGAATGTGTAGCGAAGGTGGGCCGGGAGAGCCTTAAGCTCTAAGACTGGAGGCTCCTCAATAGACGGACGAGCTGGTGGGGTTACCCTATTCTTCAAATCGAGATCCAGTTTCTTTGGAGCATAAGTGTATGCTCCTTGACCAGTGAGTGCACCCACCATCTCATCATATTCTTCAATCCCATTGTCATCAAAATTCATAATCACAGTCGCAAGAGGTTCTACCCCCAACCTTTCTTCCAGAGACACGACAACCTCACTATCATCGATTGTTTCTATCACTGAAATCACCCGTTTATCTCTTGGTTGCTTCATTGAACGACAAACATTGAAAGTGACCTGTTCATCATTCAATCTAAATTTCAGCTGCCTTATTTCTATATCAGCCAATGCACGACCAGTGGCAAGGAGTGGTCTTCCCAATATGATGGGAACCTCAAAGTCAACTTCACAATCGAGAATCACAAAATCAGCCAAAAAAATGAAAGATTCAACCTTCACCAAAACATCGTATAGAATGCCCACTATTTTTTTCACAGTTCTATCGGCCATGAGAAGTCTCATAGAGGTTGGTTTTGGTGCTCCCAACCCTAATTGCTTGAAAACGGCTAATGACATTAGGTTGATGCTAGCCCTCAAATCGTACAGTGCTTTAGCAAAGTCGTAGGACCCAATAGTACAAGGAATTGTGAATGCTCCTGGATCCTCCTTCTTTTCAACTAGGGAACACGAAGCAACTGCACTACAATGATGTATGTTATCTGCAGGCTCAAAACTGACCGTTCTCTTCTTTGTCACCAAGTCTTTCATGAACTTTGCATAACCTGGCATCTGCTCCAATGCCTCTACCAGAGGGATGTTTACTGACAGCTCCTTCAACATGGTGATGAACTTCTGATATTTTTCTTCCTTAGCTTTCTTCTTCAATCTTTGAGGATAGGGAGGAGGAGGTCGTGGGATAGTTTTGAGCATATTTGGTACCTCTTTTTCCTTCCTCTTCTCAGATTTTGCATTATCGCAATCATCATGATGGTTTGGAACCGTGTCACCCTTTGCATTATCCGGCTCTAATTCAGCTTCTACATCAATAACCACTGGTTCATTAGTCACACCACTGTTGGCAGGTATAGGTGGATCTGTCGTGCATTTCCCACTTCTAGTGGTAATGGCTAGACAATGACTATCATTTTTCAGATTTTGGACGGTATTGCTTGGAAGGGTGCCTGGATGACGTTGATTCAGTGCCAAGAAAATCTTCCCAAATTGTTGCTCCAACTGTTTAATGGCAGTTGAATGAGACTCTACTTTCTGACTTATGCCTGCAATGTCAGTCCTAATCTCTTTCAAGCAATTTTCCTGGCTTTCTGCTCCTTTGACCAATTTATTGAGAAGTGCCTCCATCCTTGAATTTCCAGACTCCTCATCACGCCTTCCTGGCGGTACATAGATGTCATTCTTTTCTCTATTATCATCTTTCCGCCTCCAATCACCGTCACAGTCCCGTTCTCGATCTCTGTATCCCGCTTTGTTGTAGTTGTCTCCATAATAGTTCCGACCTTTATTCCCTTGCCTTGAATTCCAAGAGTCTTGATTAGACCTTTGGTCCTTGGCTCGAAAACCAACCACTTCGCGATCTAAATAGTTTGCCTCTTCATCAGACTCACTATCATCATGTCTAGCCGATTAACTTTGTGCACCTACAGCATGCACCTTGTCCACGTCTCTGGCTGCTATCTATTTAGCCATAAGGCCAATTTCTATTCTTAACTTAGCAACCTCTTGAGCTATAGATTCATCCAAAGCCCTTTGAGCTGCTGAAGCTCCAATAGCATATGTGCCAGCCGACATATCTGCCTCCCGAGTATGCCATCCTCGGTTAGTCTTAGTGACACTATCTAATATCTCAGAAGCTTGGTCCCATCTCAGACTCATGAATGCTCCACCAGTGATAGTATCTGCTACAGCCCTTGTGTTGACATTCAACGCCCTGTAGAGGATTTCAAGTAAATTCCTACCACTCATCCTATGATTTGGCACATTCTGCAGCTTCTTTTTGAACCTCAGTCATGTCTCATATAGTGCTTCAGAATGAAGCTGTCTGAAATTGTAAATCTCATCTTTCAACTACAGTATCTTGGAAGGTAAATTTGGGGTGTGTGGGTCTTTTGATATCTTGTATAATATTTGTTTTGTTCAGGTCCATTTTTTATCTAAATGTTGCTTCATAGTATCTATTGCGTAGCGGAATTAATAGCAACATATGTGTTACATTTTCTAATATTTTTTCTAAATATGTTATGCTTTGAGTTCTTATGTACATATCTTTTGTGAGTCCAATTTTTATAACTTGGATGATGGGTTTTATCTCATTGTAAAGTATTTCTGCTGGTGCAACATAGAATCTTACATAAAAGAATGTTCTTTTAGTAATTCTTTTGTATGTGGTAAATGCATTATATACTGCTGGTATTTTTTCTAATTCTGCTCCGGTAGTTGTGTATACTGTATTTAGTAATCCAAAATCGTAATAAGTTTTTACTAGATTTGCATTGGTTTTAGGTTGGGCAATAAGTTTATTGTAACCTTGTAACTTTTGGGTTATATAATCCGTATTTGGTTCTGTGGTTGTAGTGGATCTTGGTTTGAGGTTTAAATGGGATATAGTTTTGTACAAATTTCGTATATATGTACTGGAGATGTGGTTGTATATCTGTTTTTCTTGGTTGAGACTGGCGGCATATGATGAAGTTTGGGGTGTTGGAATATTTATTGTAGGTTGTCTCTGGATAAATGGCTTATCAAATAAGCCATTTAGATTGTTGTTGATTGGCCTCTTTCCGGCTGCTTTGCTTGTACCTGCACTAGAAATAGTTGGATTGTTATGGGTTTTTAGGAGTTTTCCCTCGTCTCCTTTTAGCTCTGGAATTTTATCGTCTTCCGATCGACGTAGTTCAGCATATTTAGAGTAATGCGGCTGACTTGTACTAGCTGTAGGTTTCAGAGTAACTTCATTAACCTTTAGCTTTTGTACTTCTAGCTCAATACTGTCCACTTTGTGGCAAAGTGTAGTAATGGCCTTTAGCATATCTTCCATGATATTATCTGGTTCTGTCTGGGTAGCTTCGTCTTGATAGGTAATCTGCAACAGTATTTTTGTCAGTTCGTATTACCTCAATAGTAAATGTAAAGTTTTGTATATTCAGTGCTAGCCGTCGTATTTCTTTTGTTGTCACAGTGTCCTGTATTTTTCGTGTTAGCCACCATTTTACTTGGGTATTATCTGTTCTCACAATAAATTTGTTATAGACAATATATGGTTCAAAAGATAATAAACATTTATATAAAGCATATAATTCTTTGCGATTTATTTCCCATTTTATTTGTGGTTCCGTATAAGATCCTGAATAATATCTACAATGATGCTCTATTGTTTCATCATTATATTTATATTTTAATACTCCTCCGTAGCTATGTTCACTTGAGTCTGTTTCTACTATGTATGTGAATTGCTTTTGTTCATCTGGAAAGTATAGTTTTGGTAATTTCCGACATATTGTTTTGATATGTTGGATATGTGTCTTATCTTGTTCATCAAAATGGTATTCTATATCTTTTTTCAATTTTTTCTGTAATGGTTTTAAATGTTCTGCTAGTTTAGGTATATATTCTCGTACTAATCCTAAAAAGGATTGTAACTTCTTTTTAGTGTCTAATAGTTCTTCTGAGTTAAGAATTTTATGTACTATATGTGTTTGCATTTTTATTCCATCTCTATCTATATGTATTCCTAGAAATTCGATTTGATTTTTCATTATTTCTGCTTTTTTCTTAATTAGGCTTATTCCTGCTATTTCTACAATATTTGCAAATTTTTCTAATAACTGTATATGGTCATCTTTTGTTTTTGAGTATAATAAGATATCATCTATGTATACTATACAATTTTCCAATTGTGTAAAATAGGTATCCATAAAATGTTGGTATCTACCTGGGGCATTTTTATATCCAAAAGGTAGAACATTCCATTCATAAAAACCTTGGGGTACGGTGAATGCTGTTAATTTTTTAGATTCGTCTTCTAACTTAAGGTGGTAGAATCCTGATTTACAGTCAAATTTGTTAAAGTAATTATAGCCTTGTATCTGGCGTATTTTTAGTAGTTTGTTTGGTATAGGGTAATTATATGTTTTTGTTTTTGCATTGAGGTTGCGGTAGTCTATAACCATCCTACTTTTTCCTCTTTTTTGTTCGCTATGTTTATTAACTATAAATGCGGGACTAGTGTGTTTACTATTACTTTGTTGTATGTACTTGTTTTGAAGTAATTCATTTATGTGGAGTTTAAACTCATCTAAATCAGCGAAATTGTATTTTAGTGGTTTTTGTGTTATAATACTATTTTCATCTATTAATTCAATTTTTACCGTAGTTTTATGTTTTTCCCATCCAAGAATAAAAGAAATGGTTAGGTGTAGTGACTTGAAATGTGAATTAGTGACTTGAAAATGGTTTAAGTGTAGCTAAACTTCAATTCACAATACACAATTCAAGAAACAAGTTCACAATTTCAATTCACTACACTAATTTCAAGTCACTATTTCAACCCTTAACAAACAACCAAATAAATTTACAAAAACAAATTAAAGATCTACAAGAAGAAAAGAATTATAGAAAAAATAGATTATACTCAAATATATTTGCAGGAGTACACCAAAATTCAATAATAGCACAACGAAAAAATATATTTAACTTAGAACTTGAATTACAATATTTAGAACATAAATACCACTACGATTTAAAATGAATAAAGAAGAATATCCTGTAGAAGAAAAAACATTTATGGGATCAGAAGGAATACTAATAACTATAGTACATTCGAATTTAGGACGAAGATATAAAAAATTAGGAAATAATTTATATCTAATGCCAGAAGCAAATTCAGCAAAATTAGAAGACAGTTTAGCTACTATGGTAAGATTAGCAAAAGAAAATACAGAAATCGATCAAAAATTAGAAATTAAAAAAATCCATGAACAAGCAAAGAAAGAAATAGAACAAATAAAAATAAACTCTATAAAAGAGGAACCACAAAAACAAAAAATAATACATGAAGAAGATACAATAAACGAACAACCTACAACTTCACGAATTCAAGAATTAGAAAAAGAATTAGCATTATTAAAACACATATATGAAAATAAATTAAAAGAAAAAACAGAAAGATGGATCATAAAAGAACAAGAAAAAGAAAAAGAAAGACAACTAGCAGCAGAAATAGACCAATTTAAGGAAAAAATACAAATTGAAGAAACTACTAATACTTTCTTAAATGAAGAATTTACCAATATCAGCATAGATAATATAAGTGAAGTAAATACAAGCGAAGGAAACGAAGAACTAATAAATAATGACCCAAGTGAGACATATACGGAAATACTAAACCAAATAAATGACTTAGAAATAAATGCAACCACCAAAGAAGAACCAGATATTAATATCCCAGAGATTAATACAAATACTAAGCATGAACCAGGTACATCATCATCAACACGAGAAAGACCAAACCCAAGAACCTCTAGACCAAGTTACTATTCAACCGATTATGGAGCTTCTGATAGAGAAGAAACATTATGGAATAAACGATTAAATACAAAATGGATACCCAATAAAGAACCAGAACAATCTAATTTCTTAGACTTAGACTGTGTTACAGACATAACAAAAACACTACAATTATGGTTAGGACATATTTCAAAACAACAAATAGATAACAAAATATCAATTGCGCAAACACCAGGCTATATAGAAAGAACATTAACAGGAACAGTAAAACTATGGTTACATAATTTATCAACAGAAAGTTTAGCTACGCTAAGAAATGATAAAAAACAGGATCATACAGCAGCAACATCAAATATGGATATATTACAAAAATATGAGATAGGAATAAGAAATGAATTCGGAAGTATGACTACAGAATTAGTAGAACAAACAAAGGATAAACAGCTAAATAGAAATTTAATGAATAAATTAACAATATGTAATATGTGTTATATAGATCAATATACGTGTACATTTAAAGAATATTATTATAAAAGTCTATATACCCATGAAGAAGGCATAGAAATAAGAAAATTATATTTTACAAAATTACCAGAACCATTTAGTACAAAGATAATTGAAAATTGGGAAATAGCAAGTTTAACCTGAAAATTGGGAAATAGCAAGTTTAACAGATACCTTAGGATCTAGGATAAAATATTTACAAAACTGGTTTATAGATTTATGTGATAAATATAAAGACTCACAAAAATTGGATAAAGTAGTACAAAAAAATATGAGTTGTTGTACAAACAAAACAACACCACAATTTGGATGTAAAATACCAAATAAATACAGATATAAAAAACGACGCAAAATATATAAGACAAATAAATCAAAATATAAATATAAACAACCAAGAAAACGATACTATGTAAAAAATTATAAAAGTAAAAAACCATATAAACCTAAGAAAAAATTATCCGAGTGTACATGCTACAATTGCGGAAAACTAGGGCATCTAGCAAAAAATTGCAAAATACCAAAAGATCCAAAGAAAAAACAAGTAAGTGAATTACAAATACAAGAAGATATATATACAGAACTACCTTACATAGATTATAATATGGAAAGTGACGATAGCATCTACCAGTTAGAAGCATACGATAACTCAGACGAAGATAGTAATGAAGAACAGTTTTATGACTGAAAACGATTTAAGAGTAATTAGACAGAAAAATTACCAAGACGAAGAATCATCAAGCCAAAAAATAATATTTGATACAAATATTTTTGAACAAATTAAGAAACAAGAATCACCATTAAAAATAGAAATTTTTTTAGAAATACCATTAGTCAGAAATTGGTTTAAAAAACCCAAAGAAGAATATTACATCATAAGCCAACGAGAACATACGATAGACTGTAAATATGCTAAAGGAAAAGCAATTAATAAAATAAATAAGATAAAAATAGAAAATTCATTTGACACGATAGTCACAACAATAGATAATAATGATTATAGTTATGAAGAATTAAACATGGAAACAGACTTAGATATAGTACAAGACAGAATAGGAACATCAAAAAGAATCATGGAAAACCCAACATGTATTAATGGTGAATTTTATTATTTCCACTGAAGTATCCTGAATGTTATTATTTTCTAATTTTTGGGTTATTTTTTCATTTCCTTTTATCCATGGTGTTTGTTTTCTGTTTTTATTTGTTACTCTTTTAGCTCTTACTTTGTATTTACATGGGGTAGTAAACCACCAATGTGTTTTGGTTAATATATGTGGGTAAAATTCGTCTAAGAATGGCATTCCTAGTAACATATCTCTAGTTGTGAATTCATAATGATACATTCGTTTAATTGTTAAGGTTTTATCCCAAATTTGTAATTTAACATCTTTTGCTAAATATGTAATCATGCTTCCTTCATCATTAAATCCTGTGATGGTGATTGGGGTTTTTAACTTTTCCCATTTATCTTCTGGTAAACAATTATATTTACATAGGTTAGCTTCAGCTCCTGTATCTATCATAGGTGTATAATATCTATTATTATATCCTTCTACGATTATCTTAGCTAGTATATATACCTTTGTCATTCCATTATACCTTGGTTCTGCTTATAATAACTTTTTTATTATTGTAATGGATAATTAACTGTTTATCTTCTATGTTATATGGTTTTACTTGTTCTAACCATGTAAGTCCTAAAATAATGTTTGTGTCTATTTGTGCTATTCTGAATTGTATTTTGATTGGTATTCCTCCAATAATTAATTCTTGGTTTGTTATTTCTTTTATTTGTTGTAATTCTCTGGGTAAATCGGTACATGTTTGTTCATGTGTTATTATTTCTTCTTCTAATACTAGTTCTCTTGTAATATAGTTTTCTTGTTCTCCTGTATTTATTAAGATTAAATATTTTCTTTGATCTAACATTCCTGTTATATAATATTGGTATGGTTGTATTTCCATTGGCTCTATATATTCTATACGTCTAGATGTACTCATTCGTGAAGGATATAAAGAGTGATATCTCCAATATTAGTCAACTAGTAGACTCATACTCCATTTCCATAAAGTACCTTGAGTATCAAATGGAGTAGATATCAGTGGCCCTAAATATGTGGAAAAGTGATACGTTGCCTAGTGACACTATTTAAAACCTGAGAAATGATGGCCAGTGCATAAATATCACAACCAAAAGAGGGAAAGTGTTACTTGAACATGTACCAATTATTGATGAACACGAGGAGGATATAGCCTCCAATTCAAGAATTATAGGTGATGATGACGTTGAACAAAGAGTTCCAGCTAACTCTAAAAAGTCGACAGTTATTTATGATATTCTTATAGATGTGGAGAAATTTATAAGTGTTAAAAAGGGGATTTCTGAGGATAAATGTAAAGAAAAGGAGGTTGCAAAGCCCTTGACTCCGGTACCTAGACCTCCACCTCTATTTCCTCTGTGGCTGAAAAAAGTGGAAAATGGCAAGTTCCACAAGTTTATTTCTATATTGAAGCAACTGTCAATTAATATTCTATTGGTTCAAGCACTAGAACAAATGTCGGGTTATGCCAAGTTTATGAAAGACTTGGTCACCAAGAAGAGGACACTCAATTTTGAACCTTTTAACAATTTACACCATTGCAGTGTGATTGCTTCACGCTCTTTGGTTTAAAAGAAAGAAGATCCTGATGCTTTTACCATTCTAGGCACCATCAGAGCTTTTAATTTTTCTGAGGTATTATGTGACCTTGGTGCAAACATCAATTTGATGCTGCTTTCTATTTATAGACAGTTGGTCTTGGGAGCCCCCAAACTAATGATAATATGACTGTTAATAGCTGAACATTCGGTCAAGAGGCCTGTAAGGATCTTACGTGATGTGCTAGTGATGGTGGAAAACTTTATCTTTCCTGCCGACTTCGTGATCTTAGAAAGCGAAGTAGATTTTAAAGTTCTCATAATCTTGCGAAGACCATTCTTAGCTATAGGTAGAGTTTTGGAGGATATAAATAGCAGCAAATTGAAGTTCATATTGAACAATGAGGAGGTTGTGTTTAATGTTTGTCTATCAATGAAGTAGTCGAGGGACATGAGTGTTATCTCCGTGATCGATGTTGTTAATAATGGGGTGATTGAGGTACTTATTAAAGAGAGTTTTGCATTTGAAAATTTAGCTGCAGTAAAAATGAATTTTGATAGTGATGACATTGAAGACTATGATGAGACAGTGAAGGCCTTGATTGATATGTGATCTTATTCTTATGCCTGAAGAAATTGGACTTACACTTGAAGAATAGACCAACTCCTCTAGTGTAACACCCCGTACCTTCCCAAACCTATGTGACGGCGTTGAACAATGGTTACTTAGGTGTCGAGATTCCATGAGTATGTATTGGGTAATGTTAAAGATGAGAAAAATTGAAATTTGGCTTCATGCATGTGATTAGCCTTTCATAGGAGGTGTTTTGTGATTTTAGTGGAGCACTTGTGGGGTTCAAAATGAGGCTAATAGGACCTCTAAACAAAGTATATTAAGGTGAAGAAGTAAGTTAAAGAATAGGACTTGAAGTATCTAACCAAACCCGCGAAGAAAAGTCGAAAAAAAAAATTTTCAAAAATTCTAAGGGAGGGGCGCGCCAGAGGGCGTGCCACACCGCTCTGGGATAAATTTTTTAGTCCAGAGGAAGCAAGCTGGAGCGCCCAAGGGCGTGCCACTCTGATTTTGCCACTTTTTCAAAGTTGGAAATTTTCTTAAGTCCTAAGGGTACCCGGGGACGTATTGAGCCGATTTTTGCCACTGATCACAATTTACGAAATGCAGTACACATGTTGACTCAGTTAGTAGCCGCACACGCACAAGGACGAGTTGGTCCAATGGTACATGAAGATGACGCGGCTAGAGCAGCTAGTCGGCGTACACAGGACTTTCTAAAATTGGACCCTCCTATATTCACTGGGTCAAACTTGAAAGCAGATCCACAGTACTTCGTGGATCAAATCCAGAGAGATTTGAAAGTAATGCATGTCACAGGAGTAGAAACGGTTGAGCTAGCAGCTTATAGGTTGAAGGGAGAGGCTATATTGTGGTATGAGGACTGGAAGAAAGCGCGAGGTATTGGTGCAAACCCACCTACGTGGGAAGAATTTAAAGCGGCATTTCTGGATCATTATCTTCCCTATGAGATCCGTGAGGCTCGTGCGGATCAGTTTTTAAATTTACGTCAAGAAAATATGAGTGTTAGAGAATACAGTTGCAGTTTAATTCCTTGGAACGATATGCTCCAAATGTGGTGGCCACGATGGAAGATAGAGTACATAGATATGTGGACAGATTGGAGCCTTATTTGGTACGGGACTACACTATCGCTGCCTTAAACCGAGATATGGACATAGCTAGAATTCAGGCCTTCGCGCAGAAAATGGAAGACCAAAGGCAAAGGAAGAGGATACAGAAATCTGAGGAAGGGCCAGTAAAAAGGGCAAGATCCATGGGGCAGTCTATAGTGTCCCCAGGAGGATCTGGATCTCGAATGTTACCGCCTAGACCCTCATTCTCTTATTCCATAACAGGCACTCCATCTCACTCTCGAGGATTCAGGGGCAGTCATATTGGGCAGAGTGGTAGGATGCCAGATTCACAGACAGCAGGGTCTTCTCGCCCACTGTGCCAGTTTTGCAGACGATTTCATGAAGGTGAATGTAGGAGGGGAACGAATGCTTGTTATTGGTGTGGTATGCTGGGTCACATAATGAGAGACTGCCCACAACGAGGCTTGGGTAGTATGGTACGACCTACGGGGTCTACTGTGGCATCATCAACATCGGTTCCTTCTTTAGACCAAGGTGTGCAGTCCGTTGGTCGTGGCAGAGGTGCCGGGGGAGCAGCCAGTACTAGTGGGGTCCAGAATCGCACTTATGCTTTAGTGGACCGGCAGAATGAGGGAACATCTCCTGATGACGATACAGGTATTTAGGTATATTACCATATTGTTACATGATGTATATGTATTGGCTGATCTGAGCTCTACTCTATTGTATGTTATTCCATCGGCTATTATATTCCGAATATAATGGGCACTGGAGTTATGAGTTAAATCAAATGAAATATCTCCACCTGTCGGTGAATATAGTATAGGTAAAAGAACCTATCATAATGATATAGTAGATGTTGTGATCTTAGATGATTAAGTACTCTTAAAAGCGTTACTCATGAAAGGTATAATGGATTTCAGAAAGAAGGGAAAAGTGACCCTATACTACATGCCATGTGAAATTGTCGAAAGGGTATAAGAATTTCTTTTCATATTGTTCCCATTGAAAATATACAAAGTTCGGAGGATCTCACTAGGAAAAGATAGCTATGGCTATTCTAAACCGACAAGTGTGAAGGTTAATAAATAAAGTCGTACTTTCTGTAAAAGTCCTTTGGAGAAAACAACAAGTAGAGGAGATCACATGGTAAGTTAGAAAAAATGATGAAATCAACGTACCCATATTTGTTGCAAATGGAAGAAAAGGTTCAAAATGTGGAAATGGACCAATAACAAGTAGGTAGCTATGAGCTTCACGTGTCTATATATGTATAGGCGAATATAGAGATGCATGTGTTGTAATTTACATGACATCGTTAACATTCAAGGACGAATGTTTCTAAGTGGGGGAGAATGTAACACCTCGTACGTTCCCATCCCTATGTGATGACATTGAACAATGGTTACTTAGGTGTCGAGATGCCATAAGTATGTATTGGGTAATGTTAATGATGAGAAAAATTAAAATTTGGCTTCGTGCATGTGATTAGCCTTTCATAAGAGGTGTTTTGTGATTTTCGTGGAGCACTTGTGGGGTTCAAAATGAGGCTAAAAGGACCTCTAAACAAAGTATATTAAGGCGAAGAAGTAAGTTAAAGAATAGGACTTGAAGTATCTAACCAAACCCGCGAAGAAAAGTCGAAAAACAAAATTTTCAAAAATTCTAAGGGAGGGGCGTGCCACACCACTCTGGGATAAAAGTTTTAGTCCAGAGCCTGCAAGCTGGAGCGCCCAAGGGCGTGCCACGCTGGTTTTGCCACTTTTTCAAAGTTGGAAATTTTTTTAAGTCCCAAGGGTACCCAGGGACGTATTGAGCCGATTTTTGCCACGTTTCTTCTACAAAAACGAGTATAGAAATGAAATGATTAAAGTATTACATTGGTATGATAAAATTACTCGAGAACGAATTTGGAGTCAAATGACAATTTTACCCTTGTAGCCAAAATAAGCCATACGTGGCTAGAATTGCTTGTTTTCGGAATCGAGGCTATGAGTATGAATTTCATGAGTGGGAATATTGTTGTAAAGCGTATGGAATGAATTAAAAATGAGAAATTATTGATTTTATTGGGTTAAGTGAATTGGGCTCATAAAGAGGCCCAAAATGAGAAGAAAACATGGGCCAAGAATGGGTCAAATGACCCATTCTTCCATTGACTAAAGCCACACTTAGCATTAAATGCAAAGAATGGATAAGGATGACCCCAAGGCCTATAAAAAAGGGCCAAAATCAGATTTTTTTATCACATAACACTCTCATGCCAAATCTAGAATTATCTACAAGCATTTTCTCTCAACTTCAAACCCTAAGGCACTTCTTGAAGCAAGATCATCAATTTCCATGCTTGGGTAAGTGATTATTCTTATGGATTAATATATTATATGCATGGGAGAGTATGTAAATCATGTTGGTTATGCTTGGAAGTGTTGGACATGGTACTTTGTGTTTTTATATAAGATTTGTGATCCATGAGATTCAAGCTTGAATTATGACTTGTGACTTTGATGAAAGAGCATGGTATGGATAAAATATGAACATGTATGGTGTGATTTTGTTATGAAACTTGTTATTTTCCTATAAGTGTAAATTGTGGGATTTTGGCCGATATGTGCTATGAGGTGTATTAAGGTAAGTTGATGGATTATTTGTGATGTGGTGTGGATAAGAAAGGGTAAAGGAGAAGTGTTGTGGTGAAAAGTATTGATTATCATGGATTGGTCAATGTTGTGAATATTGTGGGATTTTTGGTAAGATAATTTCATAAATGGTATTGTCAAGGGGAAATGACATGGTAAAGCCAAACATGTGACTTGTTGTTATTGTATGCATTTGTAAGGTAGTTGGTGGTTAATGTTGGTTCCATTATGTACTTGTGATGTAGAGTGAAACGTAAAGAAGGAGCAGAATTGTTGCGCTCACATATTTAATTGTGTACTTACATTGGGAAGATAAGGTATGTAAGGTTACTCTGTCCGTATCTTTCTGCGGCAAATAGTATTCACATTGACATTACGCTTATCCTATCTCGGAATGTGCTAAGGTATCCTATATGCGGTTACCAATTGTAAATATCACATGATTCATACCCATTGACCACTTGTGAATCACATGTCTAATATTCATTGATAATGTGTCAAAAGCCGATAAGGTTGTGTTCCAAGGATCCAATAGTGATTATACTCATGTCTCTTGTTCAATAATCATTGTCCAATGGTTCCAATAGTTTCATGTTTCCACGAAGGCTATGTTTCCAATAATGTTCATTTGCATGTTTCTCATTCATTGATTATTGATCCAAAGCTTCAAATAAAGTTGTGACTATCATTGTATCGATCTCTCATAAGCAAAAGTATCAATCTCTCACAAGTAAAGGTATCAATCTCAAAAGTAAAGAAATGAAGTAAGAATAAAGTAATGCATATTGATTATGTTCATTTATCCATGGGGTGCAAACACCTGCATGAGGATGATATGCTATCCATGGGGTGCAAGAACACCCGCATGATGATGTTACTTTATCCATGGGGTGCAAAGGACACCCGCATGACGATATGATCTTATCCATGGGGTGAAAATAACACCCGCATAATGAGGCCCCAGACAACATATGTAAAGTAAAGTAAAGGCAAGAGAAAGAATGAATGTAATATACATGATTTCCAAAGTACAGAATAGTGACTCATCTACATTGTGATTTATCTATATTGGTTATGCATTTGAACTTGAGTTATTGACATGTTTTCATATCTTACCAGTTTCATATGGCCTTACATACTCAGTACATTCTTCGTACTGACCCCTCTTGGGGAATTTATTTTACTTGCTGCAGGCGCAGGTGCTAGTAGACCTCCGCAGTAGATTATCGGGTATTTGCAACTCTTTGGTGAGCTCCAGTTGCTTCGGGGCTTCACACGTCACATGTGTACACTAGGTTTTGGTATTATGTAAATATTGTATAGACATGTTCATGTATCTGTAGAGGCTTTGTAGACGGTTGTGGGAAGACAAATGTAAGAAGTGTATGTCCATTTTAACGTGATGGCCCTGTCGGCCAAGTTTCACATATGTATATATTTATCACTTGTTTAAGGACTTCCGTTATGAGCATGATAAGTTCTTATGTGGTAATGGTATTTCTTAAGACATGCATATAATCGAACATAAGCAAAGATTGGTTCTCTGGGGCCATATCGGCTTCGGTGCCAATCACGCTTCTTTGAAAGTCGGGGCGTGACATCTAGCTAAACCTTCAGTTAAGGAAACACTAATTTTGGAGCTGAAAAATTTGCCTAGTCACCTCCGCTATGCGTTCCTATGAGCAAATAGTACATTGCCCGTTGATGTGAGGATAAAAACCATGTTATTTCACTATCTTTTGCCTCACATTTGCTCTCTTTTAGGTTTCGTCTTGAGGTTAAATAATGTGTATTATAGTTGTTTTAAGTGTTTTGTTTATGTTGGAGTTTTTTTGAGGTATTTGGAGATTAAACAAGGAGAAAAATAGCACTAAGGAACTAAAAGCAACCAAGGAAGGATCGATGTTGAAAGTAGTTCAAAACGAGCGAAAGAACTCCAAGTACAGTAAAGGCTTGTGCCACTACCTTGCTTCAGTATAGTGGTGCGATAATTTTATGTTCTCTAGAAAATTTTGCAACCTTCACCACTTTCCCAAGGCAAGTAGTGGCGTGAGATACACTAGTTCTCTGAAAATTGACTTGTTCCTTGCGCCACTGCTCCACTTTTGACAGTGGCGTGAGTCATGACTTCTATTATCTTGATTGAGATTGGTTTTTGATATTCTAAGGTTTCCTAAACACTACATATACCCCACTCACATATTTTTTTTGAAAAAGAACTGATTTGGGGAAGCCAAAAGCTAGTGAAAATCTGAAGAACAAGTTTTAGTTTGTTTCTTTTCTTTTATTTTCGATTTCTACCTTGTAAACTCATAATATCTCTTCTTCCAAAGAGATTCATAATTAGCTAAACCTTTTAATTTTTAGGGTTGTCATTGAAAATGAAAGTTGTGGCTTGAATATCATATTATCTAGTTCGATTTCCATATATTGAGTTATTTATTTCTTCCTGCTTTCAATTATTTGTTTGATTGATCACCTTGCCAATATTATCTAGGGCTTATTTGTTGGACTTGAAAAGGAAAAGACAAGTGTAAAATAGGAAATAAGGTTAGTTTTTGAACCTTATAGGGAAAGGGAATTGATTTGTCACTAAGGATAGAAATATACTCTGTGACCTAGCTTAATTGATACAGGCGATATCTTTATGCACTTCACTATTAACTGACGACCATAGAAATATAGGTGTTAGGGATAGTCTAGTAGGCTCAGAGTTGTTGGAAAAATGCTTAATATAGCTAAAATTAACCTGCAACTAGTAACTTAGGAAATCAAACTAGGTGTTTGATCTCAACTGAATTGTCAAAATACTGCAACCCTAGATCTTTTCTCAAATTTGAATTACAGCACAACCAATCCACAACTTGTCACAATTGTTTGTTACTTAGATTTAAAATACCCAAATGACTCTTTACTATTAGTTACCTACTGAATAGCTCATATAAGAATTCAAACTAGAAATCAATTCATCAAATTCCTGTGGATATGATATCTGGACTTACATCCTTTATTACTTGTATGACCACGTACACTTGCATGTGCGAAAGGATGCAATAAGTTTTTGGGACCATTGTTGGGGATTTGTTAGAGTTGATACTATTTTGAGTTTTTATTGAATTATTCAAATTTCACTTTTTTTTTTCAGGGTATAGGTTAGTTTATGCTAAACACTCGGATAGGGTTGAGAGTGATGGGTGATAACGTGAACAACCAAAATTACCTGAGTGGTGCATAGGATAGGGTTGTAGTCCAGCCCCCTTGTCGGTATTAAATTTTGCAAGGCCAAATTAGCAAAATACCTTTAGAGCAATTGTAACGCCAAATATTACCAAAAACTTTAAGCTTAAAGAGGGTACGGTGCGACTAGTGCAGAACACTTGTCAATATGATGGTAAACTTCATGAAGACCCACACAAGTACCTGTAAGAGTTTATAGAGTTAAGTGCCATCTTCCACTACCAAAATATTTTAGATGAATCTATGAAGTTGACATTATTCCCCTTCTCACTTATTGGAGAAGTCAAGCAATGGTTGCAGAATGAACAAGAAAGATCTATCACACCTTGGGATGCTTTGTCTGAAAAGTTTCCTAATAGGTTCTTCTCATCTAGAAAAGAGCTTAGAGGCAGGATTTTTGGATTTGTTCAGAAAGTTGCCAAATCCCTTCTCTAAGCTTGGGAGAGATTCAAAGGATACTTGATAGATTGTCCATACTACTAGCAGCCCCAGGATATTATTGAGCATAATTTTATTAAAGTATTGAGGCCAAACTCTAAGTATTTATTAGATGCTACAGCTCAAGGGAAAATTTTGTCCAAGAGCTATGATGAAATAGAGGTGTTGCTCAATCTTATGTCTGTAGGTCACTGAGACTATTCAGAACCCAACAGAGTGTTCACTTCTCATCATTAAGCTTATCCAGTTATCAAGGAAATTCTCCATATTTGACTATATAATTGATGATCCGTCAAATGTTTAGCGGCTTATCAAACCCAACGTCAACTCAAATAAGATCAAATATTGGTATGGTGAGTAGTCATATTGAAATTGCTTACACCTCCATTACACCATTAAGGTTACAAGCTCAAGAAAGGTGTAAATCTCATGGTGTAATGGGATGTTAACAATGTCCAAGTGCAAGTTAGGGTTACTCAGACTCCGCCCTTACATTACACACTTTATCTTTCCAAAATTTTGTGGGCAAAACTATCTTCCCTAAAATTTTAGGTTACAGTTCAAAATATGTTGCCTTTCGAGTCATCTATTGACTTGCTCACCCATAAAAATCAATGTAAAAGCATACCATACTTCAAAAATAATTCATAACTACATACCTTGGGGTATGATACATTCTAAATTGGCATCAATGCTTTGGGGCATATAATTTGAGGTCAACACATGGATATCCAAGCCATGATACTCATAAGGACATAAGAACATGCTTGGAGGACCCTTTTTGAGCTTACACTAGAGCAATACCATATGTGGTTGATAGCTTGGAGCTTGGGATTCCCTTGGAAGGACAAAAGGACCTATTGCCTAGAGGTGATGACTCGAGAGGAGATCAGTCAAGGACCTGACCAACTTCTAAAGAAGCCATCAAGAAGGGACCAAAGAAGCTCCAACACTGTCCAAACCGATGACTCAAATGGTCGCCAGTCACCATATTAACTGGCCATCAATGGAATCGCCAAGAGAAACCATGGAGGCCATACACTACTTCAAGGTGACGAGTGACTTGGTGTAAAGTCACTTAAGTGACTAACCATCACTTGAGACATCACATGCAACCAGTCCACTTAAGTGGATACCTTTTAAATTTTGTGCAAGGGTCACTTTTGGGACTTTTTCTAATAGACTACAAATAGATAAGTGTAGGTCTTCATTTGTTAGTTTTTTGATGATATTGATATTATGAGACTATGTGTACTTGGAAAAGCCAATGTTGGTTATTGCTTAGAAATGGGGTTGCGAGGGCGTTACGATTTCCTCAAGTTTTTTGTAGGAATAGAGTGCTTCTTGTAGGGTTAATCAATTGGAGTTTTAGGGTTTAATATACCCTTCGATTTCATTGATTTCCTCTTTTTGTGTCTTATTATCTTTCTCTAACTCTATCCTTTATTTTTCACATTTTTGATTTTATCGTTTCTTTGTGTTTTTGTGTTTATTTCTTTTGTTGTATTTTGGATCGTATCATTTGGTATCAAAGCCGATATTGAGTTCGTTCCCACGAATTCAATCTTGGGTTTATTATCTTGAAAAATAAAAAAAAGTGTCAAAAAACATTTTCGAGGATTTTGAAATTTTGAGTTTTTGATTTTGGGTCTTGTTCGTGTTTCTAGTACTAGAATCTTGTTCCCTAGTACTATTTGAGTCATAATCTAAAATTTGAGCTTAATCCGAGAAGATTTGAGTGTTCCACCATTATTGGAGTTTGAGTTTGAATAAAATTTGAAGTGGGTTCTCAAATATGAAATTTTTGGTTGAGTTTTTTAGCTTAAAAACATTTGGAGTTTGTTCGGGAGCTTGAAAGGAGATTGGGTTTCTAATTTCATCAAATTTTAAGTTCGTTTTCTTAAGGGTCAAATTTTAAATGTTCTTCATAATATTCATGTCTTGTTGAAAAAGAACATTCAAAAGATAAGGTTTGATCTAAAAAGGGTGAAAGAAAAAGAAGTTGTACCTGTTTATGCCAAGGAATTTTCCAAGATAGTACAAGGGACCATAAGATTCCACATCTGGAGAGGCTGACGGCTCCCCTGACGGTCAGTCATGAGGGTGACGATCAGTCACCAAGAGAGAATCTTGAATCCTATTCTAGAACCAAGTGACGGTTCACCCAATGGTCAGTCGCAAGGCTGACGATCAGTCAATTGATCAGTTACCAAGAGAAAGCTGAGAACACCTTCTAGATAAGCCGATGGTCAGTCGCACCTGTGACAGTCAGTCACATGATCAGTCGCTGAGACAAAGTTGGAATCCCATTCTGGATAAGGAGTGACGACTCCACCGATGGACAGTCACCCCAGTGATGGACAGTCACCTCAGTGACGGTCAGTCACCTGATCAGTCAACTTAAAAAAGTTTCTATAAGCTCATTTTAGATTCCTAGTTTCATTTCTTTGATTCTTAATCATCTTTTACTTGGTTCTAATGCTAATTAACAACTAGTAATCACCCTACTTAGTCGTGATTAGTTCTTGAGTCAATTTTCTTTCTTCGTCTTATTTCTTTTGTGCTTTTCTAGTTCTAGCTTTGTTGTTAACTTCTTGATTCTATTCCTTTTTGTTTATATTTGTGTCATCCGTCTTTGTTTAAACAAGAATCCACTTCGGCCAAGAGTAGCAATCAACACCTTGTGTACCATCAAAGTATTAGCAATCTTCAACATTAGCCGATCTAATTGTGAGGCATACAAAGGTGAGAATCTTATGAGTGTTGGTGAGGAGCTTTTACTACTAACCTTGTTTGCTCATTTTGTAGATACAAAGGAGTTATAAGGAAGTATGTCTTCGGTAGCCTCAGATACATGTGACTACGACATAGGAGACTATGATTATAGTAATGAAGTCTATGGCTATGATGGATATGGTGATTATGGGGGCTATGAATATAGCCATTATCAAGAGCCGTGTGGGAATGAGAGCTACTATTCCGGAGAAGAATATGGGGCAAATGATGAATCTAGATCTTATGTGAATATAAAGGGGAAGAAGAACCTTTTGATGGTTTTTATGCTGATGATTGGGCATGTGAATAGTCTTACACTTCTCACTCCAAGCATGAAAATAATGTGAGGTATAGTACATTCTTCTATGCACCTTATAAAACTTATGGTGGGAATGTTCATGAGATAAGTGAAGACTTGTATTCTTGGTCATGTGGTACTTCTTATCCTCATCAATATGGTATGAGTGGTTATGCTAGTTCAAGTAGAAGTCATCATATGAGGAGACGAGAGAGTGTACCTTTAATGTCTAGGGATACTACATCTTATCCTTCTTGTTCTAGTGCACAAATGTTGGGAAGTAGGAACCAAGGTGAATATGGTCAGAATAGTGGAAATTGTAATCTCCCTAGAATCCTTCTTCCTATTTTCAAAGGAGAACATGATCCTGAAGCTTATCTTGATTGGGAATGGAAATGTGATAGGTTTTTTAAGGATCATGATATGAGCGAGGTTGAACAAGCGACATATGACATTAAACACCTTCGAGGTCAAGGGTTGAGTTGGTGGGAGCTTACAAAAGGGCCCACTAAAACATGGAGTGCCTTGAAGAGGTACACGAAAGCCATCTATGTGCCAGAAGGGTACATGAAGCTTTATAATATTGATCCGAGAGGATGAGTTGGCATGACAAAGGTGGATATTTATGGGGTTCCAGGATGCATTTTTGTTTTCGATGATTGGTGCTATGCATACTACATTACTCCATCCATGGATGACTATTTGAGGATACCTCAAATGTCAAAATGTTGTCCATATTTCTTGCAAGGCCATAGAGTTGATGAGAGTGTGAAGGTTTTCTTCACTCGTAATGGATATTATGAGGAGGTTTGGTGTGATGTGTTACCCATGGACTTTGATCATTTATGTTTGGGCACCAATTGGTTTAAAAGACATGGAGTTCCAAACGAGCAAAATTGTCCCAAGCTTGTAGTGGACCGATTGGGAAATTATCTCTTTCAACTCACTCTTCCCAAGCCTCAAGGAAATATGACTGCTTACTCCAAGTCCCATGAAATTGATAGACAAAAGATTGAGAGAAGTAAGGGAGCGCAAAATGACAATTTAAGAGCAAAAAAAGGAGAGGTTGTATGGAGTGATGTGAGCGGGTTGTCACAACCTTATCCTAACTCATGTAACTTTTCTTCTCTCTATAGTTGTCTTAACACTTGTGTAGGTATTGCTGAAAGCCAATCTAATGGAGATTCCCAAAGTGTGAAGAACCAATAGGTGCTTGAAGGGTGCCTTAATGAGGAGTTGACTCAAGGGAGTAGAATTGACAAACTCCCATGTGATGAGAACTTCCTAAAGGAAAAAATGAGCTCCCATGTTGAACACCAATGTGAAGACCCTAATCCTTATGAGCTACAATGTCACGTCTCGAATCCCATCGAGGCATGATTGGCACCCAAAGCCGATATGGCCCGAGAGAACCAACCTTTGCTCATGAACATTCGCATACATAATCTCATATGAATCTTATTACACCTTGTGCAACTATGCGGAAGTCATAGACATGAAAACATAAGTCATAGCTATGTATGTAAAACTTGGCCGTTTGAGCCATTAAGTCAAAACGACATGTACCTTCACATTTATACACCCACATCCGTCTACAAAAGCCTCTAACAAAATGCATTGACCAAAATGAACTAAAAGTCGGGACAAGTCCCCACTTTATACAACATGTACAAAATCAAAACACATGTACAACAGTGACTCGGAGAAACTCCGGACTAACTGGAGCTCACCAAAGATCTGCAACACTGTCAATCTATTGTGGAGGCCTACTAGGACCTGCGCCTGCAGCAAGTAAGGTAAATTCCCCAAGAGGGGTTAGTACGAAGAATATACCGAGTATGTAAGGCTCAAATGAAACTGTAAGATATGGAAGTATGTTAAGAACTCAAGTTCAAATGCATAACCAATATAGATAAGTCAAAATGTAGATGAGTCACTATTCTGTACTTTGGAAGCCATGTATATTACATTCATTCTTTCTCTTGCCTTTACTTCTTTTACATTACTCATGTACTGTTAGGGACCTCATCATGCAGGTGTTCTTTTCACCCCATGGATAACATATCATCGTCATGCAGGTATTCGTTTTACCCCATGGATAAGATCATATCATCATGCGGGTGTTCTTGAACCCCATGGATAAATGGCCATCATCATGCGGGTATTTGTACCCCATGGATAACACCCATGAACACAATCAATATGCATTACTTTATTCTTACTTCATTTCATTACTTTTGAGATTGATACCTTTACTTGTGAGAGATTGATACTTTTGATAGTCATAGCTTTACTAGAAACTTTGGATCAATAATCAATGAGTGAGAGACATATGAATAACTTGGCAATATAACATTCTTGGAAACATGACACTATTGGAACCATTGAACCATAATCAATAAACAAGAGATAAGTGAATCATAATTCATCTAAGAATAGGGCACATATGAATAACAATATACATCACCCTGAATTGATTTACTTCAAGCCTCTCGGACTTGAAACAAGCCCAATGTCAATGAGAACAATATCTTGTAGAAGGATACGGAAAGAGTAACCTTACATACCTTGTACTCTCAATACGGATATACAATCCTAGAGGTGCATACAATAGTCCCGCTCCTTCTTTATGTGTCACTCTACAACACAACATTAACCATCAACTACTTGACAAATGCATAGAACATCAATGAGGTACATGTTTGCCTTTAAACATGTCATTTCCCCTTGACAAAACCATTGACAAAATTATTATTCCAAAAATTCCATAATATTCCCAACATTGACCAATACATGATAATTGATACATTTCACCACAACACTTCTCCTTTATGCTTTCTTATGCATATCACATCGCAAATAACCCATCAAATGACCTTAATACAACTCATAACACATATCGGCCAAAATCCCAAAATTTCCACTTATAGACAAGAGCAAGTTTAATACCAAAAATAACACTATACATATTCATATTTTGTCCATACCATGCTCTTTCATCAAAGGCACAAGTCCTAATTCAAGTTCAAATCACCAAGATAACACATCTTTCACCAAAAGCAAAAATATACTATTCACCACCTTGCCAACACAACTAGCATAATATACATAATCTCCCATGCATATAATATGTTAAACCATAATAATAAACACTTACCCAAGCTTGAATAGTGATGATCTTCTCCAAAAGTTGACTTAGGGTTTTGAGAGCAAAAGAGGTTTTTGGAAATGTCTAGAAAAAAAGATAGAAAAGCATGTGTGTTTGTAATGAATAACAAATCAGATTTTTGGACCTTTATATAAGCCCCCACTTCCATCATTAGCCACTCCTTTGAATTTAATAATTTGTCTAGAAGGTCAAATGGAAGAATGGGTCATTTGACCCATTTGGGCCATGTATTTCTTCCACTTTTGGGCCTTAATTTGGGCCCAATAAGACATATCCATTTAAACCATAAACTTCCATGTATTATTCACCATATATCTCATGTTTACATAATTCCATAATGTCACGACAATATTCTCTAACGAGATTCTCATTCGTCGTCTCGATCTCAAAAATAGGAATTCTAGTCGCCCATGGCTTCATTAAACATTTTAGATCACTATTCATTTTTCATGATTTGATCATGTAAGACTATGTAGGAGTGTATTTAAGTGTTTGAAGCTTTAACAATGCTCAAAGAACTCCAAAGAACCAAAAGAAACCATCCAAGAATCGTAGTAGAATTGCATTACAAAACGAGTCCGGAAGGGTACATTTTTTGTGCCTTGCGCCACTGCTGCAAAGCAAGGAAGTGGCACAAGAATTGAGCCCCCTATGAATCAGTGTCTTGCGCCACCCCCCCTGAAACAGGGCAGTGGCGCAAGTTTTGGTGCTTTGCTGAATTTTTCGGCCATTTTTCCAACACTTGCGTATCGTCCAATACCTTATCATAACACTACAAAATACTTAATTAGTGATATTAATAATCAAGTAAACATGAATACAAGTCACCAAATGAGGTTAGAATTTGTACGGGGTATCACAAATGCTCCTCGAAATCACAAAACCCTTCCTATGAAAGTCTAATTGCATGTACGTGGCTAAATTTCAATTTTCCCGTCGTTAGCATTGCCAAATACATACTTATATCTCTTGACACCTAAGAAACATTATTCAACATCATCAAATAGGGTTGGGAAGGTACGGGGTGTTACATACAAGGTAGCAATGCTAACTCTTGCATTTCTTTGAACTTGAAAGGTCTTGATAAGGATAGTATCCAAGTAAGTGTAAATGATGGCTTGTCAAATGTTGAGCATAATAAGTCTTCCCTTTGTGATACTCTTGGTAACACTATGTTGCATGATGATCAAGTTCTTGTTGTGAGTTTCCAAGCACTAGTTGATCCTATAGATGATCGAATTGACTCTTCTAGTAAGATCAATTTGTGTCCACCTAGTGTTGGCACTTATATCTTGAATGAGGATCCATTTACATGTGATAAGAGTATTCATACACTAGTTGACACTTATAAAAATCAAGGTGAGTCTATGTTAGCACGTGAATTGCCTACAACTAGTGAAGGTGTGTGCATTGATCAACTTGCTTGTGAATCTATTCCACTACTTGAGCATATTTATTATGTGCTTGATGAGCCTCAAGATGATGATGTTGTTGATAGAGTTGATTATGTGAATAGAAATGGTTCTTTGAGTATATCATGTGTTGATTATTCTATTATTAGTTTTGCTCATTGATATCATGTGAATGAAAATGATGTGAAAGATGACAGTGTTTTTTTAAGAGTGAACTTGCATTCTTTAAAACCTCACCTTTGATTAGTGATCCTTTCTCAAAGAAAGATGTCTTGATATATAATTGTGAGATCACTTCTAGTGTGACATCTAGTGATATACATTTTGATGTCCTTGAAAAGAAGGATGGTATGCTTAAGATTGACATGTTATCCTATTTCTTGAAATCCATTAAGACTATAGGATTGAGTGAAGATTGTGCTAACTATCCAATCTTTGATAGTGATCTCTCACTTTGGAAAAAGAATGATCCTTTGGGTAAAGATTGCTTTGATTTGCTTGATTATTTAAGAAACCCAATTAATGATTGTTCTTATGAAAATGAATTTGGTTGTGATCCTTTGTATGACACCCACGCTTGTTTGATGAATATGAGGATGAACTGTTTGATCCTTGCGGTGACTTGAGTCATGATATTCTTTATGTTAGTAGTGGTTTGTGTCTACTAAAGGATTGTTCCCTTGACAAAGAAGGTGTTATTTGTTTAGAAATAGCTTCTATTTCTTCTTTGTGTGCTTTCCTTATTGAGGATACTCATAGTGATGATCTTGAATCTAATAGTGAGTATATTCATGAAGGCACCTTAGTTGAAGTTAAATTACGTGACACCTTTCTATACTCTCTATTTTCCCATGATAGTGCCTATGGTTGTCTAGAGAGTATGTCTATTTGTGATGGTGGCACCTTTGGGAAAATGGGTATTGCATAGATCCATGTTCATGGATACTTCTTCCATTTGACCCCGATGACCTTTTTGAATATGGTGATTTTTATACACCAAACTTGATTCTCGGTTAAGACGATAAGTGAAATTTGATTTAGGTTGTTGGTATCCTTTCCTATGATGGAAGGACTTTCTTGTGTATTTACAATCCAATTGATAGACTCAAATTGATCATGAGAGACATTTCCAACAAATATGAGTGTTCTTTAAAGAAGGGGAGTAATGAAATAGTCCAAGAGAATTCACTATTGTGTGTTCCCATTCTTGATGAAGGTCTTATGACTTGTAGGTCAAAGAGTGAGTTCTCTTGAAAACAATTTGGATGAATTCCATTTATGTGATACCTTTTTTTATTACCTTTTTGCATATGATGTTATTCATAACCATGATGAATCAACATCTTATGTGAGCATGAATGCTAAGAAAGATAGAGTAGTGTGAGCCTAAATGCTTTGATTCCATCCTTGTGTGTATTATGTGCTAAATCTATTGAGCCAAGTGGAATTCTTGTAGATAGTAGCACCTTGGATGAGACTTTTATTCTTGATTCTTTCTATACTACCTCTTTCTTTATGATGATGTCCATGCTAGTTGTGGAATTGCTAGTGAAACAATTGTGTCTTATATTTCCTAAAATAAATGTGTTCTTACCTTTTTGGTTTGTTGATGCCATTGTGACCTTTGTGGTTTGCTTATCTCTTGATAATTCTCATAGCCGGATCCTTTGTATCCTTTTCAATAAGTTTTTTTATATTAAACATGAAGGACCCTTGGTTATATGTTATGTGTGTGCAACCTTGGCTTGATGATAAGATTGATTTTGCTAACTCTAACCCTCATGCAATGAGGATACTGTGGTTGTTTGTTTTCCCTATGTTTTTGCAAGGGTTGGATTCCAGGTCAAATTCTTTTCAATAAGGGGAGGATGATACATCCCAAATTGGAATCAACGCTTTGGAGCATTAACTCAAGGTCAACAAATGGAGATCCAAACCATGATCCTCATAAGAACACAAGAACAGGCTTAGAGGACCCTTTTTGAGCTTACACTAGAGTAATACCATGTGTGGATGATAGCTTGGAGCTTGAGATGCGCTTGGAAGGACAAAAGAACCTACTGCCTAGAGGTGATGGCTCGAGTGGAGATCAGTTAAGGAGCCGACCAACCGCCAAAGGAGTCATCAAGAAGGGACTAAGGAAGCTCCGACACTATCCAAAGCCGACGAATCAAATGGTGGTCAGTCACCAGATTGACTGGCCATTAATGGAACCGCCAAGAGCAATCATGGAGGCCACACATACTGCCTTAAGGTGACGGGTAACTTGGTGGATTGTCACTTGAGTGACTAACCGTCACTTGAGCTGCCACATGCAACCAGTCCATTTAAGTGGCTACCTTTTAAATTTTGTGCAAGGGTCACTTTTGGGCATCTTTGTAATAGACTATAAATAGATAAGTCTAGGTCTTCATTAGTTAGTTTTTTGATGGTATTGATATTGTGATACTCTTAATGGAACATGAGTGCTTGGAAAAGCCAATGTTGTTTATTGCTTAGAAATGGGGTTGCAAGGGCGTTACGATTCCCTCAAGGTCTTCATAGGAATAGGATGCTTCTTGTAGGGTTAATAAATTAGAGTTTTAGGGTTTAATATACCCTTTGGTTTCATTGATTTCCTCTTTTTGTGTTTTATTATCTATCTCTTCTCTATCCTTTATTTTCCGCATTTTTGATTCTATCGTTTCTTTGAGTTTTTGTGTTTATTTTTCTTCTTGTATTTTGGATTGTATTAGTGTCGATTGAATGAAAAACAATGAATAGAAACTCAACTTATGCCCTATCACTTTCTCAAGTGATTCTCGTACCGGTAGTGGATGGTTTTTATGGGAATTGAGTTGGGTAGATGATTTTTATGGTGAAGGAGATGGAGTTATGGGAGTTGGAAAGTTTTGGTCATAGATGTCCAAGTGAAGTGGATGGAGAGAGGAATTAAGAGGGAGACCTATGATTTTGAAATATCTCTATTTTAAAATCTTTATGGATTTGGATCGGGTAATTTAGGGTTTGGGTTGGATGAAGTTGGATCGGGATAGAAACAAGTTAGTTTGGGTTGGATGATAATTGGTTGGTTGTTAGGGTTGAGAGTTGGTTGGGTAAAAGGAGTTTGTTCGGTTAATTTAAAATAAAGGGCAACACTTACCTGGGCCCGATGCAATGTGTCGTCTTATCAAGTGGATGATATCTCGTCAAGAGTACCGTCAGCCTTGGGCAGAATGCTGCCCTTTGATGCACTTGGTGATGAGATAAGTGACTGCCCTTCATCTTGTTGACAAAGCGTCAAGTGGGCCGTCAACCCCATCCAAAATCTAGCTTTTTGTTGGTCATAATGGGCCGTCAACCCCATCCAAAATCTAGCTTGTTGTTGGTCATAAGTGATGCTTGGTTTGACGAGCCATTATCAATCTGAAAGGCTATCACTCGAGCCATCACCTCTAACAATTAGCTCTAACATCTTTGCTTCTTGACCTACACACTCCAGGAATTATATCAACTAACTCCAAGGTATATAACTTAGTTAAAAATCAAGTTACAAACAACATTCATAGGTTGCCTCCCAGTAGCACCTAATTTAATATCGCGGTGCAACTTGGGTACCTTGATTACTCAGACTTCATCAAGGTACACTATCTCTAATAGTTTTACCTCCTCAATTATCCCAAAGTCCTACTTAGACCATTGGCCATTAACTTTGAAGCATTCCCCTTTTTGATACTCCAACTCAATCACTCCGGAAGGGAACAATTGTGTAAAAGGCCAGACCACTTGGATATGAGTTTTCCCAGAAACAATCGGACCTTAGAGTTGAAAAAAATACCAAACCACCTTGACTCAAATCATGATTTTCGATCCTATGATTATGATACATCTTTATTTTCTCTTTATACAATGCCAATCTTTTGTATGCTCTTAGCCCAAATTCATCCAACTCATTCATCTGTTCAAGCTTCAAGTTTGAGGCATCACTCCAACTATGATTGTATTTTTTGAGCATCCATAAAGGTTTATGCTCAAGCTCCACTGGCAAATGACATACCTTGTAAAAAACTAAATGATATGTGACATGCCAATGGGATTTTTGTATATAGATCTATATGCCCATAAGGCATTATCAAGCTTTCGAGCCTAATCAGTTCGGTTGACATTCACTGTTTTGGCAAGAATCATCTTTATCTCTTGATTCATCACGTCCACCTGACAACTGGTTTGCGGTTGATAGGGATTAACAACCTTATGTTGCTTGACTCCATATTTTGCCAGCAGAGCACGGAATACTTTGTTACAGAAATGTGACCCCCATCACTGATGATTGCCCTTGTTGTACCAAATAATTTGACTTTTATGATTGGGGTCATGGGCAGCTCATGCCTTCGTGAGATAGCTTCTTTCCTTTGGTAATTGTCACATGCCTTCATATACTCTTGCGCATCTTGATGGATTATGGGCCAATAATACCCACATTGCAATATTTTCTGTGCTGTGGGGCACTACCATGATGTTCCCCCTCAGGGGATGAGTGACAATCTTCCAATATACTTATCATTTCAACTTTCGAAACACATCTTCTTATCAAGTTGTTAGCATAGAGCCTGAATAGGCATGGCTCATCCCAAATTAATTACTCACATCATTTAGAAATTTCTTCCTTTGATAAGAGTTTAGATCTTCCGATATTATATCGCTAACAAGATATTAGCAAAATTGGCAAGCCAATGCATAAGATCAGGAGAAGCCGCTAATACCTGCTCATATGGAAAGAGTTATCAATCTCTACCTCATCTGCTGCTTTCCTCTTATCTTCAGGTCAAAAAAGATGGTTAGAAACTTGGTTTTCACATCCTTTACGATATTTGACTTCAAAATCAAATTTCATAAGTAAGAGCACCCATCGAATCTACTGTGGTTTTGAATCTTTCTTTTCCATGAGGTATCTGAAGGATTAATAATCTGTGTTCACCACCCCTCTTTTACCAAGCAAGTATGCTCAGAATTTCTCGAAGGTATACACCATTGAAAGCAATTCATGCTCAGTCACTGTATAGGTCTTTTGTGCTCCATTAAGTGCTTTGATCACATAATAAATCAGGTGAAAGATTTTCTCATGCATCTTTACCAAAACATAACCAAGTGCCACCCCATTTGTATCACACATCACTTTGAAGGGTTGAGACCAATCTGGAGCAACAATAATAGGAGCAAAGGTAAGCTTTTCGTTGAAGCAATGAAATACCTTCAAACAAGCGTCATCGAAAAAGAATGCAATCTCCTTCTCCACCAACATGCATAGAGGATTTGAAATTTTAGAGAAGTCTTTTATGAACATGCGATAAATACATGGATGATTGAGAAAACTCTGCACTCCTTTTACTGAGATTGGTGGAGGTAACTTCTCAATCACTTTAATTTTTTCTCTGTCAACTTCAATACCCTCTTCAGAAATTTTGTGCCCCAGAACCTCCTTCACCATAAAATGGCATTTCTCCTAGTTTAGCACCATATTTTCTTCTTCACAACTATGCAAAACTTTGTGAATATTGGCCA
Source organism: Capsicum rhomboideum (assembly GCA_031232105.1). NCBI lineage: Eukaryota > Viridiplantae > Streptophyta > Magnoliopsida > Solanales > Solanaceae > Capsicum > Capsicum rhomboideum. The sequence continues at coordinate 23,145,919 of CP124712.1, read as the reverse complement.
ATAAGTCTTCAAACCCATCACCCACTACAAAAAAATCATCCATAAAAACGTCCATAGTATCCTTCACCATATCCAAAACGATAGACATCATACATCTTTGAAAGGTGGCAAGAGCACTGCATAAACCAAAAGGTATTCATTTGAATGAGGACATACTGTAGGGGCATGTGAATGTCATTTTCTCTTGGTCTTCTAGTGCAATAGAAATATGATTGTACCTAGAATATCCATCTAAGAAGCAATACCAACCTCGACCTTCTAATCAATCAAACATCTGGTCCATAAAAGACATTGGAAAATGATCTCTAAGTGTCCAAGATTTCAATTTTTGGTGGTCCATTCATACACACTAGACTACGACTGGTCTAAGCGGGATAAAATCATTGCGATCATTAGAAACCACCATCATACCTCTCTTCTTTAGGGCACATTGTACCAGACTTACCTATTTGTTAGCCAAAATTAGATACACCACCCCCGCATCTAACCACTTGATGATCTCTTTCTTCACCACCTCCTACATAGGTGGATTTAGCCTACGCTGATGCTCAATGGTTGGGATGAAATCTTCTTCCAGTTGGATCTTGTGAGTGCAAATCCCAAGAGGGATCCTAATGATATCGGCAATGATCTTTCCTATTACCCTTTTAAAATGTTTATGCACTAATACAAGTGCCTAAACCTACCACACAACTAAATCAGCTGCCATAATAACTTGAAGTGTACTAATTTCTCTCCCAAGAAAGCATAGCAGGAGTGGCTAGGAAGCACTAGCATTTCCAACACCTGTGGTTCTTCAATCGAAGGCTTAGCTGGAGGAGTAGGCCTATTTTTTAGATCCAAGTCTAACTCATTGATGGGTGCATCTTGGTTATGTTGATGTGCCTGATCAACAGCAAGCTATTGTATCCTTGCTATTTCACCTTCTTGTGCATTCATTACTCTTCAGAGAGTGTTCTCAAGCTCGGGGTTGTAAGGAAATAACAGTTCACCACAACTTTAGGTATTTGGCATGCACTAAACTGTACCCTATAGCAAACAGAAACAACAAACAAAGTAAAATTAGGAAATAAGACTAAGAGTCAATTCAACACACTTGACTTAAATGACAACCGTATTCCCCGACAACGGCGCCAAAATTTGATACCCCAAAGTACACCTTGATAAAAAATATAAAGCGGTCATTGTCAAATATATAATCCAACTAGGTTGGGGATGAATCCCATAGGGAATAAGGTGAAAATCTAAGCCTTATGTGGTTAAATTTACTTCTAGTCAATTACTTCCTTAAAAGGGGTTGGTTCACAAAGCTCATTCTTTAGGTTTCAAATGTGTTTTAGTAACAATTATCAAGATTTTAGTGATTGTAATCAAGTAATAAAAAGGACTAGGTTTGTGATCACCATGGCTTCATTAGACCACCGGGTCATTAACGATAGTAAATTCTACTAGTGCGAAGCATGAAGGGTTACTGATTCTTTCACTACATCTAAATGTTTCTCAACCTATTTAGACGATATTCACTCGAATTCTTTCAAACTATGAGTAATAGGAATACAAAACTAAATAATTACCCTAATTTAGCTAATCTAATTACAGCATTACCCATTAGACGTAAATTGGAAGTCAAGAATCCTTATTCTCAAATCTCTTCCTAGTTTTAACCTCTTTATCAAGAAAGTTGACCCAAAGATGTGTTCTAATGTTTGTAACCATTAGAAGTTAGATCAAATGAAAGATTTGACAATACAAACGTAAGCACTATTTGAATCTACACCGCTTAACGACCCTAGAGATGTTAATTTGGCATGGATCCCGCAATCCTAGTTATGGGGTTTTATCCACTCATAGCTTTGGAAGAAATTACAGTAATATAAACATAGCTGAAGATTACCCTTACAAAGATGAATTCTATAACCAAATCAACTTCAAAATCCGAATGACATCGCTAAATCCAAAGAAAATAATTCAAGAACAATAAACGTTTTTGTTTTTATAACATTAGATATCGAAATAAGTCCTAACAGTGGCTGTTTATAGTCCAGGGAAATTTGAAATCCAAATAAAACTCAAAGACACCGCCTTGCATCTGGCGGCGAACTTGACATCCCTTCAGGAGTTGACGTTTCGTCACCTGGGCCATCACTTGCCTTCACTTTGTGTTGGATATTATTTGTTCTTGATGATGTGGTTGAAAACCCGTCAGATGGTTGACAACTCTACTTCAGCTTGCATGTCATCCTGCCTTAGCTTGATGATATGAGTGACAACCCATCACCTTGTTGACATATTATCAACTCTACCTTTAACTCCTTCTTTTAGCTTAATTTCTCATGATTTCTACCTTGTCACCTTTTTCTACACACTAGAAGTAAAAATGATTAAATGTAATAAGAGTTGCTCGAGAACTTGTAATTATTCAAAGTCAAAAGCCTCAAATATGCCGTCAAAATGCTGACACATCAAATATCTGGAACAATGGGCCTCATCCATAATTAGCCTTCCAAGTCACCAACTATAGGAACACATATATGACCCTTGGTCCTTAACACACCCTTCCAGATCTAAAGTCACCTTCCTGGCTTCACCCCTCAATACCTTTTCTTGAATTATCCTCAACTTCTCATCTTTGAACTATTGTGCCTAAATCTGCTCCTATAACATAGATCTAGCCTCCACACAAGCAAGAACCTACATGGGCTCACAAAATTCAAGGTGTACAAATCGGTTGGCAAGGACTTCATCGGGCTCAAAAATATCAAGGCAACTCAAACCACATGCCTTGTCTTAGATGAATGTCCATCTGGATGAATATGTGTTGTAGGCTATGATGGTCGGCAAAAGTCTCATAATAGACTTCATACAAATAGTTCCTCCAAATCTTCAATGCGAAGACTACTGCTAGTCAACTCCAAATCTTGAGTGGCGTAGTACTTTGTGTGAACCTTCAGTTCCTAGAGGAATACATAATAACTCTGCCCTTCTACATCAACATACAACCCAAACCGACCCTAGAAGCATTACAATTAACAGTAAACCCCTAGCCTTCAACAGGAAGAGTTAAAATTAGAGCCAAAGTTAGTAAGTCATTGAGCTTCAGGAAGCTTACACCTTACTCCTTGGACTACTAGAAATGGATATTCTTCTGAGTCAATCTTGTCAATGGTGCTGCAATAAAAGAAACCCCTCCATAAATTGCATATAGTTGCCTGCTAATATGTTGAAACTCCATACCTCGGTAGGAGAAGTTGGCCTAGCCCAATCACGAACTACCTCTATCTTCACTTGATTCATAATAATCCCAACCTTGGACATCACCTGTCAAAATAATGCCACGGTATCAAGCCAGAACTCAAACTTATAGAACTTGGCATACAATTGTTGATTTCTCAAATATGAAGCACAACTCTCAGATGATGCTCATGCTCCTCCCTACTCCTCGGTAGACTAAGATATCATTGATGAACACTATCATAAATGAATCAAAAAAGGGTCTCTATAAATGTCGTCAGGGCATTGGTTAAGCCAAAATTCATAACCAAGAACTCAAACTAGCCATAACGGGTCTTAAAAGTGGTCTTAGGAACATCTGTTGCCCTGATCCTCTATTGATGGTAGCCCAATCTCAAGTCTATTTTAGAAAATACTACGCACCCTAAAGCTGGTAAACAAGTCATTAATACACGAGATCAGATACTTATTCTCAATCGTCACCTTATTCAGTTGTATCATGATAAAAAAACTCAAATTATGATGGCACCTACCATAACCCACCAGCAGGTAAGCAAAACCCATATCCCGAAACTATAAGTAATGGGCTCATAAGAGAAAGAGAATTACACAAGATATAGAGGCCAAACATAAAGAAAGTAAGCATAGGTAATAAGGCCCATAAATATATACAAGAGAGTGAAGGAACAAAATATACAAAAATAACCCCTAAGACCAACTACATATATAAGGAGTACTGAATAGATACAATATAAATAGAATTATCTTTGAATATAGAAAATAAAGAATAGTCCAAAAAGTAGAGGGAGATGGATAAAATCTAGTCGTTAGGAGCTCACCCTAAGTCTCCTACCAAAATTCTCCGCACGAGGAAGACGTCAATAGTGATGACTCATACTAGGATCTGCATTGGGGAAAAAGATGCAGTAGTGTAGTATGAGTACCAAAACATGCAGTACTCAATAACCATCATAGGCTGACTGAGCTCAGGTATGATATAAATCTAATAAAATGCGAATATAAGCCAAGGTTAAGTATAATAAGGCAAGAAAGAGAATAACAAGTCAACTCTAGACAAATAAGAGAAATGTAAGTAGGCTACCTCGAAGTACATAATAATAATAAGCTATATAAAACCTAATCGAGCCTTTATAACCCCAGAAGGCACAAATAATAGGCAATATAACCCAATCGGACCCTATAAGAGTAGATACAAACAACAACAATACTAGCTATAAGCAATGCATAAAGAAATAGATGAGTATAGATAGATGTCATAACATGCAATATGAGATGAATACCATGTCCATAATACGATATACTCCTCCTCCAGTATCTATAGCTTGCAAAGGTAGGACCCATGGGGGACTCGCGATATTTATATACATTGCCTAGATTCAAATAGAGGCTTTCGGGTAATAATTAGTAGTATCAATTCCTAGACTCGAACCAGGGCTAAAAATAGTCCATTTTACCTTTTTAAAGTCCAACATCTAATAAAATGCTCCTCAAGTCCCATTTTAAACTAAAAAAGTACATTCAAGCCAAGTTAACCGTATACAGTGAAAATGCAACAATAACAAGTGTAATAAAGCGAACAAGTTAACAGATCAACCAATACTAGCCCATCAACAAATACCAAAGTAATCCAAGGTTATCTCACTATAGAAAGGACATATCCTAGAGTGAACTACCTTATGGAAATAATATTATAATTACAAACCACCGAGGAACCTTATCTAAGGCAAGCAACTACCCGAATCTAGACTAAGGCTTCAAATAACGACCCTAAAGCTACCAAGCAACCTAGACTAAGCCAAAGGGAGAATCAACTATCTAAACTAAGGATCAACAATGAGATTCTAGCCTAAGGCTACAAGTAAGCTGAAAGGATCATGAATACCTAAGTAATACACCTCCAAACCACAAAGTCCCCTTAAAAAATAGCAATTTATCATATGTATACCTTAAAAGTGTGCAGTTTAATAGTAGGTAAGATGTAACCTACCTGGAGGTCAGATAACACACTCACAATCAACTATATCAGAGCTTTTCCCTTCTGAGAAGCCTCCAAATGCTGTCGCATAATCAAAATAATGATCTATACATCAACATGAAAAAAGAAATACCCATATTGGAATTTAACGCTCTGATTCAAAAATTAGGTCAAGAATAATCCATAGGGCCTCCTTATGAAATTAAAAAATTGAACCCGCAATTATGTTCCTCGTAGAACAAGGATCATATGCTCAAAAATTGAGCATGATTGGAGCCCAAAATAGGGTTCAAAACAGCACACAAAGTTGAACAATATCAAGACCAAAACTAAGAATTTACGCAGAATTGGGACAAGAGTTAACAAGGAAAATAATTGGAAATGATCAAGAGGGGTTGAATTAACATGCCTTAGCTCAACTACATCACTTTTATAATTTCTCTAAGCTTCCAGGTTTAATAATGGAGGAGCAAGACTTAGGAAATAATTTAAAATCATGAAGGAGAAGCGAGTATATGCACTGTTACCATCGCTTAAGTAAAATCATGAAGGAGAAGCGAGTATATGCACTGTTACCACCGCTTAAGTGGTGGCTTGGCCGTAAAAATGGTGGTTTCTTCAGAGACAAACACTATGCAAAAGTAGAGGTCACTGTTCACATGTGCCTCCACAAAAGTGAAGGTTTGCTTGCTTTGGTGGGTTCGCAAAAGCAAAGGAGGTTTTACTTAAATAGAAGGAGATAATATCAGCTACCTCTACAAAAGCTGCTCTGGAGCCGCTTAAGTAGCTCCACAAAAATAGCCACTATGCTGCATATATGGTTGCACCAGGCGTTGTGCACCAACCAATTTTTCTACGTGGAAATTTGTGGAATGGTTTCTCGAGATTTGTTTGGAACCCCATGCACGCAAACCAACTATACAACCCTATCAAAAATGACATTTCAGACTTAATGAAATCAACAAAATTCCCATTAGAGGTCGTTTTGATGAAATGTGGGCCCCTATGCCTATTCTTTCTATTTTAACCAAAAACCACCAATAGCTCAAAACAAGCCTTGAAGCCTCGGGACACGGGCCAAAGATTCCCCTAGTCAAAAATCCATGTTTTGGGGTTAATCGAACTGTCAAAATTCTCATATGAGGCTATTTACTAGATGTTTTGACCAAAGTCAAATTTCTCAACTTCAAAAGCTCTAAAACATGAAAATTGTCTTAAAACTCAAACAAACTGTCGAGAAACCAAACCATCGGCCCCAGCAAGTCAGAAATGACATACGACAACTGTAGGAAAGCTGAAAAAATAGAAAATGTACAAAAATAAAGAAAATAACCTGGAGCATCATTACAAGATACTGGTAGTTAATACACAAACACAAGGAGCTATCTTTCTTTTTTACAAATAGAACATGAGCACCCCATGGAGAAACACTAGGAATAATAAACCCCTTACACAAAAGATCCTAGAGTTGCTCCTTTAACTCCCTTAACTCTATTGGTGCCATCCCATATGGCAGAATTAAAATAGGTCAAGTGCCTGGCTTTAGATTGATGCCAAAATCAATGCCACAGTCAGGCAAAAGATGAGGTAAATTTGTGGGAAACATATCTAGAAACTCACTAACCACAGAAATAAACTCAATTAAAGCAGTGTCAGGGCTAGTACTCAAAACATATGATTGATGTGCCATGGTTATATGGCACTTTCGATGCTTAAAACAAGGAAAATATGCAATAACTTGGGTGTGTTTTGTAGGTATGATGTGGTTTCTGTCCTAATTTGCAGGAAAATAGGTTTTAAAGGTAAAATGACCAAAAGAGGAAGAATCAAGACCAAAGATGATGTGTTTGATGAGGTAACCCACGACATCACTCACGAGCCGTGATTCCCATTCACGAGCCATGGGTTGTGTCGTGAACTGGCTTCTAGAGGACTAACATTTCACGTGAGTTCCATGACAGGACTCACGCCACGTGAATGACATCCACGTGGCATGAGTCCACTTCAGAGATCCAAGCAAAGGCTGATTTCCACGATACAAGTCATGTGCCGTGACTTGGTTCCACGACACCAAGTCACGACACCGTGAAAGCTGCCGACTCTGTTCTCCTATTTTGTTTTGGATAGGACTAGTTTTGTATCTATAAATACCCCTAGGTAGTCCTAAGTGCGGGAGTTGGACAATTTACTACTTTGAGAGTTATTTTACACTGATTGAGATATATATTTTGGTTTTGTATTCACAAACCTTAATTTGGAGGTTGATTGATAATTGAAATTTTGGGTTTTTCCTTAATTCTTGTGAGATCATAATTATGCTTTCATCTTTGGATTATTCTTGTGTTCTTGCAATTATGAGCAGCTAAACCTATCAACTAGGGTTGTGTGAACCATGAAGAATTAACGAAATCGGTGAAGTGCAAAACAACTTTGTACTGCTACTTATGCATGTATTGTTGTTTCCTTCGTATTGATTGCTTTTCTAACGGTTGCAAATGTTAGAATCTCGCCTGTATTCTGGACTTGCTCGAGAGAGAGGTAGGGATTGAGAAAAGGAGATAACAACAGAGATCTGGAGCTATTAACCTTCATCTAATAACCAGAGCCTTAGTAGGAAAGGTTATCTGAAATCTAGGACAAGGGTTAGAAGTGCGACACTTGGAGACCGAGAGGAGAAGAGTGAAATTCGTCTAATGACAGTCGAGAGACAGTTAGATGAACCTAACTTGTTAGATTTTGCATGCAGTACAGTAGGGCAGTCTTGTTAAGCATAAGTCATCGGTGGAGTTAAGGAATCATTGGGGATCACAGTCCTAGTGAATTTCTCTTATTGTTTACAAACTCGATATCAGCCAGCAATCGTCATCGTTACTATTCATTAGCAAAACCCCCCAGTTTTAGTTACTTGCCAGTTATTCCTTCCAGTAGTCTACTCATACTTCGACTTATTCCCTGTGGGATCGACCCCAACCTAGTTGGGTTCTATATTTGATTCAGCGACCGCATTGTACTTTTTTGGAGGTATATTTTGGGCGACATCAATGATACATAAGGAAAATACCCCTTTACTATAAACCAGTGCACCCTAAAATATGATATTACCTCTTTGGGCATGTGACTATTGGCACCCTTCCACATTATCTGCGAGAAACCAGGAATAACCAAGGTAATAGTCTTAGCAAATCAATCCAAGATTGCATATTATAGAGACAACCAGTCCATACCTAGAATCACATTAAAATTTACCATATCTAAGATGACAAGATCTACCTACGGTAAGATGGTCACAACACATGATCAATACTCTCAATCCACTACTAAAGATTTACCTGCGGTAGTAGATACATGGATAGGCGAAACTAAAGTCTTATACAATAAATCCAAATGAGTAGCAAAGTAGGCAAACACATATGAATAGGTAGAACCTAGATAAAAAAATACAGAAGTTGGCTGATGACAAACTGAGATAGTACCTATGATAAAGATGACCATATTCACCCCCAAACTAAGCACTCATATGACCACGTGAACAACTTAGCTGAGATCCACCTCTAGCACCCTGGTAAACACCTCTATTACCCTACATACTATCTCTAGCCAGTGGTAATGGAGCATTGAGGGCCTAAACCTGCTAACCCTACTACCTACCCTACCTAAGTCTAGGACACTCCCTAGAAAAATTCCCTGACTTCCCACACTCGTAGCACTCTGTGCTAGACATAACCTTATGTAATGGCCCTGCTAAACCAGAATGGCAACCACAACCTAATACCTTAATGTGAACCTCATAAAGTCTAATATAAACCCTAGTTTCTTTGTCCACACTAACCTAAATAACCACCATCTAAAATATATAGTGCTACCTGAATAAGCCTTCTACTGAAAGTGATGACCTTTACCAGCGAAACCCCTCCCTTTAGATGAAAAACCTTTAAAACCATCCTGATAGTGAACCCTCTTGTCAGCCCACCTTATTCCTCGTGATGGATCCCTTTTATAGTCTTTGCCAACCTATAGAAATATACTCTTAACAGACATTAGATGCTCTATTTCCATGTGGAGCAGTGTAGTTAGCCCCTTAACAAATATCTAAATCTCTCATGCTTTGTTGGCAGAATTATAGAGTCATGCCGAGCCACCTCACGGAATCTCGTCTCGTACTCAAAAATGGTCATAGGACCCCACTACATATTAGTAACCTCATCACTCAACTTTTTTCTCATACTGTAGGGCATATACTTCCCTAAAACAATCCTTGGAGGACTCTGCCCAAGTCATCAAAGGTGACCCAGCTGGTCAACATTTAAGGTATTCTCTTTACCACTGCTTCACTGGCCCCACCATCTGGAATGTGGTGCAGTCAACCCCATACAACTTTACTAAACTAAGTAGTATAACCTCTCCTGACAATTCATGACAAACTCATGGGCGTCCTCCTCCAGAGAACCAGTAAACCTAGGAGGCCATAATCTAATAAATCTATCAAACATATTCTTCTCCTCTATAGACATTACTGACCTGGTTGCAATAGGTTGAACAAAAACCTGACATTGGAAAAGCCTCTAACTAGGAAGGCGCAGTAGTAGGCTAAACCTCTAGATTTTGAACAACCTGTGCAACTTTCTAGGCTGATGTTTGAGCCTTATCTTAGATTTGAGAACCACTCAGAGTACCAAAAAAAATCCGTACCTGTGATATGCCCTTAAAGAAACTCAATAATTTGACCATGATGTCTTAGAGAACTAGTAAGGTCAAAATCCTAGTGAAGCTTAGGCTGGCCTTAAACCCTTTCGCTAATTGGGTATGTCCTCTACCTCAATCTTTTGTTCTAGTTACAACCTCAATCTTTGGCTCTAGTTATGGTGCTCTGGCCTGACCCCGAGCTAAAGCTACAGCTCATGCACTACCTCGACCTCTAGATTGACCCCTGGCTCAACCACTAGTAATATGTGTAGGACCCTTACCCTCACCTACTGACGACCTCAACCTAACCATATGAAAAAGAATGAAAGAAATGATATCTAGAAAATGATAGGAATAAGTATGCACTATAAGGAATCAAAAGATAAAATTTTCCTAAGAATTTCCTATAGTCTCTCAAAGATAGGATATAGACATTATCATACTAATTTGCAAGACTCTACTAGGAAATTGATCTTGTACTCGTAATATTGGTGAACCTAATGCTCTGATACCATGCTACGACGACCCAAAACTGAGCCATGATTGCATCTACTATTACCCACCCTCAATCGGTAAGATAAATTCCATAGCCCCATATAACAAGTAGCAAGCTAATGAGAAATAAAAGAAGAAAAATGAAATAAGTGGGCCAACTTTATAAATATATACATACAACAGGATCCATATGTAGCAAAAGAGAACATAATATACAAAATAACACTCCCTGAACACGGTGTCACCAGTACAAGAGCCACTGATGTATGAGATTATGAATAAGACTAATACATATCTATCTAAAAGTACAAAAATATAGACAGTTAATACAAAAGGGAAAGGGATAAGCCTCTGGATGCTAGGAGCTCACCACAAATCTGAGCACGTCTCACTGAATGAATGGAATCAGCGAGGATGACTAGTACTAGGCTATGGATCAGAAAAAGATGTAGAAGTGTAGCAAGAGTGTTAGAGACTCCCAACTAACACACAAATATATGTTGTTATCAAAGAAATATAGATTGGTTTAGTTCATATGTTGTACCCAAGAGACTTGTGATTTAGCTAGAATCTATTCAACTCTAATACCATAATTCAATCATGTGTTAAAGTAACCAACAAAGAATTTTGGGTTTTATTTATTTCCATGAGTAAATTTAAAGAATAGAAGGCAATTAAAACATTTGATCATTATAGGAGAGATATTCTAGGGTTACGACTTAATTTTGAAATCATGTAGAGTACTTGACTTCATTGACTAGTTCGTTTATCTAGTTGTTTGTTTATAGGTTTAATTTTATGATCATGGCCTTTTGAGCCTCTAATTGTCTATTTAAAATGAAAATACACCTACATCATTGAGTAGGGATATGGAAAACTAATATAAATGTATTCTTATAGCTTCCTGTTTTGTAATAGATAAGGCGATATAGGTATTTTGCTATTCTAGCCGCAAATCAATTCTTTATGTTACTGAAGAAAAGATCTTGCTCCCTCTATTTTCATTCTATACTACTATTTCGCTTCTGAGTTTACCTTGGAAATATAAATTTATTTCAATGGTAGATAAGAATTAAAATAGCAATCCCAAGAATACAAGAACAACTAATATGATAAACAAATTTCATTGAATCAATAGTTCACTAAATAATCATGCTACTAGCCATAACCCTAGAATAAAGGTGTTTAGCTACTCATGTTCTAATTAAAATTGCAAAAAATTATGTTGTTTTTGCAAAATTAAAGAGTAGAAAAGTAGAAAAGTAAGAACCCTAATGATGTAGTGTTCTCTACAAAGTGTGGTTAGCCAAAAAATGACCCACATTTAAAAATCATCCAAGGATTCTATTTATAGTGGTAGAAAATACCCCTTATTCCTACTTGAACTTGACCTTGATTTGTTTGAATAGATCTGTCGCTGAATAGGGGACTCGTGGTGCACAACCCATCATTGAGTAGCGGCCTAATGGCGCGCTGCCCAATGTGCATGGGAGTAACCTCCCATGGTGCCTTTAGTCATATGGGCTGGTGGTATTCTTTTAGCTTCTCTGGCGTTCACCAATAATCCTAGTGCACGCTCTACCACAGAGTGGTTTCCCCCATGCCACTAAATCTATTTTTTCACTGTTAACATGCCTTTTTCATTGGTCATTCTCATCTTTTGCTTCCTTTGCCATTTTGGTTCAATTTCTACCACATTTGAACTTGAAACATGTCCAATCATATATATTAGCTCACCTACAAAAATTATTCATAAAACACATGGATATACACGATTTAATTCTCAAAAGATATGCTAAAACATTGGTAAAATGTAGTTTGGGTGTATAAATATGTCTAAGATCACCACCCCACACTTAAAGCTTTATTCATCCTAGAACGACTTATTATACACCCTATAAAATTCATGCCGTAACAATACCAATTAAACTGGTCTACTCATGATCAGGTTTTGCTGAACAATATAATCATGATCTATAATCACTCACTTAATCATAATTTTTCAAAATCAATGAGCTTTTTTACGAAACTACACAACCTCTAAAACTGACTCCTTAAGAAAAATAGGGCTAACATGATCGTGTGTGAGTATTGATCGTTCGCCCTCTCTTAATTTTACTTATTACTAGCAAGGATATTTTCTCAACTTTTCTTTTATTGATCTTTCTTTATTTTCATCTCTCTTTTGTTTCTATTTTTGTATTTTTCTTCCTTACTAACAACAAGAAAAGCAATATTGCATATGGGCACCACATTTATTTCCTCTTCTCACCACATCACCCAAACTTCCTCTATGTTTGCCTCTTCTTTTTTTGTTCCCTTTTCCCTTAAGTTTTTCAATAATAAAGTGCATTAGGGACTTTTTGGATCAAATTAAGCATGAGTTCAATCGAATAAAGTGCATTAGGCTAGTTAATGAGGTTTTTCAAAGAAATAGTTTATAGGGCACAAAGGGGCTTGACTAAGGATAATGTAAGGGTTGGCACAAACAATGGTCAAAAGAAATAGGATTACAAAAAAATGCCTTGATCACGTCTCACCATTTGAGACTAAGTTCAATTTTCACACACACAGGGCAAGTTTTAGGTGTCTAATATGCAACAAACGCAATAAATTCTCATAACATATGACACCATGGTTTCAAAAATGGTTCCCTAAGACTCCAATTCTCACGACACAACCAAATTAAATATCATACATTATTAAGTTCGTCTTTTTATTTTAGAGTCATTCTAAAGAGACTAGTGTCTCTAGTAATATTTCCTACTTTTTATACTTTCTTCGAATGAATTACCCCAAAAGTCTAGCATATGGCTAAGTGGAGTACCTAGCATTGAGCTAATGATGGATTCTACTTCCTGCTATAACCTATGACTAATTTTCCCTTAAAAGATACTCGTTATCCATCCATCATAGGTAAAATCTCCACCTATGAATAAAAATAACAACTACTCCCAAAATAAAAAGTTACTCGGTTCAAAGGGTCTCCCCTCAGAAAAGAATCAAAACGAAAATCCAAGGGGTGAATAAAGTATGCTCCATTAAAGAACTAAAAAGCTAAAGACCAAAACTATTCTAATCTAAATAATAAAAGAAAGAAAATATTTTTGTGTTTTTAGATTTTTTAAAATTTTTTTCCACCTAAAGCAAGCAACTAAAAAAACAAAACAAACCTATAACATACTTCATCCTTAACAAATATTGGAAGATCCCACCCCATACTTAAAGTCATATTTTTCCCAAAAGTATTAATCAAAGTAAACACAAGGGTTAGGAATACTCCCAGAGACCCTCTAGGTCCTAACTAGCAGCATTTTCTCTCTACAGTTTCTATTAAAGGGTACGTGATCCCATACATATGCTTCAACCATGCCCCTTAGCTTCCAAATCCAGGCACTCATGTAACACCTCGTATGTTTCCGAAACTAATTAAATTCTGTAACGTTCATGGAAATATTGAAACATGAGAGATTGATTAAATTAGAAAATTAAAATTTGTGGGCTTAAGCCATTGGGCCAAATGAGGCCCAAAACAAGAGCAAAAGACTTGGCCCAATAGGGCAAAACATGATCCAATCTTCCATTTGACTAATAAACCATGCATTTAATGCCAAGAGATGGATAAGAGTGACTTGAGGGATACATATATATATATATATATATATATATATATATATATATATATATATATAAGGAATTATACACAAAATTTGGTGGGCTAAAGAAGTCTTGAGCCATTGGGCTCAATAGAGGCCCAAAATTACATGGAAGACATGGCCCAAATGATGGAAAAAGATCCATTCTTGTGTTGACCAAGCCAACATGTATCTAATTGGATAAGGATGACTTTTGAGACTATAAATAAGGTGAGAAATCAGGTTTTATTCATGGAAAACCACATGTCCCATTTCTAGAATTTTCCACAACTTTCTCTCTTCAACCAAACCCTAAGCCTTCATTCCTTTGGTCAAGATCACCTTTGTACAAGACTTTATAAGTGTATATTATTATGGTTTAATATATTTTATGCATATAATATGGTTTATATCATGTTGGTTATGTTGGTGAAGTGTGAGAAGTTCATTATGTGTAAAACAATTTGTGTTCGTTAAATCGGAGGATGGTTTTGCCTTGTAAACTTGAACATAGACTTGTGGTATTGAAGGAAGAGAACTTTATGGATTCATTATTGACATGTGAGATGTGATTATAGTCTTGCCTTGTTTTATCCTTGTGTATAATGTTTGGAATTGTTGTTGTAAATTTTGTTATGGATTTGGTGACGGATTGAAAAGAAAGTGAGGATTTGGTGATGTTTATGTGTGTTGTGAGACCATGGATGATTTTTGGTATATAATATGATCTAAAATATGTTAAAATAAGTTTAATTATGATCATGGACCATTCATTGCATTAAAAGACCCAAAAGAGAACATTTCGAACCAAAACGGGCATCCGCCCCCGCAGACGGAGGCACCTGCGGGCACAGATGCCAACGCAGATGCCAAAGGGAATTTGCGCATGCACCTCAGCCACATCCAGTCACAGGTGTCAACGTAGTTCAGCACTAGATTTGGTTTTGTATGTTTTCGCATCTAGTTGACCCCCGAAGGCCCCTATACCCTTTTTGGATGTAATTATCAACTTGTGATGCAGTTTTAATGACTTTAAAGTGTCATATGGAGGCATGTTGGACTATGTTAAGTATTTATTTTTGTTCATAAGTTGTTATGAGGCAAGTTGATAGGGTCATTGTGACGGAATGATAATGAGGAAGCATAAAGGGTAAGTGTGGTGTGAAATGCTATTGATGTATGATATCTTAGTCAATGTGTGGAATGATTATGGTGTTGTTGGTATGATAATGCAGTGGGGTGTACTGTAAAGAGTGAAATGAAGTTGTGTGGCAGTCATATAGCTCATTGTCATTTTGTACACTTGTACGGTATATCGTTGTTAACGAGAGTTCCATTATGGACTTGTATTGTAGAGTGAAACATAAGGAAGAAGCTGGACTATTGTGTTCATATATATAATTGCATACTAATACTTGGAAATAAAGGTATGTAAGGTTACTCTTTTCGTATGTTTCTGCAGTATAGAGAATTCACCTTGTTAGGGCACTTACTCCTGTCCGAAGTGTTCTAAAGCATCCCAGTTCAGGTTGAGTTATATTGTTATTCATATGTATCCTATTCATAGATGAATTATGATTCACTTATCTCTATTCATTGACTGAAGTTCTTAAGCTATCAAAATGTTGACAAGTCTAAAAGGAACTATCTCAAGAAGAGTAAGGTGTAAAGTGAATCTATTAATGCTTGAGTAGTATTTCCAATCATGTCATGTTCCAAAGTCCAATAATATTATGACTATCTTTGTACCAATCTCTCACAAGTGTAAAAGTACCAATCTCTCATAAGAGTAGTGACGAGTTAATGTGCGAGCTAATATATCTATCCCTCCCAAGTTAAGGTGTTAATCTCATGAAGTCAAGGAGTGAAGTAATATTTTTGTGGTTAAAATAGTGTCATGATCCTTAATGTATCAATCTCTCATAAGTGAGTCTATCAATCTCTCATAGGTGAATAAATCAACCTTTTCCAAGAAGAATAAGAATAAGAAGAGATTTAATTGATAAGAATTTTCGGGTGTTATCCCAGGGGTGAAAAGAACACCTAGCATGGGTCGATCCCTTCATTTCCCACCAAAGAGTGGATGTATGTTAAACCCCACCAAAAAGTGGATGTATATTAAACCCCACCATAGAGTGGATGTATGTTAATCCCACCAATAGAGTGGATGTATGTTAATCCTACCCATGGAGTAGATGTATGTTATTAATCCCACCAATAAAGTGGATGTATGTTAATCCTACCCATGGAGTAGATGTATGTTATTAATCCTACCAATAAAGTGGATGTACGTTAATCCTACCCATGGATCAGATGTATGTTATTAATCCCACCAATAAAGTGGATGTACGTTATATTATTAATCCAAAACTATTGAATAGAAGAATCTCTTGAATAGAAAAGGAGAATCTCTTGAGTAAAGGAAGAGTCTCTTGAGTGAAGATGCGTATGAAAGATATTCGATGAATAGTAAGAATGAGTGTTCTAAAATAAAAATAACAAAAGCAGTATACATGTTTCCACATTTAAAATGATGGTTTATCCACATTGAATATTCTCTCATATTCTATTTCATTGACATTCTCATGTATGATGTTGTTTCTTATGAGCCTTACATACTCAGTACATTCTTCGTACTGACCCCCTCGGGGGACTTACCTTACATGTTGCAGGTGCAGGCACTAGTAGACCTCCACAGTAGGTTGACAGTTAATTGCGGATCTTTGGTGAGCCCCAGTTGCTTCGGGACTTTCCGAGTCACAGTTGTACAGTTGTTTTAATGTTTTATAAAGAAGGGACTGGTCCCGACTTTTAGTTGGTCTTGTAAATGCATCTGTTAGAAGGATTTTGTAGACATATGTGGGTATGTGAATGTAAAAGACATATGATCATTTTGACTTGATGGCTCTAACGGCCAAGTTTCATATATTTATAGATATGGCATATGTTTCCATGTTCATGACTTCCGTATAGTTGCATTAGGAATAATCAGTTTTATACTATGATATGCATACGAATGTACTTGAGCAAAGATTGGTTCTCTCGGGCCATATCGTCTTCGGATGCCAATCACGCCTCGTTGGGATTCGGGGCGTGACAACTCAAACTTCCCCAAATCTGCACATACATAAAAAAAACACAAATAAAAAGTGACATTATAAAAACAACATAAAAAGCCAACTCTATAAAATCTTGGGTTGCCTTCCAAGAAACATTTGATTTAAAGACATGGCATGATATATGTATCAAAATAGCTCAGGGCTCTCTCGATCTCTTCCTCCCTCTCTAATATAACTTTTGCCTCTTCTTCACTCTAGTAGGATTATTATCAACCTTCACTTTTTTTCTTGTCTTCGCATTCTATTTTGGGTCATATTCATGCCGCTCTAACACATGCTCAGATTCTCTCAGAAACTTGAGCACTTTCTCTTTCTTTACATCAGATAATTTGGTGCCAAACTTTAAGGTAAGAACATTTGTAGGCCGTACTCATCAACCCCACACTTATATTCTTTAACCTCTGTGATCATGCATAAATTTCTATAGTGTGAAGATGTGGAGAGTGATGTATAATCTAAAAATAACCTCTTGTTCATTCACTCAAATATTAATCTTATTCTCTCTCACATAATTAAGTTCTCCATTAATGGCTAAAAATAGGTATCCTAATATGAATGACACCCTGTCATCTGCTTCAAATTTGAGAATTATAAAATTAGCAAGAATTACAAACTTACCAATTTTAAATGAGCACATCATTAATGATTCCTTCTAGAGCACTCTGAATTGATTAGCTAGCTGTAGAGCAATGGTGGCGGGCCTTAGTTTTCCTAAGCCTAGTGTATTAAACAAGACAGGGGCATCAAATTTATACTCACCCCTAGATCACACAAAGCCTAAGTTTTACAAATTTGAACAGAGACGATGAAACTTTTAGGGTCCTTGATTTTTTTTTCGTGGCTTGCTCATTGACCTAGAACTGCACTCTTCAGTAAGTGAAACTGTTTTGAACTCTTCCAACTGTCTTTTGCATGCCATCACATCTCTTAAGTATTTTTCATATTTTGTCATTCCCGTCAGTTCATCAATCAGAGGAATATTTATGTGTAGTTCTTTGAAAATGTTAAAGAACTTGTAAAAGCTTTCATCCTCTTTGCTCTGTTGGAGATTTTAAGGGAATAGTGGGGGAGGTCTCTTGACTTCCTTGTCATATTGGATGACAGCTTTCTCCGCAACTTCTTTTTCTTGAACAACATCTTTGATTGGGTTTTTTGCATGTGTTAGTGCGGAAACCTGTGTAGGAATCAATCTCTATGGAAAAGAAGCTGGGAGTTTATGATCCTCAAAAGCTATATTTCTCCTTAGATTTTCTACTCCAGGAAACTCCCCACCTGCCTCTTAGATTTTCCACTTGGGAGGTGCCTCATCTAAGTCTCTTTCACTCCTTAGTATGATTGCCATTACTTGCATGGAATTAGGATTTGTGTCGCTTGAAAAGCCCCCTTGGGGCCTTGTGTTTTAGGCTCCCACTATCTGCCCTACTTGCTTCTCAGGATTCCTAACTACTAGCTCTTGTTTTTTCATATCTACAACCATTTTCACCTAATCAACCATAATTGTTTCAACATCTCTTCCACAGTACTCGATTGACTGTTTGCCTAATTACCCTACTGCTACTTTAATCTTGTGGTTTGTAATGATTCTGATAAAAGTTTTGATTCTGACCTTGATTGCCACCCTATGTGAAATTGGGGTGGTTTGTCTACTAGGATTGTAGGTGTTCCCATAATTATGATTATATTTTCCTCTCTACATATTACCCCTCAAGTTAACTAGGTCTAAATTATCCCCACATACCTATGATGAATGATCTCCTCAACATGTCTCATACCAAGGATGCTCCTATTGTACGGTGTTCACTGGAGCATGAGATTGGGCCATGTTTATCTTTTTGAAGTTCTAATTCATATGATTCTTCATAGCTCCTAACCGTGCAGACAAAGCAGTAAAATAGTCAATATCTCTCATGCATGAAACCTTTTTCACTACAGTTCAGATCACAACACTATTCCACTCTAGATTAACCTATGAAAATTGATTTAAAAGGACATGCAAATCATAATATGTCTTCTCTAGGTCTTGACAACCTTCTATAGAGTTCAATAGTGATACGAACCGACCCACGAAGATGGAATTGAAGTGCAAAAAATAAAGGATAGAAAGATCAAGATAAATAATAAGACACAAAAAGAGGAAATCAATAAAATTAAAGGGTATATTAAACCCTAAAACCTTAATTGATTAATCCTACAAGAAGCACCCTATCACTACGAAGACCTTAAGGGAATCGTAACACCCTCGGAATCCCCATTTCTAAGAAATAATCAACATCAGCTTTTCCAAGCACTCACTCTCTTTCAAGAGTTTCACAATTTCAATATTCATCAAAAACTAAGGAAAATGAAGGTGAGTACTACTATTTATAGCCATGGGCTATCTATTGCAAATATGGCCCCAAAAGTGGCCCATTTCAGCAAATTGAGGCACCTGCTGGCGCAGGTCAGGGTGCAGGTGGCTATAGATCATCAAATTAGGAACCTGCTAGTGTAGATGAGTCACTTGATGGTGCGGGTTAGGGTTCAGGTGGCTCCAAATCATCACTTAGCTCCTCTTAATTGCCCAATCACCTCCCCAATGGCTTCCTTGACTCCAAGCAACCCTCCACACGTGGTATTGTACTCTTGGGGGATTGAAAAGGGTCCTTCAAACATGTCTTCATGGCCTTAAGATCTTTATGGGTTGGATCTCTTGGTGTTGTCTTTGAAATATAAATCACGAGAGGTTGACACAGATTTGGCTTGTATCATCCTCCCCTTCTTGAAAAGGATTAGACCTTAAATCTAAACTTTGCAAAACTATACGGAAAACAAGCAAGCATAATATCCTCATGTCATGAGGGTTAGTGTTAGCAACAACAAGTTTATCACCACGCCAAGGAGGAACACACTTAACATATAAACAAGTATTAAAACAATAAATCAAGGGTGTGTAACCCCACAAAGTAAGAACTACTTGGCTACTCAAGAGACTATGACAAAGGGTAAACCAAAAGAACCATGGTAGTTAGTCAACCATAAATGAAAACGCACATTTGTTCTATGTTTCAACAATCACAAAACCCCCTTTAAGTCAAGAGTCACATGATAATTCTCATAGCTAAGTGCAATGTCATAAACAAGGTCATCCCAAGTTATAACTCCACTCAATGCACTAACTATCTTCAAGAATGGGATTACTCCCAAATCGTTACCTATGAGTAAGGGGTCATCAAATGCAAAACAAGTAGTAAATACAGGTATCACTTAAATGGAATTCATCCAAAGTGTTTTCAAGAAAAGACTCACTCCTTGACCTACAAGTCATAAAACCTTGGTTAAGAATGAGAACACATAATGGTGAATTCTGTTGGACTATTTCATTACTCCCCTTCTTTAAAGAACACCCATCTTTGTTGGAGATATTTACCCTACACAACTTTGGTCCATCAAGTGGATTATAAATCCTTAAGAAGACTTTCTATCATAGGGAAGGAGGTCAACAACCTCAACCAAATTTTGCTTGTCGTCTTGACCAAGCACCAAGATGGTTGTATTAAAATCACCACACTCCAAATGGTCACCAGGGTCAAATGGAAGAATTATCCATAAACATGGGTCAATGAAATACCCATTTTCCCTAAAGGTGCCACTATTACAAAAATACATACTCTCTACACAACCATAGGCAATATCATAAGCAAATAGAGTAGAGAAAGGTGTCACTCAAACTAACTTCAACTAAGGTGTCCTCATGCATATACTCACTACTATATTCAAGATCATCAACATTAGTATCTTCAAAAATGGGAGCACAACAATGGGAGCACACAAAGAAGAAGAAGCAATTTCTAAGCAATTCACACCTTCTTTCTCAAGGGAAGAATCCTCAAGTTGACACAAACCACCAATAACATAAAGAAGGTTATGACTCAAGTTATCACAAGAATCAAATAATTCATCATCATATTCATCAAACAAGGGTGGGGTGTCATATAAAGTATCACAACTAAGATCATTTTCATAAGAACAATCACTAGTTGGGTTTCTAAAATATTCAAGCAAGTCAAAGCTATCTTTACACAAATAATCATTCTTTTTAAAATTGAAAGGTCACTATCAACAATTAGATAGTTAGCACAATCTTCACTCAATACTATATTCTTAATGGATTTCAAGAAATAGGATAACATGTGAATTTTAAGCTTACCATCCTCCCTTTCAAGTACATCATAATGCACGCTACTAGGTGCCAAACTAGAAGTGATCTCACAATTTCAAATAAGACATTTTTCTTTAAGAAAGGGTCAAAAACCAAAGGTGAGGAATTTAAGCATGCAAGTTCACACTTAAAAAGATACATGTCATAGTTCACATAATTTTCATTCACAGGATGTCTATTAGCACAAATAATAATGGGATCATCATCAAATGGTATGCTCAAAGATTCACTTCTATTCCCATTATCAACTCTATCAATACCATCACTAACTTGAGGCTCTTCAAGCACACCACAAACATGCTCAAGTAATGGATTAGATTTACATATAAATTGATCAATACATTTCTCCCTAGTCATGTCATCACCAAATAAAATGTTATCCTCAAGACCACATTCCACCTCAAGATTCTCATGACAAAAACAAGGAATGGATTCAACATCTAAGGAATTACCACCTTTAAGTAAGAATCCCATATGACTATCCACAAGATCAACTTTATTTTTGTCATCACTAAGTTGAGTTTCATTAAGAGCATCATACAAGTCCTCACTTAGCAAATTAACAGCCCACATAAGTTGATCAATGCGTACAACTTCACTAGTTGAAGGCAATTCATGTGCCAACATAGACTCACCTTGATTTTCACAAGGGTCAACTAGTGTGTGAATACTCCTATCACATGGAAATTGAACATTATTCAAGATATAATTTCCAACACTAGGTGGACATAAATAGATCTTACTAAAAGAGTTAATTCGATCATCTATAGGATCAACTAGTGTTTGCAAGCTCAAAACAAGAACTTGATTATCATGAAACATAGTGCTATCAAGAGTATCACAAAGGGAAGACTCATTATGATCAACATTAGACAAGCCACCATTTACACTTATTTGGCTTCTAGCCATATCATGACTTTTCAAGTTTAAGGAATTACAAGAGTTAGCATTGTTAACTTACATCTCATAAGAAGTATGGTGGTCACCTTGGTGTTCAACACGGGAGCACATTTGCTCCTTTGGGAAGTACTCATCACATGGGAGTTTGTCAATCCTACTTCCTTGAGTCAACTCCTCATCACTCTTTCTGAAGTTAGAGTTCTTAGATAAGAGCTCCGTTAAGCCTTCAAGCATGTGTTAGTAAGGAGCTCTCCATGGATATTCCTTTGGAAGTATTTGTTCACAAACTTGCACAAGAGAAGGGTTGATACTAGGTAAAATGCTAGTATCATGGTTAGGGGGTAACAAAGGATTGGTGTCGACAAGTCCTACAATTAAGTTTTCCTTGTCCCCTTCTTTCAAGCAATTCCTTGGCTCATCACTCTTAGTCAACTCCCTTCTTTGAGCCTTGCACAAGGGATGATTCCCTTTCCTTCTTCTCAACTTCAACCTTCATTAATACTTTCCAGAACCCTTTCATGATCTTATAATCCCTACTCACTTGCTCAAGTGTTAAGGGCTCAAGAATGTTCTTTTGTCCTCCAAATATAAGTACATATTTATTGGACTTCTCTCGATATTAGACCGACCTATCATCTTTCCATGGCCTACCAAGCAACATATGACATGCTCTCAAGGGAATTACATCACATCATACTTCATCTTGATACTTGTCCATGCTAAAATTAATGATTACTTGGTTGGTCACCTCTATTGAACCACTCTCATTATACCATTGAAGCTTGTAAGGCTTGGGGTGCCTTTGTGTGGGAAGTTTCATTAGATCAACAATTGTGCAAGACATGGCATTAATACTTCTCTCTAGGGGTAGGCGTTCGGTTCTTCAGTTCGGTTTTATCAAATTTCAGTTCGGTTCTTTGATTTTTGGTTTTGTAAAAGTATGCACCGAACACCGAACCAAACTAATTCGGTTCGGTTTGGTATCTTCAACTTCGGTTCGGTTTAGTTTGGTGTTTTTAAATCAGTTTTCGATGAAAAGTAATGTGAGTTTAATAAAAAATATAAGACACTAAAAAATCTAAAACATTGTAAATAGACTAACAAGTGAGGACAACTTCAAATACATATCATTGTAGTGCTCCATTTTTCATATCACAATATGGTGGTAGTATTTGTGTGAAAAGTTTCAGGAATTAAAGTTAGAAATTAAGAGTGTTTGTGTGAAAATTTTTAGGAATTACAATTAGAAATATAAGTATATTAGGAATTAAAATTAAAAATTAGGAAAATGTAAAAGTAATAAGGATGGAAAATAAATGTTGATGGGGTAATTGGGTATCTTTGAGGCTTGGTTTTGAAAAGTTTGGGCCAAACATGAGCTAAATGAAAATTAATATTTTTTTTTTAATAAAACTTCGATTCTTCGGTGCACCGAAGAACCATTACCCCTATACCAAACAATGACAAAGAATTAAAATACCAAAAAAACCTGAAATTGAACTGAAGAATCGAAGAACAGAAACCAAAGAACCAAACTAATTTGGTTCGTTATAATTTTTTGGTTCTCTGATTTTTATGTCCACCCCTACTTCTCTCCCTATAAATGTCCAAGGAACATACATTCCCCATTATCTTAAACCTTGTATGTCATAGGTTTTCAATTTGGTCAAGTTCCTCCTTCAAAGGTCCCCAAATAAAATGCCTTAAGACATGAGATGAGCTCCGATCAATTTCTAATTGCTCATCATCCCCTTCCGATATCACCAAATTATGTCTAGGGTTGGTATCATTTTGGACTTGCTCACTTGATAAGACTTGAAGAATGGTTTAGGAAGTAGAGTTCATGGAGTCAAAGGATTCCTCAATGTTTGCCATGCTACCATCCCTACTTGACATATTGCCTTCCATGGAGGTTAAACAACCTTCCATCACTCCTAATATACGATTTATGACCCCAATATTTTCCCATATAGACTCCAATGTATCACTTCTCATGGTATTTCGAGTTTCTTTCTCTGAAGCCATTGCACCTATAAATTTTAAACACTCAACAAAGAGAACAACAAAGTTAGCATTGGTAAAATAAAATCTCACAATCACTCGTGTTTATACACCTTGGATTGCCTCACAATTGGATCGGCTAATGTTGAAGATTGCTAATACTTTGGTGGTACACAAAGGTGTCGATTGCTACTCTTGGCCAAAGTGGATTCTTATTTAAAGAAAGATGGACTACTCAAAAGCAAATACGAATTTAAATTAAGAAATAATAACAAAATAAAACTAGAAAATCACACAAAGAAAAAGAACTAAGAAACAAAATGGACTCAAGAACTAATCAACAACTAAGTAGGATAGTTACTAATTGAAAATTAGTTTAGGAATCATAGAAAGTGATTAGGAATCAAAAATTAGAATTAGGAAGTTAGAACCTAAGCGAAATTGGATTTGGAGTTGTTGAGATGCGTTTTACTGAGATGTGGATGCAGGTGGGCACATGCCCTCTCAGATGGGACTTCTCAAGTAAAAATAGTGAGTCTGGATAGTGAATTGTATTGGTCACCTGCGCCAGTAGATGGGCATCTACGTGGGCAGATGAGGGCACAGGTTCCCCAAGCAGATTAGCTGGAAACTCTAAAATTGAAGCCTTTTTGTGGGCCCTTTTGCCCTTTTGTACTCTCTTTCCTAGTAGCTTCCCCTTTTGGAATATTCTTAGGTACTAACACTATTTCCTTGCTTTTTTTTTGTCCCTTTTGGGATGTAACAACAACTTTTTGATGAATCTTTCTCTTGAAGATATGAATATACTCAAGAACACCAAGGTTTCAAATTTCAAAACTAACTCATTGGAGAACACTTTACAAAACCTTTAACACTCAAATCCACACAAATTTTTCATGTTTTCAAACCCATTTGAAAATTTCTTCAAGCTCCGAACTCAAAAATGGTGGATCTTCCAAAACCTCTCCAAACAACACCAAATTTCAGATCTAGGGTCCTTTTGATTTAGGAAATATTTTCTAGTAACCCTTATCCTTCAATTCCAATCCAAATTTGATAGATCTAAGAAACCACTTCACTTTTCTCAATGCTCAAGAACTCAACAATGGGGTTTCTTCAAGCACTCACATTCTTTCAAGAGTTTCACAATTTCAATATTAATCATAAAATAAGGAAAATTAAGGTGAATACTAATATTTATAGCCATGGGCTATTTATTATAAATATGGGCCTTAAAGTGACCTATTTCAGCAAATTGGGGCACCTACTAGCGCAGATGGCAACCTACTGGTGTAGGTGGCCCCAAATCATCAAATTAAGCACCTGCTGGTGCTGATGGGTCACCTTCTGGCATAGATGGGTCATATTATGACACAGTTTAGGGTGCAGGTGGATCCAGATCATCACTTAGCACCTCTTGATTGCCTAATTACCTCCCTAATGACTTTTTTGACTCCAATCTACCCTCCACATGTGGTATTATACTCTTGGGGGCTTGAAAAGGATCCTCCAAACATGTCCTCGTAGCCTTAAGATCTTCATGACTTGGATCCCTTGGTGTTGTTCTTGAAATATAGACCAAGAGAGGTTGACGCCGATTTGTCTTATATCAAATAGTATCTTCATGTACGGATCAATACTCTTAATAAAAGTGTGCACCAATACGTCATTCGTTTGATGGTAATGAGGAAAATCCTTGAGGAAAGATTTGAATATTCCCATGCTTGATGCAATTTTTTTCCTTTTTTTTGCTTGAAGCTAAATATTTCACTCCTCAAACATGCAGTTTTCCCAGATGGAAAGTTGGTGATGGAAATTTGGTGGCTCAGCTTTTATCCATATTATTGCGCCTCCTAGTAGAGAAAATGGGAAAAGAGTAGTGAGTTTTACATAATCAGCTGAGACTCCAGTAGGTATATATATATCACTGATCTCCAAAAATTCTTAAATGTGTTGTAGTAGATCCTCATGTGGAAGACCTATGAATTGTTTACTAGTGTGCCAAAGTTTCACCATGTTCTATTTAGGCTCTAATATACCTCCCGCATTTGGTCTACGAATACTAGAGTGACATTACCTACAAGTGGGATTGCCACTTCACATAAAGCCGTGGGAGCGGGCTAGTCAGCTGCCAACTAAACCTACTAGATTTGATTGAAATAAGACCATTGAAAATCAGCTTCATTTCTTCTTTGATGAAGTAATCATTCTGACTTAGATGCATTTCAACTACCTAGCCCTAACATGCCATCATGCTTTTGTCTAAAGGTTGCACTTATATAAATAATGACTAAGACCAAGTTGTCAACACTCAATTAATAAAATAGAAAAGAAAAACTAGAAACTTACTAATTTCTAAGTTCCTGACTATGGCACCAAAAACTTGGTAGTGACTCTCAACTAACATGCTAGTGTACGTGGTCATCCAAGTTGTATAGACTGGTTTAGTCTGGATATCTTACTTAAGAGACTTGTGATTTAGCAAGAATCTAGTCAACTCTAATACCGCAATATCAAACAATTATTAAAGTAACCAAGAGAAAATATTGGGTTTTATTTATTTCTATGAGTACATTTAAAGGATAGAAAGAAATTAAATGTTGTGATCTCTAGATTTCTCCTTTTTTAGCCAGCGTTCCTCCCCCCTATTTTCCATGTCCCGACACACATCAACTAACATCAACGTCATACAAAATAGAATAAAATCAACAAAAAATATAATTGTTTTATTCCTATAAACCAAATAAAACATGGGTTGCCTCCCAAGCAATACCTAATTTAATGTCACAGCACGACACATGTACCTAAATTACTCAGACTTCATCAAGGTAAATGGTTTCCACCCATATGACTTCATTTGTAGCTCCCTAATATTGGTTGAACCTTTAGCCATTCACTATGAATTTTTACTCATACAGATAATGAAGTTTACTTGCACCATGGGCAAACACCTGGGTGACTTTGAACGGCCTAGACCATTTAGACTTCAGCTTCCCTAGAAATAGGTGAAGCCAAGAGTTGAACAACAAAACCAAGTCCCCTTGACTTTTATCTCACTTCAGAATCTTCTTGTCATGATAATGTATCATCATTTCTTTGTACAAATAAGAACTATCACGAGCTCTCTATTGGAACTCATACATCTCATTCAGCTGCTGAAACCTCAGATTCAATGCTTCACTCTAGTTTAGATTTAGCTTCTTTAAAGCCCAAAACACCTTATGGTCAACTCGACAGAAAAGGGACATGCTTTCCCAAATACCAATTGCTACGAAGACATTACAATCGGAGTTTTAAAAGTTGTTTGATAAGCACAAAAAACATCATCCAGCTTTCAAAACTATTTCATTCTATTAGCATTTACAGTCTTGGATAGGATAGTCTTAATCTCTTGATTAGAGAACTCTACTTTCCTACTGGTCTAAGGATGATAGGGGTGGAAACCTTGTGCTTTACTCCATATTTATCCAATAATGTACTAAACAACTGGTTGCAAAAGTAAGAACCCCTATTACTAATTATCGCCATTAGAGTAACAAAGCTTGAGAAAATGGTCTTCTTTAGAAATATAGTTACACTTTTCCTGTCATTGTTGGGAAGTAATATGGCTTCCCCCACTTCAAGACTTAATCAACTACCATAAGAATATACTTCTGTCCATATGAACTCACCAAAGGACACATAAAATCAATCCCCCACATATCAAACAACTTTTCCTCTAGAATTACAGTCACTAGTAGCTCATGCTTCCTTGATATAACCCCACATCATTGGCACTGGTCATAAGCTTTGACATAGTCATGAGCATCTTGATAAATTGCGGGATGATAGTACCCTCTACAAAATCTTCTAAGTTGTTCTAGTATAACTTTGATGGCCTCCCACAGGGAATAAGAGACAAGCTTCTAGAATTCACATTATTTCTGCCTCAGAAACACATCTCCAGATCATGTTTTATGTATATAGCCAAAATAGAAATGGTTCATCCAAATAGAACTTTCTCACATCATGTAAGAACTTTTTTTTCTAGTGAAAGTTCAAATCATCCGACATCACTTATCTAACAAGAAAATTAGCAAATTCAGTAAACTAAGGAACCAAACCATAAGAAACATCTAAAACTTGTTCATTTTGGAATGCCTCATTTGTATCCAACTCACACTTTGGCATTCCATCTTCTTCCAACATAGGTAGATAGGGGGAAACCTAATTCTCACACCCCGTACAATCTTTTACCTCAAAATCAAATTCATGTAGTAGGAGTACCCATTGAATATACTGTGGTTTTACATCTTTCTTAGTCATCAGGTATCATATGGTCGCATGATCAGTATGAAAGACCATAGTAATGCCCGACAAATAGTCTCTAAACTTTTCAAATGCATATACCATAACCAATAGTTCCTACTTAGTAAATGTGTAGCTCTTCTATACACCATTTCGAGCCTTGCTTGTATAATAGACAGAATGAAAAATCTTTTCTTACTGCTAACAATAGTGCCACCCCACTACCATTATATATCACCTCATAAGGCTTGGACCAATATGGTGTAACAATGATAGGAGTGGAAGTTAGCTTCTTCTTAAGGCACTTCAACACCTTGAGACATGACTAATCAAACTTAAACTTGGTATCTTTCTATAGAAGAATTCACAAATGGTTGTCAATATTTGAAAAATCATTTATAAATTATCTATACAACCTGACATGTCCAAGAAAACTTCAAACACCCTCGACTGAAATTGGAGGAAAAAGCTTTGAGGTAACTTTAATCTTAGCCTTATCCACCTCAGTCCCTCTCTCTAAGATTTTATGCCCAAGGATAATCCATCCTTCACCATAAAGTGACATTTTTCCCAATTTAGCACTAAGTTTGTATCTTTACAATGTCTTAACACCAACTTTGGGTGGGCTATACAACCTTCAAATGAATCACCAATAACAACAAATCATTCGTGAAAATCTTGATTGTGTCCTCCACCATGTCAGAGAATATAAACATAATATATCTTTGAAAGGTGGCAGGTGCATTGCACAGACCGAATGGCATCCTCTTTAAGACAAACGTCCCATAAGAACATCTAAAGGTGGTCTTCTCCTAATCTTTTAGGGAAATAGATATCTGGTTGTAGCCCAAATACCTATCAAGAAAACAAAACCAACCTCTACCTACAAGTCTATCCATCATCCTTACCATGAATAACATCAAAAAATGATCTTTCTTTGTCTAGAAACTTAACTTATGATAGTCCATTCACACTCTTCAATGGCTAATCATCCGCATCGAAATCAACTCAATTTTCTTATTTGAGACCATAATAATCCCACTATTCATAGGTACACATTAAATTAGACTAACCAACAAACTGTCTGAGATCGGATACACAACACCTACATTCAACCACTTTATGATTTCTTTCTTAACCACTTCTAGCATTGGAGTGTAATGACTTGCCAAGTCATTTTCTTCATTTCATATATTTTTAATATTTTAAGATTTCCTATAGCTGATCTAAGTCATTTATGACTTTCTAGGACCAGTGGTTTGGTTCCTAGGCAGTTCCGTTGGGTTTTAAGCCAATATCCCTATTTTGGAGCTTCTAAAGATGAGAAATTTAACTTTGGTCAAAACTTCTAGTAAATGGCCTCAGATGAAAATTCTGATAGTTCTGTTAGCTATAGAATTTGGATTTTAAGCTAGGGAGACCTTTGTCTTGGGTCCCAAGACTTTCGAGCTCATTTTGGGCTATTAGGTGAAATTTAGTTAAAATATAAAGAGTGGGTATGGGACCTACAATTCATTGAAACGACCTCCATCTAGAATTTCATTGATTCTATTGAATCTAGAATGCTGTTTCTAGTATGGTACTATATTTTATTTGCATTCACATAGGTTCCAAACAAATCCTGAGGACCCATTTGGAGTTATTTTTTGACTCCTACTTCTCGCTAATGTTGCAACAGTTGGGGCAGGGATATTTTACCCTATGCATGCATAGCCTACCCTCTGTGTGCATGAAGAAGGCTGGTCTAGCCAGTCTAAAGTTCCTTCTTTATGTGTGCGGTAAACCAGCCATGTGCATAAAGGGTTGGATTGGTAGAGCTCCGCTTGTGCAGTAGGGGTCCTGCGTGCGCATAGAAGAGACCCCTGGTAGTATTATCCTCCATGATTTTGAAACAATTTTCTAAGTACCGTTTCACCATTTTTAGACCTTGGGGCTTGGAGAAATTGTGGGAAATCATCCATTTGAGCTGGGATGTGTTAATTCAACTCATCTTGATCATTTCCTATTACTTGTTTCATCCAAATCTCGTACTAATTTTGTTAAATTCTCAATTTAGATTCTTGTTTTCTTGAAACCTCGTGGGTTGATTTAAGCCCCAATTTGGGATCTGTTTATGCTTAATTTTTAAGCACGTGAACCTTTTTCCATGAGAAACGCAATTGTGAGTTCAATTTCTTAATTTCATCAGTGGGCCCCACAAGTTATTTTTGTCATTCTTGGCCTTCTTTGAGGGGATCTTAGAATATAATTCTAGCTTGAGCCTTGGTTAGAATAACTGATGTAGTGATAGGATTTGGTTTATAATACATTTCTACTTACTAAACTTTAGGAATAAATTTGCGACCCTTAGCATAGGTTTGGGGTATTATCTCATGATAAGGTTGGTATTCCTCGATTGACTCTTTTAATATCATGTTTTATCTAAATTACTCTCAATTTCTATATTTACTATATATATTGTTATGTATATTGGTGGGCTCGAGGCTATGGTAATGACCTAGTCAGATTTCAGGTTAGTGTTCTTTATTCTCGAGAGGCCGTGATTTTTAGTTGTAGATACTTATGTGATTATGCCCTTTTTATGTGTATACTGATGATGGCATGCATACATTCAAATGTACACACATGCATTATGGTAAGAATCCAAGAAAGTACATTGACTTTGACTTGTAAAAGATAATAAGGAAATCGTACCACTCTTACTACTTGTTGACAACTTTTTAAGACTAAAATATACCACTTTTAATGTTGTTTTCTAGGAATTTCTAAAGGGTTTGTAACTCTTTTAATCACTAGTTTTATTTCTATTTTCAAAAGATTTGTCCCAATTTCCACTTACTAATTTCAACTGTGGAACATAATTTGTAGAGGTTTTACCTACACACTAGTTTTAAAAGGAAAGGAAAATTAATCATCTTAGTCCTGGTTTAATTTCGAGCACCTATTATACTTATGTTTACTTTCGAGTTGATTTCAGAAATGATTTATTATCGATTATTACTTGGAAGTCTTGGTTTGGGACTGGACAGTGTTTACAGATATGCTGAGTCACCTATGGGTCTCTCCGTCTATGAGCCATAGTGCCAGTGGAGAGGTTTTCCCCATGGTTGCTACCTTTACGATCCCTAAGAATTGATTGAAGGAGGTATATACACTATGGTTGGAGGTGGCACTCACCTCATATTGTATCACTTGATGTCTATTGCACTCATTTATTCATATGTATGGCTATTGCCAGTATATTTGCTATTTGTACCTACCGTGCTTATGGGTTCTGGTTGTGTTTTGTCTTTTGATGTATACCTTTCGAGCTTATGGGGGGATGGTTAGGTTATTGTTTGATTATTACTATATATCTTGCGGCAGGTTGCTTATTGGCATGTACTCATGATGTAGGTATGTCTTGTAAACTCCCCTTCTTTAGCATTACCAGCTCTAGTGTTAGATTATCTTGTTATTTCTCCTAATTTGGGTAGATATTTTGAGTACACTACAATTGAAATTCTTCCTTAATATGATTCTTGTTGTGTTAGTCTGTTACGTTAGCTCCTGAAGATAAGTACCTTCTTTTTGGTCACCTAGTTTGTATATCTTTTCCTTTCTTGTTACTTACATTGTTCATTATCTCCTTTCATATTATTTATACTTATATTTATCTATTGAGCTCAGTCGGCCTATAATGCCTACTGGGTACTTCATGTTTTAGTACTCATACTATAGTTCTGTATCTTTTTCCCTGATGT
Source organism: Capsicum rhomboideum (assembly GCA_031232105.1). Classification (NCBI taxonomy): domain Eukaryota; kingdom Viridiplantae; phylum Streptophyta; class Magnoliopsida; order Solanales; family Solanaceae; genus Capsicum; species Capsicum rhomboideum. The sequence continues at coordinate 23,113,631 of CP124712.1, read as the reverse complement.
AGATCCTAGTACTAGTTCTCACCACTAACATGTACTTTGTGTAGAGCTGTCTATATTTAGGGTGAGCTCCTAATGTTCAGAGTTGTTCCTCCTCCCTCTATTCTTCTAGACCGATCTTTATTTGTATATTCAGAGATGGTTTTGTATATATTGTATATACCTAGTACTCCTACTATGTTTAGTAGCTCTTATGCTGACTGATACCGAGTCTTGGTGTGTATTTTGTATATTTTGCATTTCCCCCCCCCCCCCCCTTTATGTATAACTTATGGGCCTTATTTTTTATGTTTATATTTATATTTGGCTCATCTATTTCATTATTTGTTCTCTCATTCTATTGGCCTACTACATGTTATTTTGGGCTATGGGGTTTGGCTTACCTACTGGTGGGCTTAGTAGGTGCCATCATGACATGAGATTTTAGGTCGTGACAGTTTTATATCAGAGCCTAGGTTCATCGATATTGTTGGTACAAGAGCAAGTGCTTAGTAGAGTTGTTTAGATTGGTATGATGACGTATATATCCTATCTTTGGGAGGCTATAGAGAGTTATTAGGAGAAATGCCATTTCTTGATTCTTTATCGTGTGTCCTTATCCCTATCAACTACTAAAACTCTTCTCCTAGTTTTGCTCTTCCTCAGATGGATCACGCAAGATCATTGGGTGGCGAGGATAGGACTTCTGCAGTTTTTGAAAGAGTGTCAGCCTAGGGGCAGGTCAGGGAGCAATCAGTGTGGGCAGAGCTTGAAATTAAGAATTTACAACATCAACTAGAGGGTATGAGAATAGCCTAAGCTCTTGTTGGGTTAGTGACCATGCCAGTTTTTTAGGGTACGATGGTTGAGATTCTGAGCCTTTTTAGGTGTACATAATACGAAGGGCCAGTGCTCGGTACATCGAGTAGTTTTCAGCCCATATATGAGTTCACTGGTATTCAGTAGGGTTTCATGTCAGTTCTAGAGTACAAGAACAGGTTTCTTAAGTGCTCCAGACATACTTCTATGATGCTTCCTACAGAGCATGAGATAGTGCAGAGGTATTAGAGGATTGATCTTACCACTCCATTTGGTATCGAATCCTTTACTAGCACCTTGATCTCTATTTCTTCAGGTTGTTGATCATGCAAGGACTATAGAGTGGGCATGTCTTGAGACCTATGGAGGTGGCGGTAAGAGGCCCTACCATCAGTATAGTTTTAGTGGTATTTCATCCTGAGATAGTGATTCTCCCAATTAAGGTCGTCATTACTCTCATCTTAGTAAGCTCATGCAGACAGTGCCTTAGATATTAGGTGGGGCTCAGACAGGTCAGAGTGGTTATAGTGGTAAGAGTTCTAATCATAGATTATGATGTTCTCGATCTGGGTCTTTGAGTCATGGTGGCTAGTCTATATTGTCAGGTTATTCACATCAGATTTTGGCCGGTATAGGTTGCTTTGATTGTGGCGAGTTTGGGTACTATTCTAGGGACAAGCATGAGTTTGTCAGCTAGTTAGAATCAGTACATATTCCTTGCTAGTGTAGGGCTTTTGGGGTTTGTTATGATTTTGGGGAGATTGTTCATTTCTATAGAGAACGTCCCCTACGTGAGGCTATTGATCAGTCAGTGCATCTAGTTCAACCTCTTAGGATTGTGATGCCACAGGCCAGAATGGTGCCCAGGGTATTAGGGGTGGTCCACAGAGTGTTAGATGCAATTCATATCCATGTGGTTGTGTGGATTCTCAGTCCAAGGACAGGCACGATCTATTATGTGTTTCTTAGGGTAGTTTAGGGGCTGAGGCTTTAAGTACAACTACTACTGGTATGATTTTGATTTGTTACTTTTCCTTTTTTATGTGTTTGATCTGGGATCTTTGTATATCGGCATGTTTACTTGCCTTGCTATTTACTTTTTTTTAATTATTTTTTGTCGCTGCTACGCCATTTTATTAATCAAAAACAAAAAACAAAATAAATCCAATCCGGCCATGGGCCGAAAATGAAAACCAAAAGAAATGAAAAAAATCTAAAAAATGTTTGGCCCAACCCACTATCAATAGTGACCTGGTCCTTTGTAATATAATGAGCCTTCTTCTGTACACTTGCCATTTCTCACTCAGCCTTTCCAAATTCCTCAACAATCCCGAGATGCTTTCACCCGATTGCCGCTGGAACCTCTATTTTTGCCTCTTCCTCTTATGGGTCATCCATGACCTTGCTCTTTTACATTAATTGCACCTCCTTTTCACACAAGTATCTTCATTGTACAAATGTAATGGTCTTATCTTTGAGTTCTTTAGCTTCTTTTTCTTTTCTTTTTTACCTTTTCTCCTGTTAGGTGTTTGGAGTTTCTCCACTATTATGTGGAATTGAAGGAGGCAACCCTCTGGAGTTTGCAGCTCTACCATTTGTAAGTGATTTCCCATAGCTCCTTCACTCCTTTCTGCTTCTCCTTTAGAATATTCTTGTCGTAAATCTCATTCTTTTACTTTTCTCAGCTGTATGTTAGAATGGAGTTCTCTTCGCCTCTGCAGATTAGGGCCTGAAGCTGACCTCCAAGTGTCAAAGCAATATCTGATGATGGGATCCTTTGTTTTTGGTGAAAGTTTTTGTGTGCTAACATTGCTTAGAAAGATTTGTTTAGCAACTTTAATGTCTGTATGTGTACGACATACTCTTTTGTATATATCTCAGCTGCTCTTTCTTATGCTGTTGGGTTTATCTCTACTTTCATACAAGTGGCTTCTGTGAACATGCATGCTTGATGTGATTTAATATTTCTTGTGCTTATCCTTATTAATGGTATTTGTGATTTGTCTGCATTGAGAATTTTCTTTCCCATTGTTGGTAGCTCTGTGAAACTATGAAATTCTATCTTAGTACCTTCCTCCTCTACTAGATTAGCTAGATAGTCAGCTAACTAATTGCCCTCTCTAAAAATATGATGAAACTTGACATTTTGCTTTGAAACTTTCTCTCTAATTTCCTCCACCATCACTACAATCTCCCATGGCACTCTCCAAACTTTCTTGATGATTTTGATAATTGCAAATCATTCTGTTTCTAGGATTTTATCTTATGTTTTAATGTTCAACCAAAATCTTAGTGCCTCAAGGATAGCTTTAGCTTCTGCTTCCATATTTGTAGCCTGACTTAATGCTCCAGCCTATGCATAGATTAAATCTCCTTTGTGGTCTCTTAAATAAAATCCATAAGTGCTGGGACCAGGATTCCCTGCATTTAGTGCCACCTATGAAGGGTAACTCCCATTTGACAACATGGTGGTGTAGTTTTGGCTTGTACCTCCCCAAAGTTTTGACCAAGTCTTTCCAGTCCTGTCCTTATCTCTTAAAAAAAAAGCCTTGCTATTTACTTGTATTGTTGTTATGAGCTTTTATCTGTGCCTATAAGTGTAGATACCCCCAGTATTTATTTTCTTTTAGTAGTGGATTGAGTAGGTTGATCCTGTGTTTTATTGTTTCCTTTTAAAAGTGAACCAATTGGGTCAATCCCATGTTGCAATTGCCTTGGGGGTTATAGCACTCGGGTAGATCTCACTATCTCTGACATGGTGATTTTTGATGTGATCCTAGGCTTAGACCATGTTGTTTTGACATCATGTCATCCTTGGTTGCCTTGCTTAGATTGTTTCCATTATTGTGATGAGCCTCCTTCAGTTTGTGAGGTGAGAGCTTGAGGGTCGGTAGTTGAGAGATGTTATGTCATTTATTTGGGGGTTGGTAGCGAAAGAGTGTTTAGTCCTTCTTGATTACATTTCTGGTACTCGTATTGATATTTCATTATTCTAGCTAGTTCCTACGTATTGGTGAATCATTAAATGTGCTTCTCTTGGTTTGCCTGGTTTGTCACCAGACCGTGCTCTTTATTTTGGTATTGAAGTGAGTTGGGTACGTAATTCATTCTGCTATGTCATACCTGATGGCTTCAGTTGAATTGAGGAAAGTTAAATAGGGTAGTTTCAGGATCTTCTGAGTATGGTGTTACTTGGTCGGGTATGTCTTCATGGGATATTTCTATTAGATTAAATAGAGAGGTGGTTTTGTGTACTTGTATTTTGCCTATTGACTGTCAGGAGTGAGTATCTTATGCCGTGAATTAGGGATCGGTTCGATCAGCTTTAGGGTGCAACCTATTTTATTGAGATTGCTTAAGGTCTGAATACCATTAATACTCCTTATGGTCAATGTAAGTTCTTGACTACATTCTTGGTTTTGCCAGTGCCTCGCAGTAGGTATGGATTAGATAGATCATATGATCAGGCTGTGATTGGACTCATCTATAATAATGATTATCGATATCCCCTTAGCTTCATCCTTTATGGGATTAGTGGATATATGGTAAGTTTCTGAGCGTGTGATTGACTTGGGTCTATGACATTCTCAAGGCACGTTGATGTACCATGGACTTACAACACTTTCCACGCTTAAACAAAAGAAATTGCGAGTTTAAAGGCATGTTTTTATGGGTATGATGTGTGTTTATGGTATTTGTAGATCAAACAAGCCCGGAGAAGTGAAGTGAGGGAAATTGGAACTTAAAGGCATCAGACGAGCCAACCTATGATCATGGGATCCGACAACGGTCATACCATTGCTGTCATGGGTTGAAGCAGAGAAGTGATATTTAGGTGGCCGCCAGAAGAATGTATCCCATAATTGTACGTAGATGCTACAATCGTAAGAATGATCATGGGAAGAAAGTCCAGGAACAAGGTTTGCAGATATTAAGTATGAAGAGGATCTGACAAAAAGATCCCACAGTCGTGGAATGATACCAAGAGCTCTTACTAAAAGATCGTAGGAGGATTAATCTGCAAAGTGAAAATCAGAGGTAGAACTCATGAAAGAATTTCACGATTGTAGGAGGAAAGGATGAGTTCGTAATGAGCATCATGCTAGTAAATTTTTGCCAATGTGCATAAGTCAAGTACCAACCTATGAGCACTAAGGACGATCATGGTATCTACCCACGATCGTACCTTCCTTCATCAGAGGTGCCGACTCAGCAAATCCAACTGTGTTTTGCATAGGTTTTATTGATGTTTATAAATACTCCCATTAGGTTTATTTTTTAAGTTTACATTCTACTGATATTTTTGAGGTATATTTCTATTCTATAGAGTATTAACATTGATTTTTAGGGTTTTAATTCAAAGTGAGATTTGTAGTTTTCATCTTCTTCGTCGTATGTTCATAATTAATTTGTTCTCAGAGTTATTATTGTGTTCTTGCAATTATGAGTAGCTAAACACCACAACTACGGTTGTGGGAACCATGACGGATTAACAAAGTAGTGTTCAAAGTATGACATGATTCTCAAAGGGTGTTTGTGCATGTATTTTGATTTCCTTTGGTTTGATTGCTTTCTAATGGTAGCCAACGTTAGGGCTATCCCTATCCTTACTCGCAACAAAATATAGTGTTAATGGATGGGAAAAGGAAATTACCAATGAGACTTAGAGCTATCAACCTCCATTTAATTAACTTAAGCTGGTAAACGAGATAGTTAATATGGGTTCAATGATAGGGGTTAGTAACGCAAAACTCATGAGATGTTAATTCATTATTGGGGATAGAAGTCTAATAGGGGCATAAAGTCATTTAGATAAACATAACCTATCAATTCTGCATTCCAAGCACCACGAGAGATCACTAGTAAAGCGAACCTATGAAGTTATGGGGAACATAGTCCTAGTGCTTCTCTCACGTTGATTACAAATCCAGTAAAATCAACAACTTGTCAAAATTTGAAGTTCTCAAAACCCCCATTTACTGGAAATTAATTGCCAAGCCTTGGGTTCTATAGTTAATCAGTGACCACTTTAAACTTTTATCAGAGGTGTAATTTGGGCAACATCAAATTTTGGCACCGTTGCTAGGGAATACGATAATGGAATTGATAGATTGTGTTTATCTGACTGTTGGTTTCTGTTTCTTGATTTTATTTTTTCTTTTGTTTCTAGGGCGCACACCGGTGCATGCCCAACACTTAGAGTCAAGGCAATCCTTGGCTTCCACTTGATCCAAAAATTGAAAGAACTCTGAAAGCTAGAAGAAGAATGGTTAATGAAGGAGTTCTGAACCAAGGGTGGTTCTTCAGGAGACAATATACCAAACCATCGCCCATTTGGTTGTTGGAGAGAATACAAGACAAAAGGCTACAAGATAGGAAGCACTAGAAAAAAAGGCTTGGCAAGCAGAAGCGGGCCATTTAGCCGCACCTGAGGAACAAAATAGGCAGAGGAGAAATAAGGGGAAATAGCCTCCCCAATGTTATGTTCCTTAGTTTGATGATGCAGACGATGAGCTAGATTTTATTGTAGCAACAAAAATGATTGCTATTGTTCCACTAGTATTGCCACGAATAACTAAGTTTGACATTACCAGTGCTATGATATAGTTGCTGAACTTGAAGGGAGTGTTCACGGGCCTTCCCACTGCTGATGTAAATCTTCATCTGATGAATTTTGTTGGTATTTGCACTTTTTTCAACCTGCCTAGTGTGAGTAAAGATACCATTAGACTGCAGTTTTTTCCCTTTTATCTAACTGGAGAAGCCACTCTTTGGTTGATCGAACTCCCATATGGGTCGATCATAAACTGGCAAGAGCTGGGGACACAATTTTTGGAGTGGTTTTTCCCACATTCTAGGATGTTACAGTTGAAAGATGAAATTTATAATTTTAGGCAGTTACATTCGAAAGCATTGTATGAAATTTAGTTGAGGTTTAATAAGAAGCTCCAGAATGTCCCAAATCACATAATACCGCGCCATACTTTGCTAAGATCTTCTATAGAGGTTTAAATGAAAATAATAAGGTTGTAGCAGACACCGTGACTGGTGGAGCGGTTATGCATTTAACATAGGAGTAGGCTTCTGATATTCTTGATAGGATCACTAAAACCAATCGGGGTTGGCATACTAAAGAGGCAGACACGACCGCAGACACTTATATGATAAGAGCATCCACGGAACAATGCATGACTGATGATTCTGTAGCCTAAGAGTTAGCATAATTAAGAACTGAATTTAGTATGTTCACAAAATAATTTGCAGCTGAGGGGTTAGAAAAGGTGAATGCGGTTGGTTCACAAGGTAAAACACCTAGATATGATGACTCTTATTCTGAGGAGGAGGCTAAGTATCTAGATGATTAGATGGTGGGTTTCTGAGCCAAAGGCCAAGGGTCTAATCAAGAAAATTGGTGCTCTGGTCAAGGGAACCAATGTCGAATCTACTATAAAGACAATAATTATAATAGGTCTAGGTATAAATATAGGAGTAGGGGAAGAGATGATGATTGGAAGAGAAAGGATGATTACAAAGACAAAAGTGGTCTTTGTGTTCTATCGGGGAACTGTGATGCTGATTCTAGTAATTTGAGGATGGAAGACATGCCTAAAAAAATGGTTAAAGGGGTAGACAAGACTGAAGGATACCTTAAGGATCGTAGAGAAGATATTTTAGGGATGGGTTAAAAAGTCAAATCACATGCTACTCCTATTAAGTAGCTTAAGTAGCAATTTGGTCAGATTTCAGCCACAATGAATCAGTGTCAGTAGATTACACTTCCTAGCAACACCATCCAAAATTTGAAAAGTGATGGTCATTGCATGACGATTACTACTAGGAGTGGTAAGATGACTATCAATCCCCATATACCCACGGTTATTGTGAAAAATGTGAAGATGGGGATTGTTGCTGATGAGAATAGATGAGTCTAAAAATCTAGTTGATGATGTGATTACAGCTGAAGAGCATGTAGTTGCTGAAAAGGAGGCTAGAGTTACAAAGTGAAAGGAAAAGGAGGTCCCACAAGTATTGACTCCCATTCCAAGACCGCCTCCTCCTTTTCCACAAAGAATGAAGAAGAAGGCTAAATAGGGAAAATATCACAAGTTCATCTCCATGTTAAAAGAATGTAGGTGAACATCCCTCTAGTCAAGGTTCTTGAATAAATTTAGGGTTATGCAAATTTTATGAAGGAATTGGTGACAAATAAAAGGGTTGTGAGTTTTGAGCTAATTGATAATGTGCACTATTGTAGTGCAATCGCTTCCTAATCTCTAGTTGAAAAGAAGGAAGATCCTGGAGCTTTCACTATTTCATGTACCATTGGGTCTTAAAATTTTTCTAAATCTTTATATGACTTGGATGCTAGCATTAACTTGATGTCCCTAGCAGTTTATAAAAAGTTGGAGTTGGGTCACCCAAACCGACTTCGATGAGACTCCTTATGGTGGACTGCACCATGAAGAAGCCCGTTGGAATCTTATGTGATGTTTTAGTGAGGGTTGCATCCTTCATCTTTCCAGCTGATTTTGTCATCCTTGATAGTGAGGTTGATTTTGAGGTTCCCATTATCTTAAGGAGACCATTCCTTGGGACTGGTAGAGCGTTGGTTGATATAGAGACAATGCAAATAATATTTTGGCTAAATCATGAAGAAGTGACCTTTAATATATGACAATCCATGAAGAATCCAATTGATATGCAGGTGATTTTGGTGATTGATATAGTCAACGAGGATGCATTGGTAGTTTCTATTGAGGAAAGGTTTGGAGTCAAAGCACTTGCTACAGTTATTATGAATTTTGAGGGTGATGACATTGATAGCTATGATGAGATAGTGAGAGCACTTGCTGGTAGGGGTTCATACAATTTTGCACCAATGAAGCTAGATTTTGATTTGAAGAATAGAGTGACCCTGTCGGCTAAGCCCTCTATTGAGGAGCCTTCAGTATTGGAACTCAAGGATCTTCCATCATATCTTCATTATGCATTTTAAGGAGACAAAAATACTTTGCCGGTTATTATTACAGCTGATTTGGTAGATTGGCAAGTTGAGGCTCTAGTGTTTGTGTTGCAGAAGTTCAAAGGGGCCATTGGATGGTCCATTGCTGATATCATTAGAATTCCACCTGGAATTTGCACACACAAAATCCAACTTGAGCCGGATTATTTGCCTAGTATTGAGCATCAACGAAGACTTAATCAACCTATGCAAGAGGTAGTTAAAAAGAAAATTATCAAGTGGTTGGACGTTGGTGTGGTTTACCCAATTATCGATAATAAAGGATGAGCCCAGTCCAGTGTGTGTCGTAAAAGGAATGAAATCATTGTGGTTCCAAACAAGAAGAATGAGCTTATTCCTATGAGATCGGAGACCAGTTGGAGTATATGCATGGACTATAAGAAGCTGAATGCATGGACTGAGAAGGATCACTCTCCGATACCTTTCATGGATCAGATGTTAGACCGTCTTACGATTAGAGGATGGTATTGTTTTCTTGATGGACACTCGGGTTATAATCAGATTTTGATTACTCCTGAGTACCAAGAGAATACCACTTTCACTTGCCCATATGGGACTTTTGATTTCTAGAGAATGCCTTTCGGCCTGTGTAATGTACCGACGACCTTTCAGCGTTGATGTCGATCTTTTCTAAAATGGTGGAGGACATTATTGAGGTATTTATGGATGACTTCTTGATTGTTGGTGACTCATTTGTATATTGTTTGGCCTATCTTGCTAGTGTTTTGACAAGATGTGAGGATTGTAACTTTGCACTAAACTGGGAGAAGTGTCATTTCATGGTCAAAGAAGGAATAGTTCTTGGTCACAAGATTTTGAAGAAGGTGATTGAGGTTGACAAGATAAAGATAGAGTTGATTGAAAAATTGCCTGCACCAATTCTTATGAAAGCTATTTGAAGCTTTTTGGGTCATGCTAGATTTTATCGTAGATTCATCAAGGATTTCTCTAAAATTGCACACCCCTTGTACAAGTTGTTGGAGAAGGAGGTGAAGTTTATGTTTGATGATTCTGAAGGAGTTATCTAAAAGAGAAGTTGATTTTAGTCTCTATTATTGTTTCACTAGATTGGTCCATGCCATTTGAGGTTATGTGTGATGCTAGTAAAGTGGCACTAGAAACAGTCTTAGGCCAAGGGTGAGAGAAGATTTTACATTTGATCTATTACGCTAGCAATGCACTTAATCCAGCTCAGAAAAATTATACTATGAATGAAGAAGAGTTGCTTGCTATGGTTTTTCCATTTAATAAATTCCGATCTTATTTGCTTGGCATAAAAGTGATTGTGTATACTGAACTCACAGCTCTTAGTACCTTAGAAGGATACGAAGCTAAGGTTGATTCATTGCATAATTCTATTACAGGAATTTGAATTTGAGGTTAAGGAATGAAAGGGGACTGAAAATCAAGTGGCTGACCATTTATCACGCCTTAAAGAAGAGGCAATGCTGAAATTAAAAGATGAGCTCGAGATTGATGATACTTTTCTAGACGAGCAAGTCTTGGCCGTATCACAAGATTTTATTCCATGGTTTGCAGACTTTGCAAATTATTTGGTAAGTCATGTGATGCCTAAGGATCTATCATTTCACCAGCATAAGAAGTTTATGCATGATGTGAGGAATTTCTTCTGGGATGAGCCATACTTGTTCCAGATTTGTGCAGATAGAATGATTCGTAGATGTGTTCCTGAGGTAGAGATGATGCATATTCTAGAGGCATGATAATCTTCACTAATTGGGAGTCATCATAGTGGTGTGCAGACTACACATAAGATCCTATACTATGGGTTCTATTGGCCCACCATTTGTAAGGATGTATATGACTATGCAAGAGCTTGTGAACAATGCCAAAGATAAGGAAACATCTCGCAAAGGCAAGAACTTCCAACGACCACAATATTAGAGCTTGAGCTATTTGATGTTTGGGGCATTGATTTTATAGGCCCCTTTGTGAGCTCATATAGTATGGAGTAAATTCTAGTTGCAGTTGATTATGTTTCAAAGTAGGTGGAAGCAGTTGCGTTTCCAAATAATGAAGGGAAGAGGGTGACCACATTTTTGAGGAAGAACATATTTTCTAAATTCGAAACACCAAGGGAAATTATTAGTGACGAAGGCTCATATTTTTGCAATCTTCTATTCCAAGCCCTGCTTTAGAAATATGGTTTGAAAGATAGGGTGGCAGAACCCTAGCACCCTCAGACAAGTGGGCAAGTTGAGGTCTCCAATCATGAAATGAAGTCTATTTTAGCAAAGACTGTGAATTCCAATAGAACAGACTGGGCTAGAAAGTTGGATAATGTATTATGGGCTTATCGAACAACATTTAAGACCCCCTGTTGATGCTTCTTGATATCAACTTGCTTATGTTAAGGCATGCCACTTTCTTGTCGAACTTGAGCATAAGGCATTATAGGCACTAAAATGGTTGAATCTAGAGTAGAATGATGTGGTGAAGCATAGACTTGAGCAATTGAATAAGATGGACGAATTTCGTCTTAGAGCATATGAAAGTTCAGCTTTGTACAAAGAGAAGATGAAAGCATACCATGACCAGAAGATAAAAAGGAGAGAGTTCATTGTTGGTGATAAGGTTTTATTGTTCGAATCCAAGCTATGCTTTTTTCTGGGCAAGTTGAAATCAAAATGGAGTAGACCATATAGAGTGGTGATAGTGTTACCTTATGGTACAATTGAACTTGAAAATAGTGAGGGCCAGAAGTTTAAAATGAATAGCTAAAGGGTGAAATACATATTGGTGATGTTGAAAAGGTCAAGGTGGTATGTGATATGGATCTTGATAGAGCCTTAGAAATCAAGCTCACCCGAGTCGCGCCGCGACATTAAATTAGGTGCTTCATGGGAGGTAACCCATGGGTTAGTTGGTGAAGTATGAGTAGCCAAAATAACTATGTCATGTTGCGATATTAAATCAAGCACTGCTTGGGAGGTAACCTAAGGATTTTGTACTTATTTTATTTATAGGGTAATGTGTACTACCTATGGAGGGACAATACATAAAAGAAACTAAGTAACTGAAACAAAAATAGAACCCACGAAAGCATTGGACGATCGTTGGAAGTTCCAACGATTGTGGGTTCTGTCATCTGCATGAAGTCTAGATAATTTATTTTCAGAAGTTTGTCCTACAATTGAGCATCCACAATTATACCAAGATAGCAAGATCGTGGAATCCATTATTTGATCGAACTCATGAAAATCAACATTCAGGTGATGGAACCTATGATTTTAAGAAACGATCATTGTTACATACAACGATTGTCCTTAAGTATTGTTGGTTCCCAGGTAAGTTTTCTTCACCCTTTTGATATGAGTACATACAATGATCATTGCATGATCCTAAAATCATAGGTATGAGTCATTTGTTGGGGCATGAATATTTTAACTTACCTAATTCGACCAGACCCAACTCGGTTTTTAAACCCTATTCCTTATATATAAGACACAATACAACCATACTATCATTCAAACTCTACTTACAATCAAAAGATCGATCACATAAGCAAATAAAGAGCAAAAACAATCGATTCTAACCTTGAAGATTCGACTGCTCTAATTTATTTCTTCCCTCAGTTCTATGAACTCCTCACTAAGTTAAGTCACTTGCACTCTTTAAGAAGTAAGACACACTCTCATGCTTAAATTTATTGATTATGCTTAGCAATAAAAGATATTCAAATCTTGTGTATCTGTTGAGTGCCAAGGATATGTTAAATGGACTTCGGGGTGAACTAGGTGCATACAATCGAATACTGAGCACTGTGAAAACAATTGAATAATGGGTATGGTCAAGGTGTTGAAGGGGGAAGTATGAGTACCCTTTAATTTTTAATTAAGGTCAAATAAGGTCAATTTCTTGAGAATTTAAACCGTTGAGTGTCATTGAAAACTCCATGACACAACCAACAATCATTATTTTTATGTACGCTCATTGGTTGGATCATTGTGGGTGCCTAATTTCAAGCCTGCAGGAGTTCATTAGATGACCACATTCCACGATTGTTATATCTTGGTAAGATCATGGGTTGTAGTTGTCTGATGTGAAAACCCTCTGGAAACTTTTAAGAGGGACTTCCTATGATCGAAAGGTCGTGCCTTCATGCAACGATCATTCAATTGATCGACTGTATGAATTATTGAACCTGTGTTTCTGCATATTTTTGAGACTAATACTTTTACATGCAGTTACCATAACACCCAAGTTAAATAAGAAGAAGTTGGATGAGTCACTCTGTAAGAAAATTGCTAAGAAACAGGCACCAAGAGACAAGCCTTCCTCCTTGGAGACTAATCCAAAAGAATCTAGTGGTCCAGAGGTAGAGTACTCCAAAAGTAGTGGTGATGAGCAACTTGAGCCTCAGACAACTAGATTGAAAGCTACTTATGCCAAGGCAATTCCGTTCACAGTAATAATTCTCGCGACCACTCTCATTGAACTTCCCAAGTCTGAAGATAAAGGTCAAACCTTAAATCCTAATAGGAGAGGGAGGGGGTAGGGTGAGCTAGTAGCTAATAAAGCTGGTGAAGTAGGGTCATCTGATGATGAAGAATCTACAGATGGTTCTGGTAGTACTATCCTAGAATCCTCCAAAGGAGATACTGCTGCACATCTACCTCAAAGAGGGGTAGACCTAAGGTGATGGAGTGTCCCAAAGTCTTAGACATATTATAATGATAGGATGTCCCTAAAAAACAAAGGGAACTAAAAGAGAAGTATCCAAGAAGAACCCCGCATGCTACCCGAGGCATTATAGAGATTTTTGGAACTAAACTAGGTGTTTGAGAACTATAAGCTGGGGTAGATGACCAAGTCTATGGGAAACTATGGGTTTGATTTGGTGAGAGAGTTTTACGCCAACTATACCACAATGTTTGAAAGTATGACTCCTTTCAAGAAAGAGAAAGATATGAGTAAGCAGCCAAGATTATACACGGTAATAGTAAGGGGTGAACATATTGATATCTTGGAGAAGGCTATTTTTAAAACCTTATTTGGTGATGACTTTGAGCCAGTGGAGGAGACTCTAAAATATGATTATTGGATGATAAAGCTAAGAAAAGTAAAGCAGTTGAGTTTTAAGGATAAGTCGATGCATTAAAAGTTGTTAGCGGGCTACATTTTAGAAGCTAAGAAAGAGGCAGAATGGGTAAATAATACAATAATCTACAAAAACACATTGATCTTCATTGTCAAATCTTGGTGGTCTATTTTCAGGCACCATATAGCACCAACCAAAAATGACAACACACTGAGTGCTGACAAGGCAGGAGTGGTAGCAGCCTTTATGGAAAAGTTGTAGCTAATATTCCACGGATGATTGAGAAAGAGGTTCTAGAAAGGGAACTGCTATTTCACACTAACTTACCCTTCCCGAGTTTGGTAACACAGTTGTTCTAGAAGTTATTTATGGCTTTTATCCTGGCTGTTGATAGATTTGCCATGTCAACCAATACCACAGACATCACACTGATCAAATATTACATGAACCCGACAGATCAAGTTTGGGGTACTTTGTAAGACTTGCCTCCATAGGCTGCATAGGAGGGTGCCCCGACTACAGATATTCTAGCTTCTAAAGCTAGTGTTGCTTTATATTTCATATCGCATCCCACAACACCTTTGGCTGCACTTTAGTCGGTGCCTGTAGGCTATACCTTCGTGCCCACAACCTTTCTAGAGAAGATGATGAAAAATTAGGTTGTACTTGATGCTAGGATTAAGAAATTGGAGGTAGGGGTGAAGCCCTACGTGTAATATAGATTAAGGTAGTAGTATGGGACATACAAACCCATCTTGACAGATTTAAGGGATGGATAATGGCTAAGTTAGAGAGCGTCCAGGATCCTAATTTGAGCATGGTCATAACTGAGTTGGCTGAGTTGAAGAATGTAGTTAAGGAGCTTGCAGAAAATGATAATTTACTATTATTCAGCCTTAACCACTGCCCATTATGAATTATTTTGAAATTGATATTGAGGTACTAGACTTCTATTCCTAGGCCCTAGAAGATGGGGGTGGGTGTACGAAAAAAGATGAGGCAGTGGATGAGATAGGCAAGTATATGTAGCCCCATAAGAAGAGAAGCTCCAAGGTGCCTAGTTTAGAAAGCAGTGAGGTCCTACAAACTAATGTTACTGTTGAGAGTAGAGGGGGCACAAAGATTACCCCCATGATATTACCTTTGAGTACATCATCCGTTACTGGTGCCACTTTGACTCAGAGTGCCATGGCAATTACCGAGGGCACTAGAGATGGAGAGCAAAAAGGGGACACATCTGTGACCCCGATTGATCAGTCCATGATAGGCGTCTAGTGTGCCACAAGTATGTCTCTACCCTATTCTTTACTTATTTTGTGCATTGGGGACATTGCAATGCTTCTAAGTTGGGGATGGGGGTATACTACATCCAAGGGTTTTTATTACCGTGTTTCTTTTCACTCTAATGCACTATCTAGTTAGAACCAACATGTTTTGATGTTTAATTTTTTTTTTTTTTGTTATTTGGTGTTATTTGTGTAACCAAGAGAAAAATAGGAGACTTGGCACAGTTAGAATAAATAAAGAATACAATCTATGTTTTTCACATTTTGTGTTTAAATGATACCCTTTCATAAAAATTTTAATGTGTTTGCTGTGTTGTGTGCTTACTGTGAAATGTGACCAATGTGGATCTAGCCATGGCATTAGGATTATGAACATGATAATTTTATCCTAACTATGCATGAACTGAATAGGTAGTAGCTGTGTGTGTAACCCTGAGCTATGTGGGTTGTGAGGTATTTATCGAGTTGGTAGGTGTGTGCAATCTAGAACATGCCTGGTTAGTATCTCCAAAGTTCTAGGATAGTAGGTTAGAAAAGGATCAGAAGCTGTTCTTGAATAGTCTACTATAAGCCTAAAAAGCCTACCAAATGAAAATAACATCACTTGATCCCGAAAGTTGAGCCTAAATATACCTTTTCCTTGAACTAGCCCATTCACCTTCACAATTTGTTTACAATGAACCTTCTTTGGACCTAGTCCCTCATTGGACACTGTGCACCTCAACTCAGGCAAGTCGCCTAAGTTGAGGGGTACTATCATAGGGGTGCTTAAAAAAGGTTGGGTATATAGAAGGAGTTAGTAAATGAAAAAGGAATTTGGGTGCGGTTTGGTTTGAATAAAGAAAAAAGAAAAGAAAAAAAATAAAAGAAAAAGAGAAGAAGTTGTGAAAAGAAAACACTCGAGGTTCAAAAAGTCAAAAAAAAGGGAGAAAATAACGAAAGTAGGAAAGTGGAGCCAAAAGTAGTGTTATTCCAAGGTGGATTTAGTCACTTGATCCATATGTACTATACTCGACCCCACGCCTATATCACAATCCAGTAAAAGTCCTATAGAGATCCTAATCAGACTGTCCGAGAAATAAGGTGTAGAAAATAAGGGCAAGCATATGGTATTTCATGCACACTTTCCAGACTTCTTTGTGAGAGTGAGTGCTTAGATTTATCCCTAGTCCTAATATTTATTATGCATTTTGAGTGTTATGGACTTCTTTGTTGTGAGGGCATAGAGGTTGCATCATAGTTGCTGCTTGTTTGGATAGTGTCATTGGTTTGTGTGCGAGGTTGCCTGTTGATAATATAATTCCATCACTTGATCCCATTGTGTCATGGTAAGTGGTTTGTGTACACACAACGGATGTTGGTTTTAATGATGTTGGAGGGGGTTGAAATGTGTTTTGATTCATGTATGCTAAATTTGGATTTTTATAAAATAACTGTCATAGGAATCTTAGATTTCTCTTGGTTAAGTGTCATTCAGATGATGTTTTAGTTTTGTTTTGTTTTAATCATCTGAGGATATGATAAGTTCTAAGTTGAGGATGTTGATGTGCCATGGACTTACGACAATTTCGACGCTTAAAACAGAGGAATTTCTAGTTTAAAGGCATGTTTTTTGGGGGTATGATGTGTGTTTATGGTATTTGCAGGTCAAACAAGCCGGGAGAAGTGAAGTGCAGTAAATTGGGACTTAAAGGCATCAGACGAACCAACCTATGACTGTGGGATCTGACAATGGTCGTATCATTACTGTCATGGGTTGAAGAAGATAAGTGACATTCAGGTGGTCGTCAGTTGAATGCATCCCACGATTGTACATAAATGTTATGATAGCAAGAATGATCGTGAGAAAAAAATCTAGGAACATTGCTTCCAGATGTTAAGTGTGAAGCGGATCAGACAAGAAGATCCCACGATCGTGGGATGATACCAAGAGCTCATACTAAAAGACCAAAGGAGGATTAATCTGCAAAGTGAAAATAAGAGGTAGAACTCATGAAAACATGTCATAATTGTAGGAGGAAAGGCCGAGCTTGTACCGAGCATCGTTCCAGCAAACATCTACCAATGTGCATAAGTCAAGCACCAACCTACGAGCACTAAGGACGATTATCGTATCTACCCATGATCGTACCTTTCTTTGTCTGAGGCGCCGACACAGCAAATCCAACTGTGTTTAGGATGTGTTTTATTGATGTCTATAAATACTCCCATTGGGTTTATTGTTTAAGTTTAAATTCTATTGATACTTTTGAGGTATATTGTTGTTCTTTGAAGTATCAAAAATGATTTTTAGGGTTTTAATTCAAAGTGAGATTTGTGTTTTTCATCTTCTTCTTCATATGTTCATAATTATGATTTCTTCGTAGAGTTATTATTATGTGCTTGCAATTATGAGTAGCTAAACAGTAAAACTAGGGTTGTGGGAACCATAACGGATTAACAAAGTAGTGTTCAAAGTACTACATGATTCTCAAAGGGTGTTTGTGCATGTATTGTGATTTTCTTTAGTTTGATTGCTTTTAAATGGTGGCTAATGTTAGGACTCACCTTAACCAACTCACAATGGAAAAAGGTATAATGAATGGGAAAAAAGAATTAACACTGAGACTTGGAGCTATCAACCTCTATTTAATTAACTTGAGCCGGTAAATGAGATATTTAATATGGGATCAATGATAGGGATTAGTAATGTAAAACTCCTGACATGTTATTTTGTGATTGGGGATAGTCATCTAATAGGGGTGTAAAGTCATTTAAATGAACATAACCTATCGATTCTACATGCCCAGCACGATGAGAGAACACCAGTACAGCAAACCTATGGAGTTATGAAGTTATGGGGAACATAGTCCTAGTGCTTCTCTTTCATTGATTACAAATTTAACAAAATAAACAGCTTGTTAAAATTTAAAGTTCTCAAAATCCCTCATTAACCGGAAATTATTTATTGGTTGCTTAGATAAACACTTGATAGATATTTTGACCTATTCCTCGTGGGATCAACCCCAACCTAGTTGGGTTCTATATTTGATCAGCGACTGTTTTATACTTTTCTCGGAGGTATGATTCAGGCGATATCACACATGGTGTCTGAGAATGGGTTCATGTAGGATTTGTGAGGATTGAGGTAGTTCGTGTTTCGGGCTAGGCCTATTTCTCCTATTGAGGCTGGTAGTATACGAGGTTAGCAGGATACATTAGACAACTTGGTTGAGGGATTACTTCATTGATAGCATGGTCAGATTGATTCAAAGATTTCTATCTTTATTGGACCTACAAGTATGAGGTGGGTCTTTTGAGGTTCACGACCTTATTTGCCCCAATTTTAATTTTTACTCTTCAGGATGAGGGTTTGAGATGTGTGTTAGATCTTTTATTTAGATGCTTGTTTGTCAGTAGGTATAGTTTGGACACTTGAGTCTTGGTGGACTGGCTCAGATTCTAAATAAAGAGCTATGGATTTTGTGAATTATTTTGACATGCATTTTAAGGAGTTGATCCTATATAGGGTATTATTGATAGGATGTATAGGCTTTTCACTACCTACCGATTTAGTTTTCCTTCATATCAGAGGGCTTGGCTTAGTTTTATATTTGAGGGATGGTTCATTTGCACTAGGTGTTAGTTTCTACCACTTTTGACCTAGGTTCTCAGTTCACATCAGGTTTCTGATGGCTGTGATTTGGACTCATGTTATTGGCTTCAAGGGTAATTGGTACCAAGCCTTGGAAGAGATTGCATATATTAGCTACTACCATTTGAGTATTCAGGTGGATCCTTTTGAGTCACTGTACCTGTACTAGTGGTGTGAATCTTAAGAGGGTTGGTTTTATCCTTTTGAGGTTGGTGGTTGTGTGATTATTATAACAAAATTCAGATGATTTTGGAGATATTCTGTGTAGCTTAGTGTAGATAGGAGGTTTATGATAATCGAAGGATGCTAGACTTAGAGTTTATGATTGGTGATCTAGTTTTCAAGTTAGCTTACATGTAGCCTTGTCAGACATTCACTTTATACTGCTCATATCAATGCAACGTCGGTATATTTTGGATGGGTCTCATATGATTCTATGGGGTATGGTTCAGTTAGATGGGAGTCGGCATTGGAAGAAGAGTTAGTTCTTATTTAAAGTAGTGATTAAAGGGATTCCTGTAGCTAAGGTTCTCTGGAGGTGTTGTTCTATTCAGGAAGGTTTTGGGGAGCCTTACAGGGCATGCATACCTAATACCCTCATCTTTTCAAACTTTTGGAATCTTTCTGTTCCTTGACTTTTGAGGATCTAAGTCCTTTCAGTAGTGGATTTTATAATGACCAGCCGGGTCATTGTCTTTATTTTATGCGTTTTCTACATTTTGACATTTCTTATAGCTAAACCAAGTCATTTATAACTTACTGGGATGAGTGGTTCAATTATCAGGCAGTTCGTTTGGGTTTTAAGTCAATTTCCCTGTTTTCGAGCTTTTGAAGTTGAGAAATTTGACTTTGGTCAAAACTTCTAGTAAACAGCCTTGAATGAGAATTATAATAGTTTTATTAGCTTTAAAATATGGATTTTAGGTTAGGGAGACCTTTGGTTTGAGTCTTGAGGCTTCCGGACTCATTTTGGGTCACCGGGTGGAATTTGGTTAAAATAGTAAGAGTGGGTTTGGGACCTACATTTCATCAAAATAACCTCCAATGAGAATTTCATCAATTCTGTTGAGTCCAGAACGCCATTTCCTGTAGGGTAGCATATTTCATTTGTGTTTATGGGGTTTCAAACAAATCTCGAGGATTCGTTTGGAGTCATTTTTGACTCCTAGTTTTTGTTGATATTGCAGTAGCTGGTGCAGGCAATTTTGCCCTATGCGTTCACAGCCTATCCTCCGCGTGCGCGTAAAAGGTTGGTCTGGATGACCTAAAATCCTTCTTTGTCTGCATAATGGACCGATCAAGTGAATAATTGGTTGGGCTGGTGGACCTCTACTTGAGCGGCAGGGGTCCCGCGTGCACGTAAAAGGGACCCCTGGCAGTATTTATAATCCTTCATGATTTTAAAACCATTTTCTAAGTGTTGTTTCTCCAGTGTTGGACTTGAGGCTTGGAAAAATTATGGTAAATCATACATTTGAGCTGCGGTATGTTAATTCAACTCTTTTTGATCATCTCCCATTACTTGTTCCATCGAAATCGCTTCCTAATTTTGTTAAATTCCTAATTTAGATTTTTATTATCTTGAAACTTTTTGGGTTGGTTTGAGCCCCAATTTGGGATTTGTTTATGCTTAATTTCTGAGCACATGATCCTTGTTCCATGAAGAACACAATTGGGGGTTTAATTTTTAGATTCCATCAGCGGGCACCATGTGTTGATTTTTGACCTAATTTTTGGTCCAAAGTATAAATTTTAATATGGGTTTCATTTCAGTCGTAGTGATGTATAGATTATGATTGTGACAATACGACTTTTTGAGTAGAATAGGGTGGATGAGTACCTCATGGATGATTCAAGTCTATTATTCGACTTTGAGGTAGGCTACAATCTACTTTCTTATAGACTTTCCTCTACTAGATTGTGTATGGTATAAATTTCTTGCAGGGTAGGGGTATAGGATAAGTTAAAGGTTATTTCTTCATTTTTGTAATTCTTGGCCTTCTTTGAGGGGATCTTGGAATAGAATTCTAGCTTGACCCTTAGTTAGAATACCTCCTGTAGTGCTACGATTAGGTTTAGAATACCTGTTTATTTACTAAATTTTAGGATTAAATTTGTGACCCTTAGTGTTGGTTTGGGGTAATATCTCGCAATAAGGTTGGTATTCCTCAGTCGACTATTTTAGTATCATATTTTATCTTGCTTACTCTTGTTTTTCGTATTTACTTTATATATATTTGTTCTGTAAATTGATAGGCCCAAGGCCATGGTTATGACCCAGTCAAGTTTCAGGTTAGTGTTCCTTACTCTAGAAAGGCTGTGATTTTTAGTTGTAGATACTTATGTGATCATGCCCTATTTATTTGTATACTAGTGATGGCATGCATACATTCATACGTGCACACACATGTATTGTGGTACGAATTCTAGGAAATACATTGACTTTGACTTTTAAAAGAAATAAAGGAAATTATACCACGTTTTCTGCTAGTTGACTACTTTTTAAGACTAAAATATACCACTTTTACTACTGTTTTCTGGGAATTTCTAAAGGGATTGTAACTCTTTTAATCACTGGTTTTATTTCTATTTTCAAAATATTTATCTTGACTTCCACTTACTTATTTTGATTGTGGAACCAAATTTGTAGAGGTTTTACCTACACACTGGTTTTAAAAAGGAAGAAAAATGGATCATCTTAGTCACGGTTCAATTCGAAAGCACCTTTTATACTCATGCTTACTTTTGAGTTGATTTTAAGAGGGATTTATTATCAATTATTACTTGGAAGTACTAGTTCGGGACCATGCAATGTATACGGATATCTCCAGTCCCCTATGAGCCCGTCCGTCTGTGAGCCATGGCGTAGAAGCAGGGATGTTCCATATGGGTCCTGCCTTTACGATACATGGGGAATGGAGAAGGTATATACACTATGGTTGGAGGTGGCACCGATCTCATGTTATATCACTTGATTACCATTACTCTCATATATTTATATGCATTGTCGTTGCTAGTATGTTTACTGTTTGTACCTACCGCGCTTATGGGGATTTATTAGGTTTTTTCTATTAATGTGTACTTCCAGGCTTATGGGGGCCTAGTTAGGTTATTGTTTGATTATTACTATATAACTTGTAGCAGGTTGGTTACTGTAATGTACTCGCAGTGTATGTATGTCTTGTGAACTCTTCTTTTTTAGCGTTACCAACTCTAGTGTTAGATTTTCTTGTTGTTTCTCTTGCTTTGGGTAGACATTCTTAGTATACTACTATTGACATTTTTCCTTAATACAATTTTTGTTATGTTAGACTGTTAGGCTAGGTCCTGCAGGTAAGTACCTTCTTTCTGGTCACCTAGTTTGTATATCTTCTCCTTTCATTTTACGTACACTATTCATTATCTCCTTTCATGTTATTTATACTTGCATTTATCTATTGAGCTCACTTGGCCTATGGTGCTTACTGGGTACCATGTCTTTTGATAATCATACTACACTTTTGCATATATTTCCCTGATACAGATCCTAGTATAAGTTCTCGCTACTGACATGTACTTCGGGTGGAGCTGTCTTGGATTGGAGATTTGGGTGAGCTCCTGACTTTCGGAGTTGTTCCTCCTCTCTCTATTCCTTCTTGGCTGATTTTTATTTGTATAGTCCAAGATAGTTCTATACATATTATATCTACCTAGTACTCCTACAGTGTTTAGTAGCTCCTGTGCCGACTAATACAAGGTCTTAGGGTGTATTTTGTATATTTTACTTCTTCAACCTCTTTATGAATAACGTATGGGCCCTAATTTCTGTGTTTATATTTATATTTGCCCATCTGTTTCATGTTTTGTTCTATTATTCTACTAGCTCGTTACTTATTATTTAGAGCCATGGGGTTTGGCTTACCTACTGGTGGGCTTAGTACGTGCCATCATGACCTTAGATTTTGGATCATGAAAGGAGAATTCAATCTTCTTTGGCTTTTAATGCTTAGATTACAACCCTCCTTAATTTGAATTTTGTGAGTACATATCCCTGAAGATATGCCTATGATGTCCGTAATGGACCATTTGATGGCTCTTTCATACAATCTTAAGATTGAAACAAAGGCATCAACCTGCCAATCAAGTAACCTTCCAAAAATAATTACAAGCAAGGTTTTATTTGGCCCCACTACTAGAAAATGGGCCTATAGTAACACCATAGAAACCGTTGTTGTAGACACTAAGACTATTGCAATAGACCTATAGCAATAGTTTAGGGTACGTTGCCTGTAAGAGTGTTACTATAGGTATATTGCAATGCATTTTTGTAATGGTTTATAAACCGTTGCCATAACCATGTCTATTGCAATGGTTATTCTTCATGCTATTACAACACTAAAATTTGTAGCATTGGCAATAGTTTCAAACCGTTCCAATAGACTTAGTACAACAGTCTGAAACCATTGCAATGGACTTATTGCAACAATTATTATTAGCTATTGCAATATTATTCATTTTTATTACAAGCTTTTATAACAACTATTATGTGGTATTAGAACAAAATAAAATATAATATACTAAATTTTATATAAAAAGCAAAAGAAAATTGTTCATCAACAAAATCTTAATTCAAAATGTGAAACTGGTTGTACTTTCCCTAGATAAAAAAGAAAAGTGAAAAACACATACAATATTAAGATGGACAATCAAGAATTAGCATATACATAATTAAGTTTGCAAAAGGTTCAAAATGGAAAAATAATCCTAGAATGTCTAAATATAGATCTACCAATTTCGGCTATTTTCATCACCACTTCGTGCATTTATTTCACCTGCAATATTAAAAGGAAAATAATAGAAATTTAGAGGATATGAGAAATAAAAAAATAAAAGGAAATTACGATTTTAGATAGACAATTCAATTTATATTATCATGCCGTATTAAAGATAATTACAAGTAATTATTCATAATAAGTGAAACTTCTAATATAATGACCCTCCAGGTCATTTTCTCAATTTCTGCACGTTTTCGGTATTTTGAGTTTTTCCACAGCAGCTACAGGTCATTTATGTCTTGCCGAAACTGTCGGTTCGGTTATCAGACAATTTTTTTGGGTTTTAGGCTCATTTCCCTGTTTTGGAGCTTTTGCTATGAAGGAATTGGTCTCGTACTAAAACTCCTAGTAAACAATCTTAGATGAGAATTCTGACAATGCCCTCAGCTCCAAAATGCTAATTTTAGGCTAGGGGGACCCTTGGTCCAGGTCCCGAGGCTTCCGAACTCATTTTTAGGCATTGAGTAGAATTTGGTTAGAATAGAATTATAGGTGTGGGGCCCATATTGTGTCGAAATGACCACCGTTGGAAATTTTGATGGTTCCATTGAGTCCAGAATATCGAATTTGGTATGGTAGCATAATTTATTTACTTGCACGGGATTCCAAACAAATCCCGAGCACCTGGTTGGAGTTCGTTGGGACTTAGGCTTTTGCTGGTTTTTAGCATCTGGTGCAGAACTATGTTACTCTTCGCGATCGCGAGGCGTAGGCTACGTTCACGATGGGTCAAGTCCTTAATCTTTGCGTTCACGAGCCCTCTCTCGTGTTCACGATAAAAGGCCAGCCTGACCCGGTCCGTCTTCTTCTTCGCATTCGTAAAGGCTCCATCGTGACCGCAATAGCCTTCCCTTGTTGTTCATCGTGTTTGCGATTCTTTCCTTGCATTCGCGATGAACTAATTTTTTGTGCATCACGATCGCTGCCAGGGGTCATTGCGATCGCGATGAGTAACCCCTGGGCTTATATATTGCTGTCTCCCCTTATTTTCTCATGTTCCAAGTCCCAAATCGCCATTAATGGCATTGAGACCTCAATAAATCGTGGGAAATCATAAATTGAAGCTGGGATGAGCAGAGGACGTTGAGATGGTCATTTTCCCTTAATTTCTTCATAAGTTTTCGCTCTAAATTTTTCGTTTAATTCTTATTTTTTGTTTGTATTTTCACTACCTCTCAAGGCTGATTTGAGCCCCGATTTGTGTCCCATTTATGCTCAACTTTTGAGCACGCATTCCTTGTCCTTCGAGGGACCTCGTGATGAATTTAATTTGTGGATTTCATTTGCGGGCCTAATGGCCTCGTTCTTTAATCGAATTTTGGCCTGAGCTATTATATTGCAATATGGGTATTGTTTTACTCGTATTAACGTGTAGATTACTATTTTGATAGTGTGGCAACATTTTGGGATCGTGGATTAAAGACGAGCAATTTATGGACAGTTCTAGAGTGCAGTTCGGCATCTAGGTAGGCTTCGGTCCACTTTCTTCTATGAGATGGTGTTATGTATAGATTGCATGCTAGGTAGGGGTTATAGGATATGTTTATGAATAGTATTTCATGATTTATTCTATTTAGGGAATTTAGGATAGGAATGTGACCCGAACCTTAGCATAAGATACCCGTTATGGCCCTGGAACCATATTAACCTTGATTATAGACATGTAATCCATAGATTGATGTTAATGATCCTTTAGTATAAGACTCACCATATTACTAAGCGAATTAGACAGTAGTTCCCCAAATTTTGGTGATATTATTATACTAGTTATGTACTGTTGGGCCCGAGGCCATGGTTACGATACTAGTTGGACTTCAGGTGAGTATTTTACCCTTAAAGAGGGCATGATTCTAGTTTATGGATGCTTAGGCGCTTATGATTGTATTGTTTGGATACAGGTGATGGTACACATACTATTAGGCACATTTATGATCACTTAGTGGTACGATTTTAACCAAAACCTTGATTTTACTACTATTTTCTATAAAGGGATTTATTTCCACCTTTCATCATTAAAATGAATTCTTTTACAATGAGAATCGTACCACCACATTTACTAAATTATGAGCTTTGGAACTAAAAATATTGTTTTGGAAATTAGATCGAGGTAGATTTCAGTCCATTATTAATCCACTCTTTTACCACTACTACTTATTTCGATCGAGAGAGATTCCGACCCTTTCTACTCTATTATGCTGATTTAGTCCTGAACTTGATCTTAGGCAATGGATTTACAGACTTACACTCTTTTAGTCACGGTTCGAGTTCGTGCACTTATTATACTTATATATCTCTTTGGTACTAGACAGAGTAGATTGATTATGATGATTATTGGAAGTCCCGATTTGGGACCAGGTTATGTAAACGAAAATCTTGAGTCCCGTAGGGGCCCCTTCATCTGTGAGCCACAGTACTAGAGAAGGATGGTCGCCATACGTCCTGCACTTATGAGCTACTGAGCAGGAGAAAGTGTATACACTTGGTAATTATGGAAATTGGATTGGGTATGGTACTATTAGTTTATGTTACATTCATTCATTCATATACATTGCTTATCACCAGTATGATTGTTTGGTGCTTATATCTATCGGCCTTATGGGAGGTTCAGTAGGTATAAGCTATGAGTGCTATTTGCTGAGTGTTGGCTTGAACCTTCTGGGATTTTGGGGGCTCGACTAGGTATTGTTTGTCCAGACTCGCCGGTTGCTTTACTATTGGTTATTATCATTAGTTCATGGTAGGATGATTATGGACTGATACCTGATATTGTCAGTATGTTTCGATCCTTTTCCTCTTCTATTGTAAATTACATCATTGATAGTTACCTAACGGTTAGACATTATGGTTAGGGACCATGATTATGCTAGTATTAGCTTTCTTACTTAGTTATGATCCTCGAGATGTTAGGTTGACTCCCTCAGGTTTTTACCTTTGAGTTAGTCCTCTATGTGTATATATATATATATATATATATATATATATATATATGGTACCACCGTATATCCCTCTCTTTCTTTGTCTATTCATATTGTATATGTATTTTTTGGCCTTGTATACTACTCTATATCCTTTTTCACTCTTCATCGGTATATTGGCTAGTGATATATGATATTGTACTTTAGTTCCTGAATACTG
Organism: Capsicum rhomboideum; assembly: GCA_031232105.1. Taxonomy (NCBI): domain Eukaryota; kingdom Viridiplantae; phylum Streptophyta; class Magnoliopsida; order Solanales; family Solanaceae; genus Capsicum; species Capsicum rhomboideum. The sequence continues at coordinate 23,086,882 of CP124712.1, read as the reverse complement.
TTAGGATAGGATAATATAACCTTATTGCTCCATTAGCCTCATTATGCTTAGTTATCCTAGATAGTTGCCTACAACTATATTCTTACTTACATGTTATTTATGCTTGCATTATCTTTGGAGCTCAGTCAACCGATGCCTACTGAGTACCACTCATTTGGTACTCATATTACACTTCTGCAACCCGCAGATCATTGTACGAGTTCTCGCCATTGATATGTGCATCGTACGGAGCAGGTTTGGACCAGAGATTTAGGGTGATCTCCTGATGTTTGGAGTATTCCTGTTCTCCCTTATATTGCAAGTTTGATCTCTATTTTACATTTCAGAGATGACTTGTATTTGTATTTATTTTGTATTTCACTTTGTACTTATGTTGTATTAGAAGCTCTTGTACTGACTTTATCAGGTATTGGTGTGTAAGCTTTATATTAGTCTTTTTATTATATTATTTTTTGCTGTTTTCCTTATTTCTTTTGGTAGTCCATTACTAGATGTTCCGGACTATGGGTTGGCTTAACTACTGGTGGGTTAGTGTAGGTGTTATCATGACCTGGGAAATTGGGTTGTGATAAATTGGTATCAGAGCGTTGTTGGTACAAGACCTAAGTATTTAGTAGAGTCCTGCAGATCGGTACAGAGACGTCTTTTTCCTATCTTCGGGAGGCTACAGGGCATTCTTAGGAAATCCTATTCTTGACTCCTTGTCATGTGTCCGTATATAAACCTCTAAGTACTTCTTTTTACTCCACTCTTTCCCAGATGGATAGCACGAGGTTATTAATGGATGCTAATGGGATTTTGTGCGTGTTTCTAGAGTTTCAGCTCAGCATCAGACTAAGAAGTATGATATTGATATAGAGGATCTTCAGTGTCAGCCAGAAGGTAGGGCCAGCCCAGGCTATGACATAGTTGTGACCACCTCAGTTTTTTAGGATTTTGTGTTAGGGATTTTGAGTCTATTCATGGGTACGTCACAGGCGGTGGTGTACCTGGTACATTGAGTGATTTCCATGCCAGAGTTGGGTTTGTTGGTATTCAACAGGGACATTTATTAGTTTAAGCATATGAGATTAGGTTTCTCGAGTAAGCCAAAGATACTTCCTTGTTATTTTTTATAGAGCATGGGATAGTGCGTGGGTTTGTCAGAGGATTGACTTTACCATTCCGCTTGGCATTAGAGCATTTGGTAGCAGCTGGGTCTACTTTCCTTCAGGTTGTTGATCATGTGATGACCATAGATATGCCATGTATTGAGACCTAAGGAGGTGGCGGTAGGAGGCCATGTCAGCAATACAATGTTAGTGGTATTTCATTTTGAGGTTGGGATCTTCCCAGCAGAAGTCACCCTCACTTGCAGCCTATCAGGTCTATATGGGTAGCACTTTAGGTTATGGGTGATTCTCAGGTGGATCATGATAGCTATATTGGATAGAGTTCTCATCATATATAGCAGAGTATTCAGTATATATCTTCAGGCCATGGTGGCCATTCTAGGTCAATAGGTATAGTACTTCCGAGAGTTCCAGGGGTATGTTTTGACTATAGAGAGATTGACCATTAGTCTAAGGAGTTCCCCAGACGTGAGTTGGTTGTCTAGATAGGGTCAGCATGTATTCCTCGCCAGCCTAGAGCTCCTAAGGTATATCATGATTATGGGGAGGATGATCATTTTAGTGGAGAGTGTTCTAGGCATTAGTTGGTCAGCCAGTTGGGTGAGCTCTTGTTTCTCGCCAGGTTAGGACTCTGGGGTCTTGTTATGACTACAGAGAGACTGATCACTTATCCAGAGAGTGTCCCCGATGTGGGATTATTAGTCATTCAGCTCAGCCAAACCAGTCTCTTAGTGTTATGACACCTTCAGCTAGAGACGGTGTCCTTAGTATTTTAGTTGATCATTTGGATGCTCAGTCTGAGGTCAGATGCATTCAGATTCACACTTCTTCGGGCACATCAGGACTATGACTTTAGACTCCATCGATATAGGCGCGATTTGACTTACTATCCTTTAATTTTTATTTGAGTTGAATTAGGGTTTTTATACCCATCGATGATCATATGACTTGGTATTTTTATATTGGTTATTGTATGCCTTGGTGTAGATTTCATGCAAATGTGACTACCCCCGTAGATGATTTCTTTTAATAGTGGATCGAGTGGATTAGTATTGTGTTTTTCCTTGGGGTGTAGCATTTGGGTTAAAGTCTGTCATTTTCTTTGGCAGTTTGGCCTTGTTGTGGTCGTAGAGTGGTAGTGGTTGTTGTTTTTGTTTTTGGTGCTATCGACACTTTATACTGGTGTTACTATTGTCGTTGTTATTATTGTGGTTGCTAATAATTCTTACTTGATAGATGGCTAGACTAGCGTTATCTAGTTAGAATCCCCTTTCATTGCGATTCTTATTTGTTGGCTTAGACGGCTAACTCAGTTGGTTGGTTTTCTGTTTTTAGTGAGGTGAGGTCATTTTTTTTCTTTTCTGTTATCAAGGTCGGTTGTGGAGTGGGTTGTGGAGGTGAAGCTAAGTTTGATCTTTTATGGTTTTATTGTGGTTTTACACTTGGCAATTTGGTTCTATTGCCCGTTTCTGATATTGAAAGGTCTAGGGCTTGCTTTTTCGGTTTGTTGGGCTGTCGAAGTTCGAGCATTGGCTATCCCTTTCTATAGCCGTTCCTGAGGTTGATAAATTTGAGATTTGTTTTTTCAATTTGGATAGTTCATCGCCCGGTAGTGATCTTGATCTTGATGCTGATATTGAGTTGGGTACTCCGTTCTTGCTATGATGTGGTCCATGATTTAGTTGAGTTAAGGTTGGAGAAAATGGGTGAACTTAGAAAATTCTCATTTCGGCAGTTGTTCGACTTAATATGACTCTGCGGAGTGCTTTTTCTTGGTGATATGTGCCTATGGGTATTTGTGGTTGTAGATTGAGTATTAGATTGACCAGATTTAGCCTAAGATGGTATTTTTGAGTTGCTCGAGATTTGGGTACCATTAGTACTCTTTGCAGCGTTGGTGAGTCTTTGGTTATGCCTTAATGCATTATTCCCTCAGCAGATGTGGATTTGATTTCTCATATATTTGACCTATGGTCCTCCTCAGCCATGATTATGTTCTTTGGTAACATTTTAGTTTCAGCCCTTGCGACAACCAATAGGTATATGCTTGATTTCAGATAGTAAGATTGATTTAGATGTTTGATCTTTGTAAAGACTTATTGGCTTCAGTTTTAAATCTTGACTCTTTTGAATGACGTTTTGAAAGTTATGATAGCTTTTAGAATATGGAAACTACTCATCAACAGGGTCAGTTTGGATAGTTGAGATCAAGTAGTTCAGCTTCGATGTAGAGATTATAGCTTTGGATTGTGTAAATTGGTGGCAGCCTCCGTTTCAAATTTTGACTCCATTGAGACTTCGTCGGTAGGTTGACTAAGCCTACTCTTTACCTACTAGTTTGGTTCTCTTCAGTTCAGTTATACTGTGCTTGAAAGATACTCGAAAGATGGTCCGTTGGCACACAATATTGGCTTTTACAGCTTTTGGCTTGGATTCTCAGTTGTCGTCAGAATTCTGAATGTCTACTCAGGGCAAGAAGTGTACTCGAGTCAGGCTTGACGTGGTTTCACCCATAATTAGTGGACCATTCTGGAATGGATCATTCAATTTTGAGAGTTTGTGCTTTGGACTCCTGACTATCAGTTTCGAGGGTCATCCAGACTAGTTGTAGCTTTGGCTAGAGATTGCAGGCTTTGATCATCTCCTTTTATGTGTCTAGATAGTACCTTATGGGCTTATTTTGTTTGCTTGCCATTATGGATTTTTAGTATATCAACTTCAGTCTTTCGAGGTTAGTGTGATGTGATTGCGCGAATAAGACTCGAATGATATTCTGTGTGGTCTAGAGTAGACCTCCAATTAGGAGAGACAAAGGAATGTTGGATTTAGAATTTGGAGTTCATTGCATGATTCATGCCTTGAACCGCCTTTAGTTTGGTTGAGTTTTTTCTTGGTTGTGCTTGTATTGGAGTGTTATCAGCATGTTGTGGTTTGGATTTACATGCATCAGTCGTTCACGGTTCAGTTGGAGGCCAGTTGGTTATTGAGGATGAGTTTTTGTTTTTTGGAAAGTGAAGTAAGGAAGTTGGTTGAAAAAGGGATACCTATAGCAAAATCCCTTAGAAGCATTGTTTCTACTTAGAGATTATCTGGGGAGACATGCTCGGGGTACACGAGCCCAATACCTCATCCTTTTGAGCTTTAGGAGTCTTTCTATCTATTGACTTTCGCGAACGAAATTCCTTTTAGTAGTAGCCATTGTAATGACCCTTCAGGTCATTTTTGAGTCTTCCCACAATGGTTATAGGTCATTTATGACTTGCCGAAACTATCGGCTCGGTTATGGAATAGTTTATTTGGGTTTTAGGTTCATTTACCTATTTTGGAGCTTTTGTTGTTAAGGAATCAGTCTCAGAATAAAAATCCTAGTAAACGATCTCAGATGAGAATTTTGACAGTGCCATCATGTCCGAAATGTTGATTTTAGGCTAGGGGGACCTTGGTCATGGTCCTAAGGCTTTCAGACTCATTTTGGGCTATTGGGTAGAATTTGGTTAAAATGAAACTATAGGTGTGGGGCCCATTGTACACACCCCGTACGTTTCTAAGTCTAGCTGACAACCGTAACATTTATGAAAGAATGGAAACATGAGAGATTTGATGAATTATGTATTAAATTGTGGGCATTAATGAATCTTGTACAATTGGGCCCTTAATGAAGCCCAAAATCATAAGGGAAGACATGGCCCAACATGGGATTTTGACCCATTCTTTCAATTTTCTCCATTTGACCAATCAACCCTTGCATTTAATGCTAAGAAAGAGATAAGAGTGACTTGAGGGACTATATAAAGAGAGAAAAATCACATTTTTATTGCACTAGGACTCTCATGCTTTTCTAGACTTTACCAAAATCTCTTTTTGTCTCTCAAGAGCCCTAAGTCATTCTTTGGGCCAAGATCATCTTTGTACAAGGCTTGGTAAGTGTTTATTATAATGGATTAATATATTTTATGCATGATAAATGGTGTATAATATGTTAGTGGAGTATTGAGAAGTGCACAATGTGTGAAATGTTATATGTTTGCTAAATTGGAGGATGGTTTTGTCTTGTAAACTTGAATATACACTTGTGGTTTTGAAGGAAGTGAACTTGGGGGATTAAATATTGGCATGTGAGATGTGATTATAGTCTTACTTTGTTTTATTCTTGTGCATAACGTTTGGAATTGTTGTTGTGATATTGGTTACGGATTTGGTGACGTATTGACCGTAAAGTGTAGTTTTGGGTGTTGTTATGTGTGTTGTGAGACCATGGCTGAATGTTGGTATTCAAGATGATCAAAAATATGTCAAAATAAGTTTGGTTATGATCATGGACCATTCATGGCATTAAAACACCCAAAAGAGGCCATTTCGGACCAAAACGTGCATCCGCCCCCGCAGATAGAGGCACCTGCCGGCGCAGATGCCTCTGGCTGCTGCCAAAGTGCATCTGCGCGTGCACCTCAGCCACTTGCAGGCGCAGGTGGCTTCACAGGTCAGCCCCAGCTCTGATTTTGTATGTTTTCGTATCTAGTCGATCCCCGAAGGCCCCTATACCCTTTTTGGATGTAATTATCAACTTGTGATGTCGTTTTAATGACTTTGAAGTGTCGTATGGAGGTGTTTTGGAATATATTAAGTATGGATGATTGTTCATATGTTGTTATAAAGGATTAATTGCGACGGAATGATAAAGAGAAAAGCGTAAAGGGTAAGTGTGGTGTGAAATGCTATCGATGTATGATCTTTTGGTCAATGTGTGTAATGTTATGGTGTTGTTGATATGGAAATGCAGTGGATTGTATTGTAAGGGATGACATGACGTTATACGACAGTCATATAGTTCATTGTCATCTTGTACGCCTGTATAGTAACTAGTTGCTAATGTAAGCTCCGATATGTACTTGTATTGTAAAGTAAGACGTAAGGAAGAAGCTGGACTATTGTGTTCATACATAGGCTTGTGTATTCATAATTGGAAGTGAAGGTATGTAAGGTTACTCTTCTATATCCTTCTGCAGCATATGGTGTTCACATTGTCATAGTACTCATTCGATTCCAAAATGCTCTAAGGTATTCCGTATCCGGTAGTTGACTAGTGTTACTCATATATTTCCTATTCATTGATCAGTTATGAACCACATGTCTCATACTCATTGGTAATGTTCCAAAAGTTCCAATAGTGGTGATTATTCATGTGTCTTGTCCATTGCTTATTGTCCAATGGTTCCAATGGTGTTATGTTTCCAATAAGGCTATGTTTCAATAATGTCTACTCGCATGTCTCTTACTCATTGATTGTTGATCCAAAGCTTCAAATAAAGTTATGGCTATCATTATATCAATCTCAAAAGTAAAGAACAAAGTAATGCATATATGTGGTTAATGATTGAGTGCGGGTGGCAGCTTTGGGGGCGTAATGCCTAGCTCAAGCCGATCCCAAGATTGTTGGATCAGGGGGCAGTCCTAGAGGCATAGCCTAGCTCGGACCGATCCTGACAGGGGGCAACTCTAGAGGTAATAACCTAGCTCGAGCTGAACTTGAAATGTTGGTAAGGGTGGCAGCTCTAGAGGTAGTAACCTAGCTCGAGCCGATCCCAATCTATATTGATTCATAGGGTGGCATCTCTAGAGGCATAAGCCTAGCTTGATCCAATCCCAACATAATGATATGTTATGTTAAAACTCACTGTTCAGTCGGGGCCAGGGTATCACAGTTCACAGGCAAAGATGAATAATCATAGAATCAAAGGAACAAAGAAAGTAAAGAAAGCAATATACCTGGTTTCCAAAGTTCTGTATAGTGACTTATCCATATTGGTGGTGCGTTTGAATTTGATTTCATTGGCGTATTCACATATCATACAATTTCATTTGAGCCTTACATACTCAGTTCATTCTTCGTACTGACCCCTCTTGGGGGATTTACCTTACTTGCTGCAGGCGCAGGTACTAGTAGGCCTCCACAGTAGGTTGCCAGTTGTTGCGGATCATTGGTGAGCTCCAGTTTGTTCGGGGATTCTCCGAGTCACAGTTGTACATATGTTTTGGTAGTATACATGTTGTATAGAGCGGGGACTTGTCCTGAGTTTCAGTTAGTTTTGGTAAATGTATTTTTTAGAGGCTTTTGTAGACATATGTGGGTGTATAAATGTAAAAGGTACATGTCGTTTTTGAATTGATGGCCTCAATGGCCAAGTTTCATATATGTATATATGTCACATGTTCCATGAATTTTTGTTGTTAGCATTATAAGCTCCTACGAGATAAGGGTGTTTCTGGTGGCATGCATATGAATGAACATAAGTACAGTTTGGTTCTCTCGGGCCTTATCGGCTACGGGTGCCAATCACGTCTCGATGGGATTCGGGGCGTGACAAAGTGGTATCAGAACAGGTCGTTCTAAATGTGTCTACAAAGCCGTGTCTGAGTAGAGTCTTACTTATCAATGTGTTGTGCACCACATTTATAAGTAGGAGGCTGCGGGACATTTAGGATGTTGTTTCTCTTCTTCAATTCTAGATCGTGCAATAGAGCCAGTGTTGTAAGTTGAATTGTATCTGATCATGGTAATGTTTCTCTTTAATATACTAACCATACCAATCACGAGAAGAGGTAGAGGTAAAGGTAAGCAGGTAGATGTGCTTGCTGAAGAAGGAATGAGTAGACTACCACCTGACCATGCTAGTCAAGCTGGAGCAAATGCTGAAATTTCATAGCGGTCTTCCTCTACTTTTCCAGCTCCAGAAGAGCCAGTTGGTAGGGAAGTACCTGCAGCACCACCAATGAATGCCACAGATCAGGATCTTAGAAATGCAGTACATATGTTGACACAGTTAGTGGCAGCACAAAGTCATGGACGAGCTGGTCCAAATATACATGATGATGATGCGGCTAGAGTGGCAAGTCGCAGAACACAGGATTTTCGGAAATTGGACCCTCCTATATTCACTGGGTCAGATCCGAAAGCAGATCTATAGGACTTCATGGATCAAATTCAGAGGGATTTGGAAGTTATACACGTGACGGGGGTAGAAACAGTTGAACTTGCTGCGTATAGACTGAAAGGAGAGGCGATATTGTGGTATGAGGATTGGAAGAAATCTCATGATATTAGTGCAAATCCACCTACATAGGAAGAGTTTAAAGCAGCTTTCCTTGATCATTACCTGCCCTATAAGATCTGTGAGGCACGTGCGAATTAGTTCCTAAATCTCCGTCTGGGAAATCTGAGCATCAGGGAATACAGTTTGCAATTTAATTCCTTGGGTCGATATACGCCGAATGTGGTTGTGACTATGACAGACAGAGTCCATAGATACGTGGATAGATTAGAGCCATATTTGGTAAGGGATTTCACCATTGCTGCGTTGAACAAGGACATGGACATAGCGAGAATTCAGGCCTTCGCCCAGAAAATGGAAGATCAAAGACAGAGATGAAGGGTACATGAATTTGACAGGGGACAGTCCAAAAGGGCTAGACCTATGGGACCACCTATGATGTACCAAGGAGGATTTAGGCCCCGTATGTTTTCTAGACCACCTAGACCATCGTTCTCTTATTCCACAGGGGGTGCTCACTCTCAGTTTTGAGGGTCTAGAGGTAGTCCATCTGGGCAGAGTAGAGGAGTTCATGGATCACAGAAAGCAGGTTTTCCTCATCAGCAGTGTCAGCACTGCGGGCGTATTCATGTAGGTACATGCCGAGTGGGGACAAATGCTTGTTTCTGGTGTGGTATGACAGGGCACATAATGAAAGAGTGTCCCCAAAGGAGCATGGGTGGTATAGCATGACCGGCAGGATCAGCCGTTGCATCATCAACATCGGTTCCTTCATTGGGCTGAGGTGTGCAGTCTGTTGGCCGTGGTAGGGAAGCCAGAGGAGCAGCCAGTACTAGTGGGGTCCAGAATTGTACTTATACTTTGGTGGACCGACAAAATTCAGAGGCTTCTCCTAATGTTGTCACAAGTACATTATCCATATTCTCATATAATGTATATGCATTGATTGACCCCGGTTCTACATTGTCCTATGTTACTCCATTGATTGCTACGAAATTTGCAAAGGCACCAAAATTATTAATTAAATCAATTGAAGTGTCTACACTGGTGGGTGAATGTATTGTTGCAAAAAGAGTATATCAAAATTGTGTGGTAACTGTGTGTGGCCATGATACATTGGCCGACCTTATTGAATTGGACATGGTGGATTTTGATGTGATAATGGGGATGGATTGGTTGGCTTCTCCTTATGCCACGATAGATTGCCGGGTTAAGAAGGTACATTTTCATTTTCCACAAATGAATGTTCTTGAATGGAAGGGTGATGTAGGGGCACCACGAGGAAGATTTATTTCTTACCTAAAAGCCAGGAAAATGATTGCTAAAGGCTACATATGTCATTTAATACGGGTGAAAGATATTGAAGTGGAACCACTAACTCCGCAGTCGGTTCCAGTGGTCAATGAATTTCTAGATGTATTTCCAGAGGATCTTCCAGGCTTACCCCCAGAATGGGAAGTAGAATTTAGCATTGATGTGATTCCAGGAACTCAGCCTATTTCTATACCTCCATATAGAATGGCTCCAGCAGAATTGCGTGAATTGAAGGAGCAATTAAAAGATTTGCTGGACAAAGGTTTCATCAGGCCTAGTATATCCCCGTGGGGTGCACCGATATTATTTATACGGAAGAAAGATGGCACGTTGAGAATGTGCATCGACTATCGGCAATTGAATAAGGTAACGATCAAGAACAAATATCCCCTCCCTCGAATTGATGATTTGTTTGATCAGTTACAGGGTGCCAAGTGTTTTTCAAAGATCAACTTGAGGTCGGGTTACCATTAAGTCAGAGTTAGAGAAGAAGATGTACCCAATACAACATTTCGAACACGGTATGACCATTACGAATTTTTAGTTATGTCATTTGGACTAACAAATGCACCAACTGTGTTCATGGATTTGATGAACAGGGTGTTTAAGCCATTTCTGGACGTATTCGTCACGGTATTTATAGATGACATCCTGGTTTACTCACGATCACCAGAGGATCATGCCAATCACTTACGGCAAGTGTTATAGATTCTCCGTGAGCGTAAGCTGTATGCCAAGTTCTCTAAGTGTGAGTTTTGGTTAAAATCAGTTGTATTCTTGGGTCACATTGTGTCAGATGAAAGGATACAGGTTGATACACAAAATATTGAAGCAGTGAAAAATTGGCCAAGACCTACGACACCCACAAAAATTCATAGTTTTCTTGGACTGGCAGGTTATTACCGACGATTTGTGGAAGGTTTTTCTTCCGTTGCTGCACCGTTAACAAAGCTTACACATAAGGCAGTTAAATTTTAGTGGAATGATGCGTGTGAGAAAAGCTTCCAAGAGTTGAAAGATAAAATGACCTCCACTCCAGTTCTAGTGCTTCCCGAAGGTATCGAAGGCTATGTAGTGTATTGTGATGCTTTCGGGATTGGCCTCAGATGTGTATTGATGCAGCACGGTAATGTCATAGCATATGCCTCATGACAGTTGTGGCCACATGAGAAAAATTATCCCACACATGATCTTGAATTGGCAGAGTTGGTCTTTGTTTTAAAGATATGGCGTCATTATTTGTATGGAGTTCATGTTGATATCTATACAGATCACAAAAGTTTACAATATATCTTTAAGAAGAAGGAACTCAATTTGAGGCAACGAAGATGGTTAGAGCTTTTAAAAGACTATGATATTGATATTCTTTATCATCCAGGCAAAGCAAATGTAGTAGCTGATGCATTGAGCCGCAAGGCAGTAGAGAGCACTAGTTGCCAGTTAACAGAAAAGCAGGAGATAATCAAAGACGTACACCAACTATCCAGCTTGGGAGTTTGCCTTATTGAATCCTTAGATGATGGAGTTATTATACAAAATACAGCGGAATCCTCCTTAATAGCTGAAGTAAAAGAGAAGAAGTTTGCGGATTCCATGTTATTGCAGTTGAAAGAGAATGTACAATAGGGTTCGACTGTGTCCTTCGATCTTACACAAGAAGGGGTACTACAATGTCAAGGAAGATTATGTGTTCCAGATGTGGATGAGTTGAGAAAATGAATTATGGCAGAGGCGCATCATTTGCGCTATTCTATTCATCCGGGTGCTACTAAAATGTACCATGATTTAAAAGAAGTGTATTGGTGGGGAAATATGAAGAAGAACATTGTAGAATTTGTCGCTCAATGCCCAAATTGTCAACAAGTGAAAGTAGAGCATCAAAAACCAGGAGTTTACATGCAATGTATCAATCTTCCAGTCTGGAAGTGGGATATGATTAACATGGATTTCATTACAGGTTTGCCTCGTACATTACGGAGATTTGATTCTATATGGGTTATAGTGGACAGGCTTACCAAATCAGTGCATTTTCTACCAGTCAAGACCACCTATACAGTTGAAGAGTATGCGAAGTTGTATGTGAAAGAGATAGTACGATTGCATGGTATTCCACTTTCCATTATATCATACAGAGGAGCACAGTTCACAGCGCACTTTTAGAGATCTTTTCAGCAGAGTTTGGGCACACAGGTGAATTTGAGTACGGCTTTCCATCCTCAGACTGATGGACAAGCAGAACGTACTATTCAGACACTTGAAGATATGCTGTGAGCATGCACGTTGGATTTTCAAGGCAGTTGGGATGACCATTTGCCTCTTATTGAATTTGCTTACAATAATAGATATCATTCAAGTATTAAGATGGCACCTTATGAAGCTTTGTACGGAAGGAAATGTAGATCACCAGTTGGATGGTTTGAAGTGGGTGAAACTGCTTTACTTGGGCCAGATCTTGTTCATCAGGCTATGGAGAAAGTTAAAGTGATTCAACAACAATTACAAATGGCCTAGAGTCGACACAAGTCATATGCTGATATTAGAAGAAGAGGACTTGAGTTCGCCATAGGTGATTGGGTATTTCTGAAGGTGTCACCAATGAAAGGAGTAATGCGATTCAAAAAGAAAGGAAAATTGAGCCCACGTTATATAGGCCCCTATGAAATTGTTAGAAGATTTGGGCAGGTTGCCTATGAGTTGGCACTACCCCAAGAACTTTCCTCAGTCCACCCGGTATTTCATGTTTCGATGCTTCAAAAATGCATAGCAGATCCATCTCGTATTGTTCCAATTGAAAATGTCCAAGTTACCGAGGATCTTACCTATGAGGAGGTACCTATTTCCATTCTGGATAGACAAGTGAAGAGGCTTAGGGATAAAGACATAGCATCCGTAAAGGTACTTTGGAGAAATCAACAAATAGAAGAGGTCACATGGGAAGTTGAAAAAATGATGAAATCCAAGTACCCTCATTTGTTCCAAAGGGAAGAATGACAAGTAAGTATTTATAAGCTTTGAGTATATCTCTACATGATGAAATGAAGAATGTTCCTATACATGTAATTGTTTACTTTGAATAATAACACTAACATTCGAGGACGAATGATTCTAAGGGGGGAAGAATGTAACACCCCGTACGTTTCTAAGTCTAGCTGACAACCGTAACATTTATGGAAGAATGGAAACATGAGAGATTTGATGAATTATGTATTAAATTGTGGGCATTAATGAATCTTGTACAATTGGGCCCTTAATGAAGCCCAAAATCATAAGGGAAGACATGGCCCAACATGGGATTTTGACCCATTCTTTCAATTTTCTCCATTTGACCAATCAACCCTTGCATTTAATGCTAAGAAAGAGATAAGAGTGACTTGAGGGACTATATAAAGAGAGAAAAATCACATTTTTATTGCACTTGGACTCTCATGCTTTTCTAGACTTTACCAAAATCTCTTTTTGTCTCTCAAGAACCCTAAGTCATTCTTTGGGCCAAGATCATCTTTGTACAAGGCTTGGTAAGTGTTTATTATGATGGTTTAATATATTTTATGCATGATAAATGGTGTATAATATGTTAGTGGAGTATTGAGAAGTGCACAATGTGTGAAATGTTATATGTTTGCTAAATTGGAGGATGGTTTTGTCTTGTAAACTTGAATATACACTTGTGGTTTTGAAGGAAGTGAACTTGGGGGATTAAATATTGGCATGTGAGATGTGATTATAGTCTTACTTTGTTTTATTCTTGTGCATAACGTTTGGAATTGTTGTTGTGATATTGGTTACGGATTTGGTGACGTATTGACCGTAAAGTGTAGTTTTGGGTGTTGTTATGTGTGTTGTGAGACCATGGCTGAATGTTGGTATTCAAGATGATCAAAAATATGTCAAAATAAGTTTGGTTATGATCATGGACCATTCATGGCATTAAAAGACCCCAAAGAGGCCATTTCGGACCAAAACGTGCATCCGCCCCCGCAGACGGAGGCACCTGCGGGTGCAGATGCCAACGCAGATACCTCTAGATGCTGCCAAAGTGCATCTGCGCATGTACCTCATCCACCTGCGGGTGCAGGTGGCTTCGCAGGTTATCCCCAACTCCGGTTTTGTATGTTTTCGTATCTAGTCGATCCCCGAAGGCCCCTATACCCTTTTTGGATGTAATTATCAGTCACAAACCTTTGATCATAGCTTCTTCCTACCATCATTGCCTTAGTATTATGAAGCACAAGTATTTTAAAAAATACAAATAAGGTTAAATTCCTTCACGAAACATATTAAATACATAAGTGATTTTATTCTTTGTGATCTGCAAAAACATTGCTCCCTAGTGTTCAGAATTCATGCTTATGAGACTATGAGATGAATTTATAATAATTCTCAATAGCGGAGTTTGAAGGATGATCATTGTCTCAATTCCTATTTTTATAAGCCGCAACTTCGGGACACAAAAAATAATTAATCATTTTAAAAAATTTAAAGTCGCCACCTAATTTTAGGAAACTAGGAAACTATTTAATTAAATTAAAGAAAAAAATAGTTTGCATAACCAATTAGATTCTATATAAGGTTTCAAGGTGTTAGGAACCCTTCGAAATCCACAACGGTGGTTCCCGGCTAAACTCATTTTTTCAATTGAGGAGGAGATAAAATCAATTTTTCACAAGTATAATAAATATAAAATATATACAAAGAATAAAGTAAAGCATAAATAACGAAAACAACCTAATATTTGCGTAATGTTATTCACAATGAATAAATACTTTAAGTCAATTAAAATGGATCCTCAAATTTATATACGAGTGCCTTCTTTGGAAAGCAACTCCGGATAACTATAAAAACGTTAAGTAAAAGTGATAGAAATGAATAAATATAAATCAAAATGAATTAAAGAAATAACAAACAACTAAAACTCATCTTTAATACATGAGAGACCTAATAAATATATGGAGGTTTCTTCATCGACCAATTAAATTAACACCTGATATTAAATAAATGAACTTGAAACTAAAATCTATCTTTTATTATAGGGAGGCCTCGAAAATCTGAATGTGAATTTTTTCCTTTGCCAAATATCATTTGAATTAATAAAATGCCAAACTATTAGAAAAGGACAAACTAGTGAATAGAAAAATTCATAGTAATAATAAACATATCAAAAGTAACAATTGGGAAATGGATTTATCCTAAAAGTCATAAAGTGAAGTCACTTTCAAGACCAAAATAAAATATGATGGTATGAATTTTGTACATAAGTGACAAAGTTAACATAAAATTCAAGAAAAATAATATAAAAAGCACCCAAATAAAAAAGCTTAAAAGTTAAAAACCAAATAATGCATTTAGCAAAATTGGTGTCATGATCCAATTTCTCAGGTCATGATGGAACCTACTTTAACCCATCAATAGGTAAACCAAACCATAGCCCAGAACAGCATGTAACGGACTAACATGCGGAAGATAAGAAAATAAGGTTACAAAAACAATAATAAACAACCAGAAAAGATATATATATATATATATAGAGAGAGATAGATAGATAGATAAATAAATAAATAGATAGATAGATAGATAGGTAGATATAGATATAAGCATGCTATACAGGAGAGGAAAGAGGACAAAATACCCAAAATAATTCTCCAAAGACCTGGTAAGGTCAGTACAAGAGCCACTAAGCCAAAATGGGTATTAGACAGTGTCAAGTATACATCGTAGTCTCGGAATATATAAAATAAGACTATCAAGATAGAATAAGGAGGAGGATCAACTCCAGACTCTAAAAGCTCACCCAATCTGTGAACAACAACACAACTTGAGAATGTCGTCAGTGGTGGTGACTCGTACTAGGATCTGCTTCAAAAAAAAGATGTAGAAGTGTAGTATGAGTACCAAAACCATGGGTACCCAGTACACATCATAGACCGACTTAGCTCAATTACAATAAAAGTATAAATAAAGTGTGAGTATGTAAACTAAAGTCAATAATAAAGGGGCAAAAATGGAAATAATAGGCCATGCTTGCAAATGCAATAAATAGAAAACAAGTAAATCAAAAGTGGAAATACAAGCCTAACTATAGCCTAACTGGACCCCCATAAGACCAGAAGGCACACACAAGGAGAAATCAACTTAACCTAGCCCCCATAAGCCCGGTGGGTGCAAGCAAGGAGTAATACTAAAGTAAGGACATGATATAATAGCAGCAAAAGTAAAATGAGCAAAAATATGCGATATAGGTACCTTATATTCCCTTTCCATCCATAACCACCACTCTATCCATATCAACCAGTTTCTCAACCCTAGATTAGTAATAGTAAGGATAATAAATATCAGACTCAAACTGAAACTAGTTAATAATAATAATGTAGCATATGCCAGACTTGAACCAGGACTGATTGATAATAATAATATAGAAAATCCCAGACTCGAACCAAAACTAAATAAATGATACAATATGCCAGGTGCCAAATTCAAACCAGAACTAAAATGACAAATAAATAGTGATATCCTAGGGTTGTAGTCCATCTTACGTCCATTTAATCACAATTTCCAATATTAGGAAGCCAAATCTTTTAAGGAGAAACAAGTTCCAATTATTAAGTCAGAAAGGTGCGATTTAAGGTCAATTACTACCCTACCCAGGGGTAACGAAGTTAAATAAGCGCATAGTAATGTCTAAGTCAATCAAACTGTGGTAATAGCCTAAGGAAGCAGTTGTATGATCATTTAGGTTGGAAGGAGTGTTATTCTAAATATCCTATCTAAAATGGGGCGGTAGGGCACACTATCAGTCCTGACTACACAAATGTAACACCCCATACCTTCCAATACATATACGACTAAGTGAACACCACAAAAATATTTAAGTTTGATATAATAAAATGTGGAAGTTGATCTTAAAGCTTAAAATGGACAAGTGTATATTATTAGTGTTAAGTAAAGTAGAGGGATTAAGATTTGAAAAATAGGATAAAATAAGTGAGGTGCTTGCTTGACTTAATTAAGCTAGTAGGTGACACGTAGGTGCATCACCTACGGATTTATTGATCAACTTATAGGGCCAAGTACGCCCATCACCTACTTGACAATTTTTCCCTAAACTAAGTGCAGGAAAAAGAAAAAAGAGAATGGGCAGGCTAACACTCCAAAATCTGCCCCTAAGCTCAATAAGTTCAATCTCATAAAGAAACATAAATTAAGGCCAAGTAGGTGCATCACCTACTTTGACATTTGACCAGCTTAAAATGGCCAAGTAGGTGCATCACCTACTTGACAAAAATATGGCTGAAAATGGGAAAATATGAGGCGGTTCAGCAAGTCCTTTTAAGGACCAATATCAGCTCAGTTTCTACATTATTCTTATGACAAAATATAGATCTCTCTTAAGCTCTCTCTTTCTTTGTCTCAACGTTTCATGTAGCAGCCCTAAATTTCTTATTAGGGTTCTTGGGATTCTCTCTCTTTCCAAATTCAAAGTAAGTAAATTTTTTTATGGTTTTAGATTGATTCTCATATGGAGGGTTATGGAATTATTTTCTTTATGTTTAAAGTGTAGGACAACTTCTTCTTTTTTTCCAAGCATGGAAGTCCACTTCTATTTAACTTCTAAAAGATCTCCAGTAGTATTTGGTTCATCTTGAAGGGAATCTTAACGTCTTGATGGAGTATAATTTAAGATAAGAAATTTTAGAAATAAAGGTAAGGTTACTGACCCAATTTGGTCCCTCTTTATGTATGGGTCTAGATGGAGGATTTTATATGTATTATTGTTAAGAACTCATGGGATGGTGATCAGAAGCCATGATTTCAATATTTTCATATTGTGTTGAAGGATTTTGGAATTATTTAGGGGCTGTTTATATGTAATGTTGTTAGTAGGTAGTGGGTGACCTTATCAATGGTTGAGTGGAGTTATATTGAAGTATAGAAGGAGGGTGTGGTGATAAACCAAGTATTTAGGGGCTGGATGGTCTTACTGCCCGTTATAGTGTTTAGCTTCTATTTTGCAAGGCTTACATTGTGATTAGATGCTAATATTAGCTTTATTATGCACTCATATTATAGATTAATGTCTTAACAGAAAGAAGGCTAATTCATTATAATATTTGAGTTGTGCAGCAAGGTATGTAAAATCTATTCAATTTCATACTCTTTGGCATGAAGTGGACATATTCTGTGTACCAACAAAGTGACCTTTGTAAGTGATCCTCATGGTAAAAGATACATGGTGATGGTGCATAATCTCCAATGTAGTTAATGTTCTTCCTCCTACCACTCGTGGTTTCGCAATTGTGTCAAACTACTTTTATATGTGTCTATCATCCTAAATCCTATACCGATGTGTTTATACTTGCAAGTAATAGTAGGATAAAGGTACTCTAAACAGTAAGTTGCATGGGTCATCCTCTAAGTCAAATGAGGTTCATTGAGTTAACAAAATCCTACATTATACATGTTATGAGTGTTCATATATTGGATACCTATTCTGTCCATTATATATTTTATATGTCCTTTACGTGGAATGTACACTTGTCCCTAATTTGGGTCTGTCCCTGGTCTATCAAGTGTGTTAAAGTAAATCCATATGTGTTCATTACTCTATATCTGTCTATTTTTTCTTCCAAGTACTAGTATGATAAAGTTATTCTAAACAACAAGTTCTATGAGCTATTCCCTAGGTCAAATGAGGATCAGTATGTTGTATGAGTTCTTAATTATTGTATTGATGTTGCATTTGTTTCCTATGTCATTGTTATTGCCCCAAGCATATTGTTCACATGTTTATAGTTCCAAAATCTCAAAAGAGTTATGACCACCAAAAGAATAATCTCAAAGATTAATGTAACAAGGTAAAGTGAATCTACAGAATCATGGGTGGCAGCCCAGGGGCCAAGACTCTAGCAGGGTCGATCCCAAAAGCTAATTTACATATATATATATGGGTGGAAGCTCAAGGGAAAAACCTAGCATGGGCCAATCTCAATTGATGTATTTATGGGTGGTGTTTTGCGGAGAAAATGGATTTTTGTGATTTTATCAAATTCAAACACTTAGAAGGAAGTTTTCAAATTCAATTTTTTGAAAAGAGAGTCGCCATTTAATTTATTTTGAAAAGGAAATTAAGAAAACTTTGAAAATTACTTAAAAGACTAAAACAAAAAAATCTTTTAAATTTTTCAAAAATTTGGTAAGGGTTCTTATTAATGTCTCTGGAAGGGTGTTAAGGCACCAAAGACATCCGCTTACATGCGGTTATCCGATCTATTCGAAAATAACTTTGTTTTGACCAACTTTGAAAATGAGTTTTGAGTATAAAAGAAAATTGACAATATAATGTTTGAAAAGATACTTGATAATTTGAAACCAGAGTTGAAAACTCGAAATAACTAAATGTATTTTTTATTTGAATATAGATTATTCTTTGCAAGCTAGTAATGGCATTCGACCGGGGAGTTTGACTAAGTTAGATAAAGTGTTAGAATTTATACAAGCAAATTCCTAAACTAGACAAATGATAATTAAAGAGCGGGAAGAAGTCGGGTTTAGGCACTTGGACTCAAACCCCTACGATTTGTCCAATTTGGACTACCAAATGTGTTTGGGTTAAGCCCATTTATCCGGGCTTAGTCTTCGACCCTGTATATTAGCTTCCCTTTCACCTTTGAGTAGCACATTTCATTTTTGGACTTGCAGATTTGGACTCATTTTTATGCACTTGAGGCTTGAATCGAGATGGTGTCGGGCTTTGCGATCCCATCCAGATATGATGAGGGATAGAGGGTCCGAATGGACCCAACGCCACATGTATTAGAAGAGAATAGAATGGAAAAAAAATTAGTATTCATCTATGGAGGGATGAACAAATCAACATCATTTTTTTAATATCCTGGAACAAATAGAATTCTCTAAACAACAGAGGCCAAACATGTAGGTCATAACACACTGTAACACCCCGTATTCTATAGACACTACTCTTACTTATATGGAAAATGGTACAGACTTATGGCAATAGGTGATGGAATAACTAGTTCTTTGATTCAAGTACAACACTTCGTACATTTTCAAAACTTGTGCGACTAACCTAACATGGATAAAAGTATTTAAACTTGAGATAATAAGGACATACTCAAGTGTAAAATTAAAGTTAAGTGGTGAATTAAGGTAGAAGGATTAAGACGTTGGAAAACGGGGAGAACATAAGTGAGGTGCTTCCGTGACTTAATTAAGATAGTAGGCGTATCACCTATTTAACCTATTGGGCTGCATTTGGACCTATGTTAATGGACTGAATTGAGGTCCAAACTAAGTACAGAAAATAGGGAAGATGACCAGCCCAACACCTAAATATCACTAAGGCCCAACATGCTATGATCCAACTAGAATTAGCCCAAGTAAGTGGACTGTTTTGGACAGCTTATATAGCCAAGTAGGTGCATCACCTACTTGGACTATTTTTGACCAAAAATTGGATAAGAATGAGATAAAAGAGGTGGATAAGAGGGTTTATAAAGATCTGGAATTCAGCTCATTTATCCATTTATTTCATTTTCCAAAAACAGAAAATTAAAACACTCTCTCCTCTCTCAAACCCCAAACAGCCGCCCTAGTTTTCCTTTAGGGTTCTTGGACTAATCTCCCATTTTGAAAGCCTTGGTAAGTGTTTAACCTTATAGATTAATGTTATATATGTATAATAGGTTGTGTAAAACATGTTGGTGGTGTTTAAAATGTATAGGGCAATCCCTTAATTAAGTTGGCAGTCCACTTGTGTTGGTTTTGATGAATTTGTCTTCCTTGTGGCTTGGACTTGTATAGGGGCTTAGGGTGTTGAAGAAATTAAGTTATGATGATGAAATTACAGTATATTAAAGTGTGGTTCTGCCCCTGAATCGTTCCTTTTATGTATGGCTTGATGGAAATGTTTATATGTGTTGGTAAATGGAACGTTTGTTGTAGTGAAAAGAGAACACTCTTTTGTTATGTTAATCTGAATTTTGGAACTGTTGTGGAATGATTTTGGTATGCTACTGTGGAAGGCAGTATGGTTACCTTATGGTGTGAATATATGGAGTTTCATTGGAGTGGAAATGTAAAGGATAAACTAGGTAGGTAATCCTACCGGTTTGTAACGGTTATGTTTGTTTGTGGACTGTTTTGGTGGTGTGTGGACTGATTTGGTGTTGTTGTTTTGCAAAAGCAGTAAGTGTTAGGGTAATGTGGTTGAATACTATTATCTGGTAGTATAATGAAAGGGGGAGTGATGCAAAATGTGTTTTGGAGGTTGGACGGTTTCTACTTTCTGTTAAGCACCTACTTACCGTCTTGTGAACTTATAATGTAGCTAGCCGTTAATGTTTGCTCCATTATGTACTTGTGTTGTAGATAAACACATAAGGAAGGAGCTGAATCATTGTAGTTACATATTGAGAAGATAAGGTATGTAAGGTTATTCTTTTCCGCATTCTTCTGCAGCATCTAGTATTCATATTATCATAACACTTGTCCTATCCCCAAAGGGTTGTACAATATCTCATTTCAGAATTAGTAGCACTGTTATAAATGTATCGCTCTTATAACTAAAGAATGAAGTAATGTGAGTAATTGTGAAATGGTTAATGTTGAAAATGGGTGGTATCTCATGGAGTGAAAGAAACACTCGCATGAATGTCGATCCCATTATTACGGGTGGTATCCCATGGGATAAAAGGAACATCCGCATGGATGGCGATCCCGATTATTATGTTATTTCCCACTGATCAGTTGGGCCTGGGCATGACATGATTGTTGATTGATGATGTACAGTAAAGTAAAGTAAAGTACAGTAAAGTAAAGAAAGCAATGTACATGATTCCACATATATACCATATGGTAGTTATTTATATCGTTTGTTCACTTGTACTTAATTCCGTTGAAGTGCTTATATTTCATACAGTTACTTATAGCCTTACATACTCAGTACATTCTTTCGTACTGACGTCCCTTGGGGGACTTACCTTACGTGCTGCAGGTACAGGTACTAGTAGACCTCCTCAGTAGGCTACGGGTTATCTACAGAATATTGGTGAGCTCCAGTTCGGTTTGGGGCTTTCCGAGTCATATGTATATGTGGTTTTGGTGCTGCATAAGCATTGTATATAAAGTGGGAAATTATACCGACTATATTTTGGGTTTTGTAGCTGTTAGAGGCTTTGTAGACGTTATACAGTTGAAGGAGGGAATGTTGTGTGTTTTTTTCTCAACCATATGGCTCCAACGGCCATGTCTCATGTTTATATAAATGTTCTTATTAGATTTATATTATTGATATGTTGTGTCCATAAGTGATTGAATGCTAGCCTATGTACTACAAGTATGCGAACGTATAGAATGGTTCTCTCGGGCCTTAACTGCTTCGGGTGCCATGTCCGCCCCAATGGGATTTGAGGCGTGACAAAAGTGGTATCAGAGCGGTCGTCCTAGGGTGTCTACAAAGCCGTGTCTGAGTAGATTCTTACTTATCGATGTGTTGTGCACCACATCTATACGTAGGAGACTACGGGACATTTAGGAGTTGTTTCTTTTCTTCATTTCCTAGATCGTGCAATAGAGCTAAAGTTGTAGGTTGAATCACATCTGACCATTGAAATGGTTTTCTTGTGTTATAGTAAAAATGCCGGTTACAAGAAGAGGTAGAGGTAGAGGTAAGAAGATAGACATGGCTGTCGGAGAAGGAACCAGTAAATCACCACCTAAACAAGCTAATCAAGGTGAAGCTGAAAATGAGTTTGCATCACAGACTTCTTCCACTCTTCCATTGTCAGAAGAGTCAAGAGGAAGAGAAGTACCTGCAGGACCACCAATAAATACTACTGACCAGTATCTAAAGAGTGCAGTGCAAATGTTGACCCGAATAGTTGCTGCACAAGTTCAGGGATAAGGTGGTCCAACGACAAGTGATGATAGTGCAGCTAGAGCAGCTAGTCGACGGACACAGGATTTTCTGAAGTTAGATCCTCCCACATTCACTGGATCAGATCCAAATGAGGACCCTCAAGATTTTGTAGATCAAATTCAAAGGGCTTTGGAGGTTATGCATGTGTCCGGTGTGGAAACGGTTGAGCTTGCGGCCTATAGATTGGAGGGCGAGGCTATTTTATGGTATGAAGATTGGAAACGGTCGAGGGTTATTGATGCACTCCCAGCTAGTTGGGAAGAATTTAAAATGGCATTCATTGATCACTATCTTCCATATGAGGTTCGAGAGGCTCGTGCAGACCAGTTCTTGAATCTGCGGCAGGGTAACATGAGTGTCCGAGAGTATAGCCTTCGATTTAACTCTTTGGCCCGTTATGCTCCGAATATGGTAGCTACGATGACCGATAGAGTTCATCGGTATGTGGACAGACTGGAGCCATATTTGGTTCGAGATTGTACTATTGCTGCGTTGAACAGGGATATGGACATAGCTAGAATACAGGCCTTTGTACAGAAAATGGAAGATCAGAGGCAACAGAGAAGAATACAAGGGTTTGAAGAAGGGTCGTCGAAGAGAGCTAGATCTACGGGACAGTCTATGGTGTCCCAAGGAGAGTTTAGGCCTTGGAGTTTTAATAGACCGCCTAGGCCACCATTTTCTCATTCCATGGCAGGCACTTCATTTCAATTCCAAGGGTTTAGAGGTAATCAAGCCGGGCAAGGTAGTGGGAGTCGTGGTTCACATACATCGGGATCTTTTCGTTCACCATGTCAGCATTGCAGACGATATCATCCAGGTGAATGCCGACTGGGGATGAATGTTTGTTATTGGTGTGGCATGACAAGGCACATGATGAGGGAATGCCCACGAAGAGGCTCGGGAAGCATGGTACGACCTGCGGGATCCACTGTGGCATCATCATCATCGGTGCCTTCCTTAGGTAGAGGAGTGCAGCCTATTGGACGCGGTAGAGGTGCTAGAGGAGCAGCTAGTTCCAGTGGAACTCAAAATCGTATTTATGCTCTAGCAGACCGTCAGAATTCAGAAGCATCTCCTGATGTAGTTATAGGTATCTTGTCCATATTCTCACATAATGTATATGCGTTGATTGATCCAGGTTCTACATTATCATATGTTACTCCTTTGATTGCTGAAAAATTTGAAAGAACGCCGGAATTACTAGTTAAGTCAATTGAAGTAACTACACCGGTTGGGGAATCTATTATAGCAAAGAGAGTTTATCGTGATTGCATAGTTACTGTCGGTGGTCATGATACGTTGGTTGATTTTGTTGAGCTAGACATGATAGATTTTGATGTTATAATGGGAATGGATTGGCTAGCTTCTTGTTATGCCACGGTAGATTGTCGAGCCAAGAGGGTACAATTCCATTTTCCACAAAAGGATGTTCTTGAATGGAAGGGTAATGTAGGGGCACCAAGAGGCAGATTTATTTCCTATCTTAAGTCTAGGAAAATGATATCCAAGGGATATATATGCCACTTAGTGAGAGTGCATGATATTGATGTAAAACCACCAACTCCTCAATCGGTTCCAATGGTCAATGAATTTTTTGACGTATTTCCAGAGGATCTTCAAGGTTTGCCCCCAGAACGGGAAGTAGAGTTTGGTATCGATATAGATCCAGGCACTCAACCTATCTCTATTCCCCCATATAGAATGGCTCCAGCAGAATTGCGTGAATTGAAGGAGCAATTGAAAGATTTGCTGGACAAGGGCTTCATTAGGCCTAGTATATCCCCGTGGGGTGCACCGGTATTATTTGTACGGAAGAAAGATGGCATATTGAGAATGTGCATTGACTATCGGCAATTGAATAAGGTGACAATTAAGAACAAATATCCCCTTCCAAGAATTGATGATTTGTTTGATCAATTACAAGGTGCTACATGTTTCTCAAAGATTGACTTGAGGTCGGGTTACCATCAAGTAAAGATCAGAGAAAGAGACATACCCAAGACAGCTTTCAGAACACGGTACGGTCATTATGAGTTTTTGGTTATGTCCTTCGGGCTAACAAATGCACCAGCAGCTTTTATGGATCTGATGAATAGGGTGTTCAAGCCATTTTTAGACGTGTTCGTGATAGTATTTATAGACGATATTCTTGTCTATTCACGATCAAAAGAGGACCATGCTAGCCACTTACGACAGGTGTTACAGATTCTTCGTGATCGTAAGTTATATGCAAAGTTCTCTAAATGTGAATTTTGGTTGAAGTCTGTAGCATTCTTGGGTCACATTGTATCATATGAAGGGATAAGGGTTGATACGCAAAAGATTGAAGCGGTGAAAAATTGGCCAAGGCCTACGACACCTACGAAAATTCATAGCTTCCTTGGGTTAGCAGGTTATTATCGAAGGTTTGTTGAAGGGTTTTCTTCCATTGCTGCAACTTTAACAAAGCTTACACACAAGGCAATCAAATTTCAGTGGAATGATGCATGTGAGAGAAGTTTCCAAGAGCTGAAAGATAAATTGACTTCTACACCAGTATTGGTACTTCCGAAAGGCACAGAGGGGTATGTAGTATATTGTGATGCTTCCGGAATTGGCCTAGGGTGTGTATTGATGCAGCACGGTAATGTAATAAGCATATGCTTCACGACAGCTGCGACCGCATGAGAGAAACTATCCCACGCATGATCTTGAATTAGCAGCGGTGGTATTTGCTCTAAAGATATGGCGTCATTATTTGTATGGAGTTCATGTTGACATCTATACTGATCAGAAAAGTTTACAGTATATCTTTAAGCAGAAGGAACTCAATTTGAGGCAACGAAGGTGGCTTGAGCTATTGAAAGATTATGATATTGATATTCTATATCATCCAGGAAAAGCAAATGTGGTAGCTGATGCATTGAGCCGAAAGGCACTAGGAGGCACTAGTAGCCACTTGACAGAAAAGCAAGATTTAGTCAAAGATCTACATCAATTAGCCAGCTTGGGGGTTCGTCTTCTCGAATCCTCAGATGAAGGGGTTATTGTACAAAATGCAGCTGAATCTTTATTGATAGTTGAGGTGAAAGAAAAGCAGTTTGCGGATCCTATGTTATTGCAGCTAAAGGAAAATGTACAACAGGGTCTGACTAAGGTCTTTGATCTTACACAAAAAGGGGTGCTTCAATGCCAAGATAGATTATGTTTACCGGATGTAGATGAGCTGAGGAGAAGAATTATGATAGAGGCGTATCATTCATGATATTCTATTCATCCGGGAGCTACAAAAATGTAACATGATTTGAAAGAAGTGTATTGGTGGGGTAATATGAAGAAGCACATTGCTAAATTTATAGCTCAATGTCTAAATTGTCAACAAGTTAAAGTGGAGCATCAGAAACCTGGAGGTTACATGCAATGTATCAATCTTCCAGTTTGGAAATGGGATATGATTAATATGGACTTCGTCACAGGTTTACCTCGTACACTGCAGAAATTTAATTCTATATGGGTCATAGTTGACAGGCTTACCAAGTCAGCATATTTCCTACCTGTCAAAACCACTTATACAACGGAAGATTATGCAAGATTGTATGTTAAACAGATAGTGAGATTACAAGGAATTCCGGTCTCCATTATATCAGACAGGGGAGCACAATTTACTGCACATTTTTGGAAATCATTTCAGAAGAGCTTGGGTACACAAGTAAAGTTGAGTACGGCCTTCCATCCTCAGACGGATGGACAAGTAGAACGTACTATCCAGACACTTGAAGATATGCTACGAGCGTGCGCATTAGACTTTAAAGGCAATTGGGATGATCATTTATCTCTTGTTGAATTTGCCTACAATAATAGCTATTATTCAAGTATCAAGATGGCTCCTTACGAAGCGTTATATGGGAGGAAGTGTAGATCACCTATTGGATGGTTTGAAGTAGGTGAAACTACCCTATTTGGACCAGATCTTGTTCATCAAGCCATGGAAAAGGTTAAGGTGATACAGCAACGGCTAGAAACAGCCCAAAGTCGACACAAATCATATGCCGATGTTAGAAAAAGGGGGCTAGAGTTTGCTATAGGTGATTGGGTATTTTTGAAGGTATCGCCAATGAAAGGAGTGATGAGATTTGGGAAAAAGGGAAAGCTAAGTCCACGTTATATAGGACCATATAAGATTATCCGAAGATTTGGCCAAGTCGCATATGAGTTGGAACTACCCCAAGAACTCTCCACAGTTCATCCAGTATTTCACGTCTCAATGCTTCGAAAGTGCATAGGAGATCCATCTCATATTACTCCTACTGAAGATGTACAAGTTACGGAAGATCTCACCTATGAAGAAGTACCTATTGCTATTTTGGATCGACAAGTTAAGAAGTTAAGAAATAAAGAGGTAGCTTCCGTAAAAGTGCTTTGGAGGAATCAAAAGGTAGAAGAGATCACATGGAAAGCTGAGGAAATGATGAAATCTAAGTATCCTCAATTATTTGAAACCGAAGTGGAAGCCTTAGATGCAGAATTGGAGCAATAACAAGTAAGTATGTATATATAAGAATTATATGGTAGTATAAAGATTAAACTTAAGCTTGAACTTGTTTAAGCTAAGTAGTGATAATACTACCATTCGAGGACGAATGTTCCTAAGGAGGGGAGGATGTAACACCCCGTATTCTATAGACACTACTCTTACTTATATGGAAAATGGTACAGACTTATGGCAATAGGTGATGGAATAACTAGTTCTTTGATTCAAGTACAACACTTCGTACATTTTCAAAACTTGTGCGACTAACCTAACATGGATAAAAGTATTTAAACTTGAGATAATAAGGACATACTTAAGTGTAAAATTAAAGTTAAGTGGTGAATTAAGGTAGAAGGATTAAGACGTTGGAAAACGGGGAGAACATAAGTGAGGTGCTTCCGTGACTTAATTAAGATAGTAGGCGTATCACCTATTTAACCTATTGGGCTGCATTTGGACCTATGTTAATGGACTGAATTGAGGTCCAAACTAAGTACAGAAAATAGGGAAGATGACCAGCCCAACACCTAAATATCACTAAGGCCCAACATGCTATGATCCAACTAGAATTAGCCCAAGTAAGTGGACTATTTTGGACAGCTTATATAGCCAAGTAGGTGCATCACCTACTTGGACTATTTTTGACCAAAAATTGGATAAGAATGAGATAAAAGAGGTGGCTAAGAGGGTTTATAAAGATCTGGAATTCAGCTCATTTATCCATTCATTTCATTTTCCAAAAATAGAAAATTAAAACACTCTCTCCTCTCTCAAACCCCAAACAGCCGCCCTAGTTTTCCTTTAGGGTTCTTGGACTAATCTCCCATTTTGCAAGCCTTGGTAAGTGTTTAACCTTATAGATTAATGTTATATATGTATAATAGGTTGTGTAAAACATGTTGGTGGTGTTTAAAATGTATAGGGCAGTCCCTTAATTAAGTTGGCAGTCCACTTGTGTTGGTTTTGATGAATTTGTCTTCCTTGTGGCTTGGACTTGTATAGGGGCTTAGGGTGTTGAAGAAATTAAGTTATGATGATGAAATTACAGTATATTAAAGTGTGGTTCTGCCCCTGAATCGTTCCTTTTATGTATGGCTTGATGGAAATGTTTATATGTGTTGGTAAATGGAACGTTTGTTGTAGTGAAAAGAGAACACTCTTTTGTTATGTTAATCTGAATTTTGGAACTGTTGTGGAATGATTTTGGTATGCTACTGTGGAAGGCAGTATGGTTACCTTATGGTGTGAATATATGGAGTTTCATTGGAGTGGAAATGTAAAGGATAAACTAGGTAGGTAATCCTACCGGTTTGTAACGGTTATGTTTGTTTGTGGACTGTTTTGGTGGTGTGTGGACTGATTTGGTGTTGTTGTTTTGCAAAAGCAGTAAGTGTTAGGGTAATGTGGTTGAATACTGTTATCTGGTAGTATAATGAAAGGGGGAGTGATGCAAAATGTGTTTTGGAGGTTGGACGGTTTCTACTTTCTGTTAAGCACCTACTTACCGTCTTGTGAACTTATAATGTAGCTAGCCGTTAATGTTTGCTCCATTATGTACTTGTGTTGTAGATAAACACATAAGGAAGGAGCTGAATCATTGTAGTTACATATTGAGAAGATAAGGTATGTAAGGTTATTCTTTTCCGCATTCTTCTGCAACATCTAGTATTCATATTATCATAACACTTGTCCTATCCCCAAAGGGTTGTACAATATCTCATTTCAGAATTAGTAGCACTGTTATAAATGTATCGCTCTTATAACTAAAGAATGAAGTAATGTGAGTAATTGTGAAATGGTTAATGTTGAAAATGGGTGGTATCTCATGGAGTGAAAGAAACACTCGCATGAATGTCGATCCCATTATTACGGGTGGTATCCCATGGGATAAAAGGAACATCCGCATGGATGGCGATCCCGATTATTATGTTATTTCCCACTGATCAGTTGGGCCCGGGCATGACATGATTGATGATTGATGATGTACAGTAAAGTAAAGTAAAGTACAGTAAAGTAAAGAAAGCAATGTACATGATTCCACATATATACCATATGGTAGTTATTTATATCGTTTATTCACTTGTACTTAATTCCGTTGAAGTGCTTATATTTCATACAGTTACTTATAGCCTTACATACTCAGTACATTCTTTTGTACTGACGTCCCTTGGGGGACTTACCTTACGTGCTGCAGGTACAGGTACTAGTAGACCTCCTTAGTAGGCTACGGGTTATCTACAGAATATTGGTGAGCTCCAGTTCGGTTCGGGGCTTTTCGAGTCATATGTATATGTGGTTTTGGTGCTGCATAAGCATTGTATATAAAGTGGGAAATTATACCGACTATATTTTGGGTTTTGTAGCTGTTAGAGGCTTTGTAGACGTTATACAGTTGAAGGAGGGAATGTTGTGTGTTTTTTTCTCAACCATATGGCTCCAACGGCCATGTCTCATGTTTATATAAATGTTCTTATTAGATTTATATTATTGATATGTTGTGTCCATAAGTGATTGAATGCTAGCGTATTGACAACAAGTATGCGAACGTATAGAATGGTTCTCTCGGGCCTTAACGGCTTCAGGTGCCATGTACGCCCCAATGGGATTTGAGGCGTGACACACACATGAGCAGAGAAGCAAATTTTGAAGTTATACTATATAAGGAGCAACCCATACATTGATGAACAAAATAAGATCTATGCATATATTTCTCGTCCTAAAGTGAACCAAGCGCAAAGAAACAAATAGTATCTTATATGAATGAGTCATCTTAACTCAAATATCGTGAGAGTTTCCCAAAATTAAGACAAATTAATACACAAACATAGAATGACTAACCTATAAGAAATGGAAATCAGATCAACTTTTACTCTACTTTGGCTAAAAATATTCATAGACAAATATGATCCAGTGAGTGGTAACGAGATTTTTCCAAATGATCTATTAAAGACAAAACTTAAAGGGACATGAATATAGCATGCTAAAAAACAACTCCAAAATTAAATGGTAACAACTTAAACAAAATACATTTTTAGAACTTGCAGGGAAATGAGAGCATGCTTATCATTTTAAAACCTCTACTACTACAAATACTCATGCCATGTTATTAATCAAAACACGTTCACGGTCTTTTGATAGCAATTTTTTACAAACGAAATCGATTCTTTTGACCTACTATTCCAACACATGCCCATGTTTGTAGTCAAGAACATTCAAAGATGAAAGCGTATCATAATGTGATATGTTTCATGTTTAGTCTGCCTCTTGAGCAATAAACCACACAAAATAGGCGTTTAAAAAAAAAAGAGAATCTGTTAAAACCAATGAACTTAGCATACTACTTGCTTTTACAACTAGGGGAGAATAAACATAACCTATGAATTTGGGATGGATGATGGAATTCACGTTTAGCCACACACCAAAGAACAAAATTTTGTCAAATGAACATATCGGGTTACTGATTTGAGCAAAGAAGAACCTGAACAACATACTTTGAGGAGTAAAAACTCCTAACTTGATCACAAATTTGTTTCACCAGAACATGTTTCAAGACAAAATTTGATAGAGAAACCACATGATGAAATAAGTGCACAAACAGGCTATCAAAGAATCTATCATACATGTTTCATCAAAAAATAATCATGTAGTTTGATTAAGAATCAAATTGGGATAAACAGTTGGCAAAGTAAAAGAAAAATCACATAATTAAAACACTTAATGAAACATTTTTGGAAAGGCAACAGATTCAAAGCGAAAATGAAAAAAAAAGAAACTAAAAGAAAACTTGTGAAGGAGAAGATTTTAACTTTCTCAGGGCAGCAAACCAGAACTATGAGCTTCGTCAGATTCTCTTCACAATGCCACTGAAAAGTGCACTCAGATTTTGTAGCCTAGAGTTTCAAGCTCAAAGTTGAGTCTCACAGAAACCTTGGCACTGAAATCTTTTTTGATAGCTAAAATCCCTCACAAATTGGGGATTTCTACTATCCAACCTCCTCCCCTTAGTGAAAATAGTGGAGGTATATATAGTAAATGATTAGAGCTCAGTTTGTGATTCCAAGCGATGTGGGAGAAAGGATTTGAGGGCGTTTTGGGTATTCTTTGAGGGGGAAATTTCAATTTTTGAAGAGAGGATAAGATTATGAGGTGTAATCATACCATTTCGTATGAAGTACGTGATCCTCACATGTTTCTTGTACGAATTGAAAGAAAAAAGAGATGAGTTAGAGCGGGAAAGGAAAAAGGTTTAGGGTTTTGGTTTGTTGTTGTTATCGGGTTGTAGCTGTAGGGTTGTTGTCATTGTTGATATGTTGTTTTGTTGCTGGTTGGGTTAAATGGAGAAGAAGGGATATGGATTGGGGATTGGGCCTGCTGTGGGTCAGGCCCTTATTGGGCTAGGTTGGTGCTGATATTGCTGTTAAGGGATTGCGTTGGTGGTAGGGGTAGATTTGGCTATTAAAATTTAAAGAGGGAGGGTAGAAATTAGGCTATTAATTAAATAACCTAATTGACCACTAATTCAACCAATTATATTTAAATTTAGGCCAAAATAAAAATCAATTGGCCAATTGCATTGCAATTATGGTCAATTTGATTTCAATTATGGTCAAATTTAATAAATTTGGCTAAATTAAAATCAAAATCCAATAAAAATTAACAAATGATTTAATCCCGAGTTTCTTGTTTTAATAAAATCAAATATATATTTCCTCAAATAAATTATTTTAAGAACAAGTTTTATTGATATCAAAAACCTATCCTATTTGAACCAATTTTCAAGACGAGTTTTGATTAAAAGCCGATTTGATAAAATAGTTATTAAGTAACAAAAATTATATAATCATAGATATAAATATATAGAAGTGTATAATCATCATTCAAATAACAAAATTAACTTAGATAAATATTTTAGAAAACATTTATCCAGACAAAACTAATATTTCAATTTATTTAAAATCGAGGAAACTCAGGATTAAATTTAGTCGGGGAGGGAAAAAATTATGTGTCAACAGGTGGAAGCTCAAGGGCCACGAGCCTAGTATGGGAAGATCCCTATCTATGTATTTTTGGGCGGAAGCTTAGGGGTAATAATGACTCGCATGGGTAAATCCTTATCTATGTATTTAAGGGTGGTATCCCAGGGGTTATAATTCCTAGCATGGGTCATTCCTCTTCTATCACTGATCAGCTGGTCATTGTGTCATATGCTACAAGGTTATAAAGCAAAGAAGATCAAAGTAATGAGAAGAACATAATGTACATGATTCCACAAGTATAAGCAAAGGTGGTCTCTTACCCTTATCTATAAATTTGTACCTGATTTCATTTGAGCTCTTGTTTTACATATGGTTGCTTTTGTAGACTATTGTTAAACTAAAGAGCAACTATGTCTTATTTTCTAGTAATTAAGGCCCTAACGACCAGGTCATGTATATTCATTATGGTCCTATCTATGTTGGTCTTTTATCGGGTAATCTTACCTATATTTGTCAAAGCCTTTTCTTTATCACAGTTATATGCATGGTAAGAATATGGTACAAGTTTTTTCTCTCGGGCCTTTAGGGCATTGGGTGCCTGTCTGTCTTAATGGGATTTGAGGCGTGACAAAAGTGGTATCAGAGCCAGGTCATCCTAGGGAGTCTACAAATTCGTGCATAGCAGAGCCTTCTTTATGAATATATTTCACGCCATATTTATAATTAGGGGGCTGCTAGGACATTTAGGAAATGTGACCTTCTTTCATAATCTAAATCGTGTGATAGAGTTGTTAAGAAATTTGTTCCCACACATACTAAGATTCATGTAATCTTAATTATGCCTACTACGGTCAGGGTCAAAGGTGGTAAAGGGCTAGTATTTCCTGAGAGTCAATCTTCTGAGAAGGTTTCATATTATCAAAATTAGAGAAAAACTTGTAGAGGTTTCTGCGTTACTTGCATCTACATTTACATTTGTACCACTTGTATCATCTTAGTTTATCTGAGCCAGATATAATAGGGTCATTTATATGCTACACAGTAAATGGTTACATAGATATAGGGTACAACATTTCCTAATATATCTTGTTAAGAAGATGTGATCAGTTCTTGAGTCCGAGATTTCCTCCGCATGACTTCTCTAATGTTATGATGTATTGGAAATAAAATTTGTTGATTCAGCTTTGAATTAGTTAAAAAAATATGGCAGTAGCATAGTTCAGTAGGTATATACCACAATGGTATTGGTTGCAAATGTTCTTAGGTTGTCGATAGAGCTAAAGTGCTTACTCATCATCTCAGGTATGTTAGTAGTTGGAATTATAGGATATATGCATATGAACACACCAAATAGGTTTAAATGTGTGATCCTTTTTGTGGTTAGAAACTCATAGGATAAATGTTTCAATTATTTCGTATAAGAGTATATGTATAATAGTGTCCTATTGTGATCTATGTTTTGGTTATAGAAGCGAATGTGATCAAAGATTTAGGTTGAAAATGTTGAGAGGTTAGATATAAGTTATGATATACTAGAATATTCAGAGTAAGGGAACAGTCAGTGTTAATTAATCATTAGTACGAGAGTATTTGGTTATATGAAGTAAAGGAGAATGACATTTGTATACCATAGAATGTATAGATGAGTTGAGTAAAGCTCCTTCATAGTATAAGAAAATGACATATATGAGTATTAGAAGAGAAGGTGACATAGGTTGTGCCCTTGTTATAGAGAATGCTTATTAAGCATGTGAAAGTAAGAAAAAGATATCGACTTTTCAATTCTAACCAGTTGTAAAGGAACACTAGAAGCACTCCCTAAACATTTTTTGAACTTTTGTCAAACAGAGAAATCATTTTAGTATTAATGTGAATTCCAGTACCCAATTTTAATAGCTACAACAACAAAAAGGGCAATCAAAATATCACCTTATAAGAGATACATTGACCAATTTGGTATCCTAGAGTGCACATGCATCATTCATATGAAATAAAGATGTTTTATTATGCATATGTATGATAGAGTTGACTAAATAGAGCTACCACAAGGTTAATTTAATGTATGCCCATGGTAGAGCAATCATAACTTGACTAAGTGAGAGGACATTTTATTATATATCAATTTTTATTAGTGGTTCCTTTACATAGAAAGGGGCTGGAGCACTCTCACTTGGTATACCATTATGGTAAGCCTGTTAGCATGGACAAACCTAACTTGTTGAGCCAAGTGGCTACCCCTATTGTGCTAAAAAATGTTGAGGTAAGTTTTTAAGTACTTGAAATTATTTGTAATTGTCAACGTGTTAAAGATCATTGGTTATAATGCCCTTAAACTTTATTTGTTGATTTTCTTATTTGAATATCTAGTTTACTTGTATATTGCCGACCTATAGCAATAACATAGAAGCCTCGATCCCTTATTACTACATATGATTTATAGGGGACTTCTCCTACCCTTGTCTCAATGTTTTGATATACTTAAAAAAATTCCTGATTCTAGTGGCCAAAATACATTTGAGAAAAATTTCAGGAGATAAAAGCCTTCAACATAGGAAATCAATTGCACATGCTCCAAGGTGAGTAAAGAAACACAAGAAAAACTACACCACCCATGATTTGGACCTAGCAGCAGTATCTTTATAGATAAATGATTCTATAAGATGTCTCTAGTTTCTAAAGGTTCTAGATGCTTATACATTTATACATACTGCATATCCTATAGTTCATCTATTTGTAGATCATGTCATGTGCCCTTTGTGGATTACTATTACACATGTTATGTATGTCATAGATCACTTGCATATAGGTGTTATCTACATCATAAACCTCTCATTTATTGCTATACATTTCATAAAATGTTACCCTATTTCACCAATCAATGGCCTAAATCACTTGTCCATATTTTATATACATTACAGATTAATAGCTCATATGCTATAGGCATTATAAATTACTTGCTCATGGATTATATGTACCATAAGCCACTTGTCTATGCGCCACATGCTTCATAGACCATCTACCCATATGTCACATGCCTCATAGACTACTTCTATAAGTATTACATGCTCTATAGCTTATTTGTCCATGTTTTATATGATCACTTGCTCATATTTCATAAAGGTTATTTATTCATGAGTTAATCCACTTGCTCGTGTGATATAAGTCCACCTGCCCATGTGATTCATATTTCATATCTCATATTATTTTATGACTATATGTCTAGTTCACTTGCTTATATGTAAAAAACTTTCTTAGCTTTAGTGCGCACATGTTATGTGATCATCTAGTCCATTTGCTCAACATGTTTTACAGTCTATTTGCTTATGTATTAAAAATTTTTAATTCATCTTCCCACAAACTATGTGTCCTATAGTTCATTTTCTCACATGCTACCTAGTTCACATGCTCATATAGTATAGGTTGTTATAGCTAACTTGCATCTAGATCATATGTCCTTATAGATCAAATGTCTAGGTATATGCCTCTTATATGCGCCAGTTCATATGCTAAATGCACTTCTTTGTGGCTCATTCTTCATATATTAGGTGATCTTTTGTGCCCATTTGCTTATGTGCCATAGACTTTATATGAATTATTTTTTCAAGTGTTATATGCTCCTTTGTGCTTGTTGACTTGAGTATTTAACATGTTGGGATGAAGTTTCGCTTTAACATGATGAAGTAAGGATTTTGAAATAAAAGGTTGGGTACCTAGTAAATTTTAGCATGATCTGTACCTATTGAAAGATGGCTAAGTAAAGTGACCCATGTGGATGTAGCCTCCATCAGAGTATTGTGAAGGAATCAGAGTATTGAAAAAGCCACTTGGAAATATGAAGACCCCATTAAGTCTAGGTATCCATATTTGTTCCAAGGAACTGCAGGAGGTTCCGATATCATTTGATTTCCTTACCCGAACATAAGTTGAACATGTATCTATTTACTTGTTCATAGGACCACTTATTTACTTGATAACCTATTCACCTACTCATTAGTTAACTTGTTGTCTTGCTCACTTGTCATATGTTTAGATGTATAGTTCATACTTGTAATTTCTAAATTCCAAGTATTTCACCTATACAGAAAGGTAATTTATGCTATACAAAATTGTTTCACTTGATTATATGTGGCCAACACAAGCCTTACTCATCATTTGGTGATATCGTGTGATACACTCACTAAAATTCCATATTAGACTTATCTATACATGCTTCTGGTCAGTTGACATATTTTGGATAGTCCTATTTACCAAGGAAACTCTGGCATTGCTTTTGAGAATATCCAAAGTTGACATTATTTATAGCAACACCCTTCATTCGAGGATGAATGATCCAAAGGGTGGGGGATGATGTAACAACCCGTACCTTCCAACACATATAAGACTAAGTGAACTCCACAAAAATATTTGAACTTGATATAGTAAAAAGTGGTAGTTGTTCTTAAAGTTTAAAGTGGCCAAGTGTATATTATTAGTGTTAAGTTAAAGTAAAGGGATTAAGATTTGGAAAATAGGATAAAATAAGTGAGGGTCTTGCTTGACTTAATTAAGCTAGTAGGTGACAAGTAGATGTATCATGTACTTGGATTTATTCACCAAGTTATAGGGCAAAGTACACCCATCACCTACTTGACAATTATGGCCCAAACTAAGTGAAGGAAAAAGGAAAAAATATAATGGGCAGCCCAACACTCCAAAATATTCCCCTAGGACCAATAAGGTGAAACGCATAAAGAGATATAAATTAAGGTCAAGTAGGTGCATCACCTACTTTGAAATTTGACC
This sequence comes from Capsicum rhomboideum, assembly GCA_031232105.1. NCBI lineage: Eukaryota > Viridiplantae > Streptophyta > Magnoliopsida > Solanales > Solanaceae > Capsicum > Capsicum rhomboideum. The sequence continues at coordinate 23,050,205 of CP124712.1, read as the reverse complement.
TGCTTAAAATGGCCAAGTAGGTGCATCACCTACTTGACCAAAATGTGGCTGAAAATGGGCAAAAAAAAGGTGGTTCAGCAAGTCCTTTTAAGGTCCAATATCAACTCATTTTCTACATTATTCTCTTGACAAAAAAATAGATATCTGTCAAGCTCTCTCTTTCTTTATCTCAACGCTTCATGTAGCAGTCCTAAATTTTTTATTAGGGTTCTTGGGATTCTCTCTCTTTCCAACTTAAAAGTAAGTAATATTGTTTATGATTTTATCTTGATTCTCCTATGGAGGGTTATGGAATCATTTTCTTTATGTTTAAGGTGTAGGCAAACTCCCTTTTTTTCTAAGCTTGGCAGTCCACTTCTATTTAACTTCTAAGAGATCACCAGTAGTATTTGCTTCAACTTGAAGGGAATCTTAAAGTATTGATGGAGTATAATTTAATATAACAAATTTCAGAAATAAAGGTAAGGTTACTTCCCCAATTTTGTCCCTTTTTATGTATGGGTCTGGATGGAGGATTTTATATGTATTATTGTTAAGAACTAGACCCTCCCACATTCACTGGGTCAGATTCGAATGCAGACCCACAGGACTTCGTGGACCAAATCCAAAGGGCTCTAGATGTTATGCATGTGACTGGTGTAGAAACAGTTGAGCTTGCAGCATATAGATTGAAAGGATAGGCTATATTATGGTACGAAGATTGGAAACGATCTAGGGGTATCGGTGCAATTCCAGCTAGTTGGGAGGAATTCAAAATGGCATTCCTTAATCATAACCTTCCATATGAGATCCGGGAGGCACGTGTAAACCAGTTTTTAAATCTTTGTCAAAGGAATATGAGTGTCAGAGAGTACAGTCTTCGGTTTAACTCTTTGGCTCGATATGGTCCGAATGTAGTTGCCACAATGGAAGACAGAGTCCATCGATATGTGCACAGATTGGAGCCATATTTGGTAAGGGAATGCACTATTGCTTCTTTGAACATAGATATAAATATAGCCAGAATACAGGCTTTTGCACAGAAGATGGACAATCAGAGGCAAAGAAGAAGGGCACACGAATTTGAAAGAGGGTCTTCAAAGAGGGCTAGACCTATGGGGCATTCCATGGTGTCCCAAGGAGAATATAGGCCTCGGATTTTTCCTAGACCTCCTAGACCATCATTTTCTTCCCCTACAGCAGATACTTCATCCCAATTTCGGGGGTTTAGAGGCATCCATTTTGGGCAGAGTAGTGGGATTCAAGGTTCACAGACAGCAGAATTTTCTCGTCAGCCGTGTCAGTGCTGCTGAAGGTATCATTTAGGTGAATGTCGGTTGGGGAAAAATGTTTTCTTTTGGTGTGGTACGACGGGGCACATAATGAGAGAATGCCCACAAAGGGGCACGAGTGGTATAGCACGACCTATGGGATCAACCGTTGCATCATCATCATCGGTTCCTTTCTTAGGCAGAGGTGTACACCCTGCTGGTCGTGGTAGAGGTGCCAGAGGAGCAGCCAGTTCTAGTGGAGTCCAGAACCGTACTTATGCTCTAGCGGATCGGCAAAATTTAGAGGCTTCTCCTAATATGGTTATAGGTACATTATCTATCTTTTCACATAATGTATATACACTGATTGATCCGGTCTCTACCCTATCATATTTTACTCCATTGATTACTGCAAAATTCAAAAGAACACCAGAATTATTAGATAATCCAATTGAAGTATCTACACCAGTTGGTGAATCTATTATTGCAAAAAGAGTATATCGTAATTGTGTAGTAACTGTGTGTGATCATGATACATTGGCTGATCTTATTGAATTGGAAATGGTGGATTTTGATGTTATAATGGGTATGGATTTGTTGGCTTCTTGTTATGCCACGATAGATTGTCGAGCTAAGAGGGTATATTTCCATTTCCCACAAAAGATCGTCCTTGAATGGAGGGGTAATGTTGGAGCACCAAGAGGTCAATTTATTTCCTATCTTAAGGCAAGGAAAATGAAATCCAAGGGGTACATATGTCACTTAGTAAGAGTGAAAGATACGTATGTGGAACCACCAACTCTCCAATCGGTTCCAGTAGTAAATGAATTCCTTGATGTATTTCCTAAAGATCTTCCAGGTTTTCCTCCAAAGTGGGAAGTAGAGTTTGGTATTGATGTGATTCTAGGCACTCAGCCTATCTCTATTCCTCCATATAGAATGGCTCCAACGGAGTTATGGAATTAAAGGAGCAATTAAAAGATTTGTTGGAAAAACGATTCAAAAGGCTTAGTTTGTCCCCTTAGGGTGCGCCAGTGTTATTTGTACGAAAGAAAGATGGAACATTGAGAATGTGTATTGATTATCGGCAACTGAATAAGGTGACAGTTAAGAATAAATATCCCCTCCCCAGAATTTATGATTTATTTGACCAATTACAGGGTGCCAAATTCTTTTCAAAGATTGACCTGAGATCGAGATATCACCAGGTAAGGGTTAGAGAAAAAGATATACCCAAGACAACTCTTCAAACACGGTATGGTCATTATGAATTTTTGATTATGTCATTTGGACTAACAAATTCACCAGCAGTTTTTATGGATTTGATGAATAGGGTGTTCAAGCCATCCTTGGATGTATTCGTCACCGTGTTTATAGATGATATTCTGGTTTATTCAAGATCATAAGAGGACCATGCTAATCACCTACGACAGGTGTAACAGATTTTTCGTGACCGTAAGATATATGCAAAGTTCTCTAAGTGTGAATTTTGGTTAAAATCTGTAGCATTCTTGGGTCATATTGTGTCGGATGAAGGAATAAGGGTTGATACGCAAAAGATAGAAGATGTGAAGAATTGGCCAAGACCTACGACGTCTACAGAGATTCATAGTTTTCTTGGGTTAGACGGTTATTATTAAAGGTTTGTTGAAGGGTTTTCTTCCATTGCGGCACCTTTAGCAAATCTAACACACAAGGCAATCAAGTTTCAGTGGAATGATGCATGTGAGAAGAGTTTCCAAGAGCTGAAGGATAAATTGACATCTACACCCATATTGGTACTTTTGGAAGGCACAGAAGGGTATTCAGTATATTTTGATGCTTCAGGAGTCGGCTTAGGATGTGTATTTATGAAGCACGGTAATGTAATATCTTATGCCTCATGACAGTTGTGACCACATGAGAGGAATTATCCTACGCAAGACCTTGAGCTAGCAGCTGTGATATTTTCCTTAAAGATATGGCGCCATTATTTATATGGAGTTCATGCTGACATTTACACCGATCATAAGAGTTTGCAATATATCTTTAAGCATAAAGACTTAAATCTGAGACAGCGGAGGTGGCTTGAACTATTAAAAGATTATGATATTGATATCCTATATCATCCAGGAAAAGCAAATGTGGAAGCCGGTGCATTAAGTCTCAAAGCAATAGGAAGCACTAATGGTCAGTTGACGGGAAACCAATGTATAGTCAAGGATCTACATCAACTAGCCATCTTGGGAGTTCATCTTCTTGAATCTCCAGACGAAGGGGTTATTGTGCAAAATACAGCAGAATCTTTATTAGTAGATGAATTGAAGAGAAGCAGCATGTGGATCCTATGTTGTTGCAGCTGAAAGAGAATGTACAATAGGGTCTGACAAAGGCATTTGATCTTACGCAGGAGGGAGTACTTCAGTGCCAAGGTAGATTGTGTGTACCAGATGTAGATAAGCTAAGGAAACGGATCATGACAGAGGCACATCATTCACAGTATTCTATTCATCCAAGAGCCACCAAAATGTATCATGATTTGAAAGAAATGTATTGGTGAGGTAACATGAAGAAGAACATTGCAGAATATGTAGATCAATGTCCAAATTGTCAACAAGTAAAAGTGGAGCATCAGAAACCTGGAGGTTATATGCAATGTATCAATCTTCCAGTCTGGAAGTGGGACATGATTAACATGGATTTCATCACAGGTTTTCCTCGTACACTGCTGAAATTTGATTCCATCTGGGTAATAGTTGACAGGCTTACCAAGTCAGCGCATTTTCTACTAGTCAAGACCACCTATATAGCTAAAGATTATGAATGGTTGTATGTTAAAGAGATAGTGCGATTACACGGGATTCCAATATCTATTATATCAGACAGGAGAGCTAAAATTTACCGCACACTTTTGGAAATCTTTTCAGAAGAGTTTGGGAACCCAAGTGAACTTAAGTACGGCTTTTCATCCTCAGACAGATGGACAAGCAGAGCGTACTATCCAAACACTTGAAGATATGCTACGAGCTTGGACAATGGACTTTAAAGGTAGTTGGGATGATCATCTACCTCTTATTGAATTTGCCTACAAAAATAGCTATCATTCAAGTATCAAAATGGAACCTTATAAAGCTTTATATGGAAGAAAGTGTAGATCACCAATTGGATGGTTTGAAGTGGGTGAAACTGCTTTACTTGGGCCAGATCTTGTTCATCAAGCTATGGAGAAAGTTAAGTTGATCAAACAGTGACTACAAACAGGCCAAAGTCGACACAAGTCATATGCTGATGTTAGAAGAAGAGGGCTCGAATTTTCCATAGGTGATTGGGTATTCTTGAAGGTGTCACCAATGAAAGGGGTAATGAGATTTGGAAAGAAAGGAAAGTTGAGTCCATCTTATATAGGGCCATATGAAATTTTCCAATGATTTGGGAAAGTTGCGTATGAATTAGCACTCCCCCAAGAAATCTCCATAGTTCATCCAGTGTTTCATGTTTCGATGCTTCGAAAGTGAATTGGAGATCCATCTCGTATTACTCCCATTGAAGATGCGCAAGTTACGGAAGATCTCACATATGAGAAAGTACCCATTGCTATTCTAGACTGACAAGTGAAGAGGTTGAGGAATAAAGAAGTAGCTTCCGTAAAGGTACTGTGGAGAAATCAGCAGGTAGAAGAGATCACATGGGAAGCCGAGGAAATGATAAAGTCTAAGTACCCTCATTTGTTTCAAATGGAAGAGATGGTTCAAGATGCGGGATAGGAAAAATAACAAGTAAGTATATATAAGCATTATGTACATATATGATAACATAAAGAATGATCCCAGACTTGAATTTGTTTAAATTGGATAGTGTCACTAACATTCGAGGACGAATGTTTCTAAGGGGGGAAGGATGTAACCCCCCGTACATTTCCGAACCCAGTTGATTACGGTAACATTTATGGAATTATTTAAACATGAGATTGTTGGGGTATTACATATTAAATTTGGTGGGCTGAATTAGTCTTGTGCCATTGGGCTCAAAGGAGGCCCAAAAATGGAGCAAAAGACATGTCCCAAATGGAGAAAAGATCCATTCCACCATTGACCAAGTAAAACACATTTAATGTTTGGCTAAGGATGACTTGAGGGACTATATAAAGGCACAAAAATCAGATTTTTATTCATTACAACACACATTCTATTTCTAGAATTATCCAAGACATTTCACACTTCTCACAAACCCTAAGCCATCACTCCCTTGGACAAGATCATCATCTTGCAAGCTTTGGGTAAGTGTTTACTCTCATGGTTTAGTATATTATATGCTTAAGATTATGTATAAATCAAGTTGGTTATGTCTATGTATCTGTAAAGGCTTTGTAGATGTTGTGGGACAAACGAAGGAAATGTAAGGGATGTATGCTTTTGACGTGATGGCCCTAACGGCCAAGTTTCATATATATATATATATATATATCATATGTTTTCCATGACCTCCGCCATTAGCATCTTGTATCTATATGTGCTACTGATGTTCATTTAGTGTACATGACTGAAGATTGGTTCTCTCGAGACTTAACGGCTTCGGGTGCCAGTTCGCCCCATTAGAATTCGAGGCGTGACAAAAATCGGAACTAGATATGCAATAAGCCATAAAATTGTTTTCCCATACTTTAACTGGGACTAAATAGGCCATTTTCCTTTTTAGAAAGCCAAATTCCTTAAAGGTAGTTAAAAGTCCCAATTTGACTAACTGAAAACAGTGTTTTAAGGACAAAATATTGTAATGATAAGTCAGACAAACACAACATAGAGAGCAACCCAATCTAATTCTAATAACTGGCCTACCTAAGTATTTCTGATCACTTATGATAGAAAAGGACATTATCCTAGGGTACTCTACCTTAAAAGGGATAAAACTGCTAACTATCGGCCCCGAGGACCCTAACTAAGGCAAGCAGCTACCCGAACCTATGTTAAGGCATCTAAATCCTAACCCAAGGGATCTAGGTAAGCTAAGCAAAGTCCTAAAAGAGAAGCAACTACAGAGCCTAAGGAATCCAAGGAAATATTCTAGCCAAAAGCCCTCTAATCGGTTGTAATATTCATAACTACCTAAAAATCTATCCAAACCATAATACCCCACCAATAAATAGCAATTTATCATGCCAATACAATTATTGAGCAAAGTCTAAAGAAAGGTAGTCCTAGTTTATAGATGCCGACGAACATGCTCAAAATATCCTAAACCTGGTCCTTTCCCTTTTGAGAAGCTTCCGACTACTGCCATATAATCAAAATGGTAATCTAGGTGTCAAAACAAGCACAACAATACCCATATTGCAAATTTATGCCCTATGTCAGAAATTGGGACAAAAATCACCCTTTTAGGCCATCTATTGAATTCAGAAATTGAAACAACAATATGTCTCTCAGTAGATAAAAAGCTTGTGCTCAAAATTTAAGCACCATCAACTATTTAATTTAGCCCCAAAATAGCACCAAAGAAAATCAAAAATCCAAGAACAAAATAGAGAATTAAATTGTAATTAGGGCGAGAACATATGAGTAAATGACCACACAATGATCATTTTAATGTCTCCCAACCAATCCCGGCTTTAATTTATGATTCCCCAGCAATTTCCCAAGCTCTCAAGGTTAGTTATGGTGATTTTGGACTTAAAAACTGACTGAGAATTGAAGAAGACAATAATATATGCTACAAGGGGTGCCTTCTTCATGACCTCGGGACCTCTGTCGTGAATGCGGAGATCAACTAGTCCAGGCCTTCACGAATGCAGTCGACCTATCATGAATGCTAAGAAGAAGCCTAGACCAGCCAGGCCCACCCCTTCTCAATGAACGCTATGATCAACCCATGAATACGAAGGTTAAGAATCCTTAATCTTCACGAACGTGGCCCATGGCTCGTGAATGCAAAGACCATTTTGGTATTCACCAGATGCTGATGCACCTGCAAAATTCCTAAGTCCAAATAGACCTCGATCAAGTTCTCATGATTCATTTTGAACCCTGTGTATGCAAATGAACTATGCTACCTACCAGAAATGACGTTTTGGACTCAATGAAACTATAAAAATTTCCAGCAGAGGTTGTTCAAAAAAAAGGGCCCTATACTATTATTCCATTTTTATCAAATCCAACTAATAACCCAAAATGAGCCCAGAAGTCTCGGGACCCAAACCAAAGGTCCCCCTAGCCTAAAATCCACATTACGGAGCTAACAGACAGAATTCTCATCCGAGGCTATTAACTTGAAGTTTAGGATAAGGACCTATGTCTCAAGTTTAAAAACTCCTAAACAGGGAAACTTGTATAAAACCAAACAAACTACCCAGGAGCTAAACTATCAATCTCAACAAGTCACAAATGACTTTGGTCAGCTATAGGAAAGCTCTAAACATAGAAAAAGCATGAAAAAGAAGAGAATGACCTGGAAGGTCATTACAACATCAACTACTAAAAAGACTTTCTTTTACTTTTCAAGAGTTAAGAGGTACCATAAGGCACGAACAGGTGAGGATACTAAGTCCACATGTCATGCTCGATCTCCCAAGTAGGCTCCTCGATGGACAGTGACTCCACTGAACCTTCATCATCGGAATCTCCTTAGAATACAACCATATGATATCCTTGTCTAAAATGGAAATCGGCTTATCCATGTCAACCTATCATCTAACTGAATTGAGTCCCACTGGAGCACGTGAGACACATCTAGAATGTAAAGCCCTGGCATTGACATATGAATGATAAAGTGAATGGCAGAAAGTGCTGGAGGCAAGGCTAACTCATAAGATAAATCCCTAACCTTTTAAAGAATCTCAAATGGCCCGATATACCAGGGGTTGAGCTTGCCCTTCCTCCCGAACCTTATCACGCCCTTCATGGGCGACACCCAAAGGAAAAAATGTCACCAACTCCAAACTCCAACACTCAAAGTATGCGATTAGCATAACTCTTCTTTCTACTCTGAGCTGCCCCAAGTATGTCCTGAATTATGTAAACTCTATCCAAAAAATCACAAAGCAAGTCTGTACCCTGAGGCATAGCCTCAAAAGCATTAAACCACCCTATCTGAGATCTACATTGTCTACCATATAACGCCTCAAATGGAGCCATCTATATACTTGAATAGTAGTTATTATTATATGGGAACTATTCTAAATAAAGAAACATATCCCACTAACCTCCAAAATCAATAACACAAGACTACAACATATCTTTTAAGACCTAAATAGTCCGCTCAGACTGACTATCAATTTGAGGGTGAAATGTTATGCTGAGGTCAACCTGGGTACCCAACTCCTTCTGAAAAGCCTTCCAAAAGTTGGAGGTGAACTAAGACCCTTTATTAGATACAATGGACACTGGTACACCATGCAAATATACTATATCATAAACATACATCTAAGCCATCCTCTCTATATTGTAGGTGATACGCCCAAACTATAACTCCCTTAAGGAAGCAGAAGCGGTCGTTGTCAAATATAGAACCCAACAGAGATTGGGGTCGAATCCTACAGTGAATAAAGTGATAACTAAGTTATATGTAGTTTAAATGACTATTAGTTAGCAATTTCCATGAAATGGGGGGTTTGTATTTAATGTTAGTTGAAGAGTATCACTTTTGTCAAATTGTGATTGTTAAATTTGCAATACTTAATTCAACGGAGAGAAGACAAACTAGGATTGTGTGCACCTTGGTTTCCAATAACTTTTGGGTTAAGCAAAACATGAATTTATATAAATATATGCAATTATAAAGCAATCGATTCCAATTATTCATCTAAGTGTTTTCCCACCTAAATAGATGATTTTCAATTTAATTCTTTCGAACATAAAGTTATGGGATTACATCTAGAATTAAGACTCAAGAGATTAATCTCGTGAAAGCATTAATCTTCAGACAGAGGTTAGAAACACTAAATTCTTGTTAGCAACTCCTTATCCCATAGTTAACCTCTTTGTTCAAGCAAGTTAAACTAGGTCTTACCCCAATGTTAGCAACTATTAGAATTCTGTTAAACTGAAGGAATTAGTTATATATTGCAAGATTAATATAAATTCACTAATACATTAACCCTAAAGTAATTTTCCACCAAGGATTCACCAACCCTAGCTGTAGGGTTTTTTGCCACTCCTGATAATGAACAAGATTAAAGGAATATATTTCATAAAATAGAAGGAATCCTTACAAAGAAGAAATTTAGAACTCCAATCTTAGACAAAACCAAAAAGTTGTGTTTTTCCTCCTATGAAAGTCGAGTCTCCAGAGAATAATTGCAAAAATATTAAGAGTATGGAAGATACTATTCTGAACCCTAGACTAGGTATTTATACTCTCCAAAGAAGTGGGATTTTAAAATTAAAATATGGTCTGCCGATTTCATCTTGATAGGTCGCCTGGTGGTTTGTTAGAAGGGTGATAGTTCGTTGCCTGAACCATCACTTGAGTACATTTGAGGTCACATTTTGTTTGGGCTTGGCGGGTTGGGTGACAGTTCGTCAAACACCTGACGGCCCATCAGCGAGCCATCACCTGACTTTACTTTTTTGGAGGTAGTTTGTTAGGGCCCTGGCGGCCTGTCAGCTGAGCCATCACCCAGCTTTAATTCTCCATCAATTCTTTCTCAGCTTAACGGTAGGTGTGGCAACTCGTTAGAACTCTAACGATATGTCAGATGAGCGGTCACACCCTATTTGCAGCACAATCTCCCTTCTTTTATGACTTATTTGCTAAAAGTAAACACAAAACACATTAAAAACACCAACGGTTGCTTTGAAAACTTGCAATTACCCTTAGCTAAAGATGCAAAATATGTCATTAGCTTGCATATCAATACCCTCAACTTAGAACGTTTACTTGTCCTCAAACAACTTATACAACACCATATCATGCCAGCATCCAGATTTCAAAAGAGTGAATAGAAATTATAATACAAAATGGACCTCAACAACTTGATTAGCAACGTATATATGAGCTATTCATTAACCAACCAAGTAGGTATCCATGCTTGGCATTACACTACAAATAAGCAACACTACATACACTCAAGATACCCAAATCTAATAACTATTAGGTTCAAGTACCATCCACACACCCTCACAGCAAAGAAGTCCCCCACACCAAGTATAATTGTTATTCAGGGACTTGAATTCAAATCTCTCATTCTCACAACAACCTTCAAACAATGCATATGTAGAACTATAAGCTTGCCCTTACTATTCCACTCTGTTTTTCAACCGGTTGGCCAAGATCGCTACAGGACTTTATTCGGCTTGTAACGAAGGCTTTGGTGCTGGTAGGATATATTTGGACTTAGTGACTCAGCACTCCATAAAATGCATCATTACACAACTCTAATTAATTTACAATTTTGCCCTAATCCTTCTTAATCATTTAATAAGTCACATCACTGAGTGTGCCAAAATTCTTGAAAATTTCATTTATTTTTTATTCTTCTTTTTTAATTTCTTTTTCATTCTTTTTCTATCATTTTCATACTTACTTATTTGTGCACACTTCTAGGATCTTCCTACATACCCTTCTTTCTTATTAAACCTTTCTACAGTAGCCACCCTCAACTTACGCAATTTGTTTGAATTGAGGTGCACAATGTCCAAGGAGGGATCGGGGCTAAAATAGTGGTTTAATGGTAGATAAGGGAAGGCTAACAGTTGTTGAACAAAGAAGTCAGAAAATCTCAAAATAGGGATCAAGGGATTTATTTACATCATTTGGACAATTCTTTTAGGTAGAGTGTACTAAGTTCAAACAGGGCCTGAGATCCTTTCCTAGACTCACAACTTATCACCTATCAAAATGGAATGGCCAAGCTCTAGCTGCATGTACAAAGTAAGAAATACTACAAAGACCTCACACACTCATGGCATGAAATGGCATCATCACTACCAACTATCAGACTAGATTCAAGCTTAATCATATATCACTTATTAATAGATTGCTAATGCCAAGTACATAACCACAGTAGTCAATTATTAAATAGAACCAACACCTAGCCAAACAATTTTGAAAAATTTAGTGGGTCCTCATTTTTAATTTCAAAAGCAACAAACTGTCATTCATTCATTAACATTATTTTTACTACACCATATATAAATAAAAAAACACAACGAAAAAATAATGGAAACATACGTCCTAAACATGCCAGATCTACTAGATAGCACATGAGGGAAAAACACAGGCAATAAAAACCCTCGTGGTGATAGACTCACAAGTACCCCACCGCACAAAAAATAAAAATGTGTTACCCCCAATGTATAATCAATCAAAGTACAAATCAAGGGATGGAATACTTGTGAAGCCCTTAGGCTTGTGAGTCTGGAAAGTCCTTGGAGGCCGAAGTAGCCTCAGTATCTGCAATAGTGACTCTAGTGCCCACTGGAGTTCTCACATCACCAACAATCTCATCAATCACTAGAGTAGGAGTAGGCAACACCCCAAGTGTGGTCCCAACTCATGGTGCAGTACTAGAAGATACACCAGCTACCTCATCATGTACCTTCTTGATCCTTGCTTCTTTATCTTTCTTTGATACTTTCGCTGCTTTTCTCAGATCTCTCTCCTTTTGTGTCTCATTTCTATGCTTACTCTTCTTCAATTTCTTCTTTTCTCTAACTTCACTTATTGCTTATCCCTTATATTTTAGTGGACGCCCTATCAAATCAAGAATTTGGTCATCATTATCAAATTCCACGATCGCAGGATTCTGGAATCTAGTGGTTGGGACCTTCTTCAAATAGGCAGTGTCCTCTTAAGCTTTCTTAAGTTCGACTATAAACTTTGCAAAATCTAGGATTGACAATTTATTTAGCATGTTATTCACTCTCTTCCATATTATCCATGCTGGAATGTAAATTAGCATATGGCTTCAAAGCCTCTACGATGATTTGATACATAAAGGGCTTGAACATCTTAGTCAAGGCAGTTAATTGCTTGTAAAACTTCTTCTAGGCCTTAACCATTTCACAAATTTCTCGAGGGTGAACGGTATTCTGAATGAGTAGGTGTCCTAGAAGCAGTGTCAGTAGTCTCAACATATGTGGGTATAGAAGAAGCCCCAGATGCTGTAGAAACCCCATGTGGATCAATAACAATATGATAAAGGTATACCTGTGGGGATATCAGATGCTTCTGGAGTAGTATGAGATTGGATACAAAATAATGGTGGATTGTGAACCCTCAACTCAAACTTAGTGTCATCCCGTGTTTTCTCGATGTTTTGCTTCTTCGTTACCCTAACCTCATTGTCTACACCACTTATGAGAGGTACCTTTGCTAGCATACACAACTTAGAAATGAGACATGGGAACGTCAAAGAGCTAGAGTTCATATGGTCCCTCATAAAAATATCATCAGTAATTACTTGGCCAAAGTTAATCTTAAGCCCCTCTATAAAACTTGTAACTAAAACAGTTCTTTGGGGACCTAGGTTTGTGTCCCTACAGGTAGGCATCAGTCATAGCCTAACCACAGCCCACCAAAACTTTGCTTTGAAACTCAGTGAAGACTTGTCTATACGCTTTTTGTTTTATAGAAAAGATGGTTCTCCATTATCGGACAAAACTCAGGCAAGCCATGGGCACTAAATAGAAACAGTTGTCATTCGATGATCTACATCTGGAGTGATGGAAGGAGGACTATAAATTTCACCAAATAGGATTCGGTTGATTGTGTGATCTAAAATAAAAATTGATTCCCCCCGAACTTAAATTCTCAACCTATTTCTCATGTTTGCCGCCTTTTACACCTTTGGTCAATCCTTCTCAAGGGTAGCCAGATAATTTGCAAAAAAAACTCATGGACAATAGTACGATATTATAACCCAGAGGTTTGCTCAAATAACCCAACACATACTCATTAAATTGTTTCTCGATTTTTGGATACTCTAGCAAATCTGTTGTCACTATTTTCTATTTCTCAGCAATTGGCCTCTTCATACTTATAGATTGTGTTGGTTGAAAACCATCAAAATAGTGCTTTTTGGCCCCTTTAACCACCCATATAATGGATTCTCTAACCCCCGAAGCTTTGCTACAAATGGGATAAAGCTCACTGCTCTCCCCATCACTACTCGAATCATCTCTTAAAGACCCATCCTTCTCTTTAAATTAGAAGGCATGGGTACGTTTATTTTCACTTTGCTTGGTATTATAGGCTGAGGCCTCAGCTTCCTCATTCTTAATTTTTGGTTCATCTCTAAGTCTCGAGGCTGTGGTCTCATGTGCTTGTCTTTTTCTTGCCCCCTCTTATTTGGATTGTAAATCTTGAGGCATGGTACCTGTGGTGGGAGACGATTAAACATAGCACAAAATAAGGCATCATAGAAAAAATTTTTATAATTGACACTGCTTAGACCTGGCTGGTTAGGGTGATGGTTCGTCATCCCAACTGTTAGGCTTAAGCATTTTAAGCTGAAATTTTTTTCCTTGCGACGGTTTGCTCGATGATTTTTGGGGTGTTGACGGTTCATTAGCTCAACCGTCAGCCCTTAACAGATTTGATCACTTAGATATTCTTGGTGACGGTTGGTTTGGTGGACCGTCACAAATGTGACGGTCAGTCACTTGAGTCGTGAGGCTTAACATTTTATTCAAATTTTCTCTTTGGCATTTCATCGAACACTTGGTTGGCAACCTATTTTGTTTCAAGATTACTTGGCCTTCGTATGGGATTGCCCATATGTTGAGCACATAATTTTCACATCTTCAACCTTGTTGGTTTACTCAGACTTTGCCCGAAGGGTTTGCTAGACCGCACCAACAAAAGACGAGCAATAACATAACACAACTACCAGTTTACATAATTACAACTTTTGGTAGTTGTGTTAATTTTATTTTTAAGAACCAAAAGAGTAAGCTAAAATTAAACTAAAATTTGAAGATACCTGAGTAGTTGAATGCAGATGATGAATGGAATTTGCTAGTGTGAAGTGCAACACTTGAAAATATCAAGAGGAGTAAATATGTAGTGATGGGTTTATTATTAACAGGGTTAGTTAAATAGTGAGGAAGATTGAGTAGTGGGGTTAATGGCAATCAATATGTGGAGTGAGGGGCTATGGAAGTTATGGAATTTTAAGAGTGTGGAGTTTAAGACTTGTCTTAGAACGTGGGTAGTATTTTGAAATGGTGGAATTTAAGTGCTAAAGGTTTGGTTGGTTATGGGTTGGGTCAGTTTTAAGTTAAATAAAGAGAATTTAAAAACTTACCAGCGGTGGTCTTGGCGACGAGTCGTTAGTTAAGTGGTGGTCCATCGTATGACCCATTGACCCATTCTAGAATAGACTCCAACTAATTTTGAATTGACAGTTCACTTAGTGGTCCATCAAGTGTGCAACGACACGTCAGTTCAATCATCAGGCTTAACCATAATGACATATTTTTATCATCTTAGCGACGGCCCGTCAGTGCTTCAGAGGCTCGTCACTTAACTTGTCAAGCCTTAACCAAAATGACAAGTTTTTGTGCTCTTCGTGTCAACTTCGATTGATTGTCTGTCGGCTATCTGACGGCTCGTCGATTGAACCGTCAACCTCTAGCAGATCCTACAAGTGCCTGATTTAACATCCCAGCATGACTTGGATATCTTGATTACTCAAAATTTTTCAAGATACACCAATGTTACCAACTTTACCTCTTCTTATAGACTAAGATATTTTTTGACTTGATACCTATTGACCTTGAACAACTTTCCTTCCTTGTTTTCCAATTCCACCACTCCAGATGCAAAACAACTTGAGTCACCTTGAAGGGTCCGAACCACTTAGATTTTAGCTTACCCAAAAATAGCTTAAACCTTGAATTGAACAGAAGTACTAAATCACCCACTTGTAAATCTCTTTTTTCAATTCTTCTGTTATGGTACAACTTCATTTTCCCCTTATAAAGGACAGTTCTCTCATAAGCATGAAGTCAGAACTCATCAATCTCATTTATTTGATCCAACCTCAATTCGACAGCCTCCTTCTAACTCAAATTAAGTTGTTTGAGAGTCCAAAAAGGCTTTATGCTCAAGCTCTACCGGTAAGTGGAAGGTTTTAATAAAAACTAATTGGTAAGGTGACATCCCTATCGGAGTCTTGAAGGCATTATGATAGGCCCAAAGATCATCATCAAGATTCCATGACTAATCACTCTGATTAGCATTAACAGACTTGGACAATATTATCTTTATTTCTCAATTCGATACCTTTACTTACCCACTAGTCTGGGGATGATATGGAGTTGCTACCTTATGCTATTTCACTCTATACTTAGCTAACACAGCCCAAAACACCTTGTTACAAAAGTGAGAACCCCGAATCACTTACGATGGTGTGAGTAGTACCAAAACGAGAAAAGATGTTCTTTTACAAGAATTCCACCACACTCTTGCCTTTATTATCTGCTAAGGCCACAACATCAACCCATTTAGACACATAGTCCACAACAACCAAGATGTATTTGTGACCATAGAAACTTACAAAGGGGCACATGAAGTCAATGCCCCACACATCAAATAATTCAACCTCCAATATTTTAGTTATTGGCATCTCTTGATGTCTAGAATCAACCCTTGTCGCTGGAACTAGTCACAAGCTTTAACAAACTCATATGTGTACTTATGAATAGTGGGCCAGTAGTACCCACTTTCCAAAATCTTCCTCACTGTGCGATCACCCGCATAGTGTCCTCCCATAGGGGATGAATGGCAGCCCTAAAAAACGCTCAACATTTCTATCTCTGGAATGCATCTCCAAATGATATTATCATCACACAATCTGAACAGATAAGGCTCATCCCAGAAATAATTGTTCACATCATGTAGAAACTTCTTTCTTTGATGAAAACTTAAATCTCTCTTTGATGAAAACTTAAATCTTCCGAGATCATGTCACTGACCAAATAGTTGGTAAAATCTGCGTACAAAGGTACAAGGTCAAGGATAGCCATAAGTACCTATTCGTTCAAGAATGACTCATCGATTTGTAACTCATCCTACCTCTTTCCTTCATTCTCCAATCGAGATAGATGGTCCGCTACCTAATTTTCACAATCTTTCCTATCCTTGACTTTAAAGTCAAATTCATATAGCAACAACACCTATCTAATCAGTCTAGGCTTGGCATCTTTATTTGACATCAAGTATGTTAACGCTGAATGATCAGTGTGCAGCACAACTTTAGTTCCAAGTAAGAACGCCCTAAATTTCTCAAAGGTGTAAACAACAACAAGCAGCTCTTGGCCAGTAATTGTATAGTTCTTTTGAGCTCCATTCAATGCTTTTCTTGTATAGTAAATAGGGTAGAAGAGCTTCTCCCTCTTCTGCCCAAGAACAACCCTAAGTGCAACTCTGGTCGCATCACACATCACTTTGAATGGTTTGAACCAATACAAAACAATAATAATGGGAGCAGCAACTAATTCCTCTTTAAGGCACTGGAATGCCTTCAAGCACTCATCATTAAACATGAACTTGACTTCCTTATCCAATAGTTTGTACAGATGGTTGGAAATCTTAGAGAAGTCCTTAATGAACCTCCTGTAGAACCCCAAATGGGCAAGAAAACTACGAGCACCCTTCACCGAGATTAGTGGAGGTAACTTTTTGATCACTTCTATCTTGGATCAATCTACTTCAATTCCTTTAACTAAAATTATATGCCCCAACACAACTTCCTCCTTCACCATGAAGTGGCATTTCTCCTAGTTGAGCACAAGATTTAATTCTTCTCATCTTTGCAAGGCACTGCTAAGGTTTTCCAAGCAATCATTAAAAGAATCTCCTACTACAGAAAATTATCCATAAACACTTTTGAAGTGTCCTCTACCATATCCGAGAATATTGAAATCATGCACCTTTGGAAAGTAGCCGGTGTATTACACAACCCAAAGGCCATTCTCTTGAAGGCAAAGGTCCAATAGGGACAGGTGAATTTAGTCTTTTCTTGGTCCTCAGGTGCAGTGGATTATTAGTTGTAGCCTGAAAATCTATCCAAGAAGCAGTACCAACCCCTTCCTGCTAATCAATCAAGTATTTAATCCATTAAGGGCATTGGAAAATGATCCCGAAGAGTCCAACAGTTCAACTTTTTGTAATCCATGCACACTCTCCAGCTCGAGATAAGTGTAAGTGGAATTAACTCATTTTTTCCATTGGCCACTACAGTCATACCCCCTTTCTTTGGGACATACTAAACTAGGCTTACCCATTTGCTATCAGAAATTGGGTAAACAACCCCTGCATCAAGCCACTTTATTATCTCCTTCTTAACCACCTCTTGCATTGGTGGCGTAAGTCTTCATTGATGCTCAATAGTGCGGACACAATTTTCTTCAAGCTGTATTTTATGGCATACAAATACCTAGTGAAATTCCAATGATGTCTGCGATAGTCCATTCAATAGCCCTATTATATCTTCTCAATACCAATACAAGAGCCTCTACTTGCCATTTAACCAAATCCGTAGCAATAATCACTGGCAAAGTGTTCATCTCACCCAAAAATACATACCTCAAATATCCAGGCAGTTCTTTCAACTCTAGCACTGGTGGTTCTTCAATGGATGATTTTGCTGGAGGAGTTGGCCTAGTTTTCAAGTCCACGTCCAGTTTATTTAAGGCGTAGAAATATGATCCCATACTTGTCAGTGCACACACTATCTCATCAAATTCTTAAATGTCATCTCCATCAAAATTCATCAACATCGCAGCTAGAGTTTCAACATCAAATCTTCCCCAATAGGTACATCAACTTCACTCTCATCAACCACATCAATAATTAAGACAACACTCATGTATCTCAATTGCTTCATTGACTGGTAAATGTTTGAACTTCACCTCTTCATCATTCAAAATAAATCAACTCGTTGAATTCCATATCAACCAGCACTCTACATGTAGCTAAGAAAGGCCTACCCAAGACTATGGGTACCTCAAAGTATACTTTACAATCAAGGATCGCAAATTCAGGTGGAAATATGAAGTTTGCCACCTTCATAAGTACATCATATAAAATTCCCACTGGCCGCTTGACTGGACGGTCATCCATCAATAACCACATAGACATCGGTTTAGGGGATCCCACACCCAAATATTGACAAATGTCTAAGGACATCAAATTAATGCTTGCACCAACATCATTTAGTGCCTTAGCAAAGTTGATCGCACCAATTGTACATGGAATAGTGAATGCTCCTGGGTCTGCTTTCTTTTGAACCAATGATCGCAAAGCAATCACACTGCAATGATGAATATTATCTGCTGTCTCAAAACATATTGTCCTTTTTTTAGTGACCAAGTCCTTCATGAACTTGGCATATCCTGGCATTTTCTTAAGAGCTTCCATCAAAGGAATGTTCACTGATAGTTTCTTAAGCATAGAAAAAAACTTGTTGAATTTACCATCTTCTGCCTTCTTCTTAACTCTGTGTGGAAATGGAGGTGGAGGTCTAGGAATCAGAGTAAGAGGTTTTGTAACCTTTTTTCCTTCTCCTTATTTTTCATACCAGCTTCTGCCACCTTCACAGGATCTTTTTCATCCACCTTTCCATCATGAACATTTTATAGATTTTTTGCTTCACCCAAAATCTCATCAATTTCAACCTCCTCATCCACCATTTTATACTCAATGTCTTTATCCTCCATCTATGGTGGTACCGTTAGTTTTGGTCCAAGTAGAACTCTACCACTTCTTATGGTGATAGCTAAACAACTTCCATTATTTCTTAGATTCTGCACCGTATTACCTGGAAAGGTCCCATTCTTCCTCTGATTAAAGGTTGTAAAGAGTTGACCCATTTGGTGCTCCAACTGCTTGATACAAGTGGAATGAGAATCAACTAGTTGAATCACAGTAAATAAGTCACTTTTCGTCTCCTTGACATCCACATCATCAGATTCCACCCCTTTTAGCAACTTAGTCATCATAGCTTCTATGGAAAGCTTCCATAAATCATTAGCAGTATTATCAAGACTCCCTGGTGGTATATACAACCCACTTCTGTCATTCTTGTTCTTCCAGTTCCTTTGCTCACAATCTCTATAACCAGCTTTGTCGTAATAGTTATCTCTTTGATAGTTCCAACCTTAGTTTCCTTGGCCATTTGCCTAGAAAACCTCCTGGTTATTCAAGTAGTTTGCTTCTTCTTTAGAGTTAGATTCGTCTTCTTTACTATGTAAACCAACTGCCTTAACCTTCTCAACACCACCAGATAACAAATGCTTTGTAAGTAAATCCATCTACCTCTTCATATGTGCCATGTCTTGGTCATGCTCTTCTTCTCGATGACATTGTTCGGCTAACATACCAACTACATAAGTATTGCTTTCTACCTCAGAATCCCTGTAATTCCAAGCTCTACTAGTTTTGGTCAATCTATTAAGTATCACGATTGTATCCATGAAAATATGTGACATGAATGCTCCTCCAGCTGCATTATCAAGTTGTTGGCTTCGTGCTTAAGTTCAGAGACCTATAAAATATTTCTATCCAGTGCTCATTAGTTAACTTATGATTAGGATGTTGAGTTAGCTTCTTTTTGAACTTAAGCCAAGTTTCATGTAATGCCTCATTCGGTTATTGCCTGAAGTTACTTATCTCGTCCCTTAACTGTAACATCCAGGAGGGTAGAAAGAATGTTTCTAGGAAAGCTCCTTTCAATTGCCTCCAAATTGTTATAGAATCAGCTAACAGCTCAGTTAACCACAAAGTTGTCTCTCTAGTCAGAGATAATGCAATGACTCCTGGGTAATCAAAGGATTTGCACCTATTGATGAAATTCACCATGCATATTAGGATCATCACCAGGTAGCCCTACGAATAAACCCTTTAGGTTTATTAGTTGAATTATCATGCTGGTGATACTGAACTTTATCCCAGGAGCCAGTGGTGGTAGTACAATTTCTCCAATACACCTACCCTATCCATCAACATCATCATCAAATTAAGAGCAAAGTTCATTGTATGTTATGGAACCCTTCTAACTCGTGGCTGCTGGTTTTTGTTAGACTGAGCAATATTTCCCACAACTTTTTCATCAACGGCATCACCCAGTTCATCATCACCAAAATCTTTGTTATCATCATTTGGAACATGACCGGGTGAATCAACGTTCTGTTGATTCAATTAGGTAGCTGCAAGAGCAGCAAGCCTTGCTATTTCCTGTTGTTGAGCAACAGTTTGTACATTCATGTTTCTTCTCAAAGTCTTTACAAGTTCGGGATCATAGGGTAGCAATGGTTTGCCTGAATGATGAGTACTTGGCATGCACTACCTGTACCCTGTAATTCACAGAAACTACAAATAAAGTAAAATAAAGAAAAGGACTAAAAGTCAAATAAGCACAACAACTTAATGGACAACTGTATTCCCCGGCAACGGCAGCGCCAAAATTAGATATGCCATAACTATAACTCCCTTAAAAAAACATAAGCGATCATTGTCAAATATAGAATCCAACAGCGGTTAGGGTTGAATCCCACAGGGAATAAGGTGATAACTAAGTTATATGTAGTTTAAATGACTATTACTCAGTAATTTCCATGAAATGGGGGGTTTGCATTGAAAGTTTGTTGAAAAATATAACTTATGTCAGGTTGTGATGGTTAAATTTGCAATATTTAATTCAATGGAGAGAAGACAAACTAGGATTGTGTTCACCTTGGTTTCCAATCATTTTCGGGTTAACCAAAACATGAATGTATATCAACATATGGAATTATAAAACAATCAATTCTAATTATTCAACTTAGTGTTTTCCATCCTAAATAGATGATTTTCATTTTAATTCGTTTGAATTTAAAGTGATGGTATTACAACCCGATTTAATTCTCAAGAGATTAATCTCGTCAAACATTAATCTTCAAACGGAGGTTATAAACTCCGAATTCTTGTTACCAATTCCTTATCCCATTGTTAACCTCTTTGTTCAAGTAAGTTAAACTTGGTATTACGCCAATGTTTGCAACCATTAGAATTTCATAAAATTAACGGAATTAGTAATATAATTGTAAGATTAATCCAAATTCACCAATATATTAACCCAAAAGTAATTTTACAGCAAGGATTTCACAACCCTAGTTATAGGTTTTTTAGCCACTCATGGTTAAAGGAATAGATTTCATAAAATATAAAGGAATCCTTACAAAGAAGAAATTTAGAACTCCAATCTTAGACAAAATCAAGAATTTGTGGTTTTCCTCCTATGAAAGTCGAGTCTCCAGAGAATAAGCATTACAAAAATATTCAAAGTATGAAAGATGCCCATTCTAAACCCTAGACAAGACATTTATAGGCTCCAAAGAAATGGGGTTCTAAAACTCAAATATGGGTACCGATTTCACCATGACCGGTCGCCTGGCGGTTTGTCAGAAGGGTGATGGTTTGACGCCTGAACCATCACTTGAGAACATTTGAGTTCACATTTTGTTTGTCTTGGTGGGTTGGGTGATGGTTCGTTGAGGACCTGATAGCCCGTCAGCTGAGTCGTCACTTGACTTTACCTTTTTGGATCATTCTGTATAAGTGCGACGGACGGGGTAAAGGTTTGTCGAGGCCCTGACGGCCCGTCTGCTGACCAGTCACCCAATTTTTGTTCTCCATCAATTCTACTTGGCTTAACAGAAGGTGTGGTACCTCATTAGAACTCTAAACGTACGTTAGATTAGCCGTCACACCCTATTTGTAGCACAATCTCCCTTCTTTTATGACATGGGCTTATTTCCTGATAGTAAACACAAAACACATTAAAAACACCAAGGGTTGCTTTGAAAACTTGCAATCATCCTTAGCTAAAGATGCAAAATATGTTATCATTAGCTGGTATATCAGTAGGACATCTGAACCGATAGGATATGAGCATACTTTGTCAACCAATCAATGTTGACCCAAATACTACCAAAACCTCGAGAAGTACAAGACAAACTAATAATGAAATCCATAGTAACCCGCTCCTACTTCCACTCAAGAATGGGTAGCCCATGAAGCAAACCACCTGGTGTAAAATGCTCCAACTTCACCTGCTGACAACACAAAAACTGAGATATGAAGTAAGCTATATCCTTCTTCATCCTGCACCACCAGTAATGCTACCTCAAATCTCTATACATCTTATGTCACACCTCAAATCCCATTAGGGCGGACAGGCACCCGTAGCCGTAAAGGCCCTAGAGAACCAACCTACGATCGTGTACATTCATATGCATGTCATGAGGTGAACAAAAATGCTTCCACATGCATATAAAATATATTGGTGACGAAAGTCACATATAGACGTTCAAAATAGATACGAGACTTGGCCGTTGGGGCCATAAATGTCTAAATAGTAAGACACTTCTACGTTTGACTTTACAATGTCTACAAAGCCTCTAAAAGATATATAACCATGGATAACGTCGGGAAATGTCCCCGCCTTATACAACTACTACACAGTACCAAAAACATATACAAATGACTTGGAAAGTCCCGAAGCAACTTGGAGCTCACCAATAGTGCAGATGACCAGCACCCTACTGTGAAGGTCTACTAGCTCCTTTCTTGCAGTAAGTAAGGTAGGTCCTCCAAGGGACGTCAATACGAAAGAATGTACCGAGTATGTAAGACTATAAGTAACTGTATGAAATATAGGAACTCAATTGGAATCAAATACAAGTGAATAGATAATACTGATATACCACCGTACAGTATATGTGGAACCATGTATATTATATTCATTTTTTTCCTTTTACCTTCATATCATTATACATCATACGATGCCCGGGACCAACTGATCAGTGGTAAATAACATTGGGATCGTCTCGAACTAGGCTTATGCACCCAGAGCTTCCAGCCATAAATCAATAAATCAGGTTCGGCTTGATCTAGGTTTGCACCCCCAGAGCTTCCCCCTGTATCCAATAATCCATCAGGATCAGCTCGAGCTAGGCTTTCGCCCCCAGAGCTGTCACCCGTACTCAACCAAATAAGTATTACTTCATTTCTTTACTTTTTGTGAGATTGTTACATTGGTGGTCATAACATTATTGGATATTTGGAACAATAGTCAACAAATAAGAGACACGTGAATAACAATAGCTAAAAACCTAAAATGAAACACTTTAAAAAGTTTTGGAGTGGAAACAAGGTCGTTAACTACGTAGACATTACATGCTGCCAAAGGGTACGGAAAAGAGTAACCTTACATACCTTATCTTATCACTACGTGGCTACAATGACTTAGATCCTTCCTTATGTTTTACTCTACAACACAAGTACGTAATGGAGCTAACATTAAAAGCTAATTACATTACAAGTTCACAAGGCGATAATTAACTACTTGACGGGAAGTAAAAACTATCCAACATCCCAAACATATGGTATATCATTACAGCTTCCTTCCTACTGCCAAATAACCTAATTTAACACTCCTACAATACAATTTACAGCCTCACCAAGACAACACCACCAAAACAGTCCACAAACCAACATAAGCATTACAAACCGACAAGATTTCCCACCAAGTGCATACTTCGCATTCTTACCTCAATGCAACTCCACATATTTATTCCATCAAGTCACATAAATACATTGCACAAAAATATACCAAAAACAATCCACACAGTTTCAGATTTCACTTTAACATAACAGGAAAGTATTCTCTTTTCACTACGCCAAACGTTCCATATACAAACACATATAAACATTTCCATCAAACCATACACAAGGGAAACGATTTAGGGACAGAACCCCACTTCAACATACTGAAATTTCATTGATACAACTTAATTTCTTCAAGACCTTAAGATCCTTTACAAGTTTAAACCACAAGGAAGGCAAATCCTTTAAAACTAAACACAAGTGGACTGCCACCAAAACAAGGGATTTCCCTCTACATTTTAAACATAACCAACATGATTTCCACAACATATAATACATATATTACATTAATATATAAGGGTAAACACTTACCAAGGCTTGTAAAGTGGAAGATTAGTCCAAGAACCCTAGGGAAATTTGGGGCGGCTGATTTGGGGTTTGAGAGGGGAGAGAGTGTTTTAATTTTTCTGTTTTTTGGCAAGTGAAGTTAATGGATAAATGATATGAATTTAAGATCTATATACTCCCTCTTATCCGCCTCTCACTAGCCCATTATTAGCCAATTCTTGGTCAAAAATAGTCCAAGTAGGTGATGCACCTACTTGGCTATACAAGCTGTCCAAAACAGTCCATTTTCTCACTTTATTTCTACTTGGATAATCTCTTGTTGGGCCTAAATTAATCTTAGGTGTTGGGATGGTCATCTTTTCATTTTTATGTACTTAATTTGGGCCTCAATTGAGTCCATTAACTTATATCCAAATGCAGCCCAATAGTTTAAGTAGGTGATACACCTACTATCTTAATTAAGTCACGGAAGCACCTTGTTTATGTTCATTAATACACCACTTAACTTTAACTTTACACTTAAGTATGTCCTTATTATCTCAAGTTTAAATACTTTTATCCATGCTAGGTTGGTCGTATGAGTTTTGGAAATGTATGGGGTGTTACATATTTCCCCCCTTAGGAACATTCGTCCTCGAATGGTAGTATCATCACTGCTCAGCTTAAAGGTTAATCTTTATACTACCACATAATACTTATATATATCTGTACTTACTTCTTATTTCTCCAATTCATCATCTAAGGCTTCCAATTCGGTTTCAAATAATTGAGGATACTTAGATTTCATCATTTCCTCAGCTTCCCATGTGATTTCTTCTACTTGCTAATTTTTCCAAAGCACTTTTACGGAAGCTACTTTATTTCCTAACTTCTTAACTTGTCGATCCAGAATAGAAAAAGGTAATTCTTATAGGTGAGATCTTCTGTAACTTGTACTTCTTCAGTAGGAGTAATATGAGATGGATTTCCTATGTACTTTCGAAGCATTGAGACGTGAAATACTAGATGAACTGTGGATAGTTCTTGAGGTAGTTCAACCTCATATGCAACTTGGACAAATCTTCGGATAATCATATATGGTCCTATATAACGTGGGCTTAGTTTTCCCTTTTTTCTAAATTGCATCACTCCTTTTATTGGCGATACTTTCAAAAATACCCAATCACCTATAGCAAACTCTAGTCCCCTTCTTCTAACATCGGCATATGATTTGTGTCGACTTTGGGTTGTTCCTATCCGTTGTTATATCACCTTAACCTTTTCCATGGCTTGATGAACAAGATCTGGTCCAAATAAAACAGTCTCACCTACTTCAAACCACCCAATTGGTGACCTACATTTTCTCCCGTATAAGGCTTCATAAGGCGCCATTTTGATACTTGAATAATAGTTATTATTGTAGGCAAACTCAATAAGAGGTAAATGATCATCCCAACTACCTTTAAAGTCTAATACACAAGCTCGCAGCATATATTCAAGTGTTTGTATGGTACGTTCTGCCTGTCCATCCGTCCGAGGGTGAAAAGTTTGTACTTAAATTCACTTGTGTACCCAAACTCCTCTGAAAAGACTTCCAAAAGTTTGCAGTAAATTGAGATACCCTATCAGATATAATAGAGATTGGAACTCCGTGTAGTCAAACTATCTCTTTAATATACAATTTTGCATACTCTTCAGCTGTATAAGTAGTCTTAACAGGTAAGAAGTCTGCTGACTTGGTAAGTCTGTCAACTATCACCCATATGGAATCAAATTTCCTACATGTACGAGGTAAACCAGTAATGAAATCCATGTTGATCATGTCCCATTTCCAAATTGGAAGATCCATTCGTTGCATATAACCTCAAGGCTTCTAATGCTCTACTTTTACTTGTTGACAATTTGGACACTGGGCTATAAATTCTGCAATGTTCTTCTATATGTCACCCCACCAATATATTCCTTTCAAATCATGGTACATTTTAGTTGATCCCGAATGGATAGAATACCTGGAATGATGTGCCTCTGTCATAATCCTTCTTCTTAACTCATCTACACTAGGTACACTTAATTTGTTTTAGCACTGAAGCACTCCTTCTTGCGTAAGCTCAAATGCCTTCATCATACCTTGCTATATATTATCCTTAACCAGTGATAAAAAAGGGTTTGCATACTGTTTCTCTTTCACCTCAGCTACTAATGATGATTCTGCCGCATTTTGCACAATAACTCCTTCATTTGGAGTTTCAAGAAGGCGAACCCCTAAGCTAGCTAGTTGATGTAGATCTTTGATTATCCCTTGTATTTCTGTGAGTTGGCCATAAGTTCTCCCTATTGCCTTGCGACTTAATGCATCAGCTACCATATTTGCTTTCCCCAGGTGATATAAAATATCAATGTCATAATCTTTTAATAGTTCAAGCCACCTCCGTTGCCTCATATTTATGTCCTTCTACTTAAAGATATATTGCAAACTCTTATGGTCGGTATATATGTCCACATGAACCCCATACAAGTAGTGGCGCCATATATTTAAACCAAATACTATTGCTGCTAGCTCAAGATCATGTGTCGGATAATTTTTCTCATGAGGTTGCTATTTTCTTGAGGAATAAGCTATTATATTACCGTGCTGCATCAATACACATCCTAAGCCGACTCCTGAAGTATGACAATATACCTCATACCCTTTTGTGCCTTCTGAAAGTACCAATATGGGTGTAGAGGTCAACTTATTCTTCAGATCATGGAAACTCTTTTCACATGCATCATTCCATTAAAATTTGGTTGCCTTGTGTGTTAGCTTTGTTAAAGGTGCAGCAATAGAATAAAACCCTTCAACAAACCTTCTATAATAACCTGCCAACCCGAGAAAACTATGAATCTCTGTAGGCATTATAGGTTTTGGCCAGTTCTTCACAGCTTCTATCTTTTAAGTATCAACCCTTATTCCTTCATCCGACACAATATGACCCAAGAATGCTACAGATTTTAGCCAAAATTCACATTTAGAGAACTTTGCATATAACTTATGATCACTAAGAATCTGTAACACCTGTAGTAAGTGACTAGCATGGTCCTCTTTTGATCTTGAATAGACAATAATATCATCAATAAACACTATCACGAACACGTCTAAAAATGTCTTTAACACCCTATTCATTAGATCCATAAAAGTTGTTGGTGCATTTGTTAGCCCGAAGGCCATAACTAAAAATTCATAATGACCGTACCGTGTTCAAAAAACTAATTTGGGTATATCTCTCTCTCTGACCTTTACTTGATGGTAACCCGACCTCAAGTCAATCTTTGAGAAATATTTGGCATCTTGTAATTGATCAAAAAAATCATCAATTCTAGGGAGGGGATATTTATTCTTAACTGTGACCTTGTTCAATTGTCGGTAGTCAATAGACATTCTCAACGTTCCATCTTTCTTGCGTACAAATAACACTGGTGCACCCCAAGGGGACATACTAGGCCTTATGAATCCCTTGTCCAGCAAGTCTTTTAATTGCTCCTTTAATTCCCGTAACTCTGTCGGAGCCTTTCTATATGGAGGAATAGAGATAGGCTGAGTACCTGGAATCACATCAACACCAAACTCTACTTCCCATTCTGGAGGTAAACCTGAAAGATCTTCAGAAAATACATCAAGAAATTCATTTACCACTGGAACAGATTGAAGAGTCGGTGGCTCCATATCTGTATCTTTCACCCTTACTAGGTGACCTATGTACCCCTTGGATATCATTTTCTTCGTCTTAATATAAGAAATAAATTTACCTTTTGGCGCTCCAACATTACCCTTCCATTCAAGGACTGTCTCTTTTGGGAAAATAAAATGTACCTTCTTCATTCGACAATCTACTGTGGCATAACAAAAAGCCAACCAATCCATACCCATTATAACATCAAAATCTACCATTTCCAGCTCAATAAGATCATCCAACGTATCATGATCACAAACAATTACTATACAATTACGATAGACTCTCTTATCTATAATAGACTCACCAATGGGTGTAGATACTTCAAATGGCTTAGTTAATAATTCTGGTGTTCTTTTGAATTTTTTAGAAATCAATGGAATGACATACGATAATGTACAACCCGGATCAATTAATGCATATACATTATGTGAAAAGATGGATAATGTACCTGTAATCACATCAGAGGAAGCCTCAAAATTTTGTCGATCCGCTAAAGCATAGGTACGATTCTAGGCTCCACTAGAACTAGTTGTTCCTTTACTACCTCTTCCATGACCAGTTGGCTGTACACCTCTACCTAATAAAGGAACCGTCGACGATGATGCAACGACTGATCCAGTAGGTCGTGCCATACTACCCGTGCCCCTCTGTGGGCATTCTCTTATCATATGTCCCGACATACCACACCAAAAACAAGTATTTGTCCCAAACCAGCATTCACCTAAATGAAGCTTTCCACAGTGCTGACACGGCTGACGAGAAAACCTCGATTGGCTCAGACTCCCTTGCTCTTGATACCCTATTGTCCGTGAAATAAGAAAATGATAGTCTAGGAGGTCTATTAACTCCTTGGGACACCATGAACTGTACCATAGGTTTAGCCCTCTTTGACGGTCCTCTTTAAAATTCTTGTGTTCTTCTCCTTTGCCTCTGATCCTCCATCTTCTGTGCAAAAGCCTGTACCCTGGCTATATTCGTGTCTCTATTCAAAGAAGCAATAGTACAATCCCTAACCAAATATGGATCCAATCTATCCACATACCGATGAACTCTATCATCCATAGTAGCTACTACATTAGGAGCATACTTATCCAAAGAGTTAAACCGAAGACTGTACTCTCTGATGCTCATATTACCTTGATGAAGATTTAAGAACAGGTCTGCACAAGCCTTTCGAATCTCATATGGAAGGTAATGATCAAGTAATGTTTCTTTGAATTCTTCCCAACTAGCTGGAGGTGAACCGATACCCCTAGATCGTTTCCAATCTTCGTACCATAATATAGCCTCTCCCTTTAATCTATATGATGCAAGCTTAACTTTTTTTGTACCAGATATATGCATAACATCTAAAGTCCTTTGAATTTGGTCCATTAAGTCTTTTGGATCCTCATTAAGATCTAACTCGATGAATGTGGGAGGGTCTAATTTAATAAAATCATGTGTCCGCCGACTAGCTGCCCTATCCGCACCATCATTACTTGTAGTTGGACCAACTTGTCCTTGATTTTGTGCAGCAACTATACGAGTCAACATTTGCACCGCATTCCTTAAATCCTGATCAATAGTATAAACAGGTTGTTCTAAAGGTACTCCTGTCCTTCTCGGCTCTCCTAGAAATGTAAGAGTAGAAGAAGTCCGTGATGCAAACTCATTTTCAGCTTCACCTTGATTAGCTTGTTTAGGTGGTGATTTATTGTTCCTTCTCAGGCATCCATGTCTACCTTCTTACTTTTACCCTTGTTTCTCCTTCTAAATGGCATTTTGCTATACTGAAGAACAAAAACATAAAACAAATTCAGTGATCAGATATGATTCCACCTACAACTTTCGATCTATTGCACGATCTAAGAAATGAAGAAAACAGACAACTCCTAAATATCCCGTAGCCTCCTAGAACGACACGCTCTGATACCATTTTTTTCATGCCTCAAATCCCATTGGGACGGACAGGCACCCGTAGCTGTAAAGGCCCGAGAGAACCAATCTATGATCGTGTACATTCATATGCATGTAATGAAGTGAATAAAAATGCTTCCACATGCAGATATAATATATTGGTGACGGAAGTCATGTATAGACGTTCAAAATAGGTACGAGACTTGGTCGTTAGGGCCATAAATGTCTAAATGGTAAGACACTTCTACGTTTGACTTTACAATATCTACAAAGCCTCTAAAATATATATAACCATGACTAAGGCCGGGACAAGTCCACGCCTTATACAACTACTACACAGTACCAAAAACATATACAAATGACTTGGAAAGTCCCGAAGCAACTTGGAGCTCACCAATAGTGCAGATGACCAGCACCCTACTGTGAAGGTCTACTAGCTCCTTTCTTGCAGTAAGTAAGGTAGGTCCTCCAAGGGACGTCAATACGAAAGAATGTACCGAGTATGTAAGACTATAAGTAACTGTATGAAATATAGGAACTCAATTGGAATCAAATACAAGTGAATAGATAATACTGATATACCACCGTACAGTATATGTGGAACCATGTATATTATATTCATTTCTTTCCTTTTACCTTCATATCATTATACATCATACGATGCCCGGGACCAACTGATCAGTGGTAAATAACATTGGGATCGTCTCGAACTAGGCTTATGCACCCAGAGCTTCCAGCCATAAATCAATAAATCAGGTTCGGCTTGATCTAGGTTTGCACCCCCAGAGCTTCCCCCTGTATCCAATAATCCATCAGGATCAGCTCGAGCTAGGCTTTCGCCCCCAGAGCTGTCACCCGTACTCAACCAAATAAGCATTACTTCATTTCTTTACTTTTTGTGAGATTGTTACATTGGTGGTCATAACATTATTGGATATTTGGAACAATAGTCAACAAATAAGAGACACGTGAATAACAATAGCTAAAAACCTAAAATGAAACACTTTAAAAAGTTTTGGAGTGGAAACAAGGTCGTTAACTACGTAGACATTACATGCTGCCAAAGGATACGAAAAAGAGCATCCTTACATACCTTATCTTCTCACTACGTGGCTACAATGATTCAGATCATTCCTTATGTTTTACTCTACAACACAAGTACGTAATGGAGCTAACATTAAAAGCTAATTACATTACAAGTTCACAAGGCGATAATTAACTACTTGACGGGAAGTAAAAACTATCCAACATCCCAAACACATGGTATATCATCCCACCTTCCTTCCTACTACCATATAACCTCATTTAACCCTCCTACAA
Source organism: Capsicum rhomboideum (assembly GCA_031232105.1). Taxonomy (NCBI): domain Eukaryota; kingdom Viridiplantae; phylum Streptophyta; class Magnoliopsida; order Solanales; family Solanaceae; genus Capsicum; species Capsicum rhomboideum. Next base: position 23,019,133 of record CP124712.1, on the reverse strand, counting down.
TACAATTTACAGCCTCGCCAAGACAACACCACCAAAACAGTCCACAAACCAACATAAACATTACAAATCGACAAGATTTACCACCAAGTGCATACTTCGCATTCTTACCTCAATGCAACTCCACATATTTATTCCATCAAGTCAAATAAATACCTTCCACAACAATATACCAAAAACAGTCCACACAGTTTCAGATTTCACTTTAACATAACAAGAAAGTATTCTCTTTTCACTACGTCAAACGTTCCATATACAAACACGTATAAACATTTCCATCAAACCATACATAAGGGAAACGATTTAGGGACAACACCACACTTAAAAATACTGAAATTTTATCCATCCAACTTAATTTCTTTAATACCTTAGGCTCCTTTACAAGTTTAAACCATAAGGAAGGCAAATCCTTTAAAACTAAGCACAAGTGTCCCTGCCACCAAAACAAGGAATGTCCCTATACATTTTAACATAACCAACATGATTTCCACAACCTATCATACATATATTATATTAATCTATAAGGGTAAACACTTACCAAGGCTTGGAAAGTGGAAGATTAGTCCAAGAACCCTAGGGAAATTTGGGGCGGCTGATTTGGGGTTTGAGAGAAGAGAGAGTGTTTTAATTTTTCTGATTTTTCTCAAGTGAAGTGAATGGATAAATGAGCTGAATTTCAGATCTATATACTCCCTCTTATCCGCCTCTTACTAGACCATTGTTAGCCAATTCTTGGTCAAAAATAGTCCAAGTAGGTGATGCACCTACTTGGCTATACAAGCTGTCCAAAACAGTCCATTTTCTCACTTTATTTCTACTTGGATCATCTCTTGTTGGGCCTAAATTAATCTTAAGTGTTGCTATGGTCATCTTTCCATTTTTATGTACTTAATTTGGGCCTCAATTGAGTCCATTAACTTATATCCAAATGCAGCCCAATAGTTTAAGTAGGTGATACACCTACTATCTTAATTAAATCACGGAAGCACCTCGTTTATGTTCTCCCCTTTTTCCAACGTCTTAATCCTTCTACATTAATCCGTCACTTAACTTTAAATTTACATTTAAGTATGTCCTTATTATCTTAAGTTTAAATACTTTTATCCATACTAGGTTGGTCGTATAAGTTTTGGAAATGTAGGGGGTGTTACATCTTAGCTGCGCCAGGATAAATGGAATATCTAGAACTCTGAGCCTCATGCAATATCAACTGAATCAAATCACCAACCCTCAGAATACAAATACAACCCTCAGATCTCAAGACACCTTCTAAATCTAAGGCGTCCTTCTTAGCTCGCCCCTCAGCACCTGATCTAAAATGCCACACAAACTACTATCCTCAAATTGTCGTGTTCGAAGCTTCTCAATAAAGGTATACCTAGACTCAACACTAGAAAGAATCTTCATGTCCTCCAAAATATCAAGCTAAACCAACCAGTTGTCTATGGACTAGATGTCCAAGGCCCACGGTCGCTCTGAAATTGAAATAAAGGCCAAACTTCCCATACGGACCGCCTTTCGGCTCAAGGCATCTGCTACCATGTTTTCCTTGCCCAGATGATATAGAATAGAAATATAGTAGTCCTTTAGCAACTCTATCCACCTGCGCTTCCTCAAATTAAGCACCCTCTGGGTAAGAATACACTGCAGACTATTGTTTTGCGGGAAAATGGTTTTCTTTCAAAAATTATTTTAAAAAACATATTCAAATTTCTAAAACAATTTAAGAAAAGCAAGAGTCACCACTTATTTAATTTAAGGATAATAAAGAAAAGTATTTAAAAATTCTAAAGACTTAAAACAGAAAAAATCTTTAAAATTTCAGAAATCTAAGTAAGGGTTCAAATTAATACTTTTGGAAGGGTGTTAAGGCACTAAGAGTATCCGCTAACTTGCGATTATCTGGGCTATTTGAAAACTAACTTGATTTGACAAACTTGATAAAAAAAATGGGATTTATTATTAAGTTTTGAACGAAAAATCAATTAAGTAGGGAGATTATACTTGAGCAAACTCTGAAAAAAGAGTCTTATGAGATTTAACTAAAATGCATTTAAACCAAGAGTTTGGAATTTTCAAAGAAACCAATTGTATTTTACTTCAATCATTTAGAACGTGAAAAAATATTTTTCATACAAGAAGTGACAATTCTAAAGGGGATTCAACTAAGTTAAAATTGTTAGAGTTAATAACAATCAAAGACAATAATTATTTAATAACTAAAGGAAAATATGGACTTTAGTCGTTAGGCCCAAATATGCTTTGAATCATCCCTATCCTAATTCTAATTAGGCTTCCGTTTCAACCTTTCCTAAACTATATTGATGGACTCCCAAGTCAATAACAGTTGTTGCATGTTCATATGGGCCCTGACCTATTTCATTACCATCTTCCTGTCCTAATTTATAAATTGGGCTTTTGGCCTATAGGATATTGTTTTTATGACTTTTAAGTCTCAAATATAGTGTTGCATCTTCCATTTTAGTGGGCTTCAGCCCATTTGCTTTCTACAAATTGCATACTTACTTCCATGTCTTGTAAGCTAGTCTAATTTAAGACTTGACGAAGTCCACTCGATCAGAGAAATGCAGGGAAGAGTCCACGATGGACTCAAATGTACCAGATTCACATGCAACAAAAATAAAAGAAAAAGAATTAACGCATCTTTTCATACGACGAACTTAAAAAAAAATCAAGTAAACATAACAAGAAGAGATAATTCACCCTTAAATTCTAATCCACAAGAAATGTCATTTCCAGATTTTCGTACAATGAACTTAGCATCAAGAGTAAATTCATTTGAATTGAGAAACGAGATGTACTGAAAATATCGTTAATAAAAGACAAACATGGGAAGGGAATCATATTCATCCTCAAAGTATATATGTAAGGTTCAATCAATATAGAAAAAATTTAAGTGCTCAAGGATAGGATGACTAAAAAGAAACTCTTTTCAATTTTTCAGCAAACGTCCAGCAACAATTTTAAACCTCTAAACAGATTCTCAACTTAGCATGAATTGTTCAAATTACTAGTTAAAAATTCACCAAATTCAAAAATCAAATAGTTAGTAGCATACCACAAGTGTTCTAGTTTATCCTTATCACTAATCAAAACAACATATCATGCTAAAAAATCTTTATTAACTGAAAAATGGAATAAGCTTGACTGAACGGGGGGGGGGGGGGGGGGCAAGGGTCATGTTGAGAGTCCTAGTCATACTCAAACTTTCAGAAACAATAGGTCACCAGAAGAACTAGTATGGTTGTCTTCAATGGTGACCTAGTGACATCATAGGAGTGCTATAATAGGACTATCAAGATATTACTATTCAAACTTCATGAATCAAAGGTGAAAACAAACCACGTTATAAGAAAATAACCCATTTCCCCTCTATTTCTCTCATATCGTTGACAAATCAAACAGGCAAATAAGAAAGGACTAATACAAATATATAGAGTCTCGTATTGATATGGGAGAATCAATAGAGAGCTTTAAATAGCAGCAACTGACATATGAACAACAGGTGAATGAAATTTTCAAGAATTTGTCAAAGTGAAGGATAATCAACTTTTCTCTTTAACACCTAGATCCAAAACTTTCAAGAGTAGTAATATTTCATAATAAAGACATGTTTCACACCTAGTTCTGGTTCTTGTAATCATCCAGATATATGGACCACATAATAGTAGGTTTTAAAGAGAGATTTGATTACTTGAGGACTACAGCTACAAATAAACCAACGGCAAAGCATAGATGAAAGTAAAATAGCTTAGTGGATCAAGTCATTATAACAAGTTCATGGGCTTATATTGATGGCAAACAAGATATTTTTTTAAGAAAGAAACCAATTTTTGAAAAAGACGTTACCACGATTTTGCTAACTCAACTCAAAGAACAAATTCTTAAGCATATAGTGGGGGGATTTCGAAACAAAAGCACCTTCATCTCTTTAACTATGAATTTTGCCTGATATCTAGAATCAAGAAAAGACACTTTAGAGAATCCGTATCTTAAAGACCACAATGTTAACTATTTCTTTTAATCACTTTAAGATAACACTGGTTAGTCCCAAAATATTAAATCACGACCAGAGTTCATTCATCAAGAAACAATAATGAACAACATAAAACACTTCAAGAAAAGATGATTAAAATAGAGATAACTTGAAACATACTTTTTAGAAAGAATCTTACTTTCAATTCCAAACCACACCAAAAATGATCAAAACCCACACAGAACAAGATTAACACATTTTAAAATAACAATTAGAATTTACAACAGCAGCATGATTTCATACGGTGACATCCAAGTGCATAAGAAAAGTGAGAACGGATAAAGTCTTTACGTCTTTTGGAGTAGGGAACTGGGACTACAAGCTTCGTTGGAGTTTTCTTCTGCACTACCGCTGAAATGGCCTCTTAATTTCTTAGAGTAGGAATTCAAGCTCTGGAATGAGTCTTACTGAACTCTTGACGTGGAAATTCTTCTAACCTCTCTATAGAAAAATCCCATACTTTTTTGGGGTTCTTGCTATCCAATCCCTCCTTTTATGTTAGGAATAGTGAGCTATTTATAAAGAGATTTGGGGAATGGAATTTTTTGGTTTGAGCGATGTGGGATTTTGGAATTTTGGGGATTTTTTGTGAAATTCATTTGAGGGAAATTTGAATTGTTTGAGGATAAGGTTCCAACTGTGAGGAAATCGTATGAATCATATTAAAATTTAAACAATTTCAAAATAGAAATGAAAAAAAACTAAGGATAATCTAGAAGTTTTCGAGCGTACCCAACCTCGTGCTTGGAACGCATAAATTTTTGAAGAGAGGAAGATTGGATGAATCCCGTAAGGTGGTGTCATTTGGATGGCGGCAATAAAATTGGGGTCGCTGGTGATTTATTGTTGAGGTCAATATTGTTTTGGTGTTATAGGTTGATGAAAAAGGAGAGTATATTATGGGTGATGGACTGGAGCGGGTCAAGGGCTTTTTGGGCTTGGGTAGTTTGATTAGGAATTAAGGGTAAATTTAGGTTATTTTACAAATAACTTGATCATTTAGAATTTAGTTGATTTCGTTCAAAAATAGACAAATCAGATGTGAATAAGCCCAATTGCTTTGCATTTGTGATCGAATTAATCTCAAATACGGTCACACTTAACAATTACCTCAAATTGAACAAAATTAAGACGAATTGATAGTTGATTCTCCGAGCTTCTTGATTTAATAAAGTATAAAAAAATTCCTTCTAAGAATGATTCACTTTAAGAAAAAAAAACATATTTAAACCATACCAAACTTGACTAAATCAAATTTTAAAAGGCAAACTTCGACCAAAAGCCAGTTTTGGCAAAATGCATTTACTTAAATAATAAAATCATACAATTCTTTGTATTTGAATACAAGAATGCATAATTTTTATTCAAAATGACAAACCAATAATTATCTGAGAAAATTATTTATTTTGATAAAATAATTGTTTCCATTTTATTTAAATCAAAGAAACCCAAAATTAAGTCAAATTTTGTTCGACCATAGATTCATCTCTTTGAAAATGGTTGGTTCTCACACAACTTTCAAGGAATTATATGAAAATTTAGGCCACTTGTAGTTCACAAAACTTGATCTTAGGCATTATTTTTAATGAATTCACAAGCTATCCTTGTTTTAAATTTTAGAGAGATCGAAGAGCTGGTGAATGAGGAGATTGGAAGGAATTTGGAATACAGTCGAGTTTTTAACATAAAACCCAACCTACATATCCCCAAGACTTAAGGAATCATACTACTTATAGTTTGACTCGATCAGTAGAAAAGGTAGTCTTTTATGCTAAGACAACCTGTGGCTCGAGATGGGTGACAAATAATTGAGCTAGACAAAAAGACTTGTAATTATATCGATTACAAAATATGAGTCCCTCACACCTATAAATATGAGCTACATGCATATATAATTACCTAATCTCTAGGTGTCTGTCACTCGGATTTGAAGAAAGGAAAGTTGCTTCCAGTGTGAGTTTAGAAATACTCTGGATGCGAAACTGAAACTGAAAATATCCCAAATTACCCACATGCCTTCTGACAAGGGTGTGGTTTGACGGAGACTGAAGCTTTCCTTTATCTCATGTCTAAAGATTTTGGTATTCCTCTCTGGACTACGTCCCAGTTTGCTGCTAAGAAAAAGTTCCATTTTGTGCTACATATTTTTTGGAGTCTTCTGCACCTGTGGTTTTGGTTTGAGATTTTCATCCATCTCAGATGCTCTCGACAATATCTTGAAACAAGATTATTAGTAGTAAACCAATTCAATATGGAGAGATAGCGTTCTTTTTACCTCAACCCTACGTGTGTCCCAGTTTATTTTTTCAAGGAAAACTACATGTTGTGCTATGCCCCTTTTGGTGTAGCATGCACCATACTTTACGTATGTTACTTTTTTTAATTCAGTGATATGTTTTTTCCTCTTAGACGATCGCTTCCTGGATTGACCTACAGTTTTGGTTTGAGAATTTCATGCTCTCATATGCCCTCGACAAAGTCTAAAACAAGAATGCTAGTAAAAAATATAATTCACGATGGGTAGGTATTCCTTTCATCATACCTTCATGTGGTTGATTTTTGAAAAAGTGATGTCATCCTCTTGTACCTATTTTGGAAGATAACAACATTTCACAATAATAGACATAACAACTCTCTTAGTTGTTGGATATAATGGCCCTCTTGGCAATTGAATATCATTTCAAATGGGGTGGCTCTCTCAGCTACCGATAATATTTTGAGTAGAACAGTCCCTGCACCCATACATTGATCATATGGCTTCGTATAAGTCTTTTGCATCATCCGTATTGATATGACTGATAGATATCCCTTGAATTGTCAGCCCTCAGGTAATCTTGCATATCATCCGACCTTGGGTAAGAAGAAGCTTAAAGATGTCCCTCGAATTTTCAACTTTCAGGCGATCTTGCAAATCATCCGACTTTGGATAAGAGGTGGCTCACAAATATCCCTTGAATTAATAGCCTTTGGGCAATCCTGCACTTTCATCCATTGTCATAGACAACGTGACTTACCAATTTCCCTTGAATTTCCAGTCTTTGGGTAGTCCTACACATAATCTACTTTAGATATGACGTGGTTTATAGATAACCCTTGGACTGTCAACTTTGGTAGTCTTGCACATTATTCTAATTTCTAATATTGTTGGGACTTATGAATGACCCATATACTATCAATCTTTGGGAGATCTTGCACACTATCTAGTTTTGGACATTGTTATATCTTATAGATAACCTTCAAACTGTCAATTTTTTGGTATTCATGCACACTATCTTGTTTTATACAATGTAGCTAGTAGATATCCCTTGGACTGCCATTTTATGGGAAATCTAGTTCATCACTTGACTATGGATGGCAACTTACAAACATCCCTAAGCCTGTCCAACTGTAAGAAAGTAGACGGCTCGATATAATCCAACTGTAATAGGGTGGATGGCTCGATAAATGTCCAACTGTAATAGGCTGGATAGCCCAATAATACAATTGTAATAGTGTGGATGGACTAATGATATCCTCGATGCCAGACTCCACTATCTATGCACGATATTGGATATGAATGCTTAAATACCCTCGATGCCAGACTCCACCATCTCTGTCCTATATTGGGTATTAAGACTTTTGGGGATGGCATGATGGACCCTTGTCAATGATATGCAATGGCCCTCTTGACAATGATATGAAATGGCTCTCTCAATAATGATATGAAATATCCCTCTCGCCAATAATATGTAATGGCCCTCTCAGCAATGATATGCAATGGCCCTCTTAATAATGATATGCAATGTCCCTCTCGTCAATGATATAAAATGTCCCTCTCGGCATGGCCCTCTTGTTAATGATATATAATGGCCCTCTCACCAATAATATGCAATAGCCTTCTCGGCAATGATATGCAATGGCCCTCTCAGCAATGATATGCAATGGCCCTCTCGGAAACAATATATAATGGCCTTCTCAGCGATTAAAGAAATATTTACTTTATCATTTTGTAGATGTATTGGCTAGTTTGCGTGTACCTGCGCTCAAGGTAAATGATTAATAGACACAATGTCGCTTTTGCTAGCGACTATAGTCAAAATTTGGGAAAGTTTTAAAGAAAGCATTCATAATATAAATGACTTCATTTGAAAATATCATCCTCTTTTTGTGGTGAATAGCTAAATAAGAAGTCATTTTAGATGTACATGAATGGTTGAACCCCATTTTTAGGGAAGACTATAAATTCTACTTTCGAACATTATATGTTTGTTTTGATCCATGATGGATTGGAGGAGGATGTCCTTGCTCTCCTTATTGGGTGATATCTTTGATCAATCTATTGTGCCGACTCTCTTGTATATACCCGTACTCAATGTAAATGTTTAGTAGATACATTATTATTTTTTCTTTCAACCACAATCAAACTTAAAGGATGTTTTAAGTGAAATGTTCATGACATAGATCAAATGACTTTATTTGTCATCAACATCCCTTTTCAAGGTGGAAAGACAAATAAGAGGTCTTTTTAATATAAATAAATGACTAAAACCCTCTCTCTATGGACAACTGTAAACCATTTCCGAACATCATGTGTTCGTTTTGTCCCATGATAGGTCGGAGGAGGATATCTTTGCTCTCTCCTTATTAGGTGATCTTTTTGATCGCTCCATTATTATGCCTACTCTTTTGCGTGTACCTACACTCCAGGTAAATGATTAGTAGACACACTGTCAATTTTACTAATGACTAAAGTCAAATTTAGAGAAAGTTTCAACGAAAGAAATCACAGTACAAATGACTTTATTTGCAAGCATAATCCTCATTTTTGAGGTGAATGGTTAAACAAGAGGTCATTTTAGATGTAAATGAATGGCTGAACACCATTTATAGGGACAACTATAAATACCACTTTCAAACATTATATGTTCATTTTTATCCAATGATTTGCTGGGGATTTGAGAAAGATGTCATTATTTACTCCGCATCCATGAATCATTGCAACCACAGAGAGATCGTTAGTTCTAGAAAGCTTGGCTTCCCTTTGCCAATTTTGGGCATTCAACTTCATTGCAATCCTTTTTTAGGTAAAGGGATATGTTGAAAAAATAGAGTATTTTGTTGATCCTTTTCATTCTTATGACAACCTACATCCAAAAAAAATGATATTTTTTTATAAAACTGATCTGTGTTGACCTTCTCCGATCTTTCACTTCCTCTGAGCGCTTGTTGTCTTTAGATGGTTGTCATCTTCAGATGCTTCCCTCGACTTCCCTGGTCAGTTGTAAAACCAAATTAGTTTAAAATATTTTAAAGAAAACACTTTATCAAATAATCTAGTTTCTAGAAAAAATAATTTTGAAAAACGATTGGAGGGGGTTTCTACAAATTTTGTCATGTCATGCACTAGCTTGATGAACATCCTTGGTTTGAGGTTTTGACATGTTTGACACTTGCTGTCAAACTCTGGAGATCCTTCAGAGTTGTGATTGGTGATTTTGAAGATGAATTTTTAAAAAATCTATCATAGCTGAGGATTGATCTATTTGGACTTCATTGCAACTAGAGATTTCTTTTGAAGTCGACTCTGATCTCTTGGTGTTGGGGATCTTTTGGATTTTTGAATTCATGAATGAAGCTTGGTAAGTTTTAGTTCTATGTATGGGAGAGTTGACACTCTGCGATGTCTTTAAACCCTTTTTGGTGGTATTTTTTGACACGATCTACATTCTGACATGTTGACAGGTGATCTTGTTCTTTAGAATTTTTGAGATTCTTTCTCAAAAATTATGCCCCATTTTCTATTTATTAGGGTGATATGAATGAGCTGTTGGGGCGTCAAGATATCTTGTTGAAGCAGGAATCAAGTCAAATATATTTCCTTCCAATGTGGAAGAAATTGGTATTTTCTAGTGCTGAGGAATTCTTATGGTTTAAACTCATGAATGAAGCTCTACAATAAATTTTGAGGTCCTTCTTAAAATTTATTTCCCAGTTAAATGTTTTAGAGACAAATCTTGAGTTGTTGACTATGTGGGGACCTTGAGACTCTCTTCAAAATTTCCTTCGATGGTATTCCTCAACACTATTTCTATTTGACTTGTTGAAGGATGATCTTCTCCTTTTGAATTTTAAAAATCCCTTCTCGATAATTCTGCTCAATTTCCATTTCCTAGGTGATATGATCGAGCCATTAAGGCACCTACGTATCTCGTTAAATAGGAATCATGTCAAACGTAGTTCAAGACTATAAAAGGGAATATAGGAAATACTAAAAGGGTTGACCAAAGTCGACATAGGCCACCTACGTATCCAATTCTTGGGAATTTAGGTCAAATATAGTTCATACAAAAAGGGAAGGGGAATGTTAAACTATTACAAAGTGTAGAGACTGTTACATTTAGAAAGTGCTATTACATAAACAAAATGTTATCTTTGGATGTAGTATTTGTTCACTGCATCCGAGTTGGTTGGCTTGAGCCACTCTTATCCATCCCACTCAGATAAAATAAAAGCTTCTCTGGATAGAACATTGTGGTTGATGTGACACCTTCATTACACTTATCTTGATGGAAAGAAGGATCAACTGTTCACTTCCTGAATTAAGCTCTGAATCAATCAATAGCTTATGGTACATGAAGATTGTACTCAATTCTGGTACAACATCATAAAACTGGGAGAACATGTAGATGTATTCCTTGAGTGAACTAATAAGCATTCTTTTTCCTGCTTTTGTTAGATGGACATCGATTGTGGCCTTTTTAACTTCATTGTTGTCTCCCTTTTAGATTGGTATTTTTATGGTTCTCAAAATCTTTTTTAACTCTTTTATTGACTGTTCTAGGACTATTGTCTCCCATTCATCATCATCTGCCTTGATATATTCATTTTGCTCTTTACATGACATGACATTAGCAGGTTTTAGACTATTATTATTGTTTTCATAAATAAGACAAGTTAGATAATAACAGGTATATAATAAAATAAATAATAAATATTTTTGCAACAGGGGGAGGTCTTTTGTTGAATTTGAGAAATATTTACAAATTCTAGCCATGATCCGCACGAGTGTGGGTCTGTTCCTTTTAGAGTAAAAATCAAAAGAGAAGTAAAAACTTAAAAGATGGGTCTTGGACCTCATACGAACTACCACCGATTTAGTACAAATATAAATTTTATATTTTCATCTACCACATTGACTGGGGAGTCATGAGTACAGTAAAAGTCCAGTTCAACAACTTATCCCATGGTTCAACTTTCTTTATTCTAGCTATCTTGGCTAACTCTTCTATGATATCATCATACTTTTTGAGCTAGTTTCCCATTCCATTCTCAAGATAATCGCTTGCAGGTTTCACACATATCGAAAATGACTGATAGAGGTGAGGTATCTCTGAACCCTTCTCCTTCTCGATCCCTTCTTTGCTTCCTCCAGGAACGTACCTTAATCTGTACTTGAGCAATATCCTTGGGATTTTTATTAGCTTACTAATTCCATTGAAATTCATTCCTAGGATAAATCCAGTTTTGAAGCCACTCGTTTTCATAATGGTGGCCAGTATCTTGTGGACTGAGGATACTGGCATTTGAGGAGTTGGATCTCTCTAGATGGCATTTATAATCTCAATGGTTTAGAAATCACTCCCTCTCGGGATATCTTCAATCACAGGAACACATCTATTGGGATGGCTCAAATGGCTCCCCTCGCAATGAATGACCACTTTCTGATTTTCCCATATGAACTTCATCCTCTGATGCAAGGTTGATGGAACAACACCCTCCATATAGATGTAGGGTTTTCCTAGGAGTAGATTGTAGCTCGCAGTTATATCTATTACATGAAACTCAACTTGGACTTCTGCAGCTTCTATTTGGAGATACAACTTGACTTCACCAATGGTGTCTCTTTGACCACCATCGAAGGCTCTCACATTGACTCTACTTTGATGAATTTTACCCACATCATAGTCCAATTGAGTTAGTATGGACAACATATAGGTATTTAGGATTGATCCATCATCAATAAACACCCAGTCAGTGATCTTATTTTGGCATTTCACGCTGATATGCAATGCTTTTCTATGCATAGATCTTTCAGAAAGTGATTCATCTTTGCCAAAGTTAATGCAATAGTTTCCTATAATCCTACTTAACATGAAAATTAAATTCCTGATACTCATGCCTGTGGGCACATAGGATTCATCGAGGACCTTTAGCTAAGCTTGTCTATTGTACTGAGAGCACATAAGGAGATTTGAGTGGGTCTTTTCTAGAGGTTTGACGGAATACTCTTTCGACTATATTCGTCTCCAAAATTCTTTGGCCTCTCCATCAGTGATTACATTTTTCCAAGAATCCTTCTTGTAAGCATCATTAGTCAAATCTTTGGGAGTATAACATATTTCTAATGGGGTCATCCTTTGTTTCGCAACGGCTACAAACTCTTTCTCTATAGGTATCAAGATAAAGGCTTGGCGTGGTGTTGCTAGTGCAATGAATTGAGGTTTCTCATTGAAGTTTAAAGTATCCACAACTTTCTCTATCTTTCATTCCTTGGTATCCTTGGGATTTTCTAGCACAATAGATTTGCTGACAACCCGCTCTTCATCAGTTTCTATCATATTGATAGTGGCTCCTTTGTGGTTTGGGAGTTGATTGCTGGTGGTGTTTGGTGGTTTTATCTGACGTGAGATGAATCTTTTGTCAATCAAGTCTTGGATCCTATTCTTCAAGTTAATTCAGTCCTCGGTATCATGTCTGGCGCCTCTGGAATGATAAGCACAATATCGATGAGATCTATAAAGTTTTGCATTGATGTTGATAGCTTTTGGATAAAATGTTTGAGTTTGTCCATCCACTTTTAGTCTCTCAAAAAGTTATGTTCGAATTTCAAATAAACACCCGAGGAAGTTTCCTCTTATGATCTGACAAGAGGTTTTGTTTCGGTATATTAGCGGAGCCACCTTGTGGAACATTGGTAGATTTGGACAGAAAGGGTTTGGTATCTGAAAATTTTGTTGATAGTTTTGTTTTGTCGAGGCATATGGAAATTTGGTTGGAAGTTTTGGTATATTAGTGGAGGTATTTGATAATTTGGAAGTGGAGCTAGGTATTCTAAGGGAGGAATTGTATATTTAGTTTGGCCATAAAAAGCAGGGTAGGGATTTTGTGGAGATGGAGGTACGGGATCATTCAGGATCGGAGTGTTAGACGTAATGGCCAAATTGTCCATATCTTTTGCTCATCGCGTTTCTTCTTGGAGTTCTTCCAATCTCCTCGATAATTTGGCAATCATTCCACCTTGTACCTTTATAATATGATCCTTGATAGCAATTTCAGTCAGAGCATTTCCATCTTCACTACCAGATAATGGACAAAATACGAAAGACGAAACTAACACAAAAACTGAAAGAAATGATAGAATCAAAATACGAAAAAATAAAATTAAAGGATAGATAGATAGATAGACACAAGAAGATAAAGAATAGGACAACCTATGGATGTATCAAATTCGAAGACCTCCCTTTTGATTACCAACAAGAACCAATCTCTTACGTAAACCACGAGGGAATCAATCTCCTAGGTAACCCAAATTTCTAAGCGATTGTTCAACACAATTAAATCCTAGCTCTCACATTCTCAAGTGTATTCATAATAATTCAACAAAAAACTTTCTAATGAAAGGGAAAAGTTAGCTATTTATTGCCATGGGCCATTAATTACAAAGATGGGCCCAAAAGTGACCCATATTCAGCAAATTGGGCATCCGTCCAAGTAGGTGGGGCACCTGCTAGCGCATGTCAGGGATCAGGTTCCATTGAAAGTGGCTAATTAGCCATCTGAGGTCGCACCTCTCCACCTTTAGGTGCATGTGAGGTTGCAGGTGGTTCCAGACCATCGTTTAGCTTCTCTTGCCTCCCCGACGACCATTCCAATAGCTTTCCTTGACTCCAAGCTACCCTCTACACATGGTATTGTAATCTTAGGGGCTTGAAAAGGATCCTCCAAATGTGTCCTTGTGTACTTGACATGAGTGTAGCTTGGTTCCCTTTGTGCGCCTTGAATTATAGTCCTTAAAAGGTCAATGCCGATTTGGCTTGTATCATCCTCCCCTTTTTGAAAATGATTCATCCTCAAATCCAAAATCTAAAAACACATGAAGTAGAAAAGAAACCAATATATCCTCAAAGCACGAGGATTAGCACAAGGATTAGTAACAATATTTCCATGCCAAGTGGGCACACATTTGATATACAACCAACGATTCTTTGTTTTCGATGAAATAAACTCATCAAACAATGCACAAAGGTGGTCGCTATTAGAAGCATCATGAAACAAAGAAACTACCAATGTCGTAAGACACAAGTGTCTCTTTATTCCATCATAAGACCATACCCAAGGATTCCCACTTCTATCTAAAATAAACTCAATATCAACACGGACGTCATCAAATACAAAAAGGTAGTAGAGAAAGGTATGAAGAAAATGAGTCTCGTCCAAGGTGTTTCCATATGTAAGAGTATTAAGGTACTCAAGAAAGCTACTAATCAAGTCACTAGAAGTTGGAACAACCAAGGATGGAGTCAAGTCATTAGGGTGTAGATTACCTTTTATTTTAAGACATCCCATGCTTACACAAAATGCATTTTCAACACAAACATGGCTATCATCACAGGCAAAGAGATAAAAAAGATAAGGACACCATTCTCATCTAAATTAATCTCAAACATAAGTACACAATAAGATGAGACAAGACAATTTAAGTACATCACATATTTTCCTTTCAAGCGACTTCCTAAAAGAAGTGCATTCATTAATGTAGTCATGCTATTAGAGGAATTAGAGGATCTATGAGAAACCAATACACTCCAAAACACAAGGTATACCTAAGAAGTTGGGTCACCTATTGTTGCGACCCAGCTATACACGCAAGTGTACGTGATCGTTCAAGTAGTAAAGTGGCTCCTTGAAAAGAGCCGGATATCAAACCCAAGGGACTTTCGTCAACAGAAATCAATTCTGGGCGTCAAACTATAATTAAAAACTAGTGTTACAAAAACGACAAGAGATTTGATGCTGAAAATTAAATGATTGCGAACTATGAACTCCTATCTTCACTACCGTAACTTTGGTTTTTGCAAATACGCTTGAAAAATCAATAAAAAGTGAATTCCCAGGGCTAAGGCACTCCAAACGTCATCTCTTGAGCATAATTGTTATTGGTTTAAGCAGTTTGAGTTGTTTATCGTGGTTATTGATCCCGAGGTTAATTTTACAATTATATTCGTCTCCAAAATATAATCTTCTACTAGAAAGTGGAAACCTAACTACATCCGTGAGTGGTGATAGGCTTAACCAATTCTAGAGTATTTAAGTTTTCTTCTCGTGAGTGACCAAGTGTGGTGGATTAGGTACCTCTCGGTCCTAACCACATGTCAATCCCTTAGAATTTCTTCCCCGAGAGAGACCACACTTCATATACTCCATGTTCTATCTCCTAGTTTCTCTCTCGAGCTCACTTCAAGACAAGGGATATATTCCAATGGTGATCAAGCATCAAAATAATGAAATTTAGAATATATGAATATCCAATTTATGATAAACTTCAGCAAAAACCACTAAAAATTAACCCAAGAGATTCATGTTCTTGGCCTTAACCCCAAGAATGAGGTGTTTTAGCCACTCATTATGTTACTCAACATCCAATAGTCAATAAATACCATAAAAATGACTAAAAACTGAAAAGACGAGGAATGGAACCTAATTTCAATGCCCAAAAACGCCCAAAGTAGCCTAGTCAAGATGGAATGTGATACAATAACTCAAAATCCCTATTTATAGAGTAAATTTCGAGGCAAAAATTAGCCAAAAAGCGGCCCGGTACGCCCTTGGGCGTGCCTGGCACTTAGGCTAATTTTGTCTCTGCAAAGGAGTCCTCCAGGAAGCCTGGCACGCCATGAAACGCGCCCCACTGCTGCCTCCCAAAACCAAAATTTGCACAAAAGCGGCCTGGCAAGCCATGAAACACGCCAGGCCCTTAATTTTTTATTTTCTTCTTTCGTCGACTTTTCTTTGCGGATTTGGCATGATTCTTCAAGATCAACTCTTTGGATTGTCTCTTATCATCAATATCCGTTGCTCGTAGCTTCTCCAAGCCTCTCTTTCCATGCCAAAAATGCTCCAAATAGTCGTAACTTCCACCTGCAAGGGTCTAATTACCTTGGTTAGCACAATCATCACATAATCCATCAAAACCATACAAAACATATACGTATTGTTCTCAAAACTACGGTAAACATAGGTTAAAGTCGCTACTAAGGCATATAAATACGCCTTAGATCACCTATATTCACGGCATTTAGCATACTCCTAAGAGTCCTTATTATCACTTTAACTTGTCCAACCACATAAGTGTGACAAGGATTAGGAAACAAGAGTTGGGCATCAAGTGTGTACCAAGGACTCTTCTTAAAGCAACAACTAGATTAGGCATTTGGATTGTAAAGCCTACACAGTTTATGCATATCTACCATAAACCACGAAAAGGTTTGGGACACATGAACACTCTCATAATAGGACATGAAGTCATACAACTTTAAGAATTCGCCTACCAAAGGGAAAATTTCATCATGACTCCAAGAATTGCTTGGACTAAAAAGGGTAAGTACATACCTTGGAAACAAAGCCTTGAAATTGTTCTATGCCCCAAATTGGACCATGCTTGGTTCTCTTGATTCTTCGTAGGAGTTTCCTTGGTAGGGAAATCCTTCTTTCAATCTATGGGGTCCCCTTGTCATCAAGTATCCATCAATCCTTAGGAGTTGATTTAGAAACCTCCCTCCATCAATGTCGGATCCTTATATAAGAACTCATATAGGCCTTCAAGCCTATGCTTGTGAGGGATTTTCTTTGGATCCTCTATTGGGAGCATTGGCTCTTATTCCTGCAAAAGAGAAGTATGGGTGCTAGGAAAAATGCTAGTACCATGGTTAGAATGTAACAAGGGATTGGGGTGAACAAGTTTCATAACTAAGTGTTCCTTTTCCATCTCCTTCAATTCAATTTGTGGTTGCATTCTTGATTGAAGAAGAATATATGACTCAAAAAAAACTAATATACTTAAAACAAGAAATAACAACAAAACAAAAGAGAAAAAGCACAAAAAGAAACAGACGGAGAAAGAAAAATAGACTCTAAGAACTAATCAACCAACTAAGTAGATCAGTTACTAGTTGTTAATTAGTTTTAGGAATCAATAAATGAGGTTAAGAATAAAGAAATGGGATTAGGATGTTGGAACCTTAGTGAAAATTGAATTTGGACTGATTGAGGTGCGTTTAAGTGAGGTGCGCGCACAGATGGGCTCTGACCTCGCAGGTGGGACTTCACAGGTCACTTCCAGTGTTGCTGGTTGTCACCTGTGTGGTGACTTGCATCCTCTGGTACTGACCTGCTCTAGCAGGTGCGGGCGCAGATCGCCCTAGGCAATGCACCTAAAGCTTCCGCGTTTTGTCCTTCTGTGGGCCCTCTTGTACTCTCTTTCCAAGAATATTCCTTTATTTTTTTATATTCCTTAGTACTAACACTTTTCTTTGCTACTTTTGGCCTCTTTTTGGATCTAACAACAACTTTTTGATGAATCTTCCTCTTGAAGATATGAATTTCTTCAAGAACTCAAAATTTCCAAACTAACTCATTTTTACTCTGAATTGCATGAAACTTTAGATCTAGATTCCCTTCAACATAGAGAACACTTTCCAACAATTTTTAGTAGAGCTGTCAATACAGGCTGGCCCAGCCCATCCGAGCTAGCCCACACGAGCTTTGGAATTTGACCGGCCAGGTCGGGCTGGCCCATCAAGATAACGGGCCAGAAAATAACAAGCCCAACCCATTACTCTGTGGGTTGTGGGCCTCCAAGCCCACTTTCTTTTAAATATTATTTTTATAATATTAATTTAAATTTTAAAATATTAATAACATAAATATTTTCAAGATAATATTACACGATGTTACTACTTGTTAATCAAGTCTCAAATTCACAAAAAAAATCATCCTAATAATCTACAAAGCTAAACAACTTTTGACATGATACCGTTCAAACCTAATAGAGATATTAATAAGCAAACTAAACAGTTAATGAGTAACAATATAGCTATATAAATAACAATACTAATATAATTTTGCTTCATTAGATAACAATAAAATACAAAAAAAAGATGTCAATATCCATTAAAAGTGTAAATGAACTAAAAAAAAAAATTTATGGCACTTATGGCGTATCCAACACCACCACATCATCTTCATCAAGCATATCTGACTCCCTAAAAAGTTTAGTATTTGTATTTTAATTATTTATGTATTTTATAAACATAATTAATATTTTAATATCTCTGATGGTTTATGTAAGACTTTGAGTTTGTACTCCTCTTGTTATTCTTAGTATTCTTTTCTATTTTTTAATCATTTTTTATTTAGCCCACAGGCCGGCCCAACCCTTATTGCTCAAGCCCCACGAGCTGATGGGCTTATTCAGGCTGGGCTAAAAAGTCATGTTCTTAAACGGGCTATAAAAATCTTAGCCCAACCCTATCAAATTACAGGCTGAGCTGGCCCGGCCCAATAGGTCTGGCCCATATTGACGGCTCTAATTTTTAGCACCCAAATCCACACCAAAATTTTCAGATTTGAAACCCACTTTCTTTTCACAAGAACTCAAGCACATTAATGGAGTTTTTCTCCAAATCTTCTCAAATCACACGAAATACTCAAGATCCAACCTAGATAGTAATAAATGGAACAAATCTAGTATAGAAACTACAAATAAGACTCAAAAACACAAAAATATTTTTGGGGTATTTGTTGAAAACTTTTTTTTTTTTTTAAATATAAATCTCAAGACTTAGAATTGTGTAAACAACCCTAATCCAAGATCTTGATACCAAATGATAATAGACAACATACGAAATACGAAAGTAACAAGAAAATTGAAAGAAACAATAGAAACAAAATACGGAAAGATAAAAGTAAAGGATAGATAGACAGATAGACACAAGAACATAAAGAAAAGGACAACCTATGGATGTATCAAATATGAAGACCTCCCTTTTGATTACCAACAAGCTCCGATCTCTTACGTAAACCATGAGGAAATCAATCTCCCTCGTAACCCACATTTCTAAACAACTGTTCAACACAAGCTAATCCTAGCTCTAAGACTAACAAGTGTATTCATAATAATTCAACAAAAACTTACTAATGAAAGGGAAAAGATAGCTATTTATAGCCATGGGTCCTTTATTACAAAAATGGGCCCAAACGTGACCCATTTTCGGCAAATTGGGCATCCGCCCACGTAGGTGGGGCACCTGCTGGCGCATGTCGGGATGCAGGAGCCACTGGAAGTGTCCAATTGGTCACCTGCTGCCGCACCTCTCCACCTACGGGAACATGTGAGGTTTCAGGTGGTTCCTTACCGTCGTTTAGCTCATCTTGCCTCCCCGACGACCATTCTAATGAATTTCCTCGGCTTCAAGCTACCCTCCACACATGTTATTATACTCTTGGGGTCTTGAAAAGGGTCCTCCAAACGTGTACTTGTCTCCTTGACATGATCATGGCTTGGTTCCCTTTGTGCCGACCTATAATTACAGTCCTTAAAAGGTCAATGCCGATTTGGCTTGTATCGCTAAAAGTCATTTTTCCCTTTCCAATAATGAAGAAATGGTTAAGAGAGGAATCTTTATTCACTTTTGATTTGGTGAAGTAGGATGTTCTGCCATTTTATGTCAATATAGATCACTTTCTATTTATTTTGTTACCTGATAAAGTAAAAACAACTTAAAATGCAGATATGTTAGACCTCATTAGTGGAAAATAATACAAGATATTTGATAGAAAGTAAATGCACAAAGTCACTTTCATCGCAGGAGAATTGATCCCTGGAGGGATATCGACTCGATGGATTCCATTAGATAGGATTTGTAGATTGGTTTAGCTATAAGTGTGTTTATTAGGAAGGTTGATTTTTGCTGAGTTTTATTCTCTCGATACTTCTGCTTGCCAATCTTTTGCTTCTTTGCCAAAATGGGGCAAAATAAAGATTTTGAAGGATGGGGCTGGGCCAAAAGACTGCCTATGTATCTCATAAAAGAAAAATCAGGCCCTACGTAGTTTGGAATTTTAGAGGCTTTGTAAAAGTGGTTTACGAAGATTTTTCTGGATAACTTGGAAAACTCGGAGTAATTTGGTCGAACTTTTTCATAGTGGGCTTACATTATTTTGCCTAAAGGGGTTTTATAAAAACCATCAGAGTGAGAGTGGATCGGTTCACCTTTGATTTAAGCAACACACACAATACAGTTATATCACCTAGTATGTAAATATTATGGCGTGTCCTATGCAAATATATGACTTGTTTATGCCATAGGTAGACCTAACAAATTTAAGGATGTGTATGTCATTTGTGAAATGTTCCATTGCCCCAAAACATATTATATACAAACTAATGTAAATTGAATGGGGGTACAAAATAGAGTAATGGGTGTACAAATGGTCCCATGCAGGGGAACAGTACTAAACTAGGCTGCCGTGGAAGGTCCTTCATTCTCGAGCTTCTTGGACTTCTTGAAACTTCGAATGCTTTTCGTATGAAGATCTTCAAATCAAGAGACTATCTAAATCCGTACAAATTGGCATCACATCCTTCAATTTAAATACATAAGGGATGATTGTGTTTTCGAGCTAATGGCCCTTTTCAACAAGGTGGTCTCGTTAATAAGATCGATACCCTTACGATACTGGATAACCTAGGTCATCATGCTTAGTTATTGGGATTTGTTTTTGCTCTACCCTAGTTTGACTAGAGTGGTTTGGTTTGAAAAGTGATAGGGAACTGGGTGGACAACCGTGGACTGAAATGATTACAAGTGTCGGACGATCCTAAACTGACTAATTGTTTATCGTTTCAAGAAATTTGGTTTTTTAGTAGAGGGAACGTCTCTAAAAAATACTTATAGCCTATTTGGCCAAGCTTCTAAAATCAGCTTATTTTGAAAAGTGCTCTTTTTAGAATTGCTTTTCAAAAAAGTACTTTTGGTGAGATGCAGTTTGTGTTTGGACAATAAATTCAAAAAGCGTTTTTGAACAACAATTAGTGTTTGGCCAAGCTATTTAAAAGTTCTTCCAAGTGTATTTTTCTCAAAAATGTTTTTCAAATAAGCGCTTCTGAGGAGAAACTACTTTTTTTAGTCTATGAAAAACTGCTTTTTCTACTCCCCAAAAGCACTTATTTTCTTCCATAAGCTTGGCCAAATACCCTACTTATATAAAATAAGAAATTTTGGGAAATAATAAGCACTTTTGGTAAAAAATAAACTTGGCCAAACAGGCTACTAATCACTTGTCCTAATGAAATCTAATAGTGCCAATTGGCAGAATCGGTATGCCATGGCCTAATAGTTATAATTGAAGGAATTTAAACAAATAAGCAATTTAAATATTACAAACTCAAATAGTTAGTCAAATAAAAGTTAGTTTCAAAGATGTGATCAGCCCTAGTTGAAGCCCCAAAGGAGTCTCTATTTCTGCTTTGCAGGAAATGGTTTGACTTTCAAAAAGTATTTGAAAAACATATTTGAATTTCCAAAACAATTTATAAAAAGCAAGAGTCACAACTTAATTAAATTAAGGATAATTAAGAAAACCTTTTAAAAATTCTAAGGATTTAAAACAAAAAAAATCTTTAAGATTTCAAAAATGTGAGTATGTGTTCAAATTAATACTCTTGGAAGGGTGTTAAGGCACCAAGAGTATCCGCTAACTTGCAATTATCTAGCTATTTGCAAATAAACTTGATTTGACTAACTTGGTAAAAAACAAATGAGATTTATTATTATGTTTTGAAAGAAAAATCAATTAATTAGTGAGACTATATTGTACAAACATTAAAAAGAGTCTTATGTGATTTAACTAAAAAGCATTTAAAGCAAGAGTTTTGAATTTTCAACTAAACCAACTCGATTTTACTTCAATCATTTAGAACGTGAAAAAATCTTTTGCAGACAAGAAGTTATAATTCTAAAGGGGATTCAACTATGTTAAAATTGTTAAGAGTTAATAACAGGCAAAGACAATAATTATTCTGTAACTTAAGGAACAGATGGACTAAAACTGTTAGGCCGAAATCTGCTTTGAGTCATCCCTGTCCTAATTCTAATTGGGCTTCCATTTCAACATGTCCTAAACTAAATTGATGGACTCCAAAGTCCATAACAGCTATTGCATCTTCATATGGGCCCTGAACCATTTCATTACCATTTTCATGTCCTAATCTATTAATTGGGCTTTTGGCCCACAAGATATTATTTTCAAGACTTTTAAGTCTCAAATATATTGTTGCATCTTCCATTTTAATGGGCTTGGGCCCATTTGCTTTCACAAAATTGTATACTCGCTTCCATGTCCTGTATGCTAGTCCAATTTAAGACTTCAAGAAGTCGAATAGATGAGAGAAAGGCAGGGAAGAGTCCACGATGGACTCAAACGTACCAGATTCACATGCATCAAAAACAAAAGAAAAGGAATTAAGGCATTTTTTTAGATGACGAACTTAAACCAAAATAACCAAGTAAACATAGCAAGAAAGAGACAATTCACCCTTAAATTCTAATCCACAAGAAATGTCGTTTCCAGATTTCCGCACTATGAACTTAGTATAAAGAGTAAATTCATTTGAAATGAGAAACGGAATGTGCTCACAATATCGTCAAGAAAAGACAAGCATGGAGAAAGGAATCATATACATCCTCAAAGAATATATATAAGGTTCAATCAATATAGAAAAAATTTAAGTGCTCAAGGATGGGATGACTAAAAAGAAACTCTTTTCAATTTTTGAGCAAACATCCAACAACAATTTTAAACCTCTAAACAAATTATCAACTTAGCATGAATTACTCAAATTACTAGTTAAAAATTTGCCAACTTCAAAAATCAAACAGTTGGTAGCATACCACAAGTGTTCTAGCCAATGTTTATCACTAATCAAAACAACATATCATACTAAAAAAATCTTTATTCACTGGAAAATAGAATGAGCATGACTGTAATAGGGGGGAGGAAGAGTAATGTAGAGAGTCCTAGTTGTACTTAAACTTCCAGAAACAACAAGTCACCAGAAGAACGAATATGGTTGTCTTCAATGGCAACCTAGTGACATCATAGGAGGGCTATAATGGTACTAACAAGACATTACTATTCATACTTCCTTAATCATAGCTGGAAATAGACCATGTTAGCAAGACAAGAACTCATTTCCCCTCTATTTTTCTCATATCATTGAGAAATCAAATAGGCAAATAAGAGAGGACTAACACAAATATATAGAGTCCCATATTGATATGGGAGAGTATATAGAGAGCTCTAAATAGCATAGACTGATATACGTACTCCAACAGGTGAAGGAAATTTTCAAGAATTCATTAAAGCAAAAGAAAATCAACTTTTTTCTTGAAAACATAGATCCAAAACTTCGTAGAGTGATAATATTCCACAACAAAGACATGTCGCACATATAGTTCTGGTTCTTGTAATCAACCAGGTGTATCGACCACATAATAGTAAGTTTTAAGGAGAGATTTGATTAGATTTGATTTCTTGAGGGCTATAGCTTCAAATTAAACCAATGGCAAAGCATACATGAAGGTAAAATAGCCTTGTGGCTCAAGTCATTATAATAGGTTCACGAGGCTTATACTGATGGCAAACAGGAGAGATTTTTAACAAAGAAATCAATTTTTGAAAAAGATACCATCCTACTTTTCCCTCTTTTTTGTTCACTATGTTTATTTACAATAAACGCAGGGCTAGTGTGTTTACTATTACTTTCTTGTATATAGTTGTTAGTGAGTAATTCAGTAATATAAAGAGTAAAATCTGTTAAATCATTATAGTTATATTTAAGTGGTTTTTGAGTAATTATACTGTTTGGATCAATCAACTCTATTGTAACTGTTGTTTTATGTTTGTCCCATCCTTTAAGGGGATTTTAAATATATAGCAATTCTAGTTTTTGATGTATCGGTTTGAGTATGTTTATAGAAAAGGTTATTATTTCTACATGTTTTTCTACATTGGGGTTATTTTCTAATTTTTGCACGATATTTTCACTTCCTTTAATCCATGGAGTTGGTTTTCTGGGTTTATTTTGTACTCTTTTGGCTGCTACTTTGTGGTTACAGGGTGTTGTAAACCACCAATATTTTTTGGTTAGTATATGGGGATATAGTTTATCTATAAAAGGCATTCCTATTATCATATATCTAGTTGTAAATTCATAATTGTACATTGTTTGTATAGTTAGTATTTTATCCCATATCTGTATTTTTACATTTTTTGCTATATAGGTAATCATACTTCCTTCATCATTAAATCCTGTTAATACTATTGGATCTTTTGGCTTTTCCCATTTTGTTTCTGGTAAACAATTATATCTACAAAGATTAGCTTCTGATCCTGTATCTATCATTGGTGTATAATATCTACTGTTGTATCCTTCTACTATGATTTTTGCTAAAATGTATACTTTTGTCATATGGTTCTAGTAATTATAATATCTTTTCTTTTGGTACTTAATTATTAGTTGTTTATCTTTTATCTTATAAGGTTTAACTTGTTCTAACAAATTTGTTAATTCTTCGCCATATTCTAGTGGTATGCTAAGTATTTTATCTCTATTATTTTTGTTATGTTCTGATTGATTCTTTATTATTTTGTTACTGTGTTCTATTAATTCGTTATTTTTATTTTTAGTTTCATTCCTATGTTCTGTATTTTTTGTCTGATTAATTGTATTAGTACTGTGCTCTACTAATTTATTATCTTTATTTGGAATAAGAAATGAATTTGGAAGTATGACCACTGAATTAGCGGAACAAGAAAAAGATAAAAATCTAAATACACAATTAATGAATAACATCAAGAAAATTAGAATATGAAAGACCTATGGAAATACAACCATACCATTATTATATAACAGGAGTACTAGGACAAAGAAAATACCTAATACTTATAGATACAGGAGAACAAGACAATTATATTACCAGAGAATTAATATTAGAAAATGATATTACAATACAAGAACAAGGATGCCTAGACTTACCTAAAGAATTAAGACAAACAAAAGAAATAACAACACAAGAATTAATTATAGGAGGAATACCCATCAGTATACAATTCACAATAACACAGATGAATACAAATATTATTTTAGGATTAAATTGGTTAGAACAAGAATTATGTCTATTAGTGCCGGTATTTTAGTATATTCATATTCTTCATATAAATCGTTTAATTCTTTTCTGAGTTTCTGTATTTTATTATCTATGTTTATTTGTTTATTGAGTCTTATATATATAGGGTCATTGACAGTTAATTCTTCGCCATATTCTAGTGGTATGCTAAGTATTTTATCTCTATTATTTTTGTTATGTTACACATACAATTATTAAATAAATTTATCAATATTATAGAAGCAACAGGAATAAGTCTAAGTAAAAGTAAAGCAGAAATAATGAAAAATCAGATAGAATTTCTAGGAATACAGATAGATAGAGATGGAATAAAAATGCAAACACATATAGTACAAAATAATTTTTTAGATTCGTCTTCTAATTTTAGGTGATAAAATCCTGATTTACAATCAAATTTACTAAAGTAATTATATCCTTGAATTTGTCTTATTTTTAGTATTTTATTTGGTATTGGATAGTTGTATGTTTTAGTTTTATGAATTTAAATTTTTGATATATTAAGTTTCCTTTAACTGCACTGATTATACCTTTTTCTATAGAAAATTTTATTCTATCATCTGCTAAGTAAAGTTCTATTGGTGTATCTATTCCTTCTCTAAAACATGCTTTTATTAATATTTCTATTGCTCCTAAATGTACGTGGGTTATTTCGTTTTTAGTTTTTAAGGCTTGTATTTCTTTATTTAGTTCTTTTTTGTTAATTATTGGTACCATTGCTCTTCCTCTTGCATATTTACAATCTACGGTATGTTCTTTTTGGCTTATAATATAGTATTCCTCTTTTGGTTTTCTAAACCAATTTTTTACAATAGGTACTTATAAAACATTATCTATTTTTAGTGATATTTCTTGTTTTGTAATTTGGTTAAATATGTTTGCATCAAATATTACTTTCTGGCTTGAGGTCTCTTCATATAGATGTTTTTCTTTGTCAATTATTCCAATTTCAGTCATAATTATCCTCTTCTATATCTGTATCTTCATTATTGTTTATTTGGTCTAAATCACTTATGTCTTCTTCAAGATCTGCTATATTGTCTAATTTATCTATTTCATATATACTATCTTCACTTTCCATATCATAATCTATATATGGTAGTTCGGTATATGTATCGTCTTTTATCTGTATTTCTGTTATTTGTTTTTTCTTTATATCTTTAGGTATTTTACAATCTTTAGCTAAATGTCCTAGCTTTCCACAATTGTAACATGTACATTCGGATATTTTCTTTTTTGGTTTGTATGGTCTTTTCTTTTTATAGTTTTTTACATAATACCTTTTCCTTGGTTGTTTATATTTATATTTAGATTTAAAACTCTTATATTTCTTGAATCGTTTTTTGTATCTATATTTATTAGGTTGCTTACATCCAAACTGTGGTGCTGTTTTTTCTGTACAACATGCCATATTTTTATCTAATATTTTATCTATTTTTCGTTTATCCTTATAAGCATCACATTGTCCTATAAACCATGTTTGTAAATATTTTATTCTTGCTCCTAGGGTATCTGTTAAGCTTGCTGTTTCCCAATCTGTTGTTATTTTTGTACTAAAGGGTTCTGCTAGTTTTGTAAAAGATGATTTCCTAACTTCTATTGCTTCTTCAGGTGATTATATTCCCTTATAATAATAGTCTCTGAAAGCACATGTATATTGGTCTGTGTAACACATATTACATATTGATAATTTATTCATTAATTGTCTATTTAGATTTTTATCTTTTTCTTGTTTCGCTAATTCAGTGGTCATACTTCCAAATTCATTTCTTATTCCATATTCATATTTATCTAAAATTGCTATGTTTGATGTTGTGACTACTCCATCTTTATTTTTGTTATTCCTTAGGGTCGATCTACTATCTTCTGTTATGTTATGTAACCATAATTTTGCTAATCCTACTAATGTTCTTTCTATATATCCTGGTGTATCTGCTACGGATATCTTGTTATCTACTAATTGTTTTGCAATGTGTCATATCCATAATTGTATTGTTTTATTAGTATCTATTACACAATCTAGATCTAAGAATTGAGATTGTTCTGGAATTTTATTAGGTCCATTTTGTATTAAGTCTACTATTCCATATTGCTTCATATCTATTATCATCTGTTACTGTCCAATAAGTTGGTCCTGTTGTTCTTGGATTATTATATCTTCTTTTATCATGTGATGTTTTACCGGTACTGGCTTCATTTTTGATAGTATTTATTTTTGGTTGAGTATTTGTTGTATTTATATTTAATTCTGTGTTTGTAATTTGATCCATAATTTCTGTATAAGTTTCACTAATTTCTTGGTTTTCTTCTTTAGATTGTTCATCCTCTTCTATAATGTTTATATTGTCTATACTTAAAGTTGTAAATTCATTTGCTAAATCTGGGTTAGTTTCTTCAATTTGTATTTTTCCCTTAATCTTTTCCAATTCTTCTGCTAACTGTCTTTCCTTTTCTTTTTCCCTATACATTTTTTGGCGTTCTTCTCTTTCCCTGACTTTCTTTGCGTATATTTGTTTAAGTAAGGCTAATTCTTTTTCTAATTCTTTTATTTTTGTAGATGGTTCAAAATCTATTTGTGGGATACTTGGAGTTGTTTCTTGTGGTAATTCTTGTTGTGTTTCCTCTTTTACTTGTTTAAGTTTTAATTGTTCTATTTCCTTTTTTGCTTCCATGCGTATTTTTTCAACTTCTAATTTTTGATCTATTTCACTATTTTCTTTTGTAATCTTACCATTTCTGTTAGACTATCTTCTAGCTTAGCTGAGTTTTGGTCTGGCATTAGATGTAGTCTAGTTCCTATTTTTCTATATCTGCGTCCTAAATTTGAATGTACTATTATTATTTGTAAACCTTCTGTTCCTATAAATGTTTTTTCTTCCACTGGATATTCCTCTTTATTCATATGCGTATTTATGTTCTAAAACATTTAACTGTAATTCTAATTCATTTATTGTCTGTCTTTGTGCTATTATTGAACTGTTAGTTACTCCTGCGAATATATTATAATTTAATCTATCTTTCCTATGATTGATTTCTTCTCGTATATCTATGATTTTTCTAAGTAATTCTGCTTTTCTTAGTATTCTTGGTGTATTTGGATTTTTGTATACTAGGTTACTGGATTCAGGTTTATCCATCTATGGTTTGTTTTATTGTTGTTTTTAACTTATCTAGTGATACTACTAATCTAGTCATAGCTTTATTTAATTTATTCATACCTTTAATTATTTGTGTAATTTCTTTGAGCTTTTGTTTTCTTTGGACATTTCTTCGATATTCTTTCTGAATCTTTTTTGTCAAATAATTTATTTTGATTGGTTTTGTCATTTTAGTATTTATTTTCTTGTTGCTTTCTAAATTGCTTAGTATATTTATATTCTGTATATGAAATTATGTCTATTAGTGCCGGTATTTAAGTATATTCATATTCTTCATATAAATCGTTTAATTCAAATTAGACAATATAGCAGATCTTGAAGAAGACATAAGTGATTTAGACCAAATAAACAATAATGAAGATACAGATATAGAAGAAGATAATTATGACTGAAATTGGAATAATTGACAAAGAAAAACATCTATATGAAGAGACCTCAAGCCAGAAAGTAATATTTGATGCAAACATATTTAACCAAATTACAAAACAAGAAATATCACTAAAAATAGATAATGTTTTATAAGTACCTATTGTAAAAAATTGGTTTAGAAAACCAAAAGAGGAATACTATATTATAAGCCAAAAAGAAGATACCGTAGATTGTAAATATGCAAGAGGAAGAGCAATGGTACCAATAATTAACAAAAAAGAACTAAATAAAGAAATACAAGCCTTAAAAACTAAAAACGAAATAACCCACGTACATTTAGGAGCAATAGAAATATTAATAAAAGCATGTTTTAGAGAAGGAATAGATACACCAATAGTACTTTACTTAGCATATGATAGAATAAAATTTCCTATAGAGACAAAGCCTCTTATGTATATAAATAGAAGAGCAAAGAGGAGGAGAGGGCATCGAGCAATCGAAACCTAAATCCCCTCTCATGTGTTGAGACTCCCTACTATAAATAAAAATCTTTTCAATAATCTAATCATTTTCAACTAGCTATGGAGGAATCCAACATACAGACTTCAGTATCACATACCACAGAAGAGATAATAACTAAGGTACACTCATATTTAATTATGTGTAACTAAATCTTATATTCCTGCTAATCTCTAGAATATTATTACTGTTTATCATGTAGTAGTTTGATTATGTTAAATTATTCGAGTAAGTTTGCTATGGTTAGGTAAGCTGAGAGTTAGGTAAGCCCAGACTAAGCCATCCTAGAGGTCGAAACCGGAAAAGGCTAGGAATGCCGTCAAGAGGGTAGTAGACCATTGTTGAGGCATTGTTAGGGTAACTGATTGAAGCTGAAATCCATAGTAGTGACACAAAGGATAATTAAACATACTGAATTACTAGATGATAAAGATAATAATAGGATTAGAGGTTAAAAGGAATATGATTTGACCACATAAAGAATGAAAAATATGGCCTCATCTAGTATCTCATCTAGTAGAAACATAGAAAATTACCAGGATAAAACACCTAAGTATTTAATAAATGAAGATGAAAATTATAAAATACTACTTTTATATACACTAAGAAATTTAGATAAAGATTCAATACAAAAAATATATAACTTACTATGTATTTATGAAATCACAGAACTAATGAAAGAACAATGGCTAGATAATATATTAATACTGAACACGGATGAAGATGACAATTATGAGAATAATGACATATACGATGATATAGACTCAGAAGGATATTTAGATTTTAACTAAAACAATGAACCAAGAACATTTAAAAAATTGGCAACAAACTATAGATGAATTAAGAGAAAGAGAAACTTTAATACAATATAACCTGGATAGCTATATACAAACCCAGAATGGTGCTTATTTAGACCTAATAGTAGAAGATATTAACCAAATATTAAGGCTAATTAGACCTAATTAGACAGAGAGATAATTATTATGAATCCGCATTTAGACAACAATGACCAAACAGAATAAAAAAGGGACCTCCCCCACATTGGTATATTTTACACAACTAGAAAATTGTGTTGTATGCATAGATGATATACTATTATATTCCAGAACAGAAGAAGAACACATACAATTATTAAATAAATTTATCAATATTATAGAAGCAACAGGAATAAGTCTAAGTAAAAGTAAAGCAGAAATAATGAAAAATCAGATAGAATTTCTAGGAATACAGTTCTATTGCTCCTAAATGTACGTGGGTTATTTCGTTTTTAGTTTTTAAGGCTTGTATTTCTTTATTTAGTTCTTTTTTGTTAATTATTGGTACCATTGCTCTTCCTCTTGCATATTTACAATCTACGGTATGTTCTTTTTGGCTTATAATATAGTATTCCTCTTTTGGTTTTCTAAACCAATTTTTTACAATAGGTACTTATAAAACATTATCTATTTTTAGTGATATTTCTTGTTTTGTAATTTGGTTAAATATGTTTGCATCAAATATTACTTTCTGGCTTGAGGTCTCTTCATATAGATGTTTTTCTTTGTCAATTATTCCAATTTCAGTCATAATTATCTTCTTCTATATCTGTATCTTCATTATTGTTTATTTGGTCTAAATCACTTATGTCTTCTTCAAGATCTGCTATGTTGTCTAATTTATCTATTTCATATATACTATCTTCACTTTCCATATCATAATCTATATATGGTAGTTCGGTATATGTATCGTCTTTTATCTGTATTTCTGTTATTTGTTTTTTCTTTATATCTTTAGGTATTTTACAATCTTTAGCTAAATGTCCTAGCTTTCCACAATTGTAACATGTACATTCGGATATTTTCTTTTTTGGTTTGTATGGTCTTTTCTTTTTATAGTTTTTTACATAATACCTTTTCCTTGGTTGTTTATATTTATATTTAGATTTAAAACTCTTATATTTCTTGAATCGTTTTTTGTATCTATATTTATTAGGTTGCTTACATCCAAACTGTGGTGCTGTTTTTTCTGTACAACATGCCATATTTTTATCTAATATATTATCTATTTTTCGTTTATCCTTATAAGCATCACATTGTCCTATAAACCATGTTTGTAAATATTTTATTCTTGCTCCTAGGGTATCTGTTAAGCTTGCTACTTCCCAATCTGTTGTTATTTTTGTACTAAAAGGTTCTAGTAGTTTTGTAAAAGATGATTTCCTAACTTCTATTGCTTCTTCACGTGATTATATTCCCTTATAATAATAGTCTCTGAAAGCACATGTATATTGGTCTGTGTAACACATATTACATATTGATAATTTATTCATTAATTGTCTATTTAGATTTTTATCTTTTTCTTGTTCCGCTAATTCAGTGGTCATACTTCCAAATTCATTTCTTATTCCATATTCATATTTATCTAAAATTGCTATGTTTGATGTTGTGACTACTCCATCTTTATTTTTGTTATTCCTTAGGGTCGATCTACTATCTTCTGTTATGTTATGTAACCATAATTTTGCTGATCCTACAAATGTTCTTTCTATATATCCTGGTGTATCTGCTACGGATATCTTGTTATCTACTAATTGTTTTGCAATGTGTCATATCCATAATTGTATTGTTTTATTAGTATCTATTACACAATCTAGATCTAAGAATTGAGATTGTTCTGGAATTTTATTAGGTGTCCATTTTGTATTAAGTCTACTATTCCATATTGCTTCATATCTATTATCATCTGTTACTGTCCAATAAGTTGGTCCTGTTGTTCTTGGATTATTATATCTTCTTTTATCATGTGATGTTTTACTGGTACTGGCTTCATTTTTGATAGTATTTATTTTTGGTTGAGTATTTGTTGTATTTATATTTAATTCTGTGTTTGTAATTTGATCCATAATTTCTGTATAAGTTTCACTAATTTCTTGGTTTTCTTCTTCGGATTGTTCATCCTCTTCTATAATGTTTATATTGTCTATACTTAAAGTTGTAAATTCATTTGCTAAATCTGGGTTAGTTTCTTCAATTTGTATTTTTCCCTTAATCTTTTCCAATTCTTCTGCTAACTGTCTTTCCTTTTCTTTTTCCCTATACATTTTTTGGCGTTCTTCTCTTTCCCTGACTTTCTTTGCGTATATTTGTTTAAGTAAGGCTAATTCTTTTTCTAATTCTTTTATTTTTGTAGATGGTTCAAAATCTATTTGTGGGATACTTGGAGTTGTTTCTTGTGGTAATTCTTGTTGTGTTTCCTCTTTTACTTGTTTAAGTTTTAATTGTTCTATTTCCTTTTTTGCTTCCATGCGTATTTTTTCAACTTCTAATTTTTGATCTATTTCACTATTTTCTTTTGTAATCTTACCATTTCTGTTAGACTATCTTCTAGCTTAGCTGAGTTTTGGTCTGGCATTAGATGTAGTCTAGTTCCTATTTTTCTATATCTGCGTCCTAAATTTGAATGTACTATTATTATTTGTAAACCTTCTGTTCCTATAAATGTTTTTTCTTCCACTGGATATTCCTCTTTATTCATATGCGTATTTATGTTCTAAAACGTTTAACTGTAATTCTAATTCATTTATTGTCTGTCTTTGTGCTATTATTGATCTGTTAGTTACTCCTGCGAATATATTATAATTTAATCTATCTTTCCTATGATTGATTTCTTCTCGTATAGCACAGTACTAATACAATTAATCAGACAAAAAATACAGAACATAGGAATGAAACTAAAAATAAAAATAACGAATTAATAGAACACAGTAACAAAATAATAAAGAATCAATCAGAACATAACAAAAATAATAGAGATAAAATACTTAGCATACCACTAGAATATGGCGAAGAATTAACTGTCAATGACCCTAGATATATAAGACTCAATAAACAAATAAACATAGATAATAAAATACAGAAACTCAGAAAAGAATTAAACGATTTATATGAAGAATATGAATATACTAAAATACCGACACTAATAGACATAATTTCATATACAGAATATAAATATATTAAGCAATTTAGAAAGCAACAAGAAAATAAATACTAAAATGACAAAACCAATCAAAATAAATTATTTGACAAAAAAGATTCAGAAAGAATATAGAAGAAATGTCCAAAGAAAACAAAAGCTCAAAGAAATTACACAAATAATTAAAGGTATGAATAAATTAAATAAAGCTATGACTAGATTAGTAGTATCACTAGATAAGTTAAAAACAGCAATAAAACAAACTATAGATGAATTAAGAGAAAGAGAAACTTTAATACAATATAACCTGGATAGCTATATACAAACCCAGAATTGTGCTTATTTAGACCTAATAGTAGAAGATATTAACCAAATATTAAGGCTAATTAGACAGAGAGATAATTATTATGAATCCGTATTTAGACAACAATGACCAAACAGAATAAAAAAGGGACCTCCCCCACATTGGTATCATCTCTTTAACTACGAATTTTGCTTGATATCAAGAATCAAGAAAAGATACTTTAGAGAATCCTTAGCTTGGAGACCACAATGTTAAATATTCAAATTAATCACTTTAAGGTAACACTGATTAGTCCCAGTATATGGAATCACGACCAAAATTCATTCATCAAGAAACAATAACGAACAACATAAAACACTTCAAAAGAGAATGATTAAAACAGAGACGACTTGAAACATGCTGTTTTGCAAGAATCTAACTTTCAATTAAAAACCACACCAAAAGTGATCAAAACCCACACAGAAGCAACTTCAACACATTTCAAAATAACAACGAGAATTCACAATAGCAGCGCTATTCATACGGTGCCATCTAAATGCATAAGAAAGGTGAGAAATGATGAATTGTTTACTATTTTGGAGCAGAGAACCGGGACTACAAGATTCTTTGGAGTTTGCTTCTTCACCGCTGATGAAAGGGTACTTGAATTTCTTAGGTTAGGAATTCAAAATCTGGAACGAGTCTTACTGAACTCTTAGTGTCGAAATCCTTCTAACCTCTCTATAGAAAAATCCCACACTTTTTTGGGGTTCTTGCTATCTAACCCCTCCCTTTACACTAGGATTAGCGAGATATTTATAGATAGGTTTGGGGAATGGAATTTTTGGATTTGAGAGATGTGTCATTTGGGGGTTTATGGATTTTTTGGGAAATTTGAATTGGTGGAGGATAAGGTTCCATCTGTGAGGGAATTGTATGAATCATACAAAAATTTGAACAATTTCCAAATGGAAATTGGAAAAATCTGAGGATAATGTTGATAGGATAATATAGAAGCTTTCGAGCGTACCCAACCTCATGCTTGGCACGCGTAAATGTATGGATAGAGGAAGATTGGATGAATCCTTTATGGAAGAATCGTTTGGATGGCGTCAATAAGATTAGGATCGCTGGTTGTGTGATGTTGATGTCGATATTTTTTTTGTGTTATTGGTTGAAGAAGGAGTGTATATTAAGGGTGATGGGCTGGAGCAAGTTGAGGGCTTATTGGGCCTGGGTAGTTTGATTTGGAATTAAGGATAAATTTAGGTTATTTTACAAATAACTTGATCATTTAGGATTTAGCTAATTTCATTCAGAAATAGCCAAATCAAATGTGAATAAGGCTAATTGCTTTGCAATTGTAACCAAATTAATTTCGAAAGGTCACACTTAACAATTAACTCAAATTGAATAAAATTAAGGGGAATTGATATTTGATTTAACTTTGAGCTTCTTGATTTAATAAAATCTAAACAATTACCTTCTAAGAATGATTCATTTTAAGACAAGATCATATTTAAACCAAATCAACCATGATTAAATTAATTTTTCGAAGGCGAACTTCGATCAAAATCCGGTTTAGGAAAAATGCATTTACTTAAATAACAAAATCATACAATCCTTTGTATTTGAATACAGGAACGCATAATTGTTATTCAAAATGAAAACCCAACAATTATCTGAGAAAATTATTTATTGTGATAAAATAATTATTTCAATTTTATTTAAACCTAAGAGGACCAAAATTAAACCAAATTGTGGATGACAAAAATTAGGTGTCAACAGCTATGATGATTGGTGAATATCTCGCAATGAATTTTATATAAGTAATGCCTCCAAATCTTAAGCGTGAAAAAAACTGCTGCCAACTCTAAGTCATGAGTGGGGTAGTTGTCCTCATGCACCTTCAGTTATCTAGAAGCATACGTAATGACTCGGCCCTATTGCATCAGAACACAACCCAAACCAACACCCGAAGCGTCACAATACACTGTAAACCCCTCACCCTCAACTAAAAAAGTCAAAACAAAAGTTGAAGTGAGTAAGGCCTTGAGTTTTAGAAAGCTCGCCTCACACTCATTGAACCACTGGAACGGAATATCCTTCCTAGTCAATCTGGTCAGTGGCACCGGTATAGAAGAGAACCCATCGACAAAGCACCTGTAGTAACTTGTCAGCCCAACAAAACGGCAACCTTGATAGGAGAAGTGGGCCTAGACCAATCATGAACTGCCTCAATCTTCACTGGGTCTACAATAATCCCATCCTTGGACACCACGTGCCCAAGAATGTTACACACTTAAGCTAGAACTCACACTTTGAGAACTTGGCATAAATTCGCTAATCTCTCAAAATGTGGAGCACAATCCTCAAATGTTGCTCGTGCTCCTCCATACTCCTCGAGAGTAAACAAGGATATCGTCAATAAATATAATCACGTAGTAGTCCAAATAGGGACTGAACACATGGTTCATCAAGTCCATGAATGCAACAGGGGCATTGGTCAGCCCAAAAGACATCAGTAGGAATTCCTGATAGTGGTAGCAAGTCCTGAAGGCTGTTTTATATATGTTCGACACACGAATCCTTAACTGATAGTAGCAAGATCTCAGGTCAATCCTAGAAAACATTGTTGCACCCTGAAGTTGGTCAAATAGATCATCCATATGCAGCATAGGATACTTATTCTTTATTGTCACCTTATTCAACTACCGATAGTTGATACACAAACATAGAGAGATCTTTCTTTTTCACAAATAGGATAGGGGCACTCCATGTAGAAACACTCAGCTAGATGAAACCCTTGCCTAGAATATCCTAAAGATGAACACTAAGCTCCTTCAACTCGACAGGAGCAGTATAGTAAGGTGAAATAGAAGTTGGCCTTGTGTCCGGCTCAACATCAATGGAAAAATCAATATCACACTCAGGAGTGAGGCCAAGAAAGTCAGTAGGGAAGACATCAGCAAACTCACGGACCACAGGAATAGAATCAAGTGAAGGTGTAGGCTAGTATCACGAACATAAGCAAGATAGGACAAACATTCCCACGTCACTAACTTTCTAGCCCGAATGTAAGAAATAATCCTTGTCGGTGTATGACTAATAGAGACTTGCCACACAATGTTGGGCATGGATAAGGTAACTGTCTTGGCGAAGAAATCTAAGATCACATGATAGGGGGATAATCAGTCCATGCCCCAAATAATGTCGAAATCTACCATGTCAAGCATAATAAGGTTAGCACAAGTATCATAGTCAAGAATAGTAACCAACATAATCTATAAACGTAATCCACCACTAAAGAATTCCCTACATGAGTAGCTATGTGCATCAGAACAGATAAAGGCTTGCTAGACAACCCAAAACAAGCAACATAATATAAAGACACTTATGAATATGTAGAGCCTAGATCAAATAAGACAGAAGCTGGATAATGATAAATGAAATCAAACCTGTGATCACTGAGCTCGATGCCTTGGCCTCTAACCAAATATGAAAGGAATATAACTATCCACGACCATTACCGAACTAAGAACCTGACTAACCACCTATTCTGTCACGCCCCGAATTCCAATGGGGTGGACTGGCACCCGAAGGCGTTGAGGCCCGAGAGAACCAATCTTTGCTCATGTACATTCATATGCATGCCTCTATATGAATATCATTCCATCTCATGTAATTCATAAAATATAACATACCAATGGCAGAAGTCATGGAAAACATATACTATATATGAAACTTGTCCGTTAGGGCCATCAAGTCAAAATGGACATACATCTCTTACATTCGTCTTCCCACATCCGTCTACAAAGCCTCTAACAGATACATGTATATAACCAACCTACAGTCGGGACAAGTCCCCGCTTTACACAACATTTACAATGCCAAAACAACTGTACACTATGACTCAAAAAGCCCCGAACCAACTGGAGCTCACCAATGGTCTGCAAATGATCCGCAACCTACTGTGGAGGTATACTAGCACCTGTGCCTGCAGCAAGTAAGGTAAGTCCCCCAAGGGGTTCAGTACGGGGAATGTACTGAGTATGTAAGGCTCATATGAAATTGCATCATATAAAATAACAACAATAAAGTCAATGTAAGAGAAATAGTCAATATGGATAAACCATCTTTCTGTATGTGAGGAACTATGTACATTATGTTTATTGCATTCTTTGCCTTTATGTTCATTCATCTACCCATGCTAGGGTTTTTCGCCCCTGGGATGAGATTTATCTACCCATGCTAGGCTTTTTTGTCCCCCTTGGGATGAGATTAACCCATGCTAGGTATTTTAACCCCTTGGATGTAAGTAACCCATGCTAGGCTTTTCTGTCGCCCCTGGGATGTACTGTGATAACCCATGCTAGGCTTTTATATCGCCCCTAGGATGTTACTGTGATATTGGAATCGACCCATACTAGGTATTTTAACCCCTGGGATGCCACCCAAAAATACTCAAATAATTATACATTACTTCATTCTTTCCTTATAAGAGTGATACATTGGTGATTGTACATTATCTAGAACTTTGGAATATTTGTCAATGAATACGAGACATGTAAATCACTATTGTTTCTGTGAGTAATATGATATAACAACCTGAAATGAGATACCTTAGGACATTTTGGAATGGAACAAGTACAATGTCAATGTGGACAATATGTGTTGCAGAAGGATACGGAAAGAGTAACGTTACATACCATATCTTCCCAATATGAATATATAAGACTATATGTGAACACAATAGTCCAGCTCCTTCCTTACATTTCACTCTACAACACAAGCACATAACGGAGCTTACATTAACAATCAACTACCTTACAAGTGCATACGACGACAATGAGCTACATGATGGCCTTAAAATGTCATTTCCCCCTTGACAAGACTATTTATGAACTTATCATACCAACAATACCACAACATTCCATACATTGACCAATACATCATAAACCAATAGCATGTCACACCAAGTTCATACTTTCCACTTCTCCATCAACACAACATCACAATTACTCCATCAAGTCACCTCAATACACTTCATAACAACATATCGACAACAATACCACAATTTATACTCATGGAAAAATAATAAGTTAAGAAACATAACCACACCATACATGTCTATAGTTCATTCACACCATTCACTTTCATCAAAACCTCAAGTCTCCTTTCAAGTTTAAATCCCATTGATGACACATCTTTTACCAAAAAGCAAAAATGCATTATTTACACTTTTAGACATAACCATCATGATCTACATACTCTCCCATGCATATAATATATTAATCCATAAGAATAATCACTTACCCAAACTTGCGAATGAGTGATCTTGTCCAAAAAGATGGCTTAGGGTTTGAGATCTTGAAGAAATATCTTGTGGAAATGTCTAGAATGTCATGTGTGCTTTGTGGGAATAAAAATCTGATTTTTTCCACCTTATATAGCCCCTCAATTCATACTTAGCCACCTTTTGGCATTAAATGCCATATTTTCTTGGTCAAAGTGGAAGAATGGGTCATTTGCCCTTTTGGGCCATGTCTTTTAATCCATTTTGGGCCTTAAATTGAGCCCATTTACACATATTAACTTAGCCCACCAATTTCAATGTGTACTACTCCAATTATCTCATGTTTAAATAATTTCATAAATGTCACAACAATATTTAATTCACGAGATTCATGTTCGTAGCCTCAATCTCAAACCAATAAGAAATTCTAGCCACTCATGGCTTAATTGAACATAATTTGATAGCATACTTGTGATGAAGAATTAACCCCAAATCGGATGCTAAACTTACTCAAGAGTAGCCCTACTACAATGGAATAATAATACCACAATTCCAAGAGTCCGCTGTATAGACTAATAATCGTAGAAGAAATAGGGCAAAAAGCACCCCGGCACGCTCCCGGGCGCCCTTGGGACTTAGAAAAATTTCAGCTCTGAAGAAGGTGTGCAGGGGCGGACTGGAACGCCCCTGGGCACGCCCCCTGGTTTCCTGTGCCACAAAAATTTCAAGCCAAAGCGGCCTGGCACACCACCTGTAGCGCCCCACACTAAATTTTTGATTTCAACTTTTGTTTGCGGATTTGGTTGGATCTTTCAAGTTCAAACCTTTTGCTTACCTCTTATCTTTAATATCCTTTGCTTGGATGTCCTTTAAACCTTGCTTTTCACCCCAAAAATGCTCCACAAAGTCACAAACACCTACTACAAGGTTCTCATCACATGTACTAGCACAATATCAAATGTTCCGTCACTAACAATACAAAATACGTACGCATTGCTCTCGAACCTAGGGTAAACATGGTTCAAGGTTGTCAAGTAGGGTCGTAAATGTATGGGATGTTACATATTCTGCCCAGTTGTACACCTCTATGAGGACACTGAGAACCACCTTTACTACTCTAGAAACCACTTGTGGCTGGTGAAGATGCTGCTCTAAACGGCTGAGCTATCTATGCTGAAGTCCCAATCATCACATATTAGGGAACTCTTTCATGAAGTGACCGAAAACCCCACATCAAAATATGCCCTAGGTGCCCTTACCTAATGAGAGGGTCTTGCTAACCCAGAATGACCACCATGGTCTAAAGCCCACTGAAAACCCTGAAACGACTGATGGATGCTCTGACCACTGAAATTATTATAACCAGGATGAACCCTATCTGAAACCTAAAACGTAGCATGAAAAGGCCTACTAGACTGTCCATACTACTGAAATGGTTGCTTCTACTGATGTCTTCCCTTAAAACCCCTACTTCAAAAATGACCCACTATGCCTACCAATATTACTACCTTGATAGTAGAGTGTCTTATTACTGCCCCCACAGCCTCGTGATGCATATTCTCCATGGTACGAGCATGATACACAATATCTACAAATGATTTACTTGAAGATACTAGTGGCATACGGAGCTGAAGTCTCAACCCTTTGATGAAATATCACACTCTCTTATGTTCAGTAGGTAGAATCATAGTGGCATGTCTAGCTAGTCGTGAAATCTAGCCTCATACCTAGATAGTGTCATGGAGCCCTGCTCTAATCTCAAGAACTCATCCATCAGAAACTCACGCATGCTTCGAGGCATATACTTTTCCCAGAAAGCCTTGGAGAACTGAGCCTAAGTGATAAGAGGGGACTCGACAGGTCTACAATCAAGGAATCCCCTTCACCACTACCTTGTTATACTATCAAACTAAAAAGTGGTGTAATCCATACCGTGAGACTCCACTAATCCAAGATTATGCAACCTCTCCTTGCAGCTGGTAAGGAATTTAAGTGTATCCTCCCATGGGGCTTCTAAAAACCTCAAAGAAGCCAATCTGAGAAATCGATTTAACATCTTATGCTCCTCAGAAGTCATGGCTACTCGGGTATACAACTAACGGAGCTGGTGAAACCTTTGCTTGGGGAGCTGCAGCTAGAGGCTATGCACCTTAACGTAGCCCACCCTATGCTACCCTTAAGCAGATATCTGGGCCCATCTATTCATTGACCTCAAATCATACCCAAAACCTAAACTAGGGCAGCATAAAGGGAAAATGTGGCTATAAACCTAGGTGGAGCGTTGGGCTGGTCCCTGGCCCACTGGTTGTTGTGGCAGAAGATCCTCTAGTGTAATGTCTGGCTCCTGATCAACAACCACTTTTGGTGAAGGCTTTCTAGCTTAGCCTCATGTTATTGCTGCAGCTTTAGACCAACTTAGACCTTGGGGTCGACCTCTACCTCTACCCCTAACTGGAGCCCTAGTTACTTTCTTAGAGGCCTTGTCATCGGCCATCCAAGCCCTCATCCTAGCTATCTATGAAAGAGTGAAACAAATGAGAATCTAGAAACCAATATAGACACAACGCATGATAATGAATAAAAAAGGAGAGATTTTCCTAATAATGTCCTGTAGGCTCTACTAGACATTGCTCTTGTACCAATAATATCGATCAACCTAGGCTCTAATACCAGGCTTTCATGACCCAAATACTTAGGTCATGATGGCACCTACTATAACCCGACAGTAGGTAAGAAAAAATCATAGCTCGAAATAGCAAATAATGCGCTAACAGGCAGAAGAGAGAAGAACAATTTTAAAACAGCTATGAAAGTGAATAATAAGGGGAAAAAGTACAAGTCATACATATAGAATGAGGAAAAATGACAAACTATACAAATGAGACCCCTACGACCAGGTAAAGCTAGCACAAAAGCCATTATACATAAGGAGTACTAGACAAGTGCAAAATATACAAAGTAGTCTCTGAAAGATAAAAAATAAGACTAAACCCAAAAACAGAAGGATATGGATCAGCTTTGGCATTGAAATCTCACCGTAATCTTCGATCAACAGCTCCCTTCGAGGGCAACATCAACAGTAATGACTCATACTAGGATCTGTATCAGGGAAAAAGATGCAGAAGTGTAGTATGAGTACCAAAACATGTGGTACTCAATAGATATCTTAGGCAGACTAAGCTCAAACAAAGTATAAGCATAATACAGGGTGAATATGATCTAAAGGAAATATACAAGAGTTTAGAAATAAAATAACAGGCTATAGCTATGAAAACACAAAATTCATAAGTAAGTAACTCAAAACATGTAAATAGGGCCTAACTATAACCTAACTGAATCCCCAGAAGGTACACATAGTAAAAATAAACCCAACCAAACCTCCATAAGCCTAATGGATGCAAGCAATAGGTAATACAAATAGAAAGCAAGTATAAAAGTAAGGAATGCAAAAGTAAGTCATGATGCCTAGTAAACATACCAAATACCCCTCCTCCAACCTTATCCATATATCATACCGGACTGAAATTGAATTTCCAACCAGAATCAATAACAATACATGCCAGACTCGAATCAGAACTAAGCATATATTAAGCAGTAAAATTGGATGTCATACTCAAATCAAAACAAGATATGCAATAATCCATAAAACCATGTGCTCGAACTTGAACTAGGACTAAATATGCCATTTTCTTTTTAGAATGCCAAATTCCTTAAAGGTATTTAAAAGTCCTAATTCGACAAAGTGAAAATAGTGTTTTAAATCCAAAAAGCTAAATGCCAAGTCGGACAAACACAACATAGAGAACAACCCAATTCAATATCGATAACCACCCCACCTAAGTTCTTGTGATCACTTACAATTGAAAGGGACATTATCCTCGGGTTCTCCACCTTAAAGGGATGATAATGCTAAGTTTTGGTCTCGAGAACACCCCCATCACTAAGGATTGCTCGGGGAGTCTCAAACCTTGTAAAAATGTATTTATTTAAGAAGAACGTGACGCTTTTGCTCTCATTTTTTGGAAAGGCAATTGCCTTCACCCATTTTGATACATAATCCATGGCAACCAATATGTACTTGTTACCATACGATCTCACAAAGGGCCCCATAAAGTCAATGCCCTACACATCAAACAACTATACCTCGAGGTTAGGCTTCAAGGGAATCTCATGCCTCCTTGAAATACCTCTGACATTTGGCATTGAGTGCAAGTTTTAACCAATTCATCAAGTTTTAACCAAGTCATGAGCATCTCTATGAAGCGTACGCCAATAGAACCCGCTTTGAAGAACTTTAGTGACCGTTCTCACACCACCATGATGGCCACCAAATAGGGATGAGTGGAAAGCCTCAAGAATAGCCAACATCTTCGATTCTATCACACACCTATGAATTACTCTGTCCACACACTCCCTAAAATATATAGCATTCATCCCAATAATACTTTGTCACATCATAGAGGAATCTCTTCTTTTGATAATGATTTATGTCATCGGGGAGCAA
Organism: Capsicum rhomboideum; assembly: GCA_031232105.1. Lineage (NCBI taxonomy): Eukaryota > Viridiplantae > Streptophyta > Magnoliopsida > Solanales > Solanaceae > Capsicum > Capsicum rhomboideum. The sequence continues at coordinate 22,975,715 of CP124712.1, read as the reverse complement.
ACCATATACCACATACTTTGCCGAATCTACATACCACGATTCTACACTCTCTAAAAGTATAGGTTTCATCAATCTCGATTTCACCCAACTTCTCCTTATTAAACTCAAGGTGTGATAGGTGGTATGCTACTTGATTTTCACATCCCTTTCGATCCTTAATTTCAAAATCAAATTCTTGGAGCAATAAGATCCACCTAATCAACTGAGGTTTTGCTTCTTTCTTGGCCATAAAACATGAAAGTACAGCGTGATCGGTGTGCGCAATGGCTTTTGTGCCCAACAAATAGCCACGAAACTTCTTAAAAGCATAGACTACGAATAACAATTCTTGCTCTGTAACCATGTAGTTTTGTCGTGCCTCGTTTAATGACTTGCCATCATAATAAATTGGATGAAAGAGTTTATAATTTCTCTGGCCTAACATAGCACCTAGTGCAAACCCATTTGCATCACACATAAGCTCAAAAGGTTGTGACCAATTGGGATACACAATAATGGGAGCCGAAACAAGCTTTTGTTTGAGGAAATTGAATACCTTCACGCACTCCCTATTAAACTTAAACTTCCCTTCCTTATCAAGGATATTACACATAGGGTGAGTAATTTTAGAGAAGTCTTAAATGAACCTCTTATAAAAAATCGCATGGCCAAGAAAACTTCTTACACCATTGATAGGTATCAGAGGGGGTAACTTAGAAATGACCTCCACTTTCGCTTGATCAACTTGGATTCCTTTTCCCGATATTTTTTGTCCAAGAACAATCCATTCCTTCACTATAAAGTGACATTTCTCCCAATACAAAACAAGATTATTTTACACACAACTTTCAATCACCTTCTCCAAATATTCAAGGCAACCCTCAAACGTATTACCAAAAATCGAGAAATCATCCATAAATACCTCCATTGAGTCCTCCACCATGTCCAAAAATATAGAAATCATACACCATTGAAAAGTAGTGGGTGCATTACATATCCCAAAAAGCATGCGCTTGAAGGCAAATGTTCCATAGGGATATGTGAATGTGGTTTTTTCTTGGTCTTCAGGGGTTATTGAAATTCAATTGTAGCCCGAGCATCAATCAAGAAAACAATACCAACCTCTTCCCGCTAGTCTATCAAGCACTTGATCCATGAATGGCATAGGAAAGTGATCTTTCTTCGGCCATGGATTTAGCTTTCGATAATCAATACACACTCTCTAACCCATAACTGGATGGACGGGTATATGATCATTGTTCTCATTTGGGACCACTGTGATGCCTTCTTTCTTTGGGACACATTAAACTGAGCTTACCCACGTGCTATCCGATATCGGATATACCACGCCCATATCTTACCACTTGATTATCTTCTTTCTAACAACTTCTTGCATCGGAGAGTTTAGCCTTCATTAATGCTCAACTTTCAAAATAAATTCGGGCTCTAAATTTATCTTGTGAGTACAAATACCAGGAGCAATCCCAATGATATCCATAATAGTCCAACTGATGGCCCGAATAAACTTTCTCATAACTGTTTTCAATGCTTTAATTTGCCAAGGAAATAAATCCCCCGCAATAATGATGGGTAAGACGTTACCTTCCCCCATAAAGACATATCAGAGGTGTGATAGAAATGGTTTGAGCTCAAGTTAGGGTGAATCTTTAATTGAAGGCCTTGCGGGAGGAGTCTCCTAATTTTTTAAGTCAAGGTCCAATTTGCATGGATTTTTGGTATAGGAACCAAAAACCGACAAAGAAGCGATGACCTCTCATCATACTCATTAATTTCTTACTTTCTATAATTCCACAAAACATCGTCTAGTGGATCACTAATGAAATCGACCTCTATAACATTGGCTATATTATCATCAATCGTGTCAATAATGGAGATTGTTTGCAAATCCACAGGTTGCTTCATGGACTTGCACACGTTAAAGGACACCTCTTCATTGTTTACCCAAAATTTTACTTCACCATACTCAACATCGACCAAAGCCCGCTCGATAGCCAAGAATGGCCTACCAAGAATGATAGGGACCTCTTGGTTAATTTTGCAATCCAAGATAATAAAATTAGACAGAAAAATAAAATGATCCACCTTCACAAGTACATCATACAACACTCCCATGGGCTTCTTCATAGAATGGTCCGCCATTAAAATCCTCATGGTAGTAGGCTTGGGAGCACCCAAGCCTAGCTTTCGAAACACAGCCAATGGCATTAAATTAATATTCACACCAAGATCACATAAAGCTTTTCCAAATTTGTATACCCCGATGGTACATGGGATGGTGAATTCTCCCGGATCCTCTTTCTTTACAATCATTGTGCTAGACATGATCACACTATAACTATGTGTCATTTCAATTTTTTTGAAATCTATGACTCGATTCTTTGTTACCAACCATGGTGAATTTTTTAATCATGGTGAATTTTTTAATGATACTCAATTCTTTGAAATCTATGACTCATTTCAATTTCAATCATGGTGAATTTTTTAGAGGAACTTTTTGAACTTTGAATTATCTTCCTTTTTCTTGAGCCTTTGAGGGAATGGTGGAGGGATTTTGACTTGAGGCTTTGAAACAATCAAACTTTCCTCCACTTTTAAGACATTATCATCACCCTCTTGAGGCATCTCTTCATTTTCACCCTTTTCTTCCACTTCATCCCTCTTCTCAACATTTGGCTCATTTTGAATATAAACTTGATCATTCGATTTATCAAGTCGATTCCTCTTTCCACTAGATTGTTCATCAACTCTCTTCTCATTAGTTTCTTCATCAAGATTCACAACATCATTACCAAGATTTCTACAACTCCTAGTGACAATGTCCATGATATGAGCATCATTGTTTGGATTCACCATAGTGTCACTAGGTAAACCACCCTTTTGCCTTGCATATAGTTGGGCTAAGATTTGGCCCAATTGAGTCTCCAATTGTTTGATTGAGGCTGACTGTGAAGTGAACGTTTGGTTGAGTTGGATGAAGTTTCTTTCATCTCCCTTAACATCTTATCACTTCCTTCAACCCCCATAAGGATACGAGCAAGCACATATTTTTTCTTATAACTTTTTGGGTCCATGGTAGTAGTCTCTTTACCTTTTTGCCTATCATGAGAAGGGATATATCTATCACAGTCATTTTCCTTATCTTTCTCCTTATCCCTCCTATCTCTATCACGATTATGGTCCCTCCAATAATGGTATTTCCACTCTCGATCCCTTTTCTTCTAACCTTGATTCCCTCCTTGCCTTTGATAGGTAGGTTGGGAACCCCCCATTTGGTTTGACAAGTACTGAATTTCTTTATCAAGAGACTCTGCATCACTATCATCATATGATTTAGTCCTCTTTGTAGCTATAGCATTGACCGTCTTTGGAGTTGCACCTATTATGTGCTTTCGGAGGAGATCTAATTATGTCATTACTATGGCCATATTTCATCTCTTTCCTCATCCTTCTTCCTTTTCTCTTGGCTCACATAAGAAGCATAGGAAGCCCCCATGGACACCTTGGTATCTCGTGTGTGCCATGTTCTACTTTGCTTTGTCACTTGGTCCAATAACTCTGAAGCAATACCAAAGGTTTGTTTAATCAAAGATCCTCCAGCCACATTATCCGCCACCGTCATATTCAATTGGTCCAATGTTTTATAAGAGATTTAAAGAAGCATATTATCCAGCACTTTATGATTCAGGAATTGTATCAACTTTTTATTGAACCTTAAACCTGCTTCATTCAATGGTTCACCACTCAATTGGCGAAAGTTTATAATCTCATCCCTCAATTGGAGCATACGAGATGGTGGAAAGAATTGGTCTAGAAAAGTTTCCATCAATTAGTCCCAAGATGTTATAGATCTCTCCGGTAAATCCCACAACAACAATATCGCATCACCCGCCAATGAGAATGGAAAGAGCCTCAACCAGATGGATACTTGTGAGATATTGGCAATGTCAAATGGAGTGCAAACATCTATGAAGTTCATCAAGTGGAGGTTTGCATCTTCATGAGTTTGACCACCAAATAGTCCCTTTATTTGGAGTAAGTGGTGCATCACACTTGTGACATGAAATACTCCATTACCCTCCACGGGTGGGATGCGAATTGCACTTGCCCTTCCGAAATCCCCTAGGTGATCCCATCATCAAGATGTCCATTGAAGGAGGCAACATCACTCCTATTTAGACTCATTGTGTTCTGAAGGCCTAGATTATCCTCTAAACAAGACAAAAACAACAAATAAAATAAATTTTACACTACGGCTAACAAATGTAACTTATAACACTACAAAGAATGAATGCTATGTTTCATTCCCCAACAACGACGCCATTTTTGATAAAGATCAAATACACTCTAGGAAATGAATGTATACGGTCGTTAGCAATACTTTAACCCCATTTAGCATTCGGGGTCAAATCCACAGGGAATAAGAGCAATAATTTCACTCTCAAGTGTCATAAGTGACTATAAGTTGGAACGCAATGCTAGGAATAAAGTAAATAAAGTAAATGGGGGTGTTTTATTCAATCAATTTCATTTTCAAATAGTTAATCACAAAGTTTGCTTTGCAAAATATCTAAAGAATGTAATCAAGTATAAGAATGGCTTGGGTTATGCCTTCATGAGTGCCAGTATAAGCATGTGTAAGCACTAATTTTTCTAATACTTAACTAATTGTAATGGATAGGCTAAGTTATAGGTTGCAATGTCAATATTTTAATAAAAAATTGAATTTCAAATGTGGGTTCTTTTGAACACCTCACACATGTTTCTTTTTAACCAACAAAATACCTCAATCAGTAGCCTTATTTCTAAGATCTACTATTAAATGATAAAATCAAGTTATTATCACTCACTCCTTATCACCCTTATCCCCTTTGTCAAGTATGAAAAGGGTTTTAAGCAAAACTAGACTTGCAACCCTTAATATTAGGTTAAATCATGGAGTAATGACTAAATCCTCAATAAATAATTAATAATCTAGGCAAATAGGTACTACCCACACACAAATCATAACTCAATCATGCATAACCCCAAGTTGGGTATTTAGTGTAACACCCCGTACATTTTCGAACCTATTTGACTACCTTAACATTTATGGAATTATTTAAACTTGAGATGGTTGGTGTATTTCCCACTAAATTTAGTGGAATGAATTAATATTGTGCTAATGGGATCAATTGAGGCCCAAAAATGAAGCAAAGAAGACATGGCCCAAAATGGAAAATGATCCATTCCAATTTGGCCAAGTAAACATACCATTTTTGATCAAAAAGTGGGGCTAAGGATATACTTTAAAGGGAAATATTTAAGGATGAAATTCAGCCTTAAATACACCATAATACACTTGCCAAAAAACTCATATTTTTATCATATATTCTCTCCTCTCTCAAAACCCTAGCCACCCTAAGCTTCCTTAAGGATTTTTGGACAAGATCTTCCACTTGCAAATCATGGTAAGTGTTTAATCTTGTATATTACTATATTATATGCATAATAGGGTGGGTAAATCATGTTGGTTATGTTGACAAAGTGTTGAACAGTCCACTTTTGCTTAATCGATAAAGGGTTTTGCCTTCTATGTGGTTCAACCTTGAAAGGGGACTTGAGGTCTTGAAGGAAGTGAATTTGATGGATTACATGTCAACATGTTAGGATGTGGTTATGTTCCTAACTTGCTTTCTCATTGTGTATGACTTGTGGAAATGTTGTTATGTAATTGTGCATGGAATCGGCGGTGTATAGTATTGTGATGCTCATGTGAGTTGTGAAACCATAATTGTTCATTAGCATCACCTAAAATATGAAAAGAGGAGCTCACTTATGTCCATGACCCATTTATTACAAATATGGACCCAAAAAATGACTCATTTTAGCCAATTCGGGCATCCGCCTTCGCGAAAGAGCCACCTGCCCCCGCAGGTGACTTAGCAGGTGGCTCTAGACAAGGAAAAGGAGTCACTTATGGATGTACCTCATCACCTTCAGGCGTAGTTTGCTCCGCAGGTCCTTCCATAAGTTTGTTTCGCTTGTTTTTTCTTCTCTTTGACTCTCCAAGGCCCCTCTACCCTTCTTGGATGGCTCTAAGGGGGTAGTCCGAAGGCATTTTGAATTGTATCAATTGTGTATTGTTTTTAATGTGTTGTGGTGAAAGTTATTTAGATGACTTGATGGCGTAAATGTGACGATATGTTAAAGGGCAAGTGTAAAGTATAAACTTGGTATGAAATTCCATCGGTTTGTGATATCTAGGTTGATGTGTGGGATGTTTTGGTGTTGTTGATATGGTGATGCAGTAAATTGTATTGTAGGAGGGTGAAATGACGTTATCTGGCAGTCACGTAGCTCATTATCGTCATGTGCACTTGTAATGTAGTTAGTTGTTAATGTGAGATCCGTTATGTACTTGTGTTGTAAAGTAACACATAAGGAATGAGCTGAATTGTTGTATTCACATATTGGGAAGATAAGTTATGTAAGGTTACTCTTTTCTGTATCCTTTGGCAGCACATATTGTTCACGTCGTTACCACACTTGTTTCCATTTTGAAATGTTTCAAAGTATCTCATTTCAGGTTTGTTAGCAATTGTTATCCACGTGTCTCTTATTCATTAACTGATGTTCCAAAGGTCCAATAATGTTATAACCACCAATGAATCAATCTCACAAAAGTAAAGAAATGAAGTAATGCATAGTTGTTTGAGTATGGGTGGCAGCTTTGGGGGAGAAAGCCTAGCTCAAGCCGATCCCGAGATTATTGGATCAGGGGGAAGCTCTAGGGGCGAAATCCTAGCTCGAGCCGAACCTGACAGGGGGAAGCTCTGGGGGTGAAAACCTAGCTCTAGCCAAACCTGATATATTAATTTATGGGTGGCAGCTCTGGGGGCATAAGCCTAGCTCGAGCCGATCCCAATGTTATTTCCCACTGATCAGTTGGTCCTGAGCATTATATGATTGATATTGATAATGATATGAGCATAAAAGGAAAGTAATGAAGGAAATGTACATGGTTCCACACATACAGAACGGTGGTTTATCAATATTGACTATTCACTTGTATTTTATTCCATTTGAGTTCCTATATTTCATGCAGTTGCTTATAGCCTTACATACTCAGTACATTCTTTCGTACTGACATCCCTTGGTGGACTTACCTTACTTGATGTAGGCACAGGAGCTAGTAGACCTTCACAGTAGGCTACGGTTCATCTGCAGACTATTGGTGAGCTCCAGGTTGATTCAGGGCTTTCCGAGTCATTTGTGTTCTTGTTTTGGCACTGTGTAAAGGTTGTATAAAGCGGGGACTTGTCCCAACTTTAGGCATGGTTATGTATTTGTTAGATTCTTTATAGACATTGTAAGACAAACGAAAGAATGTATGACCATTTTGATGTGATGGCCCTAACGGTCAAGTTCCATATCTATTTGAATGTCTTTCAATGACTTCCGTATTTAACATCTTGTATCTGTATGACTGAATGTTGTTCACCCAGGGACATGCATATGAATGTACATGATCATAGGTTTGTTCTCTCGGGCCTTACAGCTACGAGTGCCATGTCCACCCCAATAGGATTTGAGGCGTGACATTTAGCTACTCATAACAAGAGCAGAAGAATATATACCTATATTATCATTAAATTAAGCCATAGAATCCAAAATCCTCAAGAGAAATTCCAAATTCCAAGCAATAAATCAAGTAAAAGTACTAAATCCCACTCTTAGGGTTTCAATTACAAGCTTTTGATCTTAAAAATGGAAAAAAAATGGAGTTTCAGATCTGAAAATCCCTTTTATAGCTCAAAAATCACATTTTAGGTAATTATGAAAATGCCATCACGCTGGTCACATGCTAGAGCACATGCCATCACAGGTGGGCACATGCACGTGCAGGTCGGCCTCACAAGTGAGGTTTCAGGCCCTTTCCAAGTCACTGTTTTGGCCAAGTGCGGGGTCATGTGCGTCGCAGGTGACCTCTATTCCTCCTATGCATAATTTTAAGCTTCTTACCTTCATTTTACACTTCATTTGACTTGTATGGTTAACTCAACCTCAAATTCATTGATTATCTTCACAAACGATCAATATTACATGATATACACCTCAAATAAAAGAAAACTAGATGATAATTCAAGCTTAAATGACTAAAAAGTTGGCAAATTGCCAACCTATCAACTATCAGTCCTAGTAAGTCACAAATGACTTAAGGTAGCTATATGAAAGCTCTATATATATAAAAAGCACAAGAAAGTAGAGAATGACCCGGAGAGTCATTACAGGCGAGTTTTAGATTAAATTTAAATACATTTCACTATTGATCTAGAACTTGACCCAAATAGTTGTTGAGGAAAAATTTTGAGTAATATTTTATTTGGGAAAGGATCGCAGGCCTTCTTTGACCCATTTGTACCTTTCAATACCTACCAAATAATTTTAATCCCTAGTATGTCCCCCTTTGAGCCTAAAGCCTTTTCTTTGAACAACCACATCTTAGCCAATATCTTTTGAGTGCTTATATTCACTATCCCTCTCTTGGCCGACCTTCTTGAGTGCACTAAAAATGTGTCAATTTCAAAAGAAGATTTGGTTTGAAGTTGCCCAAGGAAAAAGACACAAAGTTATTGAAATTCAAGGATATGAAAATGACTTTAAGCAAAGAAAAGAGTCAAAAAAACTCTCCACAAAGTCACAACTAGGAGAAATTACAAATAAATAAGGAAGAACATTCAAAAAAAATAGAGGATAAAGTTCAAAAGAAAAAGAAAATATCAAAATGAAAAGAGAAGTGGCTCCAGCAAATAAAGAGTTCTATCAAAGTTAAAATAAAATAAAAGGACAACAAAGAAGATGAAACTTCAAAAGTACAACAAATATCAAAAGCATAAGTTCAGTGCAATGATCAAGGAGGGTTTAAGTAGCTTTTATCCCAAATGAATATCTTTCCCATACGCAAGACAACATTATAAGCCGATATTAAGATCTACATAATCTCATTCTGAGTATTCTCACATTAGTGGAGACTTACATGAAGGCCAAGCATATGGCATCACATTTGGATGCTTTGAACATCTATCTGAGTGTGAGAGCACTTCATAAAATTCCTCAAATCAAATACCTCAAATGAGTGTGGAAAATGACATTATTTATAGTGAAGGCACTTGAAACATGGGGATAAGTCTAGTTCAAAACCTTCATTTGAAGCAAGATAAATAAATCTTGTTGACACTTAGGTATGTTTGAGGTACCACTTGAAGCTATAAGAATTGTCTCAATGTACATCTCAACTAGAAGAGAAGCAAAAGAGAAATCCTAATGCTACACTAACTGTTGGTACCATACTACAGTCAAGACTTGATTCTCTTTTCACATGCTTCATTGTTTAAAATGAAATTGGGGAAAATACCCACCTTTGAATACCTATTTAAGTGACTCGTTGGTCCTTTCTTAGACATGGTTCACTTCTTTTATTTATTTTGATCATTTGTCAAAGTGACATGTTAAGTTGTTTCCTTTTCAAAATGGCTTTTATATGTTTTTGTTTCATTGTTGACTAAAAGTCGCTAACCAAAGCGATGGCATGTCTAAATCACTCCTTTTGAGTATAGTTATGTACACAAGATGTCAATATGGCATTCAAATAGGCATCATGGTGACTCCACTTTCTAGACCGTCATCAAGATGATGGCAACTTACAAAAGTCAGTGTCAAGGTGACTCCACTTATCCAGATCTTTAAGGTGACAACCATTTATCTAGACCATTGTCAAAGTGATGACTATTTATTCAGAATGGCATCAAGGTGATTCTATTTATCCAGACCATCATCAAAGTGATGTTTATTCATTCAGAATGGCATCAAGGTGATTCAATTTATCCAGACCATCGTCAAAGT